>OV121121.1:7563775-10063775 GCA_921293315.2 Nemurella pictetii | reverse complement strand
AACCCTTAGCTTATGGCCCCGGCCTGTCTTGATGAAGAGTTCTCATTAAGCGCGGGTCTAGTGTTTAATTACACCCTGTTATTAACATTAACATCGAGCGCCGGAGAACGTGAACAATGCATCGCTTGACGCCCCGCTGTGAGCGGCGAGAATTATCACCCCGCTCGTTTTGCATAACACGAACCATTGGAATTAATTGCGATTAAGAACGAGCGTTTCTTTAGGAATTAGCCGGCGAGAAATCTACCCCTTGTGGCTAATCAGAATTCTGAAATCGTCTGGAGAACTTTTTTTTTCGGCACGAGTTTAATTGTTTTATTTATGGTCGAGTGTTCGTTGGCTGGAGTGTGTTTTCTGAGCGCGGAATCCGTCGGAATGAAAGAGCACGTGAAAATGTGCGGCCAGGAAGTAATTTACTCGATAGAAAATAAATTGTGTATTTTTGCCAACGTTTCCTGAACGTGTTTGATGAGACACTGAGCGGATGGTGCTTTCCGCTAATTACATCTAATTGTTTACTCTTCGATCATTTCGATCAGAAAAATTAAAACAATGTCGACTGGCGATCGAACACAGGACAGGGACGGCGAAAACAGAGAGTCATTGCTAGCAAATAGATCAGCCAGCAGCTAGACAAAAGAGGGCGTACGATGGGAAAAAAATGATCGTCCTTTTGTTGGTAAAATAATGGGAAAAAAGCGCACAAACCTTCGACATTATATATTGTACTCAATTTACTGATGAGGAAATTTAATTTCTACATCAATGAAAGCTGCTGTGTATAATAGTGAAACTAAAGCCCTATTCCATCAATGCCCTTGTTTTTATGGCCACTTTTCATTATATTTTCAGCGGCATCAGCCAGACAGGAAAGTGCTGATCGTTGGCCCTGCTTCGCCTTTCATTCACCGGCCACAGCTGCTCCAACAACTGAACGACCTACGCACATCCTTTGGCATCCTGAACCAGGATTAAAACCTGACCTTTATCTTTGCTCGCCATGGTGAACTGGATGGCATAATTGCTTCTAATTCAAATAGTCAAAGCGAACGCATGCTCGCTAACTGTCAATCAATTCGAAAAACCAAGTTCCAAACAAGTTTATCGTTTGCGAAACATCACGAATTCTACCCAATGAGTTCTTTCATGCTTTCAACGAATGGTTTTTCAGTATGGTCATGGTTTTTTTTTGTTCACACCTAAATTTCTCATGGTGATGTTGGTTCCGAATTTCAATATACAGCATCCACTTGACCGAAAAAAAAATAGAAGAAGTGAGCAAAGTTCAGCCAATTGTTTAGAGATTAAAAACTGAATACTTTGATCAATACGCTCAAGTCCATACACTTCCTGAACAGTATACCTCTTCTTTATACAACGACACAAGAAAGACTCCATTTACCTGATGTGTGCACTCGGGTCTTAAGCTCCTCAAGCCTCTTAATTTGCTCGATCGCGATGGCTAATTTGTAAAGATATGTCAAGACACTCCTCGACACTCACAATACGGCCACGATGAAAGACAGCATCATCAATGTTTTAGCAGTGTTCTATGCCCGAGACGGATCAAAGCTTTCGTGATTACGGTGGGTGGACCGGCGTGTAAAAGGGCCCGTCATTCTCCGAGCAAGCAATGTCTGCTTGGAGGTGCAGCGTTGTTTGTTTCTTTCACCCATGGCTGTCATGAGACGAGCGCTGAGGTTAACATTGTCGTCTTGAAGAGGTGCAATGGGTCGCGTAGCGCATTGAAATACTCGATGTATGGCGCATCACCGCGAGCATACATGGATTATGTTGGTATACACATGATGCAGCACATCGCAGTTTCAAAAGAAATACAGGAAGATTTTTTCCTATCATGTTTATTTGGTCAGTTACAGGCATCAATTAGTGACGTAGATGCTTTAAATTGGGTAAATTTGACCCGTTTCTTGTGATGTTTTAATTACAAGACTTGTGCTCTGCTTGATGCATGTCACAACAATTGATGATTGTGATTGCGGAAATGTTGATAGGGGATCGAATTTGATGACAATCCGAAGGACAGTTCCCCATTCCGATAAAGTTGGACACGAAATATATATTTCTAAATGAACATCTTAAATGTAAAGCTTGGCTCAGGGATCAATCTAAATCCAAATGCAAGTTTGATACCCCTGTACTCTTAATCAACGCTTAAGCCACGAGAATAGGTGCAGCTGCTGAATTTATGTACGTAATATTTCGTCCTACGCCGATTTTTAATAACACATACAATGCTCTACAGTGGAAAGAGACGAATAAAAACAGGATCTTAATTGTCAAGTCTCTGGATCGTATTGTGCTGTGATATAATTCGTGTAAGATCGCGGGTGTTTCGTTCCAAGGATTAAACGTTGATCTAGGTGTTGTGAATCGGCTGGAGCCAAGGAAAGCGCGAGCACGCATGAGTGGGCAACTCACGCATCACCAACAGTTCTCCACAAATTTTCAGTCATTCACACATCACGTTACGCACTCATAGTGTCATAACTACTGAATAAAATTTGACGAAAGTTTCCAGATATATTCTACCTGATGGGGTAAAGACCGTGTTAAGATTTCATTGTTTTATGTTAAGAATTTTTTTTGGAAATTATGCTTTCGTGTCGCCATCAATTTTGGCTCTGGCTCAACCCGTCTTGACGAAATTTACTAAGTGCATTCGAAGTTCTAAAAAATGTCGAATAATTTTGTCCGAACATTGTTTAAAAATATATTTATATGATTTCAAGGTTTCTTTCGATTCTAAATTATTGGTTTTTTCAAATTCGCATCATTCAAAAAACGCTCATCCACAACACGATAAAAATACGCGCTCGTATAGTAATATGAAACACACTCGCAAGACTCTCGCTCACACCCACTTCACCACTTCTAAGATTGATCATGGAACCGGAACTCGGAACGCCAAGAGAAAACCCATGTGTCCAGATGGTCACTCTCTTAGCGTTGTAGACTCTCTACTCTCTATAGCCACTAGCACAAGCCAGGGCGGACTCGAATTATTTCAAGGGGCGACACTCACGAAGGTGTGTTTTGATCAAAGTAAATATAAATCAGTGGTAGCCGTGACGAGGTGGATATTTTCCGTCGGATAATTTTGGGTGATATGCGGCAGTTCCCTGGCATTCGGTCGAGACACCTATAGGACAGCTGGGAAACGTGGGACGCTATCGAAAATTAAATTCAATTGCTTGATGATGCATAATGACTTGGTAATAGGACTTATCCAAGACTTCTTGTCTTACCGTATCTGTAAGCCACAATATAATTTGCGTAAATGCTTTGCTTTCGACTTTATCTTTGACTTTTGACGTTGTGTAAAGTCCCAGCTATTTCGCGAAACGTCGAACGTGTGTAATTGAAAATCTTTTCATTCATAGTTATGTAAAATAATGTCAATTTTCGCTCTTTAAGAGTTCAAAGTTATGAAAATAAGCCAGTTATATACTATTTCACGTCGTGTTAAATGTTTTAGTGGCAGTTCATTGATTTCATTTCAAATTTCTTCATCGCTATTATATTAATAAGTAGATAGACATCCTACAAAAAAGAGATATCATATTTCACGTAGTACACATTTTTTACGAGAAGGCAGAGTGCATGGAATTCGGTGACGCAAACAAATCACCACCACGTTTCCCAAAACCGAAACTGTGATTAAACCAGCAAATAATTCGTTATTGCACCATAACGCGCGGCTAATAACCGAATCAGTCCAGAAAATGCGGTAGCCACGAGAAATAAAAAAAAACACACAACAACCAAAAAAAAAATATCGCTACACTTCTGTCGAGATTGGTGCATGGCCTCTCACTGGTGGAGAGCGCGAAGACCTCAGCGTCCTCCTCGCCATACCAAACACATTGTTCCGTGTTTTTACATGAAATAATTCATTTTACGTGAGTGCTGCGCCAGTCACGTGCTCTTTTCCCACGATAGTCCGGTCTCCTTGCCGTCACTCATTCGGTGAGCGGTGTCGCTCGGTGATATTATTATGCGCAAAGCTCAGGATGAACTGTCGTGGCTTTTGCCTGCCATGCGGTTGTGGGGGAGACGTAAGATTCCCAGCTCGGGCACTTTTGACGTTCACAAGAAGTTGTCCGTTGGTTTACACAGTCATTACCCGAGCGGTTTTCAGGTTTTTGAGTGTTTTATCTGGTGTGCATCTCGCGTTAAAGCTAATTTGCGTCGCCAGGCTTGGCCATAAGGGCTCCAAAACTAGAAAATTGTATGTAGAAGACCGCTGTGCCATTTTAATAAAGCGTATGAAGACGTGTCATTGTGCGATGAAATGACATGATGACTTCACTTTAGTTATATACACAATGTAGAATCAATTCATTAAAAATTCAAACAAATTATGTCCTACCTCTTATAAAGACGGTATCAATCAGCCCAGCACAGACACTAGACAAGATGTAAAATGTATAAGAAAACGTGTTAAGAAATTAGTCAAACATATTTTTCAAAGAGTGATCTATATTATTTGTCGAGGACGGGCTTTTTAATTGGCAGGATATGTAAATTATTCCCAGCGTCCGAGCCGTGCTCTTGGTCGCGAGACCGTCTTGCATAAATTGTTGTCGCGAGTGGGTGTCAGTTAGGCCAAGGTATAGTTATGGTAGTTAGCGAGCAGACAGACAGCGAAATTCCCAGCGACGTACTGACCACTGGAAGTTAATTCCGCGTACACCGATCGATATTTGATTAATCTAGACCCAATTACGTTAAGAACAAGCCATGAAAGTAAGTTAAAATGCTCGATGATGTACTGCGTCGGTCTCCAAGTGATTTATTTTAAAATTCTAATAGCCAATCGGATGCTTCAGCATCTAAAAAAAATGTTCTTGTTAAAAACAAGCCAGAGTCGTGTATTCGACCGTCGCACCTATGGCACCTATGGTGTTCATTTTCCTTGTTCTTAATTATTTAACAAGTGTCTCAGGGTATGGACGGTTGGGCTTCGAGCATCTTGTACGCTGGAGTGAACAAGATGCTGTGTGTTCAAGTGGTGGAGTGGGCTCCTAAGCTCGTTAGCGCAACCCAATTAGCAAGGCTGAGATGGCCGGAGAGGCATAGGTGGAAAAAAGGTGTTTGCTCTCGCATTAGACTGCTCATAATCGTGTGTACAATACACAGCGAACTTGGCTGGGACCACAGTCTGGATACCTTGTAGCAAGTCAGGTTACAGCTGGCCATATAGACAATGGTATCGACGGAATTTCTTTTAATGCCGACTAAATACCTCTGTTTTAGATGATTTTTCACGCGTTTTTTGTCGTAGCAGCGGTTTTGACGGAATATTAAAAAAACTAACACCTCATAAATTTAAAGTTGAAATACCTGAGTGATTGTGTTGTATTTTTAAATAGTATAGGGATAGCTCGCGGCGTCGGGATGCGCAAAGTGTGAAACCATGTTCTCAGCGCACAGTCGTCTCCGAAGCATCTCGGCTTTGCAGAAGAAATTGTCTTTTGTGATCTAACCAACTCCAATCACAAAATGCTTACAAAGACAAACACTGTATACCTATAGAGGATAGTGCTGCTTTCTACCATGCGAATATCTCCCATTTGACATAAGTACATCCACCTAGACGAAATGCCGTTTATTCTAAACATACATTATACAAGTTGCGGCGTACGGTTTTGTGGTGTAGTAATCTCGGGTTTATTCTATATTATTAGCTAATCGGATCCACTCAAAGCGTACTGCAGAGGGAATTCTGCACGCGGAGAGAGAACAAAAGTGATTATAGCTCGTCGCAATTATCCAAACTGGCGTTGCACTGTGGACAAATAAATGAAGGGTTGTGAAACGATAAGACGGTAATTTGAAATGCACTTTGCATTTATGTCCGCGACCAGATGAACTTTGTCTTAGGGTTAAAGGCATAAGAGTGTGTGGATTGCGCATAGGACCTTACCTTACCGGCACATTTCACCTGTAAATGACTCGTTGAAAGGAGATCACGCTGAACGAAAATTGTTTTCTTTTTATATTATTAACTACTTACAAATATAATTTCGCGTTTGTCGCAACGGAATCGATTGTTGGTCATGCACCGAGTCAAATATAATGTTATAGGTCTTTCAAAATTGGGCATATTCAGTTCCGGTCGGCTGCGAATAAGTAATGAAAATTAATTCCAACAAATAACGCGAACGCCCCCCTAATTAACGTCGCGGCGATCGGTCTAGGAGCTGTGTACGAATTTCCAAGAAGCAATTATCGCGAGGAATTGTGGAAATTCACAGGGGTTTCGCGTGTCCGCTGCCCTCAACATCGTGATTACCTTCTTGTGGGAGACATATTAAACACTGACGTGCGTTCCACATCGAGGACTGTCGTCGTCGACGACGATCACGACGGTCGTTTGATGTTTTGTTTACGGGTTCGATTCGAGCAGCGATCAATTTCCGAGCAGAGGAGACACGCTTTGGATGTTGTCAAATAAGCTAAACTTAACAACGCTTAATGTTTTGTTTGTGAGCGGCGCATGCTTGTTCACAAGCATTCTACAGTTCAAGGGCTGAAATCTTTTAACTTTTTCATTAACATTAGCATTTTCAGATCTCTCTGCACCGTTTCTCATCCAAATAATATATTTTTTCTGATAATGTAGTACTTGGAAAATGTAAGCTTTAGTAGATATTTGGCGTTGCAATTTGAGTTTCAAGACAACGATTGAAGTCAGAATTGCAGCACACTCAAATCTCAATGCTGACTTGCAGCACACTCAAATCTCAATGCAGACTTGCCAGCACGGCACACATTTCATTGCATTTTGTCAATCTTGTATAGCAGACCCCCACACCACCTTCACGCTCATCCTCTACCGTGATCCGACAACGAGATATCGACATTGGTAATTACTTTTTAATCGCCAACGTATTTATCATTACAGTTTGTTTTTTTCTAGAAATGCGAATTGTTAAACATTTAAAAGTCCATTGCTTTACACAACTTATCGTCGTCAATGGCATACTATAAACATGCATTTTACAATCGACTTGTATAAAGAATCGCAAGCAAATAGCTGAACCCGGGAAAACGACCTAATTTTCGCTATCATTATCATCGTAACAGTAAAACCATAAAGCGTTTAACATAAGTAACAATTATTTGCTTGATTCTCTGTTCGATGACCCGTAAGCTTTGAAAAGTACATAAGATAATTTGGTTTTATTTAACAAAGAAATAAGAAGTTACCACAAAGTATAAACCCTACCAAAGTTTCTCGATTCACAGGGAGAAAAATTCAATGCATAAAAACTCAAATTTCATGAGTTTTTCATCCTTGGTGGCTTACGGGATCGTGTCAATGCCATACCTGCACCCAATTAACAGCATGGTTTTTAGCTCGTTTGTTTTCAAAAACTTAACCAACTAACAGACATGCGAGAAGAAGGAAAAAAAATTATGGAAGTTTGTTGTTCTACAATAAACAAGCGTCACACTTCATCTCAATAAGGTGATCTCTGTAACGCGAGAGTGGGCTCGGTGTAGTTAGCACTCGCCTTTAGAAATCGGCCCATTAAGGCATGATGATATTCCGCTCCTACGGAGCCATTTATAATTATCAGTAAACTCGTTAGCACTTTCAATTAGCTCGCCGGTAAAGTGAGGTTAATGAGTGGTTCGGATACTTCTTGGTCTAACCAAACCGTCATCATCTTTTGAAATTGTAATAGGTTTTTCAAACTAGATGCAGGAATACATTACGGAGCGCATGCGTTCAGTCTTGAATGCGATTAGATTTTAGGCTGAGAAAATATCGGTTGTTTTTGACCTTATTATTTGGATTGATGACTAGGTGTTTACAGTGACAGATATGATAAAGAATTCTTAAATTTCCATTCAATGCGGAAACACTGAATTTCTTCTAGCAATATCACCAAATTAGTGTAAAATATGTGAGAACTGAGCCAAAATCCAAATCCTCTTGCACGATAGTTCGTTATACCGATTATAAACTAAATTTTCAATCCAAAATGTGAGTCCAGTGAGGCATTTATAAAAGAAGAATTTCTCAGACGGTCTGAAAAGCCAATTCAAATTAATGTTGTGGCATTCTTCTTTGAACCTTGAAAAGGTCGCCTCGATTTTACAGCAGAAATGGGCAAAGAGGCACGAGACAATTGAAATAAAAATTAAAACAGTTGTCGGCCATAGCTAAATAAACAGCTATACACTAAAGAAAGAAAGAAAACAGCATAACAACATATCAAAAGCCTGTAATTATTTCCGCTAATTTCCAACAAGTCGGAAACTCAGAAACTGTCAAGTAGGTTTCGTGCAGCGAGCATGTCAAGCTTAACTTGTGTGTATAGTGTATGAAGGTACCGAGGTTTCAAACGGCGAGGAACGCGGCCCACAGACCAAGGGCCTCCGAGGGCCTAGAACAACGATCACAACGATCGTGATACATGGCCACCACGCGAACCGGCGGCCTATAATTTATGCAACGCAAGACAATGAGTAAATATACCGTATGCGTGGAGTTCGACTCATGTCCGAGCTAATTCCTGTGTCGCCGTACGCCACGTTATTAACATGTTCCGGATTATGAGTTTAATTATACAGAGGATGCGACATGCAGGGGCAAGGGGTGTGTTGGGTACAAGTACAACGACAAAATGCTTGGCAGGAGACGTAATATAGTACTGGCGCACTTTCGGCGTGTCGTGTGTGTGTGTGAGTGTGTGTCGCATGCAGCCTGATGACATGAAGCTAGTGCTCATTGCTATGTTGTACAATGCATTTAATTTAGAATTATGACTTAGAGCAATTGAACGCTTTCCATCGAATTTCAAGTGGTTGATAGAGACTAACTTCTAGAAGCGAAATGAGACAATTTCCTTGCCATACAATTTTCCTTGCTGGTTTCTCTGCAACTTTGTCCGACAGCATCGAATTTCAGAACATGTCCGTGCTAAAGAAAAACAATCACATCGTGTCCGAAACCAAAATATCGCTAAAATTCCCAAAATTGTCCATTAGAATTGGTAGGTACAACTTTCGTTCTCTTCATCTGTTGACTGGATACGTGTCACAAAACTGTCTCCCTGTTGCCATTAGCTTCGATATTTTGTGTCAGAAAAAAATATATCACCAACTATCCATAGCCACGGGAGTTAATAACTCATCTGCCATGATGAGATTTCGTCGAAATGAAATTTTAGTTTAATTGAAAACGAATATGCTACCTTCAGGCAGTCGAACCTTGGTTTTTAACGGTCGAATGAGATAAAAATGCAAAATTTCAGTTTAATCGAATATCAATATGGACCATATATTTACCACAAAAATCCTCGATCAACATCGGTTGACTCCGAATCATTGACGAGGTATCGCTGCAATTCCTGATCGCATCGCATCGCATCGCATCGCATGGCATGGCATCGCATCGCATCGCATGGCATCGCATCGCATCGCATCGCATCGCATCGCATCGCATCGCATCGCATCGCATCGCATCGCATCGCATCGCATCGCATCGCATCGCATCGCATCGCATCGCATCGCATCGCATCGCATCGCATCGCATCGCATCGCATCGCATCGCATCGCATCGCATCGCACAGCAATTAGTGGCCTGAAGACGGGATGTGGTCGATACGACTTCGTGGACACGCATCGAAGACGAAGAATAGTCACAAAAGAAAGAGCGATTTCCTCGGCGAGGGACTTTTAATTATGATCTGCAACATCAACTTGTCCGTGGAGTCTTTGTTCACCGCTCTCGGACAAGATCAGCAATGGGAATTGAAATTTAAATGGTTTCGGTATTATAGACAAAACGATTATCATTCGTTTTTAACATATTTTTTTCAATTGAATTAACTGTACTGTGTCTGAGAATCATAATAAGGGTTGGACTGGGTAGGTGAGGGCACGTTACACGTTACTACGTTTCTCTCGTTAAAGAAATTACCAAGTGTTTTGATAAAATGGCAGTCTGGATGGCAACGACCAAATATTGACAAGCAACTTTCAAAACCACCTCAAATAGAGGCTTCAGAAAAAAAAACGTATCCTCAGTTTTATTAGAAACAATTACACTAATTCACCACTATCATGTGTATTGCTTATACTTTGAGCGCACCTCTCCGACAGACCAATAAAATTAGAGCAGACATAAGGTAAAACCAAAAGGCGAATCTCTTCGAAAATTTATGACATGAGCAATTGCTATCTAATTCGCCGTGGTCTTGCCCGTGTATCTTTGGTCTTGCTCGTCCCCCGTTCGTTAGGCTAATGACATCCGCCCGTCGGCGCTGGTAATTATCCGCGCTGAATTTCTGCATGATATCCGATACTAAAAGCCCGTGCCTCCCCCCCCCCCCACCCGCCACCCACCCCAGACCGCCCCCGCCCCCGACCGATTGTCATTAACAGTCATTAGTACTGGTTTAATAGTCTCGTGTCTGTCATTGATATGACGACGATGACGACGACGACGACGACGACGACGACGACGGCGACAGAGGAATTGGCGGCGCAATGGCGGCTGGTGAAGACCACGAGAAAACTATTAGCGACTGATTCTTACAAGAAAAAACAAGCGGGCAGCCCGCAGGTTTTTTTGTGGAAGAAGCAACGGTGCAAAAATTAGAAAAATCAGTCTGTTCGCATGTATAAAATTAATTTCCTGTTCTGTAATTACCTCCACAATCGTAGCAGGTTAGTAACACTAATCGCACTGCCTATTACGGTACTGATGCTGGTATTGGCAAGGCTAAAAGTATTGCCTAGCAATAGCAGAATAGCAACAATAGCTTCGAATTAACACAGGTAGGTAATGCCATAGCCACGAGCCAGAGCTCAGAGCTCGTGGCACCGGTAGAAATAGCATTGCAGAAGAACAGGTGTTTGGTGACCCAAAGTAAGGCCAACAATAGCGGTGGTATTTATGACCGTTAAGGCCTAAAACCCAAGTAATTTCAATGATAGTGGCATAGGTGACATTAAAAGGGGCCCAAATTAATGCGAACATCATGCAATAACATGCAATAACGTTGTTGTTTGACGCTATCAGCATGAGGTTTCATCGGCTCGTGGTAACTGAAAGTGTTTTTAACTGTGATTTTCACTATTTCAGTGCCATAGCAGTCAGTAAGTAATAGCACAATCATTGTGCCTCCCGTTCCATTCTTAAAAAACGCTCTACGCTCGCTTCTCGACCAACGAAACTGGTTTTCTTCGAACGGGAATCGCGCGATTACGACGTTTACGAGCCGCTATTCTCCGTAGCGCCGAGCTTTTCTTTCAATGGCATTCTAAATTTCCACCCTGATTTCCAGCGAGGCTGTCACAAGGCGGCCTAATGCTGTCACCCCTTTGTGTGTCACGAATTATTAATATTCGAAAATGACCACCCACAAATGTGGGCCGAGCGCACTAGCGAGAGGTGAAAAGCATTAACTCAGGGCGTTAATCATACTTAAGAAATCCCACGACATAAATATTTTTATCCTTTTAATTTTATTCATTCATTCGACTAAAATTTTTATAGAGTAAATTACAATATTATTTATATTATTTGTTTGTCACACCTAAAGACCGAGCGTCTCATGAAAAAGAAAAAGAAGTCGCACTTTAATTTTAATCTTTAAACGCACTGATTTATGTTGAACAATAAATAAAACCTGTATAAAATTATGTACGATTTTTATGAAACTTGATCATAATTTTATGTTTACTGTACAAATGGGAGGTGGAATTATTTCCAACCATCAATGTATAGCCACTAAACGCGTACGCTCATTTGCATATTCGCACAAGATGCCATTAGCCTTGCACACAACTGCGACAGCAATATTTCAAGAGTATAAAACATAAAAAAGCAGCCGACTTTTCTCCATTATCTACGAGGAATGCATCACAAAACGGCTGGAACGTGTCCCAATCACGGCTCATTAATTAATTACAACAACAAAAACAACATTTTTAATCAAGAACCGACGACGCACCCGCGCCCTCAACCCCACACCCTCCCACGTCCCCCTCACCACGTTCGTAGAGCGTTCGTGGAATTAAACACGCCGTTAAGATTTCGTCCACGTAAGAACTTGAGCAACAAATTGAACTGGAATCGAGGCGATGCGGGAGATACCCCTCGACGACAAAGCAGCGGAACTCTTCGCGCCAAACAGCCAGCCAGCGCAATGAACAGCCAGTGATTTCCTCGCTCGCGCTGTCTTCGCTAGAAATGAGCCTCCGGGTTTAGCCAATTGTTCTTAATGTCAGTTTTAGCCCCATTAACTTGGGCACGTTTTTAAATTCGTCGGCGACCGTTTCCCTTCGGCAAATGTCTTCCGTTACGTTTTCTCTTCCACCCCCCCCCCCCCCCCACTCCTCTACCGTTATGCGCTCGTAGACCCCCGCGCCCCTTTCTTCCCTTATTCTCTATAATTAAACCTATCTGTCATTATTATTAGTGAACTAGAATTCAACTTGTGGCCTCGCGCGCTATTTTGTTATTCCACGCTCGTGGCCGAAGCTTTTCCGCGGATACGCTATTAGCCTCAAATCGCTGAGAAACCGATAAGCAAAGAAAATTGCTGAAAATTAAGCTTGATATTTTTGGTTAAATAGTTCTTCGCGGTGTATTTTCTTGTCGTTGCGCTGCAAACAGCCAAGCGAAATGTCTGTAATTTACATCAATCTGCGATTGAGCAAGCGATTTTATTTCGGGGCCATTGGCATGTTTCTATAACACTAGAAAAGTGTTTCGAATGGTTTTTCCAGCTTATGCTTGTGAGATGGGTCGCCATATTCGTGTGAATCCATTTAGGAGCGCGCCGTGCCGAGCCGCCCGCCATCCCTCACTGATGGGGTGCAATTAGTTGAGCTCGATTAATCATCGTGCATTGCACACGGGCGCTTGCAGTATCAATATGATCTTCATTACCGGGGGCTGCACAGGAAATTAGGTAGTAACTTAACATTTAGCATTTAGGAATAGGTCAGTCAGATGGAAGAAGCGACTATAACATGTAGGAGATGGGAGACGCCGACGCCGCTAGGGTGCGAGCGAGAGGTCTGGTGGAATATTCCAGCAAAGCGCTGCGACGAAACATGAATACAAATTAACAACTTGCAAAGTTATTAACTCTCCGCCAGTTTATTACAAAGTTTTAAGTTTATATACTTTAAAGTTTAAAACTAACTTAGCGTTAACGCATATATTCATAATATTTGCTAAGCTGCGCATATATACTGTTCGCGGTCGTATGAAATATGAGATGAAATTTCTGTTTTTAACTATAAATCGCGAGAAGCGAGCGGCAAAGTTTATAATTCATATTGTCTCTCTATAAGTTATTCATTTTGATAATTTTGATTTTGAATTAGAGTCGAGGCGAAGGGATGTACGCACCGGAGTCGCGAAGGAAATTCGTTAGTAAATCATGGCCGCGATATTTTGGCCCCACGCAGGGGGGAAATTGGACATTACTCTACAAGTGGTCACAATGTAACAGAAATCTAATTATTATCAAACAGCGTATATTTATGCTGCTGCTGCTGCTGCGTTGGCTCAAAGTGTGGTGACGAAAATCTATTAGTGTATACACATACACGTGACAACAAAGATTCGCCCCATAAATCGCTGCTTTTAATTTCCTCGCCCGCGCGCCGCCCCAGAAAATGTCCTCGAAAAAAAACGATTACTGACAAGCCTATAAAAACCAGTGTACAAATGCGCGAGCTTTGATCGAATTTCTGCCAAAAATCGCAGCCAGTCACGCGGACGTCTCGCCAACGCCAAAGCCAACGCAGCTTACCCGGGAAGGGAAATTGCACCGACCGAGAGATTCTTATCAGCAGCGTATCAAAACACGTGTAAAACAGTGCGGCAATGTTCCATGCTGAATAACTGTTCGGTTCGAACATTCGCGGATGGCATCCACATGCGTCAGATTGAATCCGATCCGATTTATTAGCGACCTCTTTCGCCATGATGCGAGATGCGGAAAAATCACTTAACACAATACCTCACGGCGACATGGCCTAACCCGCTGCAACTCTTTTGCCAGATTTTTGTCGAAATTCACTGAAATGTTGGTGAAAGAGGAACTTCCAACTTCGCTACCGATGAACAGAAAACGTCACATACCCACGGCAGAACGGCGATCCGTGGTTACGTGGTTTCAAGGCCCGGCGTTGATAGGCACGACACTTGCACGACACTTGCGCGACACTTGCACGACACTTGCACGACACTTGCACGACGAGCGCGCTGCTGGCACGACCAACAAGGTGTGCCAATTAAGAAATGCATCAACGGGCGCACGTAAAGCGGACAACACCACCACGTGCACTGGGTCCACGCGCTCTTCCGACGAACTCTTGTACAGCAGTTGCACAAATTATAACGATGGAAGACGGTGAGCATTCTGAGAAGATGTTTGTGCAGAAGTGTGTGCAAAAATGTAGAACTGTTTACAGTGATCTAATTATAACGCGGTCATGTCACCGACTTGGAAAAAAATGTTAGAGATGCGGATCTACGGGTCTAATGAGCAATTGATGGTGGCTTACGCCACTTTTCTATTATCATCTCCCGGCATTTTTCTTAGTCTATATATACCGTCTTCTTTCTCATGGGGCTATAGGCTTAGAACAATAAAACTGCAAAATCACAACGAACACATAATATGTGTTCGTTGTGATTGTGATTGTGATTGAACCAAATCAATTTTACTAAAAACTGTTTTGTTTTGAACTGTAAAGACTATTGTGTGGATTTCAACGCAACGTCAACATTAGCGGCCATCTAGCCACTTCAGAGCTCAGCGTGATGTTGCTTAACCTGCAGCTTCGTTGGAGGAAGAAACGGTCACCCATCCGCTACCGAATTTCGTGAAATGTTGCTTAACCTGTGGCTAACTTCGAGAAGAAAGCGGTTATCCATCCGATACCAACTTTGGGATTATGTTGCTTAAGCTGGGCTACCTTGAAGGGTCGACGCCGACGACGACGTCCGTCGAGAATCATCTTCAGTTTGTCTTCACCGTGGTCCAGGCCCCGGGTTGAGCCTGCCAGCAAAACCAACGTCTTAGCCAAATGGTAAGACACAGATTAATTAGGGGAGGGGATCTCTACGCCAAAGTCTGTAGCAGTTCTAAATTTATCTGCTGGGCTGGGCTTCGAAACTATGTGAACAACAATATTAATTATAAATCAAAATCCTTCATTTCGGCCACAATTTTTCATCGTGGTACCAAAATTACTTCCTATACTTTATCTCACTGCCAGTTGTCATCACAGGTGGCACAGAAATGTTGCACCCTATTCTGAAAGGGTGAGAAACGGCGTAGTTCAGTATCATTTGGGTTTATCAACATCTTTGCACATCTAAATGTTGAATTGTGCAACGTATAAATAGGTAGCTAGGTCCAAAACACTTTAGCGACACCATGCCATCCGACAGTTGATTACGACTGGAGTTTAAGGGATTGAAACAAAGCGATTTCACGAAACAAAAACCTAAACGTCTTAGCTGGCAAGTAGGACCGAGGCGTACTGTATCTTAAACCGCCCTGTTACGTCACAATCCACTAAAAAACATCAAGTTAATTACGTGCAGGATCTTGCATCGTCCATCTGAAGCCATGTCAGTCATCAAGCAAATCTCCGTCGTCCTCACGTGCCTTCGCCAGCTTCCTTATTTGCTCACCAGCAGCGGGGCCCGACTCCGGTGCCGGGCGGACGCCGAAAAATAAACGTCCGGCCCACGTAAAGACGGCCCACTAGACTAATCGGATGACACTGATTTATCCCGCGATGAAATGATATGCCTTCGTTGGGGACGAAGACAAAAAACCGCGCGCCAGTCCCAGGCGAGGAACGCATGATTAACTGTATCATTGTCCATCAACTGCTCCAGATTAGAGATCATTAACGAAATACGTTGATAACTTGTTGTTGCATCGTGTGGGCGTACACATGATGTATACATCTGAGTATCTCACATCGAATTCACTCTCCGATCTGTGTGTTCTGGTGAGGAAGCCAGCTCGCCGTTAAATAAATTGTTGGTAGAGCGTTCGATTGCTATGTGCAATAAAGGTACGAACACGTCTCGTTTTGTATAATAACGTGTCCCGATTTCCCGCGATGCGAATCTGGTTGCCGTAAAAACGCGGACACATCTCCGGCGAGAGAGCAAATGAGCCGTAGAAATAAGAAACATTACTATGTCCCGGCGCTGCTCGCCGCACGATGATTAATTCCTAGGTAAATAAAACTATCTCAAAATCTCGCGCACGGCTCTTTTCCAAGACTCGTTTCATTTCAGTTGAAATCCTTCTCCGCGTGTGCACCTACGCCTGGCTACAGACGGCCGCTAAGGCCGAGCATTGAATTAAAACAAAGGCAGATTATAATAAATGCATGAAATGAAGAGAATAAGAAGACAGATATAAAGGCTGATCGCGCGAGCGTTGCCGAGTAAGAAAAAACCCGTGGCTTGATAAATGGGCTGAAAATTTTATAATTGGATAATTTCTACACCAGAACACGGTGTAGGTATAAACGGCCGCGACACAGTGCAGCGATTGCTGTTTGGAAACTGCGCATTGTGAGAGCATCTGCATAAGAATGATCGTCTGTGTACATACACACACATACACACGGTTGAGTTGAGTGCGGAAAAACGAATGATGGCGCAGGTTGAAGCTATAGTGTGTGTCGGTGTCTATTTCTTAGCGCGGGTCGAAAAATTTCCTGTTTGTTTGCGGCGCGCAGGGCTAGTTCCTTCACCATTCACCGCGGCCGCCCAAGGTCATTCTATCAGCTTCTTTCTAGCGTTAAATATTCGCCCATAGTCAGATATATTAGGCGTCTATTTCATATGTACTAGTACTATAACTCCTGAAAAGGGGGTTTAATAATGAAAAAAAACACTAATCATATAATATGCAGCACAGATAATAATATGTTTCTTTGAGCCCATATTCGCTTAAATATTTTCTAAGCGGTGAATAAACGACAACATTAGCAAACAGGCAGTAAGTATGTGAGCTATAAGCAGTTAAAAATAATTTAATAACTAATTTTCCTCCTTGCCAGTGACGAAAGCGACTGCTCCCATTTCCGCATTTCAATTGCTTAGGAGAAGAAGATGTTAATTACGACAATTCAGCAAGATGGACTCACATCCTATACAGTATACAGTATGCAAATTTACTGTGTATTAGTGTGCGACCGTATTCGCATACCTTCAAGCTCATGATCACACTACAGCACCAGCTGTCATCGTGTGTAACACTGTAATGCCTGCGAGTCTGCCCGAAGCAGACTAGACTGCCGCTTGTTTCACTCCTCGCAAAGTAGCTCTCTTCGCTAGATAGTGCTTTTTGGACAGGGAAACAAGCGGCAGTCCAGGCTGCTTTGTGGACAGGGAAACAAGCGGCAGTCCAGGCTGCTTTGTGGACAGGGAAACAAGCGGCAGTCCAGGCTGCTTTGCGGATAAAGAAACAACAAGCGGCAGTCCAGGCTGCTTTGCGGAGAGGGAAACAAGCGGCAGTCCAGGCTGCTTTGCGGACAGCGAAACAAGCGGCAGTCAAGGCTGATTTGCGGACAGCGAAACAAGCGGCAGTCCAGGCTGCTTTGCGGACAGGACAACAAGCGGCGATCCAGGCTGCTTTGCAGACAGGGAAACAAGCGGCGGTCCAGGCTGCTTTGCGGACAGGGAAACAAGCGGCGGTCCAGGCTGCTTTGCAGACAGCGAAACAAGCGGCAGTCCAGGCTGCTTTGCGGACAGGGAAACAAGCGGCAGTCCAGGCTGCTTTGGAGGAAGTGACACAATCGCAGCAGTCTAGGCTGCTTATAAAGCTGCACATACAACCGCACCAAATCGTCACGTCATGAATAGGAAATTGATTAATTAAATGTGACCTCCGATGGTTAAATGACCTAGTATGTTCATTGTTGCATTTATGTATGACAATTAGAGGTTTTATTGTTAGTGAAGATAATGATTTTATTTTTATGTTCGTGTGTGTGTGTGTGACTGTATTGCACTCGACGCGCAGTTGTCTGACTGTAAATTTATAGCAACGTGATATGAAAGCAGATAATGCAGAAATAAAATCACCAGCCAAGACTGCTCGATCGGGTTGATCAATTCGGCACCTCCACGGCATAGCACAAATTAGGTACCTATACCAATTGAAAAGTTCGATGCTCGAACTCCACTTAATAACAGGCCCTAAAGAAATTATGAGCGACAAACAAATTTACCTCTTTTCATCAAAGATGCTGGGTTTTCTGGATAGCTTCGAAGGCAATACCTTTTGAGAACTTTCAGCCATATAACCATTGATCATTTAATGATGTAACTATTGAAGAAAATCCGCATTTCGAATTCCATTTGCTGAGTTCCCTTAACATTTAATTAAACCTGATATGTGTAGAAACTTTAAGAATCTCCATTAATATTTGCTATTTTTTCCCCCCACTATCGTTCAATGCTTTAGCTAAAATCGAAAGAACAGCTTAACTATCCATCGATAATCAACAGTTTCGGAAATTTAATGGTACAAAAATCTTCTTAAATTTTTATTTAGAAAAATCTAAAATTGAGCTCTGCTTTGGTGTGAGAAAAAAAGCGTTCATCCAACGACAAAAAAACACACACACTAGTACCACTTGTACCCAACAGACAATCGCTGAGGCGAGCGTTCAGTGAAACAACGACGTTTTGTTTCGTGGACGACCGAGGAAATTGCAGATAGACAAAGTAACAATTAACCGACCAACCGACAGCGTGTAAATACACGCTTTCTACCAAAAATATAATTACACCCCGGCACCCGTTTTAATATACACTGATGAGACATAAACACGAAGCAGCACGGTATTTAATTATGAAAAGGAAGTGAGCACCCTCCCTCCCCCCTGCTACCTTAAGACAACCTCTTGTGATGTGTTGACAGTCCTACCTTCCCGAACAATTCACAACAAATTCACACGACAATTATCTCTGCGGAGGACAACACCCAATCTTGGTGCACAACTACGACATCTCACACAAACAAGCGCGCAATCATCTTATTACTAATCAAACCAATTGCTTCACAGAGAGGAAATTTCTATAGACATTATTTTCTTAATGAGCTCGGTCCGTTATGATCTTTGCGCCTAGGCAAGTTGTGAGTCTTGTGACGTCAATGCACATGCGAGAGTAATAAATGGGAGTTAATAGGTTTTGATAGGGGCACAGGCACACATATGCATAACTGGACGATTATTAATTTGTCAGCTTCGCCATCAGAAGGGACCGAAATAGCATTGGCAACAATCAGAACTGTGCGCTGTGGGTATAAGGAGTGCGGTGAGATTAGCTAGTCGTTTCTTATACGAGGCTGAGAGCACCGTCTGTGATGGTTATGACAGTTTTCTATCAATTATGCGTGCTGCGTTTCGTTTTTTGATTGGTATCGGTTGGATAGTCAGCTGTTTAATGTGCTGTTTCATGAGCACTAACAGATGAGAAAACTAAATCTTGGTCCAATTTGGTTTTATTCGCGTGTTTCTAGTCACTGGTCAGAACAATGGTGGCGAATGCTCATAAACCATGCTTGTGTGATATTTATCTCCCTCTACGCCTCTACAGCATATTTTGGTCAAAATAAATATTGAAAACAATGCCATTTACCAGCAAGCATGCATGGAATTCACTGAACTAAAAATACAAACGGTTCTTTTCTTCTGTAATTAATTCTTCTAGATTGCGATTGACCAATCGAGGATGTTCCCAAGATCATAGCTTATCATGTTTACAGCCGTCAATAGACCCGTCTCGACCGATTACAAGACGTGATAACCGAACAAAATAATAAGTGTGGCGAGTGACAATATAATAATGAGTAATATATCCATTAAATATTTATAGGAGCGACTCTTGTTGGCTGGCTCATCAAGTAATAAATAAATTAATACAACAGCATAATTGGAGATCCTGTTAGCGACCATTGTGTAGTGTGGTAGAGTTTGTGATTTAATGGTGGCTTATACACATTGCAGCCTATTACTGATTTAACTACTACTATGGTCTATTAATATACTTTAAATAGATCCATCGTCGGTTGAGGGAGAGTGTGAAATTATTTGATACATCATGGCTAAGAAATGAAGAAATTGTGAGATGGTAGAGTAAGATGTTAGAAATAGAACCATCTTTAGATTCAAATTCGAAGTTAAGCACTACAAACATAGAGTAAGCAGTCTTCTACAACCACTACAACCCTCAAAATACAGAGAGAAAACGATTGTTGTATGCTTCCAAGAAAATATGCAATAGGGTCAATATCTACTGCATCCGGAGTTAAACAGAACAATAAAATATTTCAAAACCTTTGTCAAGTTTCAACATGGTACTACCATTTTTAGCCTCAAAATCACAAGGAATTTGCCATTACAAGCAAAATAATTCATCTGATTTGTCGTTGGTTAGAAAAAAATAAGAAATAAGAAACTTACTTGAATAGTAAACGATAAATTGGCGATTTCAGCACAAATCTAACAGTTTTGTAGTCTACCTGAAATGTAACCAACGGGATGACATGTAACCTCTTTCATGGCACAAGCCGGACTGGTTTCGGTGTACCTAGAGCTACTGCTACTGCAAGTGCAAGCTATGCCTCCAAAATGTCAACAAACCTAATGCAACCCAGTGAGAATAAATACCATCAGAGGTGGGTTGAAGCTGATAATAATACTAAAAACTAAAAACTTCCAATGCATTATTATCTAAAATAAATAAGTGTAGATATTAATTTGAAAATTCGCAGTTATAAAAATAACTTTGTTTTACTTTGGGGAATAATAGATTAACGAACCCTCGAGTTAGGAATAGGTATCAATTCTCATTTCAAGATAAAATTATTTTTTATGCAGCAGTCTCCGGGTACGAAAAAAATGAACGAGTAAAATGAAATGCTTCCAATTTGCATGCAATCTTGTATGCTGCACGTAATTTAAAATAAATAATAACATGATCATAAATTTACTTCACAGTTGATGGCGTCTATAAAATGCGCAACTATTACTGTTATTGCAAATTGACGAATTACTTAGAGCCATGACGTTTTGATTGTCTGCTAATATCGTCTAATTGGGTAAAAAAGTGGACAGCTATTCTGATTGCGTTTTGTGTTTTATATTATTTTGTATATAAAATGTAATAAAAAGCATCTGCCATTGAACTTGGATTGTTCGGCTAGTTGAATATGATAGATTGTACTATTTTCTCCTATTATTGTCAAATTATTTTGCATGGTAAGTTTCAAGAAGCGACTATCTTTAGAGGCAATTAATGTTGGTGCATATTCGAAAACATTATAGTCATCAAAAATATGTTGGCAAGTGTGAACTGGAAAATATGACAGTCGTTTGGAATTTTGTCTATATTTCAAAGCATTGTTGTTATACGAAGCTTCAACGACCTGACTCAAAAAAAAAAAAAAAAATCCTGTATTGGCTGTCGATTACTTCAAACTCAATCTACGGTCCACGGTGTTCAAAAAAATAAAGAAATTACAGTTTAAGGACCAATTTAACAGTGTTCAGCCCCCTTCAGAAAAGATATTTGTCAAGTGACAACAAATCGGTGTCTGTTTATTTCTAAGCTGGAATATAACAGAATTAACCCTCAAAAAATGTGTACTACGAAAAAATCGTGTCTTCACTGATGATCACCAGGCAACCATTGATGATGGTTACAATTCAACAGCCCTCGATCCTTGCAAATCGTACCTCGTTTCCGGTACTTTCATGTCCCGCTGACATCTCGGAAAATTGCTCTCACCTCAACGAACCACGAATCCATCAAACGATGGATCTGCAGCCACCAAGAGATTAGAAACTGCATTCGACAACTGCATACCATAACTATATACACGGAGCTCATAATCGTAACTACTAAACTCTACGGTTCACTTGCTTTTAACGTTAAAATAGCCCAAGATTACTTTAATACCTCCACCATGGTAATACTCGTTTAATTCCGAAGACATTAATGCATTAGGGCAGGTCGTGGTAGTTTGCATTTATGGTTGATACAAATAGATAATGATAGTACTGTTTCTAATCTCGCTAAGTGCAAACGTCGTAGCTTGTTCACTTGCGTCTTCAGCTAATGAGTATGCATCCTATGCATCTGTGCTTTTACGAGTGAATATATGTCGTGAGTGTGTGTGAGTGTGTGAGTGTTCTGTGTTGGGACTTAAGAATTGCATGTTGTGTCATTTACATACGCTAGAATGCTTACTGTTCAGAGGAAGTCAGCATTGTCAATAAGGTTTTACTGTGCATGTCGCATACGATTGTCGTTTAAAAACTGTATCAATACTTTTCATGTTGCTCGTTCAATCAGTTTGATAACAACTGCCAGAGCGCTTGATCTTTCTGCAACTTGATTAGTAGTCTAGCGGTATACACATTTCCAAAATGTTATCAGACCGATTATTGGTGAATCCATCTGGCCAAATGAACAAGTGACATATTTATTTACTTTCACAGTGTGCGTCTTGTTTGAAGAGATTTTCTTGAAGGTAGATTAGCTATTCAACGCTGAGTTTTCATATCGTGTTTGACCACTTCCCTTTAACATCTGCAAATATATTACACATTTTAACCTCGTTCAAAATTAGAAGAAAAACGTCTTTGAACTCATATTTACCCCACCACCCTCGACCCTTGGAAAAACACACTGAAAAATTCGACCCTGCCTTGACATTTTCTTTGCTTTGTTGATTTCTAGCCCCAAGCTTCAACAGTTTTACGAAAAAGTCGCAATGGCTATTGATTCACGGGCCCCTGTCCCCTTGAAAAAAATAGGGTAGAAATGAGGGGGTGGGGTGGGGGCGAGGACATAAGCACGTACTTGCCTGGCTAAGTCTGCGCCGGACACCGGACAAGGGACACAGAATTAATGAAAATTTTCACAGAGATGAAGCGACGCGGCCAAGAAAAATATGATTTAAACACACATGCAGCAAAAATGAGATACACAAGTGGTAATTAATTTGCAGCCAAGGGTGCCTCACCCCTATTATGCGTCAAGAGGTCAAGCTGGCCTTATTAAGGTTGCAGCTATAGAAATCTATTTTCTATTTTTGTTTTACAATATGCAACGAAAGTTATCGGTCATCACAAAGGCTGGTGCAAAAGCGAATGAAAAACGTTTGATGCTAGATGCCAATTAAAGAGAAATTCAAAGTCAAAGAGATTTTTGCGAGATAAGGGTGCTGTTAAAGATACAGAGCGAACAGCATCCGAGTGAAGATAAAAGACCTCAGGGTTTCTAATGCATAGCGGTCCGATGTGAGTACGCCACAAGTGGGGAAAAATAGGGGATGCTTCAAGCATTTTAAAGCATGCTATTGCGTTGACCAAGACAGAAACCCGTTTGCAATGAGTTTTAATTAGAAGTAATACTTGATTATCACAATCTTTGTATACAAACATGCCAGTAATCATCTATGAGTCACTGAATTTAAGGGTTTGCCATCAAGTGTTGCATAGTTTGATTCAAGTATTTGTTTTAAGCCAGAGCTTACGAGAAATAAGGGCCCATCAGAAAGGCGCATTACATTTCCGGGTTGGTTGAAAGTTGTTTTCAAATTTTAAACTATACCAATTGATTGTATAAAAAATTGTATTAAGAAATCGATAATTTTCCGCAACACAAGGATCACTTGTAGAGTTTGTTGCGTTTACGTAAAACTGCAGTCTTCAATGAATTTAATTTTAATATTTGAGCCGAAAAAAGAGGAGCTACAGAATATTAATAACAAAGATTACAATAAACACTGTTTAAAAAAAATTATTACCTAACTATTGTTTCTGAAAACTAACGTTCTAAGATTAAGAAAAGACACATGTCTTACAAAGTAGCTATTCGCTGTCATTCCAAGAGTTGAAACTCAGCTCCAGCCACGATACAGTAAAATTCTACCCCTATAACTCGAGCCTAACACATAAGAATAATATAAAAAAATCAGCTCCCAATACATAATCTGACCCACGAAAACAATTGAAGAATCGTACAAATGTCGACAAACAAGGACAGAAGTCTACAAAGCGTCTCGCCAACATCCCGAGTTCGGCGTCGGCGTCGGCGTCGGCGTCGGCGTCCATAAGAGAAATTAACTGTTGACTCTGGCCGGCTTCGTCGTAGCTTAGATCGACGGACATTCTTTGCCGCGACGCTTTGACACCCAATATAACAAGTAACAGAGAAAGAGCGTGTGACGCCGACGCCGACGGCGACGCCGACGTAGTTTCTTTCATTTCATACGATCGAGTTATTTTTATTTCGTTTAGTTGCTGGTGGTGATGGTGGTGGTGGTGTTGGTGGTGGTGCATTGGCTTTGTTTTAGCAGCAAGGGTGTGGAAGTAATTTATAGAACGGATTTAGTTCGGGCGCGGGCATAAAATAAGGGTGTGGGGGTGCGGGGGTGTTTTTTGATTGCGGGTCGCGGCCTCGTAATGACAATTGTTGTTGGCGGGCAGGGGGATTTAGTGGTCGTTGCTAAGATTCGAACATATAAAATCTGAGGAAAATCTTTGCGGGAAATTCTTGCAGCGGGTGGTTGTTCTGTGGTTAAGTGTGAAAGTCTTCGAATTTTTATCGGGTGACGGTGATAGCATGAAGGCATGGTCGATTATCAGAATGAAATTAATTCGTCTATGATATTTTGTTTGCATAATTTTAACTTTTTAACAAAATGTTAACGAAATTTTAATAAAATGCCTTTTATAATGTGGTGTCATATACTACAAAGACAATACAGAAGCCACAGAAGTCATTTTCAGCTTCTTTCCTTACCTTTCTTCTCAGCTAGAAGCTATCAGAGTGACCACACTTGATCATTTATGAGTGCAAATCTTAATGTTGAATACTAGTTACACTTCTAAATGTTTCTGTCAATAGTTGCACAGCAGATAGCTATAGAATGGCGTTAAATGTTAGAAATATGTCAAGATGTTGCAAGTATAAAAAAATCAATTTTCTATAAAGTTTCTATAAGAGTTTCAATCAGAGTAAATAGAAATAGAAATGTAGTCCTAAAATGCATAGATAGTAACTGTAACAACAGAATTGATGAAGAGAAAATTCAACCAACCATTGGAAAGATGCTGTAAAATCAGTAAAAATATCACATGTTCCATAGGGGCGTGATTAATGAGAAACGTTTCCATTTCAGCCCCCCCCCCCATTTCGCGTCGCGTCGCGTTGCATTACGGGTTGCCTACCCCCGGCCCCGGGCAATAAAAGATACTGTGGTCCATGGCTGTTGACACTTCTCTTAGCAGCGAGATTAACAAGCTCAAATATGAAATAAGGGAAACAAAAAGCGTGGCAGGCGACGCCGTGACTTCCACAAAAAGAACCCCGTCGTCGCCATGGCCCGACGCCAATGAATTGTACTGATGAATTAGTAAAGTGACTCCTCAAATTACCCCACACGCACGGGTTGGGATGCCTGGACCGCTACATCGCTAAGTGGATGCTGTACGGATGTGCATAAATGTTACGGGGCAGCAAAAAATAGGAATGACGAAGAAAACCAAAACCACGCCCTTAGCAAGAAAACGAACCAAATGCCTTATATTTGCTTTGTTAAGTTTGTCTGTTTGAAACTAAATATCCAGCCAAAAACATATCTATAACAGTCAATTTTGGGGCATGCTGTTCACTTTCTGAAGACTTGCTGTTGTCCAAGTATTTAAGCTCACATGAAGCAATCGAATTTTCATTTCATGCTTTTGGATTTCTGTGGAATTTTACTAATTTTACAGTTTCTATTTCTGCGGAATTTGTCAAAGTTCTGCTTTTTTTGCTAAGAAAAAAAGGGAAAAAGCAGAAATTTACCCAATTCCGCAGGGATTAATGTTTGATTAATTGAGGGTGAATCTTTTGTCACCTAGAGACCAACTAATTTAACATTTTCAATTGGCACACGTCAAGAACTTGAATTCAGGGAGATGAGGTGATGAGAAAAGGGAAGCAGGCAAAAAATGAACAGTTGTCTCCCTGTATCTCCCTGTACTGAAAGAATACACGCATTACGATCTACATCTACGGTCCACCCTGTGACATCGAAACAAGCGACGATCAGCCTCCTTACGGCGAAATCACCGCAAGGAAAAGTCATGCAAACCGGAAAATTATTTTAAGACGCGGCGTATCGCACGTTCCTGCCGTCCGCTGCGCTGCCCGTCATCTCGCAGCAAGATGAAGGGGTTATTTTTAATTCCCTCCGCTGCACACACTCGAGAGTGACGTCAGCTTTTAACACCGAATGTTTACAACATGTTACGCGCGCCGTGCCGTCGGAATGGTAATTATTTATAATTAACAAATTACAGAAACTAAAATTAACACCCGCCGAGATGTGATGCTGTGAGCTGGAGAGAGATTTTTTTTTTTTTTAGATTTTCCTTTTTTTCATTCTTATAAACAACGCCGAGGCGGCTGTGAGAGCTATACACTTCGCCTTCCCATCCGATTTATTTACATTGAAATTTATAAATGTTCTCCACTTATAAACAAAAATTGAAGAGCTACCGAATAAGAAGATATTTTAAATTAGGACAACGCGATCTGATATTTTTAATCTGAATGAGCAAACGGATTGGGTGTTTAACGCAACGATCATCACTCTAAATTCAAATTGTAAAAAAATCAATCTTGCCAGTTTTTCTCTAGGTTCAACGTACCGGCAGCTAATCATCGCCAACACTAATTGAAACACTTCGATCACCTTCAAATTATAACTAACAACAATTAATACTAATTGCAAGTCGGCCAGTCAGTGTTGCCACCGAGTGCTAATCAGTCTTCAAGTCTAATTACACGCGAGCGCTCCGCACATTAACACTCTTAATTAACACGTTGTTAATTAAAGAAACACCAATCGCTGACTTGGGTCGTGTTAAACGGCAACTCAAACAATCCGAGATTGTTTGTTATCGGTACTTTTAAAAATAATATGTGTTCCGATGCACATTTTCTTGTTCGCTAGTCTATTGCTTGTGGATCATGAATATAGAAGCTGTGGTGTTATGAAAAGTCTTCTCGCTCGCAAAGGTTTTCTGGCCTTCCTCTCATCTCAGATATCAAAAACATTGAAATACAGAGCCTTTGGATCCATTTTTTACTAATTTCCAAATTCATTAAATGGTACATGATTTCGCCATGACATCTACTCCAGTCATTATTGAATTTTTACTTTTATTGTTGTTGTAATTGTTGTTCTGGATTCTGTTGTTTCTAACTTTTAGTGAGAAAAACAAGCGGCCATCCAACCACCTTATGACTTACATCGATGCCAAATCCGCCGAATGATTTAATCTCAACTCTTCCCTACACAAAACACGGATTGTCTTTTAGAACGATAAGATAATGGTTGAGACTTGAGACGCTAATTGCATTAAATTACACGGGGCAAATCACGTATTTCTTGCCAGTAAAATAGAGGATAGGGATAAGATGCAGTATGGCCGGCCAGTTTGGACTAGAGAGTCTATACAGTGAGAGTTTCTAACTCCGCCATGTTCCTATTATGCTTCCGGGTTGTTACTAGCCAAATCTAGTGATTTGGGGAACTTTAAATAGGGTATTACGTTTCTGACAACACCCTTTACCGAACGAGTGTAAGTACACCTCGCTATAAACATGGCGTACACCAAACAAGATTCGAACGTGAAAACAAAACCGATACCAACTAGCCACTCTCTTACCATAGACGAACAGTCTTGCAGCGTATAGGGTCACTAAGATGTACGTGCTATACGCAGGACTGTATGGACATAAGGCGCTGACCAACGCTCGTCTAGTGCAGATGAACCAACGTACGGGCAATAACTCATTGCAATAATTTCTTTCCAGTGTCCAGAGGGCGTGATATTGCGGGAACAGCCGGACAGGGCCAGCTCTAGTGGCCCTAGCGTTGCTGCTGCTTGCTGCAAAGATTGGATCTGATCATGCTGGTGCATGGTGAGAAGTTATCGTGGATGGCTTGTAGTGTCTGGTGGTATCTGTAGGTAGGTAATAGCAGTAGGTAAGTTTGGAGTGTGGTAATTGGGGTTGGAGAGTGGCAAATGGCTGATTTTTTTAGTTGTGGGTTTGAATTTTTGGTGTTCTGTTCTTTGAATGATATGAGGAGCAACAGAATTATCATTAACTGATAAGCAGAGATCATTGTGTACCTACTTTATACTTATTTCAAGAAATAAATAAATAAAATTGTTTCTAAATGTACCAAATGTATCTATTTTTGAAAATGTGAGAGCTAGTTGGATATAAAAGTAGTAAAAAACACTTTGAATGATTATTAGTAACGAAATTAGTAATGAATAGTAATTTACACTAATACTTTGAATGATATTTAAGAAGTTTGTACTGAATGTTGGATAACAAATGTGTAAAAACATTAAATTTTTATTATAGATAATAGGTGCTTAGATGTGAGAACCATACCAAACTGCAAAATATCTTGTTGCATGCTAAGAAGATATTTAATATTGGAAACTAGAGTGGAAGAGTATTACCTCCTGCCTGGCAAGGGCATAGGTTCAATGTTTGTCTCTCCGTCAGGTCACAAATTTCATTTTTGATTGAATATTATGTTCCTTAAAGAAAGCAAATGTTCTTAGATTGTTGGTTATTGTTGGCTGATTTAGAAATTTCCATGAGTACCTACTAAAAGAACAAAAAAAATAATTTACCTACACATTATTAAAAATGTGAAACCATATCAGTACTGGGAACTTGTCTTAAAGAATCAAGTGCCAACATCTAAAGGTACTAATGTAACACCACAGTAACCCACCCACCTACCTTTGGAACAATAATAAATTGTGTAATTTCTATCAACCTCAAACTATGTTGAACTTCAAACCTCACATATTGGACATTGCAATTAAAGGGCAGTCATATTTCAAATGCCACATTCTCTATAAATTTTAGAAATTTTAGTAGACTGTACCATATGACTCTATGGCAGTACCTAACTATTTTCTCATAATAACCACATTTCCTAGAGCTAAGCATGGGCTAAAAAGCAACCAAAAAAAAAAAAAATTTATATCATGTAATGGTTTTAACTTAAAATTTATATTATCTTATCCCGGTGTATTGTCATCTGTAGCATCAATTAAATATACTAATTATGACAGTACCTACTCTGGCACTTACAGGTCCCCACAGACAGCATCATATGGCAAACAGATTAAGTACATCATCTAGAAAGAGATTGCCGACATTTCAGTTATTGCATGATAAGAAACTTTCAAAGTAGGTACCTAAACTCCAAGAAAACCCAAAATAGAAACTGCATGTAGTACTACTGTGTTCTGTTAAACGTGGTTAAACTTATGCAAAGTTAAATACTGACTAACGACAAATTTTAGCGATATCAATGAAGGAGGACTAGCTTGTTGCTTGTCCTCATCGTGAAACATGAACGTTGCACTTCATGGTTATTGATTGAATGTTGTGCGATTTAGCAAAATGCAACAAGTAATTTGAACAATTATAGGTTAAATATTGACAAATGTCTCAATCTGCACCCAACCCAACAAGATTTCATGTAATTTGATGGTCAAAATATTTTGTCTAGCTTTTTAGTTCATACTACACATATTGTGATAGAAATCTTTAAATATGTTGAAATATACCTTTTCAAGTTGTATACTGTGGCTTCAACAGGTATTGCTGCGAATTCTTCACTTTTAACAGACTTATACTTTTATGACTAAAGGACGACTTCATTAATGATAAGTTTTGAAAAAATAACACACTGAAACACCGTTTATTTACTTAAAAGTCATCACTATTCGCAGTTACACTTCAAAATCAAATTCCGAACACGGAAGCGGAACCCTCTCTATCCCCACTCCTAGTAATCGGCGCGATTCAAACTGGGGAACTGAAGCAGTCCGGCCCTGGTGCAACGGACAACCCTGAGAATCGTACTTTTCAAGCAAAAAAACATTAAAACCACACGACATTATACCACTCATAGAATTTCTTTATTTTTTTGGTAGTTGTATGAATTCTAATTGATATCTGAAATGAACAAACAATTTAAATTCATAAATCGCTAGTTTTCGAATGGTAGCGCAGCACCTGTGCGCCAACGTCACATAATCGATGAAGCACGTGTTTGAAGGCGGTGGATTTCAATAAATCGCCGTTCCAAGGCTGGCGCTGAAAAAGTAAACCGTTAATTACAACAGGCACAACAATGGCGTCTTATTCGCACGAAATTCACACCGTGTCACCTAACTTGTATGAAAATCCGGCAACAAACTGCCGAATCTCGACCGCCTTCGATCGTAAACAGCTGTGCAGCGACGCGCCAAGCCGTCCGAGCGAGCGAGAAACACTGGGCCGACCGACGGAGACGGCAACAAGCGTCGCGGCGCCTCTCGGCGCATGACAGGGGGAGGTTGAATGTTCATTCCCTCGTCGGCGTAGCACATGCACTCCCACAGCCATTTTTATTATTCCCTCGTCATCGTGTGTTCGCCGTGCGCTCGCCGAGTGTGCGTTAGAGGTTCACAAAGTGTCGCGTGCCTATATAATTAACGCAGAGTTCGCCCGTAATTAGGGTAGAAACAAGCGGCGAGTGAGTGCTTTATCCGCAGCTTTGCGCTGAAGACTTGTAAAGTTCATGTGACTCATACTCTGCCCCTGTACACTACACGAGGTAAGATCATGTATTACAGTTAAAATATTCACAACATTCTCGCGTGGCGTTTTATACGTTCCGAGCTAGGGAGGCTTTTTTTTCTTGCCGTTCTGTTCTACCTTACGTTGGAATAGTGTTCCTGAGTAGTTTCTGCTCAATCAATACTTTTATCCACGCTAATCGGCTAGCAATGAGCGTCTATACAGTATACACTCTAGAAGAGTGACGTGTTCTGCTCGAGAATCACTGTCCTATGCCCGACATTGACAGTATCAACAATGTGCACAGGGGGTATCGTTGGACTTGGGATTTTAATTGGATGGGTGTTGGTGTGATGACAGCTATGTGGCCAGCCGGTGAGGGGGACAGATTGCTACTGTGCTCTCAAGGAGAGAGTGTTAAAGTATTATTTTTGGACTCTGATCTTTTGCAAAGTGAATGTATTACATGGGCTGGGTAGGAGCGTTGTGGTGGGGGTGCAGCCACAGCCTTCGTCGCAGACAGTTATTTTTGGATTCCAGTAGCATGCGTTTATTTATTTTATTACAAACTGGCTGAGTTTTAAATTTTCTATGTGATGCCGAATGCTTGAACGATATTGGTCGCGTGAATTTGAGATTGTCGGGTTCGTGTACTGTTGTCATACTCTAGGCCACGTGGTATTATCTGTCACGTGGGGTGGTTGGGTGGGTAGGTGGGGGGCTAGGAATGCCGATCGAGGGTGGCCAAAAGAGGGGAGGGGGCTATAAAATAAGGGATGTACAAGGTTGTTAAATACCATGTCATGGTATCGTACCAAACGTTATAAACGCTATGACTTAGACACATCACGTGCACATGATATAGGTAATTAATACAGACTTCTTTTATATTTTTAATTGCACCTGTCTTGAGAAATTTGCGCTCGTTCCGTTAGTCACACTTTTGACAGGAAGTATTTACATGAATCGTTGGTTCTCCTTTTCATTAAAAGAGGACAAAAAAAGATAGTAGACTAAACTAAAGTCAGACAAAGATCTTTAGATGCGATCTGAGAAATGTTGTAACACATTGTGTTGATTATACCATTACCAGTGGAGCTTGAAAATACCTGAAATATCAGATAAGACACGGAACGCTCATCAAAAGAATAATATTTAATTAGTAGATAGGAATCTAGACGACTACAAAGTGACATGTAGGCTCTAGCTATGAATAATCTTTATTTATTACTGGGTCTACAATGATGAGGTACCTTTGATTTGCACCAAATTGGAAGGCATTTATTTTTAAGGCATCTGGTCTTCACCGAAAATGCCCACCATTATTTTTTCTAGCTGTTATACAAACAGCATTGGAATTTACTTTGCACGACTAGCGCTAACATTTTGGGTGCGTTATGTATTTGGTACATACAATACAATACAAAATCTCTATATTCCCATCAAGTCTGCCAAGGTTTATTTTGCTACTGTGCACATACGAATGTTGTATCCAGGTACTTGGTTGTTTGTAGCACGGAGGCAGTCATCCGGAATGATCTTTAATTTCCATCCGAGCTTCGTATGCAAACAGTAACTGTCCAAGACGCATCTAGTCTTATTAGGGAAAGCGCGTGTTTATTCAAAATGTCTGGAGCAAAACTCGTTGACCAATTCCCAGGGGGACTGTCAGCGGAACCTAACCAAGCGCTCACAACGGGCTTCAGGGCTTATCAAAAAATAACAATTTTTCTTTCTTCTTGAAAACTTTCTTAAAAACTTCTTCTACTAACTGGCAACTTGGTCCTATTGTCTTCATTTGAAAGGCATATAGGTCCAGCTTTCAAAAACTTGTTACTTGCAATTATTTATTCAACGGCAGAGCACTGAGACATCCAACGAATTTCCATCGTCTTACCTACCTTAGTGGCCAGACCAGACTTGAAGACGGCAAAAAACTTGGTTCCATTCTGCTAACGCCATAACGTACGCGGCTGAGTGAGAGGGTTGATGTAAGGAGTTACCTACTCAAGGCAGGTTGCAGTACGGCACAGCACCCTTCTCAGATTGTCATTAGAAATAAAAATTAATAAAACACGTTTTAATGTGAAAAAAGTAGTTGGAACTGTGAATAAAATTAAGAACAGGTATATGAAGTGCACGGTCTGGACTAACGAACTAAAGGTTTGGTCCACGGGTAGATTTATCTGGACAGATGGACATCGGTGGGTTGACACAGCTTAAATGAAACAATCTCGCATGGGTCAGAGATGGATTTGTAAGTACCGAGGCTGTTTGCATTGCCACGCATATTCATTTCCAACGATCCTCGCGGCTGTATCTTTGGATCTGTTTTTTGTTTGTTTTCGAGCCAATGTCTTGGGTTCGAGATGTAGCTATCCGACTACAACGTTGCGATGACCGACCCTAGGGGTTGATGCTTGCTAAGGAGGATAAGGGTCCGCGGGATGATAACGGAAAGTGCTCTTTATGTTTGAGTTTGACTGTGATTTTAAAAATCACAAGTCTCACGGACACGATTTGAACGACCACCAAAGTGGCGTTGACAGAAGTTACGTAACTTGATTTTGAAAGTAAATTACCTCACTAATCTTTTGGATAATTGATAAAGGAGATTTGATTTTTAATAAATATTACTCGAACTTGTAAGTTCGTTGAACATGGTCACTTAGGATTCTCAAAATAAAAATCTTCCTGACCATCATGTCACTGCAACTGCACCTAACTCAAATCGCACCATTATTCACGGATCACACGTCACGTCACATACGATATTTATGCACACCTCCCGACAAATTAATTTCACGCTCCTAGTTTATTTCAAGATTCCTGGCATTTCCACAACAATTTTCAAGAATGATAAATTGCCTAAAAGCATTTCTAAATGCTCCGTGCTCCCGTGCTCCGCCAGGCATAAAGGTAACGTAAAGCGTACTTTACATTATATAGTAAAATCGTGACATGCTACATGCCATACGCAGGTTGCCTATACCTACAGGCGTCAACGCACATCTACGCTCACAGCTAAGCGCGCGATACGAACATGCGTTCTCGTCTGAGATACATCAGCCGAGGGTGTCGCACGCACATTTACGCACATTCACACCAGCACGCACTATGCTAATCGGAACCCGGCTGGGAATAAAATCTCCGGGCTCGCTAAATAGAGGGTTGGCCTATGTCAGACGAGCAAAGGACCACAGGGTTTAAAAAAAATAGTGGTATCTTGTCGGACTTTCGCGTTACGTTCGTTAAGATGAAGTGAACTTACTGGTTTTGTATTTGTTTTAAAGTTTCAAATGAAAGATGCGAAATGTGCATGTTGCTGCGTTATGAATGCCGACCCTTCATTACGGTATAAAAAGTGGTTGTTGCTTAATGAAAGGGGTGTCTTAACTGACCGTGGTGTCACCTTTTCGTTTTTAATTCAATGAGGGGTTGGAGCTGAGATTAGCTGGACTTGTTGTTTAATATGCAATCCTCAGAGAAGACTGTCTTGTGAATTTCCATGCGTGGAACTTTTTTTATGAATTAATAGGTGTCTATAATTTCTCATGTATTTCGATAAGATAAGGATGCTCGTCACATGTGTATGTTTGTTTTGTTGAATTCAATTCAAGAAACCACTTCCGTTCGGAAGAGATTGCTTCTTTGTTTGTTATCTATAAGGAATGTCAAGGGCACCTAAAGATACTCTTTATATTTGCAAGAATAATCGTGTTTTAGTCGTTATTGCATCATGTCTCAAGTCAAAGTCTCATAGTCAATGTATCAAAATCAAATAACAAAGACATAGATAATTTTCTCTACTTATTACTGAAGGGTAGTATCCCTTTGCACATCACAAGTGTCAATGTTGCGTTTTAACCTAGTACTCATTTGAAAAAAATCCCTAAAAATTTCATCAATTAGTGAATTGTATCTATGTCTTAACAACGCAGAGCATTTAAAATGATTATGTTGAAGTTACCGTGGTCGAACAATGCACCAGAATGCACCGATGCACTTCCCTAGATGCACATGCCCGCGAAACGCAAGGTGCATGCTACCAGCGCACAAACGTGAGCGAGCCAAGCAGTAAGCCAACAATCGTGGCAGGAATAATAATTGCAATTAACATAAGGTACACACAGAGATGACTCTATATACAGCCTAGGCGCACCTAATATAAATAATCTACCTGTAAACAAGTACAACGATGTGTCATCTGAATTGCATGATTTTTAACGAACTCGTGTGAAAGGAAAGGAGATAGGCCTTGTGTCGCATTCCCGCGTTTCCCGCGTTTTGTCTTCGCTCGATGGTGATGACCATCTGCAAGGTCGCGACCTCTAACCAGGTCGCAGTTTCCCGTGACTTTCCACGATTTTTCCAGCTGAAATGTGCGATGGTTTGTGTATGGCGGAACTTTGCGGAAGGCTTATCTTTGCCTCGTGGTCGTTAACGTGTCAAGGTGTAATTTGATGAGGATTGGCAATACTTATACATAATGATACTACAATGGTTCATTAAAATTAAACCTGAAAATAATAGATGGTGGCGCCATACGACAAATCTTTATGCGTTTAATCTTAAAATTTTAATATGGTCAGTATTATTGATGAGCGTAACGAGCGTAGCGAGTGAAGCGAAATCTTCAATTACACTTTACTGCTAAAAAAATCCGGAATGTTTTTTTTTTGGTTTTTTTGTGTGTTTGTTCGCACGATTCCGGCCAAACGCCAAAACGGATTTTGATGAAAATTTCGGTGGACCTTCGTTTTCTCTGAACTTAGATCTGCCACGTTTTTGAAGCAATTCGGACGAGTAAATTTTATGTTATTAAGTTTTTACGAAATTTTTCAGTTTTTCCAAAACACGTTTTCCACTCTAGAGGCCAAGGATCTCAATATAATTTGACGAAACTTTCCAGATATGTTGGCCCCCACGATTTAATGTTTGTGTACAAATTACATTGTTGTATGTTTAGCGCTTTTCTTGGAAATAGCGCTTTTATGACGCTTTTTTAGCGATTTTGCAGTTTTTTCCAACTAAATCAACTTTATCTTCAACCGATTTTGACAAAATTTACTGCGTGCATTATAAATCGTAAAAGGAAGATACTGTGTTAATTTCAAGCAAATCAATTGAATAGTTTTTCTTTAAATCGATTTTTACGTTTTGAAATATTCAATGTCATTGAGAAAGTTGCTAAATTAACGCCGAACATTTAAAATTGATCTTAAAAGCCTCTAGGCTATGCGTACACGCAATATAATTGCGTTGTGGGTGAGCGTAAAAATTACGCTCATCCACAACACGATTATATGAGTGTTCGCATAGCCTAGTATGACAGAAAATTGACGAAGAGAATATGTTTCTAGTAAAGTCACCTCAATCCAACTATTTTATTCCCCAATCTTACGCACCTTCAATAGTCGAAAACACAGGTCACAAAACCACAAAAAAAACCGCGTCACAAATTAAACAACATAAAAAATAATACGTCCAATAACAAGATAAATCACCACCGACGCACACACACACCACACAGCCATCCCCCTTTTTTCTTCTTCTTTAATCAAGTAAGTTTCATTTTTATCTCTGGATCGTCTCATAATTCTTGATCGGCCAAGTCGACGCCTGGCGAGAAGGGCGTCGGCGTTGGCGTCGGCGTCCGGCGTCGGCGTCGACCGTGTCGCGTAGGTCCACGACGTCTTGTAATCAGCGGTCGGCGTTTCTCATTAGTGGCTGATGGCGTCGGGACGACGACGACGACTCTGGGTCTCTCTGCTTTCCTGCCCGTCGTCGGCGTCGTCGCCGCTAATCCATACAGGCTCTGATGGTCGTGCGGCCATCACGCGGCAAACGCCGACGCGATGCAGTCGCTGCCCGGGTGTAATTAAAGAACGTCGAGGAGACACCTCGTGTACAGTCTGTCTCGTCTAAGGGTGGGTGGCTGCTGGACGTTCGCAGATCAGAGCACAAGAGATCGTCTGAGCTTAGGGTGTAGTTGAGTGACTCATATAGCAAGGAAGGGTAGTCATGCTTAGGTGGTCAGGGTCATGTTTAGGTGGTGATATCACTGTGTTTCATTAAAAATCACCGCAAGAACGGTTCTTGTGCTCTATATATCAGAGTTTACAGAAATGTCAATTATAGTAGTCATATGATCTCTCCTCTATAAGGCATGTACAGCAAGGAGGGTAACCACGGCTTTGCAAACCAGAGTTTAGATTGTGTAATCACTATTTTTCATTAAAAATCACTTCAAAACTGCTGATTTGTGGCCTGTAAAGTAGGAAAAACAGTGTGGCAAGAGTTAAGATAATTATCACTGTTAGTAGTCATTGAATCTCTCCTCTCAAAGGCATGCAGCAAGGAAAGGTAGTCACTAGTCAGGCAATAATTGCTGTTCCATGATGTGTTTGTCATTGATATTCGCAGATTTGAGTTTACATTGTGTAATGATTTTTGGGACGAGAAACAACAAATTCAGATTTAAGTAAATCAATGCGCTCAGGTTACAATCGGGAAGGGTGACTTGACAGCCACAGGTCAGAGTTAACGATGTGCAATGTGTATCATATTTTTTCTGGCAAAATCACTGCACCTTTTTGGTCAAAATAATTACAGCTTGGAACAGTCAGTACCCTCCGAGATCAGACGAGTGTCCATACATTCACAGAAAATTGTACTTACAATGTTTGCATGATTGGTTAACATAATGTAAGGTTCTGATTGTGCAAGGAGGCATCCAGAAATCTAAATGCTGTAACTGTGTGCACGTAAGACGTAAAACCGAACCGACACAGGTTTTTCATCAAGCTGATGTCAAACAACTGAACTTGGTGAGTCGAAGCCTAGATGTCCAAGACGGCGGCAGAAGACGGGCATCTTATAAAAAATGTAGTGTACACACGTCTTCGCTAGACGTAGCAAGATCGACGCCACGAACTTGTCTTACTCTTTTTATCTTCATTATCTCCGCGAATCTAATTGGCTATTTTTAATCAAACCTCCTTAATGGGTGGATCAATCGTCAGATGGCTGGCTGCTAGGAAAATTAGGTCAGACTCTTCCAGACTACTTTTTTTTTCTTCTTCGTTTCGAAGTGGAAAGTACACACTAAGCTAATCTTGGATATCATTTCCACATGTCAGGGATTTTTAGAAAATCGTTTTGGAAGAAACGACTGCCATGTTGAATGTGAACTAATTTGAGGAAAAATGTCCCGTGAAAAGGCGACGCTTAATTTTCCTTTGAAATTCGGTGACAAAAATCCAATCAAAAAGTTTAATTTCGTCACACATATCTCTACTTCTACTCAAATTAAAAACAAAAAAACAATCTCATCTCTCGTAATTCCCTTCACACATCTATATCTATTCCCATTATTGGATATTTACTCTTACCCTTGCAGCCTCACACCAAGTTCGCTCCGGTTTTTCTTCCCCACCCGCCGCCTCCGCCGTCTATAGCTTATTTTTCTTGCTCTGCTTCGAAAGAGAAAGATTCTTTCTCAAACTGTTCGGCTATCTCTCTCGCCAGGATCTCAAGACACATCGCCGCCTCTCTGTCTCGAGCGTAGCACACGTCCTCGGTCTGTTTACTTAATTTGTCCTCATTTGTCGCGTCGACCGCGCCGCGTCGCGACGCCCGGCGTCGGTGTTGTGGGGGCGGCGTGGGCGCCGTAGGGGGAGGTAAGAAATCGTGGTTTGGGGGGAGGGGGCGCACACGAGCGAGAAGGATGGGAAAGTGGTCAAGCAAGTCAAGGGAAACCATTTAGATGTGGATTTCCCAGCGAAATGCACTCCATCGACTTATTGTGTCTCACGACGTCGTCGGCGATCGGGCCACGCCGCGCGGTTCGAAACGGGGAGGAATTACTGCGTCCGACTCGCGTTAGGGGATGAAATGTGGTCGCGATTTTTGTTGAATCTTGTAATCTGTCTACCTTTGAATTGTAGACTTTTTTTCTTGTTGCTCACGTGTTAAGGTTTGTAGACATTTCTGTAAATAATTCAATTATAATAATCTAAAAAAAAAATACTTATTCCGTTCTTTACATTCATGGACAGACAGTCAATAAATAAAAAAACGCAGACGGCTGTTGTATTTGTGATGTACTACATATATATCAAATAGAAAAGCTTTTCTGTTTATTTTCTCTCTCTCCCTCTCTCTCTCTCTCTCTCTCTCTCTCTCTCGCTCTCTCTCGATATTCGACCAAGTCACTTACCAACAATCAATTGATGGAAAACTCGGTTAACAAACTTTTTTTCTAAACAAAGCAAAATTCAATTCAATTGGTGTGAAAAAACATCTCACCTCTCAGGTGTATCACTAAAATAACACCACCTATATCGATCTGCGAGTTTCGTTTTAGTCACCCATCAACTATTAAGCAATTCAATATTACAATTTTCTTTTATTTTTATCTCGTTCCTTTATTTTTTTCGTGCCCTTTTCGTCTCATTTTCTTTTTGCCATCAATTCATTCTTTCTATTAGACTGGCATTCTGTAGTCGGCGTTTCCATATCGATTCTTGTAAAACAATGCAGTGAGGACACGGGGGACAAAGGAGCCTGGTACGACCACCAGACGCTCCTGCTGCTTGAGTCTAGAGGTAAGGTAGAGGTAAGGTAAGCCTGAAGGCTCTGTCCTAGGGCTACAGGTCTTGCGAGCCGCGAGCTATGAGCACTGAGCAGCGTGCGGGCGCGTGTAGCTTGCTAGCAGCGCGCTAGGCGGACTCGAGTAACTCGTCTTGGGGTCGTCGTAACTACCCTTGTCCCCGTCGCTGATTCACAAATCACGCTGATTTATTGAAGCGATCCCGCCATTCGTCGAGAGATTGTCATGGAAGCAATGGGAATCATTGGGAAAAGCCATGCGAAAAATGTCCATGTGCCATGGTTAATCCGTTTCGTCAATATAGGTGAACCCCAGACTCAAATATTTTGTACATTTCTCAAGAGGGCATCAATCGCCCTTAGTTTGAGGGTCTTAATTGCATGGCAAAGTTCATGACCTTGAAATTGAACTCGTATGGAGATTTGGCACTTATTGTGACCTTGATATGGGATAATCAGGAGAAAGTGAAGACAAAAAACCACCCTTTAAGACTAAGGGAGATAATCCATGGTCGTCTCTCCAATGCTAAAAAAGTAGCTACCCTCACTATGACTGACTATTAATTTCATGCTCAGCGCTATGTGTTTTTCCTTTCAACTCGCCATTATCTAATCAGGGAATTTCCCTGATACGTTGTTGTTGGTCCACACGTGATTTGCCAAGTTATTAATCGTGGTGTTGGTTAATTTTCAGGATCGTGGCATGGTGATGTTTGGAATACAGGATTCAATCTGCCCTGCCACCAGATGATACCTGTTCTCGGCGGAATCAGTAAGTACTTAGTACCAAGTACCAACAAGACCTCTCATAGAGGGAAATTGTTGGCTTAGGCGGACCACCCCCTCTATGCTGTGAGAAGTCCCTGATTCTTGATTAAAATATGCCTCACAGTCACATGGTATTAAGGAAATTTGTGGCCAATGTTCGAAGCAGTATAGTAATCCTGAATTGGCCCACATGAATCGGGATTACATTACTAATCTCAACCATCAGCGCTTATACAATTCTTATAAATTTTCATCTTCGATTATTGATCGCTGATTTATGTTGCTAGAAAGTGTATTCGAAACTAAATCAGTTATTTTTATTTGTTACATAATATAGAACGTAGAATGTAAAGTTCATGTTAGTCTCCGATTTCGAACGATAAGAGATTATTCCTTAAAACTACCGATGCACAATACCTGAAATCGCATGCACAGAATTGAATCATTGCTCCTGCATATTGAAACACCCTGACCGATTTTCCGTCTGCACAATGCACAGCACACGACACAACGAAATGTGTGCATTTTCCAAACGACTTTTGTATATCTCTGGGCACTATATATACCGTTGACTTCGCTAGCACGCAATCTACAGCAAAGACATACTCTGATCTTTGCTACGCTTTGTCGTTCTCATTATTACGACGTTTTTACCCCGTGCATAGGCGCCGCATTTGCGCGTGTTAAAACCAATGTCGTGTAGGTACATTTAATTACATACGACCAGACGTGCCGCACAGCTGTTATTATACGTCACGTGATCATAATATTTTTATCGGTTTGCATCATTAGCAGCGATATCAAATTTGAGTGTGCTTTATGCGTAATGATCGGAGCATGCATTGGGTTAATTGCATGTGTACAAGTTTAGCTTGAATAATTGTTATGCATATGATCTAGGTGGCGTGAGGTGGGGAGGGGATGGGGGGTTGGGGGTGGGAGGGGTCTGGAGCAATTAGAAAAAATCGATTTATAGTGTGTGGATAATGAGGGTTAATTCATGGAAATGTTATAATACGTCAGTGTGTTTAACATTTCAAAGTTTCTGGGCGCATTAATGGCAGAAGTAAATGGAATTTGTGTATGATACAAATATGATACACGAACGGCGCTCGTAATCACAAATATACCTGTACGGTATTTTGCAATGAATTTTGTGTTGTTGGAACGACTTGTACTTTTACATTCATTTGCGCTGTTTCCGCTGAAAAAAAATTGATTTATGACAGCACCCTCATATAGACACCACTTTCAAGCTTACTTATTAATATTTTTTCCAAGAAAATAATTTCTTTGCAGAGCTATTAATATCAATTGTCATGCTAACTGCTATTCTAAATAATTCATTGTTCATTAACAATTGTCATAATGTAGGAAATTTTGCCATCACGCGAAGTTCTTACAGCGCGACGCTATTAAAATCGAACGTTTTTCCAAAAAGATGATTTGCATATTGAGTAATGCTGACCCTTAATGAACATTAAGTTGGACACTAATGTCACTCCTATAAGCCGGTCATTAGTGGAACGCTCTATTTCGTGATTTCCTCTAATCACTCATTCTCTTTGAATCAAACTTATTAATAAATTAGATATTATTCTCTTAATTCGTTAATCGATCCGCGATGGGTTTTTCTTTCTTCCCACTTTCTGACATTGTGGCAATGACATGTTTTCAAGCTGAAGCAACTAATAATTTAGGCGATTTCTTCGTTAACTACGCGAATTTCCCTCAAAACTTCTCGAACACAAATTAAATATTTAATTGCACCACCAAAACTTACAACCGAGAAAATACTAAAAACGATCACTAATTGTTGTCGCCACAAAAAAAGTCATCCTCATCAAAAACCGTCATCACTCCCACCCCAAAAACTTCGCAACAAAGTAAACCATTTCCTTGGAAAGTATCTTACTTTTGCCTCCCCCCAATTATCTATATTTTTAGCGGTCATTTTCCTTCGGATGACCCTCAATGACCCGCGGCGGTGACCTTCCTTGCTGATTGACCACTAATTGCTACTCGACGTGTAGAGAACCCTTCGGAGAGCGAGCTCGCGTTTTTCCGGCTCGAGCTTCCTTTCTTCGTCGACCAGAGCTTGAAACAACACTTCAACCCCCCCCCCCCCCCCCACCACCCCCCCCCCCCCCCCCCCCCCCCCCCCCAACCACCACTGGACGCATGATGGGAATTTAGGGGATGCCTCTCGCTAGTGCTTGACCAAGACGTCACGTGACTCAAAAAGCCTTGACTCGTGCATAGAGAAAAAACACGGCACTAACGGCGGTGCCGCGCTAAGACCACGTTACGGCCCAGCGTCTTGACCTGGTTTTCAATTACAATTTTTGCTGGACCATATTCTAATTGTAATCACCTTTCATTTTAGCAAATATTATCCTAGAAAAAAACCTTTCAGCTTTTACTGAAAATCGTCTATCACGACTTGCTCATGCATTGACTAATAGGGGAAAGTCTATAGTTGTTTCGACAACACATATTAGGCGATTGTTTCAATAAGTCCATAGAATTAAATCAACCCTGTTTTTACACCTCTTCATTTCGTCCACCACTTTTTTGAAAGCCTTGAAAATATTCATCCTAAAATCCTCAAAACGATCGTCAAAAGACACAGCTTCAATCCATGCATACTTCACTGTACATGGACAAGAGGTGAAAGCTCAATTTATTATTGATTTTAATTATATACCTACATCAACCAGGCTTAATGACTTGACATCCACACATATAAGAACAGGACTGGTGCCAATCATCTCACATTTTCCTCATATGAATACCCTTTCTTCTGCCTTCTTTGTTTACCCAAGCCCCATCCATTCAGCATGTCTATGACTCGTTCCTGCAATCATAATAATATCATAGACATCATTATAAGATGCTTAATGAGACATTGAAATACGTTTAAGTGTACACACTATTATAAAATGTAAAAGTAATTCTATCGTCTTTTTGTGTTTGAAGTCAATGGAAGACGATGATGACTTCTGACAAGAGAATCTTGCATGAAGGCGCATTCTCAAACCAGAATTCAGGTGTGGGTTGTGGGTTGTTGTGGTACGTAGAGGAATGGTTAACTTCTGTTTGTGCTAGCAAAAAAGAAAATTAGCAGCACTTATAAATGAAAATGGCCCCTTTCGAACAGCTAGAGATTTTCCAAGCAGTTTTCGGCTTTGGTGAACAGCAGGTGGCTTGAAAATTCAAATGCAACTAAAGGGTGGACTGAACAGCAAGTCTACTGATATCAAACAGCTCTCTTGTTAGTAAGGCAGGTCCGAAATTAAGATACCAGTATTTGAAGTTAAGTGATGATATTATATGAACAGCCAGTGACTTCCGGTTTTGCGGATGTAGAGGCGTTCGCCTAGGGATAAATTTCACGGAACAGATGACGAAAAGCGAGGAAAATATGTTCACAGCCTGGGCTAGTTATACAAGTTTCATTTCATATTTTCCAATCAATTTTCTTTTTTAATATTTTGCAGCTATATTTATTTCTGTTTGTTAATTGTGGCAAATTTCTGATGTGTTTTTGGATGTCCCCAGAGAACGATATGGTAATTAGTGTGTGTTTTACCATGTTTTTCCTCTCGTTTTTTGGGCGTGTTTTTACTCTTTAGTTAATTAGAAAATACATAGCTTGTACATAAAAAAAACTAATTAATTCGTTTTGCTAACGAACTATAAAAATACTGGCGAATGTATGCTTCAATTATAATTACAATGGTTAGGAATTCCAAGGAAAAGTATTGCTTTTTATTCAACCTGCATGTACAACGTATAATTGAAATACGGTTGTTCATTTTCCGTTTAATTAAATTGAAGCCATGCTATCTCTTTTTTTTCTAACGCACTGTCAAAATATCCATGTGCCACTTTTTCACAATTCCTAATACCACCACAAGAAACTATACTCATCGATCACATATATTTTTCTCATCGACATCCTGACGCAAACACAAGTACTTACTACACTTCTATCTAACACATCATTTACATGAATTTGCCGCGTGTTACCAACATTTTGATATCGCCGAACAAGATCAAAAAGCAAATGGGCTGGCCTCTCCTCCAAGCTCCGACTGCATGCAGACTTGTCACAATATCATAACCAGTTACCTTCATCCGCATGACAGCACGATCGCATCCCAGCATCAGCTAGCCCCTCGCAAGATGATTCTACACAACGTGTGCACATACAGTAGCCGTCTTAAAAATAATCCCACTCAAGAAACAATAATTTCCAGTAGATCTCATCTGTTAGCATGTCTGGCTGTGCAGCCTCTGCCTGTACCAATCCGGGCCTGTGCCATCTCGCGCTAGACCAGGAAATATGTCATGCCGGCATGATTTTTAGCTCCGATCACAGGCGATGATATAAACAAAAACTCACGTGCCAGTTTTCGGTTTTTTCCCCCGCATGCCTGCCTTAACGCCCGAGTTTCGCATGTAGATTTTTATAGGAAGATAATGATTTCCGTGTATTAACAGCCAGAGAATTACAACCCTAATTTTAATTCGTGCGTTAATGCGTCAGTCTAAAGTGGATTTCGCTAAGTAGATTTCGGATAATTATTTTCCTTTTTCGAGACGCAGCCATGCTAACTCTGATTCGAATCTCTCGTGTGATTCTCGCTTTTTTAATTTCTTTTTTTCAAGACTCGCGCGCTCGATTTCGGTTTAGAGTGGGGTGTATGGTAGGTCTACTATATAGCGTTTAGGAGCCGAAAGCGAAAAATAGGGTATTTATCACGCGAAAATTAATTGCATTTTCTCGGAATTATTCGGCGTCCGAGTCGATGGCGTGGATCACGGGCCCGAAATAAGCACGGCCCAGTTAATTAGCGGCCGAGTTCATTACGCGAGCCCCGCGCCGTTACTCGCGGGTGGAGAGTCAACGATAGCTGGAGAGTGGCAATCTACGGACACTTCTGTCTCCATGTCATTTGATAAGCAGAGAGCCGGCTTTGTCATGCGCGACACTGTAAGAGCCGCACAGTGAGACTCATAAATCCGTTTTTATAACGTTTTTATCTTGTTATTCAGCACTTCTGTGTTTGTTTGCTACAAATTAAAAGGCTTTTAGCAAATGCCCCGAACACCGGTGTGTATGCGGTGTTCGTGTTACTGCGGCGCTTCGATTGTTAGCATCGACCTTGTCTGATTACAACAATCTTATCACTATAGCAACACTATATTGTTGCTATTAGTTAAGGGTTAATATTTTAAGCGTCGTTCATAGTAATTACTGTTCACGTGAACTACCTGTCGGTCAGTCCTGTGCCAGACATGATGGCGATTAGCGGGGTTGGCCACTCTCCCGTCAACCGAGGCTCTCTGCGAGCTGAGGGATGCCAAATTGATTCAGGCGCGCTGCGAGCCTGCAGTGGGCAGCGACGCAAAGTAATCGCCGATATTTTTACATCTCACACGACGGATAAAAATAATATTTGTACGAATAAATGATACCGCGAGTCGCGATGTGATTTATTTATAAATTAATTATGTTTTGCGCGGCGCGACCGTGAGCCTGCTGTCTGCAGCAGTGGGTTTTGAGTAATTTTTGTGGTACTTGCGATATCTAGTTACCTGTGTCTTGGTCTTGTATTAGTTTTAGACAGTGTCAAATGGGCATCGTATTTGGCATTTACAGAGTGTCTGCTTAAACAATTGGGTCGTCTATGAAAGTAGCCATATTCTCATTCTTGCCGCTCTACTCAAATCGACGTGACGTCAATGAAATTATTTACAACAAAAAAATTAAAAATAGAAATAGATCAAATAGTCTTCGGAAACCAATTACTCCTAGCTGCCAATAAAAATTAAGAAAAACTCCAAGTGCGTGGGTTGGTTAAAAGTTCCTTGACATCAGTGTTCGCTGGCCGAACGAAGTAATCACTTCCAAACAGCACGATCACTCCTCCGGCTTGGACCGGAAGTAGCACTCCGATGATGACGGAGACCGCAGCTATTAAAATGATGCGCGACGAATCAATCAAAATCATTATTTTCTTGCATGTGCACTGCTTTATAGCAATAAGAAAAAGGCAAGTCGATCTCTTTGTCCTGCAGAGGCCCGCTATACATGTAGGCACTAATCTGCTATGCTATACTATGTCTGTGTTTTAGTAAAGGGTGTGTGAGTGCCAGGTAACTCCAGAAGCCACTGCATGTTGTCATTTCTGATTATTCACGGCCTTTCTGTCATCTCAGTGATGCTGCCATCGCATGAGAAAGGAAATTTTGTGATGGGGTTTAGTTGAGGTCTTCGGTCGTCCGTTCGACGGTGGTCGCTTAATTGGCGACCGACCGTCCCCAGTTTCTGACTCTCGGCAGATCTTTCTGTATTTTAATGGTGACTAACAACAAAATACTTATTATGCTATTGTAGAAAACTAGACAATTACGTTCTAATAAGGTTTAATGACAAATTCGTGTTCCATCAAATGTTTTTTTTTTGTTGTGTGCGATGCTGTCTCACTTCTCTCTCACTCTCTTGGCAGCGATGGTTAACGAAATTTCTCACAGGAATGTACTTTGGACGTTTATTATTGTTACCTGGTGTCTTGAAAAAATAATTTCAAATTAACAATTTCTCAAATTAACACGTTGTCTCGGGCTGGAGTCGTGGGTACCGTCGCGGCGCAATGTGCTGCAACTGACGTTTCTTGTTTTCGGGACCATGCAAGTCGTGACTGATAATTGCAAGAGCCGAGAGGTTGACAGAAAAAAACGACCATCTTTCGAAGCTTTTACCATGATGAAGAAATTAAATCTTTGTTCAGAATAATATGTGTGGTGTCATTAATTTCTCTACTCGAGAACCAAGATGCATTGGCTGTACACAAAAGGGTATACCAGCGCTGGTAAATTGACTTCAGGAAAATGTGCCCCCGTGAGTTCACATTTACACCGCTATTCAACGAAAATTGGTTTTATTTTAGAGGAGTTGTATGAAAATCAATGCCAATCACTGCAAGACAAGGTCAAAAACCCTAAATTTATTCATGAATCATGATTGAGAATCTCATCGTTTCGTTATCTTAGCCTACTCCTCGGTACACTATACATGAATCACGATGACAGTCATGAAAAGCGGTATACATATACACAAGATCGTGTGCAGACCAGAAAATTTTTGGCAGCATGTTTCTTTCTGAGTTATATGAAGTTGATCTGAAACGGATCGCTCATCACCCTACATTGACTTCCGCACTTATTTTTAGACACTAGCAGCCAGCAATGATTCGCCATTAAGCTTCGAATCAATTAAAACATGTGCACTTCATGCACTAGTACACTGAAAATCTATAAAAAAAATAATGGAGTCTGGCGTAGAGAGCCAGGTTTTAATGTCCCCCCATGCCGTGTCTCTATATATGCTGTCCTGTCTGCTTACCACAGCGACAATGGCTGTGCAGAGAATGTGCCTATCATCGGAAATAAATGCAGAACGCGGTGCGGTGCGCTGCGGTGCCATTCCACTCATTACCACTAAAACTAGTACTGCACCACACTAATGGAACACGAAATAATTGATCTAATTACTTGGCATGCACCGAATCAATTTGGAACGCCGTACAATTGTCGTGATGTCGTTGTTTCCGGTAATTATCTATGCAGAGCGATTGTCATTACCAGAGTTATTCTTTAGAAATTAATATATTTTTATGTTTATCGATTTTTACTGTCAGAGTGAAATGTTAGGGAAAAAAATGTCGCAATGGTTTGATGAATTATTTGCTTGCTTTGTTTAATTGGAAAGAAATTGGAAATTGCATGCGACTTTTTGTGTGAGACAGAAATAGAGTTCTATGTGACATTGACAGGAACTAATGGCTTTTCATCCCTGTTTTTACTAATAGCTTTTATGTAAACAATCTAAACTATTCGGCTATGAATTTCGCAGAGTTAGAGTAATTAAAATCGGTCATTAAATATGAATATCTTCTACGAAAAGCCAAGTCAACCCTCACTTCCCCTAAAGGTGAAAAGGATGACCTTGCTCATAGCTAGAATGCTTCTCTCTTTCTCTTACCCATTGGCGAATCCAATGTCATCTCAGAAAAGAACAGAACAAAATCAAATGACGACCGCTAAAAATTTACATATTATAAAATCTAAAACGTTTTTGTTTTCTTCCATTCTTTGTCACTAATTATTTTTCACCTGGTCAACTTAGCATGAAATTCAATTTGAACATGTTATCAAACCTCAGCTGACGGTTGCCGCCGTGTGCGGTTTGTCCGTCATTTCTTTGACACAACATTATGTGCGAAAACTTCAAAGGCGGTGCCGGCATCCGAAACTCTGACCGTCACGTCTCCTTCGTCATTCAGCTCCATCAGCTTCCGATTGGAGAACTTGCATATTTCTATCGAAATTAACATATCAACGAGATGGATTCGAGCGGACAACAATGGAGCCGATATTCTTAGTTAATGGCCGAAACCTCTGTCTCTATAGCGCAACATGTGGCAAATATTAAAATATACTTTTTAGTAAATTTGTCTGGCCGTTTCCTGTTAACTCAAGCATACGGTTTTGTTTGTAGCTTCCTTTTTACCTGAAGGCATTGAAATTAAAAAAGGGCAAATTTTTTAATCAAGTTCGGTCCCTTTTTAAGTGGATTACATTCAAATATGATAGATCCTGTAGCCTCAATTCATAAAAAGAGATGCCATACCGAGAAAAAAAATATATATTTGCTTCTCAAATCGAAATTTTACACGGTTCAATCTTTTAAAAGCCAATAAAAAGGAAATTTAAATTAAGAAACTAAACGTTAATTAGATTTCGCCGTCGAAACTGGTGTAAAACACCTCAAACACAGCCGAGCTAGCAGCAGCTATTGACGATTTCGGCAGGTGTTTCCATCGATAGTCAAAGAAGAGCTGGGGCACAACTTATTTGCCGCCGCCACCGCAGTGTACAACAGTAAAGTTACTCAGGTGTAACTCATATTGTCCGATGCCGACAAACACTCATTGTTCGACACTTAAAACGTTACTTGAATGCTCAGTACACACATTTGAGCACACAATTACAAGGCATGCACTCATCTACCCAGGCTGGCTTCGGCTATAGAACGCTGAAACAATGCTCGGGCGATGGATTGTCGACGCCACAGTTGCATTGCACTTGGTGAATGAATGATCGCTTCGATTCAGGACATGGTTGAAAGGCATCAGAACAAAGTGCAAGCAATTGTTAACTTCAAAAGCTTATCAAACGCGATTTTCTCTGCTGTTTTTTTTAAAGCATAAGTTGAGTACATTAGCACGAGTACAAGTTACTTGTTCGACGAACACTGATATCGCGGCATCCTGTTTTTGATAGCCTGATTAATTTGACTAAAATGCACGAGGCTTTCTATCAATTTTCCTCATATTCACAACAAAATAGATGAAGTTCTTAGTTGTAACGCAATTTTCTAAGCGATTCTCTCGTGTAGGCTATTGATAGTAACAAAAAACGGCCGCGGGCCAGCTACCAAACAACCCAAATTTGGACAATACTTTTGGAAAGTGACCAACAACATCGTCACGTGCGTATCAGCCAGCAATTATTTCTATTCAAGAAGCCCATCTCTATCTTCTCTCCCAGTGCTGCGTGCACAATGTCGTCCATGGCTGCGAATTATCCTCGGAGTTTGCGCTCAGGTCTGGACCACGCCGTGTGCCGGTATCTTACATCGTCGAGAGATGAATGAGAATTCCATGGGCTGCCCCTTGCCATTGTTGTTGATACGCTCTCAGCGTCTGTGTGCCTCTGACTAGCACCTTTGCCGTTGTGGTGTGCCGAAAAGCGGGCAGAGACAAGGGAGCACCTGGTGGAATCGCCAATTTTTGCACCACTAGTTTTGAAGCTTCAGAATATTTTAACGGGTGATTCCTAAGAGCCAAGGTAACTGCACTTTGCAGCATTGAAAATTGTCTGAAGATCAATAGATTTTTCTATTGATTTCACCTCAGGAGAAATTACACCAAAAATAAATGAAAATTATTCTTCATCGTGCAGAGATTTAAAGTAACAGAAGAAAAATGAATTTCACTGCAAGTGTTTGCACTTTTTGGTAGCATTGATTCCAACCCCAAATTCAAAATCTAGTTTGAGAAATTTAACGATGGTTTACTGTCATGCTATTTGAGGAGCTGATCATTGATCTTCATTTGAAATACCTATACATTCGTGCTTTCTAACTTTTACATGCACACAAGCTATTTTTTCCAAAGTGACCGTATAATAATTTCCGAATCGTTCCCCGAGAAAGCTATCATTCGCGTTGTCGCTGGCATTGTTGTCGACTGGTACGCGACGCAATCCACCCTGCAGTTTATTACCGGTGTTTGCCCCGTATACTTGTTGATCCATCGACGCGTACCTCGGCCACATAGCTCACTGGGTGCAGCCTCCCGTCATCTCGCATCGCATCGCATCTCGACACACAACACAAGCGGCGAAAAACTCCGACCGCGGCCTTACCGTCGTCCTCCACTTACACTTTCTCATTTTCGGTCCATTCATCCGGCGGGTGGCGAGACGACATCTGAGCAAATACAGGAGCCTGGGACCCCAAAATTAGATCTGATACAAAGACTGGCAAACTGCACACGGGGGTAGATATTAATATGAATTGTTCACGTCTTCTCAAGTTCTGTGGGGAAAGATTCGCTGCAACTCTTATTACATTGCTTTTTTGTGTGTTTTTGGGTTGACCATGTGATTTTCTAAGAGACAGTTATACTGTTTTTTCAACTCTTGATTGATTCGTGATATAGTTTCAGAGCATCAACCAATCACTTACAGAGAACATCAACTATTTTATGAGTTATCTACTGGTTAAGGGTGGGTCTGCAATGATGTTAGTAACATTAGTACATCAAAAATTATTTTAAAAACTATTGTTTCTTTAGGTGAGAGAGTTCGCGTTGACCAAGGAAGCTGGTTTCAGCTGTCTTGAAGACACAGAATTATCCTAGCGTGGTCCTGCTCTTGGTAATGGGGCGCTTTAGAAAAGTTACATAACCAGAATTGCTGGTGTAATATGCGATCGAATCGAAGACGGTCTCCCACTGTTTTGGGACAGTTGACAAATGATTTACCGGACCCAAAAAGTCACTCAAATCAAATGTGACCGATTTCCTTGTCCCCTTGTTCTAAACTGTACTTTGTTCACACCTCGAACTATGAATTAATTCCAGCCACTTCGATCCAATTCAACGTCAAGCATGCTAGAATCGAAAAAGCTCAATGAATTTCCTGAAAGAACCCATCCTGTCGGCAATACTTATAATTTCTGGCAGTTGACCCTCTCGAATCTAGAAGCTTATAACAATTTTCTATGGAATGCCGGCGTGCAGAGCTTTTGTTGGGAGGTGGCACAATAATGATTTGTCAACTGTCTTCCCCGGGAAGAAATATATCACATTATTTATTTTTCGCCATAACAGAATTCCGCTTTGAAACGATATGGCTTCACCGAAAGCATGCAGTTTCTCGTTCCCATGGGCCAATGTATCAATGTGGTGTATACCGAATACACTAAAACCACGACCTAATCTATTGACCATTCTTATACCTTTTGAATTATTATACTTCAGCCAGCACCCAAACGATGCCCGGTGCACAGGTGACCAAAAAGGTAGTGTGTCCCTGAGATTTAATGACTGAATGCTTAAATAAGGGCAAGCGGCCCCCATCCGAGCTATTGTTACAGTGGGGTATAGCAGAGCGATGTGTGCATTCAGTTTCGTTTTCAGGATCAAGGCAAATAATCTAGCTAGAATATCATGGTCATTATGAGTTTTCGTTTAGTTCTCTTCTCGTCGTTATTATCACTGGTCGTGTCATTTATAACCCAAGGGTCCATATGGTATACAGGGAAAAAAGAAGCTTGCTTCATTTCGCCCATTTAAATTTAGAGATGCTAAATGTAACGAAATTACAATCAGCCGCTATGTATAGTATACGTTGAAGCAACCGAGCCCGCTAAGCACGTTTATGAAACAGCATCCCTAAGAGCAGTCGAACATCCCTCACCTTTGATGTTCTTCCAAACGAGAGCGTCCATCAGTCTCTCTCGGTTATATCCCCCGTGTCCACATTAATTCACCCCATTCTCTCAAAATATTTTTCCACCCTCTCTCTGTGTATGTGTAAGATTCATTTAGTTGATTTTTTTGTGGTCGTAGGTTGTAACAAATACTTGATGCTGGTGTTTGGTCACACAATAGCTTCATCCCTCGCATTCCTAAAGATCTTAAGGTGAGCTAAACTAATGTCCCTCAGAGCTAGCCAATGGTGAGAAGAAGAGAAAAAACTTTTTTACTAATCTTCACAAACATTGCTGGAACCCTACTGCGTTTGAATGGCACGACACAAATCTTAGCCACACACAGCTTATATTTTCAAAAAGTAAAAAAAAACACACACAATCAGCTTAATTTAATTTATGCCTTCAATCTCACACAAATTCAAATGGTACCGGCGAACGCATAAAATTTAATTATCATTTTTAATTAGAGATCAAAGGGGTGATCGTGTCTTATAAATTCGTTGGGTCATCATCTTCCAACGCGTCGGACTCGCCGTCGCGTAGATTCGACTTGCTCGAGCAACCCAAAGTTTCGCACCCTAATGTCCTTTCTGGTCCACTCTACGATCCCCTTCACTCTCATAACCCGCGCGCTTTTGTTCTCGTCGATTCTCATCCCTTACATCCTTCTTACATCTCTGGCCGTATTCTTAGCCAACCGATCCATCTGACAACGCACACACTGCTCCGGCGATCGCAAGCTGGACCCACCATTCTCATGCAAATCAACAACGGATACGAAATTGTATAGAAATTGCAACCTTTCTTACATTAACGGACCTTAGTCAGTTAATGGATCATAAGAAATTAAACGACCTGGGGTCTTTCGCGATATGAAGTTTGTTTTTTTCTGATATCTATTATCTGGTGCACCAGTCTTTTGCGGTGGCAGAAGGTCCATGCGAAATATCGGCTTGGCGATGAGAAAAGTCAGAGGAGTCGTTTCGCAACGCCTGTCGCAAGTTTTAAAGCAGAGCGGTGGAGGTGCCGTGATTTCAAGAAGACATGCTTTAGTTTTTAAAGCAGTTGCATGCGAAACACACTCGGAAAGCTGACGTTAAGCTTCCGGATGCATTGTCATGTAAGAAATCGCAATGCTTTTCTTTAGATGTTGCCTCATAAATGCTGTAAACCCCATGACTGCATGGAGGAGCCGCGATTTTCTCAACAGCTGCTCATACGGGTCACATTCAAACGAGGTGGTAATCCTAACAGAACATTACTACACAGAGTGATTTCTGAATCGCACAAATGAGTCTATTTACCAGTCGAGCGTTGACCGTCGAGTACAATATGTGCCACACACTCGCTCCGAGTATAATAACCTTCAATAAAGATCCGGCCGGAGAATTTGCATAATTACTGACCGCTGCCATCATGCGTTGTCTCCCGGTCGCCGTCTTGTTCGTGCTCTCCAGTGCCGCTCGGTGATTTCCTTGACCAGTGATTACAATAATCGTATGTAAACCTATCATTTATAGCAAATCCATTGTCGCCAGATTCCTTTGTCAGTCGTGGCAGCCAGCACGGCCCGACTTTATGGACAGTTGGCTCCTTATTTGGGGGTGACAGATTTAAGGGTGTCAAATTAATGGTTCACGCGACGCACGATGGAAACACTAGATGACGCTATTGTTAAATAATACGAAAATCGATTATTTCGCAGCGGAAACTAAATCTACAATTGTAGCTGGGCGTCGAAGCGACGTATGGCGGGCGTTTTTTGAACTACACCCGCCGTTTTTGCCCGGCTCGAGATTCGGCGGGCGCGAAAATCATCCCTTCGCCGTGCTTGCTCGCCCCACGAGCGCGTGATAACGACATAATACAAATCTAAATTCTAAACTTGAATGAGACGGTGCATGTTTTGTGGGGGAGGAGCTTAAAATATTATTGGTACGCCGTCTCGGCACTTTCCTGGTCCCGCCCACTAAAACACTATCACCGTCCCGGTCGACCCGGTGGATGTTCTCATATCACCGTCTCTTTTCCTTCCCGCGAGCGCGATATGCAAATTTAACCAATAGTTGGAGTTGCGCTTAACTCCGCCCGCTATTTCTCTCGGCTGCCGCGCGTGCTTTCTCTCTCTCTCCGCGCTCTCTCGCGCTCTCTCCGACGGTCGCTCTCTTATCAATCTCATTGCTACCCCCGACTCCCGGGGCTATCATTATCAGCCATACAAACTTGTGTATAGTTTTTAAAAAACCACCCTCAACCGTTTCTTCATTTGCATGATAATCATCTCTCGAACTAGAACTAAAATAAACTTTTATTTCACATCAAACAATATAATGATGAAACAAAAAAGCAGCCCGGCCTCCCCTATTCGAATCAAAACTTCTTTAGAATCATTTGTAATTATCCCGAAATATTTCGCCCCCCCTGCACCAAGCGGACACACAGACAAAAAGGAAACTGGTCCGAGCCTCGAAGTACAATGTCATAGAAGCGAATTAAAAAGTGCCAAACCTTTTATGACCGACCAGCTATACATACCGTGCAACACACCCATCCTAGTATACGCGGCGGAAAAACGTTTTTGTCTCTAGCAAAGAAAAATGACAATATACCTTTTGAATATCCAACAAGATTACCGGTTCTAGTCGCCGCTATGATTGGCTCCCATGTGCAGACTGGTCACTGAACATGCTCCCATCCCCACCACTCGCACGTTATACATTTCGACCGTAATGACTAGTACAGCATTACCTTCCCCTACCGCCGCTGCCGACGCCGCCGCCACCGCCACCACCGGTCAGTTCCATATCAAAAAGGTGGGAGAAACAGAATATACCATTACAGTACACACACCGCACAACGCACACACATGCTATTTCACCAGCAGAACAACCCACCCTTATACCTCACCATGTGACTACCCCTCTAGCGCACATTCAACAACTCATCACGTGGCTTCATTATCTATCTCTCTTATACTAGTGCGCCGCTTATTTTGTCCGTAATTAATTCTCGCGACCCTCCACCTCCCGGCATGCTCGCGCTCTCTCTCTCCCTGGCTGGCTCTGCGCGTTAGCCTGGCTGGCTAGCAGACGGTCTCTAATTTAGTGTTCTCAGTCCGACCCGACTAGCTAGATGTGCCCGATGCGCCAGACGGGCTTGTAGCTGACGCAGCGACCGCGTGTGCTGACCGTGTGTGACCGTGTATCCGCACTGTGTTATCGCCGCGCGTGTTATCGTGTGTGTTATCGTGTGTGTACGCTGCGACCATGTGGGTGACACGGCGATGGGTGTGACGGTGTCTGAGAACGTGGTCGTGATTTTCACGTGGCCCACCTGGACGGAGTTGGGATTTTCTCGAGTTGACGGGAAAGTGTGTGGCGGGTGGTTTTTCGGTGGCGTTTTGTTTAAGATTGACATGGTGTAGTGTTTTTAGACAGTGATTTTTTTCTGTGTGTTTTTGTGTGGTCTGAATTGACGGACACTCAGGCTTAACGTAGATTTTTTAATTATTTATTTATTTTTCGGTGAAAATTAAAACTTTTTTGCTGATTGCGCTTGTCAAGGCGGCTAGTTGCGAGTGTTTGACAGACGAAGTGAGCGACGAAGGTTTTGAGTGATTTTGAAGTTTGGAACGTGCTGGTGTGCGGCAACTCTGTCAGGCAGCGAGCACATGTGCTACGCTGTGTTTATAGCAGTAGCAGCCAATAGGGGGTCGGCTAGACGAGCTCAGCTGAGCGCCACCAGCTTCAACCCTCGATTCCTTGAAAGGTGAACGCTTTTCTTGGCAGATTGACATAGCCGTTGCCGGCTGGGAAAGTGTTGTGATTCTACTACGTCGCTGTTATCGAATGTGTTCACCAAGTTCTTGTGCTCTCTCTGACAATCAAGCAGAGGAATAATTCGTGCAAGTGGTATGTGTGGAAATTTTTAAACAATATTGCACTAGAGAATTTGGTTAGCAAAAACCGTGGCAGTTTGCAGTTTGGGATTTTCTTCGATAACAACGAATTTGAGTGAGTATACACACAGTCATTTTCAGCTTTAAATCTAGGCTAGGAATAATACATTGGTTAGCACACAAGGAGAGGTGTGATTTTTAAGCTGTAAGTATGCTGTAAGCTTGAAAATACATCTGTCACATTTTTAATTAAGCTACATACAAAGGATTTCACATTATCAAGCTTTTGCTGGAAACAGAAGTGGGCCTTGTTCACATTTTATTACACAAACACACATACCGTATTTCATTTTAATTTTAGTCGAAAAACAAAGTGGTTTTTCGTCAGATGACATGCCAAGCTTGATTTCAGAGTCGACTAATTATGAAAATGATGACTCAGTTTCGCCTTCTATACCAATTAAAACCATCAAGTTCGTAAACTAAATTAATCAATTAGCCCCACGAAACTGACAAAACGACGACGTGTATTTTCCATAACCTCTCTTCCCACATCGTCCGTCCGGAGAGCTTCGAACTGAAAGAAAACAACAACATTCATTTCATCTCGTTCAACCTCGTTTTCCAACAACTCTCTCGACCCCGTGTCCAGCAGCCACCCTGGACCCCGCACCACCGACGAAACCGCGGCCGAAAAACACCCCCAAAAACCCACCCCCGCGCGACAAACACCAGGCATCACTCGGCCGCCAGCCGCCCGTCCGCACGCTGCCCAAAACGACGCCGTCGTCGCAAGCTAGCGCGCTCCTCGACCACCCGCTCCCAAAACCCACCCTCTCTCCCAGCCGCCAGCCCCAAGGCAAACCTAGCAGCTAGCTACCCTCTCCTACACTTACTACGCAATCGCAACTCATTACACCGCCGCCCCCCCACCCTTCACCCCCCACCCCACACGCCGAGCATTAATTAGGAACAACCCCTCCACGCCAGACCGAACGCGACGTCTCTTTCTCTAGCATCAAGATTACACGGCATCTCCCTTTCTCGCGCGTTCTCGCTCGCCACCGCGGCGCCCTTAGCAGTTTTCAGCTCTCTTCTCATTTAGCCGCCCCGCCGTCTTACCCCCCCCACCACCCCGCCGCGCGAACCACCCCTCGCCCCTCTCGGCGTCGCGGCGCCCCCCGCCGCCGCCGCCCCCCCCCCCCCCGCTTCTCCACCCCCCCGCCCGCCCGAGAACGCCCCATGCAAATAACGGACGTCGTCGCAACTAGCACGGGCAGAGCCGAGTTGGTCTTCAGACACCCCCAACGTGTGCGATTTTGCGCGCCGATCGGCGAAGACACAGCGAGTCGGGGGCGACGTTGCTTTTTTTCAACTAGTCGCTAGCGAGGAGACATTGTCATAAAATTATTCGGCTCGTCGTATGTGTTTGTGTGTGTGTGTGTGAGAGCGTTTCTTTTGATCGAGTTTTGGCGCGCTGTGTCGTATCGTGCGAGGCTGGACGTTTGAAGTTCGCGTGTTGTGTTGTTTGTTTCGTGGCTGGCTGCCCTGGCCGCCCTGGCCGCCCTGGCCGCATTGAACACATGTGCGGCGGATAGGTGTGCTATAGCTTCATGTGTGACCGTGTGCACTGGGTGAGAGGGAGAGGGGGCGACGCGTGCGAGTGAGAGAGAGCGAGCGAGAGAGCGAGAGAGAGGACGCAGACGATGGGACAGTGGCCCAGCAGCATCCGATCCCCCCCCCCCCACCCGACGCCCCCGGTGGCCCCCACTCCACTCGTGAATTGACCCCAGCACTGGACCGCGAATCTATCGCTGGAAGCCGGTACATCCTCGATCTACCTTTGATACACTCGAAATGATGGCCATGCGTCGGGAGATGGAATTGCCCTTTTTTTTTTGTGGTTCCACTGCGTTTTACGGTACAGACTTCCTATGAATAATCTCTATCAAAAGATTTTGAAATCAAAGTTCCTAATTCAATCAGAATAATAAATACTACAAGATAATATACATACTACTACTTCTACTACTATTACTATTACTACTACATATAGCACATATTTTGGATTTTTTTCGACGATGCCTATATATTGCACGAAAATCAGTGTGTTCTTAATTTTCCTATACGCAAGTTCCTAAAGAAAATAAGTAAACTGAAGAAATCTATCGTTCCTATTATATTGCGAGTGAGGCGAGCCGCGAAAGAACACTATTTTGCCCGCTACTTTGCGAAGAAATAATCTAATCGACAACAATCATTCTCACACCTCAGCTCTCGCCGGTACATGGATGACATCGAAATCTCAACAAGGTATGCAACCCGCACGATCTCTTATCTGTGTCAACTGTCACTTGATTCAACTATTTTGAGCTTCTTTTTTATTTGTTTTGTGTTTTAAATATGTCGACACTTAGCGAATTTCAGTACAATCAATAAAAACATGAGATCGCTTAGTAAAAAATAGAAAATCTCCCGCGTTTCCACCAAATTTCCGTCGCACCCACGGCAACTTTGCCAGCGTCGATGTCGCCGAAAGTCCGAGCGCGGCTGACAAGTTCTTCCCGGCGTTCGCCGCTCCGCTCGCCGATCAGTCTCCAGCCACAACGGCGCACTTTTCTACACCGTGGCATATCGATCCGCGTGCTGCACGGCTTGGTGCTTTTTCACGCCACCTTCATTAGCCGCTAACGTCGACGTCCCCCTTTGCCGCGCTCGCTATCAAACCTCTCCCTGATAACACACACCGACAAAGCACAGGGCAGACCATCACCCGAGCTATCTAGCCTGAGCGGAAAATGATTCGTTTTTATAAGAGATATTTTTTGCTTTTAATGAGTAATGAGTAATGAGTACACACAACTTAAATTCTTAGTGCATTGATTTTTTTAAGCTTATATATAAGGAAATTTAGAGCGGACGATTCTCCTAATTTCAGAGGCGATTCCCGTGTATGGCCGTAAATAACGCACACCACTGACAGTAATTAGCACACAGTGCTTTCTAAAACGTATCCCTAGTTCCGCTGAACGAACGGTTCGTGGTTCCTGGTAGCCGGGCGCCGGCAGCAAAAGCCGATCGCCTCTACGCCTGCTTCCTATCCCCAGCCGACCAGCTGACGGAATGACCCACAGTTTCCCCGATGCGAGAGCCCCGCGCGGCGTCCAAAGTCGCACCGGGCAGCACGCTTTCTTGGCCGGGGCCCCCACGGTGGACGCCGATATAAAGCGTCTCCTTTAGTATCAGCGTCGGTACTTTGTCGGCGGCTGGCAGCAGGATAAAGTCTATTCCCTGTTCGTCTCGCGACTCGGGACTACACTGCGCGAATCACGCTGCTGGTTTTTGGGAGAAAGTGGATGTCTCATACGTCGCGTTATTTCTTTGGCTGTTTGTTATACGTTGTTTTTGTTTTGTGAGCGTGGTTCGCATTTTCTTTCCGTCTGCCATGTCGCTTTTCCGGTGCGTGGCGGGTTTTCCGTTGTGTCTAGCTGAGCGAGCATTGTCGCAGAGGTATATATCATGGCGAAACAGTAATTAGTAGCTTAGTGCTCCCGTTTCGCGTTTCTACATATTGTGTATGAAATTGTCGTTGAAATGATTTAATTTTAACAATTAAATAATTATAATCTCGTTTATGAAATCGTATGCTGGTCTTCCTGTTCATGGTAGATGAGCGATGGCACACAGATTATGACATGCATGTCCCTGTGAATGAACCATAGACAGGTGAACACTCTTCGAATGGAAAACTCGATCATTTCTTCGAAATTTCCTTCCAAACGCCCCTGTAAACCTCTCATTTCCTTGCACAATGCATATCACAGCATGGCCTAGGTACTACTGCCTTGTAACATGTGCAGTGCTCCAATGTTTTTGGTACGCTTGCTCGAACATATAAGCCTATCCTATAAGCTTTCCGCACAACATCCAGACTTTTGTTACAAATGGGCTTACGTTTTTTCCCAACAAAAAGCTGGCCCATTCAATGGTATAGCGGCTATGGCGGGCATGGCTCACTATAAACCAGACGAAAGGTGTGGAGCATAAAAAGTGTGAATAAAAACACTGGTGCTCATTGAAATAACATAGTTTATACCAAGTTTTATATTTCAGAAGGGGGTAAATTATTTCGGTTTTTTATATGTGAATGGTAAAGGTATGCGTATTCAGGGAAATCTCTATAGCTAAACGGTCTTGCTTCCAATTTCGTCGGTTGAAACTGGATATAATCATTTTTTCGAATGCCGAATGCCGATTGCCTATATCATTATCAGTAATCGCGCCGGCTGGATTTTTCATTTCATGGAAATTGCTTCATGCCAAAAAACCGATGTCTCCGACGCACACAAACACATAACACACCCAAAGAAATCGACGCATTGAAATTTGTTAAAAATAATAACTCCGTGTTGATTTTCCTTAATTTATTGTGCCATACCCGCCATTGTGTCGTCACGATATCGGATATACACCCTGCGGTGGCTGTAGCTGCTAAAAGATAGACAAGCTTTTTCCTGATCGCATACACACTTAACACAAAGCCACACAGACAATAGCCAAGTCGAAATTAAATTCCACATTATTGTTAAGAGAAACAATATTCCCGGCTTCCTTGCAGCTTTGGCCCCGTGTGCAAGTTCCTCAGCGACGGACGAGCTTTCGTGGCAACCCAGACAGCCCCACGTCTAGCGTTAATTCCATCATAACGCCGGCAAGCATCCAGCTTTTGTCATCCCTTACACACACCCTGATGCCACGCCACGCTCTCTACCAATGCTCTGGTTCGCGCTTATTATAATCCCCTCTGCCCTTAATCACTCCATCTCATATACTCCCATATTATTCTTCATAAGTCGCACTCTAGTTCTCTCCCTTCTCGCTACGGGTTTTTTTTCGGGTAGATGTATTGATTTTTGTGTTATAATGAATTCGGTCGGACGGGGGCTGTTCTGAACTGCATACGGCTCTCAGCTGTTCTTAGCCGCTCATAAAAGCTGATCACAATATTTATTTTTACCATGTCTTTCTAAATGAATGGTACACGGAAACACACTCTGCTTTATTTTCAGTCGTAAGTGGCGGGTGGAAAAAGTGTGCTGCGATGTCTGGGTGCATGATTGACCCCGCTCCTTAGGGGTTGTTTGAGAATATATTAATTAAGTGACGTCTTCGAGTTTTTTTTTCATGACACTTTTAGCGTTGGTCATATTATACAGCGACTGACAGAGGCCCGTTCAGAAGCTAGTTCCGTGAACTTGACAAATTAAGTGAATATTTAGTAATTTTAACATGCAACGAGAGTTTAATTCACGACGGAGTACACTGTTTATTTTTGCTCGGCCGCGGTATGACTGGCATAACTGATGATGATTCAATTATTCCTGTAACTCTTGGAGATAGTTACTGCAGATATGGTTCCATGCTTTCCCATGGCGTCTAATTAATTCTCATGAAACTGTCTAAAATTTCGAATCAAAATGTGATTTCCTTGATGGATAACATATTTCTTAATTCTCGGCCGTCGCTACCATGTTATTCCGTGGGGGCTGCTGGCATGATGAAATGTAAATTTGATATTGATTAAGGCGAAACATGATTTTTACGTGCGTTCTTTAGTTTGGCCACACAGACGAAGACGCTAGCTATATACCTAATTCATTACTTTCTGAAAATTAGTGGCGTTTTTTTGTTGTTGTGAATAATTCTGCTAGTTAATTTATTTTCAATATTGTCCCGCAAGCTCTAGATGAGTGTCACGTCTCGTAAGCCACGAAATCATCATTTTTCCAATACATAACAGCTACAGAAGTAGCTTCTCAAAATCTTAATGATCAATTTGTCATCTTTTGCACCCAATTCACTTCGGCGACGTCCGACATCACTTAGCACCGTTTTCCGAGTACCCGCTTGTTATTTCAATCGATGGAAACATTCAAAACTCAACGTTTAGGAAATACGTGAAAAATACGTTCGACATCACGTGAACCCATACTTACTCCGTATAGACAAATACACACTTCCAATACATCATTGTTTGTATACATTATATTTGTTCATAGCCACAGTTAGCCAGAAGAGAACAACCCTAATTACCTTTAACCGTGCGTTTGTTCCAATAATATATTATAGACATTTACAGAAGAAACTCGGAAAAAACAAACCCAAATCGATTATATCCTATCTATAATCGGTTGGTTAATATTGATCCCTGTTGGAATCTTTTATAAAGTATAATTGTGGTGCAATTAGTTCGATTTTGGTGTATTTTCTGTTGTTGCGGTCCGCGTTCGGGAATTAGGTGGTGAATTTGTGTTTGAAAAGGGCCACAAAGGAGCGAGCCGTTACCTGATGAATTAGTTATGATTCAGGAAAAATAATCTATTGGAAGGCGGTCTTTAGTAAACTTTTTTGTATGTCTATATGGCTTGGATTTAATCAAGGATTATGCTGATCATGTATGAAGAGTGATACCTATTTTTCACGGCGAACTGTAACAGTTTCTGATCAATATTTCTATAGCGATTGAATCTTGAAGATCAAGACGTCATAGAAGTTAAGTTTGTCATCTAGTCGCGTAGCGCGTTGCATTGGCTTGGCATTATATAGCAGCAGCAGCAGCAGCAGCAGCAGCGTTGTCGTATCGTCATCTGTGCTGATTCTGGCTCTTGTACCGGTCAGTTGCTTCTACACTTATGATGGATTGCTCCATTGTTCGCGTATGGCGACGGCAAAAACCGAATCAATCAAAAACCAACATCAGAATGCAGAAAATCACCATTATAACAAAAATCCCCTCAATCTAATTTATATAACGAATGTTTGCGTTGTCCGAGAAAAGAAAATTTCCCGATGTGAACATTGTTGTAGCTCATGCATAGTGTATATATCTATATATCTATATAGTGTATATACCTATATATGTGAGCCCATCAATTTGAGGACAATGCCGATAATTCCTGATGCCCACGAATAATTTATAAGAATGAGTTTTACGTTAGTAAGGCATTTCGGACGCGGTTGTCAGCTTTTTTTGACATTTGTCATATTTGGATTGGTGTTAATATTGGATGACCAGGTGATGATGTAAGTATTGATCAAACCATATCGAAACTGGCGAGTAGAAAGAAATAATTGATGTCTCTTGAATTTATTGCATATTCTCAAGGGATAACCATTTGAACATTACTTATGCCATGACCGACGATGCCTTAAATTCATACATTTTTATTTCGAAACGTCTTATGCGGTTTCTTGGGATCGCTGACATTTGCGGTAGACTACGCTTCTTTTTCTTATAAATGCCACAACACCATGGCTTGTGTAATGCTTCAATAATTGATTAAATTAATGTCGATACATAATTCCATATAGATCGTTGACTTTCTTGTAGGTCCGCTGAACACCGATTTTTAAGTCTGAGCCGTGAGAGATTTCGATTTAAAATTATTTGTACGCCGTTATATAGGATGTTCACTAATGGGACAATTGCCCTAAGCCAGAATCAAACCTGGGTCACCTTGATGCCAGCCAAGCGACATTATAAAACACATATAAATAAGCCACTCCTCTCCCATATAATGTTTTATATTATTTTACTGTCAAAGCCATTGGAAGACCATATAAGTGACATTTATCGGAATCAATCTTCCATTATATACTTGCCTCTATCCAATATAATAATATAATAGTGTCTAACAACTTGTTAGGAATCAAGTTTATAGAAATAACTGGTTACAGCCTTTTTAATTACACACCATCTATAAATTTTCGCGAATTTGCATCCATGCCGCCCCCCCGGGTGCTTTTGTTTCTATAAGCTAGCTCGATGCTCTGATCTTTGCTAATTGGAGCGAGCCAATCTTAATGGCAACGAGCGTCGTCACAGCATCGTTTGCTCTCTCTCACTCTCGGCGTATCTACCGCTTCATTCCTCCTCTACAAGCCTTTCCGATCACCGATCCAATAAAAACAGTCGAAATTACGAACAGCAATATAATCTCCCCGTAGCTATCTTAACATGGATAATTTTTCGAATTCATTTTGTCCATAAAGGTATATGCTTTTGCATCTCTTTTACCCGTTCGTCGCGTCTTTGCTTGTCCCCAACGCATAAATTAATCAAATTGATTGTGTCTTCAAAAAAAAATTATCTCCTTAAATAATTGCTGTGGAATTAGAAATAATTGCCGAGCGGTGTGGCGCGACTGGCCGGTGGATTTTAATCGTTCTTGCGGCCAAACCTTCGGATGGTGCGAGCAACAGACTGATTTTCGCGCCAATTTTACACCGGCCGTTTGGTCCATGACTGGATGCTGCGCATGCTTACGTGACACACTCGAAGGACATCGCTTTTATGATTTCACTTGATTTCACAGCCATGAGCTTTGCTTGGAACATGGATTCAGGTGGCTGTCATCTGAAACGTTTTAGATGATTTACTAATTGATTTTTTTTACACAGATGTCTGGGTTACATGCTAATTTCAAGCACTTGATCTTATAGAACGAAGATAATATCCGTTTTTGTGTATGTAGTTGTACTGACTTTCGAGAAATCCACCCTGCTTCGATCCTAGGGCACTTGTTATCACACACTCAATTCGTGAACACCTGTGCAGTGAAGCCAGTGCCACCACGTCTACTCCCCACAGAAGCGCGTAGTGTCACTTCAAAGAAATCTCGCATCTCCCAACGCATAGAGACATAAAAATAGTTAACCAATTTTTTCCCTCTATTGTTTCAATTCTCGGTAAGTTTGCTGGCTGTGCTTCGATTAAAATCGCTATAAATTCAAGCGGAGGCGCTCGACGGAATTCAGCGATCGGCCACTAAGGCCGGTCACAAGTGTTAACCGCTCTATGTTGTTAGTCCAGGCGCAGTTGGGGACATTTTTTTCAAATACATTCCTAAACATTTTTAATTAACGTTCTGAAAATGCAGGAATTTTGGCCGTCGTCGTCGAGGCATAAGAAGTGATCAGGATGCACAGGTGGGAATCTGATACCGGGTGGATGCTGCTGGCACCATCTCTTCAATTGACGATATATCGGTGTTCAGATGGGGGGAATTGTACCACGGTTATACAGCATCTCAAAGACCATCGGCTGCGAGACTTAAGAAAATGCAAATTAAGTTTTAATGTCTCTCACGACACGACTGAAATTAAAGCTTTAATTTTATTTTTCTCAAATTGACGCTTCGTATTTAAATTTAGGGTCGTCATAAAACGAGATGATTCAACCTTGTAACAGGTCATGTTCACACTGTGCAGACAGAAAAAAAAGTGATAATTACTTATTCGAATGCATCTTATAAACACATCCCACAAGTGTTTCCTAATTAATTATTCACAAAATCTGTCTTCAAGGCAAGGTAGATTACCAGACAGGCTCCACAATTTCCGTTAATTAATCTTTTGTGTCATTTTATATCTGGATATGGCAACACACAGAAAAAAACCCAGAAAAGCGATTTTTTTCTTCTTTCATCCAATGACCTTTCCACTTCACATCTTCATGCTATCAAATAACTGAATGGAACGGTTGCGTGTCAAGCTCACACACACTAGCTCTCTCTGCTGCGTACACAGCTCGTGCGCGCCCGATCCACTGGCGTTATGTGTGGGGGATGCTCAGACTTTAGGGGTTACCTGGAGAGTTGCGCGTGTGTGCTCTCTGTGTTGAGCTGTGTGTGTGTATGGGTGTGTGTTTTTTTCCCTATGCAGATGAAGGGGTTAGTTTATTTAATCCCGTCTAGCCACGAGGCTAATGATAAATATTCACCCACTGACGTGTATTTTTTTTCATCGCTAGGGTTGTATGCAGATCATGGTTGGTGCTTGTAAAGAATTCCGTGGGCTGGTTTCTTTTAAAGCGCGGTGTGTATAGCGTACTTCACTGACAACAAAAAAAACTTACGCGCCTTATGTCAGAAAAAAGATGCGGATATAAAAAATTGTATGTCGGTGTTAGCACGCGACTGTTAAGGGTATGTAAAATAGCATGCAGATGAGTTTAAGGGATGGAAGATGCAAATTTTATTGTAGTCGAAAAAAGTGGAAGGGTTGTATTCGCTTATATAGCAGATGGATATTGGACCGGAGAGGGATGAAAAAACACGTTTGAGGTTGTATCTAAGGGATGGGATTTGAGGGTGGACCTAATTCTACTTGTTTCATCTAATTGGAACGACTTTTCTTTTCTGGACAGATGTTAATTGTGAAACATGGCACCTCCACCCAATTTTTTCACAGAAATATACTTCACCAAATATCTTAAAAGTCCGTTATGCGTATCGAAAAACGCAGATTTAATAAAGTGTAACCGAAATTAAACCAACCATTCCTGATGTATGCTTATAAAAAAATCTCCACCCCGCTATGCAAATGAAGGGTTCTAATAATATGTAGATCATGGCATAATCATGTAAAATAGCACCGGCCCCACCGGAGTGCACTGGTGACATTGAAGGGTACCCGTTCGTCGACCATAATCATTTTGAGGTACCCTTATGCACTTTGCATATACCGAACCCATGCAAATCAGCCCATGACACTTAAAAAAAAACGGACGGGTTATTGTCGTTCAGTTTTCGGCACAGATAACTACATCAAAGTAGATGGCACAATTCCTTGCCCTCACGTGCTACTCATCAAATATTCCCGCACGCTTTGGGTGCAAACGAACGCGGAACCCGAAATGCAACCGAAATATCAAACATTTGCATAGGTTTTTCTTAAAGGTGATTATTTAAATTCGGAGATCTAATTATGTGTAGCACGAGCTACGAGCGCGCGCTATAGTGAGGAATATCAGCGCTATTTGCATAGACCCTAGGTGAGAGATCTTGCGGACGGCGGTATGACACACGATTAACCTTATGTCGAGCGCATATAGCACGAGCGTTTTGACGTGTTTACCATAAGAGCAGACCGGAAAATGGGAACCTTCGCTTGGGACGTATGCAAAAATAAGTGCGCACGCTTTGATTGTGCATGTACCTTCTCTTTTTTGAATGTTTATTGCTTGAAGAATAGCCACGTGCTTGATTGTCATTGCCCACGCCAAAACAGCCCCATTTGATTTTCGGCCGATTTAAATATGTTATGTCCTGAATGAAAGATGAAAGAAAAAAAGTCCTTCAAAATGAATGGAAATAAAATGCAGATTTCTTTGGTAAATATCCTTGTTCCATCTGTGATCGTATAGTCTATCAATCTTGCGGCTAATCGAGGCCAATAAAAAATGTTAAAGGCCTTCGTGTTGATTAGAGATGCGACCATTTAGAGTCATCGCAGCAGCGTTTGATTGACGTCTGATATTATTCTGTGCTATTGTGTTGGTATTGAAGTGGACGTGATGGTCCTCGGAACGAGCAACAGGACGAGTGTTGCCTGATTTTAAGACGGAAAGTTACTGGGACTGTCTCAAGTCAGCGAAGCAAATCTGAATCCGCTGGCAAGATCGTTGGACTATGGACCGTGACCTGTATAGATTCATTGTTAAGGTCACGTCGGCTCGATGTGGTATTGTACCTGAATATCGAGAAATTAATCAGGTAGAGACAACGATGCCATTAAAATTTTATGTTACTTTCAATATTGAAAGCTGAAGGAAAGATTTGATAATTTCGTTGGTGCTTAGTGAAAAAATCGGATTAAGAGAGTTTATTTGTGTTCTCAATTCTGATATTAAACATTCTTGAGCTTGACAATAGATGCACATATATAAAGGTTTTTTAATAAAAATGTTGTTAAAGAAGGTAGGAGCGAGATGGTTAAAGGAGGCTGACAACAACAAAAAACCGCATCAAATCGTCTTTATATCGAGCAAAACAATTTTCATGATGGCTGGCCGGTCATAAATCTAAGCGAAATACTTGCTAATTATATATATTCCTTCCTTTGTATTTTGGCGATGGAATAAGCCATTCGTCGTCGCTGCCGTCAATCTTTCCGATTGCCGGCCATCGCCGCCTTGTCTACGATAACTTTTCGATCTTGTATTTTTCTTATGCCCAAAGATTTTCGGCTTCAGCAGGTATTGATGCTGCAACGATCTCTGTTGTGTCGCTAGCAATGCTCAGAGCAGGTCGCCTTCGAATCCTATACACGGGCCAAATTTGCCATCAGTGGAGAGCGGTCATTACAGAACAAACATTTTTCAAGATCAGTTGCAAGGAAATTAACCTCTGATCTTTATAAGTACACATTTATATACAAAAACATACCTCATCTAATCAACTTGTATGATTGACGCTGTAATTTTCTCTTAACATTCATACCATTTCGCCTCTCATTTAAGAGTCATTTCGTTTAATCGCGATAGTTAAAAGTCACGATTAATTTCGGACAAGTTTGACATCACAGGAGCGTTCATCCTCCAGCTGGGATCCCATCACGTTGCGCGAACGCAAGATCGCGTTTGGGTTCACGCGGCGAATCTGTTGATGAGCATCGGTATCATCGTGCGGGCACCACCGCCGCTGCCCAGACGCCGCTAACAGGATCTACTCTTTGATTGACAAACCGTCAGGTCGCTCCGGACATTGATTTACTTGTCCCTACAGGAGTACAACCGACCGAACAATAAAGTAAAGCCCTCGCTAGTATAGACGAGACTACGACCATCGCTGCTGCTGCTGCTGCTGCTGCTGCTGCTGCGGCTGCCACCTAATCAATGCGAAAAGTGCGCCAAAAAAGTGTTGTGCCATCAGGACGGTTGGTCACCTTTTTCGTCGGCTCCATCGAATGCCTGACCAAAGATGACTTCAAAACTCGGCACATAGAATCGGGCGAGTTATGTGGACCGGACGAGGATAAATTCTGTGGCAAAAATTCTGAAGCACGCAACTATTTTCATGTTGAAATCTACGTTTTTTAGGTGAAAAAGTATGAGCCATGATCGAAAAAGTGTAAGGGAATGAAAATGTAAGTTTCACTAAATTAACGTTATATCTGACCATGCGAATGAACGATTCTGACAAGCCACACAAATATTTTATTTTAATTCTTACCCAAATATGTCGATTAGCTTTCTTCAGGAAAACTAACCGAAGACACAGAGGTGGGCTATAATTCAAATTTGTCATTCATGTAAGTACATTTGTGTCCTTTTCCAATAACTGCCAAACAGAGACCATGAATAAGAAATGAAATATTGTGAAATCCACGTATAGTTTTGACCGTAAAGCAAGCACGCAACCCATTTGATTTGGACGCCGGCTCCGTGCTAGCCCATTGTCCTTACCATGTCTGCTTTAAGAGTCTACATAGGTTGTAACCCGATACGATAATGGAAATCAAAATAATCTGTGGCAGTAATCATAAGAAGCTACGGATTAAAAACGCTGGCACAAATCTGCGACTCTTGCATAACCAAGATTAATAATCAAAATGAAAAAAATGTGCTTTTTCTCGATTTTCGTGATTTTAATGACACGGTTGGGTTCATCTTTGTCAGCAGATTGTATGATACTTTGAATCAAAGTTCTAGTGCACTTATTGATGATTCTGTGGCGCATTTCAATCAAGGAAAAGAATTTGTAGTGCGTCATGTTTTAAGCCGCTCTAATCTTACTCACGTAAAAACGAATGAATATTACCGAAAAAATCGATAATTTTCATCCGATTTTTTCATTTCAACATTGCTTTAGATCTGCAAACAGAGACGAATCCAGTCATATCGAAAAAACCATATGAAACACGGAATTGTATGATTTACCTTTTTACTGACTTTTATATAACCATGTTTCGGGTTGTGCAAGCATAATCTCCAAGAGTGTTTGTATCGCTCATGCTGATAATGAGGCAGTAAAACTGGAAGTTATTTTTCACCAGGTCTAATCCGTGAAAGATTAGCTTTCTCACACGGAAAATTTTGGTAGTGCAGAGGTCCACGTGGTTACTTTTCTCTGCCCCTAAAATGTTCCCTACATTTATGAAAAAAAATCAGTGGATAGTTGAAAAAATTTCTGACCCGCGATGTAAAGGCTCGTGTCGATCGGACGTTTACTTTGTTCACAAATAAATCTTGAATTTGGGACTTTTTGTGGGGTTTTTTTAAGCGAAAACACCACTTTTCTTTCTTCTCTGGTTGTTTTATTTTCCATCTGATCTCAATTTAAGTTTACTAGGCGGGTCGGAGTACTCTTCCTCTACACACTGATTTTTTTTCAAAAATATTGGGATCAAATTTAGGGGCAGGAAAAGTAATGGCGTGGACCTCTGCATTTTCGGCTTTTAAGCTGCCTTTAGCTGGCTCTTAACTTAAAACTACATTAATAACGCAAGTTAATAATGTCATTAATCATTCCAGTTTCCATATTCTTATTCTGTATTCAATGACAGAGAGAAAACATGGCCGACAATCCCAACGACAACATCTACAATGTTAATTCACATGCTGGCTAATTACCATAATCAACATGTTGGTGTACATCTTAATCACACTAATCACGAGTAATTAGTATTTTTGTCGTTTGCTCGTATGCGAGATGAAACATGCATTACGTAATCGTTGACCAAGGACTTTGGATAAAAATTGTTCATTCTTCGCGAGCGGTTTACTATATAAAATAAATCGTATTGTTTATGTTAAGGTCGTTAAAGTGGTAGTTAATGACAGAATAGAAATAGAATATACAATTAAAATAAAGGCTGAGTTTTATATGTCAGAGAATATAACAGATAAATACTTGTGATAATTTCATTTCAAAAAATAATTGTCCATTATTACATCCGTTTTTTTTTTACTTAGTTAAAAAAGCGGCGTAATTTAGATGCTTGTTGATGGCTCGTTACGGCACTAGCACTGGCATAGTATTGTCTCGCTTCCTGTTTTGGGTGGGGATACGTCAAACACATAGTTTCATCGTTTCATCCAGCTCGGTCGTACTTTTCATTAAACCAGCAATATAGATAGTTGTCGCTGTCTAAATTACCTCTGCGGCTGCAAATTATTACACTGTCCCTATATCTGTCGCACAAAACTTCACACGATCAGCTACATCCTCCGCCTTGCATACACTGTCATGGTACTACATTGATTGAATTTCCAATCAAAAAAATAAATATATACAGCAACTCATTTGCTAATTACTTTAACATTTCGAATGCCCTCCAGGAATTTCAGTTATGTAATCTTTGCTCTGACAATTATAACGGACATAAAATGTAATACAGAATAGAAATACAATTTTTTTTCAAAACAAAACAAATCAGATGTATTCAATTTCTATACATATATGGACAACGCAAGATAAATTCCACTGATTAAATACCCATTCATTTTTCATACAAAAATTCCATGGCAAAACGTGCATATATCCGCACACAACTTTCGTGTCATATGTCGTAATTGATTACAAAATAACAATTCCTAAATATTCCTGATGTAATGAGTGTATAGCATTACACGATAACCCACCGTGCTAGGAAACGCATGTGCAAGTGTCGCGCTCGGTTTTTGCCGCACACTCAGTGCGCTGCGCTGCGCTGCGCTGTCTGTCATAATGATTGCCGGTCATTATCAGTCTCGACGAGCCCATATTGCGACGAGGACTCGGGGCTTGGGGCAGGGGGGGGGCACGCACCCCCGTGCTTCGTAGGGTAAAAACTATTATCATGATAGACAATCCGCCCATCGCCAAGCCGTGCTAGGAGATAGGATGTTTGTGACAAAATGAAGCCTCATTAGTTACATTGTCCACTCAGCTTTATCAGCGAAAGTGTTGTTTGCATGTCTTATATGTCTTATTTTTGACATCTAGAAAAATATATGCTTGGATCAAATTTCCCAAAAAAAAACTGAATACAAATCGATCAGACTTTTTTTTAGTAAAAGAATATTTGTCAAAGTTAGTTCATCCATGTAATTGTCGGGCTAAAAAACAAACACCATTACTTCGCTGCAATGCAAAACACCCAACAACGCACAAAGTTACTCAGTAATCATTCTAATTCACCATCATTTCGATATGGACTCATTGCAGCACCTATCCGATTGACATTGCATCGAAAAACATCCCCACAACTCATCGCCTCATTCCCAACAAGTTGCAGCGACGTTTTGGTGGCTGGGGGCTGGGGGCTGGGGGCTGGGGGGCTCAGCTAAACCCCGGGGCCGGAATTTCGGGCGTGTGTTACCGAGCGCATAGCATGGAGTAAGGTGTAGCAATTGAAAGGTGGACAGTCGGAGAGCAGGGCTAGCGCGTGCCATGGCTCGGTTCGGTCCATCCATCATAGGATGCTGGGCTCTGGCTAGCATGGTCAGCCAGCGTAGCTGAGAGACAGCTACAGCTAGAGAGTGGTCTTCACCTTTTACCCCTGCTCCTGTTCTTTGAAAATGCCTCTATCATTTGGTTCTAGGCACTTGGGGTTTGTCGTCGTTTATTGCGGTTGATGTTTTAGATGTCAGGGGCATTAGCCAAGACACCAATTGACCTTTGTCATTGAGATGCTCGTGATATTTCACTGATGTTTGATGATCGCGAGTCCCGAGTTAATACAATTTTTGCTATGAATTTTTTTGCTCTTTCATTGAAACATTTTTTAGAAATCTTTGCGTGTTGACAAAAAAAATCACAGAAATGTATGCGTTCAGCCTAATTTTCCTCACTGTTCCCCTACTAACGCTGTGAGCAAGCAAGTGTAGAGTTGGCCACTCTCTGTCTAGCACAGCTGTCTAGATCTCTGCAGCGAGCGTTTAGCCGTGAAATAGGCGTGTCAGGGTGGACTCGTCGGTCCATCGTCTCTGCAGCATCGGCATCCACGCGAGATGCGGCCAAGTTATGGACGCGATGACCAGATCTTGCAGCGATATTAATTCATAAATTTTAATACCTGGTTTTCCAATGATTTAATAAACTGGATAGGGACGGAGTCTACGGAGGCACGGCGCTTATAAAAATTAAGATGGATACCAGATAGGTGGGTATCCGCTTGACTTTTGAGCTTTCGGTGATTAAAAAGACCGGCCGTGGTGAAAATGATAATTGGGCTGGAGTCTCTGGGACTTCCCTTCTAAGCACCTGAGTTGGTGTTAAGTTGTTAAGGTGTACATTGACGAGCTAACCTCTATTCTAGAGAAAAATACACCATCCACGCTTGGCGTATGTATAGGATACTTCACCACAAGGCACTGTCAAGTTAACTGCAACTCGGACATCAAACGTATTTGTATATTCAAGATTTTTTTTTTTCACACACCACCCATAAAACGCCTTATCAATATGTTTTATAGCTTTGTATAAAATGTTGTCGTTGTAACAAAATTACAGGTATATGCAGTTTGGCTTTCATGACCGTGTAGTCGCACCATGGCTACGAACGTATGCAGCGATTGAGCCTGTGCAAGAGAGATCACCGGCTGCGATAACGGCAGCGGTTAATTATTTAACTGGAACATTGGCCGGATTAGATCGAAATCAGAACCTCACCGCGTGACATTTTCATATAGAGGTGCGAACAGTTATCAATAATGCATGTGTACAGCGATATGTCACCTTTGCGTTGGGTGCTATACACATTGCGTTGAACTGAATCATGGGCTTCCGTGAGAAAAAAACGCTGCGATTTCGCTGTAAACTCATGACTGACTGCTGTTAGTAAGGCGGCGGGATTCGTTGCGATTTTTTTGTTCATCACGGCGTATTCCATGCGATTTCGCTGTGCCGTTGCATGTTGTTTGGCTAGACGAAACACTGCGATTTCGCTGCGATTTCGCTGCGATTTCGCTGCGATTTCGCTGCGATTTTGCCGTCCGTTGCTTCCAATTCGTCGAGCGGCACACTTGTTACGTTGGCTGGCTCGCGGACGACCACGCTTGGCGAGGATTTCAGCTTCAGTTTCGCGCTACACTCCTTTCCTAATTAGGTTCTGATTCTCTAGGGTCAATTAGCCCCAAAGTCTTGTTGACCTCGCTTAACCAAGTCTCTTTTCGTTCGCTCCTCTTATTCTTTTTTTTACTCATCTTTACAACTTGCCTTTAATTAATCCGAAGCCCGCATCTAGAGCAATTAACGGACGAGAAAACAAAGAAGAGATTTCGATCTTGATTCGAGACGTTTCTTTGGCTATAGTTGCTTTTGAGAAGCACTTATAGATGAGTTAACGATATATTACCGGGGGTCGTAGTCAATAACAAATTTTTAAGAGACTTGCCTTTCGAGTTCTTAAAATAATTCAACAGCGCGTATATTTACCTAGATGTCATCCCCATCGACTAAAGACAGTTTGGTTTGTCTAATTGATCTAAAAATACACGTGCGCTAGGGTGAACTAATAGGCTGTCAGCTCCCCAACCAAATACGTCACCCGATCATATAGCACACAGGCATCCACTGTGCAAAACCCGCTAGCATTAAACCTCACATCATAGCACTGGATGCAAAACACTGCGGATTCAAGCTTGCTGTATTACCTGGGAGTTGATTTCTGGTTTGGGATGGGACGTTATCTGCGGTATCGCCAGGTGGTACTTGGTAAGGTGAAGTCTCTGCCGCGGCTTATGCTCATTTGTTCTCCGCTTGTCCTGCCGAGGTTTCCCTCGGCCAGCAGTCTTCAGACGTGGGCGACTTGGCTTGGGTGAATTGGCATTACGCAAGTCTTCCGCCATTGTCATAGCCACTCGGCGCAGCAGCACTGGCCATACAATTCAACATAATTAACTATACATTCATAAACATAATGTATTTTCACTCTCTTAACTGATTTAAAACATCGTTTATACAAAAGGTTCCACATTTAATTTTTATTAAATATTATTTCATAGAAATAGCGCTGTTCAATGAGATCCGAGCTTTTTTTTGTTATTACTCTACACAAACTTATCTTTATAATAATTATAAGGAAAACTTTTAGTATGCCCCCATTAGATAATTTAATAATACTTTCGTGAAAGGTAAAAAAAAAATACACTGGAAAAATATATCTGATCGACTGATAATTATAATGAGCCCATTAAATAGTTTGAGTCCTAAGGCAAGAGTAAAAGACGCAGTCTGCTTAATATGCATAAAACTAGCATTATTTCAGCTTCTTCCACATACTCGCCAAGGGAGGAGATCGCTTATTAATTTTCCAGTTACTTCTAAAAGCTATTATTTTCCATCAAGACTTTCCACTTCTCCCTCTCTGACGCACACAAAAAAACAAACAGGACTATTTCGAGTTTATATCGTGAAAAAATCTAGTTTTCACCATAATGAAAAGATATTGTTGTAAAAATTTCTAAGAAACTACACATAAGACAGTATATTTTCTTAAACGTGTTGTGAAAAAAAAGCGGCTAGATATATCGTAGGACATTGAAAAGTAGCCCAACAAAAGATGGTAAACGAGCGTAGAGATGGATGCGACATTGTGAATGTGTTCTTGGCTTGATTGTGTCCCCATGAACACTGTGTCAATGCACGGTGCTCGGGTCCATGGAAAACTAGAGGTAGAAGATCCGTCCTAAACGCTCGCTGCTGCTGCTGCTGCTGCTGCTACTGCAGCCTCCGATAAAGGAATCTGATACAGATACGGATCTTTTAGGTTTACTGGTTTTTGAGGGTTGACGTTTATAATGCTATCTATTCCAACTGATCTAAAGCTTGATACTCGCTGTTCAAAATTCAAACAATTTTTTTTCTGTGTCGGAGTGATGCTGATTATGGTGTAGACGCGATGAAGGGAAGAACATTTTTGAGTACATTCGGAATTGGTAGAAATTGCGACAGAAAAAAACAATTTAATTACATCAATCGGTCAGAAAGCACAAATAAATCTGCTTAAAAGTGGGCTTATCTTGAGTCTTTCTTCATCCCCTTTAGAAAGCGCAGCGCATCTCAGCACTAAGCAGTTAGCAGAACATACAGGAAGAACATAGAAAAGAGACACTGCATTCTAGTTTGATTTTAAAACTAGCACTAATATTTTAATGACTAGACTTATAGTCTTGTAAATGTGATGTTTGCTGTGAAATTCGCGAACACATTTCCAATCTGCGAGTGAAGCAAGCAGATGCTGCCCCGTATATGTATCTCAATTTGATCTACGATCGTCAAATCGTGGTGTAAAAGATAACTATTGGGTTACACACCTTCAGCTGTATCATGTTCCACGATTACCATTAAATCACTGTTAGCAGAAATATGGGTAGATGATGTATCCATCTTCATTCCTCGGCAGCGGCTCGATTTTGCTCGAACCCCCCCTTCTTTAAAAAAAACATACCAGCAACCATGAAACAGATTTTAATTTCGTTATTGGAGCATCCGTATGATACGATGTGCCCTTTTTTCGGGAGGCTTGCCCTTTTCATGTTTTCATTGAAGAGGATGTCTAATAAACAAAATTAAGGCTCCCTTTTTCCTACTCGGTGAATACGAAATAAAAGCGATATTGCTTGATACATATATATCAGTGAATTGGATCACTTGAAAAGTTAACTTATGCAATTCCATTCGTTATACGTTTTTTCGTGTTTTGGTAAGTTTGCTTTTGACTTTTTGAGAGCTGAAAGGCGATGTATATGTGCTGCTCTTTGCAATTATTTATAGTGCAATATTTGCTCAATGCATGCTTTTCATTTTTTCATTTTTTTAATAAGTAGAGGAGGTGAGAGAGATGATGAATTCTATAAACCTGGCGTCCATATTTCATAGGTTTACAAATACCTATACATAAATTCTAAGCTGCAAACAGAAACTCATTTCACCGATGAAAGTTGGTTAATTCACGGTTAACTCTTCATTACTTAGATTAAAACAACCCTTCAATTCACGTACCCTTGTTAACTCTTGCAAAGGTCACAGAGTTTTCTGTTCACACACATCTTTGGTGAACAGGAAAACACCGAACAATTTATAGATATCAGTTAGGGGTTGATTTTTGACATGTTTTCGACAGGCCAAGGTGTTAGAAGCAATAGTTAAGGGTTGGGGTGATTGGAAATGGAAGGGGTTAAGCTTATAAATATCTATAATGTAAGAGGGTAGACTAGATATTATTCGGTCTTTGTAATCGAACTACAGCCCGTGGAACGCAATGGTATATATAGTTTAAATTTGACAATAATTTCGAGTCCCCTTTGTGTTGAATAATATTCGTTGCAGTATACCGAATCTTAGATGAAGAACCAGTAAATTGAATATTAATGAGTCTGGTTTTGTGAGTTCTTTTTTCTCCGGCTCATGGGCAGCTCAAAAGTTCGAAGAAAACTCTTCTACCCATGATCCTTTATCTTTCAGCCGGATAATAATAATAAGTTGCTTAGCACTTTGAGACAAGCTTAATCTTAACGAAAATATATGAATTTCAGAATTCACCCTTGTAAAGCACTGAGAGAAGATCTGTGAAACTTTTTGCCGTCGCCCCTAATTCTTACTCATCGCTATTATAACGAAGAAAACGGCAGCGGCAACGCCAGTGCGAACAGCAGCAGTCGCACATATAGTAATAGACGACAAGCAGGTCTCCTTCGCGCCGGTACAACAAAACCCACATTAAGGGATTCTTTAATTTTCTAGTTATTGATCGTATTTTTTCGCTCCTTCATCCCCCTGCTCTTTCGGCTAGTAGCATTTTTTTACGCGCGTTAGCATCATTATTTTACCTCAGTGATTGCCCATGCGCGGTGCATCCACCCCATATCTCACCCCCAGGCCCTCCACCCCCTGCCCCCTCACTCCCGGCCCACCCCTCCGCCCGTCCACCCCCACACCACCCTTGCAGCTGATTCACTTGCCTGCTCGCCTGCCTGCCTGCCTGCCATCCCATGAAATATATTATATTAAAACAAACCCCTAAAGAATATAGAAACATTAAAACCTCTAGGAATAGCGAAGAAATTAAAGCAGATAACAAAAGACGTAATAGAGGAGAAAATACGATCCAATCTCAAGTAGAATTCTCTAGTAGACTAGATGGCTTTTTAAACCTTTCGACAATGAACCGGTGCATTTTCTTTCTGCAAAGAAATACAAATTTGAATAATAACCAACTGATGCATTGCGTGTTTAGGCGTAACGCGTTGCAAATTTCACCTCTGCTGATAAAACCGTCCGACGCTTGAAACTCGTCGCGAATTCTTCAAATTGACACCTCGCCGGCCGGGCAACGCAAGAACCCACTTACAAGCGCATGTTTACCAGTATTTCGAAACAGTAGTGAGCTTGTGTATAGCCAAGTCGGTTTCGGCCCGTTCTGCGCCATGCTCGGATCAACTTGGATGCTTGATACCAGGTACAAGTTACAAGCAATATATGTAGAAGCTCCGGCTCCGTCGGCTATCGGAAGAGGCTAATGCAGTCACTGTGATTGATCAGACCTGCGAGCTGGCCGAGGTAGCAAATTACATCGACCATAATTTACTTTTACAAGGCGGTGGTGTGTGCGTGTGCGTGTGGGAGGCTTGTGTTTGTGTGTGTGCGCGCGCGTGGGATATGAGTTTTGATGTGTCGCTATGTTTCGGCGTAGATTTAGCATCGATGCGCTTTAACATTGCAGAAGGCATGCGGTAGAAATCATAACTGTACAAGACATGGCACGTTTAAGCTTTTAACTTTTGTTGTCTGTGATCTTTCTCATCTTTGGGTTGAAAATTCTTGGCAACACCCAATCATATGCAGTTGCATTACATTGCCTGGCGCCCGATCGTACCGAGAAAAATTTTGTTTTAAATATAATTTATATTTGATTTTCATCAAGATTGGCTTTCAATCTAACTTCATCTCCAGACATATTTCGGTAAAAAATATAATTTTAATGCCATGCCTAGGCCTCAGTGGTTGACTTCTGAAGGAAAACGTCCCCTGACCACTGTGTCACCGTGACGACAAGCCAACGTCTCAGCTCAGCTTTTCCCGTTCAAGGCAAACGTTTAAGACACACCGCTTCACCACTCGGTCATTGCCGCGCGGTGTTGCGCCGACGCCCACGGCGCTGTGGGTGTTGATCCGCGGACAGTGAGAGTGTTTAGAGAGAGAAACAGAGAGAGAAAGAGGCGAAGATGTATGGACCATTTACGAGAGCAAGCGAGCGAGCGCGAGAGAGCCGAGGCTGGCGATTTCACTGCTGCTGCTGCTGCTGCTGCTGATGCTGCTGCTGCAAAGACTGTGTGGAATGTGCCATACTCCTTCAGATGTTCGGATGCTGCGAGCTGCTGAGCCATGCCTGGCTGCAATCCAACGCTGTCCGCGATCTGTTACTGTCCTTGTCCGCGCCATCACTTTCCTCATCACTCATCTCGCTTCCACTTGATGCGCGTCTGGTCATGTATAAAACGGCCATTTCCCGCCGAATTTCGCGGCGAATTAATTTCCTTTTGCGTCCACCGCGCGTCGCACGCGCCATTTTCTATCTTCAGGCTCCATTTTCCGGCTGAAATAAAAGACGTGCAATCAACTCATGGTCATCTATTTAAGATAGCCGTGCTTTTCATCAACGTCAGCTAAGGATATAAAACACTTTTCCCATCATTTGATAAACAAATCCAGATAAATAAATAGCCAATTTGGCTAGAATCACACAAGTCTGTTTATCAGCTTGTGTGTAGCGAAAACTTGCGTTGGCGGCGGCGAAGCGATACCCTTCTAAAGGTTTTCCCTCGTCTCATGTGCGAGTGAAACTGGACCATCAATGTTTGTGTCCCATCTCTATTAATCCCCCCCTCTTCGGCCGAACTAGACTTCGTCGATTTCTGTCCGCTCGGTGCTACACAGTCGAGGAAGAAGCGAGCCCTGCACGGAGCAGAGGGAAAAAAACATTCGTACATTTGCTACCCCTTATCGTAAGGACAGGGGTGTAAAGCGGCGAGCTATTACACCGGGTGCGGCCTCGCACGGACTAGGCAAGCTCACGCACTAAGAGCTTTTTGATGGGGACGCTTACGTGCGATCGCCAACGCGGATAGCCTTGCCAAAGCTGCGAAAATTCTTTGCTGCACAAAAATTAGTAGCGGAATTAAAATTGCGTTTTAAAAATAATCATGCTAGTCAGGAGCGACCGCAGCTGTAGAAATTATTCCTAAACAACAATATGTGATGAATATACATCTGCAAGGTTTCTAGACCTTTAATAGCAGTGTCTCTCCCACTATTTTGTGGAAAAAAACATGTAAAACCATCATGCAGATCAATCTAGACTAGTCCTTCCTGTTCCAACAGCAACACCACCAAACAACATCTACCCCGACAGCAAAAACCTCAAAGCGCTGGCACAGTTGTCAACGTCGCCGAGTTTGCCACCCCTCGTGACAAGAGGACGGTGTTTGACCACCCAGAGCTATCAATGTCAAATCAATGGCTTTACTCTAGCTGCGGTCCCACCGTCGGTCCGACGACGTCGCTCTAGCCGCCGCCGAGAAGTGTGTATAGCTTGAAAGAGAGATAGCAAATCGATGTATCGACCATCGGAGGTGCCCGTGTGGATGTGTGTTCTCACTTGTTGAGCCTAGCAGCGGTCATGCTGCATTCGCTCGTGTGTGGGTCTGTCAGTGTGTGTGTGTGGTTGTTTCTCTAGTTGGGGGTTGTGGGGGGTTAGAGGCGAATCAACACCCAAGGGAGGAAACTGCCCCGTGTTTGCGGCCTCTGCAATACAGTAAATACTTGGCGGACGGCAGACCTGACGGTCACGTGACAATTTTACTTATGGACAGAGCCAGGATTACATATTTTTGGATTTTGCTTTAGTTTTTGACGGATAGTGATTTAGTTATGTTGGATTTTTCGACAACATAGCTGCATTTCGTTGCTGCATTTTCCTGGCAAACAGTATACAGGTCAAAATTGTGTTAACCGCCCGCTATCAGATTTAGAAGTGAAGGCGCATTAGGGCAGCTTGCACCGGAAAATGGTCTGCGCCATGTTGTGTACTTTTCCTTGGCATCAAGCCGGTAGCGCAACCACTAGCGCACACAATGGCCGCCTGCCATCGAATAATCTACTCAAAAGGCTATAAAATTCTAACGATCACGACTCAAATATTGATGCCCAGCTACTCATAGCCGCAAGGGATGCTGCGCTATAAGGGATGGTAATCTTAATGTCGCGCCATCGCTCTCAGCAAACAGCTAAGAAATACCCATGTGTCATAAATATCATGCGATAACTGTTTTCTCTTACGAGATATGAGGGTGGCAAGCGAGATGGCAGCATTGGGTGCACGGGGGTGCGAGAGAGAGGAGAGGGCGCCCAGGTGTGACGATATAGCACTGGTCACAACCCCTGGCACACATATTTACCTGGCTCGATAAGGGTGGCAGCTATGTCCACCCCCCATTCCCCTATGTATGTATTGTGAATCGGGGGAGAAAAAAATCTAACCTTCCCTTTCTTTCATATATTTGAAGACACAAAGAAATGCGCTCTTGAACCCTTAAAAACTAAGCCACCCTCACCACCCTCGGCGAAGAAAGACACCTGGTCGAAACTATTCAAGGCGTATGGTAGCGGAAAAGAAAAATTAGCAACAAAAAAAAATTGACGATAACTTTTGTGAAATTCCGCATGAACATGACGGTGACAATCTTCGAGAAATGCTTTTTCTTCAGAAGGAAAATGGGCGTGAAAATTAGACGGATGGTTTAAATATAGATTACGTCCGACGGGGGGATGTTTGGACGGACAAGTCACGAGAAATGCTGATGTATTGCCGTTTGACAATTGTAAAGCTTTCTTGATTTCCTCCCCAAAGACGTTACCTTTTATTGTATAAAAGCCCGTTTTTGTAGGCTGGGATGCATTATCAATGAACAAGGTCCATCGCCGTCAGAAAAGGTCAATCTGAGGATTATACCGATGCCGTGGAAGACGTCCATTCAGAAACAAGAAATTGGGATTGTCAATGACAATGAAATCAACAAGACAAGAATTGATTGGTTTATAAGAAATTCTGTTTTTCGATAGATTTTTGGCAGACTAAACTAACGCTATTATTATTTTCACGGTGGGGGAAGCAAGAATACACATATTTAAAAAAAATCACATAGTTTCTGGTCGGTGGTGAAATTCCTTGCTCTTAACGGAGACAACTGGAAAATTAAAAGGTTGCGTTTAACATTGCGTATAGACGGCGGTATGCTCGCTGCTCGCAGCAACGATCTCAGAGACTAGCACCAATACGATCCTTAGCCGGTGCTTAATGTGAAACTAGTAATTAAAATATCGCGCTGGTGTGTGATACTGTGCAAGCGTGGTGCTCTGCTCTCTGCAGTACCAATGTTTCATTGGACATGAATGTATAATGAAAGAATTCGGCGCGCTGCCAAATGCTATCTAGTCGCGACAACGCGTATGCTATGATATTTTAATTACAATTGGGTGAGATGAGGTCACATATTTTCTTTATTCTATAATTATCCTTGAATGATTAACATACCATCCGTAATTGAGACTGGATTTCACCGACGAACGTGGCTGGGAAATTTAAAATATTCATGATGATAATAATAATAGCAGTGTTATAAAATAATAAGATTCTACTTCAATTAAGAAGGCACGCAGAAATTAACACTCCTCGCTTATACTGACAGCCGTTGGATTGACTTTAATTGCGCTGTCGTGAGAAAACTGACGAGCTTTTTTTAAAATTGTCTTATCTTGGGTTTCCCGTCTTCTCCCGCGTTTCTTCTCTCGCTGCTCCCCTATTTTTTGTGTCACCCTCGCATCTCAATCGCGTGCCAGCATCCCCTATGCATGGGTGTGCAATATTCCGCCTTGCATTTTTAAGTTCGAACGGGTATGTTGAGTGCAAGGGGGTGGAAGACTTGGCAATGTTGGGGGAGAAAAGCATCGGGGATGGGATGGAGGAAGGATTTGGAAAATGTCGCGAAATTAGGAACTGAAGCAGAGAATTTGGAGGCTTGGACGAGGATGTTTCAAGACGAAGATTTCTTTTGTCAGTCCTATTCAAATGTGGGATAGTTTTTGTTTTCTGTGAATTATTTTTCTGTCTGTGTCTGATGAAACGCCCTAAAAATCACTCAACATGGTTTTGCGACAGGCAAATAAAGCAATTTTGTTGGTTCAGGACAATTATTACCGCTGCAGGCACCTTTATGGACTTAGGTTGAATATGTTTCATTAGCCATATCTTAGAAAGAGCAGAGGTATATAGACTTAACCTTGACAAGTGTGATAAAATTTTAACGTTTGAATATAAAGTAATGATTTTTTACGGTGTGGTAGGTAAACAGGGCAGTAATTGATTTTATTTTTATCAGATAACTTAAAATTATAATGTGGACTTTAAGAGTCTTATATGCATTATCATATCAAACACTATAGCACAGAATAAATAAAACTGAATCAACAAAATTCATCGACAGGTATTCAAAAACTTCACACTTCTTAGAAATCTTTTTTTTGTGTAGACCTTAATAAAATCTGTCATTAAATTTCGATCATACTATTGTTTACTTTAAAAAACCCACTAACAGATTAACCGTTTGGATAGGTAGGCATTATCTGGATCCTGGGAAAATTATGACTATGAAAAAGTTATCAACCAAATGTGACTTTTAGGAAACCTGTGATAAATGATTGAAATGGGGATAATTGCTTGTATATTTAGGATGCCAAGGTTTTGTGAAATTCAAACAGGAAATAAATATTTGATCGGCTAATCGGGCGCAGGTATTAAGGTACCAATTATGATATCACCAATAATGATTACACAATCCTTGAACTGCATTCTTATCAGTAAGAAAAAAATTAGAGGTCATCATAAAAAATGTGTCACTCAAACAAGCCTGGCGCTACATTTAAGCCACCGCCGTGACAGCATATTTAGCCCACCTAGTGACCACCCTAATCGAAATCCTATGCCATTTCAAGGATTAACATACTACTCATAGCCAGCCAGCTTGTTTGGCCCACGTCTTATCATCCCACAGCCAAACGTGAAACAACCAACATTTCCCACGACACAACCTTGACGCCAATTTCCCCCTCAATTCTCAGGGAAACCGCGAATTTCCTCCCAACCCAGTCTCTGCTAGCGTCCGACAAATGCGAGGTTACTGAACAACGCTAGACGCCACCGATATTTTCGCCGGTCGTGGATGCCGCCGCCTAAACAAATCGATCCCCGAGCTTGTCACCCCTCTCCCTCTGCCACGGTGAGACCCCTAACATCATCCCCTTGACGTCTTCCCTTCACCTACCCCTGGCCATGGCGCGCCGTCTTGCCCTTAGCAATTACAACCACGAATCAGTCACACAGGAATCGTAATAATCAACAACGCTCTACAGCGCGACACGCAACCACAGTAAAACATAATAAGAAAATCGATTATTTTAATACACTGACATATTTTTTTCTACATCACTCAGTCATATTTCTTTCACAAGTCTATACAGAAAACCTTGTCTCACTCATGAGTTAGGGTAGGTACTATTTTTTTTTCTTAGTATCAACCGTAATGGTGCAACAATAAAATTGATAGAGTTGATGAAACGTATAGCCGCGTATGACCCTGCCAGGTGAAACACTCGGATCGTCTCTGTGTGCTCCACGGTAGGACGTTGCTGGCGTAGGAACCATTAAGAAGTTGTGGCTGTATGTGTGGGGCTGGATGCCGGAGGTTCGTTCTCGATCCTGCGGTTATGATCAAGTAACCGAGACAAATGACATTCAAGACGCTTGATTGATGAAGCCTGGCCGTCATCGTGACGTCACGGGAGGTGTTTCGGCGATATTTCAACTTGCATTTTCATGCAATCCATTTATCTCTCTTTTGCCGGCTCTCTTCGCATCGCATACGCGAATTATGTGGGACGTTGTTTGGAAACGTCGTGTTGTTGGTGAAGGGTTGAAGATGAAGACAGAGACAGAGACAGAGACAGAGACAGAGACAGCTATGGATATAACAACACTGATGGTGTACCTACCATTTATCAAAAACTATGATATTTTGCTATGAATTTATTTAATTCTTGAGTTTTGATTGCATCGTCATGCAGGTTTCTATTTATTTTAGTTTGATTTCAGTTCTCTATGCACAACGTCTGTCGCAAAGACAGTGACAGAAATTTTCATTCTTGTGGCTTTGTCCACCTTCTTACATCTAGACACAAATCTAGAGTTTTGGTAATATATACAATATTTACAATGATGGTTCCAATTCTGAGTTTCTTCCTACATTATCTTTTGACTGGGGCCTGATAATATTGTTGGCAGACTGGACCGCCTTACACCACTCATCATAGCAACATAGCAACACTAGCACCGCACTAACATCAGTATGAGGACTAGGTGTGCATTTATCTTTGATGCTAGCTTAGTGCACAATGCACAACACACTCAATAGATGCACCGAAGTCAACGCTAAAACCAACTGTTCGACAACACGGTGTCCGCATTTCCAGTACGTTTACAGTTACCTTACATCGATGTTTCCTTGGCGATGCAGGTCAGGAGTAGAGAACGACAATAAAATCCGCGATACGTTTTATGGCCATGTTGCTTTTCCTAGCCACAAGTTTCGTTTCTTTGCTAGCTTAAACTACAATTAAATTTGTCAATTGCATGATTTCAATCGCAAACTTTTCTTTGATCATCATCTCTTATATCTTATGTTGATAGTTATTTGCATGAACACGTCAGGCTTTCAGTATTAATTGGATGTTTCTTGGAGAATTGGCAAACGTGGGCAGACACAATTTTGTTCTTTGCCATTCAATTTCGCCTATTTTATGTCAATACAGAATGATGCATGTCTCTTTACTTTTGTACCTGTACTAATCTAACAATTTTTTCCTTTTTCTCACAGGAGGTGAGTCCGATTCGCGGGAATAACAAATCTCCGTGCGGTTATTTAAACATGCAGAAATCGATTTCTGGGACGGGCAGCGGTAAGTTTAATTTCGTTCAGCAAGCCCGTGACAATCAATATTAATAGATGTTATACAAAAGAAATCAATCAATAGATAAATAGACTGATGGCTGGGAAGGATGCGTCAGGGCCAGACAGAAGAATCGACGCCGGCTCCGACGCCGACGCCGACGTCGAACGAATTAATAAACTCGCGTCAATTTAATTCACTTAATTAATCAAACAGAGAATCGTTCATTCGTTTCATAACAAAACAATTATTTGCGCACGGTAGGAAGTGGATGTAGTACCTATCTGGAATTTTACTGCGTTCGAACAAACACACTATACACACAAAAAAAACGAGTTTTCCGTCGCTTTCCGTCGCAGAAATTATTATTCTAAATGTCCGTATAAGTAAATTTGTTGTAATTTGCATCACTCCGTAAACGTAGGTACGTAGTGTCGAAAAAACAAAACTAAATTGAAGCTTTTTTTGCCTCTCGTATGAGCTACGTATTCTAATTAAAGTATAATAATATTTCTGTGATAGGTAAATATGTACAGCAATATTAATACCCGGGCCGAGCTCAGTGTATAGTAAAAAATGCAGATAAACATTTTGACAGCATATATGAACCACGTTAGCTACTGTTTGTCTAATTACACATTCGTCATATCCCTATATTCTCCCCGTACACACATGAAAAAATACGTTCTTTTTTCATTTCCATATCAAAATGTTATTCGTAAATAAATTCGTTTTGCAAAGAGTCATACGAACAAAAAAATGAATAATTCCTCGTTGAATCCATGTTTAAACTCGGTGATAAAACATTAATATATATATATATATATAAGGGCCATGTGTATTTATTATTTACCCTTGGCAAACAAACACGTAATATTATTGAAACAACTGATAACTCTCCAATGACGATTGACGACCACCCAACAATACTAATTGTAATTCGTCCGCCCTGACCATGCATTACTCTCCGCTGCCCACCCCTTATTTTCACGTGCAGATATCATAAAAAGGAGCAATATCTTCCCCGTAGCCAAGCTAGCACCATCCAACCTACTGAAAACTCTCTCATTTGATAGACAAATCGATTGGAGATTACTCTATATATATACATACCTCGGTAGGTAAAACGCCACCGACGGCATTCAGGTATCCACCCACCCCCGTCGAGGTGTAAACAGTGTGCCTACTATCACAATATCGCCCCTGGGGGGCGTTGGTGGCGGTCGAAACATGCAGACACGCTAATATTTGTGTATCAACTTGAAATCTCGCGCATACATCGTAGAGCAATAATTAACTAGTAAAACTTTGATTGCGGCCAGTTCCTTCACGACATGTCATCTATTTTCTAGTTTTTTAGTTATCAAAACAATCAGATATCTTCACCCCTGAAACCGCAATCGAATGCCCTCTCATCTCACCTCATTAGTCGAAACACCAGTAAATTATCCAGATCTCTCTAAAAGATACCGTCTTATTAGTATTTCCAAGATAAAATTCTACGTGAAAATACTTTCAAGAGTCAGAGAACGCAGCTAGTCGAATATAGTAAGGGGTTGTCTTATATGAGGTAATATTTCTTCGACGTCTAGGAAGGTATATATATACGAGGCCAGCTGATGCTGCTGCCTGCTGCCTACATCAGTTACTTGTCTGAGTTTTTCATCCCCTTCCCCGGTCCCACCACCCCCACAAGCCCCCTCCACCCCACACACCCCCACACCCCACGGCTTGCATGTCCTGTGCTCGACTTGACTAATCGATAGAGCACCCACCCTACTAGGACATGGACGAGAGTGAAAAAATACAGCTAAACAAACCCCTTATTTAACTATATACGCGTGCTGGTTCGGTGTATGTAGGTACTTTGCGAATTTTACCGAAGTATAGGGATGTTTCATTGAAAACATGGGAAAATGGGAGAGGCATTGATGAGGCATCTGCATTATGTTTGCAAGGGTTTTTTAATGGTGGGTTAGATTCCTTATGAGGAATCTTCTGAATCAAGAGTTATATTACAACAGAGAGCGAGCGAAGGTTACAAATTGGTTTCAAAAGATTATTAAATTTTGGTTTGTATTGAATTACGGTGCGTTAAGGAAGAGATAAGAGGCGTTTGGCCTAATGCAGACCGAACATTTGGAAATCTCCCGACTCTCAAAGATATGTCAAGAACAACTCGCATCTCAATTACGCGCTGCATCATGTATTCAGGAGCAACTATTCAGGATTAAAAGTGTCTCGTCAAAGCCAAAGTCATCCCGACCGTGGACCCCGGCATGAATCCCAAAGATTTTCCATATTATTGAAAAGCATGGCTTGTACATTTTCACTAACAACAGAGAAGAATTTTCATTACAGCACATCAGCGTGTTTGCTGGATAGTTGCATATTGAAAACTTTGCTCCTATATGACAAAAATGTGCATATTCAAGTAATTTGAACATTCTATCTGCCTTGGGGATACGATTCCTAGATGGTAATATGCCAGCCACCCTTGTTTGAAGCTATTTTCTTGTTTCTACGAAGATCAGATTGTGGATTGTGGAGGCTAAGCCCGACTTTGTCTGTCCTCCATGTCTTGTATCGAAGTCTCGTTCGCTCTACGCCTCTAATTGACTAATTAATTACACGTTTCGGTTTGTGATAATCAAACTTTGAAGACCTGTTCTCGATAAGCGGCGATCAAGTGTTGTGTTTAGATTCTATACGCTTCAAACAGGCAACTCCCAAATCCGAGCTGTTAGGTGTACAGGAATGTTTGGTGTAGAACTGTCTTTCTAAACACAGTGTAAGATTTCTTCGAATTCTTTTAATCAGGGCAAACTTTTTCTGATGACAAGTAAATATTGAAAGGAATCTAATTTAATTGCAAGCTGCTGAAACGACGATTGAAAACCAATTTAACTTCCTTTAATTAAGATGAATTATTATTTAACTGTTACTCAAAGCCAAGAACCTTTTTCCTCACCGATGAAAACAACCGCTTTGCATCTCTCGCCTTTGATTGCTCGCATTAATTAGCACGTAACTTAATCAGCATAAATCTAATTCGTCGTGTCACCCATGCCACTCTTTCCTCGACAAAGTCTAAAGTGAAGTTTAAGATGGCGTCTGAGTCCCCGCGGAGCCCCGCGGCACTCTCAATCGCGATCAATATGAACGAACGCGAGTTCCGCTTATTTTTAAAATATAATGCAGTGGGGAGACGCGTCGCCGACGCCGCCGACGCCGACGCCGACGCCGACGCCGCGCTAACAGCGGCGCCGCGACGCCCGCGGGAAGGGGTAGGGGGGGGGGGGTCGACGTCACATCCATCCTTTGCCCCCGCGCGCCTTCACTCCCCCACACCTTTCATAAGTCAATCAGCAAATAACGCACGGAACTCATATACGAACTAATTTCAATGGATATGAAGATAGATGGATGAGGCGTTCGGAGACCAAGGGTGTTGGTATTTTTTTTCCGGGGGTTGGGGGGAATGGAGAGCGTGAATTCGACAACTCTCTAAGCACCCGGTGGTGGTAAGAGATAGTCGGAGTTTGAGGCCCACCTATACATAGTGGATGTAATTTTTTTAACACGATCATATCGACATTTTTTTATGGTTCAGAATTCAGCTATCTTTGGCTCGATATTAGCATCTGAGCTGTCTGTGTCCATGAATATGAAACAAAGCTAACTGACTGTTAGATTCCTAATCATAAATAACAGAAACAAATGTTGAAGTATATGCACATCTAAGTCAAGCCGACCGAAATCTAAATGACAACAATTTCCTACGGCTTCTCAGTGAAGAACATGGCGTCTGCAATCGTAGGTGGGCACTCTCCGACCACGAAAACCTAGTCGGCTCTCTAGCGGTACTTGGCGACGACCAGAATGGCGTACAGTCTTTTTGTCGAGTTGCCCTTTGGGGGTAGGTCGTTACTTTTAATGTCCGCGCGCTGGTTATGGCAGTTGAAAAACTATCAATCTGAGCTCGCCTCGCCAAAGGTCGCTGACTAAAGACAATGATGAGCTCAAGGCTGGAGTGGGTGTACTTAGGTTTATCTTTATACTAAGAGCGACATATTACTTCCTATCGCCGGTCCACGAATCGCTGATCAACTAAGCTGCGCTTTCAACAAGAACAAATACGTGTACAGCGCAAACTTGGATGTAGAATCCAAGAGACTTTCCTCAATAATGAGTTGACAGTTGGGATGAGACTCCGCCGTTTCCGTTGAACACACAGAAAATTGCGTACGCGCAAACGTTTTCGTCGCCAGCAGTGCAATTCTGTCGCTTTTTAAATTCAATAGGCCGTACTCAAGATTTATCTGCACCGCCACAGAAATTCTTTCTTTCCAAATCGAAGAATTTCGGCATTTTAGTGTGAGTCTTGGCTTGACGCCCGCGCCCCATCGCGGAGGCGCGCGACACCCCAAAGTGGCAAGGGGTTGAAGGGTGCGGGACCCGGAATGTGACAAATATTTTTTTGTTGACGTCATTCAAAGCGCGACTGCTCGTGGATTGAAAACATCCGAGTCAATATGCGACGGGTTTTTAATCGCGGCCAGCAGCAACCCCTCGCCCCATGGCGTCAACCCCTACGAAACGTCACTTCGCACGCGACTTTTTCCTGCGCGTTATATGACCGTCTTGAGATTCGCCGGCGAAACGCAGCGTCATCGAATCTGAATTTCACGCCAATCGGAGAGACATAGAGAAGTAATATAAGAATGACACGGTTAGTTTGCTTTTTTCGTTCGACACCGACGCTAACTGACCGAACCTTTCGGTGTGTGCAGCACGGGCGTCGATCTGCGCATGACCCAAGTCACATTTTGCCTTTCAAATCGATACAAATACTGATTTTTCTCCAAGTGATGTAGCAAAATGTATAACTTATCGCTCGCCGCGCGTCCCCTGTTTTTTTTCCCTCGTCCGTCCGCCACCCCCTCGTCACCACCCCCTCGCAGACAAACGAGTCGGGGCTGCAATCATGGTCCACGTCACAGTCGCCCGTGTCTGTGTGTGCATATCTCTCTGTGTGTGTGTGTGTAGCGAACAGCGGCCTAATCTCCGCTCCCCGCTCAATAAAAAGATTATTAAACATTCAGAATTGTGTGGGTTAAAAATTGTCTCTTTCAACGTGTAATACTATTTTGCGTGGCGGCCTGTTGGTTAGGGGAGGTTTTCGTTGATGTAGACGGAATTTTTTATGTAGAAATGAACCCACAGCGACTGAGTATGTGTATTGTAAGATAATGATAACATCTTTGCGATATTCAGCAGGACACTTTGAAGCCCACGTCGCCTAGGTTCGAACTCGAAGGAACTTTTCCGACATTTGGACATCACTTGGCCCAATGCAGCGATTGCAGTAAAGTCGACACATCGTACACAATTATCACAATTCACAACTCATCTCGTATTCGCCTCACATCGCATCATGATAATCATCAACAAAAATCTATACATTTTTTCTTCTCGCTACTTAATACTTCCATTATATATTACGCTAATAAAATTATAAATCTAATAAATATACCGCTCGTCGGACTGCGTGTCGAGCTGTATATCGGTTCTAAGCCCCCGCGATTATTTCAGCTAGAATGTCAGATTCTGGCGTCGTTCTCCCCGTGGTTCTAGCGTGGTTTGACCGTGGTTCTACCCATGTCTCCTAGAGCTCGACCCGATGGCTTGCAAACACGCGCGAAACGAATGAGTCGTCGACCGATGCATGATCAAAAGTCTGTACATAGGTGTTACATTACACGGGTATTGCCATAAGGCGCATGATTAGAGCCATTATTTATGTTCGCCATGCGTGTACGGGGCCGACGAGATTTAGTGTATAGGGACGAGAATTTTATGTATACCCGCTCTGTCGGAGAGTGTACGAGAGAGAGCACGCGTTAGGTTTTAAATGGCGTTTTGGTAAATTAATGAGATGGTGATGTTTCGTGTTGAATGGTCGGTTTGGAATTGGTTATTTATCGTTTTTTATGTAGAGTCTTGCGCTTTCTGTGTTGGGATGCTGAGAAATTTTTGTTTAACTAGAGAAAAATCAATTCTGCTTCTTTTGCATGCATCATTGTCTTTAAATATATATGAAAGAAAATACTGAAATGTTTACAGCATTTTTGGGCATGTTATACAAAGCCCGCTTTTAAGTTTTTTTTTCTTTCTCTTTTCCCTCCAATATCTTCCCAAGAGCTTGTGTATGCATGGCGAAGTCTCATTAAAACTTGTGTAAAGGGAAAAGAAAATGGAAAGAAGCAGAAGAAAAGTAAAGAAAAGGAAGGGAAATGAATCTAGATGGAAATTTCTATGTCCAAGATGATAGAGGAGTATATTATGAAAACACCCGTAACGTGGATGGGCTCGCCTACTCCTTGGTTGCTATGGAAAAGCTATTTGAGGAGCAAGATCTCATACCTACTACATTCTATTATCCAGTTTCATATCTCTAACAATTTTTTTTTTTTAGAAAATGCGAAAGTTTTAATATGTGAAACTGAGAGCGTTGCATGCAAGTGTATAAGAGACGGTGGTTCATATGTGAGCCCACACCCACAAGCCGCCATTGTAGTGCATATCAAGAACAGATTCCCGCCCAAAGAGCAAGGTATTCACATATTAATGGAGCCAGTGTTCGTATTTCTCGAGAAAATTGCTAGTTTTTCTCGGGTTTGATAACGAAATTCTTATAACTGCGCCGCACTGATTCACAATTCCGACTCTCTATACACAAGGAAAAGAATTTGTTTAATATCAATGGTGGCTTACAAAAGAAACACGCCGTAAAAACAGTCACCAAATTTAGTAAAATAACCTCGACCGAAATTCTGGTACTACAGCAATATTTAAATAAACATTCTAATTCTTGATCAGGTATAGCTGTCCGATCTGCGAAAGGAATTAATAAAAAATGCATAATGAAATACATTTTTTTTTTTACTGAAAGCGAAGTACTCAAGTATTCTTCCTATAGGAAGGCGTTCAGAATCGCATTTTAAAATTGGCAAGCCAATCAAGTAGCTTGTACCCAGTAGCCGAGCGCTAATGATTGGCAGTGCGCCTAATGCACGGTTAATTAGCATAAGACATTAGCCGGCGCGGTGTTGCCGGACGGCTGGTACTGTGGACAGCGCTAGTGTTCCACTGATTAGAGGCGTTGATCACGTGCGGCCAGCGCTTGTACTTGTCGTGCACGAATCACGACCAGTGGCGTCCTGAATGCAGATGATGGATGATGGATGGCGACACGGACGGCGTGCCCATGTGGAGGACACAACGCGTACGGGGGTCATAATATAATAGGCTGATGAAAACCCAAAAGTACAGGCGTGACGTGTTCTTCTACTGGACGTTGATCGTGTATAGGGTTTTTAATGTGTGTTTGCTTGTATTAATATGGAATGGGTTTTTTAAACATATATTTATAAAATATAGGTGTAGATGTAACATCAAAATTACTCTCATATTCGGTTTATGACACGCAATTGGCTTCGGTATGGGCTTTATAAAATATTTAAAATCGTTTTCTTAAAATGATATTCACACTCATTTTTACTGTAACTATTTCCATAATGGGGTGATAAAAATCAAATCTATGTCAGATTAAATTATATAGTTTTGTAGAAAATTACGTATGTAATAGGTTGAATAAGGAACCACCAATATATCGTACAAGAAGACCTGTAAATAATTTCAGTAACAGGACACGAATATATTGACAATATCTTTTAAAATATGATTGTACAATATCATATTATGTAACGTGAACCGCTTCGCACGTTCCAATTCATATTCAGCTCCAATAAATATCTAGCCACGCAATTCATTTTGTAATCACCTCCACCTGCTGCTACCCCGAGTAACACTCAAAACAACTCCAAGCAAACGACGACGTCCAAACCCGCCAATCGCATCACACAACTCGCTAATTCCCCACTCGCTCGTGTCGCCAATCCACGCCAACACCGCCAGCGCCGCACAATAATTGCAAGACTCTTAATTGATATTCGAGCAATGTCGCCGCCTTGCTACGAGCACGACGTTCTTGCGAACAAGATGTCGAAAAGACGCCACGGCCGAGGTCACGTAGCTACGTGGCAAATTGGCGGCCGAGCGCGCGAACCACGCGGTAGGTGGCGTTGGCGGCGGACAGTGGAGGACGCTGGGGGGAAGTTCAAGGTCGTCCGGGGTGGTGGGAGGCAAATAGGGGATGATGACGCACTTGTACTGATGCAAACCGATCGCCTTTCTGAAGTTAGTTGTACGACTGTTCGCTGGTTTTATGGAAAACCTTCGAGTAGTTATAACTCATGGCAAAACTTGTTTTTAAAAGTGCTTCAAATTTCACCAAAAAATTATTCAGAAAATTGATACAAAACCCACAAATTTGTTTACAATTGGAGATATGAACCTTACTGAAAAGTATGGTGTGTTTATATGGAATGTAATTGCTAAAGAACAGTTGGTTTTCTACATTATTTCAAGTATGGCCCTTAAAACAACCCTTGTGGCACGCCACTACCACCGACAAAACTACGCTCGACGTTACACTGTAGTTGAAAAGTGGACACAACACACATCGCCTCGCTCAGAGAGAGAGTGAGAGAGAGAGAGTGTAAGAAAAACGTTCGAAAGAAAAACCAATTGTGTTGTTTGTGTGCATCGGACAAAGAAAACAGTTGGTAAAGGGAAAATGACGATGGATCTAGGTATACGTGCCGACCGTGTTATCTGGAGCCGATGAGGCGGGAGACGGGAGACGCACCCTGGGTCTGTGATGAGAGGATGGAGTTACAGGTTGCTACTGGCCGGTGGTCAGGGGTGGCATAGAGGGTGTGGGGCGGGGCCCCCGGTGGGGTGGAGGAAATCGGGACTAATAGGTGGTTTACACTTTACAGCACTTGCTCTGGTCGGGCGGACTGCATGTTGTCCAGATAAATATGTTAATGTATCCCTACCATATGATAATATATGCGTTGATCTCATATTTGACACTATTTGATTAAAATGTTTGATGCATACTATACCGAAATGTGAAATTTTGCACAAATTTAAAAGTTTTTTTGGCTCTAAAATAGTACCTAAGATATTTTGTCAAGTTGAGATCACCTGCATTAAAGTTGGACGCAACAAATAATCTAGTTTGTATATAGAATAGAGTGAAATTCTCAAAACAAAATCATCAAATAGCATTGCCCGAAACCATAGAACACGAGCAGATATTCAAATTTCATCCGGCCACACCTTAAAGTAGCCATTCCTGCAGGTAAATCAATTCCACCGCAATCAATCCCATCCTCTCCTCCGTGGCCACCAAACACCAGCTTACCGCTCGTGGCGTCCCTGTGGGGGCGCGCTACCCTGTCAGGCTGTCGCAGCTCGCAAACCGCCCGGGGGGTAGCAGCTAGGGCCGAGGGGCCGAGAGAATGGGGTGGTCTAAGGGGGTGGGAAATCGAGAGAGGCTTGATCAACGGCGAGACGCGATTCCGTCAAGTGACGCGGTCCATCGCGCGTCGCCTCGTTGCCGAGATCTGTTGTTCTTTACACTGTGTGTGTGTCTCTGTCTTCGTGGGGCACTTGTCGCTGGTGGCGAGTGGAGGGTGGGGTGAATGGAGCAGTCATTCTCTTGGTCGCGGGGGTGTCTCTCGAGATCGGGGCTTTTGTGTTTGGCTGGCGCGTCCGTCATGGGGGTGTCAATCTTGGCTCGATATTGACAAATCTGCGCGATATTTCTTGGCGTTGATGAGGGCTTTTTTTTATGGATGATGGATTGGTAATTTGTTGCGGATTTTTATTTGTTTTTTTTTTTCAATGTAAAAATAGTAGTCAAGGCGAAGATAATTAATTGGAAAATGGCGCTGTGGGTCTGCTTTATTTTTATAAGATTTTTTTTTTCGGAGATATTAATTGAAATTATGTTTTGACATGTTTTCTCCCGTTGACTTGGCAGTTCTTTTCTCCAGACGGGCCAGCCAACTGAAAACATTTATTTTAGAAAGAAAATTAATATAAATTAGACGTTATGATGTCTGTCGCCTGCAAAGTTGGTGGCTTATTTTCATATCAATTCCATCTCGAGTGACTTTATAATTAATTTGTTAATTCGAAACGAATGTCGTTGACTGATTGCATCCACCGCGATCTCCAACGCTAACAATTAATTACATTCTTATACTTTGCAACTTTTTAATTTGTGTGCCGCACAGCACCCAGCGTCCCCGCTTATTTTTTCTAGCCCCTGTGTGAATTTTTCAACTCTCTGCAGCATAAAACTCCCCCGGGGTGAAACATAAAATCCTGATAGCAAGCTTTCAGATATAAAAATCCATTAAGTTTCTTGATGAGAAGAATGGCGGAGGGGGGTAGTGGCACGGGGAGGGGAGGGTTGGGGGTGGGTGGGATGCTGAGGGTGGCAGTCTTGATAAGATGAACGTGTTGTATATGTAAGTAGAGTTGCCATGGATACCAAAACCGAGACGTGCCCTAATTGAAAGAAATTAATTTGCCCTGGCTTTTTTTCTCCTCTCTCTGGCCGCGTAGCACGATGCCGTACACAGCGAGGAATTCTACTTTTCGTAGCTTGGTCTTAATCAGACCAGGATGAGTTAAGGCTTGTTGGGGAGGGGGCGGAGGTTGCGGGGGTGTGGGGGGCTTGCGGGGGATTGACTTGTGCTGAGGTCAGAGATGGGACACGTGCCTATTATTATTTCTCTTCTCATCTATATACTATACGTCGCCCCCTTCCACCCTTCTACCACCCACCCACCCTACAGTCTCGCTTGAGTAGTGTACCCGACCTCTGATAATGAATTATATCCAAGAAACATCTAATACACCATTGGGCTTCAATGATATTACTTTTGCCAACTTTCTTTTACGCGGCTAATTTGGTATAAGTTCTAGTTCTAGATTAATGTTATAAATCTTCCAATCTAAGAGGAAAAGATTATTGCAAAAATATGGAAAGGTCTTTGGCCAATATCCACCAAAGATTGGCTGAGAAAAACTTAGACAATGGTTGCTCGGAAAATGGAGGAATTGGGGCTGTCGTTGTGTGCTGGTCGGAGATAAAAGCTCTGTGGAAAATTAAAATGTACAGCTATAATGGCTTCAGCTCAAAGAGTTAAGATTCCCTCTCTCGCTCTGACATATAGAGTAGCAAATGAAGACATTATCCTGATTCTCCTGATGGATTAAACCGAAAAGGCGAAGCTCCCTAGCGAAAAGCAAGATCATTATTTTAAACATAGAGTGCAAACCGAGACAAAAAAAAAATAGCGAAACATTTACACAACCAACTTGATTCCCAGCATCTTGAATAGCAATGAAAACTTGTGGAAAACTCTAGTAGACCATGGTGGCGGTCGCCATTTCGTGGAAAACTAGCCTGTTCGCTGTGTGTGAGTGTGTGTGTGTGTATGTCTAGTTTTGTGTGTAGAAAAGACGAAGCGGATCCATTTCCTTAATTGTTGGTAGCGACTCTCTCTTCGTCCTCTCTCGCTCTCTGGCAGGGATGTTCCCTAAACAGAGACGATTAATTCGTGCTAGTGCAGAAGGATACATTTACTTGGTGCTGTTGTTGGCTTCGTTGAGAGAGAGATAGATAGAGGGAGAGAGAGAGCGTTGGAAGGGGGAGAGTGGGAGAGATGAGAGAGAGTGGCCGACTCCACGCATGAACGTTATAAACGCACCACCAATAACAGGGTGCATTGAGAAATGTCGCCAATTGTGATGTGTTTCGAAAATTCTATATTACTGATTATATTACTGATTAGCTGGAAAATATGTCAAAAACCGAAAATACTGCATAACTGGAATTTACTACTGGGAAATCAGATAATCTCTCCGAAAATTGATATACCGGAATATTCTGCAGCTAAATTTATGAAGCCTTATACATTCCCTATCATAATTGCCTTTTGATCACTCAGTATTTAATTCCCACTATCTCTAAGTAAAAAAGTATGTATATGAGCTTCATCAGCAAGCATTGACAGTAGAAGCTAGAAGCTGATACCCATGTGATATCTGTGATGGAAGGAAAATCTCGCCATAGAAACACTAACCCCAAGTCCAAGTCTAACAGCCATTAGAAAGTCTCAATTTTTAACAAATCGGTCGTCTTCGATGACTTGACTCCCTACGATGGCCACTCTCCGTCCGTCGCAGCTCTCTGGACGCTGGTCCAGCGCGCTGTGGAGGAGACAATGGTGACTTCTGAGAGCAACGGCACGCTCAAACTCTCTCGACATCGCCCCGCCGCTTGTTTCTCTCTAATTATTTATTTATACGCCAGCCATTAAGACGGAGATGACTCGATGCTTGGGTGTGTAATAAATTTAGTGCTCGTTGTGGGCAATTATGACAAACATTCTTACCCGCTCTTCGCACGTTTTCTTACCGGCTTTTAATGCGCAAAGATGAATTATGATTTGAAAAGCGCTGTTTTTTTTTGTTTTGTTAAAAACAGTCGTCAAAATTCCCACAATCCCGTCGTCATCTTGTATACTCGCTTTTAAATCATCGCCACTCTCTTTTATAACTTTATTCTGGAAAATAGGATAAAAAAGATGTAAAATCAATTGATGCTGTTGTTGTCTCTTATAGGGTGTGAAACATAACAAAGATATCTGGAGAATGCTGCTAATATTTAAGATTATTACACTTTGAGCGATGTGCATACTAGATTCTCCATATCATCCAGTAGCAATATCTTGAGCCAGAAGATATAAACACGTAGTGTTACTGCCTATTTATAGAGCTGGTGACTTTGCCGTCTGGACGGTCAGGGGTGCATTCCACCCCTAACCTAGACATCGACGTCGACGCATGCGTGGTTGATGCTAGAGCAGCGTGCAAGTGTAGCAGCAAGTATCACTGTCCCTGCACACTATCCACACAACAAGCCATAAAACACCATGGAACACATAACGCTCGGGATCGTTCTCACGTCATAATAATTCCTGACTGGTAGGGGGTGAAGAATTGAGATGGTTGATGGGGTCCATTGCTCTTATCGGCCACGCGTCTTACCCGTTGAGTGGTCAGGAAATGGAATTAACCCAAGGAAAGAGAGGTTTTCAGATCTGATTGTGTCAATCAGCAACAGTCTGGATTTTGGTTTGCTTTGCATGGAAGAATTTTGAGCTACAATTTTTTTTGAATTCGCATGGGTTGAATTGAAACAAAATCGCCGCAATTAAAATGACTTTAGGATTCAGGAATTTTGATTGAGAGATTACTATACAAGATGTTTGGTATTTTTTTTTCTCTCATGAGAGTATTTTCAAAATATTTTTAATAGTCCTGACAAAATCAGTTCGGTATCTTAACTTTTACGCTATTAAATCTCAACTAATAAATGCCTGGATCAAGAAAAAAAACATCTGTAGGTAATAGCGCCGATTAGAATCTCCAACGCATACGCTTTATAAATATTTTTTAATTTCATCAGATATCAAGTTACAAGCCGCAATGTAAATTCCCGCGATCCCGGCAATAACAACAAGCAAACAACGTCCATTAAGCAAGCAGCGAAACCAGTTCGTTAATTGTTGCGCCTCTAATCCTTGTTATCTTCCTGTAAGCTTTCACGCCGAGGTGTCGGCTTGGTCTTACTTTAAGTTTAATTAGAATATCAGTTTGTGAGAATCTCGCCGCTTAAGAGCCAGCTAAAGTCAGCTTAAAAGCCTAAAATGCAGAGGTCCACGTAATTACTTTTCCTGCCCCCTAAATTGATCCCAATATTTTTGAAAAAAAATCAGTGTGTAGAGGAAGAGTACTCCGACCCGCCTAGTAAATTTTAATTGAGATCGGATGGAAAATAAAACAACCAGAGAAGAAAGAAAAGTGGTGTTTTCGTTTAAAAAACACCCACAAAAAGTCCCAAATTCAAGATTTATTTGTGAACAAAGTAAACGTCCGATCGACACGAGCCTTTACATCGCGTGTTAGAAATTTTTTCAACTATCCACTGATTTTTTTTCATAAATATAGGGAACATTTTAGGGGGCAGGAAAAGTAACCACGTGGACCTCTGCACTACCAAAAATTTCCGTGTGAGAAAGCTAATCTTTCACGGATTAGACCCGATGGAAATAATCTTCCAGTTTTACTGCCTCGTTATCAGCATGAGAAATAAAAACACTCTTGGAGATTATACTTGCACAACCCGACACCGAGTTCAATAGAAAGTTAATAAAAAAGGATATCGATACAAATCCGTGTTTCATACTGTTTTATCGATACGACTGGATTCGTCTCTGCTTGCACATCAAAAGCAATGTTGAAATGAAAAAATCCGACGAAAATTACCGATTAATATGCATCATTCCTTCACCCACTGCTCTGTAAACCTAACCGAACGGTTTGGCATGTTGGAAACACCGGTTCTCGTGAGATCACCGAAGTTAAGCAACATCGCGCTGGGTCAGGTGTTTGATGGGTGACCATCATGCACATGATCAGTTCTGTTCGGGAGAGAGGTTGGAGGGTTTGAAGTTAGTACAACAACTTTACTCGCCTTGCTTATCAACCTCTCGACAGCACGGATTAGTGGAGGAATCCTGTTGTTCGAGTTGTACCGTCCTTCGGAAGGGACGTAAAGCCGGTGGTCCCCTTGGTGCTTTTCGACAGGAGTAGGCTACGTGCCGGCACCGGGTTTCCCCTCCTCCCTTCTAGACTAGGTTAGGTTCATCATCACCCTCATCATCACCATTTCATTCACCGACACCATTAGACCAGTGCCAAAGGGCCAGTTGTCAAAACAGTGCGTCGTTAAGCACCAATAATCAATCTGTAAACCTAGTTGGGTGGGTCTCACTCAACTTTTCTACTCAACTTTACTCAATCTATCAGTGCTCTAAAACTGAAACTTGTGTTACGCACGTTTGTATTGATCTTAGAAGGAAATCCGATAATAATGAAAATCGATATATTGGGTGTCCGATATTTTTCATTGCTTGCTTGGGTCTGTCTAACAAATATAGTTATTTTGTATTATTGTGTAATTTTCGGAATTGCATGATTGTCAAGTCGGAAGAGAAGAGATTCTAGGAAGTCGGCACTCGGCATGCTGACGCTAGTTAGCGATAAAATTTAGTCGGCGTAAGATATGGCCGATGACGGCTCGTTCCGTGGAGACAGAGTGTTTTTATAGATCAAAAAGTATATTTTATTCACTAAACAAAGCAATGTTGCACTAACCATCATCGTTTGTATTCAATTCAATTTCAATTTCAATTTCAATTTCATCTTCATTTTATTCTGCATCACAAGCATGCATACAGGGTAGAAAAAAAAATGAAAATAGCAAAAGCCCGCGTAACACTCATACCTAATTGAACAGTTCATACAGCACAGACATGCGAACCCGTTAGTCTTTGTGCTATTTTGTTATATACACTACGAAGTGGTTCACATTCGAACGTGTTGAAAGGAACGAGGACTTCTGGCGTGAGAAGATGGAAGCGCGCCTTTGTTGGTGAGTGAGAAAAAATATATGCTCGATCTCTGCTGGGAGTGACTATTGGTAGACGCTGATGAATCTATAATTTTTGTTTGTTCTAGGTTTTATAACAAGTGCCTAGTCATTGAAATTTGCAACCCGCAGTACAGTAAACGAATGTTGAAGACAGACATCCGAGATCCGAGATCCGCGATGCGTTGTTGAAGCCCGTGCTGCGGCTCAAAACGCCAAAGACATGAAAGCCGCCGCGAAATTGCAGAGGAAAAGTGCGAAGGCGCAAACAGCCAACAAATAAATCGGCAACGGAGTGTTTCCGATCCATGGCTCCATGCAATCGATGTATATTAATTGAAACTAATATGTAGTACGTATTCAAAAATATAATTATTATTTCGTTACTTTGTTCGGAATCAGATAAGTTTCAAAATGACACTTTTGTGGCGTTAAAATGTTCGTCTGCGTTCAAGCATTGTGAAACGACGCATCGATGACTGCATACTAAGTCTAGATATGCTCTTTGGGCAGACTTTTTTGAAGAAACAACCATGTTATTTCTTAGTGTTCGTCACAAGAATGTGATTTCAACCATGGTGGAAAAAATTAATTTTCATAATGTTATGGGTTAAAATCACGCCAGAAGATCGAATAAAAAAATGTGTTCCATGTACTGTCCATCAAAAACACGATGGTATCAATAAAATTAATCGCAAACAAATACTGATTGATTTGTATTCTCGGCATCTACTACTCAATGAAAGTTTGCTTGCGGAATGCTGTTCAGCAATGTTTACAACAAACTCGACACAGGATTAGAGCGGCTTATAATGTGACGTACTACCAATTCTTTGCCGTGATTGAAAATGTGCTGCAGTAAAGCCAATAAGTGCACTAGAACTTTGATTCAAAGTATCATACAATCTGCTGACAAATATGAATCCAGCCGTGTCATTTAAATCACGAAAATCGAGAAAAAGCAGATTTTTTTCATTTTGATGATTAATCTTGGTTATGCAAGAGTCGCAGATAAGTGCCAGCGTTTATAATCCGTGGCTTCTTATGATTACTGCCACAGATTATTATGTTTTTCGTTATCGTATCGGGTTACAAGCTATGTAGACTCTTAACCAACACCGAGCTTGTATACAGAGGGAATCCTACTGCAGAGAAAAAAAAACAGAAGCCTGCCCCTTACAGAAGTGCGCCACAAATTAATATTGTAATCTATTCATTTCCTTCCTTTGTCCGCCAACTCTTTTCTTCGCCGACTTTTTCCCCCGTCCGTTTCTTAAGCCGACTTGTCTTTATTACGAGTTAATTGGCTTAATTGCCGCGTATCTCAGCTTCCTTTTTCCACCACCCCTTTTAACACGCATTTTCCACCGCTCAACAGTGTTTTAAAATACTTGTCATCGCCGTTCTCCTCTGTCTCGCCAAAGTACCCCAGCTTGCCTTTCCTTCCTTTCTCGCTCAGTTAAGCTTTTAATTTTCTCTCCGCGCCGTCCGTTTCGTTATGCAAATTAAATTAGCGGCGATAATGTTCTTGGCGGTGTCTCTTCGCCGAGTGCGACGGAGATGCCAGATCGGTTACGCGGGAAGAACAGAGAGGGTCCACAGAAGAAGGGGTTGAATATTAACTTTTGGACTTTATGGTTCGGGATTTTGTATACAAGACAGTTTTATTCGCTAATTAACCCCTCGCTTTTAATGAACTCAAACCCTTAACACTTAACAAATAACAAGGTATGTGTCTTCACCCCTTGAATGAAATGCTCTGGCGATAATTCCTTGTAAAACGAGGTGTTTAATCTTTAGAGGCGCTCCTTGCGTTGTTTGTGTATAACACTGGCATAATCATCGTTTCATTTTGACACTCTAGTTGTTTGCACAGAGACGTTACTGGCGTGACATTGAAATGAATGAAAACTCTTCATTTGCTGTAGATTTTGAATCCAATTTGTTACTAATTATCATTTATAGTTGTGTTGCCATCATGTAAGATGGTATACATCGGTGTGGTGATAAACCATGTGCATGTAATTAACAATAATATGCTTTAGCTTATAATAATCGTAAGAAAACATTCCACACACAATGTGTTAGTCTTACCCTATACACGATGCGATATCCCTATCAACATACCCCTTGCTCGCTGCTACGTAATTCCGAACTTGTCAACGTCGAAAAGCCAATATCTTTTAACACAAAGTCTTCGGGAATGTGATGAAACCGCCAAGCCGTGACACCGTTCAACCCCTCTCGCTTCATCCTCATCTCGTCGCGACCGCGACTCCGTCCCGTCCCGTCTTCGAATGCGTCCTTAATTAATCGGCCGTGTTAATTGCTTTCGCGCGTCGCCGACGAATAAAGACGTCGTGTCGCGTGAAACCGATCTCCGTGGTCCACCCTCCTCCGTTAATGAAACCGTATTCAAATCTCTGTGCGTTGCGGCTGCCATGGCTATAGCGCGCCGCTTGTTCCACCGCATAAAAGAGTCGCATTCAAATCAAGAGAAGAAAGAGCGGATTTAACTCTTTTCATCAAGTGAATTATTGTCCTAGAGAGCCTGATCCGCTTTCGAGATGACAAGGATTTTTTTTCGGTACCCCGCGCTAACAGCGTATACCGGCTAATTTGTTTTGGTGTTGAAAATAAAATCTGTCTCGCTCGTGCCATCCTTCCTTCATATTGGAACCAATCTCTCACCCCCTGCGAGACCGAAAAAAAACGTACACACGTCGCGTGTTCGTGTGGCAAAGAAACAGTGTGGCAAACTAATTGCTTCACACACACTCACACATACAAACACACGGTCGCACACATGTGCGTAGGCTGTGTAAGTAATTTATTATTTTAAGGATGTAGCTAACGGGTTAAGACACAGTTAATCCTGGAGGTAAATGGCATTACGTGACAGTTGACGCCGTGAGCAGCTTGCCACGGGTTCATCCCCTGCAACGTCGCGCGATCCGCCATACGTTCGCCATCGTTCTCTGTCGAGACCCTAGACTCTGTGATGTCGCTGTCGCTGTCGCCTAGCACGTCCACGTCCGATCTACCTACACAAACGCCCCACACCTGTTCGACAATGCAATGTCAACAGCACTTCCGGCGTGCGGACTTACAAACTATACAAGCGCAAGGCTGAACAATTTTTCGAAGAAATTAATTCTATTTCGCTGCATCAAATTGGAGTCAGAGCTGTGTTATAAAAGAAATTCGAATACTGTGATTTGTTGTATCAATGTTACAGACAAAATCTACATAATGCTCGAAATAGCATAGCAGATAAAATAGATTTCATTCGAATTTCAAACATTGTTGGTAAATCTCATTCAGTCCTAAGCCACTGTATAACAGCGACTCTGAGGCAGGTATCAGACCACAGACTGTCTCACAAAATTCCAATAATAATATAAGCAACACCATGCGACACAACAATGTGTAGGGATAGAATAACTCTGTGGTAGAACATTTCGTGTAGACCCGACTAAAATTAAGGCGACAATACTCGCGCCGTTTCGCTGACCGTAACGAACCTAGCAGGGGAAGAGAGAACCATCGTGTAAAAATCGTTCGCCCTCTCTGCCCGTCTCTGTCGTACACCCACCGTAGTCGCTCACTCGCGCTCGCTCCCACTCCCGTCGGCGTCGGCGTCGGCGTCGGCGTCGGCGTCAGCGTCGGCGGCGGTCGACGCCATGCGAGGCGGTCGACAGAAAAATCCTAGTAGTCGACGATTCCGACGACAGGCGGCGGTAACACATGGACGCCGGCGTCGCGACGCTCCGGTGACGTCATGTTGGGCGCGATTCAAAGATTGACATCTTGCACAAGTATGCCGGATAATTACACGTTGCTGTGGCGTATGGACGCGGACAAAAGACATCAATTAGTGATCGACAATCAGATGTAATTAAAGATGAATATATACGGAGGGCAAAAAAAAGTGACTTGGATGAAATTGCGTTTTCCTTGGATGTCGTCGTGATTTTAATTAATTATATTTATTAAAAAAACGTAAACGAGATTTTTGAAAGAAGTTAATTGCATTGATGACGTCTTGGCTGAATTAAACAGCATAATAAATTAGAAGCTCTTTGTCCTTCGTTATATGCTTATTACCATAATTCTGCATATTAGTTTGATTCACCGCAGAGGGGATTTCCGATTGAAGAGTATTACATCTCTAATATACTTCCTTGTGTAATTAATTCATCGAATTTAATTAACCGTGATTAAATACCATCAAAGATTTCCTTCAGCAGTATATTTCACGAGAAATCCTTTGCATCATCTACAGACCAGATTTTCTCTGCAACGTCCTGAAACTCACCGAGGATCAAACTGTTATCTGCAATGCAGCTCCCACTTTATATATATATATATATATATATGTATATATGTATGAACTTGACATTCGCTCTTATTTAATTACATCATACAACATTAGTGCAAAGTTTATTACTTTTTAATGCGAACTATAATTACTTCCACACAGACACACTATCCTTTATCAGTGTGTACGTGTCAAATTACGATTATTAGAAAAAACGATGCTTTATTGTTGCTAATTACTATCATGCCGGGTACATTTGAATGCAACTCGATTGGCCAACATACTAATGTATATCTAACAAGTTTTTTTCCCTCGCTGCATCTCGCCAAGCATCTCTTCTACCTGTGATATAAAACATTGCAGAAGACATGGAGAGAGGTCAACCTTTAATTTGCATTGCTATGCGACTAGACTCTTGCGTGGTATTTCTAATTAACAGCGTTTTATTGTGATCGGTATACTTAAACGAGTGCTAACGTTGATTTTACACTTGCAATCGAGAAGGAGAATGCCTTTCAGGGTAAAGAAAAATTGAATCCCCATTGTGAATATATACTAACAAGTAACACATACCAATCCATAATAATTCGTTTTGTTAAAGATCCATGGCTTCAAATTATTAGCATCTAAGCTTTAAATGCAAGATTCACCTTTTTGACACAAAACTCGTTCATATAGAATCGCCTCATTGTCTTTGAAGGAACTCCTTCATCTTAGATCACTCACATATGGGATCATTCCCCATACGCACACTTTCAGTCTCTCCCATCCAAACCCTATCCACATCGCGTGCCGAGCATAGCTCTTACAGATCATTATTATCTACCATAATTAAAGGGTAGATGCATGTAATAGTTACAGTTAAGTACTAGATACAAGATATATTGCATTACCGTGTCTATATAGCTCGCATGTCGACTGCGCTCACGCGTAGCCCTAAGCTTCTCTGGCATGAAATTATGTACAAAATGTCGCATACATATATGTAAAAGGTGGGGGGGGAGGTAATATCTGTGTATGACAAACTCTGTTTGTTTCTATGCTTTATAGGTAGTAATTATTCTAGTTGAATCGATACCGCTGTGGCTAGCGTATTGTATAGGATTACACCAATGCCGTGCCATTACGTATACGCGTAGCAGTGACACGAGATTGTTTTTACTAATTTGATTGATTTTTATTAAGTACAGCAGACGTTAAAAATGAATAATTGATTGAATGTAATGTAGTATAATTTTCGACCATGAAAGACCGATTATGGTTCTTTTGGAATTGTTTCTCGGTAATTGTGTCGTATTTATATTTTATTGAAACGCTTCCTACATGAAATTGTCTTGAGACCTTATAATATATATCACAAAATTATTGTCATTACAATTTTCAAAATGGGAACGACTCTCCATTAAAACAAGGTCACATTTGGCGTCATGGAACATCCCCTTATACACCGAATAGCAAACGGTCGAATACAAAAAATCGGACGGCTGTCCACTTTTATCGTCCACAATCTTGATACAAAAAAAATATATATTTCACTCTCTATACTACGGAGTTAGTGTAGGCGTGGGGGGGGGGGGGTTGTAGTAGAATCGTAGCCAGTCCAAAAAGCGGAAGTGACCTAGAGAAGAAGCAAGCAGTAACATCAAGGACATGACCCTGTATGGTGGTTCGGCTAGGGAATCTCCCATTGATCGTTTTGTGCTCCCCTCCTGCCCTCCCACCCCCCGCGCCCGCTATACTACCAAGCCCCTACTCCGATTCTAACCACCCCCAACCACCCACAATGCCACCCCCGCGCGGTCATTCACTACTCCACTGGCCTACTACTATATACTACAAGTCCACCACCCGAGCAGCCCGCATGTGCACCGGCAAACTACCCTCGTCCTGGTTTCGAATCCAGGAGCAGGTCACTTTGTTTGCCACAAGTTGCAAACTTTTCCTGTCACTCGCGTACAGTGTTGTCACGCCAGGCGTTGAGCTTTGGCGTTACACGATTACCTTGTGTAAGGCATAACGTATAGCAGTTGCTATGCGGATGCTGATGATAACACGGCATATTTAGAAAGCTCGTGGATATGAATGGCAAAACTATGTGTCTTTGTCTTGCAGTTTTGGATATTTTGAGAAGTTTCCCATAATATCGCTGGCAGATAATAAGTGCCATCTGACCATTTGCTTGTCACCTCTACCTTTAAGAACCTTTCAGTTCTCATTGTGTTTTTGCGCAAAGTCTTCCCAGATGTTGGGACTAGCTTTAATAAGCGACACTTCCTTTGCTTTAGCGTTTCGCCGCCAATTTGGGTGATTTCCAATCTCGAGTGAGCGTTTGATTGGTTTGACGGGGACGGTACTCTGTGCTCAAAGCGTACGTGCAGCATGTTGCCGGCTAACGGTAAAAAGGCGGTAGATTTCGGGGGTTTTTTCTCGACCGCCGAGCGCTGCTAAGGGTTGAAATCTGTCGTTTCCTGCCTTTTTAGTAAGTGAACACTTGTTTCAGATTATTTTTATAGCAAGTCAACGAACTTCCCAAGGCGAGCGAGGTGGTTTTCATCAAGGTTTTAGGGGTTGGTTTTAGATAAGGTACGGCGTCGAAGATGCTTTTAATTCGATCCGTGCTTGGCGTAGCTAAATAATAGCTCGACGGTTTTAACGAAAATGTATGTGACTTGCATTGTTGCTCTAATCGCAAATTGCGTGGCATCTGCAGTTGTGGATTGCACTCCCATTTATCCCATTGTTATGATTTACTAGACTTGAAATAAAGTACTTGTCGAATATCCACGAAACAAACCACCTTCATAAGTGTGTTACAATATGTTAGAGTTATATAAAGGAAGAAGTTTACTTGTAATTCGGTGAAAATTTCTGTTAAAAATTGGCCATGATTTCGAATTCGTTGAAGGCACTAACTTGTAATGACTTCAAGGCCTTTTTTCGCGCATCATACTCAACGGAGAGCAACGCAAAGCGGCGAGAAAGATTTTAGTGTTGTATCCCCGCATCGAAGTCTCCACTAATTAAATTAACTTGGTACCAGACGCAACGCTGGCATCCCGAACAGAAACACGTCTCGGCCACGCTTCCCCCAACAATCGCATCGCAGCACAACCAACTACGCGCATAAAGCCACCCTGCTGTTATTTGCCCACCAAAAATAAACCAAAATTGACGACGACAATGTCTAACCACGTTCCAACAAACAAGATTCAATTCCATCCGCCGCGTTAGCTCCTCCAGCCAGTTCGACCATAATTTTTTCGGGGGTCTCGTTTCTTCTTGACACAGCTATTAAAAACTTGTATTCTATACGACCTGGTTAAAGGGTTACTTTTTGTTAAATAATGGAGCTACCCCGCATGGGCGCCCGGGCTTCGTTCGCGATGCGACGCTATTCTTTATAGCAGCAGCACTTTGAAGAGAATCGTAACATGGCTGCAACTAAGGAGTAAGGAGTCGGGACAGGGGAGCCCGCAATTGTGACCGGTCAACCGTGCATGGCTCCGTCCTCTGTCTCTTGATCGGCCAGAAAGGCTTGTGATTGTATTATTTATTCGAGACCAGAGAGACCCCAACCCCCATTGTCAACTATTTATTGGCCCTATAGTTTGCGACCTTTTTTAGTACTTTATATTATTTTATTTTTGTCAGTGCCATAAGATTTCATCCCATTTTATGGTTGTCATGTTTATTGTTCTTGAGGTAGGTTCCTTTCATGTAGATGTATAAACCATGTTGTCAACCCTTAACAATCCTAGGCACAGAGAGTCGAATTAAAACGATGCTGTTCTCAACTAATGAAATTGCGAGCGATGCAAGCCTCGTTTCCGGTGCCAACCAGCGCGGGAGTCGATCCCGCGTCTCGCGTTGCATCTGACGTTTGATTTATTCCAAAGTAACTGACCTACCCTTCAGAGACACAAGTCTCAGCGAACAGGTTGCTGACTCAGCGACTAGGAAAACCGTTATGGTGGAAAAAAAATCAAATTCACTTTCGAGATTGCTGAGGTTTATCTGTAGCTTGCTGTATCCAGCAGCTGGATGAGGCCGGCTGCCACTAGAGATTGCGCCAAAACCACACCGCGCGAAACCAACACGTCCTGACACTCGTGTCAATTTTGGCGAGGATGCTCAGCGCATTCGCGAAATCGTCGACGATTCGCATTCCACGCCGCGAATTTCCCGTACACCGCATCGAATCGGGCGAATTGTAATCGACGCAGCCGCCAGATCTGCATACACATCCCAGTCTGCGTCTGCGTCTTGCATCGAAATGTGTCTGTCCGTCAATCTTAGTTCCACATCCTCCCACCTAATCGCGCCTAGCCGACGGTCCAGCCATGGGCCAGCATCCCAGCATCCCAGCCACCACGGCTCTACCCTCCCTCAATTTATACTCGAGCACCCACACCCCAGTCGGTCCTCATCTTCATCTGAATTCCCCTTTTTTATATCCCTCTCTTTTTAACTATCCCAAACCATCCCTTCTGGATAAAAATGTCTTTCCCACCCCCTCTCGTCTTAGTTATAACCCCCCCGCTCCCTCTCCCGCGGCCCGACTCTATCCCCTTCCACATCGCAACGTTCCTCCCCCCTCCTCACTAACACACACACACATCCACTCTCTCTCCATCTCATCACGTTTAAGAAAGAGAAAGAGAAAGAAAATATACGGACAACACCTTCTTTGAAATACCCTCCCATCTTAGTTTGGCATAACCATCTCTCCCCACTCTTTCCGGCGGCGGCGCTCCTCGCCCCCCGCTGGTAAGTCGCTTCCCCTACCCTCCCTCGGCGGCGATTGATTGTAAAGTGTATGCTTTGGTGTAGGAACCAGTAAGCGATCGCAAGCAGCGCGGTCAACATCGGTCCTCGACGCAACAACGTCGGACGCATCGGCGCACCGACCACTTACCACAACTGCAATCTATTTTTTCATTAATTAACGCGTTCGCTGCGGACTTTGCTTGTTCCGACAAGACGACGACGCCGTGGTGCCAGTGGTTTTCAATGAGTGCTATCGTGTAATTGTTTATTTACTTGTTTTACATAACGAGCGAGTGATGTTTTTGTTTTGTTGATCAGAAAAAAAAAGTTTGAGCGTGTTTTTTCTGCGATTCTGTTAATTTTTCGGGCATGTCACCGATCGTGAAGAAGACCAGCTGTATCAGTGATAACCGGTCAAGCCGCAGGAATATTGTGACGCGCTGTGATACCTCGTGCGCAAAGTTCAGGAGATGCTATCAGGTAGATAACAAGTTGTTGTTTTTTTCTGGTGGTGTGATGTGTCTTATGGCTGTCAGAAAGTGGTCCGGTTTTCTCGACAGTCCCGCCGTCTTCGTCATCGCCCCCGCCGACTCCTTCCCTGCCCGCGTGGCCCGTGCCACGACGACCCCGATATGCAGATCTGTATTCAAGGGTCGCCCCACGAATTTCGGTGTGGTTATTCTCAAAGCCACGAGCCGCGTTACCGAAAGGGTGAAATCTGCATAAAAATCATCCCTACAAACACGAGCGCGGGATGCGTTATGCTAAATATCAAACAGAATTTAAATATCAATCTAAACATACCGAAACATTGTTGATGGATACCGCATCAGGTAACGCAGCACGCGAGTGACGTAACTTTACAACAATGCTTCTTAAGCACCCAGCGCTTTACATATAAATCTCTGTGAATTGACTAGAAGATCGGTTGAAAGCCCGGCGTCGCGACGCCCGCAAGCGTCGGTGCGAGGCGCGTGCTGTGCGGATTGCCGCGTGGTGTCGTGTGTTATCAGTGTCGGTCCCCCGCCAGCGGTCGCCGGGTCCCCCTCCCTGCGGATTGCTCCAGCCGCCGCGGCTGCTGTGGACCACGGATTGCGTGCGGATGCTGTATAGATGACATTGCTGTCGGTCAAACGGCGATCTCTGAAAAAACTGGCGTTAGCACAAAATTATGCGAAAGGCGGTACAGAGTATTTTTTAACGCCGCGAAAATCGCAGGAAATTTGTTGCCAGGAGTACTGGCTGTAGTTTTGGTGGAACGCTTCGATTGAGTTTTCGACTGTTGCGCAAATTCGTTACCTTAAATGTTCGCTGTGTTCCGGAGACTAAGAGCAAGATTTTCCTGTCGTTGCATTGTTGAGAATACCCGAGGTGTTTGTATTGTTAGCACAAGTTGCTAATCTTCTGCGTAAAACTGCTTGTCTTGGGGTTGGAGAACGCCAATTCAATGCCATGGCAACATAACTCATGTCTACGTACTGCAATGATTCCGTGGACACTTGTTAAAATCCAAAGAAAAGCACTAAATTTTCATTTACTAAAATATCGTAAATCGTAGTCTACCTTACTGGATTGATACGCGCTAGATTGATAACTCATTGCAATAGGTGTATGCCGCGTATTTCATACAACAATTAGTCAGAGCCAATGGTAAACCCAAAAGCTCAGAGCAAAACTCGAACACCGTCACCGAGAGCCAGCATCAACGTCGGCATCTCGTTACCACCAATTCGACGTGTCTTAATAACTGCGGAATTCCACGAAGATCGTAATTACCACTGACATTTCCTTAAAAAGTGACTCACACCCAAGTCCGGTCCCTGTGCGGCGATGACTGTTAATTACCGCATTTTCTTACCTGATTAATCCCTACCGCCTTGCCGCGGTGATGCCGATAATCATAACCTACTCGATGTTCCGAGAAGCGATTTGTTAAAATCCCACCGCGTTCTTCATCTTCATGCCGCTTGCGATAGTCACTGTCAGAGCGGGTGTTTCACCGACGGTCTCGTTGAATCATTCCCCGGCGATGCTAGGTAGATCGGCCGGGTGCCCGCTCGTCGCTCCGTCGGACTCGGAGGGACCACGACGGTTGGTGATTCATAATCGCATTTGCCTATTGCCGGGCATGTCGCTGCGACTGCCGCCGCCGCGTTATTAGATCAGGGTGTGATTCATAATAACCAACGTACATTAACTTGATTTGGATTACGCTTTTATTGACGAGTGTTTATGCATTATTGATGAGTTTTATTGATTTCGTGTCGCCGGTGATTTTGCGAATCCAATCTTTATGATTGCGCGAGTGGTAGATTGGATGGGAATATGTGTCTTTGCTTGTTAGGCGGCTTGCGAAGGTATTTTGTCTGCACGGTCGGGTATTGTTGGACGGCGATAAGTGCAATCGGCATTAGAGACACTCCCTGCGTCAATTGAAAGTGTGGGGGGCATTTTTAATCTCGCACAAAAGGAGTGAATTGCGAATTCTAGTTTCTTTGCGAAGGCGCTAACTCCTGGCGATTGACAATGCGCGCGGTATTGCGTCGATTGGGCCAGCGTTTTCTAGCAACGGTGACTCCATAATTGGCTATTTATACATCATTATAAGGTAAAGACACCGAGTCCTTGGATATCAGTACGTTTGTAATTATTATCAGCACATAAATTAGCCAATCGCAATGTCCGTACATGGAGGTTTTCACCCAATAGCGACAGTGGTTTCGATTTAATTTGGCTTAAGTCACTGCAAACCGTTGATAGTTTGTTATTATTATTATAGCAATCAATGTAATTTATGCGAATGTGAAAATGTAGCTGCAAGATTTAAATGCCTACGATCAGTTTATAATATTTTTGTTTGTCGGAATATGCTTGATTTTAGAAATGTCAACTTGTGCGATATTAAGATTTCTATTTATGCAATGCACTTTTGTCGGCGTGGATTAATTTGATTAGACTGATTTCAACGAGTACCGCCAGCTTATTTCGGAAACGTTCTTGATTGCCAAGTAAATTAGTTTTCTACATTTATCGTTATTTTGGTAGTTTCCCTGAAACGCGAAAGCGGCAAACGCCAAAGATTGCCAGGGCGTTCTCTGTAAGAATGCTATTGTTGAAAGAGGTAGAAAAATCGATGGGTCACTTTTGAAAGAAGGATTTACTATTTGTCCATCTGAGAGAAGTGCCGACAAAACCCGTGATTTTATAAAATGTCAATTTATTTGTTCGCGATACCACGACGAATTTGAGGTATCAAAAGACATCCGGAAAATCAGCTTGATTCAGTATGCGTTTCCCTCCAAAAAGTCTTCTTTCTGAATCACTTTATTGGCGTTCTAAAACGTTTTTAGCAACAATAAGGTTGTAAACAAAATATGAGGGTTAAATAACGGTTCAAATTAGGGTTGAGATCTTGTCAAAATTGTCAGATTTTTGGTCAAGCGCAAGTTTTAAAAGCATTACTGTTAATTAACCCGTCGAACCGTTAGAATATTGTGACCACCTTCCTCGCGTTCCACAGTCGGGACGCAAGGCACACTACAAAGTGCTTTTAAAATAACATTTCATTCAAAAAGATGTTGCCAGAATAAATGGGCTTGTTCCACAAGCTTTCTACTCCTAGCTTAGTCTCAGCATCTCTCAAAGTCTCTATCACACACCAAAATGAATCAAATTTTTGCCACATTTCAAACTGTAATAAATCCCAGTTAATAACATTCCTACGTTGAAACTGCCAGGTGATATTTTACCATTCACCACAGGCTCCATCCCGATCATTTATAGTTTTACAACCTCCTCTGGCACGGTATCAAGTTGAGAACTACTAGCCTATATCTCGCGAAGACATGATCTATTAAAATGTTCCTGGCCATACCTAGGTGAAATGTGGCGAAGCGGACGGAAAAAACATGGATTAGGCTGTGCTTTATCCAAGGTTTTGTCTTCTGCCGGAGCAGTTTTTTTTACTGGTTGTAAAAGGTTTTTGTCAGATTCTTTATCGGCATTGTTTATCATTTAGTTTTACCTGGAGTTAGGATTTCTCTCCAGTTTACTTAAGCCCTCACGAGTTATTCTTTTAGCCCAGACCTAGTTCAACAATCAGTCTCACCTGAAGATTTGAAAATCACTTCAACATGAAAGGTGACGCTGAGAATGTGAGACAGATATCTCAAAGTACCATATACCGGCAATTAAAATTGTGTACATCTAGATTTAGATTGTATATCGCTGCGTATACGCGTAGAACCGTTTCACAAACTAATATGATCTACATTTCGGTGAAAATCAGTAAATGTCGATCGCAGATGTATTTTTAGCCATGGAAGTATCAACCCCGATTAGAAATTAGCCGGAGCTATAGATATCACCGGCGTCGTATCGTTTGTATGTAATTCATACCTGCGCCGACCACGTGAATGTAAAGTAGACCAGCCACCGGTATTGTTCGATATTTATAATTTGATTTGTATTCCCGATGAAGACCGATCCATCGCCATCGCTTCTGAAAATTGTCACGAGCGAGTTCGCGTTGCCTTACAGCTTGTCTTGTTTTGTCTGACCAATCGGCAATCAACAGTCACCACGCAACACAACGGTCGAACAGCACAAGTAATTGAAATCGAATAATTAATATTTGATTCCTTGTGTCTAGACGGCATTAGTCGAGAGAACCAGCAGGCCATCAGATGGCTGGCTCGCTTGTGTCAATGTGTTTGCGTACTTTCTGCAATTGGAATAAATTATTACATGCTAGCAGGCTTATTAGCACAGCAATCACAAACAATATAGTGCATGCGAGTCACTTTTTGTTGTCTATAAAGAATTTTCAGAGAACAAACTTGGCGGCTGAGGAATATTTGACAGCGTTTTCTTTTTGTCAAATTAGAGGGTGGTACTGAATGCGGCGCATAATGCGTCTCTTGTTTTTCGGTCCTTTTCATTAAACCACAGCTGTATTGTCAATTTCAATAAATCATAAAAAAAAAAACATGAGCGTGTATAAATACTCGACAGCGATTATCGTCGAGTACGCACTCGGGCCTCTATTTTCCGATCAGAAATAACTGGAGTACCTACCTACCTATTTCTCCGTCAACTCTACCACTCGAGTACTGCCTCATGCTCTTTGTTAGCTGCATACAGTCTTATACTTGATTCGAGCTAAGTAGTCCAATCTGGATCTATACGAAACGGTGTTATTAAATTAGAAATGAAAACAATATATGTAAGCCGCCTCACCTCTAGCAGATAACTGCAAACTGCGATCGAAAATACCGTTCGACTCTTGCTTGGCAACGTGAGGGACTCTAATTATAATGCCCATGTCAAAGATCTAGGCGTCAGAAGATAACAATTTTAGTATACCTGTTATATACGTGTGGGTGCCTCGTTAATTAATGTGATCTTGACCGATTTTGTTTATGTTTTCAATTAGTATTAATATCTCCAACAAAAAAGCTGGCCTTATCAAGATGTGAAACCTCGGATTGACGACAATAAAAAAATCACGGTGTGTTTGAGTGCCCTGCCTTTGAAACGCTCGATTCGTATTTAAATTCCGACAAGTTTTGATTCGTGAAATATCAGATCGGAATGTGTTAAGTCATGTAATTCGAGAGAGTATAAACAGGCAGGGATGCTGCAAGGACCATTGTGTTGCCGTGGCATAAACACAGCTGGATTGTTGGAGATGTGCTTCAGTTCATAGGTTTGATGTGAAAGGTGCGCGCAGGGCTTTTCAGAACGCATGCAGAATGCCAGCCATGGACCAGCGAGGGAGAGAATTATCAGTCAAAGCAATGCAATGAGGGCTAAACTGATCTGTGATTGACAGTAAATATGAACCATACAACTTTCACCACAATGGCCGTCCACCCCCAACCTTATGCAACATCAGCGCACACACAAAAAAAATGAAACACCTCATTCTCTCCCCTGTTGTAGCGATGCGTGGATTTGGATCTATTTATCCGAGGGGGTAGTTTTCTGTTTGTGTGGGTGGTGCTTTTGGTCAGGGTATTAAACCAGGGGAATTTGACCGCGTTCGAGGGGTAGCCCCGTGGATAGCAGCATCATGAGCCACCGGGTTTATATGCAGTTTATCGGCTAATCAAATAGAATAAATGTGCAAGTCTCTCTCTATTGTGTTCAGTGGAGATCGAAATGCATGTTCCGGCCGGCCATCTCGAGACATTGCCAGGTCAATCATGATTAATTGCATCCATTTGGGCGAATTCGCGCATCGCTCTGATTTGCCTTGATCAATCTAGCCTACTTTTCTTAGCATTGAACGATGAGAAAATATAAAAACAATCCCTTACATGTCTCTTAATCAACAACACAGCGCTAATTGATTTCAAAATGGTTTCCCTTATACCATTTTTGATAGTTTCAAACAGGTTTTGAGGAATCTGAAATAGTTCCACCATAGTCGTATAGCGAAATGACGTGAGAAAAATAGTTGGAGCTGGTGCGAATAAAAACGCCGGTATATAAGCGACAGAGGCGATCTTGTGGCGTCTCAACCGCCAGCCTGCGTCGCTTGTCTCGCAGCCTCCAGTCTTGCATCTTGACCTACACAACGATGCCGAGCTCGGCCTATAGCGGTGCTAAAGGGGTGCAGCCGCCCGGCCAAAATACTCCAGAGTGTCCATCGCCGCTTCCTCACTGACTTGCACAACCGTTCACTCTTGCTGACCAACAGACCGGCCGTCTAGCGTTGCGCCGCCGTTCGCCCACTTTGATAAGAGACCAATTCGAATAGATATAGCCGCGTATATAGCACGCCACTAGAGTCTACAGTCTACACGCTTGCACAGATGGCCAATCGAAAGTATCGGAAAAGCTCGCGTGGGACTACAGGACTTGTGGATATTTTTCTTCTTCTTTTCTTTGCCTCGACGACGACGGGCTTCTTCCCTCTCGTTGGATACGCGGTTTAACAGTTTATTTCCGGTCGCGGTTAGACGCCATTTCCATCCACTGTCAGATCGCGAGGAACATAAACATTATGGCCGGGGAAAATCTGCCGATTTCCACGCGAAACATTCGCCGCGAAATTTCCCAGAGTTTAATTTTGAATTATTTAGTTTTCCGTCCGCGTTGTCGTCCGAAACGTCTGCAGTTGATTTCAATTTTCATGTCGAATAATTGATTTTTGTGGAATTGTTTACATCGTATGCATCCACTTCTGCGAAACGGCTGAGATCAAAGGCAATATTGTCAAGCATCTTCCTTCTTCACTCATCAAGCCGCGCTGCTGTACACTAAACGTATATCGCATCTGCAAACGGGCGTATATAAGCCGATTTGATGCTAATTAGCAGACTTTCTGAAGGGCATTTAGAGGTGGGATGCACTGCATCGTCTAGGAATGACAAGATCAAGTCCGGAAAAAATCATAATGGAAGGAAGCTGCATCAGTCTGCCGTCTGCAACTTTTACTATCCTGTCTAGTGAGAAATAGAAGTTTAATCGTTTAATATGTTGGCATTGCCGTATGTGTTTTATTCACGTACACACACACACACACACACAAACATATATATATCAACAACTTTATAGGCATCTACATTGTAATGAGAAAATTGGACCACACCCCATCCGAGATTTTCCTTCACGTGTGTGGGCGTGTGAGCAAAGCTGGCAACGTGTAGGAACAGGGTGGTGGTGGGGGGTGGGTGGTGGGAGGGGTGGGGGGTAACTTCATCTACCTTTCCCCCCATCAAAACTCTTTTCCTCCAAGTTAATTGAATTCTGGAAGACCGCCTCAACTCGCTCCTTATACCCAACCCCCGAAAGAAGCTGTGTGGGAATGGCACTGCGCAGAATCTTCTTAGCAGAGTAAAAAACAGAAAACCCTTCTCGCTGGCGCGCTCTCTCTCGCTCGTGTGCATGTGTGTGTGTGTGTGTGTGTGCGCTGATGGTGAATTCATAAAATGGCCGCGTCCAATCAAAACGGAAAAGAGAAGGGTGGTAAAAGGAGATGGAAGTGGGGGCGGCGGTTGGAGTCTGGATTTTTTCTTCTTCTTCTTAGCGCTCGCTCTCTTTTGCAAAGAACGGAGCGGCTGGGCTCAGGTAAAATTACATCAACGTCAGACGAGACGAGAGAGCCGGGTCCTTTGCCTTTAGGGATGCGAGCAGAACGAGAATGAAATTTTCAATGTGCATACGTAACTACACATCTTAGATCTTGTACGAATACATATAGGAAGAGAGGATTCGAGTCGGAAAAAGGTCGAGCCCAGCCTCCCGACGTCTTAATTTTTCACCATCCAGTAGCTAGCAGTTGAAATGATAACTATAGGGATATACCTGCAACTGTACGCCCCCGTATAAACAATACGAATCAATCTTCACTTCACACAACATTCTCAGAAGTAAAAAATTAAAAAACTTCTGACATTTATTGATCGCTATTTCAAAGCGGCTACCGAATTCGTAATGCCGTGCTCCTGGCTTGCCTCTAATTTGCTTGTATCGGGGTGAATTCGCCGATTTGGGGTGGTTTTTGAGAGCGGGGGGGTTAATATTAGAACAACCGACGACGAGCAGAGAGTGGAGTGAATCCTCGCCGCCGTCTGTCAGATCGAGAATGCTCCTTTCATGAAGCTGACTTGCGTAGGATGGCTGAAAAAAAACCCACCCCAAAACGCATTAAAATATGTATGAACATCAGATGTGGTTTAAATGAAGTTTGCAAAAATGGGGTGGAAATTTCCTGTATCAACGGAAACTGATATCGAGGAGACGTCACTGAAATGCGCGGGGAATACAATTATGTTAATAATTCAGAGCGAGAATGGGGGAAATTTTCCCTGGGTTTTTAGTGGAAAAAGGAGAAGAAAATTGTCTCTTCTCTATCGTGAAACTCTCGAATGTCGTCTTTCAGTTTGCTTCTGGTGGCGATAATTTATTGATTTTTGTAGGGAAACAAATCGGCAGGCAAATAAAACCGGCGTCGCGTCTTCAGGGTTTTTGCATAGTTGCATTTTCACAGTTTCGCATTGATTTTCCACGCACACGTGCTAACGGTTTTTCCGAGCGTTCGGTGAGCCCCCCTCCCAGCAGCTCCATCGCGCGCGAATGCATTTCCCGAGGACACGGCTGGCAGCGAACGTTCGCAACCATCTGTGGCGTCTTTTTGATGGACTCTAAAACGTTATAAAAGGGGTTTATTCTGTCGTTTGATCCTTTTGTTCAGCAAAAGAGAAGCATGCAGTCCTTGAAAATCAAACTTTTATACGCACTTCGGGGGGCTCCTAAACTTGTTGTTTAAACTTGTGGGTGCACCTTTTTCGGAAATCGTAGACGTTCTCAACCTCATGCCGAAGGCGGGCCACGATGATCGAAGATGCCCAGAGAAGAAATCCACTCAAATTATCGTCGGATATAGTTTCTTTTTTATATCTTCTCGGAAATTAAAAACCGAAACGATCTCGAAACATTTAAATAATACAGAAAAAAAGCAACGAATCAAAAAGAGTTGTTCTTTTTAAGATTCGTAATTTCTAGTTGTATGATTTACACTCACTAATTCCAGTCGTAAGTTTCGGCCGGTATCTCTTGGATTGATGGACGTCAATTATCAATCTTTAGTAGGGCTATCGCATTCTCTTGCGCATGATCGTCGACATTCTTGCCTAAGTGAGACCGCCAAATGTCTCGGGGCAACTCGCACGGATTATTAATAACAACGCTCGACGGATAGTCCGTACCTATATTTTGATGTTTTTTTTCCACGTTCAAATTATCAGCTTCGTTTAGCTATACACAGTCAAGATGCAAGCCAACGTTGTATTCAGCCAACGGTCGCAGACAAATTCATTTGTTTCACTTTAGCTCGCTACAGAGGAAAAAAACTACGACTAATTTTAGAAAAGACGACTTCTCGTTATGAGTCCCCGTTTCGTTTAATCATCGCCAATTTTCAGAGACAATAATTTAATTTCGTAATTTAAATCAAATTAATTATAATTTTCGTCATAGTCATAAGATTTGAGTGAAAGTTGGAGCGCATTATCTCCTCTGTTTAGAACCTTTTCTTAGCATTTCAATGCAGCGTACAACGCGTGTAAAAAGACTCGTACCTACCGCCATCCGCGTACGCGATATAGCGCGTCATCACCAGTTTACTTTCCAACAGCACGGCACAGCATCCGCATTTTGGGCGAACGCGCACCGCCCTTTTCATTCATTATCGACGATTTTGATTCGTTAATTCGATGATTCAGGCAACGTTAAAAGAGAAACAAAGGGAACAAAAATCATCGGAAATTAATCCTTGTGATTAGCTGTGAGTCAGTCACGAGATGAGAGCCTGTGTCGGGCATACGAGCATATAGCGGTGCTTGGGATTCGTAGAGGAATCGGTGCCCAATTTTAGCCAATACTAAAAATTTATCGTTCGCTCTCAGCTAACTTGATAATTACACATGTTTTTTTATTTATTATTCGGTATAACAAAAGGTTGCCATGGCTACAATTGAAGAAGGGGATAATATCGGAAGGGGGGGCAATTAAGGTGATTGCTCGTGGGAACTGAACGGACGATTTTGTTCGCAAAGGCAGTTGATTATTTAAGAAAAAAGGAACACGTCATTTCGAGCGTTTTGTCTTACGCGTCACGCAGACTCAAGAGAATATGGTTTTCCGTGAAAAACACAATAAGACCAATCTTTTTACCGTTGCGTCTCGCCCGCCCTCGCCGCGTCCGACAAAAGATATTTCTTTGGCAAACGCTCGCTCAGTTTGCCAGTGGCCCCGAACGACAAGGGATGAAATTAAAACACGAAATTTGGGTTGTCTAACGTTTTCGTCAATTAAGGGCGCCTCGGATGGTCTTGTGTGTTTCGGTTGTAAATTATACGCGCGCTTGTGCGTGCCACGCACAATTATTTCGCTAGGTTTTATGCGTGTGCACTGGGGTAATTGCACCCGAGGCGTCTGTTAGGTTGCCGGCTGGGTCCAATCTTCCGAAGACTTGTTCGGCTTTCAAGCCGGCGACAAAATCACTATCATCGGACATAATTCAATCTCCTCCAACGGGCACGCTTTGGAAATCGGTGCGTTCAGAAGATGCTGAAGTTTCTGTCTTGTCTAGCACAAAGAATACCGAAGCTTACACGTGCAGCAATAGACTTGATCGCTAATTTTTCTTCCAAGTCTTTTAAGAACCCTGTTCGAAACGCAATAGCTGGAACTGAGCAAACAACCATGTTCTCCTGGCTAAAGTTTAAAATAATTATTGACAGAAGATAAGAATTTTGCAATTTGTGTGGAACAATCTCGGGGATTGTTCGTGGTTTCCACGCGGTGAAAATGAAAGAAGAAAACTGTAGTTAGGGTGGAAAAATTGAATTCCAGCTTCGCTATGAATGGCATCTTTGCTATCTCGGTTGCACAATGCTCGCCGTCTGTTCGTCGCAGGAAATATATAATCAGAAGGTTAATTGAGGTGTAGCCTGCAAATAGATTCATATTCATTAGACGTAGTCTGAGAGAGAGAAGCACTACATGAGTTACGGCAAAAATCTTGTGTCCACATCTCTCTTGTGATTTTAAATTTGACCTACCTAAACCTTGCTATAATATCCCGAGTCGCACCTGAAGATAAGAAACTGTAATATAGAACAACATCTGATACACATTTTCTTCAATTCACCATATTTATATCTAATTTTCTTATCAATTCTAAAATTCGTTTGACTATTGGCTTTGAAAGTATAGAGGATCCTGTGATAATAATGAATGGATGTTGGTTTTAGTGTGCAACGGTTTCTGTAATACCAAATCAAACAGACTCTTCACAGAGCATCCTATTAGATAAGTCATCAGCATCACCAACACTCAATCATCTAATATTTATCTAAATTCTTTCCATGGCCACTCCACAAATAATTTTGTTTAATCAAAGATGCTACATCCCGAGTGCCAATGCAAATATTGGACAAGCTGCATTTATACGATATTTTTTATTTCGCATTTTAATCAGGCACGTCGGTATTTCCAAGGCCAGCTCTTTGGGCGTTTGTCCGGCCACGAATTAGGCGCGATATCTTGGTTAATTTCAACAGCACCGGTCGGAGATCAGCAGCGGCGGCACCTATCTATACGGCGTCACAGCATGCTACTTCTCAACCAACGCGATTGCCTCCCTTGACCGAAGGCAATTGTTAATGTTCACTGCTCTTGTTTTCTGGGCAAAAACTGATGGAGATTTCTTTTGAGAGGCTTGCCCTTGCATGTGTCTTCGGATTACTTTTTCCACAGGGGTTGCTTGCGAGTCAAAATTTGTTTTGCCAGGGGAAAGCGGGCTATTTTCTCTTTGTACACATGTGCGCGGCTATAGCTTCATGAATAGCAACACAATGTAACCAAGTCCATTTTCCGATTCGCGACCAGCAAGATAAAGAAACATTCTGCCAATGTTTCTTGGAGTTCATTGTATTTGTGCTTTGGCGATTCCTTTGTGTCCTCTATACTTAAGCTTTTATATATGTTTTTTATTTATCATCAAAAGTAGCGTTTCTGGTACAGAATAACAATAAGAAAGTTATTAAACTGTCATAACATATCACTTTACAGGCCGCCATTAAAACTTCTCTACCGAAAAACTTACTTTCATCATAATAAAAGTAATATTTATAACTCGGTGTTCTCTGCTGCAACTTCTTCATATTTTAAAAAACAATTACCAAATGATAATAAATAATAAGTTTGCTAGATTGTTAGGTTATAATATTTAATTGCTTTGGGGACAGAGAACGGAATAAAAACGGGATGCCCTCACAGAAAGGTCGACCACGACCGATCGACGTTAAATTTTTACATGAAAAGAAATAAATTTTATTGGCAATTCGTTAAGAGTTATACCTAATAAGTCACCCGACTTAAGATTTATCGTCTTGCTTTGCTTTGCTGATGCGATATTCTCGAGCTTGATCCTTGTTGAAATCGAACATTGATTAACTGCTAATGATTGGACGTAATTGATCAACGAGAACTAATCAAACGTAATTAAATATACGCGGAATCTTGTTCCCTTGCAAGTAATTAGATTCCTAATATGGTTATCAAGGATTTGCCAGTAAAATCTGCTCTCTATCTGACCTTTATTATGGCAGGTAGAGCTGATTTTGTATTCTCTCCCGCCGATGTGATGCTGGAAGCATTGTAGAGCAAGAGGGGGGCGTTTAGCCGGCTCTCTCTGCGTCCTGTGGCAGGGCACGCCGTCGAGGAAGTGGCAACCACCCAAAACACATCCAACACAAGAGTAGCACACTTCTTCACAGTCGTCCTTCGAAGACAAAATGCAGTAGATCTATTTCTGGTTGAAATGTGTTCATTTGTAACTGCGTTATCGCATTGACAAAGCAATTGCTCAAGCAAAATGGGAATTTTCGTGCAGTCCTCTCTGATATTTATGTGTGTGTTCTTCAATGTTTGCCCCGGTCGGTCGAGTCATGATGCCAAGTAAATTATCGTGCCTCCCGCTCTATTCTAATGTCGAGGGCTCCTGGCGTAAACCAGGAATTTATTAATTGGTGGGCTGAGCTCAAAAGTCGATACCTTGTACGCAGGGTACTTAGTAATTATGCAGATTCCGCGTGTTTAGAAAAATTCTTTCGGTGCTCATTTGTATAAGTTTCCCATCAGTCTTCTTGACGAATCGTGAACCTTTCAAGAGGACGAAAAAAAAATGTTAATTATGTTTGAAATAATTTGTTGAAAATGTGGTGAACCTGCCTTGTCACCACTAGGAGAGAAATCACAATTATGGGTTGATAATTTTGCCACTTTTCAACTCGTAAAATTGATGATCAATTATGAACCAAAACCAGAAAAACCCCCAAATTTCCTTGCCTCACGTTTTTAATTAGTAAATTGCAGACTCATTAAATTTGACAAAATTAGTCAAAAGAATTGTTCTTTTGAATGTCACTATGTGAGGCTGTCCGACGATAAAATACTGATCTTGGTGTCTCCTGTTTGCTTGCAGACTGCGGCGTGCGACTGTGTCACTATGTGATGGTTGAAGTCGGCGAGCCAGATCGGGAGCTGAACGGAAGTGGAAGGTCGAGATGCCCACACCAGCTATCGGCCCGTCTATAGACGAACAGGACCACTCGACGGAGCTGACCAACCACTCGGCGACCAGCCGAAAGAGAAAGCGCAAGAGGGACGACTGCGCCGACAGCGACGAGATGAGTCCCGGGGAAGAAGCGTCGGCGTCGCCGCCAGCAGCGGTGATCGCCGGACGCGAAGATGACGAGCGGAGGATGTCGTCGCCACCGTCCGGTAGCAAGTTCCTTCACGACGACGTCCAGATGACGCGCATCAACGACGTCGCCGATGTCAACGCGGCGAAGCGGCCGCAGCTCGAGTCGGAGGGTTCCGACGACGAGGACGCCGTCGAGTATCGCACCGCCGGCGCCGCCACAGCGCTGCTCGGCAAGTGCAAGACGAAAGAAGGCACCGCGAGAGGTTTCGCACCCGAAAACGAAGACTCTTGTGGTACCTCAGACGTCGAAAAGTTCGACGGCAAGATTGTTTACAACCCGGACGGCTCGGCGTACATCATCGAGGACAGCGAGCTGAGCGAGGAGGACACGAGCCTCGCGGACTTGCCGATGATAGGCGGCGACGGGTGCATCGTGGACGGCCGCGGGGTCAGCCTCTCGCAGTACCAAGTGTTCCCGCAGATCGCCAACGCGTTCTACGTGTCTCGCAACCCCTCCCTCTACAACGCTCTCTACGGCAGCCCCGCCGCCTACGCGAACACCGTGCTGCAAGACAAGAAAATAGTTCCTGAAGTCCCGATTATGCATAGTTACAGGGTCTACACTGTTCGTGATAATAAAACTGGTGATAGTGACGAGAAGCTCGAGGAGGAGGTCGACACGGCCGAGGAGAAGAAGAAAAAGATCGACAAGTTCGGCAAGGATTGTTCGTCGGTGCCCGTCAAGCCGATCCTCATGTGTTTTATATGTAAACTCTCTTTCGGTTACGCAAAGTCGTTTGTCGCGCACGCGATGGGCGACCACAACGTGTCGCTGCTCGAGGACGAGAAAGACATACTCGGCCACAAGAACGCGTCGGCCATCATCCAGTGCGTCGGCAAAGACAAAGAGCCGCTGGTCTCGTTCCTCGAGCCGTTGGCGTCCGGAGAGCGCGAAGTGGCGCGCCCGACGCCGGCGACGCTCCCCCCGGCGTCGGCGTACAGCGCGCAGATGCTCGCCGCTGCCGCCGCCGCCGCGGTCACCCTAGCCAACACCAGCCTCTCGTCGGTCGGAGTCACCTCCACCGCCCAACTTGTTCCTAGCGAGAAACTCGTGCGCGAGACCACCGCGACGTCGGCGACGTCGTCGTCGGCGGCGGCGGCGGGTTGTGACGCCGACCTCGAGGCGACATCGCGCCGGGGGTCGCCGTCGAGCGACGCCAAGCCGGACAAGGCGACGGCCGGCGTCGAGTGCGCGGAGAGCCTCGTGATGCATCACCGTCGCGGCGCCAACGTCCAGACACACCATGTTCCTGAGACCTCGGTCTCCCTACCTCAAAACGGTAGTTCTAGTAGTAATATTATAAATGTTCACAATAATAGAATGATGACGCCTAGCGGCAGCATCAGCGTCGGCGGCGGCGGCGGCTGCGTCAACAGTGTTATGGACCTGACGCGCAAGAGTCCGGTCTCGTCCGGCAACAACGAACGCGGCAGCGTGTCGCCGCGCGCGAGCCCCTCGCCGCTCAGCCCGCTGATGGGCGGCATGTCGATGTCCGGCTACCCGCAGGCGCCGCCCAACTTCCTCACCGGCACCACGATCGGCGTGTGTCCCGACCACATGGGCGGCCGCCCGAGCGGCGTCGAGTGCGCCAAGTGCGAGCTCATCCTCAGTTCCTCGCGCCTCGGCGGCGTCGGCGGCCCGCTCGCCGGCATGCACTCGCGCAACTCGTGCAAGACGCTCAAGTGTCCCAAGTGCAACTGGCACTACAAGTACCAGGAGACGCTCGAGATCCACATGAAGGAGAAGCACCCGGAGACGGAGACGTCGTGCATCTACTGCATCGCCGGGCAGCCGCACCCGCGGCTCGCGCGCGGCGAGACGTACACGTGCGGCTACAAGCCGTACCGCTGCGAAGTTTGCAACTACTCGACGACGACCAAAGGCAACCTCAGCATACACATGCAGTCCGACAAGCACCTGAACAACATGCAGGAGCTGCAGAACGGCGGCGTGCCCAACACGGACGCCGGCAACCCGCACCAGAGCCACGCGACACCGCCGTCGTCGCAACACAAGTCCGGCCTGGTGAGTCCGAGCTCGGCGCCGTCGCAGTCGCCGCACATGCACCACCAGCAGCAGCAGCAGCAGCACCACCACACGCCGCTCAGCTCGGCGGGACAGAGCCAGAAGCCGAAGCCGACGTTCCGGTGCGACGTGTGCAACTACGAGACCAACGTCGCACGCAACCTACGCATCCACATGACCAGCGAGAAGCACACGCACAACATGATGGTGCTGCAGCAGAACGTCAAGCACATGCAGACACTGAGCGCGCTGCAGCACCACCAGCAGCAACAGCAGCAGCAACAGCAGCAGCAGTCGCAACACCACGCTGCGGCGCTCAGCTTCGAGTCGCTGCTCCACTTCCATCCGGGGCTTACGCTGCCCGGCGAAAAGCCGCCCCCGCACACCGAGGCCGCGCTCGCCGACATGGCCTACAACCAGGCGCTGCTCATCCAGATGATGACCGGCGGGCAGCTGCCGCCGCACATCCCGCCCGAGCTCGCGCCCCACATGGACATGGGGCTGAACCCGGAGACAATGGAACCGCCGCCGGAACCGGCCGACGCGAACCCCGGCCAGATGTTCCACTGCTGCGTGTGCAACGTGTTCTCGACGGACTCGTTGGAGGCGTTGTCGCACCACCTCTCCGCAGACCGGACGAAGATCCGCGAGCAGGAGATTCTGGCGGTGGTCGCCGGCCACTACGTGTGCAAGCTGTGCACCTACAAGACGAACCTGAAGGCGAACTTCCAGCTGCACTGCAAGACGGACAAGCACCTGCAACGTCTGCAGCACGTGAACCACGTGAAGGAGGGCGGCCCGCGGAACGAGTGGAAGCTCAAGTACGTGTCGTCGCCGGGCGGGATTCAAGTGCGGTGTCACGCGTGCGATTACTACACGAACTCGGCGCACAAGCTGCAACTGCACGCGGCGGGCCAGCGACACGAGGCTAGCTGCTTGCTCTTCGTGCACATCAGGGAAGCCGAGTCGTCGGTTAGCCCCGACGCCAGGGTCTACCATTGCGCGTTGTGCGGCTTCTCGAGCCGCGCGAAGCTGCCGCTGTTGCAGCACGTGAGGGCGATGAAGCATCTGCAGATGGAGCAGTTGCATCAGCTGCAGCGGCGCGGCGAGGGCAAGGATGTCCACACGGACATCGGCGAGGTGTTCCAAGTGCACAGCCAGCTCGACCACGGGTTCGCCGAGAATGATTCTGGTGAGTTTGCGATTTGCGGCTGGTTGTTTTTTTTTTTTTGTTTGTTCGTTCGTTTGTTTCGGAATTATCGCGGTTTGTGACCGCTCCCCCTACGAAGCGGCCATCGCTGAGTACATCCTGCTCGTTGAAATGAATACAATCACTATGCTCAATTTGTCTTCACACGCTGATATTTTAAAATCAATTTTACTTCATCCGCTTTTTTTCAACTTTTTTTTACTATCTTTCGCCTCAGAAAAGCGAGCGTTCATAAGACTACTTCATAAAGCTCACCTTTTGTATCAAAGTCACTCAATTTTAAACAGAAAAGTTTTTTCATATAAGATCGCCGTTTTTTTTTAAAAATCGCATATAAAGTAATTTTATTGATAACACCCTTTGTGGTCACAGCTCGATGAATAGCTCGCTTGTCACCGACGTAGGTATCTCCCACCGCGACTCTAGTCACCTCTTTGCGGTCCCCGAATTGCTCCGATTGGTTTGTGGGCTAGTTTCGGAGAGACGTTTGCTCGAGCAACAAGCACAAGTAGCCGCTGGTAGCGTTGCGTGCGCGTGACACTAAGTGATCGGACGACGAGCGGAGGTGGCTGCTGCATTGCAATCTGCAATTTCCTCGCCGATTCTTGGACGCGGACCAAGAGCGTTTGCTTTTCGCAACACGAGATCGGAATCGGCGTACATTGCGCTGGGGAATGCGCAAATCACTTTATGATACCGCACGTTCTCGACTATCATAATTAGCCTCATTTGCCGGCAAGTAATTACCAGCTTATAGTTGGTTTTACCAGAAAATATCGGTCGTGAGTCTGTCTAAAGAATTAAATTTCACGAAAAGCGTTGTGTATTTCTCACTCCTATTATTTCTCGTGCTAACCACGGGACATTTTTCTAACAGTTAGACGGATAAAAAGTAATAAGAAGAAAAAAAGTCCTTTATTATATTACTTTGTAATTATCTTTCTCGACGCCTACCACTGCAGGGGTACACAAAGGGGTATTGCAATTAGTCCAGATTACTTTTATCTATTCAAACAAAAATATCGCTCGCTCGTGATGTAAATAACAATTTTAATTAGTAAAAAAATCATTTAAATACATAATCATGGCCTTATATAATCTGCAATCGTGTTGATATTTCAATCTTCAGCCATTGAATCACTGCTAGAGGTAATTAATTATCAATCGCGTACATATGCAAAACGATTCGATCTAACTTTCTACGAGCGGCGGTTGTAATTCGTCGTGTCAATGCTCGAACCGACACATGCATTACCGATCAGCAAGTCAACGAATCACGACATCTCATCATCGATTCATTGTCACTGGAAAGCATGCAAGAGCATGGCATCAGCAGCAGCAGCAGCAGCAGCAGCAGCAGCCATCGCTACTATTTTCCTCGGCCATTTCTCTGGGCGACCACCGCGGCAATGCTCACACACAAACACACACACACTCACACACACCACGATATCGCCAGCCGCGGCCGGTGCATCGAGCAGAAAAACCCGAAGATGCCCATCTACGGAGCTAGTCTTGCCCGCGTAGTTTCGCATCTTCGGATGCTGCGGCTGCCGCGGCGGCCACTTGGGCATTGGCTGTCTTGCGTGTCAAATGGGCGTGGACCTTAGCAATCAACAAATACTACAAATAAAACATTGTAACTGATCATGATCGACTTGTCAGGGGTATACAACTCGAACGGAAGTATGTGACGGCAAAGCGGGCACCTCCACCGAGTTCGATGATTGAATTCTTAGTAAGGGTTGGGATTGTGATTGATCGTGTCATAATTATTGGTAACACAGTTTTAATTTACACAGGAAGGCCATAAATTCTGAATTAAATTTTCTTACATCATTGCGTTCATCATAGTGTAGGCTAGGGTAAGCCAAAGTAGTCTCTGTATGAGTTTGCTTTGCCGTTCTTGTTCGTGCATCGAGGCACGTTCGTGACCGGCTTTGTGTTACCCTGGCTCTAGGCGTGCAGAGTAATAAAGCAAGAGAAGTTCCAACCGCATGGAGGTATAAGATGGGAGGACTAACTAGCTCTAATCAGAAAACTTCTTCGCCGGGTTTAATGATACATAACGTCTTTACAAATCATAATCGAAACAACAGATTAACGAAAATCATAAAAGTTGTTCTCGCTTCATCTTTGCTTTATATATACACGCCTTCCAAACACAATGACATTATTTTTTCAACGTTTTAATGCGATGACATGGTGGAAATTAACGCGTATCGAAGAAGTTTTCGAATTACAAAGGGCAGTCTTTGGATGAATTAAATTCTGTTTTAATCAGGTGAGATGGCATTTAAAGATGCTGTTGCTGCTGCTGCTGCTGCTTGAGTATCTCGTCTTGATCGCTCAAGGAATTTCTACTAAGCCAGATTTGAATGTTCTGGCATTTGCGTGGGCCAAATCATCCATATTTTTAATGACTGGCTTCGGATTAATCAGCACTTTTACAACCAACTCGCCTGTCTAGCTACAATAACGCAAATACAACTTCAACAATTACATCTGAGCAAAAGAAAAATCTAGTACATAGCTGCTACTTTCAAATACAATGTCCCGTAATTTCACATATTAAACAGACAAGGTACTAAATGCTTTTACAGAAAATAAAGCCCTTATTAGACCAAATTGCTTCCAGCGATTCAACATTGTTATTTTATTTCCATTTTTTAATGACAAACATTAACAAAACATAATTTAAATGACGAGATTATTTCAATTTTTTCTCTAGGTACTTGAACTGGTTGAAGTTAGACGCGAACATTATTATAATAATTATAACACCTGCTGGTCAATCTTTCCCATACTTAGCCCGCTCTACCATCTCATTATTCCAAACCATGCAGAGCTAATGAACGCGGAAATAGCGGTCCGCTCAATTGGACGCATCCACTGTGCCTAGCGACGCTAGCCACGAAATTTATTAAATTGACATCGAATTATCAATCCCAGCATGTAATTAACTGTGTAATGAATAAAACAAGCTCATCGCCCGTCCACCTCTGCACTCGCCAGTACATACCAACACATAGCGGTGGTAGAACGCGTGTATTCGCTCGATGCCTTCCCGTGTTTTATTAATGTTAATCACCTCTGATGACTGCTTTAGATAAACTAGAACCGTCTTCTTCACTGTCTTACAACTTGAGGACAGCTGTCGCGCTAAGAAGTGACAGTGTGAATTTATTTAAATACCACGTTGTAGCCAGGTGTTTCCCTATTCTAATTACGCAGCACGCTCGTTAAAGACAAGCACAACAGTGTGAACGCATTTCTTTTCCCCGCGTGCTGCCCATACTGTGCACAATGATTCTTTTCATGTGTCATCGCTGCGTTCGCTTAACAAAACGACGATTAAAACGCCGGTGTTCTCTGTCCGTTTAACGAAACTGCGATTAAAACGCGACATGTTCTCTGTCCTCGCAGATCGGAAAGAGAGCCAGCGGTCGAGCCGTGACAACAGCCGCGACCGCTCCGAATCGGGCAAGAGCGACTCCAAGGAGAACCTGCTGCAGCGATTCGCGCAGATGAACGCCGACCAGGACGCCGACGACGCTGCCGCCGCCGCGGCAGGCGCCGGCGCAGACCACACGCACATGTGTCCCTACTGCAACTACACCAGCACCTCGGAGATGCGCATCCAGGCGCACGTGCTCGCGCAGCACTCGCAGTCGGAACCGTCGCCGCAGGAGCTCACATCGCCCAGCCGCGACTTCCTGTGTCCGCTCTGCCAGGACGGCTTCCGCGATCGCACGGCGCTCGAGCGCCACGTGATGCAGATCCACTCTGTCAACTCGGAGGGTCTGCAGCGGCTCCTGATGCTCGTCGACCAGTCGCACTGGCTGAACCAGGTGAACCGCGCGACGCCGACCACGCCGCAGAACAACCACAGTAGTCAGCAGACGCCGCCGTTGTCGAACTCGCACAACCAGATGATCAGTCCGTCGTCGGCGAGCTCGGGTGGCTCGTCGATCGGCGGCAAGGAGCTGGACTCGAGTGGAAAGCAGATCCATTCGGACGCCAACTCGCTGGACGAACGCGACGACGTGCGTCCCGGTGACCTGCTGTCGCCGTCGCCGGACGACCTCTTCGAAGACGAGTTCCGCTGCCAGACGTGCTTCAAGAACTTCCGCGGCATCGACGACCTGTGTCTGCACCAGAACGAGACCGGGCACTTCGAGACGAAGCAGACGGCCACCGGCACCGGCTACCTCTGCTGGAAGAAGGGCTGCAACCAGTACTTCACCAGCGCGCACAGTCTGCAGATGCACTTCCGGGAGATCCACGTCCGGGGAGGCAGCGGCGGCGGCGGCAGCGGAGGCGTCGGCGGTGGCACTCAAGGTATTTCCGTCTCAGAAAAGCATGTTTACAAATACAGATGTAATCAGTGCAGTTTGGCGTTCAAGACGGTAGAGAAACTGCAGCTACACTCGCAGTACCACATGATCAGGGACGCGACAAAGTGCGTGCTTTGCGGCCGCAGCTTTAGATCGGTGCTGGCGTTGCACAAGCACGTGGAGACGTCGCACTCGGAGATCTCCGAAGACGAGCTCAACGCGTACAAACACAGTCTGATGAGCAACCCGCTGCTGCTAGCCGGCCTCAGTGGCCAAGTGCTCGACGCCTCCGCCAACGAGCTGCTCAAGAAAGAGAGTCTCAAGATGGAGACGGACGACATGGACATAGACGATGGCCACTGCAAAGAGAACCAGGACGAGGGCATGGGCAACAACCAGAGCGGCGACGGCGAAAACAGCGACGACTCTGTCGTCTACAAGGAGCAACAGTTCCTCGAGGATTACCTCAACAGCCAGGCGATCGCCGAGGACAGCTACAACGACCCGAACCGCAAGTACAAGTGCCACCGGTGCAAAGTCGCGTTCACCCGCCAGAGCTATCTGACCAGCCACAACAAGACGCTGCTGCATCGCAAGGGCGAGAAGCTGAGCTACCCGATGGAGAAGTACCTCGACCCGAACCGCCCGTACAAATGCGACGTGTGTAAAGAGTCGTTCACGCAGAAGAACATCCTACTCGTGCACTACAACTCGGTCAGTCACCTGCACAAGCTGAAGCGCGCGATGCAGGAACAGCAGCAGCAACACAACAACAACAATAACAACAGCACCAACAATGGCATGACGTCGGTGTCACCGCACGCGGCCGCCGCGGCGCTGGCGGCCAGTCTCGGAGTGACGCCGCCGCCGACGCCGAAGGCGCTGGCCAACGACGACGACGACAAGAAACCGTACAAGTGCAACATCTGCAAGGTGGCGTACAGCCAGGGCTCGACCCTCGACATACACATGCGCTCGGTGCTGCACCAGACGCGCGCGTCCAAGCTGCAAGACTTGGCTCTCAGCGGTCAGATCGACCTGAGCAAGCCGCTGATCGAGCAGCCCGAGCCGCAGAAGGCGCAGGAGCAGCACAAGAAGATGCTGCAAGACATACTCGGCACGTCGCCGAAGCAGCAGCTTACCTCGCCGGCGTCGTCGTCTAGCGGCGGCGGCGGCGGCAGCATCGTGCTCGGCTCATCGCCGACCATGTGCGCCAATATAGTTCCTAATAACACTCCTGCCAATGCCGCCGCCATGGCGACGCCGTCGTCGACGTCGGCGACGTCCGTCCCCACGTCATGTACGACGACCACCTCATCCATACACCACCACCACGCTCAGGCACCTACGTCACACGGTATGTTGGCATGCCCAAGATGTTCGGCATTATTTGTCAGTCAAGAGCAGTTGTCAACTCATCAGCAATTGTATTGCCTGTTCGGTAGCCCGATGTCCATGTTCCCGCCGATGCCGACGGCCGCTAATGCACTAAACTCCCCGCAACCCAGCAAAACACCTCCACCACAACCACCACAACCTCTAACAGTCCAGGACGAGAACTACTCTCGGCTAGCAATTCCAAACAAGAAACACTCACAAGTCTATAAACACCTGCTTGAAAGTTTCGGCTTTGATCTTGTGATGCAATTCAACGAAAACCATCAAAAGAGACAAAAGAAAGATCGTGAAACCGATGAAATTGTGTTGGCAGAACCGCCAAGCGGTGCGCCGGATGCTGCCGAGGAGTCTGGACCGGTCGCCTGCATCAAGACCGAGGACGAGGGACCGATCGAAGACCTCCCCGAGCTCTCTAAGTCATCGTGCCAGCATTGCCGCAAGGACTTTTCCAGCGTGTGGGTGCTGAAGGCGCACTGCGAGGAAGTGCATCGCGATCTCGTGCCCTTCGAATTCTTGGAGAAATACGCGCAACAGTTCAAGTGCGAGTACGAGAAGAAAGCGTCGAGCTGCGCGACGCCAGCCGACGGCGACCTCGAAGACAACAAGGAGGCGCTGCAGGCGAAGCTCTCGGCGTCGCACCGCGGCACCCCGCCCGACTGTCTCAACACGGCGCCCAGCACGCCGACGGCGTCGTCCACTCCGGCGTCGTCCACCGACTCGATACCCGTGACCATGTCATCGTCGATGGCTGCTGCCGTCGCCGCCGGCATGATGCAAGCAGGCGGCGGTCAGATGTCGATGTCGCTAGCGCAGCAGATGAACGAGATGCAGGCGGCGCTGAACGTGATGGCGGCTTCGCAGCTGCAACAGCAACTGCAGCAGTTCAACCCGATGATGATGGGCATGATGGGCTTGCCGATGGGACTCAACATGAACGCATTGGCCGCGATGAACCTCCAACCGCCGCTGGTGCCGATGATGATGCCGCCGCCGTCGTACGAGCAGATGACGCAGATGTCGCAGGCGCAGTTCTCGCCGCAGGGAGGCGGCGGGATGGACCACGGCGCGATGATGGCCAAGCAGCAGCACCACCTTCTGCAGCAGCAACAGCAGGCGGTGAGTGGACCACTCTTGCAATCTTTCGCATGGCATGGACTTAGATATGGGGGTCAAACATTTAGAGTTTAAGTATGAACTTAGTTGATATTGTAAATGAAGTTTAGCAGTACCTTATTTTTTGGGTGAAATTAAGTGATGTTGTCTCAAATTTGAGAGTGAAATATCACACTTGGAATATTTGAGTGAAAACTCGGCACCTCCACCAAGATGCTTAGTCGCTTATCTTTCGGTTATCTTGATTTACCTTGAGTTATATTTATATCATCTGCGATAAGACTGGTTTTTTTTAGATGACTCTCACAATTTATACCCTAGAATTCTAAGGAAAGCGTCCCGAATTTGAACCTGTCTAGAGCCCGTGTAGAACCCGTCTAGAACCCGTGCGTTGTGTGTTTCCGCGCAGGTGTCCGCCGCGCAGCAGAAGCGAGCGCGCACGCGCATCACGGACGACCAGCTGAAGATCCTGCGCGCGCACTTCGACATCAACAACTCGCCGTCGGAGGAGCAGATCCACGAGATGGCCGGCCAGAGCGGCCTGCCGCCCAAGGTCATCAAACACTGGTTCCGCAACACGCTCTTCAAGGAGCGCCAGCGCAACAAGGACTCGCCGTACAACTTCAACAACCCGCCATCGACCACGCTCAATCTTGAGGAGTACGAGAAGACGGGCGAGACCAAAACGGTGGCGCTCAACAGCAGCGGCAGCTCCGACGAGCCAGCGCCGCCGCCGCCGCAGCAGCAGCCACCACCGCCTAAGGAGTTCACTCCGAAGCTACCACCGTCTACCAACAAACGGAAACAGTCTACTCCGCAGCCCTTTCCGCAACCTCAGCCCTTTCCCGAAACGCCCAAAATGATCAAAGTTGAGCCGAGAGATCCCCACACATCACAGGACGATAACCAGGATCTCAAGTTCAACAATCTATTCATGAACGAGCATAGGAAAGAGGCTGAAAGAATCATTAGAGACCTACCCGAGGAGAAGATGCAAAATTTACACCAACCACCACAAAGTCCTGTGAGCACCGTGTCCGGCTCGTTCAACGAGCAAGTGTCGCCGCGCATGTCTTCGCCCGACCGGCTGACGCTAACCTCGATCATCGCGTCGCAGCTCGGCACCGACGCCATGACCATGGCGAACGCCAACATGTCCAACATGGCCGTCACCTCGACCATGCTGCCGCCGAAGATGACGCCGACCAACTACTGTCCGAGCGGCCAGGTGCCTACCTCGCCGGGCCTGTCGCTGCCGACGGCTCGCAGCCTCAGCCCCGGACGCTCCTACAACAACAACTCGTCCGACGGCTTCAGCCACGCTTCGCTGACCGGCGGCGGCTGCGGCGGCGGCAACAGCAACGGCAGCAACTCGTCGGGCGGTTCGTCCGGCAAGCGCGCTAACCGCACGCGTTTCACCGACTACCAGATCAAAGTGCTGCAAGAGTTCTTCGAGAACAACGCCTACCCGAAAGACGACGACCTGGAGTACCTGTCCAAGCTGCTCGGCCTGAGTCCGCGCGTGATCGTCGTCTGGTTCCAGAACGCCCGGCAGAAGGCGAGGAAGGTGTACGAGAACCAGCCGCCGGTCGAGACCCCTCCCGGCGTCGGCGAGACCGAAGCCAACCGTTTCCAGCGCACGCCCGGACTCAACTACCAGTGCAAGAAGTGCTTGCTCGTCTTCCAGCGCTACTACGAGCTGATCCGACACCAGAAGACGCACTGCTTCAAGGAGGAAGACGCCAAGCGTTCGGCGCAGGCGCAGGCTGCGGCCGCACAGATCGCGGCCGTGCTCTCGTCGGAGGACTCCAACTCCAGCATCTCGGAGCAGTGCCAGCAGCAGTCGCAGCAGCCGCTGTCGACGAGCAACCCGACGACGCCGGCGCTGGCCGTGACGCCGACGCCGTCGGTGACGCCGTACCCGCCGTCGCCCGTGCCGAGCAACGCGTCGAACAGCGGCGCCGAGGCCAAGGAGGGCACGTTCCAGTGCGACAAGTGCAACCTTGTGTTCCCGCGGTTCGACCTCTGGCGAGAGCACCAGCTGGTGCACATCATGAACCCGAACCTGTTCCCGTCGTACCCACCCGACAGCCCGTTCGGCATCCTGCAACAACACGCGCAGCTGCAACAGCAACAGCAGCAGCAACAGCAACAGCAGCAGCAGCAGATGGCGGGCATGGGCGTCGCTGACCTCTCGATGAGTTCGTCCGGCGGCTCGCCGCACCCGCTCGCCTCGATGCTGTCGGCCAACAAGCGCAAGTTCGACGAGTACGACGACGGCATGGACCGCGACTGCGACCAGCCGAAGGACAAGCGGCTGCGCACCACGATCCTGCCAGAGCAGCTTGACTACCTCTACCAGAAGTACCAGCTGGAGAGCAATCCGTCGCGCAAGATGCTCGAGAACATCGCGCGCGAGGTCGGCCTCAAGAAGCGCGTCGTCCAGGTGTGGTTTCAGAACACTCGTGCACGGGAACGAAAAGGGCAATTCCGTGCACATGCTCAAGTGATCAACAAGCGATGTCCGTTCTGTCCGGCGCTCTTCAAAGTCAAGTCGGCGCTCGAGTCGCACTTGGTGACCAAGCACGCTGACCAGTGCACGCGCGGCGAGATCAACATCGACGCCCTCCCCGACGAGGAGCTCAGCATGGAGTCGACGTCGTACACGTCCTCGCACATGGGCGACGGCGCCAAGACGCCGAACAACTTCGGTGGCTCGACGACGCCGACGCCGAACATGATGCCGCCGCTGTTCCCGCCGTTCCACCAAGACATGGAGAACTCGCTGAAGAAGTACTACGAGGAGTCGATGAAGCGCTACATCAGCGAGCTGCAGGCGCACCACGCGGCGCAAAACGGCGTCAAGGAGGGCGGCGAGCTGGCGATGAAGATCAAGCAGGAGCCGGCCGGCGAGGGTGGCGAACGCCTCGCGGGCGACGCACCCCTCGACCTGAGCAAGCCCGTCGACCTGAGCCGCCCGATGAAACACGAGGCAGGCAGCGAGCACGGCGGCATGATGGCCGAACAGGGCCCGTTCACCGATCTCAGCGAGCGCAGCATCTTCTACGACGACGACAGCATGGAGATGACGATGGACATGAACATGGACATGATGGACGGCGACGAGAGCAACCCGGCGTCGCCGGCGTCGTCGACGCAGAGCGGCCACCAGCGCAACCTTTCGTCGGGAGGCGGCAGCGGCGGCGGCGGGGGCGGCAACAAGCGCTATCGCACGCAGATGAGCAGCGTCCAGGTGAAGGCGATGAAGTCTCTGTTCGGCGACTACAAGACGCCGACGATGGCCGAGTGCGAGATGCTGGGCCGCGAGATCGGTCTGCAGAAGCGCGTCGTGCAAGTCTGGTTCCAAAACGCGCGCGCCAAAGAGAAGAAGTACAAGCTCGCGTTGCAGAAGGCGCTGGGCGGCTCCGAGGCCGCCGCCGACACCGCGAGGCAACCGGAAGAGTGCAAGCTCTGCCAGTTCAAGTACTCGCACAAGTACTCGATCCAGGACCACATCTTCACCAAGAAGCACATCGACAACGTCAAGCTGCATCTGGAGAACGGCAAGAACGCCAACAACGACACGTCCGGCAACAACAGCGACGGCGAGTTCATCGCGCCGCCGATTCCTGGCTCGTCAGTCAACGCCGACTCCACGACGGCTACGTCTCCGCAGCAGTTCAACAACGCGACTGGGGGCGGCGGCGGTGGAGTCGCTGGACAGCAACAGCAAATGGCGCAGCTGCAGATAATGCAGATGGCGGCTGCGTCGGGCATTTCGCTGCCCAACTCGCTGACGATGGCGATGGCAGCGGCGGCCAAGGACCAGCAGCAGCAGCAGCAACAGCAGCACGGGGGGTCCAAGTCACCAGCGCCGGGTCCTGAGGACGTGGCGCTCTTGCAGCAGCTCTACGGCATGGGCATCGCTGGCTTCCCGCAAGGCAACCTCTTCCTGCATCCTGCGATGTTTGGCGCCAATGGTGAGTCTCAAGACCAGCTTTTTTGAGTTCGACCAGCGTTGATAAGTTCATTACAATTTGTCTAATTTAATATTTTGGTTTTGATTTTATTTATTCTTTGTTTGTTTGATGGTACTAACCAAACGGCGCATGATTATGATTTTTTTTACTTGTTCGGTGCACAGATTTTTAAGACTTCACTCTGTTTGTTTCAGAATTAGAGTCTAACTAAAAGTCGTTGACGAGATTTTTTTGTTTCGTTCTGACTTTTTTTTGGAATGGCAGAGAAAAATTCAACTTGACGGTGTCAAAATTAAGCGCGCATTACCAATGCGTGCGACCAGCTTTATTTTCACGACCATCACACGTTATTATTTGACAACAATAATTTTATTTTCTGTTCACTGGTTTACTATGATTTGTTTTCTTTATACCTCATCAATCTGCTAGTACAAAATATTATCTTCGATTTGTAGTGAACTTGTTAATTTTGGTGAGATGTCGTCTTGTGCGATGTGTTTGCTGACGGAAGTGTGAATGTGGATTGCTGATTGCTGGCATGGTTCTTTGTGCCTCTCGGCTGGTCCAGCGAGCGGAGAGCAAGCATGATTGTCGGCTATGATTGCTAGCTAGACATGGACAGACAGACACAGACATACCTAAAGCTAGTACGCTGTACGTAGTACATACCGAGTAATTTATTGGCATCGAGCGATCGACTCTGGCGCGGTGAACTTCTTGGTTTCGGGACTCGAGACTTTCGCCGGCCAGATTCGATGCACCAATCGTGCGCGACTAGCAACGGAGGCAGGGGTGAGGGAGGGGGGGGGGGTGATAGCGAGGGTCAAGGTGATTAGATCGAACAACACCTTAGGTGATTCGTGAAAAGAGAACGAGAAATTATCGATGATTTATGGTTGAAATCATTATTTTCATCAACCTCTGTGAGACGAAACAATTATTTTAATTTCCGAAGTGTAAATATTATTTTTTGGGCTGGCTGGACTCGAAATCGTGAACAATGTTTGTCAAGATTTCGCGACAGTCGGGTTGTTGATTTTAACGGTATTTATTTAATTGTGTTTCGTTGCGTTCTGGCCAGAGCAAATGCTATCTTCAGGATTGAAAACGACTAAAAATTGACATGTGAAAAGTAAATTATTTATAATTATTTAAGATCTTAATTTTGATTACGATGACAGACATTTTGTGAATGTATAGTTAATTATTATTTATCACACTGTTAGAAAGTCAAAGATATTTTATTATTCTTTTTATATTATAAAAATCATTGTTTTTGTATTGTTTTTTGAGAAAGAAAACACATTTTTTTTACTTTATTATTTCGCCATGTGCTCGTGTATATAGATAACGTACTGATTAGAATAATGTGAATAAATATAATTCTATTATCACTGAGAAAAAATTGCAGAGTCTTAGATTTTCAACTACACCCACTTTCATAATCTCAATACTAACTCGTGAACCAATTTGTCACTACTAACTCATCATTTCCTTATTGACTACCTCCGATTCTAATGCATCTCGAGCAGGACAATCTTCAATGCGCTGCACTCCGTTGAACACGAACGTCCTCAAGCCGAGGACACGTTCAATTCCACTCAATTATCATACCGACAGCATCCGCAATCAGCTCGCTGCCAAAAATGGTGTAACTAACTTAAAAATTCAGATTCCCAATTTGTTTTCATTGGAAGTTTTTAGATTTTTCACTCAACGTATCACTGATTAGTAATGGCTTCTACACAAATACCTAGTGTACTACCATTTTACCATCGACAATAGCCTTTTATAAAATGAGCTATTTTAAAGGTAAGAAAAAGGATTTAGAAACTAGAAAAAAAAAACGCAGAAAATCAGTGTAAGAAGCCGAGGAATTGTTATGTCGCGCAGTGATTCTGATCCGGTCCATCGAGAGCGATTAAAACATGTAGCAATCTGATCCACATGCCGTATACACCGATCTCGATTTTCGGCTTCCCCAAAAGATTCGCTAGCCTACACGCTCCACCTTTCATCCATTGTTTAATCTAAACACTCTGTAGCCGACTACAACGCCAAGCATAGATCTTTTCAAATCTTTCATACACCTTTTCCCGTACATATACAGAGGATTCTTCACAAACATTATTCATGATCTGGAACACAATTATCTTTTTCAACCAGCGCCGGATCACAAACGCCTTCTCGCACACATAGAATAATACAACCCTTTTTTTCCGTCGCGCACAATGCAACTCTATTAACTTCTACCCCGAGCTTTTTATTTCCTTGCTTGTTGGTCGCGTAAAGCCAGGCTCAGCCGCTAGACGTGATCACTGTTGTCCCTGGATTTTCTATAGCTGTCAGTCAGCGGCGGACCCGGAGACGATTGAATTTTCCTTGTCTCATTATATTTAGAAGGACCAGATTATTCGGAAGCTGCCGACAATTCGGTTTTCTTCCCAGGATTGGGTAATGTTGTCTTACTCAGATTGGTTAGGCAACGAATGATGCCACATCTAAGACTTTATCTTATAGCTTTGAAACGAATTTGCACTGCAATGACTAATTTAGAATCGAGCATTCTATTGATTTTCATAAAAACGAATATCTCCACGAGCTTTATTCTGGAAACTAGGTAGGTACTACATCATGATCTCTAAGTCTTGCGCACCAAATCGAGCAACCATTCCGTGGATGCGCAAGAGAATCGGCACTGCAGGTATTTACATGTTTCTCAAACTGTCGGTGGTCGGATTCTTCCATGAAATTGTTGTTTTTCGATAGTCGCTCCATCGCATCATACGCGATACAGCGCACACCTACCCCGAAGCAGCGCCTATAAAATTCGCTCTTTGCAGCCAGTAAACATTTAGAGTGTTGCCATCCCAAACGACATAATAACTATGTCTGGAAACCTCCACCATACCACACAATGTATTTAAAAAGTCATCCATCTTTTTACATCATGTATAAAACCGCCCCGGGCCACTGCTCGTACGTCTTTGAATTTCTATTCGCGCCGTTTATGAAGATGATATAGAATCGGAGTCTGAAGAGGGCATGCAAATATCTATATTATGTATGATGATATTACCGAAGCCACACTTTCCATTGCGATAATCTACTATGTTCATCGGAGAAGGGTTTATTATTCTCGAACAGTTGGCATCTTATGCAAACAAGCGTGGACTTCTTTTATGATTGAGAAGTGTGCTGCCTATAGGTCTTGTAAATAAGATGGCCCGTGCGTAGGACACACACCGATATTCAAATACCGGCGACCCATGCTCAAAGTCAGGAGGAACGCATGCAAATCTAGGCGGTAAAGGTACCTGTCACACCTTTTTTGCCGGGCACGTGATTTTTAAGGGTAACCCTGGCTCGCATTAGTATAGTAATTTGTATACGCCCGGCTATTTACATAATATGCACCAACTACCTGAACCATTTAAATATTTTAAGTTAGCGTGCGTCGGCCAGACCAAGCGTGGCTTCGAAATTAGGGTAGACCCGTGCATTTTTTGCCGTGTTGCATTTTGAAAATAAATTATAGACCTCTACGACGTTATTACTTCGAAGCGTGAAGCCAATTTGTATGTCGAAGCAATATATAAGATATTGAATAATATTTTATTGCATAGTATTAATTCATTTCGTCCGCCCTCCCTCGATAAGGGGTAGCTTTTTCTAATGACGTCACTCTCGGCATCAATCCCTTATCTCAAAGGCATTAGCGCATTAGGCAATCCGAGACATTAATGGCATTCGCGTCTCTTTTTGATCGGTTACTCGGTGAAATATTGCCGCACGGCGATTGTATCTTTATTCTGTACTGCGATTTCTCGTTAGATCCATCCCAAAGTCATTTCAATACAAAAATATGATTTATTAGTATTAAAAAGAGAAAAAAGCACACTCTTTTGCTGCCAATTCCCTGGAAATATAGTCACATTATCTTTTCCGATGCTTTAGTTTTGTATTACTCATTTTTTTCTGCCTCCGGACCCCCCGTTGCAATGTCCAATAACTAAGGGGTTCGATTCGCTCTCTTTCTGCGATTCCACGTTTAATTTATTTCGCTTCGTCCACGACACCCCCGACCCCGCACACCACCCCATGTGTCGCCCATCGCGCCAGCATTGGCATGGTCGTCTGATCCCCTAAAAAACATGGTGTATAATATGAAGGAGGAGGAGGCATAGTTACACACATGGGGGCAGTGAGCGCCCAGCCCCCTCCACCCCGTAAGCCCCGAGTGATGCTGGCGACACCCTACCCGGATCATCGTACAATAACGAAAAAACTACCCTTCCTTAACGACAAGACGCATCAAAACATTATGTCTTCGATGGACTTAAGCTGGCTGCTAGCAGAGCAGGTCTGATGTTCTAGTTCTTGAGGGAACAGTAACGGATTGAATTTCTAGGAGAAATTAAACAGTGATGACAGTAAATGATAAGCTATTTCTGATTGCGATTGTGTCCTAGACTTTTGTCGCATGTTTCGATAAAAAATAACGCGAAATTCACATTCATTTGGGGTTAAACTTCTAAAAATAATTAATCCGTTCTATCTAAATGAGATCTGGACAATTATATTCCTGTTAGATAGCTTATCTATAAAGTAATCCAATGCCGAAATATAATAATCTTTCTGTTTTTTGAACATAAAAATGTAGCTATTAGGTTTTGTGCGCTCTAATAACCATTCGCCAAATGAAACCTTTCGATTTTCCTTTCTTCATTTGTGTATATTTAACTATTAACCATCATTTCTTGTTGCAATCTTGTGTTTGATTCTTGTAATTCGATAAGCGTTTATTTGCATGGACAGCTAAACGGCGAGCCATCCTGTAGTTCGCCCACTATCTCGTCCACCAACCCCAACCAACCCCCTCCTCCCCCAAAACGCGCACGAAAAAGATGTGAAATTTATGGAAATATCTTTGCCATGTAATCCGGCTACGCGCTCGTCGCACAAGACTTTATGGGTACATTTTTACTGTCCATAAAAAAGCCTACCCTGACGCCCGTAGCGCCCGGGCTAATGTGTGGACACGGGGGCGCCAAGTTATGAGCAGGTTGCGCCCGTAAAAACCTCGTCAGGCGCCGATCATATTTTGTTTCCTAGTTTGAACACATTGATATTGAAAACACACGAGCGCGCCAAGTTATAGACACACATTCAATGCACGCTGCAGGGGCTTCTGGCAATGCTCTAACTTAATTTTCCAAATTTTCTGCGCACGAATTTCAAAACGGCTGTCTGCGAATTTATTCCTCGTGGCTTGAAAATGCATGGATAAGATCTTTCTGAACATCAAAACTAAAGAGATTGCCGTGACTTGAATGGGATTTGTTTATAGCAAAATAAATGGCTCATTACCCGAATGGCCTCATCTGCTAACTATTGCAATTAACCCTTGCTATGCGGTGATATCGCAAGAGCTGATCTGTTAATTGGTTTGCCATGCTGTAAATGTCGCATATTAGAAGAAATGTGTGTGCCAAGAGTGGTCGTAAAGCGTTGTGGATAACAAACAAGTTATTCTGTGGTAAAAACGTTCGGCTTGTCTTATCGTCAATGCAGGAAGGCATCGCAGAAATCTCGTTAAATCAACCCAATCAAAGCAAGTTGCTAAGGATACCAACCCCAATAAAAATGTTATTAAAGAAGTTTGAGGGAAATCATGTCAGGAGAACGAAAACAAAATACTTCAAACTTGGTTTGCCAGCGCTAATTTCCGTGTAAAATATATCTCCGCGTGATGAGACGGCAAGGAATGGATGTTAGGGGGTGGGAAGGAAGGGATCTAATCAATGTAACAGACTGATCTAAAAGTTAGCTAGTGGTTTTTTTTCCGTCGTGAGTCCACGGGGATTTGCGAAATCAATCGTGTTCAGTAGAAGAGTTGTAAATCGGAAAACACTAAATGAATTAGCAAAGGACAAGCGGGACTCCATCCACTTTCCACTCATCAACAGTTCTTCAACATCAGCGAATCAATCCTGTTATAAAAACTGGCAAACAGGAGCCGTCTGATAATCCGATTGTTTCGTACAAGCAATTACTAAATTACGTGTTGCCAACACATTTCGATGGGTAGAAAATTTAAGCTATAGTACGTATCTTTGTTGTTTTGTCATCGCTTCTAAATGTGCAGAGTCATTGTCTAACATGGGGTTTCTTTCGGCCAAAGCAAATGACGCAATTGCAGAGTTCGGGAACGTGTTTTCATATTGGATCAAAACTGTCTTTTTTTCGGTACCTTTTGTCCGTCGCGTTTTGTCTTGTGATCTAATTGAGTTAAGGCATCGCAAGCGACCGTGTTTTCGTTCGATTCGTTGCATGATTTGCATTTCTCTGCCGAGGTGTATTAACGTTAAAGACAACGGTTCGTGTCATTGTGGCTTGTCTTGACAAAATATGCAAAAAACTTGGGATTTCTTGTTTCTTTGTATACCAAATACCAATATGTTGATAATAATAATATATTTTTGCAATATTTTTGCAAAATTGGATTTTGATTCTCTGTGTCATGTCATCTCGAATTACAGGACATCGTCATCTAGTTTCGTTGGATCGTGACAGCAATAATTTTTCGCCTAAAATTTGGTAAAAGATTTCGAATCATTTCCGATCGTCAGCATCTTTCGTGTCAGAGAAATAAGCGAGCTCGAATATTCCGCGGTCTTTGTGTGTGAATTAAAGAATATTATCAGAACCAAATCGAGCATGAAAAAATTAAGTCTTTAATAAGAGCGGTCGGTTTTCTGTGACAATTTCCTTGGGGTGGGGATTGTCAACGATGTCCCCGCTTCACTGAATGAAGCAACCGTGAAAAAGAAGAGCATAAAAGACTCGGAAATTATTTACCGGGGTGGGCTTAACCATTTGGCTTAACTTTCACATTTTCTCATTATTTCATCAACCCTAAATTTAAAAAATCTCTACCTGTTATTGATTTTTTTTGCGATTGGTCCTAGGGTGCGCCGAGCTCATAGAATCAAGAAACCTGCTCCCTTTTCACTGCGCTCTCATTTCGCTTCTCGATTGCACGACATTCGGGGGTAGATTCTCCGTTAGTTTTTTTCCTTCTACGCATTTCAATGGTACAGTTTCAATCCCAAGGTTGTATGAACATTATAAGTTCATCCCCTGTGCGACATGAAGATATCACAAGACAACTCGGGGACCGTTTCACGACACAGATCTAACGACAAAAATCATCCCGCTCGACTCCTGATCGAGAAAGTAAAACGAGACGAGTATTGTTCTGACGGGGGCTCAAATATTACGGGAACAATATGATCCAGATTCTAGATGAACGAATTTAGGGGATGAGACTGGGCGACGCCGAGTGGGTAGGGGATGGATGGATACGAGATTGGAAATTTAAAAAGAATCTCGTATATATGTGGAAAGACTATCACCTGGGCTCATACAAGCTATGGGTGGGACAAGCGCACTTCATTATCGGAATACAAAAGATTGCTTAGACTTGCTGCAGAGACGGTTCGATTTTCAGCTCTCTGTGTGCGTGTTTTTTTCTTCTTGTCGCGTGGTTCGCTGGCTTCATGTGGTGCTAGTTGAAGACGAGCTGATTTTGCACTTTTTATCCATCCGTACTTTTGGAATCGCGCAAGTATACCCACATAATAGTTTTTAATTAGAGGCGACCAAGCGTCTGTTGATTTGCTGAGGCTCAAATATAAGTTCATAACCGATTTCCTGCACAAAGCATTGTGAACGGTTCATCTGTAGCCATCCTCCCTAAGGATGCTTCCTCATTTCAGACCAGAGCGCAGGCGTCATCACCAATTCATGTGCCAATTATTCTCTCATAAACAATGCAATGGGACAATAACAAGGAAACGCGTGGGCCACACGGCTGATCGAGTAAACACGTTCCTTTTAACAATATCTGCGTCGGAACTTTTCCTTAGTGGATCCAGACAAAAAAGTTAGAAACCAACAGAAACGGAGCTGCAGTCTCAAATGATTTTTCTTCATTTGAAAAAGGGAGGCTAATTTGTTTGCATGCGATACGATTTACGAGATCTAGAAAATGTTGTTATTCTTCACGGCGTGTCAATTATGGTTTCTATAAAGTTATGATTACGAATATAGTTAAAATAAAATTACGAAAAACTGTAGGATCTATAAAATTATATAGTAATAGCATGGTAATAAAGGATGGTATTCCATTCGCCAAGGTTCACTAAACAATACTTACGTCTATAGGTTGTTCAACTTTTTAATTCAAGATTTATGCAAATTTTCATTCGTGAAATCATGTGAAGGTATGCCTCGGAATATTTCTCGTTGGTCAGTTTTTATTTCCTACAATTTCGTGTTTAGCCCCGAGCCACGTCACTATCAAAGATCGTTACTCTATCGTAAAAACCAACGTTATATTGTAAATTATTTAAATAGTGTTTAATTGTAATTAGTATTATTTTCTCTCCAGCGCCGAGCTTGACTTCTCCAGTCTCCCAGAATGCCCTGGAACTATCATGAACTTTGCACAGAGCCAAATCACGACCTCCCTTCACTGACGATTAATGTTACGAGTTATTTTCCATGCATCCACGGTCACCCCACAGTAAATCCACTCAAAAACATCCGAAACAGACTCGCGTTTTACCGTGTTTTACATAATAAAACCCCGTCGTTACTTACATAAAAACAAACCATATCCCTAACTTAGGCGGGCGTCTCAAATGTACCATAAAAACAGTCTAGAAAATCAATGAAGACCTCGCGATGCACCCAGGTAACACAATATCAGATTACCTATGCCACGATTTACCCGGCCAGTGCGGAAATGTGTCGGAGGATTGACCCCCGCGGGTCGAACATGACCCCACCTGCTCTTAAACAAGGTCGTTACGGACAATTAACACAGTCCACCACCGCGGCGAGCACGTCGGGGAGATCGTGATGCCCTCCGCCCACTCATCGAGCCGCAGCCCTGTCCCCCCCAAGGGAATTCGGCACCGCCGAGCCAGCCGATGACCCCGTACGCAACACCTCGCGCCAAAATAACCAACCCAATAACTCGAGCCGATATCTGCGCCAAAGTTCCGTTTCTTTTTTGCATGATATTTACTTAGACGTTGTATTATCTACGTTGTAACACTTGTCATTGTTGTTGGGTGTACGGTGGTGTACGGTAATTTGACAAAAATTGGAATGGCAGCGCTCTCGCCGGCTATTATATTGTCCAGAAAAATTCTAATTGCTCTTACTGTCGGATTAGTTATGACTGTCACTATAATAAGAGACTTCTGTTTTAATCGTTTGTCTCTCCATAGAAACATGTTTTTGCTTCCCATCTCTTTTCGCCCATCATCTTTTGTTTCCACGTGGTGTGGGAATGGAAAAGTGCGGCATGCATGGCATTCTTCGGCATGCTAGCAGCTCGGATCGGAGATCTAAGTAGTTGGAGTGTACAAAAAAAAGTAGCTTTAATCAAAAGCAAGTAGGAGGAACTTGCTGGTAATACGAACAAGAATGTGTGAAAAGTAGGTGGAGTAGTTTTATAAGAAGCTTCGTTCATTGGTCGATCTGAGAAAACAGGAGGCTAGTTGAGGACTGTGTCTTCTATATATGATCGTGAAATAAATTCTTTATACTTTACTTCTTGCGCGTACGTAAAGAGAAGAGTTCTAGTATAGCTGATATCGTAGATTTTTTTTCGTTACATCTCGTGATCTCGTTTGTTAAACTCTGCGCATTACTCCTAAAACTTCAATCTTCTCTTAGTAGAGCGACACATGACTTTATTTAGTCATGCCTTACGAATAATGGCATTCATTATCAGGCTATCAACGATATGCTACACTCACAGTAAATGATAACATTATTACATTGGAACCTTCGAAATCTGTAACCACACCTGAAATTAATTGTAAATATTTGTAATTGCCTAGACAGACAACTTCTTGTCGTTGACGCGACCACTTTTGAGAGATAACGCGGATTTGACTGTATAAGTGCTGGTATTCATTGACTTTATAGATGGTTTTGACTGAATCTGACATTTACTTAACCCTGCGCTTCGTCGTCGGCGAATGCTATAGCACACACACACCCGCGATGGCCACCTCAATTTGCAAATTGCTTTCTTTTCAATTCACACCTCGCGATCACCATTCAAGGCATCTTAACGATCCAGGATGTCATAATTTTTTGACCAGCACGAATGCTTGTGGGCCCATAAAAAAATCAAGTTCTAAAAGTGTATTGAAGGCGACTGCTCATAAATTATCAGCCACGTGCTGTCTGTTGTCGTTTATTGCCTGGTGCAGCGGTGATCATCGGTGTCTGCCTTATGACGCATGCACGGGATGTTTAGGAAGATTGCAAATGAAAGGAGCCAGCGATTCGGGGTTCGAGTGGAGCCGAAAATCTGTCGGCTGCACCGCGAACCGAGATGATGCCAGGTGTGAAGCTGCGAAACCGCAGCCGAGCCATCGGCATCGACGGGTTGTCAACGCAACGAGAGAGAGATAGAGAGAGACACAGAGAGCAAGCTTCTCATAACACGAAATAAATCGTGAAAGATAATAGCCAATTACGCGAAACCAACGCAGTCAGAATAATACCAACCTTTGCATTTAGCTTCAACATGCATTTAGTATTTTTGTCTTTTTCCTTCGAGCTTGCTTCGCGACATGGCGATGGGTTAAAAATACGAATCGACAAAACGAATTTTTGGAATTGTAAATTTGAATCTGTTTGTTATTCAGGGAATAAAACGCTACCTCTCACCCCGTCCCGCGGGTAGCGTTTTTTCTCTATGTTAGGTTATGTTTGCCGGTGGATGCTGCAGTGGATGCCAGTGGATGCTTATCATGTCGTAATGGATGGACTAGTGATTGATGCATGTCCAGCCGGCCACGCAATACTCGTTATTCGCCTAAATCCTTCCACTTGACATTCAAAGAAAGCTTCTCTAAACAGCCGCGCGTCGATCTGCAGCAATTTTCAATCGTTCGCTCAACTCGAGTCTAAAATCAAACGTGCAATTCTGCATCAGAACTAGGCAATGGTGGATGGAAATTTACTTGTAAATTGGCAGGTTTTCAAACAAGCTTTAAGCGTACGGATGCTGTTTTTTTCTCTAATTTTCTCGTAAATGGCTCTAGTGGCAATGTCCATATAAGAGATGTCAAACATTACAACGAAAGAGTTAAGTTTGTTGCATTCTTGTATGCGCCAGCATTGGAGACTTGAATGCGCGGTAGATAGAATTATTTACAGGGAAGTTTTCTAGAGGCAACGTATATCCATATAACTCTATAGTTAATTAATTCTTTCCCAAGCAAATACATGTTTTACACTATACAGTGTGTGCTGCACATTGCCTGGACGTTGAGATCGTGTTAAATTCTTGTCGTATAAGAAATCAGGTTTTAATAATTAGTTTAAAAATGATCAGGCAGCGTGTAACTTTGCTTCCGTTTGCGAGTGGAGCTCAATAGAGTTCACTTCCATATCTGTCGCAATGCATCGGATCTCTCTTCAATCTGATATGGTTGAAAGAGTTAATACTACGATTCATCTGTCATCAAGCGGCAACTAATATCCTGCATACCCAAAGTAATTAGATTTTCCAACCTCATAGTCCATTATTTACACTAATATTCACAAATAAAGTATATAATTCACAGAACGAAGCGTTCGCAAATTAGCCAAACGAAAATATTAAATTGTTGGACCAAATGGTGATTCTAAATACAATACACGTGACTCACCATGCGCGTTACGATCACTGAAACAATCTAAAAGTAAGACTGCTGCATATCCGACATGGACCATAATCGTCGACTTTTCAACCATGGCACATGCAACAATGTCTTTTCATCTCTGTTAGCCCCCGAGGTAACTATTGCAACTCGGTATGACGTCACACATGGAATGACCATCTGATGGGACTCATTAATCCGTCACTCTTGAAGCTCTTGTAGCCTAGGTACAGTCATACAGCGATGCAGGCACTAGGCAGACACAAGATCAAGCAAACAAAGGCAAGGTAAAACAATCTGATACCCAAGTTACCAATGTATTAAGAGTAAAGAGTGCTTGGCGTAGATCTGTGTAGATCACGGTTGCGTTTGTCACTAAATTAGGAGGCATGTCGACGATGGAAAATTTGATAGAATTGTACAGTGTATTGTTGTTTCTCGTGGCAAGTTCACAAGCACGTGTAAAAAGCGAATACCCACTTTATCTGCGTGGATATTGGTCTTATGCAACGATATTTTTTAAGACAGTATATAACCGTGTGTACTTGTCACAAATTTTTAAGGATTTCAATGTTGACGGAAAGTGTAGGAAGTCGAAAGGCGAGAAAAATCTCACACAGTTAAAAACCAGAGGAGAAGGATACGTGGCTGTTATGATTTCTAATTACTTTGCTCGTTCAGGATAACTGACAATGATCATGCAAAAAATATGTACAGATATTTGTTACCGATTTTGTTTGCGTTCACGTCATTTTCTATTTGTGGTGACTGGTGGGTTAGTGAAGCTATACGAGTAATTACTAAAGCAAATTGCTATCACCGATGATGATGGTAGTAATGACACCGTTGCTTTGTGTTTCGCTGTACATACTAATTAATTATTCGGAGAGGCTCTACGATGATCGATGGTACCTTCGTCTTGAAGCAATATTTGTCTTTGTATCAGTCTTTCAACACGTCTGTCTATTAGTTATTTGCAATGATACATTCGCAAATTTTCGGTTATTTTACAACCAATTAACATATTCGCGAAATAATATTCGTGCTTGACTATGAACAAAAAACAGCTTGTGATTGGCATTTCGACCACTGCCACGCTCCTTTCATATAAGAAATAAGTATAGCTAGCTGCCTTGTACGATTGTTTGCTCTTAGCTTCTTACATCATTACCGGCTAAGGAAATCGATTCGCTATACGATGCGAAAAAAATAGCTCTACTTAGTTATGTGACCGTTGATTGACCTCTGTACAAGTCTTGATTAAATGTCGGGAAACCGGGTCCGCGCAACGTGGTGACTTTTCCTTGCATGCGGCGTCTGTTTCTATTTACCAGCTCTGCACAGACGTAGTACACACCACACGTATACCTTCTATACCGGCCGCCTAGTTGTAAATCGACTCTATATCGATACTGGTTCCGATTCCGCGTCTGATGCCTCTTGGTCTTCACATGCCTTACACTCTTCCATCACCTGGCAAAAGCAATGAGTCTTGTTTTGCAGCCCAGCAAATAATATCGCGGTGGTCGGCTTTTTTTAATTGCTTTTTACTCACTTTTGTAACACATTTTCCAATTATCCAAACTTCAGAAAATTCTATGTGGTTCTTGTATTATTCTTAATAAAAATTGATTACAAAACTGTTAGACAATGTTTCAAGAGAGATATCGATTGATTCGTGTCGTTTTTGTTCCGTTCGTTTCTTTTATAATTACAAAAATAACTATAGTCTTCATCATCAATGTTCTTTACACCGAAGAATCTGAATTCGTCTCAGTTTATTGTACTTTCGTCTGAGAATCTGTTGAAAAAAAATACTTTTCAATGTAGTTTCTTGTCTTGTTCGATAGTTCAATATATTTTCAGTCCATGACGAATTCGCATTTGTCTTGTCTCTGGTCGCGAGTGTGTATTACGTTTATGCGCAATTATTCTGAAACTCATTGCGATAGCGAACGCAAAAAAGTCGACTCTGGCTTCCTCCGACGGCCATTGCCAATTGCCAATTGCCAAACCTGCTGCTAACTCACACCATGCCCATGCCAATTCACACAAAGCCTGGCTTAACCAATTTTTTCAGCTCGTATGGTTTAGACAAACAATTCAACGCTACATGTCATTTCAGGGTGTTGCCATGGATTTAAACTCAACTCCCTTCTTTAACTCAGAATTTAGCAAATAGTAAAACATGGAAGCTCACACCATCCACGTCGACGACCTTAGCTTGAATTAAAAATAGCAAAGAAAATCATGCCATTTTCATAGCCCCATATCTCCATGAAAAAATAAATTTACTTCCCCGCCTCTATATATACTACCACTATATATAGCAAGCTTCAATCTAAATTCCATCGCCATTTTCGAAAGAAAATCTGAATTTTCCCCGTATAGGAGCAGGCTCGTGTACAGATTAGAATGTGCCTGAAGCTGCTACTGAACCGCCTGGCTCTAATCTCACAGTCCAAGCTCTGCTCCTACCCCCAATCTTACCACCCACACTCCGGCGGCTCTCAATATTGGATCTCATCGATTCCGTGCCAGGCCTGAAAGTAATTTCCATTTATGTATTTATCGTTGGGTCGGACTGATTTTTACATTGCCAACCACGGAGCGAGCGTTTGCTTTAACGATAAGTATGCTAAAGGAAAAAAATATCCCTCTATGTGAAATCTTGAAAACCGATAGAAAAAAAATCTTAAACTCAAAGAAATTCGTTTTATAAAAATATAATGCGGGATAGCTGATATTCAAAATCTCTTTCATGTGTCAGTTTATGGCGCTATGCGAAAACGGTGTAGAGACTTTTTTGGATATTGTGATTGCCTTGAATATCCACTCTTATCAGAGCATGCATTACACTTTTATTTTTTTAATGGCGTCCCACACACACAGAGAAAATGATTTTATGTCCACAAGAACATATTTACTCTTATCTAAAATATCATCATTGCCTCGTTTCATGTAACAAACCCATAGATATAATCCTCACTCCTCGACAAAAATAGCTATCCCCAAATCTCAAAGGAACCCGAAAAACTGATGAAACTACTTGCCATAAAACACTTGTTCCAGTAAAAGTATAAATTCGTATTGATGATCAACCCCTTGAAATCGTGACACCTTTCCTTCATGTCCAGCTTTACACCTTTTCAAGTGGGACTTCGTACGCCGAGAGCACAACGCGTTGCTTACTCAACTCCACTCGGCACTCACTTTTTATTGTTACCCGTAAAACGCACGAGATCGCTGTACGCCATCTTGGCTCGACGGTCAAGCCATGCTAGTGATGCTGGGTTTCACACATCAATCCGATCTAGTTAGTAGTTAGCGTCACCGTACTTTGCCATTATTGCACGTAATTTTATAATTACGAATCAGATAACAACAAAAAAATTCACAGCAGTGTTAACTGAAAAAGCGTTAGTGAAAGTATTAAATTACACTGTTCTACATAATTAACTAAGGCATTGAGAATTACATTTTTAACACTGTGTTTTTCAATCTCGGCCTTGTGCAATTCAATAAGACAATTACTGCAGACAAGTATATCTAATCAAATCCCAAAAATGTCTAGCTTAATCTATAGCAGCTCCATGTCGATTAGAATGGCCGAGCGTTGCGCTGCAGCGAACTCAGCAACACGGACAACGCGAAAATGTACTCACATTTTCCCAGTCGACATTTTCCAGTCGTAAAGCACTCTATCAGCCATCATTGCCCAGAACTAATACACTTTGCCATGTCAAAGAACGAGCTTCTGGGGGCCACAAAACTATTCCCAAAATTAAGACTGTCAGTCACGTGCACACCTCGGCAACAATATATTATAGTCATAAGAGTTTTGGTCACAAGTGTCACATAGACTCATACATTCCAGCCACGAACTGCTCGGGCGATGTATTATAAATGTTTGACTTTTTTCCTCGGGGTGGTGGTAGGGGAGGGGGCTCCGCGCTAGCGAATATATTTTTGCCGTGCCGCTCTGGAAATGACTGAATTGTACCGGACGGAGTAATCTTAGACGGAGGACACGGGTCTGGAGTGTTTTCTTTGGACCGAGTATATTTTAAGAATTCATGTCATTGACGCTATAGTTCCGATGCGAGGGGTGCGCGGGGGTGGATGGGAGGGGGGGGGGTGGTTCGCTGTTCCTAGATGTGTCCCACAGGGAAGACGTAAAAATTTGTGACGGGAAAGATGAGAAAGAGGCATGCACATACACACACACACACACACACACACACGCGCGCGCGCGCGTGCGCTTACACGCATGAGAAAATGAACGAGGTTATACGAGTGGGCACAAATTGGATGGACAGCCATGCAGCATGCAAAAGTGCTGATGATACAATTTTTATCTACGCTTACAGTGCTTGTAGGACGAAAGAAAAAGGACGGGTCTTATCTATTTTAGCGAATTGACGCGCGAGTCGTAAACTTATTTCGGACGGGTCCTACACACTTGTTAATAATGCGCGTAGTTTGTTTTTGGGGGCGACGCTGGCACGGAATTTTCATTTATGGGATTCTTTTCCTTCTGTGAAAATGTGTGCCTTTGGGCGTTGTAGTCATTATAAGATGGCGATCATTTCATAAATTCATAAACACTCTGATATTTTATATTTTTTTTCTACACCTGCAATCCGCTACAGCAATCACAAATCAACTGAAAAGATAACTCTTGCGGAAAATTGACTTATAATTTATTAAAAAGCATCTTGACGATGAAATGCAATCAATGAGCGGTCTCGACCAACCCCTACACAGCCAAGTCCGTGTAAATTTTCTTTCATTTTTCCTCTCTTTCGCTCGGCGGTTACCACGGGCAACGCAGACGACGGACCCCCAGCTTTCAATCCCGCCGAGGGTAAACGGCATAAGTAATTTCTTCATCTCGCCCGCGCTAGCGCTCATTTCCCCAAACGCTGCTGCTGCTGCTGCTAGCTGTGCGGCGCGGCGAACCGACAAGGAAATCAACCTGATTTGAATTCATATTGTCATAAAAAGAATTGCACTATGAATGCGTGTGCTCAGCCCCTTAGAACGTGCGTGCGCGCATATAGAGAGAGGTAACGCATTTGCTCGCTGCGTATTTACAGCACCCCAAAGACCAGCCGATGGCATATGGATAAAAATGGACATCATACGTGAGATACATATTATAATTTTCTTACGGTCGTTTGCTGACTTGTCGTGAAAATACAAAGTGTTTCTTTTTTGGTTAGCTCTCTTATTTTTTTGTGCGAATTCAGTTTGTGTTTACAAAATGGCTGCAGTAAACCAAAGTAAATTCAGTTTTTGCATCTCCTAAGATAGAGATTTTCTCATTTTTCTGCACGTTTGCATTTCCACGTATCAGCGTAAATGACTAGTGATAAGGGAAACAATCCCTGTGAAGGCGACCGCCTCCGCGTATCTCATTTAGCGCGAGAGGAACAGAAGACAGGCAGACGAGAGAAAAGCTACACAGATAAAAATACATCAAGATCTCGAAACATTTCCCATGTCCCATTATTGTCGTTCGTCGTTGCGCGTCGTCCATTTTCCTTATTCAAAGTGATCATCGGGAGAGATAAAAAAGAGCCGTGCTATTTCAAAATGTTCCCCGCTCTCTTATAATATGAAGCTGTAAATTACAAAGACCAGTTTGTATTAATGGCTAAAATAGGGATGGAAGGGGGTAGCTGCTGCTGCTGTTCTTAGGGGGTGGCTGGGCGACGCTTTAGCTTCGGAGTCTGCGTCATTTTGCACCCCCACCCCCGGGCAAGGTTTTAAGCCAACAAGAATTCTCCATCCCCGCTCCTATATACCCTCATGGTCTAATGCGATGTAAGCTCGTGTGTAAGATGAAAATGTGGACAATGATTGCATTTTACGAGATTCTTTAGTTTTAGTAATGGGCCGAATCAGGTATCATAATGCAAAACTTTATCCGTGCCATCAATGAAGCCTTATTTTTTCTGTGCCCCATATCATTTTCTTATGATCTTGGAATTGGTATTTATGTCACATATGAACACGAGAAAGGTTTTTTAAATGCTCGACCAGGGAAAATGAAACCGGGGACGACCGTTCTCATCCGGGAACCATCTCGGGCCCCTAGCATAGCATTCTCATTTCATCTCAGAGGCAAGTTTGCGTGGTGGTTTTGCATGCGTGAGATGGTCGAAATTGCGCTCAAGATTAGGCGGAGAAAGATAGCTGCTGCGTGTGTTTCGCTCTCCTCAACACCCAGGGACAGTTCGGAAATTTAGATCCCACACATTTTTCCCTCTACGCTGCCGGGACTTAAATACACGTTTGTCATAGAGGGTAGTTACAATAAATTTGCAAAAGAGAAACGCGCCTGCCTCAACCCCTCCAGTCAAATAAGTAAAACTAGTCGGGGGGGTGTCAGGGGTAGGACGGCCCCGAGGAGGGTGCAAACAAATCTTCTTCTGGACTCGCAAGATTATTCCCTAAAGGATTTTATTTTACCGAAAAAAAAGAAAGAAGGTATGGGTGGGATATGAAAATAGGGGTATATATGCTAAGTGCAAAGTTTAAAGGAAAAAGGGGATGTTATATTGCTTGATAGCAGACGTGGTGGGGGTTTTAACTGCACCAATCAGAATTCTCGTTTTGAAATCTCTTGTTTCAATTGCACACATCTACATCTCACACACACACACACACACACACGTCCTGTTGTAATATAAGGGAAGTTTTCAGTAGCGCTGTTCTCTCTCGCACCCTCTCTCCACCCCCCATCCCCCCAAGTTTCCATGCGAGACTTTCCGAACATTTCTTTGTCTTGCTCAGTTTCCGGTGATTAGAGATGCGTTAGAAATAAATAAGGCGTGGAAATGGGCGCTCGCCTTTGCATTTCACGCAGAAATATATATATAGAGAGAGAGCCATGAAAATATAATAACGAATCCGAAACCTCAGGACCGGAGACAAGGAAGAACAAAACAGAAACTGTATGGAGAATTTTTCAATATTAATGGCATAGATTTTGCGGCGTTTTGAGAGCCTTATTCGCGTTGTTTTCTCTAAAACGTCTGATATGACTGGCTTTATCTTCTTATGTTTATTGGAGCTTATGCAGTGTATATACATGCTGCTTACAGAATGGCTCTCAGAGGCTAATATAAATCAATATAACTTATTACATATGAGAATACAGCTACTTTTCCATGCTGGCGTAGGTACGCTATCGGCACAAGATTACTGTAGCGGTTTCTTTAATTGACAACTGAACTTAACTTTATAGAATATTATCCTGATTGCTATGGCCGATTGCTAGCCAGCACAAAGATGCTTGCCCATATTCGTATAAATCAAAAAGACACATAGCCTTTTCTTTAATCAATTATATTGCGGCTAATGACGCGATGCCCCGATAATAATGATTAACCATCATCATTGTATCTGAAGAAATTAATCTCCACCTGAGGACGGGTAAGATTTTACAACATTAAATACCAGGATTAACGTGCATATTATAGAAACTGGAGAAAAGCCGACGTATGCTGATTTAATAGAGTAATTTATTACACAGGACACGGATACATTTGAATGGAACCACAGTGAAAAAAAATCGGTACAAATCTCCAGAACGCATCTCTCCACGGTTGCGTGTTGCCTACCTATATAAAGCCATTTGTGTTTGATACAATAAATATATGCTTCACTATTTATTTAGTGGAAATATATAATACCCAACCAATGGTTTATTACAAAATCGGGTACATGAAAGCGAATTACAATAAATTCACTTCTCCTATGATATCACATTATGAATCATTTGGGCTGACCGTATCATTTGTAAAACTCATTCCTCCTGATGTTCAGTCCACGCACTAATTAAAATTTATCGCGTCTTCCATTGCACATCGCAAAGCTTTCCTATACCTACACATAAGTCGCGTCCGTGAAACAGAGAGAAAAACTGAAACAACCCCTCGCATTGGGTTTGTACTGAATGTTAAGTCATCAGTATTTAGGAGATTGCTGCCAAAGGGGATTTCGGTTTGCTATTCAATAAGAAAAAGGATTGGGCCTTGCACATTTCGGTCTGGCGATGATGAAATCATAGGGTTAGTTAACTCTCATGGATGGAAAGATGGAGGGGGCGAAACTTTTCGGTAATGCCGATTCCCAATCAATATGGCGCACTGTTTGAGAATTAGATTCGCATGAATACTTTTCCTCGCCCAAGTTTCGGCTAAATTGGTAGAGAGAAATCTGAAAAATAGTGCTGTGCTCAACGAAAGAGGTGTGCATGTATGGATAGTTAAAACCACGAGTTTATTGTGCGCTCTTTGGGGTCGAAAAATCGCGACAGTTCCAAAAACCGATTCATTAAGCCGCGTCTTTAAGGCGCGCCTGAGTTTTGCCGAACTCATTTTTGCACTTTCAAAAGATCTTATCACCAACAGCAACAGATCAAGTTCACTGCAGAAAAAACAGCTCTGCTTTTGTCATACTTTTGTCACTCCACCCATAATGGATTGTCACATATTTTCTCCTCTTTTAAGGTAAAAGTATAAGCGTTGCTGCAGCAGCCACCCCTCAAGGAACCAGTGCATTGTTCTCGCACCTCTGCGCGGAGGAATGCCTCACGGCTGTCCCAGGTGTTTTTAGAAACACAGCCATGCACTATTTTTTAAATGCCATTCTCCTCGCGAGCCATTGTCCAACAGCGATTCTCCAGATATTCGCTCACACAAAGCGACCTCTTGATTACCCACAGGCCGTTTAGCACCTTCGAGCACCATCATTGCGTAAGATCTGATCGCTACAACATTTTAATGGCGGATTTTAACGGATCTCATTGTCCTTTACACACATTTGGGCTTCTCAAAATTTAATGGCACCCACTAAACATCCAGATGCTGGCGCGTCCTAAACTGGACACAGACAATAATATATTCGAAATCACGAACAACGAAAATTTTATGTCTAAATTGAGCTCTTAAACTATTAACATGTGGACAGAAAAAAAACACATCCTTCTGATCTTTGACATTTTCTTTCAATCCGATCGCAGTGCTCATTGAAAAATTCGCCATCTTCAAATGCACAAACCAATCATCAATAATAAAATACCTGGAATTAACAAGCGCGCACTGTTTGAAAACTGCAAACATCGTACGCCTGTCTCCGTGCGATAGGATAAAGAAGAAGCATAGCGTTCAGACACGGGACACATAGGTTTCTGATGTCGCCCAAGACATTGTACATCCAGCATGCATCTTGCATCTTGGGTTTGCATTCCTCGGGATGCTTGCCATAATTCACCTATAGTCCTTGCCTGGCCGGCATTGTTGGCTGCCTAGAACCGTGGGTGGGTGGTTGGCGTCATTTATAGTATTTCTTGAACAAGAGGGGACATAAAAGACTCGCTGTAGATACGTTCGAGTCGGTCCAAATCTTGTTTATTGGATTCCTCCCTAGGTCTCATTATTAAGAGACCGCATCGTTGTCATGCTTTTTGGACACTTTGGTCCACATTAAGTGAGATTTAGTGGGATAGTAAACTATGATGTAAGGGTTAATAAACGCGGGGTGGGACGGCGGTGGAATGGTATAAATGATTTTGATGTACTGTTTATTGTGAAATATACGCTAACAGTCGTTGTATATAGCAGGGTGGCGGAATTAAGTTTTTTTCAATAAACAGATAACTTGTATATTATATTCTGTCCATCTTTAATATGTGGCTTGATAGATTAATTCCAAAGCTGGCACGCGCTCTATTCATAATTTCCTTGCAAGTTTTTCCTCGCATTTTCGGAATATCACGAGGCGGATGAAGTTATGACTGACATTCCAGCCGTCTGACGAATACTTTTTACTCCATTATTTCACTCACTCCAAACACGTGTTTTTATTTATTTTATACATTCCTATATTGCTATTCTTATCCTTCTAAGCTCTTGCACCTACACTATACATTAAATTAACCGACGAATCAATTATAAGCGTTTTTTTTTTGGTGTGCTATAGGTGTGACAATTTTCAATTTTAAATCGTCGCAAGTTGTTTAGAGGTCTCTTAGATGTGTCGCTTGACTCCTTAAATACTAAACTGGTTACTGCACGGCCTGAGATTTTAATATAAGCGCATGGTCTGTGGAGATGTTTTATTCGACCGGGACCCAAGACGCTGCGGCCGCAGAAGAAACGCGACGCGATTGCTGGACAACGGTCCTCGGATCCATGGCCAATACAAATCTTAGATAATATACCATTCGGTGAAAACAATAGACGGAATAACGAGCGCGGGACATTAGTCTGTCAACGTGGCAAACATAAGTCAAAAAATAGGCTAAAAGAATGTGACTGTTTTTAAAACTTCTTCTTAGCTGCATCCAGCTATAGGAGTTTAGATCTTTGGTGCGCTTTTTTAACTAACGTGTTTTTTTGGTTTGTTTTTTTGAATAGATATATACCTACCATTATATTATATATTATGGTGTATATATTAACGATATTCTTTTCACGGAGTCTCACCACCCGAACATGTCAACGGATTTCTTCTCCTCGACATTGTTTTAATCTCGTGACTAGATGGTCCTCCAGCTTCCAAGGATGGCTTGCCGGCCCACCGAGAAAAACTTCAATTATTCATTAAACGTTTTTGAAGACGTAGAAATTAATCGCACACTAAATTATACAGTTTATCTGTTCGGATATATTATTGTAGGTATAGTATAGGTACATTTCAAGAAAAATGTAGTTATCTAACACAACAGACGTTCATGTCTACTTACCTAAATTCTGTTTAAAATTTCAATGAACTCATTATGGGTAGAAACAACGTATTGCAAAGAAGGTAAAGAGCCAAAGTTTTTGAACAATTTTAATCTTGAACAGGCTGCAAAGCACATAATCACCAACAAAGATAGTTTCCGTTTTTCACTCATCCAACAAAATCAACTTCTGCGTTCAACAATTCAATGCGTTCAAAGCGTGCAACGAGATATTCATGATAGTTATATCCTGGTTGTCAGGTAACGCGTATCAGCTGCGAGGGTAGTTTCAAAGCATCTTGCAACTCTAATTGACAGTCGTCGCCCGAGAGGGGGATGAAAAAAAAACTCGAGCGATTCCTCTCTTACCCCGGCCAACCCTTATGTGTGCAAGCCCCAGAGTTCGACGTAGTTTACTTTCTATATCGCCCATGCCCGTGTGTGGAAAAGGGACCTCCGCTCGCTCGCTAGCCGATTGCTTCATTATAATACGTTTCCTCGCTTTTCTTTGCTTTTCACAAAAATGCAACGTCTCAGTGGGTTTTTTTCCTCTCCCTCACCCGCCACCGTACGTCCCTTGCCAGCTTGCTGCGCACCGCCTCGAGTTTTCCCTAATGAAGTAGTTTCTTTTTATGTCCCGCATTTGTTTCTTTCTCTATCAGTCGCATTTTCCGCCTCCCTCCCTCCCTCCCTCCCGATATATAGTACCTACCCCGGCGCGGCGTCTTTATTTTACATCTTCTAGCTTCTTTTATGTGAGATTCCAATTCCTCCATTTCATTTATGTAAAGTCTTCTTTACGGGCTGATTCACCAAAGAGAGCTGGTATGGGCGACTGGCGCTGCTTGCTTGCCGCGTGCACCCGGCATTCACATTCGCATCCGAGTTGGTAATATGTGACACGGGAAGCCACTTCCATCTCGCTTTTAAACACACTCGCAACGAGCGCGAGTAATGGAAATTTGTTTCCCGGCTGAGATATTGACGCGTGGCCGGGAAAAGCTAACGGGAAACTCGCCTCGTCGATGTGTGTTTTTTTTTTATCAGCGTGATGTAGAATCCCGGATAGTTTAAATTTCCCAGATTACTGCACGTCGCGCAGGCCGCCGGCTTTTCACGCGACGTGGCCTTCGGATCGGCTGCGACGGCTGCGCCGGCTGCGCGCTTTCCTTCATAGTTTATAACGTACATTATCGTGGAAATCCGCTCGCAGATTGTTCTCTCATTTTCCCGAACTTTCCCGAAGTTTGCCGGAGTCACGAGACGCCCGCGGCTGCGACTTGGGGTGACGAACCATGAAATGAATCTCGAATCCACTTTAAAAGAAACTAAAAATAAATATCTTTAGTGAATGACATTTGCAATTTCTTCCCGTCGCCTCATCCCTTTTCAATCTCGTCTAGCCCCGCGTTTTGGGTTTCTTGCTCTAAGCCTTGCGTCCGCGTCGCATTCAAATCATTCCAATTCTCATATATGCCAAGACGCCGCCCCCTACCTCGCCCCTACCACCCTACCCCCCACACATACATACACACATGCCAAAATATCAAGCTGAGATATACGAAACATACACACACACACACACACATATCCTCAGAGAACTGAATATTTCTACATATTTCACTTTGCACAAATACATCTCAATCAATCACCTTCGTTAGACGCCTATTCAATCAATCTATACAATCTTACGGCTAACACAGAGGAAATCAATGAAATTCACATTTTCAATCGACCCAAATCTCCAGCCTGCATCAAACAATTCCGCTAGACGTCGTTTCGTCGACGCTAGATGATGATAATTCAGTGTTATAATATCGCAGCGTTGACTAGGCGAGTTCACGGAGATGCCCTTTGACCGGCCAAAGAAGTGGCAGCTCTCGATGGCGATGCTGGCTACAGATCTCGGAGAATCTCATCTGCTTAGCGCTCGTGACCAGGACGCATGCTCGCGGCGTGCAATCACACTCTAATTGCACAGTGCTCACTACTCAGTCGTTAATGTTGTTACTTTGCCGTGTTGCCAACCGCACCCCTGACGGTAATGCCAACGTGCGCTAGCGTTTCTGGCCGCTCGGTCTTATGTGTTACCCTAGCGTCGTGAAGACGTTTATGGCAATGCTTAGGCACTTATGATTTCAGAATGGTCAATGCAGGGAAATGTGATTTGATCGACGACTTTAAAAATATAACCTTCAATACGTAAAAGGAAGTGGCCTTTTTTTTTTAGCTGGTGCGTTTATGTTTTTGTTCGTATTTGATTGAGATTGTGAACTATGGCGTAGATATTTGCATTTGTGCACAGGCATAACACGCGGGCTTTCAACACCTCTCCGTGGAATTATGAAGTCTTGTGTCTCGCATTTGCCGGCATGATGGGCTCATGCTGATGGCCACTAGAATGTAGCGTCGAGCGGTCGTGATAGAAACATAATTCGATAAAAAGAAGGTGCATGAAAATTAGCGTCTCGCTGGATCTAGAGAAAGATGGTTATAGGCTGTGACCAGTCATGACTGACTATGATTATTAGACAAGGCATGTCTTCGAAAAACATAATTGCGTGTAATGATTGGAAGAGAGAACATAGGAACCAAATCGATAAATTCAAATGGTCGAAACGAATTCTGATGCCTGCTCAGATGATTGTAAATTTTCGTAGAAATTTGCACACTCGAGTCGCGTAGAGCGAGAGAGATGGAGATACGTTGTCAATTCGAATGAGCAAAACTAGTCAAATTAAAGCGGCCATTGAAATCTTTAAGACGTATTTTACTTTCAGCATTAATTTCTGTTCGTAAAGTGGGTCGACGTTTCATTAGCATACAAGAGTTCTTTGTACCAGTGGACTAATTTGAATTGAAGCGCCTTATTTTACCGTCCTACCATGTCCTTGTGTAATAGTATTTAGCTGTTTATTTTTCAACGGCTTGATTGAATATCGTTATGTTACATTTGTTGGAGAACTTTTCAATTCTTCGTGCGAAATCAGATGAAGCAAATTAAGTATTCCTAAATATTCTCTGCTGATATTCTGACAGTGTGAACGTGATAGGAATTCGATCTCTCGCCAGATGCTGGATTTGGTTCAATAAATCATTGCTCATTACAGTTTTACCTTCACCCATCCACTTAAAAGATTTATTATAAACGAAACCCAATGGAACCAAAATACTATTGTTCTGAAACAGAAATAACGGTACACCCCACAATAAACTAGTCTAAAAGACAATGTCACCTTTTACTAATATCAGTGAACCACATGACAATGGCTTTGTTCCTGCTGGTTTGCAAAACTCTCCTTTCGGAGTCTTTCGTCTAAGGAATTGGGGTTGTTTTTCGAAAAATCGAGTTCGAAACGTTGCAACTTTCTATTAAGACGCCTGTAATTGCTGAGAGGTAAAAGGGTTTCAGGTATATGTTTTGAGGTTTCCGCTAATTTTTCGCTTCGCCTTTGCCCCCTTTGGGACCAACCCTTGGGTGTTTTAAATGTGAATTTGGGTCAAGGCTATGAAGCTGGCTAGACCAAAGCAAGATATTTACCTCAGAAAGAGTGCGATATTTTAATTCCAAATAAAGTTCACGACAAACCTTTCTAGCCTTCATATTATGATATGAGCCAATTTTTCATCCTCTGTCCCTCTTCCAGTTGCTTTCAACTCTCCAATCTTCTTGTGCCCATGGCAGCGTAGGAGACGGCGTATTTCGGTTTTGAAACACAAAGGCGATATTTGAAGCTATTAATGAAGGAAATTTAAGCTGTTGTAAGGAATCTGGTAACATTAGGGGATGGGGTGTATACCTATTTACCTTGTCTCAACCAGCTAGGGGCTTTGCTGGGAAGAATAATAAGAAAGAAACATGGTTACACATATACAATGATGGAATTAGGATGAATAAACCCATTGTCGGGCAAAGGTTTTTAGGGAACCATTCATGTGGAAGCATTACTAAAAGAAAAACCCAGAAAAACAAAATTCGAGACATTCGTTTCACTAATTATTTATGGGTGAAGAATTGCGTTAACGAACCTGAAGTTTTTTTTTTCTCTGGTATCCATCGCGTTATCGGATGAGAATCCACGATCCGGTGGCAGCGATTCAGAGACAGTGTACTCAAAGGCAATTTGTCAAATGAAATCTCGAATGTGTATTAATACCCATGGCTAAACAAAGTGAAATCCACGCTATTTTTTCCTCTCCTTCGAGCAAAGTTCGAGAACTTGAGACCGCACTTATCGAGACAGACGTGCATAACGTCGTGGATTCCAAAATAATAACCAGTGACAAAGAAGCTACAAAGCGAATCACGTTTTTTCTTTCGCCTTGCTCGTCTCTCCGCACTTGAGACAGTTTTTCCCCGAGCGCAATTAATCGGAACCGCAGCCACCGAAATCGAGACTCGTTGAAAAATCGTGAACTCAGTCTGTCGCAAATCTCAATAAAATAAATCTAGCCTGTAGATTTCTAAAGGATCCCGTGTTTATCCATCTCCTCCAATCTGTATTATGCGCGAGTGGCTTAATTTCTGGACACGTCGCTTCTAGTAGATCTTTGGGATTAGGTGCTCCCCTCCCTCCTTATCCTCCCATCCGAAATCTTTGGTCCCTGAAGGAAACAAAGGTGGCTGGAGTTTGTAAAGGACCCTTGCGAGATTCTCGCATCCCCACTGGACCTTGGTGACCCGATTCACACACCTCTGATAGGTGTATATAATATGTTCTGTGCAGGGACGTTGAACAGCGTCGAATCAACTATCATATATTTGCTATCTCGCCGGCTTAGCAGATGCCAAACGTTCATTTGGGATGCAATAATTATGCAATGTAATGACTGCCCCTGTGACAGCAACGAAAATATGTCACTAAAATAGTGTATGTTGGCTTGTATCCGAGAATACCACGAGTATACATTAGTCTGTTGTTGGCTATTGTACAGCGAGCAGTGTGCATCTAGTTGTTTACTAGAGGGTACCTTGGGCGCTGGGCTTGAGAAACGGAAAATAGATGGGACGCGACAGTTAATTGTTATGAAAAGCACGGAAAAGACTGATGACTGGAAATCTGGTTGGAGTGGTGGTTATTTTGTGTCGGCCGACTTAGAATTGTGACAATACTGACCAACGAGCACGGTTCCGTGTCACTGCTTTCAACCTTCAAGTCTTGCTGCTTTTAGGGGTTGTTTAGCGTGTGTTTTTTCTCTCTCTTCTTGGGTGGGCGAATATGATAAGAATTTAATCCCCAAAGATGAGATCAGGAGATAAAATATTCAAACTGTCAGACAATCAAAAACTAATGTGCAATATAACTTTTTTTCTCGCTCAATAGTATTGTATACAATTTTGAGAATATTCAGTTATATTCTAGCTCGTCTACCTGCTTCATAAAGAATGTGATTTAGCACAAAAGTTAAAAATTCAGATCAATCACACGATATAAAACAAACTCGGGCTCGGCCGCAAGTCCGTCAGCTATATTTTCTCATTCATGCAACGGGCAACGACAAAAAATGACCAAATATCTAAAGCAAACTCTACGTTTCTTTTGCATTCTCCACAGCATAGACGGGTTTTTTTTCTTTTGGTCACAAGTGCAATATCACAAAAGAACTGGACCTTTGAATTTCGTAGAGTTTTGTGTCATTAAAGATCACACGGAATGAAGGTTGATTTCACATGGTCGGAGCATATTTCATTTGTTGCTAACAGGGCTGGCTTCCTGTGTATAGGTTTACAGCAGCGAATTATAAATGTGCGTAGACCGTCAAAGAAATACCGTGGGGGGACCTCGATATTGTGAAGAATTACAAATAAAAATGGTCATCTAAATAGGCTCACTTTTACAAACCCCGCACCCCTACTAAAGTCACCACCACTTCACATACTTCACAATCCGAATCGAGAACTTGGAGACATTGATTGAATTCCTTTGGGAAATAATTTCGCCACGACGCAAGACTGTCACTTCCTTTGGAGAAATTACTTCACGGTATAATCCTTAGCGTCCATCCTGATTCAGATACCGTTTCGCATAGTGGACATAAACACTTAAAATTTCGCCTCACTAAATCAGCTAGATTGATCAGACATCAATCTTCGAAGAGACACACAGAAAAAAAACTGGATCTTCTTCCAGCGTTGATCCAGCTTGCACAAAGCGACAGATTCAGCTGCTCATTACATAATCCATCCACCCCGACGACGGGCGAAATTCTTAAAGAAAACTGTTCTTTGTGGGTTTATTTGAAATTTGTTTGTTGAATTCATCAGGCAGGGCCAGGTGCTAAATCTTTGGTGGATTTCATCCCAAAGAGATCGGCTTGGATGCAACGAATCGGCCAGGGACACTCGCTAGCAATGAAAGCACTAGACAATCCCCAAATTTTTTTTTTCGTTCGTTTACCTTGTACATTTTCACCGTCAATGTTAACAGTCATCCAAAATATTGAAGCACAGTCACACGAAATAATAATGTTAGATCTGAAATAAGCAATTGAGGGATTTCATGTGTTCATTTCTTATATTTCCTGCTGAATGTGTAAGAACGCTTAACATCATGTTATCGACAGACTGTACCGGTCCATAGGGAGAACGTACATTAAGCATGTAGCAAAAATCAGTGTCAGTCCTAAACAATTAACCATCGAGCGAGAACTATTAGTTTATGGTAGGTTTGGTAATCGGCTACGGGCAATCAATTATCACGAATGTGAATGAAAACCCGAAAATCAGTGACAGGTAAAAACGTAGAGGGGTGTACGTCGAACGAGAGAGACAGCGCGACGACGCGCAAACTTTCATAGAAAATCTTTTCTCTTTTTTGGCTGCAAAATAATGCTTACTTTCGTGTATGTGTGTGTGTGTGCGTGAGAGAGGATAGAGAGAGAGAGAGGAACCTAGTTTATTGTGTCGTAGGGAGCCGATGGTCACACAAAAGCACACGGTCAAATGATCAGCGAACGCAGCATCAACGCGACATGACTGATGCATCTTATCCAATGAATGCTTCGTTATTTTTAATGCCTCCTCAATATTTTATTGCGTTTCGGCTCCTGCACTTTGAGGCTGGAAATATTAAATAGGCCTAAGTCATAAATGCTCGCACACACACACACACACACACACACACACACACACACACACACACACACACACACACACACAAAATACAGTTGTGTAATTATGCAAAGGTGCTCTCATTTTATTACAATACTTTTTTAAGTTTTTTGAGCTAAGATATTACTGCAATTAGATTCTGTCCGTATTAGTGCTAGGTACTACAAAAAAATATGGGAATAGGAAATTGGAAAGTGTGGATGGATGTAGCCTGTGTATAGACGACATCCAGCGCGAGCGTTGATTTGATACATTCTTGATCTTTCATCCAGTGCGTGGCGTCGATCCCTTCGGCGTCGGCGTCGGCGTCGGCGTCAGCGTCGCCGTCCCCAAGTGTATCATAAGGGCGCATAGACGGAGATGTCGGGAAATTGAATTCGCCCGGATAGATTTCTCTTAGCGCCCCCGCGAGGGCAGGGTGGGGAGGTGGCTTCTGGAAGAGGGGGGGGGGGGGGGCTAACTTTGGATTTCCGAAACAACCCTGAAAACGTGTTTTAAAACAAGATTGCTGGATGTCGCACTGTGAGAGTGGTTAGGCTGTGTGGAGGTGCCGGGTTTCGGAACTGACTTTTTTGACGTTGTTATTAATGTTTAAAGTTTGCTTGGTGGCTCGCAGTAAATTATTGAAAGCGTGTTTCCCATCATTTTGTACTATTTTTTTTGTAACAATGTATTCTATCTGGAAAGTAACGGAGTGTAAGGGTGGACCGTGCGTGTGGCGGCACAACCGAGGGCACAACTATATTGTTCCCGAAATGTCCGCACACAATGGCACATTTTTCCATATATTGTATTGAATTATTTCAGTTACACATTTACTAAGAGAAATAACTCGTAATAAATAACATTTCCTCCCCCTTTCCGATGTATGGAGGAAAAAAAATATTTTTTAATGGCAAACTTTTTGATATCAGACAATCACTTAGTTGCGACGACTTTTCACAATCAAACCAGGGGCTAAGGGTTCTATTTCGATGAGTCATTTATCATAACTATACCAGGAAATCATGTAAAATATATTTAAAGTAAACGGTTTGAAACATTCAAAAAGAATCCGATTCTTTCTATTGTTGAATATTTGAAAAGAGAGGCAAGCGTGCAATGGTGTAGTATTTTTTAATGGTGAAAGGGGAATCATACATATATGATACTCTTTGCTTGCCGAACCTTCGATTTATACAAAAATATTATCAATCGTTTCGTAACTTTAATTATTTATGCAACTCACAGTTGGTATTGTTTGCTTTTTGTCATTTTTCATCGCGAGAAAATCCGGACACAATTGAACCGACTTCCTCGTTATTCCATCACATCTAGAAAGCTTAATAGCTCACCGAAAAAAGATACCTATAATTTATTCAAACATCTTTACAGCCCTTCCAAAAAATATATATATATCTCGACGATATCCTGACAATAATATTATAGTCCCATAAAATCGCCAGTATTCTGTCATTATATTATTTCCATTTCGTCTCCTATAGATTATCTATTTAAATGTCGTCTCTCTTGTCCAAGAGATATTTTATTCTCGAGTCTGCATGGCGAGCGAGGTTGGCCCATGGTACGTGGTACGGACTCGAACCGTGGGCCCACCTCGCATGCCTCGCCGACGTTACAGTAAAAATATATCCGACTTGCCATCCCCTAAACCTAAAGACTTTGGAGATAAACTTGCCATCAGCTTGTGACTGGCTATATAGATTTAGATTCTTCTAAATCGTCTAGACCTCTAGACAATTATACTGGATAACGCTAGAATTGCTTCCTTGAATTATTTCCTTGGTGGGTGTACTCCGTGATAGTTTTGTAATGGCCATATATTTTTGTCTTCCAGTTCAGAATCAATTGCCCGACATTTTCTTTGTTTTATGGGTTCTCTGACGGAAATGTCGAATGCAAATGCAATCTTAGGCTGTAGTTTATGTCGATTTATAGATGGTTTGTTTTGTATTTTTAATCTCGGTCTCAATTGATTGTTTTAGCATGTGACAATTTTTATTCCATGTGTATCCTATCTGTATGCTGAGTGAATGAGATGTTGTTACTTGATTGATACTACATTGCATTTAAAGACTGTGCATTGAACAATACTAAATGGAAACATAGTCATGCCGATGTTTTACACGGTCTGGACCAAAGGTAGGACACATTTTCCAAGACAAACTTTCCAACCATCAAAACTGATGCAAGCATTCTCATCGAATTCTAACTGTTGTTTCCGATCTCGGTTTCAAAAACGAATTTCACTACAAAGTCTCTCTTGTAAATGTCCAACCCCGCAGCATAATCACATTATGTATAAAGCAATTCTTTATATTATAATCTAATTGAAAATTTAGATAAAAGTTCTGTCAAGTGATACGTTTTCCTCTCGTTCATTGCAGTGTTTGACTCTTCATTCGAGCTTGGCATTCTATCCTCAGCTAAGGTTGGTACATTTTACAAAATACTCTAATTCTCTACAAAAGATTGTATTTGAATAATATGATCAAATTCGTAGTAGATCACAATGAAATACCGGGGTCGGAAATCGACAGTAGTACATACCTATTTTATAACCTCTCTTGCATCTAGTAGCAAGTTGCTATATGTTCACAACATGTTTACCACTGTGCATGAATTAGGGCATGGCACCCGTGAAGGCACCCTGCTTGTTGATATTTCACGATCACACCCCTTTCATACCCCTTACATTTGTCACAATTTGCATACCGTCTTAGATCTGTACAACTGCAGGGCACATGCTAGCGCGTGCCATGCAAATGGAAACATCTCCATTGCGCTCGAAAACAAGTCCAGCAGAAATTTTCTCCTCGCTATTATTATATAGGGGCTGAGTTGAATAACACTGTGGTGTATGTGTGTATATCTCATTTGCATATTATAATAATCTGCGGGGATATCATTGTGATGTGCCTAAACCACATCAAATGGGATCTCTAATGAAGGAGATGACAAAACGTCAGAAGATATGTAAAAGTCGGTAGGTGGGAATTAATTCAGCTACATTTTTTCCTAACAATGCTATTCACACCTCGGCGTAATTGCAGGAGCGCCTTAAGTTCTCCAGGCTCGTTGGCTGCCTATTGTTGTGCGACGTTTTCAGAATGAAAGGATGGATTTTTGGAGCGGGGAAACGTGCATCCCCCCTGATAGGATATTATAACATAGAGTTATAATAATGCTTGCCAAAAAATAAAAGGGACAGTTTATTTATGGTCGTATCCAGATTTTAATGGTAGTTTCTCTTGATAGGATTTTTTTCAAACAGTGTATCACCCCTAAGAGTGAACAATGTGAATGGTCCATGCTGCAACCCCCATGCATTCCGTTTCTCTGTGTGGCGTAGCACTGCCAGTTGCCACCCCTAGAGCCTAAATGTGATGCTTTATCCACATAATTCTTCGACGTTTCTAATGGTGGAAATCAACACTAATCAGCTTTTGTGGCATTGAATTTCCTTGCGGAAAAAACAGTTAGTTCCCTGGCTCCGTCTATACTTGAATCGAATCACGTTTCGCGAAGAAGGGCCATCCAAGGTTTTCTGTTAAATTAAAAATAATTGGGCCTTCGCGATAAAAATTAAATTGAAAATAATTGACCTACATTTTGTCCGGAGTCAATTACATTTAATAATTTACATTGATTTACACAGTATGATTATAATACAGAAAGCCGTTTTAATTTATTTATAAAAATCACTATTCATTTGCACCTCCGTTTAGAAATTTGACACATCTTGACACATTCCACCGAATGCTCTTAATTTATGAATACGAGATGGCCGATATATTATAAGAAACGTCAGTCTGACATTGTCATGCCGGAAGTATGCCAGTTTTTTTAAATGAAGATTAATATTGGATAATGTCGCCGCGAACGATATCTAAAAAATACGAGAGCCATGATTACGAAAAGTATGAGAGCATATTCCTGAAACGAGTTGATGAACGAAGAGGCTACTCATACACCCTGAGAAAAGAAGTATTTAAATGGGTAATATTTTTACTCGTCGGATTCTTTACCGCCTTGGCTGGTGCATGCCTTGAAATCTGCGTGGAAATCGTGGCCGAGGTGAAATTCTCACATATCAGAGACTTGATCGATGGGTGCCCCAGCTGCACTGCAGCCCCGATATGCATATGGATCTTGTCCAACATTGTTCTCGTGACGGCGGGCGCCATCCTCGTCATCTACGGGGAGCCCGTCGCCGGGGGCAGCGGCGTCGCGACGGTCAAAGCTTACCTGAACGGCGTCAACATCCGCCACTTCATCCACATACGCACGTTTCTCGTGAAGCTCACAAGCGTCATGTTCGCCATCACGGGCGGCCTGGGCGTCGGCAAAGAAGGTCCGATGGTCCACGCAGGCACCATCATCGGCGGCGCCTTGTCGCAAGGCCGGAGCGCCATCCTGCACAAGGAACTCAAGTGGATGTCCTACTTCCGTAACGACTTCGACAAGCGAGACTTCGCCGCCGCCGGCGCCGCTACCGGCCTGTCAGCCGCGTTCGGAGCGCCGATCGCGGGCGTTCTCTTCGCCCTTGAAGAAACCTCGAGCTTTTGGGAACAATCGCACGTCCTGCGCGTCCTCTTCGCCGCCTTCAACGGCACATTCTTCCTCCACCTCTTCATGAGCACGTTCATCATGAAATTCGGTCAATTCAGCGCCGATGAATTGCTTAACCTGGGCAAATTCTCGCTGGATATCCCGTGGGAGCTAGCAGAGGTACCTATCTTGGTGGCCGTCGGTGCGATCGGTGGCGTCGTCGGCGCGCTGTTCAACTTCCTCGCCTACCACCTGGCGTTACTGCGTCGTCGCAAGCCGCACTGGAGCTGCAGACACGTGGTCGAAGCGTCCCTGATCGGCGTCCTGAGCGCCCTCATGGGTCTGACCTTCGTCTACGCGACGACCGAGTGTCGCCCGATCTCCGCCAACGCAAAAGAGTGGCAACGGAGCGGCGTGCAGAATCCATGTGCCAAGGACCACTACAACACCGGCAGCAGCCTCTGGATGCAAACCTTCCAGGCTGACATCCGGGCGATGTTCCACTCGACACCGAACGAGTTCTCCGCGACGACCCTCGCCGCGTTCCTGCCCACCTTTTTCGTGTTGTTCGTCTTGTCGACGGGGCTGAAGGTCTCGGTGGGACTGTTCATCCCCAGCCTCTTGCTGGGCTCTGTCTGGGGCCGCCTCTTCGGCATCGGCATGCTGAACGCGTTTCCCGGGTTCGCCTGGGCTGCCGACCCCGGCAAGTATGCCGTGCTCGGTGCATGCGCCCAACTGTCCGGCGTCATGCATATGACGCTGACGATGACTGTGATCGTCATGGAAACCACGGGGCAGATGTCGCTAGGTCTGCCGCTGCTCATCGTCGCGATTGCGGCGAACTTCTTCGGTCAATTGATCTATGAATATAGCATCTACGAAGTGGTACTCAATCTGGAGAAGATATCGTTATTGCTGGCCGAACCACCACCGCTCATGTCTCAGCTGACTGCCAAGGACTTCATGTCCCAGCCTGTCGTGTGTTTTGACATTGTCCAGCGCGTAGGTGACGTCCTGGACGTGCTCAAAGAGACGCCTCACAACGGCTTCCCGATAAAATCCAGCAAAGGAACGTTTTGCGGGCTTGTAGTGCGCTCTCAAATACTTGTTCTTGTCAAATTCAGCTATTTTATGGAAAATGCCATCGACATCGACAATATAAACCCTGACGTGTTTCACATGCACCTATCGAAGAGGGAACGGGAAGCGATTTTGAATTCTTCCGAAGGAGACCGAAACAAGAGGCTGGACTTCGAGCCGTTCATGAATCAGTCTACGTTCTCGGTTTGGGCGTCGGCGTCGCTGACCAAGTGTTACCGTCTGGTCCGCGGTCTCGGCTTGCGGCATGTCGTGGTGGTCGACGAGGCCAACCGCGTCGTAGGCATCGTCACGCGGCTCGACCTCGTCAAGTACAACACCTGGAAGAGGATCTGGACGTGCAAGATGGGCGTCGAGGAGTTGCTCATCGAAAACTGAAGAAACTCAAGATACTTGATCGAAATAAACTTATAGCCTTTATTTGAAAGAAAAAACGCTTTATTTGTCAGCGAATCATATTGATATTCTAAGATAATATTTAACCACGCAGTCTTTTTAATTGAAGTTTAAGAGTAGTTATAATGAAAACCATCCCAAAAAAGCGTATATTTATTTATATGAATCATCCGTCTCTTGATCTTATAGCTTCATAAGTGATTAAGCCGATAATCCGTACATCGGAGACATTTACAAGCCGTTATGATATCATCATCTCAGCTTCAAGAGCTAATTTCCCATCTTCCCTTAATTTGCGTATCACCCCTTTAACTCGACCGCTGCACCACTCGACTATTAATTAATTGAACGTGTTGAATTTCCCATTTTCTCTCTCTCTCTCTCTCACTCGCCGCGTCGTCGTCGAGTTCATTTGTTAATTTGTGGTCTGTTTAATTGCCGACTCAAGTCGTCCGACCAAATTGTTTTAACCCCTTTCTCACCCCCCGCGGGGTTTGCATGGCATGGTACTACAACCTCCCCAGCCCCATCCTTCGCCCCCTTCTTCATGTAGTCGAGCACCTCTCCAGGCAGATAATCTCAGTTTACCCTTTTTATATCTCCTGTCCTGCTCGCACACCCTCTGCTGCGAGTTAGCCCGTTCCATTTATCATCTCTGTCTGCAAGGGATGGAGATGTCTTTGCCACTTTACGCGCGAATATATAATCACTGGCCCAAAACCAGTGACACTTTGTCTTAGTGAGATTAAATAACAGAAACCTCGTTAGTGTAATCGGAGTGTTTTTTTTTTGTCTTAATCAATTCCAAGGACATTTTATCTCTACAAATTAGTTATAAATGGTGTGTTGTGTTGTGTGCTTAACCTAGAGGCAGTTACTGTTAAGGTTTCCACGGACCATGATGTAGTCAAGAAAATGGCTTTCCACGGTCTAGTTTCATTTCGGCGATGGAGCAATTGAGTTGGTGCAATTAGCAGTGAGTGTACGGCACGGAGTTTTCCGGCTTTTCACGCCCCCACACCCTTTCCCGAGCAACAGGTTAGGAAGCGCGCCAAGGAAGGGTTAAATGAGAGAGCAAAGGCGTCCATGCTAATTACTTAATTATTCAAAGAGAGGGAGAACCGCAAGCGAGAGAGCGAGATGGAGAATGAAGTGAGGAAACGATTAAACAACGATGATATTACACTTCTAAAAAGCTTTTCCAGCTTGCTTAATTAATGTAATAATCTTCCACTTCATTACTTTCACTCGCACCCCTTTTGCTTGAATTTTTAATCGTTCGTGCTTGGCCAGTGCTGAATTAAAATTGCAAATGAAGACGGGAAAATTGGCGGAATGTTTTACCGCGATGAAATTAGAAGATGATTTACAATTTCGTCCGCACCTTCGCGTTTCTTGTCTCCGGGTCGATTCTCATCATCTTACAGCTTTCAGAGGCATTAGCTGATTAAGGTGTTCTTAGCGTAAACGCGCACCGGTAAAGAAAATAGCGTCTAGATTTTTTTCCTGCCCTTGTGCGTGATTGCAAATGGTGATCGATATTCATGAAGACATAAAAGTAACGCAGAGTCTAATGTCTGCTACCCTTGTATAGCTAGCGCCAGTCCTAGGTGTGGCCCACTAATTTCATTTTAATTAAAACTCGGGGATATAAGAAAAGCTGTTTTTTTTCCTTGGCTTTGCATCGGACGTGAATTTAATGAAAATTACGACCCGAAATAACCACTCATAAAACCACCCTTCATCATACTAAGTTTCTAGGCAACTAACTCTACCCATGCACCATATAGAGAGAGCATAAGAGCTGCTATACGTTCTTTAGGATTTTTAAAAATACTCTTCCCCTCGATTCCCCCTGGCGATCGGCCACCCTCCGTACACACAAACCACCCTTTATATTTTTACATCCCCTAAAGTTCTCGACTTTCTCTCATTTTCTTGTCCCCCCCGCCCCCGCCCCCCGCCCCGTCCACCCCCATTAAAAGCCTTCCAGCTGCAGAAGGAGCCGAGACGAGCATGCATTAACGGAGGCAATTTAATTTTTATGAAAACGCTAAGACGAGGGGCGGACGGAAAGACGACCATGTCGCGAGGAAAGAGCTAGAAAATCCGAGTATATTTTTTAATTATAAGGTTTCACGAGCATTATTAATACATGTGAGGGGGTCCTTTTCAATTATACGTTCAATTCGGTTTCTTTGCTTACTCTCTCGACGCCGAGAAATGTTGCCAGTTCTTATTTATAAAAAAAAACGAATTGAACAAAATTCTTAACATTTCAGAACTGCCCACTTGAATTTCTGTGCTTCCACGATTTTCCAAATAATTTGCAAGCAGCATTACGCCCTTCACCCGCTTAATTAAGTTTCAACTGCTAACTTTTCAACGGCCGAACTGCATTCACAAACTCGAAACACGGAAATTAGTTCAGCCACATTAAAAAAAAACTCACTACCACGCAGCGCACGAGAACAACAAGCAAACCCCGACGTCGACGCCAACGCTGTCGTGACGCCGCGACGCCGACGACGCAGACGTCGCGACGCTACTCACTATTACGGCTTCTTAATCCTTGTGCCGATTCGTACTTAATAAACACGAGATGCCCGGACGCCACGCGAGCAGTGGGCTGCAGGGACTCTAGCGTTGAAGGAGGACAATTCTTCCTGAAGCAGGGATCAGCGTCCTGGGAAGGGGACGAAAGCTCTCAGACAAGACACTAACGAGTTTGCTAATGAACCCAGGCCCCTCGACACCCTCCGTCACTTTTAATTCACCCCAATAGTCAATCAATATGCTCGGTTCTGTGCTCGCTGCTCTGTGCTCGGACAAACTGGGAGAACAGAGGGATTCAGGGAAAGGAAGATTTTCAATTAACATTTTTCTGTGGGACGTAGACGTCTGGAAATCGTTGTAAAGTAATGAAGCATCACATCCAATCCAATATAGTTAATTTCGGATTAGTTTCCATGTATTGATGCTTTCATCAATTCATCTTTAAATTCGTTATCGACTTCTTCGTCATTCGGTTCGCGAGGGGAAATGATCGAAAATTAAGTTTAGATTTCGGGTAGTGTGTCTATGAATGAGTAGTATAGTGTACCTATAGGCCAGCTTTATCTTGACGATAAGTTTGTAATAGGCACGACTCACAAATACCGGTATCGGATTCGAAATTCTGCCAATAAAAGCCATTATTTAGTTTTTTCAGTTCTTATCTCGAAAGCAATTTATTTCTGAAACTTCACTGATTTGATAACGAGGGTTGTTTAGATCGAGCGCAAATTCCACCAATTCCACTCTTTTGATTTATTTTTTCTTATTTTTATACCTCATTTTCTCTCGTAGGTATATAATATTTGACGAAAGAAAATTGTCAAGATGTTGTATAGACTCTATTTTTTAATGGATGTCATTAAGAGACATTTTCTACGACGTCTATTGTTGATTTATATCTTAAATTAGACTCCTCGAGAGAAGAAAAGCTTCGACGACTCTTCAGATTTCTTCTATATTAAGAAGGTTTCCTTTAAGTCCACGGAAATCTTTGGAGACTAGTCATTGGACGCCAGTCTCAGTGCTTTTTCACTAATGCGGGCGGAATTCTCTTTATGTTTCTCTGGAAATCCATCCAGACTTAATATTGGTAGGTATAATAAGTCAACCCTCGATATTCTGCATTGGCCAAAACAAGAACTCATAACCTTTACCCTAGTGTTTTATACACTATCTCTTTGCACCTAGAACTACAAACCTCTTTTAATTTTCAACCACCGTCAACCCGCCTACACAAATCGCCAGCAAAAAAAAACATTAATCACAATTGATTGGTGTCGACAGCACTTTTATGTGTACATAACATTCTCGGTCAACCTAGATACGTGTTAAAGTTAGTTGGGAGACATTAGAAGTTCAGTAATTAGCTTAAAAACACGTGATAATTAATTAAATAATGATCGTGCATCCTACTTAGCGTTTAAGCCCGGGCTTCCCCTCCGGGGCCACCCACTCGACCACCCCCTTCTTCCCCTATGCCCTGAGCCTTGTGTGTGTGTGTGTGTGTGAGTGTGTACATGTGTTTCTGTCTGTGTGTGTACTATCAGTCATTCGACTAATAAACCATCACGATTAATTAGGATTTCCCTCCGCGCAAAGGGAAGTGTCATCTACTGGAAATTACTTCTAATTAGTGTTCTTTCAAGTTCAAATTAATTAACTGTTTTTAAACATTAGAATTGTCACGGTTTTAATTGGTAGTTTCCTGCAGTTGCCTTAATGGGATAACAAATTATCGTAGCACATAAATTAGTGTAATAAATAATTCCTGATGAAATTATTGGCTCTAATTACGCTCGAAATCTGCCTTGACAAGTTGTAAGCGTTGTTCCCGAAATTCGCGTCGTGGACATTTGGTGAAATATTGTGGCGTGTGTACGAAAATGCGATTTTTATTCCATTAAATTTGCTCTAGTCCAAGCCGCATTCAGTCACATCATGTAGCAGAATTATTGTTTTGCTAATTATTGCCGGCTGTCTTGCTTGCATGTGGCCCGTTATTTGCCATCATGAAATCAGCAGGTTGGCCTCCATGTCCAATTACCTAGTCCTAGGCAGACGTATAAACAAGGAGCACAATTTGCCAATTTTCATTACAGCATTTTTCTATCAGGGTAGATAGAAAGTCTGGTGGTTAGAAATGTAATACGCTATACCGTCGGCGGTGACTGCTTAATTTCTTAATCGTGATTTTGTTCTGGATCTACATGCCAGGTTGCCTTAAATTTTAAAATTACCTCGCAGACTGTCAAAAATGTAGACTGACTTTTACATATATGCACAGATTTTTGGCGTTAGTGCACCAAAAGCACAACAAACCCCTGAAGCGACCAAGATTAAATCGTGTTCGATTAAACTTGTAAGAATCATTTTACAATGGACTTGCATCCAAGAAATTTAACTAAATTTTCTCACCAACAAAGAGCCGACTATGTGACAAAGGTTTGACGAAGGAACAGAGTTGACGACCGTTTCCTTCGATCCCCACTCATTAGCATGTCATCTGCGAAGACATATCATTATCATTCTCATTACTGTAATTAAATGCAGCAGGATACAAAGATCTGACATCCTGCATAAATGACGTCGACCCGTTATGACGCAATAATTAGCTCTCTGGTGTTCGCCATGACTTTATCCATGTTAATTGAAGTGAAGTGTTAATTATAGAGTTAAGAGATCACCAACTCGAATAATTACAATTAATCTGGGATTTGCTGTGGATGAAATCTGTTGCCTTTGGAGCTGGATGTAAAACTACCTCAAAGAAACGAAGGGTTTCGAGACGTCCAAAGCGCGCTAGAATTTCATTTGTATTCAGAAAACGTTTTAGCAATCAATCCGTGGCTTAAAATTAGAATCAAACTATCATTAAGATTTATATGTATTCATTTACCAGCTGTTTTTTTTCTACCCATCTTAATTCGATTCTTCCCGCTAGTGAATTAGTTATAACATCCGAGAGGTTTATTCTAAACAGCTTGGCTCACACCCACGATTTTATAAATCCGAGCCGGGATCGAATGTAATTTGTATTTAAGACTTTATCCGGCCTGAAAACATAGACACACACTCACACATACACACACACACGGATACAGTCGCACACATCGTGTCGTATTACTTTTGGGACAAATTTCCCGCCGTGTCTTCTCTGTCTGTTCGATGCAGCAGACCCATAACGCCATCCTCGTCGAGGGTGCGTCTCTGTGCTTCGAAGTTCGAACCGATATTATGTTAATCCATGCGATCCAACTTGCATCACTAATGACTTTTTTCTACGCCTATAAGAACTCTGATTAACATTCTACATGTGATTATATAATTCTGTTCGAGATTGTGGCTGCGATTAAAATGGATCCTATGTGTGTGTCGCTCTTTTGTTTGTTCGACGGTTTGTCAGTACAGGTCAGTTATTGAATGGTCCGTCGAAAGTGGATAAAGCAGCTATTTGGTTACACTCTGGCCGAAAACCAGCCAAGAACGACTACTAATTAATGATTCGACCAGGTATCTTTCTATCTGCTTAGCAAAACCACGCGTAGGAACACAGGATTTATCTGTTTTTAACGGAATTTCGTAAATTGAATTCGAAAGAGCCATTTTTTGCTTTTGACAGTCATAAATTGTCCACTGGTTCACCATAGAATTTTAGGTTCAAAATAGTAATTTACAAAAAGAGTTGAATCATTTACGAAGTTATGACCGCGCCGGAACACTAAAGCACGTCTCGGAATGAGAGAAATGTCGCGTAGACCTTTGTGAATCAGCATCCTCGTTGGGTCCACCTGAAGATTTGAGCTGCTCCTCTTGGGCTTCTTTGTATTGTGAAGCTTCGTTCCTGCAGGAGGTTTATGATCTTCGAACATCTTTAATCCTCGAGGACCTTGGAAGGAAATTAAAGATTTTATTAGATACTTATTTGGAGGTTTCATTAAGCTCTTATGCATGATTGCTCCTTTGTAATGCAATCAAAATATAAGTTTTCTTTCATTAAGATTTATGTCCGCCGCATGGGTTTGAGAGACGCATTTAAAAAAACAAATCAGGATTTTAGAATGTAATAAAAATCGTCTGGCTTTGTTTGTTGCTAAGAAGACGAATGCTCCAAGGTGTGGATGCTGGACCTCAGGCAAGTCGCAACTCTCCAGCCCAGCCAACAGCATCAAATCGCCACCACCCAACACCAATGACCAATCTCGCCATGCACCACCCACAATCTAACCCACCACCCCGTTGTTCTTCTGCCCACAGCTGGAGGAGGAGGCCTCTTCGACCCACCAAACAACCCCCCCGGGACATCCGGGACACCCCTCTCTATGCTCCAACTCCCCAAAACGACGCTGCAGAAAATCAACGAAGACGCGACGGCCGGTAAGCCTGGAGTTACCACCCTGCGAGTCGCTGCTTTAGAAGACCACCCCCAAACCACCCCACTGCCGCCACACGCCCGGGAGACCCTGGTCGAGGTGGGATTCGTCTGCAAGAAGTGCCGGCTGGCCTACCCTTCGGAGACGGGCCTCCTCGGCCATCAGCGCACCGCCTGCTATCCAGGAAAGAGCGCTGACAATCGAGGGGCCATCCGACTCACGCAGACCGTCTTCGAATGCAAAATCTGCCCTACCGCCAAGAAGGCCAAGACGATACTCGAATTCCGACAACACTGCGAATCGGATGCACACAATAAGAAACGAAACGCGATTCTTCTACATCCGCCGCCGCCGCCGCCGCCGCCGCCGCCGCCGCCGCCCCCGCCGCTGATCAGGGGGCGGCACTTGACGGCGGCGACGCCGCCGACGTCGGTCTCGCCGTCGTCGGGGTTGACGCACGAGATGGAGGATGTGGTGAATCAGATCACGTTGCTAGCGGCGCAGGCGGCCGGAGAGGGCGCGCCTGGAATGGACTCTAACGCCAACATCGCCGGCGAGACGAAGAGGGTGAAGATGTTCTTGCATCCCTCGGAAGGCGTCGCGGCGATGGCGGTGTCGGGCGTCGCTCAGTGAACGGGGAAGAAGACAACGAACTGTAAGTCCCGCGGGGGAGTGCGAGACACGACTCGAAGGATGTGGCCGAGGGAGGTTACGCGGCTGAACGATAAGTTTTAGCGTATTTTCGACGAAATCATATGACTCCAAACTGTATCGAAATGAAAGTATAAGTTAGGAAGCAATTTTTTTTCTATAGAATTGAAAAAAAAAAATCTCGCACTTGATATTAAAATGGAAATAAAAATTACCACTTTCATCGTACTCGTAAAACTTTTAACTAAGACGTGTATAATTATTTTTTAAAAGCAAATATTATATTCATGGAAAAATTACGTATTTGTGGATCTGTGTATCTAGTAATTGCAAAAATTAATACTATAATAGTGTTGAGGTAGGCGGTAGACGTTACCTTCTGTTATGCTGCACTATACTGTCAAGTCAACACTGGAGACCTGGTTCTAGGTGTCCTTTCAGACGATCGAGATTGGTTGAGATAAAAGTTCACGGTTGAGCGTCAATTAGGATTGAAAATTCCTTTATTTACAGAAATTGACGAATATTCCTACAAAACAAAATGATGAAATCATTATCCTAAATATGAATACTGAATAGTTACTACTTGATGATAAACGAAATGGTTACTTTTGGAATAAGTTTATATTCTATGATTGAAAATTGTTTGTCAGAGGAAACTTGAAATCGCGCGGAAGTATTTAGAGTGTTGGATGGGAAAATAGATTCGCTGTACCTACTTTGTCGATAGAGCATAATGTTTTAGTGTAATGGTGTGATCACAATTCATAGATAAATCAACGGAAATAAGATAATACTTCTACTTCCTAAAATATTTAACTAAAATATAATAAAAATTACAAATCATTAAACGTATTCTCGTCGGTGTAGCTAACCTCGATGTCTCCTGAACGAGTGTCTTGTAAAACAAAGTAAACTTTACTAACTAAGAGATAAGATTGTCGCGATCGAACACTATATATTAAAGTGAAATCACACGATTCGCTTTATTATAAGAGTTAAATTATTATTGTGCACATTTATCGAGTTCCTTGGATCACGGATGCAGATCTTAATATCAAGACAAAGTGGTTCCTGCAAAAAAATGAAGTAATGACGATGATTTATAATATAATATTAATTGAATAAATTGATTGGTTGACGAATCCTGTACCACTGAGCACAAAACGTGCAGGTACTCTTACTAAAGCTAGTGTGGAATTTAGCTCCACATGGACACGACTTAATGTACATAGTAATTTTATCATAATTATTTCATAATAATAATTATGTATATGATAAAGGACCTAGAAGAGTGGTATGTGAAACAACTGTGAATAACCAAACCTCGCTATTATATATTACTTTGGCACCAAAGTAAAAATATAAGAAAAATCAATATTATATAAATTTAAGTGACTAGAGTAGGTACTATGTTTGTTTGTGTAAATGTCCAATATGTCGCTGGTTGTATTGTTGCCATGTTATCCGACGCGTGCTGGTTGTTCAGAGGGAAATGTGAAAAAAGAGACAAGTATTTTATATCAATACTTGTTTCGTTTTTTGAACTAATAATTTGGGTTCTAATTAGCGCTTATGCTAAGGGTCCAAAACATGTGAAACTATAATTGTTTTAAAAAACAAATCCAACATCTCGTTTTTGGGTCGGGGGGTGGTTTCTTTTTTATTGCCCAAGGGAGACTTTTATCTATAAAATCATCGAACAGCTGATTGCGAGATCACACGATAAGCAATCATTAAAATGATCTTATCATTCTTCGTTTACAATCCGTACCCCAATCCCAGGGTAATGTTCCTCCCCTATACAAGCTCTATATCTCTATCGGATCTCGCCAATTGCTTCATTGGAAGTCTCCCGTGTTCGTGGCAACCACCTCCCCCAAAGAAAAACACACACACACAAACACAAAACCAGGCACGATTCACTCTGTTCTTTGACTTGCATTTGGTTGTAAATTTGCTCGAAAGAATGTTGGGAATCGTTTCTAGCTCGCCCTCGATCCGTAGCTGGGGACGGGTGACGAGAATTTGCGAGAGACTTGCAAAAAAATTCGTACTGAAAGTTTGGAGGTCCTATTTGTCAGCAATAACAGCCGTATTATCAGAAAGAAAAACGCGGCGCACAAACGCAAGGCGAGAGAAAAGCGAGAGAAAATGCTAAATGAATGTCATTAATCACAGTTATCAATCGTTATCTAGCCAAGTGCTTTTTCTCATTCGTATTTTTTTTTCCTGTGAGAAAGAAAAGAAAGAAATAGGAAATTAAGAGGCGCGAAATCGTCAGGCAATTTCCTCGGAGGCTAACAAATGCGTATCGATCGGAGCTCAGAATGACATTAGCAACTCGAGCGACTCAAAATTCGGAGAATGGTTTTGCGTCTTTCGGGTGAGACGCAGAGCTGTTCTCTTTCTTTGCTCGAAGATCTCGGGCTCGCCCACTCGCTGTTGATAGTGAGCAGCTAGCATTGTGTGCGCCGGTCGGCTAACAACCGATCATAATCGGCTAATGAGACAAATCTTTCTGATGCAAGCTATTTACTGACATTCTAACAGTACGGACCCCAGCACCCAAGGTTCCTATCTTTAGCTACCATAACTATATAAGGTTCCTCTTTATGAATGATGCTTTTTCTATAATAATTATTAACAAATAAGAATAAGATATTAACAAATAATAATAATTGTACTATTATATAGCTGAGTGTGGATTATTTGTTGGTGTAATTACATCCTATGACAATGAAGGGTTGTGTGGAGGTCGGGATGACGGAATCAAAGGGTGATGGTGGAAGAATTATTGTTTGGATCATTCGCCCCGAAAGCAGGGAGCAGCTAGAAATGAAGTTCACCTATCGACTCTTTGACTTCCTGATCCTCGGTCTCAAAAAGGGCTCACTCATCAGAATAAAAAAAAAACTCACAGACTATCACTAAACAAAAAGCTGTCCCTCGATACTACATGCCCTCTCCTGTTTTGAGTTTTTGAATAACATGAGAAATTTTAACGAACAAGAGTACCTATTTATATAGAAATGCAACCCGTGAATCGAAAGAATGACAGAGGCTTTAGAGACTTTGAAAGCAAACAAATCATTTTTGAATCATTAAATGTGTTGGTGCCATTTAATTGTCCACAATTTTCGTTATCACCAAATTTGAGACAGCTATTCTTTACTCATCACGCAGTTTCACATGATTTCTTTCTTTCTTTGAATCTTTCCAAATCACGATTACGCTAATTTTTAGTCCTGTATTCAGCACAATTTGCACCCGTGAATTCGAATAGACCTATTTAAAATTTTTGAAAATGATTTCTTTCGTTGGAGCTCTCTCGGACAGGCCAAAGGGCAGTAACCATCCGATCTGGTTGGGGTGCGATGTGTCGACCCCTAAGAAGAATTGGCACTAGCAATGCTTATTATTGACATAATAACGTACAAATACGACCTCGCCCGTTAAAAAAAGAAAGTACTATTTGTAGCGTGAACGTTCGTGGTTATAAAATACTATTATATTAAAAATTATTGTTTTTTCTTTGTTTAAAATGTTATAACAATGGTGTGAGGATGCATTAATATGCAACTGATAATGGTTCCTAGTAGATTTCATATCTCGAAGATAATTATACTAATTAAGAAGATGCTAACTTATTGTGTGGGGGGGACAGATATACCTATCCGGGTTGAACACTCGCCACTACCTCTAATTCGAACAAATATTATTGTAATCATGTTTTAACAAAAAGTTTTAAAATAAAATCAGGCTTCTGATCGCATTTTAAGAGAATTTGCATTGCTTTTATTTACTGTTTGCAAGGAAAACTACCCTTAGTTCACGTACGAAGTCATATCATTGGATATCCAGGTACATTTACAAAAGTAAATCATTTTATTTATTATTACACCATACAGTAACGCTCATTTCTGTCTTAAAACGACTTTTTTTTTATTATAACTTTGTTTTACGGACACAAACTTATTGTGCTCAGTTTTTGAACATTGTTTATTTTGTATGCTTATGTTTTTATTCGAAATTTAGTACCTAAATATCGTGAAGAACTCAAACTACGCAAGCTCTCAGTTGTCAACCTACTAGCTTTCCAACTAACTGCATGGGTTTTCTTCCCTCCTGCTTGCTTCATATTTTCCACGCGTTTTCTTGCCTGCTTGTCGTGCATCTTGATCTCCCATTGCACTGCTTGCTAAGACTGACAGAAAGGAAACCCTGTCCATTTTCCTGCAGTTATAATTTTAGACAAATTACCCTTTTTTATGACAGTGTACTGTGTTGTGCGTGAATTTTCTTTGGTCACAAGCCCTCGTGTCTGCATTTCAAGCAGATATTTACCCCTATTTATGAACCAGGAACCCTGGCAGCAACATATCAGTAAATTTTTGACCGTATTTGCTAGAAAAGTTGATTTGATTAGATTTTAGGTATAATATACAACCGTAACTTATTGCAGGACGTTGCTTTTTTTACTTGTATATTATTTGTAATATTTTGTACATTATATTCAGTTGTACCTCATTTATCTTAAGTTTTAATTATCACAATATATGGTATGTCTTTTATTATTATAGTTTATATATTGCAAGCAGAAATGAGCTAAAATTATGAATATAAGTTAGCTCCAATTTCAACTGTGTCATATTTTAGACAAGCGATGAACATTGATTATAAATATCATGAATTTAGTTATAACTAGAGCATCACCTAACTTATTTCTCCCCCCTCCACGGTAATATTATATTTGTGATGTATATATTATTATATTATTAAATTTATTATTATGAATTGACTATTAACTCGCTACGTAATGGTCGAAACATTGAGGATTTTATCCCAATTGCGATCGAGACAAACTGTGCGTAAATGCGTGAACGAATGGACATTTTGCGGAAACTGCGATCACACAATGACGATATACAAAACAATTGGATCTGTTTTTACAATGAAAAAATATATTAAAGAGACTGGTATGGTTTATGTTTTAATACACAAAGAGATCATTATAATTAAGAATAATTAAAAAACAAAAACGAAAAATCTCATTCACACAAAAAAAATTGTTCGCCAGTTTTTTTTTACGGCTCTCACTGAGAATGAACAAAATACTGTATAAACTCACAAACGTCACGTAAAAAATACACAAACACACACCCAAATTGTATCAGTTTGGATTTGACATTGTAATAAACTGCTAGTTTATCAAAAAATTAATCCCTGACTCTTGTGTAATTTATTTAGTCGGTCACATTGGCATTCCTAGACACTCATCCTCTTCAGTACCCATGACCTTCGCTAGAATAGCCTCTACCATCACTTGCCGTAACTATGCCAACCAAAAAGTCGTTACTGCTGACGATTTTTTTAAAATGTAAACAAACTTGGTTCACGTCAGTAGTGAATACCCGTTCGTCTGTGTAGGTTTGCTGGCTTGTTTCGTAGTATTGTTCCTCTGTATTCAGATTAAGTTCTACAGATTCTGTGATATTTAGTTAGCAGATTGATAAAAAAGTAAATTACGCTTAGTTGTGCATTGACTGGCTTTGAAGCAGCAAGGTATTTCAAGAGGAGATGACTTCAAAACCTTGAGTACTGCCGGCCATAACCACACCATCCTAAAGGTAAGCGAATTTTGATTCTAATTTATGTCTAACTGTCGATTCAGCTAATTAACTGTAGCTTTGCTTGTTATTGCAAGTGATATGAATCGCCAGTTATTTGTGGTTCATCATTTTCGGTATTTAAATTGGATTTTCTTACCTCCGGGGCAAATATTATCAGAGCCAACATTCTCTTGTGCTATACCGTCTCGCACAGGTGTAATATAACCTAAACATGTTATGCGGCTTACATTTAGGGGTACGCCGAAAATATAAATCCATCCCTTAGTTATTTTCTACCCCACCTCCAAAGAATTTTCCTTCTTTGATCCTCGCTACGACTTTATATTTGATACACAAAAAAAAATCCTTTCCGTAAAGGTGGAAACTAAGAAATCCCTAGTTGATGAAAAGTAAACACACATAGATACATAGAAAAAATATATATACGACAATCTTTAAGCTGGTGATCCTAGCCTAGTCGCTTCCTTAGCGAATCGTGATCTTCGTTGGCGTTGGCTTCTGCTGCTGTATCGCCTGATGCACCCACCTTATACACCCCCCTACCCCCGCCATCCCCGTCACCACGACCCCCAAGGAAAGCCCATAGACGTGGGTTAGCAAAGGCGCCTTGCCTTAGAACCACCGCTTGTATACTTTCCATCCTTCCATCTCTACGAATATATTGGAAATTGAAATTGTGTGTGCTTTTACTATTAACTGTAATAGGTAAGCGGATGCCACGTTTTTTTTGGTGACATGGGGTTCGTTGACGAAAGAGCTTACGCGATGTGACTGCAAACTTTGAAGTAGCCGCGGTTTTGAGGGAAGATATTAGTTTAGATGGAGGAAGGGCCCGTTGGTTTTAGCTTTTTTCTTATGCGCCTTCTCGGGTCATTAATGAATGATCAATATAATTTAGAAGATGTCTAATTGAATGATGATGTTTTTTCGGAGAGCAGGGAATGGAATCAAGGAAGAGGGTGAGGGTTAAGTGTTATTTGGGGGGCTTTACTGCATAATGAAGTCTCCCCAGTCCCTAAAGATTCGCCGCTTGAGTTACCAAACTAGAAATCGCCAGGAATACTTTCCGCAATATTCCAAAAATGTTCAAAACTTCCATTCAAATATTTTTGTATAAAAATGACCATTAAGTTCTCGTATTCGGAATCAGTAGGGGTTCGAAACGTACAATTAATGTTCAAATTCCGCTGGGAGTGAACCAGCAACCCAGGAGGGTGTCATTTTCCGCGACCAGCCCGGCGCTGCGACCGAGCGAATAAAGCGGGAACTAGCTCGCGGAGCTGCGCCAAAAAAAATAAAAAATAAAACTTGAGTCGAGGGTTTAAAAAGCCTACCTAAAGTGCACGAAGAAGAAATAAATAAAATGAGACAGTGAAAAAAAGAAAGGAGATAGAAGTGAATTTGATAAACAGATCAAGAGCAGAGCTGGTTTACCCGAGCTCCATAGTGGAAAGGAAAGTTAGGATCTCTAAAAGAGAGGTTTGTAAGGGGTGGGTGGGTGGATAGGGGTGGTCCATTATAATGCTGCATGTAAAGTAAAGGAATAGTACTATATATACACACACACACACTCAGGAAGATTTTAACATTGGTGAAGCAACCATAGTCGGAGCAAGCAGCCATCTCTTCGTCTTCTTTTTCATCTTCTCGTCTCCGCGAAGATGCATCTCGTTCCGTTTGCCACGGGATAGCGTCTAGCCCTGCGACTGACATGTAGACGAGATGTCATTAGTAAAATTGAATGCCGTATGCAGCATCAGCAGGGATGCTGCAGCGTAGCTTCTCCCGTTGTGGAATGAGCGAGAGGGTAGAGCAGATTGTGACTGCGACTATATCTGATGAGGGGAAATGAGAGCGAGATATATGTACGAAGCGTGTGTATGTGTGTTGGGGTTGGCTTTGGGGGGTTTGTATGGTATGGGTGTTTGTGTGCATGTGTGATTTCTTATCAAAAATCTTTGGAATTTGTCGAAAAAATAAATGAGGGTATCACACTTTTTTGATGGACAAACAGAAACGTTATTACATGTGTTGTTATTATTTCAAGCGAATGTATTTATTTTAATTAATTTGAAGCATTTCATGGTTGCTTGTGCTTTACGACATCAAAAATAAAATATAGTCCTCTCCCCCCTTGCGTAGTCGGCACACGTTCAAATGTAGTTTATATGATTCAAGCTTTATTTCATGCATCTACGGATTTTTTTAATTACGTCACGTATCGCCACCTACGCCAAATCCGATTTTGATGAAAATTCATGGGAACCTTCGAAATTTTGTGAAATAAGATCTGCAACGTTTTTTGAAACAAATCGGCGTAGTGTTTTTCTGAAGAAAAATTTTTACTATAATTTTCTGAGGCAATACCTTTGATTAGAATTTGACGAAATTTTCCAGATACGTTTTCTTCAAAACGATTTCTTATTTTCTTGTGATTAGCGCGTTCTTTGTCAGACCGCACTTTTATGGCGCGTTCGTAGAATATTTGCAACCTTTTTCCAATACAACAATTTAGGCATAAAACCAATTTTGACTTAATTTTCAATGCACTTAACAATTCATAAGAAGAAGACAGTAAGATAGTTTGAAGCAAATTGAAAAAATCGCTCCATTTTAAATCGATTTTTACGTTATTAATTATTTTTTCGTCTCCGTATTCCCATGTAACTTTGAATCAGCATCATTCAGCACGACGCTCATCCACAACGCGACGAAACCGCGCGTTCGCGACGCCCTAGCGATATGTAAAATGCAACCGCATGTGGGAGTGAGGCGTAAAGCTGCTGTCAGTCGGAACCGGGAACCGGTGCACTCAGCATGGAGGGGGGGGGGGGGGGGGGGGGGGGTGTTGGTACACGGGGCAAGGGGCGCAAAGTCTCGAGGAATTGTCGATGTGAGACGCAGGGAATGGGGCGAGATTCGAGCAAGGCGTGACCAGACTGGATGAATAAAACATTCGCGAAGAAAAATATTGAAAAACTGGAAAGAAAAGAGTGCGAAAATCGGGGGTGCAGAGCTAGTTGATGGCGGGGTGGAAAGGTTTATAGTTTTAATGTTGTGTTGTTTAATGTTTTGTGAGCGTAATTGAGAAGGAAACCAACTTTTTTACCAGATGAAATGCACTTTTCCCCTTAGTAGATGAAGTAGCCAATCGATTCGCAAGGGTTTTTGTTTGTTTCCCCAATTATTGGTGCACCTGCTTTTTTCCTGTTTTTCAGCATCATGATTTTTAATTATAAGCAAATACACTCACTGTATTTACGCTGTATCCATCTGTGTCTTTACTTAGAAGCATAAGTATATTTATAAGTGTACACTGGGATATTTCAAAGACGAAAAAATCCGTTAAGGAAATAGAAAATGTCAAATAAAATTTATTCACATGCTACAGTATATAGCTTTCGAATACTCTTTAGATTCGGAATTTTAATATGATAGCCAATTCAAAAAGTAAATCATTACATCAAATTATGCCGTGAAAATTTTACGGGTTTAATCGTAAATCGGAAGTTTTTACATTTGCAAAAAGCTACGATCTTCAGAATAGTCTTGATTTTTATATCTGATTTCATTTTATACCAATTTTAAGGCTATGTTCATAACCAAAGTCCAGTCTAAAATTGTGATTTATCACAGATACATATTGATCAACCCTTCTCCAAGTTCCTCGAAAAATAAGATTGGAATTATATTAACTCCCCCCATTATTTATCAGTTTGTGGAAATGGAGGGGCGTTTGCGTATATTTAACTGGGCAGTGGCCGACCGGACGGCCATTACTGATTTCTGTTGTCCATCAAAGATATTATATTCGAGCGGACGTCCCGACGGCGCATAATGATCGCGAAGACGCCCGATCGGCGTCGGCGTCGGCGTCGGCGTCGGCGTCGGCGTCGGCGTCGGACTCTCCAAACAACATTCGAGGGCCGTTTTAATGTCGCTCCCATTTCGAGCGCTATGCAAATACCGAAATAACGAAATGACACCATTTGCACTTGTACATTCATTCGCTCAATTTGACTGTTTGATGCCGGAATTTTCACATGAATTAAATTACTCAGCAGCTCTTTTATAGATTTTAAGTAGGCGCCATTCGGAAATTATAATTTATAGGAAGTAATTTCAGTTTCAAAACACGTTTTAAATTATTTACGACGCTGCGTTTTTTTTTCACGTAATAATTTTCCAGGCTGCCATATGCTTCGGTTTTTGTGCTGTTCTTTGCTCGAATTGTTTGTGTATCTACGCTGTACAAATCATCTTTCGTTATTTCTAATCCAATCGAATTGTATCAAGTGGATGTTGACAGAGTTTCTGATTGGTTGGAATCTATCAATAATATAATAATAATATACTGTCCGTCGGTGGACTTTTCATCATGTTAATGGCTCCATGTTTGTGGACGGACTACGAGCTACACGAGCACCGATAGGGTGGTAGCCAAGGTCTCACATCGGCAAACCAAATGAGCTGGAAAAACAATTTTCTTCGAGTCGCGCGCGGCTCGACGATAATATTTTACCAAGTTTGCTTGTGTAATTTCTGATCTCTTTTCCCCCGTGACTCGCGTTTGCTGAACATCGTGGACTATTATTTCATCGTCTTCAATCATGACAGCACATTTTCCGAACAGCGTGTGAAATTGCCTTGTTTACTAACAATTTAATTGAATTGAATTCTAATTTCTCTGCAAACTGAGCAGAGCTATGAATTGACGTCCCTCGTGACAGTTGCTACGAGTTTTATTTTTTTTATGATCATTTTATTTCCTGATCACCTTTTCACCTTATTCGCAAATTAAAGCTAACTTCTGCCAGCCAAGAAAATCGACTCAACATGGCCGAATAATTCTCACACAAGCCACCATCGTCTGGTTCCGAATCTCGCTAGTCCATCTCGCGCCTTGCAGCCAAAGTGTTCCACCCATATGTCGATTTTCATCCCTGAAACAAGCAGAGCACCCCCACACCCACCCCCAACCCCCTCTCCCGCTCACTCTCTAGTCAGTTTTGTCCATATGTGATGGAAATTCCCTGCTCTGCCCAGGACTACATCAATATTCAGAGCCGAGTCAACTTTCTCCCAAGATGAGTGCGAAGTGACGTGAGAAGGAGGACTAGCCGTCCCGGACACGAGCTCGCATGCTAAAGAAAGAGAGCGTACAGAACAGGGGGGAAGAAAGGGAGAATTTATACAAATACATATATGCAATGGAAGGAAAAAGAAACTAGCTGAAGATTATTTATCTAGGGTCCAGGCATCACCATGGAAACGCACGGGATGTTAGCGTTTCGTGGAATTTATTCAAGATGGGAACTGCTTCCAAATGGTTTGAACGGCGATCGTGAATCGTTATCGTTATCCGGGCATAATTAGCTTGTTTGTGGTGACGCCCGCTCGCCAGGGAAGCTTGCAGTTTGCTTCAAGATCGGCTTACTCATTTTCCGGCGGAGAAAAACACGGTGGCTCGTTAGCGGTGGTCATGCGAAAATCGCACAGAAATATTTATTAATAGAAACGAAATATCCATTCCAAAATATGGCCCGTACACCGGGAGTCAAACTAGGACTCTCTCACCTTGCAACGAGTATTTGCATCTTGGTACAAATCAACACTCGTCGGGAGAGTTTCTTGTTACCGAAATCCGACGAGATTATATAAATGAATCATTTTAATGGCACCCAACAAATTTCTCAAGTGCTTTCTCAAATTATTCTCAGTTTAGCTATTTTCTACTCATTTCTAAAACCATGGCGCCTGTGTTGTGTGTATATTTTAATGATTTGCGCCCTCAGGAACGATTTTTGCCGCTGCTTTATCTCAGAAATCGCAAAGCACGGAAACAGTTGCAACGTCAAGATCGCAATTATAATAAGTCAAGAATTCGACTATCCGTGATTCCATTCCAATCATCTTCTCGTGTATGCAGAGTATAAAATATTGCTGCTCGGGAAGACCAAACAGAAGATTTCCGTGAGATTGGTTCTCATCCCTCACAAGTCTTGACTTCACCCTCCATCATAGTTAGTTCCCATATGGGCCGAAATAGGCTTAAGGAAAGTTTTTAATATCTCTGGACTCCCGGGCAGTTCGTTCCTCGCCCCTCAACCCCCAAACCATCCCCCCACTCCCTCCCCACCACCCACACCAGCTTCCAGCCGCCCCGATATGCTCCCTGATGAGGGCAATCCCACCCATCTGGAAGGAAATGGCCAAACGGTATAAATGTTTGTGCTGCTTCTTTTAACTTTCATATTATTCCTTTCCATTTTCTCATACCATGGCCCATGCCATACCCTTGCCTTGCCATACACCCTGTACAGTCTAAGAGTTTCAAGTGGTGTCAGATCTTATAATCTGTTGTTAGCAATCTAGAAAATTTTTGTCGATTGCTATTCCAATTATGAGAAAATTCGTTGTTTCTTAAGTTCAAGATATAGTATACGAAGGAAGGAGATTTCGTTAGGCTGGTTCTGTGGACGCAAATTGGGGGGGCATTTGGTGATTTTTACTCGTTCTACTGTACGCGAAGGTAAGGGAGGAAGAGACAGAAAGAAACGCAGAAACAAAGAAGATTGGAGTCCATTAGAAGCAGAAACGAGGAGATGGGAGAGAAGCGTATAGCTCATTAAAATTGATGGGAAGACCGAACTAAATGGCTGCCTTATGCACAGATTTCGATATATATTTTTGAACTCGTTTATGTCAAAAAATTTTAGGTGGACAGAAAAATGTGACACATGAAGATGTCAATTAATTTTGTGCAGAAAACCTATATTATAGGGATGCGATGACGTTGTCTTTACTTCTCATTCAGTGATCGATTCTTCGTCGAGCATACTGGCTGCTGAGAGGTGCCACCACCCCCGTAAATGCCGAACAAGAAAAGGTGTGCCTATACAGTTACGTGCTTTTCATTCGACAACATCTCTCCAGCTCTCCACGATTTTCTTTTGATCAATATTATTATTTTCCTTCTAGAGCATTTCGAATAATTCTCTTTGATAATATTTGTTTCCATTGCTTCCGAAAGCTATTCATAAATTACTCGCATTCAACAATCCTCGTTCGCGTTGTGATTTCTGAAAGGGCGTATTAATTTATTTACTTACATCTGCGAGCAATCGATTGGAAATATCGGGTGCCACTCGGCGAGAATGTCTTGCCTTGTTATGCGACGACTGCACCCTACGCCACCCCTTACCACCCGCTATACAACGATTAAACACGCAAGGCGCTTGCTTTCCGCCATCAATTAACAATGACCTCCACCCGAAGCAGGTCTATCAATAATTCCCATAAAGGCCGACATTTAATTAACCACAGGTCATAATTAATGAAAAGTTACTTTTGATCAACAACCCACCCCCCTATTATACTTTTATTCCACGGTATTTCGTTACCAAAATTAGAAGGTACACTATTTAACTTTTTAACTATTTAACCATGGGTATAGAGAATGCTAGGTCCCAAACTCAAACGTTTCCCGACGTTTCGCAAAGCTGTGCTGCCTGCTGAAAACTGCTGAAAACTACCGTGCTAAGATTTGGAATGGATTTGGAATCAGTTCTAAGAAAGTAATAGCAGGTACATTCTTTAATATCATTTCCAGTACCAAATTCATTTTACTTTGATAGCACTAACTATCATAAATAAAATAAAAACTATTGATTATTTTAAATAGAAAATTGTACAACGCTAGCAGGTATCCTCGAAGTTGTCAGAATGTATCACTCCTTGACATATTTATAGATTTTCTTGCAAGAATCTTACACAGAATCAGCAGTTGAAGATACTATAACAAAATAGCGGTTAAACTGAGGCCAAACAACCCCGTACACTCTTTGATCTGCATAATGAGCCAAGTTTAATCCGACCCCCTCCCCCACCCCCACTGCCCTCGGACTTGATCCACATGTGCTCGTCACGAGTGCAGTGCGGGACACCGACGACCCCCAATGAATTGCAGGCTGGGGGGTGGCGGCGGTGGAGCCGGGGGTGGCATAAAGGGGTGCCGGAATGCCAGGGCATGGAGGGTGTGGTCTCCGAATGAGATGCTGATCAGACTGATTCTGCCGAAGAATAAGACGGCGACGGGTGGATGAGGGGGCGGGGAAGGGGGGGGGGCTGGCAGGGATGCAGAGAGCGGCGGCGACGGCGGCGGCGGCGGCGTGGAGTGAGGTAGCCAGCTAGTAGGGAGACGGAATGCCAATATTGAATACTAAACAGGAGCTCCTGAAATAGGATCGCCTTTGCAAAGGGTGGGTTTTAGTTTGCTTATAAAGAAAAGACAGCATCGGGCCAGGGGTCTCGAAAAGGGTCGCTCGCTAATTGGGACGGCTACAATTTTCAAAGAGTTTTCTTTCCGTCTGCGTGGCACGGAGACGAATGCGAACGGTGTAATTTGGTGGAAAACGCGTAGTTTTTGACTAAAGATGCTCTCATGAAATCGACGATATTTTATTGGCAACTCGTTTCGTTTGCCCTGCGGAAGGTAGATTAATAATCTTGCAAAACGCGACTCGCTGTGTCTTGTTTTCATCCCCTACACCGTCGGCATGCGCTGACGCGACCGCGGCGGTCCACCTCTGCCCCACGTCACCCCGGCGCTGCTTTTACCATCCCTGGCCTAGGTTAAAGGAAAGACGATACCAATAGATGGATGTCTTATCCAAATATTAGCATCGCCTATCTCGTTGATGGTGGCGCAGAGTAGAACCTATCCTTCTGTCAACGGCTCCAGCACAGCAGCAGCAGCAGCAGCGCCCGAGCCGAGATCGCCTGTGTGCCGGGGCGACGACGGTCGGGGACGCTGCGAGCGCGCTACCCCCCCCCCCTCCCACCCCACCCCCGGCGCCCGCAGTTGACATAAGGTATATATTGTGCGCCGGCATCTGAAGAGATCGAGGAGCAATATCTTTCATTGGATTCTGTACAGTCTGTGAAGAGAGCTGGGTTACGTCTTGTCACGTCGGCTTGCCTGTGTGGGTGTGTGTGGGGCGGGGGGAGGGGGGGGGCGTGTTTGTGCGAGGGAAATGTGGGTGATTTTCTTGTTTTGGGTGCGCAATGGACGGCGGTGAGAAAATTGGATTTTTGTTTTTGTAATGTTGCGTATAGCGAGCTGTATTTATAGATGTAGCACAACTTTGACGATTCTGACACGTATAATATGAAAAAAATCTTGACTGTTTGGTCTAAATCTGGAAAAAATTCTTCTTTTCATTTGTAAAAAAACGGAAATGTCTGTATGAAAATTATCTGACTTTTGACTAAAAATGGTAGATCCTGATTTACAGGCAGCCATGTCACCAGCTCTGGACCAATCAGTTGTCAAGGTTATGACTACAAGGTCATTTCGCGACACTGGGATTGGTCCGAAGTCCATGTTTCTGTCGTGAAGGACACAGAAATAATGTTGAAAGAAAACCTGACATAACAGACAGCGTAACCAGGGAAAGCTTAATATCTAAGAAATCTCGGATTTTTGTTGAAAGAAATCAGTTTAAGTCCCAAAATTATCGAAATATCCATGTTTTTGAATAAACGAAAACAGAAGTCACATCCGTGTGCATCGGTAGGCATATCCTTGCCCGAATGTATCTTGCATCTGTCACCGACGACGGCGTCGGCAGCGTCGTCGGCGTCGTCCTCGGGTTCGACCCTTGCCGTGTCAAATTAGACATTCTTCTGTCCGTGCCCCCCCCCCCCCCGAGTCGCGGGGCGTGCAGCGAGCAGGACAGAGCGATCGCAAGTAATGCGCGTCGGAGCGGAATAGCGCTATGCTGTGCAGTGAACAAGATACATGGTGCCCGCTTTTTATTAGACAAAAGCTAGCGTTAGGGTGGAGTCGTTCTTATTAAACGTATATGCCCGATAAATCTTGTGGCGGTGGTTAATTGTTTGATTGAGAAATTAACGCGCGAGGCATTTTGGACACACCATAAGTTTTGATCCGAATAAAATTGTTAATTACTTTGCTTTGTTGTGCAACGGCCAGCCATCTGCGCAAGGCAAGAAGGATTTTTAATCGCCTGTTTTCGGTGTGATTCCTCGCCGTTTTTTGTGTAAAAAGCACATGGAGCTGCGGAAGTGTTAAGCAATTAAGTAGGAAAGACTGTCATCACGGAGCATTATCTCAAGGAAAATTCTCGAACAAAGGGTTCAAGACGGGCTACAGCTGAAGAAAAAAAAAAAAACACGGGTGCAGCTCTGCATTATTTTATACCTTTTTGTTACACATTTTCAAAGCCAACACACAAAATTCACGCTTATTACCCGATGAATACACAGAGGCGAGGAAAAACGAGATTGAAATAATAAATGATGAAAGGAATCGAAATAATTGGGACTCACTTTTTGAGCTAATTACGGTGTGTAGTTAGGGCCCGCCGTACATACCGGAAGTAAGGTAATTATCTTAATTTCTGTATAGCAAAGGTTAAGTACGTGCAATGGTTTTGCTTTGTGCTCGCCTGGCTGCCCGTAGGAAGCGCAATTGATTTTCGGACTCGAGTAATTTGCCAGCCCCTCGGATCTAATTAAATCTGCTAGTACGTGTTAATGGGCGAGCAGGAGTTCTTATCCGCAGTCTCGGCGAAATGAGAAAAACAATGCTCGGGCTGCGTTCAACTTGACAAGCTTCAGGCTCGCTGCTAGGAGAGCCCGTAGCTGAACACCAAACACTGCCCCTGTAGTCATGATATGGTGCTAAATTGTTGGCATTACCTTTTGCCACGTGATACCGGTGTCACCATTGCTGGCGTACATATGGGTTTACCGTTTGCTTGCAAACACCGTTGTTACCGCGATGCTAAGTAGTGACAGCAAATAGCAAACACCGGCATTACAGCGGTGCTCTAGTGATGGTATTGTGATCCGTTTGGTGGCATTTTCTAATAGGCTTTACATTTGCCACCAAGCACCAGTGTTGCTTTGATGCTACAATTGTTGGCATTGCATATACCTTCTTCTATCAAAGTACCGTTGTTAGCCTGGTGCTACAATTGCTTGTAGAATAATTTGGGCCGATTTAAAGGTATATATTGTTTCATATAGCAGTACATTTCTAAGTAATTTGGTAGTATCGACCACCAACACAAAAAGAAAAATATCTACATCCTGAGTATAGATTACGTTGAATGCTAAAAAAACGATCGTTAGTGACACCCTGAGTGATTCAAGTTATGACGCACCGAGCTATACGATAAATATAATGCTAAGACGCAGGAAATCGGGCGGCGTCGGCGTCGGTGTCGGCGTCGGCGTCGGCGTCGGCGGCAAAAACAGGCTGTTTCTTTGCGTCACGACGCCCACCGCTGAGGTAACTAAATGTGATCGCGCGACCCGCTAGGGGGTGCGAGAGCAGTGGAGGGGAAGGGGGGTGCGAAGGGGTAAACCGAAATTAAAAACGTGCCCTGGGTGTGAGCGCAAAAGAACAACATCTGAGATTATATATCCCCCGCGCCATACCCCTGATGGTGACGCATTTGCACATACGTGTGTAGATAGATATATATAGGTAAGGGTGTTTTTTTTATTATTTTGTTGTAATATGGAGGTTTGTCCTGCTGCGCGGGGAAACTAACTATAGATTGTGGTCGTGGGTTTCCCGGCGACCTGCAGGAGACTTTTCCGAATCCGATGCGTCGTAGGATTTGTGTGTTGTGGGGAGTTTGGTAACAAGGTGCAATATTGTCACAAAATATTGCATGTACACTTGTGTGATTTTGGAAAGGGTTTTATTTTGTATTTCGTGAGGAAGAGTTGTATAAATATTTTATCGGCGTTTCAATGCGGGGATCACAATGGTAAATAGGCAACCCTTTGAATCGTCGAATTGTCGGTTATTTGAAAGAGGTTATCGATTTTATATTTTCAATCGGCTAATATACCGAGAACTCGAGATGCGATATTCAATTACGATCCCACGTTTTGGTTTATTTATTACGATGATTGCTGCGAGTCGTAATTATAATAAAATTTGTTTTTCGTGTCGCTGCAATTAAAACGTATGTCTGGATGTGTACTTTTGGTTCATGGTCAGCTATTGTAATTAGCCGAGAGAATGATAATTATTCTAGGCAAGAATCATGACTGGCGAGAAAATTCATATATAATTAGACCAAGTTTTATTACAATTAGTGTTTAATCACTTGGAATGAGAAAAAAACGACACGATTAGTGCCCGTGGATTGCCGATGAGGAAAACAGTTTTTGAAAAAAAAAGGTTAGTGATTAATAATTCCGATTAAATTATACACGAATTAAAAAGTTGGATATACGATGAATTCTGTTGCCTTGAGCAACTTTTTGTTTGATAGTAATTAGAAGTTAAACGCTATCAAATGCGATTTCTTAAGTTCGGGCCATTATTTCGACCGAATTGAAACCGACTCATTCGTATACCAAGATTTCTTCATTAACAATGTGTCCACTTCCTCAAGCACATTTGCCGTTCGAAACCTCAATTAGGAAATAGCCCTGCGCAATGTCTTCAGTGAATCTGTCCCGTAATCTCTCACAACTCTTCTAAGATGCCATCAGTGGCGTACCATGAATACATTTGAACTTGGCACCAAGTTATGTATACTATGCCACGAAGAAGTCAAGCCATCGGTAATGACATGACTCATGCGATGCGTTCCTTTATAACTGCACCGCTTCCTCATTAGGTACTAAAGGGTGGGTAGTTGGTTGACTCCGTCGTACCTGCAGCCTTCTGCATTTCTGCGTATCTCCACCACTGCACCTAAAACACACCAGCGCAACGTTACACATTTCCAGCGCCATGATCACAACCGCCATCACATCTCGCCGCTTTGAAGCTGCGTATAAATGATCGGCAAGTATTTTAAATAGTTGCAATCGGCAGGGCTTTGACGCGCACAATTAAAACCGAATTGAATGGGGCGCGACGAAAGTGCTGCTGCCATGCGGCAGGAGCCGAGAGATCACCGCGGGGAGGCTGTTTGTCGGACTGAATGATGCTGCGAGGTATCAAACCGAGAAGATGCATTAGGCGGGTGCGCAAACAGATCACCGCGGCCGCGGCGGCGGCGGCTTTTTGCTCTGTCTCTATGCTAGTGTCTCGAAGGTGTTCAGTTTTATGTGGGAAATAATTATGTGGCGGTCCAGGGTGTAAAATTGTCGCTGGTTTTGTTGTGCGTCGACGTTCGCTGTTGTCGTGTCGGTGTTTCTGTAGATGGTTTTTGTTCGATTTTTTTGTGGAAATATTGCATTTCAGCTTATGAAAAATGCTCTGATTTGAAAATTGCGTTGGATTGGTTTTATACAGAGACATCTAGGCTCCTTAGTCTGGTCACTGACTCAATTTCAAGTCGTGATTCGTTGAGCACAGTTACACGTATACACTAAATTCGTCCTGTAAATTCATGACCGGGATATCCATTTTTGGATTCGGTCCATCTACTCTTCGTTCTTACGAGAATTATTTCCTCATTGTGTGAAATTCACTGAGGATAAGTTTATTTTACGAACTGACTAAGATTCAAGCATGTGCAAAACTAAGCTTTACCCTTAAAAGTTGCTTTGCAATCAAAATTTGTAGCCCCAAAAAACTTGAACATTACTTTTAACGCATTTAACCCCCCTCAAGAAACTTGATTCCAGCTTGCCTACGCCGTTGCCTAGACCAAGAAACACTCAAATCCCTCTACCTCCAGCCGCGATCGCGGAAGACAATGGACCACCCCGGCCAAAATGCTCATCCCAAACAAGTGATTCATTTCTGTTTCTGGAAAGTCACCGAGCTACAAGTGTTCACTGGCTGCGGTGCGTGGCGTCGACTCTCTGGTGCCCAAACGGCGGGCCTTGCCTCAATTATACCACCTTGATTACCTCCGCAAGCCTCGGCGTCTGCAGCGAGCAACTCTGCCTTGGCTCGCCGGTGTTTAACTCTGCCTGCCTCGAGTAATTATACCGTCTATTCGGCCGAGATCTCGCCGACTCTGTCTTAAGTCGAAGCCGCACAATGCGTCGGCTCCACGGCCGAATCAAATAAATCTCCTCGAGTAATGAAATATAAAGTGTAATTGGTTAGATAATTTGACGTTAGCCGGTCGCGCTGGCTTTTGTTAACGTTTTCGACGTTATATTATAAATCTTGCGCCGTTGATTTCGCGCGCGAAAAGCCGAAGACAGATGTTGGAATTGTTGTGCGAATCGAGAAGGCGCGCGGTTTTTCTGTTGTTTGTGAAAATTAAAAAATTGCCTGCTCGTTTCAGCGTTTGACAATGGATTATTATATTCTGTGGAAATGACAATGGTAATGTTTCGCTCGGTGCTAAGACGGCGACGGAGATGACAGTGCAGGACACGAGCGTCACTTTTCCAGGAAGTGTTATTCTGTACTCGCACTCGCTGCCATTTCCCTGTCAAAAACTCGACAAAAACTCGACATGACTCTGTACGCCTGACATTATCCAGTCGACATACGGCATGAAGCGGACGCGAGAGTACCTACCTTGCTCTGATCTCGTACTCATGATGATTACATTGTAATTAAATATTAAATACTCTGGCGTAGCAGTTCGGTTTAGAGAGCATGTAGACGGGTGTGCAATGGTTCAACAGCGAACACGATGTGTAATTGTTTGAATGAGTGGGCGGGTGGGGGGGGGGGAGATGCGAGGGGGGAAGACGGGGTGAGCACGAATCATTTTTTTCCTACTCGCCGTTCAAGGTGCGCTATTAGCTTTAATTTTGATGGATAATTATAGTAAAGGCACGGATAAAGAAAGAAAGGGAATCAAAGATAGAGAATGAGAATGGAAAAGAGGTGAATTAACGTTTCACACGCCTCGTCATCGAGTTGGTAAAAAATTTTGATGATGTTTTGGTATATGGGAGCTTATTTTTTTTGCCCATGGAGAAAATAAAACATCTAAATTATTAATATGAGAATAATTGAAATTTTAATTGACAGACATAAACTTTGGTAGGTACCCGGAGCAGCATGGCTGGCTCTGGTCGAGAAGATCCCATGTTTGGATGCGAGATGGACCATCTGTGTGGGTCCATGACGGTAATTTCGACTTCTAAATGTACACGTGATAAATCCTAAGCGCAGAGCGAATAATAATAATAATAACGCACGGCTCATGTGATGTTCATGACCGAGTCTTTTGACTCCGGGGTCTTGATCCGTCGCTTGTTTTGCAACCCCCGAAATGATAGAATCGGAAATGTGTGTCCCCGGGTAGTCGAACCCTGGATCCAATCGCGGGCTGTGCTATCACCAATGGACCACATTCAAAATTCAATTTCTAAGACGACAAAAATGTGGGTGGCAAATGCTTTTCTTATAAGGGAATACATTTGTTGTAATCAAGCCCTGGAATGGGCAATTTTGAGCGGGTCTATTGAAACAGACGTTTTAGATTATAACAATATAAAATGCAATGGATGGATGCAATGTATTGGATAAACACATCTCCTGACATTTTATGTTTGTTAGCTGTTTACTTTACAATAATCATCCATGCCTCGAGTATGCGAGGCAAAGAAGCGGCAGTCCGGCCAGCCGCCTTATGGCGTCCGACATGTAGATTTGCACCGTACAGCGTCGAATTTGTTTTTCTCAACGACTCGCCGCTTCCCCGGCAATTATCTCTGCTCGGTCAAGTAACTTCGCCTCTTTGGAGATCGGCTCGATTGAACGGATTGAAACGCGCTCTCTACCGTTGCTAATTACACAGCTAGCCGCCTCTTAATTACTACATGCACGCTCAGAAGATAACAATTAAACTGTGTGTATATACACACAAGACAAGAGATACGTATATAGACAAACAAAAGATGTTCAATTACCTGTAACACCTGAAGATAATTGCAGTGGGGGGTGGCGGTTAAATACGGAGAAATACACTAATACAGTCGTATTGTGTTTTGTAACGTTGCTCCGCATGTGGAAGACCGCATCGCAGCCAGCTTATAATTATTAACAAGAATTAGGATTCGATGCAATTCTTCTGTGTAATAAAATGATCTGGATTGTCAATTCGGAGTAGCTATAATCACGCTTAAATAAGATTTACGCTTTTTAGATAATTTCTCTTTAAGTCTTTGACGCGCACTGCTATTTTTCTCTCCACCCGTGCCCTTTTCGGCGGGGTTTTTGTTGTTTGTAAAGGAGGGGTTCGCCTCGTAATTATGAAGAATGATGATTTTGGACAAATTAGTGGGCGCCATAGGCGTGGTGGACGAGCCTTTCTGGCCTACCTGAATGACGCCTAATGACTGCGTGTGATGCAGACGGGACAGCGAACTTCCTGGCAGCACCGGCAGGCCAACTGCTCTTGCCATGGAGGAAGGCACAGAAGGTAGAGGAAGGCATAGGAAAAACACCGCAGCCCTGCTATCTTGCTCGACTATGTGGAAACTGTAAAATTATGAACGCTTGCAGCAGTGGAGACCAGCCAAGGGTAAACCACCACGAACATCTCGTGATCAGAAAAAATATATATAAGGAAACTAAGGAAACCTTAATTGTCCATGCGTTTATTTTGTCGGTCAATTTATAATTGTTTCGATGTATAGTTTCACCGACCGGACGTTTTGGGTTCGTGAACCGCATCGATTAAATATTGGCAATGGTCGTGATTTATTGACGTCTGATCAACGAGCGCCGACACTGGCGTCTGGCGAATGAGTTCATTTTCGGTAGAATCAGATCCGGAGCGCTCTCTGTTCCAACTAAAAATTGGTGAAAGAAACCCCCGACAATGAACGGTCTGCTCACTGCTGGTGTATGTATAATGCTCACTACTTGGCAAAAAACTGTGAGAAGGTGTCATTTGTTAAGAATAGCGCTGGAAATTCGCAATACAACGATACTATTGACAGCTAATTGTGTTCCAGTTAACGTTCTTATCTCGACAATGTCTTAAATCTCGGGCCAACTTCAATGGGCCCCCATTAGTATAGAGAAACCTAGAATATCGACTGCAGCGCCAACAACACCTCTTATAGCACACTAATCATGTTTCGACTCGTGCGCCGTCCAACACATATGATATTATTAACTATTAAGAACGAACACTAAACCGTTGCTTAAGACAATCGTGATGAGACACTATCCAAATTTTTATGAACACCCCGCGGCGCCAAACGCCACACATATCTCCGTCGAAAAACTGTTGTAGTAGTTTGGATCTATAAAAATATCTACGCCCTATCAATCTTTTTTTGTTCGGAAGAGAATGGTTTCTTTTGGCCGGCCTTGCTCGATCCGAGAAACACATAGAGACATGGCCGCACCGTACCTATATAAGAACCATAATTATAAACGTATGGGTAATTATTGCTAGGTCTGATGGGTAATTTTCTACAATTATACCGCCTATCCGAGCTCGATGCGCCGGTGGAGCCATATAGGTCCCCGTCCGTGATGCTGGAGATACTGAACGCTGAGTCGGGGATATGGTTTAAATCCCCTAAAGACAATTGTTTCAATATGCTCGGTGCTGTATTGAAACTGGTCCTTGTTAATGATTTCGAAGGCAGACACATCGCTGTCACAGTGTGAATTTATGCAAGGATGGATCTTGAAAATTTTTCATGGCTCGCTTTTCGTAGGTGGTTGTACTAATAAGTATTAGCATGAAAGTTTAGCATAATTGTCCTAATAGTTATATCGAATCGGTAATTACCTTTTAATGAGTGATATGGAATTTTCGTAATGATTATGTTCGCGTAGCATTTCTTTCTGTGAGATCATAATTTTGATTGTGTCTGTTGAGAGGCTTGGATTATGGAGTTTGATAGACGTGATCTGAGATGCATTCGGTCTTTGCAAGTGTACATTTGACTGTAGTACCTACACGGTGTGGTATATAGCGATGTGTGCTCACTGCTTGGACGTAATGAGCCAGAAATTATTAGCACATAAACTGGATAATGGACCGCGAAGAATTCGAATGCTTTTCTATAATGGACTCACGATGGTTTTTATGGGCTTGTGTTCAACCATAGCTGCACACAACTGTGTTCATAACGCGCAAAACAAAAATTACTTTGTAATTATTCGCTTTCACTTATGACTTTTATCAGACACTTCTTATTAATCTATCTTGATTGCACGGAATGCTGTGAGGTAATGCAACTTAAATTGAACGTCGTATAAGATGACGACTGGACATCCAATTCGAGCACAATTACAGAATTAGAAGACACCTTATATAGTTCTTGGATGTCGAGTGAAAGACGCGAGCATTGCATGAAAGTGTTCAAAAGTGATGACAATAAAAGTTGAGAGTTTTGTTATAATAGCATGGTCTTCCCGAAATTGCCAGAGGCCAATGTACCTTTAATGTCCACTTTATAGATAATCTAATGAAAAGCCTATGTGCTTGGCAAATTTTCACATACACATTGAGCGGTCCATGCAGTGCCGAAGGAAATGCCAAGAGGAAATCTTCGCGTTAAACCCTAACGATCTGTGACTTCTTTGTATTGCAGAGAATTTGTATAGCGTTGTTGTCTAATATTTTCAACTATACATTTTACAAGTGAATGTAATTTTAAGGTTGAAATTTGTATAATTAAACTTTGACGATAAATTTCTATAAGAATACTACATTAAAAACAGGAATTTAAACAACTAAATACCTCGGGGGTGATCTGACTTTTAAAATATCACATAGCATTAATCTGTTTAATCACATTTTGTATATAAAACTTTGTGTAAGACACGGATAGCATCTTCAACGTTTAAAGACGTCCGTAATATTATAAATTATATTTATTATAATGAAAGCTGCTGGAGAATGATTTGCCCGGAGCCAATCAGCACTCGCCATCGCGCACTGCACTCTGCAATTATACCGCATTATTATCATCATGAATATTCAGCGATCGCTTACAAGAGCCCGGCACTAGCAGGTTTCCAATGAGATGCATTCGCCGGCGCCGTGTGTTCATAATAAATTAGCTGAATCTTGTAAGAGCCACGAAGGGACACACGCGTTATAAACTAGAAAAATACGAAAAAAAACATGGGTGCAAGTTTTCGTATTAATTGAGAAATTTTATCCGACACGCGGGGATATCTGTGTCAGTGCCGTCTCACTTTTAGACAAGAAAATTACCGTCTGATTGACAACATAGATTGGTAGATAGACGGAATTAGCTTGGAACTCGATTTACATACAAATGATTGATCGAAGTGTCTAATTAATGCAGCATTAATTCACCAACATCTGGTATATGAGACACATCGGCCATGGAATCGCTGCCATCATACGACACGGCCAAGATCACACTAAAGAAAAAATCATTGCCACCAATGAACACGTTGATCAACCATCACTGAAAACCAATTGACCTAAAACGGCGCGAAACTTTGATTTTCTCTAATCCTGCACTGTTTTTCACCACCAGATAATGAATGCAGACATTTGCTAGGTGCTAGTGGCAGGTGGTCAACGCCAGATGAAGCCTTTAGCAGCGTTCGTAACAGGTTCTAATTCATCCACGGCTCCATGATGACCAATCGTATAGTGATGCTGCGATGGACCACGCAGACACGATACCATAAATCACTGCATGGATTCTGCGGATAATCAAGGGATGCCGGTGCTAGGGAGACTTGACTGTCTGTTGGTTCACTCTCTGCAGAGCTGCTAAGGTAAAGAGCGATCTATAATCTATGACCGTAAAATTCACGAAAATCGCCAACCATTAGTTACTTTACAGCGAAGTTTGATCTCTGCTATCTTAGAACTGCCGGATTGTCAATATAATCGGGTAAAGGAAAAGGAGCGGTTGTTCAGGCTGCTTTTGAAGACAGGGAAACAAGAGGTGGTCCAGGCTGCTTTTCGGACAGCGAAACAAGCGTCAGTCCAGGCTGCTTTGATGTCAGGGAAACAAGCGGCAGTCCAGGCTGCTTCATCGGACAGGGAAACCCGATTATTTGCGGAAGCGAAACCAGAGATAGTATGGATAGTATGGCGTAGACTGCTTTGGAGAAAGGGAAACAAGTGCGTAGACTGCTTTGGAGAAAGGGAAACAAGTGCGTAGACTGCTTTGGAGATAGGGAAACAAGTGGTAGACTGCTTTGGAGAAAGGGAAACAAGTGCGTAGACTGCTTTGGAGATAGGGAAACAAGTGGTAGACTGCTTTGGAGACAGGGAAACAAGTGGTAGACTGCTTTGGAGACAGGGAAACAAGTGGTAGACTGCTTTGGAGATAGGGAAACAAGTGGTAGACTGCTTTGGAGATAGGGAAACAAGTGGTAGACTGCTTTGGAGATATGGCAAAAAGTGGTAGACTGCTTTGGAGACAGGGAAACAAGTGGTAGACTGCTTTGGAGATAGGGAAACAAGTGGTAGACTGCTTTGGAGACAGGGAAACAAGTGGTAGACTGCTTTGGAGACAGGGAAACAAGTGGTAGACTGCTTTGGAGATAGGGAAACAAGTGGTAGACTGCTTTGGAGATAGGGAAACAAGTGGTAGACTGCTTTGGAGATAGGGAAACAAGGCGAAGACTGATTTGGAGATAGGGAAACAAGTGGTAGACTGCTTTGGAGATGGGAAACAAGTGGTAGACTGCTTTGGAGATAGGGAAACAAGTGCGTAGACTGCTTTGGAGATAGGGAAACAAGTGGTAGACTGCTTTGGAGACAGGGAAACAAGTGGTAGACTGCTTTGGAGATAGGGAAACAAGTGGTAGACTGCTTTGGAGATAGGGAAACAAGGCGAAGACTGATTTGGAGATGGGAAACAAGTGCGTAGACTGCTTTTAAGGTACGGAAAAAAGGGGTAGACTACAAAAAAGTGGTAGAATGTTTTGGAGATAGGGAAACAAGCAGCGGTCCGGGCATCTTAGCGCTGGCCATCGAGTGCTGTGTTAATGGACGTTCCACTTATTCGATCGGTGTGTGAATATTCTTCGATTCTTGTCCGGATCAAACTGCGCTCAATTAACTGGCTGTGATTTCCACGAGCCGCGATGTGGCGAAGGAAAGCGATCGGGAAGTCGTGAGTGGCTTGTTGTTTTACCTGAACACTTATTAAAATTTTATGTTCCAAGAAATTAATTGTAAATTATTGGAGAAGAAACTCGTTGCTGGCGTTGAGTTATATGCTATTTTATCGGAAGATATTAACTGTTAGACGCGTCACATCACACGTTATTGATTGGAGGAAGTGAGCAACAGCACAAACACTTTTCATTGGAATTACAAGTGTTAACATCAGTTTCAGTCCTGTAGGAAATTCGACAGTTCGGGGGATTGTTCTAGCTAATACGTGTGTGTAACGTATGCCAGTCATTAACCACCTGGGCCTTTCTCATAGTGGCGTATTATTTGACTTAAATACAGACAAAAGCAATAATATAGATCGAGGTTCTCCTCCCTTCGTACACTTCCTGCTATTTCGCCTGAATCTTTAATTAACACACACTTGGCAGTTGATACGACAGAACGGTTGACACTACCTACACGAAGGAACGCTCTCCCAACGGCATAATTGCACTTTAATTATTTACTACACCATGATGCAATATTAAACGATCGTACATTTTTAACGACCGGGTATTAGTGAGGAAATTTCGGAAATGGTTTTTTTTTAGCCTGTGTTTTACACTTAGTCTCTAAAATAAATGGCTGCGTGTACCCGTGTATTAGAACAGCCCTCGTGCGTTAATTCTTAAACAGTACATGGGACAACGTGTGCGTAATAAGCTGTAACAGGGTGGGAATGCGATATTCGCTAGGACTTGATTTATTTTGTCATCCTCGTTAGCGGTTTCGCAATGGGCAAAGCCGAAAGCGCTGCATTTTTTTCAAATCAGCCCCCGATTGCGCCTCACTAATTTGCATGCAAGTGTAATAATGCATCACTTAATAATTATTTCTTTGAAAACAGGCCACCTTTTCCTTAAGCTACGGGGACAATATCATTTGTAACTCCGGACCGAATTAGGAAATGGCGTGCGTTTTCTTTTCTAATTCGAAAAGACTGTAAGACCCCCGACGTGGATTTCCAATCAAGATAAAGGAAATTTTCAATATTATTTTTTTAATTTGTAATCTTGTATATGTGTTAAGCATTATTACTCCGTGAGTTTGCTACGGCGGCGGATAATTTGGTTGTGGCACGCGATTTTTATTGAGGTTATTAATTCATACCTTGCTTCAGGTATACGGTTAGGTATATCACTATGATTCGAAATATATCTTTCCAAGAATGATTTGTAGTCTTATCAACTCGACAATGATTCCGAAAGCAATAATGGCGTGATAAAAAAAAATGATACCGAACATTTTATTTATGTATGCATCTGCTAATTTGCCGTTTGCAGCCAAATCAACGTGTATTTATTTTTGATTCCCTTCTCATGATGCACGCAGATTGGACACTAAATATTGATGGTGGATATCAGACGAGCAAAGAAAAATCTACGAATCTTATATCGCGCGGTGGAATCGCAGCCCGTAACTATTTAATTGGTCCATTTCCATAATTTTGCGGCTATCAATTCCGAGCCGTAATCCCGGCCGTGTCAATATGCAGACTCATTAATATTTCCTCCGAATGGGCATATTGGTTTTTCAAGTCCGACAACAATAAATAACTATATGAATTGAAATGATGGACGATATTGCTTGGACTTTAAAGTGTTGTATATCACTCTGATGCCCAATGATGGAATTTAAATCAGGGATGGTAAAAATATCTCCACCTTCTCTTTTTCACACCATTTAGATGCTACAGGTAACGATGGAATCACATCTTAAATTGTCAGATAAAAACTTATACCACATAAACCATGACACAGAAAACAACGCAATTTTGCACACACCTCTTACCAAGTACGACCATGAACCGGGTCCCAAACCCAGGTGGCAACGGTCGTCTAACCGCACGCATCCGATCAAGTTGTAGTCATTTGGCCATCCCTGGTCAGAGGTTGCGATGTGTTATAGATCATTTAGGAAGTGTGGACAGGGGGACGGCACGAAAGGATAAAACACCATAACCGACACGCCGTTCATTAAAAAAACTTGTGTCTTAAATATAAACACAACGAAAAAAACGTACCAAGTTTAAAAAACACATTTAGTAGTGTATAGGCATTGCGCCACGCCTATAGCGCGGCTAAAGCGTCTTGGAGCTTCGCAAACCGGATCTCACAGCGTAGAACGCGGACTCCGCTCGCAAATTATATTACTTTACTTGTCTAGTAATGGTGTGCGGTTCAGGCGAAATGAATCGCATGTGTCTCAATTGCGACCAACATAACCGTAATCAATCAGTATAGCCGCTGCACTGCATGTGTTTTCCGCGGTAACGTTCGCTGAATGAATTTGTTTATAAGAGACAGATTTCGGCAAGTCAACAGGCGCTGTGTCTACCTATAGCTTCTTTCCGTGGAATATGCCGCGAGGAATAATTGGGAAGAACCCTCGTGGGAGCTCCGTCAGGAGGCACCACAATGAGAGCCTGACATGGCGGCTCGAAAGTTGAAACGCAACCGGGGGTTGTTTTTGTTGATATTATTATTCTTGTCGCCATGAAATTAGACGTCCCTCCCGGCAGATATGACGTAACCTTTGACTAACAAGACCCGTATCCTGACATTCGCTCTGTTGTTGCTTTCAGGACGTCCTTAGAAAGTAGCCGGCTGTCTCCTAGGATCAAGACACAGGACTCAGGACGCAGGACGAACGCGCGGTGAGCGGCGGCGCTTCTTCAGGAAAAAGGTAATTAGTGACTCTGTCTCGCGTTCGCAGTTTTCCTGCAGCTGTAGCGTTTCCCGATGACCTCCGCGTTGCTGCGCGCAGTAAAATTTTCTCTCCATCTCGATGATACAGAAAACTTTCGTGGGGTAAAATTAAGGCGGAATCTATTAAACCAGCGCGGCCTAACGTTGTATGGAATTAATTACGCTGCAGCCGAATAACCGGCCGCCGCTTGCGTCTTATTCTGCTCAAATGAGAGTATAGGTACACACGAAAAACTAGCCGCACTGCGTTCGCGCCGGTGCGTATGTTATTAAAAGCCCCGCCGCGCTCACGATATTCGCTGGCAGCATTTAAAGTTTTGATAAAAAGCTGGGCAGAGCGACCGCCGAATCAGCGATCGCCTTATCTGATGCTGGTGCGTCTCGGGCAGCGGGCGTTAATGATTGCAATTAAGAGTTTGTTCTCCAGCAGATCGCAGCAGGATGCAGGCCAGCCTAGCAATTAAGCAAACCAACAATTCATTACAGTGCCGTGGCCCACGGATAATAAACTACAAACTAATAATTACTATTTATTTATATTCCTATCAAAAAATGCCCTCGCCTGGCTTTGCGCCCATGCGCCATGGCTCGGGTAAAATTTTCGACGTGTTTCTCATTTTAATTGCTTCTTTTGTGTTGTTTTCTTAACCGTCGTGTGAAAAATCATCCTCGTTACTCGACGTGGGACTTGCAGGAGCCTTGATTGTCTCAGGTTTCTTTCTCTGCATTGTTAATACGAACGACAGTCTAGGCTACTTTGCGAATAGGGAAACAAGCGGCAGTCCTGGCTGCTTTTTATGAGAGCAAAACAAGCGGCAGTCTAGGCAGCTTACAGCGACATAAACAAAACCCGTGACGATCTAGGCTTGTTAAGCGCTCGGTCGGAGCAACTATTTAAACATCGACACCATCACGTAATGCGAAGATATTATAATTAATCTGCGCAGGTATATATTTTCGACGTATATGTGCTTTTTTTAAACCATCGCTGCTCCGTTTCACCTGCGCTCAAATTATTTATTTCTCCAATAATAATTACTAGTTTCGTGGATAATTACTTAAAAAATGGTTGTATTTATTACTGTCATTAATTTTTGTATTTTTCTTACAAAATGAATTTATGCCTTGCAATTAAGTCAATGGGAATCAGGGCTCACACGAGTTGCCCCTCACCCTCGTATTGATTGTGTTGAATTCGTGCTTCTAAAAGTGTGTAGTGTTTAATTAATCTCGAAGTGAATTACAGAGATTACACCTCGTTCGCTGGAGTAGATTGCCTATCCAGCCGCGATCATACCGCTAAGGAGACCAGCCGGGGAAATCACTCTCTGGCCGCGTGGTCGGGGAAAAACCCGCGCAGTTTTCCGCCTGGAAAAGTTTCAAGCGTCGCAATTTTCGTTCGTTTAGCTGTCTGCCGCGCAGTCGCGGCGTTTCCATATCTGTGATTTCCGAAATTGTTTCTCACATGACGTCCGCATATAAACTCCGATCTCGTGATCCGATTTTAATCTTTCTTTTACTGACATATAATTTGTTAGAAACATGATAATAGAAACATAAATATATATAAATGAGACGGGGGAAGTAATTTTTCTCTGAAGTTTTTTGTGTGTGTGCATATAGAGGAAACGTCAGGGTTTGAGGGACAGTCTTTGGTATACGAGGGTAAAATGTGAAAAGGATAGCCAAATGGGGTGGGTGTTTCGAGTCAGGGGTCATTTCCAAGATGAGTTTCCTAAGGGAAGTCGTAGTTAGAGTGAATTCGAAATGCGAATGATATATATCAGCTCACAGCTGGATACAAACTAACCATTTTGGAAAACTCAGATTATGGAAATGAAACAAAGGGCACAGATTTATACATAGAAAGAAAATGCCGAGAGATATTGCTATGCTAAAGACGGCTAAGTTATTGTCCTAAAGTTTGCGCGCGCGCGTGTGTGTGTGTGTGTATGTGTGTGTGTGTGGACGAGCGTTTTTTTCTTCTTCTGGCAGATAGGGTTTGGGGTTCAGGTGAAGCGATTTCCAAATGACAAATCGATTATACAAAGTAAAGACAAAACTCTCAAGACATTTCTGAATAAAATCTCCGAAAAAAAACGTTATACAGCCAGCAAATGTTTTATTTATTAGTTAAAAACTTTAATGGCATTTTTATATACTAGTGAATCGAAGAACCCAAAAAAAAATTCAAACCTCCAAACCAAAGATCTTTCTCGGCTCATCTCGAAGATACCCTAGTAAACATGCAAAGAAATTACTATTTTCCAACCTCGCGCATGAATAGATTTCCAACACACGAACATATAACTCATTTCGCCGAGATTCATTTCGCCGTGCACTTTCCTCCAACCAGCGCCGATGACATTTTACTCCCCGATCTCAACCGACGCCGACGCCGACGCCGACGCCGCCGCCGCCGTCGCGACGCTTCGCACCTCTTTGTGATGTTGCCCATGCTCATCGTTCATCTTTATTCATCTTCCACCGCGACGCGCGACCGGGCCCCGACGACTCCTTCCCCCCCCCCCCCCCCCCCCCCCGACGCCCACACAACTCGACGCTAACGCCGACGCCGACGCCGACGCCGACGCATTTGACAAATGAATACATTTTCACGTCAACCGTTTTACTCCTTGTGTGACACAATTTCCAAAACAGATTTGTCACGTGAAAACTTTGGTGTTCCTTACGTGCGTTTTTCAAATAAGATTACACGGAATATTTCTGATGCGTTTTTTTTATAGTTTCTTTTTTTTCGAAACGGTGGGTTGAGAATTGATGTCATTTGTCTTAGTGACGTGGCGATAATAGAACGTTTAAGCCCTCAGACGCCTCTCATTTCAAACTGTGCAGTTTAATTACAAACACTAAGATGGGATCGTACACATTTCTAGGGACGTGGCATTTCCGTTCTTAAAAATTAAAATTTCGAGAATTTTCAAAACTACCTTTATTCATTCACAAAAACATTCACAAAAACAAACCAGAGCAGTCAAAATAGACACTGATTATTATTTATTTTAGTTGAATTTGCACATCCTAATATTTAGTATGCTTTTTTACCAGATGGACCCTACTGAGAATGAAAAGCACCCAAAACCTAGAGAATGCCAGTTTGAGCTCTCGCCTTCATATAACTACAATGAAATATGTTTCAGACTTGCCCTGCTTTGACCTAATCACAAGTCTTGAAATCTCTCTGCCTCAGATCAACTTAAATGAGATAACTATTGTTTGAGAAATTTCTACATCGATTTGCCTAAATTTCTGTGAATCCTGTTAATTTGTAAAGCCTAATAACTGCCAGCTATATGAAACTTTTGCTATTCATGCAAACCAAAGAAACTTATAGAGCCCAACTATATGCACTAGACAGAAAGAAAAGCAAGGCCTAATTTCAATTCATTTCTAACTCGTGGCCATAGCAAGAAATTTACGTATAAACTCATAATATACCTGAGACATCACGTCAGACCGCGGCTTCGGTATTTCCGTGTTCCATGAAACACAAAACCACCCCATCGGTCGCACCACGCCTATAAAATACGAAGCTGCCGCGTGTGATTGCAAGATATAGAACAATTCAACCCCTTGTACTTGAGTCGCCACGATTTAATGTCGCTCTGAAAAGAAAGAAGTGTAATTTACAGCGAGCTAATTCATTGCATTAGGCGGTCACGTGGTAGCGGGCTGCACCCCCGCGTTGTGGGGGGTTGCAGCACGCGGGGGCAGGGTGCGTGTTTAATAGCATTATACCCGCCGCGTAGGGTGCATATAGACGGACAGAAAACTTAGCGGTAATGGCTTGGTTACAAAACTTAATCAATATGCTAACTTAAACGTTTATGGGTCTTGGAGAAACTATTTGCTATTGATTTTGGAACAATCGCTTATAGTTTCGTTCTCTACTTTTCTGGGAAGACATTTCGTTTGGTTTCGGAAAACTGTGTGCTTTTGAATTGGTCTAGCTGCAAATGGTGTGTGAAGTAATCTGATTGGATTGCTGGGAGTTTGATTGGTGGAACCAAACGTATATATACTACCTGATGTTGGTGCTTAACGACGCAGTGTATTTTTCTTGAGATGACACGGTAGCTAGTGGCGTCAACGGATGCTATATGGATGCTGAGGGTGGAGATGGAACCTAACCTAACGTAGAAGAGCGGAGGGTATGCCAGTGCCGGCACAAGTATTGCTTCTCCGTTGAGGATATAGGGGTTGCCGACCGAGATGTCCTTGCGAAGGACGCTACAATTCTAGCGAAACGCGTTCTTCCGTCAACTCAAAGACGAAAGATTGGGGTTTCGTAGCTGGAACAATTAAATTTTTAACCCTCCAACCTCGCTGCCTCACGGATTTTATTTTTCTTGCGACATGGTTATCTATCCAATATCTGACCCATCACATTGTTGTTTAACTTCATGGTTTACACGCAAATCAGTAATAACCTTAGATTTTGAAAATTTTCTCATCAAGTTACTTTATTTATTTTAAATGTGTGTCTTAAAGACAATCTAACCTCCTGCAGCTTTCTCGAATCTGCGGCAACATTGTTCGAATTTTGAATACGTTTGGACCACGTCAAGGTATCGGCATGATCCAGTTTCTCTACCTTCCCTCGCCCATCTCTGTCACTCTCGCCCCATGGCCTCAAACTCTCGCTCTCCGATCCACACACCACACCACACACAACAAAGTAGCAACACTTATACAGCTGTACACACCATCCTACCTACACTCGAAACACGAATGATCATTGCACCCTTCCCCCTGCCGTCGATAGCCATTCTGGTGAAACGAAGTAATTTTTCATGTTTCCTCCCTTGAAAAAAATGTGTGCTAAGGAATTCATTCGCTACATTCTTTTTTCCGTTTGTGTATTTCGTCCATAGTTGTGTTATTATTTCACACTTCTCTCGTCGTCTCGCGCGCCGTGCTGCCACCGTCTTTATATATTTTTATCATGAGTCTGTTTCGGACGCTTCGGCGTACGCCGCTTTTTACAGCCCCTCGCCGCCGCCAACCCCCCTCGCGTTCTTCATCCAATTTTCTCAGCCCTCCACTCTTTCTTTGCAAGTTTTGATTGTCTCCCCTATTCACATTCGCTCTCTCACCCGCTCTGCAACTCGGCTCTGCGCTCTGCCAGTATTATAAAATCAGTAACTATACAGTTGGACTCATCAAAACTTCAGCGAAAAAGTAATCCACACACACACACACACGTACACAAAAGAAGTTGCTGATTATTAACGAACTTTAATGAAGACACAAACAAAAATATCTCTTGACAAATTCTTTTTTGCACGGGGTCTGGGTGGAAATCTGTATACCATGTGCCAGGCTGTGACACACAGAGATGAAACAAAAAATGGCAATTTTAATATTTCTATATATTTCTATACATAAAAATCTCATTTTGTCGCCCAGATTTTTATGTTTAACATTGTAGGTAATATGAAAAGTTCTTGAGCCCGGGCCGTCTTCCATTTTGTTTGTTTGGGTAGGAGAGATGTTTTGGGTGGGTGTGGGAAAGGGGTCAGGCCGGGGGATGCGAGCACCCTGGGGTCACTCCGAAGTGTTGCAAGCAAATAAGTTTTATTATTGATGTGCGATCTGCTAGAGCACGAGAGAGATGGTTTTATTCCGATTGACAATGAGAGCGACGAGGAACAAGTAATGATATTGATGACCAAATGCGATGAATGGAAAGCAGTGGACCTATCGTGATAAATCTACATCTTTGCAATTTGACGTATTCGGGAAAATCTATTCTAGATCTTTATAACGAGAAAAAAAGGGCACGAGGAACGAAGGAAAAAAAACACTCTGATTTCTGCTGTTGATGCCCGGACCTCGTGAAACAAAACTGAAAAGCATGAGGGAAAAGTATCAATTATTCATTTTTCCATTTTTGTAGAAGTGAATTCGTTTGGCCTCTTTGATATGAGTGAGCTTTTAGTTTTATTCGTCTTTTTCTGCCCGCGATGTGACGTCAATTGTGCCGCGCTCCGAGCCGGGACCCGAACCGAAGCCATGAGCCATGCCAAATTGCGGGTACAATGACCAACGCGCATTTAGTCTAACCACGAAAATTAGAGATTCCAATTTATTTCATCGACCAATTACTAATTCCCACGTCACAATCGAGAGACTCGGTTGGATCCAAACGTGAACCTATATAGAAAAGAATTACTACTAGGTATATATATATTTTTTTATTGTGCTCTCACTCACTCTCGCTCTCTTACTCTCTCTCACTTGTCATGAGAAATCTCGAACCGAATTAACCGAAAATTGATTTTCGTTGAGTTTTGATTTTTTTCATTCTTACCGATCACGATGAAATAGTAATCGACAAATATTCCGTTTTCGTTTTTCTGCTAGACAGTGATTAGCATTCATAGATAATATCTCATCTTCCAATTCGGCACCTGCACGGGATCCGGTACACGGGACAGAGTCACAAATGGAAGAAGATATCAATAATTTGATATATAATTTCAGAATGATTGGTCATTTGTTTCGGACCGTTGCGGTTTGATGCGCGAGATCTTTGCTCGTGAAGAAATGCCGAAACAGATGCAGCGCTCTGAAAGCAAAACGAGTATACGACTTTACCGTGTGGTGTGATTGTCTTAAACTTCCAGCAACCTTTGCCCGTGATCTGCACTCATCCTCAGAAGCAGATCAAGTCACCCCCATGAAGAAACTGAATCAACCGAGTGTTTATTGTGACATTGGCCATGATGGTGACATTTTAGTGTAAGGTCCAAGTTTTTGATTCGTTCGAAACTTTCATAGGCGCCACGTGCTTTTTTTCATTCCCAAGACAATACATTTGTTTTTAGCGATGTTAACCTAGAAAAATAATGAAATGGACATAGAAATTATTCCCCCACATCGCTTCTGGCTGTTTTGGTCCAGAAACTTCGATTTAATCACGTGTAGGTCGATATCTCGACAAGCATCTTTGGACAGAATACGGATATCTTATGGGAGGCAGGCAGGTGGACACAGATATGGGATGGTTTTTAGAAATGCCTGAAAGCGGACAATGTCTCACCATTGCATATTTTACAATTTGAAAATCCTTGCCGATTAAATCGTGGTCATGTCGTATGCTTCTCTGTTATTAATTGCTGGGATGATTATTATTTCCAATTATTGAGGACATTGCTTTTTAAATCAGGAGCCACGAAACGAGGTAAAAATGTTTTAATTTTGGGTCGCCTTGTTACGGGACCAAGTTTCTTACCCCAAGAGCATATAATTAATTAATATTCAATTTTTTCTTAATCGTTTTAAGGAACGGAACACATATGATGCCCAACATGTTCAGTTTCCCTATCGGGCAATTTTTTGTCCCGACTCAAAGAGAATGATTTTTGGTCACCGTTCGTCGCATATTTCGATGAAAATCTAGACGGGGAATGAAGAGGTGAAGGAAACGTGAATAAACGTGACCATTCTTTCCACAGTCGTACATTTACCTCGTGGTATAATAAACTTTTTTGGTCGTTTATAATTCTTAATATTACCTTTCATTCATCACAAATCTAGTTAAAAATTGTGTTTGGTGTGTATAATTATTTGAAATTCGTAAATTACAGTCGTATATGAGTCGAGATCCCGCCGAAACCTTGAGCTATCCAGTAATTATAGCAGATAATTGCGTAAAACCTCCTAAGATTAGTGGCTTAAGAGAGGAAAACTGGGGTCATATTTGCATTTCCAGTCTCCCATAGGCTTAGAACAGAGACGAACCCAAAGAATTAGAAACAATCTAAGAACTATAAGCCCTATTGAAAATATTTTACTGCATAGTATGCGGATATTAAGAGAAAAAATAGCACGTACGGCAGAAATAAATCTAAAATTCTTGACGTTCTTCATCAGAGAGAGGTTATAGACACCTCACACCACAAGCCATCCATGTGAAAACTATAGACAAACTCAATTACCGCACCATTGCTCCACACCAGGATTCAATTTCAATTTCAATCGCAGCCATTACATCTCATGTGCTACACATTTTTTAATCAGTTCTCACCAATAATTATGGATCGATCAAAAAGTTAGTAAATTATTTTGTGGTATTGTTGAATGGCAGAGCCCAGCATCGTTTCGAGTGGCCGACCGTACAAGACGTGCGATCCGTGAGTGTTTTTCGTCTTCGGCCGAGAGAGAGAGAGGGAAAGAGAGAAAGAAAAAAAAGCAGCATCACTAATCGCGTTCCCACGCACTTTGTTCATCGAACTTATGGACCAATCAATGCGAGAGAGATAGCCGATGACACGTGAGCATTATTTCGATCGTCGCATCTCGCTCGGACACGTGCGTTTCGCACGTAGCGCGGTCTCTCTCACTCGGCATCGGTGTTTAATTCATATTGTAATGGAAACAATGAAGCTTGAAATTACTTGTTTTCAATAAACCACAAAGTTCGAATCTTCAAACGAGAAAGAAATACATTGTAAGTAAAAAACCGAAACTTTTCCTTGTTTTCTAATCAGTTTCCTTTGTAGCACAAATTGTGCTCATTACGGACGGAGTCGGGAAACGTTCCTGATTCATTCAGGACTTGGACTAATCGAGATCGTCATGTTGTGCCAGTGTTCAACCATCTTTCCAACTGCATTTTATAATTTCATAATTTGCAATTACCTCTCCTCTTTGCCCAGCGAGCTCCGCGGATCAACACAATTAGGCTAATTAGTTATATCAAGTGGTTTTAACTTCGCCTCTCATTATTTAGTACCCTTAGGCGGAATAATTCATGTTTAAATAAGGTGAGGTCCAATTTGTTAGTCAATTTTCGATTTGCGAGTTTTATAAAAAGACATATTTTTAATTGCGCTGCTGCCCTTATAAAATCATGTGAGAATTAATTTGTCTTTAAAGGATCGTCAGTGGCAAGATTATGTAAAACTTTTACTAACTCGGAGCTCTGAATAACTTAAAGATAAATTTACAAGTGTTTTTTTATTTCTACAAGCATATATCTACAATGTTCTGATACTGCATCTTGATAACAGGATAATCACAGCGACGATGAAAACTATTTCGGTGCACATAAACCATTTGAATTTCAAATTTCTATATCCTAATTTTACGGTTTAAAAATCAATATTTGGCTAAGTTACCCATCAAAGCCTCCTCACATAATATTATAGTTTAATAGCCCTGAATTTTAAATCACCCATTATTCTTGTCCAGCTAAAACAACGAAAAACTAAACCCAGCCCATTGTCGACTTCAATTCGAATTCAATCTAACAATTGAAGAATGCCAACGCCAACGATGTAGGTACCCCATCCTACCTTTGAGGCATCACGGATTCGCTTGCGGTGTAATGAGGCCCGATAATTGCGTGCGATTCGACAAGTAACATCTCCTCAGTTCTCGCCGTGGTCAAGTGCTTATAAGACCTAGAACAATCACACACGATATAACTGATTTGTTGTTTATGATCACGTCCAAAATGCCAAGAAATGCAGGCATGGTCATTATCCACACTGTCCGTCTTCGGTTACCGGTGCCGAGGGATTCGAGCGTAGAGTACAGCCATTATCCAGTGTGGCACGTATGATTTCTAATCGTATACTTAAAATTAAGAAAAGTTAGGGGGTTAGATATCTCAGTTCCAGCGATGGCTTTCATAATGGGCCACGCTCGAGCGGTGTAAGAGATGTCTTTTTGTAAATGATAGTCATTCGGATCTGAAAAGTGCGCTGCCGCTGCATACCCAAAAACAGATGAATTCCAAAAGCCATTGGCCTCTGATAAGAAAAATTAACTGCGTGACGAAATTTGGTGTAGATGCGTTCAATTGACCGTCTCGCCTGGGCTAATACATAATATATATATATTGCTGTTCGTAGATCGCGCATCTTTTCTTTCCAATATTGTTGTAAGCTTGTTACACAGAAATACCCGTGGAAACAAACAATACAATATTTTGTTGTGTTTTTTTAAATTGTTGTGGCAGCGGCTCTGTTACATCCAATGAAATGAATTAACTGTTTCTAGAAAGTTCTAGAAATGAAGATGATACACCTATATAAAGCCATAGATTGGATCGAAAATTTCTTGCCTTACAATCATCGATATGGAATTCTTCTTCCCACCGACCATTACTTATTTAACCATGAGCAGAAAAAAGAAACAACTCGTCCTAATAATTGTATTCTTAGCTATGATATCTCGCCATTAGTGATGAGTGATAGATAAATGCGGATAACCCTTTATCAAGATGGCCAGCATATTTTATAGCTGGCTGAAATTACAGACAAGTACCACAGGTAGTTATTAGGCTGCAATTAGAAATGATGGGATCGTTGTTGAGCGAGCCCGATCTCTGCTCCAAAGGGATGCTGCAACAACGTCGAAGACAACCCGGTTTTTATTCTAAGGACGGCGTCATGGTCCTGTCCGTCAAAAAATTGATCGATAATTTTGTTTTTGTGTTGACACATTCACCAAACTGCTCTTCGTAGACGTCAACGATTTTTACCGCAAATTTTCATTGAAAATTTGAATTCTGAGTCGGTTTGCTGGCGCTACATTGCCTTGGTGCCACATTTAAATCATCCTATTCACTCTCGGGGCATCAGTCACGACCGAGCTCTAGAATCTTACTCGAGTTTGTTCCAATTTGTGGATTAATAAATACTTGGGTGATTTAGTGTTTCGGATCTCTCGATGTCCTCGGGGGTACCATGGCTAATGGTACGGTACGTAGCGTTGTTAACCACCGATGAATAACCATGCAGAATATCTCTACACATATTTCATGTACACAAAATCAAGCAGAACGCGAAATAAGTGGTCGAACTCGACGCTGTGTATTGTTCTGTTCGCGATACCGCCGAAATGACATCTGCTGAAAATTTGAATTCGACAGAAAGAGAAACATTTTCCACGAATAAATTACGCGGAGGCAAAAAAAGAAATACATACACATCACACAAACACAATTATCCAAAATGCCACCCAGAATAAGTACATAGACTTTTACAATTAAAAATAATGACAAATGTGGCAGGGCGCGCATATAATTTCTTATTAATAAGCTTTCGTGAATTGCTCTTTATTTTTGATTGCCTCAAAAAAAAAAAAAATACCCGCAAATAAATTGTCGTGTTAAAAAAATCTCCGAATATACCTTGTTAGTGAACGTGTCTACGAATTTTTAACGATTATAAGTTCTCATCACTTCGCATCTATGTCCGTCTCGTTCTGTCCCGGCATCCTGTCGCGTGTGCTTCATCTCTGTCGCCGACAACAATCACACCTGCGTTCGCTCGCTGCTGCGGCTGGTTTTATTTGGAATTATCATCAACCACAGAAATTCGTGAGACCAGAGAACAGAGGAGATGATAGATCGTACAAAAGCTTCGATGCAATCACGGAAAACACGTAAAGGATTAAAAGTACTTTGACTTGAGCATAATCATATCATCTTGATCGGAGACTGGATTTCAATGTAAGGGTTAGTACACTTTAATCCTCTAATTGGAGTTGAAATCCAAGAGCTGCGGTTGTAAGTTGTGGGTGGAAACTGGAAGGGTTATAGGGGTAGGCTAATCGTCGAACAACTCGTCACCAATCACAATAGATGCGAGATTTCAGCGGAAATCTACAGTGTGATCGTTCTAAGGAGGCATCATCTCAATTGCTTGTTGTTTTCCACTTCACCGTGATCATGAATATGATTGAATTGAACTGCGAACGTAGAATTGAAGTGGATAAGGAAGATGAGATTACACTCAGATTATCTCTAAAATTGAGTGGGTTATTTCTGCACCAAAATTTAGAACCCATGAATAAACGCAAACAAAATTGTTGCTTTAGCAATGAACATATAAACGAGAGGTGTTGACTCTTACATATACGTACAGTTGACACTGACAAATGCAGTTTTCATTGCTCATTAAAACATAATAATGTTCATGAAGGAGGAGTAAAATTTCTATACCTAATCATGATAATCAATACATGAAAACCATCTTTTCACACTAAACGTCAAAGCAACATTATCATGATTATTATTCTTATACTAATATACTTTCAATAATTGATAAAAATCCAACGGGATGGTTAAAAGATGAAGTTTCCTTTTCTGGGAAACATTTGATGAGCTATTGCATGGCAAGATTAAAGTTGCCCTAGATATTATTCCTCCCACATGGCTGCGTCTTAAGTGGAAAACCCTCCGACACAATCGAATGGTGCTTAGATTGTACCGAGTATACACCTGCAAGAAAACTCCTCACCAAGAGAATTGAAAAGTGATGGCAGCCAATGACTCGGCAACTCTCTTTCGACTTCACATAAGAGACAACTCAGTAGCATTTTAATAATAACAGTCCAGTTGTCTTCGCTGCCGATGAAAAGGTCATCATCATCGTCGCTTCTCGCGCCTCTGGAGCCGACAACTTCTTATAATATTTACCTCATTAATTAACAATAATGAACGGCAATCCCGGATCTCCTGGCCGGTAGCAAGCAAGCAAAAAAATCAATTCACGTTCACATATCAGTCCTCCCACGCCATAACAAATAATTGAATGCGCGGTTGCGAAGAGGTTCATGCAGCTTCTTTCAGCGCTGTGAGGATCCAGCGCTGTCCCTGCAGTGTAACTTTCCGTGGCTTTCCATCTCCGTGCTGGCTGCATCTTCAGATTTCAATGGCCGAGGTTGTAAGGTGTGGACAAGAGCTGAAATTGAGAGAAAATGAGTGGTGATTTTTAATTGATTTTAATCAGTGTAGTGTGTTTGATGTGACGTCTCAGTTTCTGAAGGAATTGGTACGAGCTAAATTTTGGTGGGGAGATAGTTTAGTTTCTATAAGTTTCTACCATGGGCATATTTAAACTCTTTAATAACCCATAATTCTTAAAAATAATGAACCAAATTGACTGCATTTAACTCTTGTGTTGAGAATGTTGTGAAACCAACCCCGTGTGACAATTTTCGACGGAATATCATCCCGTCTTTCAAGTCAGCATTTGGAGCTTGGGCTAATTATTGAAAAATGAAATTGGGTCATACTTCTTTCTCGATTTCGGAAAACAATTCTAGCAGTGGCTCGTGCTAGGGGATGGTTAAACTATTACGACCCCACCATCACCCCCAAAAGCATAGCGGTGTCTTCAACCGGGCTGTGTGTTAAATCTCATGAAAATTGAGAGGGTATAGGTGTTTTTAAGTCATCGGCCGCACATTTGATACATACACCAGTAATATTCACGTTTTATTATAGCGAATTATCTCGAAGTAATCAATTTGTAATTGGATAATGAGAGATGGATTTGATTGAGGTAGTAGATTGGATAGGATTGGGTAGTTGAGTTGGAGTTTCTTTGAAATGAGTCTCAATTCATGATAATGTATCGCAATTGGGCTATCGATAGTTGATACTAAAAAAGCTGACAGGTTTTAAACTTTTGAGACAATCTTGGGGAAATAATAATGTCCTGGCAAATTGTCACGAGACGCTTCATAGTTTGCACTGAAACCCTTAGTATTTTCAGCCATGTCGCTTCTCGTCGCTTAGGTGAGAGATAGCCGAATTCAACCGGGGCTTACCTTGCTTGCAGTATAATAAGTCATTAGTGGAGCTAATCCCATGGGTGATATTAGTTTAATTAGCCAGCAGACCTAAAAAAAAGAGAAAAGAAAAATCGCTTGAAAGATATTCAAAAGACAAACTCTTGAAGGTCAGGTAACTTTTGAAATTTTCTAAATAATGTATCTCATACAGCGAGAGAACAGTGAAAAATTTTCCAGTCTGTTTTATTCTAGTTTTTTTTTATAAATCAGTGTATAGTCGAGTTCGTCTATCTCATACTTATGATCGTAATCTAATTGCATTACGTTACGTGTAATTTGAATACGACGAGAACGCAAAGCGACGAAAACATATTCGGAACGAAATTCAGCTGAAAATAATAGCGAATGCATGGGGTTTCTAAAAATGTGGGCTCGAGTTATACAGGCACTTCGGTAATTAAGTTCATAGCCAATAAAATCCATTGGGAAAATGTTTTACACGGTTTACGAGGACGAAGATTGCCCGGTAATCCAGTGAACACACAAGATGTTTATTGCGCACGGAAATCTGCATATACACTAGCGGGGGCATTCCGCCGAGTTGAATCTTATATCGTTTGCAGCGTCTTGGTTGTCACTAATTGTTCGGGGCATTATCGCACTGGGTAAGTGTATTGTCGGGTCCAGCCAGGGATGACGGAATGTTGCGCCAATAATTAGGATCGGCAGCGCTTTGCTTTTTCAAAACTTAATTACATTAATGTGTATTTAAGACAAGGCAAAACGAAAACAAAAAACAGAAAATGAGACACACTTTAATCAATGTAAGGAATTCTTGTGCTCGGCTCTTTTTTGCGTTTTATGATATACTAGGGGCTCTGCCCCTGCGGCCTCCGGCCGCCAACCCCCCCGACGTGCTTTGGGGCTTCGCCCCAAAGCACCATCTGCTCGGAGCCCCCTTGCAGGGGGCTTCGCCCCCTGTAGGTGTTCTTTGTTTCTTGTGTTAATTTGTTTTTCGGTAATTGGTATTTGACGCCACGTTTACCTGACACTTCGTGTTTATCTACATATTCATTGCTCAAATGCGAACATATGGGTACTACTAATGATCGCTACATATTTTCGTGACTCGGGTACACAGACGTCCACCATCAATTGATTATTCCAGAAGAGAGAGTTTCCCCAACTTCCCAACCTTCCTCTGCGTAGTACAACATTGTTGATATGCACAATCGTACGATGGTTATCTACATGTTCACTGCATAAACCACAGTATATTCACCCCCCCCCCCCCCCCCCCCCCCTCGCCAACACCACTAATACTACCTTTCCTGACCCGACCCAACTTCACCCAGCACCCGGCACTCAACACCCAACACCCAGCACCCAGAACCCGGCACCCAGCACCCAGCACTCAACACCCAGCACCCAACACCCAGCACCCAGAACCCGGCACCCAGCACCCGGCACTCATCACCCAACACCCAGCACCCAGAACCCGGCACTCAGCACCCAGCACTTAACACCCAACACCCAACACCCAGCACCCAACACCCAACACCCGGCATCCAGCATCCGGCACCCAACAACCAGCACCCAACACCCAGCACCTAGCACCCAGCATCTAGAACCCGGCACCTAGCACCCAGAACCCGGCACCCGGCACCCAGCATCCAGCACCCGGCACCCAGCACCCGGCACCCAGCATCCGGCACCCGGCACCCAGCATCCAGCACCCAGCACCCGGCACCCAGCATCCATCACCCTGCACCCGGCACCCATCATCCAGCACCCAGCACTCAACACCCAGCACCCAGCACCCGGCACCCGGCACCCAGCATCTAGCACCCGGCACCCGGCACCCAGCATCCAGCACCCAGCACCCTGCACCCAGCATCCAGCACCCTGCACCCAGCATCCAGCACCCGGCACCCGGCACCCAGCATCCAGCACCCAGGATCCGGCACCCAGTACTCGGCACCCAGCAAACAACACCCAGGGCCCAGCACATAACATCCAGCACCCAGCACCCAGCACCCAGGACCCTGCACCCGGCACCCAGCATCCAGCACCCAGCATCCAGCACCCAGGACCCAGCATCCAGCACCCAGCATCCAGCACCCAGCACACAGCACCTAGGACCCGGTACCTGGCACCCAGCATCCAGCACCCAGGACCCATCATCCAGCACCCAGCACTCAACACCCAGCACCCAGCACCCGGCACCCAGCATCTAGCACCCGGCACCCGGCACCCAGCATCCAGCACCCAGCACCCTGCACCCAGCATCCAGCACCCTGAACCCAGCATCCAGCACCCGGCACCCGGCACCCAGCATCCAGCACCCAGGATCCGGCACCCAGTACTCGGCACCCAGCAAACAACACCCAGGGCCCAGCACATAACATCCAGCACCCAGCACCCAGCACCCAGGACCCTGCACCCGGCACCCAGCATCCAGCACCCAGGACCCAGCATCCAGCACCCAGCATCCAGCACCCAGCACACAGCACCTAGGACCTTTTAGCACCTAGGCTCTTTTTTGCGTTTTATGATATATAAGATCGCACACGAAGACTTGGATCGTCCACTTTCTATATAGTTTTAATGGTGGTGTTGTTAATTAACATGCGACGACTAATGACTGTAAGAGTGGGCTATCTGATTCGAGTATTTACGGTCCCTAATTTTTAATGGCGCCCCGTATAGCAATAACTGCATCGCGGGCTCACGGCATGCATCAAATTCCAACACACACACAAAAGATCGACAGTATCATCGTCATCGAGACTCATTTCCACACGTGATTAATTATTTTCCCTGCCAAAAAAAATCTTTATAAAAAAAAACTAACACCAACAGATCAAAAAATAACTTCGCCCGCGAATAATCCGCCAATTGACCGCATGAGACCGGCCATCGTCGATTCCCCGCGCCGAACAACTCAACAGAATTGCGAAACACCATCGGACAATTGTTTAAAAATATTCTTAATACAGCGCGGCTGATTACTCGGGGCCGTATATTTTCACAATGACCCAAAACGAGCAGCGCAACTTCGCGCGACATGGCAGCAAACAAAAAAAAAGGGGCACGATATTTTTGACGTGTAAAATTGAGTGCTGTGGTAACAGAGAGGGGCGGCACAACGGTTTGTGTTCGAGACATGCTTGATTATCGTCAGGTGCTACCTGGCCGCGAAGATGCTGCGATTGATGCTGCGGCTTGGCCACGCTGGAGAGGCGGTGGGCAGCGCGAGAGATGGCAGCTTGAAATAGCAATTTTGCTACTGTGCGCGTCTTAGGCGATGACCAGACGTATATGCGGAGAGATGTGTGTACCAGCCACAACGGAGATGAGATAGCCGAGAGATTGGGCGATGCGATGCGATGGACGTATACAGACATTTATTATATCGGACAGGCAAATGAGATTGAGATGATTATTAAATTGATGATTGGCATTTGAGAGTGTGATGAAAGTAAGAGAACTGAGAGATGGAAATGAATGGTAGTACATGGACTTGAAATAAATAGATTATTTCATTAGTTCGCGTTGGAATTTTTGTATAAGGCCATCGGGCGTAGAACCGGAGGCTAAATATGCAGCCAATTTTCATTTTACATACATCGAACTATTTGTTTCAACTTTGGAAGTATCATGGGGACAAAATTAAATAATGCAGTTCATCAGCGTTCTGTCAAAACGTAGTGCGACGCGTCTACTACCATGGAAACGGAACAAAAACTTAATTACAATCAAACTTTGAGGAATGGCTGAAGCCACAAAAAAGGGCTAATTCATTCCGTTCTCACATTGTCCGCGCTGGCGATAGATGTGAATCCAATCAAAACAAATCACATAACGTAGCATAACGCATGAGGAATTGAGGAATGCCAGTGCCAGAATGCCCGCAAGAATGTGGCGATGAGCATTGTTTCATCTCACGTTTGATCAATGCGTATTAGAAGAAGCTGAATGTTATTAGAACGCCGGTGGGGAGAAGTCATCGGATGGATTCGAGGCGCGCGCTTGTGAAAGATCAGGTGGTAGTTCTTTTCTGGGAGAGACATTCGGAGAGAATGCTTGGAGTTGCTTGGAGATGTGCATAGAAGATGAGTTCGTGGAAAGGCTGTCAATAAAGCAGATTATGCGGAACATGGTCGCGCAGTGCAATGCTAGATGGGTTCGGAAAAATGAATGAAGCGGGTTGATTTTGGCTCACTGTGATTTATTGATCTGGCTATTGTTAGGCCACACCAGGGGAAACAAAATATCTTGAACCAAATTTGGGATAGGACACAATGTAGAAAAAAATAATCCAATTTATTCGGAAAATTCGAAGAGTTCTGTATGAGAGAATGATTGAAATTTGATTCACATTTCGACCCATTACTAATAATTTGCTGACCACTCCACATCAAAATCTTTGCTTGAAATCGATCTGAATACATTCTTGTTGAAATTTTATGCATTTTTATTCTTTGGACTCGCATAGAAAATGTCATTCAATCAGATTGACCTGTAGGTATACCAAAAAATCTTGTATAAACGGCTGCATCATAAATGTTTCCCAACGCTAAGAGCAAATTTTTCACTTATAAATTCTGAATGTTTCAAAACGAATAAAACCTATAGACCCTATTCACCTTCTTGGTAATTTTGATTTGTATACCCCCATTGTTTCGTTCAACTGATTTACCAAAGAAACCAATTGGTCTTCTGATGATGGCCCTGGGCACCATCGCTCTCCGTTCTCATCTCTGCTATATTGACACACGGTTACAACTTACACCTGGAGGAATCAGTGCCCGGAGTTGGTTAATTCCAGTAGCCGCCCAGCAAATGGCGTTGTGAATGCCCGAGGGGCAACAACTGGCCAAAGAAAAGGAAAAACGAATGACGAACAATGAAGCAAGACAAATTAAGTATGAGCTCTCTTGGCTCTGGAGATCATCGCAACAGCATCTCGGGCAAGAATGACAGTCGCTGGCAATCGCAGCTAGACGTCCAATGCGCTAGTGCACCCCGTTATCTTTGCCAAAGTGGATTTCTTCGCATAATTTTTGATCGTCAATAATGAAAACAAAACATTTAAAGAGTGGGAATCTAACCTAACAGCATTGTCTCGTTGAATTCCTGTAGTTATTTATAATTAAAAGCGAAATATCCATTCGAAAATTGTATCGATACCGGGACAAGAGCCCGGGTCCTTCAGAATTCCGGTACGATGCACTGTCAAATGCCAGATATAAATATAGCCTACATAACTTAACTTTACCTTACTTAACTTAACTTAACTTCAACTTCACGAACCGAGATTCACGATCTCAGAATTATTTCACATGTTAAAGCAATGCAAATTTCGAATCAATATTCTCTCTGTCTCGTCAGAAATATTAAAAGATTAACGACTCTCATGCAAATCACTATCATTTTATAATCCAACGCAATTTTTAGTACTATACACGTTAACTTGGTGTTTATAGATTCGATATATCAGGGTAAATTTCAAGCAGCATAGGTATATACCATGTGATGTGATGTGATGCATTTCGCTGTTGCTGTTGATTTTCTGGTCTCTCTTTCGGTTGAAATTAACTGGAGCAACCCTCAGCATCTGAACAAAGTGCGAAATCAGAGCAGATGTTGCTAGCAGCGCGTAGGAAGGTATGCACCCCGAAAGCGGGGTGCTATCCAAGCTTCCTACCTGGATCAGACGACAGATAGCGAGATTTGAGAATGGTTGTTATTATTATGTATCTCTCCGAAGTTTGTCCATTGTATTACAGAAGCCTGTTTTGCAGATTCACAATGTATAATAATGTTATTTAAACTTTGCGAACGCTCACACAAAAGCTGCATATAGACGGATCAGCAGCTGATTGATAGAATTTGTAACAAGATTGATAGGTTTCTAACAATTTTAGCTGTCCTTTGAGACAATTTTATTGTGTTTGCTAAGGTGTGAACGCGATTTTCATGTGTATACACCATCCGGAATTTTCCAACCGGCGCCAAATTACTATCATTGTCTCTTGCACTGCATTTCCTTATCTGAAAAACCATCCGCGAAGGCATGGTTTTCTTTTGATACATTTTCGAGGAGGAAGAGTACATCGCTAGGCTGTGGATCATTATAAATTTCCTCTTGCTGTACGCGAGGACGCTATATTGGCATAGCTTTGTAAATTCTTATATTTACTCAGGCCCGTCGTAGCCGACGCGACGCGCGCTAGATTGGCAGATAACGAGGTATCGGAACAGAATTGTTAACTGTGACGTGTACGTTTTCCGAGCGGTGAAAATCTGTGAATCGAATCGAGGAAAACTACGTGACAACACGCCGATAGGGCTGTCTAGCAGCCCGGACAAGTTTTCACTGCGATCTGTTAGCTCGGTTAAAAGTTGTAACATGTTTTTTCCTCTACCGGTTAAATTGGAAGGATGCGCGCCGTTTACTCGAGGGGGTGTGAGAATTGATGAGGCGAGTGCGGTTTAAAATTAACCCCTCGAATTTTTCATTAAAAAAAATGTCATCACTTTTAATTACATTGCACTTCTAAGATTTCTTCACCCCTCTTCAAGAGTTTTATTATTATTCTTTGGTATTCGAGTTTTTTTTTTAATGGAGAGGGGGATTAAACGTGATTGAAGCTGTGATATCTTGGCACGAATGGAATGAGTTTTTCGTTCCTTCACAATTTTAATGGGAAAGGGGTTCGTCGGATTTATCGTCGAAAGTGATGGAAATTGTAAAAGCTAACGGGTAGATGTTTTCGGTTCGCATAGAGCGCGAGTGAGCCAGCGTCTAGTTCTAGGCTGGCCGCTAGATCGCAAACGAGAAACATGGCGGTCGTTGGTGACAGATACCGGTTGAATGTTCATAAATTGTGAAAAATTTCGTATTTTCATTGATCAGAGACTCAAAACTAGCTAATATTTAATGTCTATAATGCATCTTTTATTAGTGAGAGTGTTCTTATAAATTCACAAGCTTTATGTCAAAAAATATCGCCGTTTGAAAAAACCATTAGACAGGTTGTCTTCAAAGAACATCGTAACCTGCAATTTATTAATACATAAAAAGTTTAGATAGCCATTTTTACAATTGAAATTAAATGCAGTTGCAGTGTTAATATGGACCCTTCTTTATCGTGTGCTGTCAGTGCTCAAGATAATTGTACTGCGGTGCAATACGAAGGAGGAAATGCTTCGTACGACACGACCCCAGCACCTTTGTACGACCAAGACGTTTTGGGCAGAATGTATCGGCCACATGGCACATTAGCGAGAGCTCTGTATTATAAATCTCTTGCCGACGAGCGTTTGCTGAGAGTTGATAAAAACCAGGTAAATTATACTCTACGTATTATGTGATTTATCTCGAAGCTGTCAATTTGCGTAACAATGCACTGACAGTTTGTGTTTCAGGATACACCTGTCAAACCCCACCTGTTGCTCACGTGTCGATTATGCATTTACCTATGAAATTACGAAGTTTAATGATTTTGTAACTGCTTGGCTTTCAAGCAATGCATTCGACGTGTTTTAATCAGTTTAAATGCAACCCCATTGTCTGTTTGCGTTTTGTAAACAAGTGGCAGTAATGATATGAAAGTTTTAGTTAATTCGAAATGATTTTTCATATATATAATTTATATGTGTTTTTTTTTTATTAACTCTACTTTCCCCCCACATATACGTTTTGCGTTTGAGAGAGACTAATTTTTCCACCTCTCTCGACAAGAAAATCGTCTCTCCTCCCTCACCCAATTCGAAAATCGGATCAATAAGTCAGCTATAAGACTTAAACAACAATAGCAACGACCATGGCAGATGCTTTTTATTTGCATGACAAGATGAATATTTAATTTCCCATGTGCTACCGCGAGGCGAGAGAGTCCACCATGCTATATCAATTTAATTATAAGCCAAGGTATGGTAACAGTCTACATCATGGCACATAACAATCAGCTTTTGTTTGTTACCTGCAGCTTGATGAATGGAGCTTAGCACGAGATTGTTTTCACTGGGCCATTGTGATATTCGTTTCCACGCAGCCCTCGAGGGGATTTAATGACTGGAAAAACAGCGCACGGCCTGACAAAAGTCGCCACATATTGATCAAGGAAATTGATACCTACTATCCTGAAATTTAACTATTTTATTTTAGGGGGTTAGTTTATAATAGCGAGTATATAACGGTAGGTACTAATGGTATCTGGTTAATATTGGTACCGTATAGGTCTATAGATAATTTCTAATAACAATGCCCAGCGCGGGTCTGCAATCAATTTTCTTGTCGCTTTTCTTTCAACTGTGTATCAACAGCGCTCGGCACATTATGCGAAATATAAAATAACATCGATCGCGCTAAAGGGGGTTTGTTTTTCACACAAAGGTTTCTTTGTCATTTTCACACATCGACGCCGTGTCTTGTTTTCCTTTTCGTCGACAATTTCCACTAGAGTTCCGAGCTGCTGATCAGGCGTTCGGGTGCCTTGAACGTCTACTGTTTCGCTGCGTGCGCGAAGATGCATGACAAAGACTGAAATTCGCGACGATCTTGTACTATTAAATATGGTGAAAAAAATAATTTACATTGCTCAAAACAATTAAAGCAACGTTATAAAAGGAGCAGCGCCATAGTATTAATTATTTTTTGTGGAAAAAGAATGTTTTTTAAACATCATGCACTTCAGTCACATATCAAAACGCCCGTGAGACAAATATTTCGGGGCCCAGTCCCCAACGGAGATGTTCACAAAGACCCAGTTTTGGAGATCATCTAACGCTTGAAAGTCCAGAGCCAATGCGTATCTTGCCGAAGAGAGCACATTCGCTCATTTTGTGTGAGCACATGCACGCGGAGGGTTAATTGAGATAAGGACGAGTAAACGATGTTTGCGCAGCGTGCAAACGCGGATTGCGATGAGCCCGCACACATCCACCCCCCCCCCCCCCCCCCCCCCCCCCCATTGTGCGGGGGGTGGCAGCGAAACAAGCGGCAGTCTCGGCGTCCCATGATCGTCGGGAATCGCGCATCCCCGCCAGGCTTTCCTGTACATTTTTCTCGGAATCAGGATCATCAGCCACGTCGCGGTTCCGCTCCCGTCACCCAGCCCGCGCGTTTTCACCCGCGTTTCCTCGTTTGCCAGATGGCAATTCAATCATCTTCAACGCCCCCCACCGCCCACGGGCGCCGCGGGTCTCGAGAAACAAGCGCGACTTATTTGCATCTCGGGTTGTGGCTCGGTGAGGTGCATTTAAATACACAATGAGTGGCGTTTGTGTCGTGCGACGTGCTGCTTTGTGCTGCAGACATGCGGACGTTTTCTTGTGGGTCAGAGTTAGCGAGCGACTGAGAAGACGTTTAGGTCACGAGGCGGCCGTTGCCTGCGGTCAGGGAACCATCCGACACACTCCTCGCCTCGTTCAGACCGCGCCCGCAATCAAGTAACCTGCGCTGCCTCTGCGCTGCCTCTGAGGACCTGGTATCAGCATCCACCAACGTGTCTCCATCCCGCCAACCGGACCTGTCTATGCATCTCAATCGCACCCTGCGTTTTTGCTGCGGCTGCCATTGTCGCGCCTTTTCTTATTTCCGCCCTCCGTCGTCGCGACGCCGACGCCCCGTCGCTTTGAAATCGACGACGTTGTCATAACGGTTCTACGCGCAATCTGATGATCTGATTTTCTGATTTTCTGTATATTAGTCTCGTCTGCATCATCATTATTACCCGACGCTAAGTAATGGTATTTATTTCTAAAGTACCTGTACCCTGATAAGCGTTTAATTCATATAAGGCTCCTGTAATCCCCTTGCGGCAAGCCCACAGCGAGCCCTATTACGTCACACTGCTCGGCAATGGCCCGCAATCGACTCGGGGTTGACGCACAACCACCTAGCACCGTGTTTAAGGTCCAGCCTTGAGGATAAGCCTCCGCGTGCCGTCTTATCTTTATACCACCGCCGCGAGATCCTCTCTCCTCGCAGCCCCGCGCGCCCCCACTCGCCCCTAACGCTATACGGCTCCCCTTCGCGCACAAACCGACGCCGACGCCGACGCCGTCGTGCTGCTTAATTTGACGCCTCGTTTGGCGTCGCGACGCCCGACCGACGCCGCTCTTATGATTGCTCTCGGGCGAAACTGCGACGCGCAGGGCGAAGGTGTTTTGTGTCTGTAAGGCTTAGGGGGGAGGGCGGCCTTGTCTTCGTTATGCGGGCGGTGTGCCAGACTCCACAATTGACAACTAAGGGATGGTCTTTTTACCAATTTGTCATCTCCCCGTACAGAGATACTCAAAGAAAAAAAATCGAAATTCCCTGCACGTGATTGGGTGTTCGAAGACATTATCTTCATTTAAAGTCTAACAAACAAGTAATAAAGCTGTTGCAATAATCAGTAAATATAGGGATGTTCACCACTCTTTTAACAACTCTCATTTGAAGTACCTACTACTAAAGGAACCGGGTTAATTTTCAGTCAGGCTCGAAAATTTGTCAACTCGTTTCTTTTGCACTTGTTGTCGTCCATGAACGTCCGGCAAACGATGTGGTTATATTTCTGCAGCTGGTGCAAGTTTCAAGACGTTTTGATCGATAGCAAGGCTGTCGTCGGTGAGCGGTGCTCCTTGTGAGCGAGGGCAGCTTTAGTGCCGCACCCGTGAGATGCTCTCGCGACCTTGTCCTTGACCTTGGCGCGAGAGGGGCGGTGTCGGTGGCAGCCGAGCTCTGTGCGAATTTTTTGCAAGTTTTGATTTAGTGTTAGGCTGTTGCTTGCACGCCTTTCCGGTGTTCTCCGGGGTAACCTGGCACCTCCACCAAACATTGCTTGGCACAGACTGAAGTGTTGCAAAGCTGATCATTGCAAAGTTACCTACGCGAATCTTTTGCTTATCTAATTTCACCAACTGCCCGGTTTTGCTGCAGTGCTAGGGTTGCAATACACATGTTCCATTCAGTCAAAATTCAATCAAAATGACGTCATGATACCCACTCGCCAAAGCCAGGTAGAGCGATTCGGGTTGTGATTTCCCTATCTTCCTTTGTTATTTAGCAGAGCTGATAATTTCTTTTTCCAAACTGGTAGTACGTCCAGTGGGTGTCTGACTTCATTTTTCTCTGAGTGGAATAGGTCTATTGGCCTCACCAAATGCCAACATGAGCACCCCGAGGGGGTAACAAGAGTTCCCCGATTGGGGGATACACAACTTACCCTCACCGTCGTTCCATTCCGACCATTCCTCCAACTGATTACCAGAAGTTTCCACCAGATTCGCTTTTCCAAATATCAATCTGTATATCTGTGAAGAGAAGTAAGCTTTTATAAGCAAGTAATGTATAAGACTCTAAGTGAACTTTGAAACATTTTCGAAAAGTGTTACAACAAGGGCATATGGCACCCCCTTTTTCCGTGTGTCTGGGGGTTAGCATGTAGCTGAGGTACACGTGATATTGATGATGACGAGTCTGGGGGTGGTGGTTGTGTGTGTGTGGGGGGTTCGGGGGGGTCGGCCACTGTATTTTAAACAAGCAAATCAGGGTTGAGGCGGCGGTGGGAGCTCGGAAACAGGCTCGAATTTAAAAGCTTCGGTGCCACTGGGAAGTATCCATCAATTACACCTTTAAAAATGTGTCAGAATCAATCATGGCGTCATTATTCTGCACGCACAACGGCACGCACTGTGCGCGTAGTCGTGTAACGTGCGTGAAAGTGAACGACGACAGGAGAAAAGATTAATACTTGCGAAATCACGCTTTGTTTTTCGGTAAATTTCACGCATGCGTAATCTCGAGTGTTTTTCTTTGCTGGCAGCCAAGTAGTACTTTGCGTAGGTATTTTTTTCGTTCTAATTTCTTCTTGGCAGCAAATAATCCAATAATTTCACTACATTAAAAATGTTTTCTTATCGGAAAAACCGCTGCTACAATCTAAATGAGAGTTTGGCTTTGATTTAGAGCTACCTCTCACTCCATCATTAGTTCAGCCAAAACAAGATCATTAGTGACTTCTTCACGTCGATTCCGTGCACAGCAAAGAATGGACAGACTTATGAACTCCCCCCTCCCCCCCCCAAAAAAAAACACACACACACCAAAATATCTGTACGTAATTAATTTATTATAAGACTTTTTAATTCAATACCACGTCAAATTCCAACACCGTTCACGTCAGACCTGCAAAAGAAACGAGCGCAACTCGTCGAAGAATGAAATACCAGACAATAATCAATTTTTAATTAATTTTATGATAATTAATGGATTCCGCGGTGGCTTACACACACACACAGTGCAACGGCAACACCACACGCCCATTCATAAACCCGTTGGTAAAATTTCTTTGTCCTCTCGACGGCAAGACAGTCAGACCGTCAGTAGCTGCAAGACGCTACTGGCCTCGGCGTTGTGCGGCAGCCGCTACGCGTCAGAAAGAAGTCACCTTTAGTCTCAGCTTTTTAATTGTGCTAATTAATGAATGGCTCGACGCTGGTCCTTACACAGCGAGAAAGAGAGAGAGAGAGGGAGCGAGGCAGCGAGCGAGAGAGAGAGAAGGTCGCGGATTTTGACCGGGCCCAACCGATGCGAGGCATTGTTGCGCCCATGGTTCGGCCGGGGAAGGCTTGAAATTAGAAAAAAAAGAGGATGGAAAGAAACTTGGACGTGGCGTCTTGAATTTCCAATAATAGGCACGCTCCGGCGAGCTGTAAATTGTAATGCTGTATTCACAGTGCAGACTGCGTCGCTAAAGTACACAGCGACGCTTGTGTGATGCTGCACCGTTGCATTTTATTACTGCGAAGTGAAGGGGAAATTTTGTTTTCTATAATTTTGAAGACCAAGTCTCATTTTTTTTGGGGCAAGTGACCACAAAGTCCGACCACACGTGCCGTTACTTTCTGGGACGCGAGGGATGCTTACCCGCTATGCTCTCGTCCTGTCCATTGTCGTATTGCCATCAGTATTTTTCGTGAATGTGCTTTTTGAATTTCGTATTGATGCTATATGCTTCGGTGTCATTGCTATGTCATGCATGAATAGCAATATCCATAGTATGGATTCTGAATAAATGCATTTTTGTATTTGGTATTGATGCTATGAGACATGCACATATGTGACCTTATACACCTATTATTCCATCACTAGCACGTCAATGACATGATTGGTAGAGAAATACGGATTGTTCCAGGAGAACAGTGCCATAGTAATTTTCTTGACTCGTCCTATCAAAAGAAGCTGCATCACGGTTATGGTTTAGGTCTTAGGGCACGTGTGGCCCTCCCAAAATACAAAATAAAGGAAGCTTATCGAACTGTGTGTTCGAGAGCAACTCTCTGCACAAATAACTTCTAGATAAACTGCCGTTTTAACACACAATCAACCAGCGCAATAACTACTTTTAACAATTAACAATCTCGCACGATTCGAAACCCATTTGAGATAAATTAGATTTCCGATATCCTGGTAAACCTGGTAAACCCATGCATGCCATTAACTTTGCCAATCAATTCTCTTTGACTGCATGCCAGCGGAATTGCCACAGATCCGTTAATCCGAGTCGATTCAATCGAGATGTGCACCAATGTTCTCACGGGATCGCTGGGAACGCGCGAATCGCAATTAGGTTGTCAAATGGGTGTTGCTCTGTACATCTACTGAGTACCTGCTAGAGAGGCGCGATAGCCAGAGAGTGGCTGACATCAAGCGTGGACTCCATAATGCTTCCTATATTGCCTCGTTCAACATTGGCAATTTGCTTGTGGATACCAGAAGTGGTTCATATTTTTGCTTCGCCATATTCCAGTGAAGAACGCAATACTCGGCACAATGTATTGATTTTATCTCGTTGTTAAGTAAATTAGGGGTCAATATTTCATTACTTCAGAGGACAAGTCCTCTGATATGTGCGGACCTCAAACATGGCTCCTCAAGCCTGCAATGACTGTCAAAGAAAATCTAGTATAGCAGTCACTCTCGGTCGCCCACATGCTTTAAGACTAGCACACTGGGATGTCACTACTGGTGCAACTATAGGTAAAATATTTATTTTAGAGACCCATAAGTCGAAGGCTTCATACGTGATATTGCTTCATACGTGATAGCGTGATAGAGTCGGCCCACCAGCACCACAAATTCAAAAGTCACAAACGTCTGCCATCGAAAGAAGGTCGACATTTTATAACACATGGCCCTCTGACATTCGAGGAGGCCACTTGACCACTCTCCGTGCACCAACGCCCTCTACTTGGAGTACTCGCCAGCAAACAATAGTCTGGCAACAGTCATCGAGTATGTCCCTTGTTGCTGGCGTTACCCGTTCGGCAGCAGATGGCTACCCCCGGCTTCTAATTCATCGGACAAACAAACAGTGTCAATCAAAGGTGTCAGCCCGACTGACTTGCATCTTGATGCACCTTGTTCCCCCGATCGACAATCGACCACGACATGCATCATCCTAATGAAATCATCGCCGATGAGTGACAATTTCGTTATTGTTTTCTTTTGCTCGGTAGTGTACGCGGCGACTCGGACGGGGAATTTTTAATTTAGCGCACACCGTTTGATTGAGTTGTGGCTATAGCGTGAATTGTCATCTGTGCTCTTGTTATACAGAGATCTTGCTTAGAATTGCGCCAGCTAAAAGAATATACAAGAGCGATTGTGTAAAGGAAATGAGTTTTCATGATTTTTGTAAAACTCTAAATTGGAAAAGCGAATTGGCGACGATACACCACACCGACGCGATTGTTAACTTTTCTAATCTGATTAAAACGCCTCGGCTATAAATTTATTACACACACCTCGGCAGTACACAAATTAAACATTACAAATTCGTGATTAGTTTCGAGGTGATCGAAGACGTCTACGGCGCTACTGCCGGCCGCGCCAGCATCCCGCGAGTAACACGGGTAGCCCGGAGTTGATGCATCTCATCATTAATCTGTCATCTCTGTTGTGTGCGCCGCCCAGCGGCAGGCGCGCGCTCGCTTACTCTCGCAGCCTCCGAGGAGGCTGGCTTGTAAACATCTCTGCGCGTCCTCCCTGGCTCGTCGTCCAAGCAGCCCTAACGAGTTTGATTCCTGATCCACGATCGTGATTATTGGAATTTATCAATCGGGAAACATTATCGGCTTAGATGATTGACGAGCTGTGGAGATGCGTTGACGCCTTGCGTGTTTTCGATTTGAGCTTGCGCCTGTTGTTTTTTTCTTGTTGTTTGTGTGTGTGTGTGTGTGTGCTAGACGTTGGAGATTTAATTTTGTTGACTTGTTAGGTTTGAGTTTAGATGTAATATTTTTGATAAGCTCTTTTTTTTTTCTCTATCGTTTATCGATTTAGTGATCGGGCTTTGAATTAATTGATGGAACGTGGGGCATTCAGTTTTTTTTGTAATGATAATGATTAATTATTTGGGGATTGGTGTATGCAAATGAAGAGGTGGTGTGATCAGGATTGGCAGATTGGGAGGTCCTCGCGGTGGTCGACGTACTGGTGAAGTTCGAGGACACATTTGCACCAAGTCTGCATTGAAAGCATTCATCATATTTTCCAGCTGAAACTAACAGCCATGGAATTTAGAACTTCAGCAAGTCATGCGGTCATTAAAAACAGGGCGAGATGGATTTATTTCTTCAGAGTTTCCTCCTCGGAGTTAAATTTCATGATTTTTCACCCCCCATTTTCCGGTTTTTTCCGGTAAGCTAGCGATTGTTATAAAAACATTTTTATATCTCAATATATGATACGCTCAAAATTTGGCCGCACCGTGCATTGTAAATGCGCCGGCTGCTGCGCTCGAAACGCGCACTGCTGATGCTCAGCCTTCTTCTGCAAGCGCAGACGAACATTAGCCACGCGATGCCTCTTTCTGCGCCGTCTTTTCTTTCATCACAGTTTTAATGAAGCCGATTGTCCAAGAAACAAACACCTTCTCCTCGGCAACAAGCGGCGAATGTAAGAACAGTCTCAACCATCCCGCAGCACGGCCCTGAAAATGAACTTGTCTTTGACTCAAGCCTTCATCAAGCTAAATTAAAATAAATGAAAAACTATCGAACATAAAGAGTTATAAATAATATAACCTAAAAATAAATAAGAGGAAAAAAGCATGCGCATTCCAGGTAGATGTTCACAAGAAGACGTTAATTACTTTTCTACAGGTTTCGTCTGAAGGTGAAAAGACATTTACACTCTAGGAATGTCTTTGATTGGTTTAATTAAGCTACTGGCTAGGATGGTCAGCCAGTCGCGATGGAGAGCCAGCCGGAGAGAGTGGTCATCTCCATGCGTAACGGACGCCATATTCTTATCAAACGCAGGCGTAAAAAAGAGACGATTAAAATTGTCTACATCTGTTGCATATAACGAAAAACTCACATCGTTTCTGAATGAGGGTTAGGAAATTTCAACCAATGACCTCTTGTGATTTATCTTTACACATGGCAACATTTTCCACACGTGGCCACTCTCTGTCCACCAGCAGTTGGCTCCGACTTATTTAATACACTTCTCTTCTGATGAGCGCTAAAAATCGGTTCCATCCCATGCCCAGCATCCACAGGTGCTACGGTACGCATTAACGTGATTCTGCTCGAGAGGATGGCAATGTTATCACAAAAGACCGGCAGCCGACCTACACACAATCTTCGGCTCAGTGATGCTGGACGATTCTATATAATTTGGATAATGCATGTAGACATTTGTGATGATGAGTGGACGAACTATGTGCCGGGCATTGAAGTAGTAGTGCTTCATGGTGCAGTCATTACGAGTAATTAATCATCCCGTCCTGCGCGAGTAAGAGATTTGACAAGGGTGTTGCTGGATGCTGTGATTGTTGGTGTGTTGGCTGCGTGGAGAGCGTCACAGAGTGGATGGTTTAATTGTGGTGATGTGTATAAGATGACCGATTTAGCCTACCGTGCGTTGTAATTGGCGATCAACTAATTTTTGCACTAGTTTTATGATAAAATTGGACAGTTTCTGAAAACGCAAATAGCTTGCAACAAATTTATTGAATTACATTGGAGTTTATTTCTCTGAAGCTATATAAAGGCAAATAGCAGCTATCTCGCACATAGGGAAATGCAATTAGTTTTTCAATCAGCAAGGAAAGTTTTCAGAAATATCAGGAAAAGTCATAAGTCTTTCTCTGCAGGTTTGAGTAGGAGTTCGGAATTTCAGCTCAGTATAGTCGTTCGTTTCGTTAAGCTTCCGCCATTATCCAAAAAAAAATCATTTCCCTCCGACCCACTTGCTTTCCCATCCCCATCCACTGGGCCGTCTTTGCGCGGCACTCATGCCGGCCCACGGCAAGTCGCGAAATAATGCGACAGCGGGGCCGACCGAGCGACGAGGCACGGTCACCGCAGGACTATCGCCCGATCTCGGAGTTCCGTAATTTCATGCGTCACAGGGCCACAGCTTACTTATAGGGCCAAATCCACATATTTCTCTATATCTGGGGTTGATTTTGGGAAATCACCCAATCAAATCCAGTGATTTTCTTGTTCGGTGCGTTATCCCTATGATCAGAAGAGTTGAAATTTTTTGGATAACCTGGTCCTGTCTTTCGAATGGTTATATAGCCAACAAAAAAACACCGTAACCAAATTGAGATTGTTGAAAGATTTTAGGAGGCTCTATAGCCTCTATCCCGAAGATCCTAAGTTGTAATTTCCATCGAATACTCGAATAGTATTCGGCGCAGGGATGGCTCAGGTGTTAATTTCCGGCCATGCATGGCCGCCTGTCATTAATTAGTGCTAATCAAACGAATCTTGCGCTCGTTCCATGGCTCGATCGAGGGATCCCGTCTCAGTTGTATGTATTCCCTCGCCGCTTTACGACGCATCGTCAAATCTCTGCAGGTTCTGAAAAGCAAGCGATTGCGCTGTGGCATCATCAGCGTGTCGTGTTAATTGCCATGTTAATTGTTTGTTGCTGCACCTTTTCAAAGTGGCAAGCAGAGGCCCGGGTATTGTTTTCTCATCGACTACGAACGCCGCTGCGTCTCGACGGAGCTGCAATGCTTTTTGGGTAAAACCTTTGAAAACACTTTTTGGGTGGTCTGCACTCTCGATCCTTTTATGTAACCATGCCTTGCTACATAGCGTGGTACGACAAAAGCATCGGTCATGATGCACAATCCTTTAAAAGTAAAGTTAACAATTTTATACTTATCAGATTCTTCTTTTTTTTCCGCGGCAGGTGTAATTAAGTTCGTCGAGATTTTCGAATTAGGGAATGATACAGTATCAAGCAAGGCCTTAAATCGTTTGTCTTGATCGCTGGACGGCGGACGATCTTTAATTGCGACATCTTGGCATTAGGTTTTTGATCGTTTTCTTTTCCACCTAGTGCCATTACGACTGAGACGGGTGCGTATTGTTGACTGCATGGTGAGCCAATGCCGACGAGCCTCGCCAGCAATTAGCGTTGTTTTTTTAATCAACGTGTAATTGCTCTCGACACTTTTTCGTCGGCAAATCTCCGACAGCGACGCGGGTAAAAAACAATTAAAAGACTAATATATTTTTAATGTGTCCCCGGTCGGCGATGCCATATGCCGGGCAATTAAAGAAATGTGATTTCTTGAAATGTGTCTTTGGGGTTTTGTTAGGTGAGCTGTGTGTGTTTTTTTTTCGCTATTCATGGCCTGTGCACGTTTTTCTTTCTGATGGCGCAGTCGAAATAGTGATATTATGCTTCTCGAGTCGATTCTCGCAATTTGGAGAGTGTTTCCGAAATTGGTCTCATTCTAATTAACTTTTGCGTCTGGTGTTCACCAACGACCGAGGCATGCGTACTGTATGTCTCATCGCCAGTTGTCAACGTATGGAGGCAAAGGGCAGGTACAGAAATTTTGCTTTTCTTTTGCATGAGGAGGAAGAACGATTTAATTTTCTAAATTTTTGTCAGTTTATACCGTGTCAATTGACTTTTTCATTAAAATATTGGTCATATTTATTACTTATGACATGATACAAATCATCGCTGAAACAATTCTACTTAATTCAAATACCACTTTTTTTCGTTCCTAAATGCAAATACTCGTTGCATGTGCCGTAGATAAACTAAATATCGATTCCACAGTTGATTGTCCGTGTATAGCATAATTTGACAACGCAGGTTTTTAATAACAAACCCACTATTTGTAATTTTATTATACATTTAGAGCTTGGGTATGTTTAAAAATAGGAAATAGCATCTTCTGACAAGTGGCAGTGAGACTTATCATACCTCGTTGATGGCTTTTACGCAAGCTACAATTGTAATAGCATAGGTAAAGGTCTATACGCGCGGGTATAGCAGCGTTTTTTTTTCCGTTGTTTGCCATTCAAATGCATTCTTGTGGCCAGGCATGGCAAGCCCATGGTGCGGCGGCCAATTGTTATTCACGTATATAATCGAAATTGACATTGGTTCACCGGTGCCCGACTAGTGGCTACAACTAATTACATTTTATCTGTCTACCTCAACTCGACCAATTCCAATTACCAGCTAAATTAGCTTTATTTACAATCGAATACGATCTGTTTGCATGTCTTCAATTCACACGCCCATTGCTGGCTCAATGCTTGGCTGATATAACTAACCTTTTTTACACGAAAAGCGGATAGGAGAAAAAAACGCAGGGTTGCTACTCGTTAGCAGGGGAATGTGAAATATGCAGTCGTCCGGATGTTAGAATTGTGATTTGTAGGTAAAACTAACTAGCACTTTGTTGTCGTCAGGACAAAAAAAAACGGGCTCTAGTTATTTGTACTAAAGACACGTTTCACTTCATTTTGTTTAGCGATGAAATTAGATCTAAGCTTAAATTACTAACCCCAGCATTATTTCACAAGTCATACTCAATTAGCTAAGATATATCCAATCACACACCGCAACATTGGTCACCATATAATTACAGCACATTTCAATAATCATTATTTGTAATTAAAGAAAAGCCCTGCCCATGTTCTTGATTGTATTTTACAAACTTAGATACCTTGATCGGATATACGTCCCCGCCATAGATCAAGCTAACTCGATCTATTTTTTTTTACCCTCTAATTTGCCGCGAACGCAATCAGAAGTTCACACTTGGCTTTAATCCGAGACTTTCTAAGTCACTAATTAAGCCAACGCGACCAAGCTCGGCGGTAATTAGCACTAGAGTGTCAGCGGGGAAGGTTACTGTTTTTTGCCTCCGTCTGACCACGTTTGTGTTAGTTTCAATGAACATAGCGCTCGCCTCGAGGTATTTCAATGCAGCATTCCTTTTTCTTCGTGTTGTTTTAAATGCTTTATCGGAAAAATGAAAATACACTTCCTGGTTATGTTAATGACTGAATAACCTCATAAATTGGTACAATTAATTTCACATAGCTTCTTGTAAAAAAATTGCCGACTGTTTTCGCCTGTTATTCCTGTCTATACAAAGACGGTGTTCAGGTAAGTTGGACTACCTGGGGGTTCTCTGAACGGCGTCTCCCGTTACGAAATCTGCAACAAAAGACAATAACTGAGATCCCTCGGGTGAACAACGCGCTAGTATTGTATATATTGTGTGAGGAACACACGGCTGTTGCACATGCTTGCTGTTTGTGCAGAGAACAACGACATGGCCGTACTCGGTCGTCGAGGCGCTATTTCTCGCTTGCAGCAAGTGGCCGAGAGGGAAAATCATGGAAAACTTGTGAAATTAGAAACCAACCCTTTCAAAAAAATTTCCAAACGGAAGTTCTTAATCCTTACGACATCTTATGGAAATAGCTCATTGATATAAGCAGCTAGAATTAATTAGTTGGCAGATTTTTAACGAAAGCTGGTACGAGATCAAGTTTTTCAGCCGATTAATTGGAGACACACACCCAAAGAAAAGACACTCATTTTACAACCACTTGCTGTCTGCATGTTCCACCAATTGAAACCACAATAACGAGATTTTGTGTCAAAGATTCGAATGAAACGAGCACGTATACCGTCCTCCCGATGGCTGTGTTTCTTCCCCCATTCTATTCAGTAACTTCTATTTGTTCAAACGGTGAAATTTACACCAAATCTAAATGAAAAAATTGCAAATGACTTTACTCTTTGACACCTCAGAACGCATAACTCTTAAGAAAAAAGTCCATTCTTAAGAGATGCGAAAGGAGAGTTGAATTTTCCGAGTTCAATTCCATATCAGTGAAATTCGACGCTTTTAAACTCCTTAACCAGGAGTTGAAAATGTTAGTAAAACGACCCCTAAGAGATCCCTCCGACCAGTCCTAGCCAGATGCGCCACGAAACAAGCAACCACGCGGATTATAAACATTGTCTCTTCCTCCGCGCTCTACTCCAGTGGTACCGCTGCGATGACGCTGGCCTCTCCGCCGATGCCCGCCAACGCCTCCTGCAGCTCGGCGTCGACGACGAGACGGAGGCGTTCATCGAGCACGCGTCCCGGAAGTCCGACTGGGTGTTCACCCAGCTGTGGCACTCCATCGCCAAGTCGGTGCTCGCCTGGTTTCTCACGCAGACCTCCATCAATGGGTGAGTGCCGACAGCATCCCATCTGCTCTGGCGTTCTCTGCATTTTTGTTGGGGCTTTAGGCTCTCCACACACTTGAAATCGGTGGACAGGTCAATTTTCGTGGCCGTGGGCGACATTTTAGTGCCATTTAGGGGCGCCATTAGTGTGCGTCATACACAGGGGCGCCATTAAGGGGTGGAATCCGTGTGCGCCATACATAAGGGAGACATATCTGGGCGCTATCCACGTGTGCCATGCGGAAGGGTGCCTTTTTTAAGGGAGCATGTCAACAGACTCCATAACAATGCATATGCATCTAGTCTAATCATTCATCTAATCTATGTGTGCGCCATAATTGGTTTACAATCTATAAGCATTTCCATGGGCGCCATTTAGAGGCGCAAATCCATTGGCGCCATCCGTGACGCATGACGCATGAAACTTCGCCAAAATAAAGCTTCACGATGAATGGCTAACCCCTCATGTCCACACGCCGTGCGATTTAGAAAATTGCACACGGTGCTGAGTTTTGGATTTTGATTGAAATTATAGTCGATACTCAATGTTGTAGCAAGTGCTGGAAAATATTCGCGGTGTCTAGACCTTGTCTGCATTAAAACGCGGACAGCGTTTTGAGGGACGGACCCGTGCTCATTCCTTAAAAACCCGAAGTCTCGGTTGTTAATTGTGGTGCCAGTCTTTTTGCATCGACGCCAATTGGGAACCTGACGGCCTTACAGAGAAAACAACACGAATCTGTCGAATCGTAAATGCAGTTGGCGAGGTGAACTCAGTAAAGACAACATTACCAACACCTTTTCAGTTTTGATAAACTTTCCAATCGTCAATTGATTGCCTATACCAAAATTTAACTCTGGATCATTAGGCTTGTATAGCATGCATAGAGACGAAGATAATATTAAGTAGATTTTCTCCCATGGCTTGTATATTAGTAGTAATTGCATATAATTAACGCGGGTATACGAGGAAAGGTCAATTATGCTTGATGAAGATTGTAAACTGTGCATGGTGTACACTGCAGACACTCATATACGGCTGGACTCGTTACGGCTTGTAACTGTTCATCATCACAATCATTGTGACCTTTGATTAAATGATCGGCCTGGAAAGTGCTGGACCTCTTCACCCGACACTCTCAAAGCCGCACATAATTGTAATTATCATTTTATTCAGTAATCGATCTAGGTTTATAGGTTTTATGCACGGAAACGTTTCGAAATTCATTTGAGCTGAAATTGTGCTCGGATATTATATTTTCGGAGAGCACACTGGGTAATATTGTTAACTTTTGCTGGTCCAATTAACCGAATGGTGAAACGCTGGTTTTTGCTCGTATTTTATAGGAAATCGGTCCAGACTTTTATGCAAAAAAGTTCGCCATCATTAATTTGACAATAGAAATCGCGTAATGACGAGGCCACGCGATTTATCTAATTTTTCTTGGCAACAAGAGCTAGAAAAAAACCAATTTATTCCTATCAATTTATCTCTATATACCTCGATATCCAATGCGAGGGAGCATAATTTTTGATGCCACGGGCTAGTGATCATTAACATCCAATGTACGATAACAATGTTGAGAGTGTGTTTCCAGTCTTCTTTCTTCGTTCATCGTGCACTTTCCAGTACATCTCCCAGCTCGCTTCTGGAGCACCCAGCGTCTTATCTGGCAAAAGCACGCCATCTCCCGATGCTGAGATGAAGTAATTTGTCCATCCCCCATCGGGTATCCGATATTAGACAATGTGATTCGGCGAAGCTTTTTTTTTTTCGCTGCTCGAATGTGAGAGATTTCGCTCTGCAATCGTTCTTTTGCATGTCCATTGTGAGCATTACGAATTATGATTGGAATTTCATCTGATGGTGGTTTTCGGAAGTTTTTTGCCTAACACAATAGTGTGTCTGCCACGCTATTGGAATTTTGCTCTATTTATGTACGCATTAAAAGATATTTTTGCTGTCTTCAAGCGCATTTAATTACTATACGAAGGACAGAAATTTTTATCCAGATAGGAATAGTAATTATAGTCTAAATTATAAAACTAAATCATGTTGACTTCTCAAAGCGATTACTTGGGTCTCTACTCTTTTTCCAAAAATAAAGAAGATTGTTTGAAGGCTATGTATAAAAGAAAGCAGAGAATTTAAATTTCCGAAATAGTTCACCGAAGTCAACTGACTCTTCACAAATATACTGCGGAAAACACCACAAGAAATCTATCAATTTGGTACCGATAGTTTAGTATGTGCAAGGAATTTCGAACAAAAAAAACTAGATACACAAGTCCGGGCAACTGATTGCCAAAAATTACCCGCTTTACGGGAACCCGTTGTCGCCGATTGCGAGAAAAAAAAAAGGCTGGGAGTCCAGTCCAGTCCAGTGGTGGAACGTACGCTGAAGACACTACCTATGTATCAACCCTTCACGAGTAAATCGCCACTTATAACATCACTACTAACATCACTACTTTCACTTTACCGCCCCTGCGACGCCCTCAACCCACCCTCACCAACTCACAGATGCACTACACAAAACTAACGGCCATAGGACCAGCAGCTCCGGAGCTTGGGAGCTTGACTGACCAGTCACCAGCTTCAAATAGCATGAGTACGCCACTGAGCTAACTTATAAAATAGTATAGCACGAACATTCGCCCCTTGACTGTAGCTTAAAATCTTACCTTTACGCCGCCATTTGGCTGTCAGAGCCGGTATTACAATGTTATCTTCCAGTTAGGAAGACAACAGAAGCAACCGATTGGCTGTCACCATGGAGATGCGTTTATATCTGGAGGTTAGCCATCTCTACCGGACATTGAACAACCAGCCCTTAGAACCTAGCAACACCTAGCATCTTGGAATCTAGCACCACCACGCCCTGGGCTTTAGCTTGAAATCTCTGCCACTGCTTGCTATCGAGCACGAGCGCTCCGCCACTGTCCGAGCCGGTCGTGGGAGACGGGCTGCCGCCACCAAAAATGCGATGATTCAAATTTTCCGATCGCAGCGCCCCGCACGGCGGCGGCGGTGGCGGCGGCGGCGGCGGCGGTGGCGGCAGGAACGCCGGCCGGCACACAATAGAGACATCGCACCGCGGCCTTTTAAGGATGCCTCTCCTAATTATTGCCGCTTCGCGCGCAACGCTAAACAACAATAAGCTCACGGCCGGAAAACAAAACAGCAAAAAATCGGGCGTTATTATCCGAACGCGTCGCCGTCGCATAGCTGGAGGAACCTAGCGCACTGCTCGGCCATTCTTTCATACCTTCTGTGTGCCAGCGATTTTTCTTAAATGGAATTTCTTGCCTCGTACCTCAACGAAACCCAATATAGCCATGGATTTCAGGTGTGTGTATGTGTGTTTTTTTTTTCAAATTTCGTTTTGTGACTGGGTATAAAAATAACCCGCCTAAATAGCTTTGTAATATGGGCGTGTTAATCGCGGAGAGAAGGGAATACAGAAGCTCGAAGCTTTCAACCCTGTGTGTAAGAGGAGAAAAAAAACGGCTGCTGTTGCTGCTGCTGCAGCCACGTATAGGTGTGAGATTAATTCGATGACGCGATGCTATAGAAATGGATGGGATAAAAACAATAATGAGCCGTATAGCGTTTTGTTGCACGGTGAAGATAGGAGGTTTCATCTTCACACCTGGAGACACGACGCGCCTTAAAGCGTCGGTCGTGAAAGACACAGCGCACCGTCAATGAATATCGCATTTTTTCGTCTTGCCTAATTTATGCCGATAAAACTCACATATTTTTTACGCCCGATCGTACAAAACACATACTATCCCAATTATTACTCGTTATTTCCACGAAAATTTATTTGGCCGCCGACAATTCCCCGGACGACCGAGCCGATTCTCAATCTCTCGAAATATTCAATTACCATTCTCGCTCAAAGGGCACCATGCGAGATTCCTCTTGCCGGCGCAGACAGCATGGAAGCTGCGGACACTGCATCAGGCATTCGCTCTCTCGCGCTCGCACCCACGTCGCTCACGTCGCGTCGACTCTGTCTTACTCATTAGAGCTAAGTCTACCTGCTACTGGTAAGACAGTCGGTCTGCCGATTAATTCGATCCTTTTGTTTTCTCCGTCGGTTTGATGTTGATAAATTGACGCCGGACAAGTCTCGAGGCTAACCTGACTTGTCCGCGCTGGTGGCTGACAGCCGGCGGTACAACCGCGTCGCAACGTGCTGGCACACCCGGCCGTCGAGAGGACGCCGTCGACGCGCAGAAAGACATGGGAAATCTGCTGGGAGGCGACGGCGTTTCGGTGCTTTGGGTTCTTAGGCAGATTTCGGGTTGCTTATGATCGCAAATGTTCGTGCGGGAGGCGTTTAAAGGAGATTGTGTCAACGCATGGGGAAAGCCATGGGAAATGTGTTGGATGTCAGGCTGATTGCGGGTTGTTTTCGACAACTGTGCTTGGACGTGGGGAAAGTAACGGGAAGTAGGGTGGTCGAGGGCTTTGCAGTTCCGTGTTAATTGGCCAGGATGATGGCTGATTGGGGTGTTATTTTTGATAAGTGTTTTTACATTTTTATCATTTTGGCACAGCGAGAGGCGTCCCACGTGGACGCCGTCAATGCAGGGAAAGTCCAGGTAAATTAGTAGGGGGCCAATGAACCGAACCCTGCTTTATACTTTTAAGTTTAAATGCAAATATATCATTTTTTTGATCTATAGTAGGTACCTACTTCTATTTTTCTACAACTTTATAACTTTGATAAATGGCCTATCGAGTGTGTCTTCGACGTAGGAAAAACCACGGAAAATTGTTCTAGTGTCGTTGAGTGTTAACTCGCTTTAGAATGTATTTTTTCCAATAACATCCTAACTTTGGCAAGACAATCGAGAGATGGTATTTTTTCCTGGCTTTGGAGTGTTATCTTTGCAGAGTAAATGGGAATGTTATTTAGTTTGGTAAATGAGAATCATCTCAGTGAAAAAGCACGAAGCTAAGCGTTCTGAGGATACTGTGCTGGAGTGATGTCGGAAAATGATACCAGCTGAATTTTGCAGAAGGGATCTGATCTGAATTTCAGTGTGAACTTTGATCTAGCTAAACCAGGGGGTTATTTTTTTTCGAGTGCGCTTAATATTCTCTGATACGTCGGGAGGGAGGCGTTTGAGTGACTCCGTCAGAACGCCAAGGGAAATTTTGTTCGTAACGCGCTCAAGATTGAAGATGTTCTTGCCGTGTTGACCTGGATTTTCTTGATTCTAGGGTCTAGGTTGCGTTGATGGTTTTCCGAGCAACTAGACCAGAAAAATCAGGCTTCGTCTTGAGTGACGTTCATTTAGGGAAATGAACACCGTCGGGAAAATATCTTGGTGCTAGATTTACAAAGGTGCGCTTAATTTTGAAAATCAGATACATTTTTATAGTCCACCATAGTCTCAAGTCATGTAACACGAATCTCCGAGACTTTCTTGCCCAAGGTCATATGTCTCTCAGGATGCTTCTTACAACTTTGTACACAACGGCATTTATCCTGGTTTGTTAGAATCATTAGTGAACACCATTAATGAAACACAACCGATGACATTATCGCTGCAAATTCGACACAAGATATTTTTTTGTAAGCATAAAACGACTTATTAAAGCGAGTCGAAATAAAACTCGGCACCTCCACCAGTTCCGAAATGAAAATGCTTCCAGCGTGTTTCGATGGGTGAATAATGATTTGTTGGGTTTGAATCGATTCATAAAGTGCAGTTTTTCGTTCCATGCACAGTAGATATTTATTATTAGAAACGAAATATCCACTACAAAAATGTATCCGTACCGGGAGTCGAATTTATATATTTCACCTTGCCGGGGTTAAGCACTACGAATTATGCTACACGGACAACCGGCTTTCGAGTGGGTGTGGAGTTTATTTGAATTGTCCGGCTTGCTGCTGTTTTAGCATAATTGGTAATGCTTAACCCCGTCTAGGTGAAAGATCTAGGCTCGTTAATCAATTTTTGATTGATTTTTTCGGACATAATTTCGGAATGGCGATTTCGTTTCTACTAATAAATAGTTTTTTGATTCGTATGTATGTATTTGATGCAATTTGGAAAGTAGGACATGGCTGAAATATTCACCGGCAAACATTCGTGGGACACGTCGTCTTTGATTTATCTACAGCCATTGACAAATAAACACGCGCCGGTAAAAAATTCCGATTCTTTTTATCACTTATTCATCATTACAAGTCTTCCAGTCGATATTTGCCAGGTACTACTCCATGATTTATTCATCGGCCTCGCTGGATTGCTGGTACGCTGGTTAATACTCAGCCGTCCGCGGATTCAAGAGTTTCAAATTCGCTCGCTGCAATTTTCCATTACTGGAAAAATTGCACTTCGATCATATCGTCTGGGAAAAGTGATTTGAATTGTTTTGGTCACATGTTACTTTGATAATTCTTTTGCACTCCTATCTCATATTAGTTTCAGGAACATAGTTACATATTAAAATATGAGAACTTACAACTCCTCAAAAAGGAATTTGAAGAATCAGCTGCTGTTGTTTTTTGTTTTTAAATATTTTCTCTTGAATCCTAATTAAAAATTTTAAAGCGATAAGATTTAGTGAAAAAAATGTATCGGTCAGGGACACATTCTGCTTCCTCTGACGTTGCATTTGGGCGTCCAACATCGTACCTTGCCTACCAATATACCTACAAATGCTAATTTAAATGACCCACCGATTACATTAATTCACGGCACTCAATTTCACCTCCTGAAATCTCCACAAGCATCTTTGGCGGCTCTTCCATCCATATATTTCCCACATTTTCGGCGCAACCAAAGTTATTTTAATTAGTCGGGAAATATGTTCTACGCAACTTTAATTACTGACCATTCTTTAGTTACGATAACTTATTGGATCGAGCTAAATGGTTAACGGCGTCGATTCCTTATCAGCGCATGCAAGAATGCAGATTCAGGATGTTGAAAGTAAAGGAGAGGAAATATCTGCGGAGAATTGATGTGATCGAGGTCCGTCAAATCGCAATTTATGCACAGACAGGCTGGATAAAAGCATTGATCACTCTTCTGTTTAATTGAACCAAACAATCAGGGATATCTCACGATTCGTGCCGTTTTTTGAAACTTGAAACAAAGCATGTCCAAGATCGTAAAGGAACATTGACATGATGTAGCTTTATAAATAAACCTAACGCCACAGACATTACAAAATTAGGCGGCAAATTGTTGTTTCCTGAAATCAACATCCAGATAGTCAAGTACGTTTCCTTGTAATTATCCTCTAGAAGCATGATTTCTACTGTTTGCTGCATTTATACTTAGCTTCCAGGCTTGTTCTAATTTGATGCCAATTTTGATATTATCTAAGCCTTTTCGAAAAGTCTCCGACAAAGCAACAAAACACTTTGCTGAAAATCAGTGCAGAAAGCAAATGCCTCCGCCAACAGAAACGCATCTCTCCGAAATCAAATCCACCGGACTCGTGCGACCAAAACGCCCGACGCCATCCTCCCCTCCATCCCAACTCAGCTCAGCGCCGTGAGCCAAGGTCCGGTGTGACCGGCCGTCGATCACCACGCCGAGACCACCACCGAAGGGTGGTCGCGTGCTTTTTTGCACCCCCTACCCTTCTCCACCCACCTGTTACCGGCGTCGCGGCACCGACGCCAGCAGGGAGGGACGGTGGACGGGGGACGGGGGGCAGGCAGGGGGAAGATGCGACTAATTCCTCGGGCTAATGGTTCCGACAACACACACACTTACACACACACACACACATTCGGACAAACAAGACAAAGGGACGCGGGGCTATTTGCTATCTTGTCTTTGCGTCCCCCCTCCCCCCCATTTCTTTACCCACACCATCGCCAGAAGTCCGCAGGGAATGGAAAATTGTGTGACAGAAAAACGTGTAAACCTGGCTGCTGGGTTGCCGGAAAATTAGATTGGATGTCACTGTCAGAAAATTAAAAAATGTGAAGAAAATCTATGCTTTCAGTGTCATATTTTCGATTATGTGAAAGAGGGACGAGAAAGGGACGAATGTTCCAAACTTTTACTTAAACCCGCACTTTATTCTCAGAAGTCAGCAGTGAATTTTCACTATAGAATCAACACCCATTTTTGTTTTTCCCAATTTTACTCGTTATGGAGTGCGATGTGAAGCAAGTTACTTGGTCGCTCCGATTCAGGCTGTGAATTAATTCATTTTAATTTCATAAAATGTTTGAGAGAGTGTTCATCGCTATAGGACAAAAATATGTCGCCAAACGTGTTGCCTTTGTTGTAAGATGGGTGATACGGGGCTTTACATCGCTACAATGGGGCGATAATCGATGTTAGTCTAGTCTCCGCTATACGCCACCCCCACTGACCCAACCCCCCAACTCGCTGCACCCTGCCCCGAGGGGGATGCAATTAATTGGCAGCAAGGCGCCCGCCTCGCAAGATATGTGACCTGCACGTGAACGTCCCGATTTTCCGGGCTGCATTTCCACGGTGTTGACTCCTCTGCTGCTGTTATGTGTATGTGCAGCGACGCGTTCCGCTCGGCTAATGGCTAGAGGAATTCTACTGATGCTTGTACGGTGCGTGCGAAACTACAAATTACTTTTTGTTTGTGCTCATTGACTTTTCAGACGGATTCTTAAATTTTGACCGACTGCGGTGTCATTCTAGTTCAAATTGATTCCAATGAATAACTTAAAAGTTAGATGATGTTTCCATATCTGCGTTTCTGGAGATGTGTCAGGTATATAATAGAAAATTTGCACACACCTTTGAGAAAGTGTGATGACATGGTCACCCATGCTCATTTGGGCACCTAATCTTGACAAATTCGTCATCTAAATCATCGACGGGTAGCAAATGAATCGCGGCAGGTGACCAGCACGCCCACAAGCACTTATTCCCGTTCTCATTTCGGCAGTTTCTTACATAGAAGGGTTATGCAAAATGAAGGTTATTCGTGAAACCAATTAAAATTCGCTGATTACAGGTGTACATAACAAACGACTTCATGCAAAAGGTCTGTAATGGCATTAAATTAGAGCTGCTATAATGCTGTAATCCCATCTTAGCATTCTCTTAATACTACCTGCCACGAAGATTAAGTGAGACAAAAATCAATCTGTATTTGCCATTTGGTGTTATACTTATTAAACGGTGCACTGCATTCTTGGTGTTTAAATGAACCCACGCCTACACCACGCCACACGACTATTGCGTCGAAATGTGTGAAACCATCGGCTGTGTATCTCGAGCGCACCTGTACACAGCGTCGCCTCGTGAAGATTTGACACCAGTTTCCCTCATCTCGATTCACGATCGCGCGGTCCCTGCGCTGCTGCTGCTGCTGCATCGCTCGTCGCCTCAGATGTTAACCATGGTGTGACCGCTGCTAGCACTAATTACCGGCTTACCTGCGCGCCCGTAGCACCTATCGTGCCGGCGTGTAGAGCGAGTCCCACCCAAATCCCGCGGCGAAGAAGATGGACGAAACACCATTAACATTGGTGGACTCGTTACTTGGATGTGTTGGCATGCGTTGATTTATCAACACTGCACCCACACCACAAGTTATAAAGCCGAGGGAGAGAAGGAGAGAGAAAGAGACGAGGAGACGAAGACGGAGGAAAAAACGAGAGGAATAGTTAAAAATACGGAATGACATTTACGACTCTCGGGGAGAGAGAGAGGTTATTAAGTCGTGGTGCGCTCGCGTTTTCGGAAATTAATGGCCTTTGAAATTTGACTAACGAAACTTTTTTTGTATGTGTGTGTGTTTTTTTTTGTTAGTTGGCTATACAGAAAAATCATTACTTTGCATTACGGCCGGGCATCGAAATATTAATTAGTTTCTGCCGCGTCTCGTTCTGTGGATGTGTGTTTGTGTGTGTGCGCGTATGAGTTATAGAGTTTCGGTCGGCCAAACCGTGGTGAAAATGGCTATAATGCTCAAGTCAAAAATTAAGGGTTAAGAAAACTTAAGACTTAGGTTCAGAAGCTTCGTTTTTGTCGGATGTTATAAATGCAGTTTAGTTTTCCGCTCGAATATAGTGCCTTCTCCTGTTTTTAGTTGTACCACAATGTTGTAAAAGTGATTGTATTCCTAGAAAGCACACTTACCACCAAATACCACTGTCACTGAGGTGCCAAAGTGTTGCTATCATGCTAACATTGTTGATATCAACACGGGCCGTACCCAATTCCACCAATCGTAGCACCATAACAACACCAGCACCGCTAGCAACACCGGTGTACAGTTGTGTAGCTGAGAGAGGGATGGAAAGTAAAACACTCTCAATCGATTTAATTGATAAGAACGACTGGATCACGAGTACAGAGTTTCGACTCAGATCCTATACAACGAGTGAGATGAATCTCCTCTACGGCCGAGTCCTCGTGCCGAGCCGAGGTCCTGTGCGCGGGCTCATTCCTTGCGAGCTGGCTTTTAACGATTTTGTTTTTACCCCGGCCAGCCAGCTCGCGGCCCGCCCGCTAGGGGTTGCCGCTGGCTCGGGGTCGCGATTCGAGTCCACGCGACGCGAGGGGTGCAGATTCTGTCCTGCGTTTTGATCTCGCGACGTCTCCGCGGCTGCGATTGAAAATGATCAACAATCGAGTCGGTGTCGCGGGGGGCGGGGGAAGGGGGGAGGGGGCGATGCAACGGTTTTGAATACGAACTCTAGCAAACTGCATGTTATACCTTTGAGGTAGTGCCAAATGTTTTTGAGATTATCGTCGGTTTTCATTAGAATATGTTGATTTCGCCAGAATCGGCGTTGAATTGGCTTGAATATTGCACTGTGAAGACCGGGGTTCGAATCCTGAAGACAATGTGATAATTGTTTAGATTTTTACCGTGAATACCACTCAACACCTATCTATTTTCATGATATATCTGCAATTCTTCATGTTTCATTAATTGAAGAGGCCCGGGGCTCGAACCCTTGACGTAAACTCGCAGCGATTGAAAATCAGCAACAACACGCCTGCCCCGTGGGTTGACAGATTGGGGGAGAGACATGGTTCATGTTGGTCTACACAGTACAAGGGTCACACTGATTTCATGCAACAGAGCAATGCCATGTCTTAACCATTATTTTCTTGTTTTGTCTTCTGGCTCATTTGAGTCTCCTGGTTTCGCCTCAAAGGATTTTTTAGATTCTGGCCAAGTGGTAATTTAACTTTTGAAATTTTAAAGTCTGCGTTTGAAAGTCTTTTGCACCCCTGAAAAGAGTCAGCTGTTGATACAACTGTTCCTAACGGCGAGGCGAAGCACTGGACGCTGCGCTCCACTGGGCAACAGTTCCGATTGCTGAAGCCCCGAGCTCAAGTCCCCAAGCGGATCGGACAGTTTCCAGCGGTACGTTATCAACGTGGAAAGAGACGACCATTGATTTTTCTCATTAGAAAAGTGAAGATGCTTTGATGCGAGCTTTGTTTCGGAGACTTTTCGTCAAACTCCAAAGAATGGAATTGCTTATAACTGAGGCTTTTATTCCAAGCAATTAAATAATTTCTCGCTACAATTTTGTCGTGTCATTTTATAGCTGCCACATTTTTTGGATAACTAAAAATCTTGTGCTTCGTTGCTATGAACACGAGGCCATCAAAAAAAATCATCTTGCTCTAAACGTCGATGAAAATACCTCACGAAACATTAATACACATTACATCGCCATGTCATTTTCAACCTTCAACTATAAAAAAGACATGTATTTCTCCTAATATAACATTTTTACTGAACAAGGATTTGGGTTTTCAAAACAACTAATCAACGCTTATTGTGCTGCACTGAACCTATGCGGACGTTCTGTGAAGCTACTTCCTAAATCATTAAGGGCCCAAGACCGGGGTTGCAGAATATAATATCCATGCTTTGCTTTCAAATCACAATCTCTCGCATCATTTCGCAATGCTCCAGTGTCCGACAAATATCGCGTCATAACAAGAAACATACAAAAACAACCAACAACATCCTCCCACAACCTAAACCTATCGATTCGGGCAACGGGAAAACAAAGCGCGAAACCGACAACCAGCGGCCAATCCGCCATTGCATTTCTCTCGGGCACTAATTACGCACAACGCTAACTAACCCACCACCCCCCACCCCTACCAAAAACCCGGGACACTCGGTCCCGCCCCGCGACCAGCGTCCCGGTGTCTTGCGCATGGTGTTTTAATCACCGTGTGTCCGCTCATCAAGCCGGCGTCGCGACGCTGCCGACGCCGCCGCGCATTCGCTGATTGCAACCCTTCCCTCTCTGAGAGCGCGACCCCGAACGCCGCCGCCGCCGCTGCCGCCGCGTGATGACGTCATCGTAGGAGCGCGTGGGGCGGAGCATTAGGGGTGAACGGGCAATTACCGAAGGGATGGTTGGACGGGAATGGCGCACACTCGGCCCCGCCGGGCTAAATGCGCGACGACGTGTGTGTGTGTGTGAGGGGGGGGGGGGGGAGGATTAGTTGAAGAGATTGTCGCTTTGTTTTTTTAGGTGGCGTTGCATATTGTTCAGCTGCGTTGTTGTGGTCGGGGTTTGTTGCGGAATTGGGGTTTGCTGTTGTTGGATTGGCTATATACTACGCATCTTTCACTTTTCAGCTGTAAGAATGTTGGTTAAGTGGACCAACATGAAGAGAATATGAAAATGTCCATATAAGGGAGTCGCAAAAACCTGCATATTCGAGTTGACCATGGCATTTAGTTCAACATGCCACGTCTTCAAACCGAGAAGATGCCAACCCAGCCCTTAATAATCAATAGACCGCGATCAAAATAGCCCATTCAAGGGTCAATAAGTCATTACAACAAATGTTTTCCCATAAGAAAACCATTGACACACAAATTTTTTCCGTCCTTGGAATTTAATTTTGAATGTGGTGAATTCCATCACAGTCCGATGCTACACAACTTCACATAGTGTTTAAGGAAATGAACTTCAAAGGCAGCAAAGGAGTTTCTTTAGCAACGTGTATAAAACACATGTAAGCACCTCTGCTTTAAGTATACAGAGAAACATTCGGCATTGGACCTCTATTTGAGTGTTAATCTCGTTGACGTCACGGGCAATGCAGGGCAGCATCTCAAGGCCATCTGGAGGCGAGAAGGAGGCGGCCGTGTACCGTGATATGGCGGCTATCCAAGCGTTCGCTGCCTGGCCTAGCGCTAGTGCTGGAAACTGTGGGAAATCCGGTGCTGGTGAGGATAGGCTCGAGGCAGCCAGCAGCCAGGCCATTTCAGATGACATCGATGGAATACACAGATCTTGACGCCACGGGCTGATTAACATTTTAATGGAATTTTCACAAATAGTACCTATAGCTATTTTGCTTATTTTTACTGCTTGGAAGTTGTCTTTCAACAATAACTAGCTAATTTGTTACGGAGTTCGGTAATATCTCAACATTTCTATGCCATCATAAGTCTACCGTGATGTATCACTGATAATTGACTCTCGGATCTTGTTGCTCATTTAAATCTTAATGAAAACGTGCCCATTTATGTTTTTTGCGTTACTTTGGTCGCGTTGAAATGGGATGCTGTTTGTTAAACTATCATACTTGCTTCTCACCTTTGCTGAAAATAATTGAAAAACATCTTGTTACCAGAAATTACGAATGTCATCGAAGCTTAAAATCCCGAGGGGTATAGCATATCCCCAGGGAAATATAATTCAAGAAACTTCCGATTTTGAAGTATACTCAAAAATGGAAATCAATTCGGCAAAAGTACAATGATTTTTAGACGATAATATTAATAACGAAAGTGAGTTTTCCTTGTACAAAACCAAAATGGATATTTAAAGTTACGACATTATCAACCATAGATAATTTCTCGCCATTAAAATAAATTTAATAAAAATATACACATAAAGAATTCACTCATTTCCACGGCATTTAGTTTAACAGCTTGACACTAAATGTTTAATGACCATCCACTGTCGTGTTTGACTTGACAAAATTTTGTTAATTGCATCTTTCATGTCACCCCTTATGTTTATGATTACAGAAAAATATGAATCGCTATTTAAGTTCTCAGACATGGTTATACACATCACTACATAGCCGCCCATAAAATATGAGTAAGGCGAAACCATTCTTAATTAAATAGAACCTTTAGCGCTGTTAAAATAAGAGAATCCATAGCATAGCGTCCATTCGGTCCATAATTAATACCACCAGCTGTGAGCTGTGAGCAGTGCCTATTTCTTGGATAGCCGAGATAGCCGAGACATCCACGAACGTTAAGTGTGTTTGAACTGTGCGCCTTGGCATATATATTGTTAGTAATAAAATATGAAATGGAGACGGCAGGTTTTTTAATTGCTGGCTACCCAATCACGACCGGACACCTGATTCTGAATGTTTTCAAATAGCCCGTTCGCATCGCAGAGACCCGTGTCAGACTTTAGAATGGTCAAGAGCGCTCGACTTTTACGACGCTGCTTTGACTACATTTTTATGAAATCTGATTTGACTTGCGCTTTGAAAAAGTGTTCATACTTTAGTAAAATGTATGTTATGATTTTGAAATTGAGCGCAAGTCTTTTTAAATGCAACGTCTATTATGTATGATGCTAGTAAACATGGTTAATTGCCGACTCCACAAGCTAAAAAAAATCATTAGTTAAGGTCTTTAAAGTAACTAACAACTGATTTTTTTGTGACGTTCACATCGTGCAAAATATCCAATCAGCGAGATTGATTTAGTGCTGAATACTCACTTGGTGTCTGCCATACGTATTCGAAACAGGGGTGGACAGTTGTACAATAAAATGCCAGGGCGCATTGGAATGGGTTTTCAAATTTATATATCCCTTGATCTTTAGGCAGAACACTTTGAAAGCACTTGTAAGTCATCCACTCCAAATAACCTTTGCTTAACGATATTTCCACTAAATCTCTGTAAGGGTTAACTAAGGGAATCCGTCTTGAAAGTACGAGGTGGTACTCCAAGGAAGTACAATGTGATCAATCTGGTCATCAGTGCAATTCAAGGTGATACGGACATTGTGTTCATTGTGACATGAACAATTTTACAAGGTAGTCTTGGAAATTCAAACAAGATTTCGCCCGAGGTACTTCTTTTGTGATTTCCTGACAGTTTTTCTACAATAAATAATTTAATGGGCCCTTTTTTTAATACTTCACTGGAGTGAGATTTTCGAAGGGTATCGAATTCAGTTTTGTAATTTTTAATTTAAATTGAGATGTCGCAATGGACAGAACAAAACCTTAAAATCTCTAAACCGAAATTTATAGCAACGCATCGCTCGTAAAGTACTGAGAAAATTACACGATTGTACAGGTATTCTGTTCCTTCCGAAGACTCGCCATTGAAAACATAACGCTCAAAAATATCAGGACAAAATTTCGCCTCGTATGACATTGTCACGTCATACTTTACGATGACATTTATGAATTTTTCCACACAATATTTTTTCCGCCTCTGCGCGCACACACACACACACACACGCGGGGCCCGTGGGGGGCTTATCCTGGCTGAAATTACGACCCCCCGTTCTATTATCCAATGTAAGGCAAAAAGGGCTTACGCGCCGCTCCATTGTAGATGCCATACCTGGTCAATCGAAAGCCTTCTGCTCACCTCTATGCTCCAATCTCGTGCGTCGCTCGTTTTCTCACATATTTATCGCGTCCGCTTAGCTTCGCCGTGAGTTAACGAACGAAGTGTTTAAAAAACACAAGGCTAACCATTTCCTATCGATACATCATTTAAAAGATAAACTATATATGTTCGGATGAAGAAGTGTAAGCGTTCGATGCACAAACCCTTGTGTTTGAGAGAGAGGGAGGGAATCCAATAAATCTTTACTTTATTGTATAGTTTTGTAATGAGAACTGCTTCCTGATTCACGTATCACCGTATTGCATGTATAGCCGACTCAATTATCGGGTGAGAATGATCGTTATAGATACCGTGTCAGCTGCTACTTCCTTGGCGAAATTAAGTGTTGAGCATGACACATGCTGCCACATCCGCGTTGTTTGCAATTGCAAGATTAACTATAGAATGAAACTAATCAATTGACGGTGTGCAAAGTGTTTAGTGCAAAAGGTGGGAATGTAAACTTGGATGTAATCGTCTTGGATCATCTCTCTTTATGAGCAAAACTGTTTTTCAACTCTTGGGAACCGATGCGTTCGCTGTAATCTACTTGCATCTCCACAGCATCATAACAATTAACTACATTTTGACCATGCAAACGTTTAACTTAAGTTGAATTAACTACAAGTGTAAAATATTGAACCTGCTCTCTGGATCGATGAATAGATATATAGGTATCAGTTATGATCGCTGCCTGTTGTATAAAAAGCACATGGCTCCCAACACAAGCTCCTATTGATTGGCGATGCCTTATAACAAACTGACCACGCATCTGTATATATTTCTAATCTCAGCACATAAAATACACACCGAAACCTTTTGTTTAGTGACGTCCGAGTGACAGTGACGAGAAGACGTCACCCTTCACCCATCACCGGCTGCGACAGCGAGCCGGTAACAAGGCAATGCTATCTTTTCATACTGGTTTCGATTCCCGCTACCGGCAGACTTAACACAGCACATCGGCGCGATGCGATGGTCTCTCTAGCAGAATTGAAACACGCTGCAGTTGTAAGATGCTGCTAAGCTGTAATGGGCTTGACGTTTAGCATCGAGAGGAAACGCCGCGATTGATTCGCATTGGAAATAAGATGCAGATCTTGGTGGAGTTTCAAACGTGATTTGATTATTTTCAAGTTGTGCGCTTTTCTTTTCGGTCTTGGTGTACACACGTGATTTGGCTCGAGATTTTCCAGAAGATTTTGTGCCTAGACGGAGCGATGTCGAATTTGGTCCACAAGTTGTTTTTTGTTCACCAATAATACAAGAAGAATATCACCATTGGCAGCGATTGGCAGCGATGAAACTGACAAACCTGGCACCTCCACCGTGACCACAGATATTAAAGCTTAGTCCTAAAATCACATAAAATAACAACAAAGTGTCCTTAAAAGTCTCAGATAGCATAAAAGAATGTTCAAGCCACACATCTGAACAAACCATTCATTACAATATGAAGATATAGACGGAAAATATCGATACACCTTTATTCTATATCCAACGCCACATCAAATCAGGCCACTTGCGCTGGCAACATACACAAAGCAATTACATGCATTTTGTTCCGATATCTATCATCATTACCATCACCAGAGTGAATGCCGCTAGCAATATCTACATCTAATACCAAGAATGCACACACTGCACACATCGGCGAAGATGCAAATCGCTTCGACTATATCCAATTTCTACATAATATAGTTTCGTTTGTTTTAGTTTTGGTATGCATATCACATGAGTTGTACTATAGCTGCAACAAGATTGCATCCTTACCTATAAGCTATATCTTTACATACAAACTGAATCCTTTAGTCGCGCAATCACATGCGAATTGTACTATTGAATTCTTTACACATTGATTGCCCCACCTGTGTGCACAATTACATGAAATCTAACAGTATTTACCATAAATCTGCGCACTCTGTGTGCTGCGCCGTGATGCCATGGGATCGCACTCTCAGCCTCTCGGTCTGCTGCGACCCGTTTCTCGTTTTGCGTGCACGCCGCGTCGACGCCTATCAGCGATCTCGCATCTTAGATTTGAATATTTCAGATAGAAATCGCTACGTGGACTAGTTATGTGTACGGCACGGTCATTAAAAGTTGTAAAAGAAGAGCGGCCGCCACCGCCGCCGCCACCGCAGCCGCCGCCGCCGCCACCGTTTGTTGTTTGTTGGAGGAATCATGGATGTTACGTTGCGAATCTTCTAACTGTAAAGTTCTATTATTAGCACATGGTTAACGAGGAATTAGTTGGATGCCGTCTGGAAGCTGAGAAATATGTCGCGTATTTTGTTTGATTAAAAACGATAATATGTCAAAATCGGTATAGTTTGCCATGAATGTTTTGTGGTAAAAGAAGGCAAGGTATGGTTTCAAGTCACCATATCGATTGCTAGTTTATGATGGCGACATTTAATTCTTCGATATCTATTATATATAATAATACTGATAATACGTTATATTAAGGTAATCTGTGCAGGAAACTTTTCCCCTGTATAATATCGGCTCGATTGTGGAAATATAGTAGCTGGTAGTTTCTAGGTGGGTGGGTTTTTCTCACACTTAAATGCCATGCATGTAATGATAGGTGAAACCGACCATTTAACTTGGTTTGATCGCAAAGCCCTGTGACGTGCTGTCAATGATTAGAGGCCTGCTGCACACACATCGGCCGTCTATAGCCGTTCACCATTTTAACCACCATTGTTACCATTGTGTGACAAGTTCAAAGCAGTTCACCTGTGTCATTAAACATTCATTACACACCCATGAAATTTAGCCAATTAAGGTGATTCGTCTGCATATATATTCAATTACAGGGTTTTTTTAATGGATTTTTGTGTACGATCTGATATTACATTAATGCAACGGAATATTTTATCATAGGGACACAATTACCAACTAAAAACCAGCATATAAAATATTTTACGAAAAATATATAGTATTTCTCTGCCATGAGCTTTTGTATAAATTATGTATTATACCTTTTTCGAGCGTACACAGAAAATTCAGTTGATATTTTATATTTTCGAAACTTGTTAACATTTTTGTTATTTTCTTTGTGTGTATAAATATGCGAAGGGAAAGAGTTTTTAATTGTTCGTTTGGATGGAGGCAAAGTTTGCTCGCAAAGTTGCACGTGAATAGCGCGTGTTGTATCGATCTACGTACGGGACGGGGCGCACAAAATCTGAACCCTTTTCGAATCGAGACGTCAAATAAATATCTAGTCTAGCGGTTTACAGTGAGGCAGGTCCTGAAAGGGAAGCGGGCCCCGTTGGCCTACAAAGCCCCGGGAGAAACCATGTACCCGTCATGATCGCTGCAGCATGCAGCCCATCAAAATCGTAGCATGCAATTTCGATTAAAAACTAACGTTACATTTGAATGCAGTATCAATATCTCACCTCTTTTCTGCTGTGAGATACAGTGTTACGTGTTGATACCTGAAGGGGTGGTCAATTATGAATAGGTTATAGGTAATCTCTTTCAAACTTAACCCAAATTTAATAATGCTTTCCCATACCCGATTTACTGATAATAAAAAGCCAATAAAAGGAAAAATTTTGATCATCTTCTTCCATAATCGGACGCTCATTTCGTATTTATCCACATATTAATGTGTGTATCAAATACAAGTTTTCGCTTAAGAGAAAATCACATTGTTTTCCATCACAAGCATTGCTCTTGGCGAAACTTATTTTCAAAAAAATATTATGGAAATAGCATATGTAATGTAATCCATATTGCCTTGTGTGTCGACTTTTCCACCTAATTACCAACCCGCAGGCATAATCTTAACCACCCTCGGCAGTACATAGCTTTATAGTGGCGGTGTGAACACAAGGGTGGTCGGAGATTTCACCACTTGCAAAGCATCGGCACACTCGAGAAGTCGGTGGCACTCTCGCCGACTCAAGCGAAAAAAAAAGAGGAGGAAAAATACGTTTTCAATTTCCGATTGATGCGTATTGAACGATATTCACGCATCGTCAGAATTACTTTGTCTCAAAAGTGTTTCACGAGCAAGAACGCGAGGCAGGGAAGGGAAAGAAGCTTATTCAATGCGCCATGCCCGTGGCAAGACGCTGCTGTGTTTGCTAGGTGCGACGCTGTCGACAGAACATGCTTTAGAATTACCCGATAACACTACGCCATACACAGGGCGCGGGGAATCGCCTGAGAGCTCGTCTCCTATACTTATTTCGGCGTCGATGATTAGACAAGTGTTATTCGGGACAACGATTCATGTTTTTCCGCGAATGAGGGACGGCGAGGATTATCAGCTGCCGCTATTTGTTGAGTTCACCGTTCGATCAATTCAACGAACAACATTTTGTTTCGAAATGTGCCGGTATATTGATGGGGTTTGTATGATGATCTAGTCCAGCCTGTTCACCCTTTCAGGAAATACGTATTTTTTGGTGTATTATGTGAAAATATGCATGGGTAGGTAAATGGGGCAAACGTTTTTAAGTATCTTATATGATGTTATGTATAGAAGAGTTTTTTAACCGGAAGCTATTATAGTCTGGTTTAATTCTTATGTGCCCTGAATTAATAGCACCGTTAGTTCTTTGCTTAAAAGATTTTCTTAAAATGCAAAAATGTTTTGTAGAATATTTTATGAATAGATCAGTATAATGTTATGTAGGGTTAAGTAGTTCTTAAACCTATTTCTCGTTATTATTATTATGTATACGCCATTGAAAAGATGTCTACACCCCCGCTTCTCAATGCGTATAGGCATAGCATAGGCTGAAGAACGTCTATCTCCCTTTGACCCATTCATTGTATATAGAGAAAATCTTGCTCCTTCACAAGTTGAGCCGACCTTTCACAGCATCCACAGCCGAAACGGTTGCATAAAGCGACTAAAATTTCAACTCATTACACAAAAAAAAACTTGCACCGGATTTCCCAAAAAATTTCACCCTCTCACCCCTCCCGTGATCCCCAATCACGACGACCGAAACAGTCTGACGCGGAAACGGCAGGACACTTTTCATGCATCGCAGCGCATTTACTACTTTTAACGAAACAGAACAGAAAAAAAACTAGATAATAATAAAACTCAAAAACAATTTCTTTCGCGTTCTACTCGAAAACTTTCCCCCGGCGCTCGCTCGCCCTGTGCGTGCCATGCGCCCTGCGCAAAACCACCCCTAAAAACTCATAAAATTCCGTCGACTCCGACCGGCGTTCGCCGCGGCCATTATTACATTGAATTAATGCTCCAGCCATGTTCCCTCGTTTGAAAAGAATAAATACTAAAAATGTCCTTCTTTTACGCTTGCCTATCGCCGAGTCGACGCTGGCGTACGCCTTTGTTCGTATCTTCTTACTTTCTTTTGTCCCCGCGTCTTACGGGTGTGAAATATTCTTTCTCTGCATGTGACAAGAAAGAAGTTTCGGAATGAGCAGGGGGGGCCAAGGCGGCTCCTTGATATTGCCCCACTGATATAATTTAGTCTCGCTAAAGCGAAGCGGCGTGCGATCTCGTATTTCTTATATTTAAACCTGAAAACTTTCGGCAGTTGGCTTGGAAATTAATGTTTCGTTAACAGTTAAGTGGTTAACTAACGAGGCTGTTAACGGTAATGGATGGCGGGTCGTTATCACAATGGGGGTGTTGAAGGGATTAATTAATATCAATAGAACGTCTTATGTAGGGCGCCCGATGCCTGCGACACTTTTGTTCATGCGAACAAACGGTTATAAATGAACCTGAGATTTTTACCCTGAGCGTGATTGTCGCACGAGGCAAGAGGGGTGCGCTTGCTTTATTAGTCAACGGCTCGGCTCATTTTCCGCAATGCATTTTCCGCATTCATCAACACCGATTGATATTGGCCGTAACTTTAATTTATCGTATCAATTATAATTGCAGACACTTTTCATGTCGTCTATCACATAGCAAACGATCGTCGAATCTTCTCTTGACCTCAGATTTATTATTGACAGTAAAATGACTTCCAAATGGCAAAGTGTATACATTTTATATAGCTTTTCCATTACAATCATTGCTGTTCACGCTACACAGTGTATCGGATGCAGAAGTTCATATTATGATTATCCTCTGCAACGGTTATCCGTGTCTCCATGCACATCTATGGTGCTTTGATGCATCATGAGTGCACTACAATGTGATGGTAATAAAAACTTTAGCGCCGCTCGCTATATAGCTGCATGCTATTATAAATATAGCTTTGTGGTGATAAACACACGCCGCAAGAAATATTGCGAGAGTATTTAAGCTAACGTTACTAGGTTTCGATTTAAGCAAATTCACAAATCTTGTGTGAAACAAGATTAGCATTGTTGGCAAAACTCTCTCTCTCTCTAAGAACTACCAACTCGTGGGTTAACTGACATAACAAGTGCAACCCTGCCATGGTATTTCACTTATATAGCTCGAACTTGAGAAATAGCTGAGAAAATCATGTGTAAAACTGACACTAGGAAGATAGTGAGCTCGTATAAGATCCAATAGTAGGGGATGTATTGAAGTCGAGAATCAAGAATCCGCTTTCGAATCATTGCGTTGCAAGCTCAAAGTTAGTTTTTTCTATACGAAACCCAGTTCGGACATACATTCTCGATTGGAAATTTGTTTCTGATAAACTGCGAAAAGATTTGCAGTTTATACGGCTTTAGTTTCCTTCTAGTTTAGAAGTAAAGTTGTTAGTATAGGTAGCAATTAATTACTGAATGCATAAGAACTTCGATATTAAGATGTAGCATGCATGAACGTGTTGATACAAGTTGATACTGCGACCCGAAATCAATAAAAAGATGTGCAATTCAAATTGTGCAGGTGATTTCTGCACGTGATGCATCGTATGTGCTCACCTGAGTTGCCAGTTGGTATACGATCACGATCCGTGCTCTTTGCTTTTGCTCACCTGACGCGATTAACCTTTTCAACTGCATTTTTAAAACACTTTGATACCGCGACCGCAGACTTAATTACAAAACAAGTGCGATGCTAAATGTACACACCTTCATCAAAAGGCCGATTTGTATAATCGGTCTATAGAGGAAACCGATTGACCGGTTTCAGTACAAAGAGTGCGTAACGTTCACTATGCTTACACTTTGCCACATACTGTACATTACACTTTTAGTAAGGGTTGGTTTTTACAATTTCCAGTTAAATAATTGACCCCAAGTTTGTTAGCAAAGGGGAAACAAATCTGAGTTGTTACTGCACGAGATGCGAGCTTTTGTATAAAGTTAGCCTTATGTATTTTAGTTTATTTCATGCATTATCAGGCCATAATTTTTGTTTTTTGAAGACGTTAATTTGTTTTATCTTCGTAAAATAGAATTTTTAGCAAATTTTTGTTTTTTATGCTTGTGATTTCCACGTGTCGTTTACTAATTAATTTTTTTAGTATTAGTTTTTTAAGACTTATGTTTTTCCTACTCTAGCACGTTAGTTTTCCGAAAGAAACTAATTTTTGGTCATCTTATAATGATCACTATTCTGTCCACATTTCCATTTAAGCGAATTAAATGCCTAAAAGACCGAACAGGTGCACCAATTCAATATCCAATGCCAAAAATGCCAATTCAAGCGGACGATAAATCACGCCAGCAAGTAGTAAAATCATGGCGTCCACTCGGAGATAGCTTCTCTCGACGCCAAGCTCTCACCCACTCTTGATCTTCACGCTCTCTATCAGCGCGAGCATGTGAGCATGGGATGCTGGGTACCTTACGTAGGTCTCGCAATTATTGAACTATGGGATAGGGTACAGAGGTCAGGCCGGCTTGCTAATCGTGAGGTATAAATTATGATTATTATAATTGGCGGGTATAGCCTACTTCTTTCGAAACGTGTTCAAAGAAGAGTACCTACACTTTGTCTGCAATTAACCGTGTTTTTAAGGTACACATCGTATAATTATAAGTAGTTAATTTTTAAGATGCTTCATGGCAAGTCTCGTGAAGTTGAAGCTTGTTGTCGATGCGCTTGTTTTTTCTTGCTGTTGTCTTGCGAATTCCGTTGCATCGACACGACTTTAGTGAAGTATGTTCGCGATCGGTTGCATCGCTGCCGAAATGTGAGTCCGTCGAAATTTGTTCTCCTGTCATTGTGTTTCACTGCCGGGTAAACTGGTTGTGAATCACAAATGGTTGTGATTTTCATGCGATTCATTTATTTGTATTAATTTTATTTCGCATCTTGCTAATGCGCATGCCTTCTTATGCCAAGAAATACGACTTAATCAATGTTCTATTAAAACCTGATGATTTTTCTTACATCCCTTGATTTAAAAATATATAATCACCACTATTGTCGCCTCTGCTGCTGGGGATACATTTTTTCACTAATTTTGATACTAATATTTAACCATTTTCATTGATATAAATTATTTTTCGTATCCGCCTGCATCCTGCCATAATATTTTTTCTTCAATTCGTTAATCACAAACTTCAATTAATGGAAACTTTTCAATATGTAACCATTATGTTTCCTTATGTTCTTGGGTTTTTCGCGAACGGGAACGCGAACGGGAACGGGAACGGGAACGGGAACGGGAACTGGAACAGTCGGTTATATCAGCACTGTATACTCATACTCTAAGAAGACTGCAATTGGACACGCGCCTTTTTAATATCAACGAGCTATTGCTCAGCACGGCCATTATCAATTGAGTATCGAACATGTGAAAATACAAGAAAAGGTGGCATCAGGCATAACCATACCCTCTTTCCAGATTGCGTGCGCATAAAACAGTTTCGAGTACCTATACTCATTTACTAAACACGATATATTACCTATAAATAAACTAAATTGTAATACGCACTTCAAGTGAGAACCATGCGACATTATCCTGTATCGTGGTACCAAACTCATCAAGAAGTAACTTAAGAGATTTTGATTTTGATTGACATTTCAGCATCGTCAATCTCCTTTTTTTCTGAAATAGGTCGCACAGATGTTGTTAATCAATTTTAGCCATCCTCAAATTCAAATAAAAAATGTTTAATTCATTGCAAGTGAATAAAATCTGGCTAGGTAACCGTTACCGCAAACCGTCCGTCGCGACACTTAGACATTGTAATTAATTGTAATGAATGCCACACGCTGATTGACATGCTGCAAGTGCTGCAACGGGCAAATACAGAAACTGACGCGCTGTACTCGCCGCACTAAGCAGCCTTGACCGCCGCTCTGCACCGCCGATAAAGTTCCCAGACCGCAGTATTTCACTATCAAATCAAACTCTCACCGTTCCGACGTCGATTTCAGTGCAAAAATCAGAGAAAACTAGAGTATTTCGGTAAGATACTAGATTAAAAGTGTGTATAAACGTCGCGATTTTAGCGAGCGAAACTATATGCGGTTCAGGCGGCTTAGCTGACAATGTCACCCTTAAACCTGAGCGTAACTTCCATCCGTTCATGCTGATTTGCCCCATCTCAGCACAGCCGGTAAAACTATGTAAATTACCTGTCGATGAATAATTCGGACCTCTGTGCAAGGTTTCGTGTATCAAGGTAACCTTCAATTGCTGCAGTTTACTAGCCTAGTTAGATTATTTATTTCATGAGGCATAAGAAATAGAGTGTGTGCACCTACATTGATGTTGGCACTGTTTGAAATTCGGTAACCGAGCGGTTTTTTTTCTTTCTCCTGTGGTCTGGGTCGCCATCAATATCAATCATAGTCCATTAATGGCAGAATTGACGTTGACAAATTCGATAGTATGTACTATTGCATTCGGTGACGCAATCGAAGTAATAAATTTCGCGGCTGCTTCAGCAAGATTTGGAAAAAGACGCAAAACTATAACAGATATAATGAATGTGTATAAAGTTTATATCATCTTTGCATAATGCGAAGGGAATAAAAATGCAAACTTGATAAACGTTATATACACGTGAAAACTAATCGACAAACTAATAACTCTTTCTATAAATAATCGCTCGCTAGTTGGATCTTCTGAAAAGTTACTTAAAGTATTGCAATTGTTAGACGTACTGTCGTGGTATTTAGCAATAACTTAAATGCACCCCCTACAGCCACCACCCCTTCCCCCCCCCCCCCCCCTCCACCCGCAAACAATCTGCCTCTCTGCCCTTTCAGCTCACAAGGTGAATGATCATGAGATTTATCAGCGACAATCAGTTATTTATTGCCAACGAATAATTTAACTATTTGGGACGAATTTTGACGAAGTCATATATGTAAATTTGAGTCACATTTGGCTTGATGCAATCCCCTACTTCGCAAGAGAATAATCGATTTTTAACTGCTATCAATGTCTTCCGGGGCTTCTCTCCCCAACGTTAAGATAAATGATTTTTTAAATGACACTGTATTACACCAAAAAAAAATCCTTTTCTCGGAATCTCTGAAAAGCATCAACTTTATTGCTGCCGAAATGTACTCGTTCGGTTTTTTATCCCCTTATCAGTAGGGAGGGCCACATGAGGGGAGACCTCCATCCACAGGGCTTGATGTATACTTTATTCTAAATTAGCCCATCTTCCCTCTGCCAATGCACTTGAGAATATTTTGTAAAATTTACGCTGAACGGCTTGAAGTTTAGACCAAGGTCATTTGAAGGGTGCAGTCTGAGAAGCCATCCTAAAACAACTCCTTCGTGGATAAGAAAATTGGAAAATTGTCAAAAACTTGTTATTCATCTTTCAGAATCTTCATAAGAAACCAAGGAGTTTGATATTTTATTCAATTAATTGATTGCTAAGCGTTCAGCCAATTATGATACTAAATGAAGAATATGCCCATTCGCAGAGATAAGATATTTTGATTGAGTAATTTCCCCATGGAAAATCCCTAAGAGTGTGGGGTAAACGAGAAGGGCTGGAGTACAAAATCTTAATTCATGGCTACCTTACTTCCACTCCGTTCCTCGGAGTATCACGCCCCCCCCCCCCCCCCCCCCCCCCCCACTCTACCGACAACATCACCAAGAATTTCCCGGAAGTGCACGACCTCGACACTCGGAAAATTTATCTGAAGGTCACGAGTTGCGCCCGGCTTGCTGGAGACTACTAGCTGTTTTACTGCATGGCGAATTCTATCGGTTTCATCTCAAAGGTCCTGATGGTATTGCACCGCACAGCACCTCAGCAGCATCGGCATTTTGGTGGCATTATAGATACAGCGCGTAGGTCAGTCTTAGGACCATTACCAAATATCACCAACATTCCGGTGCCACGGTGGTGCTATTGTCAATGGTGCTTAGATTTTTGGATTGTGTATAAAGGCCCCGTGTGGTAAAGCCAACTCCTTAGCAAACACTATACACCACAGTCACACCGGTATGATAAGGGTTCCCAATTTACTTGGCGCCAAATGCCCCAGTTTAGGTGCACTAACTAAGAAAAATTATAATAACTCTATCCAGGCATAAGTTCTCAACGTATGATCGTGCCTATTGCTAAATCGTGAATTGCTAGACACCAGCTACTACGCGCCAAGGGAATGGGTTTCCCTCCTCGCAATTTTTGTACAATTTGTTTTAAATTATACCCATCTCATTCCACGCGTTCATCAAACTAATGATCAGTACTAGCGATGCCAGCCTGCCTTGAGCAGCAGCAGCGGCAGTGATAGCAGCCACTCCGCGCGCAGTGCGAAGCTGTCCAATGGGGGTGTGTTTACCCTCATGCGCACTGAGGGTCACATGTCCGCGCGCGGCCGTCGTCCTCAGACCGCACCCCGCGCGCTCGACCATCTTCATATTGTACGTTCATTAACGATCCGCGTGCAGGGGTAATAACTCGTGACAACCCCTTCGCGTTCGCCGTCGAGCGGGCCGCTCAGCCGCGCTCAGCGCTCAGCGAGCCGGACGGAAAATGGCCGACGAGATGAGAGACTCGTTTGTTTTTGGTTTTCGTGTATGAATTGCTGAGATGGGGCGATGTGTGCCACTTGCCCGTTGACCCTCACGAGGTATTACCTGCGGGAGAGCTTGAGCTAAGACCACAAATAATAATTTGTTTAGGTGAAAATGAAGAAAGGGAATAACAGCTGTGTTGTGATGAAAATTTAAATAGGAAACTTCATTTTTTGGGTGTTATATACAAATTACGGTGAATGGGTAGATGGTATGTTAGGTGTATTTGTTTTTTACAGTGGATAACTTGGATTCACCTAAAAAAAAAAAACGTCGAGAAAATGTTCTCTGTAGTATTGTGATACCCAAATATCATAAAAGAACCAATCAGAACAGAGAATCTAATGCTAAAGCATTGGCAGGAAATCGTCAGTTTGCAAATAAGCTTAAAAATAAAGCCGCGTTCTGTGTCCTTGGGTATGAATATCGTTTCTGAAACCGCCCTTGGTAAATTTCCTACAAAATCCCACGCAGATGTTGCACCGTTCCTCCCCGTGCAACGTCTCATGGCTGCACATGGAGTGCGCGTGTAAGACAGATAAGAAAACACCAGTAGCTCGGCCTTGTCGCCGGTGGAGGCGCCGTGATTCAAGCTTAGCGGAATGCGTTCTCGCACGCCTAGCCGCTTATCCGTCGCACGACGCGACGACCCCTTCCTCCACCCTCCCCCCATCCCCCGCCCCCGCCCCCGCCACCACCACCCCCGCCCGACTCGACATTCTATAAATTTATTTTTTACTCTAGAACGTGTGTTTACTTTCGTTCACAATTTTTTTTTCTTTGCTCCAGCAGCGAACGCCGACGCTCTTTCCCCCTTGCCGCCCCCACACCCCCGCGTCCACCCCTCCGCGAACACATAATCTGTTGTTCTTTCTCACAATGCTTAGCGCGAGGCCGCGCGACACTGAAAAATGAATGACGGCCTCGTATGTTAAGGTGTCGCCAGGATAAAAGGTGTCCGAATATATGAAACGAAGATCCGCCGGCCCCTTCCATCCCTCGCTCCCCTACCCGCCCTGCCCCCCCCCCCCCCAGGCCGCCCCCCGCAGCCTCCGCGTACACGTCTTAGCCCGGCATTTTTAAGAAGTGGGTGGCTGCTGGATTTTCAAAACGGGGGGCCTACAACTGGCCTGTATGGAAAAAGAAAGACAGAGAGAGAGAGAGAGCGAGAGAGAGAGAGAGAGAGAGCGAGAGAGAGTGTGTGTGAGAGAGAGGGAGTGAGTGTGTTAGAATTGAGAGGAGTGTGGGGGGGGGGGGGGTGCGAGAGGGAAAAGTTGAGTTTCTCCCCGAGTTTCGGCGGAGGCTGAAAAAAAGGGGAGAAGGTTGAAAATTGTCGTTCGGTGTTTTCATCTAGTAAGTTATCGATCGTTGGGTGTCGTCGTCGGCGGCGGCGGCGGCGGCGGCGTCGGCGTCGGCGTCCCCAGTTTCAAACCCCCCCCCCCCCCTAACCCCCCTTGCACCCCGTTCTCTCCTTAGTTCCATCAACGGGAACGTGAGGAATAAGACGCGAAAATTCCCGTTAAGAGAGCTTGGCTTGGTGTGTGTGTGTGTGGGTGTGTGGGTGTGTGTGTGTGTGTGGGAGTGGGATGTAAACTCCGGGATATGGAGATGAGAGCGAGCTAGTGAGAGATGGAAATTCTGGATGAGGGGGGGGGGGGGGGAGGATGGGGGGTTGCCGGGGGTGGCGGGAATCCGAGAGAGATGGACGCTAAATCGATGCATTTTTAGTGAAATCTTATGTCTTTTGCATGTCTTTTAGCTCGGGGACTAATACTCAGGGGAGGGTGCACATGGGATGGTGACTGTGAGGAAATAATCTTTTGTAATGGACCTTTGGTTCAAGCATCGATGATATGACTCTGCTATCAAAACCTTCTCGGGGATGTAATAGCATGCCATGCTGTGAAAAAATCTAATAACGCAATTAATGGGTTGTTTTTATCGGAGTATTTATAATAGCATCGTTTAAAATGCTCCGTCAATCATGCTAATTTGTACAACAAAAACTTTAATCGTAATTATTACATAATATTTTTTGTTAGTACTTTGATCCGGGCATTGTAGCTTGTTTTTACTTTGCGTTCGATCGGTTTTGGGCGAATTGGTGGCTTGGATTGCTTGCCGCAAGCGATTTACATATCCAATACCACATTTAAAGAGTCCGATCCCTGTAGACTTTATTGGACCGAGCGAGGGAACTGGCTCCCACACTACAAAATTATTGGAGTTTCCTCTTGGTGAACTTCATTAAATGTATATTTTACGTAATTTAGTGTCTAATCTATCGTGACGCACCATTTTCATGGCTAAATTTACAGCTTGAACCCTCTGTGCCACCGTAGACTAAAGATGTTTACAAGCAGCTGCAGAAAATCTCTGTGACTAACACGATATTAAACACGAATCGTTCGGAATACCCAGCAAGTTTCCTGGATTATTTTGATAGGACCGTCCATAAAATTTGCCGAAATAGCGACGAGTCGATTTGTATTAGGGACTTCTGTCACCATTGCTAGCTGTCACTTCCGAAGATACTGCAATGCTGCTTAGTTTCATCCCTTGATGACGGTCGGTAGACGCCCAAAGCGCACACGATGTGATCTGTGATGGGACATCGGCTATAAACTATAACCTATTAGAATATCGCATGTTTTAATTGTAAAACTGCATTCTATGGAGTTATTTTTCTGTTAAACATATATCGTGGGAAATAAAGACAAGTTACGGTGTACTTCGATCATGTACACTTGTTAAAGCGTCCGCTGTACCCTCATTTGTGCTTCGGGCGTTAAGTTAAGCAATAAAACATTTCATATTCTAAGGGCTTGAGAGAGAATCGGCTAAGTATATAGAAATGCATGTGATACCATTAAGATCCATAGTACAACTGGACGAATATACAAATTTCGGACAAGTACCCCCCAAACTATTGTCTTGTGGTTTGTAGCTGGAGACAGCTTCATCGAAGTCAGTGCTCCATGCCCCAAGCACCATCTCTGGCGAAAAAGAGCCGCGAAAAAGTGCAGACCACTGTGCAGACCAGCCGCTAGTTTGTGCCATAGGTACAAGCGAACAGGCGAAGGGAACAATTTGTGCTCCGTTTGTTGGATAAATTTACTGGTATGCCCATTTTTGGGATTTCAGCATGGTCGAGTCATTTTGAGGATCAGTTTTATTATAATACGCTCGTTTTTATTCGTCCAAAACTGGTGCAGTTGTATATTGTGCCCGTATATTTTTACAAAGAGTAATATTTGCATTTTATAATTTAAAAAATCCAATAAGTTTTCTTCACTAAATAACTATCATATTTTCTTAGTGTTGATTCGAACCTTAATGCAAATACTGTCGGGGTTCAAACCCCGGTACGGGTACAAATTTTGCTATCATATATGATACTAGTTATCAATAACTATCATTTCTTGATTTTTTTCGTGAGTCGAACGATAGCCGAAATATATTTCGACTCCTCATTAACAATATCTCCCAAACTGCGAAGAGATATGTGCTTGTCAATTACGACCCACTCTTTTTCTGCACACTTTTTCCACCGCCGATTTCCGACGTCAATTCTGCCATCGAAACTTCCGCAGCGAATTCACAGATGAATCAAGAATTAAATCTCAGCGTGCTCGCAGTTTCAATCAACGATGACAGCGACATTTTTTCTAAAACGTTATTTATAGCGTTCAATTAAACGTCTCCTTATGATAAATAACGGATCGGGTCAATCATTATATTTGCTTGCGGGTCATCCATAATGAGTTATTAGTGCTCCGCTTTATGAATATGATAAATTATGATAACATGAGTGACGGCTAGGCTGGTTGCTCGGCTTCAAATGCGCGCGCTCTCTGAATTAAAATATGTCATTGTAAATCAATTAGCAATCAATCAACTCGCCTGGTGGTCGCGCAGTCGAACTAATTCAAGGGACATGAGGACGAGACGCTTGGCTGGCTTGACTAGCTTCACTCGGGAGGGACGAAAAAAAACAGCGCTGTGCCGTTTTACTGTTTCTAGGATCAGCAATAAATTAAGATGATTTATTCGACTGTTTTAGAGGTATAGGTAATCTGGAATTGGTATACGCGGCGGCGGTGGCGGCACGCGGGGAGGGTCTTCATTGATTTGTGCGAGTCTATAGTATATTGAGCTTGTGCCGTCTGCGCTCGACTCGAGTTCGAACCTCTGCTGCATTTAAATGTGACTCTTTCGAGTCGTTTTCAAGATTGGAAATTACCGAAGCCCTGCAGAATCACTTATAGGTTGTATCTATCAATCGATCGTCACTTTCGCAAAAAAACGCATTCTTGATGTAGTTAATTCGACGTCACTAAGCTATAACAACCGATTCTAGTGTCTGATTCTAGAGTGATAATCCTTGAACTTTATCAATAATATTATTTAAAATATTGTAGTGTAAAAATCTCGACTTAGCAGCCATTTCGTGGAACATGGGCCCCGTGTGACGCATAAAATCCCGGCTCCCCGCGATCTTGCCGCTAGAGACCCCGCTAACGACGTGGGCGAGTAAGGTCGCCAGGTCGGCTCCGACATTGCATATTTTTTACGGCCACCGTGGACTGACGTGCGAGCGCGCGCGTCAAGGTCGATCGCCGCCACCGTCGACTGCCGGTGAAAGAACATAGGTGATCGCTGTTGAGTTGAACGATGACAGAGTGTGTGAGTAATTGTTCTGCCATCATACCACCCTTATTGCGATGGGACGGGAAGTGTTAACTTGAATTGAAGGATGCGATTCCTAACTCGATCGATAACTATTATTAAACATGCAATTTTATGTATATCTAGAAAACTTCACGAGCTGGTTGTTGAGCATTTGTAATTTGTTTCTTAATTATCTATCTAATTAAACTCTTCAAGTTCATTTCCGCTGCACGCTTCAACAATCAATGCATTTCCACGTTCGGGCGTTTCATAAAATGGCGTCGCTTCTCGTCGACAGAAACGCCAAGGGGGTCACGTACAACTGTATATTATTGTAGTGGCCCAGTTTGTTGGGATGAGAGGGTTAACTACCCCTTGATGAAGGGGATGCAAGAAGGCGCGAACAGAGGCGGAGCTTGTCTTAGAGCAGTGACGTCATCCAATAGCCGCCTCCTCTTATGAACCACCCACCCTCAACCCCTTATGACTTTCTCTGCGCTGTCCCCCCCCACCCCCCCTTCTTTCCGCCCCCACCCCAAGCTGGCGGCCGGGTCAATTACGTGATGCTGGACACGCGGGTAATGAGTGCCGACTTCCGGTAGATTTCTCACCTTCAGCAACGGGCCTGAGAAGTCAGAAAGGGTAACAGGGATGGCTCGGAAATCTCCGGGAGTTAATTGTGGTGATGCTTTTAAGGGTATATTGGTTGAATAACTATGATGATTCAAATGGTTTAATTGCATCCCTTGCAATGTTCTTTCACTGTTGTTTCGCAACAGTCTCTGTCTCAGTTATTTTCAAAGCATCCTGCGGATAAATTATTTGTTGCATGAATACTAATCATATATGATTGATAGCTCTTGTTCATCGCGGACGTTGCGGACACATTATGTAACAAGGGAATTTTGAGAGCTGCTCAGAAACCGAACGACTTGTGATCTGATAATAAATCCAACCAATAGGAAGTCTTTATCATGTATTTGAATTTTTATTTATTTGTAATTTGAATTTGAATTTGAATTTGTATCATGTATTTGTATTTATCATTTATTTGAAGGAGATCACGAGTATGTGTAAAAATTCAACGGAATATAGGTTTTTATATACCTTTCCAACATATAGGCTTATATACAAACTAAACGGTGGTTTTCATATCAATCAAGTCTATTTGCGTTTATCTCTAATAATTCTTAGGCATCCACAAGTAAGTCAAATGTCGATGCATGTGCAACGAGAATGGATCGAGCTACATTTTGAGAGTGTCTTCTCGGAAATTGCAAGCCGAGCGGGCGCCCTCCGCGCAGCTATAGCATTGCAGCGCTGCGCCCATAAAACTGATGTTCACATGGTTCTGTAGTCGGTTATAAGTGCTAATTACCGCATAGTTTTAAGAAATTCCCTCGGTGCTTCATGCGCGGCGCAAGAATGCGCATCCCTTGCGGGTGTGTCGTGGCCATGCCATGTCGGCTGCAATCCTTCAATCCTGCAATACCATGCAATCCATGCAAGTCTGACCATGCTATACTCTATAGCAGGACGCGGCTGTGTCTCGCTCGTCGCTCGTAATCGAAGCAATAGTAAAATAATGATCGAAACTAATTATTCCACGACATAGCAGCCATGCCTTCGGTGCATTTCGGTCCTGCCAAGTGCCGGCCGTTGCAACGCATATAATTGCACTTGAAAATTGTGTATTGGATGTCCTTTTGTCTATAGCATTGGGCGATTTACGAGATGGTAACATAATACATTTTAATTTCGCATGCAAATTCGCGCGAGCAACTTTTGGTTCTGATGGCTTAGACCATTTGCAAAGATAGATGGTCTACCATATATTTGATGGAGCTCGCGAGTCATCTATTTGTGCCATAATTTCCCATGTGATAGATCTGAATCTAATAAACATGAAATAGATATCACCACATCGGCGCATTTGTTCCCAAACATTCCGTTGACCACCCAAAATTGCATGTAAATCGGTACCACACTACTAAGAGAGTATGGGTACGTCGGAGTGACCAATTATGCTCGTGATAATAAGAGAGTGCTTGGGTACACGGCGCTGTATAATGTTATAGAGTTGATAATCTTGGTTTATTGCTCACGGGATCTGGCGCGGGAGATCAAGAATGATGTCCGATAATTGTTGTAATTTGCATGCGCTGAGCAATAGCGATTCCGAGTGCGTGACTCCGAAGTATTTATTTAAAAATGTCTTACGCTATACACGCGGTAATTGCTCGTGTCTATACATACCTCCGCTTTATGCTTTAGCCGCGAGACTTCCTCTCGAGGGGGTGTTGTTTGATGTGTCTTATGAATTTTCGACTTTGAATACTCATATAATTTGAATATAATTGTGATGGTTTGCAATTAGCCGGTGATCGCGTTGAAATTACGGTTTTTTGCGAGCGTTGATTCTTAAAAATTGATGAAAATTGATAAAAATGTGAGGTGCTAATTAAATGTTTTCCGATGGGTTTTAGATGGTTCTTAAGTGGGACGTTTTTCCCGGGGGTTTTCGCATCTCATATGTCAAAGTAAATTAGCATCAAAGTAGTACTAAATAATAATAATTATAGAATATATGCTTGTGTACGTGCTCGTATACATATCCCACCCTAAGGACATTATTCTATGGAACTGAAAACACGATCAAATATATAATTTCAGCCATCAAATGCATTTTTTAAATTTCGAATGATTGTTGTGCGCACATATCCTATATTTTTAGCAGTAAGTTAGCAGAAACCATCCCCAAATTAGGGGTAGAAATCATAACGAAAATCAGACCCAATTCTAAACGGTTTATCATCAGTTCTGAAGCTTGTAGGTACAGCTAAACAAATATCGTCGCGTCTTTCGCGTCACTTCCGGTAAAGCTGCAACGGTGCACCGCTGAGTAACGGCCGCGCGGAGACGCACGGCCGCCGGGAAAGTGGAAAGCGAGTTTTCCGGAAAGCGCGGCACCTGCAACGGCGTGTCAGATCTCACGCGACGGTCACGCCATCTATGAATCAGGCGCAAATGCCTTCGAAACGATTTATTGCTACAAATTATCCGCCAGCTTTTAATCGTGGCACGTAGCAAAATTAATAATTTCAGTGAATTAATCAATCCGAGGAAGTATTATTTCTCTATGTATTTATATTGTAATTAGCGTGGGAAGTCTAATAAGAGATAATTACTGTTAACGTTTTTTTTCCTTCGAGCAAGTATATATAAAAGTTTTAATAATCCATTATTAGTTTCCATGTAAATCGTTTACTCCGTTCTTACCTGTTTCTCTGCTAATGATTCTAACTGTTAACTAACAGATAATTTTGCATCGCCTTATTCTCTATAAACTTCTCCTTGTAATATGCTAACGATTTCAGACGAACGCATAGCTGGGTCTCTCTCCTTCCCATCCAATCTTCCAGCTCTCTCTTTCTCTCTCTCTCTCCCTCTCTCTCTCTCGCTCTCTCTCTGTAGCCCCCTCTCCGTCCCTCTTTCTTCCAGAATTCGTTTTACCTTTCTGGAGTGTAGATCAATATTATAGAGTTGACATAAATGCTGTATGCCAAGCAGGACTCACGTCGCCCAGCTCCTGTGGGATTGAGAATTCGAGAGCAAGAGAGAGAAAGAGAGAGAAAGAGAGAGAGAAAGAGTGCAGGAGGGTGGGAGCAAGAGAGGGGAGAGGCGGACGACACTTGAAGTACAAGGAAGCAAGGAAATAATTTGAAAGTTTTTTTGTTGGGCATCTTTGCAGAAAATCTGTGTATAATCCCGTTTAATTGCTGATTTATACTAATTGCTCCACTTGACGAAACGAATTTCGAGTCGCCTATTCATTTCGGACGAGCGATTAGTCACCCTCGAAAGACAGATTCTCTCCGTCATCAATTATAAGCCCTTACGTTTTTCAAATAATCCCTTTTCCGGCGACTCGACACCGGCGTCAAAGGCCATTGTGCGCATTAAGCGCTCGTGATGAAAATTGAATTGACAACATCGACACTCACACCGGGCAGCTGTCGAATTTTCTATGTCTGATTCTAATCAATATGCTATGATTATCCAAATATTAACACCTATACACGAGTTGACTCAATCGACGGTTTATTATAAGTATGTTAAAGGTAGAGCCATGATAATGTAAAACATAGCAGATGTTCTCGATTGCATAATGCAGTTACACTCATTTGGTTTTAGCACTCTGCTTGATTGAATTATGATCAATTATTTATTAGCACGTGGCCGTGTACATATACGGGGGATTAAATTGCATTTCTGCTTGATAGCTTAGCGAAGGTGTCATTTTCGAATCGAACCGCCGCCAATTTGTATGGAAATTAACGTGCAGGCCCGGATTATGATTGGCCTAGCTTATTAAAGATCGATCAAGGTTAGCACACACTATGGGACGAGACAAGGAAATCAGGTGACCGTGAATTATTTATTTAATTCGCCAGAGTGCAGCGTATGTCGCGCCGATAATCAGAAGGGAATTGTGATTAATTTCGGTGGAGGTGCCGGGCCGATAAATATATATTTCCCACCACCAGCGCAGCGCACGGCCGTTCCCATAACTCACTCTCGTCGAACTTTTATAATAACATGAACTCTCGTCTCATGAATCTTGCTTGAGAATTGTGGGTGTATGGGTGTCGAAAAGAAGGGCAAGAAAAAAACAGAGAAACAACAAATACATTTTCTATATTGCCACGTTGTTTTTTTTTCTTTTGGTCGAATGGCAAGTTATCCATATTCATGTTCTTCTCGTCCGTCGGATCGGCCGGCTATCCGACCCCCAAGGTGCTGCTCCTATCCGTACGCTCTGGCAAAGCGCACGTCAACGTTCCGTCATTGTACAGTCACACTTGAGTCTTGACACTGTTCTACAGTGGCGTAACGGTGGTGTGAACAGCAGGCACGATGTTCGATGTCGGGAACAACCTCGGGGCGATATCAAAAATGTTAGATAAATCTTAGCGCGTTTGTTTCCTAAAGAACTACTTAAGTGGGTTATTGAATGCATAAGATATTGCGGTACATAGCTGGCTGTTAGCTATCTGGCTAGTTAGTTAGTTAGCTAGTTAGCTAGTTAGCTAGGATTAATAAGTAGTTAGCGAAAGGAATATTTACCAGCTTATAAAGTGAGAGGAGTTGCGAATAAGAAACGTATTGGTCGATACAGTTTGCTTAACCACTCTTTGGAACAATAGTGAATTGGTTTAATAATAACTGTCTACATGATTTTGCATGTACGCGCATCTACCATGCGAGTTCGAAAAGCGTTCGCGGTCCCCCGCCGCGCGGCTAACGGGCCCGGAACCTTACACCATTATTTTGGCGAAACTCTATAAAAATAATCTCCAAGTTGTTGCAGCCCGTTTCTCCATCCAAGACGCTGCTACTTTGCATACACCCGACCTTCGGTGTTCCTTCAACTCTCCGCCACAAGCAACACACACGCACACGCACACACATGAGTCCTGGCCATTTCGGACATCTCTAACCCCACTGAATCCCCCCCCCCACTTTCGACCCCCCCCCCCCCCGGCCCCGGCCCACCCTCGAATTCTTTCATTTGTCTTCACCCTGTTCCAGTGTGTCAAAACGAATTACTATTCTTCAGTTTCTTCCACACATCTTTTTCTTTTTCTTGCATTTGCCCCAGCCACCCGGCTTTGCTATAGCTTCTCTATCTATCTCTTTTTATCTAAAAGAAAATATTCTCGTCCTCTGCGTTTTATCTCTCATTTTGCTCTTTCGCTCGAGTTTCACATAAACTTAAAAGATAGTCAACTTGAATGCTGTGTCTTATACGATTTGCATAATGTTTTTCGCCTTTAGCATTCATCATCGACTACATCGCGCATCACAAATCAGTGCTATATGTATACACACATCATTCAACCGATTTTTTCATTAAAGGGGTGGTTTAACATTTTTTCTATTCCTTGCTAAGAAAACTCGCAAAAACAATAGAATCATCATTGTTTCCAATTGGGTGTTACAATTGGAATTTCACCCACTGTGGGTAAAACGGAAAAATCTGGCCGAAATCTTCGTCAATGAAAATGGATGCGAATTGTCGCGTTGGTAATACGCGCCGCTCGGTTTTCTTCGCTTTCCTCGCGCGGAATTCATCTTAAACAGATTTCCTCCTTGCAAAAACACGATTACATCACACCAACCATCGTGGCATCATTTAATTTCCCTTTCAAATCAAGCCAGAAACATTCGCGAGAGACGCAAATCTATTCGTCATGAGATTTACCCGATTTCCGTTGGGCGTATCGAGGAGATGCAATTATTTGCCGCCGCCGTCGTCGTCTGGTCGGATGTATCCGTATTTTCATTTGAATCTATTACCAGTTTATGCATTCGGCTGCAACTGACATATTATGATGCAGACATTTGAATGTGGATCAATCTTTGCGTGCATCGGTTCTTATAAATTATTCGTTACATTAAGAACGGATTTCAAATACAAAATTGAGCTAAACTACTGAAATGATTGCCAGTGATTCTCTATCATCAATTGTAAGATTTGTCACCTTAATTTACCTTCACATGTATTAGTATTCTTATTATAATTATAGGTACTAAGTTCAATTGTGCTATACTTTGAGTCACACAATACACGGAGCATTTTATGAAAAAACAATTTTTATTTTAATCAAAAATCCATCAATGCAAGTTAGTATTAATTGTAAGAAATTGACAGTTTCCCTGTCCACTACAACCCAACCAACCAATTAGCAAATTACTCAACCCCATCTGTTTACCAGCAACAAAAATCAGACTTCCGTCGATATACCCACGGCCACTCAACAACATACACGAGATCAACCATACCACATCCAGCATCCACCCTCACACAATAACACATGACCATCAAGTTGAATGATACCGGTCTATAGCCCCCCTTTTTGGGATGTGCACGCCTCGGTTGTCACCTTTCCCATTTTAGTCTTGGGGGGTGTGTGTGTGGGGGGGGGGGGGTTGGATGGGGACGCGGGGGGTGCACAGGGACGACCGGGATGAAAGGGGGTCGGGGGCGTCAGGGAAAGAGCCAGGACGGTGGGGCGGGGGCGGCGGGAGGCGGGCAGGGGGAGTAGAAATCTTATTAAATTGCCCGGGGGTTTCCCCGCATCCACTCGAAAGCAGTCAGAATATCTCGAATAGACATTTCAGAGTCTGCATATATAGAGGAATGTCGCGCTCTCGCTCGTCCTCCTTTCATCTCGCTCTCTCTCTCCCTCTCTTTTTCTCTCATTCAGAGCGCTGCAGCCGTTGAAAGAAACCTCGCGATGGACCCGGAACTCTTGCTCGTGCCCCGACTGCACCCTTAACGAATCGGTGTCCCGCCATTAGCGCATAACGTCCGGCGAGGAACCGACTATAGTGTGGCCACTGTGGTCCGTGCAGGGAAGACCTCGATCCTGCACCCCGGCGTTCTCTTTTCGCACCGAAGTTTTTTTATGGTACTTTTTTTTTCCTGCGATTCCTTTGGTTTACTTTCTTAAATCTTAAGGAGTTGGTGCATTTGTCGGGGAGGCTCGTGGGGTGCGCGCGCTGTGGTGGCACCTCGCTTCCTTCGATCGCGCATGAGGGTGGGGGGGGGGGGGGGGGATTATGCGCAGGTATCATCGTCGCCCCGCGACTTTCCGTTTCCGCCTCGTCGTCGTCGCAGGCAGTTTCCCTGTCGCACGTTCACCTGTTTGCTCGGGAAAATTGTATTGAAATCGAACGCTTAGACGATTTTTTAATACTATCCCTCAAATGGTGCACACGTTTTCATATTTTTCATCTGACGAAGGGAAAAACATGGTGAAAATTAGATTAGTACGACTCTTGGCCTCTTATGTTGGTCACTACTTGGTGGTCAAAATACGGGGTCCCTACCCCGGAATTAATCAATGCCAACAGACGCAGCAACTCGGGAACACGGGTGTTAGGCCATACGGGCGCAAAAGAGTCCCGAAATGTTCCGACAGTTTTACAGGGTCCTGGAGGGGGTCCCACCCACTTCACCCAACACTCATCGTGACGGGTGGACGCTAGTCCTCCCCCCCCCGTTTTGAAACCGTGGGTGACACTTTTCTTGGACTGCCCTCACTTGCAGGTGTCGTCTGTTCCCCCTACACCCCATTGTTGTCTTTGGACACCATGTGGGTGCCTGGACCGCCGCTTGTTTCGCCCCTCCCCTCCCCCCGTTGAATAGCTTGACTGTATGGGGGGCGATGGTGAGGCGGTGTAGGCTCCTTAGTTCTAACCCACCCTTACAGCTAGTCATTAAATTGGTGCTCGTCGTTGGACGTGAGCGATCATCCGGATGTAGAACTGATTTCTGCACGTTTGAAAAATTGGTTTAACGAAGCATTAACTCGCTGCTTAACGAAGCACCGTCGTTACCAGAAGGGTATATGAAATGTTAAGGAGTGTCCTAATATTTCCTATGACGACCTTGTACATTTTCCGTGGCACATCATAGCAGAGAAAATGACCTACACTTTTATGTTTGTGTTTCCTAAATTTATCACTTTAATTGCCTTACTTTGATAGTAAGACGGTGTTGTGGTGAACTTTTTACAATTGAAATAAAACATCCCCTAAGGAAGCACATGCATCGTTATGAAAGCAAGTGCTGAAAATTGGCCCCAACCTTCTTTTTTGCCTTGTTTGTGTATGAATGGGAATTTGCTACATGTGAAATTGCATCCAAAGAAAATAATGACGGTAATGCATTTCGAAGACGCGACTTTCTTCGATAAATGTCTGCGGTTTTACCCCCCATCGCAGAGCAAACGAGAAAAATAATATTATCACTCTTTTGAAAATGGTTTTTCTTTTGATGGATATGAAAGTATGCTCAATTAAACAGGCGAATGGAAATTTAAATTATTTGGCAATCGCTTCTTCTTCTTCTTCGTCTTCCTCGTCTTCAATTCTTTGCGCTTTTTCCAGCCACCCCTCCAGTTGCCAGTTCTCGATAGCTTCGACGTCGTCGCGGAAGATCGATATGGTGGCAGTTATCCAGAAACAAGGAACCCGGCGCACAATTGGCGATGACTAAAGGGGGTGTTTAGTCGAGATCGCGAGCCCGAAAGAATTCGAATGGGGTGTGGGGTGTGGGGTGCCGCCGAAGCGACAGTGAAATTCGAGATTTTCAGACCGAAAAAAAATATATAAAATAGGGAATTGATCCGAAAGGAGAGCAGGCGAGAAGATCATCTAGGCTCATAGTTTCAAGCCGCAAGTAAGGGCTTAGAGATATATCTGTGAATGAAACGGGAAGATATGATGGAATTGCCGTGAGTCCTCCCCCAATTTTCGGTGCCGATGATGTCGTCGTTTGTGTCATCGATGTAAAATAGGTGAAAGGAGAAAGTTTGTGTTATTTGTTGGGCCAATGGTGGAAACTTCGAAATGGTGTTCGTCTGCATCGGATGCCGTCGTGGTTTTCAATTATACATGAAAATATTGGCACATGAAAAAAGCTTTTCATTAAAAATGCACTTTTAGATGGTTCATCAAAGTTCTACCAATTTCATTACTAAAAAACTTAATTTTCTTTCTATCGTGTTCTCTTATTATAACGAGATGCTAATTTTTTAAGCCAATCGTCCGTTCAATCACCATACTGCATTATACTTTCGATTACCCGGTACCATATACATGTAACTATCAGAAACTGATAGCAGCGAAACTAGATTGAATCTGCATCCATCAGTCACCCAATGATGTTCATTGACATTGCCTCCATTCACCAACTATTCATGCGCCTGTCGTGCTTCCTTCGAATCCATGCATACGCCTCCAAATCTCCAAACCTCCATACCGTACTGCTACCCCATTACACTAAGCACAACGAAGCTCGATCAAAAGTTAAACTCTTCTGATTTCCCTTTATAAGCAACTTACAGATAATGCCTCTTTTCCTCGCACACACACACACACACACACACACACACACCCTCACACACACCCAATGCCAGGTTCGAACTGCTAAGGGTGGGTCGCTCTAAGCATATCAGCTGCACATTTAGAGGGGTTGAAATTGCTGTTTTAAGGGCACATGATGTTTTTCTCGACCCGCCATAATGTGTTTGCGCGCGAGATGTGTGTGCTTGGGAGTTGGGTGGGGGGGGGGGGGGGGGGTAGGAGGTGGAGGAGGAGGTTGATATAGTTCAGTTCGATTTCGAGGGAAATAATTTAAATTTAAACCCGATCGGTTCGGTGATGGCCGATTTGGGGCAATACATAACAGAGCGACGGGAAGAGCATGTGAAAGAGATGGGGCTAACGGATGTGAGGGTGGTACGAGCGCGAGAAACGCTCTACGTATAGCCGACCGAATAACGAGCTATTGCCAATCTAAATCGAGATTTGTTTTCCTCGATTGGGAGTGAGAAGAGTTTGTGTTTCATCGCCGTTTTCTTGCTCTCCTTAACTTTCAGCCGCCTGCTGCGTAACTCGTATTTATTTCATCTGGCGATTGCTTTTTTGCATTAAATTGTCATTGGTTATTCAAACGGTCAATCTGGCAATTCCCCTAAGTTTGGAACGCGAAGACATCTGATCTTTGCTGCATGTCACATATTGGCCCGGGGTTGCTTACAGCACTTGACTCCACACGAAATTAGTTATAGTTAGTGCACGTCGCACTCGGGTATACTATATATAGGGAAAATATATACCGCGCCTTGGCCATAGCCACAACCGCCATAAAGATTGAATAAAATTAATAATATTTCCAGCGATTTACGAACAGAGTTTCAAAAATATTTTGGCGTACTGCTGATGGGTATACTAAGTTTATCTCAATGCAAATAAACCCCCATTCTCAACTTCATAAACTCGTTTTTAATTTATGTGTCCATGCTCCAAGCACAAACACTTGCAAGACCGAAACCAGCATCCCTATCCGACACAACAGCATCGTCTGTGAGAATCTGTTCCTGGGTAAATCGACGCCGTGTCTCCGACACTGTCATTCATTAGGTGGACGTCGTAGATTGGATCTGTGATGTCGATAGCTCGGCGCGGTGCGTTGCGGTGCGGTGCGGTGCGGTGCGGTGCGTAGCGCTAACAGGAACAAAGCGGCAAGTGTCAGCCCCGGAAGATGCATCGTTGCGATGCTGCGCGGCTGCGATCGCGCCCACTTGGCGTCTCTGCTCGCCATCGATGCCGATTAACAATGGCCATTCGTGATCAGAGGCGGGGTGGCGAAATTGGTCAGCGGTATAGCTGCTAAAACCATACTGAAACAGCGGGGAAAATATTCTGAAACAGTGGCGGAATCTTCTGCAGGAACAAGTCTTCTTTAGCAGCTTAGCGAAAAATTTCAGGACTGTGGCTAAATTATTCTGGGAGAGTAGAGAAACTGTGCAAAAACAGAGACAACATTATTCTGTCTCGCGGTGGTGAAATTGTGCATGACAATGGTAAATCTTCTGAAAACTGTAACACGACTAAATTGTTCCTCAAGTCCTGGTGCAATTGCGAAATTGGTCACAACAGCGAGGCTTTATCTTCTCTCCTGATGATGCAGGTATGCACAGAAAAGTCGACAATCGAAAATCGAGAGATTCTCTGATTACAGGTTATAGAACTGCTGTGGAAACCACCAATATAGTACACTGTCAAAAATAGTATCCATAGCTGTATACTTTGACAAAACCAAATGGTAGTGTCCGTACGCCACTGACAGCCAAAGCTTGATTCCTTATCTGTTGCAACGTGATTTTACACTTTGATATCAGCTGATACAAGAAGAGTTAGTAGAAGGAGAAGTCTGCGTTTTATTGTCTTCGCCTTTTCGGCACGAATCCTACCTGGCTTGGCGACACGCGTGGGTATCATTAACGCAAATGATTCGCTTTGCGATGGAAAAGCTGCTGATAAAATACAAGTTAGCCACATTGATTTATATGTTTCTTTTTTGCTGGAATTTCGGTAAATTGTTGGCGATTTTTAGTGATCTTAGTAACGATGCGCGTATTGTGGAAAGACGTCAAAACTTTTTGAGCTGGACCAAAAGTTGGTCCATCGCTGACAGTGCAGTTGCAATTTGGTCTAGTTTCCGAAATTTACTGAGCGTTCTTTTCCGAAAATTTGATTGTTGAAGTAACAATATACTATAATAGCACTATCACCTCAATTCCCTTCCCAAACAACGCTTTTACTTGGTGAAAATTCACACCCAACTTTCCTCTGCAGCAAATCATTTCATGCCACCAAGACTTTCCGTGAACAAAACACATGACGATCAAGAAAATCTGTCTCCCCACGCATTTATTTGCACTACTTGAATTATTCGTTCACTGATTTCCGTCGCCTGGGATCTTAGAAAAGAGCAAGACGCCAGAGTCTACACACCTGTGTTCACCATGCGCCATACAAGCTCACTTGTATGGTACTATACACTATCTGTAAATCGGTCCACTTAGCGACCGTCTCAACTCTTATAGCAAAGGCCTTCTCAAGCCCACCAGCCTACCAGCCCACCGGCCGGTCTCACTGCAGCCGAACCACACCACACTAATTCAGCAATCGCACCAGAACACATAGATTAGCATAATCTCGGTGGCATGGAGATGAGTGCCTTGGGAGAGATGCGACAGTTTCTTAAGACCGACTAACGAAAAGAGCAGGGAATGGGGAATCAAATATTGTGTATTCGCCCTAAATATATTGGTGATGGATCATATTTTCTGTCCCCAGAGGTCTTGTCCACGACCTCATCTATGCTAAATTATTAGTAGTCAAAATTAAATGTAGTTTCTTTAAAATAAAAAAAAGCCGGAGAGCCACTGTTAGATCACGAGTAGCACGTGAAGTTGAAAATTTGGAAGCCACTGTTTGATTAGGAATGGTACGGGCAGCCCAATTATCACTGCAAAAAGATTTTTAATGCACTAGATTCTAGAACAACGTTTTTCAGTTTCAAATCCATGCTCATATCCATGCCCATATCCACAATGGCTGCCAAGCTTTCAAACAAGCAGCTCTCTGAAGGCACACTCTATAACTCCATTTTCCGCGCGCAAATCTCTTGCCCATATGCAGGAGCCAACCGTTTTATTATGCCTATACACCACCTGATGCGCCCTGCTTGATTGGACCAATTGTTTAGCAGAGTCAAGCGCAGCTCACAGCGGTGCGCGCAGCCGAGAACCAAATCTCTCAAAGAATAATAAAATCCAATTTGCATTTTTAGTTACATGGTTTTTAGTCGGTCGTCTTTTTGTCTCCGACGTGGGCTTTCGCTTCTCTTTACCTGTAGCGCGCGCGGACAGTTTAAGGTTTAAAATTTAAATGCACGGCATTGAAGGCAGGTAGCGGGGGCTATTGTGTGTTGCGAGCTCGCTGCATATGCATGCACGGGGAGCGGACAGTTTGACAGCGTTACTGGCACTTGATAGCGGGTTGCAGTGTCGGTAATTAACTGTGTTTTGTGTTCTCGCGGCGGTGGCTCGTGAGCTGTTGCTGCTGCTACCTTCGTCCTGCTATCTTCTACCTTCTACCCTCGCCATCGCCGACGATCAGTGCCAAGACAATGAAGGGCCAGGGACAAAAAACATACACACGAAACAAACTAGCTGTCTGTACAGTGGCGTAAGGGAGTTGGGGCATTTCTCGCACGTGGTTCAAACTGTTGTTTTCCGTAAAACACTAAATTACGCTGGCCATTTTAATATTTCTTATTGGCTTGTACGGAATATCGGCCATGTATAGAAATTTTTGTTAATTACCAATTAATGAACACAAGTATAACCATATCTTATATGAGGGACCTCGTAGAGTGAAGAATGGCTTCTTTACTCTATGCTCGTACCAACGTTTAGCTGATGGGTAAACACAAGATAAACACAAACATAAATTTTCAGTCGGAGCTATCATTTAAAAGTCTGTGCAAACACTAAGGTCATAGAGGTGTTTACTCACATTTGCGTTGTTTTTGTAATGCAATTTAGAAAATAACATGGAATTTTGCACTAAAGATTAGATCAAAATCCCAAATTACGTTTTCAAACTTGTGTTGACGTTTGGCATTGAAAGTGATCAATCCTTCACACGAAACATAATGTTTTATTATAATTCACTCAAATTCGCCTCGTCATATTTTCATATCCCACGGGCCACGAGACACCAATTTAGGTGATTGCCTGTAAGAACGTTACATCAAAGCAGCAGGGGAAAATGCTCTTTTCCTTAAATACCATACCATCGTACGCCACACGTTCGCCATGTGGTTTCTATTATCTACGCAAAAGGCAACTTAAATCCCAGTAGCAGGTAAATTAATTGCTTCGGTTGCTCCTACTGAATGGCATTCGATGACTTTTAAATCGGAAAAGTCACGTTTGTACAAAAGCGGCCGGCTCCCCCCCCCCCCCCCAACTTGCAATGGAACCGTGGGCACGGACCGAGGAGTGAATGCGATGCGTGGAGAGAGAATGTTCACGTGACGATTCTTCATAAATCAATTGCCATGCGTTCTTTTATTCCATCAAGTAGGATCTATAGCTAATAGATCAGAAGTCGCCGGTGATAGAACGATGTTTGTTCTTCAAATAGGTTTTCCACCGCAAGGATTGTTCAAAATCACTTCTTAAGCAGCGTGGTTCCATGAGAAAAACGCAGCGAAATTCGCGTTGCTTAGTGATCTGCGTCGATTGGATATTCCTGTAGGATGGTGACATTTTAACAGCGAATGATGGATCCAATGGCACCACAAGTTTTTATTTAGCGCGCATATATGGACCTTCAAGAATCTATGAGATATAGCAAGATGACGTATACTAACCATCTTAATCCAAAAATTTTTCTCTGTTCCCAATTAAGTGATTCTGGTCTGATCTCGAACATTTATGATCATTTTTAGAACAGGACATAGGGAACATAGCACTTGAAAATCCATCCAAAGAAAGCAACTAGGAATTTAATTATGCTCAGAGTAATGAAGTCATTAAACATACACATCTCGAGTCCGTCAAGTGTTCGAGTAATTGAATTGATTAGCTCTCCGAATGGGTGTAATTGATTGGTTAATTATTCTAAGAGGTGAGCGATTGGTTCGGTCAGTTGTTGATGAGTTTTAGGACCCCTAAGGTGCCGATCGTAAAGTCACCTGCACATGCAGCTAGCTAACTAACCCGTCGTTAATTGCCTTGAGCTCGGGTGAAAAATGGTAATTATTCGTCTCTGATGTACCATTATATTTATATGCATAGAATAGTTATACAAGAACTTACAGCCGAATTTCCCAACACGAAATTATATATTCTCGAGATATAGGTTCTTTCATCGTAACTAGCAGGCAATTTTTCCTATTTCTTATTATCAATCTTTATTTAATTATATCCTTAGCTGTGAGCTGGTGTCACGACCATCTTATTATTATTATAATTAATTACTGTGTTTCTTACTGCTTGATTGTACCTATAATGTTTAATTATACTTTAATTGCATCCTTATAAGTAACCTTGGGCGGCAACTCGTGACTTATCCAGCATTTTATTGATTCCGAATAATATACATGTGTGAATTCCGAAACAGTTCCACACGCATATTTTTATTTGTTGAGCGGTATTTTTTTTGCACCCACCTACTCCGTAATGAGCCTCAAGGAATCTTAGGTGTAATTATACCCGCCTACGCGTGCATACCTGGCACTTACAGGGCAACGATCTTTTGACATCACCTTGGGTCAGCCCAAAACTTGCAGACGCAAGAAATTTGGTCAGATTTAATTGCTCTTAAAACATGATACATTTTATGCGATAGGTAAATTACCTCGAGGTATTACTATATCTGGAACTACATGGTATTATGATATAGTTAATGTATTACACACCTATAACAGAGAGTATACAGAATAATTCATAACAGTTCCTCATTTCAAATTTCAAACGATCCATATTATGCTAGAGCCACCAAAGTTATTAGCAAGAAAGACTCGCATTTGGCTTGCTTTTGTGCGTTTGTCAAAATAGATCTGCGATTAAGCAACGCACGCCATGGTTGGGTTTTGGTTGGGTGACCAGCAATCACGTTGTTCTGATCGGTAAAGAAGTTCAGAGGGCTTACAAATATAGTTGAATAGAACACTTGCACAGCTATTCTCGTTATCACATTCAACGACACCGACACCCCAGGTCGAAACACTGGAAATGTCGATGCCAATTTTCGCATCAAACCAGAAGCGGATCCAGAACCAGAAGCGAATTGGGGGTGATTTTGTTTAGAAGAAGTCAGTCGTCTTTTCGATGACAGCGTTCATTTTTTCCATTAAAAACATTGACAAAAATGGACATCTCATGGAGAAGACGAGTGACTTCTCTATCGAAATTTTTTACCAATTTTCCCCAGGTCCATTGGAGGGGTATTAGAAATATTCTTGATAAATAGCGCCTATGTGGTGTGGTCCATACATGTTTTTGGATAAAAATGCATTCATTTTTCATTAATAAACTATAGGTTCATAAACGCCTAAAATCTACGTATTTTTTCTCCTGTCACATGTCTATAGCTATTTTATCTACTATTAATATTATACCTATCTTAACCAAGCATTAGGCCGTGGCCGACGGAGTGGTCCAGAACCGTATGGATGTTTTAAGTGACGGTTTTGTTCTGTTGGTTTGTGGTCCTAAAAATTAGCCCTAAAAGTAGCGATTCCAATGCCATTTTTGGACACAATCTAAGCTTTTTGGGCTGCCAAGAGGCATGGTCTAATGGTTATTGGAGAAATGGTTTCTCTAAACTCGTAAACAATCATAGTCTATGTCTAACTCCCATCTCTCGTCTCTGCCCCTGCAGCCTCCTCGGCCGGGGCTCGATGTTCGTCTTCTCGCTGCCGCAATTCCGCCAGCTGCTCGGTGTCGACGTCGCCTGGCGTCGCGACGCCCTGCTCGACATCGGCGCCGGCGACGGCAAGGCTACCGAGGTGATGGCGGCGCTCTTCGAGAACGTGTACGCGACGGAGATGTCGGGGCCGATGCGCTGGATTTTGGCGAAGAGAGGCTTTCAGTGAGTTGCCACCGGCCAGCTACCCTCACCGAGTGCGGGTAATGGGGGTGGCTGAGTGGGGTTTTCGGCTAAGGGCAGGTTGTACACTCTACTATAACGAAAATAGTTCTCTATTTCTTCCTAACAACGCAGGAGTGCATCCGATGATCCGATTGGTTTTCACTACGGTGATTTTTTGTTTAGCAGAAGTTCAAAACCTCAAAAACCCAAAAACCCAATGGTTTTGAGGATGCTTATAGGTTATTGTTGGTAATTTTATGTCGATTTGTTGCTAATTGGCTCTTGAGTTCCCTTGACAAAGCAGGCATGAATATCGCTTTGCGAAACGTCGGGAAATGTTTGTGTTTGGTATAGCTTAAGAATCCCAGTAGGTTAAGATCATAGATTAAGAAAAGTATCGCGATTTTCTCTATAGTCGAAAGCCGTTCACGATAGCGTGAAAAATGCGTGATGTCTGAAACGAAGACCGTGATAATTCTCATTTCCCACTCACTGTTTCTGGACATTAGCTTTTAAATTCAAAAGAATCAAGACACATGCATTAAAAATCAGTCAGAAATCATGCAGTCGAATTCTTTGCGCTCCACAACGTCGAATTGCGTTTCGGCGCATCAAACTCCACGCCCTGGATTCCTCTGGAGACCAACAGCATGTTTTTAATGTCAATCTCTATCTTTCCCGACGTACGTTTTAAACGATTGTATTTTCAATGATGACTGGCGATGGCGCCGGCATTCTTGCGGCCAGATATATCTAGAGCGATGATATGTTAAAAATAAGGGATGGTATTATGCCCATTCTGTTACATATGTGTTCAGTATACTCGTGTCACGTTATAATATCGCGAAACCATTTCGTCGATTTTCGGAGAAAAATAACTCATATTCTAGGAAAAATGGCAAAATTAGAACATTTGCTGGGCAGTTCTTTATGCATGCAGGCTATAATTGGGAAAAAGGTAGCCGTAAAAACCTGGCTGCATCATCGCGAGGTAAATCCAGAACTCCTTCTGTATATATAGCAACATTTACAAAGGTTTCCATGTTCATTCTCCTAAGATGTACATGAAAATGGAAGATGATGGACGGTTATATGTTAAGAAAATGACTACTAATGCCTGGCGAATGGAACGATGTGAAGAGATATGTTGAAAAGCACTGGCCAAACACATGATATGCATAGAGAGACACACAATGCTGCATATGAGCGGCCAGGGAGGCTGGAGGATGGTGGATGCGCGCAGGAGGAAGCTGCGGCAATTCCCCATGCTCCGATGGTTTATCCCGCGGCCGCGGGGAGAGATGCTGCGGGAGAGATGTGTGTATGTGTGTGTGTGTAATGTATGCAGCACAAGCGTGGCCAGTCGAGCATCCTGCAGATGAACGGGCGAATGGGAGAATGGACCCGGGCATTATATGGGAGAGAAATGATTGTCCACTTCTGGTGTAGTAGTGTGTATGAGATGTATATTTTCCACGAGTTTCCATTTCAGGGGTTATGTGACTTGGCTGGCCTGATGTCCGTGCAGAAAGGGATGTGTTAAAATATTTTGGTGGACATGGCTACGTGGAGGGTTGTTACATCGGAAAAATTTAATTAGTTTCATGACTGGAACGTGTCTTAGACGTGGCAACCATTGCATGAAAGCACCTAATTTTCTTGGAATTAATTCTAGTTTTGATTAATAATATCGGTGCTATTTTTACACTCATTAATAACTAGGTAGTTCATGGCATGCATGTGGCAATTTATTTTAGTTTCACGAATCAATCTGTTGGAAAGACGACTCAATGTAGCCTTCATCAAACCAAAGAAAACTTACGCTGTTCACTTCGAACTAATTGATTGAAACGATTCCCTGGTCACAAGATGGTCGACGGCGTCATCACCAATCTCAACCATGGCCGTAAAAACATCCTTGCTCACATTTTATCGCAATCCGTAACGTATATCAGCATGCACTTGGCCATGTATAACCCCAACCAACGCATGCTAATTTTCCCAAAATAGAATTTTAAACATCTCAAACACAAATCACACCGAACACATTTAATATCCACGACAAGATAAAAACAATCGAGACATTTCGCGCTCTTCCAGCTCCGAACGACAATCAAATCATTTTGAAAGCAATTTTACTGTCTTAGAATAAGTTCAACACGAGGCAATACCCACTCTAAAACGTATGGCTGCAATCAAGCAACATTGGCTGGTTATACACACACACCCATACACACATTACAAAATACGCTGTGGTGAGACACCCGCTTCTTACAAACTCTCGTCGCTTGCATCTCAAACATCTCAAACACACACACACATATACAGCAGTAATAAGTAGTATATCGCCTCCCTGCGGAGTCGTTAAACCATACATTAATCGCTTTCATTTGCAAAGTCGGCCGTCTGGACAGACTTGACATGCTGCAATTCTTAACGATACCTTATTTTACGACCGAACGCTGCACTATAAAACCGAAAACGAATTCTGCGCGGTATATAGCATATTGCCAAGTCGAGATGTGGCTAACTATAACTGCTCTCTCTTGCCGAGTAAAAACACATTAGCAAGAATGTAATAATACTTAGTGGCTATTGGAGGTATCTCGAAGATTAACAGGCGCCTTCGTCTACGATTGCCCGTTTTGCATAATGGTGCCTTTTGGGTTGGCGTGTTGCGAGCTTAATTAATTAATTTGCACGCCGGGGTTTCTTCTGGCAAGTACCTCGAGGGTCATTTGCGAAATGGCGACGGATGCAAAATATTGCATTTGCATGTTTGTGAAGTGTTAGTCTTAAGTCTAAGAGGAATCGTGCGCGGAACGAGTGGATGCTATTTAAGTTCGTTTTAGGCATACGATTCTGTACATTCTCGCCCGTAATGTTTTGGAAGTCTGGTCAGAGAGACCAGGCAGTTGGAAGAAAGGAAATTAAATATTGTCAGTGTTGAAACTCATTGTAAGTAGTTAAACGCATACTGGTAATCATAGCAAGCATGATAAGTTAGTTGCTTGCAATTGATTTTTTTTTACACGTTGCCCTCCCACTGTGTAAGATATTGTTATCTTGATTTTACCGGCACTCAGCGGCCGGTTGCCCAAGAAAGTCCACCTTGTATCCGCGGGGTCTTTAGCCAGCTCGCGGTGAGCCGTGAAAAAATGCGACGGTGGGGCCGACCGCGGCTCAACCTTGACCGAACGATGCGTCATACGGGGCCAAGTTCAAAAGTTGATAAATTTAAGATTTTTTCTACAAACTGTCAGTTTTTGTTTTACACGAAAAATAGTCTCGTGCGGATGGCCGTTTGGTTTCTGATATTAAATGCATATAAGTAGAAATTTATTTTTTAACTGGGGTCAGGCAATGTCCCATCGTAATGATAGCAGAAATGTTCACTGGATATAATTAATTATGATTGTAGCAATTGCAGGATTGATTATGTGATTGAAACAAGGCTATCAGTGTTACTTTCGTTTTCAACTTATAAAATATAAGCAACATTGCAAATGTTTAATATGCCCCAGACTATAGAACAGAAAAAAACACATAAAATTCATCGTCAGAGCATAGAATAATTATAATTATCCTATGGTAAATGGTCATGATTCTACTGCTGTCGCACCAATAAACTTAGCCCAACAGTAGGTAGCTAATATACAATTGTCAGTGGAATTGTAACAAGTTATATACACAGAAAACACATTTTCAATCTCAAGTTCGCACTCGCAGCATAGAGTACTAGCATCTGCAAATCAATCCAATTCACATTTTTACGACTGCCAGTTTATATGACGTATGCACTCAGCAGTAAATTAAGCTTGGCACCGACTACTGCTAAAAGAGGGGTGAGCCATAGCACACATAAAATATATTTGCGCAGAACCTCAAACCCTAAACAAGACGATCTTAATTAAGTTAAGTAGCTTCAGGAACAAAAATCACATAGCCAACCAATTATAGCGTATAAAGTGCAATTTTAATAGCCGTCATTAAAAACGAACCGAATCAAAAGTAAAAAGTATCTTTCCCTATCGAAATCACACATCAAATCAAGGTTTTATAGGTGAGTTAGTGAAGACGGCAATGTGTTAATTGCCGTGCTGCAACATTGTTGCAGACTGCTGGAAGTGGACTCGTGGTCGCAGATGGGCATCCGATTCGACGTGATCTCCTGCCTCAACTTGCTGGACCGTTGCGAGAAGCCCATCTCGCTGCTCAAGGAGCTCAGGGAGGCGTTGGCGCCGGGGGGGCAGGTGGTCGTGGCGTTGGTCCTGCCCTTCAATCCTTATGTCGAGATAGGTAAGTGTCTTTGTGGTGAAAGTCAATATCAGAATGGAATTGGATTGATAGGCATTTTCATTGTGATTTTCCTGGTTGTGCAAAGCGTGCCGCCGAATTTTAATGGTTTTCAATTTCGGAAACTGGTGATGAAGTTAGTGCGATCGTAGCACCTGAAGTGATTTGGTGTGGTTGAATCTAATGCCAAGTTTAACTTTTAAGTAATTTATGTCCATTTTATTATAATTTCGCAATGCTGTGCGTGCTCTCTTCTTCATGGGGCTGGGAGCAAAGAGATTAATTTTTAATTTTTTTATTATGTTAGGATCCGATGATTATGATTAGACCACATTCAAAATTCAACTCCCCAGAAAATACAGGGAGAAAAAAAATTTGGATGGCAATGCTTTTTTTATGGGAATTCATTGGTTGTAATCATTAGCCCTGGATTGGGAAATTTAAAATGTTGTCTTTTAACTCTGCAAAGAAAGTGCAAACCATTTGCATTCTCAGCACCTATTTTATAAACTTCACTTTTTAATTCAAATACATTTTTTGAATGCGTAAAGATAAGTGCTGAGTCTGAAGCCACGATAACGTTGTTTCTTTCCACCCAGGTTCGCTGGACCACCGCCCGACGGAGTTGCTCCCGATTACCGGCTCCACCTTCGAGGAGCAGGCGTCTTCGCTGATCCGAGACGTTTTCGAGCAGCAAGGCTTTGCCGTTCGTAGATGGTCGCGGGTGCCCTACCTTTGCGAGGGCGACATGAACCAAGCGTTCTACTGGCTCGACGACGCCGTCTTTGTGTTGGAGGTCGCGTGATGACACCACTTCTCCTAGCGATCGACAGGATTTGCTAAACTACTCTAGGTAAGAATTCTAGCAGGGATGGCCGACTAGTGCAATTCAGTCAATTTAATGGCAATATTACCTGGAAGGTTGGTTAGCATGGTGTGACTTACCTACGGTGAGAAAATCTTAATATCCAGAGACTAGAAACATTTTACTTTTAGTCATCATAGGTACTACCTAAATTTTATCAAAATACAAATATTTTTGAAACCAGCTAGTGGGTGTTCAGTCAAGAATTTCGTGCCAAGACTGCGTACAAGTTCTAGTTTCTAGTCCCTGTTAAGAATTAAGAAGTGGGTGTTTAGACGGTAAGGCCCTCGTCGGTTTATCGTACGATTCCGATATTGCACTGAATGGGCATTTTTCTTTTGGTAAACTCTTCAGTTTTAGATGTAGCAACGTAAGTCAGGTGTTAGTTAGCTTCTTGAATACAAAATACTGTTATAGAGAGTAAACTAAGCTTTATGTAATAATAAAAACTCTTACTTAGTCCTTTCATACTACTTCATGATCGATTTTCATCGCTGCTACTGAGAAAAAGTTTGTAAACGTGAAATAAAACGATCTACAGATGAAATAGTGGTACTTCTCACCAACTCATTGGATTGTAGATTCATCAAAGCTCGTCATGTTTAGCTACACTTTATTCATGAAAAGTACACTCAACAGTAACACATAATTAACAGCCAAATATTTGCCAAATAAAAATAATCAAGCTGAGTAATATAATATCAATTAATAGTATACATTGGTAGTAAAAAAGCATGGGCAACATGAGATATTGGCACGAAACCACCATTCGTCAAACCATTAGTCGTGAAAATAAAATGCTGTAAAATGCTGAACATAACAAGTAAGAATAGATTCAATCAAGATGAATAGTGGGCTTCGTATGATTTGATGCCATATTGTTACGTTAATAAGTTTTTAATGTGATGTTTCCAAATAATAATATCGATAACTAGAGAGCTGCAGGTTTGTTAGTAACCACAATGAAGCAAGTTTGGGGACATTTAGCTGAACACCAGACGGAGATATTTTCAGATACGTAACGAAACGCAACCGTACGTTGAACGATTCATCGGCCATTCGTCGGCCATTGTACACATGACGTTGAATGCGTCAACGGGAACGCCACGTTAAGACAGGCCAGCTTCCATCCTCGATAAAAAAGCCTTGGATGGAATTTACGATTAGAAACATTTACGATACCTACACATTTCCACTATACGAGCTAGTACAGTCTGATAAGCCCTTTGCTTTACAGTGAAAAATCACATAATCCTAATCAATTTTTCTAATGAAAATCACCTTACACACAAACGATTCTTTGCAGCAAAACATGCGTAACAGGGTAACTACGATAGGCTGTCTTGACAGGCCATTGGAGCATTCGAAACGCTCAAAACTACACACATCCTTTACCATTCATAATGGAAGATTTAGACTACGAGTCTCGACAATCGAGACTTTAAAAAACCACTTTGACACACCACCCACATTCTTTGGGCATACACCAATCAATCGTCTAGCTTATTATAAAAAGTCAAAAACGCTTGGAAGTGGAATAAACCAACCATAAATTTAGACACTACATTTACAAGAATTTCAACTTGAGACCAGTTCAATTTTTTCAAAGAAATTGGAGACTGTCAAAATCATAGGAGGCATTTACTCCTTACATTTGGTAAATACATGTCATCATTTGCCCGTTTAACTTTCACTTAAAAAATAACATCACATTTGATGTGCGCAAAAAAATAATGAAAATCGCAAGAGAGTATTTTATTTCCGTATCCGACCTAATCATCAGCTTTTGTTTGCTTATCACAGATCTAAACAGGGCGTGTGGACAACAGTGTGCTGTTTTGTTTTCGTTAACTTTGCCTTATCGATCGATATCATCGTATTAAGAAAGATATAATCAGCTAGCCTTAATAATTAATAACGGAGCATTTGATAGGAGATAGTAGCAATAGTAGGTTCCCCAAAATATTAATTATGATGCAATTTGTTTGGTCACTTTTATGAAATTTTACAGTAAACATAGAAGTTACTGCCCATAAAAAATTCTGCATGCCAGTGAATTGAATTCTTCTTGAAGAGACACACAATAAATAAAATTATAAACAAAACACTTAATTGATTCAACATGCTGCTGCCATCATCATGGATATAATAAATAAATTTTAAACATAAACATTTTTATGCTTAGATAGATAGATGTCCTGTCATATTTTGTATATCCTGCATTCAATGTTGATCGGCTCAAAATTAGTATCTTTTTGGAGTACCTTTGATTTCTGATAATTCTCTTCAAACAGGATAAGGTATTTCGATAATTTAACGCTAGCAGACTTGAGAAAGTGTTAGAACCGGCCCTAAACAAGAAAATAATCTCACTTAAATCAATCCTGCCACTCGATCAAACATAAAATCTCTCTTTCCATCCACGAACGACATCATCTTGCTATCAGGCACACAATACCCAATCTTCGAACCGCATCTCCAGTATCGTACTAGGCATCAAACATACCGTCTTAGTCTTTTCCGTGACTAGATTACTCCAGCTAATCTACAGCATCTGCCCGACCGTGGAAGACGATTGCTGCATTGATTTCCCGCCGGGCTGCGGAGTTGTGGACTGCCGCTGCTGCTGCTGCGGTTGCATCGACATTGAAGACATCGACGACATCGACGGCATGCTCGAACGGCTCACGTCATTCGATTTTACGTCGAGGGTCCCCGTAGTCTTCCATCCCGTTCTTCCTAGATGAAACACAACCTTGTTGACATACCACGCGTGGAACGGCAAACACTTTGATGGGTGAGAAACAGCGGATTTCCCATAAGTATGAATAAGTTAGGTTAGGAAGGAGAAAGAACAGTTCACAAATTACTGAGGAGTAGCAATAGCAATAGATGTGAATTGGTATTATTCTTTACATCTTTAGCCTCTTCACTAATCAGATTTGGATAATAAAGAAAATGAAATGAACACTACACTTGGACAGGAAAGGAGGAAACTAAGGTTCACACACCCTTTTACATCCAAACCCAAGAGATCATCCAAATGTGAGCATAATGAGTGAGGAATCAGTAACCATTCAGTATTAGCTCCAGTTAGTTTGAAGTTTGTGAAAACACCATTCAATATGGTCATGTTAAGAAACCTCTTGCTCGACAGCACTGACTATCAGAGAAATCCTGTTGTTTAGCTCAGAAGTTCTTCTAGTTTTTCTTTGGTCTCTTTGAGAAGGTTTTTACTTGTTGTATATAATTCTAGAACATAATTCACAAGGATGCAAGAAAGAAATCTAAGAGATGTGATAGACGATAGTGAAAGGAATTTTCACCTGTGCTTGTCTTCGTTCTTCCAGCTGCTGACAGCAATGTGTGGTGGGGGAAGGAAGGAACGCAAAGACTGTACCAGCTGAATCGTGTCCACCAAAGCTGAAAGATAACAAAGGGAATGTCAGCACTTAGCCTGCGATCGAACCAAATTGCAAATCTTGTTGCATGCATAGTAAGACATTTCTTGTTGGAAACAAAATATCTTCCAAACAATGCATTTATGGTTAATTTTCAAATGGATTAGTTTCTGAGTGATAATCAAAGACCAGCAGCATAATATGTAAACATTAGCTCTATATCTGGTTTTACCACAGAAGCATACAAATTTCAATTAATGTGAAGTGTGAACCCGTAGAATTTACTCTAAGACCAGCTACCACTTCAGTGCCAAGGTGAAAAATTGGCAAGTCTGGTCTTCGGGAATTCAGACTTATTTTTTTCGCACTTCTTGGGACACTCACTTTTCTGCAATGCCTCGGACTGCTTCCCGTACGGCTTGCACATGGCTGGTCGGACACACGTCTTCATTCGAGTCATGTTCTTCATGATCTCCGCAAACGCGCGAACAATCTTCTCTTGGCCCACTGTTGGCCAAACGCACACAATACGTGTTACATGGGTTTTACATTGATTTGGCAAAGTCAATCTACTTTGAGAAGTCGATTTCTGGTCTCACCTTCTGAGGATGCTACTTTACGAAGGTCCATATCGCTGTTTGCCCAAGCACCGTTGTGTAGTGCAAGCAGATCCTGTAACGGAACAGAAAGACGGCGATTTGTGGTGTTTAACAGGGCGTTGGCAACTAGGCTATTTGCGCCGAGAGACGACATCATAATATACAATATGAGACACAAAATATCCAAAAATATTTTCCATAGGTACTAGAAATCAACCCCAGGATATTTGCATTTCCGTTGTGATTGATGAGCGTAATGAACGAAGCGAGTGAAGCGAAATCTTCAATTACACTTACTGCAGAAAAAAGTCTCCAATGTTTTTTTTTTTTTTTGTGTTTGTTTTTTTGTTTGTTTGTTCGCGCTCTACAAACAAACGCCAAAACGGATTTTGATGAAAATTTCTGTGAACCTTTGTTTTCTCTGAACTTAGATCCGCCACGTTTTTGAAGCAATTCGGACGAGTAAATTTTATGTTATTGAGTTTTTACGAAATTTTTCAGTTTTTACAAAACACGATTTGCACTCTGGATGCTAAGAATCATTCAGATAATTCAGATCATTCAGATAATTTGACGAAACTTTCTAGATATGTTGACCCTCACGATTCAATGTTTGTGTAAAAATTTCGTTGTTGTATGTTTAGCACTTTTCTTGAAAATGGCGCTTTTATGACGTTTTTTTTGCGCTTTTTTAGCGTTTTTGCAGTTTTAAGCAACTAATTCAACCTTATTTTCAACCGATGTTTACAAATTTTACTGTGTGCGTTGAAAATCATAAAACGAAGATGCTGTGTAATTTTGAAGCAAATCAGTTGAATAAATTTTCTTTAAATAAATTTTTACGTTTGAAATTTTTCGAGTAATTTCACGACGGCTAAATTTCGAATGTCATCAAGAAAGACGCTCAATTATCGCTGAACATTTAAAATTTGTCATACACGCCTCTAGGCTATGCGCACACGCAATATAATCACGCTGTGGGTGAGCGCACTTCCAACTGTGCTACATGGTCTTTTGAATAGACTAGGCTATGCGAACACTCATTATAATCGTGTTGTGAATGAGCGTAATATTTACGCTCACCCACACACAACGTGATTATACTGCGTGTACGCATAGCCTAGAGGCTTTTATGATCAATTAAAAATGTTCGGCGTTATTTTAGCAGCTTTCTTGAGGGCATTTGTCGTGAAATTATTCGAATATTTTAAAACGAAAAATCAATTTAAAGAAAAGCTGTTTAATTTATTAGCCTCAAAATCACACAGTTTCTTATTTTTAAGATGTTCAATGCACACAGTAAAATTTGTCAACATTAGTTGAAGTTAAAGTTGATAAAGTTGGAAAAAACTGAAAAATCACTAAAAAAGTGTCATAAAAGAGCCATTTTCAAGAAAAGTGCTTAACACACAACAATGATATTTGTACACAATCATTGAATTGTGGGGGTCAACATATCTAGAAAGTTTTGTCAAATTATATTCATATGCTTGGCTTCTAGAGTGAGAAACGTGATGTTGAAAAACTGAAAATTTTTGTAAAAATGAATTTATAAGAAAAGTTGCGAGTGAAATGAGATGAAAATAGTAAAGGGTCTAAGTACAGAGAAAACAAAGATATTTTGAAAATTTCATCAAAATCTGTTTAGCCATTTGGTCTGTAGAGCAAATCAATTAAGCGTTTTCAATTTTTAGGCTCCTTGGAGATAGAAACAAGGCTATGAACAAAGAACATGAATGGACATAGAAGGTGCTGAATCTATTGACTGTGCTGCAATAACCCCCATCATTACGATGAGTTTGCTTTTGATGTCTACCCTGCTCGCAACGATAATTGCACTTCGGTTCGATGTTTGCACTTTGCTTGTTTTGCAAGAATAAAAGCATCAAAGCATGCCCAGCAGTGGCATTACATAAGGTCCAATCCACACAATTTAAAATCACCAACGAGCCCGCACCTTGTTCGCGCTCGATAGCCCCTCAAAGTTCTCGAGATTGGCACGCAGGAAGTCGGCCAGCTTGTGCTCGGCTCCGAGCTGCCCGATCGGCTCGTAGTGCGTCTTGTGCTTGTCGTGCGACCGCGACGCCTTGTCCTGCCCGCGCTTGTCGGGCGGCGGATTCAGGCCGGTCAGGTCGACGGGATGGTGCAGGTTGCCGAGCGACTGCTGCGGCAGCGACACGTTGAAGTCCGACGTCGACCCCCCGCCGCCGCCGCCGCCGCCGTATTGCTGCTGGTTGCCGCGGAGGAGGTTGCCGCTGTCTTGGTTCTGCGGCAGCTGGGACGCAGCTGCGGACGCGGCAAGAGACGGTTTGGTTATAGGGTGGTCAGCAATCAGAAGATGCGATATAGCTGCGTGGTAAATTCAAAAGTGGTACTTTGAGAAATAGTAACTACAAACTACACTAGCTGTAGCTGTTAGTGAACGCAAATAGCCGGAGTGTGTGATAGAGGATACAAAAGCTGGTAGCCTAGGATACGGTTTGTAGTCTAGGATACAAAAGCTATCTATTGTGAATGATAGCAGATTGCTTCTGGCTACGATGTCCTCCAGGGAACCTAGGATTTTTTATCAAGTCGTGTATTAAAATCCTAGGCCTAGGTTTATTTAAAGATAAACAGAAGGAACTAAAGAAACAGTAAAATATAGATTCGGCTAGAGGTTTACCGTAGTAGGCGTCTGCGAGAGACTTGATCTTGGCGTTCTTGTCGAGTTTGTCGCTGCCTGATTCAGGTATGTACGTGGGGCCCGTCATGTGCAGCGATTTCTGCGTCAGCTCGAGCTGGTTCTTGTAGTAGCGGCACGCGGGGTTCGGACAGTTCTGCACGACTTCGATGATGAATTCCTTCTCCATGCCGAAGCATTCTCTTCCAATCGTGTAAGATTCCATCACCTATGGAATGTTTGTGAGTAATTAGGTTCTTGTAAAAAGGGCTATAGAGAGGAAGTTATAATGGTTCTGGGAATTAAGTTAGCACCAGCAGCAAGTTAACGAGAAGCATTTCCCTTCATTCTCTCTCTCAAAAGCCTTCACAGCTTCAGCAAAAATCTCAAACCAGAAGCCGGTTATGAAATGCATCTGCTAAGGCCTAACTTAGCATTAGTACCTACCAGCTAAAAGGTAGCTAGTTTGTTTCCATGCCTAAAACCAGTGTTGAGATGTGCACATATAAAGACTTACAGCTCGTATTGTTCCTTCCAAGCCAAGATGCAGGCCGTGTGGACCGTTCATATGTTTCAACATTACGGCATTGGCAAAATGCTCGTAGGGGAGAATAATCTTTCCATTCTCTCGAAGAAGTAATCGTCCCTGGCCATCTAGTGCAACTCGTGAGGCCATCATCCTAGGATATCAAGCGACGTTAAAAATATGCTTAGATCGAGGAACTTTCAGATGAAATTTCACACAAAAAAAATAATACATAATGAGATATGATGTTACGTACTGCAAGTATGCTGCACTTGGGAGCATTGATGCCTCTTTCAGCTCTGTAAAACATTGCAGCAGCTCCACAGAAGGATTCCAGCCTTTATTTTGTAAATAGAGCTGTAGAAGCATGTAAATCTTCTCAGTAACGTAACCCGTGCCGGGGAATGGCGGACCCATTTCAGTCTGTATGCCCTTAGCAACAATGTTCTTCATTGTTTCGGCTAAATCCATTTCTTCTTTTAAATATTTCCGAGCTAAGATAAGTTTCCGCTTTTCAGCGTTCGTATTCTGCAATAGTAAGATTTATTTCAAGTGTGATGAAAATCAAAGCTTGGGTTGACTGTCAAAATGACCGAGTCCCGCCCCATTCTGTTACTTTTTCTAGCGACTTGAACTTACCGGGCAAGGACATTAGCTTTAATTACTTAATTTGCACATGGCTTAAATAAGATTATGCCGACCAGTAGCGTCTCGTCACCATAACAACAGGTAAAAATATCTGAGGTAATGGGGCGTTGATAATCTTGTGCCCAATACGTTACAGCTGATTGATAAATATTGACTGTCAAATCGCATTGCCCCCCCACTCCATATTTTTGTTGGCTTGTGTCGTCATCTCCGGAAGATGAGCGGACATATTGGAATTTTGTTTTCGAGTCGTGAAACCCCGACGATGTTCCGGAATCCGGAATCCGGATAGCGGTCTTCGTTGTTGAACCGCCTTTGCTGTTGGTTGGGATTCTGAGGAGAAATTCGCGATCTTCGTTGAATTTGGCTAGTTAATAACTGCTAAATATCAAAAATCATTAGCTGTAAGTATAACGGAGAGCGTGTGCATAATAGAATCGACTCATTTATATTTCTAACATATATAATTGCATATTAGGAAATAATGCCACGATGCCGGCGTCCAAGCGCCCCCTTTGTTATCCCCCGCTAAACTTACACAAATTGGTCAAAGTTTTTAATTGAGCTGATAATGATGATAATATTGGTCCGTGTTTCTGAATGTCCATTGATAACAAACGACTAATCGCTGATTAAAGCTCAATAATCAAATATGCAGTTGGATTTATTCCCATGCTTCCTATCTGTTCAGTCTGCACCTGCCATTTCTTTTCTAAAGGTTTATTCTCCCCATTTCAGATGAGATCGTCAGTGTAAACACTCTCGGAGTTAGTGCCCTTCTGGAGCACTTGAACGAGCAAAATGCATCTCTATAACTTGACGCTCCAACGAGCAACCGGGATTACCCATGCTGTGCACGGTAATTTCAGCGGCAGCAAGATGCAAGAGATCCTCGTCTCTCGAGGCAAATCTCTTGAGCTGCTGCGGCCAGATCCACAGACAGGCAAAGTCCATACTTTGCTCACTGTAGAGGTGTTCGGCATTGTTAGGTCTATGATGGCTTTCCGATTAACTGGAGGAACAAAAGGTATAATGCACCTTCAAAAATATGTTCTTTTCTAAATAAGGAATATTTGCAACTATCTGGGTGAAATATTCTTCTTCAGCTTTTTTTTTTATTTTCTCTTTTAAATTGTAGTTGCTAGTTTAAGCATGTGCTATGTGTGTGTTGGAAATCCCTGAAATAACTATTTTCCCATGTATTGCCATTGAGAGAAACATGATCCTTGGGGAGATGATCTTCAACAGGAAAACAACTAGAAACTGAAATTAATTTCAAATCTGGTCTCTTTTTGTAGATTACATCGTTATTGGTTCCGACTCAGGAAGAATTGTCATCTTGGAGTACATTGCAGCCAAAAATGTGTTTGACAAAATCCACCAAGAAACTTTCGGCAAAAGTGGGTGCCGAAGGATTGTACCTGGCCAATACCTAGCTATCGATCCCAAAGGCCGAGCTGTTTTAATTGGTGCAATTGAGAAACAGAAACTTGTCTACATTCTCAACAGAGATGCGGAAGCAAGACTGACAATTTCCTCGCCGCTCGAGGCACACAAAAGCAACACACTAGTTTACCACACAGTGGGCGTTGACGTTGGATTTGAAAACCCCATGTTTGCCTGCTTGGAAATCGACTATGAGGTGAGCAGATTCTCCAACATCCTTGCTCACTTAGCAAGAATCACTCGTGTTCTTTGGAATGATGACAAAAATCCTGTGTTTCTGATTTTATTGATTACAAACTGAGTCAATATCCTGACCAAAAACATGCAATATCTAGCATCTCTATGCCATCATGTTTTTGGTCGTTGTCTCAATTCGAAACGTTCTGCGATTGCAGGAGGCTGACTCCGACCCGTCGGGTGAGGCTGCTCACAAGACACAGCAGACGCTAACTTTCTACGAGCTGGACCTGGGGCTTAACCACGTCGTGCGCAAGTACAGCGAACCGCTCGAAGAGCACGCCAACTTCCTCGTGTCTGTGCCCGGGGGCAACGACGGGCCCAGCGGCGTTCTGATCTGTTCCGAGAACTACCTGACTTACAAGAACTTGGGAGACCAGCACGACATCCGCTGCCCCATTCCCAGGAGAAGGGTGAGTCTTGGCTTTGCAATAGGGTATACGATGCTCTGCGTACTGGGAGAGGAAATATGATGACATATTTGGTCCGTGTTTCTGAATGTTTTTTGATTACACATTTGTCAATTTTCTGATTAGCTCCCCCAAGTCCAGGTGGCATATTTCAGATTTTGGAGCACTACTAAAATTTGCAATCAAATAACGTTTTGTTCTTCCTGTTAACAGAACGACTTGGATGATCCGGAAAGAGGGATGATCTTTGTCTGTTCGGCAACTCACAAGACCAAGTCAATGTTCTTCTTCTTGGCTCAAACCGAGCAGGGAGACATATTCAAGATCACCCTGGAGACAGACGAAGACATGGTCACCGAGATCAAGCTCAAATACTTCGACACGATTCCCGTGGCGACCTCCATGTGCGTTATGAAGACCGGCTTCTTGTTTGCCGCATCCGAGTTCGGAAACCAGTAAGTCGACTGTCATCGCGGAATCCAACCTGTGTTCAATTCCCGGAATGATGACACTTTCCGTGTTTCACCTGAATTGTTTTGATTACAACTACATTGTCTGACCAAAGTACTGATTAACTGCTGTTCATCAAATCTCTGCTTTTGAGTCTGTACTCTAACCGTGCTTTTCTCTTTACCAGCTACCTGTACCAAATCGCCCATCTTGGTGACGACGACGACGAGCCAGAGTTCAGCTCCGCCATGCCGCTCGAAGAGGGAGACACATTCTTCTTTGCACCGCGGCCCCTCAGCAATCTCGTGTTGGTCGACGAGCTCGACTCCTTGTCCCCGATCCTCAACTGCCAGGTCGCCGATTTGGGTGAGTGTTTCACCCATTTACTGCACTCCCTAGAAGTCGCAAGCGCTACAGATGATGACACAATCCGTGTTTCACCTGATTGTTTAATGATTATAAACTTGACATGAAGCTGATTGTAGCCATGCATCAGATACTTAGTTCTTGTCATAAGTTTGAATGGCATTTAATATTTGGCATTTCTCTTCCAGCAAACGAGGACACCCCTCAGCTGTACATGTTATGCGGCCGGGGACCGCGGTCCTCGGTCAGAGTCTTGCGTCACGGCCTGGAAGTCTCGGAGATGGCCGTCTCGGAGTTGCCAGGAAACCCCAACGCTGTGTGGACCGTGAAGCGGAGAGTCGATGGTGAGCCGCCTTTCGGTTTCAATATGTAGTTGCCGTTCGGGCTTGGACCTAGTTGGACCTTTGTGCCTCCTACATAGCTAAGCAACCTTCAAGAAATCTGCTATTTGGGTTCGAATCCCATTTTAAAAGAGTTCCATTTGACAATTAAAGAGGCAACTTGTGATCCAGTGCATGCCATGAGTGACTGATCTGTGTGAACTTCGGAGGTAATTCAGATGCACTTTCAGTTTGATCAATCGGAATGATGTTTTAGTGTGAACTATTGCAGCTTTTGTCGACCATTGAGGTGGAGCGGTGGCTCGAGCATTCTGGAATATATTAATGACAAAACTGGTTGATTTGATATCCGCATATCAATCACCAGTTGCTTTCTATTGCAGGCATTCGGGGCACTTCATTCGGGATGGTTGTTTGGCTCGTCAACCTCAGGTGAGGATCGAATTCGGACGGACGGACATGTAGTACCTACGTAGCTTCAGCGACACAACTCTGATCGTCGCTTTTAGTTACGGAAATGTTTGATTTCTTGGAACTCTTAACTCAGTTTTGTTGCCCATTGTTTTAATCCATAACTTAACTAGACTTTCAATTGCTTTGCACTCTTCATGTTTTACTTGTTTGTTGGCAGGACACTAAAAACATACAAAATGTTAACGATATTGCGAAGTGTATTGAGGATCATAGTTACGAGCCCGGGTTTGTTGGTATATTTTCAGAGGAGTTCGATGCTTACATTATTGTGTCGTTCGTAAATGCCACGCTGGTGCTGTCGATCGGCGAGACTGTGGAGGAGGTGACGGACTCCGGTTTCCTCGGGACGACGCCGACACTGTCTTGCTCGGCCCTCGGTGACGAGGCGTTGGTGCAGGTGAGTCAAACACTCGAACCTCCGATCAACCAGGCATCCTAGCAATGTTTTGTTGCCAGTTTGAAAGTAGCTTTTCAAAGGCTTGAGTAGTCTTCAACCTATACTAAAGCATCATTATGCAGGCTCCTTGTTGCATGTTAAGTTTTGTCTGGTCGAAATGATGTTAAGTTTTGCGACATATGAATGAAATGATTCCACATATTAAGTAGACTGATCACCAGACATTGATTTCTCTGTGCCCTTGCCAGCTGCTGTTTTACTTGGCTGCGATTGCTAACCGTGCATGTTCCTGTCAGGTCTACCCCGACGGAATCCGACACATCCGGGCAGACAAGCGAGTCAATGAGTGGAAGGCGCCCGGCAAGAAAACAATCGTCAAGTGCGCTGTCAATCAGCGACAGGTCGTCATCGCGCTCACCGGCGGCGAGCTCGTCTACTTTGAGATGGACCCTGTGAGTCTTGCGTCCAATACCGATTAATATCTTAGAAGAAAATGTTAACTTTTTTGAAGTGCCACTTTGCCCTCTTGAAGTCTTTATAGACTCCCAGCCCAGGCCTATTGAGTTCAATGATGTTTCTGATTTGGTCTGTGTTTCCGACTGCTTTGACGATACCGAAATCGCTGATGAACTCGATAACCTCGAAATTCATCCCCAGGCCTTTTTTGCAACAAACTCTAGTATCAACGCTAATCTCCTTTTGTTTCCTGCACAGACTGGCCAGCTGAACGAGTACACAGAGCGCAAGGAAATGCCGTCCGAGGCGGTTTGCATGGCGTTGGCCAACGTTCCCAGCGGGGAGCAGAGGTCTCGCTTCCTCGCCGTCGGCTTGGCGGACAACACTGTCAGAGTAATCTCTCTCGATCCTTCGGTTAGTGCTGCTCGGCTTGGGCTCTTCAACCCGGTGTCGTTACGTTATTGATATTAATATAAGTTGGTCTTACTGTTAGGAATGCAGGTTTGTTGCAAGTTAAATACACCTATTCCATTCAATCAAAATCCTATCAAAATTACGTCATGATACCCACTCTCTAAAGCAGTAGAGCAATTCAGGTTGTGATTTCCTATCTCCCTTTGTTATTTAGCAGAGCTAATTAATATTTTTTCCGAACTGGTAGTACGTCCAGTGGGTATCCAACGTCATTTTTCTCTGATTGAAATTGGTCTATTTTGGTTGCTGTGGGTTAAATTTCTCATGGCCACTTGGTTGCATCTCGGTATCTCCTGGGGTGGGCTAATTGATCCCATCTTGGGTCGTAAACGGTGCTAGATCGATACAGGAACTCATCGTTGGATTGAGACTGCCCCTTGGGCACTTGGTCCTGGTTTTATACCTGTTACAAATTAGGTTATGAATATAAATTATTGGTTGTTATTTTACGGATTGAATGTTGCCTTGGAGGGGATGTTATTTGATTAAAGCTAGCTACGTTAGCCAATCAGCAATCGGAGGTAGAAATCAAATAGTGAATATCTATTTCGATGGTAGACGTACAGACTCGTTGACTCTGCTTAGCACAGCAAGGTCTTGTTGCATCTCGGTATCTCCTGGGGTGGGCTAATTGATCCCATCTTGGGTCGTAAACGGTGCTAGATCGATACAGGGACTCATCGTTGGATTGAGACTGGCCCATTGGCACTCTGTCCTGGTTTTATACCTGTTACATATTAGCTGACAACAGAAGGAAGGATTGACACAAGTTTTGCTGAAATGTCTAGTGCCTGTGCAAACTTTCTGGGTCCGATTATGGTTCAATGCATTCAGTGTGAATTTGCTAAAGTCTGAATTGTATTTACATTTATTTGTATTTATTATTTTCAGTTTAATTTTTACCTCTACATTAAATAATACATGAGTGGTCAAAGTACATTAAGAGTTACAAACATCTGTCAATGATGAAATAAAAACACTGAATCATGATTCATTGTGATTAAACAAACATGCACTACCAACTGAGATGGATGTTAAACTCGTTTGTTTATGTAAGGACCTCACTAGAAAATAGAAAGCTTTGCTTTACTAATGATGCTGATATACCTTGCCACCTTAGAACTGATTAACGCCAAACTAAAAAACTAGGGAACGAGGAACTAGTAACTAAAAAAGAACTAGGATGTCAGGATAAGAATGTCCATCAACATCATATATTCAGCCAAAGCCATCCTGCTTTGTGTTGTTAGTATTTAAACTTTGTAGTTTGTACTAAGCCTTGCTTTGTTAACACTTCACATTATTTGAGTTTTTAATTTGAACAGTTGCTAGCTCAGGTGCATCAAGGATATTCATTGCCTTTTACCAAACCTCCAACTCAAGTTCCATGATGTTTCTGATTTGGTCCGTGTTTCTGATCGCTTTGACGATGCCTCAAATCGCTGATGAACTTGATCGCTATGCCTACTCGATTTCAATGAAAGCCCCTAATGATCACAAAACTTATTTTCACAACTTACTGGAACGAAAACCAAGCGTTTGAAGTGTGTCTTTGAAATCTGCCGATGATGACATACAACACTGCGAATGATTTCCATTGATTATTCTGTTACATGCACTACCAACTGAGGCAGATCAAGAGAAGGATTAGAAAGATATCTGTAACACTGTTTGTTATGCTCAGATGCCCTAGAGCTGGCACAAAACCCCTGGCAACCCAAGCCTTGCACCCTTGTCAAACATCTGTCTCTCCCAGCAGGACTGCCTTTCCATGTAGAGCAGCTATTTCGTCGCTCTCTTCTCTTTCTCACGCCGCCCCCGCTAGAACCTCTGCCTTCCCCGCCTGTACATGCTGAGCAGCCCTTTTTCCGCTCTCTGCTCTTTATCTCGCCGCCCCCATTAAAAACCTCCGTCTTCCCCCGCAGGACTGCCTGTCCCCGCTGAGCATGCAGGCCCTGCCGGCGCCCGCCGACAGCCTGTGCATCGTGGTGATGGGCGGCGGCGAGACGGCTGCAGACGGCGGCGAGGGCGGCTCGTCTGGCTCGCTCTACCTCAACATCGGGCTGCAGAACGGCGTGCTGCTGCGCACGGTGCTGGACCAGGTGACGGGCGACCTGACAGACACCCGGACGCGCTACCTGGGCTCGCGGCCGGTCAAGCTGTTCCGCATCAAGATGCAAGGCAGCGAGGCGGTGAGTTTGATGATGCGGTGCCTTAAAATACATTTATAAGATTAGGATGCTCCTTCAGATCTAGGCTTAACAAAAGCTGATTGTTAGTTTAGATTCAAATAGTAGAGAAGAAAGTAATGTAATTATATTATTATATCTACAAGGTCACTTATGCAATGAAATAGGTGTTGTATTGCAAAATCAATACGAGTTTCGAGTTTGGGTTACAAACCACTGTCTATGATGAAATAAAAACACTGAATCATGATTCACCATGATTAAACACACATGCACTACCAACTGAGACGGCTCTGAAACTCGTATGCCTTCGGCGTAAACCATCCAACGGTGCTTGTACAGCCTGCCTATCGATTGACCTAGGCAACATCACCTAAGTGACCACACTGTGCCCAATATCTTCACATGGCCATCTTTTGCGAGATTGCCTCGTCATCTACTATCCACTAAACCATTGCCCCCCCGCCACCAACAGGTCCTGGCGATGTCGAGCCGGTCGTGGCTGAGCTACTACTACCAGAACCGGTTCCACCTGACACCGCTATCGTACGAGTCTCTGGAGTATGCCTCGGGCTTCTCGTCGGAGCAGTGCCCCGAGGGTATCGTCGCCATCTCGACCAACACGCTGCGTATCTTGGCGCTGGAGAAGCTCGGCGCCGTCTTCAACCAGGTGGCGTTCCCCGTCGACTTCACGCCGCGCAAGTTTGTCATTCACCACGAGTCTGCGCACATGATCGTCACGGAGACGGAGCACAACGCGTACACGGAGGACACGAAGAAGCAGCGGCGGATACAGATGGCCGAGGTGAGTTGTATTCTGACCCAATGGATTTAGGTTAGGTTATTGCTGAATAAAAACCACATCTCTGTAGTTATCCTCCTTATAGTATGATGTGATGAATTTAAGAACGGCCATCAATAATCTTCTATGTTGAGTGTTCTTGTTCTGATCTGTGGCTATCAAACTTTCACTTCAAATTGTCCTCTCCCTTTTGACAGCATTATTTTATAATAACAACAGGTAAGTAAGGTTAGGTTCATTGAGATAAACTACATAATTGCTGTTTTCTTTTTACATAATGGAATGCAACAGATGTGATATGAAATGATGAATTTAAGAACGGCCATCATTAATCCTCTATGTTGAGTGTTCTTATTCTGACCCTTAAGGGAATCTAAGATATTTTTTTGGTAACTCTGTTGTCCTGAATGGCTAAGATAGCTTGTTTTTTCTGTATAACAATTGAAAACGTCTTGTCTGTTTATATGGAATAACACCCAAATGCTTATGAATGCATAATTGAGAAGGTTTATACGGCGTCTTCGGAAAGCTAGGTTATTGCATGCTAGCACAGCCCGCTAACCCCCCCCCCCCCCCCCTCTCCTGTCGCAGGAGATGCAAGAGGCTGCCGGCGAGGAGGAGCAGGAGCTGGCTAAGGAGATGGCGGACGCGTTCCTAAACGAGGACCTGCCCGAGAACATCTTCAGCGCACCCAAGGCGGGCCCTGGCATGTGGGCGTCGGTGGTGCGCCTCCTGGACCCGGTGGAGGGCAAGACGGAGCAGGTGGTCAAGCTGGAGCAGAACGAAGCTGCGCTCAGGTGAGACGTCCCACCCCCTTGAGGGATAAGCTTGACGATTCTGATTCGGGTTAGTTTTGTATGAAATGCACCCGGCACTAGGATTGAAAAGCTAGCATTTAACTACCTATCTAAAATCCTACGCTGAATTAAAAAAAATATATATTGAGTGACTGAGAGTGTTACTCCAAAGTTAGAGTTGCTAAGATGCTATGGTTGTGGCACTCCTATGCGCCTTGCATTACCTACAACGGCCTCAGGCCATAGTATTTATCGTTCAATTATCTTCTTTGTGTATTTAAATGATCATTGATCACCAATTAATGTATTATAAAATATTATAAAACAAAAAATATCTAATTATTCTTCTGTTTGAAATGATGTTTTGCAAAGTACATGTTAGACTAATGACTGACTAGTGATTCTAAACCAAGCACTGATCATCGGAAGAATAGGATTTTGTCCGAGGTAATGCACCGACTTGTGCAGATTCTGGCTTGCTTTTGTTGTGCCCGTCTTGACGTCGTCTTTTGCTCGTTTCAGCATTGCGCTTGTGAAGTTCACGAACCAGGCAGACAACCAGTACTACCTGATCCTTGGGGTGGCCAAGGACTACCAGCTGAACCCCCGGCAGGCGTCGGGCGGATTCCTCTACACCTACAAGTACGTAGCAGAGATCATTGTTGGCAGGGGGCAAGAAAAATGTCGACCATAAGTTCAACTTAAAGAAGGCAACAGTTTCAACTATCTGAATCGAAATTTTAGTAGCAGTAGAAGTGTAATAAAATAACCAGTTCCTGTATGAAATGATGTTTTGCAAAGTACATGTTAGACTTATGACTCTCTAGTGATTCTAAACCAAGCACTGATCATCGGAACAATATTGGTTACACGTTCCTACCTGTGTAAAGTAGATTTGTCTGCATTTCTCCTGCGAATCTTGAACTCGTTGCAACCGCCTTGCAACAAGGATTGAAGTCGCGATAAACACATCTTGCGTATCTCACGTAGCAATGCAGGTGGTGAAAGAAGCGCTTGTCTAATGGCCGTCTGTCTGTTGCAGGGTCAACGCCGACTGCACGCACATGGAGCTCGTGCACCAGACGGCTGTGGACGAAGTGCCGATGGCGATCTGCTCGTTCCAAGGCCGCCTGCTGGTCGGCGTCGGCAAGATGCTGCGCCTCTACGACATGGGCAAGAAGAAGCTGCTGCGCAAGTGCGAGAACAAGGTGACTGTCTTTCCCGCCTGCTGATGTTAGCCGAGTTGATCTCGAATTGTTCACCGAGAGGTCAGCTGGATTCATTTGAAGCAGTTGCCTTCAGTGACACAGTTGTGTCTGACTTAAGGAAGTTACCTAGTAACTGAGAAGTGAGAACTAGTGCAGAGCAAAATAACTTGACAAGTAGGGATGCCTTCGGTTTTAAAAACCGTAACCGGATAACCGTCCACAGTATCCAGATAGTAAAAGGACCACTGAACAGCAAAAAAAAAAAAAAAAAAAAAACGAGAGTGGAGAGACAAGACAGGGTGGGCTCTATACTGCCTACAACCTACACAGACAGTGCAAATGCAATGAAACAATCAGATCATTTTTCCCACGTCCATGAGGTTTTTTCTACATGCAGCCATGGTGACTCACTTGACTCTGGTTAAGATTGAAGAAGACAGTTCAGTGGCAGTTACTGAGTGTAGAAAGGGGGGTGGAGGGGATAGCAAAGTCTACCGAGTACTCCCCAAGTCAAAAACATATTTTTTTGCTTTTTATTTTTTTACTATCCGGATAATGCCGTAACCGTAACCGACTCGGTTAACCGGATAACCGCCGGCATCCCTATTGACTAGTTGAATTATACAGCATAGAATGAAAATTTGTTCTAAAATTTTTTTGTTTGTTCTAAGTTCAACGTAAATAGTTAAGTTGAACACTATTTACATTTGTTAGATTTCAAAGTTGACTAACATGATAAAACACAATAGCCGAGCTGAGTATTATATGTTTTTAACGTTTGCGCATGTTTCCGGTTGCAGCACATCCCGAACCTGATCGTGAACATCCAGGCGCTGGGCCAGCGCATCTTTGTGTCTGACGTGCAGGAGAGCGTGTACATGGTACGCTACAAGCGCCAGGAGAACCAGCTGATAATCTTCGCCGACGACACGCACCCCCGCTGGGTGACGTGCACCGCCGTGCTCGACTACGACACGGTCGCCACCGCCGACAAGTTCGGCAACATCGCCATCGTAAGCAACACTTGCAATCGGCATTATGCATGGAAGCAAATTGTTGACGGTTTCTGCCCTGTGAACACTTTTATCAGTCATGAAAAGCTTTGGAATGTCGGAGCATTAGTGGCACGATTTACTGACTTGAAAATGGCAGAAAATACAGAACGGAGGAAAATTAATTCTGTGCAGATGGCCGTTACCACTATTAACCTACTACCACAATTAATACCTATTGACCACTTTTAATGGTGAGGCTGCTGGCATTATCGGCCAGAGTGGAGTTGTATGAACGTGTGTGCTATTGCTGCACGCTGAAAATCTGAAGGATTGTCTGTGCCGTCGCAGGTTCGGCTATCAAGCGGCGTCTCCGACGACGTTGACGAAGATCCGACAGGCAACAAGGCGCTCTGGGACCGCGGGCTTCTCAATGGTGCGTCGCAGAAGGCCGGGATCGTGGCCAACTTCCACGTGGGCGAGATTTGCATGTCGCTCCAGGTAAATGCGATCGCCACTCACTCGTCATTTCTGTTGCTAGGCTCGTGGGAGACAAGCAGGTAGAGCTTCTTGCAATTTGAGGCCAGTTGATGATGCTGGATAAAAACATTCAGGTTGTGGTAACTTGGTTCATGTCTGTGATTTCCATGGTTTGTTGACCAAGATCCAAGTCATGATTGCTTGTTATTGCTACTAGAAATTCTGTAGGCAAATAGGCTGAATCCATAAACCCTAGAGAATATTTAGAAATTGTCCAGTTCATCATCACTCATTAGTCACTCATCACAAATTCACAAGAGACCTATTCCACTCGGAGAAAAATGGCTTCGGAATCCCACTGGACGAACTACCAGTTCGGAAACAAAATTAATTAGCTCTTGTAAATAACAAAGGAAGACAGAAATCACAACCCGAATTGCACAGCCTGGCTTCATCGAGTGGGTATCATGTCGTCATTTTGATAGAATTTTGATTGAATGGAATAGGTGTGTACTGAATAATTGGTTGCAAATTGCCAATTACTCTGCATTGAGTTTGTTAACGTTTCCGCATGAATCTCCAACACGGCAGACTAAAGCCCCTTTTACACGGTCACATTTTTTCATCACATTCCGTCAAACCCTTGCACAGCAGTCTTGTATACAACTGCATGTGACCGTGTAAACAGTCCATAGCACGGCAGTCCGTCACATAAAAGTCTTGTATGGCAGACTGTGGCACATTTTTTTTGGACAGCCCAGGCTCTATTTCCATCACATCTTGTATGGAATGCAGCCAATCAGAGATCAGAGATTGCGTGACGTCAAACTTTTCAAAAAATCGTGGCGGCAAATGTCATTGAGCAGTGCAAAATTTGAAATGGCTGCAATTAAAATGAATTAAAAGTTGATAAAAGTTTATTTTTAATAAGAAATCACACCCATACCTGACGTCTGACGAAAGTAGATCTAAATTCACTCTCATTTTTTTTTCTGAAATGTCAGCTGACATCACTTCCATGGCCTACTGTGATAATAAATGTGATACAATGATTATTGTATCGTGTAAAAGGTCGTCACATTTTTCATCAAATCCGTCACACAAAACCTTGTACAATGTTTATTTTACGGACTGCTGTACAAGGGTTTGACGAAATGTGATGAAAAAATGTGACCGTGTAAAAGGGGCTTAAGACAAGTCGTGCCAAATAGACGATTTTTACGTGCCGGCTGCTGGCCTCTTGGTTAGCGCCCCCCTGCATAACGCCCGCCCTCTATGATAGCGCCCCCACATAACGCCCACCCTCTTTTCTTCCGCCCCCGGCAGAAAGCAACGCTGATTCCCGGCGGCAGCGAGTCGCTGGTCTACACGACGCTCTCCGGCTCGGTGGGCGTGCTGGTGCCGTTCACGTCGCACGAGGACCAGGACTTCTTCCAACACCTTGAGATGCACATGCGCTCGGAGAACGCACCGCTTTGCGGGCGCGACCACCTCTCGTTCCGCTCGTACTACTACCCTGTCAAGGTCAGTCAGTGTCCCCGCACAAAGCCTCCGTCTTCAGTTCTGGCCAGTTTTGCCATTAGTTAATTGTTCAAACATTCTTATCTTAATCTATGATCACTTAAGTCACGATTATATGGTGATTCGCAAAATTCGCGAGAGAATTGGCTGATGGTTTTTAGAGACTACACTCGGAGAGATATAACTTGACACCCAAAGTTGTACTCATTTCCTTCTCCACCACGGCAGGAAACACAGCAGGTCAACTTATACCCCACATGATCTAGATGGGTTGTGCACAAACATTGCCCAGTAGTATTGAATGTTTTTCCTGGGTGATATGATGGAAACTGTCGGCATGATGACTTGGATTTGTACAGGGTCACACACATAGGACGTACATCATATCAAACCCTTCTTGGATTTGAAACGGTTTAACCTGCAGTCTGCAGACAGGGGCCCAGACAAGGGCTGCTGGGTTCAACAGCCACAATTGAATTGTCAATGACGACAAGATACTTATGTGTGGTCTGTGCAAGTGGTAGGAAATCTGCCAAAAATGCAAAATTCTGTATTTTTTTCTTAACACCGCCATAGCACCGAAATCCACCAATCTTACTGCAAAATTTACAAAATTGCAACATCATAAAAAAGTGACTAGTGATCGCCGGGTATTTTATCTGCGAGTTTAATAACCAGAAAGGTGTAGTTATGTCTTTATTTATTATTATTATTATTTAATATTTATACTTATTTGATTTCTTGCATTACGTCAAGTTTGGAGTTGAATGTATAGTTAAATGGTCCTTGAATCCTTACTTGTAAAGGGCTAAGCCAAGAAGATGTAGCTATTGGCTAATGTTGTTCAAAAATTTGAAACGCACTCATAAAACGGCTTTTGGCAGATCTATACGCCTTCAGTTGGTAGCTGGTGCGAGATGAAATGCGTTGTTTCAAGTTTTCCGCTCCGCCACGTTGAGCGGGGTCGGTTTGAAGCTTTGCCACAATCGCTTAAGATTTTAAGGAGAATGTCCTGCAGCAATCCCATCGACATGTAGCGCACTCATAAAACGGCTTTTGGCAGTTCCATACGCCATCAGTTGGTAGCTGGTGCGAGATTAAATGCGTTGTTCCAAGATTTCCGCTTTGCTCCTCGGCCAAGTCGGTTTGAAGCCATGCAACACTTTAATTTATTTGAGAAATGACCCATTTACTTAATTTATAATGCTAGTTTCAAGCCCGATTTGATGATGGAAGGAAGAAGATTGTAAATCTCTTCATGGTTGGTGGTCTTTTCTCCATTGATCCAATTTTCAAATGGAATTACCTTATGGCAGAATGTGGTAATGTGCAGCTTGCCTAACTCACTTTCATGTCATGCATGTTCTGAGTATCCCTTGTCAACACACGTAATTTATCTGCAAGTATTGCAAATGTGTGATCAGGACGACAAATGTAACAGATCTGTGCGTGCGTGCTGTTTTTAATCTGAGCGTTGCTTCGACAGAACGTGCTTGACGGTGACCTGTGCGAGCAGTTCAACTCTATCGACCCCGCAAAACAGAAGAGCATAGCGGACGACCTTGACCGCACACCCAGCGAGGTGTCGAAGAAGCTGGAAGACATTCGCACGAGGTATGCCTTCTAGAACCATGGGCTCCGACGTCATCGCATACGACATGCTTAATTGCTCTTGCTTTAATTTTTAATATGTATTGTATATTGGTAGACATAAAGAAATGCATACTTCTTACATGGACAAGAAGCAGAGAACCTTGAAAGCACCTTCGAAGGTAAAGTTGACTTTGGAACTAAATTATTTTCACAGTTGGTATTTTTGCTGGGTCTCTACAAAAGTGTGCTGATGAGATTCTTCTGTACCTGAAGATTTTTTTTAACCTTGCCAATTACCATCCATTCCGTTCCTCGTTGTTCTTTCTACATCAGGTTGCAATCATATTGTATTGATCATTAGTAGGTACAGCTGTAACTACAGTTATTTTGTGGGTCCAGTATTGTGATGCTGCATTACTAAATTCACAAAATATTTGTGATTTATGATAGGAGTAGTTGATGTTTCATGTGTTGTGAAGTAACTCTGTTGCAGGTTACTTTCAAGTGCTTGCCATTTAAAAGAAGTTTGTGTGAAGTCACTTCGTTTTATTGTTGCGAAGACAGCTGCGCGGCTCCAAGTGGTGCTAGGCAGGCGTCTCGGTTCACAACATAAAAACTTTGTTGTATTGCAGTTTTAAATATTTTAGGTTTGTACTACTTTGTGCTACCTGTCGAACCATGAAATAAATAGTCCATTCAATATTGTTTTGTATTGGTTCTGATCTTTCAATTGCATTTCTCTAACCAAAATATGGATTTTGAATTGTAATATTTGGTTGGTGGCGGTGATTCTTTCAGACACTGACTTGTAGTATTGTAATTTTCTATTTGATTTGGATGGCTGAACATTTGTTACATGCATAGGAATTTTCCATCTATCTAAGTGTGGTCTAGACACGTAGAGATGGCCAGCAGTAGAGTAATTTACGAGATGAATCCTGGGTTTGCTTGGTTGCAAGAGTTGAATGGAGCAGGAAGGTTATGATTTGTTTTCAGTTTTTCTTGCTGCGCTGGACTGAATGAATCGTGGAGGTAGGTTTGTGTGTAGATTAATCCACAGCAATTGAGCTCGGATTTGCTTGTCGATCAGCCAGGGGAGTCGGATTCGTGATGCTTTTATATTGGCCGCTCTACGAAAATTCTGATACATGTAATGCCTGCCGTTGCAATAAATACAATTATTAAGCATAACGTTGATCTTTTTTGTTGGGTTAAGGGCGCCGCCCTTATGTGGGTTTTGGCGGTGTTTTGTCATAAGATGTCACGAGACCTCGGCAGGAAATTTATGTTATTGGAGCCTCGCCATCTTGCAACGTGCTGAGCACGTGGTCAAGTAAATGTGTTCAAAAGAGCGTACCTCTTCCCGCCTTCTGATCTCCTGATACAAATGTGGGTCTGCCAACCAGTAGTGCCGAGAAAAGAGGTGACTGACTACCTTATCGACCTAATTTTTTTTTCATCATTCGACCTGACCGGTCAAATAGGAGACTACCTTACCGACTAAACCTTTGAAGATATTAAGTCAATTCATACCGGCAAAAACACCATACTACTTTATCGACTCATAGTGATAGTCTTGTGGTCACGTGACTCATAGTGTCGGCATAACAGCCGACTACTTTATCGACCGTTTTAATAATTGATAAATAATTTTAATACTTATTGCCGGCCAAACAGGGGTCTACTTTACCGACCGAACTTTTAGAACTACCTTATCGACTCATAGTGATATTCTTGTGGTCACGTGATTTAGAGTGTCGGCGTAACAACCGACTACCTTATCGACCGTAAAACTTATATTTTTTAAGTAAAATGACTTCTTGTCGGCCAAACAGCAGACTACTTTATCGGCCCCTTTTAATTTAAGGATCAAGTGCATGATCGTATCGGCCAAAGAGACGGCTACTTTATCGACCTATGAACAGCTTTATCTGTATTTGACTCCTTGCACTGGAAAAAACAGCAGACTACTGTATCGACCTTATTTAAAGAATGTCACGTGACTCCTTGCAAGGCTCGAAGTTTGAAAATGCATGCATGTTGCATGTATTCATGTTTGAATCACTATATTCTCGACCACGTGATCTAGCAAGTTGCAGGATGGCCACACGCTTACTGCAGCATGCAATCGGCGGAGCCTTAAGTTTTGGGAAAGGAATTTTTGGAGACGACACGCATGTTGAAATAAGGATTTAAAGTTTTTTACCATGAATTTTAATTAAAAATGAACATAATTGACATCCTGCTCATGAAAAGCGCCGGTATTTTTGCAAGATGATCGCAGCGTCGGCGTCGGCGTCCATCACCTAGCAACAACAGGACTGAGACAGACAGCCTTGAGCTAGTTATAAGTTAGAAATACGGTCTCAGGACATTATCGCTCGGTCGAGACTCGAGAGGACAGCGCACTTGCTTCACGCCGCGCGAGATCTGGGTTCAAATCCACCCACCCCTGTTTCTTTTTAACACGGCTTATTATTGTTTTAAATACATAATAATAATCAGGAGGTAAATGTGAACGGAGACCGAATTAAACCGTTAAAATTGAAATAGCATTTTTTCCATTAAAGGAATTCAAGTTCTACAATAGCTCCGAAGCCATGCGTGGTCCAGTAACTTGGGCGGCTCTAACGATTCTACGATAACGAAGGTAGCACGTTCAAATCACATGCCATCCAGGCTATTTTGTAATAGAAATTTATCATGGGCTGTATTAAATAATCTATTTTAGAAGCAGTCATACGGCACGGCGCCCACTGACGCGGATGTAAGTTAAACAAAAGAACCATTCAAAGTTACTGATTATAGAAATATACTTTCGATTAAGGGTATTGAGATTTATATTTGGATTCTGTGGGACGTTCAGATGAGGCTGATAGCCTGCGCTAATCTGTTAAGGGTGTTACGGTGGGACGTAAATTCGGTCGCACAAGCAATGCCCCCGTCGGAAATCGAACACGGTCCTTCCTAATAGGAGACAGAAATATTATGCGCTCAACCTTACACCGGATTCTGCGCACTGCGCACTGACTGCTACTTAGATTTCGCAATTCCAGTATATCGCCATTTCGTCAGCTCATGGGCTACACCACGGTTAAACGCGTGCCGCTGCCGAGTGCTGTCAATAGCCAACACCTTGTGGTCTTATAGTCTGTATAATATAGTTGTTCCAACTATGTAGAGATTGCGCTGTATTCATGTGACGCTGCAATCACTTTTATGCGATCAAACGAAAAAGATAAATAAGGGAAGTTGAATGTTTCAAAACTTTGCACCGGCAGGAGCATCTATGTCGGAAATTTCTTGTAGCGTGAGAGGTCCGCCCTCTCAAGTCACACTACTTTTCCTACGAGGCGAACGGTTCTTATAAGCCTTGAGTTGTGTTCGTGTACAAGCTGCGTGCAGTTAACAGTGTAATTGTCCGGTGGACCTTTTATTCCTTTTTGATTTTAGTCGAGTTTTCGAAGTTAGTGAGGAATCATCATTCTGCGTAATTAAATTAAATTTTTGGCCTAACATCGTACTGTTAATAAAAATTTGCTTCTTTTGATTTAAAGCTGTTAAGAGCAACAATAAGTCAATGTGACCCCATGGGTTTGAGGAAAAGTCGTTGAAGTAGTAAAGTAAGATGTAACTGAGCATGGTTCGAGCCCTATAGAGTCCAACTTTTTAACCATTGTAAAGATCTTTCAAAAAACATATATCAATGAAAATATCAGATATTTGCACATCGCTCGAATGGGCGAGTACGTAAGTCGCTTGGATAGTAATGTAAAGGTGATGCGTTCAAATCCGGATAGATTTCGAGCTTTGCTTATGGAATAAGTTGGCGGAGATACGTCCTCGCCAGTGAAATTTTAATAAGTACGAAAATTAAACAAACCAGAGGGATTCATTTACCCAATGAAACTTCCTCTCTCCAGTGTCACGACAGCCGAGTGGTTATGGTATAACAATGATAAACCAGGGTTACCGGGTTCGAATCCTGGCGTGAATTGTTTTGCACTTTTTTGGGGCGTATGATATTAAAATTAGTATTAAAAATCCAAACCTCGGTCGCTGCGCGACCTCGTTTTGGATCGGTCGCTGGATCGGTCGCCTCGGTCGCTGCGCGACCTCGTTTTGGATTTTAGCTGGAGTTTATACGCCCCACCCTATCATCCTAAGCATTTGCGCTTCGCTTAGGAAAACAGTTTAGTCTGAACGTCCATGAGTTTGCACAAAATTGTTCGACAGCGCCATCTGTTAGGTAAAATAGAACAAATCTGTGACTTGGTATAAATTTTTGATTTTCTACATTCATCTTCAAATGATTTTAGAGTTTTGCAGTAGGTTTCTTCACAATTCCGATTCAATTTCGTATTCCAAAAAGCGGTCGGCAGCAGGATTTGAACGCGCGCCGCTGAGTTACCATCCTAGCGGACTATCCACCACACCACTCCAAATGCATTAACTAACATTGAATTTTCTCTACTCGTTGCTCATTGTGGGTTCTTGTTTCGTGTGCACCTGAAAACCTAGATGAACATGTGTTTTTTTATGTCGCTGATGTCCAAGTTTAACACTTTAGAGATATTCAGTGTACATTAAGTTCTGTGCCAGAGTCTGAGATTGCCAAAAAGCAGAGCCTGATGCTGATCTCGAACTTGGGTCGCATGGTTCCGCAAGCCAGTGTCCAATCCAATGGGCAACGCAGATTATTGAACTTCAATTATTTCTTGTCACGCTAATTCATTGTGACGAAGCAAAAGCCTAACCTTTACCCGCTTAATCAGCAAGAATCGTGGAACTAGAACAAACAGCTAATATGCGATAATGGGAAAAGTATCTTGCTATAGCATGGGACTTCTTTCTTCCAATTGTAAATTTCGACAACGATCGGAATATTGCTAGCATTATTACAGATTTCTGTTTGTTATGTTTCAAGGTTTCAAGGGCAAAACGTTTCCCAAGCTAACAGTTTATTCGAAAATGTACAAAGCGTTCATGTTCCTCTCACTGACCTCTCGCTCGGTCGCTGGTTCTTCTCTCTCTGCTCTGTCTGCTCGCGTTGTGGCCAATGTTGCCGATTGTTGCCGAATGTTGCTGAAGCACGACGACACATTCCATTTCTGAAATGTGACAGCCCGTTCACACCCAGACATGCCCCATCGAGTTACAGAGCCGCTTCTATGGTTTCAAGACCTGTTAAGTATGCATTGAAACTTGACGGCGTGGTCTCTAATCCATGTTTCAATGCTCACAGTTTCAACAAGATGCCTCTGATTGGCGGGATAACTGTCATTAGCGAAAAAATGTACGTATTTGTTCACTCCCTGTTAGCAAGTTTCAAAGGGGGGAAAAAATTACACGAATTCATTTCTCAGGTATGCAAGCTTCCGCTTGTTTATTTGGAGTTTCGACTAGACACGTTACTGGTCCTGGAAAGATCATCTGACCTGAAAAGAAGAAATAAACCATTATTATTTCACTTATTTTTCACTTTCTGCAGGCTGTTTGTTATGAACGCATCTCGACTATCAGGAGGCGTTGTAACTCAGACATTAATGAACACAGGAATTTAAAAGGAAAATATTCGGCCACCTAGACCACCCCATGGGTTCCGTACGGGAATACGTGGCCCTATCTGTATAGAAATGTACCCAGTAGTTACATATTGAGTAAGAACTTAGAGGTTTACTTAGAAGGTATATACTTAGTTCGATGGCGACGCCAAAGATGGCCATGCAGCACAGCGAAGTCGCAATCACGGCACTTCCACGGCACAGCGTCGGCGTCGCTTACACGGCACTTCCATCACGGCCTGCATCGTCTGAAACACAAGCAAATCCACAAGCAGACGCTACAGCTATAAAGGCAACAACAGCAACTTGTCAGGGAACGTGTTAGGTCCGATTAACTGCAAATATTAAACAATTCAGTATTTGTGGCCATAGTATAGCAATTGTAGAGTTATCAGTGCCATGTATTGAACAAAGTCTCCCATTTCTCATTTTTCTGCGCTTTCAAAGTTATAGTTCTGTTTTTGCGTCCATATTTTCTTTTTTATATTATTATTTCTACTAAAAATTCTTATGATACTTGGCCCCCGAGATGATCAGCGATGAAAGTTAGTTAAATTACGTCCTTAGGCGTTTGTCATTTGCTCAGCGACCTCCGTTTGCGGCTGCGGCAAATAGAATATCTGGTGCAGTTGCAGAAGAATATGCAATTATAAGTAGTGTAGAGTTTCATACGAAAGACGCTGTCTGTTTCACGATTTCAATTTCCTTAATGAGACACCGTTCTTCTTCGGAGAGTGCGGCCACGTCAGGAGGTTTTAATTAAAAAGACTTGGTAAGATGACAAGAAAATATCTTATAGATATAGATGAAGCGTCATGGCGTCACAGTCGTCGGCGTCGACGAGAAGTGACCTTAATTAAATTTATCGCGAGCACTACTGCAATAATTTAATTGATATTTTAATGAGTCCCCCCTTTTTTTTTTAACGCAAAGGCACATCTTTCCAAATAATGCATTATGCGATAAGGTAATGCGATAAAAGTCGACAACTTGCATTGTTTATTTTAATAGCAACACTTAAGTTGATCAAGTTGTCTTGCTATATCGAGTTCTCTTAAAGGGGCACGGTGGAGCTAATTTTATTTCTTATCTACGAGTTTTCATAACGCTGCATGTTTAATATATTTATAATCCAATCCATAATAAAAAATTTAGCATCACCCACTTTAATATGAGCAAATTTCTTTTTAATGTTACTACCTATAATGTCTATCTTCCTACGTGCAGGTTCCAAGTATCAACAAATTTTATTTTATTTGTGGGAAATAAAACGTGCCAATTTTTCTGCATGGTTTCCTGAAAATGTAGACAAGCCTGCAGACTGACTGTTCCAGGAGTGATTCTAAGCGACTGTGAGCATTCGATAAATGTGATTTCGCAAGAAAACAAGCCAGGAGTTTTAACAATTCCTTCAATCTACCCTTCAATCTACCCTTCAATCTTCCCTTCAATCTACCCTTCAATCTACACTAATATTCCGATTTAGGTCCTGGCGTAAGCGTCATGAGCCAAAACTGCCATTTTCATAAAGCTATTTGAGCCTAAGATTACTATGGAATAAATTATATTATTGATGTATTTCGTATATAGATATTTATATTTAAAAATAAATGCCAATATATTATACTGGGCTATGCGAACACCCATTAATCGTGTTGTGGATGAGCGTTATATTTACGCTCACCCACAGCGCGATTATATTGCGATGTGCGCATAGCCTAGAGGCTTTTATGATCAATTTAAAATGTTCGGCGTTAATTTAGCAACTTTCTCAATGACATAAGTAACCTAGAAATATCACGATGAAGTCGTCGTGAATTTATTTGAATATATAAAAACGTAAAAGTCAATTTAAAGAAAAGTATATTCATTTGATTTGCTTGAAATTAACACAGTATTTTTTTTCACGATTTATAATGCACACAGAAAGTTTTGTTAAAATCGGTCGCAGATAAAGTAGCTTTATAGTTCCAAAAAACTGCATAAACGCTGAAAAAGCGTCATAAAAGTGCCAGTTTCAAGAAAAGTGCTAAACATAAAACAATGAAATTTGTACACAAAAATTGAATCGTGAGGGTCAACATATCTAGAAAGTTTCGTCAAATTATATTTGTTTTGGAAAAACTGAAATATTTCGTAAAATCTCAATAATATAAAATTTAACAGTCCGAGTTGCTTCAAAAACGTGGCAGATCTAAGTTCAGAGAAAATGAAGGTTCACAGATATTTTTATCAAAATCCGTTTTGGCGTTTGGCCTGATTGAAGATTTCGCTTCACTCACTACGCTCGTTACGCTCATCAATAATATATATAGTACAAGAATTCTAACTGTCGTTTTGATGCTTTGCCACAATTCTGAACATCTTCCAACTCACACTATATGAACCAGAGAGGTCGTAAACGACCCCAGACATCATAAAACGATAGCTAACTGAATTCCAAATGACTTCACACGTGAATCACACAATCAAAATTTAATTACCTCGCGATCATCGCGATAACGCGCGGAATTGCACACATCACAATGACAACACGGCGACACAATCTAAATCTGTGATCTGCAATCACTAATCTGGAAACGTGTTCGCTGAGTTCCGTGATTTTCCATGTCAATGGCACGCGAGCAGAGATAGCGTAAACCACCATTTCCCGCCAGAAATTCACCGCCGGCATCTTATACATTCGCAAGCCCACCTCGCGAATCACGAGTACATCTACCGATGGAAGTAATCAATTGTTCGGCTCGTACAATTGCTCGCTTATTTCCAGAGAGATCATCCAATATGCATGCGCTCAATCTAAGAACGGGGGTATACGCTCATAATTTCCTAACGTCCCGTCGTGAAAGTTTGATATCAACGTCGTCATACATGTGCCAGCAATCTGAACCACTGCCGCCGTTAAACGTGGCCGGTGGTATCGCGTGGTGCGACAGTGTTACGGCAGTGTTACGGCAGTGTTACGGCAGCCGGTGCCGCAAGTTTTATGCCACGGAGGACGGCGTTGAACGTTTGGGGTAAGAAACAAAGTGATCGCGCGGTCGGCAAGAAGCCCCACGGCTCAAGATTGCGGGTGAATTATAGGGGTGGTCAGGGGTGCTGTTCCCCCGAACATAAATCTGTTATTATCATTGTTGCGTGTCCTACCCCCGCCCACACACTCTCTTCATAGAGTAAGTTAGCAGAAATTATGCTGCCTGTGCGTGAATTCTGATGACATCTTGCCATTTTAACCCCCCCAAAACGATAGCGAAACAAACCGTGCATATTTCTCACAATATTCGTAGCTTTTATTTTGACCGCAATTTTGAGTTTTTGCATTGTTTTGAGCGTGTGAGATAAAAAAAATAGAAACTTGCCCATGTGTCTGTAATATAAAGATGTTATCTTTAAGTCAAAATAGCCCTTTACTAAGAAACATCACTTAATCCTTGCAAGTGTCATCATGGGCAGGCCGAAAAACAAAATACAAAAGACAACCCCTCGGTGCCGATCATGCAGATCTAAACACGCAAAATTCCCAACGACTCTCGCCGCGCGCGTCTGATGAAGATCACAGCATCTTGTTCGCGCCGTCTGCTCTCCGTACCGCGGCGGCTAGAGCGCAGCGCCTCGCGCGTCCGCCGCTCAGCCTCAACGCGTCGGCGTCGGCGTCGGCGTCGCGATGCCCGGGCGCCAGACGGTCATCAGCGTCGCAGCCGGCTACACGCAGCATCCGCGGCAGCAGCAGCAGCAGCAGCAGCTTGACGGCTAGCAACGTCGTGTGCTCATCTGCATGTGTGACGCTCGCCGGCGTCGTGGGGCTCGGCGGTGACTTGCGATCGTGCGACGCTTGGATGGTGTCGATGATGGGTTGATTGGGGCGGGGGGTGACGCGTCGTGTTTTGATAATCGAGAGCCGGTTTTGCGAAGTGATTACGCGTGAAATAATTATTTGGAATTCTCGGAAGTGAGTTAGTTGGTGAGATGTTTGCGATCGACGCTGGTGTTACGGAATGTATTCTGGTCAGCAATAAACTGATGGTTTTATGGTCTTGCCGGTGTTGTTACAAACTGGTCGCAGAAAAATAAATTTGAACCTCGCATGAAACTCGTTGTGCCAGTGCTTGTTTGAAAAAAATATTAATTTCGCCCAAAATGACAGTGATACTTAACAAGTGACCGGCGCCGTAAATTCGTTCGGCATTCGCAAAAAAATTCGGACAAGCATAAGCGTATATATATAAAAAAAAGTAAACAGAAGAACGTGAAAGTTTTTCCAACGCTGACGTTTGCTGTTATATTTTATCGTCTAACGGCGACGCCGCAACCTTCCGCAGACTAACGGCCGAGCTTTTCAAATTCATGCCATGCACAGCGCTTTTTTCCCCTCTCTTTCTCTCACTCTCTCTCGCTCTCGCTCTCTCTCGCTCTCTCGCTAACCCCGCTAGAGCGCGCGCGCGTTACCCATTTTGAAAAGTGTCAAAAAATCAGCGTAGGCCATTTGTGATCATTAGTTCGTGCTCGTGGCACCCGCACCCGCACCATTTTCCGTCTTCGCGCCGCGGCCTCCTGCGCTACCCTCGTCAGCAAGCAGCGCGACGAACAGCGACCAGGCGGCGAAAGGCTGTGAAAATGCCCGGCACTTGTTCATCAAACCGGCCGATACGCGGTCACACGTTCCGTCATCCGCTCGAAGATACCGGCCGGGGCAGCCGCGACCGCAACTAACCCCGCTGCCAGCTGCGCGCTGCGCTGCCACAACGCTGCACCCTTCGCCGCATTCCGCGCGATCCGAGCACAGGCGTGCCAATTGCCGCGAGTTTTTGCACGCCCGAAAACCGCGAGAATACTGAAAAAAAAACTTCGACGAACCGCAGATACAAAAGTGTGCGCATCTATACACACCCGCCAACTTTGCCAATATAAACACGCCAAATAACAACACACAAAAAACACAACATCACAGTTTTTATACAAAAAAAAGCTTCGGCATTGTTATACAATTTTAGACGTTGATGGATTGAGTTTCGATAAAAAAAAGAATCGCGCGAAAAACAACTTCTCCTCGGCGAGTTTCGCGGTGCGTCTCGGTACGTGATCTGTGCGGGATGATTGTGTCGTCCGTCAGGTAGGCCGACGCCGACGCCGACGCCGACGGCGACGTCGCGATGCAGATGGAAGAGTGCTGCCGGGCGGCGATGCTAGGACACGGACCCCGCGTGGTGACCGGCGGCGGGGGCGGCGGGGGCGGCATGATGGGTCCGGCGGGCGGGCTGCCGCCGCCGCCGCCGCACGGGCTTCAAGTGTGCTCCGGCGGGATGGCCATGTGTTCCGAGTGGGACGTCGAATCGGATATCCGCGAGCATATACAGCAGTGTGCGTGCACGTGCAATCACATGGGCTACGGCAACTACATGGACTACCAGGTGAGATTTCGCCAGCCCTTGTCGGGTACTTGTACTTTTAGCATTAGATATAAAATGTGAAATCGTAAATGTTTGTTTGTTGATCGGGATATGAACCTAGGACCTTTACCTTGCAGGGGTCAACCTCTGAGCTATCTGAAAGAGCATTTCAAAATGGAAAATTGAAGAATTAACTGAGTACGAAACATTTTCTTTTCGAAAAATAAATAGCAAATAATTTACAAGGCCTTTGGCCTCTAAAAGCAAGGCTACAAGCCCGCTTCCCTCTTCATCATCTGCATCATAAGAAGATCATGTTTCCAAAACAACAAAGCCATCCAACTATATTATCTGTCAGTTTTCCCCTAAGATTTCCTCCCTCGTCCGTGGCCGCTTTTCTTTCATCCCGAGCTCGGCCCACTTGATTTACTCTATTCTTCCCCACGTGCACGTAGAAAGGTCTAGAGGATGAAAGGAAATTGAGATTTCGACATATTTTTTTCCTTTTAGAAAACTGCTAAATTTACTGCAACCCATATATACACGACGCAGTTTTCTTCTACGGGCATATCATATTATTGGATGCCAATACAACGATGGGGGTTACTAAAAATAAACAAGACGATTCACGAATCTTCCATTTCAGTCAAGGAATTATATGCAGATCCTACAATAATGCTTGCAATGGGATATCTTCTGATTCCGAACTTGTTAGTAATGCATCGTAGATTGTAGCCCGATGTGCGATGCATTCTGCGACCAGTAAGACAGTTTCTGCCGTTAACGACGAGGCAGTTAACTACCACACCATGCATACCACAATGGCATACGAATAATTGCTCTTCAAAACTTTGCTCTATACGTATTACTGAAATTGCAACGGATCGGAGTCCCATGACCCCGCCAATTCTCCAAACTTCTCCGTCCAATTCCGTCCAAACGTTTCCTCACAAACCCCACGAGAATTTTTACCAATCAATGCATTCTAAAAACTAGGTGAACGGAACGGCCATTCTCCCAACGACGTGAAAGGTAAAACCATGTAAAACGCTTAATTGAATATTCTACAGTGGATTCTACCCGCGGGGATCCTGCCCCCGCGATCCGTCTCGTGCATTGTCACGGAAAATTTGCCAGCTATCCGGGTCATATAGCATCCGAATGCAGCCGCGCAGCAGCCAAGTTTCAGATGATTTATCACCGAGACAAGGAAGAATGCTCTTTAATGGCATAATGTTTATCACTCGGCTGATTAATAGTGCACGCTCGCTCGCGAAGACGCGACGCAGAAATATCCATACATATATGCAATTTCGTGACAACTATGAATTCCGCATCTTACGTTTTTCGTCAGCAAGTTGAAAAAAATCTCGCTGTGTGTGTGTGTGTGTGTGTCTCTCGCGTTACCATTTAAAACCGTTAAAGGCGATGTTCGCGAGCACGCGGCCAAACAAGACAATTTCCCTATATGAGGAGGAAAATCGCGTTTATACACGACTGATGTGTGTTTATTTTACTCCGTATAGTTGAATTTCCTTGATGGAAAATGTTTCTATACGATGATGATATTTTAGGCGAACGTTTTGAAAATTGCTTGGCTATTATTTTAATTGCACTATGCAAATATGTGCATCCTCGCTCACGTACAGCATTTGGTGAAGCGATCACGATTCCATATCCGTATTTCTAATGTCCTGGATTCGCAGACTGCGAATGTAGCATGAGGAAAATACGGCATTAGGTGGCAACGGCCGATCAGGCACCATGTATAGCATAAACCTTCGCCCGTCTTGCCGTACGCTAAGCTATGCTCGCATTACAGTGACCAATCAAAACGATAAGGCTGACTTAACCAAAAGCTCTCCCCTACGCACTGACCTGTCCGGAGAGATTTCAGCCGCGGAAAGCGGCCAAGGAAATCCACTTAGATCCCTAGTTTTTCAATAGAATGGTAAGAGATAAAGCAATTTTTTTCTCCCAACTCGGCCCACCCCCGTATTGCAGCTTTTTATCCGCAAAGCAAATAACATCAGCGGACGAGTAAATTGCTGTTTCCCGTACCATAAAATATGAATACATTTACGTTCGCTGGAAATTATACGCCGGCGCCCGCAGAAAAGAAGAAACTCTAGCTTGCAATGCACGCGGTGGGCCGTAATCCGGTAAGGAAGTCTCCGTTTTTCATTTATGAGCATACCTTTTCCTTAAACCTCCTGGGTAATGCTACATGAATATTGTAATGTGTTCTTGTGAGTTAGCTCGGCGGGGATCGGCACAGAGGCACGACTTACCCCGGGCCTACGTTTTCCTAATTGCTAATGTTTTGTATTCAGCAAGTTGCGGATACCTTGCAGCTCGTGCTCTTCCTCGTGCTCGTGCTCGTGCTCGTGCTCGTGCTCGTGCTCGTTCTCGTACTCGTGCTCGTACTCATGGTGTGCCGGGCTGGCCACGAACGCCGTACGGCTACACATGCTTCACTCGCTGCGGGTTTTTTTTTACTTTAACTCAAGTCAAACGCAACAAAGGGAAAGCGCCCGCCCAATTATTGCTACTCGAGTAAATATAATTCTGACGAAATGAAAACATAAATTTTAACGGTGCCGTCCAAATCGTGTTTTCTTTTCACTTTCTCCGTGACGTTGGCAAGTATTTTCTCAATCATAATCATTGGATTAAAGAGAGAGAGAGAGAGAAAGAGAGAGAAAATTGTCTGCAGATTATAAATCTTATTCTTAATGCCACAAAATGCATGCCACAACATTTTAAGGGTCTACAACTTTAACCCCACGTCCCTTTTTGTGACATGAAAAATTTTACTTATTTTGCATCGAGCTTTTCTCTAACAGTAACAAATCATAAAGCTTTGTAAGCCCTCGTCATCGGATCATCACACTTAGCAATGATGGCTTCTTAGCGTCAAGAATCATGCGTGTCGGCACGGAGCACGTCCCACGCACAACCCGCCCCCAAACAAACCCGTCATCCATTTCTGCCGGCTGGTGACAGATTCTTCGAAGGACTAACACGTCGTGCAATATCACGCGCGGCATCCTCGCTGGTTATTAGTGTGCGGAATTAATGATAAAAGGAGGCCCCCTTTGACATGCAGATTGTCAGCTTCTTTCCCCCCAAACAGCGAGCAGCGAGCAGCGAGCCCAGGCGCCCACTCACGCGGCTCTTTGATCACGTGCAGAGTCAATCGAATATTTTCACATCATCTCTAAAAAAAACCACAGTAAAATTCTAAACGCCAGATGTAACCATTGGGTAGTGCATGTAGGAGGCGGAAAATTATGTTTAGTGTGTGGAGCTTACAAGAAAATAATCACAAACGTTATGCGGCAATGAGAAAACCTTTTTTGGAGATTAAATATTTTAGTATGAAGGCCCCGTGTCTGTTTTCAAACGGCGAAACGTTCTAGCGTTTAATTTCCCGGCAAAGAAGTCAGGATTCAGCTGCAGATTTTGTGCAAAACTCGCGAATATTTTCAAATTTGTTTGCTAGTCGTCACGGTTATCAACAAAAATAACTAAAAAAAGCGTGTGGCAAGTGTGGTACCGGGGAAACTGCGCCAGAGCGTTGGCCAAATCCCAGCCGTGCGACGGCCCGCTACTTTTGACTTTTTGTCGGCAAATATTTTAACCGGCTTATGATATAAAGCTTTAATAATACACCTCAACCGCATTCCCCCGCGTAAGCGGATCAAAATTTTGTAATAATCTCTCCTGCGCTCTCCCTCTCCCGTCTCTCCCGCTCTCTCCGCCCCACTCTAAATTCATACAAGGGCCGAATTGTTCCTGACTTGACCGATAAACCACAGGGACAATGGGCATTAGTGGATATGTTTTCCATTTGATACGATTACGGCCGTGGCAATTGCCGCGACCGGTGCTCCGACCCAGGCCGCAAATTAATTTTGAATCAACATTAAGAGGCGATTTCCTCTCTGCAAAATTGACGATCCGCAAAAGACAACCCTTTCAGAGGTGATGGGAATCATAATGTTGATGCGGACGCCGGAAAGCAATTAAAATAAATTACACTTTCATTACATGAAGTTAAGTTAAATTAACAACATTAATAAAGTGGGTCTATAAGGTATAATAGCTTGGCGGTGGACCACTTTGGCCCGGATTGGTGAGTGGTGACCCAGAGACGCGTTAGAGGCTGGGGCGGCGTAAAAACCAGCAAGAACATAACCAAGCCGGGTGCTATTTCAACAGCAATACTCATATTGTTCTTCGACGCGAATCTAGGTTTATGGAGCAACTTAAATTTATAAAGCGCACCATTTTCGCGTGAGATATATTATATCGACGTTATTTGTGTGTGTTTGCAGAGCAATATCAAAGTTCGCGAGATGCAAATGCGCGAAATTGAGCCCGTTATTCACGATACATAATGTAATATTTAAACTGCATTCAGCAATGCAAATGCACAACGACCAACTGCGCCGTCAATGTTGAATAGACTCTACCTATATTTTCGAGAATGCGAATGCCATTGCGAGGCAAATATACAAGCAATGCACTTTTTAGAGCGGCTCGATCTCTTCTGTCTGTTTCTCCTTGTTGCATGGTGCAGTCGCACATTCAGATGCATCATGTCCTGCATGATAAAATGCGCTGTGTTCTTATCGGTCAGCGGATCGTCTAGTTTACAATGAGTTGTGGTCAGCAATTGCTTTTTTCCTGGCTATACGTGGTTGTGTTTGAGATATCTGAGTAAATTATGTTAACGTATACTGTAATACAGCCAGTTTATTTTTTTAACTTGCTTTTAGTAAAATTGCAACAAAATAATTAGAAAACTTTGCTGTATACAACAAGTACTTAATCAGTTTCTTAGTCAATTATGGTCCAATCAGTGACAAAGCGAATGCTCAACAAAATTGTGCAAGCTTTGACGTCGGAAAGAAAAATGATATAGTACATTTTGCAATAGTAATTAGTACCGATGAATGTATAGCCCCTTGCGTTTTAAACTTTCAAAACAATGACAAGTTTGAAACTAGAGCCAGCGAAACTTTTCATCATCTCTAAACGACCGGTCCCCTGAAGTCTAGAGTGACACAGACTCACTCGCATCGTCGCTACAATGGCCTGCATCTCTCACTAGCATCACAAGATCCAGCGTTTAATTATCTGAAGGCGATCACATCCTATCCTTCGTGCAGACCGCACGACCTAACACACAGGACAAGTGTAAGTGGCCGGTCCCACTTGAGCAAGTCAAACATGGCGGCGACTTCGCCGAACAATTGGGTCAGAGTAGATTAGCTTGGCGGCGCAGACCAAGTCGGCGTCAGCTCTCGCTGCTCAGCGCAGCGCAGTTTTCAATTAGCGCGCGACAGGTGCAGCCGCGATCTCGGAAAAATGTCTGACGGGGTGGTTTTTTAATTGGGAGGGTGGCGCAGGGTTCAAGTGGTCACGTTTGGTCACGTGGTCGGCTAGATTCGTGGTCGCCAATTGGAGCGCGCAAGTATTTTGCTTTTGCACTTATTTTTAACCACGAGCGTAAAACCTTAATCAAAATCAAAATCTAATGTGGAAAATGGTCGAGCAGCCCAGCGTAGTGTGCAACTGCAATTTAAATACATTTAAACCGGACTGTTTAATTCAATGCATTAGCTTAAACTGCTCGAGCTAGAAAACTAGTGCATTTTATTTTCAATTATATAAATTTTGTCCGCTTTGCATCGGACAACACGGTTTCTTCGCGTAGAACGCAGACATAATCCGAGGCTTTTCGCACGTGTCATCGCGTCCCTGAAGCGCCACCAAAATGGCTCCATATTTTATGCTTTTGGCTCGACTCTCGCACATTTTTAAAAGGCAAACCGAGTTTTGATTTGACCTGTTGCAATTTTGTCAACTCTTTGCAGATACAATGTATAGCGCTGCAGACTATAATTCACAACGCAGTCGGATCGCAATTCCAGGCGATTACAAAAACGAATAAAAAACGACAATTCTCACCCCGCCCATACCATCTTCCGCCCTCACTAAACGACGTGTCTTATTTCGCGCAGTAAATTTCATGTGGGTATAAATATCTGCGATGATGTGTTCAAGAGAATATCGCGCGTTCTACTCACGTAGATGTCGAAGAGGGATGCTGGGGAACGTCGCGCGCAAGCATACAACTGGACTTACAAGGATGCTGTACACATTATCACCGCCTCTGACCCAGATCCGCTACAGATCACGATCGTATTTACGACAAATAAATTATTCATAAGAATTAGTGCGGTTCATGTTGCCGTTGGTACCGACGGTAATCACGGCTCCAGCTTCCCTGAGATGCAACCTGCTGATAGATAGACACACATAGACACATAGGGACGGGCTCATTGAATATGCGGCTATTTTTGGTCTCATTGTAATAGCCACATGAGATACAAAGCTGACTAGCGGCTTCGGAACAGGAAACATGGTAATCCAATATTAATCAGGGATGACGTTCTCAAAGACAATTACGTCATGAACGTGCATCGAGCAAATCTAGCACAAAGCTCAGTTAGCGGTTAGACATGAGAGCTGGTTAAGGTTCGTTAACTGAACACACGGCTTAGGTAATTCACATTTTAAGTATCAGTAAAGCTTAGAGAAGCGAATCAATATCGGTTACTTGCAAGTCCTTGGCTACAGACAAGTGATGAAATAAATGGGATTTTATGCGGTAAAATAGGACACACACTTCTGCAAAAAGCTGAGAGCCCTGTAGAAACGGGGAAGGAAAATGTCGAGGATGGAGGGAAAAAGAAACCAACGCTTGCACTGAGAGTCCGTCATTCAGCACCAGACCGAATCCTGAATGCCTGCACAAGCTATAAGTATATATCTCACACTTTTAAATTACTAAATGTCAAGGCTTTACAAATTTTCCGAAATCCCAGTTCAGGAATAACTCACAAAAACAATTGAGTTTCTCAGCATGCCGTTTGGGAGTTGCCATGTATTTTAACCGAACACCAGCTAACTCAGAACCGAGAGGATAGTAAAACCAACGCTTTAAGATTTGTCCATGCACTATTTTTTTTGTAACCACCCCTTTCACCCACGTTTCACACAAAGGACAAAACTTCTGCGACGTTCCAGGCCACAAGACTCCTGCTACACAATCCGCAACGCCAAGCGTTCGCGCGTCTTGCCGCCCCCCAACACCCCCTCCAACCCCCAACGCCGACTTCCGACGTCACCCCGATGGCTTGCCGCCCTTCTGCCCTTACGCCACCACCGCCGCCGCGCTGTCCGCAAACATTACCGCCGCCCTCGCGAGCGCGCCGCGCGTCCAACCCTTACATCTCAGCTTGCCGCTGGGGCGCGCGGCGTTGTAGCAGCCCTTTTTCCACCCCGACCCGCGCCCGCGACCCTCGGGTAATGACGTGGGTATAGTGTCCTCGGTGCTCGGCTCTCGGTGCGCCCACCATGTGTGCTTTCTGCCCAAATGCACACGTATACCAGACGCCGACGCCGCGTTAATTCCCGCATGAATATCACCGAAAACATTTCCCTGTCTAGCATGAAAATAAAACTAGGTAGGTATATCGAATATTTATGTGGTTTGCAATGGACACACCGCTTTGCGCTCTGGGTTTCATACCTATGTAAATTTTTTTTTGCTAATTTGGCACGAGACGAAGTTTAAAACTGCAAGTCTAGTAGAAAAGTCGCGTGCGGTTTTCGGGCCGTTTATCTGCCCGGGTTTTCTGTGGTCCTCCAACAATTTGGTCGCGTGAGTTTTCATTCCGGCGCACCTATGGCCGGTTGAAACTTTATTCATTAACAAAATCTGAAACATTGGACCTTTTTGTGCGCGTAGCGCGACACGAACCGGTTGACCAATCCGCCACCTTTTTAGTTTGTGCTTTTGTTGTCGGCCAGCTATATTTGCCAGTGTTTGCTACATAAGAGCAAATGAAAACCTTTTTCTTCTTGTAATAATTTTATACACGACGACGAGCTTAAATTGTTTGAAAATCCGGCGAGCTATTTACGAGATCGCCGCAGCGACAGCCCGGACCCGCATGCAACAGCAAATTCGAGTTACTTTGATTAGCAATTAGCCCCCCCCCGTCCCCTCTGCCCGCGCACCCCTTTCTCGAGGGGTTGCAAAACTCTGTGATAAAACAGCGGATCGCTTCGTAGCGTCGGCGATGTAAGTTACTGGGGATGGACTGGATTAACTTCGGCTCCATTAATTATCGGCGGCAAATCGATAATTTCCCGGCTAGCATGCCGTCATCTCATCCCTGCGTTGCTTGACTGCCGTATGGCTCGACGACGCCGACGCCGACGCCGACGCCGGCATTATGCATCAACCCTTTCGCTTCCACCCCCACATCTCTCTCGCTCGTTTTTCACCATGCACTCCTTTGGAGTTTACACTATCGTAGCGTTTTTTTAGTCTTCTGTTCTTTACTGCTAATGGCTTTTCCAGGAAGTTTTCAAATTGTTTCTTCTGGCTGGGAATCAAGGGCGGCTCCGTGGCGACGTCGTGGTGAAAGGTTAGACAGTGTATGCAAAATCTATCGGCATTGTCCGTGCGGTACACGGACTCAACGCAAAACATGATTTATAACAAAAAGATATTTATTGGATTCGAGGCATTAAAATTTGTCAACAATACTCAACTGCTATTCGAAGCTGTACAACGAAACATAAAATTGATTCGTATAATCAGACACGATTAGTTATAACCTTAATGATTTGACAATATGAAACTGCTTTCCAGTTTTGTAAGGAAATTGTTGATCCCTCTTAGCAAATAGCTGCAATATTTTATCGTAAATGAGTTATGTGAAAAGACGTATGGTTTGGAGACTTATCGAATCACATTCTGTGATTTTTGTGTGCTGAAAATGATGCTAGCGAGTTAGTTAGGACCTTGGTGTAGAAGAAAAGTATACTACAAAGCGAAACCAAAATGACATCTTTTCATTCTAGCAGAAAAGTGCTGCACTTTATCTGTTAGTTCGGCTAGGGGTATTCAAGGAGCATCTTCGTTGAATATCTCACCAAGTCGACACTACCACTAAGTTCACATTGTCAGCAATTCGCACGCTGCAAATTTCGCTATCGAATTTAGCTCTCGCCAGCTCCCACCACCTTCTGCTTAACTCGTCGCTCGGTCCAGGTTTTAAAAACGCAGGAAACATCCGACAGATCTACTAAAATACTACCAGCTACTATATTAAAATGAGTTAGGGAATTGTTCGACGCTTTTTAAAATTAATATACAAGTTATCTTGTTAGATTCCACCCTCGGGAGGAAAAACTCATGCATTATAAAGCGGCATGGAGTAAATTTTATACATGCTGCAAAATAAAGCCAGAAAATCGGATTAAAGTAGAAAAGTATCGAAATATTTCTCCCAGTTTTTTTTTCTCTCCTGGAACCCAACGTTCCACGATTTCACACCTTGAAGAATATTTCATTTCTTTTTTACACTCTCCCCGTGCAACCCAGCGAGCCTGACAGGTTTTTTCCCTGATCCTCTATCATTGGTATCATCGGCAAACTGGGATGAATATGAAATTCAAGTGATATCGAACTTGGGTCACGGCGTCAATAAAGTATAGGCTCACGGTCGCACCGCAACGCGGCGTTCGGGGGGTGAAGTGATACCCTCCTAGTCCTACCCCTTCCGGTTGCGTGTAATACACGCCAAAACAATTCGTTTTTCATAGCCGGAGGGTGGATCTCGCTTTTTTTATGTTGTTCAATACCGACGATGTTGACTTTTGAGTCTGTTCATATATGTGTGGATGTGTGTGTGCACCGTTGTGGGTTCTTTTTAATTGGTTTACAGGAATTTTAATTAAAATTTGTATCGGTAGGTTATTGATATTAATTTGAAGGCACACATAAAGAATATATTAACGTGTGAGTGCGGAATTATTTCAAGCAAATTTGCGAAACAACTCTTCATAAAGAGAGAATTAGTACGAATATAGGTACAAAGCGCGATTTCGCTTTTGATGCAGGTAGTATATCTATATGGCAAACATTTCCACTGGATTTGGTGCCATAACTCCGATAGTTTATTCAATAGAATCGTTTATTTTACACTACGTTTTATTAGTGGAAACAAGAAATCCCGTACGAGTTCCAAAAAAGACTTATGCTACACTTACTAAACTGTTTGAGCGCACCGTTAGCATCGGTGGCGCTAGCACCATATGGGTGTGAATCCACACCGTGTATTCCTTTCTTTTTCCAGCTGGGAACGAGCGCACACCACTCATTCGAGCTTCTGTGCGACGTGCAAATGATTTCATTTCAGTTGACCGGTCTAATTGAGGGTATAAAATTCGCAGCGATTGAAGCAGCGATCTATAATTTGAACAGGAAAAAAAACGCTCGAGGTTTGACCGACATAGTTTGAACTTCTGAAGTGCTTGGTCGCATTTCGCAGACGTAGTCGCGTTTGATAAGCAGAAAACGAGGAAAATAATACATTCCACTCGCAAATTTTATAGTTTCTTTATCGTTGGAGACGAATTCACAACGAGTCACACAATGTTCGCATCAATTCCGTATTGCGCACTAGCCTAGCTGAAGCATTCAGAATAACTACCCGGACCACTTTGCATCGCACCAATGCGCCACACACACAAGAAAATGCACACATTCTTACAGCGAAAAGCAACGTGATAACGGCTGGAAAACTTACCAGGAATTCCGCGCGCCGAGCACGCAGAGTCGTCTACGGTGTATTGTCCAATTGCGCCCAGCTTTCTTCAAGTGCCCCGTGTATAATGTGTTCCTGCAACGATAAGGGACGTGTTCAAATACAGCTGCTGCAGAACAATCCGCGCCGGCATGCAATTATTTCTCTGTGAAAAGAAAATGGAGTGACTTGATATCATTCCGAAGTCATTTTATTTAGAGTGAGCCCCATCACGGGGCGAACTGCGTGTCACCAAGTGAATGCTGATTTATTGTCGTCGCTTGTTTCGTAGAGATTGGCTGCGCTGGCGCGCTGGAGGTTGCCAAGCGTTCGTTTGTTAGCCAAACAAACAGAGCCGAAATGCTCCAGGTTTCCAATCTTCGCAGTTCCAGAAGGAATTTACCCAAGTTCAACAGGGAACCAAACTCCTATACTTCCACCCCCCCCCCCCCCTCGCCATGCCATCCACATCGCCTAACGTCATTTATTTTCTATATAAACTCTTTAAAAATTTGCAACTGACTTACACGAAACTTTGTTAATAACACAAAACTCCGCGATGTTGCCGCGAAATTCAGCCGTGGCATTATAATTCGCAAGACACAATAGGTAATTATTTTTAGGAATGTTTGGCAGGGCCGACTTTTGCTAATATTTCCCAAGGGTGGTGTTGTTGAGATGAAGAGATGGTTTGCCTTAATGCGTTCTTAAAATAAATACGTAGGCTCACCGTTTTCCTCCTTACAAAACGAAACATGTTCCTTAAAACTTAAACTTTGATACTTTTCTCAGCATAATTGCTGCCTGTAGGAAATTAGAAATTCTACTCTTGTCTTTGTGGTATTTTTTTTTCCTTCTTGGAGACTTCGCTTGTTGTTATGTTTTTGACGTATTCAGATTAAAACACTTGATTAGTGTGCAACGGCAGCGTGGAAAAGAAACGCGAGGCAATTTTGTCAGCAAACATACTTCGTGCTCGGCGGATCAAGATGTCCAAGCGCGCCATATCCGAAAAGAAAGCACACAGATATTTACCTGCAAGCTAGCGACGAGCTGCTTGAAAAAAACGAGCACGGCAGCTTTGCCGCCCGTAAGACGGAAGACTTATTCCAGTGCCGGACGAGCTTGGTAATTCACTGTCCTCTAGACATATTGTTCAGCCGCGTATATATAGCAGCTTTTTTCCCATCCGCATAATCCCCCCACAGCAAGATTCGCAACTCAAGCTAGCCAGCCATGTTAGCTACGTACAGCCGGCAGATGATAACTCAACTCCATTTTAATTTCCTCTCCCCCAACATGTTTTATGACTTGTTCTCACATCCGTTACCCATGTCCCGCTATACAAGCTCCTTGCCAACCTGACTTGCATCTTTTCTTGGCCCTATACACAGCCCGCCGCGTCGTTAATTTTGGTTTGTGTTTTTTATGCCCTCTCGGTATTTATTTAAGCCCCGCGGCTTTTCCTCATTTTACTTTATATCCTGCTCTCCTATTTTTCTTAGTGGAACCTTATTTTTCTTGGCATTCTTTTTGCTCTGTGCCCTGCCCCACCTCCCCCATACGATGGCCATGCATAGCCTCGCTTCGTCGTCTTCCACTTTAATTTTGACGCGACTTTTGCGCTTAATAGTTACCACAGTGCTTGCGATATTTAACTTTTGCTTCTTTCAACTCGTCCGCCAGCGACGGAGGAGATTTTTCAGATTAAAAGTCCTTGTCGTGGGCGAGAGCGAGCTAGCGAGCGAGAGGGGACAGAGACAAAAACATAACTCATCATGCAAGGATATCAACTAATTAGACAAAGTAGAGGAACTTTTAGGTCGACGTTGTAGTCGTCGCTATGTCATGCCATAGGCCTGACGTTGCCCCCGAGGGGGGGTAGCGAAAAGTAGAATGAACACATCTTTCCCATCAACAAAGCTGTTGATAAGTAGAAAGAAAAACGAGACAATAACTGCGCTATAGAAGCCTAGTTTCTGTTCAAAAATAATCAGCTTTCAGCTGTCGAGCAGTTCGCGCGGATACCGCAAGCCTGCCGCGGCGCTGTGGTAAGTCGTGGCAGTGGAGGCGCCGAGTTATCATTGAGAGATTCGCGGCGGCGAGCACGATGCACCTTGATTTCGATGGCCGACAATTAATTTTGTAACGGTTGATTAATTTTCTATTTTCACATCACTAATTGGAGCTTTGTGCCGGACCTCATTCAAGATTAATCCCTGGAGGAGCAGCCGGATGTGTGTGGAGGTCGATCCAGCGGCAATATAGGTCACTGGCCTGGCCATCAAGAACAAAATTAATGCATCATTTATATTTAAATTGCAAATTTGATGTTGGCATCGTTAACGGCCGCTGTGTAGTTGTAAACGTATTAATTATAGGTGCATGCATTACATATAGCTTTAGTATTAATAGCGTGTTCTATTAAATTTAACGTTGTTCTCATATATTTTAATAAAATTACACCGAGGATACTTTTCATGCACGAACAAAGTGCATCCCCCGGCCTTTTCGAATGCATTTTTATTTCATATTTTAACTCTCGGTGGTTTGGTAATGGAGCTTTATGTGTCCCAGAAACCGGGACGGAGTAAATATTCCTTTGTCGCCCCTCTCCCTTCATGCCCCCTCCGCCCGTCGTCGCGATCTCCTTCCCTAACTGAAATAAAACTTCGATTGCGCTCCGCCGAATGCTTTTTGCGAGTATTGTCTTTCGACCTCGTTTATAAAGTCTTTCGCGAGAGTAGATTTATGCTCAAGTCATTCTCATACCTTCTTCCTTCGGCTCCAGTTCGCAAACTCTCTCAATTCTCATTTCGCGCCGGCGACGAGCAGAAAGTTCGGCCAATTCGCGCTCGTAACGCGTGGCCGCATTTCGGTGTACGAACCCCGCAATCTTTAATCAGCGCCCAATTCATCTACCAGGCGCTCCAGGCGCCATCAGTCAAAAGAATCGACACACAATTCGTTACGGGACCCGTGCGAAACATTCGCCGACCGGTTTACCGTTGCTGCTGTGCGATACTAAATTTTACGTTTCGCGATTTTGATTAAATATATAATTAATGGAATAATTCGTATATTTGCTCGGATGACGTTAAATGCTTAATCAAAGTAATGCAACGTCCAGCGGTGCATTAATTTTGTTGTGATTCTACAATCGGCCGACCGCGCATTAGCACGACCAATTCGTCATCGTAATCGAAACTGATTGCGCACGAGCCATTGATTGGACGTGAAAAAAACATGTTACCCCCAAAATAATATGAACGAGACCAAAAAAAATATCTACATTATCCGTTGATAGCATAAAGCGTGTCGTCTGGATAAATAACAAAGGGACACACTCTCCATTTGGGAGCCGGCATTAAAACACAAAAAAGTGTTGTCGCAACAAAAAGACTCGCAGCAGTACCTATAGGTGTTTGCTTTGTCACACGTGAGCTTTAAAGACTGGAGTTATGAAGCAATTTCTACATTAATTAACCTAACGAAGCTGAGAGTTAATGAAGGTTTTTTCCCAGCACAAAGCGTGCAGTTTCGTCGGGAATTAAAAATTGGACGAGTTATAAAATGTCGCACGTTGGCTCGCGTGCGCACAAGGGAATTGAACGCGTCACGCCTGTTAATCCTGGAAGAAATTGCTTGTTGTTGTTCAGACTCAGTTTTCTGTAGCAAAGCAATGTTTTAAAATTGACGGACTACTTTTTGCTAGGATATTGCTTGTTTCGTCGTTTAATGTAACACTTGTGAGACCAAATTCTCGAGGTGATAAACAATTTGTCAATTATAAATAAAAGCTGAAGCCGGAAATCACAGAATAAAAATAATACAATCGGGTTCCAATTCAGTTTGCTCATTTTATTACCCTCTCTTTCTCTCCTGTGCACCAAAAAGCCCCAAAAAGAAGCCCCTGTGAAAGTCTCATTGTGTTTTCTTATTCTTTCGTCGATGGGTATCAGAAAAAAAACTGAATTTTGGTTTGCAAAGTTTCACCCCTGGAAACCCCAAGACCTCTCGGTGGGAGAATAAAGTCTACAATCTGTGTATAAAATAGCTTTCCTATTTATCAACGAATTAATAACCAAAAAATATAAGGAGAATCGTTTTGGAATCTCAGATAAGCTGTCAACCGTCACCGTCAATGGCACTCGATATGAAATCGCAGACAGCGATGCGAGATCATTTTCAAAATCAGAAAGAATGTTCAGGACTCGGTCTCTCATCTCGAGTTAGTATCTATATTGTAGAATCACTTATTGCGACGTTGTGCAGTCTATCGTGAGATCTGATCTCTATTTCAGTTTGCTAGAACTAGAAGTAATAAACTAGAACATCTAGATAAGGCTTCCTTCTCTTCAGCTGTGGGGGTGGGCGGCAGAAAGCGTTTTCACCCTTTATTTCTTTACATCGGGGTGGCTCATTTCCCTCCCCCCACCCTTCCACCCAACTTATTATTTAGTATTCTGTCCAAGCCTTCTCGAAAGCGTGCACGTCTATCACAATTCGTTCTATATATTCTGTAACTCAGCAAAAAAAGCAACCAAATAAAATAAACAAAATCGCAAGAAAATTGTTTAGAAAATATGAAATTCTTGGCAGGCAGCTTGCGAAGCCAAGTCGTGCACTCGTTTGAAGACACGAGACAGCAGAAATATCTGTTTCTCTTTCCAAAAAACAGACTTGCATTATTTTCCTGAATGACTAAATAATGCAGTTCGTATTTTTGTTTCTTTCCCTAAAACAGTGAGCATTCTTACATAATGCCAGCCAGCACAAAGCAAGGCAGCGAAGACGTCAGCTCACATATCCCTTAAACACAATCATATATTTCACGACGCAAGAACGTTTCCCCTTTTCCCCGCACGCGACGTTCGCGCGCAGTTTCCCAAAGCAGCAACTATTAAACTTTGATAGCAGACCCGCCAGCAAAGGTAACTCCTTGCCAACAACCACCAGCTCGCACGAATCTCCTTGTTATCTGCGAAAGTCACATTCGCAGAGCGCGCGAAACGCAACGCAAAGCGCTCGTAATTATTTACTTAATTACCGCATGTTTTCCCGGCAAAACGCGCCGTAGCAAGCCGCTAAAGCACGTTGCGTGCGTGAGCTAGCATAGGGCACGGCAGGCCAGGGCGCACTCGCATAAACACGCCCAACACGCCCGGGCGCGATAGCATCTCGCCCGACGGGAACGTGTTGAATGGCCGGATTTCACCAGCGTGTTCTTTAAATCGTGGATCGTGTCCGCAAAAGTCCCCCACCCCACCTCTTCACCGAAAGTTTTAACACGACTGTTTGTTGTGCGTGCACGGCGAAACCGTGGTGTTAAACCGCGTTAAAATTGTGTGTTTTCCGCGGCGTTTGCAAGCCGGTAGGACGGTGACATGTTTAATATGATGCCTGCTACGCTGCTGGCATTGCGGGGTGGGGTTGGCTTGGCTTTTGCACTCAGGACGGTCAAGTGATAAACACCTCATGCTTCCTTGTCTAGACACTTGTTCAAAGGAAGTGGTGTATAGGGTAGAGGGACCAGTTGTGGCCAGGCTAAGCAAACATTCAGATTTGAAGTTGGAAAGGAAACCAAATTGGAGTAAACTTTCATCAAAAGTTTTTTTCTAATGACAGTTTAAAAGTTATCAGCTGGTATAAAAATAGTTCTAAGCACTCAAAGGACTCATGTCTGAGTAATATGATATTGATCTTTTCATGAAAATTGGTCATTTTTGCCCAGTTCGGCCATGTTGTGTATACCATAATTTGTATTTGATCTGTATTGGATATAACATGTATGCTATCACCACTATCACATAATATATATCAATTGTGGTCATGATATTAAATACTAGCTTCCAAAGCTAAGCAATTAGCTGAAGAAAAACTAAGGTAACCACAACTTGTCACAGTACCCTACTCAGAACTGAGCTGAAATCTGTCCACAGTGCGAAAATCGCAATGAAATCGCAGCGATTTACAATGCATCTGCAACGAAATTTGACGACATGCAAGATACAACGGAAACGCCCGCACGGAATGCTTCTATACTCAATGCATCGCTGGCACATTTGTTTGTTCGCTACTTGAAGTGCGCTGCTCTAAACTTGTTCAGCGCCGTCTCTCCGCAGAGCATGTTTATATCCCGACCAGACATTCCACTTTCTCCACTTGACCTCGACCACCGTAATTTATTCCCATCCTCCCTCACGCAAAGTGCGGCGCCTCCATCACTCGCCCAAGTTTTCCTTAGCATCACTCGCCGAGGAAAAGCCCCCGGAAAAATGTCTTATTTACGCGATACGTGATTTGTACCTTCGCCCTGTTGGGGACAGACGGAACACTGGCCTCGGTGCCTAGAAGACTAATTGCACGCGGACCGGATTTATTATCATTGTTGTGTCGCCACGCGGTTGCGAATAAATTGACAAGCGGCGAAGTTTGCAGACGCAGAGTGCTCGGCGTGCCGGCGGTTTCGGTGATTGATGCCTGCTTGCCACGCTCAACGTCTTAGAATTTCACGCGGGTGCAAGAGGCCTGGATCGTCGCCGGTACGAGCCGCACGCGATGGAATGAACGCGATACCGACTAGTCGCTTGCAGTACAGGCGTCTTAGGGCGAGTTACAAATACCGTCGCGGTCGCTACGCCGGTGGGCGAGTTGTGAGGGTATGAAGTTGTGACCTTGTGATAAGTGCACCCCTTTTGTAGACTGCGCTACTAGCGTACGAATCCAAGGGCACGGGTGCACGATGGCACATACTGTCAACCGTGTGTCAGTTATCTCATGTTAATATTTTATTGTTTGGTTTGTCACTATAATATATTTGCTGACGTGGGTAAAAAAATCTCATGAAAAGTGTCTATTTTCATCAAAATTAGAGAAAAAAAAAACTGTCGTGTATTTGCGTAGAGTGAAATAAGTAACACATTGCTCACTCAGTTCTCCAAATTGGTTAAATTTGACATCAAACAACTGAATTTCACCGGCAGCGTTGCCACAATCTTTAGCTTAGCTACCACTCTAACCAAGGGTTAACTATTTTTGTAATAACTTGTTACTTCATAGTTTGCACAGTAAAAAAGGTCGGATTAAGGAGCAAATTTCTAAGATAAATCGCGAAAAACCCGGCCAATTTCTATTCGTTGAGTTCTCAACCCCCATGCGTTCCCTTGCGTCCCCAAGTTCCCATGCGTGGAGCTAAACAAGCGGCAGTCAAGACTCATCAATGCTTTGCCGTTCCTCTGCCGTTTCCCGGTTTCTCAGTTTCCTCAACTTCCCGGTTTCCTCAGTTTCTCAGTTTCCTCAGTTTCTCCAGTTTCCCGGTTCCCCATGCTCGTTCGGTCGAGGGTATTTCGCGCGGGTGGCGGCCACATGTATTCGCGTGTACGGCACGGCACGGCACGGCACGGCACGGCACGGCACGGCACGGCACGGCACGCAACGTGTAAGATGTCTGGATTATGAACGTGACAGGTCCCGAGCTTCGCGAGGCGAGGCCGGCGGCGTGGTGCCTTCTCCCAACGTTTCTGTAATTTCGACAAGCCGGGGGCGGGCGGCTGGTCTGTCAGGAGAGCTGAGAGCGAATTGCGCCTTGTAAAGTGAACATTAATAATGCATGCCGGGGGTAGGAGCGCAGGCGAACAGTTTTAATAAGAGTGGCTGTATGATTGAAAAGTACTGTCAAATAGTGGTGCGTTCGCGAAGAGGTCTCATAGAGGATAGTTATTTAGACATGAGGATGTCTTGAATCTTTGGGTCGCGGTGAAATAAAGTGTTGATGAAGCGCTAGGGATTTCTTCTGAGGAATTCTCCTCAAATTTAAATTTCAGCTACATTTGCCATCCCCTGATCAAGCAATTCTTCGGTATTCCAAGGAGACATATACATTTTTTCTTCTTCTTACAAATAACATCCAATTTTAATTTTGAACTGCCTCTGAAATGAACTGTGATGCTACTCGATGTTTAGCGGGCCTTCGTGAAAACCCACCCTTATTTATTTTGAAAACCACACCCAACCCGGGAAAAAGGTTTTTTTTGTGATGCTCAACATACCTATACTTCAAATGATCGCTGGATATGAATGTACAAGAATCTGAAGTCACTGATATTTTAAGAAATATTACCTATAATTAAAAACTGATGAAGAATTTCCAATTAATTTTCCTATCTTTATCGTGTTCTTGGGGTTCGGAATTCCACAATGTAAGAAAGGTATACCGTCAAGTCTCCAAGTTGGTGCAGTAATAAATGCAAAGAACAGAGACAATCTTTAACCTTCGGGTCTTTTCCATTAGGGCTTTCTCATCCACCTCCCCCCCCACGCCTTCGCCCCCCACCCCCTCACCACCGCCTACCGTCCTCTTCTGTGATAATTAATAAGACAACACGTTACCAACTAACACCGGCAAATCTCACGCAACGCATACGCGCGCACACACACACACAGTCGAGTATATACGCACAATGCGTGTTTACGCGTGTTTCCATGCGTCCCACGCAAATCTCTTAACCATGTTTAATCCACGGTAGAGCGCGACCATGGAAAACACAAAGCCGTGGAAGTATCCGCCAGATTTTCATTTCGAAGAGGTTTTCCGAGCCGTCCCGAAGGTTGTCGAGGCGGCGCCCGTACGGGTGGGGGGGGGGGGGGGTGGAGATGAGTGCTTAATTACATTAACTCATCCTGAGAGAGCTTAAGGCCTCAGCCAGGTTGAAAACCTGGCCAAGAAAAGTGAGAGCTCGTTGAAATTGGACAAGAGATTTCCGCGTAATTTTATTTTTTTCTCGTTTATATGAAAAAATTGCGGGCTTACAAATGTATTAAGTTTATAGAAGTTTGGCGGTTTGATAAGTTTAATCTTTTCTTAATTAGTGAAAGCAAACGGTTCCCGAGATGCAGGAATTTCAGTGGCACGACGAGCATCGTTTTCTTCTTTGGCCGGAAGAATTTAATAAAGTCGGTCCGCGTGTGATATTGCAATGCTGGGGCGCTCGGACGGCGAAAAGAAAACCCTAAGTGCGAGAAAAAATCCTTTGACAGTCGGAACAGCTACTTTCGTTTCCTTCTCTGTGCGCCGCACGCGTCCTAGAAAGAAGATACGAGCAGATACGACAATTTCGGCACGTCTTCACGACTGCCGACGAACTTTCTCCTTTTTTTCATCCTTTCCAGTTTTAATATGATCCGACGAACGACATGTCTGAAATTTTATCCGCGACGACGAAAATAAACTAAGAGATTACAAAATATAATTGCCGGCGAGGTAAAATTTTATTCAGGAAAGAACAGTTTTTCGCAGTCTTCCATATTATTTTTATCTGCCAAGAAAATCTATGTGCGTTCAGGCTCAACCCGCACGGTATACAGAGATCGCGAAAACTACTCTCCAACCAACTCTCAAAGTAACCCCTCCTCCCCGAACTAGAAGATTTGTCACAACTCTTCACATCTCACAAAACTTTTCTCTTCTATATTTGTTATCTAACTCGGCCTGCAGTGTCTCTGTCACTGTCGGCGTGCCGCTTCACTCCCGCTATTGTAATGGAGTTACTCTCCCGGCTTGATTACGTTGTCTTCTACCAAACTGAGCCGGCCAGCATCCCTGCACTCGATCGTCATCACTCTGCAGCTGCGACTGCCGCTTTGCGAGTTGCGAGTAGCCAAGACGTGAGCTACGCCGTGCCCCAGTCGCACTTGTGAGAAGACACAGCTTTTTAACTTGTTCTAAATAAAACTTCAAATTTGTGGGGGGTTCCAGCTATTTTTTTTGGATTTTTTACTTTAGTGGGTTCGCTCGGATTTCGCCACCTGCATTTTAGTGACATTTAATTGATGAGCGTAACGAGCGTAGCGAGTGAAGCGAAATCTTCAATTACACTTTACTGCTAAAAAAATCCGGAATGTTTTTTTTTTTTTTTTTTTTTGTTTTTTGTTTTTTTTTTTTTTTTTTTTTGTGTGTTTGTTCGCACGATTCCGGCCAAACGCCAAAACGGATTTTCATGAAAATTTCGGTGGACCTTCGTTTTCTCTGAACTTAGATCTGCCACGTTTTTGAAGCAATTCGGACCAGTAAATTTTATGTTATTAAGTTTTTACGAAATTTTTCAGTTTTTCCAAAACACGTTTTCCACTCTAGAGGCCAAGGATCTCAATATAATTTGACGAAACTTTCCAGATATGTTGGCCCCCACGATTTAATGTTTGTGTACAAATTTCATTGTTGTATGTTTAGCGCTTTTCTTGGAAATAGCGCTTTTATGACGCTTTTTTAGCGATTTTGCAGTTTTTTCCAACTAAATCAACTTTATCTTCAACCGATTTTGACAAAATTAACTGCGTGCATTATAAATCGTATAAAGAAGATACTGTGTTAATTTCAAGCAAATCAATTGAATAGTTTTTCTTTAAATCGATTTTTACGTTTTGAAATATTCAATGTCATTGAGAAAGTTGCTAAATTAACGCCGAACATTTAAAATTGATCTTAAAAGCCTCTAGGCTATGCGTACACGCAATATAATTGCGTTGTGGGTGAGCGTAAAAATTACGCTCATCCACAACACGATTATATGAGTGTTCGCATAGCCTAGTATAGCTCCTTGAATCTATATTATCTATTTTTTCGACACTTAATTGTCAAGAGACGTATCCTAAACCGAATTGAAGCTTTCGTTCATCACACTCTCTCATTGAGTACGAAATAACGGTTAGATATAGTCACAGTTACCCCAGCCCAACATCATTGATTATAATAGAAAACTTAAGTGCCATCAAATTGAGACGCATCGCTCACGCTTAATCAGGCTCGAACAGCTTCCCAGTGACGTGACATGCAAACTATCAAACAGTTCGGGCCGCCCTGGGAGTCTAGAGACCATGTCGTTGTAAACACGACCTGTCCGGGAACATGCGACGCCGACGCCGACGCCGACGCCGACAAGAGCGTGTCACGAACACTTTGGCCGGCGTCGAACTCGAAGCCGTCACCGCAAAACCCTAGCGCTGTGGGCCGGACAAGGGTCGGCGTCGGCGTCGGCGTCGCCTCGACCCGATGTAGGGACGCGTGTTTCGGAAGGGAGGAGACGTCCGATTGATGGCCGGCGTCGCGACGCTTTGACGTCTGCATCGCTCTCCACCTCGTTGCAATCGACGCGATGCGACTCGACGCTAGCATGCTGGTACGCCTGGTTTTAATTTGCATGTCAACGCTTATGGACGTGCGAACAAAGGTCCGTGTAATTGATGAGCGTAACGAGCGTAGCGAGTGAAGCGAAATCTTCAATTTCACTTTACTGCTAAAAAAATCCGGAATGTTTGTTTTTTTTTTTTTTTTTTTTTGTGTGTTTGTTCGCACGATTCCGGCCAAACGCCAAAACGGATTTTGATAAAAATTTCGGTGGACCTTCGTTTTCTCTGAACTTAGATCTGCCACGTTTTTGAAGCAATTCGGACGAGTAAATTTTATGTTATTAAGTTTTTACGAAATTTTTCAGTTTTTCCAAAACACGTTTTCCACTCTAGAGGCCAAGGATTTCCATATAATTTGACGAAACTTTCCAGATATGTTGGACCCCACGATTTAATGTTTGTGTACAAATTTCATTGTTGTATGTTTAGCGATTTTCTTGGAAATGGCGCTTTTATGACGCTTTTTTAGCGATTATGCAGTTTTTTGCAACTAAATCAACTTTATCTTCAACCGATTTTGACAAAATTTACTGTGTGCATTATAAATCGTAAGAAGAAGATACTGTGTTAATTTCAAGCAAATCAATTGAGTAGTTTTTCTTTAAATCGATTTTTAAGTTTTGAAATATTCAATGTCATTGAGAAAGCTGCTAAATTAACGCCGAACATTTTAAATTGATCATAAAAGCCTCTAGGCTATGCGCACACGCAATATAATCGCGTTGTGGGTAAGTATTACGCTCATCCACAACACGATTATATGAGTGTTCGCATAGCCTAGTTAAAAAAAATCATATTTGAGCCAATTAAGTTGTGTTCCATTTCAATTTTGTCCTTCTGGGCATTAGGTACTTGGAAAATGGAAATTAGTACGCCATAGGCAATATGGACAAATTTCATAATTGGCATCGTCACGTCCTTGTTTGCAACGAGGATTCTCAGTTGTAGGTATACTAATTATGAAATAATGGCTGATATGAGCTTGGAATCATTAAAACTCCAATTACAACGCAGGCCAATGTGCGGTCACGAGATTCCCGTGTATACCACGTGCACGGTTCGCGCTGTATAGTTTCAAGGGGCCAGTGTCAGTCATCTCATCTCGTCGCATCGCATCTCATCTCGTCGCATCTCATCGCATCTCATCGCGCACTCAATGCGGCAGCGGCCACCGTGGTACACAAGAGCAGCCGAGAGAATATCCAATTAGTGGATACTTGCATCGCGCAGTTTTGTCGCCGTATCGAACGCGACGACGCCCGGCGCTAGCAAGACCACGGCGAGACGAGCAAAAAGTCCCGTCGAGGAGAAGCCCGATGATTATTATGCAGACATGGCGGCCGATGGTTTGCTAAAAATAAGCTTGTTTCTCGTTTTCTAGAAACTGGATATTAAAAGCAGTTTTTGTTATGAAGAAACTTATTTTGGATTCGAGTTGGATATTTGGTTTCGTTACTGATGAGCTACATTCAACGAATACAGTTAGGTTTTTTTAAGAACTAGCTTAAAAAACAACCTTTTGTGCTTGTAGTTTCGTATCAAGCGATACCACGATCAGCTATGATGTTGCCCGTTCACTGATCAGAATCCCATTTGGAGTCGACTTGGAAATTGGCTCATACTCTCTGCACACAGCACAGGGATCGAAGGCAACGTGCATCTCCAGTGTTCGTGAATCAACACACTTTTGTTGCACCACTTCCTTGTTCTTCCGCTAAACTTATTGTGTATCGGATTCTCGAAAAGCACCGGCTGCCATATCGATTCAGGATGCGCTTTTCTTAGCGAACAGCATTCGAATCGCGTTGTCTGCGCCGGCGATACAGACAAGATCGTCTTCTGGCGAGGAAAAGCGAGACGCGTCGAGTTTCCTCCGGAATTAAGTATATATGCCTTGTCCCCGGTTCGAGGCCCCGTGAACACTTCGTGACCAGAATCGGATGACTCGACCGACGCCACCTGATGCCGACGCCGACGCCGACGCCGACGCCGCGATGAACGGCCGTTAGATTTCGGATGTAAACAAAAATGTCGACAAAATATAGGTGGCGCCTTGCACGCCAGACCAGCTAACAAGCATTGTAACTCGAGTTGGAAACTTTATTATGCTTTTGTGTTGTAAGTCCTGACAAGAGGGAACAGAACTTACGACGGTGGCTTGTTTATAAATAAAAGAGTTCTGCGGTTTCCAAGTTATCTCCCGCGGAATAGTTGATGCACGAGTAACGAAACAACGGATAGAAAATTCACATTGAATTTCAAGTTTTATAACAGAAAATTGGTTTAATATTGTATTATCTCTATAAATATGTTTGAGAGACAAACGAGGCATGATGCCGCCACCGAGCTATATGCACAAAACTAATAAAGCTCGCCGAAACGCGATAGAGCGCAGAATGAAAATTTAATTTTCTTCACAACTTTTCAATTAGCACGCCGAAAGGCGCCGCGAAGCTTAACTATGCCAACGAAAAGGTCGCGAAAATCCGCCCTGCCGTCTAATTTACCTATACTGTACGAAAGCGGTGTCAACACGAAATAATTAGTAGCGCGCTGTCAGATAGTTTGTTGGGTAATTAGTTGGGCAAAGATGTTGGCCGGAGCGTGCAAGTATCAACATCCGTGCCTCCTCAGCATCCACCCCCTCCCCCTACTAATCAAATCTTGACATGCCCGTGGGCGGTGCCGGTATCGTGCATACAAACAAGTCAACTTTGACTTGAGACACGCGTCGGGCTTGCAGCCGGGGCGGCGGCTGTGTTGTTAACAAACTAGTCCAGGTGAACCGGGGTGGGCGAACCGGGGGGGGGGGGGGGGGGAGGCTGAGTTGGGTGAGGTGCAAGTGACAGGTGGTCAAGGCACGTCTTGGAAACCGAGCGAGATAGGTTTGTCCACGCATGTGTGTGAGGAGGAGGGGGGGGGGTCGATGGTCAAGGGTCCTCTCGACTTGTGAGCATGTATTCGATTTGCATGACGTCACCGTGTCATGCTTATGTATGGCGGAAGAAAACCGGGAAATTGTTCTGTGAAATTGCGCTCCGTTTCTCGTGCGGATGCTGAGAAATGTCAGTTCCAGAGACAATCTTGACAGTAAATGACAGAAATTTTTAATTCAAAGTATAGGCATGAATTCAATCAATTTTTTCTCTCTTTATAGACGGAAGGCATTTCATAAATTCCAAACGCGAAATGATACAAGTCATCCGCCCACCAACTCTAGTCTGTGACTGAGATAACGCGAAGAAGGCATCGAGATTGCATTTATTTCTCATAAAAGTAGACGCAAATAACTTTGAAGAATAAATTGAAAGAAGACTCCATAGAAAAGCACAGACGAACAGAATAATAAAGTTGTTAAAACAATTATTACTGTAGAGTTATAAAAGAGAGACTCATGCAAAAGCAATTAGCCGACATAAGGAATGCGTGTCCACTTCACACATAAAAGTGTATTTCAATGCTTTTTTCACCTTGGATCTGATAAAAGATATTACATAATAAAAAATCACAAATCACAAATCTTGCTGGTGTCACCTAGAGATTCGCTCCCAGCCCCAACGCGACTTCTGACGGCGAGAGAGTGAACTCTTCAAGCGTCTTGGACCCCCTTCCCCCCCACTACCCCGGCCCTACTGAGGGTGTATCGCGTCACGTGGCTGTCGACTTGGCCGGGGGTGAAGTTAATTACCAGGCCGCTCTGAGAGGCGGCGGTGGCCCGAGGGAGCCGGGGACAGGGAAGTTTGTCGGTGACGAGCAAGTGTGTGTGGTGCAAGGCACGAGGCCCGGCGTAGCGAGGCACGAGGCCCGGCGTAGCGAGGCACGAGGCACGAGGCACGAGGCACGAGGCACGAGGCACGAGGCCCGGTGTAGCGAGGCACGAGGCACGAGGCACGAGGCCCGGCGTAGCGAGGCACGAGGCCCGGCGTAGCGAGGCACGAGGCACGAGGCACGAGGCCCGGCGTAGCGAGGCACGAGGCACGAGGCACGAGGCCCGGCGTAGCGAGGCACGAGGCCCGGCGTAGCGAGGCACGAGGTCCGGCCTTGGGAGGATCGCGCGCGCGGACGAGGCAGCAATTGGACAAGCTTTAATTATGCGTGCGAGGTAATTAAAAGGGCTGGCTACTCTTAAAATTAACTTTTGTTGATGATTGATGGTTCCGAGTTATGAATTTGGAGAGGCAAAAAAGAAAGTAGGTAAACTGCGCCTAGAAAACGTCGCAGAGAAGGTGAAAGCCGGAATGTTTGGTTGGGTGCTTAGAAAATCCATTTTCTGGAAGATAAAACACTTGAGTGGCGTCTAATATTCATCAGATAGAAAAATCCACGACAATTGTGGTCAACATGCGTACACCTCTCGCATGTATCAGGTAGTATTTTGCCTTTGTGACCAGAGCAATAGCATTATAGACTAGACAATAGACTGGAGGAGACTGGAGGATGGTGTCGTGTAGATAATTTATGATGTATTGTCGCTTTGATCGAGTCTACTTAGGTTTTTGAAAATATCATACAATTCTAGAATTTCTTTATTACTTTTCCAACTTCTAGGCATTGCTTTGTGTGACCGAGTATACACAAGAAATAAATTCAGAAGTTACGTTCTCTGTAACATAGTGGTTCCTATATCAAACCGTTCACCGCAATGCTTACTGCCTCCTATAGTATTTCGGATTTTTCCCGATATTTTCTTCTACCTAGAAATAACACGACGCCGAAGTGTAAAGTGTCTGTATGGCACAGTAATCATTTCTATCGCCACATATATTTAAATAGCGTCTCCACTTTACTGTAATCTCCCCCAAGGGGACTTAGAGGAAAACAAACAATAAAAACGGAAATAGCTGTTTTGACAGGAAGTCCATTGGCTCCATCCAAAAACAGTCTATCGCAGGCAAGCGAAAAGGCTATACGTCCACTGTGTTTTTTACTTCAGTGTTCTTAGATGAAATTTCTTATTAAGTCAAATGGTTTAATGAGCTCACGTAGTTTTTATTGAATTTCTACTTTTCACGTTCTATAATTAATCAGAAATGAATTGAGACAAGAGGATAAAAGAACAACGAAATACAAACAGTTTTTCAGAAACGTCTATTGATTGCGTGAGTTTCAAGTGTGTTTGCTTCCAGACCTTTCAGTATCGCCCATCTTTTCAACTTTTTCGCAAGTACACCTCAAAAAGTAAGAACTCTTTTAAAGGCTTTGCTCCTAAAAGCAGCCCGCAGAGCAAATAACTCCCTAACTTTATATTTTACCCAATTTAAAGGTACGAACTGCGAGTATTTCATACTTTCTCAGATTCTTTAGACATTAATAAATTTCAAACATTCATTTGTGGGCTTTCTCGAAAGTACCCCTGAACACAACCCACAAAGCAATTAACCCGGCACCTCCACCATAACAACGCGTCCACTAATTCCATAGAATTCCGGCACACATGTGTGCATTGTTCAAGCTTTATCGTGCGTTTAGCCGAAGTTTCTACTTTCTAAACCGATTTCCCCGGTGAGCCAATGAATTAATAGGTAACTTTGTGTGTGTGTTGCAGGTAAATTGTGTGCACTAGCGATACGGGAAGAGCGGGCCAGCCGCCCGGCTGACCGGTAAGTGATTATTGTTAAGCTGGATTTACAGCTTCCGTACCTGCGCAAGAGACGCCGGATGTGCAGTGGTGGACGCGGCGGTGGGCGATGGGAGCACGATGCACCGCACTGTTGACAGAAAAAGTCATCAGTCTTAGAGAAAATATGGTGGAAAATGCTTGTGCTGAACACAGAGCAAGCTTTCGATGAGAAGGACAACATATTTCTAACAAATATTTTTTAGATGTACTTTTTAAGTAAGACAGCACTCCACCATTTTCATTTGTAGATGACCTACAAACCACTAACGACGTCGTATTGAGGTGCTATTGAAATCATGGTGCTAACGAGGAAACTAGTTTGAACCCATAGTAATCATAGCACAGTCAACTAGCAGCACCATTGGAGGAGCGATGGTATTCGGTAAGGTCCTGAGAGACATTGGGACTAATCCATTAGAGGTAGTCGTCTAACCTTCTACCACAGACCATGAGAGTTACTTCTAATGTTCTTTGAAACTTAGGTTGCTATGTTGTATTATTTTTTATTGGTCCAGAAAAGATTTAGTTGTAGGTGTTGTAGAATGCAGTAGCTGTCTTAAAAAACAACTTTTCTGTTCATTGTAGAAACATAGTTTTATGAAGAGTTTTTTAAGTGAATTTTACAAGTCGGGGTAAACATTTTGGCTTATATTAGACATAACCCAGTTCCAAAAATCTAAGCTACATGGCCTCCCTAGCAGCGAACTCCAAAGAAACAGCGGCCTTGAGGCGGTATTAGACATGGGCCCACGTCTCAAGACATCTCCTTACCCGAGTACGTTCGCTCCAGCTCTAGTCTATGAGCAAGGCTTATCCCGATTTTATCCCGCATGTTTCTTGGATAGAATCTGCCCGGGGCCGCCGCTGGTGCCACCGATGTACGGTGCTCCATGCAACGTTCTGCCAGCGCTCATAATCTGCTTATCAGAATCCGATATCTCCGCTTTATGAATACGCATGTAGCGGCTCGTGTCACCGACAGGAAAATGAATAAAGCGGTTTGATAAATGCTGGCACGATAACAAAGTCGGGTTCAATCAAAATAAATTGAACGAGCTTGAGATGAGCATCGCGCGCGAGGAAGATGGGTAAGTGGAAATAAATATAAAAAAAAGTCAGACGAAGCTGGATTTCTTGGCCAGTCGCATCTTTTCTGACGTTGATGAGACACAAAATATTGGGTTCGCAAGTGAACGGAGAAATAACATTGCATTGCCGTCAATTGTTTTGACAAACAAAATCACGAAAGCAATCGATTTTCATTGTTTATAACAAGAAGAACACAATGATGTTAGCGGATTTTTGGGACGACTTCTTTGGACGAGTTCTGTGTTTTAAAGTGTTTTAAAGTGTTTGAAAGCGAGTCTCAATTCTTATTATAATTAATGAGTCTGTCATTCAGGCGGGCAGTGAAACAGAAGGCAGCCCATGGCTTTTAAATTCCTGCTTCCGTAATTTCCGGTGCCATTTTTCCAGTGATTACCATAATAGGCACACACATTTCAAATTACACTCCAACCTATAAATGCCATTCTGCTAAACAAACGAGTGGACATAAGCGGAGCCACAAATAAATTTGATAACCAACGTCGAACCACACAAACTCACACACACACACACACGCACCCATACCACGTGCGCCCGGGCGCAATTGCGGTGCCAATTCCGCTCGGATAAAATTACCGCTAATATTTCTATAAACAAATTTTCATTTCCGATCCCCCGCTGCCAAACGCGCAACACCATTTCTCATTTGCGCGCGTTTTCTCACCAAGTCGACCGCAGAACGAGAGCTAGGCGTCACCGAGTTCACAGTCCCCTATATTCCAACAATTTCCCTCGCCCTCGCGCCGCGCGCTGCTAGCTGTCACACGCCTGGGAAAATCATTCATTATCTTCCGCACAACGCGCTGCTGGTGCGCATACAGCAGCAGCAGCAGCAGCAGCAGCAGCAGCAGCAGCAGCAGCAGCAGCAGCAGCAGCAGCAGCAGCAGCAGCAGCAGCAGCAGCAGCAGCAGCAGCAGCAGCAGCAGCAGCAGCAGCAGCAGCAGCGGCAGCAGCAGCAGCATCAGCATCAGCAGCAGCATCAGCATCAGCATCAGCAGCGGTAGCACTGTGGATTTTCCTGCCAGTCCGGAAAAAAACAAGTCCACTGCGCGTGGGGAAAGATCCGGGAAAGCCGTGGAAATCCCGGCACCGTCGCTGGTTAGCAAAATCAATGTCCTACATTTATGTATCAAACATTGCAAACAAAATAAGAAAAAAACGCGCGCTCGCCTTAAGGAAAATAAATCTACATAAATCAGAAACCGATCATCATTTCCGGGAAAAGATCCGGATTTATATACATGCCATAGGATCGAAAAAATACAAATATTTTTTTTTCTTCGCATGGCATTCAGAAAGACATCTTTATAAATGTGAAACATTTCAATCTTTTCCACAACATCAAGGGAAGTTGATCGATGAACGGTTTATCTGGCATTGTAAATCGGCTTCCGATGACCATTCATACCCCGAAAGCGCCTCGCGCGTGTTGTTCAAATTGCATGTTTTTTTTTTTGGATCTTCAATCTTCTTCCATCCTGTCATATCATAGTAAATCGATAACGTGGGGGGGGGGGGGGGTCAGGCCCACCCCCACGCGAAGCCCCCAGTGGAGTCTCTTCCCCCCTTCGGTCGCTAGGTTGTCGAGGGACTAGTGCGTGGACAGTGGGCTGTGGACTGTGGACAGTGGACGGTGGACAGTGGACAGTGGACAGAGGACACGGCGTGCGTTATACGAAGCGTACGCAGAGAGAATCTACAAATAGACGGATCGAGATGACCACAGATTGATAACCACGGGCTGATCTCGTCCGATGCGAAACGATCGGTTATCGAGAGGGTGCAGAGAGAGGGTGCAGAGAGGGGGTGGACGAGAGAGAAGTACGAGCGAGTCGAGCCTTTTGATATTTCAGATGAAAATATTGGATAAAAGAAGTGTTTGTTTTTTATTATTCATGAGTCTTCTTTATGTGTGTGAGTGTGTGTATGTGTGTGTATTTTTGTGTGTGAACTATACGAAAATGTTTGTCCATTTGCACACGATGAGTTTGCGAATATCTAGCGGCGTATTGAATTAAAAAAGTACAAAGAGAAGAAGCTTTTTTCATTACACAGCAGCTCTTTGCCATGGCCGAATCGTAGAATTGTATATGGAAACTCATAAAAATTTGTCCAGAACCGCACGCATTCTATATTTTTGACTATAGGTGAATTGATAACTGAAAAATATTTGGCTATCGCGCAAAATCCTCATGCAAAGTAAATCTCAAACCTTACCAAAAAAGAGCGAAAAAAAGAACGCACACACACAGACCGAGTGCCCGACGTTTGCCAATAAATGTATAAATCGGCTTCAAGTACATCTCTTATCGGCGTGGCGAAAGCTGGATTCCATGCTTTATTCATTGCACTTAAAAAGCGCACACAACAAGAACACTGCATGCTTTTTACCCCGAGCGCGGCGTGAGAAATCGCGACGAGCGACCACCAGGGCGCGGGCTGCAAGCCTCCAGCCGCCGCCAGCACCGAGCACCCAACACGTGTGAACTCAGATAGCCGAACGATAAAAGATTTCGTGAGTATGAAAATCCATTTCCCCACACCCGCCGCGATGGAATCTATTAGCCAGCGTTGTAGCCCATTACACGTTACGACGGTTTAAACTGAAAAGTAATGTAATACATTGTAACTGCTCTGCTCTGCTCTATGTGTGTGTGTTTTTACACAAATGTTAAAAAAGAAAATCCATTCGCTGGCGGGAGCCTGGAAAGGACATGGAAATGAGAACGACCCGGATCCCAAGTCTATGAAACCCACGTTGAAACATTTCGCAAAATGATATATTATAGGTATTTCGTTATATGAGTTGTTTACTGGGTTTACTGCTGGTTAAGGTTTCTATACTTGCCAGCATGTTTTGCTAGCACCGAGGAATCTCCATAAAGTAAATTACATGCTCAACGGGGTATACTAACCCACACCCGAGACACCCCATCGCAACCCCCCCCCCCCCCCTATCCCTCACCCCATCCCGGCATACTTATGCGGGCCTTGCGCCCATTAAAGTCCGTGTCTCTAGCGAAGTATGTATAATTTCATCCTAAAGCAGACCAAGGAATGGGTTTGTCTGGATTAGGAATTAATTTATAAAAGGTTTCTAATTTAATTACGGATATGTTGATGTGCTCCAGATCGCTTTGCCGCGTGCATAGTTCAGCAAGTTTGCCAGTCGCTGGGGCATGCGAATTACGAAAGCTGGTTGCTGTTCGGCAAGCGAGTTAGAAGACAAAATCTACGCCCTGCGCACCATTTCTTTTTAATCCGTTGCCAAGCGGGCTGGTTTATGGCGGGGCCATTTAAAAATTTATTTATAATCGCGGTAAATTTCGCGAAAAAATCTCGGGTTTTTGACGCCGGTTAACAGTGTTAACCTCTGTGCAGTTCGTACCACTCTCTTTTCCGGCGGCATAAAACTCCGGCTGTCTTGCCGCCAGAGCCTGCAACACGCCAGCCTTTTGCCACCACGAACAAAAAAGATAATTGTGTTTACCAGCCGTGTAAAGTGCACTGAAAAGCAAGTTTCTTCTCCGCTCTCCTTTTATTTCCCTGCACGACGTACCAAAACGAAGAAAACACGACAGAATATCCACAGAACAAACTCTAGTAATTTGATCGTCAATTCTTTTGCGTGAGGCTTCGTTCATTTAGTTGTGTTCTGGGCGCGCGGACGCCGGAAGCTGGTGAAAAAACAACGCCGTCAATGCTGCGAATTATTCCTGCACGAGGCGAGTAGGTGATTAATTAGACATTTGCGAGGCGGAACTAATGACAAGTGCTCGGCGGTCGGTATTAAAACGGCAGCAATCCGGCGTTCTCGAAACAATCGAGTTGTCACAGAACGGGCGCAGTAAAGGAATAGGAACAATGCTCGACACACGACACGTATAGAGCCTTCATCTACGATTCGCCGGTCGCCGAGTTGGGAGTCTTTCGCAAAAAACGGTCTGCAAAAAGTGACACATGAAATATTATAAAATATTTGAAGAGTGACCGGCTCCGCAAATCACGCGGTAACTTACCAGGCCTGACCATACGAGGACCGTTGACGCCGAAACTATATATTTTCGTGACGCTAACTATAAAATCCGTGTCTCCTTAAAAAATAATACAAGAGGGATTCGGGTCACACCGGAGTATCCGGCCATAAATCCACCTCTTAGTTCGATTATCTGCGACTCCTGCTTCCCAAACAAGGCAGCATGGGTTGTTTTGCCAACACGTTTATATTCTACGACTGTTGTGCCATAACTTTCTATCAGATAATAATTCACGCGATTCGAGTAGCGAAGCAAGCATAGATCAAAATTTTCCTTAAAGATAGAGTAAACTTATCCACAGTTTTGGACTTATATCAAAGTTGTGTAGATGCATATTTCTCGTCTCTCTATTATGACTCGATTCCGATCAATCATCCTGCATTGCAGAACCATCCGACAGCCGTACACATAGAGGCATTGAGTGCATACAGTAGCTAATTAGAAATCACGAATCAACGACCTGCATACCTATTAGATAAAGGTATGCTAATAGTTCCACCAGCGTCCTACGAAGCTGGGTTACAAATTATAGTAAAAACAAGCTAGCTCTAAACATTCAGCATGATCACTATTTGCTGCAGTTTCGATGCACGATGGCTTACATGCAACTTTATCTTGCACGCCTACTGGCTTGGGGTGCAAGGGCTAGCAAGGGTGCCAGGCAACTAGGGTGCACGCGACAGCGAACACAACACACACCAGGTATAAACAGAACACCGTTCTCCGAAATATCGAGTTTCATGTCAACTGCTGTTGGTTTGCATTCACTTTAAAAGTAGCCCGAGCAAGATTTTCCCACGCCTTGTTGTTGTGACTTGGGCGGGGGGTGCAGGGGCGGGGCTGCAAGCGCTAGAAAGGTTGCCAGGGTGCACGAGATAGCGTGCTGCTGTACGGCAGCGAACACAGCGCTCAGAATGCGCCTGTCGCGCTCCGAACACAGTGAATAACTCACTCAAACTCTTTCGAGTTGAGACCAAGTTTTCCGGCGGGCAACTAGCGCTGAGTCGGGGGACAACTCTTTCACTTCGTGAGAAACTAGCTGAAAGGGTTGGAGGTGAGTGGGCAGGGGTGAGGGGGCATGGGCGGCTGCACGGTGCACATGATGGTGAAATAATTGCCGACGCGAGCGTTCAACGGTTGAACTTTGAAAGAGGCCGCTCTTAGATACGCAGCAGAGTTCACCCCACGATGGTTAGCTGTTGCGTTCTGAATCTGAAGCCGCATTGTTTTAGAGTGACAGAGATGTAGTTTGTCAATTTAAAGGAAATAACAAGTTTAAACATAGATTTTAATGCAGAATTTTGCTTGAGCTTTTAAAACAATTATTATTTGCAGGGAATTCGCGTGAAAGTTACAGTTTATTTTATTTGCAACTTTTGGATAGTAAAGTAATGTTAGTTACTGTAAAATTTAATAGCAAAAAAATAAATTTATTCAGCTATATTTGGGCATCAAATTAGGTTTTCGAATTAGTGGTTGTAGCTTTAGTGAGTTAAAAAAACTATATTTTTGTGGCGTAAAGTTTTACTTTTACTATGTGTAATGGGTTATGTACAATTTAGTTGCTCAAGAGTAATAGCGCAAAAAGCTCTATTAGGTTCACCATCGATCGAGCTATCGTAGCTAGTCTAGCTCGAAGTAATTCAAACTATTGGAAGTGTTTTTCTCCGCGACCATCCAATTGTTTTGTTTGCTTGCGCTTGGTTTAATATTCATTTGTTCCCGTCAGCTGTAATTTTTGTTGAAATATTGACTTGAAAGCTTGAAGAGAATCAACTTGTTAAATGATCACACGCTTTTTTTATCCACTTTAATGCAAATACCGAAAAAAAGGTTCCCATTACTTTGCGAATGAGGTTCCTATATACATAAACTTGGGACGATACGAATTTTTTTCGCTGTATGAAGCTGGGATTGGTTTAAGAGTGAAATTTCCATGACAAAGGAAAAATTACGAGTTCTTACTTAATATGATCAACGAACGTTTTTTTTCTTTAGATGAGATCTTGGGCCATCGAGCGAGTATTCTTGGAGCTGAAAGAACCGATTGTTTACAAACTAGGTCATCCAGGCGAACTGCAAATTTCAACTTAGCGCCGAGACGCCGTCTCCCCCTGCAACCACTACGGGCCACGGATAACATAAAATAGCGATACTTTTTGCCAAAAGCATCGGCAAAACTTAAACTTGACATTTTCTCAATGCGACGATAGAAACGGCACCGCCGCGCGGAATTCCTCGATATATATATTTTATATGTTCGGCTAAGAAAACGTCTCGTGTCCGCACAAGAATCATTAAAAAAACTCGTTGTCTGCACAAATAAATGTATATCGCAGTCAGAATTTCAGCAACCTTACATTTAACAGGCATTTTCTTGAGCGCGATTTTTGGTCCGCCTCAGCGCATGAATCTTTTATTTTCCCATTTCCCGAAGAATATAGACGGCGGAGAAGCAATGTTTACACACCAACAATACAGGAAAATAAACTCGGCCAACAATACAAAGAATAGCACTACTCTTTTCATGTATAACCGTGTATACGTATACACACCCCATAAACCATAGAAGATACACGGCATAGACAAGAGCACGAGCAATGCACCCCCACAGTCGCAGCAGTGAATGCAGTCACTAAATCAAGTAGTTATCCAGGAGAGTGAAAGAATAGAGATATGGCGCTCGCTTCACGGGCTGCCTGCCTCATGGCGGGCATCACTGACGATAAAGAACTGAATGTCCACTGTGTGTCAACCGGGTTTCTAAAGAGTGTATCTCTCCGGAGTCTGTGCTTCACTCGACGTCCTTTCACCGAGCTGACGAGATGACCGCGCGCCGTCCTCCATCCACCTTCCCCCATCCTCCTACCACCCTCGACGCCGTCTAATTCATCACGACGAGGCTCGAGTGACATTCGAAATGCATGAAGTGCGCTGCTTTCCCGACACTTTTCTTTGTAGCACGACGTTACGACATGACGAAGCAATTAGTTCGGCGGAATTTTATAGTCTTTACTTAGATGATTCGCCGTTTTATAGTGCGCACTATAAGCTACCCGATTTTTAGTGCCCACTTGGAGTTTTTTGTAATCGCTGTTTCAATATTTGACAACGTGGGAAGGAAGCTTTGCGTGCAGAATGTAGTAAAATTTCTTACGCGGCGCGGCACTAAGCGGACGTGTTTTCCGAAGTTATCCAGTTTGATGGCGTGCCAATTAAAAAAGTATTATTCCGCGCGGAACTTTTGGCAAATGGAGTTGAATTTTGCTCCATATACCGGCGATTGGACATGGTTAGTAAAAAACAAACACAGCCCTGCCGCGGGCGGTGGCATCGTACAAACGATGTTAATGCCCAGCCCCTCTGGTATAGAGTCAGTTTTACTGCCACGGCTTTCATGGGGCATTCAGGGACGATCTAAACCAACAAAACGTCATTCAGTCATTAGCCATGGATAAAAGCTATAAAGAGTGGGATTGTTTGCTTCACGAGCCAAACATTTTACTTGTACACCATCCCTTGCGGCGAAAGTTTTTGTGTCGGCCAGCGATACGCTAGGGGGCTGGCTCACCTAGATTTGCTCCTGCAGTCTAGAAAAATATGTATTGTGGATATCGAACACAACACACTGGACACTGCTCTTACTCGCTGCTTTTATGCAACGAAAAATTACAGCCGCAGCAGAAATTCGCAAACGACAATTAACCGTTTCGGATGCTTAAATAAGAAAAAAATTCTCCCCTTCAGCGCAATTAACGATAAATGCAAATGTTTGAAATATGAATAGAAGCGTAGTCCGTTGCGATCTGGTAAATTTTCAAACTTTCGGATAGTGATAACACGTAACTCATTCGATTTCTCGCGTTTGTTCGCGAATCGCCCGACGCTCTGGTCTGCCCGAGATGCTGCGGAAGCTGGATTCCATCGCATGCACACCATGATTTGTGTTTCCTGGCAGGACGACATGAAATCACCGATCTATGCAGCGCTGAAATAACAAAACGACTCTCGCTAGACCGATACCAGCAGCACTCAAGGAATGCGATTGGAAATTAGCCTCACCGATGAGATGCATTTCGCAGCGCGCTCGATTGGAATAAAAACGACGTCGGTGCAAGCGCAATGTGCAATGTGCAGTGTGCATACTACACAAGTCACATAGTCGCATTCCATAAAAGTCAGGCCCGCACAAGCACACTCGAGCCCCAGCTGCCTAGAAGTAGGCAACGTACGCAACGTTACAAAAGCCGAATTTCAAATTCTATGTCTCTTAGAAGATAGAATACGACTGAATGGAGGTTAATTGACATAATTAAAAGTCACGACTAATTCATATACCAGGGATCCGTGAAAAGGAGACATTTTGGAACTGACAAAAGTTGCACAAATTACATAAAAGGAGACATCACACAAACGCTTAGTTTCCTAAACTTGAAGATGAGAAGAACTTAGCACAAGACACATTATAGGGAAATTTTAAATACGAACAGCAATTCAGAGATTTAAAAGTGTCACAACTCCGAAGCAGCATTTTTCTATGTGAATGTTGGAGAGATGGCGAGCCCTGCACAGAGAACGGGGTGTGGATTGCAATCGAGATGCTTCTACACAAGACGCCGCTCTAATTAGTCAACAAGATTGAGGTCTTGCCGGGCTGAGAAACAAGCCGAGCCGGAACCAGCTGAAACCGCCGCGCGAGTCCCCCATCCATTTTCTGCCACGTGGTCCAGGCCGCAGCATCGCGGACACGGAAAGATTGGCCTCCGCCGCCGCCAGGTTCGATTGGTCGATTGGATGATTGGATGATTGGATGATTGGTTGATTGATGCCAGCCGTTTGTCAGAAACCGTGCGACGCCGACCGGCGCTTCGGTCGCGCCGACAAACGAGGCTTGTAATTAATTCACTTCAATGCTGTCACGCGAGGGAACATTGCCGCATCTTGCACCCCCCCCCCCCCCCCCCCCCCCCCCTCAGGGTGGGGGGGTGGGGAGGGGGCCGGTGAGTCGTCGGGGTGGCCGACTTCACGAAATAATCCGCCGCGTAATCTCCACAATTGTTTCAATAAGAACAATGAAAAGGAAACTTTATACATATATTCTAAAAAGTCTTTTTTACTCTTCGGCAAACTTTTAATGAAATTAATTCCGTAGTATAAATTTCCCTTAGAACGAGATAAAGCAGAGGAGGAGGAGGAGGAGGAGGAGAAGAAGAAGAAAAAAACGGTTCTTGCAGAAATTTGTTATCCAGCTCGAGCGAAAGGGGTTGGTTCTTGAATGCGGCACGACGGGTGGAAAATTGAAGTAGTTTTACTCTTTGACAACGACGAGCGATTCGTTTTGACCGGTTCCTTTCGTAGAACTTGAAGCCGGCACGCCGCTCGCCGCTCCGAAACGCTTGTTATTTGTTATCAAATTTGGGCCGAGTTTTTTGCGCTAATCACTCCAGCGTGTAAGCAGCAGCGATGTCGGGCTCGAGCGATTCAATACGGCGGCGTGGCGCGCATACAAGATTGATCGGCGAACACGCCGCCGCGGTGTGTGCCGCCGATAAATTCGCTAATAAAACAGATTTGTTACGCGCAACGAATCATTTCGCAGATTCGACATGACTGTTTGTCATGACGTTGTTTTTCTCCGTGGCCAGTCGGGTTTTATGTTTGCTTCGGTTGAAATTAATTTCGCAACTCGCGAAGGGTCGAGATCTGCAATGAAACCGTTTCGAGTCAATATTTATCAAGAGAATTCGTGACTCTGCGCACGGAAATCTGGTTTGCCCTGAAATCGTGGTCTGTCTTTTCGCAGAAGCAGAACCACTCGGCCCTGTACATGGACTAACCCAGGCCTCGGTCAATGGACAGAAAATTAATTTCAATAAAGGTCATGCAATGATTAATTGCTTCGAGCAAACATCTGTCCCGTTCCTGTTTGAATTGTACGTAAGTGTTTCGGTTAGTTTGGCTCTAAGATTTTGCACAAGCTGAATATTTATTTATTTATTTATGTTGGAGCCACTAGGGCTGCTTAAACTAAAACGAGAAAAGTGGACTGTATATTGGAGGAAATTCCCAATTTGCCTACCTTGTGACGCGCTGAGGGCGCCGGTTAATGTCTAGAGGTAAAGGGTGAATTAGGTAAGGCTTATAGGGAAGGAACAATAGGAGACAAGAACTTAGCTTGCAAGATGCGCAGACTTGGAGCTCCTTCGAATACACTTTCGAGCAAATACACTGATAAACGAAAAGAGAACTCGCGATAATCGAGGGTCGCGACCTGCCTCGACAGACTACCTGTCTGAATGCGAGGTTGAGAGTGGAACGGGTAGAACAGAACTGATCTGAATAAAACTGGCTGGCTCACCACCTCGTGAGGAGCGGGTCAAACATGACAACGGGAAAAAACCTAACTAAAAACCCACCTGAATCGAACAGGTAACCAACTAAAATAAAGAAATTACACAGACAGAAATGGCGCGAACATACCGCCCACCATGAACTAACCTCAAGTTCATTTAACGAAATGATACGAAAACCTAAAGGAACGATTAGGCAGGGGGGAGAGTGACCAGTTTATTCACTGGTCGCACCGTAATTCCATTAGACGTGCGAATACTGACGACGCGTGTAACGCCGTCTTGTCCAGGATGGAGTTCAATTACACGCCCAATGGGCCAAGAGAGAGGGCGAGTAGGGGCAACAAAAAACACGACATCTCCTTCTCGGAGATTGGGACTTCCACGCACCCACTTGCCGCGCTGCATCTGAGTATGAAGGTACTCACTAGACCACCGTTTCCAGAAAGCTTGATGCATTCGGCGAACCCGATGCCAACGGGAAACGTGGTTTGAATCGTCGGGCAAGGTTTTTTCGGGGGGAGCGATGAGAGGGGAGCCAATCAAAAAATGTCCGGGACTGAGGTAATCAGGACCTTCCGCCGGGTCGGAGGGGGTGGCACAGAGGGGGCGACTATTGAGCACTGCCTCAATGCGAGCAAACAAAGTAGCATACTCTTCGAAAGTATGAGGAGTATCAGAAATAAGGCGATGGAGAAGTGATTTTGCGGATTTCACTACCGCCTCCCATAGACCACCAAAGTTCGGAGCATAAGGAGGATTGAAATGCCAAAAAACGCCTCGTGCAGCAAGTGCGTCTGTTACAGCCGGTTCAGATTGACGCAAGAGATCGTGCATCTCACGCAGGTGGCGAGCGGCGCCGACGTAGTTTCGGCCACAATCTGAATAAATGTGCTCGGGGAGACCGCGTCTCGAAACAAACCTATCGAAGCAGGCTAGAAACGCCACGGTGGATAGCTCGGAAACCATCTCCAAGTGTACGGCTTTTGTGGCCATGCACACAAAGAGGCACAGGTAGCCCTTGCTACTGGGAGCGTTGCGTCGGCTACTGAATTTTACCGAAAAAGGACCAGCAAAATCAGTCCCAACATGTGAAAAAGCGCGCGAAGTTTGCACACGAGCGGCAGGGAGATCGGCCATGGGAGGTTGAAGCGGCCGGGCGCGAAACTTGTGACAAGTGATACACTTGCGTATGCGTTGCCTGAGCAAGCCGCGCAAAGATACGATCCAGAAATTCTGCTGGATGAGAGCCTGGACCGTTCTAGGGCCGGAGTGTAGTGACGTTAAATGGAAAGAGTCACATAACAGCGAGGACAAATGCGCTGTTTTAGGTAACAACACAGGATGTCTAGCCGCTTCGGGAAGAGAAGAGTACCGCAACCTACCGCCCACCTTGAGTACGCCATCCGGAGTGAGAAAGGGGTTCAAGGAAGCAATCTTGGAAGAAACTTGTTTCCATAGAGTAATTTGACGGATCTCAGTAGCATAGAAATGCTGCTGCGTAATACTAATGAGAATGTCCAAAGCATCCTGCAATTCCGATGGGCATAAGGGACCAATGGGTGCAGGAGTGCGATTGCGACGAGACAATAAGATGCGAGCGAAACGCACAACGTGACCATAAACGCGTTGAGCACGGAGGAGGGTGGAGTACTTGCGAAGCGGGTCAGTGAGGTGTTGGTCTTGATCAACGCGAACAGCGAGAGTTGCGACCAAAGGCTTCAGCTCGGGAAGATCGAGATCGAGATTGCAGGAGTGCGTGGCTCGGGGCCACGTGGAGATGGGTGAAGACAGAAATGAAGGACCACATTGCCAAAGAGGATGGGTTAACAATTCTGATGCGGATAAGCCACGGGATGCGCAATCAGCAGGATTGTCATGGGAGAGAACGTGCGCCCACTCGTCGGGTGCCGACTGTTCCAAAATTTCGACTACTCGATGAGCGACAAAGGTTTTCAAACGATGAGGGGGGGTAGAAAGCCACGCGAGCACGATAGTAGAATCGGTATACAATATGCTTGAATCCAAACGGAGATCTGCGAGCGCAGGTAAGGTGGCATTCAAAAGACGAGTCAGTAAGAGCGCCGCTGAAAGTTCGAGTTTGGGAATCGTCAGCGGCTTAACCGGAGCAACCTTGCTCCTCGCGCGAAGCAAGCTGACGTGGAAGCTCGAATCCGTGGTTGTGTGCAGATAAAGGACGGCGGCGTAACCTTTCTCTGAAGCGTCACAGAAACCGACGACCCGAAACACGCCAGGAGGGGATGGAAAAGGACGCGGCAATCGAAACTTGCCGAGTTCTGACACGTCAGCAACGGCTGAGTGCCAGCTGCTCGAGAGTTCCTTCGGCAAAGCGTCATCCCACTGCAACTGCGTGAGCCACAGCCGCTGGAGAAACATTTTTAACCAGGACACAAAGGGTGCGACTAAGCCCAGAGGATCGAAAATCCTCGCGATGTACGAAAGCGCAGTGCGCTTAGTCACTGGACCTTCGAAAGGCAAACCACGAAACGAGAATTCGTCAGAGCGAGGGTCCCACAACATCCCCAAGATCTTGATGCCTTGTTCCTCAGGGGAGAACACAAGCGGAATCTCAAGATGGTCCTCAGGCACAGCATTCAGGGCGTCAGGATGATTGCTGGCCCATTTGCGAAGCGAAAAGCCTCCACGGGCGAGGAGGGCTTGTAATTCGGACTGGAGAGCACGAGCCTGGGTTAAATTGGGAGCGCCAGACACAATGTCATCAATGTATGTGTGAGACGTAACAGCACGAGCTGCGAGGGGAAACTCATCACCTTCGTCACTAACTAATTGCTTCAGTACTCGTTGCGCTAGAAACGCAGAGGGAGTAAGCCCATAAGTAACGGTGTTGAGTTCGTACTCCACGATGGGGGAGTCGAAGGCTGGACGCCAAAAAATATGTTGAAAAACACGATCCGCAGGCCGAACCTGAATCTGGCGGTACATTTGTCGAATGTCTGCGCAGATGGCGATGGCGTGCGTACGAAAGCACGTGAGGATGCACGGAAGATCACCCTGCAACTTAGGGCCACTCAAAAGCTGTTCGTTCAGCGAGACGCCCCTGTCATCGGGTGCTGAAGCGTTAAACACGACGCGCAGCTTGGTGCTGGAGCTCGTGATTTTGTGAACGCAGTGATGTGGGATCACGTAGCTTGAGCTGGTTGTGGCAGGTTGCATATGCTGAGTCGTGACATAGTCTCGCATGAATTCAGTGTAAGCAACTTCGTGCTCCGGATTATTCCTTAAGCGCCGCTCCAAATTTACAAAATTGTGGAGCGCGGCACCACGGTTCGAGCTCAGATTAGAGCGCGCAGGCTTGAATGGAAGGGCGACGGAATAACGCCCAGTCAAGTCGCGTTTATGCGTGGCAAGAAAATGGTCCTCACAAAGCTGCGAATCCGGATCGACTTGAGGAGGACGAGCTATTTCCTCAGTCTCCCAAAACAATCGAAGCGTGCGCTCGAGCTCAGGTGAAGCAATTGTAAATAGAGACAGAGGCTCTGGAGAGTCCGCACGCTGCGACCGCACTGGACCAATCACAACCCAACCAAAGACAGTGTTGAGGGCAGAGGGAGCAGTGCCAATCATAATATCTCCAGACCTAGCCAGGATGTCTGGATATAAGTCAGCACCAATTAGGAACTCTATTTGATCAGGGACGTGGAACCTATCATCCGCGAGCAAGAGGCCACGGTAGCGATCAAAAACCTCAACGGGAACTTCCTGAGGGGGTAGTGCGTTTGAGATGGAGGACAAGACGAGTGCTTGAACACCGAGAGACGTTTCGGAGTGGTGACGCGAAGAGAGAGTGCAGTGCACCGTTCCGAATACGCGAACAGTCGAATGGCCGATGCCAGAGAGCTCCGAAGGACAAGAGCGGACTTTCAGACCTAATTGCTGACTGAGAGCATGAGTGATAGCGGATATTTGTGATCCAGAGTCAATCACTGCACGCACGGGATGAAATTGTCCGAAAGAGTCGCGTATCAACGCACGAACCGTTCCTAACAACGCAATGGGTTGATTTGCAACGATTCCATTCGCGCGACATGAGAGCGCTTGAGGGTGAGGGGGTGTATCAACTCGAGAGGGATGGTTGACAGTGGATGAAGCGACGATGGGCGCTGAGACTTGCTTCACATGCAACAAGGAATGATGCTCTCTACTATTACATGTGGAGCACGCACGCTGAGAAGCACATTGCGAGCGCAAATGCGCACCTAAACAATTGAAACACCGTTGCAGACGTCGCAGGGTGTTATATTTGTCGTCAACAGACAGCTTACCAAACACCGGGCAGCGATAAAGCGAGTGCGCGTCTTTGCATAAAACGCAGGCAGTGGATTTGACGACATTGCTGTGACCCACGGACTTACTGTCGTAACTAGTCGACTTTTCCGCCCTTGCCGTTGTGGTTGTCAACAATGAGTTAAAACGTTTCTTAGCGACGGGGTGGTTGTCAAGTCCGCACAATTCAAGAGTGCGAGTTGCCTGGGTTACGAACTCAAGCAATGACTCAAAAGTAGGAATGTTGATGCTGGACGCAGCTTTATTTTCAAATGCCTTACGCGTCTGCATGTCCAACTTCGAAAGAGCTAAAGAAAATAGCAGAAAATTGGCTAGATCAAGGTTGTCAATAGCTTTGAGAGAATCAACAGCCGTTTTGTGAACCCTAACAAAATGTTGTAGTTCACCATGAGACGAGGATTTCAGCGGAGTGAAATCGAAGAATTGCTGGATGCTGAAGTTAGCAATCAAACGAGGATTTTCATAGCGAGTCGTGAGCGCTTTCAGAGCAAGAATATAGTTTTGCTTCGAGATAGCAAAACCCGAGACAGTAGCTAGCGCAGTTCCAGACAGAGTGACGCGTAGATAGTGAAATTTCTGTAGATCATCCAGAGACGCGTTATCGTGAATCAGGGAAGTAAACAGGGCAATATATTCTGTCCAACGATTAATGTCTCCTGAGAACACCGGGAGATCAATTTTCGGTAGTGAGGTCAACGTCATAGGATTTGACGTGGTGACCGTTCGATCAACTACACGCGAAGCATCGAGTTGCTGCAATAGTTTTAAGAAGTGACTTTGTGCGGCATAAAACAATGTCTCGAAACTGGATTGAATGGCTTCGACTTCGAGCGGTTTATTAGGCGGTACAACTTTGGAATTCAGTTTGATTATTTTAGCCTGTAGGGTATCGAACTCGCTTTCGATCATTAACATTCGTTCATAACGAGGTTTAGCTTGATCGACACTGTTGACATCCAATTCCAGAAATGCGTCATAGCACCGCTGTACGCGAGCGAATAATCCTTGGCGGCTCTCCGTAAAAGCCTTCAAATCTTGCTGCTGAGATTCCATTGCAACTACACGAAGTACAAAGAAATACGAGAATGAAACGAGAGAAATCTGAACACGACGAAAATGTGTACAGAAACGAAACAGAAACAATTAGGCCTACGTAAATTACGCAACGAGCGTGCGTACAGATACCGAGAATAGGCCAAAAAAACCGGTGACTCACCGTGCCGAGTGACGTAGCAACCACGAGGTGGAAACGAGACGAGAAATGCCAGTGCAAGAAAAAGGGGAAAAAACCCTAAAACGCTCCGGCTCGAGGGACCAAATGTTGGAGCCACTAGGGCTGCTTAAACTAAAACGAGAAAAGTGGACTGTATATTGGAGGAAATTCCCAATTTGCCTACCTTGTGACGCGCTGAGGGCGCCGGTTAATGTCTAGAGGTAAAGGGTGAATTAGGTAAGGCTTATAGGGAAGGAACAATAGGAGACAAGAACTTAGCTTGCAAGATGCGCAGACTTGGAGCTCCTTCGAATACACTTTCGAGCAAATACACTGATAAACGAAAAGAGAACTCGCGATAATCGAGGGTCGCGACCTGCCTCGACAGACTACCTGTCTGAATGCGAGGTTGAGAGTGGAACGGGTAGAACAGAACTGATCTGAATAAAACTGGCTGGCTCACCACCTCGTGAGGAGCGGGTCAAACATGACAACGGGAAAAAACCTAACTAAAAACCCACCTGAATCGAACAGGTAACCAACTAAAATAAAGAAATTACACAGACAGAAATGGCGCGAACAATTTAATTTATTTCAGCATTTCAGCGCGTTATTTTTTTGATAAATACTTTTCGGTGAAAACCAAACAGTTTCAACCAATGTTAACTTGTGGAATTAACCCAGTTTATCAGATATTTAAATGTAGAAAAATATCTTCTGGTCAGAAGTTGAATCTCTTTCATGTTTAAAACTTTTGTTTGAAACTGCATCCACATCGAAAAAGGCCACCGGTGTCAAAAAGATTTCAACTCATAAAACGACGTGTCTATTCAAGATACCCCGAGATTTTACCAAACCACCCAGCCCCGATTAAATGAGGCAATGATGCGTCTGGAAAGCCATTAGGTCCAGGACACGGAGTAAGTTTGACGAGAACTACTGCCCCTGCGAGACTTGCATCGAGATAAACAGAGATATTGGAGTTATTTAAAAGTCTTAGAGGTCCCGACTTCGTTACAAGATGCGGGCGAAATGGGCTACTCGTGGGAAATCAAAAAGTTTGATCATCTCATAGTGCAGCTAAGAACGGATAGATTCTTTTGCTGGCATTGGAAACGGCTTCTTTTCTTCATACCTTTGATTCTTTCCTGCTTTATGCAGGGGCATAAAGTTATGCTTGCAGAATTTTTCGGCACAGATTGCGAGCTCATTTGTTTTTTATTTTTATTTTCGAGATGAAAATATCGAAATAAAATCGATGAGAGAATAATGGAAAACAAGCAATTCGTGAGGGGATTTGATCCTTCAGAAAAGATGGAAAATGCAGGGAATAATGAATTTCCTGTTCATATTTTATGCATAAAAATTTCCACGGGAAAGCCCTGGGTAGGTAAATGAAAAGATATTCGAATCTGACAGCATGCAGACAATCCCGTTAGCAATAAAAAACACGCGATATTATTAAAAATTCCCGCTACGGAAATCAATTCGAATTACAAACTAGATTGACTTCATTTTTTATTTACTTCCTTGCAAAAAACCTCGCTGATCCAGCTTACGGATGACATGTTACTAATAACAACAGACAATAATATCAGGCTAGCAATTTACGAGATCTTAAATTTATTGAAACGTATGATACGTATGAACATATAGATACAAATGTAAAACCTGGAATTTAAACAGAATTTAGTTTATGAAACATCACCCAGAATAGTTTTAAATCGACGATCCCAAAATCTCATAATTTTGGGTTTGTAACCGTGATTTAATTACTTGCTGTTTAATTTGTTTTCGTAAATTTTTCAACTTTTATCTCCCACAAGTCAAATCTTGTCATCTCCAAAACAAACAAAAAAAACGACGATTCTATTTAATTCCTTAAGCATTCCAAATACCATCTACGTGAAGTTTCCAAGCAGCCAGCTAAGCGTGAATTTCCAAACCAACGATACTTCAGGAAACTTAACTAAAAATAAATCCTTATAATATAGAAGAGACATTTTTTCCCAGAAATGCATCGCTGTGAAAATCTCTCGCATCTCCCTGTCTCCCGCGTCTCAAGTTGAAAGAAGCAACGCGGCAATCGAGAATTAACCCCCACGGTCTCATCCTCATCCTCATTCTCGAGCTCGGCACATTACGGCGCCAGCCATCTCGTCATCGACTCCAGCAGCCTTGCTGCATGCACACGGCAGCAGCAGCAGCAGCAGCTACTTTGAATAATGTACTGAGCAAATCCTTTGAAGTTCTTTGACGACTTCACTTACACGATTTTAAGTGCCACCGACTGTAAGTACGTCCCCCCCCACCCAGCAGCCCCGCCAACCCCACCCACACCAAAGCGCGGTCGCTTCGTCTTTCCATGCCTTCTCATATTCATCTTTACTTTGCATCAACCAAGAGCCGCGCCAAAGTCGACCTTTTCGCTAATCGGCGATGGTCCACCCTCATTACGGACAGGTGGGTGCGATATGCGTGGGTTACGTAATGTATCCTTTTCGTGAATTGGCATGAATGGAGTGACAAAGTTATTCCGTACTTGGGGTTGGATAATACTAGCATTGACGTGTGGGGGTAGTGGATTTCAGGGTCTCAAACTGTGAAACTCAAACAGCAGGATTGGTCTTGGAGCTAGATCAGACGTGAAAAGTTATTAAAATTCTTACTGTATATGAACGCAAAGTTATAATTTTAAAATTTCTATATCTCTAAATTTCTACATAAATTTATTTTCTATAATTTCTATAATTTCTATATTTCAATTTCTATAAAATTAATATTTCTAAATTTCTAGATATAAATTTCTATAATAATTTCTAAGACTTTTTCGATCGACTTTTGGAACACTTGCCGGCCGCAACTTGTAGATTATTAAAATGTAATGAAGGCGTCACCGGCTTTTTTAACAGACTTGAAATTAAGTGATCGCACCCTCGTCCGGAAGGGGGCGTTTACTCCGCCACCTTGTTTGATTTACTACGCAAATGTTAGCGTCGGTTTTTTGCAGCTCCAGCCCGCTGCGTATAGGCACACAATTTCAGCGGGAAAATTTCTCGAAACGATAGCAGAAATTGTAATCTTTCCGATCTACAAGGTAAAAATACAAGAGCGAAGCACTGGATGCAAAACCATCTGGCCGTAGCACGCATGCCCGATACGCGAACTTTCTGTGAATTCATGAAAAACGAATGAGATGCAAAAAAAAGTGGGCGAAAACGGCGTGCGTAGGTGAAACGAGGCTGAAAAGAATCGGGCTGACCGATACGCGGCCGTGGCTTGTTTCAATTTGAATACACACAGCCAGCGTGGCCGGGAAAAATGGCAACAGTTTGATAGGCGGTCCACCCAGCCACCCACCCATGGCCTCGGCTCACCGCACGGAAGAGTTCGCTTCCTCCTCCAGCAACACGGCTCTGAGCTACAGGACACAGCTTTCGTGTGGGAAACCTGCCTTTTGAATGAATGCCCGACGACTGGGACATCACACACTCTAGCTTTCAGAAATGTCCAGTCTGAATGTGTTTTAAGAGTAGGTTACACCGACACATCTGCAAGTGATCTGAGTTTGTTACGAACAAGGATTATATTATGATGAGAGTCAGTTGTGTGAAAAATTTAATGAATATATAAAAAAAACTTGGAAATTGAAGTGAGGAGCTTTTCTTATATTTATTCGTGAGTCTCGCTCTTTCTCAAGGGTCCATAAACAAAACAACAAGAATCATAAAAAACAAGGATCATCTTCATATGTTTCCTTTTGGAAGTTACGCTGCAGAAGAAAAACTGTCATTTGGTTTTTGTGATTTAATTTAGAAAATCCAGCGTATGCAATGTTATAAGTTCTCCATTTGTATTGAGAACAATAGCAAAAAAAAAACTATAATAGTGTGAATTTAATCCTAAATTCAAATACTCGTTGAATGTACGGTATGACAATGATTATTAGAAACGAAATATCATAAAACTATATTGATTTTTCATTTGCACGAAATCTGCTTTAGAGTGCATTTCTAGTCCACGACTACCTGACGCCCCGCCTGAATTATTTTCACTGAAAATACATCGCATCTTTAAACCCACCGTTCAAAAGCCATCCGAAAATCACACTCCAAAACAGACACCACACAATTTCCGACCGTACACCCGTGCCACATATCGGCTTCCCACGGCCAATCAACGATTTTCGCAACGTCCTGCCTCCGGCCGCTGCGCTGCAGCTTTAGTCACCCACACACACACCCACACCCTCACACAACGCAATTCGCCCTCCAGAACATATTTTATCCGCTGCCCCAGACCAGCAGTCTGCCTGCAGCCTCTGTTTTTCCCGTGAACTGATCCGCGATGATGGTGATTCGCTCCAACGGCGTACTCTCTTTGCCGAGACCCCCGCCGCCGCCACCACCGCCGCCGCCGCCCCAACTACCGCCACAGCCACCGTCCATATCGACCTCCGCAGCTTCTCCGAGCGAGAGTGTGCCGATTAGAGTAAAACTCTCTGCCCGCTTTATGCCACGGAGCAGCGCGTCGCTGCAGGTTCGACGCCGACGCCGCCGATGCCGCGTGCTAAGTACAGGAACACTCCGGCTGGACTCCGTTGATTACATTGCATTTCACTCACGACATGCACGTTGGATATGGAGGCGTCTCGATTGAGGCATCGGATTACTTTGAACGCTGACCTTGAGCTGCGACTGGCTTGATGGGAACGTAATTGGCAAAATGTCACCGTGCTTTCCGCTGAATTATAGGAGATCGCGAGTGAATTTACAACTATAGCCTCATCAAGGATCGATGCCATATTGAGATTAACTTCTGCTGAAGGGCGAAATGCTTTCGAAGCTTTCACCCTAATGACCCAGTCTTCACTACCAGTTCTGGAGCCTTTCCCGAATAAATCAAATACACACAGTGGTGCAGAATGAAATAATCAGCAAGGCTAACAGAGATAATTCTCATCGGAATTTTATACTTTGCACGTTAATGATTTCAAAGCAAGTTTTATGCAAATAAATAAATCAAAATTGTGAAGCAAACTGTACTTTGGGGGTGACCACACTAGTGACAGACATTGTCCATGTGACGTTGAACGGTTTTGACAGGATGAAGTAAATTGGCAGTTAGTTTACTAAACTTGCACAGCTACATTATATAATTCCTTTTGTTCGTGTAGCGAATGTAAAACTTTGTAGTTGCAAGTTAAAAATGTAAGCGTCTGTCTAGTTACTTGCTGTGATTGGCTTCGCCGAGTTGCCTGCCGGCGAAACGTGGTGTTGTTGTTACATCAAATTATACGCTCAGTGCTGATTGGTGCGTTCGAAATCATATTCTAATTACTGACAATGCAATTGACTCAACCACTCAAATGTTCTGAAACCAGCATTCGGAATTTGCTGTCAAGAGAAAATCTATATGGTGCATTGTCATTTTGTTATAGTGTAGGTACCATACCACGAGTTTGTAGCTGTACACCTCTTAATCCATGTAATCTATCTGAGAGATCTTAAAATGAAATATGTTACCAGCTTTAACGCGGGTTTAAAGAAAATGTACACGGCAAGAAATATGTGTTCCAATTTCTGTTGGCTTTTTGGCCCCATATAAACGCGTTTTATAATAAATTTCCACGAGTTAGAGATCATATATTAGACATCACTGAGCTAGCGTGTTATTATTTTCTATTTAATGTCAGTAATATATGCCAGCGCAGTTTCTTGTTTCCACATAATTTGAATTAGTTTGCATTTTGCCTGCCATTGCGACGAAACTTTCATCACATCGCCATTTGGCGAAATGCTACACATGCAGAAAAAAATACAAAACGCAGCAATTTTCCTCCCGCTTGTTTGTGTAAGAAAATTCTGCGGGAAACTGTGTGTGTGTGGGTGTGTGTGTGGCTTATGACGAGGCAAATCGCTCATGAGAACACAGAAGTCGACTTATGAATTCGTCGCGTGGTGGCGGGACAATATCCATTACATATCATCTCGCATTGTGCAAACAGAACTCACGGGGTGGAAGGGGGGGGGGGGGGGAAGTTCAATAATTCGAATCGCGGAAAGCTCGAGTTTCTTTCTGCGTCTGCTGCACCGAGACGGCCGGAGCTCAGACAACTTGTGTAATTAAATTGGGTTGATCGTCTCGCGAGACTCGATGCGAGTTCAATTTACTTAAAATATCGCCGAGCAAAGAACGGAAACATACCGACGCTAAAGTAACGACCTGTACGCCCAACTCGTAACGTACTTTGTATGAAACGTATAATATAAAATGTAACAGATTCATAATATCAACTGATTCATTCCTGTTTGTGAATAGAATGCATGCTGCATTTAACTTCTATTCTAATCGGGATTTTTGCCAATTTATCTGAACGATACTAGATGACTAATGCATTAGTGTTCCACGCAAACTAGGTTAAAAGTGCACCGCGTTTTTCGCCCACGACTCGCAAAGCGCTATTAAGTAAATATTAGGGCGTAAAATTTATCGCGCTCGCTCACGTTGATGAGGTGCGCTTAGAACAGTTAAAAAGATGCAATCAATTCCTGAGTGCAAAAGTGCATAATATTTTTCCAGCACTCTATAGAAATAATTTTCGCCCAACGAATCGCTGCCGCCCACGGATCGGAAATCAAGTCGACGAGATGCAACGGATACAGCCACGAGCACACACAAATGCATTCCCAGATCGTTTACCGACCGGCCAATACACGCGGGAGCCTAGAGCGCAAAACGCCCACGAGAAATAACAGGCGATAGAAAAACACCGCGCGACAAAAGGAAAATTGCCCCAGTCTTTCCACATTCGATTTGACTCGCCCAATGCCTGGCTGGGAGATGAAAAGAAAAGAACGCGGTGACACGCTGTTCGCATGCGTTTTGGTTACTTAGCGGCGACAGAAAAAGCGCCGGGGACGATGATTTCGCGTCGAACGAACTTCTCATACAGGATATATCGTAGCCGGGGGGTACATGCACAAGAATGATTGTCGACGCCGAGGCCCCGGGTTCGGAATGGGAAATAAATGACTTGCCATTCTGGTCGGCCGGTGTTCGGGGATCGAGATCGTTTAGCGGCGGGCGGCGGCGGCGGCGGCGGCGGCGGCGGCGGCGGCGGCAACAGCAGCGGGTGCTCGCAAATGGCCCGCTCAAATCTTGATCCGACTGTGCGGAAAAGAAAAGAAACTATAAATTCCCTCGCAAAAAAAGGAAAACTAAATTACGTGTTTATAATGATCTGGCCAACTCGGGCCCTCGAAGCGAAAGACCGCCGCTGAGGTATGGAATGTAATCAAATAATTCCTGAAACGGCTGTTTCTGAAGGAGGAAATAATTCCGCTGTTGTGCAGCCAGCATTTATCTCGTGCGGCGTCATCGGACGAATAACAATCTGCGGAAATTTACCGCCATCGTCTTCGCCGCGTATCGCGCACATCTGCTCCTTATCTTCCTTCATTACTGCCCGACCACTTACTCGAGAGGTAACGACGTCATAAGCCTCAGTACATAAAGGCACCTCGTGAAACGCACACACACACACACACACACACACACACACACACACCCTCACACACAATACACGATGAAAAGTCGCTTCCATCTGCGCTAGGTAAGGCAATTGATCCTCGCGCCCACACATGTAAAATTATATTACGAAGAGATATAAAAAAAAATTAGAGAAAATTAATGCCACTCCGGAAATCTTGAGCCGGGGCTGCAAATCCTTTGTGGGGGTTGAAAAGAATAGGTTTACGAGGTGCGTGGCTCGGTGCAAGAACGGGTGATCGTGTTTTTGGGGGTGCAGAGATGCGTGACCGACTTTATGCTCGCACCCCCCCCCCCGACCCGAATTTCTAGCTTGTCGTGCGTGCCTGTGGGGAGGGTACGTGCGTCTTAAGGGTTCACCTCATAACTCTTGCTACATTTAATCTATATTCATGAATGTGGTGGATTTGCCGACGGACATTTGGGTTCACAGAGTTCGGAACTGTGCTTTGAGAAAGTCGGCTAGTGTGACAAGTTGTTACACTACAGGTGGAGAACAACATGCTGTTTGTAAGATTTTTGTCAAATTTTTATCAAGAGAGAAAAAAATTAACGGATTGGATATCAAGGTCAGTGAAAAAAATATACTGACTTTTTAAGAAGTCGATTTAAAATTCTAGTAGCATTATACTGATCGGAATTTAGAAATGTTTGTTAATTTTTTTTTTTTGGAAATAGAGTTACTTTTGTAAGAAAAACACAACACAACTTTTCAGTAAAATGATGTACAAATCACATTTTAGTCAGTGAAACTGAAGGGAGTACGGTTGCTCATAATCTAAAAAGACTACTTTATCAGAGTCGGTTGAGCACCGACGAAGTTTTCCGCTAAATTTTGAAGTCAGAGAAAATGCCTCCGCTTCAAGCTAAGCGACCAAGCGAGTGAAAAAAGAAAATTCTTTCTAAATTTTCCTCGAGATACCTTAAGTTAAACTTGACAAACTGGTTAGTGAATAAAGCGTATAGTAAGAAAAATGTATCTTGCCAGCATTTCGCGGTTTCTATGGCACCGGGATACAAGGAAAGAACGCGAGAGTTTTGTAGCTCTTATGAAATGCAAAGTTTAGAGCATTATTCGCCTCGGCACAAAGCGCAAAGTTTGCCGCAAATCCACGCGCTTCGAAATCCACACACAGCCCCTCACAATGTTTCTTTTCAGCTTTTTTTCCTCGTCATTATGTTTAATGTTTCTTAAAACTCAACTTCTCGTTACTTTTTAATAGACTCGCTCCTCTGGAAGGAAACTTCATAACAGACATATTAACACACTTTTAAGTACACGCCATGACCGTTACAGCCTAGGCTAGTTTAAGAAACGCACAACGATATGAGACCAATAAACTTGCCCTAGTAAAAGCTGTGAAACATAAAAGATGTATATACACAAGCACTTGAGCAACCTTTGGTTCCAGCGCGGTTCACAACGACAAGAAACCACTGCACTGTTCCATTTTTTATATCTTTTTGCCGATCAAAGACTCACCATTACCCCAAAACTCCAAACGACTTAATGCACATATATATATATATATATTATTTTTTTATCATTCTCTGTCACAAAGGTAGAACAGTATTTTACTTTTTTATCTAGAATATAATCCCACCCGCGGCCGCTAGGGGTGCTTCCTACTCCACCCGGCCATCCAAAAAGCTCATCGCTATACACATCGCTATACTATAACACACCACCACCTCAACCCTTCCACCCACGCCCGGGCCGAACCGGGCCAAAAACTATAAAAGTAGGACTTCATTTTGTAATCCAGTCACAGCCAAAGCCGTCGGGGCGAATGCGTGTCAGTTACAACCACCGGGCATTAATTCTTGAAACGTTCTGCGATGTCCTGCTATCGGGTAAAGTCGATCTTTTCTGCGCCCGGGGCGAGGCCGGGGCATGCATGAAGCCCACATGGCCTCTCTATAATTCAGTGCTATCACTGTTCATAACTTAACGCATTGGTTTAGCCGCCGGAGAGGGCTGGTGTCGGTCCGCAGCCCCGTGAGACGGGGGTACGTTTTACATGGCCGACGCTATAAGGATAAAAGTGTAATGGGTTATGTATAACGTGGGTGGATGAGGGTAGCGGTCGGGAATCAGACTGTGAGATGTTCTTAGGTTTCCGTCTTGATGGATTGTCTCTGCACAGCGTCGAGTGCATGACGAACGTCTGACGCTCTACGTTTTGACTTTTCCGCGCGAGGGAGAATGTGTCTGGAGACGGGGACGCGACGGGGAGGCAGACAAGCGAAGGAGGATATTTCTTGGGGAGATTTCCCGGAAAGCTCGCCGTTTTTCAGCCGGGGGAAAATTACAAACTTGAAATTTTATGTCAAATCTACTGGAGATAAGCAAAGAATTTGAAAACTAATATATTCCCCGAGTGTATTGTCATTGTGACAGTGATTTTCTATCTGTGAACGGTATAATTTAATTTCAATATTGCATTTGAGTAATGAAAAAAGTAGGAGTTTTATTCATAGGGAATATATGTACTCGTACATATTTGCCATTTATGCATGTATGCCAATAGAACTTTAATGAATAAAAAAAACTTTAAATATAAACAATGTTATTGTAAACTTATGGCCATGTTTATTGCCTGTGAGCGATTTGTCATCGCTATAAACAACCAATGAAGTATATTCAATGCAATTGAATGGGTTTAAATAATAACAGTATTGTTAGGTTAGCATGTGACAACATGTGGCAATGTCCATCAAATGTAATGATATGCCTCATTAACTATTACTAAGCATTAAAATTAAACACCACGAGTACATCATTAAGCAGGCAACTAATGCAAAACCTGTTTGCCTCGAGAACATTAATGTCGAGTGCCCCTAGACGCAACCCACAGAGCAAAACATGGCACCTCCACCATAAAAATAATAATAAAAAACAAGAAAACGGGGTCACAGCTGTTGCCAAAATGGTTATGTGTACGGCAAAGCTATCAATCATAGTCTCTTTCAATTGATACGTATCGCTCGTGATCGCTATCATAACACAGTTACACGTTGAACATGTCAGAAGGTCGGTACACAGTTTTGCAGCGCTTCGAGTCCCAGCGGGGTTGACAAATAAGCCTGCTCACGGAAAGTTTGTCTCGAGTCCTGCCAAGTTAGCGACACCTGTTTAATGCAAAACGGGTAACTGCACGGGACACGGAGTGCTAGTTCAGCCGGCATCATGCTGTTCCTGTAATGCTTAGACGAGCGCTGGGAATTCGTTAATGAATTCGTCAATAATTATAATGAAGGCCATAATTAATCACCGATGGCAAGAAAATGTGTGCATTGTTTGTTCCTTGTAACACATGAAATTTCGATCGACAGTGACTTCGTTAATGACATTCTGTCAGCGGATTTATTTGAAAATTACGGCAGGTAGATCCTTTGCTTAGGAGCTTGTATACTTGGTTTCGAATAACTTTCGGCACGACTGTTGCAAAACGCAAAAATTCAAAGACGTGGGAAAGCTTTGGGCATAAGTTTGGTAAATAAAGAGAAGTGCATGGAGAAATAAATTCGAAATTATTCTTGAAAACATTGCCGCCAGCCAGAAGAAAATATTGAAAGACAACTAAAAACCATACAGCAATACTAAAAGAGACAGGTTTGATTCTAGTAAAGAAGAGCAATGCCAAAAGAAGATGTGTCGTTGATTTTGGGGTTACTATTTAAGTCTAGAAATATAAACCGGAAAAAAATGGACAGCCGCCTAATTTCTGAACCAGTTTAGTTTTCCGATTTCTTGGGGAACGGGCATCTCCCGACTTAGAAAAAAGATTCCACGTTTTCTTACTCAATTTCCGGCCCTCTCACACAGCTAACACCATCGCTAATATACGCCGCCGAGGTCGAGGTCATCAGACCCGCGTCTCTCTGCGCAAACCTCGCAAAGGGTCCGCTTCCCTTATCACCACGACGGATCCCCATTTCAATTTTCCATCCACCCCATTTCGCCGTTTATTATAATGACTCAGCAGGCCAATATCCCGTCTCGTTCGCCGAGGTGGTTGCACATGCAGAAAACGAACAACCAATCCGGAAATCTTTGTGGATCAGCGAATTCAATTGAATCCCTCCTCAGATCTTCGGGTGTGGAACTCATTTGAAAATCTTTAGATGGCGCTTGTCTTTGCATTGTCTGACATTGTCTGTCAGTCGCGGATGTGGAATAGAGGCTGCCAATCGCAGAGCGGGTATTATCTCGCATGTTGGGTGCAAGTGGCGGAGTACTTATATTGCTCTGATCTCTGAACTCATAGTGCTGAAGGTGAAGCGCGCGCTGCGCAGGCTTGAGATGAAAACACACGCCGCCGTCGGCGGTATCAACGATTGATTACGATGCGAATGCTGGGTAACTCATTTCAAGCGTTTTTAGCGCAGCAAACGTGCAGCTGAATAGAGCGGTGTAAATGAAAATGTGTTCATTGGAAACGTGTTCCCTGTCTCTAGATATTGATTGGACGCGCTAGGATTGGTATCTCGGTGCTTCTAACCAAAGTCACCTTAATTAGAGTTCTCTTTATAAAATTCTCAATCGTCGCACGTTGGACTCATCTATCAGACGTCTGGTAGAACTTTTGTCAACTGCTTTGATTGTAATTATGAGGCATTTTCATTCCTCTTCAATTGAAAATGGAAATGCATTGACAATACAAATTCATTTTCAGTTTGTTTGATTCTCACTTCTATGAGACATTCTTGCAAGTAAGGTAATAAAAAATAAAATAAAATGATCGAATGATCTGTTTTGTAAAGAGACGTCGGAAAATGTGACATCTATTAAAATTCACGAATTTCCCATCGTTCAGGAACTATCCCCGAATACTATACGCGCTGGAGGTAATCAGCACGATATGACGTGTGTACCCGTGTTGTAACGAGGAAATCCTAGCGGAAATCTATCAATATTCTATGTCAGGGCTTTGTTTTCGCCTCGTATTACTCGAGCGGAGAAAGTTTTTTTGCACGCCAAAACATATCGTCTAAGGATCTCATCTGGTTCGGTTCTCACGAGGAAGCAAAACAAAAACTATCTAAAAAGATGTGGCCTAATCCGCACTGGAGAATATTCGATGTCGGCGAGAACGGGGAAGAGGACGAGGAGGAGGACAAGGACGACAGTGTCAGACGGGATTCTTTCTTCGACAAATCCGAGCAGAATGCTGGCCCTGCTCAAGCTTCTCCATTATGCATGCAGCATGCTCTATTATCGTAGGTCACTATGACTCCAAATTGAGATGTAGTGCGCGGGTGCAACGGCGCCGGTGCAATGAAATATGTCTCTTATTATGTTCATTTGGAGTTGAATAATATGAAAACCCATTTCGAACCCTTTTCTGAAAACAAAAAAATGCAATTTCTAGTACTAAATAAAATGCTATCTCAAAGCAAAGAGAATGGCTGTCTGTACGGGTTGATTCGTATAAGATGTAATAGTTTTAATAATAAGTAAAACATTCACAAGTCACACCGTTAAAGAACCAGCAATGACCTAGATTTCCAAATGCAAAATAAGATTTTTAGGAACCAACATCCGATCAAATAAGAAGCTTCACTGCTGCGTTATAAAAAAAACGTACACAAATATTTCTTTCCAATATGTTTTTTTCGAAAAATTTTCGTTTAATTGGTCCGGGCGCTGTTGGTTTTTCAACTCTGTTCACTCAATACACGCCGAGCTATTGGAAAAGTGATTTCCCGTGGAAAGATTCTCAAATATTTGCCAAAAGTTTTATTCTCCACCGGATCTTATCTCTGGTCGTTCTTTTTTCCACGGTGCCGAGTCAGAAAAAACGTCTTCGAGCTTCGCGCGGCCATCGCCAACTTCCCACAGCTTCCTTAAATGAATTCACCTAATATTTGCTCGGTTCTAATGCGACCCAGTAGCAACAGGATTCACTTAGAGCTCTCCCCCAACTCGTGTTTAAATTTCACTTCGACCCTATATCCACTTCTACCGAAAAGAGCCCTTAATCGTATTAGCTCCAAAGAAACATCAACGTTACAAATCTTGTAGCTGCTTCTTGTTCCACCGTTAGATTAAAATCACTAATATTATAATAGCAAGAAAATATGCCATCAATTAGTTCGGTCCAACGTTTTCCATAGCACGCTTTATCTGACCAATGTATATATATATATAAATTGAATATATTCAATTCGCCGGCGTGCTTTTATTTTATTAGATTCTCACGAACTTCACAACACAGCACGCGGTCACTGTTTGAACTCATAAAAAAAAGTCAAGCACAGCAATACTGGCTCATACATCACACGTACCTCCGCATTCAGCAGCAGCAGCAGCAGCAGCAGCAACAGAAACGGCAGCAGCAGCCGCACTCCAAACACATTTCCCACATGATTACTGCAATTATAAATTCGAGTGGCAAGCTGTGAAAAGCATGGCGCAAGGCTGCACACAGAACTGCAATTGTCTGCCATCGAGACTACAAACGCAGTGTCCATGTTTGTCTGGAGCCGCCGCCAAAGCAACACGAGTACCGAGTCGGTCGCCACCAAGGATAGTTTAGTAGCTGATAACATGGTCGCCACCAGAGATACTACAGCCTTTAGTAACCTGGTCACCATCGCCGCTAAACGCTGCTCACATGGTTTCCGGTCTCGCGTCTACCGCCGCCAGCTTCAATCGGCGACCGTCGCACCACAAAGGACAGCGAATATCGCGGCTGATACGACGGCCACGTGCGAGCCACACGCTAGATAGCACCACGAGCACATCGCGCCTTCACCTTAATTGGAATTCTTTTACCGCAGCGTCTCTCACAAGAAGCGAGTGAGATGCATATAGGGATGCGTTGAAGAGAGTGGAGTGATGCCGAAATAACGGAGTGCGTGTGTGTGTGTGTGTGTGTGTGTGTGTGTGTGTGTGTGTGTGTGTGTGACAGGGAGAGAGCTTTCCGATCTCTGTGTGAGAAATGAGCGTAAGATTAAATTGGAAAGAGCGCGCAAGGGTGATTTGCTCAAAGAATCTTTGCAAAGGCATGCACTATTATTATGTCGGGTAACTATGGCATTTTTTGTATCACATGATCAATAAATTGTCTTTCCACATCCGGTCACGCTGAGGACGGCACCGTGTCTTTGTCGGAGACTGTAATAAGGATCGCGCGAATCCAGCGCGCAGTTTCCTGCATCGTCGGCGGTCGCATTTGTTGATTGACAATGCGTTCGAGCACAAAGCACTCTCGAAGGAAATGACGCTGACACTCAGGCGGTTATGGGGAATCGCTCATTAAAAGCAGATTAGCCACTATACAGTTCGAGTTAATTGTAGGTTTTTATTGAGTTGATTTGGTTATTATAATAGGCTAGGTGGTGACATACGTTACAACACCACTAGCATCGAAGTTAAATGGAACTATTTCGATTTCGCGTTTGAGCTCAACTCATTGCAGTTCTACCACAATGTAATCAATGCAATATATTGTAGAATGCGCAACTAGAGCAGCACAAACCTAAGCTCCAGAAGCCTCATAGCCAACAAATTGATTGCACCAACATCCAATAATTATTACATCCGCGAAGCAACTAACACTGTGCCGGGTGATAAGGCATCCCGCGTTGCCCATTACACCGATCACAAGTTTGTGAAAATTTCCTCAGCGCCAGCACGAGCAGCGACACGTTGAGTGAATTAGCCGCGGCGTCACCTCCCCACACGCACGTTTAATCAGCGGCGGCGTCAGAGCGCGCGGGGCGCGCAGATTCCGGCCGTATTTCATCGCCGTATAAGTAATACAATAAGAATTGAGTGATAGCCGAGCGGGTGGCAGCCTCACATCCTGTCTACCTGTGCGTGCTGCTGCCGGTGGGGGCGGTTGCGTCGAGGGGCGGCCCACAGCTGTTGAATGATGGGGGTGGTGAGGCCGGCTTCCCGTCCCCCGGCCCCCGAGGGGTGGCACGGCAAGCTGTACGCACCCGGCGGGGCTAACGCGATCAAGAGATCAGCGAGATGCATGTCGTCTGCTTTTGTTTGTAGAAGAAGAATGCTGGGGGCGTTTTTTTATATATTTTTTTCTGTGAGGGATGAAGCTGTTTTTCAGTTTTGAGCGCGTGGTGATTATAATTTTAATTAACTGCGTTGTAATGCGTATTTTTGTTTCGCCAGCCTTGTTATTGTGGCATAGCGACAGAGCGGAATCCAATTTCAAGGTAAAGTTTTCATGTAAAAAATATCTCGGCAACATTTTTTTTCCACGGAAACTCGTTCGAGGCGAAGCCAATTTTTTTTTTACTCTTTGTACTATTTTTTAACTCGGCGACATCGCGCGAGAAAAAAAGGCAAAAAGGGACGGAAGTGAAAGCCGCGGCACAGCCCCGGAAACTAGAGCGATATTCGTTTCTTATTACACACTCCGCGGCTTTTCCGGATTCTCGTTTTCATTCAGAACCAATCGACGAGCGACGGGTGCGAATTTTTCCCCCGGCTTCGACGATTGACACCCTCGTCCCCCCCCCCCCTCCTCCCCTCACCACGGTCCTAAACGTCAATATTTTATCTCACGAGATTTGCGCCCCGCGCTTTTTTAAGGACCCTTCAACTTTAAGGGCGGTGACATACCTGCGCGATAACAGAAAATCAACGTCAGCAAAATTGAAACCGAAAAACACGGCATAGCAAAACTGAGCAAGTGTCATCAAGTTATATGCAAAGAAAAAAATATCGGATGAGTTGAGACTGAAAATTTCTCTAACAAACTCGAACACTACTCGAACACCTGCCACTTACACGGCGCAGATACAAGATATCGCAGCGCAAGCGACGTGCTTCGCAGTAATTTTATTATCACAACTATACAAACCATCGCTGAGACAAGTGAGCGCCTTTAGCAGGCAAATTACCCGCGCGCCCGCGCACTCTCACTTTGATTAGCGCCGGCAACAGTTCATTCGCAGCGCGATATCCTTATCTCTCCTCAACGCTCGAGCATTCAGGATGAAAACCCCGGCCGGGCCTATCTTTCATAATGCCGTTCTGCCTTCGCCAGAGCGGCATTAGTGGCTCTGAATTGGCGTTCGTCTAACACGGGAACGCCGCGCATTCCTGGCGCGCGGCCTGCCAACCAAGTTCCACTTTAGCTATGCAATGTTCGCAATGTTCACCACGGCTTGTACACCCGCTGCTGCCTGCACCCCAGCCAGGACACCTCACTCCTGGCCGGCAATTACGCGGTGATAAATTGCCCGTGAAGCGGGAAGTTTGGACTAAGAAACTATTGCACAAAAGCCCCGGTCCACCCCAAGTTTTGAGAGGCGCGCCTCTCGGCGACCGTGAGTCGATTTTCTCTTATGTTTTTTTTCTTTTGGGGCGAGTTGAAATTAAGTTTTCCTGGCTGGCAAACACAAACAGACGGACCATACGGCAAAGAAACAAACATCTAGGAGAGATCTCTCCAATAACTGTTTGCTATTAGTTTGTGTAATGGCTCCGAAGATAATATATCAAGTCATTACGGTGCTTTGGGCAAAGATGGCTACCAGATCTGCTAGTTTATTAAAGCAATCGGAGCGGAGATTAATTTATAGCCGCCCGTTAGGAAGTTGCGGTCGGTGGCTGGCAAGGAGTCGACTTCCTACCCTTCGGTGGAGGCGCCGGGTATAAAACGGCAGATTGGATTTTAGAGTTCTCTTAAAATCACGCCATCATTACGGCGTAATTCACTGGTTGAAACGAATGTGTTAACGCATTACATCGAAGATTTGTTGGCTAAATTATTTGCTTCTAGGCTATGCGAACACTCATATAATCGTGTTGTGGATGAGCGTAATATTTACGCTCACCCACAACGCGATTATGTTGCGTGTACGCATAGCCTAGAGGAGTGTAAGACAAATTTTCAATGTCCGGTGATAATAAAGCAGCTTTATCGATGACATTCGTAACCTGAAAAAATCATGATTTTTGCTTGGCCTCTAGAGTGCAAAACGTATTTTGGAAAAACTGAAAAATAACTTAATTACTTAATTACATAAAATTTACTCGTCCGATTTGGTTCAAGCCAACGTGGCAGATCTAAGTTCAGAGGAAACGAAGGTCCACATAAATTTTCATCAAAATTGGTTCTGGCATGTAGCCTGTAGAGTGAGAGAAAAAAAAAACATTGGAGACTTTTTTCTGCAGTAAGTGATAATTGAAGATTTCGCTTAATTATCGCTATAACAATCGCTATAATAATCGCTACGCTCGTTATGCTCATCAAATCAAATATATATATATTTTGTAGGTAAGTTGCAGAGAAAAATATAATTATTTATGTCCATAAATAACACCTGTAGAGCCGCCACAGCTCTTCATATCAACTAATTTAAAAAGCGACGCTATCTGAAAGACCCGCTTAACTTTAAGCACACACTTAAAACCGCCACACGCGATTTCGTCTGATTCGATTAGGCGCACGCATTTCCCCCACATCTGACAGCCGACAACTCTATTTCCACGCAACCGCGTCGCACCCGGACAGTGCGTGAGCACGCTCGTATCAGCACGCAACACGCGCACATGCATCATCACGTCCACGATCTCCCCAGATAAATCAGAGTTTTAATTATTCATTAAATTAGAGTAAGCCCAGATTAATTAGTGCTGGCCGGCCGTGGCGTCATAGGTGTGTATGGCGGTGGTGGTACCGCTGCTGCTTCTGTATCTCCTCTCTGTGCTAACGTGAATGATGGACGACGTCTGGCGCTTTTTTCTGTCGCCCCCACCCCCCTTGGCTCAAGCAACCGCATTCTCTGCAGTACCCCCGACGAGGGTGTGATGGGGAGCTGTGCATTTTAAATAGCACCGGGCGTGAAACACTGAGCCTCCACAGTTGAACATACAGACAGGAATTTCAGAGGTACAAGCCGCGAGGTGGCGTGAGCTGTATTAAGCCCAGGTGATGAGATGAAGGGCGCGTGCGACGACAGTTTGAAATTCCGCTCTCAAAAAGTTTCGCCCAGATATTTCACACAGCGCGCTGGCTGCTGAAGGATATTAAAGGTGTTAATATATTTTTGACGAGCGGGCCCGGCGCAGACACACGACACGCTCAAGTGAAATTAACAATCTCTACCCCGCATCTCCTCGCGACACAATCATCTTGATCAAAAGGGAAAGGAAGAAAGCGAGATCCCCGCGCGTAATCGAATAAGTGAAACGCTATATTTTATTAAAGAACGCCATCTCGCGGAGTGGGGCCGAGTGATCTGATTACATCCGACTCGCGCTTTCTCCGGCGGCGGCCCGCGGGGGCAGAGGTCGAACGTCTTTACGGCCACTTAGGAGGAACCGGGCAGCGATGGAAGGCGCAAACAAACGCAAACAAACAACGAACAACCGCCGCGCAGCGCCATCGGCACAGAGCCGGCGAATAAGTAAGCTGTGACGGCGCCGTATCCGCGCGGCCTACGGCGCACAGCTTTAAGCGTATTATGCAAACACTCTCAACGTATCGCGCGTCGGTGGAGGTCCAGCTTATTTTCCGCCGCGTTCGACGTTGTTCGGTGGTGAGAGGAGCTAATCATCGCCCGCGTGTACGTGGACGTGGGCGCGGCGTGGGCGGACATCCGGTTTTGAAACGTCGCCACAAAGTTCCACATTGCCCGCGAAGATGCGATCAAACCCGCACAAGATGCTGGCGCTGTCGCGTTACGAACCGAACAAATCTGATTTGGGATGATGCGATTTATTTTCGTTGATTACGTCAAGGAGTAGTGATGTAATAAACGTACGACGGTAGGCGTGATATCAATTTCTCTCGTCAATCTGAAACCAGGACGAATCGAGTGAGCATCCGGCGCGACTTTCGAAAATAAATTCGCCCGAATTCGCCCGCCGCTCCGCACTCAACGAAAGCAATCTCCTAATCGCTGGCGACCATTGGGCGCAGCGCTGGCGAATTATCCGCAGCAGCAGCAGCAGCAACGGCGGAAAAACAACGAGAAAATCACAACACTCCAGTGGGTGGCCCCCAGCGCGTCCCGAGGTCCGCAACACAACACACAACGGCGCCCGGGCACCGGCCACTGGGGACGACATAAACGTCATTCACCAAAAACCTCCTGGCAATTCCCGACGCCACCGGCGCGCACTCCGGCGTCGACCGCGGGGACCCCCCTGCACACCCCTTTCCAACCCCCTAACAGGTGTCTCCGGCTTCTACGGCGTCTCCGGCAGCTTCGGCAGCGTCGGCGGCGTCGGCGGCGTCGGCGTCAGGGGTGTCGCCGCGAAAGGATTGGCATGCGGCTGTCGATGCCCCGCGTGTGTACCGGCGCCCTGTACGTGCCGGGCCACGCACCTAGTGGCGTCGCGACGCCCCTGGCTGCCGGCGTCGGGTGTCGGGCGTCGCCGTCGCGTCGGAGGTGATTTGTAACTCGACGCGGCACAGGAGTACGTGCGTCGCGACGCCAGCGTCGGCGTCGGCAACAAGATTAATGGACGCTTCGAGAGAGAGAGAGAGAGAGAGAGAGAGAGAGAGAGAGAGAAAGCACATCGTCGATTTCTCTTGTTTTGTGTACGTCGGTGGTGGATGCCGAGTTATCATTTCGGTTTCTGAGGGCATAGGATAGGGACTAAAAGGTAGCTTGGTTAAATGGATCATTATTGGTAATAATCGTAAATAAATTATCTGTTTGTGAAGTTGGCCTGAGAACCGTGTTTATGCGAACTACATACCTATATATGTGTGGCGTATATAGATGGAAATTGGGAAATTTGTAAAGTTAGTTGCGACCGGTGCCGGCGGGGGGGGGGGGGGGGGGGTGAAACTCTGCTGTATGCGCGGTGCGCGCGCGCGGGGAGGAGGGGTGGAGATGGGGAGATAGATAGATATTCGGTTGGACGGGATTAATAAATCAGTAGGGCACAAAGTTTAACGTAAGTACCTACTTACCGTCTTTGAAGACTTAAAATTTGCCATTGCGAGGAATTTATTGGCCGCGATTGATCTGAACCCGAGTTCGGAGAATAACTTTTATCTCATTTTGAAGACGTTAAGATTTTTTATTTTATTTTATCTCGGGAATAAATCGCAGCGGCTCGCTTCACTTGCCGCAACGCCAGAATGGCAGCCCCCCAACGCGAGAGGGCGAGCAGAAAAAAAAACACATCTCCAATATAAAATGGTTCTAAATTTATACTCGCCGCGGGGATTCAGTAATACCGTAATCAACAGTATGTTTATGCTAATGACCAAGCCGCATAATGGAGTGTGTTTGTTACCCCTAATATCTTGTTCCTGTGCGCGGGAGCCCGGCTGCAGGACGACCTCCCTCAGGACGAAAGTCCTCGGAAAGAACTCGCTGCCTGCCGGCGGCGGGGTGGGGAGAGGGGGGTCCGGGGGGGTCGGGGATGATTTGTAAGTGGATAGGGAGCCGGGCAAATGTTACCACCTACACTTAGCCGGGGTAATGTTAGCGGGCGCGCGTCGCCCACGCAGTGGTGGCGCGACCGCCGGCTGGTCTCGAACCCACACCCTCCGGCGGCATAGAGGGTGTGACACGAACGACAAGACAATCCATGTCTGTACCTGTGCACGGATGGGAGTGAACGTTTTCATGCAATATTTATATGGTGGGTACTATTAGAGACATATTATTTATGTCTGCTTTGCCACACGGATATTCTGGCAACGGCTGTGCTACTGAGTTTGTATTTTACGGGGTTAGTGGGTGTCTTCTTCACATGGATTCCTGGCTACACAGAGTGCGTAGTGCAAGAAAGTGTTAAGGTTACTTCCTCATGGGCTGTCCTACCGAGTGATGGCTGATCCCGAGCCAAGTTTGTTTGTCAGGAAGTGTTTAGGTGAAATTTTCATTGGCAATGCTACTGAGGGTAGGTTCCTTCATGGGCTATGCTAAAAAGGGGTATGTGCATTTGTAGGCTATATTACTAAAGGATAGGTTCCTTCTTGGCATATACTACTAAGTAGTAGGTGCCTTCGTAGGCTATGCTACCGATTTCTAAAAGTTAAACAGCTTTAGTGGGTGCCTTCATGGCTTCGTGGCTCCTAGCGAGTTCTTCTGTAAGGAAATGTTCATGTAATTTCTCCATGGCTATGCTACCATGGGTTTTCTACCATAAGGGAACGGATGGATGATTCCGAAGCCACACCGCCACTGGATTCGCAAGCTGGAATCAAGAACACGAAGCACAGCGGCCGTGAATCTAATATCAGGTCGCCTCGCCGTGCGTCGACAAAGTGGAGGTGGCGCGGGGGTGGCGACGGGGGGGGGGAAGGGATGATATAATGCGGTGCGCGCGGCAGGGATGCACCGGTAACAATAACAAGATCCTTTGGGGATTTGCAAAGTATCGCGGAAGGAAGTTGGTGTCACGTCTGATATTGGGCATTAGTACCCTTCGGAGACGCCGCGCAAAGTTTTGCGTGTCAGCCGCGCAAAACACGCCTGTAAACTTGTCAGATATGATAGAAAGAGCTGTGGGGGGCGATGCTAGCTATCGTGTGTCGTGTATCGCTTGTGCGTCTTGCCGCTGGCTGTGATTTAAGTCTCCGAGTTTTATCTACTACACGTTATCACCGTCAAAGAGTTTACAGTCGCTTTGAAAAAGCTTTTGTGAAGTATGATATTGTTTTTAAGAATGGATTATGATCAACATGGATTGAAATGAAAATAGTATGGGTTCTGTCAGTTTATTTTGCATAGGGCTCCAAGGAAACAACTAAAATTGGACACACTGCCCAGCCTAGACAATTATAACGGACAATTAAAATAGACTAAAGAAGGAGAATAAGGCCCCTTTGTAGCACGACCAAGTAGACTTACAAAACAAACGCATAAAAAACCAAACAAACGACTATTTTCTAGTGAATAATATAAATATTTGACTAAACAATTCTAAAAGTTTACTCCCAACTCATTTATCAGTCAGCAGTTAGTGAAGATTATGAATTCGTCGTCTATTGGGTTTCTTGTACATGTCTGGCAACGACGACGGCACGTCGGAAACTACAGCCGCTCTACCGACGAAGATTTTGACCAGACAATGCGAAACGCCAATTGGTTCCCCGTTTTGTCTAAATAATTCTAATTGAACAATAACTCTGATTGTTCGCGTGGAAATGATTTGATTAGGAAAGCCAGGAAATGGGAAGAGTTGGTGTTGTATTCGACAAAATGGAAGAGAGCGCGAGCATCGCGAGATCGGATGGAACAGGAGGGTGAAATTAATTGAATAAAACTTGGCTGTAGTGGAGAAGATAATGAAGTGTATGGAATTATCGTCATTTCCAAATGCCATCGCTGCTGCTGCTGCTGCTGCTGCTGCTGCTGCTGCTGCTGATGCTGCTGCTGCTGCTGCTGCTGCTGGTGCTGCTGCTGCTGCTGCTGCTGCTGCTGCTGCTGCTGCTGCTGCTGCTGCTGCTGCTGCTGCTGCTGCTGCTGCTGCAGAATAAGGAAACCGCCAGCTTTAATGTTTTTGAACACACTTAATATGCTCGGATGAAAACTCAATTTGTGTGTACGTATTGCATTAATTGTTTCGGATACGAATACCGAGAAGTTACTTTTAATCTTTTTCATTCTGTCATAGAATTAAGTGAAATCCGCAGGATAATTCCAGCGCTGGTATAAGTTTTAACTTTAATGAACCCCGGCTGCGTTGTACAGTTTGTCGTGTAGGAATAAAGATAAAAAAAAGTTAAATTATCGCTGCCAGTTAACACCGCTTCACAGCAACCCCTTCGGCCCAAGACACGCTGTCAAACTCAATCGTAACGAGATCTTTCCTCCGTGGGCAAAAAAAGAACGAATCAAAGTTTTTAACCACAAGCCAATAAATCAGGAACTGCGCCTGCGAGCACAATAAAACTGCGTGAAAACTGCGAAAAATCGCGCCGCGGCGACGGCGACATAAATTGGTAAACTGTGACGAGTCGTCGGTGCCCAGATGGCCGCCAGCTAGCCGTGTGATTACAATTTCATAAGCACACGACATCTCCCCAGACTCAAGCTAGCGGCGCTGCCACGAGCAACTAACCAGCTTGACACACCGTGCAACCAGAAAGGCAGAAACTAAAAACCTCCATTCATAGTAATGTGGTTTTAAATAATTTCCGCGCCGCTGGAACAACGTGGCTGTGTTTATTGTTATGCGCCCGAGATGTGTGCATAATGGCGACTTGAAAGGAGAAAAGCACAACCAGCAGAACATCGTCAACGGCATCTCCGTAGGAATAAGCTCAGAATTAGATAATAATTCGGTAAATCGGTAGACAGCTTACGTGGATAGGTGAATCTAAACGCCATCTAATCATGCCGTATTATTCTATTATAATTATCTTTATAACATCGCACTCGTGTACTTGTCGATACATATTAAAAAAATAAAAATAAAATCATTTTGATAAGAGTTGATACATTTGAACTGTTAAGTCTCGTTTCGCTCGTCCCGCTCATCATCAATCTCATTGGAAACTATTATCATGCGTAAAATGCAATATCCAATGAGTTGTAACGCATCTGTGCTCTTCATTTCAACGATAAATTGCATTCAGCTTGCACCCTTGAACGCAACCCGCAGAGCACGCGTACCCGGCACCTCCACCAGCAACGAGCAATATCGCGGTGGAATCGCGCGCGATCGGCAACCGTCTGATCGGCAAATCTCAGCGCACATCGGCTCGATATAAAGCGAAGTTTTTACCATTCTCATAAGCACGTGACATCTGCCAGCTCCCCAATGGCTACCCTCACCTTGCTAGCAGCAAACTTCCGCTTGCACAATCTCGCAACAAGAGCGGCAAAAACTAGAAACCCGCCATTTATATTAATATGCCGTAAATAGTTTACGTTCCCCCGTCCTTTTTATCAAAATTCTATGGAAAATTCCAGCGCCAAGATTTGCATACTAGTGTGTATAGCTCGGATCGGCTGCGGTGTGTTCACCGAAGAGATATTTTCTTTTTCTTATTTTCCCCGTGCCGCGCTGGCGAAAAGAGCCCCGTGCCGTGCTCTTTACCTCTGGGAGAATAATCTTAGCATTCAAAGAACAACTCCTTCATTTATATATAGGAGGGATAAAGAATAATGACAAGAATAAGTTAAAATATTCATACTTATGCAAATGTTGACGCTTGGCGCGGCCTGGTTTCCGCCAGGGATCGTTGTTGTGGCTGGCTTTAAGGATAATGAAGCCAAGGATGTGTACCACGTCCTTTTCAAAGCGCGCGGGCCTCCTACCAGCATCGTTGATCCGGCGGCCGTTACGAGCACTGGCAATTTATCCAGTACAACCCTTAGCGGCAAAGAAGCTCGTACAAAAATGCAGGTAGATCTCTTACAAAGGATCGCTATGCGAATTACAATACAAACTCACCCTCAAGTGAGTCGTCATAATGTTATTTCTTGTTTGAAGTGAGATATATGAAAGAGGGAGTAGCTATAGTGTTAAGGAATCTCTACCGAACTGCAAGCGACTTTACATTTTATCGCTGTGAAACATGATAACTGGAAATCCACTCGAGGGGCTTCGAATCCAAGAGTGCATTATAGATTTTCGAATGGAAATGTAGAGATAGGTCTTAAATAAAGAGAAATATGTATTTTAATAAAAAACAGTAACTGCATGACGCCCGATCATCAATACCCATTACTTAACTACTTAAATCGACGACGCTACCATGAGGTGATAATTAAGTTTCAACCCTTCAGCGAAGGCTAAAGAGTACGAGTGAAGGACACGAGAATAAACAGCCAGTCAGAAGACGAATTCCCAACGTCCAGCTCGCACACAATGCTAATTCCGTCCGAAACAAACACCGCGCACACCCCCTCCGACGTCACGGCTCTAATTTCGACACAGAAGCAAACTATGCGCGTAGCTTGCCCCCCCCCCCACCCCCCCACGCGCTGAAATGATGTACGCACGCTCGCAAATTACCGCTGGGAAATATCAAATGGATGTTTATATCCAAACAAGGCCCCGCGCGACGCGTCACGTGACCTGGCTGTGGCCAATGGATGTCAACTCACGCTCCCCGGAGAGGCACCCTTAACTTTGCGTGGCGCCGCGCGGTGTGGAGAGGAGGGGGGCGAAGGGGGTGAGGACTTGATTCCGATTCGTATCACATGAAATAAACCCTTAAAGGGATTTTGTCGCGTTTTGTCTGTGTGTGGTGTAGTTGCCGCATGCTGCCAGGGCGTGTTGTTGTATAAGACGGTATTATAAATGGTTTGACATGTTAAATTTATTGCATGCGATGGGGGTTGCGAGGTATGAATTTGATTCTGCGAAATAGGTAGCGTGTATTCACTGAACAATGTACTGCATAGAACTTTTTTTAACCCTTTGCTTTTTGATTGAAGTTGGTTTGATATTGCTCGGCGCGGCGAATGGGAGATATAGTTTATAATTCAATCTAGAATCTAGATCATGTTTGCATACGAAATACGCACTCAGTACGTTGTAGGTATTCTGGAAGGACGCTTTAGATAAACTAGATTTTTGATTGAAGAGATTTTACGGTTTAAATGTGTTTTTTTTATCAGTTGAAGTGATTTAAGCTTTGAAATTCATTGCCAAAACTGGGTTACCTACTTTTCATGCGCGTGTTATACCTTCCAAAATGTTCCGAGCAAGAGCCGCTAAAAACAGTATAGCAAAACAGATAACTCAAGCCAAAGTGATTCCACTTCACTCCCAAATCATGCAGAAAAGTGAAAATACACACATAAATTCTACGCGAAAACTGCTGCAACCAACTATCCACAAGTTTACGAACTAAGCCAGCCCCCGCAGAAATATCCCCTTCGCAGCACATCTTGTTTACTCTGCCGGTCAGCACGACCATCCGCCGCACTATCACAGATTTCGCGCGTCGCGCTTGAAGGGATGGCTACATGCGCGACCAGACCCCGTGTGTGCATGCAAGGGATGATGGCCACTTATAGCGTTTAATGCGTGGCCAGCCGGCGTCCGCACATATAACCAAGGGGGTGTGGTTGTTACAAGCTGTCTCCGTGAGGGTTAGAAGTCACACATAGCTGCTTGACCACGGATGACACTTAAAGTGTATGTGGGGGCCGGGGGATGGGGTCTAGACCCTTGGAAGTATCTGCTCGACTCTGTCTTACGCGGGACGCGAGCTAGGCGCACGGGAATTCCTAAGTGGCCTCTTGCGAAAAGCAGCGCGGCCACAATTTAAGGATGTTGCATGCAGAGTGGGCGCAGAGAATTGAGAACTGCTACAGAGTAATAAAAATAAAACTCTGTTTGCAGCTTTCTTGAGAGTTATAGCGTGCGTGTTTTAAAGTGTGTTCCTTTGCAAACATTTTATTTTAAAGCATGCTTTTGCTAACTTTCGACTCCATACAGGGTATAACGTGAGTCAATTAATGTACTTAATATTATTTAACAAAAAGACGATTGAAAACAAAAGCTGAAGTTCCTGCTATCGTTGTCTGTAGAGTGAAGGGGCATTCAAGTTGTAAATCTCAACAAACTCACTTTAGAAAAGTGCGAGGCGCAAGCAGAAAATCAAACTATATGCGGAAAAGCGGGACACTTGAACGAATCAGGCCAATCTGCGTTTAGAAAGGGAAATGCTAAGCATAATTTCGAACACCATCGGAAACTAACAATGCAAATTCGAATTTGCTGCCACATTATTAACGAAATGTTTTAATTACCCCTGCACGTACGGCGCGCGTGGTTGACCGACGAGCTCGGCACATAATTCGCGCGTTAAGTCGTGCGCCACCCTCCCCCAACCACGCCACCCCCCGCCTCTCACCCAACCCACCCCTTGCGAACATTTGCAAAGGACCCGGCCAGCAACCTGGAGCGATGTTCACAGGTCGTCCGGCCCCGAAACGTCGACAGCTTTTGACGTCGGCTTTTGTGACGCCAGTGAGCCCACGCAGTGCGTAGGGAGAGACTAACTGAGTGTCTCGCATTTCAATCGGATTTTTATTTCCACTACCGTGTGCGGTAGAAGCGCCAGCCACTTGTTTCGATTGTGTTACTGTATAAAAAGTGCCCGTGTCACCATAGTGTTTTATAAACGATTGACTTGAAGAACCGTCATCAGATCGCTGTAAAATAGCTTCAGTGGAGCGCATCTCGGTACAAACATGGTGGCCATGCGCCAGTCCACCACAAGAAAGGACCATACCAGAGCTCTCCATGTTTCACCGGGCCGAGCTACTCCATAGTATGCAGACGGACGAGAGCGCTCGCATATCCCACTGGACACCCCGCGTTGGTGCGAGCGCGACGCAGGACGAGATGGAATAATGATAATAAGGGTCATTTGAGCGGCGTCAAACCTAGCCCATGGTTCCGGGTATGGTCGGCCCTTATAATTATTCGTGCGTTGAAATGAAAACGCGGCGGTTCAAGGTCTGGAAGATGTACTGCTGTCGAGAGGCCGGACGTTCATGGTCAGCACTGTATACATAGTGGCTCGGTCGGCTGTGCCATGTTCCGTTGGAATATATGTTGTCAGGGAATGACTTGGTACAGAGGGACGGGATGGGGCATGTCAGGACTAATTTCCACTGCATTTAATGTATTTGAAAGTGTTATTCAGAACAAGGATTTTGGCGAAATGTGCCAATCGAAAATGTCTTCTACGCGTCGCTGTTTTAGGCAGGTAACAAAGATCTTTGCCAATTTTCAAATTACACGACCATTAAAATTAAATTAGGAGATCCACAAAACGGGTTCTAAAAAAAACTTCCGGAGAGTGATTTTTAATCAATTAGTGAATTCCAGAAAGAGCTCATGCAACTCAAAAAAGTGAGATGTTAAAACGGGACCACGTCGCCATCTATAGCCCACAAGCTAGAATATCACTGTTATAGAGACACTCCTCAAAAAAGTAAACCCCATTACATTAATTCATTCGGTTACTTTTTAATCCCTACTTTAGTTTTGCTTTTCGTCGTGCAATTGAAACTTGTCGTTCCTAGAACTCAGCCGTCGAGAGCTCGGTAGAAACAACAACGTCATTGTTCGTTAAACGTAGAATAATTACACTAGCATTACAGGTAAGTGAGTTCCGTGTTGGTTTAAGAGCAGCCAGGTAAGCATGAAGAAATACGTTGTTTTTCCTGTCTAGCGGTGGATATGCAGAGTAGCTTGATAACCAGACAGACGTTGTTTTGTCCGACAACCGTACTCGTTCAACATGTTATCATATACACCCACGGCACAAATCTCATTTCACATGTGAAAACATTTCTGCATGTTTTTCCCTGTCGGGAAACACCAGCCACAGTCCCATTAACGTGCTTGTCGGCATATTTATTTTCCATTGCAAATTAATTTCAATGTAATTAATTCTCCAATCACCACTAAATATTACAAGCGGCTTGCTCTCGCAGTGGCCCCGCAATTAAAAACAAATAACCGCGTTTTAACTGAAAGCGTCCGCTCGTCCGGATCAGATCAAACATGTGCCGATGATTTCCCCGTCGCAATCGGCTTTGGAAAATGCAGAATGATTGGGCGCCGGGGAGATTGTTCGGAATGCGACGAGCTGTCAGTGGGCTGATCGACTCGAATTCGGCACGAACGCAACCACGTAAGCAGACGCCGCCGCGGAGAGAGTGAGAGAGAGAGAGAGAGAGAGAGAGAGAGAGAGAGAGACGGAGAAAGCGGGAGAGAACTGAGAGAAACTGCGAGACTGACAAGTCTGCGAGGGTGAGTGTGGAAGCGCCCTCGGTGGTAATCTGCTCGTAAGCCGCCGCGGCATCTTACCGAACAAACAAGTGGGATGCGCGGAGAGACGCAAGCCCCGGGGTGCGCGACCAGTGGCGGTGGTGGAGAAAGCTGCGAGTGTCCTTGAGGAGTGACGGATGTGGACTTTCTCGAGCGTCTCACCATTTTCCCTGAACTCTGTGTCTCAGTGCGCGTAGGATTTATGCAATGGAAAAAATAGTTACGTTGTTAACCGCAATTATAGTTGTATAAGCTATAGAAGGAAGCTCTAACAATGTGCATTTTCATAACTCAATATCGCCAATATTGTCCCGATATGACTATGTCCAGAAGATATTTTCAAAGCAATCCGTATTTCAAATCACTGCAGTTACTGCATATGCCTATTGCCTGAATGGTAACTATCATCTATGCCTATAACTCAGATCTTGCCACATGAGCATAATGGTTTTGAAAACACATTAGCTTAAAAAAATGAAAAAACAAGTGGCTCTTTCAACAGAAGACACCTCAGATTCATGCATTCAAAACAAACATTCGTGCCACCACCCACAACTCCTCCCCGCGACCGGAAGCGACGCCACTGCCGCCGCTCAAACTTCTCCGAAATGCGCGTGTTTTTCTTCTAGTCAGCCGCGGGCGTCGCGGGCGTCGCGGGCGTCGTCGGCGGCGGCGGCGTCGGAACGAACTGACAATTTCGCAGCCGCCTCGCCCGCGGAAGCTGCTTAAAGATGCGCGCCGGGAAAATATTGCGTGCCCAAAAAGCACTGGGCTGGGGGTAGACTGCGAGCACATTCTCTTCATACATGCGATTTCTGGGTGTGACACCACCTCAGCTTTGTATCGTCAAGGGAAAAAGAAGGCGCTAAAGATCTTGTCCACCAAGGTGCAATTACGTGAAAGCGTTACAATATTCAACTGCACATTTGCTACGACAGACAACATCGCTGCAGCTGGGGAAGAATTTATATTAGCCCTATATGGAGCAAACGAAACATCATCCCTCGATGCATTGTGGTTTAGAGCATATAGGAAGACTGTAGCAAAGAAAGCTCTTAGCTCTAACTTCCATTTGGCCGCGCTTCCTCCTACTTCTGCAGCAGCAAAACAACACGCCTATCGCGTCTATCACCAAATACAGCAGTACCGTGGAAATATTCTTCCACCCACTCTCTTGGGGTGGAAGACAGAAAGCGAACAATTACTTCCTGTGCCAACTCTTCAGCTTCCAACCCCGAACGAGCTGTTGAATATCGTTAGCTGCAACTGCAAGACCTCGTGTTCTGGAAAGTGCAGCTGCTTTAAAGCCGGACTACGGCATATACACACATATGCAGCCAATGCAACGGTGCAACATGCAGCAATGCACTTATTGTACCACAAGAAGACGCTGATGATCCTGAGTCCTGCTGACAGGTAAAAATCTATTTGAAATGTTTTCTTAAAACATAGTTATCAGACAACTTGACTCTGGTTACCCCCATAAGAATTTGTAATATTATACGATTTTGTAAGCAAACAGTGAAACCATGGATTCCGGTCGTCTTAACACAAAAACGAACTTTCCGAAGAATTTCCACAAAATATCACCAAAATATTGTTCACCCCTGAACCAGGAGGACTGCTGATATTATTTAACTATTATTTGTAACCAAAAAGTAACTTGTTCCGGGAATTCCGATCGATTAAACACAAAAAACACGATTTTACGAAAATGGTACTCAGCAAGATCGCAAATATCTTGGTCACCCCTGATCCGAATTAAAATGTTTTTGATATCATCAGATGCGTAATTGAGTCAGCTAAAACATTGCCGTTGTAACTTTTTGGATACCTCCCATAGAAACCTCAATAATCACGATTATATGAAAAACTACCCCTAAACAAGGGTGAAACGAAGGGACGCACCGACCCGATTTCGCGCGACTTTCTGGCCAATGTTCAGGAGGGTCAAATGAACATATCCTGAAAAAATTAGCTTGACATGAGTCATGTCCGGGTCAAATCGTAGATTGCCTGGACTAAATGATCAACTGCTATCTCCATAGAAACACCAAGTACGTACTTTACCGGAATTGTTTCCACTCCAGCGCGCATTGAAATCGGTGAAAAAGTGAACATTTGGTCAAGAAAACCTACGGAGACTGTCCCGGCGAGAAATCCAGCCACTCTCTAGCTACCGTAGCTCTCAACCCCGGCCTAGGGGTGGCTGGTCCAGGGAAGAGTTAGTGCTAAAAGGAAAGGAGATGGGAGACGGCGAGCCGGCCGGTCCGTACGGGACATCGTGCTCCAGTGAAGATATCTTCCGGTTGGCTGACGCGGTCCTGCACGCCGGCCAAATACTAATGGCATCTCGGCACCTTAGGAAACACGGCGATGAGCGAGTCTTTTTTGTAAACATGAGTCTTAAAAAAGTAATACGATTTGTGCGTCGCTCAACATCGTCTAAGCACGTCAAAGAATGGGGAGTCAAACTAAAGCTCTTGATTGATTTGCAGAGTACGGCGCCAGCACCGTGGTAAAGGGAAGCTACCTGCATGTTTGGTTGATAGCAACCAACAACCCCCGGCCAACAGATAAAGCTAGTGCATTTGATAGCTAGTTAGTTGCTAGTTGTTAGTATAGTTCATAGTTGCTATATGATAGCACATCAACTCGGCTAGTTCAGCATCCCTAAATCTTCACAAGCGATTGTCTCAGAACTTGAAACTAACAGTACATTTCAACGGTTTCAAGCGAACAGATGTTCTGTGGTACCTCGTTACCGAATGGCGAGAAAATGGAAAATGGAAATACACGTTTCAAGGGTGCCAGCTTTCGACTCCTAGCTCTAGAAGCAAAAGCTGTCGGAAGAAAACCTGCGAACTTTAGCAGATTCAGAATGAAATCCCTATACTAATATTATCCCTGTGGTTCAGTGTGTTTTCATCACTTTCAGACATGTCTATGCACGCCTAAAGTTCTCAGCCTATTTTGATGAAATTTTGGAAACGCACTCGATACACCATAAATGGGTGCAACGAGGGGGTCTCGCTGCGGTTTGACCAAAATGGGCCCTTTTTTGGGGGGGTTCACCTACCAAATTTGGACTTGGAGGATTGAAAATGTATACCCGTGTAGCAGCGACTATTTTCAATTCAAATTGAAATTTTCAAATCAGCCAGCCCAAAATTGGGCCCTTTTGAGGGGGTCATTTAGCAGAAACAAAAACTTGCGATTACACTTGGCAGTTATTTTCCTAACTTTATGAACTTCTGGAAACGCACTCGATCACACATTATACAACTCACTGTTGAGGTTTCGCTTCGGTCTGGCCAAAATGGGCCCTTTGTTGGGGGGGTTCACCGGTCAAATTTGAACACATAGAATTGAAAAATTGTACCCGTGTAAAAGTGTTCATTTTTAATTCAAACCTATAATTTTACATCCGCCAGCCCAAAATTGGGCCCTTTTTGGGGGGGGAGGGAATCTTTTCACAAAAACAAAAACATGCGACTCTCCTACTTTCTGCAAAAAACACATGGCCCCACCAAGTGCATATAAATCATCGTGGAGAGAGGGGGCTCGCTACAGCCAGCCGCATTTCGGGGAAAGTCCCGTGATTGCGCAACTGATCATAAACATCGAGTATAACATACAGACGATATTGTGATTTTTTTTCGTAATTCGTCGATATCGGGGACAAAGTCGTGAAAGTTCGCGAACATTGGTCAACTTCACGCGTTAAAACACCAATTTTGCGGAATCAGCAGCAAACACACAGCAAACACAGTAAACATATGATAAAAAAATCTTTCAATAATTTTGCATTTGTCGCGATCCATATACACAATCCCTCAATAATCGATAGTGGAAGTCTGGGCGGACATTTTGCCAGGGGACACTTTGCCAGGCTACCCTTCAAGGTAACACGTTTCGAGGTGGGTACCTGGTCAAAAGATAGGGTATAATGTAACATAGAACACAATTGGGTTGGGAAGTTAGGTAGGCTCAGGAAAGGTTGGATTAGTGGCTGGGTGGGGGGGGGGGGGGGGAGCATATGGTAAAATTACTATAATCTCGAAATTGTTTCTCCTGTAATTTATTGATTTGACTGCTAGACGAGCCCAACGGACACCGGCCCAAAATTGGCCCTTTTCCTTAAATTTTGACTTCCGAGACGTTAATTTTCTATACCATTCATTTTTTTTTTGTCAGCCGCTGCCGACCCACAATTTGTTACGACATGCCCTGTGCTATGTATTTCTCTGTCAATCTGTGCCCTGCCTTCACTTCACAAACAGATTATTATCATTCCTTCCCAAGCCATCTACAAATCAAACTCTGTGTACTAATGACCACGAAACTTTACAAGAATCTGCATTTAGCAGGCAACTCGAGGAACTCAAACTGATAGGATGTCTTAAATACGCACCTTTGCGATAAAAAAACACGGTTTTTAACTATATCTGATCAGCTTTCTGTAAATATGGGATCTTTTTTAACGGCTCTAAATTAATTATTTTTTATGATTTATCGATGGCGGACTTCTGCGTGTCTGAGTCTTTTCATAAAACCTCCATTAATATTACCTATATTTTTGCAAATTTAAGGTCGGTTAGATGAGGTTTGAATTTTGATGTTAGTTCACCCCCGTAGTCGGATGATACTACGGTGACCAACTATTTTCCTGTCATGATTTCACTCTAATTACGTTCACCCCTTCAGGGGGCGAAGCACCCTGCAGGCGTGTGCGGCCGGGGGCGGCACCGGAGGGAATTTGGGGGGCGAAGCCCCCCAAATACCCGACGGGGGGGTTTGGGGGGCTATGCTCCCCACCAAGAAACTTCGGGGTCCAGGGGGCGGAGCCCCCTGGCGGGGTTGGCGGCCGGAGGCCGCAGGGGCGGAGCCACTAGTTTTGTAATATTGCTGTAATTATGATTTTAAATCACCATTACACAGACGCATTGCCAACTGAAGACGGGCCAAACAAACGAAATGAATTGTGACATCATAATATCGTGTACCGGGCGCCACGTGACCCATCCCCATGCCTCCCGCCGGGCCCAAAACACCGCGCATGCCCCCCGTTCAACCCTCGGTGGACGCCTGCTAGCCGGACATGAAATATGAAGCACGTCACGAGCGAGGAAAACTTCATGAAAGACAAACGCCCGCGCGCTGAAGGTTGGGGTGTGCTGCGTGTTTTGTTATTTTATTTTCTTACTTTCTTCGAGAGAGATCTTCGCTGGCGTGGCAATCTCCGTTCTGTCATTGTCGCCACGTGTCATGAATTGCGCAGCGTCTTTATAATGTTAAGATTAGTCTGTCAGATCGTGAGAATATGAGAATTAGAGGAAACTCTATAATAAGTTTTTTCTCTGCTTCTATGCCCGCGAATGGAACACAATGTAGCCGTTGGGATGTACTGCCGCATGGAATCAGGTTGACCAAAAGTCATTAGATGTGATATGATGTGTGACAAAGATAGATGACAGGCGCAGATATTGTGCCCTGTTTCTACATTATTTGACGAGCGGAGGTTAGGATGGATGCAATCGCAGCTACCGTAACATTTCGCTAAGAGACAGTCTTCATTCCGTCATCGGCACTTGCCAATCAAGTCCTGGCAGAGACGCAGACAGCTGTGTCTTCGCTAGGGGATGCCAGCTTTTACGTTGGACTGCCACTCGATATTTAAGGGACGGATGTCTTTTCGCCAGCCAAAGCACGGACAATCAACTCATTTATCATCGATTACTTCGCATAAATATCCACTTAGAGCGCGCGCCGGCCAGTTTATTTCATTTTTATCAGCTGCAAAATTCACTATTAATGCATTTTTAATCTCGTTCACAAGCTGCTGATGATGGATCGGGAAAATTTCGCTCGTCTCTCCGGAGATAGACTGATATATAGATCATAATTTATTTTCGTACCCAGTTCGCGGGGTGCGCGAGCGGACAGGAGATTCGGGGGAGGCAACGCGCCTCACCCACCCACGGACCCTTAGCCTCGTTCCCGGCTGATTGCGGTGGAAACAACGTTGGGCCAGCCGGCTCTTTTTCCGTATGCAAATGAAAACTGTGTCGTCCAGCTACCCCGCCAACCTTCGGCCAGCGCTGGCCAACGCTGCGTCGCCAGCGCTGCGTCGCCAGCGCCCGCCGCAGCCGCGGAGGCAAAATTTGCATTGCAAACGCGACTTTCAATTTCTCCATAAAAGCATGACTAATAGTTGGCTGAAAAATTCATGAAATGTCTATTTTTCGCTCTCGCTGTATACGCGTGTATAAAATGCATATAAAACAAAATGGTGATGGTATTTTTAATTAAATGCAATTCGGTTGTGAACAGCGCTAGACAGGAAGTTAATGCGGCGGAAAAAAGAGTTACCTTCGTGTCGGCTGTGGCTCGGTGCAAGCGACGACTGGGAGGGCGGCCACTGCTTTTCGCGTTGGGGGATGCGCGCGAAGCATTTCGGGAATTCTGCAACGGACCGAAGCGTGACATATATAAATACATTTGGTATTATTAAAATAAATAAGAAAAAAGATGAATAGTCGAGGATATCATGTATTTTTTTAGAGTTTTTGATGCTGTCACGATGAGAGTCTATAGAAATCCTAAATAGGTGTAATGGGCAGAGCAATTCAAGAGGAAGTGACTCTATGCCAACGATTTAGATCGAATTAAGCTGCAAATTAACCTTAAATAAGAGGAACGTGAATCCTTACAAGATGGCACTGGAAAGCAAATCCATCTCGCTAAAAAAAAATATCGCAAATTGGTTTTTTCACCCAAAGTGCCCATTTCTTTGTAAAGATCTAGTTTCTAGTTTCCCATTACATTCGTTCCCAACGTTTCGTGCCCCAACAGCCTAAATAACTACCTACCGACTCCCCGCGCGAAGTTTACCGCTCTCCAGCATCCATCAAGCCACCCCTGTACACGCGCTCCAAACAATATCACCCAAACTTATTAATATCACTGACATCCAAATACTTAACAGAATATCAAAGTTATACGAGCGCGCCCATTACCCACGCGCTGTTTGCGCCGCTTCTCTTCGCGTCGGAAAATAATACGGCCGTGCTGAAATTTCACGTGCGCAACCCTCTAACAACGCCTCCCTGGCGGCTCTCCGCCGCTTGCCCATCGGCAAGCATATCACAATCAGCGAGCGTTTGATGTCCGAATGAGATACCGTGTTTGCTTATATCGCGGCGGCGTGTACCCTCTATACAGAGCGTCGGAATAATAGATCCCTTGGTCTGCGGCCGCCCCTCTAGACTTCCTAGCAGCGGGTGTATGAATATGAATTCGCAGCGGCTGGCTCCGCGCTTGTGCTCGCGAGGTTTGCGAATATCCTGCACACGAGCGAGTATAGTCTGTCCAGCATGTCTGTCTAGTCTGACCAGGCATACTAAAAATATGGCCGCCATTTACATTTCACCAACTTATAAAAACTAAATCCGCAAGGCTCTCTTTCAAATTCTCAAAATCAAACACTTGAACAGTGCCTAAACGTTTAATTTAAACATTTTACTTAAACACAAACACTTGAACAGTGCCTAGACGTTTAATTTAAACATTTTACTTAAACACAAACACTTGAACAGTGCCTAGACGTTTAATTTAAACATTTTACTTAAACACAAACACTTGAACAGTGCCTAAACGTTTAATTTAAACATTTTACTTAAACTATACCTGCGTGGCGCTATTTCAAAATATCTCAATCAAACACTTGAACACTGGCTAAGCGTTTTATTTATGCGCACTCGCCTTTCTTCTATCGTTGTACTAGACACTTTATTAATATCGGTGACTGCAATATTTTTTTTCGTATAATGTTGGTATTAATGTTGTCTACTAGCGCTGAGCAGAAAGGGCTATATTCTTAAATTAAACAGAGTATATATTAAGGATGCCCTACGCCGTGCATGCATAGTGCTGCATATACGAAGAATCATGTCAAGCCACACCAGTCTCAATTATTTACACAAGAAGCCAGATTTGGTTTATGTAGTTTTTTGATCCATGCTTGTGTGTGTGTGTTTTTTATCAGTTTGTTTTCTTTATGGAGAGCTGGGAAACAGAATGCATTCAAGATTTTGGTTGAGCGTCCAATTAGGACGCGCTCGATGCGGATGAATTATTGATGAGATCTTAATATGCAAACGATAATATTATTAGATTTTATTCCGCGGGCGGGGGGTGGAGGGGGGGGGGGGTGTTGAAGTGGACGCTGTGGGTTTGCGTTGGGTTTTATTTGAAGGGTAGTGCGGGGTGGGGGGGGGGGGGGAGAGTTAAAAGTCACACGCATGAATATTTATGTTCACGGATTACCGCGTGCAAAATGGTAATGGAAAAGGGCGCCATGGAAAAATCGGCCCTGCAGTGTCCGATGTTTTTTTTTCTTACAAATTTTCCCTGAATAAATATAATCAAGTGAAATGTCAAAAAAATGTGTAAAAAATCAAAATGTAATCAAAAGACAGAACAGTTTACATGATCATTTGATACGTTACGTTCGGTGATGTCAACAAAAAAAGCTCCAAAAAGGCACGTGGTTCTGAAATTAAAATGGCTAGGATTTAATAAAAAATTTAATCGCGCTAATTTCTTTGAATCTTCTCGGTATAAGTTACAGACTTGCGAGAATGAAAGTAAGTTACCTCAAACACGTCTTAATCCACTTTACACCATCCAATATAATATCTCCACTTCCTAACTCACCCCCACCTACCACCGAATTAACTACAGAGAAAAGAAATGAAAAACCTTCCCACCCAAACCCTCTCATCCACGAAACGTAAGCAGGCAAAAGCGCGACCAAACTTTCGGCGCTTTCTTCCGCGCTTTCGCACGCAAAATCTTGACACATCTGTCAGTAAAAAAAATAATAAAAAAACTAAGATTTATCGATCTATGAGAGGCAACCGCTTGCTCTCAGCCAGCAAAAGAGCCCACTTGTTTCCGTGCTCTCGAATTGATTGTAGAAGAAACGCCGTCGATGGTGCCGGTTAGAAGGGCGCGCCATCGACTCGGAGTGGGGCGCCAGGTGTGTGTGATTTGACTTCCCCGGGTCGGGGTCGGGGGGCGCCCTGGGGGTCGGAGGGTTGGGGGGAGTGGGTGTTACAACAAACGCACAAACAAACACACGCATATCGCCGTCGGGCGTAACGCGTGCGGGCGACAACGCAAAACGCATTACCCCGGGGTTTGACGTCTGCCCCCCCCCCCTCTACCCCAGAAACAAAACACGAAAAAACTAAAGTTCTACAAATTCGCAGTTTCGCATTCGAATCTACTACATGTTTTCACGCTCGCGATACGGCTGTGTAAACGCGTATATTGTAAGGACAGTTATTCCCCGCCCACGGCACCCGTACAGACATTTTCTTTTTGCTTCCATGGCTCCTAGATTGACACTGTTTTCGCAGATTCCCTCTACGGCCCATCCGGTCCACTAGTTTTTATTGCAAATTCGCCGTGCAGGAGAGAAAACAGATGGGTTCGAGGGGGGGTTCGAGGGGGGGGGGGGGAAATCGCCGAAGCGAACCGAAGAAAATGAGGGTTCACGACGGGCGTGCCGCACGTTGATGGTTAATTTCCCTTTCCTGTTTCGCTGCGCGCGTACCCCTGGCCGCTTTGGCCACACACAAAATCACAGTCTTTGATCTCCAATCCCATCAGCGTATTTATCCATTAGAAAAAAATAAACACAGCTGGAAAAACAAAGCTCTTTTCGTAAATTCCCCTCCCATACTCGAGAGCTGAACAATCTAGAAAAAGTCGTGTGGGTCACTTTTTTCTGCATCATTCACGTCTTCGTCGCGATTGTCACGGCGTCGGCGTCGGCGTCGGCGTCGGCGTCGGCGTCGGCTTCGGCGTCGCTTCCCGTCGAATGATGAAGACACCGACGACGCCACGCGCGCGCGCGTGCTATGATTTTATGCTACACCCTGCAATATCTCTCGTTGGGCGTCGCGACGCCACGTGCTGGTGACAGGCGACGCCGACGCCGACGCTGACGCGGGAGTGAGCGTCGGCTAAACGACGTCGACTCCTAGACGCCGCGGCTGGCTCGGTGAGACGCCGACGACGTCGGAAATAATAAAATGTGTTGTGACAACACGTCGAATTCCAAATCTAACTCTCTTCTATTTACCTGTCGCTGACATGTGTTGCGGATTCAGGGGGTTAGCAGACTGAGGAAGTAAGTCGTGCGAGTCGTTTAGTTTGTTGCGATCAAAATATCTGTGTGAGTTGTTTGTGTTTTTAAGAAATAAAAGGCTTGTTACTACGTGAATTTCATCAACGGGATCATACAACAGGAATAGACAAAAAAATACACGATTTTCACTCTGATTTTCCGCTATTCTTTGGCTGAACCAGCTGAACGAATACTCAATCATTAAAAAACCAAAATATCTCCGTTCAGATGGAAGAGTTATTAATATGGCACTATTTTATAAGATCAGGGGCGGCTCGTGAGGGCCCCCCCAGGGCAGCTGCCCCTCCTAGCTTTTCGACAGAAACAAAAAATTATACTACAATAAACATTTATTATTATTTCTTTTATTGAAATTGTTGTTAAATTTTGGATTTTTTTAAATATTGGTGTTACTGTTCACAATATATTCCATCTCCGAAAACATATCGCGATTTTTGCTTCGCGCCGGTGGCACGAGCTGTTCGAAACGTTCGACTAGCGCAACCCGCGTACCGCATTTCTGCTTCCTGCTAGCGCCTGCATGCGGCCACCCGCGTCTCTCCGGGCGGCAAGCGAGTCCGCCCGGCCGTGCCATCGAGTCGAGTGCATGGAAATGGCCTTGAACGCGAGCTGCTGGAGCCTTTAGCGAGCCAGCCGGGCGGCAGCGATCGCCGCCCGCCGCCTGAGCCAAGCAGCGATGCATCGAGCTTGCGAACGTAGTGCGAGAGAGTCTTGGGGGGTGAGGGGATTTTTTTCTGCCCTTCCGAGGAAAACACTCACGAGCCGCCACTGTATAAGATATACCCGAATGTGCCAAGGGTCTAGTCTTCGATGTTATTTTTATGTAGGAAACTTCACTCTTAACCGCTAGCTGGATAGATGTTATGCATTTACATTTCTAAATGTTATGCTACAAGAAAAGGTGACTTTGGGTGACCACTTCAAGTGATAAGGCATGTTTGAAAATTCCTCGATTTCAATCCGCACCAAAAAAAATCGCACGTAATAGCCGGGCGATAAAAGCCGGGCGTTTGTTTGCGCCCAGACGCCGCAGCGGCGGGAATTCACGCTCGTCGCATCTATAACCCACCTGTTCAATTAGAGAACAACCCCATCACCGGCGCGCCCCCAAACGCTTTGATCTATTTGCATTAAACTCATATCACCTCGTTCATTATCTAGCGGATCGTGCCAGCGATAGCAGCGGTAAGCCCGTGCTTAACCAGCAGGCATAAACTTCGCCCCCGTCAGCATTATCTCAGCTGCATTTCATCTTCCCATTTCTCTTGCCGTTTTCATCTTTCCCGGCCGGCCGCGCGGCTCCCCACTACTATACCACGATGCTTTGTTGGGTAGCAAAATGTGATGAAATATAATGAACGCCGCCACGCCATTTCAACACAGCGGAGAGCCGACGAGGAACCATCGGCAGCAGCGTATATCGCGCGCCGGCAAACTTGTTCAATTAAACATACACCAGTGCTGCAGGAAAACAAGTTAGTTGGTGGATTTTGTAAAACAGCGAAAGCATCTCTGGCTCTGTGTGGCCGCACCGCGTGCGTGTTCGCCGAACTACTTGTTAGCCGGCTAACGAATTCAATCACTGTTTCGCGCGCGTTGTACATAATATTGCTTCTAGATTATAATTTCTCAACACCCCCCGAGGGGGTGGAACTGTGGGCGTTGTATGCGCTGTTTTATTTTCGTCGCAGGATGTTCTGCGTACTAATTCAGCCAATTAAATTTGGCGAAACGTATAGCTGGTAGCATCGGTTTTCGTGAATTTTGCTAAGCGTTAGGCAATTAACAGGGGAGAACGGATGATCATCAAAGTTCAAGTAAAAAAAATTTACAGGTCATAAGATCTTTTAAAAGCAGCTACTCATCATTGCTTATGGTCACTCATATTACCTACCCGTTAAATGTGCGGCGTCCAGTGGAACAAGACCAACAGAGCAGGATTATCAGAACAGCTCCAATAACGTAAACTTGTTACCACCATATTTACAACCAATAAAATGCACATAATTCTGACTGTGGCAGGCAGTTAAAATTTCACTTCTCCCGTGGGAACTGTATGATAAGCCCTACTTAGCTAATTCGGCGCCCCCTATGGTGTTCGCGAGGCAACTCTCACGTGCGAGCATCCCTTAATCGCAAAACACCTGGCCGCCAGGATTAAACACTTCCACATTAGGGTAGGTTATAGCGCGACACTTGTGGCACCCTTCCTCCCTCAGTTGCACATTTCACAACAAAAAAAATACATCCAATTTCCAAGTTTATTTAACGAATAAACACGTGTCACAATGCTGGATCCGAGCGAACACAGATGGGCGCAAATCGCCGTGGGGCTCAGATGGTGTTTTTCGCGCAGCAACCCGCAATGTTTGGGTATTGTTAATAATGACGAGCAAACATGGCTGTCGGTTGTTTGCGCGCGAAGTTGCGATCATCCGCAAACAGAGCCATGTCGTCTAGCGGGGGCGACCGAGTCGGTCGGATTGTGCGGTTTGTCGTCGTGGTCAATGGTGTGTCTGTCCCCCCCCCCCCATGCCCATGCCCATGCCCCCTGCCACCCTGTGTTGTTGTGCCATTAGCGGTGAGAAGGGCATTAATCATGCCCTGAAGAGTACAGCGCGTCGGATCGACAATTGGAAATTATCATCATCGAGCACCGACGACGATGAATGTGTTAATTACTTTTGCTGCTGCGCGGGTAAATTTTCCGAGCGTGCGCGTGGAACGTCATCGCTGACAAGCCTTGCTGAGAAAAGAAGCAAATTTTGCCTTTGATGGTTTCATATCTCCAAATGCAAAATAGATTCGAAACTTTTGCTACAAAGTGTCAGCGGATCATTTTACTCCAAACTTAGAGCTTGGTATTCATTTTCGTCGCAAGAAATCGCGTTTGGTGCTCACATTCTTTTCAAATGAAGACGATTGCATGTACTACACACTTTATACAATGAATAAATTATACGGCAGCGCATCTACCTACATTCAAGTACAAGATGAGTTTCAATTTCTCTCGAAGTGTCATCTCATTTTTACGCCGGGCAATAAATTAGCGTGGTTTTATTTTTATTAAAGCATTGATGTGAAATACTATAAAAAAAATAAAGGAGATCCCCCGCCGGCGCAATACAGACACGAGCTCGCTACTAGCTACACTTTATATCATCGCTTTACGACTTTCGCACTTTCGATTTCTTCTGGCTAAAGTTTATCTTTATGTCGGTGATGATGTTTCGGCATAAACACACAGACGACCATTGTGTGGGGGCGTCGAGTAGGTATCTAATACAGGAGGCGAACACAGACATCGAGGCCGGTGCTCTCTTTGCGGCTATGTTTTACTCCGCCAGGCCATCACAGGCGCGATCGTAAAATATCAAGACAGTTTCGCACCCCCGTCCACCCCCGTCCACCCCCCCACCACTCCCGAACACGTCGCCGAGCAGAGGTGCGAAATAACCCGTAAATTCCATGCCGAATATTGCCAACGCCCCCGTAACCCTACCACCACCAGCAGCCCCGTGGCCCTCGCACGCCTGCCACCCTTCTGAAGCATTGATCTACCAGAGATTACCACCGCAGTATAGACGTACTAATGGTTTTTCATCTTTCCAGGGCAGCGCTCGTTAATGGGGTGGGAAATTTAGCCCGCCGAAAAAGAAAACCTTTGTGTTTTCCATGGTAGGACGGGTAAAATGTCTAGTTTTCTGTGCCCGCAAGAAAAGATGGTAGCCACATCTTCCCCCTTCAGCATCTGGTACAGCGGAGGGGTTTAAAAACAGTAATCTTTTAGTGGATGCTTTCAAAACAAAATTCTTGAAAAGAGAAAATTGTTTAGACCGTCTGATGATGGCCCTCGGTGTGACATAAATCAATGCATCACACACAAACACACACGGGCAATGCACGCGACATCCGTCAGAGTCAGGAAATCTTACCCGCTGCGTTTAGCTGCATCGTCTACATTATCAACCACACACGCGGGGAGTCTCCGACGCCGACGCCGACGCCGACGCCGACGCCGACGCCGACGTCGCGAGTCTAGTGGAAAAGCTACGAGCTGACGAGTAGGAAATTCCCGCGTCGTCGCTCGAAGCACGCCAGCTGAAGCGCTGCAAGTCGAGTGCAGGCCGACGCCGACGCCGACGCCGACGCCGGGGAAATACCCAGCGTCGGTCATATTTCATGCACGGTGTCACATTTATTGGGGATGCTCGTTCATCGATGACGTGTAGATGTTGGACGGCGTGGGGTGCTGGGTGCGGGAGGGGGGAGGGGTGGGGTGCAAGACGACGGAGGGTTGGAAGTCATCGCCGCGTGAGATGCATGAAAAGCCCAGCGAAAAGCTGCATGCGATTTGAGCATGAAGCTGGTGACTGGCTGGCTTTGGAGAAAGCTACTCGATCTTAAGTTTTACTTTTAGAAGAGGTTTTTGGTTTTTGATCGCTGGTCGCGGAATGTTGGGATATTGATAAGAAAACAAACTCAAGGTCAGTCTCATTAAGCAATAAATTTGGCAGTGTTTATAAGTCTGTACAGAATGAGTTTTGGAGCTTTTTAGCGCAGTGGTTTAAAGCCAAATAAAAATCAGTTTGAAACGATATTCGGGGGTGGAAGATGTCTCTACTTGACCTTCACCCATCAGACGCTGAAATTGGGAATTGAATGTCCTTGATTCCAGCTTGTGACTCGTAAAGACAATGAAAGTCTTTATACAATGTAGTTTGGAAACAACGTTTGTTGTGGGACAGCGGGGTTGCGCGCAAATTGCTGGATCGGGGCAGACAACTCCTTCCCGAAATTCCTTGTCTCGTTAAAAGGAAAAAAAAGTAACCCTCTTTGAGATCCTATCTCTTTGGCTGTAGAGAGGGAGAGAAAGAGAGGGAGAAGTGTGGTCCAGTGACGTTTCACTTGCTCACGTTGCTCTGTACGCAATTAGATAGCAGACTAACGGCACCCCGCTCTTGATATTTGCGAATGAAAAAACAGCAATAAACGTCAACAAATTTAGCCCCATTTTTTCGCTAGCGACCAACCTAGAGCACAGCTTAAGTCATTCCACCGTTTAGATTGTTAAGTTATTATATTTGATCTCGAATTTATGAGCAGCTATAAAATATATATTAACTCGGCTTTAGAGGCCAAATATTTCGAGAGTCTCTCCACGTAGGCAGTTAAAAACTTCGTTATATGAGAGCAGAAAACACGTCGGGCTAAAGCTCGGGGATGAAAAACAAACTTGGTCAACTCGCTATTGGGGATGACAAATTCATCAAACTTCCACTTTCGCCGACGGAAAAAATACTAATATCAAACATCAAGCCCGGGAAAGTGTACATTTTCAATCACATTTTCCGACCTAAAATGCGAAAAATGCTGACGTTCTCTGATGATTTTTTTCACACATTTTCTATTGATGGGAATATCCAACACCCGTATTTTGGCTGATTTTCAAGACATCACGAAGGAACTTTGGACCATCAACATAGGAAAAACCTGATGAATCTCCATAAGATGGTCTAATAAGAATTAATTGTGTGTCCCTGGGCCATGATTTTACCATTCTTATGATTGGTTTTCTAATTTAATTTGACATATTTTAAACAAAGCAATCGATGTTTCTATAAATCAACGAATTTCCTACAGAAAAAACAACAACGCATCCTCGAAGCGATTGAATTCCACCCGTCACTCGCATGGAATGAATTCGCTGGCCCGCCACTGTCAAAGTGCACATCACTGGCAGCTCGGTGATGTCCACTGACAGCCGCGCAGCGAACAAACTGATCGGCGACAAAACAAAGCACACATTGCCGTTGTTGGCATTGTTGTCATTGTTGCCATTGTTGTCGCCGGTCGTTAGAACAATCAGCGCAAACCGCGCGCGTAGTAAGTAACGAGCTGCGAGTAGTGAACAGTGAAGCAGTGAGCAGCACACAGCGAGCAGCGATCGGCAGTGGTTCGTGAACAGCAAGTAACAAGCAGAAAGCAGTAGGTAGCGAACAAGAAGCAGCAAGAAAGAAAAAATAAGCTAGCACTATGCATCGAGCAGCAGCCGCAAACAGAAACAGCAAGCAACAAGCAGCAAGCAGTAAACAGCAAGCAACGAGTAGCAAGCAGATAGCAGCAAGCAGCAAGTTAGCAAGCAGCGAGTAGTGATCACATATCAGCAAGTAACAAGCAGCGAGCAGCAAGCAGCATACAGCGTAAAGCGAGCAGCGTAAAGCGAGCAGCAAGCAGAGAGCAGCAATCAGTAAGCAGCAAGCAACAAGCAGCGAGCAGGTAGCAGCAAGCAGCAATTGCAAAGAGCAGTAAGCAGATAGCAGCAAGCAGCAAGTAGCAAGCAGCGAGCAGCCAACAGCGAGCAGCGTAAAGCGAGCAGCGAACAGCGAGCACAAAGTGTGCGCTGACCGATTGAACACTGGCCGCTAGCACATTGAATACCAATGGGAAATGTGCATAAAGCTATTGTTTTCGTGTCATATTAGTATGTAGGGCGTGCACTGGCCGAATGGAAACGTAGCGGACGAGTTTTCCTAACGAATGTCATGTTCATTATATTGACGACTGCGTGAGCTATTTTGTTTTTCTAGCAGTTTCTGTTTTTGTCACTAAACCAATTATAGTTGACTGAACACTTGATTAAAAAGTTCGACGCCATGTTGTTGGATGGCTGTTATGGATTTGCTGCAAACAATAATACGGTGCTAAAAGTTAGGCGATAATCATTCAAAACCGTTGCGTATATATATTTTTTTTGCGCATAAACAAGTTTCAATGGCATTGATATGCGTCTTGATATGCGTCTTGAAAGTAAATAAAGGTTTATTAATTTTATCACAAGGTATTCATTATTTGAAACGAAATATCCATTTCAAAATTTCTATCCATACCGGGCTCAACAATAGGAAACTAAAGTTTATTTTTTCCCAACCAAACCTAGCTTAGGCAAGCCGTCATATTTTGTTGGTGCATTTGAAGAGAGCAAAAACAATAAGAAATTTCACCTACTATTAATCAAATTTAAAACGATTCTGTGGGAGGTATCAGCAAGCGCTGCATGCATTAATCTTTGTGAAGACCACGGGAGACATCAAACAAGCTAATGTAGCTTCCATGTTCGCGGGCACGAAGACAATTTACGTATCCGTGTTAAATAGCGATGCCGGCCGACAAAAGCACGGCGCGGGCCCGGGGCGCAAATTGGGCCCGTGTTAATTCCGGGGTGGTTGATGGGCCAGGGAATCCTAAGCTGACGACCCGAGTTCTGACCCCGAACACGGCAGTCGTTAGTGGCATGGGATTATTAGCGCGTACAGGGCAGCGCTGACGATGAGCGATGAAATTCAACTCGCTTATTATAATATTTGCAAGCGAATCTTTAAATTACTTAACTTTTTTCTTGGATGCATCCGGATGGGAATTGGATTGCATATCCATGTGGTTTTACGTTCGCAAATAGTAAAATTTCCTTTTGGAAGGCCAAATATATTCTAATTAATTTTAATTGAAAGCAAAATCAGGGAACATATACATATATAGGAAAATCATTTGAAAGTAACCGAGTCTCTTTGCATGCGGCTACACTATTTCTAACTTCCTTCTAACTTTTAGTTATATAGAGCATGGCAGCCAGCCAGCCAGGAGATAACTTCATCTGAGCGACAAGCTTTTTTACTTGCCAATCGCTACAACTTTCAAATTATGTTCAATATCCACGTGGTTTCACCTTCGCAAATATAAGAATTTCCTTTTCGAATCACGAAGATAGTCTTATTAACTTTATTGAAACAAAAACACAGATAAACACACATAGAAAACTAATTAAAAAAGTAATTCAATCTCTTTGCTAAAGTTATGGTATTTCTAAAGATACAAAGTAAGTTACCATCAAGATGACGACTACTCCTAAGCACTAGAATTTTAAACTTGTCAATCGCTTCAGCTTCATACTTCCCAGAGAAGTTCTCAATATTTGATGAACAAACGCAAAAACAGCACTACTCTAGTGGAGGTGCCACGATCACTTTTAAATTTCCACACCCGGCACCTCCATCCAGATCTCCACAAACCACACCGCCAAAAATATTCGCAGCCCACCCTCATTACAAAATACCGGCACATTAAATTGAAAAGCGACTGATCCGAGGCCAACGCTCCTAAACACATCTACCCCTTTTAGAACCCATGCGCTAGAACCCCCAGCCAAGTCGGTCCACTTGCTCCCTGATGCCTTCTCGGCGTAAAGCGAACGGACGAGAGAGTGTTATCTTCCAGCCGATGGCTTTGTGACGCCGTTTTCTACTCGAGAATTCCCGCTTCTAATCCCTGAAACTGGAAACGCTCGACTTTGCAGCATCAGCGACAGGAGCGACGGCGGCGGCGGCGGCGGCGGCGGACAAGGGCCGGCTGTGCCATTGCTTCCCAAGTGCTATTCTCAATCAATGAAATAAGACCACGCGAAGAACCGAGAACCGTTCAATTGAAAAGACACTATCATAGTGGATGCAGTCAAGCATTGTGCTGTCCTTAGAACAAACTAGATGGTGGACCCGGAGGCTGGTCGTTGCGCAGCTTTTTGGCTTTCTCTGACTCATATATCGCACGGGATGCGGTCGCAGAGCTCTGGATGCTTCTTTTGAGAGGGTGCTTTGCCCGCTAAATACGTGAAGTGATAGCAGAAAAGGATACAAGAGATATTTTAAACAAGAAGATCGTTTGCTTTGACCAGTTTCCTGTTATGCTGACAGAAAAATGTGAAATTTTAAACGTTATTTGTACCGTTTTTGAGACCAGAATCATCTAGTCAGCAACAGTGTTGAGTTTCTGCGCGAGATAATCATCCTTAGCTCCGAAATCAAGAATTTGTGAAAATGAACCGAGCGAGAGTCAATGTTCAAACGCCGAAGTTGGCGTGTCCCCGCGCCCACTTGCAATCACGGCCGCGTAACAAATCACCAATCAGCTGGAAAATGCAAACGAGTTCGAGTCGTGATGCGCTGTCGCATTGTGGCGATGACAGTGAACCGTGCAGCCACTGCACCGCTCACGCCGCCGTGCACTCCGCACGCTGCATGCTGCAGCCGGATGAAATATCATTTAAACCGGTTAAAATGCAAATAATATACACGAGGAAATAAAAGGCAACCCCGAACGGGTGACCCAGATAGGTAATAACCGTTTAGCCATTATAACGCGATGAATGCTTGACAAATAATCACGACTAATTTATCGAATCCGAATCAAGGGCTGAGCGTCGCACGTTTCTTCTGAGAGCCACTGTGGTGCAGACTTCTAGACTCGTCGGGTCTGATGATTGGAAACTATAAACGGAACCTAAGAAAATGGCATGTGCCACGCCGCCTACGAGTGCGTTGATCACGAGAGAAAATAACGTAATTCGTCGTGCCCAAAAATGATGCACGATGAAAAGATTCACGACTGGAGGGTACCTGGCTGGGGGAGGTAGGGGCAAAGGGGGTGCTCACGACCCGCGATCAACAACGGAAGAAAATGAAAATGTTCGAACAATAAAGCGCGCAAGTTTACAAGCACATTCTCGTGGTAAAGTCGCGGAAGGACCGCGGCCAGACCATCCAACTATGAGATGAGATAAATTTTACGAGCGCTAATAAAACTTGATGATACCAAGCAGCAGCAGCATGAGCATGAGCAGCAGCAGCAGCAGCAGCAGCAGCAGCAGCAGGAGCACGAGGAGTGAAATGAAATATAAGAAAAACCAGGCTGGTGCGGGAGCCCGCGCCCGGCATTGATGCTATTTTATTACATCAAGAAACTGCATTGAACAAGTCAGAACCGAATTGAAAATAGAAAACAGCGGGCGGACGGGAGGGGGTGGTGGTGGGGCGAGGGGCAAAGCGAGTGGGCGGCGGCGGCGGCGGCGGCGGCGACGGGTAACTTCGTTAAAATAATGGAATTGTTTTGGGGAAATTTTCCGCGAGCTGTCGGCAACTTTAAAATCTATTAGCGGCGACGTCGGCGCAACAAAGCAAGAAAATTGCGACGATAAATCGAATCGCGAGCTCTTCGAGGGCGAATGCAAAAGCAGCGCGACCAATCGCGGGAAAAAAGAAAAGCAAGCACACGCGGCTAATTCGCGTTATAGTTTAATATAGAAAGTTGCACAAGCTATCGCTACTACAGCGAAATAATTTCGGGCTCGCGTTACTCAGCAAATCTTTTAGTAGTAGAACATAAAAGTTGAACAATGAACGACGAAGCTATTTATACTTCAACACGAATTGAAAGCCCGCGAGGTACATTTCGCAATCGTACTCGTCGAACTCGCGAAGAAGTAGGTTACAAGCATTTCCTCGGGGCTCTTAAATCATCCCTCCGTCTCACCCCCCTTCCCTGCCCCCGCCCTTGCCCCGCGCCGAAAAATAAATAATCTGTGGGCGCAGTGCCCTGCGATAGGCCTCGCCGACCGACTGGTGTAAGAGGGTTTTTCTGTTCTCCGCGATCTCCACCCCCTAAACGCCGAGCGACGATCCGCGCGCTCACGTCGGGAAATAATTAATTTTGCGCCCCGAAAGACGCGCGTGCGGCTGCGTCTGGGTGCAAGAGGGAGGGGGGGGGATGCGTGCTTGATGCGCCACGCGCAAATGAAGGGTGTTACGCGTTGCCGCTGCCAACGATTAACTATTTACGAAGAAAGAGTTGATGCAGAGTTCCTCAAGACGTAGCTGGTGGGATCGCTAGGCGTGCTGTTGGGTGGGTAACGCAGATGGAATCTTCGAAGAGCAGGGACACCTCCTGATTGCTAAGCTCAAGATGGCCAATGACTGCAGACTGGTTGGGTTATGCGATATTTATAAACCTGATACAGGTAAATAGTATATGAACCTGTCCACGTTGGATTCTTCTTGTGCTTTTTTCTGCCAACGACATGGTAGTACGTGAATTTCTTAGAAACCAATGCGTTAGCTAAATCAGTCCGTGAGACGGAAAAAACAAGCATTTCCGATCCAGTAACATTATAATTTAAATGACTTGATGTGGTTTTAACTTGGTGTGACTTCCACGAAGTTCGGAGGGTTGTTTCGAGGACCGGGAGGTGTCCGGGTGTTTGTGCCGCGCGCGTCACGGCATCAGGAACAACGTGGCGTGGATCGCCGTTCTGAGCCGACGCATGCCCGCCTGACCGTCCTGTATCAATTAGCGACGGAGCCTGCGTCCGTCGCGGCGCCGCGAACGTCACGCGCGACGCCGCGTGGAAATGCTGTGCGGCTCAATCGATGCAGGAGAAAACACTGCGAGCTACCCGGAAGTGCTCAGAAAACGCCGAGCGAAACTAGACGGCGTGATTAATTCGTATCGTGTCGACAACGCTGTAGGTGCGCGCGTTGCCCAGCAAAATGCACGCGGGTGGTCGTTTACCGGTCGCGATATTTCAACCGTAAAGAGCCTTTCATTGGCGTAATAAATATGCGAGCGTTAAAAAAAAAAGTTTAATGCGAAACTTAATCGATAATCAATTATTTGACTTTTGAGTTAGATGCTCGAGACTTTCGAAGTAAGTTTTTCATTACTGCCCTGGCGTCTCTTAAACATATTCATATTCGCTGCTCGCTTTTCCGGGTCGCTTTCCCGAGCAGTGAACGCCACGGCGAGGGCACAAAGCCGGTCTCCGCTACCCCGCTGGCGCGACCTACGCCAAGTGGAAAACTGCATCGAGCGTTTCCCGCATTTTCCTCAGCTCACCGACGGCGATTAAGAATATAGGCGTCGTCTCTAATAATGCGATCATCAATTCTGGAGCGCTTCTGAAAATGTGCGTGCATTGCTTGCCTCTAAGATTGGATTTCGCAAGGACCTATCACACTTTGTTATAGATTATTGGCGTGCTGTTTTTCGTCTGTAATACCTAGAGATGGGTATAAACACAGGCACACACTCACAAGCGGGATTCCACAGGAAGCAGAACCAGTATTTTGGTAAAATGTGTCAATATTATCAATAAGTAGTATATCCCTTTTGTATAAAGCGAGAACAAACACGAGAACTGTTATCCATTTTCCAATAATTTATTTTCTATAGCTGATCCTCCATGGCGACCCCAATCAAACCGAATCGGCGGCGGATAGAGGATAGAGTCATGGAGAGAGCCACGGAGAGAGTCATGGAGAGAGGAAGAGAGAGTTTAGAGAGCGCGCGGCATGAGAGCGAGCTCTTTTTCCGCTCTTTTCGCGGCTGAACAGTCGGGGTCGGATTTCACGCTGGAGGGGTTTCATACCAAATGTCATTCCATCTCCCGCGCCGCACGCATCACGCATGATTGAATCCATACACAGTTATATACGCATTCCCACTTTACATATTACGCACGCCGGAACACAATGGCTAGAGTAACATCACACACGTGCGTTACCCCCGCGAACTGCGAGCCTGCCTCGCTATTTACTTCCTCGTATCACATGATGCGAACAAGGAAAAAAAAAGTATTTAAATTTACACGTTCTTATACATTTATTGCGCATATTTGAGTGCTTTTCTATATACCTTAGAAATTCGCAGAGACACGCAAGGTTTACACCTTTACATATTTCAAGCTATTATATTAATTTTCGCGTTTCACTCGGCGGTGTTACCGTGCGGCGGTATCCCATTTGTTATTTTGGCAACGACAATGCATAGCTTCCCTTCGATAAGGGGTTGCAAAACTCGAACCAATCCTATTTGTGGAATCCCCACCCTCTCTGTCACATTATTATTATTTCCTTTTGTGTTTTATAAAATGATATATTATCCGATTGGTATTCGCCGGAACGAGCAGGGCTGCGAATTGCTTTTTGCGAACGCGACTCGACCCACCCCCCGAGTGATCACTGGTCGCATCTTCCCACCGGCTCCTTTACTTGCCGTCTCTTTGCACCGTGGAACAAAAACGCGCGATTACGTACCCAAAGTATACCTGCCCGCAATGAGTTCTACGCGGCGAATGTTCACAAAGCAAAGCACCCTGTGTTTCACTATTTTATATTATGCATCGGTGTTCATGATCATTTAAAAGCTGGGCGATCAAAAGCGAAACAATCCTCAGTCGCCTCGCCGTGCGAGTTTCCACGGGCAAAAACAAGAGCTTTACACACAATCGATAACGTTTTTCCTCACACACACACTGTATACCCACCCCCGTCGTCAAACCACCCCTCGCCGCTAGACATTTGTCCCCGCGATATGTGATTGCTTTTCGAACTGCAAATACACCCAGTTAATCACGAACAGAGCTAATTTTTCACTTCGCCGAAAGTTTGACAGGAAATAATTTCATATTTCCGAAACGCGAACACTGTGTGTATTGAATGGCATCCGCGTGTAAAATTGTCAAGGAGGGCTTGTTATTGGATCCCCCATTACGCGAAGAGCTGCCATTGTGGATGAGGACACAAAAAAATATGCTGACGACAGAATTGATCTTCAGCGTAATATTATGTATTTGAAATGCTTACCAAACCACGTCGAGTATCATTATATTGGTATCCAATTACTCGAGTCGAGTTGGAAACTATATATAACATGTAACCGGAATCCTCGAGGAGTTAAGCATATGATTTCAGTTGCGTGTGGGTGGACTGGCAAGAAATTGGGAGGCAATAGTGAATTCGCCTATACCCGCTTATAAATCCAATATACAAGTTATAGCTGTTTGCATCGCAACATCGCACAAAAGCCATCAGGCGCATCACGGTCAACTAAGAGCTGGGTAGCTTATATCATAAAACGATGTGAAACTTATGCCGAACTGTTTGACAATATCAGCAGCCATGCCATGGGGATGCACCGGACACACACAATTAAATCGGCATTTCAGCATATCGAGGCAACTTCATCTGCACTTGCGGACAGTGGAGCTGGCTTATATCCCCTTGATCTAGTTCAGCTAAGCTTCAGTACATTGCGAGACCATCTGCTAAAATGAAATAAATTAACCGTGTGCTTAGCGCTTGAAAAAAGAGCTACCCGTGGAATTCGTATGCATTCCGTGCAGACAATGAAATCAACAAACCTACACTTCCAGTATGAATTGCATACCTAGTTGGATTTGGCCGAGTGGTCTCACTTTTATAAGTATACGAAATGATAAACCAGCTATGTTTACACTTTTTTCAAACACTGCACCGTTTGAAATACACCATTATAAATCAATATTCTGAAAAACGCATGAGCCATGTACAAGTAGTAATAGCAATTAGCAAAGAGTTGCAAAGATCACATTCTTGCCATGAGCGTCCAGACCTGCCGGTTGGTCGTCTCTAACCCCAGATACAACTTCACGTACCTTTCTTGTCGTCCGAAGCGTGACCCTTCTCGCCAAAATAAATGGTAAATGGTGTTAAAAGTCTACGTGAATATTTCAAATACGATTCACAAAGTTCATTTTCAGTATATAGCTGGTGATAGATCACAGAATTCACAGTCCACAGACCACACGCCACGATACAACATTGGAGCAACGTATCAATTGTTGCCATCACTGAACGTACCCACTTGGAATACCTATCTAGGCCGAAACACGCTTCTGTTCGCTTCGACGTTATTACTTATTAACCGATTACACGTTTCTTACACGTTTCGAGACTTCTTTACCTGCTTTTTAACAAAATACAGATCCAGGCCAACTAAGATTGAATCAAACCTTTCGCACTAACGGTAAAATGGCCGCGATACTTAGCGAAAATATTAAAATAATCAGCTGTTGCAAACCGTTACGAGCTTGTATGGAATCCGAAAGCCCTAGCTTCCCCTTCCGGCGGCATTCAATTTGATTATCAATATTCGCAAAATCTGACCTGCAAGCTAATCTTGAATGGTAAGTAAGGAGATGTGACTTACGATGCTTCCAAACATGTTTGGAATGTTTCCTTTTCCGCTCGCGAAACAAGTTATAAATTACTAAACTAATTCGTCAACAACAATGACACTAATCTCTGCTTTCACTAATTTTTAGCACTAAACCGGTAAAAGATACAATGAGATTGAATGAATTTCAACATTTATCGTCGCGAGTACAACCTACCCGGATGAGCGGACGTTGATTACTGATGCAATACCTCAATGAATGGTCTGATGGCTGTATTAACCTTGACTACACGGCACACGCTGCCTCAGCCTCAACAACCAGCTACAGACGTTGTTGTTCAAAACGCGCTTTTAACAGAAATGTAAACATTGGACCCCTGTACCTCTGGCAATGTTAAAATCAAATCAAAACTATTACATGTGAAAAAATTGTTAATTGAGATTGATTGATTGATTGATTGATTGATTGAGAAAATTAATTTCATTTTTCGCTAATGAACGTGTGAAATAAACTTTATTCGTGCTTTCGGAAAGTGATAGGTAGAAATAATCACAGAAATGTCGATACTGTTTTCAGAATCAACATATTTAGGGATTGAAGCGGTACGCGGCATGCATTTCAATGATTGAGATTACCTACTTAAATTTATTTTAGTCCATTGCTGGCACTCCGATCGGGCATCATTTATACCATTATCTTAAGAGAAATTGGCGCAACTATTTTAAGCAGATGATTCAGAGAGCCATCATGCTTTGCAATTAATTAATTTTACTCTCTTTCCGCAATTATATAAATCAACTAATTATGGTAGGTGGTATGATATTGACTTGCTTATGCAGGAAAAATCGATTTGCTTCAATTGATAAAATCTTCTCATTTGGACGCAAACTATTTCTCGTAAGAGCTTAGATTGAAAATTGCATTGCAATCAGATTTAAGTTGATTTTAAGCCTAGAGAGTGCGGAATACCTAAAAACAACGAAACAAAGTGTCACAGCCTATTCATTTTTGTCCAGCTTAATTTAATTTAAAAGATTCGTACATCCAATTCAACGGTTTTTAGTCTGTAGTCCCAGTCTTAACGAGCGAATCACTCTTTCTAGCATTAGCAGCAGAAAGTTTTGGCAAAGCTGGAACATTGTTTTGCCTGCCCCTAGAGCTAGTATCCAGGACAACGCGCTGCCCAGCGCTCCCCGGGCACCCGGGCACCGAGGCATGTGCATCTGGTGCAACGGTTTCATGACAGCCTGTCTGCTCGCAGCGTCCTACGCACTCTTTCTCTTTATAAGGTTTGTCCACGTCCCATCCTAGGAGTACAAGAAAAATGAACGCACGAGCATCGGTGGCTTTCGCGAAGCAGCGAGGTTCTACAGATGCACTGACACTAGCCAGTCAGAGTTGTGTAATTTTACTCGATTACAAGCAGTTTTCACCGAGATGGAAGCCTGGATTCACCCTCGATTGTCTTATTTTTGACAGTTTTGGGAATTTTTAACTTGTTTTATCCCTATACTAATATTATCCCTGTGGTTCAGTATGTTTTCATCACTTTCAGACATGTCTATGCACGCCTAAAGTTACCATCCGATTCTTATGAAATTTTGGAAACGCACTCGATACATCATAAATGGGTGCAACGAGGGGGTCTCGCTGCGGTTTGACCAAAATGGGCCCTTTTTTGGGGGGGTTCACCTACCAAATTTGGACTTGGAGGATTGAAAATTTATACCCGTGTAGCAGCGACCATTTTCAATTCAAATTGAAATTTTCAAACCAGCCAGCCCAAAATTGGGCCCTTTTGAGGGGGTCATTTAGCAGAAACAAAAACTTGCGATTACACTTGGCAGTTATTTTCCTAACTTTATGAAATTCTGGAAACGCACTCGATCACACATTATACAACTCACTGTTGAGGTTTCGCTTTGGTCTGGCCAAAATGGGCCCTTTTTTGGGGGGGTTCACCGGTCAAATTTGGACACATAGAATTGAAAATTTGTACCCGTGTAAAAGTGTTCATTTTTAATTCAAACCTATAATTTTACATCCGCCAGCCCAAAATTGGGCCCTTTTTGGGGGGGGGGGGAATCTTTTCACAAAAACAAAAACATGCGACTCTCCTACTTTCTGCAAAAAACACATGGCCCCACCAAGTGCATATAAATCATCGTGGAGAGAGGGGGCTCGCTACAGCCAGCCGCATTTCGGGGAAGTCTCGTGATTGCCCAACTGATCATAAACATCGAGTATAACAATACAGACTATATTGTGATTTTTTTTTCGTAATGCGTCGGTATCGGGGACAAAGTCGCGAAAGTTCGCGAACATTGGTCAACTTCACGCGTTAAAACACCAATTTTGCGTTGCTTCGCGAAAATAACTATGTTAATTTTGAATCAGCAGCAAACACACAGCAAACACAGTAAACAGATGATAAAAAAATCCTTCAATATCAAAATTTTGCATTTGTCGCGATCACTATACACAATCCCTCAATAATCGATAGTGGAAGTCTGGGCGGACATTTTGCCAGGGGACACTTTGCCAGGCTACCCTTCAAGGTAACACGCTTCGAGGTGGGTACCTGGTCAAAAGATAGGGTATAATGAAACATAGAACACAATTGGGTTGGGATGTTGGGTAGGGTCAGGAAAGGTTGGATTAGTGGCTGGGTGGGGGGGGGGGGGGGGGGGGCATATGGTAAAATTACTATCATCTCGAAATTGTTTCCCCTGTAATGTATTAATTTGACTGCTAGACGAGCCCAACGGACACCGGCCCAAAATTGGCCCTTTTCCTTAAATTTTGACTTCCGAGACGTTAATTTTCTATACAATTCATTTTTTTTTGTCAGCCGACCCACAATTTGTTACGACAAGCCCTGTGCTATGTATATCTCTGTCAATCTGTGCCCTGCCTTCACTTCACAAACAGATTATTATCATTCCTTCCCAAGCCATCTACAAATCAAACTCTGTGTACTAATGACCACGAAACTTTACAAGAATCTGCATTTAACAGGCAACTCGAGGAACTGAAACTGATAGGATGTCTTAAATACGCACCTATGCGATAAAAAAAACACGGTTTTTAACTAAATCTGATCAGCTTTCTGTAAACATGGGATCTTTTTTAACGGCTCTAAATTAATTATTTTTTATGATTTATCGATGGCGGACGTCTGCATGTCTGAGTCTTTTCATAAAACCTCCATTAATATTACCTATATTTTTGCAAATTTTAGGTCGGTTAGATGAGGTTTGAATTTTGATGTTAGTTCACCCCCGTAGTCGGATGATACTACGGTGACCAACTATTTTCCTGTCATGATTTCACTGTAAATACGTTCACCCCTCCACACATGTCAGGGGGCGAAGCACCCTGCAGGCGTGTGCGGCCGGAGGCTGCACCGGAGGGAATTTGGGGGGCGAAGCCCCCCAAATACCCAACGGGGGGGTTTGGGGGGCGAAGCCCCCCACCAAGAAACTTCGGGGGTCCAGGGGGCGGAGCCCCCTGGCGGGGTTGGCGGCCGGAGGCCGCAGGGGCGGAGCCACTAGTTTATCAAATATATAATTTTCAAATCCATTCGCGTTCTGCAGTATTTGAACAGCGTGTTTTTTAAATGTTCAATGCAACCCGCACTTCACAGACGTTGTGACCAAAATGTTAATTATAAGCGTGCAGAAATTTGTACACGGCCATCCAGGATTTTCAAGCACCACCCCGCTATAAATCGGTTGCCAAAGAAAACATTTACCCTGACCGCTTCTCGTACCTATGCCTTCATCAGCCTGAAGGACCCTTACCAATCTCACACCCCAAACCACCTCGCTTGTTACCCAACTTCCGCATTGTTCCCGACCCACCCTCGTTATAAGCAACACAACAAACCCCCGTTACCCCGGTTACCGCATCGGAGCAAACCTCTCGACCCGTGCGTTCCAAATTGCCGCCAGTGGCCCTAATGTCCGCGTTGGGCATCCTGTGCCACGCCGCGCTGGCCGCGACGGCGCTGGTCGTCTCCTTCGCGCTCATGCTCGTGCTCAACTTCTACGACAACCCCTCGGGCAGGGCGCCGCTACGCCCTCGAACCGGCGGCGGCGGTGGCGGTGGCGCCGAGTGCCGACGCCGTCGGGTCGTCCGCTTTGCGCCCGGCACCAACTTCCGTCCGCGCGGGGAAGACTAGCCGACGCCGACGCCGACGCCGACGCCGACGCCGACGCCGACGCCGACGCCGACATCAACGCCGATGCCTATGGAGGAGGCTGGGGTGCCACGATGTGGGCGTCGGTGAGGGGGTGAGGGCACCTACTCCGAACAAGAGGCTGCCGATGTTGAAGAGGAGACTCCTCGGGAGAAGGCCGGAAACACCGACCCCTGGTAGATCAGCTAGAGGATGCCGACGCCGACGCTGAGGCGTGACGTGCAGTGACAATTAAACACACGTTGGTCACTCAAATCAACAAATTTCTCTTCGGAAACCCAAATTTTGGCGTTTTTATTGTCGATTGACGATTGACGAGGTACTTGTGTCGACTTTTGAGTGTGCTTTTGTGTCGTGTCCATTGTGTCCAGTGTGTCCAGAAAATATGGTTTCCAAAAGAGTGAAAATCACGTTATTCGTTTTTTCAAGTGTGCAAGAAATTTTTAACATTACAGCTATTCTGTTGTTTTCCGTTATACGGCCACGGGTTGTCATCGCAGCGATAGTTTTGCTAAAAAAGCGTTGTATTTCAGTTCGGAATGCTGGAAAAGTATAAACATCAACATCAAAAGTTTGATGTGTAAACGTGGAACTGTACATAATACAAATAATTAGGTCACGATGCGTTTTTTTTCCCGCGAGCTGCATTTGTGATTTTAGTAACGAGCAGCTCGCCGATTATTCGCGCTACTTCCTGGAAAACATCAACGTCCGCCTTGCCTTTGTTTCCGCTGCGATAATTTCCCGGCGAGCTATTTTTCCCAACGCTGGCCTAGCTTTTCCACGCGGCCGGGACGACAACTAGCAGACAGGTGATTGTCACCTGTCACCCGTCACTAACACGGTGATTCCCCCCCCCCCTCACCGGGGTTACTTGTTGTGACATCGCTCGTGTGACGACACGTCGTGATCTGTAGTAAAATCTTAATTTTTTGCTGTCAATTTTTCTTTCCGCCGATTTTGGTCTAAAAACTTCCAGACCACTTAAGAACCAGCCTTCTTGTGCCATGACTCCACGAAGAGTGTTAACTCCGATAAGATAATATAAGAAAACAACACATCATAATTCTAGCGATGAATGTGCATTAGATCTCAGAGGAAAGACATCGAACTATTATCAAAACCCCATCAGATACTTTATCCCAGTTCTGACAACGTGCCCGATATTTAACCTACTGAGCTCCAGTCGGTCGTACGTATCACTGCCAAATAATTAATAAACCCAATCAAATCTCATAAATTCGGGCCATTAAAATTACAATAACTAAAGTAAAGAAACAAAGCCATACCCAATGAAACAATCCTGACTTGTGCCCTTATCAGAGAGAAAAAAATATCATAATAAAACAAATCTTGATTTTTAGTAACGTAAAATCAATGCCAAAATTTACATCCCAACAACTCAAATAAACTTAATATCAATTTTCCAGTTGGTTGTCCGTGTAGCGTAATGGATAAGTGCAGTGCCCCGGGATCCCGGTACGGATGTAAATTTTGGAATTGATATTTCGTTACTAATATTCATTGTCTAGCGTACCTACATGACACGAGTATTTGCATTTAGGATTAAATTCACACTAAAACAAATCTTATTTGTGTCCACGAAGACAAACCTCGCCGCAACAACTCCTCGTGCCTTTAAGACTTTCACTCCGGACAAACGCTAACCAAGCAACGCCTCCCCTCTGCCCACAGACGACGTGCATGTCGGAGCTGCCCGACGTGGCGCCCCCGCTGGAGCTGCTGCGCTCGCACAACGGCTCGATCCGGTGCAACGGTCGCGCTGGCCAGTGCGGAGGCTCGCAGATCGCCGCAGACTCCGCCAGCAGCTGCAGCAGCAAGGGCGACAGCTCGGCAGACGGCAAGCCGGGCGCTAAAGGTAATTTTGCAAAGCGCTCCTATCTTGTGTAGAAGAATTTTGAAACTTTTCTCAGAAATTATTGGTTTCAAGTGGATGTGTTGATGCAGGACACTACAAAACGAGATTATTAAAATCAGACCTGATTTATCTCGAAATCAAAACGGTCTTCCTGTGATTTGATCATAAAGATATTCAGAATATTTTCTGACAACTAACATCCAATATGTCTAAAATTCCGAGGGAGCGTTCGCTTGGGTGTTTTTGTTTCAGTGTACAAAAATCAGTGTGCCCTTAAAAGTATTTGGAAGCAATTTCGGATAACGTGGGTATATTTTGAGGCTGCAACGTTCTCAAACAAATTATTCCGAATCCTGGAAATCCATAGGGAGATGTTATTGAAACACAGTTTTCTAGCCGCTTGGCAATGGCAATGTAATTTGTAGCGCGTGTGTAACGCATAATAAGTTCGAAATTATAAGGAATTCAATTTCTTGAAGTTAATTTCGATGAAAATTTAAAATACTTATCTTGTCTCAGTTGTGACCAAAGTAAAAAGAAGTATCCCTCAACGACCAACTTAAACGTGATCTTGAATGGGGATGTGTTAAGAAAAAATGTACCAAGAAAATCTAGTCTTAAATGGTGCCTTTGACGGCCTTCGAAGATTTTGGTCGGTTGGGAGCTATTCGGGGATGAATACCCCATTGGTGTGGCTAAACAATGTCCATGTACTCGTTTGGTCTACGTCATGGGTAATTGAAGTGTAGGGTCCGTGGGGTGGGGTTGGCTAACTTGGGCCTGATGGTGATACGAAAGGAATCGTGTAGACGTGTGGTCATCTCGTGCAGTCACCAAGCGAAACTTACGACGCTCTGACGCAAATACCGTGAAGAATACGTAGTAAGAACCTTGCAAGCGCCGTTGTTGAGTGATGGGATCGTGTATCTGATCTCTTGCACCACTATTTCGAGCAGCATGGACCGCTGTGAAAATGTAGACCAAAAGGGCGAATTAGCTCCAAGCAAAGCAAGTCTCAAGTCTTTATTTTGATAATTAATTGAACTTTAAGCTTCGTAACTGTACCATATTGCACAACAACTTGTACTAACAGCGATGACAAACTTTACAAGAAGTGAATTTTTAATCAAACAGCACTCTTTTAATTAAGTTGTTTAAAATTGCATATTGCGTTAAGCACTTGCAACGACACCATTTGTATGTGCTTTGAAGTGTGCATACTCTGTCGCGGCAAAAATAAATAGAGCAACGTTGTATCTCGAGCTGTTTGTTTTTCGTTGAGCAACTGGTACACGTGGTGTAAACGTCGTAGTTGGTCGCACCAGGAAGGCTAAGAAGCGGCGAGGGTGAACTTTGGAAAGTACATTTCCACCAGAGAGCGGAGAGATTTCTTTTTATGCGGCCGTTGAGGTATAATGTAGGTCAGAGGGTGAGGTGGCAGGAAACGTTTCCTGGTTGGAAACCTGGCGGAAAGAACTGCACCACCTTTCGCTAAGTTCCCTTTTTTTCTAGTTGTGAAACAACGAGCGGCCATTAACCGTGGTTTTCTTTCGTGCCACAAACAGAGAGGCTGCTGAAACGTGCCGCTGTTGCGTCGAGGAGTAGAGGTGCCGTGGTGGACGTGCCACGACGGACCAACAAGAAAAAACTATCAAAAAACATAGCAAAGCGAAAGAAAAGAAATTCCTAGTCACGTTAACTATAATTTAATAAATCATACTCATACTTTGAATCACTTTTCGGAAACTTGGACGCGTCTAGTTGTTACAAATGATTTGCTGTCCAAACTCTTTACCAAACTATCATCGCGTCTAACAGAAAAAAAATGAAAACAATCCAGCGTCGAGTCGGGGAAAATCATAATTCATTGCGGCCGCCGCCAACGCAATGGTGATCGCGTTGCAGACAACAGCAGCCCCCCCCTCCCCCCCACCACACCCCCTAACCCAACCCTAACGAAACTGAGCGTCGATTTCCATTTTCCACCGCCGCCCAGGAAAAAGCGCGTCACGTGATCCAGCTTTGTCAAGACCTGCGCCCCGGTCGCGTCGTGCAATTACACAGAACGAGCCCGGGCTCGAACCCGAGTTAGGAATCATTTACTTTCCCAAGTAAACCAACTCGCGGCGCACAACTCGAAATTCAACTGACTTCGACGGCGTGGCCCGGACAAGAAAGTTTCGCACTCTCTCTCGCTCTCTCTCGCCGTATGTGATGTGGGGAGGGAACACGCTTCAAGGAAATATGGGTTCTAGTTTTCAAAATTCTCTCCGCCATTTCGCTTTCTTCCAGCCGGCAGTTTCGTCGCGGTCGCACGTGGCTTGATGCTAACTTTGTTTTTGGAGATCCCTTTATATTTTCGCAACGGCTTTTCTTTAATGTTCACTGCTAAATTACGGCCGGCGAAACGCTGAAGCCAACCCTTAATGACAGGGGGTAGGGCGTGGACGTGAAAATATTTTAATTAAATTTACAGAGAGAGGGAAAAAAAACGAAGGACTATCAAAATAAATAACAAAATTAACGCAAATCTTCTACCAACTATCTTCGTGGCTTAGAACGGTGCACAGCAACGAATATAACCAAAGATTCTATCCTACGATTAGATACCAAAACAGTTTCCCGTCTCGGAAAATGCACCGCTCAAGGGCTATCAGGAAACGCGGGTAGCAGCCAACTTTCCTTAAATCGCTGCTAAGTCCCACCGCCCCCCCCCCCCCCCTAGCATGTTCCCATGAATTGGCTCAGACGCGTTCGCCCCATACAAACCCGTCGGACAAGTTCCACGCCTAAAGTCCAAAACTTGGGGCCCACCTCGAAGACCGTGCGACGTTTATTAAGCCCGAGCAGACGTTTAATTCACACACTTTCCCAGGGTCGGGGTTACGCGGGGGCGTCGGGGGCGGCGGGGGAGTCGGGAAAAGTTCTTAGCAGATTGTCTCGCTTGAATCTGTTTTCAAGTCGGCGACAAAGTCAGACGGCCAGATCACAACACAATACAGATTGATTATCTAAAGCCACCGCACACTCGGCGCCGCACAGAGATACCGAAGCCCGGCAAGTTGAAGGCGATCGGCTTTACGTTGGCCACACTGCCGATTGTTAATCGCTGGGATTAGCTCCGACGGCCCACCGGCAGATCAGTCATGCCACCCGCGCGGGCTGCAATAATGTGCTATCGCGTTTCATCTCATTAATTAGCTTATAAGGCTTAATGGATGAACATGTCGATTTTCGCAATAAAACATACAGTGCTGCTTAACGCAGTTGACATGCATAATTGCTTTGGACGTAGAAGTTCGGCATACCTTTATCACAGCTTAACTAATTAGTTTGTGTGAACATGACACACATTCACTTTTATCTTTTCAAATTGCGGTGCGCTACCAATAACTCTGTTGTCGCAAGCAGGCGTCTGATGTTATACTTTAATTTGCGCCTTCCCATTCATTTGGCTCGCACCTTTGAAGATCGAGGACGTGCAATCTGTGAGAGTGCTCCTACTGTCATCTCGCGTTGCTAAACCGAATCGCACGCGGCCCCGACGATTCATAAAAGTAATCATGTTGTCGGCTGATTCGGCGCGGCTTAATTCACCGGTTCGTTTGGAAAATACCTTTATTTAACAAGCCCTCTCGGGGCATCGCGCGACGCCGGAAAAACTGTCGGAAAATTCCGCGCTTAGCGTTCGTCACGCCACGAGAATTTCGCGAGACCACGTGACGGCGTCGGCGTCGGCGTCGGCGTTCCCCGGAGAAATGTTCTTTGCGAATTTTTCCCGAAGAGCGTGGAAAAGAAAGGCGTGCACGGCGAGGAAAAGGAAAATGTGTGTGAAAGTGTACGTGCGCCGCCCGGGAAATGCGTTCTATTTGACATCATTATGACGCCGCCAGGGGGTTGGTAAGGCGGGTGGGCGGGGGTGGGTAAGGGGATGACCACGTGACGAATGAATCGGGCGGGCGTCGCGGCGGCGGCGGCGGCACGTTGCGTCGTCGAGCAAGTTAGCAAAGTAATGACGAGCGGCGGAAGAAAGTGTCGAGAAAATTTGTGCGCGTGAATTGAGCGATGGGGGACACGGCGAGATGCTTAGTCTTAAAGAGTATGAGTTTTGTGAATAGAAATTTGCAAATGAATGTGTCTGAATATAAAAATACCTCCGTTTGTTTGTGAGCAAAATTTTGTTTGGAAAACGTGTTGCCTGTTGCCCCAAGGCTAAGTTTCACATATAACCTGGAAAAGAGATATTTAAAACGAACCTAATTGCATTGCTTATGGTAGGATAATTAAATATCACATCGGTGACGTGAAGTAATTGATGAGCGTAACGAGCGAAGCAAGTGAAGCGAAATCTTCAACTTCACATTACTGCTACAAAATTCCGGAATGTTTTTTTTTTGTTATTTTGTATTTTTTTTGTTTCTATGTGTACTTGTTCGCACGCTACCGGCCAAACGCCGAAACGGATTTTGATGGAATTTCTGCGAACCGTCGTTTTCTCTTAACTTAAATCTGCCACGTTTTTGAAACAATTCGAATAAGTAAATTTTATGTTATTAGGTTTTTAGTAAATTTTTCAGTTTTTCCAAAACACGTTTTGCACTCTAGAGGCCAAGGATCTGAATGTTATTCGACGAAACTTTCTAGAAACGTTTACCCTTGTTTTTCAATGTTTGTTTGTGTACAAATTTCATTCTTGTAGGTTTAGTCATTATCTTGAAAATGGCGCTTTTATGACACTTTGTAAGCGTTTTTGCAGTTTTTTGCAACGAAAGCAACTTTATCTTTAACCGATATTCACAAAAATTACTGTGAGCATTAAAAATCGTAAAAAGAAGATACTGTGTTAATTTGAAGCAAATCAGTTGAATACTTTTTTTTTAAATCGGTGTGTACGTTTTGAAATATTCAAATAATTTCACGACGTCTACATCTTGATTCTTGATATTTCCAGGAAACTTAAGTAATTGAGAAAGCTTCTAAATTAACGCCGAACATTTTAAATTGATCATATAAGCCTCTAGGCTCTGCGCACACGATTATATGAGAGTTCGCATGGCCTAGTTGTAAGATCTGGAAAGATCCCTGTTTAAAGCGAAAGGTTCGTCAAAAACTCTGTTATATTTTTTATTGATGAGCGTAGCGAGCGTAGCGAGTGAAGTGAAATCTTCAATTACACTTTACTTCTAAGAAATCCGGAATTTTCCGTCAAATTACATTCAGATCCTTGGCCTCTAGAGTGCAAAACGTGTTTTGGAACAACTGAAAATTTTTTGTAATTGAAGATTTCAGCGGAATTGAAGATTATTCAGCGGAAGAAGAAAATTCAAAAGCCGATCTTATTATACTCAACCACAATACTGTAATTTATAATAATTGGTATTTGTGTGTCCCGCCGAATGCTTCACACCCGGCGTGCTACGCGCTTCAACGTCCCACTGACCGCGTCGCACGTTCCCGGCCGTCCGCCTCGCACCCAGCGTGCCACGCGCTTCAACGTCCCACCGAACGCGTCGCACGTTCCCGGCCGTCCGCCTCGCACCCAGCGTGCTACGCGCTTCAACGTCCCACTGACCGCGTCGCACGTTCCCGGCCGTCCGCCTCGCACCCAGCGTGCCACGCGCTTCAACGTCCCACCGAACGCGTCGCACGTTCCCGGCCGTCCGCCTCGCACCCAGCGTGCTACGCGCTTCAACGTCCCACCGAACGCGTCGCACGTTCCCGGCCGTCCGCCTCGCACCCAGCGAGCTACGCGCTTCAACGTCCCACCGAACGCGTCGCACGTTCCCGGCCGTCCGCCTCGCACCCAACGAGCTACGCGCTTCAACGTCCCACCGAACGCGTCGCACGTTCCCAGCCGTCCGCCTCGCACCCAGCGAGCTACGCGCTTCAACGTCCCACCGAACGCGTCGCACGTTCCCGGCCGTCCGCCTCGCACCCAACGAGCTACGCGCTTCAACGTCCCACCGAACGCGTCGCACGTTCCCGGCCGTCCGCCTCGCACCCAACGAGCTACGCGCTTCAACTTCCCACCGAACGCGTCGCACGTTCCAAGCCGTCCGCCTCGCACCCAGCGTGCTAACGGGCATCGGCCAAACATAGAACGCGTTTTATTTTCATCGCGACAAATATTCACGCGTGTTTGTTTGTTGTTCAGCGGGAAAGCACCACATAAAAAAAAAACGCATTCATACGCGATAAATCAGAATGAATGCTTCACAAAAGCGATTAAAATAATTGTACGTCAAAATCACACGGCTAAACTAGTCGTATACACTCGCGCCGAGCCCTCGCCCAGATTATTTCACACACGGCGGCTGCGTTGTTTGACACGGCGAATAAAATAATTCATCCACCTAATTCGGCGCGAGTGCATCCCTCCCACTGCTTCCACCCCCAACCCCCGGCACGGGCAACCCTAGAGAGATTCGCGCGTCGTGCGTGGACCGAAATATCGATACGCCGGCCACGGCGAAGGGACATCGGAGCCGTCTTTTGGTAATTGAGACGCCGTGGGTGAAAGAAATAGAATTTTCTGCGTTATTTCCTTGCGCCCCGGCGTATCACGTGACGGTCTCGTAATGTACTGCTTGCGTCGCTCGTGGGAAAGCGGAGAAGTTGATTTCCCAGGAAACGGAACCGGTTTTGCCGTACGCTGTCGACAAAACTTCTAGGTAATGCTTGGCGAAAATTGGTCAAGCTCTAGTAATTGTAAGTATCACTGCCACTTGAGAGTCGCCTGATACAGCCCACGAATTCATAGAAAATATTAAAATAGATATAAATTAAAAACCAACAGTGCTATTGAGGTTATACTCATACTGCAATAAATGGTGAATATTTTCCTAGGTGAACGCAATCATCTCTTGATTGGTTTAGTCAATGTTTAGAGAATGTTTCCAACTGTTTTATCACCAGGGCAAAGTTCAAGCTGCCAAATCGAATTTCAACACTTTGATAGAAAAATACTAAAGAAATGCATACGGCAACACCAGCTTCGCGCTTCTAGAAACTTATCTACACGGATCACACTAAAATTTGCTTTTCTAGCTTGTAAAGTAATATCAATCTTGTTTGCGCGTTTTTTCCTATTTATTTTCTATGTTCGCGTAGTAGAAATCTAATTTACTGACTCATCCTTTACCATGCCCTCGATTACTCCACTCTACCACAAGGATAATGAAAATATTGCACATGAAACAGTATACATAAACACTTATTTGAGAGGAGATCCCTTTCAGATCGAGGTTTTGCTAGAGCAATGCACTCAACGTCAAAATACTCTCTGAATTCTTCATCTGTTTGATCGGCAAACTTTTAACTGTATTATTTTTGTTTGCGCAGAGTGAAAATATACTTACTCTTCATGCTAATTAAATGAAACGAACAAACGCAATTAACACCAGACAACTTTTAGAGCAGGTGCCAACTCTCAAGCACCCAAAAACAAATTCCAACCAATCCATCCGTAAAAATCACTATTTACCCACAGCATAAGATAACCTCCAGAAAACCACCCATGAATTCATCATCCACGCCCGTTAACAGCGCAAATACACCATGGACGCATTGTATGGATATTTGTTGACATTGCACCGAGTAAAACATCACGAGGCTCGTGTCTCATAATTCAGCTCACCCAATTAAGCAAAAGCATCCATCGTTCAATCCCTTTCCACCCCCCGAAAACACCACCAGTAGTCCAGCCAGTAGTCAGCACCCACCCTTTCTGTCCCCACCCCACACCCGTGTGGAACTTCATGAATAATAATATGGTTGGTAGTCGATTTTGGGGCACGTGAAGTGAAACCAGCCGGCTGGACCAACGTTGAGATGATGTCTTCAGATGCGCAGCGGGTCAAGGGGTGGTCGCATTAGTGGCCATTCAATTCATTCGTTGTTTCTTGGGCAACGTTTTGTTGTCGAGCAGCGTCTAGGGGTTGTCGAGGGTGCTCGAAACTGTCTTCGTCGGGGAGACGGTATGAATGAAAATGCGCAACGACGAACACTCTGGTTATTCCTCGCGGATGTGTTTTTTTGTTTTTTTAAGGATGTGGGACAAGCTTGGTGGTTTGTGAAGCATTGAACAGGTCCGAAAACATATTTTAAAATATATGGAGAGCATTTTAATGATGATTTCAGAAACTTACGCGAAGCTATAGTTATTAGTGCCAAGTGATCAGCTAGTTTTTTGCGTGATTGACATCAGTTTTCGCAAATAAATCAATTCATTACTTTCAAAAGGCTCAAGTTTTTTCCTAATCTTTGCCCGTTGGTTTTTGGAAAAACTATTTATCTTGATTATTGAATGCTAAGCTACGGGAAAACGTCGGAAAAGTCTAAGTTTGGTAGCTTCACTCAATTATCCAGTTAGGTAAATAGTTTCGCTGGAAATCATTCATATTTGATTTTTTTTTCGTTAAGCATGTTAATTGACGAAACGAGCTACGTTATAGACACGAGCAGTACCAGTAGCATAAACAGCCAATGACAGTACAAAGGACGAAAAAAACCAATTACTTCCAATTACCGCGAGTGTGATCCGTGCGGCGCCGAGAGCAGCATTTTACGCCCTGCCGTCGACGCGATTCGACTTGATTAGGCGCATCGGCGGAATTAGCGCCGGCTCACGTGATCGCTCCGATCGGATCGAATTTAATTAATTGAACAATCGCACGCGCGTGAATCGGGCGCGCGGGGTCGTCATGACAACAACTACCCCGTAATCCAACCTCTGCACGCGTGCTCTTTGTCATTGCCACGGGCCTCGGCAGGGTGATGTACGATCGAACCTGACTGCTGCTTACTTCGTTGCAGAAGAAACGGTAGATGTTTAATATTAAAAACAAAATATTCAGTAGAAACTTATATCTTTACCGGTACTTTTGAAACTGGATATTGTGGAAAGAGGAATGAGGATATTAAATTGTTTTCAAAAGGGGATGCATACAATATATCAATATTTCCATTTATTTGTAAAGATATTCATTATTAAACATTTACCAGTAGGTAATGGATTAGGAAATTCGAGTGACTATTTCGTTTCTATAATCAGAAAGAATCGTGCTATTAGGCAGAGCAAGTAAATGATGCTAGCAGTGGTTACTATGCCAATAAATAGACAATAGGATGTTCTGTTATTGATATTGGAATGCGCCAGAGAGAATATTTATCGAACACAAAACGCGAAAAAACATATTATTTCTGGGAAATCAATTCGAACTGCCCGTTCGCCCTGCTCTTTTGTTGTGCTGAACTCTCGTGAAACCAAATATAACTCATCAAACCCCGGCGAAAAAAACAAACAACAACCAAGTGCTTCTCGTGTGGCCCAGCACACCGATATAGCGCATCGGACATTCTCATTTGCATCCCCCGTTCACCCCCACCGCTCCGGTCTCCCCTCGGCCAGCAACTATGCCCAAAATCACACAGAAAAAAAAACAGCAGCGGAAGGCACAACTAGGAGGCTCCTGCTGTTGTATGGCTCTACGTACTTTATGAATGACATTTCGGTTGCGACCCAACCCTTAATGAGACTGCCGCTTTATAGGCGCCACTTGCGATGGCGCCCTCCCCCCCCCCACCCCTCGCGGCCGGCGCAAACCGACCCCAATTGTACAGAGGCTGGATGCAGTAAACACAATCACGCGCGCACGCAACGCGTATACAAAACCCGTTTATATTAATTAAAATAGAATCAAATCCGACAAATTGATCGGGGGTATCAAGTTAATGTGCACCCCGGCGATTTATCGAGGTGTTTTTCGAGGCTGTGTTCTAATTGGGCGACACATGGCTGTGGCTGCTTCGAGCTGCTGACACCAATTCAGGAACAAATTGAGGATTTATTGATTATATATAGTAGCAAGGTTGGATGGCGAGCTCACTCTAAAAAATCGCCGTGTTAAATCAGTCATCTAGAATCAATGAAAGTAGTTATATAGAAATCATGATGTTTAAACCGAAACATCTATGGTTTTCATGTGATGAAACTAGTCATATGGTGCCCCAATATGTGTTAAAATAGTTATTTGTGCGGATATTAATGTTTATTTTGAAGATGAATAGAATTTCCTTAGTAACTCGTAGGTTATAAATGACTAATATCATAAATAACTATTACCTAAATGTCTAATTTACAACTTTTCTTCGGACAAAATGAATAGAAGACGTAGGTAACTAATACCATAGGTGTGTATTATCCAAATACCAACATTTAATATGCTAATTGCTCAAAGAGTTATGATTCTTAATAGTAGTTTATATTTTAAAAATTATTTTAATAGGATAGGTCTGTCTATGTGGTCGTCCTACAACACGATGCGGAAGCCGCAAAAATAAAATATTTATTTCTTAAATTTTTTGTATATTTTTTCTACAAGACAAACTTATATTTTTTTAAATGCGATTTACGCCATGGAAAATATAAAAAACTTGTATTTTCCAAAATATATAAGTTTTAGTAAGATTTATTAATGAATTTGATTAATAATTTGTATGTAATTTCTACATAAAAACTTATATTTTAAGCTTGAAGTTGGCAAAAGACGCTAAAAGTGACTGCTATCTATGTTCAAAATTTCACTAATATCTAACATAAATTATTATTTTTTAGACGAAATTTCTTTTTCCCCACAAGAGCCCATGCTTATGGACTTAGCCGAAATCGCCACAACATTTCATTCACCACTCGTTCCAATTATGTCGGCACTATCGTAGTGACATTATCGTAGTAGCGCAGGGCTAAAATATCTTTTGACTCCATGCGGTATACTGTTATTTGTTTTAAAACTAACCAAGGGCCTAATGCCATCATTTTACTTTTTATTTCCGAGATTTTGCCTTAATTTCAATATAGCGCTTCTATTTGAACACGTCCATCACAGCCAATCACAGCGCTGGCCTTGGCGCTGTCATGAATCCAATATGGCGGAATTGAATGCGACGGTTACGACGCCACAAGTGTTTCTTTTTTGATTGCCAAGGCATCTTGGTACGTTCTTGCCGTGTATTATCATTGCTGATAAAACTTACAGTGTGCTATTCATTTAGTGAACAGTTTGTGACCTGGATCGTATTGTTATCAGGTACGTTATACATTTTAATTTGTTTGTGAGTTTGTGGGCATGCTTGTGCTTTGGTTGATTGTGGACCAACATTTATTTTTCTGCAGATGCTGATGCTGAGAGTTCTGATGCCACTACTAATTGATGGCCTACTGATGTGCTATACCAATCCGATTACTAGGATGACGAGTAATTGCAAGAATTCACATACTCCATCTAGATGACAACATACACCTTGGCTCAAGATTGTCACAAAATGTTGGTGAGTGTTAACATCATACTACAAACTCCCAGCCTTAGATTTCTCATTCTTGCATTGGATTCGAGAATTGTCACCACCGAGTAGAGGTGAAGCGTGTCATGAATGGGCTCCAAATCTGGCAGACGGGTGATACACTCGAGAGGCTGAATTCTTCGATGATCTAGTGCACAAATCGGCAATCTGAGTCAAGTGCTAATAATGATTATTGACTCCAGTTGAGTCAAAAGTTGAGGTTAATAGGCATACATCTCAAGTCAGTTGCATTGCACCTAATTGAATCAAGCTTTAAGATACATGCAAGGTATATTACTACTGCCTGACTTTGCAGGCATTGTGCCAATCAGAGCCCGAATTCGAAGCGTTGCGAGCCTCACGATTGCTGCATTTGCTACATGTCCTTGTTGAATATGGTTCAAAATTTCCAAGCGTTGCTCTGCGTTTTGGCCTAGCTCCATTTATCTTTTCTGTGCGATTCGACAAATATCCCAGTATTTAGCAAACTATGGTTTTGTCTTAAAATATTATAATCTAGGAAATAAAAGCTATTAGGTATCTACAAATATTCAAATAATACAAACGCTTGATTCTCTTACTAGATTTGTAAACATTTATGGTGCGTTTCAAATCATTTGCATTAATACGGCAATTTCTCATTTATCTGCACTTTACTTGCCACTCTACCCGTGGATAATGAGGATTATCATTTTACAATAAAATCAGCTCATAATGTTTGATCATCTTTTGCAGAGGCTGGAGTGAACACATGCTTCCTTCTCAGAAGTAATTGTTCAGCACAGTCGTTTACTGGAAGAGCCAAGGGCTGCGGAATACCCTCAACATGAGCGAGCTTCGCCAAAAAGAAGCGGAAGCCGTCGCCTCTAGTGAGTCGAATGATTAGAGACTTTAATATGTTTGTTAATAGATAAGTGGGTACATTTCACTTAAACTCAAGTGTTTTAAATTTACTAACAATCATTTTCTAAATGGTTGAATTGGATTAGAATTTTTATAAAATTCATTTTATTCAAAAAGAAGTTGTTCTTATTCTGATTGTTATGTTTCTGAACTTCATTAACTACATTTATTGAGCTTAACCTAGAATTAATCTTGTGTGTAAAAATATACACAGTTCAATTTAATTTTCAATTTTTAGTTACTTAAGCCTGTTTCTGATATCTTTGGATGGTGTAGTTTTGTTTGCCCGATTGCCATTTTGCTCAATTTTGTGGTAAAAGTGCTATTTTCACATCACTTGGAATAAGATGTATAAAATGGTACAATTACATGTAATAAAGTTTTTTTTTTCACATCATGTGCCAAATATTTTGTTGTTAGGTACCTACAACTTTTTCTATATTCTCTCCTTATTTTATTTATAAAGTTATTTATAAATGACTAAATCAAATTAGTCATCTAGCAGTGTCTATTTCCATCTGTGTTATTTTAGTTATTTATGAAAATAGTCATTTGTAAACCAATCAAAAGTGACGGCAAACATATGCGCTCCTAGGTGTTTAGTTTTACACACTTATTTTTTACAGTGAGAGTGGTTGGTGGATGGGGGTGGGCGTTGGTGGTTCCTTGACGATTTCCTCCTCGACTTTTGAGGCTGACTGACTCCGAGATTGATTAACTTCTGAACTTCTTAATTTTCGTGCTTGATTTTTATGGATTTTTGAAAGTTTTTAATGTGGAAATTTAATCCAATTATCTGTGTAAGCGGAAAGAAACCAGTAAAATTTTACAAAGAGTCAGACTTTTTTTCTGCTTCGAAAACTGTAAGTTTAAATACTTCGTTAGATGAACGGTGATGGCCGAACTGTTCTAAAGAATGGAGATCAGCTGAACTGAAAACATCGGCGTCCGGCCTACGATTTTCTTAAGTTCTAATAATTACAAATGGGTGATGGAGGTCTGAGGGTGGAAAACATTTAGCATTGAAGTGGCTCGAATGTTGGTGGCAGTGCCCTGATTTGTTCTGGGGGCTGCATTTAGGGGCGAAACTTGTTTTAACTCATCTACTTTTAGTCAGCAATAAATATTGCCAAAATGAGTTAAAATATTCATAGCTACATATTCATGCACCTTAGTACATACGTTCTTTACAAAAAGGTGAATTGAGCGTATTTTTTATGTTTCGTATCACGTGACATCGGCAATTCCCAACGGCAACTTGTTACCACTTGTTAATACTTTCATCTCGTCGAAAGTTTAACTTAACGATTAACTTAAAATCTAATTCGCAGTATACGCAAGTAAATATTTTCGTTCATGTCATTTCCTTCAATGGTTCCCACTTCAGATACATAATAACTGAATTATTAATTGACAGAAGTGGGTGCAACGCATCCTTGACAGATCATCATTAACAATTATTGCGTGGCGATCAACTTGAACAGCGTCAATCACAGCTTAAAATCACCGCCGTCACTCAAAACGCCACAATCATTTGCAGCTGTTCACCCTCACCAGTTCATTCCGTTGCAATCCATTGCAATCCGTCGCAATCCGATGCAGCTCAGTGCCAACGCGCGCAAAACCCGCGCTGAAAAGCTCTCCGCACATTCTCATTGCAAATGCTTAACTCCACCCACTCACATCTGCACATATTCATTCCACCACGTTATCATGCACAATACAAAGTAATGGCCGTCGCCGATTTAACACCCGCCATCATATTTGACCAGTTATGAGCGAAATCGCTTTTTGAATTCACCCAGTAAAGCGAAACGGTCGGTCATTACCCAATAATGCATATTGTGCATAGCGCTGTACACGGAAGTGCTCGCGTGCCTGTCTCGCCCATGGTTAAAAGTGTGTTAGTACGTTTTGACATTGATGTGAGGCATACACAAAAGATTTGGTTGTACTGTACTGTGCATGCAGTGTCAGAATCGCATCCGGTTTGACCGTTTACCGAGCAATTGGCTGGGCATCACAGAGCGACTGCGTTTTAACGGGTTCTTCGTGGATTAAACTGTCATGTTGGTTATGCTGTAGCAAGCGCCAGACGCCCTGTTTATCGAGATGGACGTCACGTGCGAATGGTCTCGATTTAACCTATTTACTCTCTCGACGTGTGTGCCATAGGAATGTTCTGTCAATTATATTACATTTGACATGTTTAACTGTTGAATATGAGCGTGGGGGGATGTTTTTTTTTAACTGAAAAAAAGTTTTTTATGCCCGGAAGTGAACACGAAAATTATTATCACTCGCAAAAAGCGGCAGTTGAAAACTCGCAACTGGTGCTGGCCATGGTAAGCTGGCACGCCATTTGTCAGCGATAATTAAGCAGACTAGGCTGTCTCACAAAAAAGAGAACGCAGAAAAAAGGCAACATTTGAATTCGGCTCGTTTCGGAATAATAATATTCCACCTACTTGATGTAAATCAAGGTAATTAACTGGATGCTGTTAGCCAGCTGAAACCGGAAAGCCAATGGCCAAGTAACTTCTTTAAAACGGATTTGTGCGTTCTGCATAAAGCGATTTAAGTGTAGATACCCAATATCAAAATATATTCTTATCGCTCAAGAAACGTTTGAATAGAAACCTACTTCCATCTCGACATCTAAGCGTCAACCGCCTTCGCAGAAAAAGAAAAAAACACTCCGAAATTCCGAATAATTTGAAGATAAATGTGAATAGTATTATACCATCCACCTCGAACGCCTATATCCCACGGCAATAACTTCATAACGAAGCTAAGAAACCTGCATAAAATTCCGCTTGAGACATATACCCCTGGCTACTTATCCGTCAGGCCAGATTGCATAATTCCAATGTTAATTCTTTGCGCCCTCTCTTGTGTTGTAGCCGTGGTGGAGGTCCGAGTGCGACCCTGGTGCATAGGAATGGCTGTTTGCCTGCTCTGCTCTGCGCTGGGGGTCGGCCTAGGGGTGCCCTTGGCTTTGAGCGCCGTGGGGCCCACAACACACGAAGATCGGCTCGAGGCGGTCCGAAGGATACTCAGGGACGTACCTCTGATCGACGGGTGAGTCGGTGGAGATGTCTTCTCGCCAACTCCTTTGGTCCCCTCCTAAACACTCTCGATTTCCGTTGGTTTTCACGTGTTATTTTCGGATCAGTTTCTTTGAGATCATTCAATGAGTACTGTGGCACAATAAAAGAGAGTCGTGGTAGAACATTAGTCTAGCCATCGTTTAAATTCTGAATAAAGCCATCACATTAACACTCTTTGTCAGTAATGAATCAAAAACAAGTAAATATATGAGAACTAACACAAGAATAGTTCCTCATTTGAACCTTTGTGTGTACAATTAATGTTCACTATCACTCTTTTAATGACATGCGACAACCGATCTCGACCAAGGTTGGCCTACGACTACCTGGTTCTTCTATCAGGGCTAGATACACGCAGGCGGTGGGGGTTCAATTTGTAAACATTGGCCGGTGATTACCACATGCCATTCGTATACAACTCTGATAGCCTAGGTACTCACAATATGTTAATTAAAACAACAATAAGCCTGTCTAATGAACAGGGTACGAATTGTTTTAGAGTACATTTATCTGCATTTTGTTTAATGCGAGATTTCATGAGATTTGCGAGATTTTTAATAATGTTAGAGAGTGTGGAAATAACTAGGTTTTTATGAATCATTTTCATGAACAACACTGTGTTTCTCCTAATTTCAGTATATCTATTTCTTGTATTGTCGCGGGTATTGTAATATTTTTCTATATGTATGGAATGTTGCAGAAGATAAATAAACTTCCTTTCGAAACCGCGAATCCGTTTCGAAAAGCATTCGGCAACAAGCGCGTCGATTAGATTTGATGTTGTCACAGCGGCCCGAGTACTTCACGATACCATTCAAACATTGACACACACCTACACACACCCTCACATACACACACACACACACTCATCGAGAGCTGACAGATGAGTGAGTGGAGGAGGGTGTTCACACATCTCACCCGATAATCACCAAGATGACAATGCGGGTGCCGCGGCTAAAGTTGTGACTTGTTAAGAACTCTCTCTTGACTTTTGTCCCATTGTCCCTGTGGGGCCATGGCTCTCTGCTTGAGGGCCTACAGCGGCAGCGGCGGCGGCTTTTCAATAGAACGAAAAAGTTTTCGGGGCGTGAGTTTATCTCTATGGCGACTGTATCTATATGCTGCGCGGCGCTAAAGCGGGATGTATCAATTTGGTAAAAAAAGAAAAACGATATGTGATAGGGGGTTGCAGTTATTTGTTGTGGGTGTCTTATCGCGCAATACGTGCGTTCGCGCTACTTTTCTATCTCGCTTGTAAGGAATTTTTTCATAATTCGATTAAAGAAAATGGGATTTTGTATAGCTTGTTCTCGATCAGATGCAAACTGTTTTGAATATTACGGCAGTTTTTTTTGTTAACTGAAAGCAGTCTCGAAGATATTTTGATAAGCTTGTTCTTTCACAAATGGCTCGTCAGAAAATTCAATCTCCGTTGGCATCAAACATACTAATAAATGTTTCCGTGGACTTTTCGTCGATTCTGTGTCGATGGGATGTGGAATAGCGTTCAGACGACAAAACTAGTTCCTAGTTTCCTTTCCAGTTCACCTCGATGATCATAATAATATATGATTTAAGCTTATTATCGAGTGCATGGCATTGCAATATTCCTGAATGGGTAACCTAGTCTGGAGTGATTTGAAATGAACTCACAATACCACATTATTTCCGACCATTCGACTTACTTATTGCATGAAATCACAGCATTCAACTCGTATATTAACTAAAATACGGTTTATTTCCACGCCGAATTTAGTGCAGAGTATGAATTCACCGTACCTATACATATATCTTTCCAAAATGTCACGGAAACAAAAGTTGGTCACAGTTAATAAAGTCAACTCTCTCTCCTAATTCATTGTCTCCGTAAATAGCATTCACATGAGCAGAGAATTAATGAGACCCGGGTCCCAAACGAGCCGAGGGAATTTTCACTCCGTATTTATGATTGTTTATGAATACCTGATAACATTTTGCGAATATATTACAAGCCGCCTACGAATCCGGTTGCGACGAAGAAGTTCCCCCAGCGAGAAGTCAAGAGTCAAGTTATCACAAGTAACACGTTGCGCATGGATCTTGCGACGTTGTGGTGGCTGCTGTAATTTCATTATCGAATTCATCGTCGAATGTTGCCATCTGAAATTCACCTTGAGGGGGTGGTGTGTGGAGGAGGGCTGGTTGGCTTTATTAATAGCTTCAACTCGCGTACTTGATTCTAGTCAGGTAGACATCAGTTCAATGCTCATAAATAATATTAAATTTATGTGCCACCCTGGTTGGGGTAGGTTATGATTACTGACAACTTTATTATGAGCGCTGTGTGCATTATAATAGGAACACATTAATTATTCTAACGATGTTACGAGGGTGCGATAAAATGTGTGCTTAGAAGGGAGGTCATGTAGAATGGGTCACAATTGTCTAGTGTTATTATTACGAAAGGAATTAGCATTTATTTGATCTAAAAGTCGGTCAATGGTGGATCCTAGATTTCAATGAAAACTCAAAAGAAAATAAACAAACATTTGAATGTAAAACAATAGGAAATTATCAATTGATATCAATACCGTATCCGATAACGAGGGACATTCGTGAATGTATGTCATGACCACGTTTGAAATGTTCGACGCGAAGTGTCTTGGTAATGAAATATCTCTAATAAATGAGAAAGACAAAAACTTGCGGATAAATCAAACGTTTTTATGGTGGCACAAATAATCCACATAAAATAACTTATGTTATTTCCTCCGGCTTTCTTATTGGATGCCAGCGAAACCGTTTTGCAATTTATTTAATAAAAACAGTCAATTCAAATGTTTTATTTTTGCAGCGAACTACGTTTTTTTTTCAATCGCATCTGTAAATCTTTCTGGAACACACATACAAAAAATATATATAAATTCCGTAGGTCTACTTTTCTGCTGGCTTTCGGCGGCGTCAGCCGGGATCCAGACAGTTAATTTCCTCTCGGGGTGCAAAAGCTCGGCACGAACAGACCGGCGAGCGGCCCTAGCACGCCTAGCACGCCTAGCACACCGAGCAGAGCCCAGAAAGACCAATAACAATAAGTTATTATGCCAATTCTGCCCCCGGTATTATAATAATGTTTCCAACCATCAATTCTTACGTCCCAATAATTCTCCCCTAGCACTGTGTTCAAGAGGTCGTTCACTGACTGAGAATCAATGTGACATTTTAAAATGGCTTGACCAAGTAATAAGACATCATTTATCATCATACTCCAGAGCGCAAAGAAAATAATAATCTTTGCTATCGAAGAAAACTGTAATGGAATATTAAGTTACTAGCGAATATCCCGAGATGTCTGTTTCGAGCGAAGAGTAATTACTGTTCAAAGATTAACAAACGACTCTCCCGCAAATGGGAAAATCTCAGTGAAAAACAACACATCTCTTGGCCGCACATCCAAGCTCGCAGCCTCCCTGAGGACCACAACAAACCAACCAATGGCCGGCGACGCCCGCGCTAACTGAATCCAGCGGTCATTCTACATTGCACATGACTCACGAAATACACTTCTTCTCAGCGACTTAACGATCACAAAAATACGAGGACAATGTCGCAATTGTCGTCGTCTGCGGACAAGAGATTTTTGTTTGTTTTGTGTGTTGTTTGTTTGTTCGTTGGCTCGCCGAAGAACAACAGGACGAAAACAAGAATGGCTCCCTTGTGAGAGATTGAAAGACTATCTTGACCGGACAAAGATATCTCACCTTTCAGTTGGCCGAGAGGCTGGTGGAGGAAGTCAGGAGCAGCAATGGGAAGAGGCGAGCTGCTTGAAGCAGGAGGCCAATTTTTAGATATTGCGTCCGGAGAGATTTAAGCTTGAAGCGCGGCCATGATTTCAGAGTGAAGCCACGGGGAAAGCTTCAAGATGGGGAAAAGAAATTACTATCTCTTCTCCAAGCCTCGTGTCTCTTAAAGCTTGGTTCGAGAAAACTCTTTGTCAAACAGGGATTTTAATGCTAAGCCTTTTAATTATTATTTCTTGACGTTTCGCAAATCCTGCTACCTCAACGTTCTCAGAGCTAAAGTCTAACTCCAAGGCTTAGCATCAAATCTCGGCTTGAAAAAAGTGACTTTCAATTTACTTTCTTATCGAAAATGACAATGAAAAACTTTTATACGGAAACTGTATGATGAGTAAGCGGCGAGTTGTTGTAGTAAAATAAATCAAAAAGTTACTTTTTGCGACATGTATGTCTCAAAATACATTCGAAGACAATGTGCGGATAGTTCGAAATAAGTTTCCAGAAGTATCAGCACGAATTGCGTCTAATTGTGCGTGTCCGGATTTCGGGAAACCTTCTAACAAATCCCGACCAGCTTTTCATTGATCCGTAGGACCTTATTGAACGCGTATGATCCCACTAACGGATCAATCCCCAAACTCGAGAGAAAAGTTACACAGAAAAACCGATCCCGTTCTTTGTCTCGATTGACCTCTCCACTGTAGCCAATATCAGCTCGACAAAGTGAAACTGTTACCTCCATAACATTCACATTAATTTCCTAGCTGCGAAACATGTCAACGTACCTTGTAAACCGCACATTGCATTTCCATTTGTAGCAGAAATTCGCAGTAGTATACACTGTTTGCCACAGCGCGCCCCCTCCACCCGTCATCATAACTATATGTGTATCAGGTAGATTACAATCAGCTTAATTGTAACATCATTTCCCACGCGATGCTAGAATAAAGCAAATGCAACGCTCGCGCCTAACTCCAAGCGAACCCAGCTAACTCCTATGTGTGTTTGTGGCCTAGTTTGCCCGCCGTGGGTTTGACTGTATATCTGTGACCCTAGCAGTATCTGTAACAGTGGTGTACGTGCCGGGGAAGAATTTAAGGGTTGACTTTGCGGGAAGGGGCTTAACGCGATGAGGGCCATCAGTGGTTGGCGTTATGTTTTTATTTTTTTCGTTACGACTCCGGTAACACGTTTGTGATGTTAAGCACTCATTGTGTGTGGAGACCCATATTTACCGAGTGCCGGCTATAGTTTCGACCGCATAGACTCATACAGATAGAACACTTACAAAGTCTGAAAGTCATTTTGTGCCCAACGTCTTATTGGTCAAACCGGTTCTCAGCATCATGCTCTTATTGTGAGTGAATTTCTTCCATACAATGACACGAATGTTTTTATGTGAATTAATAGCGCACTGTTTTATGAGAATAAACTCAATTTGTTAAAGTTATGCACTAGAGGCTCGCTCGAATTACGCACTTCTTTTTATAAAGGCTTCGTGATTGCTTTATTCTCCTTGCAAGATGAAACTGCAAGGATTGCATTCGCTGCTTCGCTAATCGATAACATGTTTTTATTAGGAAACAGAATGTCACATGATTACCAGCGTGCATAGAACTTTACGCAGTAGTGGCCGAATCGAAATCGATGAGCCTCACTAATAATTAGCGAAGTTATCTTATATGCCACACAAGTGCCATACTCCTTAGTTCAGTCGTTTTCCTAGTGCCGCATATATTTAAGTCGGGAAGCCGCGTTTATCACGACATTTAATTGATAACTCAGAGTTGATCATCATTTTCAATTAAAGTAATTATTTCAACAAGCCATCTCACACAACACATAGATGAAAAATTGCAAATCTCAGCCCTAAAACAATTAATCAGTTAGGGATCTCACCACAAAAGACCCTCAATTACAAACAAGGTGCATATCGTTCATCATGTCGCATTCTATTTCCCCCTCCCCGAAATACCAAGACGACACTAGGCCATCACCCACGCCACTGAGTCCGGAATAACCACACCCCACACCCCTAACAACTAACTCCTTGATTAATGCATACGTGAGCCGAGTCGCTAATTGTCGCCACCACCGCCGCCACCACCGCCGCTGCAGTGTTCCTGTTTCGTGTTCGCAGGCACAACGATCTTCCCTGGAACGTGCGCAAGTTCGTTCACAACAAGATCATGAGTTTCAACTTCACGGCAGACTTGGCCAAAGTCGAGCCGTGGTCAAGGAGCAATTGGTCACACACAGACCTGCCCCGGCTTCGCAGAGGGCTGGTGGGCGCACAGGTGAGCTCGATGGACTCAAGAAAACCACGGAGTTTTGTCTTTTAATATTAGGTATTTTTTTAAAAGAAATATACAGGTTTTTTTTGGGCCATGATAATCAGTCATCCGCTTGGTTTAAAAAAAATGTTTTATTATTATTTTCTTGCGCACCGTCATGAAAATTTGTGAATGTAAACTTATTTCTGAAAAATTGAACCTAATGTGGAAAAAGCACGCATGCTAAATCAAGTATAACATAAAATGGATTTTTTAACAGTGGAGTGGCCGGGTTTGTTCTGCGGGGTGCGTTCAGGTGCAAAGTGAAAGTAGGTCAGTTATTAGGGTTTTTTGAGATTTATCAAAATAACTAGAGATTTTGGTCGGAGTTTGGCGATGCCAGAAAATAAGAGCGTACCTTGAATGCTGTCTCGCCATGGTAAGAAAAACGCAGGGTAATTCGCTGCGAAAATCTCGCCTCCTAATGTCCACGCGTCGGGCGGGATAACAACTTACAAACCTAGAAAATTAACTCACATTATCTTTCTCTCGGAGTTAAATGGTATCGTTTTAACTATGGAAGCATTTTCTCATCGAATGAAAATGTGGTTTTGTCGTATCTTGTTTTCTACAGTTTGTTTTTCATTCAATAATATCGAAGTAGTTTATTTGTCACCGCGATATTGCAAATCTCGTCGGAGGCTGTGAACCAAACATTCACAGTAAATTCCGAAAATCAACTATTGTTGACCGCTAAATTATTATTCACAACAAGTGCTCTGATTGAATAGTTCACACGCTCTATGAGTATGCTGAAAAAAAAAGCGTTCATACTCGGAACACAGCATGAACGGAAAACCGCACAAAGTTGCAATGTTGTTTTTGGGTTTTGCTCTCTGGGCTGTGCTGCGCAAAGCAAATGTAGAATACAAATTAAATTGGGGCTAATAGGTATGCCAATATCTAAATGACTGGTGTCAAAAAAGTTGTAGGTATCTGGTAAAATAAATTTACTTGATACCATTTAACCAATTAACTGCTAGGTGAAAGGCAGATTTAGGGCAAAAGCTTAGCGTTCAATTACCCAGTTAAATAGTTTTTCTAAGCTACCACACACCTCTTATATATTCTGTGAAAGCTTCGAAGTTTTTCTGTGAAAGAGGTGGTCTGCACTTTCCCACCACCCACACCAACGCCGAAGCAATCAAAACGAGACACCACCAACCGCGTCGCAAAGGAACGCAAATCACCAAGATTTACGCTCAGAATTTCGAAGAGATTTCCACCTTTAAGCCATCGGAGTTCTCTCCAGCAAACAACATTAAATTCATCGGAAAATTCAGTACACGCCATCAATTTTTTTCTCTTTACAAGACCTGCAGGAAAAAAACACACATCCAGCAACGCATGTTTGAAATATCAATTTCCAGACATAAAAAAGTGAACTAATCGAATAGTATCCAGCCAAGTCCGAATAGAAGTTAGACTCTTTGGTAGTTACGCCAACCCTTTATCATCTTTATAGCCCCATAGGATATCAGAAATCAATGATTCAGTCGGAGAGAAGGTATAATAAAATACTTTCGATTGGGTACTCACAGAGCAGAGGACGATCGACCATCTCGCTGGAGTGGCTCTTGTATTTCAGTTTAAGCCCATAAAGATCAAGACGAGGCAAGACAGCCAGGTGTAGCGGAATGGATTCGGATTCTTCATCCACCTACCAACGGTCAATTTCTTTGGGGATTGCGAACTTATAAAATTTAGCAGCCAGCTGTCTTGCAGATTTACTAAGCCTGGTTCCCCAACTCCTAAACTATAGATCGTATTTGGTTTACTATATATCTATTGTATAGTTAGGGAAATGTTACCGTGCTTGTAGATGAATTTTAGTGGTCGATACGTGTTTTATGTGCCATTATGGTAATGCCGACATGCGCGCCATTATGACATATTTTGAACATAAAATAGTCGTAAAATTAGATTAGTACTTGTGATGGGAGTTCTAAATCCTACGAGGCAAACCAAAAAGTCATTGTTGTTTGCGAATGGACAAAAGAAATTGGGATTTTTTTTTCAATTTCAACCCTGAAAGAGGTGATTTCAAAAGAGTTTCGAAAATACTATCTCAACCACCTGATTAAGGAAACCGCATATTCGTGTTAAAGAGTGTGGGGCACGCTATGAGTATGCATTAAACGAAAATAAGTTGAGGACTTTCATAACGATTCCGTCTAAATTTGTTTGGTCGTGGCCTAACTAAAATGAGAGCTTTGAAGGTTGAAGGTTTGAAGGTTTGAAGGTTGGGGGCATGTTCAGTTACGCCACAGGACATATCCTATGCCCACGAGGCAAAAAAATCCTATATGACAATATTCTATTCCAATCAGGCAGACAATCATTATAAAGGAGAAAATGATCTATGATTATCATAGATAGTGAAATCTCGAACAGCGCTCCATGCCACATACTCACTAAAAAAGCGTCACTCTTACCTTTAGCTTTGTAGATTTTTGTGGTTTTGTAGGGCCATACCACATTAAAAACGAAGTCTAAGCCAATGGAGCAGAGTATAATCATGGAAAAAACTCAGCCACAACTCATTAAAAACAAAAATCAAACGCCCTCACTTTCAATTAAGTGGTGTTTTGTGGTTATATCCCCTGATATAAGATATTCCCTGTAATGACAAAGTCTAGACCGATAGAGCAGAGTTTAATTAAATTAAAACCCACTTTCAAAAAAATCGTTCGCTCTAACCTTTGGGGGTCCGTGGGGTGCGTTCTCGTTGCAGTTCTGGTCGGCGTACGTGCCGTGTGGGGCGCAGTACCTGGACGCTGTGCAGCTCACCCTCGAACAGATCGACCTGATCAAAAGACTGGCGGAGCTCAACCCTCAGCATCTGACCGTCGTCACGTCCGTCAAAGGTGCGTAGCAATCTTGTTTCTCTTGTAGCAAGCAGCACGCTGCACGCAGCACGTCTGTTCTTGGTGTGTGTGCCATTTGTTGGCTTACTTCGTTTCGGTTGGTTTGTTTCATTGTTGACGGCTGCTTGTTGGTTTAGTGCAGGGCGCGGAAATTCGGCACGGAATTCTGGAAACAAACAGACAAACTTTGCATGAGACTAGTGTCTTGATATTAGTATCGTTGCACTGTAAGGGAAATGATATAAAGGACCAGTGTAATTTTTTTTAAGCGAACATAATTGTTCCATTGCTATTCATTGTAAAATTTGAGAACAATCATGAGCGATGATATTGATATATCAAAGCTACAACGATAAAAAAAGTGCATATAAATAGGCTCGCAAATGTATTTTAAATGAAGCCGGGGTGAGCGTTTTTGCTACTCTTTACCCCAAAAGCACGTGCGCCATGTATCACAAGCGTTCGATTCAGAGGACATTTCGCGACATCCTTCTACACTAGCGGAAATTGGCAACTATATAAATACCAACAGCAACAGCCAAGCCAACGACTGCAGCAACCTAGGAGATTTTACTGCATTTTTATTCGGAAAATAAAATAAGAATCAAACACAGTTACGAAGCCGACGCGGATGAAAGCTTTACGACATGTCAAACTGTCAATTTAATTGCCAGCAATTCTTCTTGAAAATAAAACGTGACAACGAATAATATGTCTTCTCAATGGTCGCGATTGATTCGCCTTACGATATACGCCTCGCTATAAATCTATTTAATTGTTAAAAGCTTTCAGTGGTGCCGATCAGCTAAGAAAATCAGCCATTTTACCATTCTATGGCAATATATACTTTTGGTAAAGTCACTTCACGTAGAAGGTTTGCCCTTTCGTAGTGGTGCATTAAAACGCCACATAATAATTAAAAGTCGCGTTCATTTTCACCTTTCTAATGGACATAATCTCTCATTTGTGTACGACTATATGGCTACACCAGGAACAATCTTTTAAATTACTTGGGGCATGCAATCCCTGAAAACGTAGTGAGCTAAGAAACGTAGTTATTTCTTAAAACAAAATCAAATAACCTAAAAAACAAAAGTATCCCGCGGAAAACTATGTTTACGAGCATGGACACGAGCAGGACGGTCTCGAGTTCCACATTTTCCTTTTCCTTGCATTTACAGCATTATGAGCTAAGTGATGGTAGGGACCATGTACTTCTGAGTTGCCGTTATACTGTACGACACTGCGAGTAAATTCTACAGATGTACTGTAATAGCCTACATTTGTTCAAATTGTACCAACTTCATCAATCTTAGCGTACGCCGCTCTCAAGAATAGTAGTTTGGGGATGGCGAAGGGTAGAAACGAGGGGGGAGGGTGTTGTGCGCAAGAAATTTAGATGAAGGGTGTATATTCCGGCTAAGTAGGCATACCAAGAACCCTGCAAGAAACATAATGGATTGGGAATGATAATAACGGAAAGTGTAGTCTGTAGCTGTGTATAGCGACTCTTAGAAAAAAATTGGACCTCATGAACTTGTGAAAACTTGTAAAGTGGGGATTATTTTTTTGTCCTCGCCAACGGAGCGCTCGAAGAGTGTTGCTCTAATTTTGAGACAAAATGGGCGTTCCTGTTCCGCTTTTCTATCATTGGGAACTGGAAGTAAATTTTGAACAAAAGTTTTGAAAAAGAAATACGCTTTTCTGAATAGATTGGTGCGGGAGAGTTGGTCGAAAGTCTGAAAGTAAGTTCGCTGTGTTCAATGGCTTCCCGTGAAGGGAAATTCTGCCAGATCAATTACGTATGCACCGTCAGAGACGACCAACGGAATGTTCCCCAGTTTCCGGAAGACAATAAACCAATGTGCACATAGTGCCCCGCAAATTTCGAACGGAATGGAAGCGTTTCGTCAGCGCACGGGGCCAACCCCGACAAAGATTAGGTACCTACTCGCGAGAAACTAATTTGCAGTTTGCCTGAAGATCGCCAAATTCTAGGCGATTTGGTCTCGATTTTAATTCGTGTAGGATCACAGAATGGTTTGGGGGGAAAGGGCGAAGGGAAATCCGGTGTCGGCTGCCGTCTTCGGCGGTTGCATTTTGTTCTCATCGCTTTTCCTGCCCCCCCCCCCCCCCCCCATCACTCTCTCTCTCTCTCTCTCTCTCCCTTCACCATGCACGAGCCTACCAGTGGCGTGCAACCTTAGGGGGGGCTAAGATGTAAAAAATCCTTTAAGTTCCTTCATGCCAGCACAGTTGATTGTGTCTCTACGAGCCTAACTCACATCGGGGCGCAATGGCACCCTAGACATGCCTCATTTTTGTCCCGATTATTTTTTTTTGCACCCAACGCCTGACAAGAGTGGAGACTTGGTTCTGATGAGCAGTTAAATGACCCCCTTTGACTGTCTATTTTCTGAAATTCACGAAAGTATTGCGGGCACTAACAACTAGGCAGACATATTATGTAATGATGAGAGGAGACCTAAATAATTTGAATTAAAGATCATTTTCTGTATGCTTGCATCAATTTTCCTGCGCCGGCAGAAATTCGTCTCTATTTCCTTTTCGCAAAGCTATTTTCAAAAGATCGTCGATGCGGCTTAAGTTTCTTGATGGAATAGATGGAAAAGAAGACCAGAGTTCAAATCCTAGAGTGGTTTTAGTTTCATATAGATATAAAAGAGCACTCATTCTTAGTCAAATTAGGTCATGCTAACAAACGAAGGCAACCGGAACCAAAAGATTAGGAAGACACTTTGAAATATTGCCGCATGGTAAAATTATTAATACAGCTACTATATGTTGCGGGGTGTTATTTATACCGAAAGCCAGCATCTCCGCCACTGGGCACGCCATCCGCAGCTCGTGAAAGAGCCAGATTATGGGAGACTGCTGTTATTGAGTCTCGGTGCACGCGCCACTAGGTTTCCCTATATATCTATAACAAGCGCAGGCGAGTCTCGCAGGCGGCGAAACGACGCGGTGGAGGAGACGTTCGCTAGGCCCACGTAGCCGGGATTCTGTCAGGGATAAAGTCGACGTTTGTATGCATTGGATTTGCCAGCGCTGTAGGTGCGTTAGACGAAGCATAGAGGTGTAGTCGGGGCCAGGAAACCTGGCAAGTACATTCACTATACGCTCTGAGACTTGCTCAGTACTTTGTTCTGCCAGATTCATACGCGATCTGCACTGATTTTTAGCGTGGAAATGTAAGATGGTCTCACTATATACCATCCGCGATGCTCATAACGTGAATAAATTATAACTTTATATGCCTCTTAAATGTCTATAAAGGATATGATTTATTTCTTTTCATAATCTTTTTTAATATTCTTAAAAGCTAAAGGCCGTTTTTTTCGTTTAAATACAAGTTTCTTTTCTCTAGCTCTAGAGAACTGTCGTATATCTCCGCGGAGACGCTCGTTGAAGTTGTTTCCACTTCGTAAATACTTCCTGATTTCGTATTGTTTTCTAAAGTATAAACGCCCGCATTTTAAAGACGCAAACTTTCTGCACCATGGCGCGCATCTGCTTAGATAGTTTCACAAAAAAACAGTCGTGTCGACTCTGCTGGCTGCTCGCAGCTTGCTGGCATGCTTGCATGCTTGCATGCTTGCTGCTTGCTGCTTGCTGCTTGCTGCTTGCTGCTTGCTGCTTGCTGCTTGCTGCTTGCTGCTTGCTGCTTGCTGCTTGCTGCTTGCTGCTTGCTGCTTGCTGCTTGCTGCTTGCTGCTTGCTGCTTGCTGCTTGCTGCTTGCTGCTTGCTGCTTGCTGCTTGCTGCTTGCATGCTTGCATGCTTGCTGCTTGCTGCTTGCTGCTTGCTGCTTGCTGCTTGCTGCTTGCTGCTTGCTGCTTGCTGCTTGCTGCTCGCTGCTCGCTGCTCGCTGCAATTGTTGCTTGCTGCGTACTGCTGCGAACTGCTACGAGCTCACTGCTTGCTGCTCGCTGCTTAGCGGGTTTTAATGTTTGGAGCACTCCTCTCCGAGACATACCCGCACGCAGATTGTCCAAATATGACCGAACCACTTTATGCAAATCCGCACTCGCAAAGAGCGACGACATAGCAACTACCCCCGCACTCCGAAAATATTCAATTAAAATCTAAAAACAGAATAATATAATACGAAACATTCTTGCAATTACACGAATTCGCATTAATTCCACGGAACCACCTCCTCCTCCACGACCCACCACACCCTTTGCTCCTTGCGAAAGAAGTAACCTTGCGGCTTTTTGGCCCACCCCTTAATTAAACTCTTCCGGGAATCTCCGTGTGATTGCACCCGCGTTCTTCTTTCCCATCGCCGCTCATCAGATTATAGCCCCCCGCCTTGATATTTGCATTGTGTCTGTATGTTTAATTAATTAGGGATATTTTAATTAATTCAGGCTGTAAATTAGTGTGCACATTTTCCTATGGCTGTTTAACTGGGTAGAAATATCACTGTGTGTGTGTAAACGTGTGTTTTTACGAGTCCTCGAGGCATATTCTCAGCGCGCGCTATAAGTAGGTAAAGTTTGGCGGCTAGTAACGGAATCTGAACTGCACTGGGAGTCAAAGTTTGCTTATACCTCACTCCCCCGCCGCTCCCCCACAACTCCCCATCCCCCTGAATAATGTTGTATCACCAGAGGTGAGCTAGATTAAACACGGAGATTATTCGCCGTGATAAAACAGCTTCTCTGTGGCAGATTAAAGAGACTCTTCTTCGCGGATGCTGTATATACGCGGTAATCTGAAATTTGTATTCCGCGTTTAATTTTAGTAGGTGTACCCATGCAGCGCTATGTTGTGTGGGTGCGAGGACGAAGAGTTGTTATCTCGGTCTTATCGTTTGCTCAGACTAGCGGCGTCGGGACCCCTCGGTGTGTGCTATGCTTTCTATTTGCAAGCAATTAAAGAAGTCTCCGCGGCTAGCCAAGTTATTCCCCTTCTTCACGACGTCGGCAAATCTTCTGGGACGCATCGAATACGCCCGGAGAACAACGCTGCGACTGAAGGAAGATCAATTCCCATTACCATAAACCCAACATAAACCAAAGAAAAAAACCCCCGAAGCCAAGATAAGAGAAATCACACTTTAGCAGTCATAAAAAATTCCAAGCAAGTTTTCTTGTTATGTCGGACGCATCGCATCTCAACGCGACGAGACACTTTTTCTTTCCCCGGCCGAAAATCTCATCTCCCGATCAATCGGCGATCCGGGTTTTTGCCGCTGGACGCTCTGCTTGCGTCTGCCAGGACATGTACTCTGTTTTTTAAGGGTATATTTGTCGGCTCGGCGCTAGAAGGCATCATTCATACGAAAGTGGTGTGACGGAAATAGCCATACGCCGATTCACCAATTCATACTGCCTTCATTATTTATAATAACTTTCATATTGATACGGTCGTGAAATATTGAATGGTAAATTTATTGGTTTTAGTGTATGTAAAGGTTCAGATTAAACTTTGAGTATTTTATGTAACTACAGCGGCTATTTTGTAGGCAAAGTCCCGTAAAGATTATGCAGCCTTTGCGTTGTAGGATGAGCGTTTTTTTTGCGATTTCATATCAAGAATTTTCAATTGAAGTTGATCCAAGTAAGGCCGTGTTTCAACTTTTCGTTCCCTGGGAAAATAAAAAACCCATAATATTTGCTTGTGAAAACTTCTCCTATGTTTATTTTATGGGATGTTTTGCAAACTTCAACTATTTTTCTCAAAATTTTTCTTTTGACTGAAGCATCTCAAAAACGACTCCAGTCAAAGTTATAGAATGGTGGGAATTTTCCCTGAAAACTTCATCTAGATTCGTTTTTCTGACTAACAGGAACCGTGCTAAAAAACACAAATACAAAAACACAAACAAGCAGTTGTCGTATCTTGGACTGAAGATGAACCCGAGACCTCTTCCTTTCCGGGAAACTGCTCTAACCATTGAGCTACCGACTTCTGGAAAGTTATTAAGCGATTGGAAAAGAAATAATTTCATAGGTTTATATCACATTCACACATTTGTACATTTCAGATTGGATATTTCGTTTCTATAATACCAAATACCTTCCGTCTACTAAGCGAGATTAATTCAATAGATCATGTATTCAAAACTCTATCCTAAAGCTAATATTGGATAGAAATGCTTTCTAATGGAGAAAAATGCTTACAATCCCTCATTGACAATGACATGGGCCAACTTTGCATGTGATCTAATCATACGTAAATCATATTGCGGTTTCTTCAGTAAAATGCCAAAAAAAAACTTAATTCCCCAAAACCCCATTGTGTGGTGTCACCCATTCAATAACCAGAAGACCGTTTTGTGTACCTGTGTATTCTGTACTCCAAGGTCAATGAATCCAATATGTGTAAACTCATCTTTTAAATGGATCGGACAACAGATGATTCAAAGATATAAATAAGCACAATAAATAACACCTAATTTATTTATTAAATACTATGAACAATATGTGGGTTTTGCTAGAAATTAACAGGTTGATTAGGGAGGGTCAACTGCACTTCAAAACTGACGGTACTCCAGGCACAGATTACTCAGGCACACATAGACGTCACCCCCAATGACCGCTGTTTTTTCTGTCTCGTTCCTCAGCGTTGCAGGAGACCCACCGCGCCGGGCGCATCGCAAGCCTGATCGGCGTCGAAGGCGGACACTCTCTCGGCAACTCGCTCGCCGTGCTCCGTACTTTCTACAACCTGGGGGCGCGTTACATGACCGTCACCCACACATGCGACACCGCCTGGTGAGTGAACACATCCTCGGCTGACCTTTGACCTGGCCGCTACTCCCACACGCCCTCTGCGAACCCAGCGCTAGCGTGAACCGAGATGCCCTAAGCGCCGGCCATTAACAATAGATCAGCTAGCAGTGGTGATATTGTGTGCGCCACGGACATTTATCAAGTCAATCAGAATGCCACCGCGTTGTTATATAAGACTCATATCGATCATGTTTCTAATAGTTTGGATTTCTGTGCGCGGAGAGTTATGGGATTCCTAGACAGAAAGCTATGGATAACGAGATTTTATGGCGAGTAATCTATTACCGCGCTCTTATTTTTTTCTTATCGTTGCGCGAGTCGCCGCAGGTACTTAAGAAGAAAATCAAGTAACAAAACTGTGTGATTAGCGAAAGCCATCGCTTCTCGGAGTAATTTCCCATCGTGTTGTGTTGTGTTGTGTTGTGTTGTGTTGTGTTGTGTTGTGTGTGTTGCTTTCGCAGCTCGCGCGCGCGAAATAGAGTTCAATTAAGCTGTTGCTTTGTTTGCCGTGACGCCAAGAGAAACGGATCGCGTAGAACCGGGGAAACTGTCGACGATGTTTAGCAGTTTCGGACATCTATAAACTAGAGTGGCGGAAGCGCGTGTGTGTGCGTGTGAGTGTGAGTGTGTTACTGCGTAGATGCGTGGAGCAGGAAGCTGGGCAACGCACGCACCTCCAAGAATATCTCGTGGACTTCCATTCCCCCCCCCCCCCGCCCCCACTCCGGCGGCTTCGGCGTCGGGTAGCGCTGATTGAGATTTCGCCGAGACTTTCGCGGGAAGTGGAAACTAACTTCTGATGATAGCAGCGGGCCAATAATGAGGCCCGTGGGTGTCATGAATCACAGAACAAAGCGTGGAAAACGGATAAAACATGAGTGGAAATAATGAACGATCAGAATTGGAGGCCGGGCATCGCAGTGAAGGCGCGGGGGTGAGAGGGAGAGGCGAAGTGATGGTCGACTCACGCGCGTTGCGCCAAGAGGGTGGTTTTGATCCGGCAGATAAAACACTTTGGCATGTCTCTAGGAAATTCAAATTAAACGTTAAGTGTTCGTATAAACGTCGCTTTTGTTCGGTAGGTTCGGCAAGCGCGTCGAAAGTATTTAGTGAAATATCGGTCGATGGGGGTAGCTTTTCGCTAGTCGAGGGTCCCACGGCCTTGTGTGTCCCTCACTGCTCTTGCTTGAAGAGCGCACAGCAAACGTGTTTCAGTTTAGAGCAGCATGAAGCAAGCGCGTCGCTTGTAGTTACCAACAAGTCTGGGGTGCAATGTGCGAACTAGAATTAATTAGCTCACACATTGTTTTCGAATACTTTAACCCCGAAGTAATGCGCCTCGGAATACGTTCCATTATATTCGCAGCGCACATTACGCGAAGGCTTAATTAACAGTAACAGCGCCCGCGTCGCGAGACACGAATTATTTACAATTCAAAAGATCGAGAAATGGTGAAAACTTAGCACCCGGCATCAGCCGGCTGACGAGAAGAAATAAACAAAATTCCCAGGCGTGCGCTGCGAGGAGAGACACGAATTATATTCACTCCGTTTGGATAAGTATGTAAATGTGGCAAAATGCTGTTGGCAAAGTTTCCTGGCTGCCAGCTCTCGCAGTGTCTCGGCGTGGAGTCGAAGGGAAAGGGTGCTAATATCTTTGTCGAGACAGAGTGAAATGGGCCACACATCAGCCTCCCCAGCATCTCTTAGCGCTCGTGCCGGCAACGCAGCGCAGGCAAGTGGTTTCTGCTTTGATTCTTGAATTATGGCGAAATAAAAAGGCTCGTCGAGTCGGTTAACAAGACACAGACAGTGTTATCGTGTACCGCGTTGTCGTTAAAGATAACGGCTAGTTTTCAACAGCCGCGACTGAAATAAAACAACAATGACTGTGATTTCCTGACTCGAGGCGTAATTTTAAAAGATAGAGCGGTTTTTTTTCTGTCAAACGGAATTTGAATGAGAAAAAGCTTACTCTGTGTGTGGAAAGAAAGAAACCAACGCTCGCTGCAAACGAAATTGATGACGTCGCCGGGTCCGCGTCCGAGGACGGAGTGAAGATATGCAGACAGATTGAGATAGATTTGAGAACAATGCCATTGTGACGATACCGAGTGTCCTTGCTCAATATTCCAGCGGCGCGGCCGCTTTATTATTAAAGATTCGCCGGCCGTGTATTTATTAACTGAACAGTGGGACGCGAATTTCCGCGTAATGGTCTGCAAATACCAGGAGGCCTTTTGTCTCAAGAATACATTTCAATCAAATTGTGGAGCACCTTTTCTAATACGAAGAAAAGTGTTTGGATAAATTCGCCCTGGCCCGCTTTTCCCATTACAACGACGGCGCGGGGGTTTTCTTTGGGAAACGCTGCGCGCGTAAAAGCGCTTTGTTAGGAGATTTCCCTGCGCCTTCACTGTTCCTAGCTGTAAGATTGATAGCAGACTTAGGAATTACGCTGCAGTCGGGTAATCTTTACTTTCCATGCAACTGCCGAGTTACCTACACTCTTAATCTGGTATTACGTCACTAATTATAAGGAAATATTTACACGGAATAAGAAAGACAGGAAAGGCTGGGAAGTATATAGGCACCGGCTAAGCACATAATCAGCCCTTAGAGCAACAAGCGAACATGCGTTTAGCCAGGGCTAAAGTGGGACGGGCTGGTGGGGGTGACACCCGAAGTTGATGCATTAGGTATTCCGCCTAGCCTTGTCGCCTACACACACAACTAATTAATGCATTTCTATTCGGAATAAATTAACATATTGTGAAATCGACTTCGCGTCGCTGTCAGGCACAATTTCACGCAAGTTCGTCTCGCCTTAATTTTCTAATCGAAACTTCGCAGTCGTCGAAGATGGAAGGCATAATCTCTGAATATTTCACTCAGAGCTCAATTTTCTAATTTATCGCCCGCCCGCTCGCTCTCGGCGTATCTCGAATTTCCATGCGACAAGATTTAAACAATTACGTAATCATGCTCGAAGTTAATTAAGTTAGGTTCGATTGTGCAGATACGAGTTTATATATGTTATATCGCAACCGATAATCCGTGTGTTTTCAGAATCAAGTGTTTACACTTCATTGATTGCCTTCGCCACGTAAGCCAATGATCGGATTTTGGATTACAACTCGTGAGCAACGCGTGTGTACGAAAATATTTTTAGATTTCCGCATAAAATAACAAACAAACAAAAACCCAGGCGCATGTAAATTTGCACGACGTGGTTGGAAGAGAACAATGGAAATAAGTGGCGCAAATGCGGCCGAGCAGAAAAGCGCGACCGAGCCGGGAATTGCGAACTTAATCGAACGGTCCATAACGGTCGAGATGACGCGGCGCGCTGCAGCCTCGCCCGATCAAACGAACGAGTGAAATTACAAAGCACGTGGCGCGGTCAAATTGGTCCCGCCATTCGCCCATTGTTTGCTACGTGTCGCTCACCTCTGCGACCGAACTTTTACTAGGCCCAGTCGAACATCATCTGAATATGTTCCAGTTTTAATAAAGTTTTTATCAAAGTAGAGCTTGTATTTCGCTGTACTGTGGATATTGATACGTGATTGTAAGGGCTGATAATGTGCTAACTATAACTCTAAAGTAGTTATGTCAAGCGAGATCGCTCATTCAATAAGATTTAATTTTATTGTATATTTCTTAACACCAAAAGATTTCCATGCAACTATAGGAAATTAATTTGAAACACAAGGCAGCCGCAACTTGTAAAGGCCTTGTTTTTCAGCGAAAAATTCAATGCAACACAGCTATCTTCCATATTTGACTAGGGATTAATGGACATGGTCCAGATGATAAGCCACGCATAAAATTAAAAACAACCCCTACAAACACGAAACAGTATTTAAAATTTAGATACGGACAACGTCAATAACGGATCAAAGCAAAATCACACCCTGTACCAGAACCACCACAACCCCCCTCCCACCCCCACCCCACACAAAGAAAAATCTCCGACGCCTAACACTTGTTTAATATCCACGTGGCTGTCGTTAGGGCAGACTGCTCGTTGGCGCAGCGAACGACCTCGACGGCGTCGACGTCGCTGGCGTCGGCGTCGGCAGCGGCGTCGCCGACGTCGCCCCCCTCCCCCCACCACTCGAGTCCGGCGCCGCGCGTCGCTCACCGCGGCGGCGGCCTCTCGGACTTCGGCAAGGTGAGTGACGATTAATTACTTAATTGATTTATCTCGTAGCTCGCCGCTCTAATTACATCCTCGAGCGTGATAATTGGATTACGCAATGGTTGAATAAGGGTTGGTGGCAGGGTTAGAGGGGAGTTGGGGGGTTGGATTCTCTCTGCATCGGTGTACGCACCTCTACGCATACATTCGTCAGTCGGTTCGTCGAGTGCGTGTCAGTGTATAAGTGTGGGTTCGAGAACAGATTGAAAGTTTTGATTTGTTAGAGAGTGGCTGACTCGGCGCGTGGACGCCATGTTTTTAGTTTAGTTTAGTTTAGTTTTTTTTATGACCAGATTGATCATACAATGATATGGGTTTGTCAATAAACATAATAACAAAAAATAATGTTAAATAAATAATGTTAAATTTTCATTGAAATAATTTACAATAATCTTTTCGTAGCCCCCGTGTAAACAGATTTATAATTCATAAGCTCACTGATGGATTAAAAGACCTTTTCAATGAGGAATTTTTTGACTTCGGGCTTATATTCAGCTAAGTTATTTTTCTTGAGTTTCATGATGCAAGATAAAATTTTATGTACAAATTATATGCCTACATGAGGTAGAATTTTTGTTACTGTATTTTGTGGCCCCACTTTGAGTGTAAAGTAGTGCATAGTTCAACAATAGACTAACACAAGCTGTGGAACTTTGTACGCCATATTATATCTTACTAGGCTGTGCGAACACTCATATAAACGTGTTGTGGATGAGCGTAATATTTACGCTCACCCACAACGCGATTATGCGTGTGTGCGCATTGGCTTTTATGAACAATTTCGAATGTTCGGCGTTAATTTTAGCAGCTTTCTTGAGGGCATCGTTACCAAGAAATATCATGATTAAGTCGTCGTACAATTATTCGAATATTTTAAGACGAAAAATCGATTTAAAGAAAATTGTTCTATTAATTTGCTTCAAAATCACACAGTATTTTCTTTTTAAGATGTTTCACGCACACCGTAAAATTTTTCAACATCAGTTGAAGATAAAGTTGATAAATTTGCAAAAAACTGCAAAATTGAAAAAAAATCTCATTAAAGCGCCTTTTTCAAGAAAAATGCTAAGCAAACAACAAAGAAATTTGTACAAAATCATTAAATCGTGGGGGTCAACATATCTGGAAAGTTTCGTCAAATTATATTCAGATTCTTGGCCTCCAGAGTGCAAAACGTGTTTTGGAAAAAACTATAAAAATTCGTAAAAACTTTACATAAAATATACTCGTCCGAATTGCTTCAAAAACGTGGCATTCAGAGAAAACGAAGGTTCACAGAAATTTTCATCGAAATCGGTTGTGGCGTTTGACCTGTGGAGCAAACACACAAAAAAAAACAAAAAAAACATTAAGGATTTTTGCAACAGTAAAGTGTAATTGAAGATTTCGCTTCACTCGCTACGCTTGTTACCCTAACCAACAAGTAAAAGTTGACAGTAGAGTAATTAACAAAAATACTTTACAGTGATTTTCACCCATGTGAAGAGTTCAAGAACCATACGAAGTTTATCAAGTGTTTCTACATATGAATTCATGGTATTGGTTGTGGAATTAGCGGTTTTAGGACCGAAAGTCTGTCTCACTGGAGACAGACAAACCGTTCCTTCCACAATCATCTTTCCGCGGTTCCGAACCACTCCGTCAAACCATTCCTGATATTCCTGATATTCGGGATCATGCAAAGTATAACTGCACTTTGATTATAGCAATCACAGAGTTTGCATATTAAAGTGAACCGTTAAAAGCGTGTTAAATGAACTGCCTGGCAGTTTCAGAAGATAATTCCAACAGCCAACAGGTAAAAAAGCTAGTCAATCGGCCCACTCCCGCGCCCCAGTGTTTCTCTATCGGCAACCCTCAACGCGACGCTCCTCGTCACCGAAAGCTACCTTAATGGAATGCTAAAGTACCTGTTCGCAGCGAGCCAGTAATTTCACCGTAATTACCGGGACCTGCAGCGGCACGCGAAATTGCCTACCGCCGCGTCCGGAAAACGTGGTCAACATTTTTATTCGCAGGCCTGTTTAACGGGATTCGCGGTCGGCGCACATAAAGAACTCGTCTCTCTGGACGCCGTCCCTTCCCGCCCCACGCACCGCGCGTCAGTTTCGTGACAACCGGGGACAAATTTCCATGTCAATCATCTTTGCAAGGTTACACAGAGAAGTGATTCGACGTCGAGAGCTGCAATTTTATGCGAGGTTCTGCGATTTTGGTTGACTTATTAAAAATAGCCGCTTTTCGGGTGGTTTTAGATTGCCAGGAAGGATTCAGTTTCATGTTTCAAATTGTATCCTCTTCTCCACATGGCGGTGTTGAGAATTTTGTCATGTGATTAGTTGTGATGGGAGATAAGTAAGATTTGGCTGCACCGTCAGTAGCAGCCTAACGTTTCAATGTATAGCTTCCCAAAGGTACATTGTAATCTTACGAAACTCGCAATTCACGGGACTATTACGAAATAACGTGAAAATATAGACCAACTTGAAGGTTTAAATTTGCGTCAGTGGGGAATGTCTATAGCTGTCAGACTCCCTAACGTAAATAGTTAGCGCTTAACCGTTGCACAATGAACGCCTCCCTCCAAGAATCAGTCATGAGCCATACCAGCATCCCCGAGAACACCGTTCCCCCGGTCCAACACAAGCTCGCTTTGACAGAAGTTACCGTGCTCAAAATTACCTGCGTCTCGCGTCCACCGACGGCGACGCCCGAACTTGCCCCACGACGTTGTCGGCGTCGCGGCGCCATGACAAATACGATGCGAAACTATTCCCTGGCGGGCAGTGTTTAAAGTTTGGCCCCGTCGCGAACGCCGTCGGATTCAAGCCGGCCTCCCCGAGGAATTAGTTAAACAGCTATCGCTGCCATATTATTCGGTGTATAGTGTACTCGGGCCTATGATTAATTGCGTCACGGTGGTGCGACCACGTTGGTTTCTATAGAGGACGTCGCCAGCGCCGGCGTTGGCTTGCTTCGGATTGCGTCGCCGTGGTCGGCGCTATTGTGTACTGCTTTGCTGTGTGAATTATTTAACCTGGTGTCATCGTGGGCAAAGGCGAGGGTTTCTCAGCGGGGGTGGGGCTAGGTTGAGGTAGTAGTGTACGTCTTGAGGAAGGAAAGCCTGTTCACTTTTCTTATCGGTGAAATGTATACGGGTTACATTTTAAATATGATTTACGTGTTCGCGTTGAATTGAATTCATGATATAGGTGTGTATGTGTGTGTGAATGTTGAGCAAGCTATCACGAAGGTCTGGGGAAACCGGAAATTGTAAATTTTCTTTGAGAGTTTTTTTTTTTTGGCCAGAGAAGTATATCTCATTGCTCCCTTTCTTTCCTGTTTAAAATAGCGATAAAGAGGTGCTATATTTAGAGTGTCGTGAAAGGATTTAAGCACAAAAGTGTAATTAATAACAGGTCCTCATTAAACATTCTTGTAAATTTGCAAAATACTCTTGTAATATTTCATCCTTTTATTCCTGCAAAAACGCGATCAATCAGCGAAATCCTACTGCTTTATTTTATCCCACGAGGAAAAGTTCTGAATGCTAAAACTGTGGACATTTTTAAGTGAAGCTTCATCGTATAATTTGTATGACGCTTTGTCATCGGTGTGACATCATTTCACATTTTTCCTTGTCGCCGGGTGACAGATATTCCTGCTTGGCCGGCGTCGCGTACCTTCGCGCCTTGCTCCAGCCAAATCAGCTGCAGCTTGCTTCTCAGTCCCTTCATTTCCACGACTTCCCGGCGCTGTCCGTTCAATACTCAGGATGCAGCCAACGGAGACTCGTGTCTCTTTATCTCTCTTTTTTGTACTGACGTCACAGAACATAACAAATACCTCCAACAAGTACTGGCACTAGATTCTCACATGGTGTGGATATGAGATTAACTTACCCTATAAAACGAGTTGAACATACATAAAACAGTGTAATACATCTTTGCTTTGATATAAAATGATAATAAAATATAGATTGCATCTCATCTTCGATAAAATACAAAGTTAAACCTTGGCGCCTGAACGCAGCCCGCAGAACAAACCCGGCTCCTCCACCATCTTGGCGAAGTGAATTGCGAAGATAAGATTTTTCGTCTGAAAAGTCTGATCCATCACAGTTCATTGCACACAATAGATTCGAACGAGAGATTATATGTGGAATAAGATACTGGAGCAGAAAGGCAGATAGCGAAGGAATTACGGTGACTGTTTTGACGAATACGTATTAAGAACTTCGATCATATAATAGCATTCCGCCAACAAGAATTAATTCTTTTATTTTCATAAAGTACTTTAATTATTATTTCAGTTGGTGTAAAACATAAATCAAGAAAAACGGCATTGCGGTTTACTGCTAGAGTTAGACGAATAGTTCAGTTTCTAGTTATGCAGACTTAGGACTCAAGACTCGGTCGTAATACTCAGTCTAAGTTTCGAACTTAAGCATTAGCTTATAAAAACTATTTTCTAACTGGGTAATATTGGTGTCGCGAGCTATAATCATTATAAATGGCACCTGTATTTATTAATTAACTAACAAAAGTTTCCTTAACTAGTTTCACTACGGGCCGTAAAGCTCGTGTGCCTTCATAGCTATAATTAAATTCTTGAAACATAATAAGTATAAACAAAGATTAATTGACGAAAAACTTGAAATTCACTACCCCAGCTATACCTATGATCAGGTTAAACCTGTAAGCCAACTCTCCACGGACTAGAGTACACAAAGCAAGCGTATCTCTCTGATTTCTTTCGATTCTTTAATATCAAAATGCATGAAAATAAAATAAAATCGGACGAGGTTTCTGTTTGCTTGAGGAAAAATTCAAGAGACGTATGAAAATAACGGTGGCACACATAAGACGTTGGCAAGAGCCGAGGCTGATTGGCCAGACGATGGAATTCTGCTTCGTTACTTGCGCAACAAATGAAAGCCAACGGTGGTCTACTCGGTTAGATTATGCTATCCACGATTAGGATAACGAAAAACAAGATTTCCGAATTGAGGATGTGTATAGTGGATATGGTTGAGTGGATCATTGTCATTCCTTGCAGCGATTGAGACTGGAAACGGGTCGGCTTGGATACTGAAATTCTATTTCCTTTTACTACTTTTCGTCGGAGATGTAAAAAAATTACCCGCATTTCTTTCATTCTCTCAGTGTGACTCGGCTGAAGTGTATCGATGAAAAGAACTTTGTCAATTGAAGCAACAGATTCTAAGTAAATGCGCTGTGTGGACCACTTGATAAGAGATATCAAAAAACAGGTGAAACTTGGCAGAGATATTGTGTTTCCAAAATCACGAGATGCCAACAAAGTGTGTCTCATTTATTTTATTCTCTTTGTGATACAAAGATGATTATTTAATGATTCTAGTCAAGGAAATCTCCAAAATCTCGTCATGCTTAAATATTGAAAGAAGATATATTTTCAGAATAGTCAACAGCTTGCCATAAACTCATGCTCGAGGAAACTTCAGAGTAAAATAAATTTAGAAGATAAATCTAAGAATCCCTAAGATACCTAGGTTATTTGTGTGGTTTGGTAGATTATTTAGATGATTTTTTGATGGTGTTGGTAAGAAAATAACGGTTTTCAATTGTTTTTTTTTTAAATCTTAAGTCGATCTCAGAAAAAATTATCTCAAATCCCCGAAAATGTCAGCAAAATTTACAAATCCGAAAATGATAACGTTATTCATTAGATAAACTCTAATATAGCTGAACACACAAATGATAACGAATAATTAGAATTAAATTCTATTCAAATTGGTTGTTTCTGGAATAAAATAATAAAAAAATCCAATGTTTAGGCTCACGGTCGGGGGCCCCACGCGCGCTCTATTTCATCTTCCCCAACAACGGACAAAGGAATAAAATATAAATTACTCTGCGTTCGATTTCCAATTAACTTTCATCGGATGCACCGAATACCTTGCATTCCAAAGTCAACATAGGTGCGCTCACTTTCTCTGCACAAGGCTCTATACGGGGCCGGCTTCCCCCCTCCCTCCCAGTACGCCCCGGGGGCTGATTTAAACCCCTCGGGTGCTGCCACAACCAGCAAGCCCCTCCATTTTCCCCACTCCTAACCCGGAGCCAGGGATTTTTCCAATACAACGATGGAAATTCTGTTGACATGGTTCGTTTAGTGGAACACGATTTCAATTCCAGCCAACGAAAATTCAAGATTTTGAAATGCACGAAATGATTATCATTCTGCAAAATCAATGGTTTCAACCACTTGCATAAATGCAAGGGGAGGGCAAGTAATAAGAGGCCTGAAAATTTAACTTACAATAATTTTGAAAACTGTTATGTTCTTGAAATTGACCCAGAGATGGACTGCTAGGAATAATAGTACCCTACCTCATAGTAATGCAATCCAAGAATCTATTTGCTTTTATTTTAATCCTGGCAACTTGTGTGGCCAAAAATGACCCAATCAAAATCAGTGCGATATTTTCCGCCCCCTGGACTCACGTTGCGCACCCCTGTCGATATCGCCGCGTAACTTGACGCACACGTGGTCAACGCGAGTGATTGGAGACCTAAAAGGCTACGCACCTTTTCAAATATTTACTGTGTCGGATCAGGCGGTTTTCAAAGCAAAACAGCCGGCTCGCCTATCGCCGCAACCCTCGAAATGAGCATCCCTGCCGTCCCGTGTCGTGCGCGCGATATTGCACGATCTCGGTTTAATTGTGCTACGCAAGGGGTGGGATTCTGATCACATGATCACGTGTAAACGGTGCGAAATGGGTGCATTTCATTACCGACTTCCCACCGAGCACATAGCAATCGCCTATCGTGGGGTTTCCTATTCGATTCGGGAACCGGTTTCTCTGATCGTTTGGGTTAAAACACTGGAATGTCTTTCACCGCAGCAGCTGGTGCTGTTCCAGATAGCTTTTCCGTTCTATTTTCCATGTGCTGTGACACCGAGAGGCAAACTGAATGGAGCTTTTACAGAAAAGGAAATGAAACTCGTTTAGATTCCAAAAAAAACAAATACAAATATCTCTCCAATTCAGTTTTAAATTCAACAAGCCTGAGGTAACGTGCGTATTTCTTGCTAGTCGCGGTGATCTCATGTATGGACGCGAACGTGTAGCATCAGTTTCACTCAAGTCAAGTGTTCGGTCAAGTGAAAATCGTTGACAACCCTAACGCCATCACATAGCTGTCACTTGGCACAACCCGCCGGCGAGTTACGATGGAACAGCGACCCAAAATTGTGTACCGACTTTTACTGGTGCAAGCCTCGAATTTCAACACGTGTTTTCCAGCAACGTCGGGGGCACTTGAAAGCTAGCGGCCGCTCATGGTCGAACACCAGCGCCGATATCGCCGATATGTTTACACGGTACACTGCCACACCCGACGGGCAGTTTAGCGATGATTTAGTTCCACGAAAGGGATCAGCCATTATCGATCCATCAATCTGATCTGCGCCCCAATAAATTATTCTCGTCATGAATGTCGATCGCGGGTGATCAATCACGTCATGCTAGGGCCGGTACAGCGGCTTCGGCGCGTCTGGCGCACATTTCGCGTCGCGGACGCCGAATTCGCACACACCTACGCCTTTTGCCCTTGGTGGGTGGGTGCGGGGTTAAAACAAGTACCATACACAGCGTGATATCGGGGCATTGTTCGACATCGCGCAATGTTCATATCGGGACATTAAATAACTCGTGCTGCGATGTGTTTTGCACTGTTGCTGTTACGATATCGGGACGCTAATCAAGCCTGCGGGCGAGAGTTGGCTGTACATTAATATTTATCAACTCAATTTCCACGAGAGTAATAAAATGATGAAATTTTAGCGCGAGTTCGATCTACGTTATTGCGCACTGGTTAAACTTTTATGATTGTCAGAGAGAATTGACAATAGTTTGAAGTGCTTTCAAATGCTGCATACGTCTATGAAAGAAAACTGTGATTTCGTACCGTATTAATGATCTATTTTCAATTAAAATTGTAACACTGTCAACTAACCACCATGTTAAAACACATCTCCAGTATGAGAACCAGTTGCTGCCGCTTTCTCCCAAACTGGAAGATATCTGTAAAATATAAAACCTCTGAATAACCTTCCCTCTTCTAGTGACGTAAAATCATTCAAAAAATTCGTATCGTGGCAACGAAAGAGTCATAACACCTTGTGTTCGCTGATGTGAAATTTGAGAGAGCTGCTTGCTTCAGACTTTGTACCATCCATTCCTTCTTCCCCTAGCCTCAGCAGGTATTTCCGTGCCCCCTTTTCCCCGTTCCCTCCCCTTTGCTTTCGCCCAATCTTCGCAAGCGTTGACGAAAGGACACCGGAGAGAAACTGGAGACGGGCAATTATTTGAAAAGATGAAGCCCGCGATCCCCCACCCTCACGATGTTCACTTGAGGCCGTAATGAGTAGCGCATGAAAAGTGGGCGCAATTTCATCGGCGCAGCGGTCGCGGTCAATGGGCACTGGAACTTTGTTACGCGACCTAATTATATCAGAGACGACATTGCTAATTGGAAATAGGAGGTATCCAAAAACACTATCCATCTCTGCACGCGTTTAGCTGTATGTACGTTCGGTGGTCGCGTTATTTGCATTTTTTTCTTAACGTTTAAAGCGAATGTTTCTATAGTTAAAAGTATGCTGATCGACCGGCCTTTTTAAACTGCTCGAATTTTCATGAAATGCAAAATGTCACTAAAAGCCAGTTTTAATGTTGCTGGTTTACTGTTACAAATGAACGTCTGGCGTTTCAGTTTTTAATTTAACTGAATTGAAAACCTTAATATCACTTAGAGAGGTACTTGGTTTAAATGACGCTGAGCTGCAACGAATTAACATTATAATAAAACATCGATGATCTTGAAATAAACTGATCGACAATACTTAACAAAGCCCTCTGAGAATGTTAACCCCCAATGACCTTGTGTCCTCCCACCCCTCAAGCTCACAAATGGCAACGCAGCCTACATGGCGGGCCGCTTTTCACCGTTCCACTTTCCTCCCCGGCAGCTGGTCGTGCGTGAGATGAACCGGCTCGGGATGATGGTGGACCTGAGCCACGCGTCTTTCCACACGATGCGCGACGCGCTGGCAGCCAGCAAGGCGCCAGTCATCTTCTCGCACTCGTCTGCGTTCAGCTTGTGCAACTCTTCGAGAAACGTGCCTGACGACGTCCTTAGACTAGTGGTGAGTTCAAAAATGCAGATTTTCTCTTTTTTAAATGCCCCGATGGTCATTAGACAAGTAGTGACTCCAAGAATGCAGCCGTTCTCTTAGTTAAATGCCATTATGGTCCTCAGACTAGTAGTGAGTCCATCCAGATAAATTTGAATCGGTGAAAATTTTAATACTGTTTGGATATCCAAGCTCGTAGTTCGAAGCCCCAAGAGTCCACAGACATAGTTATGAGTCCATGAGTGCATCCTTCCCCATGGTTAAATGTCCCGAGGATCCTCACACTCCGATTGTCCATCCCAGGTCTCTCTTAATTGGAAGTCCTCAAGGTTCTAAGTCTGGTTGTCCATTTTTCCCTTCGGGTCGAAGCCCTGAAGGTACTGAGACTGGTGATGAGTCCACGACTTTATCAGATCGATGCCCAGAAGGTTCTACAACTTTTTGTCTTATTCTTCTTCTTAGTTCGAAGCCCCAAGATAACAGAGGCTGAGCTAGTAGGGTGACCGTCGCACATGTCGGCGTTTTGCCGTGAGGAGCTTGATGTTTCTTGTCATTAATAGTTCAGGAATCGGTCTTTAAATTTGCATATAATGGCATAGTAAAATGTGTAACACAGGAAAAAAAGTATTTGAGCCATTGAAATTTGAGTCTTTTTTCTCACAGTGGTATGGATGGGATTTATCTCAATGGAGCGTCATAAAATTAAGTGTCCGTTTACCTATAGCGAAAACAATGTAGTACTTTGTATAATGTGTAACACTGCCAGAGCATCAATGTATAGCGTCTGCAGCATCAGTAAGCCATCAGAGGCAACAGTAATCGACATTTAAGTCCGTACAGCGACTGTAGAATTAACATGGCAGAGAGTCGGTGCTTAAGCTGTGACCGGGGCAGGGGTCACCGAGCCATTGACGAATGTCTGCGTCTCTGAGCAGGGTCATTGGACACACTCGAGCCATTGACATTACCGAGGCGAACAATGTATTACCTCTGCCCCTGCTGCCACCTCCTCCCCCCACAGCACCACCATTCAACCCCTGACAGGCTAGGATAGTATTTGATTTCCTTCGTGAGTCTTGGAGTAACGAACCGAAAATTCACTTTCGCAGAACTCTTTCGAGTCGAATTGCTCGAAGTCTCGTGACCTCCGAGTACTTTTCGACAATTTACTCTTTCCTGTGTTTTATGACTTGCCATATGTCTTTGTTACTCTGTGTTCGTTTGATCCTTTCGTCGTGGAAAAGAAATGTTTGCTAGTTTGCAGCGCGAAACTTTCGCCGGGGGAAAATTCTCGATCAAAGACCGGCAGCATCAGGGGAGAGAGAGTTATCAACATCAACATGTTGTCGCTTAATTGAATTATAGCGAAACATCAGGGGGGATGAATGGGAATTTTTGCCCAATCGCCGAGATACGAATTAAGCGCGTAAACTGATGATAAACTGACAACTCTGTACACTATGGCCTCTCAGTGCTTAGTGCTGTCCATTGACGAGAAAATCGTTCTTAATCAGGCTGCTTGAAGCAGCCCCCGTTTGTGAAAGTCATCTCTTTGGAAGCAAAATCAGAATGATCCAATTTATTACAACATTGAAATCTGTTTAGAATCTCTCTCCCTCTGCCAAAGAAGGAATAGTGAACTAACCCGGGGATTGACAGAATTGAGACTCTTGTAAACCCAGCAACGCGAAGTAATTTAAGAAAATGTATTCGGCGAAAATACACGCTATACTCATTTATTCATATCTGCAGGAGATTCTGTTCGCGTATTGATATCGCGTCGAGCTTCTCCTCGCAAAGGAGCACGACGGAAAGTTGAAGTTTCAGAGGCAATTTTCGGCGGGATGTTTCAATTAGGGCGGCGGCTCGTTGCGTTGATGGTAATTGGGGGCCAGGGCTGCAACGGGTCGAGGTGCAAGATGTTGGACGGGTGAGACGCGAAACAGTGGAGGGAGAGAAATGTAAAGTAATTTGTAGTCAAGATGCTGAACAATTGTAACACAATAGATGATTAAGCTGTGCTGCAACGGAGCGCGCCATGGACAATGAATCTCGAGAAGAATTTCTTTCCTCAAGAATTGGAAACAGTTCTTGGAAAAAAAAGTATACGAGAGAGTTGCGAGACAAAAGATAATATGTTTTATTGTATTCAGTGAAAACAATTTATAGCTTTTTCGATTCGGAGAGAAAAGATTTCGTATTTTTTTCGAATCACCCTCCGGTGGAGATTCGTCGGATACTCGTAAAGAAATCATTTTTGAAATATGCTACCCTGCGAAATGAAATTAGGAATTTATAGCTTACGCGATAACGCTCATAGATAGGTACATTGTGTGTGCATCGCTGGGATGGAGTGCGGGATAGAAATACGAAACCAGCCGTTCGTAATCCGTTTAGCTACTGCCACTGCCAGAGCACCTCTTTTGCCTGCATCATCCCTTATTCCATGCTTCTGTTGTCTCCAAGACATTAAAGCGATCCGTAATAAAATAAAACAATAAAATCGAACTAATTCCAGTTTTATTAGCTTAATCGGGACCTTTTTCTCCTGAACTTGCAGATTTTTAATTGAAATTCTTTTGCCACGGCTGATTGCAATTGCTTTTCTGCTCACGAGAATGCCCGTGCTGATATCTGATTAGAAACTTGCGCCAATTACAGTCGACACTTTCTTTTTTTGCAGATTATAGTAGTAAGTGCCAATTTAATTTCTATCTAATTAAAAACTGTTTCAATCCCGATTTGTTGCAGGCCTTAAATGGAGGGATCGTCATGGTGAACTTCTACACATACTTTATCACTTGTAATAATTCTGCCACTATTGCTGATGTCATCGGTAAGTTTATCCAAACAATCCTTCCACCTTTTATATCGATGAACTCGCTTGTGCGATTTGTTGATAAGTACATCATTCTATGGCGTATTATAGTTTGTTAAACCCACTTGAATGGCTTCTTTTACAAGAATTTTGAGTAGATTTGTGCAATTGAATGTACTTTGGTTTCAAATATTCAAATAATTGTGCGTACGATATCATATTATTTTCATTTGAGCAACTAATGCAGCAAATACAAAATTTCACTAATTTATTAATCACTTCTAATTAATTGAAATTTTCCACGATCTAAACTACTGACTGTGGCGTGAACTTGAAAACAAGGTCGCACAGTATTCAGTATTTTAAGTTTGTTGAAAATTGCTTTTGTAGAAAGTCTGGGCAACGATCTCCTCACACAAAGTTCGATGGTACTCTTGCCGTTGCCTTTAATCATCTTCATCAATGATTCTTTGAAAACAGAACACCCTACCAACTCAAGGAACCAAGCACCCGGTGATTAAAGAACCCCCTATGGGACGTTTACAAATATTTGCCCACCCAGCAATCTAATATCATTAAAGTTGAGTTTTATAAAGGTCACGACGAGAGGAAAGTGATTCTAATTGTGTATTAGAGATAACAATTAGTTAAGCCAATCTGTCACACGACTCAAGCTCAAAACAAAATATTCCTTAGAGTAAAAATCTTTGTTTTTTTTATATAAAAAATAAACATTCCTTTTATAAAAAAAATACGATTTGATGTTGCGGGCCTCTCATTATTTATAAGGTACAACCATTTTTTTTTGGCCGAAAGCAAGACTTATGATTGGCTTAGTTACGTGAATACATGACACTACTCAAATTCTTGTATGAAGCAATTTAAAAAGTTTCCATTTTCTCGTAGAATAATTAATAATGGCCTAATTTATAGTCTTTGATTGTTTGGAATTAAATTGCTATTTTTTCTTTAGAAAATTTGGCTTTAAATAAAAGGTTTGTTTTTAAATCTTGCAATTCACAATGATAAATTCTAGGCCGGTATAAGAAATAATAAATATCACAATTCAAATCAAAGAGCTGCACTTTTTTTCATCCCGAGAAATAGTCACCAAACGGGTTGCTTTTATCAGCCCTATGTTACCAAGCGTCTCCAACATTGCGATGTGAACGCTATGCAAGGACTAAAACAACATCACCTGACTGCCTGCCTGCCGTCTCTCCACAGGACATGTCAACCACATCAGAAGCATCGCGGGCATCGACCACGTGGGCATAGGCGCCGGCTACGACGGCATCAATTAGTAAGTCATGCATTCTGCCTCTTACTCCTCACTCCTTCACTGCACGAAGTAAGACGGCTCGATCTGTCTCCGTGACCTGCATTCTGTCGTCTGGTGCTGTCTAAGCGTTCTTTTTCTCTGACATAGATTCAGTTAGCACCGATCTTAAAATATTTGCTAGTCAGAAGTTAATGAGATTGCCCTCAGCAACTAATGTGGTTACTTGCATTTTATTAGTGTTATTACACAAAGACAATTTACTTAACTTTAGCTTTAACTCGGTGTTGAAAAAGAGGTGGTAGTGTTGAAATGTGCTAATTTAAATTATTTGGATAATGAACGTTTTATATCTTTTCAGAAAAACTATTTAACTGGGTAATTGAATGCTAAGTCCCAAAACTCAAACTATTCCCGACGTTTCGCGAAGCTATGCTGCCTGCTTTATCAAGGGTCTAAACTCGAGTGCCAAATCCCAAAAAACAAAAGAAAGAACCAATAATAACTTAAGCCTCCTAAAACAGAAAACAGAAAAACAGAAAGATAGAATAGAAAAGATAGTAGAAGACGTTGAGATAGAAGAAAGGGAGGAATTAGATAAGCAGGTTGGAAATAGTTGGTCAGGAAGACTTAGGGACAGACTCAAATAGTTTTTTCGGGTTTAAGTTTTTTGAAAAGCAGGGTCTTTTTATTGACTTGGTTTTTGGGTTTTTTGGGGATTTTTTAGGAGGCTTAAGTTATTATTGGTTCTTTCTTTTGTTTTTTGGGATTTGGCACTCGAGTTTAGACCCTTGATAAAGCAGGCAGCATAGCTTCGCGAAACGTCGGGAATAGTTTGAGTTTTGGGACTTAGCATTCAATTACCCAGTTAAATAGTTTTTCTGAAAACTAACGTGCTAAGATTAGGAAAAGACATGAGTCTTAAGAATTTTATAACGTTTTATATCAGTTGTGAAATAGTGTTTGCACATAAGCACAAGTAGGAAACCACTCGTATAGTTTCGTTGCAAAGAATTAAAACTAAGCGAATATGAAGAAGTGGGTATGTATGTGGGCTTTAAGACTGTTCGCCTCAGCAGTTCCTATAAAGATTCTAGGGGACGTAGAACTTTAGAAACTTTTAATTTATTGGAAACACCTTCGCTCGTTTCCCGCTGAAAGAATCATGAGGTGTAAAAGTACTTAATTTTTTGTTCGAACTACTTTCCTTAGAAATAAGTTGGAGCTCTGGCTGTGCAGAAGTTGCCACAGACTCTTTCAAGCGCGGCGGGGGCATTGATTGATTTCGCTATGTAGCTTACCCGCGAGAAGACATAGATCATTCGCAAAGACACACCTTGAAATGTCCACAACTAAAATGTCCTGTAACTTGATTGACTTTGCCTTAGGACGAGATCAAAGTTCGAAAAGAAGCCCTATAGTTTGCTGCGCCCAAAGGAATGACAGACCCCTTTGTCTTCGCAACGTCGCTCAGTGAGAAAGATGTATCTTCTGGAAAAAAACAATTTCCTCTAATTTTCTTTCAGACGGTTGCAATTTTCCGAGATGGAAATGAATTATACGCGGACGAGCTACGCGAAATCCGTTGGGCCGCCGCGTGCATTCGTCTCGGCCGACTTGATGCAAAGCACACAAGATCTATTCTAGCATAAAAGATTTCCATTTCCGCACACGCTGTTCGTTTCATCTCGCGTCAGGTCTCGGCGCTAAAATTGGTATTGACGTTCAATAGAAACGTCAAATATACGTGTCACCTCTTGTCAAAGATATAGCGCGCGCGTGACACGTCCGAAAAGCAATCCGTCTACAGTCACTCGTGACTCGTGACTCGTGACTCATGTGGGTCAACCGGGGTGCAACGGGGTGCAAGCAAGTCGCGGCCATTAGCGTCGCTCGCTCTCGGCAAATCTTGTGATCTCGATCAACTATTTAGATATAAACCCTCGACCCCGATTCAGGAGCCGCGCCATCCAACGCGACAGATGCATTCAAAGACCCGATTCTCCACCACGTCCGCGTCGCGTATAGCATAACTGACATAAATCGCCGCGACAACTTAGTGGGTTTTTTTTTGTCGCAACGAATCTCGCGGGAAAATAGTCGAGTGGTTTTTTTTTCGAAAATCAGGTTCGCTCTTCAGTCGCTCGTCGCGAATGAAAATTGTGAAAAACTTTCGGCGCCGCGTTCGATAAGATGCGCCACAAGTAGCTTCCGTCGGCGCTTTCTATTTGTTGTCGCCCGCAAACGCGATGAATTTTCTAAATCCTTGTCAGAGTTTACTCTTGACACGTGTTACATTTATTTGCGTCGCCTTCAAGATAAATTTCCGCCGTCTGTCGCGGCCCGTGTGGCGCCTCCTGTGCCTTCTGTGTGTTCCGAAATCATGTCTCACGTGATCTGTCCGCAGCACGCCGCACGGCCTCGAAGACGTCTCCAAATACCCCGAGCTTCTGGCCACCCTACTTCAAGACCCATCCTGGACCGAAGACGATCTCAAAAAGTTCGCCGGGGTCAACATGCTGCGAGTCCTGCGCTCCGTCGAAGAGGTAAGAAAATCCATCAATTTCAATTCGCGCTGCAAACCAGAATCATCGGGCCATCCGTCTCACTGAGAGCACGCTTTATATATTCACACCACCGCAGCTTTAAATAAGCGGGCCTCTCCGAACAGCGGCGCGCCCACGTGCACGCCCAGGGCCTACCGCTTCACACCCAACAAACTATGCTCAAATATTAAACACAACTGCAGGCGCCCATTACCTCAACACCTTTCTCACACGGTCTTCAATATCTGATGAAATTTCAGCTAGCACTAATTAATGTCTGCCCCGGTACATGGCGTACATATTAGCTGTTGTAGGTGTAAAATGCTCATTACTTATTCGTCCCGGGAGCTTGCTCCGTCGAGCACGTGGTTCTGACATGTGGGACGGCCGTCTCATTACGCACAGCTCTTTACGTTCACAATGATGATTCCGCTTCGTGCGTCGATATTGTGTTGCGTATAACGGGCATGCTTCAGACGAAAGTAAGGTGGCTAGACTTCGCTCGTTTCGCACCCTGCACTGAAGGGGGAAGCAACGCGCTTAATTTTACTGACTGACTTTCTCAATTTTTTGGTAAAGCTGAAGGTTAGACATTGCAGACAGGAAAATAAGGCGGCAATCTAGGCTGCTTTGCAGACAGGGAAACAAGCGGCAGTCCAGGCTGCTTTGCGGACAGGGAAACAAGCGGCAGTCCAGGCTGCTTTGCGGACAGGGAAACAAGTGGCAGTCCAGGCTGCTTTGCGGACAGGGAAACAAGCGGCAGTCCAGGCTGCTTTGCGGACAGGGAAACAAGTGGCAGTCCAGGCTGCTTTGTGGACAGGGAAACAAGTGGCAGTCCAGGCTGCTTTGCGGACAGGGAAACAAGCGGCAGTCCAGGCTGCTTTGCGGACAGGGAAACAAGCGGCAGTCCAGGCTGCTTTACAGGGAGTGAAACAAACGGCAGTCTGGGCTACTTTACGGACATGGATGCAAACGGAAGCCAGTCTGCTGTAGGCACAGAGAAATTAGCGGAAGTCTAGGCAGCTCACTTTGTGCGAATCTCTATCTGGATAATGAGGCAGGTGGGAAACGGGAGTTTAGCCACGTCAGCATTATCGTTGAACTTTAGAGCGAACAGGGCATAGAATTCATCTACAACCCGGGCTTGGAAAAGGGAGGTGCTTTTTATAATTGGCCAGCATGTTTTTACACGCGGGGGCTTTTAAATATTGGCCTCGGTAGGCGATGATTTTTTAAATGAGAATTCACAGCACATCAGCGCCCTAGACATCGGAGATTTCATTAGTTCGGATGCGTGAAACACGCTCGCCAGGTTTGTAAATTTGCATTAAACATCTCACGATGAATATTTGTTTCCCGTGTCCCTTTAAAATGTTAGTGATCCGCCAATTTGTCATCGAGTACGGCATAAAGCAGCGCAAAACATAGTCCGCACACTCCCGCGCCATGTATCAATCCTCCCAGCACGGATCCATCTCGCCAATTTCCATTAAAAATCTCACCAACTACAACCAAAAAAAAAAAAACAACTGCGGATATAAACCAAACCCCCCAGATTTTTGATTGCAATTTATATCCACGCACACACACCCATCGCCACGTAGGCCGCCCACAAACCCCACCGCCGCGGCCGTCCAACTCTCAACACACAGCCGGGTTCGCGGGACACCCCCAGCCGCGCCCCTAAACCACCCCTAAACCACCCCCAGCAGCCGGCATTGAGTGACAAGCTGATAATCAACGAGCTCATTAATTGTCCTAGGTACGTGACAAATGGCAGCTGGCGGCGGTGATGCCGGTGGAGGAACTCATCCCGACGGGCTTCCTGGACGGCCACACCGACTGCATGTACCTTGGCTCGTGAGCTCCGTGGACGCTCGCAGCCCTTCTCCTCCTCCTCCGACACAGCATCTCCCGCAAGATGTCGCCAGCCGAGACGACGCGGTTTTAATCGCCACGTCGTCGTCAATAAACATCGGACAGGGTGCATCATCTGAAATCAGTGAGAAACGACAGACGTTGAGTTTAAGTCTTTCCGCTCACTCTGCGATAACGTCCGGTCATTTCGCGGTCGCCCTTCGCAAAATGAACAATATGGTCACCAAGCAAACAAATTCTACGAGACCCGAAGTGGTCAGAATGCCGAGATACACCTGAAGGCTGCCGCTGTACGAAAAGTACAGCGTGGCGCTACGCGTTCAGGGCTCAATAAAGGCATTTCTGATCGACGCAAGACGCCGACGCTGCTAGCGTCGCGCCGGCAGATCGGAGAGCAGGGCGACCACGGCGGTATCGACGTTTGCGACGGCCGGCGGGGAAAACTGTCGCGTGCAGCGTGGACGGCGCGGGAAAGTCGGAGAGTTTCCCGTTATATGTTACGCGCGAATTTTCTTTTTAAATGCGTTGAGTTTTTTTTTAATCTCGTTTTTTTTTCAGTGAAGAATTGCTAGTTAATTAAATTGGAAGAATAGGAATTGATTGACTTTCACGACTAAGCAAGCAACTCGGGAGAATGAAGGCGACTGGATCGAAAGACGCGGGAAATACTTTGAATGTGAAAAAATCAATTAAATCGGCCTATATTACAATACAATGTTTAATGATTCCGGCTCGAGCGTAGCTGGCAGGAATGAACAGCCTATGGGCCTGTTATGAGACGAAGATGCTGAAGTAATATCCAGGCAAGATAATTAAATGTCGGGCCGAGACATTGTCTCCCCGGCACGTCTTAATTATCTTTGCTTAAAATTATCCCCGGCCCAATTGCGAGCTGGCTGCGCGGAGGGCTGGGAGAGAAAGGTAGAAAGGTACCTACCTACAGATTGAACGCTGCGTTGGACTCGCCCAATTAAGGCTTATCGCTCGGAGCGTTCGTTTCGGGCGAAACGCAAGAGACTTCTGGAAAACTGTACGCCAAAGACAATGTGCGAATCGAGAGTAATTGATATAAACTCAAGTTTATCCTTCGGTATAAATCTGAACTTTTCTGCGCGCCAAGTGGGAATTTCAAGGTGTTGTTTTTCTCGTGGACGAGTTTGGGTTGGATTTCCGCAGCGGTCGTGTTTTGTTCGGCGACTACAACCACTCAAGACATTACAAAGGAAAGCGATGCATTGTGCGCCAGACAGCTGTAATTGTTGACTATCAGACTTGTTACAAGGAAGAGGGAACTGTTTCTGAAATGAAGCGATGTTTTTAGCTTAATTAACTTTAATATGCACTGGGGAAAAATCAACGTTTAACCATTAACTGTACCAAAGAGATTGTCTTTATATAGTGTTATGAAATGCATACAAAAATGCGAAAATGTGTCGATCAAAGCATATCAGATAAGGAAAATGTTGCGTATGCGTTCTATATATTGTATTTATAAGTTTTCTTTGTGCGAACTGTAATTTTTAATTAATTTCTATCTCTTGTGAGATTGTAATGGACTATTTTAGTTTCAGCTTCTGTTGTACTTGTTTGGTTTTGATGTGCAATTAGCAATTCGAGTTTTATTGTCACGTTAGGGGTAATGGGGGAGGGAAAAGCAGCCCGGACGGAATTTATTTCATAACCAACGCAGTTTTTCCGCATTCTATTTTAATTTTTAATCTCTCCATTATGAGTGATTTTTTGCTATCCCTCGTTTTAATAAAGCATTTTGCCAAAAACCAATTACCTACACAACGTGTGTTATAATTAGAAATGACAATCAAAATTACGGCTTATTTTTGCTTGATCAAAAGAAATCTGTTTTAACTAATTGGTTTTGGGGAATATTGGGAGAAATTGATAGGTTTATATGGGTTGATAGGTTTATTGGAATCGAATGGAATGGAAAGTTATACTACGGAACATTGAAAGAGAAATACAGCGAAAGTGAGGAGACAACAGTGCGTTGTAGAAGAGGATGGCAACACATCGATTCAAACAAAGGGGAGTACTTTCGGGATTGTTATATGCCGACGGCGAAAATGTTTGTTTTCCGAATTTTAATTTCAAGTTATGCAGTCGATTGGCACTACGAACCCAGGCTTCAATTAGTAATTACAATTTGGTATTTTATTTGCTAATTAGAAAGTTCCCGGCTATAGCAGTAAAAAATGTATTAACCGTTGTACTACTTTGTAAACAATATGTACAGTTTTTCATCTTTACCACCGAAATGACCATTTTAAGAAAACTTAGGTAGGCAATTGCTACTGAATTGTGAGACGTAATTTATTGGGATTTTTCTTCTGTGAAGAAAAATCGTTTATTGAGACGAGTAGGATTCTAATTAAACTCTAAATAAAATATAATCGATTTCTTAAAATATTGTGGTGGATCAGAGCGACATAAATACCTATTTAAAAATTGTTTTTAAGAGTGTTATAAAAGAGGAAGAATGTTTTATGATAATTAAAGTTGTGATAAATAAATGCAGATATACATTGTTGTATTGCGCTTTACTTTCAACTACCAACCCCTTACTACACCAACTTCCACAGACCAGCAAATAGATGGCCCGCCTAGGTAATAGAAACACCCACACACCCCAAACTATAGATGGTACCGCCAGAGCAGCAATCGTGTATTCCAGCTCCGTAACGAATGACAAATATATCTCACTGAGACACCTGGGCGACGAAGAAATTGTTTCCCGAAGAAAGGAAAACATCTGCGACTTCAGTTCTCTTCGACACATAAACTACCCCAACCCCTTACCTACAGCCACCCCCGCTGTTCGCGGGTAATGACACCCCGCTAAACCCGTCGCGAATTAACCGGGATGAACATTTCGTATAAAATACCCGTAGAAACCGGTCGTAAACAAACTTTTCCGCGCACAATCTTTATGTTTTCAGAAATAAAACGGTGCACGCGAAAATAACTCAGCGCGAGACGTGTAACTTTTCGGTGTGAGTAATGTGTAAAAGTTTCGAGTCGCGCGTTCGCGTATATGGAAAATTAATGTTTCCCATCCGGCATTATTAAAATACAGTCTTTTACAGCCGCATCTAGTCATACTTGGCTGTGTTCTGGTCGCGTTGTTGAAATACACCTTCCATGTTCTGAAGGACCCGTGCGGGGATTATTTATTGGCAGTTCTTGCAATATGCTATTTTAGTTTTCATGACTTACTGCTTTGAGTTTCGCCAGTAGGAAGACGGTACGTTTATTGCCGATTTGGTGTGGAATACCAAATTAATCACCTACTTTCTCATCTCAGCAAATAAAGTTAAAACTTAAAACTTACTTGCTATTACAATTTAAGTAGACAGGGATAAAACTTTATTGTACTGTCCAAAAGGAATGAATCGACTAAATAACCATCGCCTTTAATATCCGGATTCCAGGTGAATCGTGTGACTGTGACTGTGACACACACAACGCTAAAGGCACAAAATCATCATAATTAAATGCAGGTTTGCATAGAACTTTCAATCAGCCAAGAAACCTGCATTTCAATCACCGAAAACCCCTCGTGATTCCCGCTAGCTTCAATCACAGATGCGATCACAGTAAACCAGTAAGTCCTCCAGCTCCAACACGTGTAAACTCGACAGATAGTTAACTTTGCTCTTGCTGACATCTTCATGCTCGATGCAGTCAAACACGCTTGAGGATATTGCGAAGTGCATTTCTTAGTTAACAAGCAAACAGAAATGTTGTAATTATATTAGTGGCGCACAGTTTCATGTTGAACGAGATTTTGCAGTCGCATTCTATTCGTTCGTGTGCACACTGCACACATCTCACGAGTTAATCGATCTTGTCGCTTCAGGGCTTTTCATGATCTTTACAGAGATGATCTCGTGCGATACTTTCTCAGACTTTTTCCTTCGGATATAACATTTGAGTTGCTTTAAGCATGGATACTTAGGCTGAAATGCATTTACATTATATTAGCTGCGAGTAGTTTTTTGGCCAACTGTCTAGTTCAAAACATTTGCTTTAATGTCGCATAAATGAGTAATTGAGGACGTGTGTGATAAAAATTTTAGTTCTGCAGAAAAAGAAAAAATACTTTAATGGGACTTGAAGAAGAAAAACATTGCAAATTATTAAACAACGCATTTCTTACCATCGTTAGACTGTCAATGTTTGCTAAATTGTAAAAAAATTAAATTCATTCCTTTCTTCTGTTATTTTTTCCCAACATAAAGCGAACAGTGGATCAAATAAAATATTCATCGACCACCACAGGCGATAACAATCAAAGGGGTGGGCTTGAAATTATTTTAAATGAAAGAGTGCTTATGCCGTGTGAGCTCTCCGCAAGCCACCCCACATATAAAAGCGCCACGAAATGGATCATTTGATCGAACAGCTGATGCTAATTGCGAGTTCAATCACAATGTTGCCACGGTCAGCCTATCTCAATGTGCAGATGGATCTGTTACTAATATCGCTAATCATGGAAGCGAGCTAATGAACCAATTATATCGACATTTAATGCATACATGATATTTTGGGGTAATTACTCTAAAACTAATTATAATTTAAATAAAAATGATTGCGATGACAATGCGACATGGTTTTGCAACGAGAATTGTATGCAATTGTCAAATGCAAAACGCGTGGGTATATTTTCAGGTTTTAAAGCTTGTGGTGGTGGTGCCGTGATCTGTTACAGCTGGAAACGGCACCTCCATATCATCAATGATGCAGTGATTTACGCAACTCAGACAAGATCTCTACTGGATTGTGTTTGAACGAACTGGAAAGAAATTTCTTTTCCCGTGATTAATTAACTAGTTAAACGTTGTGCGTAAGGCGCGTTCGCGCTGGAGAGCGAATTTCTTCCCCCGAATGCTTTATTCAGCATTGATTTGTACTTTTATGCTTGAACTTTTTAAACTTGCTTTTCACGTTGGATTTCACGGTAAGAGCAGTACAATTTGACATAGGTCGTTAGAATTCACAGTTAAATAATGTATATTAAATACACTTTTTCATATTTAATTGAAAATAAATCGTGTGTGTACAAAAAAGGATATATATTTGAAGTCGATCGTCTAACTAGCTTGAGTTCTACAGTGAAAGCACACATCGAAAAATATATTTAAAAAAAATCTCTCTTAGGCACACAAGTAACCCTAACTCAACCCTCGGACAAAAACCCAAAACCTAAACACTCACCATCCCCCACTCTTTTGCAGGTGCCACGCCACTCAACCCAATTGAACCTCTTCATTTGGCCGTGCCATGTATTCCTAACACACCGACGCCCGAAGATCTCTATTATGGTCCCAAGTCCGGAGTCTGGGACTAGAATTCTCGGGGCTCACGAAGCCATTATCAGCCGCTGAAGGGATGGCGCGACGTGGCATCATCTCCCCAGCAGCCGGCCGAGGGTCCAGACAGCGGCTGGGAAATATTTCAGACTCCCCGGGCTCAAGCAGCCCGTTACCGTCTTCGGTGGCGATGGGTAGAGCGTCGTCGCATGGGTGGGAGAGTCGTCGACGGCTCTCTTGTTCGGCCAAGTTTTCCTTGCATGCATGAGAACTGTGGGAGTGTAGTCCGTTCCCCGCAATGTACCGATAAGGAAAGGTGTGATACTTAAAGGTTTGTCTCTGTGTGGGGGTAGCTGGTTGTAACACAAATCACTTGCTTAACTAAATATATCTATGTTTGCAACATAACTCGCCGGTTAGTGTAGTATACCTCTTCCCCGTGTTGTCTTATATAAATTGTTGTTATAATTTTGTTTCTGACATGATAATGTTTGCGTATGAAGTCCTACCATTGACGTTGTAAGAAATGTGCACGAACCAATCATTTCTATCTAGACGCTGTTTTCATTAAAATGGTTAATTTTACTGGCATTAGAGAAGTTATTTTAACTAGTTTCTATTAGCACCCCATATCAACGAAAACACTCAATACCGCTCTTCTCCGAGCGCAGCTCTCTAACGCAGCCGACAGCCCAGTGCGAAGCCAATACCTAGGGCACGATCGATAAGGCTTCATCTCTCTCTCATCTCTGCTGCTGCTGCTGCTGCTGCTGCAATACCTCACATATCTTATCTCCTTCCCGCGCATTCTCACAGCGGCATCCATCACAGCACGCTGGCCAGCCGAGGGGATGTGGAACATTATACACACACCTATGGCAATACGCCGTTGCCCGACCCCGAAATATTGCCAGGGACGGAATAAATTTAAATATGAGTTTTGTGTGGATTTTGTAAGAGTTATCGCTGGAGATTGGAGACGAGTTTTGTATGTGTGCGGCGAACAGTTTCTTTTTGTTGAGGGTGAGACGATTTGGCGGCGCATTGTTAGGTAAATGAAGTTGATGCAGGGTTCGCTTAGAAGTTCGAAGATCTTGTGAGCGTTGGTGATAAGAAGTCGAGGTATCTTTTTGCTGAAGAATTTTGAACGGCGCGCAGCAATGATTGTCGAGAATCAACAGGGTGTTGTGTTCATCGCGGCGAACGAGCTTTCCTCAAGTTTTCTGAGAGGGGGGGGGGGGGGGGGGGGAAATCGAGAGGTGGAGTTCCATAAAAAACGCACCCTCTGTTTCTGCGGTGGAGTGCGAAGCTTTGAAGCTGCTACATCTCTTATTATATACCTATCAAAAGCACAGCTGATTAATAAACAAGAAACGAAATTAAACCATAAGAAATTTTCAATCGTATCGCGTTCCGATTGACAACCGCGAAAATGCGAACGGCCCGGAAGCGTGAGACGCCTTTGTAACGACAGGTCGCTAGGTACGTTCTGCTAGACACGGCGTCGGCGTCGGCGTCGGCGTCGGCGTCGGCGTCTCTTTGCGCTCGCTGTTCGCTAATGAAGGTATATTGCCGGCGGCGTGAAGAACTATGGCTCTCAACTCAACCCCATCCGGTCTCTCTCTCTCACTCTCTCTCTCTCTCTCTCTCTTCGCTTTTTTTTATTCACATTTATTGAAGAAATTTTAGTACGAAATTATTAAACAAGTTGAAGTTTATTAAGACGATCAATTTTCTCTCCCGGGGAAATCTAATCGAGAAAATTGTGCGCGAGTGGGTGGGTTATTTTAGTAAATTGACTCTGCAGGGAAGGCTGGTTCATTTTCTATTATGGTTAATTTATATTAGAGAGTATCACCGAACTCCAATCATCCCCTGACTAGGTTATGCAAGTCGGTCGTCTTTGGTCTTACCTAACTTTATTCTGTAAGGGCCAAAATCAAAAAAATGGGGTTAGCTTAGCTGTAGCACAAAAAGGTGCAGAGCCGCGACTGATGAACAGAAGTCGATCACGAGCTCTGTTAAAATGTGATCGGAGTGATAATTCGCGGAAGTATTTTTCCGACTGATCTGAGATGTAGTTCCAGTGTTTTGTCAATTCTAAACGACAAAACCGGCTTGAGAAGCAATCTCTTAGATGTTACGCGCAACGAGTTTCCTTATACCTATCTTCACTCTCTTCCTAATGTCCAGCTGAAGTGTAACTCCACATGATCCCCCGCCAAGTTAATCCCAGCAGAAGATTTAGAGGAAACGAACCTAATAAAAGCGAGCCGCGATTCGCTAAACCGTTTGACGTCCCCTAAGAAATGTTGATATATATATAAAATATAAAATATCTAACGAGCTCCATAAAGCCACGAGTTTAACCCTGTAGAGGAAGCGGTAAAACACTACCCACAAGGGTAGTAAAACTATAAGAAGGCGGCGGCAATTCCTGGATTCTTATATTGTGTGCACGATGATTTACCCTGTACTCCTCGGGATTCACAAAAACTGATTTGAGAGGTGATTTCTACGAATTTTCATCCCGATTTTCTTCCCGGTTGACACCACGAGTCTGCCGGGAATAAAAACACGGAATTTGTGAAAATAAGTGCTAGTGCTGAACACGTGTCCCAGACAAGAATTGTTGCAAGACACAATGGAAACATATTAAACGAAGCAATTCCAGTTGCAAGTCGTACTTTAAATAGTTTGCTAATGCCGCTAAATGACAGACAATTAAATTTGCTCCGAGTCGCGCACAAACACCATGTTGTGGTTAGTTTTCCGTTTCTTGGTTGCAGCAAATGGCTTTTGCTTTGTGACCTAGTAAAACACACAAACATTTTCCCTTTGTCAAGCTCTCGCCATCGCACCCTGCGCCCCCCCCCCCCCCCCCCCAACCACCGCCTCTTCCCGACGAACACAGGGTGGTTTTGATTCGGTGGTTTTGCATGAAACTTGACAATTACCTTAATTAGCGACTTGGGTGTGGCCAAACAGCTTACGATGCACAATTAATAAAATAACCGCAGCACAGTTGCCAAGATGGATGTAGTGCTATGGAGTGCAGTGAGCGGTTCGTCTTGGATATGCTTCGCTGGAGAGGAGAGATGTCTCAACAATTTATGTACTGTTTCGAGAGTTCGTTCTTGAGAAGCGTTTTAGAAAGCAGAGCCAGCATTGTGTAATTGGAATCTCAGTGGGTATCTCAGTAGTTGTGTGGGCCGAGCATTAAAGACGAGCTTGAGCTATTATTGTCTGGTGTAACGATGACTAGTTAGCAAATTGAAACCAGTGGTAAATGGTGGTGTTGTGGAAAGAAAATTGCTTCGATATTCAGAAAGAAGGCATTTTCGGCTGCGGAAATGAGAGATATGTGAGTCAAGATTCAAACACAACAGTTCACAGTTGGTTTTGTGTGACACATTTTTGTATACACGCAGGGTTGCTGAATGAGTGGTTTTCACGCCTGACATGATTGTCCACAGTTAATTGAATATAGGTATATTTTTTTTAAATCAGCGAACCCGCGAATGATTTGGAACTATCGCTCATGAAACGTAAGCTCACAAAACTTTCGCATGTATTTGCAATTATGTGTTATCTGACTAGAAACTAAACTAAGCCCGGCAGACAATTGCGATTGATAGAAACGTTGTTTCCATGCACATCGGTCAGATCTTCGGGCAGTTTCCCTTCAATTCGTTTCAAACTCCCTGACCGCCAAACTTGCCGCCAATGCCGGGTCAAGCACACAGTATCAAGACTGTTTCATATCGAAATTTACTCTTTCTAGCATCTCAGATTGTTTATGTCAAGATAAACTTGAGGAATTGTTTCCGCCCAAGCTATACTTGCGGTAAAGGTAAGTCACAACGCTTTTACACCCGGATTGCATTGGATGTAAACCGAAAAACTTCATTTTTCAACCGTTCAAAATTTATTCCTTGTCAATAAACAAATGTAGAAAAACCGCGTGGCACTTTCCGCAAGCAAGGAAAATACATTATTTACGTTCCAAACATCCAATTGCCAACCTAGCCAGCCACATATTGTCGCCAACCTGACCACGCTAAAATAAAACAACTATTTCACGCTATAAATCATAAAGCTGATTCTAAGACATTCTTCAAGAAGAGCCAATTCCAGTCCGCCCATCCACCCAAAAAGCGCCCATCGTGCAGACAGCAGCGTCTTTAGTCTTAAATCTCAACGTGGAAGTCAAATGATTAACTACCCCGATTTATTAACGGCCTCCTCCAGTTCAGGACCAGTGAGTATATCTATATAGGTGCACCTCCACTCCTGTCTCTCTCTCTCTCACACACACACACACACACACACATACACTAAAAGCAAAGTTTAAGTTGGCCCAACAAGTCTTAAGCAGGTCCCTTGGCGCCCAGTACTGCAACCGACTTAGAGCTCTCTAGCTCCATCTTTGGACCAGAGAGAGCAAGCGAGTTTATGGAGAATATCAGCAAGACGAAAAGGGAATAAGTTTAAAAGTTTGCTGTCAAAAAATATGAATGCTAATTTTATGCCATAAGTGAGAAGGGTGTATAGTGTGCCTCTGTGCCTTTTTTCTCTTCTTAAAAGTCATTCGTCCCGTTTTGCTTATTCATGATGCATTTAATGACAAACTTTCGTGCAGAATATGGAGCAAAACGGGTGCCATGCTTTTTATGTACAATAGCACCTAGCGTTCGAATGCAAATTGAAATGCATATTGTATAGGAATTTAATAATTTATGAACTCGAATATAATAGTCCATTAAAATTTGTTTTCAGAGTTGGCGATGAGCAAAGAAAAATGTTTGAATCAGTTTGAGTCATCTCGGGGTTTGGGGGACCTTCGCAGCATCCCTGGGTTGTTCCACCCTTCTAGCCCTCAAACAGCCCCTACCCGGCGGATCGACAAGATGGCGAAGAAATGAAGTGCATGGCCTTTCAATTGCTCACAAGAATCACACCTAATGGAAAAACAGGTATATTTGTATTTATTCTAAGCAAAGCTACTTTGCTTGGTATGCAATGAGAGCTAGATCCTAGAGGATCCTTCATCCATGAAGAAATTTTCAAAACGTCAGAATAAATGCCTTATTAGCCTATAATACTTAAGCATTATTTCCAGTCAAGGAAACAGTTAGTTTGAAAAGATTGTGCGCCGTATAAACCTGATGTTTGCTCGTTCAATCCCTGTACAAAATTCCATATTTAAATTAACAAATTAGAGATTGTCTCCAACACCCACCTAAAAATCATACGGAAGGACCAGAAACGCATCCAATAACCACTCGCATATCATAGGCAACGAACACAGAATAATACGAAGTGTTACAAGAAAAGAATTAACCGCCCAAAACTGAATGAAAAATCTTAAAGATGGTTTCATGTAAAGTTTCGGCCAACATTCAAAGAAAAGATAGCAGCACGTCCATTCGAGACAAAGCCTGTCCACGCACGCGTCGCCCAACTTATCTATGCAAATTCTTGTGGCAATCACGCGATCAAAATGCAGAAATCGGTTCGATCGTCCATCAACTCGTATTAACTCGTAATTGAACGCGAATTAGGTGACGACGCGGAACGTGAGTTAATGAATTGGCGGGACCCCGACGCCGACGCCGACGCCGACGCCGACGCCGACGCCGACGTCGACCGTATCACGAGCCTGGTGACTTGTTGCCCCGAGCAGAACGCTCGCTGCTTGATATGCAAATAACCAACGCCGTTTGGTTCCAGGCTGTCCGGTCGAGGCACTGACTTCTGACCATCGACAATTCTTGTCTGACCTTTCACGGCAGGCGAGAGGGATGCTGTGTTATCGTAACTTCGTGTTGAATTGTCGAGGTGAACATAACAATGTTGAGAGGTGCCGTGACAATGATGCCTCTTTGTCGTTATCAGTTCTATTCAGAGGAGACCCCTTTTAAAGCAGTCGTGGAATTATCGTGGTAAACGGCCTCACCGGGTAACAACTGACTCTTGTATCTTTACTATTATTTCCGTGATGTTTTTTTTTTGCTCAATGGGAATAGTCATTTGTTCTTTGTATAGTGAAACATAATGAAGACAGCAAATTAGTACAATATGCCTGCATATGAAATATGAAATATACGTGCGGGTATAGCTATGTGCAACTTGGTCCCGCTCAATGAAGAAGATGGTAGGTATACTATGATCTTTTGTGACCGCAAAGTAATCAAATTCAAATCCTAGACCCACAATGTTCTTGTTACACTGATGAGACATGTGTGTATATCAATAAATGATATCGTTCTCGTGCATCGATTGTTGCATCACTTAACCAAATATCGGTAGGAAAAAAAACCTGACTATCCGTTAACCCTTGAATCAATCAAGCGTCTCCGTCACACCAAACAGCACGCATCACCGAATCATTCTGTTACCCGCCAACCCCCATGTCACTCCAATCCTGCATACACTAACGTGATTGTGTGTGTAAGGTGCGTGCGACCCGCCTCTAGCCCCAGTGTTTCCATCTCCAGTGTTTCCAGCGGCAGTGTTTCCACGGCAGTGTTTCCATTAGACAACCAAGAGCGGAGTGCTCGCCGGGTTTTCTTTCTTTCGTCGCTAGTGTTTCGTCAAGGAGACGGCAGTGCGTGCCGACGCGTGCGTTGGGCGTGCGTGAGACGCTGGGGTGCTTTAGTAACTAGTGAGACTCTGCCAGGAGGGCGTTGAGGGCAGTGGTAGTCGGGGAGAGGGTGAATTGGAATGGTGTTGCTTGTTAGAGATACACAGGTGTTTGGATCAAGACTTCGTGATAACATTGACTAGAACACATATTATGTTTGTTATTAGAAACGAAATATCGACCGTACACGCAACGAGTATTTGCATTTAGGCTCGAATCACACAAGCAAATAGGTGTGTTCTTATTGTTTATGAAAATATTTTCTCTAGGGTGTTTTTATTCCATGGCTGCCATACCTAGGCACTCAAATCCTTGAGGATAGGAAATAATAATAATAAAAAGACTAAGCGTTGATAATTCAAACATCTAGCAAACGACCATTGATCTTGTGGATCAAATATTATAATATTAAAAATATATAATATTTGTGGAGTTTTGCGGAAAACAATTCAGCCATGCTTTGCTTGCTTTGGAAAAGCGCTTCGAAGTGTAATGTTTGTCAAGATTTAGGAAAATTGACGTGATACCGTTTAAAACACTGGATTTATTTTTAAGCGGAGCTGTTCTGACCAGATAACTTTAAATTGTGTCTCCCCCATGGCAACCGTTATGAATGGCGTCCGGGCATCAATTTCAGCCACTCTCTGACCGCTACGCGGCTCTCTAGACTTGCCAGGGCGCGTCTTGTTGCCAGCGCGCAGGGTCGTGATGGTTTAGGAAATGGACGAGGTGCTCCTCGCACAATGACTACACATTTTCACGGGGCCTTCGCGCAAGTCTGCACGCTAGAGAAAGCAAGCGATGTCTCTAAGTTCAAAATCTAGAGGCACCCACTTTACAAAGACGAAATCGTTTTATATAGCATAGCGATGTGAGAAAGGTATACTTTAATGATGAAACTGAAAAGTTTCGCAGCGTATTAGTACTTTTTTTTCTCCTTCGTGTCTACTTATATCTCTTCTTAATATCTTGGGTTCCTACATCTGCTTGTTTGAGTAAACTTTATTCTGGGGAATATTTATGAATCCAATTCTTGTTTTTCACCGTCTTTGGAAGGCTTCATGCTTTAATTTGTAACGCTTTGAAATACCCTTTTGCTGACGAGTAAATTTGATGAGGCAAGTTTCATCAAACAGCCGCGAGGTGAGCGCTCGAGATCAATGTTAATTTACAAGTCAAACGAACTTCCAGATACATGTTGAGAGGCAATAATTATCACTTTCTCTTTTAAGAACATCGTTGCGCTGGAGAAGCCAGGAGATATTTCACACTGCTATGGAAATAATAATAAAAAAACAGAAACTAAAGCGAGCGCATTCATCTCCATCGCAAACAGGCTGAACTGTCATCTTTTGACAGTGAACTTCCCGCTTAACTTTTTAAAGCAAACAGCTTAAAAATTGGCAGACGAGCTTTTTCCGCGAACACTTTATTGACGCCTAAAAGCAGCTTAAATATTTTATCGTCTGTTTTTTTTCAGCTGATCGTGATGACTAAATCGATTATTTACTATGTAGCTCCTGAATTGGTTTATTACCAAATAGAAAGGGGGACGCTTTCAAAAAAAACGTTGCGAACCAGTCATGCTTGCTTGCACATTTTTCCGTACTATTGAACACACTGATTAGCAATACACAGATATTCAGAGAACGTGTCAGCAAATCAACTAATGAAATGTTTATCATTAGCAAATGTTAGTTAAGCGCTATACACGCTAGGTTTGAGAACCGCACCGTACCACGCCTTGGCTCCCGTCGAATTGACGTCGAAGCAACAGGAAATTCGAGCACAGCACCGACCAATTTGCTGTGGTAATTATTTGCGAGTCCGACGCTAATGCTCGCAGATAGGAAATGACAAGCAGGCGCGCATGGCATGGCTTGACGTGGTGCTGAGAACTCACTTGCCAGAGTGTTGAATTGATTCGCCATGATCAGCATATCAATCAAATACTATAGCCGAATGCGGCACGCTTCACAGATCGCTTTTGGCACGCAGAGGCCAAGTTTTTCTCGAAAAACCCAGTTTAATAGAAACAGTTTTTCTCTGTTTGGCGAGATCTGTGTGTCCGCGGTATTGAGATAGGTTTTCCGACAAGAAAATGCATTATCTTGGAATTGGTTTGGTCGGGTGGAAAAGATTATGTCGCGTTGGTAAATGGTAATAATGGTGAGATTTCTGAGAGCTAATTGAGCCCGTATACTTTGGAACAACTATAGCTGAGGTTTGTTATTAAAGCTTGGAATGACGTTATATCCGCGTGCCTGTAACTGAAATTAATTAAGTCGTCTAAAAAAGTATACATAGCAATTCTGTGTCAAAGGTAATTTAATAGTTACATTGCTCTTCTCGTTTGCATCGCATAATATGCAGCCAGCACAGGCAGTTGTACATATTATTAGCCAACGGGCATTTATATGTGCATTTCGTTATAACTAAAGCATGGAAATACTGTGAAACAGGGTTATCGTAACGAACATCTACATTTAGTCATGGGTAATAAAGTTTATTTTAAATTAACTGCTATTTTTAATTTTGTAAGCTTCGCAATGCATATTTCCGGGTTATGCTTGCAAATTTAATGCGTGTTTTTTATGTTAATGCTCATAAGAACACACTAATTTTGATAGACATTTGCCATAATATAGCCAGCTATAACTTGAGGTTTGATTTTAGTATAAATGTGGCGCATAGGAAATGGGAAATGGATTTTCTTTCGGTTAGAAAATCTGCCGTTAGAGAGTGTTTGTGGCGGTGTTAGCAGCGCCGTAACGCGCCGGTTAGTGGAACTTGCTCCGCCGGAGGACAAAGTGGAAAACAGAGAAATGCAATATCATGTTAATTTCATTCTTTCGGAGCTTTTACAGGCATCACATTTTTAATAACCCTGAAAGAGGACGTCTCGTTACGAATATAACAAGAAAATGTTTTTAAAAATCCAATAAAAAAATCGCTGGAAAAATTAAAAGCTCTGATTAAAATTTTTGATACCACGCCAGCCGGTGGAATTTTTGACAAGCGTACGCTCAAATCTGCCAGTCACAACTTTAAAATGCCCTCTCCGTGCAAAAACAAATATAACCCCGCACATTAAAACGTCAAACGAACACCAGCTAACACCACGTATTTACCTACACCAAAAATTAACAAAATAAAATAAATCACACTCAATTTTTATCCCGCATCCATCCAAATAGCAGTATCAAAAATAAATTGTTATTACCCAAATAAAAAGCCGCCAGCGCCCAGGGAAATACCATGGCAATTTTAATCGAATCGAATCAAAACACAACAGAGCTTGTGTCACCTATAGCAGTCCCACGTAACCCCGTCATATCACGTCCATTGCAGCGAGGAGTGTTTTATAATGACACAACACTTGTGAATTATAGAGCGTGGCTGTGAGTTATAGGGCTGCACTGGTCGGCCTCCGTCCGTTACCAGTGATAATTCCAGCTCTGCAGAGTATTGAAGGCGCTGTATTCACGTCCATGGGGAAAGCGACCACGGGGAGAGCCATGCACCGTGGGGAAAGCGTACAACATTCATACAGTTTATGTACCGTGACATGGCCCCTCGAGGAAGAAAAGCCAGATTGGATGTGCTTTCTTCACCGGCAAACAATGATATTTTCCTCGGGAATTTCCTAGATGTTATAGGTACACAATGCAATAGCGAGGAAATATGTTTTCTCTAGCTGATGTACTATTTATGCCTCGTTGTGTTGCGCCGAGACGGCGTGTTTGCTAGAGATAATTGGGTCAATTGTATTGGGATTGCTTAGTAAATAAGACGGAAACACTATTTTTCTGTTTTTTGTTTCTTCAGTCTTGATGGCATTTTTGATTGAGTAACTGCATTTAATGAAGACTGAGGAGATGTAAATGGGCGCTGCTGTCGTTAGTTATGGAGTGACAGGGAGTTTTTTTGCAACTTATCTCCCTGGTGGTGTTGTTTTACTGAACGCACCTTACACAATACCTTTGACAGACGCCAGCGCAGCTCAATTAGCCGCAATTAAACCTAGATTTAGCGCAAAACTTCGCACGTGAAACGACCCTAAAAGGGATCAACAATTTAAGCGACATTTCCATACATATTCGCGGCAATCCACCGGCCAAGGATTATATAACCGTTCAGCTCCCCCACCCTGTTTATTCTTATCGGGATGAAAACTGTTAAGCGCATGGCTCGCAGTGATTGGCAATTTGCGAGGTGAAATTATGCAGAGCAGCGGGCGAGCGAAACCAGCGTTGGACGCGCGAACCGATTATCGACTTGGCACTGAGAGATTTCCCCGACTTTTCACAACAGACGCCGCCGTGGTGTTTGCTTGCCGTCAGCTAACCGCAGAAATCATTCAACGAAGACACGCTAAGCCCACGCCAACCTAATAAAAGAGAGCACAACCGGTGCCAATTTCAGTTGCAATTTGTTTATTCACGCTCAGTTTACGAGAGATATTGCTGAAAGAGTCCCTACAAATAAATTATCTAGCCCCACATTTCTCCTCTTCCAGCAAATCGCCTACTGGCATCGTAACCCATTCTGAACATAAATCCCCCCCCTCCCCCCCATGCAATCTTCGGCAAATACCCTTACTAATTTTGAATAAAACCAACATTTAAATTCTGAAACACTCGGAAATCAGTTGTCTCCCTCCTGTGCCGGCTCGATGCAGTCCACAGCAGCCGGCTCGGTGGACCACAGCGTGAGATTGTCTCTGAGCAGCTGCATGATGAGCGTCGAGTCCTTGTAGCTCTCCTCGTTGAGCGTGTCGAGCTCGGCGATCGCCTCGTCGAACGCCTGCTTCGCCAGCTCGCTCGCCTTCGCCTGCGAGTTCTTGATCTCGTAGAAGAAGACCGAGTAGTTGAGCGCCAACCCCAACCGGATGGGATGCGTCGGCTGCATGCGCGACTTGCACAGCTCGTGCGCCTCCTCGTAAGACTTCTGCGAGTCGTCGACGATCGTCTCACGGTCGTCGCCGGTCGCCACCTCCGCCAAGTACCGGCAGTAGTCGGCCTTCATTTTCAGATAAAACACTTTGGCTTCGGGATCCGTCGCCGCTGGGATCAGAAACTTGTTCAGGAGAGTGAGCACGTTGCCGCAAATCTCGCGCAGTTCGTTTTCAATCTGCAGGAAAGAGATTGCGTGATTTGTCTGGATTTATACGCGTCGAGCGCGCGTGGGCATGGACGTCGTTTGTATATTTGACAATGAGCGAGTGACAATGCACACGCGGGGACAATGAATCTAAACCCTAGACTGGCCGTAAGTAGGTGGTCTTGAGAATGTAGAATTTCTTCCAGCACGAGGGTGGCGCTCTCGCGGGCCCCATCGTCGCTCATTACTACCTTCTCTCGAAAGCTTGCCGCCATCTTCTGCTTCCTTTCTGTGGTCTCGGTCCTCGCTTCCACCGAGCTGACGACCCTCCAAGACGCGCGGCGAGCGCCGATCACGTTCTTGTACGCCACCGAGAGTAAATTGCGCTCTTCGGGCGACAATTCCAGGCCTGCGTGAGTGGAAAATAAGCCCGCTAATTGCGTCCGTCGCCCGAAATGTGCTTCCTTGACGGCGTGGCATCGTTGAGGGGATTTAAACTGTGTATTGATTCTGTATTAGCGAGCTTTTACAGTGACTTAGTTCGCGAGACAAAAATGAGAATTGCTGCCTTGGTGACTATTTTATCATATTTATTTAACCATGCTCGCTAGCTGATGCTATGTTCCCTACCTACAAAGATGGATGCTGGTATGGATGCTGAAATCCTAACTTACCTAATTAATAAATAACTTGAGATGCTTTTGAGACATTCGACGCCCGTTCTTTTATCTTTCAGTATTGCCAGGACTAGAGATCATTATTTAAGGATACCATTAATATTAACGACCAGCTATCCGCAACTTGAAGAGTTTGGGAAGTAGGAAGTAAAGTATAAGTAGGTATTAATAGTAGTAGTAGTAGCAGTAGTAGTAGGAGTAGTAATAGTAGTAGTAGTAGTAGTAGTAGTAGTAGTAGTAGTAGTAGTAGTAGTAGTAGTAGTAGTAATAATAATAGTAGTAGTAGTAGTAGTAGTAGTAGTAGTAGTAGTAGTAGTAGTAGTAGTAGTAGTAGTAGTAGTAGTAGTAGTAGTAGTAGTAGTAGTAGTAGAAGTAGAAGTAGTAGTAGTAGAAGTTGTAGTAGTTGTAGTAGTAGTAGTAGTAGTAGTAGTAGTAGCAGCTGAAGTAGCACAAGTAGTATAGGTTAAGTAGAGCTACGCCAGCTATACCTGTTTCGGTAGCAGCTCTCATAAAGTCTGCCATATTATCGTAGCGTTCTGATTGTTCTGCCAGCTTTGCTTGTTCTACAAGACAGTTCTTGCCATCTTCGATTGGATCTTCAGCCTGTGACGTTCAAAGTAAAACTTGATATTAAAAAATTGCCCAGTAGTGACAGCTAATATTCCAAGAACAAAAGTAGTGCGGTGGTTTTTTCTAGAGTACGACGTGGAAATGAAGCTGTTTGCCATGAAACTCACCATCTTGATAGAAGGGTTCTTCTATTTTTCTAGCCCTCTCCTAGAATAGGTAAAAGAAACTGATGAAAATATGTTCACTTCTTGACGTTGCGGAATTCAGCCTTGAGCAGGCGTCGTTTAAATGCGGAGGACCGATGGAATGCAAGTCGCCGTTTCTGGGATATAGATAGGAAATTTTCTGCGCCAGCCTCCTTTTCCAGTTGATAACAACGATGAACAAACGACGACAATAATGGAGATAGAAAAGCCTGCCAGGCAATAAAGCCAACTTCGGGAAAACAAGAAGAATGGAAATAATGAACAATAAAATACGGAACGAAAGTTGAGTCGATATTAGTGGAGCTCGAGTATCCTGATTGTAGACGGCGAAATCTTATCCTTCTTTTACTTTTTACGGCGACTTATTTTACGAGGTTTCAATTCTGATGAATTTGTTTCTCGGGTTATTGTTAATGTCATTTTGTTTTCCACTGTCCCTTGATATCGTAGAGTGTTATCGACTCTGATACCGAGGCGGAAAAACACGGGCAAGGCAAAATACGAAAATGTATAGATACTAGGAATTTAATTTATGCTTGAAAAGCTGAGTGAAAAATTGTATGGAGAGAAACCCTTTAGAAAAAGCTTCGTGCTAGCATCGCAGCACTGTTTTTAATAATTCAGCCTTCATTTATACAATGTCTCGTTTGTATTTGATAAAATATTGAAAGCGTTTTCGAGCATCATTAAGTAAGAAACTAATGGCCGTAATGTCAGACAGTGAATTAGAAATACGCGCCAATGTCTCTAATTGGAAAAGCGGCAAGTAGGCAAGTAGGTACACTTTTCCTTCAGCAAGTAGCAACCTTAATTAATATTTAAGCTCGAGTCTCCAAAGGTCTCGTTTCTTAAATGGCTCGTCGAATTTGCCAGGAAAGAAAATTCATAGTAAAACATAATCAGAATACTTATTGGTTCTCATTTATTTTTTTATTTGCGAAGAGTAATTTAAAATGTAAGTAATACATTTTCTGTCTACTGTCAAAAAAGTAAAAACCTTGTGCATAAAAATTTGTGGACTGGTCAAAGCTTTCTAGATCCAAAATCGACTTCAAAGAAACTATAAAAACCAGGAGGTCGTTAGTATGTAAATGTTAGTATGTAAATTTTTTACCGCCAAAAAATCCAAAAAATCTGCCTTGTGCCACATTCAAATTTAAAATAAAACAAGAGTGACATTAAAATAAATCATATTTTTACTTAAAAAGAAACATATCGAATTCAAACGCAAGTATGTTATTAAATACCTACACATAATCTGCATATTCGATTGATCGACTAATCATCTCCAAGAACAAAGGACAGCTAGTAATCAAATATTTATGTGCAACATGATCTGCTCCAGAAAGCACCAAATGGGATGCACAAGCCGATATGTAAAGCTGTGGAAAAAACGAACTGAACCAACACAGAGAAAAAGTATACGAACCAAGAAAAGCTTTACCCGTAAGACAGTAGGTATTCGGTATTCAATTTCCATCCCGCATTGTGTACAGTATAACATCGTGTTTGTGCACAAGATGTGAGCAGCTATAAGCGGCGGTGTTTCGCCCCCGATATTACCATGATGCCCAAGACACAAGCTTGAATTTTCAAAAGAAATTTCACGCAACACTTGGTTTTGCACGCGAGCGCGAGATGGATCTGCCAGTAATCCATGCAGAAATGATAAAGGTAGAGACCGAGACGGTGCACGCCGGAGGCGGGCAACATCTGGGCGAATCATCTCCGTCAAGTCGGCGTTTGTTTTACTTACTGCCTTCTTATCTTCGATAAGATAGTTGACATGCTACAAGTAGGAATGGCGGATGAACGGTGAAATTGTGAAAATGTTCTCAAAGGTTATTGAAGAAACTGACATTGAATGGCACACAGGGCCCTATACTAGAGCACCAATCCGCCTGATGTATGGTGAGCACTTTGACAAAATTAGAGCTTGAGTCAGGATGCATGATAATCAATATCTGAGCCAGACATATTCATAACCCACGCAAATTGAATAGAGGTAAGATACTCTTAAAACACAGCTTCCTCTTTAATGGCTGAAACAAACAGATAAAATAGCGGAAACTAAGTGTGTGCCACATACTCTGTAATAATCTGAACTAATTGCCCACCGGAATTCTGATTGAACTTAAATTAATTGCAGATTAAACATGCTAAGCACAAGCTAAGTGACCACTTGGCAAAGAGTGTATTCCATTAATCTGCAGGTCTGCTGTACCTTGTAAGGTGTATTAGTGCTCCACAAACGTGCAGTTATAAATTGCAGCTGGATGCAGGAATCATCATGTTGCATCATGCAGCAGAAAATTGTATTAAATTTCCATTAATTTAACATCTTTTCTTTTCATGTAATTTACATCTTTTAGAGCGCATCTAGTAAAACGCACCAGTTACAACAAAAAGTTGCTTATTCTAATATTTGTTGGGACCAGCGTTTTAACTTTAATTTGCACTATTGCAACTCTGCTTATGAAATTGCCAGCCGTATTGTTACCATACAGAAATACTGCTCGGAAAACAGCATCCATGTCGTCTACAACCCGAGGCCAAATGTGAAGGCTTCTTTCCCGTCTGGTGAACTTACGAATTTCCCCTTAAGCAGCTTCTGTCGTCTAAGACACCGTCATCTGATCCATTGAAACGCTACCCCAATTAGAGCACTGCACCCCGAAAGTTCCCTACATATTGTAGTAATTGTCCCAAGTACACAGAACACATCGTGTACACGTACACACACCAACATAGCAACACGCCAACCTGAGCCAAAACCAGATTGTCTAATGCCATAAGTGCTAATTCGTTCCACGTCGGCGGGCAAAGAAAAGAGAGACACATGTAGCGAACACCAGCTCACAAGATGCAAGAGGAAAGGAGATACTATAATTCTCTGTCGTACCATTTGCCAAGATGACATATGCACTCGCATCAGCAGGTAATAACTTTGCCGTACAACATATCGTACTTAGCACACAAACGAACTTGGCGAGTTCGTTGTATTTGGGACGCTGAATCCTGATTGTGATATTATAGTTTGGCTTAACTGTACGAAAATTAAACAAGACGTACACACAATACATTAAGAGTAATGCATGTCATAGACTGATGTACTTATTATGATTCTTGAACGACGTGAATTCTACATGAAATATGCACACATATTAATTATGGATGATTCTACTACCACGATAGTTCTACATCATTTCATCAAGTCAGTTTACATAACATAGCCGTGACGATGAAAATGGATAGTTTCCTAAAACTAGCTTTCAACCCTAGTGATAATCATGTTCCAGGCAAAAACATGCCAAACTATCTGTTCGCAACGCATAAAGCAGGAAATATTTACATGTTAAAGCCCACTTCTGAAAGCGTTTGTGGAGATTGGCTTGGCACCCAGCATACAGCAGGTATCTATAACTACATTTAAGCACGAACGCTGTAAGTTGATACATCACCCCATACCCCCCCCCCCCCCCCGGGTTGTCGCGGCCTACACCCGGCCACGACAGTTTTAGTTTTAAGGGTGGCAATTCGGCGTTACGCTACATTGTAAATTTGGAAAGGTGCACGAGGAGCACCGAATGTGCAGAATGGAAATACGAAATTGAGTTTCTCTAGAGAGAGGGCGCGCCGAGTGCGGAGAGACCACGGCGCGAACGGGTGGTAGATGGTAGGGGGAGGGGGGGGGGGGGGGGGGGGTAGAAATTGTACGGCGAGAAATGTCAAAGCTTGCGAATTACTCGGGAGCTAGGCGGCAAGGTGTGCTGCCTGCTTTGCTTTCGAGTCGTCGTCGCCTCTATATGTGCGCTAGAAGCTCTTGCCGAATTGTCTGTACAAGGGGGTAGGTGAAGGTGGATGGGGGGTAGGGACGGGGGTGGCGAGGTCTGTTGTGTTTTGGCTGGCACAAAGTTGCTTAACGTGTTTTAATTGACGATGCTTTTCAATTCCGCCGCCGCTAAATGGATTAGTGCAGATGACGACGCCGGGGCGCCACCGTCTAGCGCCTAGAACAACAACGTTTCCTTGCAGCGTGGACGCGTTATAGTGTAGCAAGGTAGAGTGTGAAACAAGCGAGGGGAGGAGGGGCGGAAAAGTGGTTGGAGCCCAAGTGGATTACCTGCAGTTGGGCAAGGAATTAGAGGAAAGTGTGTCTAATCGTATATAGTTTTTTTTTTTTGGTTTTGTTTAAATGTTTTTTTCCAGACTAATCCACCCCATGTCCAGTTACAATTTTGTCTGAGATGCGTTGCTGTATAAGTGATGTTTACTTAAATGGTTAGTTTTAGTATATCACTTTTAGTGCCTAGTTCTCAGTGGACAGTAAATATCAACCCAACGGCGAAAAAAGCAGGATATCTGATTTTCCGTGGCCCTATTAAGGTCCTTATACATTTTTAAGGAATTTTTTACAGGGAATTAAACGTGGTGCGTCGAAAATAATTTGGCTATCACGAAACGAGTGCTTTTTCCTCTGTCAGTAAAACCAACGGAAGTTTTATCGTATTTGCAGAGCTCTCAAAAATACATCATCACTTTCATCCACATCCAGCCCGATATAGCACTCATCCTCATCTCTTCATTTATTTAGAGAAAAAATAAATATCGACCTGATGAACTCACGTAAAGCGATCCAACAAGTGTTCACACTTCCCTCGAGAAATGTAATTAGTTTCCTCCTCATAACCGCGTCAGACGGGACGGTAAAAATGCCGGGACACCCCGGCATCCGGCAATGCGGGGCACCCTTAGGCGAAACTATACATCCAGCACATATTATTCCTCCACAAAGTAACCGCAAGTAATTAAATCATGACGACAGGTAATAGAGATTCAAACCATCTCTTTCCTTTCATGTAATTTGCGAATAATTTTGTAATCTATATCTTTCATAGATGGTTACATCTTGATTAATTAGTCAAATTAAACTGTTGATACCCCTTACATCTACCCCATTGCATCATGTATCGAAATGTAGGTAGAACATGGTGCCTGAATGGATGACATGCAACTGCTAGTCATACAGATGTGTCCGTGGAATTGCAGAGATAAGGCGGAGGAGTGATGGATCTTGTAAGCTCATTTCACTTGCTAATGGATGCATGTTGTGCTTGGCTCTATATGCACAGTCGCATGTAGAATATAGAGTGCATTGACGTGCAAATAATGGTTGACTATCGGAATACTGTTCCCTCCCTCCCTGTTCATAAGAGTTAACCTCCTTTCTAGGAAATTACAGAAAAGTGCATTGATTTTATTTTATACACGCTGCGAAAATTGAACAGATATTTGAGGCTTTAATAGGATTATCAGACCGTGCCAACTGATTTGTCTAACGACAGCGATAGTTATCGGCACTTTAAGTGGCTGACGGCTACATTTTTTCCTATACGGACCAGCCTAAACATCTTCAAAAGAAAAATCTGAAAGTTTTCTTCGTCAAAGATAATACCTCTCAACTCCGTCTAGCGTTGTATAGCGTCGATCATGGCTTCTGAGAGCGTAGTATCCCATATCCCATCAAGCCCCTTTCGCCGTCCTTGTTATCGGCCATCTCGTGTCCCGTCCATCCTACGAGACTACCCTAGAGGGTGGGAGACTCCTACCGTAGCCCACACAACTCAATCACAACTCTGTTGCGCCCGCCGTCGCTGCATTGTCAAGCCGACGAAGACATGGACCACGGATTGATTGCTATCACAACGTGCCATTACAACACTGGACTGACAATCGCGTTGAAACGTTTGTGTGGCACTTGATTCGCCCAGCACCGTGAGCGGTATCATTTTGACTTGGAAAGAAGTAAAAAAAGTAAGAGGGAAAACAAAAAGAAAGTTTATCTCTTAAAAGTTTACGTATCTGCATAATATTGCGCAATATATTTCAGCCATATTCGCGGGCAGAGATAATAAAGATTTTCTTTTTGTTCTTATGTCAGCGATATAATATTTTTCATTTCTCACAGCAGCTTTTCTAAGTTATAGATGACACCTTTTAAGTTTCTTATGGGAGCGTCTTAACTTCCCTTATTACCACTTAAAGGAGTTACTTTTACTTTATTAACGCGAAGCTGCCGGGGTTACTCGGCGGCGGAGCCTGCAGCGGACGCCTGAGGAGGCGCCTATGGATCATGTGGGGTCAACAAGTGAAAATTTCAAGGCAAGTTATCGTATAAATCTCGTCGTTTCGTCCAATCCTTATGACGCCAGCCAAACACCTCTATAGAAGATCCCCAGCCAAGTTTCGAAACATGGCTTAACACGTGAGATATAAGTTTTAATGTCGTATACTCGTTTTGAAAAAACTTATCCTTAAATCTTTCGGCGCAACACGTCTAAATTGCATCAGCCGCACCCCGGAGGGATGGCAGGCAACCCAAGGGCTGGCGCTTCGGTGGAGGCGCCGAGTTCTTAAAGCTGCGACCCTTCAGAACGCACTGAGCGCACGGGGAGGGAGGAAGGTTCAAATCAACAGAAATCTGCTGAACGACACTAAACCTTTCAAAAGAGCGCTGTCTTTGCCCTACAATCTGGCTGGATTTGATGGATGCGACGCGGAAGAAATCTTTTCATGCAAAATATTCTTCTCTCCCACACTACGGGACTTCCAGCACACAGGCACACACGCACACAGAAAAATATACAGTAAATCTGCAACTTTTGATCTTCTGTATCGTTATGTAAAACTGGCAAAGCGGCGCGTATTCCGTGCGTGCGGCGCTGGTATAGCTGACGAAGCGCCCGCCGAGAGAGCGACTCTCAAGTGAATTTCCACGCGGAAACATTTCCCGACGCGCGAAATCAGACGTCGGCGTGCGCTCAGAGGCGTCGCGCGAGCGTCTTACAGTCGGAATCAGTTGAACCAGAAAGAAGTTTCGCGTGGATATTTGATGCAACTTTAACACTCTATTCGCGACGCCGCCGACGGGCATCCGTGCGCGCACTCGTGTGTTAAGCCGTGATTTTCTTGCGCGCTCTGCCTGCTTGCGCTTTTCCGTGCAATTTTCCTTGCGCTTTTCCGTGCGCTTTTCCGCGAGGTGTGCGTGCTCGCGTTTCAATTGCGGGTGACGAGGTTGTCATGTGTTTATTTTTTGCATGCACGGAATGATACACAATATCACTTTCAAAGCACTCAATCTAGTTAAGCATGCAGATTGCCAGGGTTAATCACGAGCTAGCTAATGAAAAAAAGGCCAAAAATGACAGTATGAATATCAATTTACATGCAAATTGCCATTACCTTTACCGTAACGTAGCAGAGAAAAGTTCTAAAAAGAAATGTATTTAAATTAATCTATTAACATAGCGTTTTTGATAAATTGGAGGCGAGGAAATTGTGAATGAAAGTATCACCGGCTGGTTACGGATGGTGAGAATATTTGGGGCCGGTTGGGTGGATGAACGCAGAGGTCACAGGTCTCATTGAAGCTAAAGGACACCATTCTACAGGTCCCCGTTAGCTTTGAGACAAGGTTTGACCGTTTGACCAATTATCTAACTAGGCTGAAAGATAAATAGCATAGAAAGATATTTTATCTGACCTGCTAGTAGTATATATCTATCTGCCAACACCAGCTAGCTAAGTTAGTCGATGTTGATGCCAAATTTTGAAATCCACTTTGGTATGTCCCAATAAGCTTGAAGACTCGTGTCTTTTCCTAATCTTAGCAAGTTCGTTTTGAAAAAAACTATTTAAATTGGTTATTGGGAAAAGCTTAAGTTTGGTAGCTTTAGCATTCAATAACACATTTAAATAGTTTTTCTGAAGAATACATTTGAAGACAAGGTTTGATAAACTATCTTACTAGTTTGAAAGATACATAACATAGGTAGTCGAAAAATGTAGGTACGTGGTTTCAATCACTTAGTACATAGAACAATGGAAATCAGCTGGACTAAGATAGTCGCAATTTAAGCGACATAAAAAGCAGCCTTGTTGCGTGCTATTGAATGTTAGCATCGAGATAAGCAGGTCAGCTCAGCGGTGACCTCTCCCTCTAGGCTACACAGGTAAAATTGCGCACTCAAAGTACCCCACTGATATGAAAACAAGTTGACTGTGTGAGCCATCCACTTGAGAGTACACAGATCTGTGTGGGTAGAGACAGACCCGTATAATGTGCGTACACGCACGGAGAAGGAAAACCGGGCTTGTTTGCGAAGCTGCGTGCATCGCGCTGCCGTCGGCAACAGCCTTTGCTGGACCACGGGGAGGCTGGAAAATGCCGATCCCGAACCTTGACCGATGCCGATCCAACGCAGCGATCCAACGCAGCGAACAGCACGCAGCGTTTGCGTCCCGACGGAACACACATTACTTTACGACTTCATTGTTGTGCGCTGAGTTATTATTCTCATTACTTATTCGTCACGTTTATTGTTTTATCATTTGTGTTTATGTTTACATGTTGCATTCGTTTTGGGGTAGTATTAATAGATGCATGTAGAATAGAGATGTTACTCTGTATATATGTTTATAAGTATGCTATATATCCACTGCACGCCATACATACGAACATGAAAGCTGTGTCAATTGAATTGAATAGATTGAATAGCATGCGGTGCACTGTGTCAAAAAACATACACAGAACACCCATCCGGCCTTGCCAAGCCTATGAAATCCACAAACACACACACACACACACACACACCGGCCCCGGGAAATCCATCTCGCCTATTTATTTAACTACATTTTCTAATCCGATTTCCTAGCTTGCGCATCGTGCCTCGATATCAGTCAGCCACGCTAATGTCCTGTGTATTCAGCCAAGTCCGGCCAAGAAACAGAGACCCGCAGCTCGACACGGCCACGAGTCGGACAGGGACAGCGCACTTTGACGTCCCCTAATGAGCGCGAGCGAGCCAGCCGACGCCGGGCGGCCACCGTCGCGACAAGGACGCCGCGCTCGACGCCGCCGCCACCGGCACCGGCGTCGGCGTCGGCGCCGTGCTCCGGGGGTGGGGGGGGGAGGCTGCGGGAGCGCCTGGGATAAAGCTGGCCTGCAGAGCACGGCTGCAGCCAGTTGGTCGGCGATCGACGTCACAGACGCGCGGGAAACTCTCGACGGCGGCGGGTGCGCTGTAGGTTTTCCGCTGCACTCAGCGAGCACTGGGCACGCCGGCCGCGCGGCTCGGGAACGCGTTGGTGTGGGTGGTGTTTTTTTTTTAAGCAGCGCCCGTTCGGTGGCAGGTCGCCTTAGATTGTCGCCGTGCGCGTAATTACCGGGCTCTTGATCAACAAGTGTGACGAGGGGCGGCGGCGGCGGCGGCGGCGGCGACGGCGACGGCGGCGGTGGGTTTTCTTTGGCTGGATGATCGTGAATTGATTTGACGTTTTGTTTTGGTTTTCTGAGCGAATTGCGACGATGAAGATGTGAAAAGGCGGGAGAGGCGTGCGGTTGTTTTGTTTCGGGAGCGCTGCTTTGGCGAGGTAAGTGAAGATGCACGTTGATGTACAGTTATCTTTCAGCTAGGAAGATTACAGAAGCAGTCGATTGGTTGTCATCTTGGAGATGTGATTTATCTGGAGGCTTTTTAAATTGTAATTTTAGCTCTTGATTGTGTTTGTGTGTATCTTCGTAACCAGCCACGAGAGTAAAACTGAGGACCAGTTTACAGTGGCCCGTTAATTATTAAAAGAGCTGTTAATACAAAATCATGCGTTCTGATTGGCTGTTGCCATGGAAATGGCAAGTAAACAGACTGTCTAAACGCTAGCGGATCACTGATAAATCCACCGTTAGGAGTTCACGGAGAGAAAATGTATTTAGTCAGCGGCGTATGAGGACGAGATGATTGGGAAATTGTCGACTTTTCTTTTAGTTTCCGCACGAAAGGCGCCGGCGCTGTGAAAAACGTATTTTCGTAACGCTTTCGATTATATAAAGTTTAATTTCCGCCAGAGACAGTGGAATTAAATCTCGTAGCATCAGCATAAAAAAGCCGATATTTTCGTGCCTAATGTGTATTTCGCATCGCAGAACCCCAGCCGTGAGATGTCATACAACCAACTAGATGTCCACCAACCACTGCAATCTAAACGAGTCGCCAGAATAAAAACACACTCATAACTCGTCCGGAAAATTATCAACATCTCTATTAATCGCACGGCATTAATTGAAAGTATCTCATTAAATTAATTCAGCTCGTCTCATAATTCCAGCGTAATAAATCGCATTGCGGCTGTATTTCATCGCGGACGCCAACGTTGCAGCATATTTCGGCGAAAGAGCGAATATATATATACACATACAAACTGGCGCACCGCTCAAATATCTGTTTCCATATCTCTAAACTGGAATAACACATTTGCATATAAATCTTGGCGGCGGGGCGGCGATGGAAATAATCATCACGTGTTCCGTCTGAACAGATCGGCATCCCTGCAGCCAGCGTGCCACTCGCGAATGTGGAGCAGTCCTCTCACGCAAGGACTGTGGCTTAGAGAGCGAGCGCTTCAACTTAACCAGTAATTGATTAAGTTTATTGTTCGGATTAATAAAGTGAGGTGACGATGGCACGACGACGTCTGACGATGCGCGGGAACTCGTTGCATAATTAGCATGGTCGGGATTTTGCAAACTTTGACGTCGCGCGAAATAAGGCGGCGACGGGGTTGTGGTGGCGGGGAGGGGTGAGGGGTGGAGTAAAACGCAGTGTAGATAGACATGTGTGTCGGGCGGCAGCGGTGCAGAACAGAGATTTCTTAGATGTGTACACAACGCGTTGTGACAACCGGGATAAACTTTTTGCTTTCTCATATACGCACAGATATATTTTGATTTCCGTGACGGCAGGGAGTTGAGGTTTGGGGTTGCGGTTCAAACATAATATGGAATTAGTGTCAGAGTTATATCTTCCTCATTTTATACGAAAATGTCCTTATTTTTTGTGTTATTTCATCAAATGCCGGTTAGGGATGTAGGCATACAAAGTCTAAATGTAATTTCGGAAAATATTCTGTTTCGACTTTAATCGCAAAAAGACATGTGCGAAAAATGTTAAATCCTACCTTCGTTTTAGTGGAACGGATCAAAACTTCATAAGTCAAGGTGTCTTCCATGTCCTATTGTAGGTGGAGGTGCCAGGTTTGCTTATAAAGATTTGTAACGTCCACGATGTTACTGTTTCCCATATTTATGTCGGATTCTAACGCAATTGCAACTAGCATTGCACGGATGATTAATACGATTTTAATTAGAAACTTAATTTCCCATTTCCCATTGAAATTGTATGTCCACTCGGGGATATATACATGTGGGTGTACTTCATTATCTCCTTGGTCTTGCAATGCTAACGTTAAATGAACTGAGAAATGAGCTAGAATAAGGGATAATCATCGTACAAAATGAACAGCGGGCTAGTTTAAAACTAACTTGTGGCCAGCACGGATCGCATTCTATCCCCCAATTATTTTGCAAATGTTCTTTTACTCCTTTTTCACTAAAATCTAGCGAATCCTGATAAAATGAAATCATTGATAGGTACCCATTTTGTTTGTTAATACTTTTTGTGATGCGTTTTTAATTTTAGAGAGCTTACAGTGCGGTATATGAAATTGTGCATTTGAGTGCCATACTTTAATCTGGGATTGCACTGAGTAGCATTTAACCGAATTTAACTCTTCATCAAAAGGGTGCTTATAGATAGTAATCTGTGCATGATCCAATAGTCGCGAGAGCCTGCCTGTGTGTCACAGCGTCGAATTATCATCTGGTTATCAACAATGCGAGAGGAAAAAATGGCATCGTATCGAGATACACCACGCTGCTTTCATATTCGTCGAAGAAGCACACAAACATTTTTAATAATATTATGTTGTATACATTACGAATGGGGCTTAGAATTTCATTTTGAAATGTTCATAATATGTTTTTTTTGGCAGTTTAAATTAGCCTTTTTGTTTTGTTTGGTTTGGTATTTAATTTATAGATGATGAAGGTGTATGCATATTGAGGATTTACATGTTAATGCACATGTCTGGAGGTATAAAATATGTAAATTAATGGCGATGGGTTTTCCCATTTAGAATTTCCCAAAGATATAAAAGTAAATTTATATATCATCAGCCACGGTGGGAAAAATCTATCAAAATATTATAGGCTGTGCTATGAAAAATACAAGGTTATAGGCAAGAGTTTCGAAGTAATCATTTTGAGTTCTTCGAACAGTAAGTACTAAATCTCGTGAAGGTAATGACATAGTTAGGTTAGGAAGGTGAGATTCTCCGCGAACCAAGCATACGTACGAACAAAGCTAGAACCAGTGCAAATGTCACTCTAATTATATTCGCCATGTAATTTCACTAAAACTACAGAAACTAACTCGAAAAGAAATTAATTAACTCACTTTGATGTGCCTCTACTTGTGGAAAATTGAACTCTGTATTTATCTTCATTTACTTAGAAAACAGACCTTTAAAAGTTTCTCTCAAAAGACTTAATCATAAGACGTTCTGTTTGTTCACAAATGAGAGATATCTTGAGTAGTAAATTGTGTGAAAGAGAAGAACAGCAAACAGACGAGAAGAGGAAAAGAGTGTCCTTTCCTGTTTCTGATGCTGATCCTAGTACAACAATCAACCTATTATCGTCAACTTCCTGCAAGGAGCTTTCTTCCAATATCGTCAAGTGCGTGAGAGTTCATTCACTAACTCTCCAAGCGTCCTTGCCCCGCATTACAAAGTGCGATATGGCTGTACCACAGAATACACAGAAGGTTTATCTTATGGGAGATTTGCTTCGCCGCGACATGGTTCATAATTGCTTATCATCAAAAAATTCCGATTAGTTCCGTGCTCGGGTACAGAGAGGGCGCTGTTTTTTTTGCTCTGATTTCGACTACCTCGTCCCTTCCGTCAGACCGTCCCCCTCGTGAAGTCCTCCGCGCGTCACACACGCGAAAACAGGGAATGAGGGAGGGTAAACCGAAATGACCTTCAAAGGCTCTAGCAAGCAAGCAGCCATCCTGTCGGCTTCTTGGGTTCCCACACCAATCTCTCTCATTCCTCTCTCTGTCTCGCTCTCTCCCTCTCTAATCCCTTTCTGCGACAATTTGTTAATTTCCAAGTTTGAAGATAGCTAGCTAGCCAGCAATTCTAGATCACGAGTCGCGGCAGCGGCTGTTTCGATAGCGTTTCTTGTGGTTTCTCAACCCATCAAAACATTCTGTCTCGGGAAGGGGACATATAAATCGTTTACATATCGTCGTCTGTTCCGATATTATGATTGATAGAGAGGAATCTAACACATCTTTTAGCACTCACGATATATATTTTGCTTACTTGAACAACGAACTAACAATTAAAACCACTGACAAAAGAGAAATGAAGCTTGATTGATCGCGCGAATCCGAACGCCCAAATATTTTTTGCCTCACATCTCACACCCTTTTCTTGAATTTGTTGAAAATTAGTCATTTGGCAAGTGTCACCTACCTACCCCGGTTATCGAACCCACGCCTCGAGTGTTATCTTGACGCGGCAATTAAGATTTCTTCAAATTTTTGTCCGCGTTTTATATCTCTGGCGATCACAAATCCAGAAGAAGCCGATATGACTTAGCGTAATCGAAGCAATTCGATATCTTTGACAAAATATGTCATCATTTTGGATGTCCAATTTAGGGAAATACAAATCAACTTTTAGAATCCGAAGACGCGCCATAGTGCTTGAAATATGTCACTTAATTTTCATGTGTCTTATTTTTTTCATGTTTACGGGTATGTGCGGCTCCAGTGCTGTCGGCCCTGTGCGGGCTGACGTCCGTGCACTCGTTATTCCCTTTCCCGTCCAATATCTTTGCTTTGCTGATTATAGTATCCCCCGACCCTCATGTCGTGCAAGTCTGGCGATGAGAGGACAGCTGAGATCGCTGAGATTATCACCCACGATTGCCTGAACGATGAAGGTGTGAACGATCGCGCTAGGGCAGGACGACGTAGCTGCAAGTATTCGACGATTCGACTATGTTGCGAGAAAATTCGGCTCCCCATCGGCACGGGCACGGGCAAACAACATGCGCAAACATTTCGTTACAAGTGAGGTGAATTTTGATAACTTGCTGCTTGGAGACGCAATGCAATTGTAGCAGGCAGCTAGCCAGCCAGCCAGCCAACGTCGCGACGTCGGCAACGCGGGTAACGCTCAGCGCCGGGACAGTGTGCAGGACAACGTGTAGCTCGCTATCGGCCTACTCGCTACCGCCTGATGGAAGGCTGCTCAGCGATGTTTAGAATAAACTCGGCACAAGATAAGACCGGCTTACAACATGATCGCGCAACTACTTCGATGTTACCGAAAATGCGCTGCAGAATTACCACCGAGCATAGTAGAAATTTGATTCAAAGTTACCTGCTATGTGCTGATAGAGATGAACCCAATCTGACCCATCAAACCATGAAAATAGGGAAATTATATGTTTTTTTACTTTCGATCATTTATCTTGGTTATGCAAGAGTCGCAGAAGTTTTCGCAGATTATTAATCCGATTATTCTAAGTGGAAGTAGACTTCATACTATCAGTAATGGCCCAGACGGTATCTTATAACGTGCCAGCGGTTTGTGGGGTTCGGTACGTGTATATGTATGTGACAATAATATTGACATTCATTCGGAGGTCACCCTCCCTTCCTCGGCCGCTCTTAGCCAAACGCCAGAGAGGGGTTATGCCTTGAGATTTAGACAACTCTCATTGGCTTGAAAATTATCGGTCTGTAGTACAACGTTTTTATCGACCTAACTCAAAGATTTTTACGAAATTAAAAACAGCGCTCACCCTGGGTCAGAGCCCGAACTAAAAAAATGACTTAGTCTCTGGCTGAAATCAGGCGAAGCAGATTTAACATGGGAGTAAATCTTCTGTGTATTCTGTGGCTGTACCAACCTTCTCCGACAATATAGCAATTAAAATACTTGCAGATTATAATAAACTGAATCCTTGCCACGTTTTCCAAGTGCACTATCGGCATTCCGGAACCGGAACGGCGTGACGCTCGCGTCTCCTCGCAATTAACTAAATTAATCCCGAAATTCCCTCAGTAATTGCGGTATTTCCTAATAAGTGATTCCCGAATAACTCATTGCAGCCGGGGAAATTCTTCGCAGATATTCGGCGCGGCGACCGCAGCGACTCACGCGGCGCGCTGCAGCAGCAGCGTCGGAGCGTTTTGATTAAAACTCCTCGAAGAAAATGTAGCCGATTCGAGGGGCGGGGAATTTATTTCCTAGATTAAAATTTCATTAAAACAATGCCGTGTTGCCTATTGCCCGGACCGAGTGTATTTGATTTTATCGAAGGGGTTGGGCTGGACGGCTTGGTGAGGACAGCAGGCCCAACGGAATTTCCAGAAGCACGCTAAAAATTTTGTCTCGGGTCACGGCTTAAATGTCGCAAAACTCCGCTCTGGTGCTCCTAGGCTCAAAGAGGGGCGAATATCAAACCCTCCACCCACGTAGAATTCAAGAACCAAAAAAATAAAGCATTTCAAACCAAAACGCGAGTATATCACCGAAAATTTCCCCGCGTAACTTTAACAGCGTTCGTCTCATGCTTCCCCTCCACCCCTCAAGGCTGTTAAGGTTAATACTGAGGGCAGTTCGCCCCGTTGAACTACGACCGACGCCGCCACCGCCAACGCCGTGCCTTTTCCTAGACGCCGGCCCCAAGATTTCCAGGTGGTAATATTTTACATCGAGGTGTCCGACGGAATCCCTGGGTTCGCATCGCTCTCTTGCCCTCCCCCCCCCCCCCGCCCGCCCCCTCACGCGGCCCTGCGAAACCCGCGGGGACACTTTACTTGGTTATTAACTCCGTAGATTTATCTCAACGGATCTCAGCGACGTCGCGGCCTGGCCAGCATTGCTCTGCATCCAGCCTCCCATGCAGATGCAAATCGTCGAGGGGCAAACCCTTTGCTTTTTATCCGCGGCGGGATTCCATGCTGGAGTTTGATGCGATCGCCGGATGATTGAAGCTGTCAGGAGGCATCGAACAGATGCTCGAAAGATTGATTGGCACATCGGCTGATATCGTTTTCTCACTTCTTCACTATTTTATGAGTACCTATATCAGGAATGTATTTATTTCATTGCATGCGTTTGCCTACAACGTAATGGTCTTTTGAATCAAGTATGCGCATGTGCAGTGTTCGGTTCGGCACTAAGCCGGGGCTTAAAGTTATGTCTCGTGTAATCGGGTTTAACGGGGGGTGAACACGGCTGGCGCAAAATTACGAGCGGTTTTTGATCATTAGTAAGATTCTCGATCATAATTCGACCTACCGCATCACGTAGCTGGGTCGTAGACCGGCGCTTGGGCGTCGTGGCTTGCGCTGGCGCCTGGAGACTGGAGATGCAGTGCAGGACCGCAATAAACCTGTAACAAAAGGGGAATCAGTGATATAGCACAATTGTGTAAGATAGAGGTAGTGGGGAAAAAATAATCGTACGTTGCCATTATATTCGAGAAGGTATTATCATTATCTTCCCGGTCGTTTGGCATTCGCATGGTCGACCACTGAATGGTGCATCGTGGTATCAGCTGTGGAAGCTCGTAACGCGTGCTACGGACTTGCACCAGTTTTCCATTTCTGAAAGACTCTTTGCTTTTAAAATATTTTTTAGTGCGTGTTGGTGTATAATATATGTATATATGTTTCCTATTCTTTTGTAGAGGCTTGTAGGATTCAGGCAAAGAAAATTAAAACAAACTTTTTTGTATAAGAGACATTACGCAAGCAGATATGTCTGCTGTGATTTGAACAAACCATCTCATCGCTTTACGAATGGCCGCCCACTTGAGCAGCTACGTTTTTGTAGAAACGACACACACAAACAAAAGCGGGGATAGAAAATACATGGAGACGATATCATAAATTTATAAAAACGTTCTGGCGAATGAAACAGACAAAAAAACACACGCACTCCACAACAAACATTGGCCAACGAAGCGGCAAAAAAAGTCACACCGCTCCATTCATATAACACAATTGGCTTTCGGCATGAGGACCCAACTGCGATATCGGCAATATCGTGACAATATAACGGCACTCTCGCTGTCAGGTCATCGAGCGACACGTGACCCGTTGGCTCGATGCCGAGGCAATTTTGCACGGGCCGGCCGGGTTCGAAACTTATGCAGTGCACATGTGTGCTAGGCTACATCCGGCGATGGTCGTGGAGGAACCTGGTGAAGTGTCAGTCTCCGCTTTAGAGAAACGCCGTGTGCAGAGCACCGATGCCATTAAAACGGATTGATTCGATCTGTTGGAGGCATCGACCAATTTGGGGGGGGGAGGGGGGGGGGGGGGGGCGTTGCGGGATTTAGAACAAGAGAATTCTAATGCTGGGAGGCACTTAAAATGGGAGATCGCTGCTAGCATTATGTCTGTACGAAGCCTTCGCTGCAGGCAAGCCCTGAGGTAAAGAGCCCTTAAAAATGATTGAATTGCCCCATGGGTTGTTTGGCTATCTGCACGCTATGCGCTTGGACGCTTGCGAATCAATTTGTAATTGGAATTTGCTCGTTTTTGGTGTAGAAAAAAAAATGAAAATGTACGTATAAACTGTGTGTGTTGGTTTTTCCGGGCTTAATTCGTTTCTCTTTGCCCGGAAAACAGCTGGCCAAACAAAAGTCGAATTGAAAAGTGCATTTCAATCTAAATGCCATGGAAAACAATGCGCGCAGCTTTTCAACAATACTTTCAGTGCAGTTGTATGCACACGTATTATTTAGTTTTTGTATACGCGTTCTGTGATTATAGCACCGCTGAGATGAGCTTATACAGTGAATGTATATAGCAGCAGCAGCATAATACATATTTTCATATCTGGGTTATCTGGTCCATCACAGCGAGCGTATATAGGGCGTTACTCCAACCACTATTATTTAATAAAAGAAATACACATAAAGCGGAATGTGATCTGATTTCTGGTATTTTCCCGGGCTACGTGTCCGCAATGGGAAAATCGCTCTCCTGGCACATTTTCCGACTAGTGTAACGCAACGGTGCGATAGAAGGGAAATGTTTGGATAGACCCTACGCGCCGAGGGCGAAGAAGGAAAATAAAATAGTCCAGCGACAAGTATTACTATCCATGCTATTCGCCGCAGATCATGGAAAATAGTAAACAATGGGAATATGTTAACAACTATAGATACACAAAACTATATCGAAGACAAATAAAATGAATAAAATATGACTCGCTATTCAGAACGCGATCTGGTGGGAAATGGTAATGCATTTCCAAGCGGGAAAATGCAAAGGCGTCGCTTCGCGAAAAGCGAATATATTTGGCGATCACGGTGACAGCCAGACGATGGGAGTTGGCGCTAACTTTTCGAGATAATATTTTAATTTATCAGGACGCTAAGCGATTTATAATGCGTCGCGTTGAGCGATACATTCGCAGGGCTGGACAACTTTGTGGAGCTTTCAGTGTAGGCGGAGGCGCCAAGTCGTATGAATAAAGCGTTGATATTTGAAAAAAAATTATACTGTGTTTTTTGTCAAGGTTTGTTGGTCAGGTGGAGGTGCCGGGTTGGCTTTATAAAATTATCCAATCTGATTTTCTGCCATGCTTTATTTAGCTTAGGCAGTTGTGCGTAGTTGCTCTAAGAAGGGATATTTGAAACAGGAATTTGATTGTTTCGAAGAACCTATTGCTCGAAAGTGGGAGAGGAAATTGTTTCATGCCTCAATTTTAAAAAGTAATCATTGATTTTTATGCGTGCCCCATCCAAAAGTTTTAATCTTCTATGGATCTATAAGTTTGGCAAGAAATAAAAATAAATTTACCTGGCTAATTGGACCTATGCCTGCTCGAATATAAAGTTTATTTCCGAACTTTTACCTAAAACCTAACCCAAACCAAGCTTCCCTCTCGATACACCATCTAATGTTAATCTTATAACACGAAATTCGCAAATCCTCGATGCCTTTGTCGTCTGCTACACAGTGTGTTCTCGCTCAGCATTATGCTTGTGTATTCAGATATTCCTGCTTAACGCTGGAGCCTGAAGGTGTGGAACAAACCCGACAAGCCAACGCAAGACGAGGCAACATGAGGCCTTGCCAGCAAGACGACTCGGGAAACGACCGGGTACATGCTTCCTTCTTATCTGCCGTAGATTCGTTCGCTCGAAACTTGTTGCTCGAAGACGTTAGCATCGTGCCGCTCGCGAGTCTTTCACCCAAACTGCGAATTACTTCAGGGAGTTATGCTCTAAGTATACACACTTTCCCGGCAATCCCCGCTTGCCGCGCGTCAATCTATCGTCATAGTGCGGCACGGCACACGGAGTGTGACTAGATGGCGCGGAAAGAAGCTGGTCTCTTTTCGCACGCGCTAAGGATGTGTCGCCGTCATCCGATCTCTGCTCATCAAGCCTCTTCAGAGAGGCGTGACGAGTACCAAAGCGCGACCGACAGGAAACAAAACTCGAGTTTCCTTGTGATGCAGATGCAACGTCTCCGATTATATCATATACTTGAGCGTTGCATGCACTGGAACCGGCAATCCAGATCCGACTAACGACTCGGATACACGAGTGGCGACGGGCAAGTGAAACTTTTCATCTCTTTTTACAGCCCTTAAAAATAATTTTCATAATACGTCATAGGAAAGCATATCATTAACTGACGCTGTCGCCTGGCTCCAAAGAGAAGAACAAAAAACGCCGGCGGCAATCAGACTATTTCCTCTTCGTGTCCCGCCCTCTTACTTTCTACATTTCTACGTCGTTGCGATTCACTGCCGGGTTCTTTCGCGCTCTACCTTTATACTTGATATGCCTTTCGTACGCCGTTTTTTTGTTCCGCGATCTTCAATATAGTATATACGTTTCTCATCCTCTGAGATTTTTTTTGTTTTTGCTCTCGTCTCTCTCTCTCTCTCTCTCTCTCTCTCTCTCTCTCTCTCTCTCTTTCGCGGCACAACGAAAGAATCCAATCCTTCTTCTTTTAATTATCGTTTTTTCACTCCGGTTTCATCCGTCGCATTTCGCTGCCCGTCTGCCTCCGTGGCCAGACGTCGCCGTCGACGTCGCGCCTCCAACGGATCCCCGGTGCCGATCTCCAAGGAGGCAAACGCCGTTGATGCCCTCGCCTCATCCCACCCCACCCAATGCCTGCCCCCCAACCCCGCTAACGACAGTTACAACTTAATAACAATGCCTCGCCTCACTTTGACAGTACAAAATATCCCGACACGTTTCCCGTATTGATTCTACATTTTCACGTGGGCGTCCAAAGAAACATTTCACCGAGCCGACGCGAAGAAACTTGAACACACAAGTTTCGCAGCGGCGGAATCACAAGTTAGAGGTTAGGATTTCGCTGAGGGCCAGCATCCATGGGGAGATCGTACGAGCGCACGCAAAACACTCTTAATTAATCCGGCTGCGAAACAATTCGGTGTAGCGAACGTCTTATGCACACAATCATGTAGATTAACCGCGGCAGACGCACAATGGCCGCAAGAAGAACGCGGCGACGACAACAACAACAAATTACATTTGCGTATTTTGCGAATATATACGGTCGGCCCACGACAATGTACTTGCCGGGCGTAGTCAGTGTTATTATGGCTGCGAGACGGGCGCATTGACAAGTTCAATTCGGTTCAATGTTGTCGGGGGAACGGAAACTGATTCGTCCTCCCCGTGTCTCTCTGCAGACTATGTATAGCTATATCACAAACGAACGACATGCACACAGACCATGTTTTCCATCTCTGAGAGAGATCTCAGTCCGGCCCTCTCACTCCCGCATTAAAGAGAAATGGAGCTCCGGGCCAGATAAATGCACATTGTAAAAATAGACAAATGACTTTCGTTTTTACCAAAATGCAAAACGGAGCTATTCGTAACGAATTTAATCTCGGGAAATGTTATTTAGATTAACAATTTAAAACAGAAAACACGCCATCGCGGAGGGTCGCGCTGCTTAGAAATGTCCTAGTTTTTGCGAAAGAAAGCCCGCGCCGGGCGGCGCGCTTGACTGAACGCGCGCTAGGTTTTTGCATCGGTCGGTTTCAAATCTCGGCTGAGCCCTGCGTTAAGTCTCGTGAAGAGGCGCTAATAAATGAAGGACATCAGTCAACGTGTGGTCGCAATTCTGTACGCCCGAGGAATCCGAGGAAAGAGACAAGATAGATTAGTCGAAAAACAATACATCGGCTGGCAGTAAAGACTGGCCATTAGACAGTTGAAGACGGAGCGTGCTGCTAGGTGTATAAGAACTTAGAGCTGGCCAGGCCAGCAAATAAAAATGAGTTGGCGAAGAAAAAGTATATGGTAGGGAAGAAGACGCACCGTCGAAGAAGATAATTGATGGTCGGAGAGGCGCAAGGAGGCGATATTATATTGAGGTGGGTGGCGATGGCGATGAAGAGATGGGAGATGGAGAAAGAGTGAGAGTGGGAAGCAGATAACCTGGCAACGGCAAGATGAAAAGACACGAGAGAATTTTGAGGTGCGCATTGTATTCCGTGCGACAAAATAATTGGAATTTCGGGGAAATCCTTCAAAGAGAAGCGGCAAGGTGAATCAGAGTTAATTGGGAAAGTAGCGTAGCTGTTAGCTATGTATACGTTAGCCTAGGTGAATAATGAACAATACGTCCGGAAATACATTATTGTTCGCTTTCGCGCTGCGGAAAGTTGGGCGCGAAAATGAGAGGCATCTAAGTGGAAATGGAAGTTGTAAGGGAAGATGTGAGATGGCAGGATAACGAGATGGTTTCGTTGACACAATAATGGGGTTTGTTGGGTAGTTGGCGTCTTCCCAGGGTTTCGGTGATGGAATTGTCGTGCGTTTAATTGGGGTGGGGGTTGGAGGAGTCAAAGAGCTGCCAGGTTTCATAACGGACAACGCGCCCTTGTAGTTTTCGCAATTCGTGGGGGCGGTGTGGGATATGAAATGTTATCGGTTGGCAAGGATCAAGATCGTTGATCGATTACGGGAGAATGATAATGCGCTGTGATGGTAATTGATTGGCAAGAGTCAAGAGTCAAAGGGTACGCGAGGCGACATCGTGCGATAAAAAAGAAATCTAATGAAAGTAAAAGAAGTGTGAATGGAGAAATGTAAGAAGCTGGGGGAATAAAGATGGATAAAAGAATTGGGACAAGTAAGGAGAATTTCGGAGAGCTCTGTATGAAAGCGGTTTGCAAGAGAGATGAAAATTCTCTCGCGGAGCGACATTTTCTATGAATAAAAAAAGAATCCTGAAAATATATCCGGAGGAATATGAAAACGTCCAGAACTGGCGTGCAGATTTTTAAAAAATGCGCCAGACAAAACTCATTTTTCGGCGCGTTGCGACCTGCTAGGAGAGTGGAGGTGAACGGTGTTGTAGGTATCATCGATTTTTAGTTATTGGGTTGCTGTTATTTCCTTTTTTCACTGTCAACTCCACGCGCAGGGTGCCTGGCCGAGTTTCACGCACGATTTCACCGCCCTTGGAACTTTCCGCGATTCCGGGAATTAATTTCAGACATTTTCTTGGTCAAAGAAAAAGCAGCGAGCGCCCGGCATTCATTAATGTGCTAGAGAAACAAACTTGACGATCTGCAGAATAAGAACACGCTAACGTTGCCAATGTATTCTTTTGTTAGCTGCACGTTATTTTCCCTGGAAAATGTTTTGCATATTTTTACTCCCAGCTCCTGAACTGCCCATTCCCATGGTTACGGATGAGAAAAACTTTTGTTGCTCACTAATTTTGCAGTCCACATAAAACAACGGGGCACATAAAATTTTATAACTTTGAATGAAGCTCGCTATATTCAACATCCAAAGTATTTTTCTTAACATAAAAAAATAAATAACAGAATCAGACCCTTTACTCAGAATTTATTTACAACCAAAGAAACCTAGGAGTATAATCGTTTGATTTTCTCCTCTCTATTACGTGCTTTTGCCGCAGTATCAGCCAACTAATGCAGTGTTATTCACCCCTCACCCCATCGCCCCCTATCCACCAAAACCCACCAATTTCATTCGATCCACCCAGCTACGACCGGCGCCCCGTGCAAAGCACAGCAGGGTGGCAGCCGGGACCGCCACGACGAAAGTTTAAGCGAGCACAGCTTACATCGAACGCCATTTTCAGGATTATTGGAAACAGATCAAAACCACCTTTGCCTAACACTCTTAAAACATCCCTCGACCTTTGTTAGACTCACAAGGAGGGCGCGCACACAGAGGGCAAGCCAAGAGGCCTCATGCAAACAACTTTCCTTGTCCCATCCCTGTGCAGAAACCTTCTTGGCCACGCTGGGATAACTCACATACACACACAGCCCCTAATAACAACCCTTAGCAATGATAAAACACGGCGTGGACGACACGGAACAGCGAATCGGGGGCGGCTACAGAGAGAGTTGCTCCCCGCAGAACAAGCTAATGACCCACACTTCGGTGCACAATTAATTTCGGTGAAACATTATCCGAAATATGGACGCCGTTATATTTGTCATCTAACTCACCGCAGCGTCGGCGTCGGCGTCGGCGTCGGCGTCGCATTTTCACGTAAACGAATCGGTTAGCCAATTTCGTGCGACGTTGAACAACGGCGATAAAAAAAGAGAAAATCATGCGAGGGTGTGACGAAGAAATTGAAAATGCGGGAAAAATATGGGCTCTTCCCGATTTTGCAATATGGATAACTCTCAATTATACCCCATAGAACGCAAGCAGAATATAGCTTTGCATTACACCGGGAAATAGAAATTAAATGGCTTTAGCAATCCATCCTAAAATTTGATTTCTTAAGTACTAGTACTAGCTCTAAAATTAATTATAAACCAAATTTCCAATCCCAAATATATGTCCGAACGTGCAGAGAGGCAGTGCCAAGGCATTAGGACACAAGTCGTATAAATGTGAAGTTAACTTTAACTCCGGTCGCTCGTAGAAATGAAACTTATATATAAATGATCTTCCTGAAGGGTTGATATCAACAACCAGGCTGTACGCAGACGATTGTGTCTTGTACAGGAAAATTGAAGATGTAAATGACACAACTACGCTACAAAATGATATCACTCTAATCCAAGAATGGTGTAAAACATGGCAAATGAAATTAAACATTAAGAAATGCAAGTATATGACTATTAAAAAATCAAAAAATATTGAACAGGACATAAACTATGAAATTGAAAACCATATACTGGAAAAGGTAAACTCTTTTAAATATCTTGGAGTGTACATAGACTCAAATTTGGACTGGAACATACACATAAACTATATAATAAAGAAAGCCATTAGAACCATAAACTATATGAGACGAAGTGTATGCAATACAAAAGAGGAAACCAGAAAAAGAATATACTTGGTCATGATAAGACCACTACTGGAATATGCAAGCTCTACTTGGGACCCATGTAAAGTTGGTTTGTGCAACTCAATAGAAATGGTCCAAAAAAAGGCAATACGTTTTATCAAAAACAATTACTATGATTATATGGATTTTAGCGTTACGGAAGAAATGCACAAACTCGGAATATCTTCACTTCAAAATAGAAGAAATAAACACCGTTTACTTTTGATGTACAAAATCGTCAATGGAATTGTCAAAATTGATAAAAACTTATATCTTGACCCACCTAAGTATCGATCGAGAAATGACCACTCTTTTAAGATAAATCCTATAAAGACAAAAACAAATATCTACGCAAATTCTTTTTTTCCAAAAACAATCTCTGATTGGAATAGACTGCCCCTTACAACTCATGTAATGGATAGCTTAGAAAATTTCGACCATTTCCTTGATCTTTTTTACAATTAAAGGCAATGTAAACGTTTGTTTATTTATAGTTATATATATATATATATATGTATATATATGTATATATATATATATACTATATATTTATTTATTTATTTATTTAGCTTAATTAGTTTATATGTATTTATATATGTATTAATTAATGTTCATTAGAATGTATTTTATATTAATCCAGACTCTTTTCTGTAATACCCCGCAAGGGGTCCTAGAAAAATAATAATAAAAAAAAAAAAAGCGAATTTCGGTGTGAAACAGTTTTACGAGCGCGTGCGGAAAACTCGCGGAAAAGCAAACAGTTTCCCGCGTGCGTGCGTGCGTGCGTGCGTGCGTGCGTATGGTGCGCTTTACACATTTCCACGCACAAAGTTGCGCTCATTCGCGGCAATTATCGCTGCCGCGAAGACGGTGCGTTGTGCGTTTATGCACATTGCGAGCCAGCGAATCACAGTGCTGTCTCATTCTGGCTGAAGCCACCGAAAGTTGGGGCTCTCCGCCAGAGCTAATGTCATGGGATACACAACTTGCATAGATAACACGGAGTAATCGGTGTCCCCAAACTTCGCTCACGTGGCGACTCGGATTAAAGGGCGCGTTGCCACCCTCCCCCCCCCCCCCCCCCCCCCCCCCCCCCCAATGGCGTCGGGGGTCGCAGAGCTCCCGACATGGATCTGTGTACACCGTAAGGGCTGTACTTAAATAGCTGTACCAACAAAAGGGTAGGTTTGCGGACGACGTCGCGTTTGTCATTTATCATCTGCGTGTGATGTGATTTTACCTCCCACCACGGGGTGAAAAAGAAGCCGATTGAAAAGATTTTGGGACATAATGGGCGATGGAATTTTTGTAAAGGGAAATATAAATTATTTACATCCTTTGAAGAGGACGACGTAAACATGGTCTGGTGTTGGCGTTTGAATCTCATTGGCAGCAAATAAATGCTTGAATATAAGGACAGTAATATCGAGTAATTTTAGCGTGGGTTTTTTTAATCCGTGACCCTTAACCCATAGATTTGCCATATATAAAGTTCGAACCAGTAAACTAGAAAGTATTTTCTTTCACTCGCAATTTCAAACGTACCTTATACTTATACTAAAACTAAGAAATCCTTAGCTAAGATGGGGATTTGATTATCATTCGAAGTTAAAACCAATTTGCACATACTTTTAAAGTCATAGTTTTACGAAGAGCAGGAGCTTTTGGGTTCACAAATCCAGGGCCAATTTCTTTGCAGCACACAAAGCCATACTAGTGCTCGCTGGCACCTATTGAATGTTCTTCTTTACCGAATTTATCTTCTATTTGCAGACGGTGATATATATATATATATATATATATATATATATATATATATATATATATATATATATATATATAGGGCCTGTTTATATCGCTCCTCTAGCAGAAGCTCTGATCGAATAGAAATCTTTGGGTCACTGATTCAGAAAGAGGCTGTATTAAAGATGCTGCCCTTGTAGTGAATGTGTTGTGTATGTGTGAGGGTGTATGAGTGTGTGTGTGTGTGGATCGAATATCTTACAATTGGAAACCAGATATTAAATCTGAAAAATTCTCCCAAAAGAAATCGACGTTTCTCAGATGAAACCAATCATCTTGGGGGTGCTTTAATCAATAGCGCGTATATCAGAGATATCGCGTTCATGAATAATACAACCTAACAACTGCTTTGTTCGGGAAGTTTTTTTCAGAAAGACATGCAGTATCCGTTTTCATCGCCAGGAAAAGCGAAAAGAAATTGTTTTTATAATGTGCTAACCACCCACCGATACAAAGCTGCTAGACACCAATATGTGATACTCGGTTTTTCAACGCTGTGAAGAAAACCACGCTGTAAAAAATAGAACGAAGAACCTCGAGAAACTTTTCAAATAGAAACCACTTCTCCTTTTGCAGCCGCAGCCTCTAGCCACGTTAAATTATTTAATTTCATTGTCTGCTAAGTAATTTGGCCAACAACTCCGCCACGCTGCTCTCACGATACAATCCCGGCCACCTAATCACTTTCTAAGTATGATTGAGTGTGTAAATGAGTACTCCAGCGGCCAGGGTCAGTCAGCAGCATCACGATCACCATCAGCAGCAACACCCAACAACAGTAGCGCCATAACATCTTGACGAACTTCCCACCCACCATGCCCAATGATGTATCTATCTACTCAAACTAGCGTGTGCGAAAGTATCGCCCACCATGCCACTCACCCACCGAGTCGGCCTAGCTCTCTTGGCCGAAATAAAACGTATATTTCGTTAGTTTATCATCGTTTGCCGGTGGGTTTTAGTTCATCCCAGGGGATCATTCAATCCTCCGTGGCGGCGGCGGTGGCGGCATCGACTGCAGTAGCAAACTCCCATCAAAACAGGGGGCCTACCGCAGTAACCGCCGACATTATGCACAAAGAGCATACGTTAGATGATCTCCGGCAAGGAATTCACGAGGAATTGCTCATTTCATCCATCATATAATAGTTATACAAACTGTTACTGAGCCCCGTTGCGCTATATGCATCAACTCGAACGTAACGCATACAGCGAGGGCAAAGCTTTTCGCCTTGTTGCGGGTAGATCTAATATCAGCGTTTGCATATATCCGGGGGAGCTGGAATCGTTTCATATAATATATTATATAAGCGCGCGCGTAACGTATATTTTCTATAAATCTCGGCAGACCCTCAAAAACTGCCCCGTCGGCTAAATCCAATAACACAGGGATTAAACTTGGCCCAGAACGAGCCGCTGGCGAAACCAAGGACCGGAGAAAACGCGGGTTTTCTTTCGGATGGTCTTGCGAGATGAGCGTGGCCATACGAGATGGCGAATCTGAATTTCATGCGCGTGGAATAATTGATTTTAAATGAGCAATTACAAGTGGTTTTCCAGCGTCGGTGTTTCCAGTAGTGTATATGTGTGTGTATACGCGGGATTGGAAAATGGAAGCTGAACTTTTCGTCGACCACGTCGAGAGTTTCCAGTTGTCGTATTACGGGTGACAAAGGGAAAATACGTATACTCTTTGTGTTTTCCCGACCAGTGATTTCCTTGTTTATTGGCACACAGTGTGTTTCGTTGGCGAATTTAGTTGGTATACGCCGAGAAATAAATGGAAACATATCAACGGATATGCTTTATGCCATTTGTGCTTTCAATGCTGCAATGCTTGTCGATTTAAATCTCCAAACCTGGAGCACTTTGCGTATCCATTTCAATACGGAAAACAAAGTTTATTTAGTACAGCGTGAATTTTTTTGGCGAATACTGGAAACTGGCGCTGCAAATCCTAACAGAATGGCAGAGAAAATGCTTGGTTTAGTTTTCGAAACTCAAGCACGATGTCATCCTGCCTCTCAAACTTTTGACGATCAATAAAATAAGTATAGGCGAAGCATATAGACCCACCTTGTTTATATATATATATATATATATGTCTCAACAGTAATTTTGTAGAGAACATTGACAAAAGGTATATTATGAAGTTCAAACAACCCTTCTCGAAAATATACCTATTGTGATATTTTTCTTGGTTAAATATTCAAACCATGATCAAGAGGAAAAATAAACCGAAATGCTGTATTTTTAATGAGTGTCTTTCCCCTGGAGCGTCTAAAATAAAATGAATTAGTAAAAATATGACAGGAAAACAGTGAAGAGTCAGACCAGAAAACACGGCAAGAAAAATATGTCTGGATATTTCGCTGGAAATGAAAATGCCTTGGTTAAAAATCACAACTACCTACGAAGCTATCGTATACCTAATTGTTTTCTTTCACAGTTTGAAGCTATAAAAATGTTGTCCTATTTACTATTTATATTTTAAGAGAATGTATATTTGTGCACGGCATTAAAAACTCAGCATTATATAAGTAAAGTTCTAATAAAAAATCCAGCTTTTAATACAATTGAGGAAATTGAACTCTTATTACAAAATCCACGCCATCTATAAATAACAGAACTGAAATTAACTAAAGAACCAAAGAAAATGGAACGAAAGGAGAATGAAATGAACATCAGCTTTTGGTATTCTATAAGCTGCGTGGAGCAATACCGTTTCACACAGTTCGCAGTGTTCTAATAATCGATAATCAATACTATCATCAAATTATAAGCCTACAATACTTGAAAAAAAATATATGAAATCCACAATATGACCCAACCATTCAGAAAAGCTTATAAGCATCATGAGTTGATAATAGAAAGATTCTACCCAAATTTACCCCGGTTTGAACTCAGGAAAATATTATAATCGCTATTTATAAGCAAGTACTTTTGGAATGGGTACCTAAACTACTGGCCTATGTGTACACATCATTTATTACTGTTATTGTTCTATTGTTGACATCATGTATGGGACACAAATCAAAGTCAAGGCTTAAAATGTTGTCAAGGATTCGAACAGTTATTATCTACCGTCAATATTTACCTTAGCATTATCTTAATGGCTACGAATTGTGTATATGCACGTACATAACCGACATAATATGCACGATACAATAAAAAAATAAAAAATACTAAAACTCAAAATCGAGGATGCTCGAAAACCTGCTCGCAAACGCTCCACCCGACCAATCATCGACAACAACTAATGCTGTCAAGTGTTTATCGTCGGCAACATAAAAGCCAAAGCACTTTTTAATTTGCAGCTAATTCACGATCGATTAGTCGCGTACAAAACGCGAGTGTTGTGCATCGCCCTCCCCCTCACACACCCCGATCGCATCCGCGTTCCCGAAGAGAAAAGCGGCGACTCGATGACAGAGAAGCGGCCTGAGCATTTTCATTTTACGATCACAAAGTGTTAATTCCCGGCTACAAATTGAGCCGGTCGCGATGACAGCGAACAACGCAATTTCCACGCCCATCGCTGATCATTGGCACAGCTTTTTTTTTTATCAACAAGGGAATTAACAGTGAAGTCATAAACTATAGGGGTGTGTGTTCTTTTTTAGTGTGGTTATTTTTTTATTTTTTTTGTTCGGTGAAATGCAAATCCAAACTGGCGAACACCCCCTCTGGAGCAATTATGATCGAGGGTGTAAAGTTTCGCGGACGTTGCCAACTACAATCTAGGTCGAATTCGCTAATAGTTTTTCATTAAGTTACGTCCCATAGGAATTATTGAGCTACCCCCCATTCTTGGCTCTAATTTAAACCTATTTTCACTTAGTAACTGCACGGCTGCTTTAATGAAAACGAACAAAACTGCATTATGCTAATGCGCGGTGGCGAAATTTATTACAAAACAAGCACACACTATTCCAGCGAATCGCGGCCATGGCGGCTTAGCAAACAGCTGTTCTTAGTCGTGAAAAGTTTTCTTAGCAAACTGGTTGCCCGACCACCGGGATGAGTGTCAAATTGTCAAAGCATCAGTGCAGAACGGCGTCAAGAGGCCACACGGGCTTACAGCGGGGGAGCATTCTGCAAAGATGCAGCCTCTTCAAGGACCCGCAGCGAGCTAGCTAGAGCAGGAGCTTGTCAGAGCGGCGAGGCTTTCTAATCCGGGCGCGTTGGGTGGGTGGGTGGGTGGGTTTTAGCAAGGCAAGGTCCAAGTTACAGCCATCCCTCTAGACTATAGCAAAGTGACCTCGTTTACGTTGGATCTCTCTTTGATTGTTGCTGGGGGGGTTGCGGTCGCGGGGGGGATGGCGGGGGGGTTTATTGCATTGCTTTTTATTGTCTTTAATTGAAATGGAAAACTAGTTTTATTTGCTATGTTCTGCGGTGGTCCGTGTCTGATGGTGCGATCGATATATCGTTTAGGTTTAGATTTAAGTATTAATTAATTCACTTTAGTCACTATAGTACTTTAGTTTAGTCACTTTAGCAGTAGCATTGCTTTGTTGTTTATCGCGACGAGGCATCTGAATGGATACGAAGACACTGAATAATATTCTGAAACGAGGTCTTTTAGAATTAAAGGCAATTTCCTCGCATGGCTTTTCATGGTGTGGGGGAAGTAATGCTTCCGTTAGTTAAAACGCTGCGAAATTCGCGTGATGGCTTTGCGAGCCACTTGTCCTTCCTTGGCCAAAAGTCGCTGCTATATTCGAATTTCTTGTGACATCTTCTATTTGCCAGTTGACTATTCACATTTTCGTGGGTGGTTTCCGAGAAGTAGAGTTACTTTTTTGCTTGGATCACGGATGTGTGTTAAGTTTCCGCCGACGCCGGTTCGACACCCGAGAATTCTCATAATTCGCACTGCGAATTACGCAGGCGATAAAAAGCCGCCGAGCGAACTGAACGCCGCTCGCACCCGAAAGTTTTCCCCATCGGTGCGAATAAGAAGTCAGCAAAGTCTCCACGTGCGAAAATATTATGTATTTATGCATACGATTAAAATCATCATCCCTCCTCTGGGATTCTGATGAAAATGTTGACTTGGAAAACCTTCCTCAGCCGCGACCTTTTCCAATGTGAGACTCACGCTCGGCGTTTAAATATGCCATTCTCCCTTAGCTCGCCATGAATGGCTTAATCTAGAATTAGAATCTAGAGAGATTTTTCGTCTCCAGCGTAGAGCAAGCCACGTAGCCGCGTTCTCCTCCAAGACACCGATATGATTTTCTTGAGCCACCGTATAGACAATCTCGTACATGGCTGTGTGGTACAGACGAAGCTGTAGCGCATGGGAAGCTGGAGTGATCTAATTCTTTCTGGCTGCCTTGCTACATATTATTCTTGAAGCATACGCTAACGAAGATTAACGAGATAGGCGAGCGCGGTGCAGGCGGGAATGTAGCTTTCTCGTTGCCAGTGGATGCTGGAGGCAGGAGGCTGGAGAGTGTAGTAGACGTTACACCGACCCGAAAAGGAAGGGCACTCGAGACAGCCGCGCCGAGAAGAGGGAAATGGGGGGAAAACGCCACTTCCACGGTGATACCGCGAAGGCGGCAGCGTACACATTTTTATACTTGTGTATCTCTCGACAGTAACGCGCGAATTTTATTGCAATTTATGAGTGGATATGATGTTATTTTCCAGTGTGATGAATGAAAAGAAACTGTGACCGAATATAAAAAATGAAAAGACACAGTACTTGGTTATGCTGTAACGTGATGTTGATGACACAGTTATACGGCTAACGGCTAACGGCGTATAGTATACGCCTTTTAAGTTACGAAATGGTGGGAATTCACTTCGTTTGCATATATTGAGGCTGATAATTCTATTCCGTGCAATTGTTTGCACAAGCCACATCGAGTTTATGTAAAAGTGTAGAGTCATGGCAAATAATACAGAAGTGTTGTTGCAAGTGTCCTCATTTCAAACGGTATAAATAGGGGAGTCGTTTCGTTCAAGTGTATAGCGTAGACTTTTGTCAAGCAACTTGAATTCTTTTCCAGCCATTTTCCCAATGCGCTTTCACCGGGTCCCTCGAGCACAGAGGGTGAGGAAAAAAAACTTTTGTCATCTTGTTTTCTTAAGTACTTGCTCTCTTAAACTAGCAGGTGGTAGCTAGTGCTGTACGAGGTTAACCAATCAAACGTCGACGCCGACGCCGACGCCGCGACGCCGTCGAAAATCTCGTGGCGTCGAGTCGCAAGATCTGCAAAGTGCTCAACCCTACCACGGATTGAAAAAAAAACAAATGCTGAGTTTGGTTGTTCTTTTCTTCGAGCTAGATGGGATGGAAAATCTCACGAGCGCCTTTTTGCACTCTTGTCTCGACCGGCGATGTTAAATCTGTTTTCCCCGGGTTGTCACTAACAGTTTTAACCCAATTTCATCGTCGATTGGAAATCTAATCAATCGATATCGCAGCATGCCACCCCGTTGCCGGTGGCGATTGAAACAAGAGCGCTCCGATAGTTTATCAAAGTTTATTAGAAAAAACTAAATTACACTCAATGAACTGTCATCGCGATGTCGCGTATTTAGCGAGCGATTGGTCGCCAACAAGGTCGTGGTAAATATCACACAGACAGAATTGAATTTTCCGTGAAAAGTTGCCGCGCGAAAAGATTTAGTGGCTGCCAGGAAATGAATCGAATTCATCTCTTCATCGACGCGTCGCTTCTTTTTGAAAAACGTGCGGAAACTTTGAAAACTTACAAAACCCCGACAAGGTTTTTTACGGTTTATTAATCTGTCAGTTTTGGAGAGTGACTTTAACCTCGTTCCACTCTGGCTCTACCCGTTTCGAATCATTTTTCATAGACACACACACACACACACACAGTGGAAAACACGTCACCCAAAGAAAAGCGATCGTGAAATGGGCCCATCATCAGATATTTCGCCAGCATTTTTAGGGTCAAATGATCCTCGATTTTAAATTTACTGCCTCACGGAATTCTGTGGACGAACAATATTTCCCTGCACGTGTGTATGTGTGTGTGTGTGTTTGTGTGCGATGGGTTGTCGAAAGGGGGGGGAGGGGTGGCGACGACGCTGAGGGTGGCTGCTCTACTTTATTATGTTCGTTACATTTTCCTCACGTTTCCCGCGTGCACGCTTTTCCTTGCTCTTTTTCTAAGAGTTAGTGTTCAAAAACCGTGCGCCGCCTTCGCGAATAGCGACAAACAAAAAGTATTAACCCAAAAATATCTTTCATTATTTTCAGAGACAGTATCGTGTCGTTGTTTTTTATTTCAAAAACGACACGCAAAAAACGGTTAGTGCACGAAAAAGAAATCTCAATATTCTCACGGCCAACTGTTGAAAGTCTACTTGGTTTTCAAATCGTGTGGCTAAACATTGAATTCAATCCCACATCAACCCCCTATCGCAAGGGTTGCACGTTGGTAGTCGGTTACATAGAAATGCCGCGCACGCCCCATAAGTCCCCGCAACGCACGAACACTATGTACCTAATAAGCAACGGCTTCATCACTAGGTTTATTTCAATTAATCATTTGTATTTGGCTCAATTATGACACGCAAATAACCGGCATGAATTATTAGCTTGTTACTTATGCATAACCCGGCAACGAGGCACCAGCAGGGTGATCGATAACACCTCCACCTCCAATCAGACATGACCAGCACGATAATTCGGATACACAGAATTACCGCCGACAACGCGGATGCACTTCCGGCGATGCACGGCGAGACTGAAATTGACACGACCCCAACGCTACTTTTATTCAAGCCAGTAATGCGCTATGATCTCTGATATTTCACCTGTTTAAACTCTGACAGACCACCGGTGGGATGTTGCTAACTAGCTGTCATTGCTAATTGGGGTCGGTAAAATTCAGTCTCTTGGCTTTAATCTCAACTATCTTGCTATCCAAGCCGATGATCCCAAGCCACCTACTTCGTTGAAGACTGAGAATCGCATAATATCATCTTTATCGGCTATTTTGGCCGGTAAGGCCCGTCAACAGCAACAGTAACAGCAACAGCATCAGCAACAGGCTACAGGCTACAGCAACAAAAATGGAAAAGGGTATTTGTCCAGCGTAAATAAGTGCTTCGTCAATCTGTATACAAGAGAAATAATGATGTTTCTTTCAATATTCGAGGGGCGCGCGTCTTGAACGTTCTGAAAGCTTTTCCTCTGCCTATACAGCAGCTTATCCCCGTTTTTTCCCGTCGCTGCCTTTTAAGCGGGGTCAAATGTCACTAAGACGTTCAAGATTTCATTTTGTTTAATTTTGCTTGCCTTCCATTTTGCAAAACACAGTCGCGCGGAGACAGCGCGAGGTGTAGCACGTGATCCCATTCGAGACGTGCAGTCCGGGAAAGCGAAAGGCCGAAAACATTTCCCCGTTCGCGCGGCGCGCGCTTTTCATTTTCCCACGAACACGAACTATTTTCCGTCGATTTCGCAAATCATGATTTATGTGCGCCGAGCGTCGCGGCTTACCGTCAACATTCGCAGCCGGCATGCGAATCGCCGGCATTCGCGCCGAAGATAACTGCAGCTTTTCCTACCAGAGAATGCGGCGCTTTTCTCGACGAGGCTGCTGAAGAAAACTTAATAGATCGGCCACCATCAATCGCTGCTACCACGGCGAGATAGTTTGGCACGAAAGGAAAAAAAAACACGTTCTTAAAATTCATGTTTTCAGCCCCTGACGGTAGCGAGTCAACTTTTTGTTCCGTCTTTTGACTTATTCCTGCATTAATATATTCGTCACGTCCAAAGGAAAACCAAAGTAGCACAAAGTTAAAAATTCAATTTCATATATAAGTATATAGCACACCCTGGCTGGCGCTTGCTAGAGACACTGCAATTGCAAAATGTCTGCCAGTGAAGTATACATGCGCCAGGAGGGAAGATCCAGCTTGAACTTCTGGATTCGCGCTCGAAACTATGCTGCTAAGCGCCAAGCGGGCATCTTTCAGCACGACGGAGTGACACATTTCGTGAAATTCTCATGAGAGATTCGCGTGACGTCGCTCAGGCAATGTCTGCAGATTTATTAACGAGGCTTAAATAAATAACGGTGTCGCTCGTAATCACACTTCTTTATACGTAAGAAAATGATCAACACTTACAAAACCGGTGCCTTGCTTTTGTGACGCAACGTATTAGGTGTATCATTTAAATATCGATGTATTATAGGGTCGACTAATAGAAAGGTATCGGAACTTGCTCTAAAAGCGCCATTTTGCGAAACATGGATTTATCATTAAAGCAATTAAAGCCAATCAGAGATAAAATCATCAATCGAATTTATGCCACGTCAATGTCATAAGCTCACTTGATTGATTAGCATTTATGAGCTCGATGCATTCCCGAAATCACCAAATATGCGTTTTTTAGCAGGTGATAACCAGACGACGCTTTTATGAAATTATTTACACTAATTTTGTAAGATTATTTTAAAAGCCTCTCATCTGGGTGGCGAGTCTCGACGGGAACGAAAATTTTCGTTTTACAACAATTGAATCTCGTAAACGGTTTTGAAATTACGAGTTTGCGAGTCTTGACAGATTACGAAGTTCACTCTCTCGTGCACGAGAATTTCCGTTAGACGAGTCTTTGCGCACGACAATCTTGCGATTATTGGTCGAATCGGCAAGACTCGTAATTTGCTAGCCAATAAAAAGCGAGAAAGGAAGCGGCCACATTGAAAATCAGAGAGATACGATGTTATTTTGTTTTCAAATTTGTTTGAAAATGACAGCTAGAAATTACAAAAAGTGAGCAAAAATGAGTTTGTTCAATTTGGTTCAATTCATAGAAGAAATCCTCAAGGATTCAAGCTAAACTTACGTCTGGGTTTACCAGCATAACCCAGGGTAGGCTGTGTGAGGAACCAGCAGCTACAAAAACAGAGACACATTGGAAACGGGAAAGGATTCTTTCCTGCTACTGTCAAATACATCAAAATTTTCATGGTGTATTAAAGGAATATAATAATTTAATATGTACACAGCCTGACACTTCATTGTTTGTTATCTAATTCTTTCAAATTCTTTCAGTCGTAGGAATTGATCTCAAAGTAGAGGTAAGCTATGTGATACGATACATCTTTATGCTTCGAAAGCTCATGGCAAAAGCGACTTTTCTTTGGCTATAAACTCGTGGTGCTCTATTTCGTCTTATTTCTTCAGTCTCCATCTCGGCCAAAACTAGAAATATTTCGTGAATGTCATCCACGTCCAATAAGAGGTTATAATGTCAAATTATCGTCAACGAAAACGAAACTCGTGAACAAAACAGCTGGTGAGAATTCTCGTTCGTTAAAACACGAGATAATCCGTACACGATTTTTCGAGACTCTCAAACCGTAAAATTTGGACGAGAATTCTCGAAAACGAGAATTATCGTGAACGGAAATCTGTCGAGACTCGGCACCCTGAAACGAGAGTATAAACGCGTAGGCTTAGGCGAAATTTTCGATAACATTTTTTTAAATTACATGGTGGTCTACTTGTATAACACTTATACCATCTGTACATCTTACAGCCCCAGGGATAACGAACTATTTCAATATTTTCTCATATTCCCATTCAGAATTTTGAGCTCAAAAAAGACCATGTTGATTTTTTCATCAATGTTAATTTTCAGATTATTTTCTATATAAACAGAAATAAGTTAAGAAATCGAATAAAACAACAAAGTGAATTTTCTTCATGATTGACTGATTATTTTAGAAAACTTTTGCGACATGAGTGTAGCGATAGTATTGGTGCCACTCTGACATAACTAAAAATATTGCGATTATTCGCTCATGGTCTAACAGTCTTTCAAATTAAGATATAACTTGGGAGATAATTATAACAGCGATGAATATTTATACCCCTGTTAGTTTCCGTTACCAAGTATAACTTAAATTAAACATGAATGCATAATAATGGAAATGGGTACGAGTGTCAGTGCGCAAGTAAATTCTGGGAGGGAAAGCATTTTCATGCTTACCCAGGCCAAGTAACCATGTGGTAATAAGTAAATTACCCTCGCCACGTGAAACAAGCGCTTCGTCGGGTATTGTCTGACGTCCACCCATAAACCTGCTCGTTTCACTTAGAGAGCAGCGATTCGTGAAGAGTGGTCATCTCCACGGTGGGACGCCACATTGGCTCCATTCTAACTGCCAAAAGCGTTGATGCTATGTTCACCATAGAGACTAAAAAACTGTGCAGCTTTGATAGCCAGAGAGTGGACGAATCCACGCATGGACGCCTTGCTCGGCACAAGACTGACTGTCAAGCTGAACAGATATAATAGCCAGAGAGTGGCTGACTTGAAGCTTGGATACCATACTATGTTTGCAATTAAAAGCTTGCAGCCAATGCTGAAGGCTATCAAAGAAAGACGTTCACACGCGTGCTCGGTTATCAACACTTTTTTCAACACGTTCTCTTATCAGAAATCTTTCCATCTTTACTGAAAGCCCTGTAAAGTCTGCTGCTGCAAGCGAGGTAAACAACTGCAAACAAAGAATGTCTGCCTATTGCCTAAGCGTGGTCGCTATTTGGCACACGGAGTTTTTTTTAAGTCCTAAAGGAATTTTCCATGCATGCACCATGTTAACAACAGAGTATTTTACTAGGCCCCGGCTCGGGAGTGGAGCGAGTTTTGGACAATGATGCAGTGAAATTGGACTCGAAAAAACTTTCGCTGTTCACTTCTTCGCAAAACGCGCTGAGAAGACAATTAAACAAGTTAACGCGGTCTCAATCATTGGCGAATATTTTAACTTTATACTTCCTCGGTGGCTCTTTCCGGACAAAACGACGATTAAGTAGTAAAGTTTTAAGTTAGTTTACAAACTCGGAGATATTATTTATTGACGAGATAAATTATTTATCCCATCAGTGGCTTGTAAAACTTTCTACTTTTGTAAATAACCAATTAATCAAAGTCTTTAAATGTTTCGGGGCGTCGAAGAAAATTCGTTCTGATAAATTATTGCGCCTGATTTTCCCCGGGCAAAGATTCACTCGTTTGCCCAGTGGTGCTAAATATCAGCCACTTTTGCGGTCTTGGAAATTCACCAAAAAAGGCAAACAGAACGCTCAGTTTATCGCCAAAGCTTTAAAACTGTTCAATATCTTATGTTATTACACGACTACAACAGAGAGAAAATCGGGGAAGCGATATTCGCAAAGACACATTCGCCTCTCTCTCTTGAGTCTTGACTTTGTTAAAATCACGCCCAGCGAATATCGGTTAAATAGCCTCGAGCCGTGTCGCGTGTTTCTTTGCTTACACCGTTGCATTCATCGCGAAGATGAAACTGATATTTATCAAGAGAAGAAAACCATGGGCTCGGCACCAGGCTGCGATGAGAGGTAGCTAGAACCTCATCCCTCAACCAGCTCCAAATGAATGACTGCACCCCTCTACATACAAAACGGGGCCCCGAAACATCTATCTAGCTGTCTTATTTCGCAAGGCATACAATTAACTCTGAGTTCTCTTTCCCTCCTAAGCAGAAAACTGCGTTCGCAGTTGCGTGGGTTATAAACGCATGTGCCACGGCGCTAGAATTCAGTAGAAATTGCTGCTAGTTTAGATGAAAATCTAGTTAATGCTATCAACGGCATTAAGAAGAAGAAAAACCTTAAGGGAATTAAGCTGGCTGAATTTGTAGCGTATAATCTATTGCGGTAAGCGCATAAGAAAATTAGTGTCCATAGCTTTATCGTACTACCTACCTATAAACTAGTGTATTTATAGTTGAGAAGTGAGTGCAAAGAAATTCTCGAACTTGTATCGTATGGAAAGAAGCATAACAGTAATGACTCTAGGTGTGTTTTTTTCGTAAGCTGTTAAATCGAGTAAAAACAAGAATCCTTGTACATTGCCAAATATTTGCGGGTGGTGTAATGTTCTATTCTATATGCTAATGCGATGCAAATATTGTCCCTAATCGCAGCGGGCCTCTAGTCTGTATACCACGTGTAACATCGCACGAAGAGAATTCACGAAATGATTGATGTCAAACGACGCATTACTGCCGCAAGCTGCGTAAAAAATGTGTTTAAAATTTGTCACATTTGTACACCTCTAGGCGATGTGTTTTTTCTGGGGTCAAGATTCAAAATGAGTTTTTTCAGTACAAATTGCATACTTTAAATTGTGGTCTATATTACAGTGTCCCACAAAATGCATTTAACGCATTTCAAAAAACAAGTACTCATTTTGGTCGGTATTAGCTTGTTGACAAATGATGCCCACATCTTTGCAAAATAATAGAGCTTTGATAAGAACATAATATCTCTTCGGCGAGAATTTTAGTGTTTCTAGATTAGATCAGTGGCTCTTTGCAGCAGCCCTGTTCAGTGTAATACTCTCCACCTAATCTCTTAGCCATGCCTCTCTAGCTCCACGACATTATCTCAAGTTCCTTCCAGGAGAAAATTACATAAAAAGTCACTTGCGCAAAAAGCACGCGAGCAATTCAAGCCCGTTGCACTTGAATTATATAAAAATCAACAATCCCTCTCCAACTCTAATCCATCCGAAGCATGTATGTAGGTTAAGCTTCAATCGCAGAACGAGAAAAATGCATTACACATACTCGTTGTGAAGAGCTAAGTAAAGATCGTTTCACGCTTGACAGCTAACCTACTGGATTACACTATACATCTATTGACTCCATCATCCAAGCTACATCTCACGAGCAGGACAGCAGCATCCACCCCGAGGTCTGCATGCAACGCAGACAGCACGAACATAGACAAAGATACTGCTTAGCCGTTATCCTACATTTTCCCCAGCCCGTTTGATGGATAGTATGTAAAGTATTCATGAATGAGATGGATACTACTCCCAAATAGAGTGCCGCGTCGATATTATCAAAATGCTATTCTGTTCTCGACGAAATTATAATACGTTTTCAATGCGCATATGAAACATGGATTCGGTATCGCTCTATAGCTAAACAATTGCTTATAGATTTCCTATTAGGCCATCGCATTGTGTTCGTAGAGACCCAACCTACGTAACACACACCCAGATTGTGTCTTCGAGAATCTTACATCTTCATTCTCATATCTGTTTGTATTTTATATAACAATTCCTACGCATGGGCCATGCGAAATTCCCTTCTCTTATAGCTGCGTCCCTGGGGAAGGAAATATGGGCCATGAATCAAAACCACAAAGCAGGCTCCGACGGAGACAAAAATAGCGGCTCGAGCTAGAGGGATGTCGTCGTCGTATAACTCGACGCTAGACGTTCTAGCGTTCTAGCGGCTGTCTTATCCGGGCTTTCTCATACGACGTTTCATTAGGCGGATGTACGTACGCATTTTAAAAAGGAAATTTCATCCGAGAGTTTTTCAGAATTTCCTAGCTGCGTATTGAAATACGAGTTTTGGGGCTCGCTCTGTTTTAATTCGGGCTCTGAATTAATTCGACTTCGAGTTCAAGTGGATGTGGTATGTAAAATCTCATGGCAAAGGTCACGGGGAAATGTATTTGTTTCCGATGGTTCTGAGCCCTTTGTAAGCTTGAGTAGTAAAAATAAAATAAGATAGTTAAATTTTAAATAGGATGCAAATTAAATAAATTGATAATGCTAATGGGGCGCAAGGGTAGATTATATACAACTTTTATGTGTCGTTGAACGATTAAACCTAAATGGCAGATACTCCTTTTCTTTTTCCATTTTATTTCACTTTCTGTCTTGCTTCCACAAATCACAAGACGTTCAATAATTGAAGAATGTATCTTATTCGCCGTAATTTCGGTAAATAAGTGGAAGCACCCATAATGCAACGTAACTCTACGTTCCTGAAACGTACAATTTAGCATATTTTCGCAAAGTTTCCCTCGCTGAAAGTAAAGGCATCTCCTTTTTAGAACATGTAATAATATGAAAAATCATTTTTAATACGCCTATTGTGTTTATACGTGAGCTGTTTTCAAGAAGCATTTTAAGCTGTGGAAACAGATTTCTAGCAACTTTAACGTGCAAACTTTTTCAGCGACGAGTATAAAATAATTTGAAAGTATACTCGAGATCTTGTCTAATATCAGTTCCTTTTTTGTTTGTTTAAATATTGCAGTTTGGCACAAAAAGTTTATGCAATAATACATCACGAGAAATATCAGGAATCTACTGCAGATTTTTGAAACCACGAACTCGTTTCTAAAGCTGAATGGCGTCTTCTGCACTGTTGATTTAGGCAACACAACATGTTTTGTGCTCATGGAAATTTGTTTTCTATATCCATAAAACCAGGCTGATGAATTTCCACCACGCAAAAACCAGCAGCTGTTCCCGTGAAAACGCTGGCACACATTAAACAACCCTTAATCACCACCCGTAGCATTAATAGCGTAACACGATGCCAGCAAATACATATCAAAACTGATTACTAACATTGAAATTATCTCACAATCACAAAAAAAACAAAGCGTTGAGACCTGAGCACGTTCCAAACAGAACCTCGCTTGCAAAATAAACCACCGACCGCCACGAAGCGAATGAGGTGACAAAAGTCAACCCGCGACACTGTCTTAACCGTACCCGGAAATGGGCAAACGTCTGCCATTAATCGTCCAGGGCACGAGCAGCCGGGCATGGGAAATGCATCGCAGGACGCCAGGAATGCACAATCGGCCACAAACCATCAGGATGCACGCGCGAACGCCAACGCTGACCTGAATGTACAGCGGCCATACACCGTGACGCTAGACTTGTGTTCAAGAATTTGTGCAAGGCAGCCACAGGGTCGCGGGGTTGAAGTTAAGGAATGCCGAGTGCCGACGCGCCGGTGTCTATGAGGAGACGGTAAGAAGGCCGCAAAACGGGCGCAAGTAGCACCTCAGGGAAATTGCCGAGACGTGCTTCATGTTAGGCGACGGGGTGGGTGCCTGCTGTTCACTGCATGTGGTAAAAGGATGTGTGATATGGAAAAAGTTGCAATTTTTCCTGCTAGCCGCGCTGTGCCATGGTCTGTGTGGAGCGTGATGCAGCAACGAGTTTTGTCGTTAGATTGTGTTGGGAAATGTCCACGACGTAGGAAAATTGTGTCTCACGACCAAGCTGCAGTGTTATATGATATTCTAATTTATGTAAAATGTGATGCGAAATAAGAGGATAAATCCTATATACGCCGGGAGTAGCAGGTAACATTTCGCTGTTTTTTCATTTTCGCTGAGTAGAAATTTCTGTAGAAAAATAAAGATAAAGCCACGGGTTTTTTTTCGTCTTCACAAAGAAACATGTCAGAGATCACTTTTCATGAGATGAAAAATGAAACCCAATCCCCTTCACAAATTGTCTGCCACGCGATGGCACTGCACACGCCCTCGATTTCCACATCCAAACAAGAATTTCCCATGCATAACTAACAGAAAATTACACGAACTTTGGCTACTTTCGAACCGCGAAACTTGTTCTAGTTACACGTCCAAGTAGGAACAAATGTACTTTATGTCCAAGTACATCCCAAACTGCATCACAGCACTACACTCTCATGTATGCCGCCGTTATTTACGACATCGGGGACACAGTGCGCGGCAAAATCTGAACGGCCACTCCTGTCTGTCGGCCATCTGCCGGCGTCTCGGCGCTAACCTCAAGAGAACCGACCTCCGCGCACCGATGAATTATTAACATTTCTTGCACAGACACACGCGAGTAATGCCCGCCTTGGTGTGATGTCTTGGTGTGATACCTTGGTGTGATACCTTGGTGTGATACCTTGGTGTGATACCTTGGTGTGTGCTCAGCCAGTCTATGGAGCTGTATAGGTCAAAGAACGGGGAGATCGCGAGGGCGTACGACGACCGCAGCGCGAAGAAATTACCTGTCTCATGGTAAAACGTCTCACACTCTCTCCCTCTGTTAGCAGCAGAGAAAGGGTTCCCTTTTGAAACTGACAAAAAAATTTATTTTTGAAAAATTAAAGTTTAAAACAGAGGAAATAAATGTCTTGTCATTGGTTCATGATTTACTGCAGATACCGTAGTTTTTTTTCTAATAGCATTCACGTAGCATTCAGAAAAAACGTTTTAACTGGGTTATTGAACAATAATCTTGGTATGCAAAAGCTATTAATTCTTAAGTTAGGTAGCTTTGCATTCAATAAGCCAGTTAAATAGCTTTTCTGAAATACCATCGTTTAATTTCATCGCTAAGGCAAGAAAGATCTAAAACATCATGGAATATGCGTCGTCTGCCATTTACATATTCTGGCTGCATTGCGCGCCACTGTCCGGGATTTCTATCTTATCAGGCCGATTAATAACCAGATCAACCAATCAGATCGATCAACCAGCAGGATCGAGTTGAAAGTCTGCTTTTTTAATACACCCCTTCACTTAACCAACTCAATTGTCAGAGTCTTTTGTTAGCAGCTAGTTGAAAAAAACAGCCAGCTTCACAGCTCGTATTTCTCTTTACAATCCTTATTATCACGTCCAGTTTATGTGGCTATGCGTACATAATATGAGACGCAAAAGAGCACGCGTAAATGATCTCTGAGCCCCACCTACTTCGTCTGCATGCGTACGTAAAAATAGCTTTGAAAATCGTGGACGCACGAGGGTAGCGAACGCAAACGCGTGCAGCCTGTGTCCGCCCATGCTAACACCATTGTCATACCACTCGGACACCGAACAAAACATCCTCCCCTGACACCCCCTTGCCCACCCACACAATGCTCACTTCTCACTTGCTCATTTCGCCAGTCCACACATACGAAAAACAAAAAAAAACATCGAAATAATAGGCCGAGAAACGTGCGTGACCCTTTTCTAGATTTTCAAACCAACTCGTGCGTATCCAGTGTGTTGTGTAGTGTAAGCCGTAGTCTTGTGATTGGATTGCAGCGAACGAAGACAATAAAGAATTCAACCTTTGCGGTCGACCCCGTATCTGTCGCTCGTGTGGTTGTCACCGTGGTTGTGGTAGCAAACCACTGTGAAACCAGCGTGTGGATAGATTGGCGGGACGTGCCTTAGAATCAACGGCGAGACCACGGAGTTTTTTTTTTGTGTTTTTTAATTGTCACTTGCTCTGTGGGGACTTGCTGATCAAATATACATGATCGTGTTTTTTTTTTAACGATGGACATCACAATGGTTTTGTTAGGGGCGCGATTGGTACTTTTATTTGGACGCGAGAGAGATATCAAGCTCTTATCAAAGTTGCATCGGACGGGATTTTCATTTCAAATCTAGTTTCCCGTGAGTGGACTTGTGTGTGTACATACATGCACGACTATTGGCAAATGGAAAATGTGAAAATGAATCGTCTAAATCAACGGAACATATTCGTTTCCAACTCAATCTGGTCTAATTTTTCAATCCCCAATCCCGCGTCAAACTCTATTAAAAGAGTAAAATACTCGAGTCGCTACTCTATATGCTCTCGCTGCTAGCATGCAGCCTCATCCCTTGCAAATCGGCCGACAGTTACAGCATTGACAAATGTAACAGCTCCAGGACATAAATAAATCATCGCTGACAAACCTGGATAGCTACGGATAGGTGTCCTATCAATAACTTATGAAGAAAGTTATCGTTCGTGCCGTTAAAGCGCATGGGATTTCGTTGTTTGTCGTTTCGCTGGTTGTAAATACAAATTTCCACCTTAGTTGCGTCGATTCCTTGGAGAGGGCTGTTGAGGGGGTTGCAAACAGAGGAGAGAGCTGTCTCTATGCCATTCGGGAGCTGGCCCCAGATTTCCACATCGACTCCCATGTGGTACACACTAGCGGTGGAAGAACACGTAAGAAACCATTGTGTGATGTGGCGCTATAGGGTGCTCGGTGGGTGTATGTGAGTGTGAGAGAGATATTTTACAACTGAATAGCTAAGAGTGTTATGCATAAGTGATATTATCACCTGTGGTTGCGAAACTGTGGCCTAGTTTACTTTCGCATTGGGGAGCCGAAAATTGAGATTATGGCTTTTCGAAAAGGGATGCGGTTGGCGGAGGGTGTGTGCTTGTGCGGGCGGTATGGTCGGAAATTTTGTGAAATATTTAAGCTCTGGGAAGATGTGGGACGTTGATGGATTCTACGGAAAGTAATGTGAAACTTTTCGAAACGCGGACATGGCACCTCCACGCTTGATGAAACTTGGCACCACCACCATTTATTAGATTATTCGTTTTTAATATTTGTACGCTGATAATGTGACATTGTGGTTTTTTATTCATGGTCGTGGCTTTACACATTTTCTGCCCTTGTAACGAGCGAAAGGCTGGACTGGAGACAAAATCGGCTCGCATAACGTATTATTAATGACTTTCTTCATCACTAATGAGTTATCGTTCCTTCTTATTCCACAGTCTAATTAATTGAATGCTGTAAGAAATGAATTCTCGAACTCACTAAACCAATCACAAAGCCAATTAATAATGTTTAATCCGTAAATGCTCGTTCACCCCTGTCCGACCTACAAGTGACTTCTCCGTCACATTTATCAACGTATAAGACACGTTTTTTTTGTGCTCAAAAGATTGATTAATGTTTCTGTTCCATGTTACAATGATTTATAACATAATCAAGTGGCAATAAAGTAGCTGGCGGTATTATTTTTATCAAGACGAGACTAACACCGTTGCCCCTGTTTACCCTTTTACCCGATGGTCGTCCGAGACGGGGCGAGTCTAAACTTTGCCGCATAGATCACTGATAGCAATAAACTTGCGCGTCGTAAATAATGGGGCTAATGTTCGAACTAAATTAACGAAGAGCGATCAGCTGATTTACGGCCCTTGGCTGTCTGGTACGCAACTTATGTTTGTGTGAAATGTCGGACCGGTCGAAACGAGCAAGGAAAACCACAAGCAGACCGGCAGACAGCAATCAGCACGGAGAAAATTAGCTTTTCACTTTTAAAACATTGCTTAGTGTGAAACGTGACCTTATTTTTTTGGTGATATGCTAAATTTGGTGCCGACTTTCGGAAATTTATTGACATTTAAAGACATTTGCTTATATTAGATCATCGTTCGTAGAAAAATAAGCCGCAAAATAATGCCCATATCTCTCAGAATTGTGTTTCTGCGGCTGAATACAGAGAGAAACGGTCCGAGCGCGAGCGAAGCTTTATCTACGAGATTTTTTACTTCCCACAAACTTATGACTGATCGTGACAGCCGCGCGGTTTCCTCAAAACTATCTACTCCCATAAACTGTGTCCATTTACTCACAAAATCCCTCCCCCTCGAAAACATATGTACGTCACGGACGCGCCACGAGCATCAACTCCTCCGTAAAATCTCCCCCGTCCCTGTCGGCAATTTGTATCGCAATTCCCCGCAAGTTTCCCCCACAGGCCCGCGCAATATCGAAATTTCGCCCTCGCCATCACCACCGCCGCCGGCGCCCGGGGCCGTGGATTGATTCCTGACGTGCCCGTGTCCGTCACATCTCACAGTGTCCCGGGCCTACTCAACCATAAGCAACGACACCGAGCGAACGTCACGTACGCGTCCGCCCACCGAGAAAAGACCCGCCAGCCGCCAATGTATAGCCACCACCACACAATCCGCCCGACATGTCGAACTCTCCCGAGATCTTTCTCTCTCTCCTCTCACACACGCCGACAAGACATTGCGTGAAAACCGCGCGCGCTGGAAATGCGTATTCCCGTGTGTTTCCTGCTCAACTGTTCGGCACATCAACTCTTGATGCCACGCGTGTGTGTGTGTGTGTGTGTGTGTAACAAACTGGGCTTTCCGAGCCCAGAGGCTGCCGCCGCTGCTGCTGCTGCTCGGGAAATTGGCAACCACACAAATAAGATGACCAACGCCGGTGGCGTCGAGGAAAACTTCGAGGAGGTTTCGCCGGCGACAACGTGACAATGTTTGTGGTCGAGTGACTCGCCGATGGCGGACGCTTTTAAGCTTGAAATCGTTGCCGACCGCAGGGCGCGCTATTTGCGTTAATGAGCGTGACATTTTTGGCGTTGCGAACTCCGACGTTAACTTTTCTAATTGTGATAATTGCGTAGTGGCCGAGGGTGCGGCGATGGGTGTATTCCGCAGCTCATTTCATGCGATTACCATCTGTGATAATTGAGTGATTATAGAGCAGCTCTGCTTGATTGGCGGTCGACGCTCTAGAATTGATGAGATCCCGCAATAGAGACGATAATATACTTGAAGACGAGCGTCTTATGTTATTAGAAGTTTAACAAGGTCAAAAGATGAGCTCTGATAGTATTTTCTCGCAGTGCTCTAGTTTCGTTATTCATACGGCGACGATAGCGCGAAATGAAACAGAGGATGTATCCTCGTAAAATAGCCCTCCGTCCTCGCGATAAAAACAAGAAAACATTACCACTGCACTTGCAAGTTGATAAATAAAAGAAGCGAACGACGCTTGTAACTGAAAACGACGGAGCACCTTCAAGATGTGTGTGCTAGAGTTGGGCGTTGGAGTTGGAGTTTGGAAATGGAAATGGAAGTAGAAAGCATGCGTAGGTGCCTCTATTTGCTGGCCGTCGAACACGGGCACGGGGCAGTGCGAAACGAGGCCCATCCATTTGAAATAACTCTTGATAAAGGAGTTACAGGACCGATGGTAAGCCCCATCAATATTACTTTTACTCCTCTTCTTTAGTTACTTTAGTTTGAGGGCTGCAGAAAATACGAGTTGAGCCTAATTCTTGTTTATGCGATCCCTTAATGGGAAAACGAAATTAAATAACATTGGCATCAACGTTTGAACGTCGGGAGCCTTGTAAAAGTATAAAAGGCTGGAAACAAGAACGCTGCTTGCTGCGCCATATTATAAAAGCCAGACAAATAATATCAAAAAACATTCCACATTTTCCTGTCCAAGTCCTCGTGTATCGTCCGGATAAAGTCGAAATTTTATTTCGCAATTTCGAAAATTCGTTAGCTGTTGTCTAATTCTCCACCAGCAGCTCACACATAGTTAATGAGATTCGCGACTTAGTGTTCAGCGATGTCCATGATAACGACACCCGATTGACGATGATGTTTCCCAACGCGTCAACCCTCACCCCCCCCCCTTACTTTCCCGGGAAAAGTGCGGGAATTTTGTCAAATTCATCGGAATTAACGCGTGCGAACGCGAGCGCGCGTGTCGGCGAGCGATTCGAGAAACCCCGGCGTGCAGACGCATAAATAATTAGACAGATTCGCATTCGATTCGCCGATTAAAAATAGACTATCCGTGCAAAAGTCCGCGCGGATACCTATTACGGCGATCGCTTCGAGTCCTGCTGCTGCGGATAATGCTGAACAAATAATCATTCCGGCGCTCGCCAGCGCAGATTCAACGCAAATTTCAACCATCATTTTTGCCAATCTAAATTTCCTTCCGAACAACCGCTCTATTCTAATTACTTTTGATAAAACAATATGGCAAAGATTAAAAGTTCATCTCTAGTTAAGCTAAATGGACGCTCAAAATTCATGGAATAATAATTACGCATCTTCATTTGCCTCTAAATGAAGACCCTCTCCACTGGCCTGATGTATATTTTAGCTGATTCCGTCGTCACGTTCAAAATTTCCAATAGATGCTTCTCCCGCTGAAGACGGCCTGGGGTCATGCTCTCCAATTTCTGGTCCGGATTTAAAGTTGGGTAGGGTCATCAATTATGAGGTAGCATGTGAATAATGTTCATTAATGAAGTCACTAATGACTGTTCGGTTTTAAAAGGGGGTGACCGGAATCCATCAAAGACTTATCAGGAAAAGGATTCTGAAAGCCACGATCTCGCAGACCATCCCTGTATAGCGTCGTCATCCCTTAGAGCGCCGCGACGCCGAGCGGTTTCTGCGACAATGTCACGCACTTGAATGGTGCAAACTTTTACGCGCCCCTCCCCCCCCCCCCCCACACCCCATTCCCACGCCGCCCAACGTCAAGTTTCTTTTGCTAGTTTCACTTTTATGCTAATCTCGCTGCGCTTCATTAGCATTTTGATTATTTTCCCACTGGTCATGGGCTTTGAATTGTCACGCACTAATCACCGCTAACTCTCATTAGCAAACTTTAGCAAAACCAGTGACTAAATCGCCTAAGCTGTTGCCGAAATTTATCAAAACTCTTATCGCGAAAAGTTTCGCAGTGAAGCAAGACTATATATAGCCTGGTATAACGTCCCCAACATGAATTTTTTTCCTACTTGAAATCATTGTCCGTAGCTGCGCCGTGCTGCTTTTTTCTAAGGACACTCTCCGAGGACCTATGACAGGGCCAGTTTGCATTTCCATAAAAAAAATATGCGACGTCGACCAACGACGCCCCGGCGTCGGCGTCTGTCCGAGCGACGCCGACGTCGTCGACGGAAACGCACGACGTCGCTTCTTATGATTAAATTAAAAAATTCAGAGGACGTAGCATTTACGACGCGAGCTATGCGCTAAATATCTCATCAGGCTCCGGTGACTTGTCTCTGCTACTTCATCCCCCACCCCCTCACGATTTTAATGTATGCACGAAGACAAATTTCTCCTTCGGCTAGAGACTCAAGAGCGAGCGATGTTTGACGATGATGCCTCGCTGTTTTTGCCCCCAAACTCTCGTGCACGATTGGCGCATGAATTTCCAATACGCAATCACAACTAAAACGCACAAATAATCGCCGAATGCAAGTTGTTTCATCGATAATTCGCCGGCAGTTCCACATGCCGCTTATCTAACGTCCTGCCGCACATGCATGTGATGTGTTTTGATTTTCAAGTGCATTCACTGCCGCTACCCGAACACAAACTGATCGCATTACCTTGTGAAACTATAAATCCAACTCACACAGACAAAAACCCGGTTCGTTCGACGCTTGCAAGTTTCTAAAGCATTAGCTCTTTGATCAGACGTGATTTATACATTACTCTGATCGCAAAACAAACTGTAAATAAAAGACCGGGTTGAATTCGACGACATTAAATATCAATAGATGACGTGCTCACATACACATATATATATATATATAGAATATAGAAAATAGAGACAGAGACAGAGAGATAGAGATGGATATCTGTGAAAGTGGCGGAAGCTCTCACCCTTCAATATTAGTCCGGATCATCCCCGTGTCCCATTCATCCCCTGGATCTCAGCGAGACGCCATGCGAGATCTGCCGCGGCGCGATCTGGACCAGAATATGAGAGGAATTCCACAAGCGCCCGGTGCGGAAGCCCGGAGCTCCTTTGCCAGCACTTTAATAAATTACTCTGAATCCACGACGACGCCTAGAGCTGCGAAACACGACGCCTCGAACGCCAGACGAAGATGACTGAAAACTGACATCTGATATGATAACGCATATTACTCAATGTCGTTACGTTCCGTGCACTGACAGAGTATAATGCCGTATCAGCATGCTTACGAATAAGACAAAAACTAATGCTACAGCCCGCGTGAATGGGGGGGGGGGGGTGTTATTAATGTTCCGGATGAGTTTGATATTTATAGGGTTTCGGTTAGCGTATTGAGTGTCTATTAGCGTTGCTATAAATGCGGGGTATTAATTTTCTGGGGGGGTGAGGGTGGCATGACAGCTTCTTGAAAGTCTGCGAGGCGGCTGCAGTGAGTGGGTTGAGATATTCGATTTCCAAGTTGACTTTCAACTCGTCGGGGGCTGCGGGTCTCGGAATCCCAAATGCACGCGCTGGCTGCTGAGCCCTTTGACTGGAATTAGTTTTACCGACGAGGAAATTGGAATTGTAAATTTCGGCCGCCGCCACCGCCGCCGCGAATAGAATAAACTTGCTGGTTAACATCGCTGGAAAAAGCACACGGTATCGCCGGTTCGGAAGATGCTGTGTGTGTGGTAAGATCGTTTGTCATGATTTCGGTCGGCGCACGTGGACTCAACCGAAATTCAAGTCAACAATACAAAGATATACACTGGGGAGCATGAGGTAGCAGGGAGAGTTTGTGTTCGGGATCCGATCGTTAATTAAGCTGGTAAAAATTACAATTCCCTTGCCAGGCATTTGTTGGGACTCAACTGATAGACTACTATACTGCTCGAGATCTGGAATTCCTCCCACGAGCCATGTACGACTCGCTGGCTTCAACCCTGCTAGTATTTTACGAAAAAAACCTAGCCGTGGGCCAGAAAATACATAAACAAATCCAACGTTATTAATTTCCATCACGTATTTAATTGTACCCGCCTTCAGCTAGCTGCGTTCAGCTCGCCACGAAGTATAATTTGATGAAAACTCGAATTTTAATTTTCCATCGGTTCACCGCAGAAATTTATATACACCTAAAGCTATCTACTCCCGTTTCCAGATCCCACTGTTTCCATTCCGTGTGTTTCATTATTAGAAGAATTCGGCCACGGCTGCACACGGCTATAGTACACGGAAATAACTCTATCCGTGCAAGGGTTAGCCATGATACCTGCCACAACATTAATCATATAATTATATAAATCCGCAAGCTTTGCAGTCTGGGATATTATAAATGTGGAACTTTATAGCTTTTGAAATAATATCGGTGAGTTAAGGGAGGGTGGGGGGGGGGATGGGTGAGGGGTGGCCTTACGCCACGTGGTATTTTGCAACCCTGCTCGGCCCCCAAGAGCACGATAAAACGGAACAGCTTATTATGGAGAAAATATTATGTGGATTCAAGGATATTAAAGTTTTGTAAAAATAAACTTGGGCTCTCTCCCATATAAGCCATTTGCCACGAGCTTCGACGAATTTACGTTTTAGCTCCCAAGAACTTACTAGCCATGCTAGATTCTAGATCAAGCATTGCAATGAGGAAAATCATTGCTCTCTTGGTAAGTGACCGCTCGTAAACAAATTTTCTGAGTCAATATAAGCACATATAAGCTGAATGTTGTCATTGTAGGACGATAAGATTGTATAATAGCCATGTTATATAAAGTCAGTTGGTTAAACTAACTTTGTGTTATACTTCCCCCGAAAAGCATGGGGGTTGACGCTGGGTTAGAGCTCTCCAGGGATCGGGTCCGATTATTTGACGCACAAACTACCCGATAAGTCCCGAAACTTTTCTCTGGTATCCGAAGCGCGCAGTGTAAGGACTCGGGACTCACGACTAAGGACTAAGAACTAAGGATGGGTAGGTACGCGAGGTGTAATATCACAACGCAGGCCACTTTGCTACTTAGTTGGTTATTAATCTCAATTTATATTCCAACTAGGAATTATTAATCAGATATATTTCCCCCGCGACTGATTAAGCAATCATGAATAGTTATAGTTACATTTGCACCTGGAACGACGATGTTATAGAAACAAGTAGAAAACAGCACATAATAATTTGCAATTTTCATCGAGATGATGTAGTCTTATTAGCGGAATCGGTTTTGTTCAACTTTTTGACCATTGTAGTAGATTTCGCATTACCGAGAAGAACGAATTTCATACCGGAAAATTGAATTAAAATTCAAGTGCAATCATGTGAAATCATGAAATCTAGTTTCTATGCGCAGGCAGTCTATTGTCACGGATTAACTAGCTTTTCCCGGTAATCTCGTGTAAAATTATTCTTGGTCCTTAACTCATGACTGAACCTATTCTGCCGATTTCAATGCAGCTCAATTAACGATGATGTCAATGTCGTTTCTTGTATCGTCAATTGTTATCGGCGGCCATTACTCTGTGCAGTCCGTTTCAATTTCACGAAATTGACTGCAGAAAAGGAGACAGCCATAAAACAGTGGATGGCAAATATTTATCGACGTTTTTCTAATGTTTCCATTCAAACAGATAGCTCGATAAGGAAGTTGAGATATATAAATCACTCGAGCGTTCAAATCTTTCTTGAATCATTTTCAAAGAAAAACTGATATCAAAGCCCAATTATAATTGTGAAATCGCTCAATTTGACTATTCAGCGACGCCGATGGTAGGGCGATAGAAAATTTCCGAGATCAAACACTGTTTACATTTCAGCCTTCCGATTTTGAAATCGACGCCCCAACGATCAGCCCTCCAATCATCTAACTATCAACAGCTATAAATATTTGACCACAAACACTTAACAAAACTCTTTGTAAAAACGATGCAAAAACACACACACACACGTGGTCCACGCTGTCGGTATCATCCTCCCAGTGCCGCCATATGATTCTAGCGTTTTAGCACCCACCCCCTTGACGCTTGAACGACAGTCGATGCCCACATAATGCACCCAGCGCACGTAGCAAATGACCATAAGATTGAGATGAATGCGCCGTTTAAGATCCCAGATCACGTCTGAACGCCAGCATCTTCCCGCTGGAGCCATGCGACTGCATGATGCCGCGTCATACTCTTCCAGCACTATCCGGTATACGGCTCCCGCAAAGATTAGAAAGCTGCGAAAACGGCGAGAAATGAAGAGCTGTTCTAGACGGAAAAGCTTTCAGTACTCTAAGGCGAAAGTAGGTAAATGGTATGAACTGCAAAATGATCATGTAATGATCGCGAAGTAGTGCGCTCTTTTCTTATCGTTATTAATGGTGTATAAAGTGCTGGAAATGCAAAAATATCTGGTGCCAAATGGGTTTCAGCGTGACCTCTCCACTCTTCAGTGAGAAGCAAGGAGATGAAACTTAATGAAACTATAGAATTTCATGTTGCTATCTTTTCATAGAGCGCCGCCTATAACTTCCTTTTCTTTAGACAGGAAAATAGAGCATGGTTGAATGTATGACAATCCGGAGAAGGAAATGAAAAACATATATTTATTCCCGTAACTTCCTGTTCATTGAAGCAATCGTTCAATAGGAAACCTCAGAGACACAGTTATCGCAATGAAAGCCGGATATTGTAAGAGTTCTTCAATTTAAATAAAATAGAAAAAATACCAGTAAATAAGCCGTGTTGTATGCATTGTAGGTTGGATTTACATATTTCCATGTCAATATTTAACAGACAGTACGAAATAAAACATAAACAGACGACTGGTGCAAATGCCTCAAGTTCGAAAATTCAATATCAACAATTTGAAAGGAAATACAAACGATTTCAAGGTACTGATGAGAGAGGCAAGGGATGGAATCTAAAGGGGCTGCCAACCGTGCCAGCACACATAAAAAAACAACCCTCGCTTTGCCACAGCACATCTGGGTGAAAATCCACTCAGCAAGCCAGCCGGTGACCAGAATCGAACCCAGGGCCTACGGGCAAATTCTGGCTTGGTCGGCTTTTCTACCCCACAGTTCGATAAACCAGCGTCAAGCGGCGCAAAGTTAATGTCAACCCTGCCACGCGAAACACGGACATTCAGGAAATGCAGTGTTTTTTGTATGAATATGCGGTTCACAAAAAAAAACGTCAAGTACTTTTGAGTGATGGCTAGACTTTAAATCAGAGTGTGTGCATCATTCAAATCCGGTCCCGTGGGGGTACATTCTCATCTCTTGTTTCATCGCAAGCCACTGCGAGCGCGACCCCTAACAAATAATCTCATATCGCTTAACAGTAGTGCAACCCTCCGGCAAACCGCACACACATACACGAAATACAAGAGGGCGAACACTTTCGAATAAAGCCGTGTTTGACAGTTTGAAAGAACATATCCCCTCAGAGATTTCTGCACGAAATTGTCTCGTGCGATGTGTATGGGGGTGGTGTTGGCATGTGTACAATCACCGTGCATGCCGCTATCAGAGTAGAAACTTCAATAGGAGACCACCGGCTACTGTTTTAATAAAATGTGCACGGACTCAATTTAACACCAATACTGGACAGTTTCCAAAATCGCCGGTGTCGTTTGTTTTACTAATTTTCGTAAGAGATTTCCAATCGAGGTGAAATTTGAAAATAAACATGTCTTGAATTAAACACGACCTTCAAAATCCCAGTAGTAATAAGATTGAAATTCAGATTTAGGTGCAGTCGTGGCTGCGATGGCGAAAGATGAATTTCTCGGTGGCGGCTTGTAATTTCAAAAACTCCGAGGAGCCAAAAACAGAAAACCAACTTAGCCTGGTCACCCACTGTTCAAAGCGGCTCTTCGCAAATTTCGTTGCTGTCGAAACTTCCCCCTGTTGTCGCTGGAGGCACGATTTGCCTGGTGATCTTGCCAGCCCTTGTACATCAACAGCTAACTTCTCTGTTACCCCTGTTTTAGCAGGAGCCGCGATGGCTCTGGTAATTCTGCCACACTCGTGGTGACACTTCTAGCCCTGGAGATCTTGCTACAGCTACCCCTGTTGCTCTGTTTTCACCCTTATTTATGCGGAAACCGCAATGGCCCGGCGGTCAGCTCCATCAAAAGCTATAACCTCTCCTAATGCCCCTCACCTCTTCTGAAACCTAATGCCACGATGACCAACCCCATGGTTTCCCCTGTTGGTTACCCATTTCCAATTTCTTCCCCTGTTGCCATTTAGCTCTGGTCAATGAAAGGCTAACCTCTCTGCTACCCCTGTTGATCCTGCTACGCTTATGGTGACCTTGCTACCCCTGTTGCCACTTAGCCCTGGTCCATATAAAGCTAACCTCTCTGCTACCCCTGTTGTCGCACGAGCCATGATGACCCTGTTGATCCTGCTACGCTTATGGTGACCTTGCTACCCCTGTTGCCACTTAGCCCTGGTCCATATAAAGCTAACCTCTCTGCTACCCCTGTTGTCGCACGAGCCATGATGACCCTGTTGATCCTGCTACGCTTATGGTGACCTTGCTACCCCTGTTGCCATGCTTAGCCCTGGTCCATGTTAAGATAACCTCTCTGCTACCCCTGTTATCGCACGAGCCATGATGACCCTGGTCATCCTGCTACGCTTATGGTGACCTTGCTACCCCTGTTGCCACTTAGCCCTGGTCCATGTTAAGCTAACCTCTCTGCTACCCCTGTTGTCGCAGGAGCCGCGATGGCGGGCGGCGGTGTCGGGCTCGACTGCCGACTGCACGTGGCGCTGCTGGTGCTCACGCTGCTCACGCGTGACACGGGCCGTATGACGGCCGGCTTCCGGGTGGAGAGCGTGCCGACGGGCAGGGAGCGGTTGGAGGTGGCCAAGCAGATACTGTCGGAAGTGCCGCTCATTGACGGGTGAGTCGTCGTCGAGTGCCCGGGGCTGGGGGGCCGGGGCTGGGGGCCGGGGTGACATGGACGCGGCGGTGTTAGGGTTGGTGGGGCGGAGAGTGGTTCTTGACAAATATTGGGAAATCCGGGTCGTTGTAAGGGTCAGAGTGCATGTGACATACTTTTTGGAAATTGCATGTGGGGTGGTTCTACTATATAGCTGCGCGTTATTCCGTATTAAAAATGGACCGATGATATGAACGCTGTGGTTGAAATAAAATATGTTAGGTGGAAAGCTTTGTTTACCAATAATGGGAAATCTTACCAATTAGAATCGACCAAAACTTCAAACCTTTTGCATGCACGTTAGAATACTTGATTTGAAGAGAATTTATTCAGCAATATTAGGAAATCCAACCTTTGTAAGCCTCAGCATGAACGAGAAAATCCTTAACGCTTAAAATTTCCCACTGGATTTTACAATTATGCTTACTTAAATCCGAATAAAAAGTTAAGATTAGAGCATCGTAACAGCCGAACGTGCTGCGAAAAGAGATTGTTTTTTACTCAGAGTGGTTCTGACACGCGATTCCGTGCTGTTAGCACGGTCTCGAGGTAGTCATGAGCTCGCAATTCTTTGTCGAATTGGCCCTCAGAGCGATATCACTTACGACGCACCGGCTTCGTAATCGTGTTGCGAATTGCCCGAGCTTACCTAATGGACGTCGCTGGCAATAACTTGCTTTGAGAGAATGCTTCTTGAGACACCACCGGTCCAATCTGCAAAACAGCCTACAAGTTCGCGGTAGAACTTGAATGAAGTCCTATCAGTTGAGACTTGCCTTTTATTTGACAGACTTTCTCAGATCCATTCCACGTGAAGGAAATTTTGTAGATTTGTTATTTAATTGGCAGAAGCAAAAATACAATTTGACAGGAAGAAACGGCCACATAAAATAGATTAGCGATTTGCTGGTAACATTATATTGGCATAAGAGTTTAATTGAAGCTTTTATTGTTCGATTTTGACGAAGTAAGTAAATTAATTATACGCTTTTACGGGAACTCAGTAAAACGTGACTAGCGTATCTGTGCAACCGAAATAGGTAATGACAGAATTTGCATACGAGCACTTCACGAGCACACAGACGAGCGCACAAACACACACACACACACACACTATCCACACACTCAGTCCGGCAATAATTAGCTGGTGTAAATTGATTAGTTTCAATATATAAAGTAATTACAGTGAATGCGGTTCATGTTTGAATAAATAACAGGCTCCGACCCGAGTCTATCGTATAATGCGCATCCATTTCCATCTACTTCGAGTCTATCACGATGCATGCGCGCTCCACAAAGGTACAGAACGGTACACAAAGGTAAAATGTCACCGGGGAGGGCAGCGAATTTGCGCTCACGCGACGAATGGCGACTTGCAAATTAAATTCGCCCCCCTGCAATTTGACTCGATCGGACAGCATGCGTTTCCGAAGGAAATGCCCCGCTTTTGCGAAAAGCTATTACCGTTCACATTAGCCAACCATGAAGTTGTACAGACACACTGTCCATGGTACATGCTAATGTTTTAATTTGCATTGCTGGCGTGGTGGTTGTTTTTTTTTTGGTCGGGTAGCATAAAAATCTGTTAAGCAGTTTTATAGTGGGGAAGGAAATTCGCCCAGACTAGTTGGAATGAAGTTGGCTGGTTTTCCATGTGCATTAACATGGTTAACCGCGTGAAAAACTCGAAATCAGGCGAACTTTTCCGGACTATTACCGGCTGCACGGGGCGAAGATTGACGACGGCCGTTAATGTCGCAGCGGCAGACAAATGGGTCAACTAGGTCTCTCGAAAAGCTTTTTGTTTCAAATTCACTTTTCTTTGTCTCTTCAAATCGATTCACCTTCTAATTTGAGTCGTTTCGATGGTTTTTTTCCAAACTAGTTTTTGTACATTCAATCAGTTTATAAACATCTAGGAAAAGGAAACTCATTTCGCCAACCGTCATGATAGGATTTCAAACATGATGGGATTTGATTATGTTCTGAAACGTAATACTCGGAATCAACATCAAAATTATCGATGCCGTTGAGTGGAAATTAATTAAGTTAGACTGCGATAAACGACCATTTGTTTCGTTATCAGGTAATTAGTTTAATAAAGCTGCAGCGTTGAAAATCCATCCCCCATAGTTCTTTGCTCCCCCCCCCCCCCAAAACCATGACCTACATACCCTCCACACACGCTGCATATCATCATACCCATATGTACTCCCCCTTCACCTCCCCCCCCCCACCCCCCACCCACCAACGTCACATCGCATTTAAAAGACGTATCAGCCTCCCTATCACATTATTTTACAATCAATAACACATCAAGTCTAACTTCTACCTTGCGCGAGGCTTCCATTATTGAGTTACGTTTTCAATCAATCTACCTTCGACTTCGTCACATACAAAACTTAGTGAAAATTGCCAGAACCATATGGGTCTTGTTCGGGAAGATCGCTGCTCATGGATGCTCTTCTTGTTCTAGGAAGATATTATCCTATATTGGCATAAGAGGTGTGGGTGGTTGTTGCGTGACGTGTGTTAGTGCTAAGACTAAGAGGTGTCATAATAGGGGATGGCCGCATTGTTATTACCAAGGTTCGCTCCGGTATGATCACTTAATTTGATAAAAACATCAAATATAGTGAGAAGGGAAAATTTAACAGCGCAATTCTCAAAAACATAGCTCCACCGGGCGAGATTTCGAACTGCCAATAAACGATACCAAAATGGCCGGTCTGTAAGCACTAAATCGACCCTTAGTCGTGTGAGGTTCCTGGCCCTCGGGGTACTGACCACGTATTCCATATCGGGCAGCATCCGCTGTACCTACCCCATCGCATCCCGTTGCTGGGCGTTACGACTTGGAGCTTACAATACGGAGAAAATGGATTAATGGAAACTCGCCGCCGGCGTTTCTTCGTCGCCGTATACCTCGTCGGCGGACCTCGCTGTTGATTACCGTGTCTAACTTTAGCGAAAGCCAGATCTCTGCGCATTGCCGAGGATTTTCCGGTATATTTTTCCAGAGGAATACTCGTGGTAGACAGTGTTTTCAATGTTTCCCCTGCGCTGTCCCTTCCAGCTATCTGTTATTAACAATTTCGACCAAGAGCCTGGTATTGTTTATGTGTAAAGAATAGTTGGAAAGCACGTTGTCTGCATGACGTAGGGGTTGTTTAATCTTCTATTAGTTTCTGTACAGTGCATTTTGCAGCTATGTATCGCCTTCGGTCTTGAGAAAATGTTACGTTTAAAAAACTACGGATTAGATGCTTTGCCTACCGAGTTGTTGGGTCCTAAAATTTTGAAACACCACCTAGCACTCATCTGGTAAAGTTGACAGACTTTAAAAGCAGTACGTTTGTTTTGGTGAGTGGCAAGTAAAGCAGATGGTAAGTTAAGCAAATAGTGGCGGCCTAGGGCAATGCGAATATTGTTTGCGATTCTAGAAATTGGAATGCAATGGTTATTTTATACCAGCAAAAGCTTTACAAATTATACCAACATCATTGCGTCCTGTCTCCACTCTGTGCATTGCACTAATAATTAATTCACTTATGACGGAACTATATAAATATTAATTCGAACGTATGAATATCGTTGTGTTTGAATCGGCGAGCGGAACGCATTAGAAATTGTTTCGTCAACTATGTCAACGAGAAAATTAGCCGTTTTGTACAAATAAACTTGCTCGCTAGCTGCCGAGCGAATAAAAATGTCTCTTATAGAGTTCAAGCAATTGTTAAGTTTCTGAATGAGATATGATGGTATAGAGAGTCGGCGAATAAAGTTCGCTGCCGAGAATTCAGTCGTGCAACTTGGGTTGCGCTGAAATTACAGGCATTTAGGGGTGAGATGATATTTCTCATCGCTATTAGCAGTTCCGCTTGAGTGTGTGCTTAGCGAGATCTCATTCAATTCGGTCACACTTGACCCGACGACCTCCTCATTCCGCAGGCTTTTCACTAACACGTGAATTTCCCCACGCCAAAGTCTGATCTTAGAATGTAGCATATTATATTCATTTTCCGTCAAGATGCTGTTCTTGTGCCACGTTTAATTCAAGGTAGGTGACGTCGCGCGCGTTTAGGGGCTCATTACGTCCGGAATTTTCCTCTATGCGTTAGCTGTTCGAAAAGAACGTTCCGGGAGTGAGCGACAAGAAAATTCTGATGAAAGGAGCTGAAGTTTTTTTTTGTGGGGGGGGGTGGGGGGGGGGGGAGGAACGAAGAAGCAACTAGCGCGAAGCGTGTGTGTTAGTTAGCGGCATGATTAAAACTGGATACTTTTTGATGGTGGCTTGAAACGAAGTTATGTCGGAGATGGTTATACGAGCGCTGAAACTACACTTTTAACCGTATTTCTATAATATACTTATGCAACTTTGTCGTGTGTTTTAATATGGTTGGCAAACTTCGCGAGAGAAGCGAAATTTTAAAACCGTTAATAAAGCTTTTAACAGATGCTTGGCTGTGAATATTTTATGAAAATTAGCAACTTGAAACGCAGTCTCGAAAATAAGGTTTTAAGGAAAAACAGATCGGCAGCAACGGGAGCAACATGACATACTCGAGGAACGTATGCAGCTTGTGTAGGGAAATTATATTTCACCAAATAAATCCGTTTCTGCTAGAAATACGAAAATCAGTTTTACTTCCATGGCATAAAGTTTATGCTCTGATTCTGAAATCTCATTAGAATTTCCCGTATAATTATAAGTTTATCATCAACATGGAAAATGATACACACTGTTCTCCTGACGTTACTATCTATACGTGTTTACCGTCATTCCTCACCACACAGGAGATCAGTAGCCTAATACGTAGAATGGACCTAGGGTCCTCTCTGCCTTTGGATATTGAATCGAGTGGCATATCAAATTCCGAGTTATCTCTCCAGCTTCAAGCAATATTATATTTACTCCCTGAGGAACGTACAATACGACCCCTGAGATCTCGATGCTTTATCTACCCACCGTGAACCTTAACTCACGACACGAAGCCGTATATTTTGCAGCAGGCAAATTAATATCAGTACTAACCTTTGCGTTGCTGACGAATATATTCATCCCGAACTCAGCCAGGCTTACATACGAACATGGGTAACACATGCATAACACATTTTCACTAATGTCTCCATCACTTGATAACTTCACTTGTCAACTGAAGGCGTAGTAGCAATGAATATTGTAACGGTTCTGTGACAAAAAAAAACGACTTATTCGTTTGAAATTCCCCAACCGACTGGCCATCCGCTCGCTGTTACTGGATTGCTTAGCAGCGGCCTTGACGATGAAATACATTCGGTGAGCAAAAGGTACAAAATGTGAACAAAATATTTTGTACCTTGTCAATGCTAGCCAAAATGTCTGAATAAAAATGGATATTTCAGCTAATTAAATGAATTTTGAAGTGATTTGGGTGTAAAATAATGTAGATTGTTCATTAATAAACGATTTGTAATGGTAAAAATATCTAAAAATGTACTTAAGACCATTAAATGTGTATTCAATACTTTATACGTCTCTATAGGGTGCACAAAAATTTATGAGCACTTTATCATGCATTTAAATGACATTCGGTAATGGTACAGGGGGTGTAAAAATGTCTGCAAAATGTAAAATTTGCAAATGCCGTCAATCTTCCTTTTCGTTCACAAAGTAGAGAACCAAGACCCAAACCAACTAAAAATACCCAACAACCCCTTGCAAATTGCACCGTCACTCGCTCTTGTGCAAACAATTGTGACAAATTTCCACAAAAATGAAATACAGTTTCCAATTCCGCGCTGCATGTACATATAATTTCAGCGTCGTGTATTTTCGCTTGGCAAAAGATTCGTGTGTCTTTTGCAAACAAAGCCGTCCGTGTCCGAAGCCGAGTACATGTCAACGACGTGCACTCGTTCTCGGCCGTTGCAGCCAGGACGACGTCCGGGAAAACAAAGAAAATATATCACCGCTCGGTTTGCCAGCAACGCCAGGAGGGAGTCCAATCGTGAACAACACCTGATTCTGACGTCCGCGCTAGCTGCCCTGGCAATGCATCCTGTCTCGAATATAATATGTTTCTAGAAACATGTTGTGTACCGTTGGTTATTCGAGCGCGTGGCCAGAGAGGAAACGTGAGAATTTTTTCTGAACCACGTCGATTGTTTCTGTTGGGTTTCTTTTCCGAGTTTTTGTGATTAATAGATTTCTGTTTGTAGATATGATAGCTGATGTGTTTGACGATGTATAGTGTAATAAATAAATTGACACGGGAATATATTTTCACAAAACCTGTTCTTAGAGAATTGTTTTTAGGAAATTTTACTAGAGATTCGAATGAATTTTGAGATGATTTAGCGTAAATTCTCTTATGGAACACTTCTGTAGGAGACTTTTGTGAATAAGTAGGTTTAACTCTCGTTGCATCTTGCTGCTTTTGGAGAGTTGAAACGCAACCCGCAGTACAGTGAAACACGGCACCTCCACGATATAGTTGCATGCACCATGAAGTTTTCATCCTCAATCATTCAGATTAAAAAATTTATCTCTCTGCAGTCAATTTAACAAAGAAATTAATGTACTAATAATATCTTTCTACCGAATTTTCAGAGGATATTTAAGAAGCTTTTCCAATTTATTTTCTGTTTTATGTGTTTTCCTTTCCTTTTGAGTCGAATTACGACCTAAAGCCATTGCAAATGAATTTCGAATATCTAAGAAGAGCCGTTGGTATTTCATTGAATAACCAGCACTTTAATAAAAATATTGAATGCGAGCATTACGCTAGCGGTGAAAAGGAACCAATATTTTCCTTCTGAATCCGAGGCGACTCTCAAATCTATTCAATCTCGGACGGAGCTCACAGGATCGTGGCACACGGTGTTCCATGTCACTTACTCTCAACCTAACGATAATTCGGCAGTTGGGGCTCCGACTGGCGTTCGGAGTTACTTACAAGTGGGTCCAATCACTCTCGAGTGCCCTTTGAACCCTCTCAAGGCCCCTCCACTAATGCGATCTCACATAAAACAAAAGTAAAAATCTCCCATGGAAAACGCGGAATGCAGCAAGAAGATCCGGGGATCCAATTCAGTTGGCCAAACTCGTAATTGAAACAAGAGCAGTGGGAAGGAAAAAAATCGTGCTTGGTTCTTTGGGAAATATCAGCTGCGTCCGCTGAAAAGTTCGATGCCAACTGAACTGTTAGATCACGAAACGCGCGTCTGTTTAGATTTAACAGGTTTACTTCCGCGCCATTTGCTGCGAAATTATTAGTATTCGTCGCCAGCGAGGCCGACGCTATACACACGGCAACGCATAACCTCCGTTACCCAATCCGAACAAAAAGATGATTGAAAATCGAGACGAAACATTTGCGTTTTTTTTTAACAAAATCGCGACCGAGCCGAAATTCGAATCGTGCCAACCGAACAACGAACGACAAAAGAATCGCGCAGATTCGTTTTGCAAAAAAAAACTCAAATCCCGAAATCAACACAACAGTACACATGAACCCACTCGAGCCACCGATTTCATTTAGTTTTTCCATCGCGGTCTCCTTCGGAAAACGTGTTTTTCTTCTCTCTCTCTCTAACTATCCCTACCGACGTCTCTCTGTATTTGCCGCTTGGCGAAACCATTTCCAGTTCTCATGTCTCGAGCAGTGACATTTAATGTTAGTCACGAGCGAGAGGAGCGAGCTTTTCTCCGGCCTCGCGGTTGGCTGCCGGGTGAAAGAAAACAAGTAGGCAACAGACCGGCCCGGTTCTAATCTAGTGGCAGCCAATTCCGCGGCTGTCTCCCCGACTTGCTGCTAGCCAGCCGACCGGTGCGTCGTGTCTCGCAGCTTTGCCATGATTTACAACGCTTTCACATTGCCTTGCCTTGCCACGATTTTCCTTACTTTGCCACGCCTTACCATGCTTCTTCATGATCTGTACAATGATTTTCACTGATTGATTCCGTTTTTCTTCCTTCGTTACGAAGTTTTACATTGCTTGACGAGGCTTTAACATTCCTTACATCCTCCTTTATCATAATTTAAATCAGCCTTCCGCATGCTTTACTGTGCTTGATACTAAGCCTATTTCCTTGCCAATTACCATCTTTATCAAGCATTAGATTCTTTGCCATCTTCTAACATGCTTGAGTAAATTCTTCAATGCTTCACAACTACTGAGTCACTAAAGGTTTCATGCAAGTCCGAGGACAATTATTTTGTGTTCCATCTGAGTCAAGTAATTTTCTAGCAACTTTCATTTTCTTCCTCCACCGTGCGGCCATTGTGTCTGGAGTGTCGGTAACCGGTCGGAAACAGAGATACGTTTAGTAGAATGGAGAGAGTTCTGGTTTGCTCTGACCCAACGCGTTTGCGGTCCTAAAAAGGACCTTGAAGAGTGTCGACGTTTCGTCCACGTTGGCGCGGACATCTTCAGGACTGTGATACGTTTGTGATACTGAGATTCCCGGACCCACTTTCCCCGTAGAGGAAGGAGAAAATGTGGGGAAAAGCTGGGTAAAGAACTTAACTCACTTTGAACACTGCTTTAGCTATAGAAGCACCACACCTAAAGCTGGCTTCATGGTAACACATTTCTATGCTTTGATACTTAAACGAAAGAGGTTTCTTTTCTAGAAGTTTAAAGTTGTAGTTTGTTAAAATCTTTTCTAGAGTGAAGAAACCGAAAGTACGATAAGTTAAAACAAAGCAAGGCGCAAGGGCAAGGATGCACGGATGTATTACATTCGTTTGGCAAACAATACTTTTGTCGTGTGTTCTACAGTTTAAATAGCTTGAAGTTATAGCATTAGTTGGCCACTCTCTGGCTATCAAAGCTCTCCTAGCGTCGCGCTCTCTCTCTCTCTATCCGCTACCACCCAACAATTCAGTTTACTCTCCCTCTTCGTCTCACTTTAATGTAATTTATTTCACTTGGAACCCATAAACGCGGTGTGTCACCCTGTAGTTTAGTGCCACTAACCAAAATGGCGACCGGATCTTAAGAAGCCCAAGAAACTAAAGGTATTACACCTTCTTAAAAGCAGTCAGCGCTATGAAAATCACATGTAAACTGCATGCGCAATGTGAAAGCTTTAGGTTAAAGTGGCTAAGAAATCAAATAAGTTACAAAAGATGGAACTGTGAGTTAAGTTTTCTTTCAGCTTAAAGTCTTCGTTCAACCACACTTTAGGTGACGGCCTTTTCTCATACCCTGCAAGTGCATTCCACTCCTGGCACTCGCCGTTGAACGTGGAAACACATTTATGGAGGAATTGCGTCAAAATATCTAACCAATACTATTTCGCTAGCGTTGAAAACTTGGGCGAAAATTCCAGCCTAACTTCAACTGGGCCAGAAGGTCATTGCGATCAAACTCGTGTCAGATGAAAAGCAAATTACTGGCCACGTTGGCACACAACTTGTCACTTCAGCAACTTCTGTAGAACGAAGATGAAGTGTCTAAGATTGAGATATGATATCAATGGAAATAAATAGAGTATGACAGAAATGACAATGGAAAATTGGTGGTTATTGGTTTGAACTGGGAACTAAAACGAGAAGCGGATGGAATCTAAGCTGATGTTCGAAGAATTATTTTATTTTATTTTAGAGGAGAAATGAACCATGAATTGTATTGCATTGTTTGTTTTTATAAAATAATGGAACTTGTCGCTGTTCGTTTCCATGTCTCAAAATTAAATTCAGAAAACTTCTTGTGGAGGCGCCGAGAGTTTGTTCCTTCAGAAAGAAAATTAAGATACGAGCTTATACATCACTTGGTTAAAAATATTCTCGAAAAGATTGTCTTTAGCATAATTCGGCTATAAGAGTTCCCCCGATTGAATATTGATAAGTAACGTGTAAGTAAGTGTGTTAGTGTGTTAGTGCGGACCCACGGGCCAGTGAAGCGGCGTCGAATTTTCCACCCCTCGCATAGAAAAGCGTCGGAACGCCGACGCCGACGTCGACGCCGACGACGACGAGAAAAAAACGACCTCGGTCGGCATGGCAAATTGCCCAATTCTAAAGAGAATCCCTTTAGCTGCTACATCCTAACCATTTCGTCAATTCATTTCAACCCCTAAGGTTCTAGCGAGCATCATTGAGAGAGGGTGGTGGGAAGAAATGTATGCCCACAATATTGTATTGCCAAATTCCTTTACATATTGTTGTGGTAGGGGTGAATTGTGAGGGGAAAGGGGGGGGGCTGTGTTACGGAGCTGTGCTAGTCAATGTGACAGTAGAAAATGAAGTATTAGGAACTCCGAGATATTTATAACTCGAAATAAACTGTCCCTTTTGGAAAATACACAATGGAATATATTACTTCCGCGTTGCGAATCACATAAAATACCAAATAATACAACTTGGCAATAAGTTTCCAAGTTTGCCTTTCACGGAGAAAATGGCTATGAATTTTTATGCTCGGTGGCGAGGTAATTTTCCATTTTCAACTTTAAGCTCTACGTAGGTATATTTACTAAATGATATATCTCGCGAATTTTTCGAACAAATCTTGTGAGTGGCATGAAGTCTAAATCCAATTTCGCAAAGCGTGTTAGCAATTTGGAACGGAATATTAATAAACACTGTTCGCCTCCCTCCCTTCTGGCTTTTTCGGCTTTGACGCGCGAGATTTTCATAAAATAAATACAAAATTAATCTAATTTTCATCTTGTCAAAAAGGTTGACATTCTCGAGAATGAATGGTCCCGAGGTCGTGAAAGATTTTCAGTTAACGCAACGCGATTGAATCACGGGTGGGAAACTGTGTGCGGGAAATATAGGGCAGGTTTCTCCACATCCGGGGAGTGGCAACGACAAAAATAGAACGAGGTTAGTCTTGAAATTTCCACGTTTCATCCAACAAGGCTGCAAGTAGTTCAAAAAAATAACATCGTTGTGGAAAGTGCTGTAAGATGTAAAAGAGACTCTCCTAGGACAACGTATTTTTCCTGAAATCTTTCCACAAAGTGTATTTATACATATAGATTCCTTCGCTACGGGCGATAGTGTACATAGGACCTGATGAAAATCGCAAAGGACCCCAAGTCGTTCCGACCAGAAGACCCAGTGCCCGTGGCAAATTCACCACAGAGCCCCACTGAGTACTGACCCTCGTTAGCTCTATTGTGTACAACGCAGAAGACGTGTCCGCTGGCTCTCTTAGAGAGCTCAGAACCCATTGCTAGCTTACCTTTGCCCTTTCCCGCAATCTTCAATCAGCAGAATGAGGAGGCCCGTCACTCGGTGAATGGCAACACATGGCCGATGCGACCGGAAGTGACGACACCTGTTAAAATGAGCACCCATCAGAAGTGAGCCACATTAACATCATCAACAATCTCTTCGCCCATTGGCTGACAGAGTTGCCAAAATCCAAGGCAAACAGTTTCAACGTAACTCTCATCAGACCCTAACATAAATTAGTTTACCAGCTGAATTATCCTAATTAGTCTATTGTGTGTGTATGTGTGTGTGAGAGTCCTGAAACTCCATATCGATATCTCATCTCGGATAATCTCCTGCGGAATTATCAGTTAAACTCTGTCGAACAATTCGCAGAGTTGAGGTTTCGACGGCACCGTCTTTAACGAGCCGGAAAATTGGTTTATGGCAAGAAATCAAGCGATCGGGGCTCGGGGAATGAGATTTTCATTTGTAATAGGCAACGACAATGTTTCATGTTGATTTAATGCCAGGGGGAGCTGTTCTAATTTCGTAAGCGATTAATTTATTTCGTGTTGCATGGATCCGGAACGGCCTCGATAACAAATGGCATTTTGGATTAAAAACAAAATATAAGAAGTTTCAGAGTGATTTCGAGTCGGTCCTGTTCAACCGTGACATTGCTGAGTTAAGTTAAATATAACTTTCTGAGACTTTCTTTCCATGCCGCGTTTCAACCCTGGAGCTAACTACACAAGGATTAAGATTCAAGTTTATTTCCCAACATAACTTGATTTCGAATGAGAACTAGATTTCGCTTGGGCTTAACAATGGCTGAGCCCATAGTAATCCCTTCTGGTAACAGAACTCAATTACTCGTAATAATTTCATTATTTCAGGCTACGAACGTCGCCCTGTTCGGATAATGCACAGGCGTACACACAAACTCAATGCTCTATTATTGTTTTGCGTCGAAATGCTAGCGAACGCCAGATGCTAGGGACGGGGGTGCCTACTTTGGTTATCACCAAATGAGTTTCCGTTCCTTCAACAGCCTTGCGGCCCACACGTTTTCACTGAAAATTTGTCGGGTCGTCTGTCGAGACCGTATATATCTTATGTGCTTGTGACAATACAATTAGTCCTTGATGGAATTTTCACACGGGGCAATTAAGTGTTTTGCAAAAACATCTTGGTTGTTGTAAGTTGCTTAGTTGTAAATGTGCCATGCTATGTAATACGAGACCACGCTTTCTATTTACTATTTATAAAACAGCTGTTTGCCAGAAATAGGACAGACTCTTTCGGAAGCGCCATTGAGGGAAGAAAATGATTCCGCATCATGAATTAACTATAATTATTAAAGTCATCGGATGGATTTGTAGACAACTACTTTCAAGCAGTCACTGACAGCAAAGTCATATCCGGAATTGACTCGTTTATTTTCTTCGATAGTTGTTTTAAAAATTCCGATGGCACGTAGGAATTCTCGTTTAAGAGATATGAGTTGAGATATAAATTGGCACACTAGATATGTGTACATCATAGAGCAATATTGCTGGCAATCTGCACTCGTAAGAAGCATGGCCAGTCTAGTTAATTTCTCTCAGACAGACATGTTTCTCTATTTGAGAAAACTCGACGTGGAACACGAGGAGAGCTGGCAGTTTTTCCGGACATAAGGGACATTTGCGATTTGCTGAATGGCGACCTCGACCGAATGGGAAACAAGGAGAGGATCTCAATATACATATAACATTTCGCAATTAACGTGGCTGGATTCAACGAACGTCGAATTAATTAAATTTAACATCAGATTCAGTTCAGCGGATTAGTTCACTTAGAGAGAGAGAGAGAGAGAGAGAGAGAGAGAGAGAGAGTCTGAGTCTGATTTATTGAACAGTAATTGGTTTTACAAATACAACACTATTTACAGATTTTTGTTATCTCTTCAAAATTGTAAATAGTAAATTATATAAAATAAAATAATAATAATAATAATACATCCTTTTCTAGAGTATTAAACGAAAGCATTACTTCTCCATCTTACATGTTTTCTGTGATGAATCATTTTCTGTAACATATATAATACAAGATTAGTTTAATTATCAATCCAATTTGCTATGCTGAGGTTCCTTGTTTCTATTTGTATTGTACCAATTACATTTTTTATAAGCCAGATTTTTTTAAAATTATTAAGGGTATTTTTGTTCTTATGGTGGGTGTAGGCTAGTTTAATTCTGTAGTTTAGCCTTAATAGGAACATTCGTAAGTAATTTGGCGGTTGATTATCTGTTTGCAGGGATTGTAAGTACGTGAAGTAAATTGTGCTCTTGGCTAGGATGATTATAAAGTTGCTTAGATTATGGGCTGGGTTTTTTGTGTCGGGGAAGCCTGTTAATATATTTTCTGCAGTTATAGGGTGCTTTTCTAGTATATTTTCCAATTTGTGGGTGATTATTGTCCAGAGAGGGTTTACTTTTTCACATTCAATAAACATGTGTAACAGATTTCCTATTTTATTGGTGGAACACCAGGGACAATACGGTGTTGACCTTATTTTACATTTAAACAGGAAGTTTGGTGAGGTTCCTCTGTTATGCAGGAGCTTCCATGAAATATCTGCATCTCTTGAAGTGGAAGGATGGGTATTTAGAGTAAACCAGTTTATTTTTTGGGTTGACCAACATGATGTGCCTGTCAATTGTGGAGTAGGGGTCAGATTTGTTATTAATGAGTGAGTGTAGATTATTTTGCTATCAACGGGAAGGCAGTTTATTTTGTTGGTGAATCTGTTTGTGAAATTGTATTGTGTTTGGAATTCTAGTGGACTTGTGGCTTTATGTATTTTGGGAAAGATTTTGTAAATGTAATTATTGGCGTCTCTCAGGTTTTGGGATAGTCGTCTCATTGTGGGAGTGGATAGCTTGTCCGTGTTAAGTTCTTCTAAAATCTTCCAGGAGCCATCTTCCTTCATTAGGTCGCCAATTTTTGTAAAATTAAGGGATTCCCATTCTTCTGCGAAGTGAAAAATCTTGTTCTCTTCTTGTGTAAAGAGCTTGCAGTCCCAGAGTGGTAGCTCTCTTATCTCTTCTATTGTTTCGTTTGTGGTTGGGCAGATTTTAAAGATTCTCCAGGATTCTGCTATATTGCGGTAGAAGGGCTGCAGATTTGATAGAAGGTTAGTTCTATGTTCGATGAGAAAAAAAGAAACAGGTGTGGGTAGATTTTTGTATTTATTTAGATTGTAAGTTTGGAAAATATATGCTGTTGATTGTGATTGTTTGTTTTCCAAGAAATTTTGAATAAACTTCATTCTGAAAGTGTTTATTCTGGAAGGGATATGAGTAACCCCTAATCCTCCCTTTGAGATGGGGCCGTAGATGAGATTTGGGTGTAGCCAGTGCCTACCATTCCAGATATAATTTGTTATTAATTTGTCTAAGGTATGGATAAAATTTTTTGTAGGGTTGATTGATGTCAAAATGTGGTTGAATTTTGAGCCAACGAGTTGATTGATGACTATTCTTCTTCCTCTCAGTGATGTTAAATTGTTGTAATTTTTCCATTTTGATAGTGTTGATTTTGCCTTTTTTTCTAAAATATTCCAGTTTTTTTCTTGCCATTTTGAGTTCCCCAGGAAGACGCCGAGAAATTTTGCACCTTCGTTGGACCATTTGAAATCTAAGGGTGAGCTTGTTTTAGATCGCCAGGCGCCGGTGAAGAGTCCAGTAGATTTGCTATTGTTCAGAGCTGCACCTGACATCGAGCCATATTGTATGAAGAGAGTGTGTAGTATTTCAAAACCCTCTTCTTTCGATATAAAGAAATTGATATCATCTGCGTACGCTGTAACTGTTAGGTGATTTTCATGTGATTCAGGGAGCGGAAGGGAAAATGGTTTTAGTTTGTGTGAGCAGAGATTGAGAAATGGTTCGATTGTTAGTGAAAATAGTAGTCCAGAGAGAGGGTCACCTTGTCGTATTCCTCTATCAAATCTAAAAGGTTTCAGAAGGTTGTTTCCTAGTCTTATAAAACATCTCACTTCAGAGTATAATGTTGATATAGTTTTTCTGAAATTTTCACCAAAACCAAAACTTTTTAGAACTTGGTGTAGGTAGTTGTGCTCTACTCGGTCGAAGGCTGATTTTTGATCGAGAGAAACGATTCCTAGAGGTATGTTTTCTTCATTTGCGTAATGAATCGTATCTCTTATCAGATGTATGTTTGTAAATATCGATCTTCCAGGTACACAGAAACTTTGGTCAGATGTTAATAGGTTAGGTAACACTTGGCCGAGCCTATTTGACAGCGCTTTGCTGATAATTTTATAATCAGTATTGGGCAATGAGATGGGTCTCCAGTTGGCTAAATCGAGTCTGTCACCTGGTTTTGGAATGAGGATTAGCAGAGATTGTTGTGTTGAGACCGGTAATTTGCTTATGCGAAAAGATTCAAGAGTCATTTGTTTGAATAGTTGCTGAAGGCTTTTCCAGTGGAATTGATAGAATTCTACACTAAGTCCGTCCATTCCTGGTGCCTTTTCTTTCTTCATTTGGTACAGAGCAGTAGTGAGTTCATTTGCAGTGAGGTCTGAGTCGCATTTATTCTGCTCCGCTTCTGAAAGTTGGTTTAGGCCTTGAAAGAGAGGTGATGTTTCTGTTATTTCTGGAGACGTAGCTTTAAAAAGATTAGAGAAATGGGTATGAATGGTGTTTTTGATTTCTTCTTGGTTGTTTGATATTATTCCATTGATATTGAGCTGTTGAATTGTGGAATTTATTTTTCTTTCTTTTGCTAAATTTAGAAAGAAAGGGGTTGGTTGGTTTAAATCGTGGATTATGTTAGATTGGTGTCGTTTGTATTTGTTTGTACTTTGTGATTGGTAATAGTTTTTGTGTGATGTTTCTATGCGTTCTAGGATATTATTCTCTTCTTCAGTGAGATGGTGTTTTGCTTGATAGTATTGAATATTTGCTTCTAGGGTTTTTAATTCTTGAAAGACTTCTCTTCTTTTGGTCGCTTCAAATCTTTGTGAGGCAACACGTATTTCCGTCTTCATGTCATCCCACGTGGCTAGCGGATTCTCATTTCTTTTGGAAGAAAAATGTTCGATTATATTCTTGATTATGGTGTTGTAGTTTTGGTCGTCAATAAGGGATGTTTTGAATTTCCAGTGCCGTGAAGAGGGAGGCAGTGCAATGGGTCGAAATAACATTGAAACTCCGGCGTGATCAGAGAAAGATTGAATGATTTCGCACTCAACTATATGGGGAATGGATGGCTTAGAGATGTAGAATCTGTCTAGTCTGGCTCTCGGTGAATTTTGGTGGACTCCTCTATATGTGTAGGAGCGGGTGTCGGGGTGTAGAAATCGCCAGACATCTTTGAGATTGTAGGTAGTTGTGCTGTCTATTAATAAGTTCTTCAGTGTTGTTCTAAGTTCTGAGCAATTTTTTCTGTCTTCTGGTGATGTTGTTACATTCCAATCCCCGCCTATTATTATTACTTCGTCATTTGTTTTTGTAATTAGGTATGAGTCGAGTTGATGCATAAGATGAGCGGCAGTTTTATTATCTTGTGGCATGTAAATGTTGATTATAATGCAGTCCATGTTGAATATATTGATGTGTATTGCTTGACTGTGACCTTTCATAATTATTGTGTGATTAATAACAGTGACCTGGCCGGTTAACGTAGTATGGAACATAATTGCAGTTCCTGAATTTAAATTGTTTGGTTCATTGATGTAGAAATCATAGTCTTTTAGGATCTGCGTGGGAGTTGTGTTCAGTAAATTGGTTTCTTGAAGTAAAATGATTTTGGCATTTGTCCATTTTATGTAGTTTAATAGTGAAAATTGTTTTGTATTCTGTACGATTCCTCTAACATTTAGTGATAGAAATTTAGTCATTTATTTACTCGCCTTCTTCTATTGCGTGTACGATTCTTTCTAGTCTTCTCTTTAGGTTGAAGTTGCTAACTTTATGTAGATTTTCTTCGATTAAGATTTTCAGGCCATTCTTGTCTTCTGTGAACTCCCTCATTACGGCCAGGACTTGATGAGACTTGCACCCGAAAGATTGTTTTAGAAATTGGTTGAATTTTTCGTTTGAGAGGGGGTAATGTGATTTGGTTTTGATTTTTTCCGTGAATATATCAATAATTTTGTTTCCTTTTTCTATAATTAATTTTCTTCTTATTAGAGCTGGTTCACTCGCGTCTGACTTGACAGATTTGATTGAGTCAAAAGAATCATTCGATTTGATTGACTCTCCGTCAGAGTCAGAGTGATCTTCCGTGTCTTCTGTCGCGTCTAAGTCTTGAGTGATTTTAGGTTTTGGAATTTTCTTCACTATTTTGTCATTTGTATCTTCTGTGGGTTTCTCTGGGGTAAGCTTTCTCTTCTTTTTCTTTTCTGGTGATTTTGATGACTCGACGCGTTGAAGAATTTTATTTTGTGTTGATTCAGCTGGTGTTGCATTTTGTTGAGTTGCGTTGCTTGGTGGTAGAGGCAAAATTGTTACTTCTTCTCTGTCGTCTATAAGGTGTTGAGTTGTTTCTTTGTTGGTTTGCTTGTAAGTTGGGAGGAATGTTAACTTGGCAGTGTTGGACACAGACTGTGCGTATGACTTGTTTTGATTTTGGAGTTCCGGGGGTTGAATATTATTGGTTTGAACAATTTTCTTGCAGTTTCTTGCTATGTGACCACTTCCTTTGCATTTGTAGCAAAGAACATCGTCACAGGAAACGAAAATTAAGTAGTTTTTGTCTTCGTGTTCTATTGTTAAGGTTTCGGGAATCATTTCCGGTTTCTCGACTATCATGTAGACTAATCTTCGGAAGGATGTCATATGTTGGATGTCTGGTCTCTTGTATCCGTTTGATATGTTTCTGATCAGGCTTGCTAATTTTCCAAATTTTGTGAGTTCTTGGGTTATTTTTTCATTCGATATTATCGGTGAAACGTTTGATAGTACAATTTTTGTTGCTTGGGTAACATACCTACGGATCGGTATAAAATTGCCGCGGATGAGAAGGCCGCCTTCCTGGGCTAGTTTGTTGACATTTTCTTCTGAGCGAAGAAATATACAAACTCTTCCTCCACTCAGTCTAGATGAGAACATCATGTCTGATCCGGGGATCAAGTCAGCTACTGCTTCACATACTTCTTCTGTTGCTATTCCGACTTGACAGTCGAGAATAATCGCCAGTTTGTTATGCGGTACGTAATTAGTAGAGGTATTCGTTTGGTTGGTATTTACCTGTGGGTTGGGATTCACGAGATTGTTCATGTTGAGTGTTCCTGTGCTAAACGCACGATGATGTTTTCACAGAAATATTCAATTCTGGAAGAGTTGACACATTTCTTCGTGAATTTTTTGGTTTGTGTTAATGGTTATGACGATTCTGCACAGTTTGGTACCAAATGAATTTCAAAATCTGTAGCATAAATAGCAGAAATATCAACTTTTGTAAGCGCGCGATCTGAACGTGACCTCTCAGCTCCACGATAGAGAGAGAGAGGGAGAGAGAGAGAGAGAGAGAGAGAGAGAGAGAGAGAGAGAGAGAGAGGGGGAGAGAGAGAGAGTTGGGGAGGAAGTGATATGATAGGAACACTTATTTTCCACAAGTCCATAGTTAATATTCCAACTGTAATTTGGAATCTGCCAGAACGATCTATAAAATACGCTGATTTGTTTTACCACAATTTTTTTCCATAAGCCCTTCTTACGACATTCAATAAACGCGATCAACAAAATAAGAAAATCCCAGTATAGCCCGTTTTTGTTTCGAAAAAGTTTGACTGTCTCTCTTTGCCAATTTCCCGATATTCAGCTTCCTGGATATTAATAAGTGCCTGACTTTCGTTGCATGGTTGAGATAAAAGCAATCATCCTGAAAAAAAAGACACCTAAATTTACTGCAAACATACAAGCGTCTCAATTATCTACCAATAGATATATAAAAATAATTTCGGTTAGTGCACATTTTTAACCTAAATCTGTTTTTGCTTTTCGAAAACTCAAAACGAACTTCCCGTGCAGATACAATGGGATCTACAATTCAATTAGAAATCGACGTAATTTCAGATATCCATCCCCCGCTCAAAGTGCTTAATTGAATTTCATACGCTAGGGCACGTTGATTCACGGAACACGAATCGAATTGATTTCGCGAGATGGAATCATAACCTGACGAAACTAATTAGAATCTATAAGAAACAACGTTGATAGCAACGGCACAGATGCTGCACAACTTCCGAATTACCAACTACAATCTACGAGTACGTTGTCAATGGATAATTTGTCGCGCGTTTCGACTCGATGAGATTTCACATCATTGTTAATTAACAAACGATACAAATTAGTTTAATTAGTGAGCAAGCGCGTACTCTTTCGACGTCACCATTAGAACACGGGGCACGGACCTGCCCCCATCCCCAAACTGGGGGGGGGGGGGGGGTGCACATGGGGTGGGTTGCGACGCTAACGATATCAGGTGCTCGAAATTGGCCCACGAGGGTGGCAATTTTAATCCGCGCGTATATACAAGACAACACTTGGCAAATTAATATCGTTGTGTTCAATTTTTGCCTCTTGCGAATTTCGGTGAAAATAATTGAAGACTGGATTTTTTTCTCGTAAAGGGTGTCGCCATGGGGATGATTTGACATTTGTAACGTAATTGGTATAGCTAAGGGTTTCGTTGTTAGTTTAATTAATTATCGTAGCTTCAGTGCGAATTTTTTAGTTCCCCAAAGTCTAACTATGTTTAGCCAAAAAAACTGATGATAATCATTTTTTTAAAGTCTATGAAAAGAAATGAGTCTTATGAGAGTAATTGGTTTTGATATGGCTTAAGATTGGTTTTGATAATCATTAAAAGTCACAGCTGCAGTAGCAACTAGCTTCAGCATGATAGATGACTGCAGTCTCAACATCAATGTACCTAGTTCTTGAGTGAAAACTCCCGTGATTGCAAAATCTCGGTGACGGTGTTTCGCAACAAAGATAAAAACACCAACAGAGATCTCGATTAGAAAAGTTTTGTCAAAGCGATGAAATTAATATGTTCTGATTTGAAAAAGCTCCCAATCCGCAGGACTCATAATTCACAAAACGACCCATAAATCGACTGTCGAGGGAAAATTTTCGCTAGCGCAACAAATGGAAAGGGAAAACAAATGGAAATCCCTAACGCGCGTTATGCTATGCACCGTGTATATACTTTATCTAACGAGAATGATTTAATTTTGATGATTGATCAAAAGATAAACCTCCGAGTGTGTTGTTTGTTCCGCGCCAACCTCGCTAGCAAAACTATAAGTGACACTTCGGACAAACATCAAATTGATAACAATTTGCAATCTGCGTTTGCAGATCGGCTGTACGCACGGCCATGCGTGGATTTAGTGCGTATCGTGCGTGCAAATAACGTTTTTGCTGACAAAGTATGCGTTGTTGTGAATCGTGGACCACGACGGCTATGAGTATTTAGGTAATGTATACCCGGGCATACAAACTGTTGTTTCCAGCCTAGATTTTTGTTTTAAGCCTTGTTTATGATCGAGGCTAATTACGGTCCTAATTGCTTTCTAATTGCTCCTTTCACGTGAATATTGCTCGCCGTGAATTTCCACCAGGGAGTAAAGCCTTAAAAATACCGTCTGAAAAACAATGATTAAATAATCCGGGTGCTAAGCAAGGCGAAAAAAAAGCTGCTTGACATTTTTGTCTTTGTCGCGGATGATTGAATTTGGAGGGCGAACGGTTTTTGGTGAAATTCGTCCGTATCAAGAACAAAGAATCAATTATTTGCAGACGCTTTATTCACTGAGCGTCGCCGGAAAAGCGTTCAGACACAAAACTCTTTCGCCGCGCGACACACGGTTATTTTCTTTTAAAAAAATATCCAAACAATATTTGAAACAATTTCGTTTACCAATCGTGCGGCAATCCGCGAAACGAAAACAATTTCACCTACAAACAAAATCTTTCTCATTCGCTGTACCCGCGAAGTTTTCATCTCTTTTTTTTATCTAAGCCGCCGCCGCTCAGAACCCATGGTTCTACCATCTCCTTGAGGAAATCACCCACTCGTCGCCGACCTCCCCCCTCCCCTCCCCCATCATACACCTACGTCCACACAGCAGTAGACAATCACAATAACATAATTCCAACGAGATTACATCAATGCAGACGCAGTGGCGAAGTAAAGCGCAAGACAGTTAAGTTGACCTGCCCAAAGACTATCGAAGGTTTTCATTAACCTGTTAAATAGTTTTTATGAAACATTTCATGCCTAATTATTAGAAACGAAATGTCAATTCCAAAATTTTTATCCGTACCGGAACCTATCATACTAGAATTAACTACTGGAACGAACACTTTAAGCATTGCATGCCATTTTATAAGACAAAGCTTCTCGTCATTATTCACAACATATCATAATCACATTAGAATGCAGTTACAACAACTCCGGGTAATTTTACAACGAAAATTTTGTATGGGAAATGGCAATGAGAAAAGATTTTCCGTTGGCCATAAATGTGTGACATAGGTACGTTGTTTTACCGAAATCACCGAAGAGCCCTCTCACGAGACGACGAGATAATGTGACACACAAAATGCTCTGATATCAGACAATCGCGCAAAACTCTAAAAATAAATTGGGTTGGAAAGAAGGTAAAGTTCCAGCAAATGCAGCATACAGCGTGAATTTTCACCCTCCCCACACGAGACAAAGCAATAACATAATTCCACAGCGATAACATCGTTCGCGATCGTTGCACCAGCGTACTGCAGCAGGTAAAATCGTCTCAAACCACGCTCTGCGTTTCCTGTCCGCAGGCACAACGATCTGCCCTGGAACATCCGGAAGTTCGTTCACAACCAACTGCGCGAGTTCAACTTCAACGCCGACCTCAAGTCGATCACGCCGTGGTCGAAGAGCCCCTGGTCGCACACGGACCTGCTGCGGCTGAAGCAGGGGATGGTCGGCGGACAGGTAAATTACACCCCCTTGGTTTGCAAGAGCCGGCACCCACGAGAGGAAAGGAAATAATCGAAACTTCCGAATACAGTTTATTGGAGGTGATTGTGGGAAACAGCGGCGTTGGTGGTGGGTTTGGTGGGATTCTTGGCATGACTTTGGACTGGAATTTGTTTTCTTTGGCCTTAAAGCGGTGATTAGTTAGGTAAGGAAACATTCTTTGCGGGCACTATTTACATAATTTCACAGCTTTACATGAAAATTATTTCATGATTTTTTTGTTCGTATTTTAATGGGATATCTGCAAAAGTTATTTGACTTAGACGCATTCTATTTCAACGCAATCCAAAACAGCTATACATAAAAATGTAAGCGGATACAATAAGAAATAACACTCTATGTTCTCTATGACACTCTATAGAGATAAATAAAGTTTCCTTTTGTTTCTGTATTTTTCACGTTGTGGCCAACACAGCTATTAGCACCACAGCATCATTATGGCATCATGATCACAGCAGCACCGGTAAAGTTGGAGGCACGAGATGTATTCGGTTAGGCCCCTAGCCTACAGTGCTTGTATTGTTAATCATCCCATTGTCATGTCACACAATAATTTCCTAAATTTCCCAAGCAGCCGAAGACCGACGGCGTCTGGCCCCCCACTCCCCGCATCCCGAAACCGACGCTCACCGCCCGCCGCTGGCGTCGGCGTCGCGACGCTTACCGTTCCAATACACGTAGACACCGCTGCGCACCTATAAAAACATCGCGCTCGGCAATTCGAAGGGAAAGCCCTCAGCCACGTGTATATACTTAAACTGGGGAAAACCCACGTTTTTCTCGCCCGACGACGACGCCGCCGCCGCCGCCGCCGCCGCCGACGACGACGACGACGACGCCGACGTCGACATGGTTTATTGGTGTTCTTGAGAAAGAAAAGTAAATGAAAACCGTGTGGTGTGTTAGATCGTTTGCCGGCGGTGCGAGCATCGCCGTTGTTGTAACTTGTTTCCTCGAGCGACGACGGAATCGTTTTAAATTAAAGTGCGCTCCAATTATTTTGCGCGATTCTTTTGCATCAACATGCGACGCTGGGAATTTGTTGCGCTGATGGAAATGCGAGAGAGGGCACACTTCTCACAGGGCTTGACATCGATCATCCGCGTGGAATAATAAATGGGTGTACACCTATCAATTGCAATTGTGGTGACAAGCGCTATATACGATCGTTAAATACACCGTCGGTGAATTTGTTTGCAAGTTATTTTCATAACCATCAAATTGGCTCGAACGTTCATGAGTTCCACGATTTGCAAGTAAATTAACGAGAGGTATACGCGTAGTTCGGAGTTTTTTGTTTGATAAAGCTCGTGCAGGTGGTTAATTGGTATAAATATAATCTTTTATCAGCCTCGCGGGGTAGTAAATGGGAGGCTCGTAGTCTGCTCTCACCGCTTCCAAAACCTTTGTCCGAAATCCTGATTCATTCATTCGTATGAACATTCTAACTTGATTAATTAGCAAATCAAAGTCTATAATTGTGAAGGAACTACCGCAGCAACGAATGGTGCTCTTCTCTGGCTGCGTGCAGCCGCTTTCTCCTCACCAACTGAGTTTTCCTGACGGCTGAGTCTCCCATGGTAAAAAGCTCCCTGGCAACTGCCCGAGCGGCGAGTTTCAATGGGAAAATGAGCTCCATTTCAACTGAGAACCCTGGAAAATTGTTTCCCTGACAACTGAGTTTCCTTATCATCTATTTTTACTAGTAACTCAAAAAATGTTTCCCTACAAGGGCCAGTGTTACCAATTTATTTTCAACCCTGAGTTTTGAGCTAACTCCCAGAAAAAAAAATCACTGCACACGGGGCAGTTTCAACTCAGGGTAGAAAAAAATAGTAAAACTTGCCCTAAGAAGCTGAACTCCTTAGCAACTGAGTGTCTCCAAGCCAATTTTTCTATCTCGAGATTTTTCCTACCAATACAGATATCCCCGCAAGCCAATTATTGAATCTCACACGACATGCCTGTTAACTTCGTGTCTCTATAAGTAAGCTTTCTTGGCAACGGGCTACCACGTACCTTTTAGCCTCCTCTGTCCCTAAAAACCGGGATTTCCCCACCAACAGAGTCCATCCCATGTTGCAGTTCTGGGCTGCCTACGTCCCCTGCGAGTCCCAGCATCTGAACGCCGTGCAACTGACACTCGAACAGATCGACTTGATCAAGAGATTGATCGACAAGTACTCGCAGCATCTTCAGTTCGCTTCGTCTGCCAACGGTAAGACTAGATCGGCCTTGATTAGAGTACAGGTGGCAGTACTTAATATAGATGGCCATCTTAGAAGGTCACATATACTGCGTAGGTTAGAGCACAGTGCAGTCTTCTCAATCAGCATTAGTTGTTATTATTAGCGTAGTCAATTTTTCATTGTAATTTGAAATCCCCTTTTTTTTTTATTAAATCCCTTATCGTACGTGCCCTTTAATACCCATCGTAACAAACCGGAAATGGTCAGTGCGCTAAAGTGGTGGAATTGCACACAGGGATAAAGCTACCTGTTGTTGTAAAATGTCACATGTGATTTGATTTATATGGTACTACATTGATGCAACTTTTATACTCAGCACAGATTATGGCACATGTTCAATGTCCCCATGGGTGCACAATAAGATAGAAATAACAAAACGACACCAAGTTAGAAATTGTAAAAGTCTTTTTGTTTGCCACCTTCGATTTGCTGTCCCTAGAAAGTATACACGACTTTCCCAGCAATATTCTCGTGAAAGCCAGTGATTTTTCCGTCTTACATGGCAACAACGTCAAGGTCAGGAGAGTCTGACAACATTTCCGGCGAAACTTCGACCGAACATCAAAACCACAAACACACAACCACACACAACCACACACAGCCATCAAAGCCAGCGCAGCAGCTATACGAAACACATTGATTTTCCCCAAAATTTCCCCCGACTAAAGTTACGCGAAAATAAAAGTTTAATGAGCTGAACGCGCGAAAACAAACTTGTCCGCTACGCGCAAACTTTTGGAAATATTCCTCCGTCATTATTCATCGCTATAGTCCGTCTCGCTCGTGCTTGTACAAGCGCTTTTTTGTAATTAATGAAATCACCTATTTTACATAAACCTAAAACATTCATCGTAACAAACTTCCAGCTTACGGATGTGGCAAGAGGTTATTTTTAGTGTACGAGTATTTTGGCTACCTGCATTGATTTTTTAATACATCACATATGACATGATCTGTAATGTTACTGTCAAGATGGCGACCCAACTAATAATGACCAACCGTTTATCACCCTTTCTCGAGGGGCACACACAATTCCGCTACCTAAACCACGCCACTGACAACTAGCCACGAGTTACATTAGAGCACATACATATCGGACCATTTCTCAGCGAAAATCAAACAATCACGCAATTAAAACAGACGCTCCCTCCCAAAACACAACAAAAACAACCCCGACCGCCCATCCATTGTATAGCCATTTCTGTATCAGCGCCCACACTGGCACACATTGCCACAATGCCCTCACCGAATAAACATTACCACCCCTTGCCCAACCCAATGTTCATATCACCTCATTATGTACGTCTAATCAATTCACCAGCCCACCTAAGTGCAAACATGAAATTCCCTGGCCACGCGCACAAGCACATGAGACCATTGGGCTCTCGACCTCTGTCATATATACAGGCCAGCATGGAGAGCGACTCCAACAATCGAATTGCACAGGGACAGGCCACGTCGACGCCGACGCCGACGCCGACGCCGACGCCGACTAGTGTGTAATTAGTATCGGCATGGCAATTACAGGCGTAATCGGCCGGCTCTCTTGTTATCACATTTGACCTGACTTCATGCGCTAATGTGACGCTCGTTACGTCGCTCGTCATTTAGAGGGTTGCCGATGGGGTGGGACTGTGGGGGTGGGTGGGGGTGGTCGGGTCGGGTCGGGTGTCAGCTGGGCCACGGTTTTGCATGTTGAGTCTTGGTGGTGTTGAAGAGGGCGGTTTCGTCTGGGAATTAAAGTTTTGTGATGACTGCGAGGGATGCAAGTGAGGAAGAAGGTAGAAAAGAGACTGACTAGTTTTTTTAGGGATTTTTGTTTGAAATGGCGGTAGATTTCGGTCGGAAAGCGTGGAGGATAAGGCAATTTGAAAATAGCCCACGGAAATATGCGCTTACATATCTTCATAAGCGAATGCTCGGGCTAGAACTTAATTATTTCTGTTCTCTTCAGAGGGAGTCTTGAGAATTTGTCTTGGGAATAAATTGCTTGAATGATTGGCAGGCTATAAAATGAAACATCACTGAAAACTTTAACTAAATTCTGCGGCTGTGTATACTGTATTTTGATTTCACAATCTTTCAGCTTTGTAGTGTACGTAAAATGAGATGGCTCACAAAGATACATGTGATACAGAGCAAGTATCATGAAATTTAACTCGGACTTTCTCTCGGAGAGCAATATTGTATTATAGGTAATGATTAGTTGGCCACTCTTAGGTGTCGAGGCTCTCTACTCTGTTGCACATGAGTACCAGAAATTCGCTTTGCTCTGTGAAGGATTGCGCTCGCATGAAAAGAAAAATGGGGTACGGTTTTTTTTTGGTTCAGAACTTCGTGTTGTATAGATAATTGTTAATTATGACGGTGGTTTTTTGTGTGGAATAAATTAGAGACGGACGGAAATTTAATCATGTTTTATACGAAACTTTTGTCCGGGCTTTAATATACACACGGAGAGATGTTTCGCTTCGAGGCGCTGGGTTTTTGCCGGCAGAAAACAAGTGCAAGGATTATTCGAGTCGACGCGGGGACGGCACGAGATAGTTTCTCAAAGTTTTATTGTCTCTTTGCTATCGTTGGGGGTGGTGTGCGCTTTGAGACGCTCGTTTGTCATTTTGGTAGCGTCGAACGAAAAAACACACTCAAAGTTAAATTGGTTTCCATTCGATGCTACACAATTACGATGAGAGTTGAGACCGAAATGAAATGTCATTAAATAATATATAGATATTTTCTGGAATGTCAGCAATTTCATAAAATGTAATTAAACAAAAAGAGATAACTGAATTCAATCAAATTCGGTCACGAGCAACAGCGGAAAATTATTTTCTCTTTGCCAAGCTTGCTGATAATATAATGCAATTTGCTGCACTATCAATTTCATCAATCTAATTGCTCTATTTCGGTGCTATTTAATTCAATAATATCGATACGGAATGCCACATAAATGATATTTTCTGACAATTACCGATAGAGAATTCGCAATTTAAATTGAGGCAATAAAATTACATAGAAACAGAATAATAGCATAATATTATCAAAATAATACTTGTGGTACGGTGTATCTGCCAAATATCCCAATGTTTATTTTATTTTGCGCCACACTTTGCTTTCACAATGAAGTTATGAGGGCATGACAATTGGAAATTATTCTAGGCTACGTGAACACTCATATTATAATCGTGTTGTGGATGAGCGTAAACGCATCGCTCACCCACAACGCGATTTAATTGCGTGTACGCATAGCCTGGAGGCTTATATTATCAATTTAAAATGTTCAGCCATAATTAAGCAGCTTTCTCGATGACATTCGTTACCTGGAAATATCATGATGTAGTCGTCATGAAATTATTCGAATATTTCAAAACGTAAAAATCGATTAAAAGAAAAAATATTTAATTGATTTACTTAAAAATAAAACAGTATCATCTTTTAATGATTTTTAACGCACACTGCATCGGTTGAAGAGAATGTTGCTTTAGTTGCAAAAAAACCGCAAAAACACTTAAAATGTGTCATAAAAGCGCCATTTTCAAGAAAAGTGCTAAAAATACAACAATGAAATTTGTACACAAACATTAAATCCTTAGGGTCAACATATCTAGAAAGTTACGTCCAATTATATTCAGATGCATGGCCCTTAGAGTGCAAAACGTGTTTTGGTAAAACTGAAAAATTTAGTAATAATTTCGTAACTTAATAACATAAAATTTACTCGTCCGAATTGCTTCAAAAACGTGGAAGATCTTAAATCAGATAAAACAGAGGTCCATATAAAATCTCGTCAAGATCGGTTTGGGCGTTTGACCTGTAGAGCGCGAACAAACACACAAACACACTAACACACATTCCGGAATTTTTTAGCAGTAAAGTGTAATTGAAGATTTCCAACGATTCTCTTAACATAGAATTATTATATCTGTAAAAAAAACAGAAAACGTGCGATCAAACGTTGCTAATACTGCGTTCCCAGCTCCTGGGATTTCAAAACACTGAATTCAAACTATGTGATGGTTAACACAAAACTTTTCCAACGTTTCATCCATGTCTTATAACAGCTTACAAAAACAAATAATATGTTTTATATTACAGTGGCCATTATTTCGATTTAAAATGGCAATTTTAACCTGACAATTTTCACATTTTCTAATTTTCGATGGCAAAAACCAATAATCCCTGTACGACATAGAGAAGTTGTATACTGTCGATAAGATGAACGCTAAGACCGACCCTCATTCCCAGTTTTACAGCATATTTAACGGTCTGTTAACACAATATCGTCGACATCGACGAATAATCATCGACAGTGGCCATGGTAATAACTAACGAACCGTTAATAATTTATAGGTATGTGTTCTAGCTGAAAATCTGTTAGGATGATGCACTGAAAACAACCAATTAACGGATCACGGCCGTCAACACTGAAAAACTGGACAAAAATTCAGACAGCCTAATATTTTAGAAGAGAAATCATATAGCTGGTCCTTTTCCGGTACAGAAATCCTGGACGCCCACAACGGCAACCGCATAGCGAGCCTGATCGGCGTCGAGGGCGGCCACAGCATCGGCAACTCGCTCGCCGTGCTCAGGGTGCTCTACGACCTGGGGGTGCGCTACATGACGCTGACGCACACCTGCAATACACCCTGGTACGCATTGTAACGCACTCTTGCTACAACCTGCAATACACCCTGGTATACGCTCTATTGGCCTCAGAATGCATTACTTAACTTAATTTCCATTCAAAACTTGTATCGTAAATGTACGAAATGGTTCGTTTCCTGCATGAGACATACGTTCTTGCAATTGCTTTGCAGTGATTGAAACCATAGTAAAGAGATGTTATGTCAAAGAATGGATACAAAGTGTGAACTGTCTTGATAATTGCTGCTGTACACTGGTGTTACTGTGATGATTAGATGGTGCTGGTGCTAAAATTGGAAAATCGAAAACAACTGTAGCACTGCGCTATTAGAAACAAGAAATCAACATATTATATTTTCATTTTAAGACTTTCAAAAGTTCAGGAACCGTGTCATGTTTTAGACAGTTTTGCAAACTTCTTGTTCACGAATTGTAATAAGAGTGACACGTTGCTCTGCTTCGATCATTGCTAGTCTGTCAGCAGGCGAGTGGATCGTGAAAGATTCAGCCACAGTGCGATGCGGCGGCTCCACTGTCATCACATGCTACCAGTGCATAGCACCGAGCTGCCATGTCAATAAAAACATGTCAATAATCCGGGTCAATAGGTCTGCCGACCCTGTTGTGTACTTAGCGAGGGCGCGACAAAATGATGGACCCACTTTTTGTTAGTAAACAATTCGTATGTCACTATTGTAACGACAACAGCTTCGGTATTTATTTTTCCAACAAATATCTCTGTTTATATTCGCTCTAAGCCGATTTACATGGGAAATAAATGTATTCATACACACACTGAATTAGATTGAGGCCCAGTTTTCAATGGCTTGTCAATGATTTAACGGCCCGTTAACAAAAAATCTAGGCATCTCATTGGCAGTTGGCCATGGTATAATAACAAACTAACGGGCTGTTAAGAAGTTAACGGGCCATTGAAAAACTGGCCCTAAGTACACTTGCTCTGCGTTGTATACGTATAAGAACATAGAAGAAACTACCTCATTATTAATCACCAATAATCTAAGATAGATTAAAAATATATGAAAGAAAATCTAGAGTTAAAAAGTTTACCCATTATACTTGATGTTTTAATTGATGGTAATTGTGTAGTCATCACAGCGCATTTCGTTAATGTTTACGTGTTTCCTAATAACTTGCTTTAAACACACCGCTAAGTAATAATGCACATCCATTAATTACTTTAATTAAAAAAGTGTAACTAGGATTTCAAATTTTCCAAAGTAATGTACGTTTGAGGACATCCATTACTTTCTCTGCTAATGTTTACACAGCTTTCCCTTCTATATCCCAGAACAAAAATACACATAATCCGCTTTCCTATTTGCCGTGTTTCACAGACGCAAGCTACATTTCCCTTAATTTCCCCTCGTGCTAATTGAAAACCAAGATCTACAAGATAATTAATATTTCCCTGTGTTCATATACATCCACTGTTTATGCCACCAAGATAAATTCAAAACATGAAACACCCATTTTTATTTCATTTAATTAGCGGCTTTCAGATGGATTGAACAATAATTGTGTATTATATCTTACTCGCACCCAGGGCGGATTCGTCTTCGGTCGAGCACAGGGCGAAATACCCCGAACACGGCGGTCTCACCGACTTTGGCAAGGTAATCTAATGAAAACATTCTCTAATCCCTGTTAATCAGTGTACAGGCCGCAGAATAATCAACTCTGCGACTCAATGAGGGGCTTTACACCGACGCAACACGACGCGCCGATCTATGCAAAGTGGCTTCACCCCCGGCTCCAACCCTCGGCTTCACCCCGAGCGTCTTAGCCGCCGCGGCCGGGGCTCGAGACATTTGAATAGGCCGAATGTCAAGTTTACCGAGAGATAGGCCTGGAAGTGTGAGATTCAGAGCCGCGGGTAATTTAATACGATTCCAACTTCAGATATCATCGCAGATCCACAGCCAGCATCCCTTGATTCCTGCGCTGAAGCTCGATCTATACATTTTAAAAATTGACGAGGAGTTCAAAACATGATTGATCCAGAATGCATGTATGAAATATCCGGCGCATCCTGGATTAATATATTTGAGCTTTTTAGCATTGAGTTTCCAGTTCGATGCATGGTGTTTTTGGTAACCGTGGTGAAGGATTTGAATTGGGATTACCAATTCGCGCATTGAGTCCAAGTATTGTAAGGGATTGCAATCCACGGCACACAGTCAATATCTGCACGACGAGCGGGTTGCCAATTTGACGGATTCAATGCGCGGATTGGCAATCCATCGTGCAGTCAGCAGTGCACATGGCATCAACATGAAGAATCGGGGACTGTTTTGCATTCAATTTCACGTTGCTGCAGTTATGGTAATCAAAATGAAATGGGGTGAAAATTCAACTCCAAAAATTTAATTTCCGAATGTAGTTTTAATTTGAATATCATGCTGCACAAAAATTGTTTAAGCTCATTACAGTCTTCGCTTCGTAGTGTTGAACGCCGTTCAGCTCTGCACTGTTAAACTGCAGTTAATATATATTGAACATAAAACTAAAATCAAAACTACAACTCTGATACAAAAACCGGCCTGGAGAGTGTGTTTGAACGCGAATCGTATCAAAACCGTGCAAAAAAAAACTTTCGGTTGCAACAAACGAGAAGTGATCACGTCGACGCCGAGCGCGACGTCCTCGACGCCCGCACTTTCCGCTCGAATCTCAGCACGCAACTCCCCCGCGCACCTGGGCAATTCGTCTAGATTACACCGCCGCCGTGACGCGTGGTTTCGACCCCGTGGGCCCCGGGGGTTGCGCCCCCACACATTTGGCCATGCTGGCCACGGCGACGCCGGGGGGGGGGGGGGTGATGGCCGGAGGGCGGCTAACTAGGTGCCGGCCACGCAGCGTCAGGGGTTAGAATGGCGGTGTGAAGACCAGTGGCCATGTTCATCGCGACAGTCGCTCAGCTGTCCAGTATTTAGAGGCTAACTAGATTTTTTTAGTACGAACAGTTGATTCAGGCAAAGTTTTATGTCAAGTCTAGCTCTTACACACGCTGGAATTAATTTCCAGTATATAAAAAGCAAACCATTTCCCGAAGATATTTTATACAATTATTCTATAGTAGCATGCCAGTCTCAAGTCCATACTGCCTTGCGTCGAACAAGGCGTCCACGCGTGGAGTCAGTCACTCTCTGGCTGTCAAAGCTGCACAGCTTGACAGTCAATCTTGTGTCGGACATTGCGTCCAAACGCGGAGTCAGTCACTCTCTGGCTATCCAGGCTGCACAGCTTGACAGTCAGTCTTGTGTCGAACATGGCGTCCATGCGAGGAGTCGACCACTCTCTGGCTGTCAAAGCTGCACAGCTTGACAGTCAGCCTTGTGTCGAACATGGCGTCCACGCGTGGAGTCAGTCACTCTCTGGCTGTCAAAGCTGCACAGCTTGACAGTTAGTCTTGTGTCCAACATGGAATCCACGCACGGAGTCGGCCGCTGGCTGTCAAGGCTGCACAACTTGACAGTCTTGTGCCAAACATAGCGTCCACGCAAGGAAACTGACCCCGCGACTTTGTGCGTGTGTCGTTGGCAGGCGGTGGTCGGCGAGATGAACCGGATCGGGATGATGGTGGACCTGAGCCACGCATCGGTCCACACGATGAGGGACGCGCTGGCAGCCAGCAAGGCGCCCGTCATCTTCTCGCACTCGTCGGTCTACACGCTGTGCAACTCGTCGAGAAACGTGCCCGACGACATCCTTAGAGATCTGGTGAGTGCAGACGCGCTCAGAGAGCAGCACCTTATCAATACAGCTATGTTCATTCACACTCACTGCTGAACACAGTCCTGAAGATGTCCGCGCCAACACGGACGAAACGTCGACACTCGTCTGGGTCCTTCTTAGGACCGCAAACGCTTCAATCCGCCTTTCCAATTCATGGATGATTTTTGAATGTCTGTTTGAGCTCTGCAGGTAAAGCAAAGAACCCGATTTTGGTGAAAATTTCAGGATACCTTTTAATTACCTTAAATTAAACGTATATTTTTTTTTTACAGCACATTTCATCGGAAATCAGTTTTTCATGTCATGGTTCTTACAAGAGGCCAAAATATTTTCTTTATAATATCACTTTATCCTTTCTAGAGATCTTTTAAACCTTGTATCATGACGACTGTGAGTAAAATTTCTATCATTTTTCTTAATTTCCTCCAGAAAACGACGTTTTTATATAGTTTTCTGTATCGTTTTTCCACTTTTCTTCGACTGAATCAATTCTGGCTCGACCTATATGTTGAGTGTGTTCAATCAGCATCATGCAAATAACGCTCATCCACAAGGCTATTAAAATAAGCGTCCTCGACGCCCTAGCCGATGAGAACAATTCTCAAGTCACCCCCACTCACGATTCGAGATGCACTTCGATTGTTGATCGCCGCACGTAAAAGACAAACATTACGTACACGGGAAATAGCTTGCATTTTCATGACTCACTCCTCCTCGTTCTTTCCGCACTCTACACGAAGTCATTCCGTGTCGTACCCGGTTTTACGGCGACAGTTAAACAGGGATGAAGATTTCAGTTTATATTTTAGCATCGCATGTTTCAAGTCTCGTTTAACCAGGCAAAACGTGGTGCAAATCGCAGCAAACATTCGCATGCGGAATTGCACAGCTAGGAGATTACGGTGGGTTACTTGCGACACTGCTAACACCATGTATGCCATAAGAATTTCGTTAATATTTCTTGCTTAGAAATATAAAGCTCATTTCAAGTTTTCCATATAATATTTACCGCATCCTTGATGAGTCCTGCATGCATCTTGTTGCCATTAACAAGAGTGTTATTGGTTGTCATGAAAGTACTATTTTTATTGCCGCACCATTGTCGGCAACATCCAACGGAAGATGCATTTGCCAAGATGAGAGCACGTGCTCTAGACTTGAGATGACAAACTTGTGAAATCCGATGTTCATATTTTATCGTTGAACGCCTAACGAGCTCGTGTTTGCCACAGTCGCTTGGAGACGACAAATGAAGGGAGTTATCCGGAAAAACGAATGAAAAGTTGCATCCTGTGTAACCACGATCTGCTTATGTGAAGCAAAACCACTTTGTGAAATTTGCATAAGATGAAGTACATTTCATATTTGAATTTTACAACATCAACACTCCACCCTTTTTTTAGTTTTCAATTCAACGGTCACACTTTTTCAATATCAACACTTTGTTCAAACAGATAAAGAAAAAGCCACTCAAACTAATTGATATGGCCCGCTATGAATGGGAAATTTAATTTCTACAACAGTCAAGTTGTTGTCGGCTAGATTCACCAGCTGTTTTCAGCACTTCCAGCAAAAGTGCTGTCAGATCATTGCGCTTAAAAGTACCATGACAGACAAACCGATGAAATTTAATTTCTGACGAGTATTTTTGCTTTAAAATTACCTGATGTTAGATATTACGCGACTTGGGAGCGATCATGTCAAAGTGCTTGTGGTTTTTTGTTAACAATACAACGGACAGCTATTTAAATGTCAATGCGGTATTTAACCACACCATGAACACACGTTGAACGTTGTCGGTTAACATTAGGTTCGAAGCGCTGAGCTGAACTAACAGCGATGATTCTTGACAAGTTTTAGCCAACCAGTTTACTAGAGACTACCAGCAACTAGCTTGCTTTATCTCTTTATTATTTCTTAAATTTATCTTATATTTCAATATGATCCCTATGTCCAATGAAATTAAATAAAACTACAAATACCTCGGCGCCATCACCAGTCCCGTACGCAACAGCCTGACGCAGCGAAACGCACCGAACATCGTCGCGCGTTTCCTGCGCCCAGCTTCCCTGTGGTGGACCCGATTCAGAACGCACATATTTATGACGCTTTTTGCCCCGGGCCGAGCGGGCTAATGGCTTTCTGCCGCATCCCCGGATTATACCCGTCGCCTTCCTCTCGCCATCATCATCAGCATCTCTCGCGGAGGCAACCGCTCTTCATACTAGATATTGCGTGGTGCGAATCTTTCAAGTCGCATAAACAATCGGTGGTGCTTGCTATTTAGGGAGGACACGAGCTGGGATGTCTTGTGAGTGTTAGTGGAGAACAACGTGCTTCAAGGCGGGGTCGGTGCGGTGCTTGGACCAAAATAGCAGGGAGAAACGACGAGCGCAAATGTTTTATTCAGTCAAGGTTAAGAGAACACACCCCTAAGTTGTCTCGATAGGACTTAATTTAATTACGGGATAAAGCCGGGCCGTTGGTAGTGGCACTTCTTTAATTACGGGGGGTTACTAGTTTTTATTAAGAGTCTATCACCTAAAGAAATAATTGCAACTTGATACTTTCTTACTGATGTACTTTCTGTCGCTTTGGCACCAATTTGGTTCGAAAGTTATAAGTGTGTTATTTTTAAATAACATATTTTGAATCTATTCTAATTCAGCCAGGAAACAAAACCGTGTTTCTACTGCGAATTCATCCAGGAGTAAAGTCAAGCAACGATGGTACATCAATCGAGTACCCGTTGCTGATGCCGAAGGGCGGAGACGTGTATCTCGGAGCTACATGCTCACAACATAATGTTTTCCTTTAGTCGAAACTTCAAACCCACCCTCTGCTTGTTTCTTCCACGCAAAGCAGTGGTGCAAAGAGATCCGATGATGAATTGCAGCATCGCCGATGAAACAACAAGCACATCTTCTATAGGTTTATTAGAAGATCAAATGCCAGTCTCTCAGTGCGTCAGATATCGCGATGGAAATTCCTAGTTGTTGGACGTGCAAGCGAGCGTGGTGTTTTGCCAGTTTAAGGATTAATTTACCCGCTGAATGCGGCGCAGAGTTAAAAAAGGAAAACCGCGCTCTCCACTTCGGAGCATGCATGCTGGAGAGCCCATCAAGACTCGAGCCCGGGGCCCTCGAAGTGGAAAACTAGAACCTGTTTACTGATTTATTTTTATTGCTTGTTGCTTGATGGAAATAACATCAACACACGGATTTATTTTTTCAACTATTATTTGTGATATTTTGCGATGTATTGTGTTAGATTTAAATACCGTTTCCATTATAGTCTGAAAAATATAATCTTTCCATTACAGCTTTTTTCAATTAAAGCGGGTATTAGAAGCGGATTCGATTTCTATATCAAACTTTTAGTGCACTCTTTAATAATGGCCAAGACTAAAACTTTAGGAGTACCTTACAATTTCAAGAAAAAGCTCCCAAATTGACTACAGGAGTAAAGTCCTCAAAGTCTACGTCCGCTAGTCCCTCCATAGAGATTAGAGAAACATCTTTTCGCCCTTCCACACTGTTAAAAACATTAATAAAATAATCAATTCGATCTCAGGAAACGTTTTCAATGCAAACATAAACAGAAAGAAAGCCTAATCAATGTATTTTCCTTTTCTCTTGCAGGCCTGGAACGGAGGACTAGTGATGGTCACATTTTACAACTATTTTGTCAAATGCGGTCCTAAAGCTACCGTAGCTGACGTTGCAGGTGAGTGATGAAAATTCTCTCTTCTGGAGTCCTCAAAAATTGCAATAAGTTTCAAGACCCGGAAATGCTTGCTACTTCCAGCGGCCTGTGTTCGAAAGATTAGATAAAATAACGCTAGAAAAGGGCTAGGACTGTTTAATTTTTGAAGCCTTGTGCTACGTTTATAAGAAATGGGGTTTTCCCCAATAGAAATCTATCAGTCGGCGCTGAATGGACAAGGGGAAAAGATCTTTCGATGAACTGAAAAGCATCAAAACCTATCATTCATCGTCAATTCGGTCGGCCGCGCCAGTAGAGGGCGAGGGGAGTGAATCGGACGTAATATATTGAAAAGAGGTTATCTTAGAAAAAGCTATTGGAACGAATCGGCCGTCACCTGGGATTCAAGGGTCGATTTCAATGGAAATCAAAATTATATCAAAACGGAAGGAAATCGAGATAGACTCATATCTGTTAAAGTTAACTAGATATTTTTGTGCCATTGCAAGATAGGTTGATAGTTAAGTACCTACAGTTTAATTGAAATATCAGATCCATATAATCTATTTTAAATATTCACAAGGAACGACCCATTTAAAATTGATTTGATTTGCAGTGATTTGGCTACAAAAAAACGAGATCTCGTTTTGTAATTATACTCGAGCCCAAGTTGAATGTAGATTGAGTTCAATTGCAGAAGTGGGGCAGCGGGCAATCTCTACGGATTTCAGCAGCACAATGGCGGGTGGTTGGTGGGGTGGGGGGGTGGTGATGGGGGGGGGGGGGGGGGAATCGCACGCGTGGACGCGTAGAGAAACAAGAGAGTCGAGACCTGCGTGACGAATAAATGTTTCATTAGTCGGATAGCAGGAGGCCGGGTGCGAGACTCGTAAAAAAATACATTTGAAAAATATACATCCTGAATTCTAGGCGCGGTCCAATCCTTCTTTGTGGATGGCGTTGAGTGAGAGAAATGTCCACCGTTGTGTGTGAGCACCGCGTCTGTGATAAGGTGCTTGGAATGTCGCTGATGTGTCAGCCTCCGTATGGATCGGAACCGGAAACAGGCAGCGATTCCTTTGCCACAAATTTCAATTCTCGTTTCAATGCCAACAGCGAGTCAGAATTATATATTGAAAGTACATTGTTTATGTCACCTGTATACCTGTTACCTATTTACAATTCAATTTCACTCAATCGGTGATTGTTTGTTGCTAAGGAATTTAGCTCAGTTCCTAAATCAACTTGGGGATGAAAGAATTGTGAAGTTGTGTATGAATTTTTATGAATTTTAAAATACATGAGTAGACTTACTGAGATGAGTAAAAATTTTAGACCATAAACTCATCGGACCCATTTACTGAATCAGCAGTACCAAATTAAAAATAACTGGGCCAAAACGCGAATATATCCATCTCAAAAATCGCAAAACAGACAGTTTAGTCACCCCACCTCGACGCAAACTATTCCAACACCCGCATCGTAACATACATCATTTCACATTCCACACGGCCAAAATTACCCGTCTTATCACGTAAATAAAACAAGAGTCGCCAGTCTAAAATTGCATTACCCCGCAGCACACAGGGGGGGGGGGATGGCACCCTGAGAGTTGGTGGGGGAGGGGGGGGGGGTCGGGGCCCACTTGTCCCCGTCACACGGGGCAATTGCAGCGTGGCGTCGCCCCGCGCAGACGTCAAACCCACCCTCGCAAAGATACAGTCGTAAAAAATATACCATTTTACTCTGCACCAGCGCAGCTACTACACATCGCATGCAGACTCCATAAAAAACTTGACAATGTCACTCATCGATTTCATCCATATGAATATAAATAAGATCGCCAAAACTTCGCATAAAAAAACAAGACCCAAAAAAAAAACAATTTCGCCACCCATCTGTTCGCAGCAACGCGACCAAAATGTATAGATTCCGCGTTCAATTCGTCCGTTCACGTCCGCCGACCCCCCTGGCCCTCCCTAACCCCGCATCCCGCGCCGCCAAGGGCCGCTGCCCCATAAAACAGTCTTATATAGCCGCCGCCATTTCGCCGGCCCTTTTTTAAGCGCGTTTCGCAATAAAACTCATAATGACATTGTTCACCGCCGCCTACTCCCTGCCGTATCCACAGCCAGCCAGTCCATAAACCCTGGCAGCGAAGGCGGCTGAGGCTGTATGTGATGCAGGGTTGCTAGCTACAAGCTGCAGCGTCGCACACCAGTGGTGTAATGCGTCTCGCTTTACACCGCGCGTTGACAAGCGCTGTTGTGGTTGGGGCAATGGTCACGGTCGTGCTGGGAATGTGCGTGGACCACTGATCTGTGTTAGCTGAAGGCGATGGCGGATGCTGTGCGACGCTTTGATCTTTGAAGTGGTAACTGTGTAACCTTGGTGGTGAGACCGGGCATGTCTTGATGCTAAATTGGGACTAGGAATATGGCAGCTCTTAGCTACTATCTCAGCCGTCTTGGTCACCTGACATCTGGAATCCATGTAGCAGATATGAGACTAGCAATGAATATAAATTGGTATACATTTTCATTTACTAGGTATTGACTACATAGCGTGTCAGACCCGCTGCGCTAAGTGACAGGTGCTGACAGGGCCTAGCATCATGGCTACATGATTGGCTTCGGTTAACATCAGTTATCCGCGTTATAGGGTGTCAGGTGACGTTTAGCGGTAGTTGCTGCTATACCGCACGCCGCTTTGCAAATGGATGCACAGGTGTGTAGGAGATGATAAAACCCGGCGCCTCCATCTGGAAGTGCCGGGTTAAATATTAATGCGTAGTGCGTCTGGGATCGACGCGTGGTGTAGAAGCTTGTTATGTGTGCGTTGATTCTCGTGGCGTAGGCAACGATTCGTCCACGAAATATGAGCGAGAGTGCGTGAATTATGTAGTTTGTGAAATTATGAGGTGATGCAATCTCTGGGTGGAGTAATTTTATTTTCGTCGGTAAATTGAATGTGTGTGTGTGGTATAACAAAAGTAATTGGCCGAGAGGGTTGTTTTTTCTTGCCGGCTTTGTGGAACGGGTGAGCGTGATTGCGCGCGCAAGGTTCGTTGAGTTTCTTATTAGAATTTACGTAACGACGTGTGAAGCGCGTAAAGAATTGAAAGGAAGTGAATTTTCCGTGCCGCGTCCGTTGGAACAAAGAAAACAGAATGCTTTAGAAATGCGTTCGTAATTAGCTTCCCTTGTTTCTCTGGCCGAGACAATGGAATTAAGTTACTAGATATTGATTTCTTATTAAAGTATGATTCACTTCTCGCTGGAACCAAAATGGTGCGACAGATTTCATCCTAATTAATATGTTCAATAAAATTGGCCCGTCGATTTCGTTTCGCAGAACACATAAGTTACATCCGCAACCTCATCGGAGTCGACCACATCGGTGTCGGGGGCGACTTTGACGGAATCAACAGGTACTGTTAAAAAAGAAAATACTGCTACTCGTCCGCATTTCCCGCAACATAACCCCGGGAAAAGTCGACGGCTCTAAAGTTTTCCCTCGCCGTAAACCAGCGACCGCATGCCACATGTTGGCCAAAACATAACATAGTTACGACCCTTATCACAGCCGCCTATTTATTTGCTGGCGGCCATAATTTCGTCCACGTCCCTGGCTCAAAGCGGCGGTGAATGGAACAAGCAGACCGCCATTGGGATAAAGTATGGTCCAGCGAAGCTGACACCGGGCTCAGCCACCTTGAAGAGGTGATGGTCACCACTCGACTCTTAAAAACGCTATCCACACAATGATGAAGTTCAAATTGACCAATCATGTAATAGTTAAAAGTCAAAATATAATTTTGACAGACAGTATGATATCAAACATGAATAAAAAATGACAGCATATTTGATTTGTCTTGCTTTTCGCTGCTTTGCTGTTGTGAACTTTTGAAGACAAACGTTTCTTACATTGGTTTGGCGGAGTGTTGCAGAGCCATGGAAAGATGGTTGTAAAGCTGACGGTTCTGCTTTGATAGGATAGACTTTTGGTCCTGAAAAGGACCTCTGTCGACGTTTCGTCCGCGTTGGCGCGTTCTTACATTAAAAAGCAAACTGATATTCTTCGTTGCTGGCACAGTAGATATTTATTTCGATTCTAAAAAGTATTTAATTTAAAAATTCTTTCTATTTATTGGAAGAAGTGAATTTCCGATAAAGAAATATGTTTTTAGAACATCATTTCGACGGTTAGAAGTGTCAAATTTCTAGGATTGCAAAGTTTCCTGCAATCGAGTCCAGCACGTCTCCACATTTCCACATTATTTCGCCTACGATCCGAGCAAATTGCCATAGTTTCCGTTCTCTGAACTTCGCGTCGCGTCGCGTCGCCTTGTAAAGTTATCCGCGCGCTAATCGCTGCGATTTCGCAGGACGCCAAGGGGGCTGGAGGACGTGTCCATGTACCCCGAGCTGTTCGCCGAGCTGCTAAGAAGCGGCCTCTGGACCATCGGCGATCTCAAGAAGGTGGCCGGTCTCAATCTGCTACGTGTCTTCGCCAAAGTGGAGAAGGTGAGTCTCACGACGTCGGCGTCGGGAATCGATTTAGTAATTGGTCCACTTAGGTCTAAGTACGAGGCGATGGGTCGGTAGAATGGGGTAGGGCGTTGATGGGGTTAGTGGTCGCTCTGAAGACGAGATCTTTTTGCGCTGGTAAATTGCTTAAGTTTTTCGAGTCCGCGCTCTTCTGTTCGTGGAACTTTGTTCTCTTGTCGTCGGTGAATTGTTGGGGGTGGGGGATTGGGGTGGTTTATTTGAATGCGATTTCATTGACTTCGTTCGTGTTCGATGTCTGATTTCCATGCGATTGACCGATAAAGCGTTTGCCAAATGCACTTTGTTATGGCTGATGCACGAGCCAGAAAGATTTGCAATCACATTGTGCAACCGTGCAAGCCACGTAGAGTGGCTTTAATAGAATATCGGTTAAGTTAATGGAGCTATCAAAAATCTAAATTATTCCTTCCGCTTGATGCAATGATGATAAAGTGCATAGCTTACTTTTTTATATTCCTGGTTTAATAAAAATTAATTGCAAGTAAGTCTGCAGTCTTAGCACCAATAATTATGCGCTGAAAGTATCATTAAAAACTATTTCGCATTTACTGATATTAATTAATTTTGCTTACCATATACCCTGCAAATCTAATAGTAACTATCAAACTCACACACACACACGCACATGGTAGAGATGAAAGGGCTCGCCAATTACCAACGGCTAATTTGCTGCGTGTAACCTCACACACAACTTTCCGTAAACGCACCCCCCCCTCCCCACTCCATCCCCCGCTAACTTGGCATTGCTCAATTCGTGGATAATTCACTTTGATCCCCGACATGAGAAATTTATCTTTTATCAGCTCGAACGCGCGCTGCTCTCTCCATATTCTTATACCTTTAAGACTAGAAAGCCAAGTCACGGCGAAGAGTGGCCAAGTCCGCCATGTTTAACCTCAATATGGCAGAATCAGTGTACGGAAAGCTAAAGTTTCGTTTATATATCAAGATGGCTGGCATTTTAAATTGCTTTTAACGATGCGTCTCAACTGCTTGAGTCTATCAAACTTGGCTCGAACATGTACTCCACGCGTCAAGTTGGCCGCTCTCACCCTCTACCAAAACCCTCTAGCACCTAAGACTAACATCTTCTCTACACACGCAGGACAAAGTTGTCTCCGTCGGCTCAGACTCGATTAAATCCGGTTGCGAGCACGGCGAAAAGACGAGGGTAATTTTCCTCGCAGAACGCACCACCCTCTCCCCGTTCTTGAATCTAACTAGCCTCTGTGTGTCTCTCTATATCTATCTAAATCTGCGCCGAGTGCGTTTGTCTCGGCTGAGACCGAGCTAAGGAGCCAGTGTGGAATCTGAGCGCCTTGTTGTATGCAAATCGGTGACTCAATTGGAATCGAGGGATGAAGGTTGCAGCTCTGTGCGTTTCGACTGCGTAAGAGTCGTATGCAGTTGGACGGTTGATGTTCACTATCTTTGCTCCATGCCTTGGACGCTATACTCTAATGTTTCATGCATCTCGCCAGCACATCTTAGAAAATTAGTAACATCATAAAAAAAAACATATTCTTCATTCCGGCAACTCCATGACTGTCGAATGCACTTTGAAGCATCTTTGTTGAGCTCTCCTGTATGAGAGATAAATCGCAGAATCAGTTGAAATTCACCGCACGTGATTGGGTTATTTCCCTTTTTGTAGAATTTCTTTTAGTTTCCACTTCGACCCAGATATAAGAAAATGATCAAATTGACTTTGAAAGATTGAAGATAGAAAATCTGAATTTATTTTGTTAGAGGAAGAGTGGCAATTTGCTTTGGCAACCAAACCATTGGCAACTGTGAATTGTGCCCAGAACCTGTACGGTTCGTTCCGTGAGATGGTGTTACGTCCTGAATTTGCAATACGAACAACACGTCAGTATTAAAACTCTCAGGCTGCAAATTATTTTTGCAATCACGATACATTTTTTCGATGCTGAAATTAAATTCCATGCTCAAAAATCGCCGAGTTGTTTGGACATTTTTCCAGTGAGAATTAGTTTGAAATAAGAAAAAAGGGCAATAGATTTTTCTGGAAAGGCTAATTTTCACTATCACATTCCTGTCTAGTTTTGCATCAAAAAAACTCGCTCGAAGGTATTCCGTGAAATTGATCTCGGAAGTTTTTTTATCGTCAAAAAGTCATTTTAAATGTAGATATAACGCAATCTGAAAGCGATGCCATATTGAAATATATTACAGACTTATTGATCTATCGCATGCGACAGGCCAGTGTATACCAAGCGGTTTGATATTGGCCCCTCCCACTTACATACATTATATTGCATCAAAGATATACCATTGAAAGGTATGTACGCTGCGCATACAATCTCGTTTCAATCAAAATAGAAAGCAAGAGACAGAAATAGACGATAACTTCAGAGGTGTTTGAATCCAGCAAAATGTTTGCATTCGAACGACATAAATCACTTTAAATCCCGCAATTTGCAAGTTCGGTTGTACATGATTGTTGTTCGTAGCTCTGTACTCTGTAGCATGATGTGAAATGGATGGAGTTAGCGTACCAACGAGCTTTCAGTAGGAGCCACGGAGCACAGCAGCCGATGTCGAGTCTTTCATTTCCGGTGGGTAAATGACGTCACCGAACCCGCGCTGCTTGTGACGTGTGTGGCGTCCGGAAGTCGCGATCTGAGGAAATAGAAGGAACATAACCTATCAGCGTTGGCATTCCGAGTTTACTTGATTCATTATTTTGTCTCTATTGAGTGATGTTGAGTTATTAATTAAAATAGTGTAAGGCGCTGGTATGATGTTTGAATGAAGGTGTGCGCTAAGCAAGACGAATTGGATTTGCGCGTTGTAAATTTCTCGGCTATCAATTTATGCAAAGGGGTGTACAGTTTTTTTATATGCTCTTGCAGCGTGTCAAACTAGGACGTGGCAATAAATATTCAATGCAAGAAGATTTTAATCAATCTAGAAATAGACTATAGAGTCAAGTTGACATGATTAAAAGACATGAGTTTGCTGCAAACTCTTGCTTCAGAGAACATGAATTTAATAAAATACTTGTGACATTTTACAAACAGACCCTCGCATTTAGCTCAGAGGAAAAAAAACTGGGACACGGGACAGAAAAAGCAAATTGCACAAAGGAAAATATCTGATCAGAGCTACGATAAATCTGTCCTCGGTGAATTATTGACGATGGTTACGTGAAACATATTAATATGTCGTTTCAATGAGCTACACACAACAATGCAATACCAGTAATATCCTTGCCGATTTATTACTGGCAGTGCAATTCCGCATTGTCACGACAAGTTAAAAAAGAAAAATGAAAGAAAATGAACCAATTTCCATTTCCCTGTTATGAACGTTTTGTGCAGCAAAAATAGTCCAAGAAAACAAAAATGTAAAAGACATTCCCGCTGTCTCTCAGTGATATTTTCCAAAAGAAACTGCAAAGAAAAATCGACAAGAAATGTCCTCGTTCCACAAGATCTGGGCACGAACGCTTTGACAAATCCCGATATTATTCATCTGATTCGTCTAATCACACTTTAGGTGCATTTTTCCCGACAAGATGGATTACTCCCTTTGAGCTTAGCGCCATACCTTGTTTCCCATCGACTCAATGTTCCACAATAAAACTGGAGCGCGAAGTGAAAGCAAAAAGAAAGCGAGGAACGAGATAAAAGGGAGGCATGGCGGCGGTCGACAGAGTCCGCGAGGGTTCTGTTTCTTCCGCCCTCGGAGCTATTCCTAAAGTGGCTCGGTGTTGGACCCGTCCCTCCGTTCGTCCAGACGTCAAGGAAATCAATGCCGGGAAGCTGCACAGGTGATTTTGACGTGAGAAAAGCTTTTTGGAGTGTGTCACATTCGTGATGCATAATTTTAAAAAAGTTTTGTACCCTTAAGCCCTTACCTGACAGCTATCAGATAGGCGTGATATGATGGTGCTAATGTGTTGCTCTGCTGCTGCGATTATTGATGGAATAAATTGATTAATTGATTAATTGATTGATCGACGAACCTACAACTCTAACAATAATGTAAAGCCACATCACGGCAGTCATACCATTGCTTAGGTGGTTTTAGGTAAGGTGGTATGATGCCATTAACATATTTAAATCAAAATATTCATGAATCTGTCGCTGGATTTCATTTGGGCAACGAATGGTCGAATTGGCCACGTTCAAATATGGACCGTCATCAAGTTGAATATGTCCATGAAATGCTGAATGATGGTGGTCCATGCTCTAAACGTTGCCCAAGAGAAGCCCGAAGCAATCTGTGAATATTTTCATTTTCCTTTATGCCATACAACCCTAGGCTCCATTAATTTTAAGACCAGCCTGACGTTTTTTCGGGATTTGGACAGTAAAGCCCATAGCGCACTGTGTTTGAAGCAGACGCTCTATGAGCGACAGCTCAGACTTTCAGACCAGACTAATTCCAAATCTCCTGATGACTTGATATTTTATTATGTAGAAAGAAATGACTTTGACCAGTCTTTTTGCAATTTGTACTCGAAATGATATAATTCTTGGTATTTGAATGTCCCATCGAACGCGTCGCACGTTCCGTTCCGTCCGCTTCACACTCAACCTCACTTAATGGGAGCAAAAGCTCAAAGCGGAGTGGTCGAACTTTCAGTTCGGATTACCCCAGAAACATGCACTGATTTCACATTTTATTTTGTAAGAACACTAATTGGGCAGACAATTTTACTATTTCAACGCAAAATCTTTATGCTAATTGCTATTTTAATTAATGCTACCAAACGTATCGCACTTTCCAAGCCATCCGCTTTACACAGTTCTTACCGATAATACAAGATTTTAGTTATTGTCCAGAATAAAACGAAATAAAGTGGATTAGAATTAATTTTCCCATTTCCAGATAATTGTTATAGAGTGGTACAAATAATATGTTTATTCGAACCCAGAATCTTTCCAACCAAACGCCCCGTGTGATGTGCCACACAAGTCCGCCCATAGTTCACCTTCAGATCGAGCAAATCTCGCACAGTTCCGCCACTACACAACCCCTAATTCACACCCGGGACAGGAGGAAATCTCACCTAGTTCCACCACTGCTCAAGCAGCTCGCGCTACAGCGAACTTGGAGAAACGCGAGAAGACGAACCGTAATGTCCTGTGTTTAGGAAAAGGCGGGCGTAATTAGTTAAAGGGTAGTTTTGTTAGCTCATCCGTTAAGGCAAACGGAAAGCTTTTCCCGTATTCTCCACACACTTTATTCGTCGAGTTGCATGCGGCCCGAGACACGCTGCTAGGGGTTGTTTATCTCTCTCTTTCCCCGAGCTTGTCAAGGGTGGGGCGAAATTTGTAAATAACCCTCTCTTTCTCAGTCTCGCTCGCCGGTTGTTGGTCGAAGATGGGGTGTTAGGGATGCTGGGTGTTGCTGGGTATAAAGCTGGGTGAAAAGCGTCGCGGCGTCAATGGGAGAGTTTCTTTTTGCGCTAGGAAATGAAAGGGGTGGGGTGGGATGGGTGGGCTGTGCACTTTCTAAAGGGCTTTTTATCCAAATTAAAGAATGGGATTTTGGGGGAGTGATTTTGAGGAGAGGAATTATGGCGCTTGGTTTTGTGTAGTGTGTTGGCTTTGGGTAGTGCGCGGAGTGGTGGATGTAAATGAGATATGGACTGTTCAAGAATGCACTAAGAAACGGTTCGAATTTCAGCAAAGTGACAACTACAAAATTGTTTCAATGTATTGGGGCTGGTTTTCAATGTCCGTTTCAGAAACGAACAGTCGGTTAGAGCATGTTTACCCCATGACAACGACCAATCTGTTTCCTGTAAATATTTAACAGTGCAATTGAACTTTCATCTTCGTCAGGAAATTCAAAAACCATTATTTGTTCCCTTTCTTTGAGTCTTCGTTAAAAGCAAGCCGAGGTTGAGTTATTTCCTCTTAGGGAAACGTTACTTCTTTTTTGTATCCATTTTTCAGTTTTCTTATATAATCTACACCATGGTAACAAAGAGCAGGAGCCTTGATCCTTAAATTCAGTCGAGCTACTAACAAATTGTTCGACATCAACGCTTATCTGTATATTACTTCTCGCACCTGTGTCACAACATTTTCCCGCCCGCTTTCCCGCCAACATTTCCCGGGCAGCGCGACTTTCCACGCCTCCTCCCCCCGGCTTATATGTAGTCTGTTATTTAAGACTGCTTTTACTTCCCATTACATTTTATTTGGCATGCTCCGAAGCGGACTTTATCTATAACGCTCCCGGCAATGGACCATGGTCAGACCAAGTGAAACGGTCAAGCGATTTTTCGAAACTGGGTTACGTCCAACTCTTATCGGAACGTGTTGTGAAATGCAATGATTTACGGCCAAGAACCAATTCTGGAATGCATTTCCAACACGATAAGGTAACTGCAAGAATAAAGCTTTTATTTTCTTATGTTATGGGCATTAAAGCACTTACCTAATGCCACTAATAGGCCGGTGATAGTATTTGGTGCTTAGTGATGCTATACGATTGTTGGAACTACAACCCCATTAAGTATTGCCAACAATCGTAACACTATTAGCAACTCTAGCAGGCTGGTTACGCTGGTGTTTGGTGGTGGTAAGACCCCAGAGTAATGCCAACGATATTTGCAACTTATTACTCACTATAATATATAAAACTCATGATAAAAACCAGCTATGGTGGGCCCTCACTGACAGGCATATGAATATTTTTATGATGGAACCCATCTATGCTCTATCCTGTGCAGAACATTTCAATTAAAAGCTGATTAAATGCAGCTGTTTTTTAAACCCCTATCTGACAGTCAAATTGTTTGAAGAGAAAATTCCTACTTCACATGGCTGCCCTTTCATATAAAACCACACTGAAGTCTATCGCTTTTCAAGCTAACAGTCAAGTCATAATTTGCTGCATTGGCATTATTGCGAAGAGATTCATTTTGCATTTTCAATCAGCACTTTGCAAATAGGTTTTCTAAAGCATGGAAAATAAAGAAGGTAGAAATATCCGAGCGCGAGGAATTCCGACTGCACTTGATAAAACTGGTCGGGTGCAGCAATAAGAAAACGCGGAATGTTCAATTTGACTTTCGACCAATTGAATGGAAAAGCTCTAACAAGCGATCCAATTGTCGAGGGTTGTGGTAATCTGGTACTAAAAGTTAGTTTGAATTGACGTGGGTAGTTCTTGAAAATCTATAAAGGAAGTCACCCTTGCAAATGTTAACGTCTTGCGTAAACTTCTTTCATAACCTATGCATCGATTAACGATATAATAAGCTGGAAACCTATTAAATTACATCGCTATTTTCTTAATATACCTAGGAATAAATGTATTGGGAAAAATTCGGACAAATTTCATTCCGTGCGGTCAGATAGTCATTTTCTATCTCTAAACCCTTTCTTACCATTATCCATCGAAAATATTTGAACAAAACCACATCAAACCCACTAAACAATTCCTGCCCCCACAAGGTCTTCAAGGGGTGGAATATATAGCTACCCTGTTGTCTACATACCAAAATGTAACGAAAAAAAACAATACACCATCAATACCGGCATCATAATCTAAATTGGGAACATTTTTGAAACTTATTTACGCAACATTTTCGCAAAAAATGTGATCGTTACAAAACATATTCACGTAAAAATATCAGGTTGAAAGAGAAATTTTGGTACAAAAATACATATTTAAAGAATATCGATCTAAGGATACAGAATGTCCATCTGATTTCACTGTGTGTTTGAGAAGTCTCTTCTCTTATCAAAACCCACCCAAACCAGCCCCCTCTTATCCAGATGCGTGGGTTTGGAATTTTAGATTAATAATAAAAAGAGAAATACGATCTATACCCGGGTTTCTTCACAGAATGCTACTGGCTGAAACACACGGTCCTAAGGGTTTCAAAACACAGTGCATTAAAGGCTTCAAACATAGCATCCTACCATAGAATAATTACAGGATAATAATATGATCCTACGGGCTTCAATCACACTAAACTCAGCTTGAAACACAGCGTGCTACGGACTTGAAACACAGCGTCCTATCGTAAGAAGAGCTTGAAGAACATCGCTGAAATCGCTTACAACACAGCTTTATTTCGGGAATCAATCACAGCATGATATAAGACTTTAAGCTCAGCGTGCCAACAGGTTTGAAATACAGCATGCTACAGGATTGAAACAATGCGCCCATAAGATCTTCTATCATAGCGGCCTCGGGCATGAAAAACATCGACAAAAGAACTTCAATCACAGCGATTATATCAAGTTTGAAGCACAGAGAGGCTAGCTATACGGTCTCTATATCAATACACCTATTCTAATCAATCAAAATTCAATCAAAGTGACGTCAAATTACCCACTCGTTAAAGACAGGTACAGAAATTCGGGTTTTGATTGCCATATCTTCCTTGGTTGGTTAGCAGAGCCGACTATATTTTTTTCCAAACTGGTAGTACGTCTAGTGGGTATCTGAGGTCATATTTCTCAGAGTGGAATAGGGCTATCGTCCCGGCAAACAGTCTAGCGACGTGTAACGGGCATACAGCCTCTAGCAACATGCTATATGGGCTCAAACAACGTGTCAAAATCTCTTAGAAACGTGCTAACGGGCTCTTATCAACGGATCTCCTCAACGGATCTCGGATCTGATTTCCTCTGGATTTTTACGGTCACTAGCAATGTGCGAAGATCTCTAGCAACTTGCTGCTGGCACATAAGACAACGTCCATCAGATTGCTTCTTGTCTAACGGCCGCGTTCGGTTGCAGGTACGCGACGAGATGCGCACGGCCGGCATCCTGCCGTCGGAGGAGTTCTTCCCGGAGCCGGAAGGCGGCGAGCGTTCGCCGTGCTCGTTCGACGTCGCGTCGCACGACCGCGAGAGCGAGCTGTTGTGATAGGAGGCGTCGAACGACACACGGGGCGGCCACGACGGCGTCGTCGGACGGCCTGGCGGCGACGGCGGCGACGGTCATCAGCAGATACGCAGACACCTGTACCAGCTCGACCACCACCGCGTGTGCTTCAGCACGGGCGCGTTCTACACGTGCGCGTGAGATGGGGGCGCAGGGTGGCAGTGGTGGGGGTGGGGTGGTGAGGCCGGGGGCGACGTTGTATGCTACGGGGTGGCGTTGAGATTTTGGTGCACGGTTTTTAGTTTGGATGTAATTTCGATGAGTTTTAGATGTTGTTCGGTATTTGTAATTGATTGGGAGAGCGACTTTTTCTGAGCGATTCTTCAATTTGACCTCCAGCTGGAAATGTCTCGGTTATTTTTTCAAACTTTATAAACCTGTCGGCGTTGATAGCTTGTTTGGAAATCGTTTTTTATAAAAAATTTCAGATTTTCTACCTACCGTTCAAACTTAGACGAAAATTTGAAGACCATTCATGACTTTTGAATGTTGAATATCTTGTTATTTTACTATCAATTAAAATACACGTTTAAATGATCTATTCAAATCAGTTTCCCCAGAGAAAATGATTTAGCTCATGTACAACGCAATGATAATTTGCTTTGGCAAGATTTCATTTGTATAAAGCTATGACATCTAATACCTCATGTGAATAACAGGTTCATTTGTGATTTCGAATTATGCTTGTACTTTGTCCTTCGATTACTACTAGCTGTAAACTCTGATCTTGATGCAAATGTGAACGAAATTAATGAACTATGAATAATTACGTCATGACCTTGCACTTGCACACATGATCACAAGGAAAGAGCTTCGACATGGACAAAGCAACCCGACAAACAGCGCTAATCGAAGGGTCTTCTTATCAGTTTATCGAAAGACCGGTACATGTTACTTCTGGTTCATACAACGTGGCCCCTGGGAGGTATGCAACGAATTCACGCATGATACAAGTGCGTGCTAGGTGCGTATGACGTGCAGCTGTTGTATTTGTGATGAGAAAGTGCGTGTGTACGTTTAAAAGAAAATAAATTGTGGCTACAAAAAACATTCCGAGAAGCAACATCTCGTGTAAAACACTTTCGTTTAGATGAATTGGAATTGATGAATTGACGACTGACGCTTTGATGTGTAAAGCACAATGGTTGTGGATAAAAACTTGGATAAAAAGCTTTTAGAGAGGAAGATCAGATGTAAATATCAATAGTTTTTGTACGAATTCAGACGTGTGAAGGGGGCGAAATATTAACGCAACGATCATATACAGACGTTTTTAAATGGAATTTAGGGCGGCGGTTTAAAAATGTTATGGCTATTGTCTTTCAAAATGAACTATAACAAAGAGTATCTCGGTTTACTGTGAAGAGAAGTTTAACTATGTCAATGTGAATGTACTAAATCATATTAATTTAAAAGAAGAAAAAATCTTTGCTCAACTAAACTGTAAAATCTAGTCATTAAGATTAAAACTATGTGATGTGGGATGTTACCTATTTAGTTCGAAACGAATAAGTAATCAAGTGATATATCAACAAACTCGAGAAATTTTCAAGAGTTCTAAAGCAAATTGTTTTCACCCACCCAGTGTCTTGATATCCTAAACTTATTAAGCCCGTTCATGAAAGCGTGGAGATGCTTGCTATCCACGGAATCAAAGCCAAACACATGTGAATCTAAATAAGCGTTCTTATAATGTTTTACATCTGCAATCAAACTGAGTTGTCACACAATCCTTTCACGTTATCATTTATTTCTTGCACTTTTAATGGCGTCTTTCAAGCTCTAGAACAAAATAGGTAGAAGAAACTCAAGAAACTCCTTCTTGCATGGAAATATTACCTAGGTACTCTAATTTCTCCCCAGAATTCCAGAATTCCAAAGCACTCCCAGTAATTGTTTCACAGACGAGTGCTGTACTCCAAACATAAAATCCACGTCTCTATTACTATAGTGCATTCTACGCTGTCGCATTATGTGAATTATTATGTACATGTAATTTTATTTCGAATCCAAATTACGAATAGCACAGTGTTAATTTTTTGTAGGTCAACCCACTTTGTTTGATAGTTGCAATAATTCAGGGGTGAATTTTTTTTACCACAGGCTTAGTGTCAAAGGTTCGTGCAAAAATTAGCAAACAATGCCATTGGTGCAGCTGGATAGCAAGGTCAATTTGTATCACAGTGCGCTTTGTACGTCTGGGTTTTTCGATTAGCATGCTCACTATCATGTGTTCATATTAACAACACAACACATTAATCTGCAAAATCAATTACCTGATGGATTACACGAAAAACTGTGACCAGAAAAGTTTAGCTGAGCCGGAAATGTACACCATTTTAATTTTAGCCTGCCGATTTCAGCCAAATGTGCGGATGAAAGGGATTATACAATATTGTTTTGACGTGCTTTCGGCATTTCACTGTGAATTTTCATTAATTTGACAATAAAATTTAAGTTGATGTTTACTATATCGCTTGATCCATAACAAACGGAATTGTGAACCTGCCGCGGATATTGTGAGGCCTGTTCAACCTTTCCATTTCCAGGGGAAATTAATGGGCATCATTGATTCTATGTTCGTCTCTTTTCATCTCACAGTTATAGACAGATGAATTCAAATATCATCAACTCACTGGATGGTTTACATTCATGAACCATCATCATGCTGATTACATTAAATTTAAAATATTTTCAATGCTGCAACTCCATTGTACTAATAGAAACATTCGGATTTCAGTCATCAAAGGTAGGCTTTAAAGGACGATTTTTCTTTTCCTCCCCATAATAACGCAATTGCCAGTACTGGTGGGTTTATTTTAGTTCCTAAATTATTCAAGGTGTATATAAATCTTCTTCTTGATCAAGACTAATTAAATTTCATGTCACCACTGATATTGGTAAACTGCACCCACCAGAAACATCATTTTAAAAGTCTCCATTTCTAATCAGCAGAATCATCGGCCAATCATATAAAAAAAAACACCACCTCAATACTTGCTGAAAATTGTTGCTTCCCGAACAGTGGAGTGGGCACCAGCACAATCTTCATCGACAACCACCCACGGCGATATAAACTTTATTGTCCGGCTCCGCGCACTGACAGCCCCGTGTCACATTTCATTACCTCCAATAGATTGTGCTACACACAAACACATCGTATCGCGGCGCCGAGATGCGATTATAGAACAGCGATCCAGCCAAGCGCAAGCGAGATGCGATAGGCCCTACGCCGGACAATACAACCCCCTCCACCGGCACCCTGCCACCCTGCCACAGTAGAAACAAAGCACTGCACTCATTTGTCCTCGGGGACGAAGCGTTGTGCGCCCTTAATTCAATCCACGCTGCTCCTGTGAAATATCGATCTGCAAAAAGCTAATTTTAGCTAGTTGCATTTCAACGATTTTGTGGGAGTCTGGGAGCATGGTTAAGATGCGTCGCGAAAGAAATACACAGTTTTCTGCGTTTTTAAAACCGTGCGCTTCCGAAAAAAACTTCTTTAGCTTATAAGAATCATCATTTTATCGAGACGAAACTAAGTTTCAGTCCCAAAAATGTAGGCTCGCTCCTGATTCCGATCTTTCGCGGGCTCTGCCAAAATCAATTGAGCTGCTGATTGGACAGGGAACCGAAAAGTGAAAACAAAACCACGTGACTTTCTATAATCTTATGGTATCAAAGCAGAAATACCTAGAATGTATTCCCAATTCATTTTCCTATACAGAGTTAAGCTTGTTTAACATCTCTAATGGTAGTTGTCTGTCATTGGTCGAACTAATGCTACAAGGTCGGTAACCGTAACCTTGCGCTGCTGGCTGCTGATCTGGCAGGACGCTGTCCTGTAATGTGACACCACGGATTGCTTGGATGAGAACACTAAGCCGTAACAAGACCCAGCCTCCGGGACTCATCCCCAACTCAAATATACAGCTTTACATTTTCCACACTGCCTCGATAAAGTTTCCAACTATAACAATCACTTTTAATTGAGAAACTAATTAGAACTCTGATAATGTTTATCCTTCCACTACTTTATTTCGCTACTTATCTATTTTCTTGTTTACAAAATCGATGCACGGACCAGTTCCCGAAACCCGAGCTCGATGCGAACATCCGCTCTGTCGCGTTTAGAGAAATCGCACGTAAAAACGTACTTAATTTCATCCGCGTCGTTTTATTGATCCGTAAAAAGCTAATTCGGACAAATGAGCCGAGCGGACGGCAGGCGAGGGGGTAGCGTGGACGCTACAGGTATTGTTCGGGGCTCGGGGTTCGTGGTTCGGGGTTCGGGGTTCATCACGGCGGCTCTGGGGTCGAGTGACAGCTGAGTGGTTGGGGACAAGAGCACGCTCGGTGCTCGGCGTGGACTGTGGGGGTGATAGGAATGTCAATTGTCCGCGAAGAATTCGCCCTTGCGTTGCCAGGGGTCGCGATTTTGGATGGCCACGTAGCTGGGTGCAAAGCGGACGGCTCGGAACGTGCGACGCGTTCGGCGTGAAGTTAAAGCGCGTAGCTCGCTGGGTGCGAGGCGGACGGCTGGAAACGTGCGACGCGTTCGGTAGGACGTTGAAGCGAGTAGCACGCTGGGTGCGAAGCGGACGGCTTGGAACGTGCGACGTATTCGGTGGGAAGTTGAAGCGCGTAGCACGCTGGGTGAGAAGCGGACGGCGGGAACGTGCGATGCGTTCGGTGGGACGTTGAAGCGCGTAGCACGCTGGGTGCGAAGCGGACGGCTTGGAACGTGCGACGCGTTCGGTGGGACGTTGAAGCGCGTGGCACGCTGGGTGCGAGGCGGACGGCTGGAAACGTGCGACGCGTTCGGTAGGACGTTGAAGCGAGTAGCACGCTGGGTGCGAGGCGGACGGCTGGGAACGTGCGACGTATTCGGTGGGACGTTGAAGCGCGTAGCACGCTGGGTGCGAGGCGGACGGCTGGGTACGTGCGACGCGTTCTCTGAGGATTAATATGCGCGTTTCAAGAAACGGGCATCATATCATATATGATAGCTGATAAAGCTTTAGCTGATAGATGATACAGCTATAATAGCTTATAAAGCAGGCAGCAGAGCTTTTCGAATCGTCGGGAAATATTTAACTAAGTTTGGTTGTAGCTGACAGCATTCAATCATCCAGTAATAATCCAGTTTCTCTGTAAAACAATAATATGTTCTTATTTCGAGAGGTGTGTCAGTGTGGTATTTTATGACATTAAAATATAAGATCATCTCACGTACCTATAGCGGAGTAATTATTCGATCTAAAGTTGGAGCTCAGCTGAAGCGTGTTGACCCAAACTTGCATGGTTTAGTGAGACTTTGTTGTTTTTTTAAACATTTTAGTATCACTAGTTTCCAAAATAAATATCGCCGCGAATGAGATTTAGGGTGGTTTCGCCAGTGGCTTCTAAGTAACTAAGGGCTGAATGAATCCTAAGTCATGTTGTTGGACTCGATGTTCTTGAACACCACGTTGCATTCACAAAAGAATAGTTTTGCCGTCCGGAAAATTGCTTTAAGTTCTGACCAATGCCTTTGTCGTCACTTGCCATATTTTCCAATCCACGAGACATGGAACAAGTCAACGACTGGAATTTTCCGACTGGTCATAATCTTTTATTGGATTTCGCTATGCGATTCTTCTTTCGCTGCTTTACAATGTCCCAAGAGTCTTAACTGCATGCTTGGTATTCTTCCGAACAAAGATTTACTAAATTACTATCAGCACAAACCAACGTGGAAATAAAATAAGAAAATTATCTGTCAAACTGAGCATTGAATCAAGGCCTCTCTTATTTACGCTGAAGTTTCTCAATAATGCTGTCTGATTCTTCAATGTCTTTAGCAGAAGTCTTGGCCTTGATAAAAACTAGCGCATAAGACACTCGATCTAGATAACTTCATCGTCCCCATTTCCACACATTCCTAAAGATCACCGAATGACCAGGAATTTTCCCATCGCCAGATTTCAACCCCCGCTAGAATCCATCCCCTATCCGTCTGCCTGTAGCGTCGGTCTCTCCAAGGGAAGGCGAAGTCACGTCTTCACATCACCGGCAATTAAACGAGGAAGTGCCCACGTGGCTCAGGGCTTCAGGACGTTACGATGGTCCGCGGTGCCCTAAAGGGTCGCCCCTTCGATGCCCTTCGATGGCACGACCTTGCCAGGGGTGGAGGGGGGGGTTGCGCGGGAAATCTGCTAGGGGTTGCGAAGACGCGGAAAGTGAATTCACGACGATATGCGAAATCAAGCCGTTCAATTCTTTGACTCAATCTCAACTCAAAAATAGCCCTTTTTTCGAAGCAGTAGTTTCCTGTGGCCACATTGAGTGGTCATGACAAGTGGACGAATTAAATCGCGAATATTTCTCGCTAATTAAATCGGAATTAAAACACTGTCCGTTTTTTGTTTCATTTTAATTTGTATAAGTACATGGTTTATTTAGTAGTTAACCACCAAGCTGTTTTAAATTATCAGTAATGAACACAGCAATCATCACACGTTTAAATTAAAATTTTATCGATTATTTATCATGCGCACATTCGTTGCGAGGCAACGTGGTCAGGTTGGTAACTAAATTGGCTACTACACCTGTAAAAGCGCCACCGCGTGGGCATCTTTCTTATCAGAACACTTTTACGATCCGGGATCCAATCACAGAGCTAATCGAAGTATTGATTTTCTGTCAGTCGATTCGGTCCTCCCCTTGATTGGTTGATGCTGGGATCCTGATACTTTCTAAGTGAACCATGGGCCAAATTCCAATTATTTGACTTTTACTACACTTATTAAAAAATGCGAATTATTTAATTATAGATGATATTTTTGAGAGCATTTATTATAAAATAGAGTGCTTAATTTTTAAGTACAGCCATGTGAAGCTCAAACAGTCCTTCAAAAACATTCCTCCAGCACTTTCTCCACAGCCCTACTAAAACCTCGTGCCATGGTCAAAAAAACAACAAGGCAAGCAACTCTGAACCACCCTTATCTTAAAAACTACCCTCCCGCATGTCAGGGGCGGGCAGGATGCCACTGACCACGACGTCCGTGACCCGTTCGATGCAGCAGCGATAACGTCGACCCCGCGATGAATTTACCGACGCCGACGCCGACGCCGACGCCAAGTGAAGCGAAAGTAAAGAAAGCGACCACGCGACGCTCCAGAAAATAAAATAAAATACACTTCTCCTCCTGAAAAAAATCCGCGCCGCGCAATTTCATCGCCGCACACAAAATTTAGGGCGATTTAACTCCATTTGGCGCGCGGCGGAATTCAAGACAATTCTAATTCAGTGCCGCCAAGAAGTTTTTCGGTTCGGGTAGTTTTGTCATTGGGCGAGGGGTGGTTAGGGGTATAAAGGTGGGTGGGGGCTAAGTTCACATTAAAGAATTCGTTATTTTACGTGCGTCAATTTGGTGTGATGGCGCGCGTCTCTGTTGTGAACGCTGCGGCGGATATAGATCTAGGTGTTTTAATTAACCGACGCAATGCGGAAAGTTTCGGTTCGTCGGTTGGAATTCGAGCCGGCGCGCGTTTGATCTTTTGGGGGGCAACGGGGGTGGGGGCGAGACGAGGGCTTTGGCTATTTTGATTAGAGCCCCTTATTGCAAATGTTGCCCAAAGAAAAACACGGCGCCGCCGTGAAAGATTCGACTGGGAGTAAATATTTGGTCGCGCGCGTCTTGATTACTCATCCCCTTGATCTTGGCGCCCTTTCTCATCCGCCCACCTCGATGCGGCGCTGCCTCGATACCGAGACCTACCCCTGAAACTATGTCCAACGTCGGAGCGGATAAAAAACATTAGAAAAGTCGGGGGAAACCGGAAAATACTGCAATGGCCCATACCTTCAACTCCTCAAGCATTTCAAGAATGTCATTGCTCTTATAGATACTTTAGATGGCATTTTCTTTGACTGTTACTTTCCGCACACACTCACACACTAGTGCGCGCTCTCTCGCTCCAACTTCCGCATTACGACCGGAAAACTATATAAGCCACCCCGCGTCTTTCTCGATGGGGGTGAAAAGTTTGGGTGAAAATTGCTGATATAACCCTTCTGCCCTTGCGCCGTATATATATACATCTCTTCCGGACAACTAACTTTTTATTGCTATTGCTACTAAATTCTCCTTGCCACCCCGAATGGATTTTTATACCAGCCCCTATTCTCGCATGTGTGCACACCTTGCACTCAATGGTAATCAAATAAAAACGGGTTCAACCTTTTCGCGTGAGTTTCTATTGTCGCCTCAGTCGAGTTAATATGGCTGGCGTCGAAGATAATTAAGAAGTTCCAAAACTGAGTAACTTAAAGCGATGGCTTTAAATAGCACATAATGTCTTAGTAGGGGGCTCATGCCTTTATCGTGGCTTTAATGGCTTTATCACATAGCAATTGAACGTGACTGCAATGGCAAAGACAAGACTTCGAGGGCTTGTTTTAGCAATGTTTTCAACTCTACTCTGGAGTTTTCAACTCTCGCTGAAGATGGAAGATGAGCCATGACTCAATCGAATCAGTGGAATTAAGTTTATGTGGGTTAGATTTGAAAAATTGTCTTTAATTCAGATTTATAGGAAAAAGGGAATCGATGACAATGGTTTTACACGCGTTCGGAAATACCGATACCTCTCATACAGTTAAGATTTGTAAAAGAAAAAGTACAGACCTCGTTTCGTTACTCTTTCATCCCCTTTGCTTTGGCCTATTCCACTCAGAGAAAAATGACGTCCGATACCCACTGGAAGAACTATCATGGTTACTTTGTATAAAAAAATATAATTAACTCTGCTAATTAACCAAGAAAGATAGGGCAATCACAACCCGAATGTCTTTACCTAAACGTATCATGACATCATTTTGATTGAAATGGAATCATCAATAAAAAAACTAAAACGTCAAGGTTACAGAACTATCTAACCCCGACTAAACTGATCCCTGAAATGCCAGCTTATCCCAGTAATTACATCCATCCGACACCTAGCTGGCAATCAATATTATGTAAACACTCGCTCCAGAGCCTCGTCAGCAAACTTGGGCCAACTTTTCGCTGGAATTTCACCCCCTCAGGCCATTGGCAAACTTTTCAACGTCGAGCTCAAAGCAACGCAGGCCTTGTACCTCTGAGCAGGCGAACAAAGAGCCATCGCCGTGAGTACAGTGAGTACAGTGAGGTAGTAAACCGATTACGCTCTTCGTGGAAAAACTTGTGCGCAGCATTTAATCCGGCAGGCTCTTGTCGCATGAATGAACACGCGGGGCTTCGAACCCGGCAAGGTCGCACAACGAGCGGGGGGTGGGTGGGGGTAGGGGTAACGGCTGACAAGCTATGATTATGGATGTTTATTGTGCGCCTTGCATGATCATCTGGACGGGAATGGATGGCGTTTATGCGGCATTTGATGAAGATTGTGAAGAATATAGAAGGTTTAATAAAATATAGTGATTATACTTATTTGGTTCCAATGATGTATAGGATTCAAACAAATACTGTAAAAATCATTAATTGAATTGACGGTACAGATGGTTTATGGAGTAAAAGTGTATTCACCATCGATTGGTGTCTCTTCACTTGTTATGATCAACTATCGAACAATCACAGGGCATGGCAGACATTTGGCGAGAACAAATTGCGAAATTTAATTGAGAATATTTCTCATTAATACTACATGGAAACGCTGTCAGTAACCGGTCTTCTTTTATTTGTGTGGTTGATTTGGTTGTTGATAATCACGAATTACTATGAAGTGTTACTAATACTTAGACTTAAAACTATGCACAGGTAAATACTTTGCAATTTTTGTTCAATTTCCTTCATTTTCAGATCGAAATGTGGCTAGTTGAAATATTCAAGTGGCAGGTTGGTTACTAAATTGGCTAATACACCTAGGAAAGCGCCACCGCACGAGCATCTTTCTTAGCAGAGCAATGTAACGACCTGGGATCCAATCACAGAGATAATCGAAGTATCGATTTTCTTTGAGTCGACTTCACCTTCATTGATTGCCCACGTTGGTTGCTGCTGGGATCCTGATACTTTCGAAATGATTGGTAGGCCCAATTCTTATTGAACCATTTGTTGAAAGAAAAAATATTAAATATAAAAAGGTCAGACCCGGAACAAATATATTAAAACCCTTAATTTATGGGTGAATAAACTTCAGTTGAAATTAAAGAAGTTTGCAAAATAATTGGAATGCAACAATCAGGGGTGCTTAGTTTGTCATTCTAATTCAACAGGCAGCAAAAGTTCTACCACGGCAAACTGGATTAAAGCTTGATAGATATTTGACTTGCGCTGTCAAAAAACGCTCTACCTATATATCGTGTCAAAAACAGCGTCCAAGAGATAGTCACTCATTTTACCGATTTAGAAAGTAAATTTTAATGAGTTCGGTATGGAAATTGTTAAATACAGTTGCATTGCATGCGTGTAAAATTTTGAAAACTTACTTTCAAAATATTTTTAGCAAAAAAAAATCCGTGCCGTCAACTAGAACCAGAAGACCGTGAAATATCAACCTTCATGTTGCCAAGGCATTTAAACAAACTTCCGATCCTTCGTTGTTTTCTTCCCTTTCATACGAACTCTCGAGTTAACCGCTACCATTATTACAATTCAGTCGTTTCATTTGTTTTCCCACATCGCCGCGGCCATTCTGCAAGGAAGCTGCAACTCGAACATCTCAAATCTTACTCAAACTCAGTGCTTTGCGTACGCTGGGTGCAATGGCAAGACAATGTTGTTTGAAAGTGTGGCAATACGAACAAGACGTAAGTAATCTTGACAGCCAAAATGCTGCGTCTTTTAAACAGCTTCCATCAGCCGTACTTAGATATTGGCTGGAGTTCATCTCTAAAGCTAGATAACTTACACAGCTTCCCTTGTCTAGATCAATGGCTATAATAGAAATAATCTGAAAATATGTGGATTAGAAAAGCAATTCAATGCACGGAATACTGAATTATCAACATAATAGAGGGAACAAAATATTCTATAACTGTGGTATCTGCGTTGACCTGTCTTTGTTTTGAGTTGCTAGCCCGGGTCAATCACACAGCTTCCTTAACCCGTACACCTAGATCATGGCTGTGAGGTCATCATAAAATAACGCATGTATTTTACATTGACTCAATATCATTTCCTAATCTTAGGACAGGGAAAGTGTAAGATTTGTAGTTTAGCATTCAATAACCCAATAAAAATAGTTTTTTTCTGAAAAAGGCATATATTCTGTTCCAGATGAAGTCAATCATTTTAGAAGAGAAGCATTTCAACGCGCTGAACGCGGAGTTTTCTAAGAAAGCGGACGAGTTCAAGACGCAGGCGAAGCGCGTGTACAAGTCGCTGAACGTGTTGTGGTACTCGGCGCAGGCGATGCCCGAGACGGACCTACGCCGAGGGGTGTGCCTGGACTTCGTGGCCCGCATGTCTGTCAGCTGGCTGTACAACGACAACGCGCTGCGCAAAGAGCTGCAAGGGCTCAGTCTGCTCAGCCAAACGGTGCCCAGTAAGCTTTGCGTGACAACTATTTTTAGTTGCGTTAGGTACCGTTTTTCAATCTACGGGTCGATTTATAACGGCCGTGTAGGTATTTGAAATTATTATGGGTTATTTTTTTTGTTAGTTTGAAAGTCATTTTGGAGATATCGAGCGACGTAAACTTTGTATTCAGGAAAATTAGTTATATTTTAATTTTTTTTTAACTTCAACCTGTTAAATGTATCTAAGAAAAGGGTGAAAATGGGAAAAAATGTTATAAACAACATATGTAATAAATATTAGTACTTCCATAGGTACTTTTCAACGACCTAACCTAAAGGTAGTAATCAAAAAGTAAATTAATTGGAAACTCAGAAAATAAATAGATAATACCTAAGAATAAAATATTGGTTTTTAATTTTAATTTTTAGTGATACGAAATAGAATAATTAGGGGAGAGAAAATTGACAGTGGCAAGCGCCTGAATTCTAATACCAACCCCAGTCACATTATATAATTTCTCTATGCAAAGTGATATTTTTACCAATATTAATTTTCTTGTGCGTCTAGACATTCCATTGCGTCCTATTCTGCTGAAAATGATGTCACGCATCAGCGCTGGCGACGTGGAGGTCTACACCAAGATGATTTGGGACGTTGGCTGCTGCGAGAAGCTACGGAAAGCTTTCAAAGAGGTAACATGACCTTATTCACTCCATTCGATTCGATTCGGTTTTCACCTGCAGCCATTGTAATTTAGTGAAACTGTGATGCTAGTTTTGCGTGTGCTACTACATTGTCGCCATAGCATTGCCATTATTCAAATTATCATAGCACAAAAGTACCGGGCAATTAGTCCGATTTGGTATACGCGTGGGTAAATTCACTGCAAAAGCGCCCAATTCTAAATAGTCACCTCATTAGCAAAGTTCAGCGACCTGAACCAGCGACTGATGCCTGGTCCATGACCTCCGATCATTATGTTCTCTGCTCCAACCTCGAGCATTATGTTCGCAGTACCAACCCCCGATCATGATCACTGACCCCATCCCCGATCCCACTCCCATCTGATCCCAGCCCCACTGATCCCACCCCTAGCTGATCCCGCGCGCGATGCGCCTCCTCGACGGCGACTGGCTGATCCGCTACTACGTCTACTTCGAGAAGGCCACCAAGATCCTCGTCTACAACGACAAACTCGTCGCCGCGTTCTTCCTGCAAGTCGTGTCCGCCGCCCCCGAGGACTTCCCGGTCGAGCCGGCCACCCACCACCCCAGCAGCCAGCCGAAGCCGCCGCACGAAGTCGCCTTCAACCACGTCGCCCACCTCACCTCCAGCAGCTTCCTCGCCGGCCTTCGGCGGCAGCTGCAGCCGCTGGACCTGACCAAGCGACCGACCGCGCAGGGGGACGCCGATGTCGACACCGTCGCGCTGGCCATCGAGCGGGTGGTCGCCGAGGGCTGCCAGGGCTGTCAGGGCGGTGAGGCGGTTCTAGGGATTCAGGGTGGTGAGGCGGTTCAAGGGAGCCAGGGCGGGGAGGGCGTTCAGGTCCGAGGTCAGGACAACCAAAGCACTCAACCTGGTCGGGATGTCCCGGGAATTCAGAGAAACCAGGGCAGCCACGGTGGTCAGGACAATCAGGGAGGCGAAGGCGTCCTGGGAAGCCAATGCAGTAACCGGGGCAAACGGGGCAGCCAGGATGGTCAGGTGCGAGGTCAAGGCAACCAAAGCACTCAACCTGGTCGGGATGTCCCGGGAATTCAGAGAAACCAGGGCGGCCAGGGCAGCCTCGGTGGTCAGGACAATCAGGGAGGCGAAGGCGTCCTGGGAAGCCAATGCAGTAACCGGGGCAAACGGGGCAGCCAGGATGGTCAGGTGCGAGGTCAAGGCAACCAAAGCACTCAACCTGGTCGGGATGTCCCGGGAATTCAGTGCAACCAGGGCGGCCAGGGCAGCCTCGGTGGTCAGGACAATCAGGGTGGCGAAGGCGTCCTGGGAAGCCAATGCAGTAACCGGGGCAAACGAGGCAGCCAGAGCGGCCCGAGCAAACGGAGTACCCCAAGCGGTCAGCACAAAGCTCCGATTTTCGTCGACCTGACCCAGTCGCCGACGACGTCCGCCAAACACACGACGCAGCGAACGTCCAACGCAACGCCGCCAACAATCAACCATCTACCGCCAACAATGGCCCTCGCGGTCGCCAGACGCGTAACACTCAGCCCGACAACGGCGACATCGGCAACAACGACAACGCCACCAACCGGCGACAACGCGCCTCTGACTCTCACCGTGGGCCCACCGCTGCCGGTCATCCTGCAGCTAGCGACGCCACCTCCGCCGCCGTCGTCCGCACACCAAGCTCGTCCCGTGCGCGTGCTCCGACCCAAGCCGCGGCGGCTCGTGCCCGCCACGGAAGTGTCGTGTGGCGCGACGTCGCGACGCCAGCTGGCTAGGGAGCGGCTCGCCGCCCGACTGCGCCACGGGTTCGCGGGCGCGACGCGGCGGCCGGGCGGGGCGCTCTACGAGCGGCTGTGTCGAGCGGGGGCGCGCGGGGCGACACGGGGTCGCGGGTTCGTCGCGTGGCTTGGGGAGCGGGCGGCGGCGGGGGCGAGCCGGGCGGGCGAAGGTCAATCGGAGAATCGGGTGGTGACGGGTACCGGACAACGGGCGGAGGGATTGGTCGGAGCGGAGGCGAGTCGGGCCGGGGATGGCAAAGCGGGGAGTCGCGCGACGACTGGGTCCAACAGTCAACGGGCTGGCGGGAGTTTGGGCGACGCAGAAGGCAAGAGGGTGGGCGACGCGGGGAAGGCGGGCGCGGGCAGGGTGGCGAAGCGGAGGTGCATGCCGAGTGGAAGGCAGCCGTTCAGAGAGATCCGACCGCAGGTTCAGAATGTCCAGGTGGAAGTTGGGGGTGGCGACGGCGAGGCGAACGCCGATCGGGGGTTAGGGGAGTTCCGGTTCAAGCCGTACGAGCTGGAGCTGCAGCTGAACGGCGGGGAGGGTCGCGTGGGGAGGCCGACGCTGCTGGGGAGCGTCGCGACGCCTGGGCAGAGGTCGGCGTCGGCGGCGTGGGCGGAGAAGAAGTATGACTTCCGGGCGCGGACAAGGGAGGGGCAGCTGGCGATGGGAGGCGGAATCAAAATGAGGAAGGATTTGTTTCCGCAGCCGCGGATTGAGTAGGTGCTCCTGGTTAAATGGTCGCGTTGGAAGATGAGGAAATGCTAGCACGTGGTTCTATAGGATGAAGTTCTGATGTTGCTAACATCAACACTCTTAGCTGTTTTAGTATATTTATAGTTATAGAAATAAATAATTTGTGACGTGTTAGGTTATGTTATAAAAATAAATATTAATCTAGGTATTTTACTTTAGTAAATTATCTCCAACGTACCGGAAGAATAAAATCTTCGCTAGTATTTGCAACTCAATTAAGTTATAATTCAATTGTGAGCGAATAAAAATTGTTATTCATGTAATCGAAGTTTTTCTCGTTAATTTTTACACCAGAGTGCGATGTGTAAGAAGATAGTATGAGGGTATGAGGAAATTCTCTGTTTTATAGCAGTAATACTATAGTGTGACAACTTTAGGCTATGATTAACTTTTATCCATCAAGCACATTAGCATCCGAACTCACGCTTGCTTAATAAGCAATTAATGAGTGCTTAGTGAAGGTAAGACAATTATCTCGATGCGAGGGAGTCCCACTGATGTTATCGGCACGAAACTCTCGTTCGTTTGAAAATTCAAAACCTTCATCCCAATTGACCACCCCTCGATAAAGGAATACCAGTTTTAGGCCGATGCCAACTTGAAACATGCTACGAATTTTCTGGAAATCGATATTCATCACAGATAAACTTAAAAGTAATTGAAATTCCCATCAAAAGCGATAATCTCTGATACCAATTTGGGCCAAGAAGGTTGCAAAACAGCGCCAATTCAATTACGAATACCGTCCCCACATAAAAGATCCGTTCGACAGTCTTAACTTTACATTTTCACTTTTCCTTTTGACAATTCCAGTCCATGGACCCACCATTTCAGCTTTTAATGTACATTCTTCCACAACTATAAGAAAACGATCATCCAGAATTCAAAAAAATATATATTTATGTTTTCAATTCGTGGATTAGATTTCATCAATTCCATCGCAAGCCTAGTGCAAAGAACTCTTGTCCGAAAGCGCGCAGCATTCGTCACGACGCCGACGCCGACGCCGACGCCGACGCCGACGCCGACGCCGACGCCGACGCCGACGCCGTGACATTTTAATGACGCTGTCAATCAACTGCTTCTGCTAGCGACGCGACGCTGGATGATCTCCGGGCACGAAATCGAATCATCTGCTTTGCTTGGGGGCGCGAACATGTGTAGCCCCTCGTGCATGGTCGGGGGGGGGGGGGGGGGGGGTGTGCTAATGGGGGGTAGGTAGCGTAGCGTGGTAGACAGGGGAGATTTGATAAGTATATTTCGGTTTGGTCGTGCGTCAGACCCGTGATATTTAGGCGGAAAATGAAATTTACAACTAAACACAGCGAAACTGGAAAATTGTCACAAGTTTTCTGCAGTCACATTTGCTGCTATAGCTTGAAAAGTAGTAGGTACCTTCCCAACTATTCTTTATGTTGATTTATTTAAAGATTTGATATTAGAAACCGATGTTCCTAAATCCTCCCATCCCTAGATCAATTATTAAATAAATATTGAACAATACCAGATACTCACATACTGAAATATATTTTTTACGTTATTTTATAGGTAGTGAAATCTGGGCCAGGATTTAAGAGTCTACATAGGTTGTAACCCGATACGATAATGGAAATCAAAATAATCTGTGGCAGTAATCATAAGAAGCTACGGATTAAAAACGCTGGCACAAATCTGCGACTCTTGCATAACCAAGATTAATAATCAAAATGAAAAAAATGTGCTTTTTCTCGATTTTCGTGATTTTAATGACATGGTTGGGTTCATCTTTGTCAGCAGATTGTATGATACTTTGAATCAAAGTTCTAGTGCACTTATTGATGATTCTGTGGCGCATTTCAATCAAGGAAAAGAATTTGTATGTGCGTCATGTTTTAAGCCGATCTAATCTTACTCACTTAAAAACGAATGCATATTACCGAAAAAATCGATAATTTTCATCCGATTTTTTCATTTCAACATTGCTGTAGATCTGCAAACAGAGACGAATCCAGTCATATCGAAAAAACCATATGAAACACGGAATTTTATGATTTACCTTTTTACTGACTTTTATATAACCATGTGTCGGGTTGTGCAAGCATAATCTCCAAGAGTGTTTGTATCGCTCATGCTGATAATGAGGCAGTAAAACTGGAAGTTATTTTTCACCAGGTCTAATCCGTGAAAGATTAGCTTTCTCACACGGAAAATTTTGGTAGTGCAGAGGTCCACGTGGTTACTTTTCTCTGCCCCTAAAATGTTCCCTACATTTATGAAAAAAAATCAGTGGATAGTTGAAAAAATTTCTGACCCGCGATGTAAAGGCTTGTGTCGATCGGACGTTTACTTTGTTCACAAATAAATCTTGAATTTGGGACTTTTTGTGGGGTTTTTTTAAGCGAAAACACCACTTTTCTTTCTTCTCTGGTTGTTTTATTTTCCATCCGATCTCAATTTAAGTTTACTAGGCGGGTCGGAGTACTCTTCCTCTACACACTGATTTTTTTTCAAAAATATTGGGATCAAATTTAGGGGCAGGAAAAATAATGGCGTGGACCTCTGCATTTTCGGCTTTTAAGCTGCCTTTAGCTGGCTCTTAAGAGTGAATTATTTCACTCGTAATCTATAAGTATACTACCGCGTTAGATTCAGGAAGCACTACAGCAGCTGCAACTTGTCTAAGTACAAAGTACTCTCAATTCTTGGAGGACTAGTACTCGGGGGAACACTTGATCTTGAAGATCTCACTATAGGTTCCGTCAACTCTCTCTTTCTCTTTCGTCATATTCACAACTTTTTCACAAATAATTGATGCGCGGAACGAGCGAGGCGAGTGAAGCAAATCTTTAATCACACTTGCTGCTGGTTTTTTGTGTGATTTTTGTTTCTTTGTTTGTTTCATGTTTGTTTTTTCGCGCTCTACTGGCCAATCTACTTCGCCGATTCTGATGAAATTCTTAGAAAGTCTGTAAACCCTCCCAACTTTAGACCCCCTACTATTTTCAGAGCGGCATACAAATGTTTTCAGAAATATGTGTTTGTGTTTTTTTTATAAAGACCGTCATCAAAAGGTCAAGCTTTCTCATATGATTTGACTAAAGTTTCCGGCTGTTTTGACCCTTTTTAATAATGCTGGTTGTGAAAAGTTTCATTTTTGAATTTAATGTATTTTTCTTGTAAGCGGCACCATTATGTTGCACGTTTAGCGTTCTTCCAACTTATACGATATGATTGATTATTTGGGAACACGACAACTGACCGAAAAAAAACATACTAACCGAACACCCTTTTTTCCTGAATTATTTTCGCCCATAAGAGCCCATGCTAATGGACATAGCCGAAATCACGACTTGACAATTCCTTCACCGGGCGCACTCGTTCTACCTACTTCCATCGACCGGTATATCCGACCATCCTCGGTAAAATTCGTAGCCCCACAAGACCAATGCTATTTGACTGAGCACAATTTGATACTTTCGGTCGGTTTTTTTTCTGTCAATATTTTTTTTTGATTTTTGTTTCGACGGTTTGTTTACGGGTAGTAACATTCTCACACCACCGGCTCCGTAAAGTGTGGTACAGTCACTTACATAAATATGAAATTCGGTCACTTTTTTTTTCGGTAACTTTTTTTTCGGTCAGTTGATATCCTTTCGTTTATTTTAACCAAATTCTAGAAAATATATAATCAGCATCAGCCAAATTTTGCTCGTCTACAACGTGCTTTTAATGTGCAATCGCGCAATCGCGCAGCCCATTGGTTACAGAGATGACAGCAATGATTCAGCGACTTCTACGTTCATTCATAGTGCTGTTCCCACTCGATAATCGGCTGTCCGTGTAGCATAATGGGAAATGCTTGGCCCAGAGGTGAAACATCCAGGTTCGACAACCGGTACGGTTTACAATTTTTGCATGTATGTTTAATTATAGTATGGAAACATTCCATTAATCGCATGCTTCTTCAACCGAGGCATTACGCCAGCCGACAATTCGACCGCAACAGTTGATAGTATAACAGGTGCGCGCAACATTTTCATTTAACAATTATAAATACTGCATCTGTTTACCTAATTTATGCGTAATGCGACTAGGAATGCAGCGCTGCAGTTTCCTGTTTCAATGTACTCGCAGCTAATTACAACAGATGCGATCCAATTCACTACATAATCGATGTTTTCATTGTTTCTAATTGCATTGTGAATTAGGGCCTAAAAGTAAATGGCACCTAATAAATGAGATAAATATTTACGGACAAGGCTACTCATAATCAGGTGGGTTATCTTGATATTTCATTATCTAAACCGCAGACAATGTATTCTATTCATCTAATTAATGCGTCATCTTTTAACAACAGAGCAAGAATAGTGGTCTTTATCTGCTACAGGCATTTTAGTATTATGGAAATATTTGCGTGTAAAAGGAAATAATTTTGTGGAAGATGGAAGATTAGCGTGGAATCACATATAGAAGGTTGCTTAAATCCAAGATGTCCCCATTGAGGGGCACCAATCGGTAATTCATGAAATCGTACAACTGTTGCTGATGACAAGTGGCAGTGTCACGGACTATCGGTCGAGCGCGCAAGCAAACATATCGTGTCATGTGACACTGACAGGTAAGTGTGACTGACAGTTGTGACATCGCCGGCTCCCATACATCTTGAGAAACGCTGCGGATCGTGACTCCATGAGCTGGGTATTTATTGCAAAGACTTATTTTCCGTGTTCGGTTTTTTTCTCTCTTTTCACTCTTTAATAATCGTATCATTACGCGGGGAGATATCACTATGGGAGATCGTTAAGATTTTATTGAGCGATTATATAATCGTGCTAAAGTGTTTTTATGTAATATTTTATTTGTAAAAAAATGAATTGTTTTCGCTGTTTTAAATGTGTTTGATGTGTGAGGTGAGGCATGGATAATCTTTATCTTTTTACTTTGATTGTTCGTAACGATTCGTATAATCTACGAGCTCCATCAATATTTCACACTCCGCGATCATGTTATCAGATCTAATTTCTAATTCAAATCATGTTAGAAATGAACCGGTGATATGGAGGAAAAAACGAAGGAAATTATACAAGATTTTCTGGTTTCACAATGGTTAAGTGATCGCAAATGAGCTCGAGTGATTAGTCGAATTCTCTTTCACTCGATTTTTGTGACAGTATCTGCACTATCTGTTCTTTATTAGCAACAAGGTATACATCATTTGTCATTTGAACCGATTTCAAAATTGTATAAATTTGTAGATAAGTAGGTATTTTTGTTTAGTAAAATTTTTCAACAAAAAATTGTAATTCATCATAAGTGTCGCTTGTCGCACACCGCAAAAAACATAGTTGTAATTCCCAAGTGGCAGACAGATTCAAAATAATAAATTAGCTCCTATAGATGATTTATACGTTTTTATGTATACTATACTTTCCATTAATATATATTTTGTTTGTGATTCCATTAGGCTGTCATGAAACCACCGAAGTAACCGTGAATTATTCGCATGCTAGCCCGGTGACCCGTCGTCGGCAACCCACCCACATCCCAACACCACCGCCGATGACCGCACGGCACCACACCGCCCCAAGTCTCGCCGCCTCCACAACATCTTCAATGCCGTGATGGCCATGGTGCAAGGCAAGTCACCGGCGTGCCTCCACAGCGTCCGTCGCGTTTCCGGCGTTAGTCCACGCTAGGACGCCGTCGACGCATGTCCTCCTTGGGGCCCCAACGGACGAAGACGCGGACAGGGACCAGCCTGACACACTCGAACACGGAACAAGAAAGCACTTCCCGCGTTTCACTTCAGACAACTGAGCTCAGCTAGCTGTTTTTTTGCCAACGCCGATGTGTTTTTTTTGTCGTCTCGCTGAGATTTGTGGGTGAAACCGCATTCGTTCGACTTCAGTTATTATCGAAGAGACAATTACTTCGTGTTTTCTCTGTTGTTGTATTTTTTTGCGAAACCGTATATTGTTAATCTAGTTGCGCTGTGGAGTGCTGAACTCATGGCGTTGCAAGATTATTGCAAATTTTGCTTGATTGCTTGCGCTTGCTCTGCTGCAGTTTGTTAGTTTCTATCAAAGACTCAAATGCACGCCGAGTGCATGTATCGTTAAGCTGCAGCAAGTTGCAGACTCTCGTTTGTTTGCGAGTGACTAGTGGGATTGTTGGACGAAAAAACAAGAAGAAAATGGATGTCGAGTTCAAAAATTTGAGCTTCACGATAGCGGGACCGAAATGGAAATCGAAAGGTATGTTCTTTAGTGAGTGAGAGCACTTGTGTTTGAAATTGTCTTAAAGTGCAACTGTATGAGAGAGATAGCATGGCCAAGATTTGCTATGGTGATTCATGATATATTAGAGACATAGACTGGCGAGTGAGAGTGACAAACCTTGACATTCAAGGAAGTTAATCAAAACAAATTTTATCTCGTATACTATGGTATTTAAAAATTGCTGAGTAATACTCTCATGTTTTTCGAACCTTAGATCTGGCATTTCGGCATTTGCCATAGCCAGTGTCCGAAATATCTTAAGAACAAGCAAATACATTTTTTGCTAATTTCTTATCGTTTGTTAGATCTCGAGAAAACTAAACGAACCGTAGAAAAAAAAGTCACATGTTATGTCAAATTAGCAAGACAACAAACTATTAAATTATCAATGCCCTGAAATTAGTAAATTGGAGCTATTTACTTCTGAGTCGAAGTCGATAGTTTCACGTCACCTCAAGCAAACACGACTTAGCTGACTTCCTTCAAAGAGCAGCCTGATCTGACCTGTCAATGTCAGTGTCAAAATCTGTCAAAATCTGTCACCATATGTCACAACTCACATTTTCACAACTCAGTTCTATCGCATAACACACCCATGTGTGCGTTAGTACATGCGTTACACACACAAAAGATCTCCAAACGTGATCTTCAATTGTTACATCACACTGTCCAATCGTGAATCTGTAAGATTACGGACCAATTTTTAAGTGATCACTTCATTAAATAATTACCTGTCAACACTAAATCAGGGCATATGATACGCCTTGGCCACGGTAACAACAAATAAGCACTTTTCAACTTTAGTCAAATTAGCAAGCAATTTGGCTCTAAGTTTGCCAATACATTTAAAAAACCAGTTTCCACTAAGATCTCCGCTTTTCGGCCTTTTTAGCGCACGGCATAAGGTGTTATAAGGGTAAACTAATTACCAGGGACATGCACGTGAAGGCAAGTGGCATCATAAGCCAAAAGCACTTGTAGCAATTAGTCCTGTCGAAATTTCGCAGAAAGCGCATGGCCCCAGCGCCGAATAGCGGTCGCACTTGGGCGCCTTAAGAGCGAAGGTTGAACTTTGAAGTAAAAGTGAAGTGGCACTTGCAATGGCACTCGGCATGCCATCGAGTGTCGCTCGGGAACCGGACCGAGGTTAGTGACTTGACTTGCCCCATCTAAAATCTGCATCTGACGGACAAACACAAAGAATTTGCGTTGAGAGCGGTCATTGTTGCACGTTGCTTATAGCTTAAGTCAGCGAGCGCCCACTGCCATGGGGCAGTGCACCAGCAAACACCGTGCCACCGGGGTCTCATTTAATAGCGGTGCTAGTTTCGACACTTTCAATCGTTGGAAATTGCGATTATCTAATACCAGACCTCCAAAACCGGTGCCAAAATGATTCGAGGTGCCATGTGGTCAATTGGTCTACGATTGTTGGCTTTAATATGGAGTTCCATTTAGTAACAACATCAGTAAACACCAAAGATACTTCGGTGCTGTGTTGCTACGGTCAATCGTTTGCAATTTCTTTTGTCTTATACCACCAAACGCCGCGGTGCCACTGTGATGCTGTAATTTTGGGATGGCCAATAGTGTTACGATTGTTGGCTTTAACATGGTGTCTGTAACATGGGTCAGCGAGCACCGATGCTATGCTAGTGTTGCTGTGGTAACACGATTGATGTTGGCAAATTTCTAATGCTAGAAAACATCGGTGCCACTAGTGTTGCTGCTATGGTTGGTGGAGCAAACACCGGTGTCACTGGGGTACTAGTTGCTCAATAATGCTACGATTGTTGGCTTAACATTGTTAGATTTTTGTCTTTTTTGGCATTTAAAACACAACCAGCCACCGGTGCCATTAAGGCGATGGTGCTTCGATTGTTGGTACTTTAAGTCAAGTCTTGATATAATATCTTAGAGAGGACCCGTTTAGCTTCAGCATTATAGTGATAGGCAGCATATACATTTATAATTAATTGGATACTTACAAGCATAACAGGTTTGATATCAAGCAATTCAATGTAAAAAAACCGCCAATGCAGAATCTTTATTCTAGTTTGTCTCGAGGTAGTCTCGAGTTCCAATGTCAAGACCAGTTGGCAAAGCAAAGACGCCAAATTTCTTGTAAGCTTTGTCCGCAAAGCACAAGCAATACAATGCGCCGTGGAGGCAAGCTCTCAAACTCTGACCTCAACTTCTTGAGGCGATTATCTTCGACGAGCACATCCGTAGAAGACCACCGCGTTTTCCGGACATGATTTTCCGCACATCGATAATGGGCATGAATAAGACACACGTGTCTTCAACGACGATTATCGCCATACAACGGCCATAATTAATAAGAACGATTAAGCATCTCCAAATGAGATACAAATGCAAACGTTATGTCCGTTGATAGCTGCCTTATAACAATCCGATGTCGGTTAATTGATGCAGACCTTCACTTATTGCTGGCTGAGTGAGTGTTTAGCTGAAGCGCATGAAATCGGGAATCTGGGGCAACTATTGTCAAGCGGTTATAGATTCGCGGCCAGTTATTGCTATAATTATCCAGTCATGTTCATGGGAATCCGATTTTTATGATGATCGTTTCATTAAACTGATTCTCATTGTATATCTGAGACATGACTGAGACAATGAAATCCGATTACACTTTACACTATGCACTATATATCTATGCAGAAACACGTCGAAAGTCAAAGTCAATTTGCCCGAACAATATATTTTAATTATTGACCGCAAAGCAAGGTTAGATTTTTTGTATGTGCTGGATAAGCGACTTGTTATTTTAATTGAAACCTCAATTTATTCTAATGTAATCGATTTTTTTTAAATCAAATAATTATCTATATAATTTATATTTTGCGTTAGAAATCAAAGAAAATACTAAATAGACTGCAAAACACTGAAATAAACGAAAAAGCTAGAAATATTTTTCCATACAGAACAGAATTAAAGATTTATATCGACAACCTGTCAAGTTGAAGGTAATACATGCTTATTCCATTCAATCAAAATTCTATCAAAATGATGTCATGTTACCCATGCCGCGCTAAAGCCAGGCAGAGCAATTCGGGTAGTGATTTCCCTACCTTCATTTGTTATTAGGCAGAGCAGATTAATACTTTTTTCCAAACTGGTAGTACGTCCAGAGGGTATCTGACGTCTATTTTCTCCGAGTGGAATAAGTCCACTGTTATAGCAGCAGCAGCATCACGATCAGTGATACTTATTTAGGCTTGCCGTGCATCGCGAAACGAGTTATCAAGTGCAAGTGCAAATGCAAGTGCAAGTGCAAGTGCAAGTGCAAGTGCAAGTGCAAGTGCAAGTGCAAGTGCAAGTGCAAGTGCAAGTTCAAGTGCAAGTGCAAGTGCAATTGCATGGGGAGTGACTGTTGTCAGATCAGGTAATAGATAAGTGTCATGTCTAGGTACCGCTGTACCGCTGTACTCCATGTCGATTTCTTCTGAATGCTCATGTCTCAAATCACTGTAATTATACACGACTGTAATAATACAGTTTTTTTCTTAGCGTTGTATCGACGATTACGAAATGAGCGTTGAGCTATTAAGTCTGCATTTATAATAACAGTTGGATGGATTATATGGCGGGGTAATTTCGTATTACTTTTATAGTACGTTAGACGCTTATTATTCATCTATTTTTCCTCATTACTACGCTTACTATGCCTACTACGCTTATTTTTATTGATTTGTTTTTCGAGTTGTAAGTGTTCACTGAACTACACGCCCAGAAGCGTTCAAACGCTTCATTATCTCATAGCAAACAAAACAAATTTTAACTAAGACTCATGTCTTTAACTAATCTTCGCACTTCGAAGCAAAAAAATCGAAAAATCGAATCGAATCGATTTGTAGCTAATTGGCACTCGAGTTTAGACCCTTGATAAGCAGGCATAGCTTTGAGAAAGATCGGGAAAAGATTGAGATTGGGACTTAGCATTCAATACCCGTTAAATAGTTTTTCTGAAAATGTGAACTGTATTTATTTGGTGCAATGGTAATTAACACTGAGGAGGACTGGCGTGCAAACGTCTTAAATGCATAGTTCTCATAATTAGAAATAGGTGTTAGTCGTAAACACACAGCCCGGATATTAACGGGTCAGTACTGCCAGTACCTAATGCTAGTTTTTTTATAATTTTTTTTTTGAAATCTCTTCAGACAGGAACCATTTGCACCATGAAATTGACTCTATAGTTTCGCTATTTTTTAGAGAAAAAAATCTAGAATAGTTTCGAAACGTTTTCTGTTTTTGCCAGAATGAGAGTAAGCGTCGGGAAGGAATTGAAGTGCTCGAAAGTTTGATTGAATTAATTAGCGCCGTCACGGAATCAGCGTAAAGCATGGCGTAATGCACATTATGGACAATTGGTATATACAAGCACTGTGCCTGTACACTGAGCGTTTATTGCACAAGGAATGGTACCATTATTGTAGGTACCCACCATGGGTACTCGGATTATGTTCACATAGCAACCGCAGCGGAGGCGGAAGAATATAGCGCCGTATATATTATTAGAGAAATTTATCTCATAGCAAATAATCAAGTAACAAATAATAAAACTTATTTTATTTCAGTTTGCGTGTCATGTGTAAAAAATTGACGAAGGCAGTTACTGCTGAGTGCTGACACGTAATTTTCTTGAAATTACCATCAATTATACTGAAAAAAAAATAAAAAAGCCATAGCGTGATTGATGTATCACTTGCATGTGTAATATTAAAATCGTATTTACATTAATACCACACAAAAAGTACGAGCAATGATCATTAATTTAACAAATTACTACCTATGTGGTGCAATAGCGTAGCATTAGGTATATAGGTACCTACCAATTAATAGCTTTTTATCCGATTTGTTTGTTTTTTATTTTTTTCCGTATTAGTATGGTATTATAGCTTTCATAAGCTCTATTCTTTCTTATCACTTGAAAATTGTCTTTATAATATTCACAGCGTTGAGGTAAGACAGTGAAATATGTTTCCGTCTGCGTCCGCCGACTTTATACGACTTTTTACGAATTTTTAGTCCCATAAGAATGACTTATAAATACGTTTCTATTGTTTTTTTTTAGCTTGTCCAAGTTCATTGCCCCGGGTCAGCATTAGACCGCTAAATTTGATTTTGATCCAAATACATTTTTCGGGAAATTAGGTATTTTGTTCTAGCACGTATGGGCAGGATAAAATAAAAACAAACCAGACAATATCTTACTGTATAGAGCTAGGCAGTAGAATAGAAGAAAATATTCTGAAATAGCATTGTTCAGCTCGATTCAGCACAACTTTGGTGGTTTGGCTTGAAATTAAGAACCACTGCCACCCTGAATCTTACGTTATATTTAGGGGCTTTGTTTGGCACTAATGCTCAATTTTAAGTGTGAAAAAAGTGTTTCAAGTATTCATACAGCAGACATTCTTAATTAAACGTAAAAGAGTATCTTTTCAGTGATAAGTTTACTGGTAGCATGAAGCATTAGCAACACCCCTTACGGGGTGTGTCGATGCTTTAGTTGCATACAAGGTGATCCTGAGGGTGTCAGTATTTGCAACACCCCGTACCTCTAACCCCGGCGGCGTGTGTCGATGCTTTAGTTGCAGACAAGATGATCCTGAAGGGTGTCAGTATTTGTAACACCCCGTACCTCTAACCCCGGCGGCGTGTGTCGATGCTTTAGTTGCAGACAAGGTGATCCTGAAGGGTGTCAGTATTTGCAACACCCCGTACCTCTAACCCCGGCGGCGTGTGTCGATGCTTCAGTTGCAGACAAGGTGATCCTGAAGGGTGTCAGTATTTGCAACACCCCGTACCTCTAACCCCGGCGGCGTGTGTCGATGCTTTAGTTGCAGACAAGATGATCCTGAAGGGTGTCAGTATTTGTAACACCCCGTACCGCTAACCCCGGCGGCATGTGTCGATGCTTTAGTTGCAGACAAGGTGATCCTGAAGGGTGTCAGTATTTGTAACACCCCGTACCTCTAACCCCGGCGGCGTGTGTCGATGCTTTAGTTGCAGACAAGGTGATCCTGAAGGGTGTCAGTATTTGCAACACCCCGTACCTCTGACCCCGGCGGCGTGTGTCTATGCTTTAGTTGCAGACAAGGTGATCCTGAAGGGTGTCAGTGGGCGGTTTCGTCCTGGTCAGCTGTCGGCCATCATGGGCCCGTCGGGTGCCGGAAAGAGCAGCCTTCTCAATGCAATCTCCGGCTTCCGGTAAGATGTGAATTATCTTTGATCGAGACGCCAGTGTTTGCAAGAGTTGCAACACGTAACAAAAAAAAAGGTTTTCGCATCAAAATAATTATGTTTTAGAGAAGTTTTTGTTTCTGATTATGTGAAGATGTGTGGCTGCGGACACCCAAAATTGTGGAAGATTTTTGGATGAGTGTAACGAGCGAAGCTTCGACACTTCCAGTCGAAAAAAGTCTCCGATGTTTTTTTGTTTTTGTTCGCGCTCTCTGGACCAAACGCCAAAACCGAGATGGAAGAAATATTTTATAACCTTTTAAATCTATAAACTTATTTCGGCACATTTTTTAAGCAAATCGGTCAAACAGCTATCAGGTAGTGAAAGTACCGTAGTACTGGTAGTCCCTACCAAATCAGTTTTTACGAAAATGTTCAGTTTGTCAACATCACATTTCTCACACTTAGAGGCCAAACTTCTGAACAGAATTGAACGAATTTTTCCTTATATGTTATCTCAGATTACTAACTGACTGTGAAAATTTTAAATGTTCTTCTTGTTTATTTTTACCACTTTACGAAACGATACTTTTTTGGCGCTCTTTTAGGGTTCTTGCAGCTTTTTCCACTAAAAAAATGGCTCAACCTATCTTGGCAAAATGTACAAGGCACATACGGAAAAATAAGTAATTGTGATAGTTGAGTATAAGACATGACTATAATATGGGTTATTTTACTTATGCCACACGTGATTTTTTGTCCTGATGCCAGACACTCAACACGAATTAGGACTTACTCATTGGTTTTACCTTGCTTGTGGCATGACTACTTTTTATGCATCCGTCGTCTTATACTTTGAAGTTGTTTGCCAAATTTTCAAGGCCATCATGATTTTTTCTGAAATAGGCGTGGAATTTCGTGCGAATTCCAGTTTATAACAAGAGAGTGCGAATATGCGTGCCCTGAGTCCGACTGCGACAAGCAACTCCTGACGCATTTACGCTACCACCTCGAGCTATTCCACGAAAAGCGAATCTTGGCACGTTTATTATGGCATCTGCTACTACCTCTGTGAAGATCGTGCTCATAATAAGATTGATTTTGTCTCAACTGTTGCAAGCTCAGGGTGTAAATTTTATTGTTATCGATGTGTTTAAAGACGTTTACGGTCCAGTGGCACCAAAAAAACTGCATGACGTACTTTTAGTTTTATTGCTCATAATATCAGATAGATTCTATGTGCCATCATGAGCATAGGTTGACAGGGGTGACCAGGGTGTTCATAAAGTACTCGTGCTAATGTTTCAACCAATGCTCCCTGACCAGGTCGACAGGGGTGACCGGAGAACTGTTCGCCAATGGGAAGCCGCGAGACGAGCGTTTGTTCCGGAAGTGCTCGTGCTACATCACGCAGGACGACCTGTTGCAGCCGCTGCTCACGTTGAAGGAGTTGATGACTTTCGCCGCCAAGTTGAAGTTACCCGCGACAATGGCGGCCAAGAAGCGATTGGGCATCGTGAGTTCCACTTGGATTTTACTTTGAGGAAAGATGCAAGGCTTTCGAGAAGATTCTACAAGAGATCCGAGTGTGAATGAGCACGTTTTCCTCACTTGAAATGACAACAAATGTGAATTTGTTTTCAAAATTAGATGAATCATCACGGAAACAGGCATTTTAAATGTGCATAAAAATTGGCTATGTATAAACATTTAAAATAATTTTCACTTATTTCCTAAGTTAATCGATATTCGTTGCACAGAAAATCTAATGCAATCATGCAAATATTCTAAAAAAATATATAAAAAGATCTCTCCACTTTCTTTGCATCTTTATTCTTTTGACCACCTTAATTCTACTAAACTCTTATGTGAACGTACTAAGTAGGTGCATATAGGGATATAGGATATATATAGGCATAAAGGATATTTCCTTGTGTACAATCCGGGAAAAATGTGATCTCAAAATATACCCGTAGGTAGTCGAAAATATTCTCCAAAAGACAATTGCTCGAACAATTTGCATTTCCAGATTTGAGACACGCAGGTTCTCAAGGACGCATGTTCATGGTGCTGAGAACTAGTTTTTTACTGATGACGATGCAGCAATCATCAAACTTGTTTCAAAAATCAAAAGTGGCAAATTTTATACTCCATCAAAGGTCATTAAATGTACTGGACTTGAATTAAAAGATGTTATGAATTGAGCATTTAAAAAATAAACGCAATTTTAAACGGAATTTTCTTTATAATGACCCACCGATTTCCTAGCACTCAGCAGAGATAAGAATTCACGAAGAGGGTTCATCATCACCACCAATTAAATTACCAATTAAACCAATTAAATTATAGGAGGCTCAATGTGATTTTCTGTTCAAAATTTAATCACGGTGTTTCTTGATAACTCTTCTGATAACGGACGGCTCGGAAAGGTGTGGCGCGCTCGCTGTGACGTTGGTAATACAAAAGCCAAATTCAGATCCATGAGATTGGATATAATCCTAAGAGTATAAGTCGTAATATAATACAAATTAAATATTATATTAGTAAATATTTAAACATTAAACCATCGCAACGTTCCTTTGCGTAAAGCTTGTGAAGCAAGGGTTGTTTTTCATCAATTTCATGCCAAGGTGCCAATTCTGATGGGCTCAGTTAAAATAATTCAGATGAAAAATTACTGAGTGAAAATATCCCTTCTGTGGCATCTCGATACCTTCAGGCTTGTCTCGGTAGCTTCCCCGAAATAGTTTAACGAAATCCAACTAAATTTAATTCAAAAAATTGTTTTGAAAGTGGATACAAGTGGTTCAAGTGGATTTCAGTGGTTTTATCACAATTGATTATGAGCTTGATTTTGAACTCGATTAGATTAGATCAATCACATATCAAGCGTGGAGACGGATCAGATTCAAAATGATACATTGTATACACCTTGCTGCTAAATGCGCCACTGCACTGCTCAGATTCCTTATCATAGCAATTAAAACCAGATTAAACAATCAAAGGCCAAATCGCAGATCGATTTTCTGTCCGCTCATACGGTTCCTTGATTGATGGCATCTGATGAATCTGAAGAGATAACAGCTGTCGCACGTGCCTCTCAAGTATAAGACAGCGAATTTGCGGAAGTTTCGTCCTTTTGTGATAATGAAATTATTTCTCACCGGTCTAGACTGTTTCTATTTTTTAGAACTCTAACGCCAAGGTTCTTTTTAGAAACATGAAAAAATCTTAGCAGTGCTAAATTGACTTACATCACAGCTTACATGTAAATTTCCATTGAATTCTAGCGAGAATTTCAGCAAGATATCTCTACGCAGGTAATGAGTGCCTGTTAATGTGTCTTTTTTTCGTCGGTGAATGATATGGCTAGAGACTGAGTGATGACGTATAAGCAGAACGGGCAACCCGGAGTGGATTTTTTTTTAAGCCACACTAATTAACCATCTGCCTCGCATTGATTGGTATGGTGTTGACACACAAACATATCATTATAGTTTGCTGGATACATTTTAAATTTCACGGTGTAGCAAAACCATTAAGCTGGCATGAATTTACAATTTTATAAAAAAATATGCCAAAGAAATAAGCAAAAACTCTGAAACAGTAGAAAAAAATCGTAATTATAGTGCTCTTTTCATATTCTGTGTAGGATTCTTCAGCTTTCTCGCAATGTTGGTTGTAATTTGCCTCGGCAAGGTCCTATTATTTAAGCAAATTATGAGTAAAGGTACTTGTTACATCGATTCTTATTTCTTAAAATACTAATTACTTCGTAAAAACTCTTTGAAGGACTGAAGGTCAATGTGTGCTCTTCTGATTTTGACTCGATTATTAGTACAGTCCACTGCTCAATTAGTAAAGCCATAAGGATGTAAACTTGCTTGAGCATATAGTAAATAGCAAGACACTAATTTATAAAGCAATGAAATGATATAATATATAAGGAGTGTCAAGAAGTGCATAATCATCATTGCAATCATTCGCGTTTCCCTTTCATGATTCGCACGTAGGCTTAAACTATCACCAGAAATAACTACTAATCCTCAACAGTGTTTCTTATTGATAAATGATATTTAATTAGAAACGTAATACCCACTCGACATTTGTATAGATTTCAGGAATCGAAGCTGGGATCTAACGGAAGGCACGTAAATTCCATTGCAGGTGTCGGACATTATCAACAAAATCGGGCTGCGATCGAACGAAGACACGTTCACGGAGAATTTGTCCGGGGGGCAGAAGAAGAGGCTGGCGGTGGCTTTGGAGCTGATCAACAATCCTCCGGTTCTATTCTTGGACGAACCCACCAGGTACGAACATGTGCCGACTTACAGACTTCCCCGCAACCAATTATCGCTATAGTTATAAATTGATGTTCTTTTGTTGTAAGACAAATAGAGCAAAGTTACTTTTTTTAAGAATTGTGGTTGGTTTTACAACGTTCAGCTTAAGTGGCTAACCTCCAGTGAAAAACTCACCTCCAATGGCGACAACCTATCGTTTGCTTCTGTTGTCTTCCTAGCTGGAAGATAAATATTTAACTGGACATTTAAAACCGGCCCTAGGGGTCTTTTCGTGATCTTTGCTGTTGAACGATAGTTTTCGGCAATAACTGGGTTATTGAATGCTTAGGAATAGTTCCAAATGTCAACTTTTCCCGACGTTCCGCAAAGTTATGCTAAGCTCAAGTCTACGGTCTAAACTTGTAACTCTATTCTTTGATAGCTTTAGTTTTATAGCAAGTGGCTTTCAATAATACAGTTTGGTAGTTATTCTGAAAAATAGTTGGCTAAGTATTACTCCGGATTGTCATTAATTCCTAACGTAATTCTTGAACTTTACAGCAGTAATGAAATACTTCAAGCATTACTTCTTTATTGAATGTCACGATTAATCCATTTCAATATCTTCAACTGAGGAAACGATGGTGTTAAAAAACAGTGCAGAATTGGTCTTCATGATTATTTCTACCCACTAATAGGAAACTTGGAACCCAATAACCATTTGTGGTGCATATAATTTGGGCATTTTGAAAAACGTATAGGTATTTCGTGGAAAATGCATCGTAGAATTGAAGTAATATTATGAATAATTAGTATTTTCCCAAATTCCATTAGCATGAATCTAAGAGAATGCGAAGAAATCCCTATCCGCGCATGATTGTAAAGCCATAGACATGGCCTAGTCATCGTGTGCGTGGTTAGGTTTCATGCAACAGCAGTCCCTGAACGATTCCCATGTTATCTAACTAATGTATTCAGTGAAAAATATTAATTAAACATTCCTATTTAGGTTCGTAATGTAAGAATGCAAACAGCAGATTTGCATTCGCATCCCAGTGTGATGAAAAAAAAACGTTTTTTTGTACACGACCATGAAATGAGACGGTTGGCATTGCGGCAAGAGAGACTTATATTATTGAATGGAATGTTGCACCCAAAGTTTTGCCTGAACGATTTAGGAAAATCAAAGTAAACTATAACCAACATGGTCCACAAAGAATCTGGAGGCCACAAGAATAAATACTAAGGCTTGGTAGTTGGTGGTTATATATCCTAAGGATTTTTGAGCGCATCAAGTAATTCGTCTATGTATTGCGGATTCGAGTAATATGCAGTCACAAATGGAGTGAAGAATCTTAAATCGCAGGGAACAAACACAGAACATTTCACTACACATAGCTTTTCCATCTAGAGTTTTTTTTTCACCAACTAAATTAATAATCTGTAAAGTTTAATTGAATTCACCTCAATTAGTCTGGAGATACCTTCAAAATAATGTCAAAAATTTGAAATTTTACACAAAAATATAACTTTGAAAGGCCTATCGTTTAATTGCGATAATGGCCAGTAGAATTCAATGTAAGACAAGGTTTTATACTTCATCCAAACTAAGAATCGCCATGATGTCAACCAATCAGATGCAGTTATTGTTTCCGAGTTATTTGGAGGAAGTAAAGAGTGGATGTGGATTGGATGTGGAGTATGTGGATTGTTTCTCGGTTTTCCTCTGATTTGAGGAGTTTTGTGGTCCAAATGTCCCGACGTTTCAGCAGAACGCGGTCTGTCATCGTCAAGAGTACCGAATAACTTTTCTACTCGGTAGATTGTACAACCGGGCTTAAGTTTACATGTTTTTCACAGCGGCCTGGACAACGTGTCAAGCAAGCAGTGCCTGTCCATGCTAAGCACGCTCGCTCAACAGAACAGGACTCTGGTCTGCACGATACACCAGCCGAGTGCGACGCTGTTCGAGATGTTCGACCTGATCTACGTCGTCTCGCAGGGTTTGTGCGTCTACCAGGGGACGACGAGTGGGCTGCTGCCGTTTCTCTCGTCCCTGGGCCTGCACTGTCCGCTCAGCTACAACCCGGCTGATTATGGTACGTCGGTGGATGCTGGAGTACGGATTTGGGAATTTTCTTTTAATATTTATGTTGGTGCTGAAGGTAAGACTTGTTTTTAGTTATTTACTTGAATAAATTGTTTGTTTACAAGCTGGCGATAAGAAATCGAAAAAAGCAATTGAAACGCAACTAGCTTGACAGATTTTTAAGGTATCCTGAAAGTTTCAGTTGTTTTTGAGAGAGATGGGAACATAGATCTAGATACTCAAGCAGATATAGGTACCCAATCTATAAATTTTAGCAAAAGAGAGTTTAGTTAATAAGAATGGTTTGGCGGAGTGTTTCAGAGCCATGGAAAGATGGTTGTGAAGCTTGCGGTTCTGCTCTGATTTGAATGACAGCATATAAAGCAGCGTCCAGCAGCTGCTCCACACAGTCCTGAAGATGTCCGCGCCAACGCGGACGAAACGTCGACGAAGGTCCTTTTCAGGACCAAAAGTCATTCAAATCAGAGCAGAACCGCAAGCTTCACAACCATTAATAAGAATTATATATTTCTTTTAAGATTTACGTAAATTATTATTTCATATCACAGAATATCACCGAGTACAAAAAATTTTCCCTTCAAGACTGCAATAGGTACTGTCAATGGTATAATATAACTTGCAGTCAGGATGTGTTACAACTACTAAAGTTTTCTCTGACAGTGATTGAAATGACTGACGGAGAGGAAGTCCACAACGTGCAGTTCCTAACAAACGCGATTTGCAACGGAAAAGTCGTCTGGAAAGAAACCCACTACAACAATGTGGTCACCGACAAAATCACTCTAATGCTCAACGATGCTAACGCTAATGGTAAGGAATTGCCAAACGAAAAGTAATTATGTTACAAATATAATTATAGTACCAACAATATTCATGTCTATTATGAGAAAATAAATGTTCAATCCAAAATTATATCCATATAGTACTGTGAAACCATTCACCCGGTACAGATACTATTTTAGAATGGACATTTAGTTTCTAATAAAAAAACATGTAGGGACTGTGGATACAACAAATAACTGCAGTTTGATTTCAATCAAATTCAATCATTTTTTCTGTCCCTAGGTGCCAAGGATGGTTTCTTGATGGCACCCGACTTGAACGAGAACTCACTCGAGCATCAAATGTCCGGCGTGGAGTTTGCAACGTCACCCTGGACGCAGTTCTGTGCGATATTGTGCAGAATGTGGTTGCAGATTGGAAGAAATAAGGTGAGCATAATCCACCGTACACAAACAAAAAACCGGACATAGCGGAGCGTATTATGTTCTTATCCTTGCTAGAGTGTAAGACAAACTCAGAGTACCACTTTTATCCATTTTGTGAAAGAAAGTAAATTTCTAGACGAAAATAAGATAAATAGTACCGATGCAATGCAAAGAGATTTGCAGTTTGATACAATTTCTAAATGGCCCCACAATAAATTTTTTGGTTGACAGGTGAAAGGAGGCTTGCTATAATGCAGCTTTGAGAAAATGTCCTATAGGTGGATTATTTGTTTACAACTCGAATGGGTAATGTTTGCAGACTTCGCTGTGGATCCAACTGGTACATCACGTTCTCTGCTCGACGCTCATTGGATTGATATTCTACGATACTGCGCAAGACGGACAAAATTGGTTCATTCATTTGAAAATGATCATTGCAACGATCTTGTTCCACACCTACACTTGGACGTTGGTGCCCGTGCTCACTTGTAAGTACCAGAGTTCTAGCATTCATAAACAATATCATATTTCCAATTCCAGCAGACAAAAGTGTTTTAGCTTAAAAGTTTTCCTTAACTTAGCCTGATAGTATTTGTCTATCAATTGCTTTTCTAAAGTATAGTTTCAAAAATAAGATGCTTCTTTGCAGAAAACTAAGATTGACTTGCCGACGTCGGCACTTAATTAAATCTCCACCGACAGACACAAACTGCTAGCCATTTACCATAAATGCTGCACAAGCATCTAACAATATCTAGTAGGGGACCAGCTTAAATTTGATTTCTGTGACGTTTGCGTGATTTTCATCAGATCCAAACGAAGTGAAGTTGTTACAACGTGAACACTTTAATCGATGGTACGGGTTCTCGACCTACTACATGGCGCTGACAATTTCCACAATACCAGCCAAAGTGAGTTTGTCCATCAAAATACTGACATATTTTGCTATTCGTTATACGCAGAGTAGTGTAACTCCAATACATTGACTGTAAATTCAATTTCAGATTGTCTTCAGTCTGATATTTCTGACCAACCTATACTACATGATCGGGCTACCCTTTGAAGTGCTCCGGTTCTCGCTGTTCTGCTTCATCGGCACCCTGGTCAGCATAGTTGCCGAGGGAATGGGCTATGCCATTGGAGCAACGTTTAGCGTAACCGTAAGTTTTAACGTTGTGAAACTTTTCAAAAAAAATATCATAATCTATTTTTATTTTTTACTAACCTGATACAAATTAATGAAGGATTTTTATTAAAATTCTTGTTGAATGATTCTATTTTAATTCCAGTTCCAACAAAGTGAAACAATTTTCCTATAATTGGATGAGCGAGCAAAATCCTTCAATTTAACAACATAGGGGAAAGAAAAGCATTTGGATTTTTTTTTTGTAACAAAGACGAGCAGCCCTACTTAAACGTCACAGATTGTTGCGAAATTTGGCAAAAACGTTCGTGGTGGCTCAGCGAGGTGCTGTATGGTTTTTGAGAAAAATCTGGTCAGCTATTTTGATTTTATGAGCAAAAACCCGTAAATTTTTCAGTTTTTTTGGTACTAGCTTCGTAACTAATTAACCGATCCGCACCAAAATTGGATTGAATATATATGATATCAAGTTAAACAAATTGCCTAAGTTTCAGATTCGTACATGAAGTATTTTGCTGATCAGAAAAATAAAATGACTTAATAATAATAAAATATACTTGATCATTAAAGCACCGTTTTCACTTTTCAACAATAAGATTTTCAAATGTTTTCCGTTTGGATTTCCTCAGGGAGATTACGGCTTGCTCATCCTGCAACGAGTGTAGGCTCTACTAATCGTTTACCTAGTTTTAGCAAACTTGACATTCCAGAACCAGAATTCCCCTCTCCGTTTCTGTCTTGAACGAAAACTTGTTTTTTTTTGCAGAACGGGGCTGCCGTGGGCCCGACTTTCATCGCTTCGTTCCTCGGTCTAGCCGTCTACGGCTTTGACTTTGCCAAGCAGATTCCGACGCTCCTTAACCTACTCATGAAAGCCAGCTTCATTCGATGCGGAGTTGTGGCGATGGTCATAACCATGTTCGGGCTCGACAGGCCGATACTAAGCTGTGGCGACAGTTTCGGATACTGCCACTTCAGGGATCCTAAAGTGCTAATGGCCATGCTGGATCTTGAAGATAGACCGATATGGTTTGAGCTTTTGCTTCTCATTGGAATAATGATTGCGTTTCGCATTGCATTTTACTTATTATTAAGAATGAGATTAAAAACCTAGCTTAACAGTCAACAAATAGTAACTGAGTATGTATTACAAATCCAAAATGTACCAAGATTTTAATTTCTAATTAGCCTGATAGATAGAAAATGTAGTGAAAAAATTCAATTAAATTTTCGAAAATGTTTTGACATTTTTCTTCTTTGGGCTGGAGATAAATGTGATCTAAAATTTTCTTCTTCCGAGCATAGAGATCTAATGAGCATCACAAACTCTGATCTGTATTTATATGTATTTGTATTAAATGTATGGCTTATGTTTTAGGAACTAAGGGAAGTACTCACAGATTGTTGCTTGATTGACTAGATTAGGTACAGCATTCCTTGAATTTAAACTTTAAAGCAATCTTTGATGCACAATGTTCATATTTCACACATAACTTAATTCACTTCACTTTTCACAGTTGATGCTCTCTGGTATGAGATTGCAAATGGCTGCATTAAATTGGGAAGCAAAGACTGATAACTGTTAATGTGTACTGCAACTAGTTAAAACAAATATGTTGAAAGAATCTTGACCTGGCATATCTTTTACTATCCCTGTTCCTATTTTATTAGAAATTACTAATTATTTGCCCCATAAAGCACCAATTCCCAAATAAACTGCTAATTAATAACACACTCAGTAGTCGAAAAGACAAGAAAAAACTGTCGAGTATTTTGCAGGTAGGCAGTTGAAATCGAAAATCTGTTTAATTTGAATTTGAATCCGAGTCATTTTTTCTGGTCTAGTGATTTCAGTAGTACCAATGTAAAATGCACCAGCTTTAAAGCTCATGAAGTGTTTCTAAGATTTCACTTTCAGAGAAAACTATTTAATTTTTATTTCTTACAAATATGTATCAAACCAGATTTCCAGAATTGGCATAAATGGAAATACATTTGATTGTTATTGTTAGGTGAAGGAGGTGTATTTTATTTTTAAATTGTAAATGATTTGGGATATTCTTCAGACATAATTTATTTTTAATTAACAAGTTAGTAGATGGGTCCTATTTCTTCTTCACTATCCTCTCTTTCCTCTTCTTCAGATGTTTCTTTACCTTCGTTTTCCGCTTCTCTGACTGCAACTCCTTGGCCTCCTTTTTGCGTTTCTGATTAAAGGGAAAAAAGGATTGAGATTTAAAAACTACCCCCACACAAACATGCTAACAAAAGAAAAGAGAATCAGTTCTGCACGGAATATCTACCTTCTTGCTCTCCGGAGATTCATCCCTGGGCCTTGAACTGTTTGTGAAGTTTGATTTCCCCTCGTTTTCCGATCCGCTCTCCTCTTCGCCTTCAGACGAGCTGCCCCCGTCGTCCGTCGAACCTGCTAGGATCTCTGGGTTTGCTTGCGTTCCCGACAGATCACCCTTGAGCCCAGTGATGGTCTTGTAGACCAGCTCCTCCCCGAGCCCCGCCTTAGCGGCCAGGATGTCTCGCTCTATGTCCAGCACCTACCGAAGAGCCAAGGACAAAGTTACAACAACAAAGCTTGTCGGAAACCATTTACTTTTCCAAGGGTCCTACAGTACATTCTGAACTTTTCCTGACAGTAAAAGATAAGTGTACAAACATTAATATGAATGATATTGATAAAAGAAATACTCAGATTGCTTTGATTGGGATTTTATATTTAATTAAATGCATGGTTTTTGATTCAAAATCTGGGTATAGGACCCATGGGGAGTCTTGAATTAAAATCAGATGAAACCTTTAAACGTTGTCAATTTTCTGGTACTAAGACAATGCTACTATACCTAAAATGTCAGGCTTGCAGGCTGCCAACTGCAGCCTGACGATGCTTGTGTCTGGAATACAGTGTAGGCAGGTCAGCATACCCGGAATAGCTGGACGCTTTCCTAGTATTGCGGGGATTGGGTTGCCTTCGAACATGGCTGTGTCCATGGCCGAAGGTTGCCGCTAAGGAGAAAGGCGTGCCCTGAGGCGGCTTCGGCAGTCAAAGTAGAGCGGAGTTTAGAGATGGTTGTGTTTGTGTAGGAAAGAGTTGAGATATTAAAAGAGTGGTTTAATGGAGAAGTGAATGGTGTTGTCATTGATAGACCCTAGACCCATCAAAAAGAATATGGAAACCTAGCTTTTCACTAGCACCACAGAAGTATCAGCCAGTAAGTGCCCTAGCCTTAGCAAACTTCATCTGATAGATCCAAGTCGCGTCCACATACCTCCGTCAGACGCTTGGGAATGTAAGCGTTCTTGAACACCTCCTCGTCGACCTGGTCCTGAGCCGTGATCTCCTCGCCGGTCCGGGCAGCTGCCGTCTCGGAGACCTTCTCCAAGTAGTCGTCCATGTTGGCCAGAGTGACGGTGGGGTCCGTGATGAAGTCGAACAGCTCCTTCACCGTCAACGTCGCCACGTCCTTCTTGCGGAAGAACTCCGAGATGTTGGTGCAATCTTTCCGCAAGAACTCGAGCGCGTGCGGGTGATCGTGTTCCACCGACTGGGACACGTCGATGATGTAAACTTCGCCTTCGTTGTAACTGCGGGCAAAGAACACTTAATAATAACTTTCTTTCTCTTTCAATGACTCATGTGTTTTCCTAATCTCAGCACATTAGTTTACAGAAGAACTATATATCTGGGTTATTAAATGCTAGGCTACCAAACTCAATCTTATCCCAAAGTCTTACATAGCTATGCTGCCTGCTGCCTGCAAGTACAAATACTGAAGTCTACACTTTTACTAATTTTAGGGAGAGGATAGTCACCCATTGGCAATTTTGGTGTGACTGAGATATGGTTGTTGCTGTGATTGGTCATCACTGATCACATTCAACCTGATCCCTGGTCAAAAAAAAAATACACATCTAACTCTAAGCTGGCTAATTAGGCCTAAAGAAAATCAGCAATTTGAACCCACTGATACTTTTAGTCAGAGGATCAGAGGATCCGTCTGCTACACCACCTTCACTTACAGCAAGTTGAACTCGCTGAGATCAGCGTGAACGAGCTTGCACGTGTTGTACATGGTCCACATCATGACGATGCAGTCGCGGTAGAGCTTGCGCGCGCGCGAAGCCGACAGCTCGGCGTCCTTCAGCTTGGGCGCGGGCCAGCCGTCGATGCCGATGAAGCTCATCAGCAGCACGTGGCCGCGCAGCAGGATCGGCTCGGGGCAGGGTAGGCCCGCAGAGTGCATGCGCACCAGGTTGCGCATCTCTTTCTCCGCCCACGTGCGGACCATCTTGCGCGGGTTGTGCCGGCAATAGCCGTGTCGAAATCTAGACGGAAAAAATCACGTCGGTGTCACAAACGTATTTTACCAATTAAATGGTAGATTCTAAGCATTTAAATGCTATTTAAGTTTGATTTTTAAGCTTTTACTGGGAGTTTCTTGATTGCATTAAATTAAAATAGCTCAGAAAGCTGGAAATAAATAAATAACTTTTTAAAATCCTGACACTGAAAAGAAAACAAGGAATAATAACTATGTAAAAATAAAACCAACCTGAATTCTCCGCTGACATATTTGTCTCGATCCTTGAAAACTAGAATTGATGTCTTGTAGATTTTAATGGCTCTATCCTCTCCGGTTTTGGCCGTGGCATGGTAAACATTAGCTTCTTTGCCAGTTGAAATACACCCATTGATCTCGGCTATTGTTCCTCGGTTCAATAACTTGAATAAAATCATCCGCGTTCTTGGATCCATCACTTGTTCGGCCGTTGCTCGATCATGCTTATCTTTGGTTCTGATCCGATCTGCCTCGGCTCTTTTACCTTTTTCCATGAGGGAGTTGGCTGCATGGCCAGGAAGTGACGGGCCTTCGTACTTCTCCACATTGATTTTATTCGTGTAGCGTTTGAAAAGCTTCTCAGGTGGCTGGAAGCTGGTTAATTTGTTAGTTTTGACTTGACAAGATGAGTTACTGTACGACTCTGTGTTTAGTGCCGTCGGTTTGTGGTAAGTTGAACCATATTTGTTTTCCAGCTCGTAAAATTCATCGCTTCCGTAGTCCTCGTCGCTGTCATAACTGTCAACGGCATCGGCTTCTTCTACTTCATGGCCGACAGTTAACTTATTGAATTCGATCTCAAGAGTAGATGGAATGAGGGGTAACGGCTGAACTTTTATAATAACGGCATCACAACTAAATGCAACAAGTAATGTGATATTAGTTTTTGTATAAATCATACTGTCATAACCTCCAGGGATATTTTCAATAACTTACCTGTCATCAGCATCACTAAATTGGCCGTCATTGGCGGCGATTTCGTGTCCAACCTCACTCATCGTAATAAAATGTAAATATCTTCACACATACGTGTTTTATTGGGTGGTATTTTAGATTTTCAGATTTTCAATTGCAGAATCCCCACAACGTGTTCGACCTGGACATTGGTGCTGGTCCTGGTGTCAAGTGTTGCCAACCTACAGCCCTATGATTTCCCTAAAGAATTTCAATAATTTAATCCCTACATCAACGGGTGGTGACTAGCATAGCCGGCGGCGATTTAAAAAATAGTACTGTTGATTCGACGTAAGAGTGCGTAAGAATGCGCTGCATGGCGCGAGAGTAGCAGCGTTTTGCCTGACGTCAAGTTTGACGTCACAACAGACTCACAGACATAACGGTAAAGTAGCCAAGCGTTCGTTTTCAATCTTGGTTGTATCAACAGAATCTGAAGAAAGAAAAGTGTAATGGGTGGTGGCACAGGCCGAGTGCAAATGATTTGCAGGTATCGAGGCTGTCCCAGCACGCGTGTGAAAAACCCGACACTGTCATTCTTTTATTTTCCTAAAGACCAAGTGCAGAGGGATGCCTGGTTGACTCGTTCTGGTAACGAGATGTTATGCGGATTAAGTTCAGAAGAGTTGAAGTCGAGGGCTTTTCGTTTGTGTGGGCTTCATTTTAAGGACAGCGAATTTAAAAACGATTCAAAAAAAGGCCTGAACTGGAATGCGCTCCCCACGGAGTATGATCCCGTTGCCCAAACTGTCGAAGGCCTTCCAGAAGTTAGGGGCGATGGAAGCAGCGACAGGGACGATGAATTTAACTACGAAGATTACTCTACAGCAGGTGAGTAGGTGCCCGCTGGGTTCCTAACATCATTACTAGTACTACCTACCTACCCACCTGTCGCCGGTAGCTAATTGGACTGGAATTTCAATTCAGAATCATCGCAAGAGGAAAATCCTGGGCCGTCGCAGGTGCTACCACCACTAAAAACGTACAATCCCAGCAAAAGGCACATGCACAGTGGAGGTGAGCTACTTAGTTATATTATGTCATAGTAGAAAATGAATGATACACCTGTTGCCAGCTCTGTGCTAACCTGCACAGTTTGATTTACATTAGTTAGAAAATTGCACTTTAGTTCAAAACAGATCTAGCACCATAACTTGGTTACACATTTATAGATTGATTCCGACAGATTTCTGCATTGTAGGTTGTTATTTTTCCAGTTGCCGTGCCTGAGCCAGCTATGATTGATGCTGTTGGACCATCATCATCAGTGTCTCCTCAGCAGGTTACCCCAGTTGGTAAGTTTCAAATTAATCTAAGCATACAATACTTTAGTACCCAATAGGTACCTTGTTAAATATTAAAACTTGTGGGTATTTTTCCAGTTGCTGTGCCTGAGCCAGCTCTGATTGATGATGGCATGGATGCTGCTGCTGGACCATCATCATCAGTGTCTCCTCAGCAGGTTACCCCAATTGGTAAGTTTAAAATTAATCTAGGCACACAATCCTTGGCTAGTCATGTAATTATAAATTCAAACTTATTAAACACCAATGCCGATAATTACCTATCCATATTGTCATTTTTCATTTTCAATTGTTAGTCATTCGGAAAAGAAGAGGCTCTATTCTGAAAGAGATGGGGTACAGCAAAGGAGAGCGCACACCTAGAAGGAAGTCGCTACTGATGGTATACAAGAAAGCGGTGAAGAGGGTACAGCAGTTGCTAGTACAGACTTCGCAACAAAAAGATAAGTTGAAAGCTGTAGAGAAGCTAAAATCTGCGCCAGCGCTGGAGATGCTAATATCCGACGGCGAGACATTCTCCCCAGCGATGTCATCTTTCATCTTGGGGGAGCTTCGGAATCGCAACCGGCCGATAAATGCTCGCAGGTGTGTAGCAACAAGCGGTAATGAAAAGATTTGGCATTTGATAATCATCTATTATTGGCCTTGTTTTAACAATTCATTTTGGCTTAATAAAGGTGGACATTGCAAGACAAAATCTGGGCCCTTTCCATAATGAAGCGAAGCCCTCGCTGCTATGAATATATGCGCAAAATAATTACGCTGCCGAGCCCAAAAATACTGCGCGACCTCTTAAACAATTTATCGTTTAGGCCAGGCCTTAACCAGAAGATTCTCGCTCATCTTGCTGCACGGACCAGTAAGATGAGTGAGAGGGACAAGTGCTGTGTTGTCCTCTTCGACGAAATGTCACTGCGCTCAGGAATTTATTACAACGAGAGCGAGGACAACGTATCAGGTACAAAGACTCTCCATCAAGTTGTCTGATTCTGTTTCAAGTGGTAAATTTCATGCAAAAAAATATTTAATATGGCTACAATTTCTTTTCAGGGTTTGAAGACTATGGTCACCTTGGAACGACACGAGTTGTCGCCAATCATGCATTGGTGATAATGGTTCGAGGACTGGCAAAACGATGGAAGCAGCCGATTGCATATTATTTCACTTGCGACACAGTTCCCAGTGATATTTTGGCAAAGTTATTGCGGCATGCCATCAGTGCTTTGCTAGGTGCGGGACTGAATGTTGTTGCAACTGTGTGCGATCAGGGCCCCACCAACCGTGGAGCAATCCGGGAGCTATCGGATGCAATGCCTGACGGCTCAAGCGAAGCATTCTTCTACGTTGATGGAAAAAAGATTTTTATAATTTATGATCCACCTCATCTTTTGAAATGTATGAGAAACATTCTCATGAAGAATAATGTAACTTGGTGGGACAAGAACCAAGCATGTTTTAAAACTGCTAAGTGGGACCACCTTGAAAAGTTTTATGAGCTTGACCAGCTTACTGCTAGAATGGCTCTCAAGTTGACAGCTAACCACCTGAAACCAGAGGGGTCTTTCAAGATGCGCGTCAGCCTGGCAGCTCAGGTCCTGAGCCACACCGTTGCTGCAGGAATGCTTACCATGGCCACTTGGGGGGATGGTCAAGTGTTTCCGAAAGAGGCCATGCACACTGCCGAGTTTGTCGAACTCATGGACAAGTTCTTCGACAGCGTCAACGGGTCCACTCTGCACCCTGACCGGGGAAAAGAGATGCGTTGTGTTCTGTCAGAGAGATCGCCGCACCTGCATTTCTGGGAGGAGATGCGAGCCAAAGTCCTTGCGTGGCGATTCACAAACTCAGTCACTGGACGGGTGAGTGTCCTAACAGATACAATACCTAGTCAAGTACCACAGTTTGCCATTTACTTGCCTGTGCTTGTCTATGTAGATATTATAAATATCCATTAAAAGTTTTTTTTTGTTGCAGAAGCTAACCCCGCCAACAGTTTCAGGTATTCTCATAACAATGATTTCCATTGTGAAGTTGTGGGAATACCTGAAGACTGAAAAAGGTTTTCGGTACCTTAACTTGCGGCAACTTGATCAGGATGCGATCGAAAACCTGTTTGGGACCATTCGTCAACATGGCGTGTGCAATGTTAATCCAACAACGATTCAGTTTGCTGCTGCGCTCAAGACTGTAACAATCACCAACCTGAGCAGTTATAGGTCCAGAGGCACAAACTGCGAATCAGACAACGACCGGTTGCTCAGCGACCTTAGGGCTCTCCTACAGGAAAAGGATTCGTCTGTTGCACCGATGAGGGTAATTTTTATGTCTACTTAACAACAATTTGGAATTCATTGCGAGTAACATTTTCATGGGCAGTTTTTTTAAGAGGTGTACTGTTTTCTTGTAGGTTTTGAGAACATCGGACAGGGCCGACACCAATCCTCGACTGCAAGGGGTACCGGCCGTCTCGCGAGAGGAAGACTTGTTGACGGGCTTACGGAGGCTGCCTACGGCATACATTTGCGGCTACATTGCCAAACGGCTATGTTTGACCATGCCGTGCATCGACTGCAAGGCGTTGATTCTGACGAACGAGCTAACCGAAGACCACCTATTCATTTCCTTGAAGGAATATGACCTTCAGAAGGATCACCTGACCTATCCAACAAGGAACATGGTGGACTTCATTGAGGCCCTGTTGGACTCCTTCAGTGCCCACATCTCCGACGTTATTTTCCTTCCTGGAGTGAAGGAGAAGTTGATGGTCAGCTTCGTCAACGAAGTAGATTGTCAATGGCTGAAGTGCCCCATTCACGGTGATGCTCTGCTTGCACCGCTTCTGCAATTGTTCTGCAGGGTGATGCTACACAACCAATGCAAGAGAAGGAACCGCATGATTTCCGGCACGGCGGTCAAGGCAGTCAAGGCCTCAAGGATGAAGATCGTCAAGCACACCTGAACAGTGACGACGTCAAGAGCAATAGTCAGTTTACAAACCATCTTTTTAATATACTTTTGGTGATATTTATGTTGTATGTACATATCTTCATGCAAACACCTGCTAACTACCATCATTAAACATTTTTATATGTCAAAAAATAATACTGAGATTCATATTATTGGATTGCTGCAATTATGTTGTAACACTGAATTTGCCACTTTAATGTCATTGCTGTTTTAGTGACTTATGCAATCTGAGGATAAATATTAATGCTTGTAACAATCGAATGATGTTAAAACATGCATTAATATTTCCTCTCAAATTACAAAGGTCACTAAAACAGAAATGATATTTAGCTGGCAGATTCGAATGAAAACCGCGACTGAATAGGCGAGTAAGGGGGAGGGCGTGCGCGGTGCGGGGGGGTTTTAGTTCTGTTGATTCGATAAGAGATGGCGCTGCCGTCGCTTAATTTTTAGGTTTACCCCTACAACACTAGGTCTCCCCTCTTCCTGACTAGTGCTCTTTGCCCTACATTTCAAACGATTGACGGAACGTATAACAAGTGTTTCCTCACCAATTAACAATACAGAAGAAACTTCGATTAAAATGACATCAAATCCGAAGAGGACAGTTTATGTCGGTAAGAAAATCTTCAAAACAAGCTATCGGTTGGAAACGGTGTAAGAAAACTGTGTTTATACATATTTGAGGTTAGCTTTGGTCAAAACATTACAATTTGCTACTTTTAGGTGGATTAGCAGAAGAAGTCGATGAAAAAGTTCTCAATGCAGCCTTCATACCATTTGGGGATGTCGTCGACATTCAAATTCCACTGGATTACGAGACAGAAAAACACCGCGGCTTTGCCTTTGTCGAATTTGAAGCAGCTGAGGATGCGGCAGCTGCGATAGATAATATGAACGATTCCGAGGTGTTTGGGAGAACTATACGTGTCAATTTGGCAAAACCTCAGAGAATAAAAGAGGGTTCTTCAAAAGCAGTTTGGAGTGAAGATACGTGGTTACAAGAACATGCGGGGGAAACAATTAAGAAAGATGATGATCCTGGTACTAAGAGAACATCTGAAGAAACAACACCGGTAAGTAACTTTCCTCTGTAAGAATGCCCCTTAAACATATTGGAAAATAATCTAAGCCATAAAAAAATCTAGAGTTACGCAATAAAATTAGTTTAGGGGGTGTTACCGGTTTGCACTGAATGGCCAAGACAAATCAAGCATAAAATGCTTGAACAACAGATATTGTGCACGGCTTTTGCTTCCACACATTAATTTCTCAAAATTTAACATTTTCTCACAACTCCTGTATTTTATTTTTCAGAGTGAAGGTGAACCAGAAGCAAAGAAATCTAAGAAAAATCCACAAGTATATTTCGATATCAGAATTGGAAAGCAAAATGCTGGAAGAATTATCATGCTGCTACGTTATGACGTTGTGCCAAAGACGGCAGAAAACTTCAAGTGTCTTTGTACCCACGAGAAAGGATATGGATACCAAGGGAGTTCATTTCATCGAATCATTCCAGACTTCGTATCCTTTACATTGCATTACATCTAATGCTCATCAATTTTGCTGTTTAAGCTTAGAATTAAGCTTACTTAGAAATACACAAGTATGGTAATTATTTTCTGGTTTTTGTCAGATTCTGAACCTTTCTTGTCACTCTTAACTTGTTAATTTCTCAAGCAATGGATGTGTTTGGTTCTTGTTTTCAGACAGATTCTGCTTGTTAATCTTCTAATTATAGTTGCGTTTTTCTCTGTCACCTCTGGGCCTTTTGTTGAATTGTTAGTAGAGTATAGATCACAGGAAGAATTCTACACTCTTTCTGACAAAAAAGTGAAAAATATGTCCAGTTCCTTGACTCACTCTTAGATGTGCCAAGGCGGTGACTTCACCAACCACAACGGTACAGGCGGCAGATCGGTCTACGGCGCGAAGTTTGAAGACGAGAACTTCACGTTGAAGCACACGGCCGCAGGCACGTTGTCGATGGCCAACTCGGGGCCAAACAGCAACGGGTCGCAGTTCTTCATGTGCACAGCGCGCACAGACTGGCTCGATGGAAAACACGTCGTCTTTGGTCACGTCATCAGCGGGCTGGATATTCTGAAGAAAATGGAGGTAAGGCTGATTTCATTAAGAGAAGTCTAGTGTTCAAATGTAACTAAATAGTTCACAAGGAATAATAACATAGAATTCAAACAGATTCTTAATTTTTTTTTTTTTTTCAGAAATGCGGCTCAAAATCTGGTACTCCAAGCGAGAAAGTGACCATCCATGCCTGTGGAGAACTTGTTTGAAAGATCATTAATTGTATTTATTTCTCTCCTTCTTACACAGATTAAACCTTAATTTAGTTTTAATATCCTCTCTTAATTAAATAGATGTGTTTTATTAACTTTCATCTTTGTGTTATGTTCCCTTCCTAATCCTGTCTTTCTCCCTTCAATCCGCCAAGGTTTTAAATTGGAGTTCATTATCTGCAAGCTGTCGCCGCCATTTTGTAGTGTCATGGCGGATTGCTAAGTGTTGACGCCGTGTGGCGACGATTTTATTATCTAAATACCCTGATAAATACAGAGCAAAATGCCGGCTATCGAATTGAATGCGATCGGTAATGAGGTAGCACTGATAGAAAGTGATACACCGACGACACACGCGATTGTGGGAATAATTTATCCACCCCCAGAAGTAAGGAATATTGTCGACAAGACCGCCAGCTTTGTTGCTAGGAATGGCCCTGAGTTCGAAGCCCGGATCAGGCAAAACGAGCTTGGAAATCCCAAGTTTAATTTCCTTAATTTTGGCGATCCTTACTATGGATACTATCAGCACAAAGTCAAGGATTTCAGAGAAGGACGTGGTAAGTTGTTTTTGTTATCTAATTTTTGGAAATAATTTTTGGCACTTGGGTGCGTAAGATACAAGATGCATTTACGAATTCTAACTTGTTATTTTTAGGTCAAGAGCCTACAGTCGGACCTCCTGTACCTCAACTCAAGCTCGCCCTAACTTCAACCCAGCAGAAGCAGCAAGAACTTCTGAAGCAAGCAACTGAGCAGCCCTTTATTCCGAAAGATCCGCCAGCTGTTTTTGAATTCATTGCAGATCCCCCATCCATCTCCGCTTTAGATTTAGATATTGTGAAACTTACAGCTCAGTTCGTTGCTCGAAACGGAAGGCAATTCCTAACAAACCTGATGAACAGAGAACAGCGCAACTATCAATTTGATTTCCTGCGTCCCCAACACTCCCTGTTCCAATACTTCACTAAGCTCTTAGAGCAGTATACAAAGATCCTCATCCCTCCCAAGGACCTTCAGTTCCGTCTCAAAGATGAGACATTCTCTATGGCTTCAACTCTGGAACAAGTTAAATATCGAGCAGACTGGATCAAATACGAAGAGGCTCAACGCCGCAAGGAAGAAGAAATGCTTGAAAAAGAAAGAGTCGCGTACGCACAGATCGACTGGCATGACTTTGTCGTCGTGGAAACTGTCGACTATCAGCAGATGGAGCTGGGAAATTTCCCGCCACCAACGACTCCCGACGAGGTCGGTGCTCGTGTGCTGATGCAGGAGCGCATCGAAGACGGAGACGACATCGAGATGCAAATGGACAGCGAGGAAGAGGAGGAGGAAGAAGAAGGATTGTCGCAGATGGAGGACCGTGTCAATGAAGATGATAGAAGCAAGGGTGCTAAAGATAACACACAGGTTAGTACATACATACGATGCTACAACATGAGGTGAAAAGGTAAGGTATTGCTATCAGATCAATTTAAGGGCCAGTTCAACAATGCCCAGTAAAATATCGCACTATCTCATCAAACAGCAGATACCCTAAAGATTGGCGGAACCTCGGTCACCTCAGTCCTTTATCAAACCAAAAGACAACCCAAACAGAGCATCCCCAGTTATACAAACCTCTATTTTTACCGTTGGTCAGGTGCAAGACATGGAGGAGGAGTCGAGCGACGAGGATGATGACGGGCCGAGCGCTCCGACCCCGGCCAGGAAGCCTGCGCCGCCGTCGAGCCAGCCGCCGCCGCTGCCGCCAATGCCCGACCGTGTGGTCGTCAAGAAGGGCTACGATCCGAAGCAGGCCAGGGCGCCGGCCAGGGCCCCGCCCTCCGACGAGTATCTCATCTCGCCCATCACTGGTAAGACGGAGCGGCTCGGATTTCGTTAGCTGCTAAAATATTTAGGAATCAAACAAAACTAATGGTCTGGGAGGAAATGCTAGTCAAATCTTGGTTTTCACCTGTAAATTTATGATTTTTAACAGAGTTCTGTACCAAGACACTAACTCCTCCAGTAAAATTGAAAGGAGTTTCTGTTGAACATGAAGCAAACCATCTTGGTTTGGAAATTTCAAAATCACGCTATCTCTTAAATGATAATAATGAAGTAGCTTGGCTACTCAGCAAAGAATTCAGCTATGAGCATGGAAGGACAATTTTGATATACATTTCCAGTTTCAAATTTTACTATTAGTATTTTGTTCAGTCCACCTTCTTAATTCCTCAAACATCAGTAATACGAGGTTTCTCCTTTTCCCAATTATGTTCATCACGTCATCAACACCACGACACAGAGATACAGGACTTGGAACCAATTTGAGTGCCCCAATTCCTCAAAGTCTCGTTACAACTTTCCCACCACATCTGTACAGAGCACTGTAAAACCAGACGCAGACATCGACCACGCATTATGCTCAACGACAAGGCCTCCACTAACCGAATGTTTCTCCCCTATGCGCGCAGGCGAGAAGATCCCGGCCAGCAAGGTGCAGGAGCACATGCGCATCGGGCTTCTGGACCCGCGCTGGGTGGAGCAGCGCGATCGTCAGATCCGCGACAAGATCAACCAGGAGACAGTGTTCGCGCCCGGCTCGGCCATCGAGGCCAGTCTCAAGCAGCTGGCCGAGCGGCGGACGGACATCTTCGGTGTCGGCGATGAGGAGACGGCCATCGGCAAGAAGATCGGCGAGGAAGACATCCGTCAGGATGACAAGGTGCGTTGCGCCCGCTGAGAGAGGCGGCTTGTTTGTTTTTATTGCGGTCTAAAATTCGCCATTCCGTGGGGTAACGAGGAATTTACAGACTATGTCTCGACCAAAGAATTGTGACTCTTAAAAATGGCATTAGTATTAGTTACTGACTGACATCAGAGCACAGATATCGGATACCTAGACATGCTTAACTTGCAGCTCTGTGCTGAAAGACATTTAATTGATAGCAAAAAGTAACCAGCCAATAGCCGTCGACCAGAACCTAACCCCGCCCTGTTCGCAGGTCACCTGGGACGGGCACACGTCGAGCGTGGAGGCGGCGACGCGCGCCGCCCGCGCCCACATCACGCTCGAGGAGCAGATCCACCAGATCCACAAGGTGAAGGGCCTGCTGCCCGACGAGGAGAAGGAGAAGATCGGGCCCAAGCCGAGCCGCCAGCCGGGCATGTCGTCGCTGGCCAACGCGCAGAAGGGCTCGACGATGAAGGTGGCACCAAAGGCGGCGCCCAAGCCCCCGCCGCCGCCGATGCCGCTCGCGCAGCCGCCAATGCTGCCACCGCCACCCGGCCTCATGCAGCAGCCGGGCATGATGCCGCCGCCCGGCATGATGATGATGCAGATGGGACGCCCGTCGATGATGCAGATGGGACGCCCGCCGTATCCGGTGCCGGCGCCACCGCCGCCGATGCCCGGCTACATGCAGCAGCAGCAGCAGATGCCGCAGCCGCCCGGCGTCATGAAGCACCCGATGGACTCGGGCAACGACGACGAGCCGCATGCGAAGAAGATGCGTACAGAGGAGAGCCTGATGCCGGAGGCTGTGTTCCTCGCGCGGCACAAGGGCGTGGTTACACTCAAGGTGGCGATACCGAGCATGCCGGAGAAGCCTGAATGGCGTCTCAACGGACAGACGCTGACCATGTCGGTGCCGTTGACGGACGCCGTGTCGGCGGTGAAGGGGCGGATCCACGACGAGACAGCCATGCCGCCCGGCAAGCAGAAGCTGCACCAGGACGGGCTGTTCTTCAAGGACTCGAACACGCTGGCGTTCTACAACATCACGCCGGGCGCGACGATCCACCTGCAGATCAAGGAGCGGGGCGGCCGCAAGAAATAAGCTTTGAGATATTTAACAATAGTTCCGAGTTCAGCTTTCATGTCAATAAATTGGTAAAATAAATATAACTAATGTATCAACATACTTCAGATTTATGTTAAATATTAAAATTCACCTGCTAACTTAATTAGATAACTTTATTAGAGGTCAAATTCTTTGTGAGCTAAATGATTCTTTTTGAAAATTGAATGGCTAGAAAAGCTCATGCAGCCAGGGTTAGTTCTAACTTGAAACCCCACCATTGTATTTATTGTGTCGGGTTTTCTTAAAATAAACAACACTATGAGAAGCTTTGTTTCCATCAACCAATAATTATTGTTTGAATCCTTCAAGAGCAGTGGCAAGAGATTAATGTCTTAAAGCAAGTTTCGTGTTTGCAATATCCAACCTCCAGTCTCTTGATAGCAGGTACTTAGTGAAAATATTTTATAAAAATATAGTTTTTAATGAGATACAAATGCCAACGATGCTACATAACATATTACTGCCAATACGAACAAACATCGAAAGAATGCCACTCGTAGTTAGTAGGTAGGAGCAGCCACATGACCACGTCCGAAGGGGATTCAAACAAAAAGGAAGGCATGAGCAAGGCAGCTCCGTGATTGCAAGATATGGTACATTCATAGAACGGAGTAATAATTTAATTTTTCCGGCATGTACATACCTTGTTTTCAACGGTGAAAGATGTAGATGTACCAATTTTAATAGACACACACTTTACGCCACACATTCCCCTATTTTGGCCGAGAATACATTTACGAATCTGATGAACAATATTTATGGGCGTACACTATATGATATATCACTTACATGAGTGAAATTTATGAAAAATAACAAGTTTGATAACATTAAAAATAACAAGTATGTGTTCCTAGCTATATTTAGTATTTACTCCTCTTGCAGAATCTACTATCTACAGGAAACTTGTGTATCGGCTGTGAACACTCACGGACCCACACAGCAGACCATAAAGAAACTCAATATAAATTATGAGCAGCTTTGTAAAAAAAATCCATCACACATACATTCTCATATGATTTTGCTTCAACTTCAGATGCCACCTATTTTGAACGGCTGCAAACCAGGCATCAAATGAGCAGTTTTGGGCATACTTACCTGTGGTTCATTTCCCAAAATAATGAATGGTAAGAACAGCCTGTTCAAAACAGCATTTAGCTCGAGTTGACTACAAGGAAAATAGGTATTTGGCATGGTATCATAATCTCGATATCAGCTGTTGCTAGTGTCAATCGAAATCATTCCATTCCTCCAGCGATATTCAAAAGAAAATTAGGTTTTGATCCACAATCATCTGTACACTCCCCAAAAAAAATCAAACTCTGTTTGTTCATTTCATAGACAAATAAAACCAGCATTTCATGTAAGCCATCCGTAAAATTACAAAGTATTCACATATTTTCTTTTTGTTTGACTCTAGGAATCAAGACTGTCATACAAACACACAAGAGATTTCAATATATCACACAGAATATTGTCAGGGGATTTAACATATTGGCAAAGCGCAAATATTTCATTATTTAAATTATGAAGGTTTCATTCTGCACAAAATTTCTTAGAAATAAAAATGCTGGAAAAAATGAAACAGTGGAAGCCACATTCTGTCTCTGACAATCAATAAATTATGCAAAAAGGCTTGGATAATACCAAGAGACTAAAATAACACCCAAAAATAGACTGCGAGAGCAAGTCTCGACTAACAACCGACAAGTTTTTCAGGAAAAGTTCAAATCAATTGCCATTTCCGACTTTGCATTACTAATCTTCAAATTTTGCCATCTATTCATGCCTCAAAGACTAAAATTTGACCATAAATCCAAGCCCTCTTAACACACAGCATACATAACCATCATCAACAGCATATCACAAGCTCCCCCCTCCGACTTAACGGCTAGAAACGCAGCATCTGCTCCAAACTCATTTTCATTCTGCCGAAAGGGTCGGTGGGGAACATGAGGATGTCGCCAACCCACGTGTACATCAGCGTCCTGCAACAAACACTAAGCGAGTAAGCAAGCCAGGGCACGAGTCTGGCAACCGACTAAGATTTACATTGGCAATAGTCAAGACATGGTTCGGCGGTGGTTTCCAGAGCCGTTACTAGATGTCTCGACGTTCGGTCCTTTTCAGGACCAACAAACACCTCAAATCAGAGCAAAAGCAAGAAACCATCCACGACAGTCAAGGCATGATTGATTATTTATCACTTTCACTAATCAGAAATCACAATACTTAGCAGCCAAATCAGGGAACATTAATTTATCCGAATATTCTTATCTACATTTAAAATTATTTTAATTCATTATCATTTGTTGGTATATTGATCACTGGAAGGCAGCAATACTTACATATTCTGAAAGAGCTTTTCAGTGAGATAACATAGGATTAACAGAAAGTTCCGTGACACCACTCAATTACGATACGCAGCAAGATATGAGTAGCTGGGTGTAAATTTGATGAGGATGAAAGAGGGTTCACGAGCGTAGGCAAACATCCTTAACGGCGTCCAGAGATTTTACAATACAACGCAGGGGGTGGGGGTAATGGCAAGCACTCACCTAGTCAAGATGGTCTCCCTGAACGCAGGATTTTCTTGGATCAGGTCTCGGTAATTGTCGCGGGAGATGATGATACCACCGAGTTCAGCGGCTATCTGCACGATGTACCTGCAAAGGTACAGACAAAGCCTCGCTCACGTTAGGCGGTGTGTCGAAATCTCGACCATTTCCACTTCCACCACCAACAGGCTGGTGTTATTGTGGAATACAATCCGAAAAATTATAGACCTACCTACCAATATAAGAACCACATTACAATACGTAAGATTGGTAAAAAATATTATTTTTACAGTAAAAATTACATTTATTACATGCCAAATAAAGGCTAGACTGTATTCTATTTCCAATAGGACCTATTTCACATTATTTTTCAGCACTAAACAGATGGAAAGTTGAAACTAACTAACTATTTGGTTGAAAATCCATAGGTACAGCCTATATTATTATTTTGGTGCATCCAAATATCTTACTAGGCGTAGAATATAGGAAACTCAGCCGTAAAAGCATTACTGAGCCGGTGGAAAAATCGTCAGCACTGGCTAGGCGGCTTGGCAAGGAATAATCGCACCACAGACATCCAGGAACAATTTACAACAACAATAAGTAAATCATACGTTATATTGACGGGACTGTGCTTGCTGCTAATGCTCTATCACACACAGGTGTCAACCGACAGTTGACATATAAACTTGCTGGTGATTACAGCACTTGTATACTTTTAACTTCACCCTAGGTTGCCAGGTTCGCCACTAACGATTCGTGGCCGGATTTCGTCGAGAATTCCCTATATTCTACACCATAATAGATTCTACGTAATAACTGGTAGTAATTGCATGACAAACGGCACAATACCTGTCGTCATACGGCGTAATGGTACTGCTACCCACGTATCGGCTGGGTGTGCAAATGAGATGCCCCTGTTTTTCGAGCGCAACCAGGAGGTGCCGGTCCCTAGTCAACGAATCGCTCATCCGGAACAATGGGATGAAGCAGTAAACCTTGTGCCCTCTCTTCAAGAAATAGTTCACGCAAATCTCTATTCCTCGAGACGAAAAATACTGGCCGTGATTCCCGTGGCTGAGAAGAAACACAAGAGACATCAATTTCCTGCAGTTACGGAAAAAAGTGACGCAAAATGTCTGCAAAGTAGAAATTAATAATCAAAGGTTATTCGTTTGGCATTTTTGCAACACCGAGTCTCTTGCATCGTTGGAGTTAGTTAATATTATGCTAGGTCAGAAGTGGATTACCTTTCATTCTAATCGTTGAAGGCCTTATACACTATTAAGATTTGGCAGCAATGAAAATCTACTCAATATCAACCTCTTACGACCACAGTTTAATGGAAAGAATGCAAGTTAATGTTTGAAAAAAGAATGTAAATAGCTATCAGCAAGCATTAAAAAGTCATGCCTTTCTGTATTTGATTGTTCAACCATGTAAGCAATCATCAGCTAAATACTGCTTACCCAAACTGTCCACATAGTTGACAAAGCTGTTGGGTAAGAACCAGAGGCCAGGCAATCTATGCAGCCCCCTGCCAGTAATTAATTTCAACCCCTTCTCAGCGTGGAAATCTCAACCGATGCTACTCACCCCATCGCGACGTTACTACCGTCAATTACGATCGGACGTAGACCCGCTTGCGGCAGCTTTCCGTTGGGATTTTCAAAGTTTGTACCAAACACGCTGGACTCCGGCTGAGAGAACGGCCGCCAATTGAAAATTGCAGACGACTCCGGCTGAGAGATCGGCGGCAGATTCGCGCCCGCAGACGAATTCGGCTGAGGGATCGGCGGCAGATTCCCGACCGCAGACAAATCCGGCGGAGTAGGGGCAGTCGGGACAGAATTTCTCGTGACGGCATTCGGGAGCCTTTTTGAAATTCCGGTTCCCAAGAAAGCAACATCTTCCTGAATTAAATCAATTGGCATCTTATTCTTCTTCTTCTTCTTCTTGTTCTTTTTTTTTTGTTTCATGGAACACGTGGGTTTGATAGCAAGCAAGCTCTTTCGAGATGCCTGTTTACGAGTCTGACCCTTTGGAGATAATTTGTTTTTAAAATCTTGAAACTTCGGTGCCAAGTTCTTATTTCCTCGTGAAGTGCAGGGTTCGACTTCGTCAAGCACTATTACCGAGTCGTCTTGATTTGAGCCTTCCAAGCTGCCAGACAAATCGACAAAAGTAATGGGTTTCTTCGGGGACTTGACTTTCTTCCTGACAGGTGATGCCGAAGACAAATCGACAAAGGCAATGGGATTTATCGGGGAATTCCTAGTTTTTCTGCTCGCTATTTCCATAAGATTGGACAGTGCTGATTTTTTGTAGGAAAGAAATTGAACGTCTTGACCAACATTTCGATTCTTAACAATGTTATTGGTCGTGTCGCGATCGATTATCTTGATATCATCGGAAACCTGCCTGGTCTGTTCAACAATTGGCAAGCACTTTTTTTCCTCTACCTCAGAAGGACCAACCCTTTCTTCTAAGTTTGGAGCATTTATCTCGACACAACTGGAGGAAGACTCTTCTAATATGATATCTGCTACAATGCACTCAGTAGATTTTTTCCGATTTTCAACAGATTTTCTCTTCTTTGCCTTACTGGCATTTCCGACAGCAACTTCGCTAGCATTTCTCTTTAGTGTCGTATTTACAATGTTCTCGTCTATGTTTTTTAAACAGTCCAGTTTTTCTATATCAGAATTTCCTTTTAGAAATTTACTAACAGGTAATGGTGTAGAAGCAACAATAATTCGCGACACGTTGAACGAACCCTCGGACAGCCAAGAGCAATTAGCAACATTTTCTTCGGTTTCAAGTTCAACAACACTATCTTCGACAGGCTTGCTGAATAGATTGGTCTTGCCAGCTGGCAAGGCAATGCTAGCAACATCGGTTGGTACATGTGAGTCAATCGGGGGAGTTTTTGGTGACGATTTGCTTGTTGCAGCAGCTTCCGATGTTTCGTTGGGATTTTTAGTAGGCATCTGGCTTTTCTTTGCTATCCCCAATGGCGAGACATATTTTTTGAACTTTGCATTTGGTAGATTATCCCTTGGGTCTGTTGTTGAAAATGCTTTGGGCAGAGGCGTCAGAGGTGCCATTTGCGGCAAATTGACGGATGAGTTTGTCCACTTCTTGCCATCTCTAACAGCACGAATTTTACCCATGGCTTATAGTATTTAGAGTGGCTGAAAAAATAAAGATATCAAATGCATAGTGAGTCCTTTATCCACTAAAAATTATGTTTAATGATAGCAATTGTTAATTCAAGACTTAGAATGATTAGTCCTTTCCATCCTAAATTCAAAAATTGCATCGACTGAATGCATAGCTTTAAGAAATATTTATAATAAATAATGTTCATTAATAATGTTCATGACTGCTCCTATCAAATATACAACATTTCTAGAAGTTAAAACCCACGTTTCAACGTTTTTTAATGAGAAAGTCGACTCCAAATTTAATGCGCACCCAGACAAATTAGTGAAATAGAACTTGTACCGAATGCCTAGGTATACACAACATTAAATGAATGGAATTTGGAGTTCAATGCTACAGGCTAGTGGTTGATTAGTGACATAAGGAAGTGATTTTGACTCCCTTCAAATACAGAAAAAATCTCCCATTCATGAAGTATTATGTATCGTCTCTTATGAACTTATTTCAGACTAGAAAAGGATTTTTGGCGCAGAAAATTACCTTATCAGCGCAAAGCGACCGCCATTCATGAAGAGCGTGCGACATGACATGAGTGCTGGGCTGAGCTGAGTGGAGTTGGCTCCAACTCCAAGTCCGCTCAGGGAAGGACGTCATCCGTATTCAGCTGGCTGTGTGTCCGCACAAGTTCAAAAAAGGTGCGAACTGCGTTGGTTTGGTGTGAATATTGATGCCTTACACACCCTACTACATGCTACTACTGCTACTAATTCCATCAATTATAAAGTATATAATCAATTCTTTATGCTTATCGTTTCAACCAGTTATTTAAAAATGCAGTACAAAACAACGAAATACATTTGCGTTATTAATTTCTTAAGGCTCACCGCTCAATTATTTTTGTAATATTAGCACGTAAGCTTTCAGACATAAATATTGTACTGGGTTATTGAATGCTAAGCTACCAAACATAATGTCCAAAAGACCAAAAGAAACGTTTCCCCACTTTCGCATCATTCTTCCAATTTCCGTTATTGTGCTCGTGTGAACCTAGCAGCAAAGCCAATAACCAACCGTTCGTGCATGTGACGGCAGGGCATTCCAACCTACAAAAGTCTCTCTGTTCGTTTGTTTTTTCACGTTGTGTTAGTGGTGTCTAACAGTTTCGCAATGGAGATACCCGAAATTAAAAATTTCACTCTCATAAAACAGGGGGCAGAAGCCAGACTGTATATAGGAACGTATTTGGGTAAAAAAACTTTATTGAAAGAGAGATTTCAGAAGACTTATCGACATCCAACACTAGATGAAAACCTGACGAAGGAACGAATCAAAGCCGAGACGCGTGCAATTGTCAGATGCAAAGCCGCTGGAATCCACACTCCCGTTCTTTACTTGATAGACTTCGAGCGCCGTCGGATTTACATGGAATACGTCGAGAACAGCATCACGGTAAAAGATCACTTCATTAAGGTTACCGCTGATGATAGTTTTGAAGAGTCCACGCTGGATCCAATTGCACGAGAAATTGGTGAAACTTTGGGTCGTATGCATGCCAACAATATCATACACGGTGATCTCACAACTTCGAACATGTTGTTGGTGCAGAAAAAAGAGACCGACCCAGTTTCACTTGTTCTAATCGACTTTGGGCTTAGTCGAGTTGGGACTAGTGCTGAAGATAAAGGTGTTGACTTATATGTTTTGGAACGAGCTCTTTTGAGCACTCACTCCAATGCTGAACAAATTTTCCCCCTTATTATGGAATCATACATCAAGGCGAATTCAAAGGGATCGAAAGAAGTGATTCATAAGCTTGAGGATGTCAGGGCCAGGGGTCGTAAAAGAACTATGGTTGGATAATGATATGGATTTGTTTCTGTTTTATTTTTCCAATATATTCATTAATGGAAGACTTTGGATGTACTGCATTGCTATGTATAACCTACCCTGTATTAATTGTATCATAGGAATGTTAAGATGTTGTAGGTAGCTTCACAATTTTCTTAAATTGATAATACTTGCTAGGCATTTTACAACATAGAAACTCAATATCAAAATATTTAGGTAATACCTGTATATAACAATTATTTCAAGCACAAAAAATTATAGACCCATATTGCCGAAGTAACCAAATATCCACCGTTTAAAAATCTGAAATGTTCAAAGTCTTGATGGCATGCCCCCTGCCACAATGAGAGTCTCGCCTGTCATGTACGAAGCATCGTCAGAGACGAGGAAAGACACGACACCGGACATCTCGACCGGCTCGGCCAGTCTCTGCATCGGTACTTGTTGGACGGCTGCCTCGTGGGCACTCTCGGTCTCGTAGAGCTGAAACGTAAAGATGCGGTCGATAACAATTATATTAGTACCAAATTGCTTGGCATGGCTTTGAACTTATTTGATACAATTTTATTTTATTTGTTATAAACAGTAGGTAGTCCTTATATGTAGTATACTATCTAGAAATTGAAATGTAAGCTCCAAACATTTATTTATCATTAATTCTTATCATGCCAGGCTATTTTCACTGTACCTATGTAGTATGAAATACACCCGACCCTATTCCACTTAACAATTGTGAGAGTTGTGACTTGTGAGGGTAAAATTGATGTCGCCATGTTTTCGTAAGAGTTCTTACCGCTGCGGAGAATCTCGTTTTAACAATACCAGGAGCAAGGCAGTTTACTCTGATCTTGTCATTTGCCAAATCAAGCGATGCTGCTTTTGTTAGGCCGAATAGCGCCGTCTTGCTCACCGAATATGCTCCCAGTAACTGGAAGGGCAATGTCAAATAATGTTTTTAATAGATACATTAATATTGGGTGTTTTGCGTAATTATGTTACGAGTTCAATGACCTGATTTTATATTGATTTGTAATGTAGAACTATTGCCAGAGAAAGGTATTTTTAAATAAATTCTGATTTGAACTTGTACCGAAAATGGTTGATAACCAGCGATTGATGACACAAATACAATAGATCCTCCTCCTCTCTTCCTCATAAATGGAACTGCTTCTTTCGCTAAGAGGAAAGCAGATTTCACATTGATGTCGAAGATTTTGTCCCACGCTTGCTCATCGCACTGCAAAGGAAATGTTATTTTTTTTCTGGGTTTCCATTTTATTTATTTTGGGTTTTGCGTTATGTCGGATTGACCTGTCTCAATTTTACTACCTCAAAAACTCCACCAACTGATGGATTGACAGCTGCATTTGAAACCAAGATGTCTATGCCGCCAAATTTATCGTTGGCTTCTTTGAACAGCTTTACCCGGTCAGAAGTCTTTCCTACGTGGCACACAACTCCGATAACGGATAATCCTTTTCCAGTCAATTCGGTGACAGCTTTAGTGACATTTTGTTCCTTACGACTGCTCACAACAACTTTTGCTCCATCTTCCGCCAATCGCTGCGCAATCGCATACCCGATTCTGAAAAATTTCCCGGAGAAAATAATATATGATTTTCTCATCAGATGACAAAGCCACAATGATGATTCTGGAGATAAGCTTACCCATCAGTAGATGCTGTGACTACTGCAACTTTTCCAGTCAATTTTCCACTTGTCGCAGACGTCAAATTGCGTGAGATGTTTATCATTGCGTTACTTCTTGTTGTAATGGTGAACAACGACCTGAGCATACCTTGTACTTTCAATTTAATGAGGTGAATAATTAGAATTGAACAGGGATTTACCGTTCAACCACGTTCAACCTTGATAGTAAGTACCTCGAGAGTAGAAACAGCTGGTTTCACAGATAAGGAGTAACTAAACTAACCTGAACAAAAATGGCAGCTGCCATGGGTGAGGAGTTAGCTGCAAGTGCTAAAGACAATGGAAAAGGAAATGGACTGCTGTTATATTATCACCACTACTCATTTTATTCTCAGAAGGTTTGTCTGTTTATTATCTTAGATTCCACCAAGTTTTTGTGTGTAATGTGAACGAATTGTATTGATTTACCAACGTTTCTTGGTGCATGACCTGCTAGCCTGTAGGGTACTTTCCAAAAGAACCTTGATAAGTTTTTGAATTACATCTTGATTTACAGGTTGTTATGGCTCTACATGAAAAGAAATTGCCTTTTAGATCTCACATAATTAACTTGACCAGCGGAGAACAGTATCACCCGTCGTTTTTGCAAATAAACCCGCGGGGAGAAGTGCCTGTTCTCCGTGACGGCATGAAGGTTATCCCAGATTCGGAGAGGATATTAGATTATTTGGAAGACAATTTTAGCAATGGTAGCACTCCTAGATTAATTCCTACTGATCAGGGACCTGAAATACGTCAAAAGGTTTTAGCTTTCCGGCAAATGTTGGACCAGCTGCCTTCAGGAGTTATAACTACCGGATCTTTCTATCATCCAGAGTTCTGTCAAAATCAGAAACCCCCTTTTATTCGGCCCGTAAGAAATTTTCTTCTTGGTAAGTTAACATTGTGCTGCAGTTGTTCAAAGTACTTAAAGTTGTAAGCCTCAATACACGGCTCATTTAATTCCTCCCGTAGCGGCTCACAAGAAGAGCGGAGACAGCCTTCGTGAACACGCTGCAAACAATCCTGAACATCGGAAAACTCTTCTGACAAAAGCAGAGTTCCAGGATAAAAAGCATTCTTTGCTAACAAACAGAGAGGAATATGTCCAAGTCCTGGCTCAAATCGACATTGTGTTGACCAAAGTCGAGGCAGAGCTGGCTTCTCATTCTGCAGGTAATTTCCGATATTTTATATCTGAAGCAACAATCGCAGAAAAATATTGATACCGTCGTTAAAAAACCAACATCCTTTTAGATCAGGACAAATGGTGGCTGTGCAGCGACAGATTCACGGCAGCCGACATAGGACTTACGATCCTTTTAGACCGTTTGAACCGGCTTGGACTGGAACACCACTTCTGGGAGGCAAACAAGAAGCCGCTCATTACCGAATATTACAAGCGAGTCCAGGACAGGGACTCGTACAAGAAAACAATCCCGACTAATCTTGTACACCTGCAAACGCTGATGAAGCTTCAATCACCAATTATGCTCGGTATTGGATTGGCCGCAGCGGTCGCCGTCGTTATCGGAGGAATTTTTTACTACAAGAGGAGCAAGTAGTGCCTCTTGTGGGCTCATTTGTTTAGCAAGATCTGAATGATTTAGTTTCACTTTGAAGTTTCAACAAATCTCAATTGTGATCATACAATCAAGGATCAATATTGATACCTATGATATTATTTTTGTCATTTTGTGAGTATCTTTTCTAGGAATGGTGAAGGCTGAAAATTAATGCTAGGTTAAGTCAGTAGAAAACCGCGCTGGTAAAACTCGAATGACATTTTGCCGTCATTCCACTCTTTATTTTTTTTGGAGTAAAGAGATGTACATTTTCTATTTTTCTAGAAGAAAATACGAAGTTCATGTACAAGTCGGCATCGATTTAAGCGCAGATAAATAGGTAGTTGACAAATTGTACACAGAATTGCATTTCACAAATAAATAAATACCTCACACAATAGCTTAAACTTTCAATTAAAGCTGCCAAATTCATCCATAAACCTGTTAAAACCCATATCAAATGTACACCAGTACATTCCTAACAATTCATTGATACTGAGCCCTACCAATTATAACTAGCTACTTAGTGAAAACAGCCCAAATTAAATTAATTAAATCTTGTATAAATGAAGAACAATTGCATATAATTTAGATAATTTAAGATTAAAAAGAGCAATTAATCATTATCATTAGGCATGAAAATGTGATGGTAACAAATTAAGTCTGATTGTCATCAGGAGAAGTTGCCAAGTTTTGTCGAAGGTACACTAATAATGGTAGTACTTCTGTAAGACAAGATATGCTATTCCCATTCCAAAATGTATCATAGTTGGCAAGTGACTCGTTATGGTGTCTAATAATAAATTATTTGTCCTTTTCAAGGAAATGCATTGTTAAATAGAGCCACAGTGGGTTTACCAGCCATGGATTTGAACAGCATCCAAATCCCACCCAGGTGTACATCAATGACAATGTTACACCCTGTCAACCTATTATTACACCATGCATTGTGCAAGTGATCTTAAGTGACAGTAAAAGACCTAATAAAAGTATTTTTGGTAGACAATGGTTAAGTTGTGAACTGGACATTATTAAGAAGTAGGTAGGCATCTATATAAATATTATCAGATACGTACAAGTTTGGATAAATATCCAGATAAAAATTTGAATACAAAATTCAATAACAGTCCAGACAGTTCTCCACAGATATAAAATCTAAAAGTACCTAGTACCACTACAAGAATTAGTAGTACATAGTAAATTGCAAGGCCAAATTTGAGAGAGCTTTCGCATGTGCCGCGAATGAAAATTACACTCGACTTGTCGGCAATGTGCCATTGTCGTTGGATAGACCAGGCCCTTCGTCCGTTTCTTCTTTATTGGTAGCGGTGGGTATTGGAGTATTCAGACCGTAAAGTGGCATTCCCATGAACTTTGGCAGTTGACCTTTCTCAGTGCTCTTTGTCATCGATCTTCGTTTAAGAGGAATCTCTTTGCACTGTTTCAAGTTGACGTTATACTTGAATAATCCATCCCCTGGCAAATTTGGTGGGACGTTTGGTATTGGATACCAATATCGATAGGTGAAGAACCATACCAAAATTGCAATGGCACCACTAATGAATTTCTCAATCATGATATGATAGTAGAGCACCGTGCTGACGAGCATTACGTCCCATAGAACCGTGAGACTTGTCATGGCAATGAACAATCCTCGGATATATGGCGTGAACTTATTGTAAGATATTTTTAGATTTGTTAGTTCTTCATTGGACAGTAACCGTAGAGGATTGCTTGTGACTGCTCCTTCTCCATTCTGTCTGTCATGTTCTTCATTACGCAGTAGTTCCTTGATTCCTTCCCAACCAACTATAGCACGAGCTTCTTCTATAAGGACAAGTGTGCTATAAATCAGTATGAATGCATGGCCCGATATGTCAAATCCATGCCAAAAGTTTCCGCTTGCTAGACACGCTTGCTTCTTCTGGAAAGATTTTCCCGTTGCGTTGCATCGCCCGTAGTTGGTTTCGATGTATGCAAACAGATTTGTCCAGCAGTACCAAGAAGCAGTCGCAACTGCAAGCCTCGTGAGATGTTTCAGCACCAATTCTCGTTTGCCGCAGCAATAAGTGTAGCTAGTGAGAACGATGAATGGCAACGTCACAACCATCGTCCAGCCCCATCCCAGTTTGACAAAGTACTGATTGAACACATTGTCAGATCTAGCAAAGTATGTCTTCGGCATTGGTAGCACATCAGCAATTAGAGAGACTACGAATAGACATGCACCATATACCCCCACCTTTATGCTCGTGTCTACGAAAATGATTTTTCTGCACATATGCAGTACCATCATTAAAAAGACTTGCTGCACTGACGTTGGCTCGGGTATCGGTTTCCTTCCTTTCGGTTCCCATGACGGAGACTCTGTTGCGTTTGGTCTAAAATTGAATTTTGGACTACCTGGATGGAGTGGCTTGCGTTTCGTCGCCATGATTATACTTTTTCGCCTGCTGCTGCCATATGACCTTCATTTGTGACGTGAGCTTATAAGTAGGCGTGACCAGCTGGTGACGCAATTGTGTCAATAAACAGGTAGTCGCAGGTAAATGTCAGAATTAACACCTGCATTGACAAGTGAGAAGAATTGATATTTCATATCACTCAGGTTACAGTGTGATATTTTACAATGACTGAATGCACTTACTCGAAGGAATCGATTCATTTCAATAGATAACAATGCTTCCCGGAATTGGAGTGTTTGGAACTGGGAGCATTGTAAGGGTTATAGTCCCATTTTTACGCGATAAAGGGTTTAAAATAGAGGCAATTTGGGGACGAACATTAAGTGCAGCTCAAGCTGTCGCTAAAGAACTTCAAATACCATTTCACACGAACAAGATCGACGATGTGTTACTGCGAAAGGACGTTGACCTAATATTCATAATATGTTCGCCGAATCTTCACGCCCAGATAGCCGTGAAGGCTCTCGGTATTGGTAAGCATGTCTTGTGTGACAAACCTACCGGTTTATGCCAAGGCGAGGCGCTGAAGATGGTCAGAGCATCGCAATATTACCCGTCGCTCATCTCCATAGTCAATCACAGCCTGCGTTTCCTGCCGGCGTTCACTCAGATGCGACGAGCGATCTCCGACGGATATCTGGGCTCCGACGGCACCATAACGGTCTGTGACGTGCGAGTGCAGATGGGTAGTTTACTTACGGACACTTACGACTGGATGTGCGACGACACGATGGGTGGTGGAGTCCTCACTCTGATAGGAAGCCACGTTATAGATTTAGTTTCACACCTCACCAATCAGCGAGCAATCAAAGTGCACGGCGTGGTGCGAACGTTTATCAAAAGCAACGACCACGTCAATGGCATCCGTCACATCACTAGTCCTGACTTCTGCACGTTCCAAATGGAGATGAGCGGCGGCACCCTGGTGACGGCCACTCTAAACAATCACGTCCCCGGCAACTTCAGCCAAGAAGTGTTGGTGTGCGGCCTAGCGGGACACTTGATAGTCCGGGGGGGCGACCTCTACGGTCGGAAGGCGCACTCCGACAAAGAAGAAGTCATCTATCTCGATGTGGAAGATCTCAAACGAGGCAGTACAATCAACATAGCAGCAGCAAACGTAATACCTCCGCCGTACATCAAAGGGTTGTTCAAAATGATCGGCGCGCTGCGGGAAGCTTTCATGCCGGTCGAGGACAAACGCGGTTGGGTGAAAGAGCCGGTCGCCTCAGCTGCTACATTCGAGGACGGCCTCTACGTGCAGGCCGTCATCGATGCGCTCAAGAAATCCAGTGCCAATAAAGAATGGGTCAAGGTGAATATCATAACGGAAGAGCCTGATCCTAACCCATTGCTGAGCGCGGCGGTGCGGCGAAGTGCGATTTCCATGTGATTGCTGGTCCGGTCACGATTATTAATGCTTACTAATCGACACAGCTTGAAGCTTGGCGAATGTGTAGCTTGAAGTTTGAATTGCGTAACATCACTAACACGGATAACAGGGAGCGAATATTATTTGTGGGTTGTGAGTTTTAACTGAATCTGCCTCCTGTTTTGTTTTTTTTGCACCAGAGTATTATATCTAATTTATTTATAATTTATTTTCCAGGTCATTGAGCCGTATCTGTATTAAGTTTGGTCTATAGCAAATATATATCAGAAGTCTGTCCCAAGGATGTGTTCTCCAATATTCCATTCTCTGGTAGCAGACCTAAAATTTTACTAGCCGTCGTAATTACTCTGGCGTGAACTGGTTACACTCAGTGATTTAATAGGATTTAAGGATAGGATTTAACCTGTGATTTCGGTGATACACTCTGGCTACTGAGAACAACGGTAAAATTGGTCAAGGGGTGCCTTGGTTTTTCATAGTCTGTATTCAAGCCACACGGGCCGATTGAGGTGGCTGTTTTAGTGTATAATATGAGTGTAGCAATTGTGTTTAGCAGAACCATGGTCATCAGATCGTCTAGTCATGTCAGAGACAATATGACTGCTGGATTATGTCAGGACTGTCGGAGAGTGGGGTATTGGAGTTAGCTTCATCCTAACACATTGAGATTTGACTGAAGTCCCTAATTTTAATCCAACGACACATATTATATTTATTTTATTTTCCATATGAAACCACAGTGTATGATTGTACTTACAGTAATTATTTTATTTTGAAATGTAAAAGTACATGCGCCACAAGTAATTGTAAAATGCTAATTATTATTTTCCATTCCTATCACTACTCAAGCAGCAAGCCTATTATACAAAGATAATACCGAAATTACCATTAATTACTTCCTATAAACCCAAGGGCATTTGACAAGTAAACATGTATTATAAAAAATACGTTTAAAGCCGGGTAAGTTTCATTCTAGAAAAATTCTCCTCGTGAAAAAAGAACACGTTTAGGTGAACAGCTCATTTTTAAAAGCATTGTTCTTTAAAAAATACAATGTAACCACACTAATTCTTAATTAGTATAGGGACCTAAAGGAACATGAGAAATAGGGTGCCATATCGATTGAATGTGTCGGATTTCATATTATTCAAGACTCAAGTCGCTGTCATCATCATCTTGCGATTGCACCAGAGAAGGCTGTAGAGATTTGTCAGGCAACATCCCGTGCTCCGTAAGAAAACTTTCTACGTCTTCCGCAAAGAAGTCATTTCCCAATTCTTCCCCGAGCTGTACGAAATTCCCCACCAGAGATCCTCCCTTATAAATCAGCAAAGCTGGAACTCCGCTAGCTTTGAAATGCTTACTGACACCTGCAACCGAACCTATAACTTTGCAAAATTTCACCTGGGTGTAATCATGGCTTAAACTTATTAAGCTTCCATTCATTGATTCACAAGCAATTATATTTTCTTCGTAAATATGTATGATGACAGTGACGCCCTTATTTTCCTTGTCTACGGCATCCAAGAACTCCTTTCCGTTTAGTAAATTGACAACACGCCCAAAAGTAGGAAGGTTGGTCGTCTGAGACATCAGCTCCTTCATGCGCTCTTTCTGATATTGCACCAAGAAATCGTCGTTGAGTAGTTCTGCCAGATCTGGATCTTCTGCAGCAGCATTACGTTCTTCGTCCAATGCCGATTGGCATGTAAGCGAGAGCTTCTGAATGAGTTCTAGCCTCTCTCTATCTTGCTCCGCTCTTCTCTCCACTTCTAGCTGCTTGAATCGTTGCCAATCTTTCATCACACCTTTGGGTCCAGTGTTTGTAGAGGACCCCTGCCACTTGTATGGCTCCGGAGGTGGGGCAGCTTCTGCAGTTTGTTGAACCTTAGGTGACGCTTCTTTGTTATCATCGTCGTTGTCTGAATCGTCTCCATCACTTTCGCTGCTGCTGCAGTAAACATGAGCTTTTTCACCGAATATTTTATCTTCGAGTGTGGCCATGCTATTGGGTCACTCTCTGTTTATTTAGATATAATTATACTGATTTTATGACCCACAACAGACTTCCCTACCTGACAATTCCATACAATTCAACTTAGCACCAGAATAAGCCTCTGCCCGCTGTTGGAACTACGTAATAAACAGCAGCAAAAATTAACATAATGAATTTGTATTAAATCAAAACAACAAATTATTAGTACCAGATTATTACTCAATGATGATAGCTTATGTACCGGTAAAATATATAAATATAAATGTTGTAAAATTTTTAATTTTACTGTAAGAGATTCGCTTTACTAAATATTATTAAGTCCATAAATTGCGATATCTTACATACTGTGCACTCATTGTTTTTTGCTGCGGTATATTGCCGTAATTTTAACAGGCTGATCTTCTGCCTTATTACTTCCCGTGATCATTTGTTTTGTTTTGTTGGTACCATTTGCTGGTTCTGTTTTCTGACCGCGACGAGAAACGTCAAATGCGTCCTTAGGTAAAAGTGGAGTTGGTTAGTAAGTTAGTACTAGAAGGCGAAACAACATATTTACTTGGTTATTTAATAAATGTCGTTCTTCGTAATTTCCAGCAAAACAATTTTTGCATTGCCTAATGCATAACACTAGTTTTAGCGAGTGACACCATGTTTTTACTTCTGTATACATCATTATCATAACTCCAAATTCAATGCTACCATAGTATTCAATAATCTTCCATAATGTCAGCTGAATCTGTAAGTCCTATTTACCCCTTTCTATTAATTAATCAATTAATTAATATAATTTAATGCATAATCTAAAATTAACATGTACTTTTGTGCCGGGACCTAGGTGTTTGACTGGGCCACTGCTGTTCTATCGGAAAGATTATATGATACTTTACCAACTTCAGAGCGATATGAGAAGTTATGCAATATGATGGAACCTTACGAGATTCAAATCTCTTTGCAAAATGACAGAGTATATTTTGAAGGGGCTTGGGAGCAAATTCTTGAAGCACAGGTTGGTAGACGTTTGTTACTCTATATGAGAAAATGTATAGAGGAAATGATTGATACTACCACCCTGAACATTCAATACCTCCTATTCAGCCATTGTGTACAATTTCTTAACAGGATCACCTAACAGAACTTTTCTCAAAATTCAGAAAAGACAATGAATTATCCATGCCAAAACAAGAGACCAATGACAACATTTATCTTACATTTACTGAAGACAATAGTGCAGTAAATGTAGAAGTGGAAGATGACTTGCTGCCTTCTAAAAATTGTGATCTGACAAGCTCCGAATATTCACCATTGCTTGATACAAGATTACTAGAAGAAGCCTCGAAAATCAGCCTGGAGTCAATGGCAGGAAAACAAGACATAGCTCAATTGCCAATGAAGAGAAAAGTAACAAAGACTAGCAAAGCACTCAAAAGCTCTTTGCTGGTCAGAAAGCCCTTAAAAACCTTTCAATACAAGAAACATCGAGTACAGTTAAATGAAATGTATTGTGAACCTGTCGAACAGAAGGAAACAAAATGCCTATCTCCACCTACGTTACCAGAAGAGAATGACATTTACATCGATATCACTCTAAACGCTCAGTTGGACGACGTATCCACACTACTGGAAACTTCCGGAATACTTTTGCCGTTAATGAATGAGGCAAAGCTCGATGACGAATCCACGAGTTTCTCTGTGCAAGGCGCAAATGAAGAAGTTGGGAGTGCAACTGATGTTGAAGCTGCACAGAAAGAAATTGATAGTTTTGAAATCAAGGAGTCCCAAGATGCAACTAGAGAGGCAAAGGGTGTTGTAGATGAGGCAAGAGTTAAGTCTATTGCCAAGAAGCAGTATGAAGAAATGACACCTGACAAATATTTTTGTACAAAATGTTCTTTCAAAACCAAAAGAATTAGTCACTTAGAGAAACATTTAGCTTACCACACAGACGTAAGTTTAAAAAATTGATCTTAGGCTTGTTCTTTTTACAACATTGTCTTGGGACAGGGATAGGCGGAAGTGAAAGATAGCTACTTCTATTTAACTGCTATGTTTCGAAAATTGTATAGGTATTAATTTTTTCTGCATGCAAAATAACAAAAGGTATCAAATTTAACCAATTCCAGGATTGCAAGCTGTATTCATGCAATAAGTGCTCGTTTGTCGCGATCCGTCCGTGGATCCTGCGCAGACACAAGATCGATGCGCACGATAAGGGGGTGATGTCGTGCCCGCTCTGCTCGTACTGCACCGACCACCCGCAGCTGCTCGCTAAACACAAGCGACGGAAGCACGCAGAGCCAGAGAACGGAGTCACGCCACCGTCCGTAAGTCTGTTTTCTCTTTCTGAAACGCGCTTTCTGAATTGGCGCCACCTAGGCTTCAGCCAGTCAGTCGCCCAGTATGTAAAACTACTATTTTTTTTGCTCAAGAGTCAAGCAACATCTCACTAAAATTCCTAGCATATACATGCTTTTAAAAAGCCCAGTTGTGGAAGCCAAGCCAAAATATGATCCAAAATTGGTTACTAAATTATAATAATTTGGAGCCATACTAAAATAATTTCTGTTTTAATTAGTAATTCCTCCTCATTTGCAACTAACTCAAGTAAATAATTGGGAAGATAAAAGATGTTTTATTGGGTGCATGTGCAGGGTTTTACAAGCTTTATTACAACTCAAGTAATGCCAAAAATCTAAGAAACAGAAGAACCACTGTAACACCATTATTTGGTCAAATGGCACAAGAGTCCTTGAGAAATCACGACAAAGATTCAGACTCGGTTCCCATTTCAAAAATCACATTACTGCGTAAAAATTTGCGCCTAACTGTGCACGATATGCGCATACCGGCTTTTGATGCTTATAACTGCGCGTGTGATGCATCTAACGACACGTTCAATACATCTAAATGCGCCTGCGATGCTTCTAACTGATGCATTGCTTCTAACTGATGCATTGCTTCTAACAGAGCGTGCAATGCTTCTTATTGCGTGTGTGATGAGCAGGCTGGTTCACGGCGCGTGGAGCTGCGCTGTCCCGAGCCCGGCTGCGACTACGGCACAATCAGCGTGCAGCTGATGACGCGGCACGGGCTTCGGCACGAGCGCGAAAAACAGATGGATCTCGCGCGCGAGATCGGCAGCACCGACTTCAAGTGCCAACAGGTGGGGCACACATCGGCTTGGCTGCTGCGTCTAGCAGCCGCCGGGAATGTGTTTGTTTTTTTAAATTGGCGTTTGGATTGGTTCAATGGTGGTTGCCAGAGCCGTGGATCGATGTATTCGATGGTTTCACGGTTGTGCTCTGATGGGAAGCGTTTGGCGGTCCCGATTCCATATTTCGGTGCGGGCCGCTATCTTGGTTGTTCCAAGAAGCTGTCTGTTTCAGTCAGACCAATGTTATTTCGTTGTGATTTCGCAAGTTTTTTCTGTAATTTTAATATTTTTTTTTTCTTTTGGTTTAAAGGCGCGTCAACCTGTTTTGGTCACTTTGCGCCTGGTAACTTTAATCGATCTCTTTATATTTAGTTGGTGTTTGTGTTATTAATAGAGGCTCGGTTGAGGTATTTTGATTGAAACCATGGCCTGAGAAGAACTCTGTTGAAAAAAAATATTATGTTTAACATTTTAACATCTTATCTGTCAATTTTAGTGAATAACTCGTATTCTATGAACGTTGTATCATACAGCTGCAACACTCCAGTCAGGATATGCCAGCAAACATTGCACAGTTGCACAAACAGGAGAGATCAGCCATCTGTGGTAATTAGGGCGGCCAAGATGGCGAAAATCTGGATTCACATTATTTTACATCGGCTCAATACGGTATCCACGTCATCGAGACCAGTGTGCCAATGTCGGCGATGTTGTTTCAGTGTCCGTACGGCACGTGGAGCTCGGCGGGGCTCGAACGGCACGCGTCGACGGTGCACTCTTCGGCGCGGCCGCACCTCTGCGCGGTCTGCGGCGGCGCGTACAAGCGCGCCGACGTTCTGGCCGCCCACGTACGGACGCACCACCAGTCCGCGCCGACGGCGTTCGAGTGTCCGCTGTGTCTGCGCGCGCTCGGCCACCGCGAGACTCTCAATGCGCACTTGGTGAGACGTCGATGCAGCCGCCCCGTTGTACTGGAGGGCTCGAGACGATAACTTCCCGGACAAGGGTCCCCCTGGCGGTAGACTAACTTGCTCGTTTGTATTCACTATCTGAGCATACGACTTTATCAAAAAACATCACTATCTTACTGTTGGACTCAATCATAAAACAAGAAGATTTTTCTGCCTTCACAATCTGACAGTATGACTTTATCGTAAGACAATGAATTTAAAACATGTATGTCTTCCCAAACAGGGGTCCTGCTATCTTAAAACAAGCAGACTCCTCTGAATTCACAATCTTACTGTCATAAAACAAGCAGATTTTGTCTGACTTCACAATCTGAGATAATGACTTTTTCATGAAGCAAGCACAATACTAAGCGCACAATGAATTTATAACATTTGAGTGCCTTGGTCCAAGAAGGAATCCTCCAAGGACAGGGGCTTAGTTTTGTAAATAAATTTGATTGCATTGAATTAATTAATTCATTCTCAGTTAAATAGAGTAGAGATACCCACTGTTGTGCAATCAGAGTTCACATAGAGTTTGTCTGTTTTCATAAAAGGTTGTTATAAGTTAAAAATCCATACATTTCTCTGATCGGTCACAGTTGTGTCTAGCTAGCAGCCGAGTAGCATCTGCCTGTCATCAATTTCCGCCGGCTAACGAATCCGCCCGTTCCGCAGAGTTCAGTGCACTCGAAGATCCGAACGCACCTGTGCGCCACATGCGGCGCGGCGTTCAAGTCGAGCGCCAACCACCGGAAGCACGTCGTCACGATCCACGAGAACCCGCGCGCGTTCCCCTGTCCGCTCTGCGCGCGCAAGTTCAACACCAAGTTTACGCAGGCGCGGCACCTCGCCAAGATGCATCGGTGAGAGCGACAGCTTCGGCCGTTTGGGTAGCGGCTGTAAAGAATCGGGTAGAACGGTTTTCGTAAAAAAAAAAGCATGGGTTTTATTAGTGATTGAACGAATGCAAGCGAATTTATTAACACAAAGAGCATCTGGCAGACGAGGTAGTGCTCGTTGTTAGGAAGATCGGAGTCTTCTGACTTGAAGGGGCAGCAGCCCTTCTTGTCCACACCTCTACCTAGATGCACTAGCAGGTGGCTAGGATCTGAAGTATGCTAAGCCTAAGACATTACAATATCTATGCTATTCTAGAAATATCTGTATTAAATTCAATAAACTATGTATTACAATGTTTTGTCACACTGCCACGGATGCTGCCTATAGTCTCAACGGGATAAGGTCATGCCAAAAAAGTTAAAGCCATTTACAATCCAACTAAAATCAAACTAAATCCGGGTGGTGGTATTTCAAAATATCGTCATGAAACTCTATAACAATCTCTAAACGTTTTATTTCCCGCTCATATTAAAATACCTTCTTGCATTGAGTAGTTATTTTATTGTATTATTATTTATTAGTCATCATCATCAGTAGGTAACATCATCAGCATCACAATGTCATTCATATCAATATGTGCATGTCAATTCTATATCTGCTATCATATCATGGAAATTATTTTACTGAACATAACCATGCAGGATTCAAATATGAGTTTTTTTTTGGAGCAGTTGCTGTTTCAATAAATTTTGTGACATGTATAGGTTGCTTGCCCTTCAGTTGTGGTGATTCTATTTCGTGTCCAATAAGGTAGGATGCAGGCACAACAGCTTTCTAATTTTACATATTTGGGACACCAAACCAAATCATTGAAACTGCCGTATTTTTTCAGTATGAGCATTTAAGACCTTTGGTCTGTACTGCCAAATGGCATTAAAATTAATTTGCATGCTAACCAAAATATTTGTCCCAGGACTTATTTTACATGCAGTAATGTTGGCTTGGACGGAAACCTTCCTTGCGTTTCCTTTTATAAGAATTCAAAGAATGGTGGGTATAATTGATATTTTATTTTAACTTATATACCTATTTGTCTTTTTTGTACAAGGCAAATTTTGGGTGTCCCTGCAATTCCACTTAACCTCTAAACACCTTACTCAACCTACATTCTTATGATAAAAGTGATGGTAATATTTACAAACATTTCAATTCAATGTAATATATGTAGGTCTATAGGTAGTTGTTCTGAAAAGTTAAAAATCCAGCAATCTTTGTATGAATTGAGAGCAGCCTTTTGTTGTTGCAGTGTGGAAATGGAGGGAGAAGCGGAGGCGGAAACGGAAACGGCAGCTACAGAAAATGTCGTTGAAGTCGTGTCTGAACCAATGGCGATCCAAGCCAATCAACTTCCCGTGACTTTTGTGCCTGCCAACACCATCCTGGTACAGGACTCATTACCTGCAGCCCTTGACAACAGAACAAATATGATGCCGATGCACCCTGTAAGCTAAACCGTTTTATTTAAGAGGTTTTATTATACCTATAGGTGTTTACTTTTACGATACATTGTCTTAGTTGGAAATTAGATCATCCATTACATTTTGGAACAGCTTAAATATTTGTATCCATCGGGGGTAGGTTGGTAAAATAGTTAAAAAGTGATCTATGCTAGATGTGTGACTTTTACACATGTGGTAGTAGCCATAAAATGTAGGTACATGGAGTTTTGTAGGTAACTGGAAGATAGTGTAAATATTGCTTCAGCAGATATTTAGAGGTATCAAATCTAGGTCGATGAGTATGGTACCTATGCCAAATTTACCCAAGTTTGGGTGAGAATGAGAGAGATTTGTTGAGTGATAGATGAGTTTCAATATATAAGCAAGCTAGAAATAGTGTACAACTACAAATACAGCAAATATCAATTAAGTTAAACTGCTTTGCAATAAATATAATTGAATTGTGTGTTAGTTTTAAATCTATTGATCACACAGCTAAAAAAAAACGGCTCATAGGATAAGCATTAAAAAATGGATGTAACTTATGAGAAATTGTCACTCGTTTGATCATTGAAAAGCTAAATCGTATGAGCATGACACATATTTTGTAGACAAAATTCCAACAGATTTGTTTTATTACCAGGAAAACCCAAGCATGGCACTGCTCTCTGAAACGGATAACTCTTACTGCACGGCAAACAGCGAAACCGCAGCCGCACTACTCTACCTGGGCAGCTACACATCGTACTAGCTCAGTGCCTCCCCCGCGTCTTCTTGAGCACATGGAACACGAGGCGCAGCGTGAAGAAGTAGACAATCTCGACCCCGCTGAGCAGGGAGCAGCCGAGGAACAGGCCCGCCGTCCCCCCGAACGAGACTGCAACAGCCGGGAGAGTTGGACAGCCGTTGCAACCCAGGGGCTGGGGAGGACTCGACAAGGTAAATTATTCTGTTAAATATCTCGATGGAAGATGACGGGAGAATTTGGGATCCCCTGCGACAGCTACCTGTGGTTTCTGATGTGCTTGTGAGGGTATATCTTGCGAATATCAGGCAGCTGCTGCATGCACTAGCCGGGGTTTGGGTAGGGCTGGACGATGTAAATTATTCTGTTAAATATCTCGATTGAAGAAGAATTTGGGATCCCTTGCGACAGTCACCCGTGGCTTCTGGTTTGCTTGTGGGTGTAGGTATTTCTTACGAAACTTGATTTAGTTTGGTTTGTCGACTTGATATCGGGATTCCTGTTGCACTGGTTGCAATAATGAGGAATATCACATTAATCATCATTGGTAATGTCAAGGTTACCGAGAGTTCTTTGGGGAAAAACTGTTATTTACTTCATAATTGTAGGTAGATTATATTTTCCCTCCTATATATTTTCTACAAGGCAAGTGCAACAAAATTCAGCCCCCATACACAGAAGACTTCTGTAGAGAATCTGGCACAGGATCCCAATCAACCAAGAGATCTTGCCAGAGAGATCAGCAAAATATAATGATTGTAAATGACTGGGAAAAAATAGACTTACGGCGCAACTGACGGCTACGTTATCCACGTGCCCTCAAATCTGCAAATCTTATTATTGGGCTCATGGCATCTACCTATAGGTGTTCCCAATAAACAAAAATATTTTCTTAAACCACGTCAAAAGCAAGTGCCAAACCATTGCATTAATTGTATCTACTCCGTACGAACACAAAAGTTCTGCAATTGAGAACACTTTCCCACAAAGTAATCATATTTCAATGAAGAATGAAGACTTAAACAAACGCTAGGCCCAGATCCCCAAAACTGTTAATCACCAAAGCTATAAATCACCGAACTAATTGTGTTTTGAGATCGAACTCGAGATCGAAGCACCTTGCCAAACTTCAGAAGTCTACCTACATTTACTGTTTGGAATTGCGGGCCTAGCGCTGTAGCTTTATTCACACTGGGTTGCTTACAGCGGAGCATTGCGCACGCTGCAAGTAATATGCTGCATTGACATTTGTGAACAAAATTGGCGGGCTTGTGTAAAGATTTTGATAAAGAATCCGCTACTTACCTCATCACTCCCATTTTTAACCATAGGCAATATCAGAAGGCAATATCAGAAGGCAATATTTTAGCTCTTGAGATAGCTCTGCATTAAGAGATGAGCAGATCCAGCTCAAGACCCAACGCAACGCTCGGAAAAGCCGAACTGAAATGGGATTCCGCATTAGAAGCGATTTTAAAGTTTCCAACGCTTCAAACTCCGTCTCTGATTGAGATCGCAGCAGCGCAAGGCTTGCAAAGCCAAACAGTAAACCGAACTCGAATCCCAATAGGCATTGTTTTTTGAGCTTGAACGCAGGGTTTGAAAGGTAGCACCAACCTAAGAGGTCGACGAAGGAGAACACCACGTTGCGCATCAGCCGGAACTTGGTGACGTAGGAAATGCGCCAGCTGGCGGTGATGGGCAACTGATAGTTGGTGTTGGTGTTAAACCCGACAACGGCCGATGGATCGATTGGCATAATTTCGTCCTTGTCCTTTGTGAAGTAGATGTCTTCGCAGAGCGGCCGGCAGTTGCACGACGTGTCGATGACACCCTCGGCGATCTTGCCCGCGCACGTCAGCCCCTGCAGGGTGCACACCTTGCCGCCCCCTGCGGACACGGGGGGTTGGAGCCTCAGACGGTGCTAGCGTTTATTCATTCGTTTGCCCTTGCCTAGGTTATGAAATACCAATTTTGCAATTATTGTTTTACTCGGAAAATTAAATTCCTAATGTTTAAGATATGACATCTGGAAGATATTTTAGATGTTTTTTTTACAACAGATTTAATTATACTACAGCTGAAATTGATTTAAAAGCTATTAGTGCTTTTGTTTTTGATAAGCGTATCAATCTTAGCGAGTGGAGCCAAATCTTTAATTGCACTTTACTGCTGAAATAATCCAGATTTTTTTTTTTTTTTTTGTGTTTGTTTGCGCTCTACACGTCAAACGCCTAAACCGATTTTGATGCAAATTTCTCTGAACCTTCGTTTTCTCTGAACTTAGATCTGCCACATTTTTTAAGCAATTGTAACGAGTAAATTTATGTTATTAGGTTTTTACGAAATTTTTCAGTTTTTCCAAAACACGTTTTGCACTCTAAAGGCCAAGGATCTGCATATTAACGGACGAGACTTTCTAGATATTATTATTATGTTTAACTTTACAGATAGATACAAATTTAATAGTTGTATGTTTAGCGCTTTTCTTGTAAATGACGCTTTTATGACGCTTTTTTTTGCAATTTTGCAGTTTTTTGCAACTAAATCAAGTCTATCTTCAATTGTTGTCGACAAATTTTTATGTGTGCGTTAAACATTTTTAAAAGAACATACTGTGCGATTTTGAAGGATATCCGATTAATAGTTTTTCTTAAAAACGATTTTTCATCTTAAAATATTTGAATAATTTCACAACGACAAAATCATGATTTTTTTAGAAAAACTATTTAACTGGGTAATGAATGCCAAGTACCAAAACCCAAGCATGCATTACACAGCTAAATAGTTTTCTAAAAACTTACATGCTAAGATAAGGAAAAGACACGAGTCTTAAGAAATTTACAAAATCATGATATTTTCAGGTAACTTATAATGCCATCAAGAAACCTGCCAAACATTTTAAATTGATCATCTAAGCCCTATACGCACACGCAATATTCTCGCGTTGTGGGTGAGTGTAAATATTACGCTCACCCACAGGCCACAACACGATTAATGAGTGTTTGCATAGCATAGTTTATTCCCATTGGAGGGAATTTTCCTTCAAATATATTTAAAAGGCCACGTAGAAAACTATTTAGGGCGGTTGCACCTTTTCGGGCACTTGGTAACAATTGGACCATGACTTCCTGACGGGAATCCAGCCACAACCACGCATGCGTACCCATCGGCGAGTAGAAGAGCGGAATGCAGCCGCAGCGCTTCTCGATCTCGCGCTTCCTGCACACGGTCTGACACAGGTTGTAGCTGTACAACGGTAGTCCGATCTCTTCGGGCTCGTCGGCAAAGTTGCAACGGCGCTGCGCCGGGCGCAGCTTGCGCAGCTCCGCCGACGGCACCATTGACAGGTACTTGAAGTTGGTGTCCGTCAGCCAGCCACGCTGCGGGCTGATGATCATCATCGTGTGGATGTCGATCATCTCGAACGGAGAGTGGACGGCAAACTGCGGGACATTTGCGATGTCTTTGGAACTCGGCATAACTACAAATGACTTCGGTTCAACCTGGTAAAAAGGATGTGGAAGTTAATTTTTGGATCTCGGAACTTTCAGGCTGTACGGAGAAATGCTGTTGAGAGAACTTCCACTCAGGCGGTTCACAGGGTTTGCTTACAGGGTTACTGCTGAGTTTCTTTCTGATCCAAGTATAAGTCGCCTGCAACGACCAGCCTCAAAGGAATTTTATTTGTACCACAACTGCCATCAGTATTATTTCCCTATTGTTATTGCAAGTCTTTGCTAATAGTATGTGTAGTATGAAAGATCTGTTATTTTACCCATTCAATTTTTACCTATGACATGGTGTAGAAACACACATTAGCCCTAGAAGCACGGCTGGCTTTGCGGCCTGCTACGCATCTATGCTTTCGTATCAGTGAAAGCCGAAAGGGTTTGAAAAGCTAGATTATTCATGAGTGTTTGATTTGACTATGCTTGGCTTTTAAGGCCCAAGGGCCCAGCTGATTGGTACCCAATGCACTTGCCCTCTAATGCCTCGTTGCGGAATTGTTACGTAACGAAACGACACAAAATCATTCCTCGCTGTTTATTTTCTGCCTACGTTTGGGCGCTTCAGCTAGTGGTTACACTGTCAGACACCAATTTCTAAACATGCAGTGAGGACCGGCAGACATTAAAAGCCTTGCTTTATATGGCCAAGACTTTACTTTCGTAAGACATGAGACTTCCCAAACTTTATTTGTAGTAATAGATAGTGTTGATCAAATATTTGTAGATTAGCTGAAATGTGTACGAATGTTCATGTTTCGATCACTACTGGTTGAAGGTTCTAGCAGCTATTTGTTTTTGATGAGTAATTTAATGAATGATTGTCAAAGAGAAAAACGTCCAAGTAAAGGCTGACCTTGCCGAACAAGCACCGATGGTGTGACACAAATCTGAAGTGACAACTATTGTCCATTATGAATTTCGAGTGAACGTGATATTTTAACTTAAACAAAGAGTGCTACTAGCTGTGGCCTAACGGGGGCCTGTTTACACTGCATATGCGGCTCTAGAACTTGATGTGTTGTCAGTGATGCGCTGAAAGAATTAAACCCACCGATTTAACGGAAAAATGGTCATCACATACCATTTTTTTTTTATTCATAGAGACTTTACGAATTGTTAAAATATATACTATAGATGTTTTGAAAAGTATGTATTACTCGTTCATATTACATGTATCATGCATTACTCTTTGAAAATATGAGTACCAAAACCTGTTTTTCTATATTATATGTACCATCCTATATATATATATATTTATGTAACTAATACAATTGTATGTTGTTTGTTACTAATATATGTTTTAAATATATATTTTTTCCTAGAATACATTTTGTTATATGTGAGTGTTCTGTGGGAGCATGTGGGAATCTAACTTTTTGTTTGTAAATTCCGACACATCCTGCACATCGTAATAAACAAAAAGTTCTGTTTTGAACTACTGACTCTTAGCTTCTTAGTACCGGATCCGTTCCTCATACTAATAATTTCCTACCGAAGGTAGGTATGTTCTCGCATGTGGAACAGCTTATCGTCAGGTTGAGAAGAAAATTATTAGGATACGACTACCAGGCTATTCCCAAAGTGTAATGAATAGAAATTTAATTTGAATTTGAAGATAAATGGAAATTAATGTTGGTTTCTCTGCAAATACAATTGGATTTGCAGGAAATGATAATTTATCGTAACTCGATAGGAAATGGTGTGCATCCTTGGAATGTGATTTATTTTCTGAGAAAAATTGCTTTCAAAAAATGCATGCTTGATTTGTTCTTGTACTAGTTGGCTTAAAGCTTGAAATATCAGAATTTTCAGATTGTGCAGAGATCAGATTGTGAGACAACTGTAAGCTAGTAATTATCACATTCACAACCCAAAACCATGCAGGAAGAAATTTGGTGCCGAAAAAATCCGAAAATGACATTGATCCTTGAATCTTCAACCATGAAATGGCTACCACATGCCAATAGAAAAATGGATAAAACTTGGACAACATTTTCGAAGCATGCTAACAGAAGAGATCTACGACTCACAATGAACGGCCTGAGGTTGTTGTAAGTAGACGAGCAGAAGGTCACAGGGTCGCACATGGTGTGCGGAATGAAGCGGGGGTGGTGGACCGAGGGGACGGACGGCACGACGGGGAAGTGGTGCGCGACGGACGACTGGCCCGTGTAACACAGTCCGTGCTCCGTGAAGACAACGACCTCGTCCAAGCGAAGTAGTTTCATCTCCATTATGTGGGTCGGCCAGGTTTGGAACTGGCGGTTTGGCAAAATTGTTTGTTTAAGTGGCGGGTTGTACGGGGTCTAGTAGCAGTAGTAAAATAATTAGTGCTAATACATCTATTCCATTTTTTTTTTTAATCTATCAAAATGACGTCATGATACCCACTCCCTAAAGCCAGGTAGAGCTATTCGGTTCTTCCTATGTTATTTAGCGGAGCTAATTAATATTGCAACTGAGTCGCAACTTAATATCGCAACTGAGTAGTAGGTACGTCCAGTGGGTATCTGATGTCATTTTTCTCCGGTTGGAATAGGTCTATTGGCATTATTTTTATTAGTATTATTATTATTTCTAGTATCTAGTCTGCATTTCTAGTATAATCACATTGTAAATCAGCATAAACGTTTGGTTTTGCTCACAACACGAATGAATAAATTTTCACAAAATCTACGGGATCTTGGAGTTGAAAGATGATAGAATGTTCATATTTTGTAAAATCAGACTAGTGAAAAAAATTGTGCCCAAAATAGTAATATGGTCTGAGTTGTGAAAGATGTTCTTTGCTCATTTTGCTCATTGGTTGTTAGTGATTTCGAGGGGCTGATAGATACAAATTATTGCTGGTCTTCATTCAGTCTCTTGGATTGTTGGATCCACTTTATTGTTACGTCAAGTTCTATACTTTTGGTTGCTCCATGGCTGTGGGATAAGAATGATATGGTGAAACCTCACACGACGTTTAATTGCAGAACGCTGGTATGCTAGATTTGTTGGTGCATTGCTGGTATTTCTCTTTTAATGGTGGTGGAATATTTGTAACTCCCTTGTCATTTATCTATCAGTATATAATTGACAAAATCATGAGAACAAGGCAGTCGGGTTGCTATAGTCTGCAGCTCAACGTACTAGCGAAGGACCTACAAACCTCGAGAACCAGTTCTGTCAAGCTGAGATTGGCCAACGTCTTGTCGTTGGCGAACTGCTCGAAGTTCTGCAGGTTGTTGTACGAGATGTTGGTCACCTCGTTCAGGAAACGCAGGTAGTAGTCGGCTTTCGGTGTGTCCACTTCCCCCCATTTGCTGCAACGTGCAGTTCTCATTGAAGTCATTTTTAAAGTTGCGCTGGATTCTTACAAATTCCAGTGTAGTAGGTAATCAGTTTTTAAAAGAAAAAAAATCTGCAACTTGGTTGGCTTCATTAACATGGTGGTAGTAATTATGTAATACAAGATTAAATTTCCATTTTCCTCTGATGTAGTATCATTATTTCGTTGGTCATCAATTTAAACGTCACAACTTTGTTCCTCTTGTTCTGTTCATAGTTCATAAAACATGTGCTCCGTTAGTTGCATTTACATGTTATACATTAGAACAACACACTTTTTGCTTTTATCAATCGGAGATCAGTAATTTGTACAGGCCGTATGCTACAAAAGCGTGCTGGTCATGCATGAAAATTGCAAATTATATCCACATCGTAAAGCATATGAATAGAGAAGATGTGCAACATCATTTCGTAATTTCACTCGATACAGTGGAAAATATGCACGGTGAAAGCTTATTGAGAACGCTTCCCCTTGCTTTTTCGGACCACAATTTTTGCAAATATTTCAAATATTTACAGTTCTCGAAAAAAAAATTGTTTTCTCCATAATTTTTTCTCCCACTTCCAGGACATCGATAGAAAAATTTTGGTTTGAAATATATTCTTCTTGTTCAACTTTACGCATCTCAGAATCCAAATCAATGTGATTGGTTTGGACGGTTTTGGGTGTGAGAGCTCTTTATGATGACTGTATCCAGCATCTCTATACATATCTCGGTATTTGAACTTTTGACTATTTATCGACTTTGCTATTCAAAAATCGCATACTATGCCCATTTGGTTCTGATCAATAATTCACACGTGTATATTTACTCCATTAACTGCATGTACATGCATTAGAGAACAAGGCATGTAATCAACATTTGTCAATCAAAAAATTAGAAATTTGCAAGAGCTGCATGCAATGAGGCATGCTGCATGCAAAACAAATCTGATTTTCCATTTACTATGACAATTTGCTGCAGTAGCAAATTATATGTAAATCATTTAACTAAGGCCCCTGCTTTATTAAGAATTATTGTAACTATCACAAAAAAATAGTAGTTACTCCTGTCATTACTGTCATTACATTTAATCTTTACTCTTTTTTCCATGTTGTGGACTGCAGAAAAAGTCCGGGAATCTAGCAAACTCCATTTTAAAATCATAAACGTCAACGATAGAAGCATAGCGTTGGTAGATCGGAGCCATGCACGCACTCGAAGATGAACTTGGCGGCTGTGCTCCTGTTGAGTCGTTCGAGGTAGCAAATTGTGGATGCTGGGAACGAGACCTCCCAACTGCGGTAATCCCTCTCCATCGAAACGACGGTGGGATTCTCTTGGTAGCGATCCCAGCTGCTGCGGCAGAGTACAACGCAGCAGAACACCGACGCCAGGATCACCACCATCCAGAGCAGTCTGCAACCATTGAATGATAAGCTTCTTAGCTAGCTAACAACCTTATTCTATGCTGCAACGTTGCACCATCCACAGCAGTCTGATACGTTGCCAACTTCCACACTTCAAGCTATAGTGTAGAATAAGAATTTTACCTGACTTCAATCCTAAGTCACACAGTGTCCAATTATCCATTTATCTTTAGGTACCTACCAAAGTTTTCAGTGAATATATATATTTTTTTTTAATGCTTTGGCCTGAAGCTTTATTTCTCACACTACCGTGGTGTGTTGAAGTGAAGGGAAAGTATCCTGCACTTGCGAACATTGGTTGTTTTCATTTTACTTGTTAGTACGTTTTTTGTAGCAACGTGATCCTGTTTGGACCTGCTACAAAATGGAATTTTCAACCACGGGGAAGCGGTGGGCAAACCATCGCTTTTGTTTAATTTTGGACCGAATACGGGCTAAGCTTCCCAAAAGAGTATTTGCAAATTTTAAACTTCACGCTGATGTACAACGGAAGGAAATGGACCATGCTGAAAGAATACATAACATTATTTGACGTTCGTTTCTCATTAAAGTTGGCAATTCCTTTGTTAAGAATTGCTTTTATTGCGGGATGCGTTCAAACATTATTCTTATAAAAGAAACTCTGCCAAAATTAAATTGTTGAGTTGGCAAGAGTTTCCTATATTAGTATAGGTGTACATAGAAATATATTTTGGGGCTAGCATATCGGACAGAAGTGCGTGACCAGGGCGTACTCACAGCTCGAGCGGGTGCCGAGTGGTGGCCATCAGGTGACGCAGCCCGTGTATCGAAGTCTGCTCGAGGAACTCGACGACGTAGTCCTGGACGCTTTGCAGCCACTTCCTGCGCGTAGAACGCTTCACGCGCAACGCCATCGTCGGGGTCAGGACGCCTCTGCAGGGAACACAGCAGGAAACTGTTATGCCAATCCTGCAGACTTTGACGGCACACTTTAGATTGTTGACTACGTTTAGTTATGGTGAAAATCCTGGGACTAATTCCTGTGACTTTTCAATAATCTGTTGGTGTTCATTTTGGTGCTGCTGAATAATTGTTGTCATTAAATGGGTGATTTCTGAAGTCGCAGCACAATTTCCAACACTTAAACACCACAGTAACACCGTTTGTTATGAACTTATCGCTTCTTTTTCTCATGCATATTTCAATCTGGAGGAATGTTAACTGGCAAGAAAGCGCCAAAACTTCTGAATTCAATTATTTCTCTTCTCGCAGCTTGTTCGCAACGAAGCTACTCCGTGTGTCCAATTCCTTATTTGAGAACTAAGCCTTAGGACTGCTAAGTATTTATAATATGCTCGTTTGCAAATCTTACTTTTGTAATTAAAATACGAAATTTTACACCGACATCATCGTCCTACTGTAAAAGTTTATGAATATAGATTCAGTTTCTCTTCCTGCCGTTTTTGATGTGTTACTTTTGTGCAAGTACGTGCTCCACTCACCTCTATCACAAACTATCGCGCCTCGACGCTGAGTTCAAAAGTACGCCGAGCGTCGCAACGCCGGCGCCGAAACCGACGCTAGCACCGGTGGTTGCTGTCGATTTTGATCGAGCCACATGCCGTAGATTTCGATTAAGGCGCGCTCGTGGCTTGCGTATCGCACGAAGCATGGTGGTCGATTTGATTGCATTAGCGGTAATGCAGTACGCTAATCGCAACATTGATATGTCCCTTCATGGTGCTAATGTTGTTTATGTATGTTATCAGAAACTAGCTATAGCTATAGCTCCACTTCATTGAACGCATCACATGGGTCAGCTTTGAAACAACGACATTTTCCAATGCATTAGCCTTATCGGATAGGGTTGTAATTTTCTCTATTCCAGTCCTGGCACCCTCATAAACTAACTTTTTCGGTTTTTAATCCTGCGAAATTGTGTTCTGCGTTTGTTTGTATCGTACCTATATAGGAAACAAAATCAGAAATGGACCCAATTCCACGAGTTAGAAAAAGAAAAAGGTTGTTCTTGTTATAATTGCACTTGGTGGCCAAAGTAAGTCTGGTAGGAGTGAATTTGGCTCTCTGCAGTTATTGGACGTGATCGCCAGGTCTTAGTTTGCGCTCAGGGTCTTCAGAATTCTGCCGTCAAGGAACAGTATGTACCTACTTCAAGGTCTTGGTTGCTATTCCACTATAGAATACTAAAATAAGTCCGCATCTTTCTCCTGGATCTCCGGCATCCTCTCTGGTTTGGAATGTGAAACCGGAGATGTTTTCAAGCAGCGTATACACACTCAGCTTCAACTCATTTAAATATTATGATTTATTTACTAACCTTATTTTAAAATCAACTATATTACTACTTAAATTCAACATCCTTTATAATATTGAATTGATTGAATTTCATGATTCGCGTAATCCTATGCATGCAACAGGGGTAGTGCGTGCAAAAATTATTTCGCATTACATCTTGTATAGTCCGGCATTATCAACTACAAAACGCCGTTATGTCATAGATTACCTGCTGATAATCACAAAGTGCTTTTCGTTTTTTGTGAACAGAATTTAACGAAATTGATGAGTTGATGACAATGCAGTAAGCTATATGTTTAGAAAAGCAGTAATGCCAAATTTGCATGAACATGGACGAACGAGAAATCCCTGCGGCATTTAACTCGCAGTCGTTAAGAGTTGATTGTAGGTCAATAAATTTCACACTCCGATTTGAACCGTGTAAAATAATGCAGCCTCTACCAGAATTTAATATTAATTCATTTGATATTCTAAAAGTGGCGAATTTCTAGTCTAACTCCCAACCGATTTGTTTTGTTTCCAGGCAAACGTCGTCCAGCTCAACGTTCCCCACGCGTCTTCTTGAGCACGTGGAACACGAGGCGCAGCGTGAAGAAGTAGACAATCTCGACGCCGCTGAGCAGGGAGCAGCCGAGGAACAGGCCCGCCGTACCCCCGAACGAGACTGCAACAGCCGGGGGGAGTTGGGGGGCTGCGGCGCTAGCTGCTGCCTTAGAGGCTCTTTGAGGTAAATCTCACATCTTGTTTTAACTTTCAAGTTACACTGGTTTTTGGATGTAGGAATTGCTGTTTAATTTTGCCAATATCATCAACGTTGGCCCTGTGTCACAATGAATTGTTTTTGGAGGAGGGAAATCAATTAGTCAGATAATTGGTCAGTTACGCTTCAAAACCGCAACAAAGGCCGGCCCACCAACACAGCAATTCCCACAACGCAATGGTTTTTTAATTATTTAGGGTCAGTTTTCCAATGTTCAGTCACGTGGTTCATCTCAAATGATGACAACCTGTCGGCTGCTTCTGGTTTCTTCCTAACAAGAAGATAAATATTTAACTGGACTTTGGAAAACCCGCCCAAAGTTTAGCACAAAACAAGGTCTGTATTAAACACGCATTAGTGCACGGAATTTGCCATCATTAGAAGACGACCACAACAGCACCTTGCTGATAGTCCGCATGAGTTTATAGCTATAGGGTCGCTTGGCAGTCGTGGGGTTTCTGCACCCATCACCCACCTAAGAGGTCGGCGAAGGAGAACACCACGTCGCGCATCAGCCGGAACTTGGTGACGTATAGAATCCTCCAGGTGGTCACCGTCGGGTTGTGGTAGGTGCCTTCGCCGAAGTCGCCGATGGTAGTCGTCGCGTTGCGTGGTTTCACCTCGACATCCTTGTCCTTGGTGAAGTAGATGTCCTCGCAGAGCGGCCGGCAGTTGCACGACGTGTCGATGACACCCTCGGCGATCTTGCCCGCGCACGCCAACCCCTGCAGGTTGCACACCTTGCCACCCCCTGCGGACACGGGGGGTTGCGGGCTCAGACGGTGCTAGCGTTGGTCTTATTGGTTGTTCGTTTTCTAGCTCGATTAAGACGGTTTTCGTAATCATCGCTATTTTCGGAATGTTTTATTCAAAATGTCTTGCTTATCGCATTCATAAACTTCCAATACCAACAGCTGCCTTTGCCAAATTCTTATCCAACAGGACGAGAGAAGAAAACTTAAATTTATCCTCCCTAAACTGGCTACATCCAATCTCCATAACCAAACCTGTTCCCTGATAAAGAGAGGAATCATCATGATATTTTGACCGTAACACTCCGAATGTCTACTTATCCGTCCATAATCGCGTTTAGAACGAAACAAACAGGAAAACAAACAAAACTTCTCCCAAAACGCCTGCGTACCCATCGGCGCGTAGAAGAGCGGTATGCAGCCGCAGCGCTTCTCGATCTCGCGCTTCCTGCACACGCTCTGACACAGGTTGTAGCTGTACAACGGCAGCCCGATCTCGTCGGGCTCGTCGGCAAAGTTGCAACGGCGCTGCGCCGGGCGCAGCTTGCGCAGCGCCGCCGACGCCACCATTGACAGGTACTTGAAGTTGGTGTCGATCAGCCAGTAGCGCGGCGGGTGCATCATCGTCGTGTGGATGTCGATCATCTCGAACGGGGAGTGGACGGCGAACTGGGGGCCGGGTGCGCGGAGTTAGCAAATCGCCAGAACAGTTCAGCTGCGTTAAAATAATGTCGTTTGTGGGGTCTCCAAATTTTCAGGCTGTGCTGTGTTATGCTGTTGAGAGCACATTACGCTCAGGTGTTGCGTCTCGGAAAACTCAGTCGGACTTTATTTTGGAACGTGTAAAGTGAGTACTAAATTAATTTCTGGTGCTGTAGAGCCTTCGTTAGGGCCGAAAATCTCTCCCAAACATAGGCACCCTGTAACGCATTTCGAAACAATGTGGCCACCATTCATCAACCATGAAGATACAAGTCCGGTGCCGCAACCAACTAGAGAATACGTAAAAAAAACTTCCGATAAGCACACTGCTACTGCTATATGCTCTTAATACACAGTCCTTTCATTTGAACGCTTAGCTATTTTGTATCAAATCTGTAATCGAAAGTACTGTCAGAAAGAAAGGTGCTGCTACTCACGATGAACGTTCCATCGTACTCATACTTTGACGAGCTGAACTTTTCGAGATCGCACATGGTGTGCGGAATGATGCGGGGGTGTCGCGCCGAGGGGGCTGGAGGCACGACGGTGAAGTGGTGTGCGACGGACGACTGGCCCGTGTAACACAGTCCGTGCTCCGTGAAGACGGCGACCTCGTTCAGCGGCCAGTCTTTGTGCTCCATCCAGTGATCTTGCGCGGCTTGGAACTGGGGCGGTTGTTTAGAGCGGGGAGACATGAGGAAAGTGAAGTCTGCTTCGAAACAAAACAACCAACAATAACCTATGGTTGTGGCTGATTGGCACTCGAATTTAGACCCTTGATAAAGCTAACAGCATAGCTTTGCGAAATTGAGTTTGGGACTTGGCGTTCAATACCCAGTTAAAAATTTTTTCTGGAAAGGTTTGAATTTCTTCCAAGCAAAGATTCACCGTGGTGGATGCAGTTGTTCCCGAATTTTTTCGAGGAAGTTCAGAGAAATTTTTTAGGTTGCAGATGGAACAACGGCCCTTTGAACAAAACTAGCATGTAAAGTTTCATTGTGGCATAGCTTGTCTACCTTGTCTTAAATAAGTCTGGTATAGTTGGACTTAAGTTTCTAAAAAAACTATTTGAAACAATTTGATCAGTCATGCACCGGACTTTAGTGCAGAAAGCCAACCGATCGTACACAGATGTTCGCAACAAACCTCGAGAGCCAGTTCTGCCAGGCTGAGATTGGCCAACGTCTTGTCGTTGGCAAACTGCTCGAAGTTCTTCAGGTTGTTGTACGAGATGTTGGTCACCTCGTTCAGGAAACGCATGTAGTAGTCGGCTTTCGGGGTGTCCACTTCCCCCCATTTGCTGGAACACACAGCTTCTATTTAGTCGAGGGGGCAATTAACACTCCAAATTTAAAGCGGGTACCATTTCTAGTTTTACCTTGAATCAAGTTGATTTCTCATGAAAATTTTTACTCAGTTGTGCCACCATTTATGCCGCCTTCATTTTATGGTGAACATACATTATGCAAGCGCTGCAATTGCGCTACATGCAATAGTTAAAAGCATATTTTATCGGCATCATCAATCAGCAATCATTCAGTTGCCCTGTTTTGTTCTCGCAGTCTAGCTGCGATTACAAAATACATGATGATAATAATCATACATCATTTTAATGAATAATTATAATCGTAGTAACAAGCTTTTATTTCCTGTTCTTTTTTGGTACTATAATCATACCGGCAATGTTTTGAAATCAACTATTTCCCAAACAGCTGTTTATTTTAATTAGTATCAATATTTTTTTGTTAGATTCAGAACCCCCTAGTGTCTCTGAATTCAGAGTACTTCCAAGTTCTCCTATGTAAAACTAGAATGTAGATTTAACCAGATCATTTTCCTTGCCAGAGAATGGAACTGAAGAATCTACCTATACAAGTAGTATGGTACCGTAGGTAGAATCCCCTTCTGTCTTCGTCTTGTTTCTTCCATTATTTTCATTTCTGTTTCAAAGAAATATAACAGAAACCAAGTAATATTGAAGTACTAAAAAAAGCAAAAAAAAAAAATCAAGTAATAGTGAAGTAAAAAACAATCGGTATCTTAGAGCATGTGCAGATCGGAGCCATGCACGCACTCTAAGATGAACTTGGCGGCCGTGCTTCTGTTGAGGCGGTCGAGGTAGCAGATGGTGGCTGCTGAGAACGAGACCTCCCAACTGCGGTAGTCCTTCTCCATCGAGACAACGGTAGGGTTTTCTTGGTAGCGATCCCAGCTGCTGCCACAGAGCAGCACACAGCAGACCACCGACGCCAGGATCACCACCATCCACAGCAGTCTGCAACCATCGAATTATTAGCTTCTTAGCTAGCTAGTAACCTTATTCTTCGCTGCAACGTTGCAAACTTCCGCCCTTTGCTTAGGGGCTACCAATATTCGAAGTATAGTCGCCGTGGTTTTGATGCTTTTGTCTGCAATCTGATAATCGTTTAGGAGCCCCTTCGTGTGATAAGCTTCATAATACTCGATAGTACGTTTTTGAAGTGAACGCTGCCTTTTTGTTCTTTTGCTAGAAGAAAAATAATTGATTTCTGTGTAAGATCTATTTTTCCAACCAGTTGCAGTGAAATATATTACGGTATTTTCTTTTTTTCGAGGGGTTGGGTGAGGGCGGGGGTGATATTGTAACATGTATATGTGACAATAATTCTTAATGACCGCACCCAATGCATATAGTTGGAATCTATCAGGAATTACCCAGAGAGCTCGGTTCGTGGTGACGTCGGCTATAGCTTCCACCCAAAAGTTGAGTCACGAGCACAATTTTTTGTAGAAACTTGCCTAAATTAACGCCTTCTTGCAAAAACTTACCCCATCTGCGAAGCGCACGTACTGCGGGCTGCGTTTAGGGGGCTAGCATGTCGGACAGAAGTGCGTGACCAGGGCGTACTCACAGCTCGAGCGGGTGCCGAGTGGTGGCCATCAGGTGACGCAGCCCGTGTATCGACGTCTGCTCGAGGAACTCGACGACGTAGTCCTGGACGCTTCGCAGCCACTTCCTGCGCGTAGAACGCTTCACGCGCAACGCCATCGTCGGGGCCAGGACGCCTCTGCAGGGAACACACAGCAGGAAACTGTTTTGCCAATCCTGAGTTTGACGGCTGACTTTATTTAGCTGATGCAATTTTTAAAATTTACCCTAGTGATTTACCGTATACAGAAAATTTTTGGTGCGCATTGCACAGCAATGAAGTGCGGTGGTTACCCTTGTTGCGGGATGAACGTTACGTTTGTGGCAGATCCTTGCTAACAGAGTTCCAACATGGCCATCCGGAGAAGTTTGAAGTGCGCTAAGCGTCGCGACGCCGCTGCCGACGCGTGCAACGAGGAGCGTCGATCTGATAGCAACAAGGTTCCGTGATTGCGTTTCGCAATAAGCGTTGCGCTGTTTTCATTTTTTAGCAGTCTCCGCTGTTGGCGTTATGGCGTGCTATAATTTTGTTATCTGGGAATTGTGGTTTCAATTTTCGATATGTTGATGTGGCTTCATAAAAGCGAAAGTGCGTCACAGCAGTTGCTTTAATGCATCCAATTGCACTTGCGATAGGTGCTTCGCATGACGAGCTTTAGCACACAGGTATATTGTTCGATGCAAGAAGTCTTGCAGTTGGAGCGAGCTGCTGTAGCAGAGTTGTTACCGGATGGTGATGGTGATTTTCATTGGTATACCTGATCCGGGATGAGGTCGACTTTGGAAATGTTGGTAATCGACTTAGGTGTTAAGTGCTAGGTCGAAGTTTGCGCTCCGGGCTTGATTTACCTTGAAGTTTACTTATGTCGAGGAAAAGTGGAAAGGTGGTGATTCGGGATTTCACCATAGAATGCATGAAGAAATGATTGACAATCGGTGGTAAGATGAAGGCTTTGACTGTGGAATGATTGTTGGCTTTGTTTGCAGCGGTAACATCATGTAATTTAATGTTTTCTTTATTTTATGCACGCCTAGGTCAAAATTAATTATATTGATTGCTAAATTTCAAAATTATCCTTAAGATCATGGCAAGTGATGACTTATGTTTATGCAGCAGTTGCTAGTTTAATGGGAAAAATCCTCAGCCTATATCCTTTAAGTCTGAAAGCGCGAAATGTGTCAAATGCAAAAAAAACAGGACTGTCAGTTATACTTGGAGATAATCTTAAAATGCTTTTCAGTGACTTTGAGAATACAATTGAATGATTTTCATAAAAGTTCAGTAGATGCCAAGTAAGCTATAAGCTTTAACAAAAAAGAATACAATCTTTTAACGAATAATAACAGTTACCTATACTCTACTACGAGAAAACCGCGTGTCTTTTGATTGTTAGCCATTGAATTGATTGACAGCTAACGAATTTCCACAGGCAGATAAAACTGGTTAAAGGAATGCAGGCAATAAAGCGATGTGAGAGATATCTTCGTTTCGTGGATCTCGAAACATATCTCTAGTCTAAAATCCATCTGTTATTGTTTTGTTCCCAGGAAAGCTGAAGCCTGGCCCTGTAGTCCGCAACCGACAACCCTTGTCCGTGGTGAGACGACGCCACAGCTCGACGCCTCCCACGCGTCTTCTTGAGCACGTGGAACACGAGGCGCAGCGTGAAGAAGTAGACAATCTCGACGCCGCTGAGCAGGGAGCAGCCGAGGAACAGGCCCGCCGTCCCCCCGAACGAGACTGCAACAGCCGGGGGGAGTTGGGGGGCTTCTGCCTTGGAGGCCCTTCGAGGTAAATCTCACATCTTGTCTATTGTTACACAGGTTGGTAGTTAAGGGAAAGTTCCCACAGTAATCAACGTTAGCTCGGAATATTATGGTCATAAGAGTAGATCAATAACCCGAACCGTGAACGCCGTATTCCCAAACCGCAATTTGATCACTAGGATTTTGGGGGTAGCTGACAACTTTTTCTGGCTTTTGCACTAGGGGACACAACTATCTATCCATTTCTTAAGCAGACAATCTATCGTCCCAAACCCGTCCGCAACGGCAAAGCGCACGCTTTGCATTACAACTTCGAGAATGGTCGCGGTATTTCCGTGTCCGGCACCCACCTAAGAGGTCGGCGAAAGAGAACATCAGGTCGCGCATCAGCCGGAACTTGGTACCGTAGAGGATGCGCCAGCTGACTCGGAAAAAAATATTTCCTACAAGAAAACCTTCTGGCGAGCGCCTTGCAACACTTAACATGCCTAAATTTACTATTTGGAATTGCGGATTGCGCACGCTGCAAGTAATATGCTGCATTGACGTTTGTGTACAAAATCGGCGGGCTTGTGTAAAGATTTTGATAAAGAATCCGCTACTTACCTCATCACTCCCATTTTTAACCATAGGCAATATCAGAAGGCAATATTTTAGCTCTTTGAGATTGCTCTCCATTAAGAGATTAGCAGATCCAGCTCAAGACCCAACACAACGTTCGGAAAAGCTGAACTGAAACGGGATTCTACATTAGTAGCGATTTTAAAGTTTGCAACGCTTCAAATTCCGTCTCTGATTGGAGATCGCGGCAGCGCAAGGCTTGCAAAACCAAACAGTGAACCTAACTCGAATCCCAATAGGCATTGTTTTTTGAGCTCGAACGCAGGGTTTGAAAGGTAGCACCAACCTAAGAGGTCGACGAAGGAGAACACCACGTTGCGCATCAGCCGGAACTTGGTGACGTAGGAAATGCGCCAGCTGGCGGTGATGGGCAACTGATAGTTGGTGTTGGTGTTAAACCCGACAACGGCCGATGGATCGATTGGCATAATGTCGTCCTTGTCCTTTGTGAAGTAGATGTCCTCGCAGAGCGGCCGGCAGTTGCACGACGTGTCGATGACACCCTCGGCGATCTTGCCCGCGCACGTCAGCCCCTGCAGGGTGCACACCTTGCCACCCCCTGCGGACACGGGGGGTTGCGGGCTCAGACGGTGCTAGCGTTTATTTATTCGTTTGTCGACGTCTAGGTCATGAAATATCGATTTCGCAATCGTTTTTTTACCCAACAAATTACAGCTGGAATTTTTTCGGTGTGATATCTGGAAGATATAATAGAATTTTTTCTTCACAGCGGCTTTAATTAAACTACAACTGGGGTTGATTTAAAAGCTATTCGTGCTTTTTTATAGATTTCAATTTAAAAATGCATGTTACAAATATCTTTTTTAAGATAATTTATTGATGAGCGTAACGAGCGTAGCGAGTGAAGCGAAATCTTCAATTACACTTACTGCAGAAAAAAGTCTCCAATGTTTTTTTTGTTCGCGCTCTACAGGCCGAACGCCAAAACGGATTTTGATGAAAATTTCGGTGGACCTTCGTTTTCTCTGAACTTAGATCTGCCACGTTTTTGAAGCAATTCGGACGAGTAAATTTCATGTTATTAAGTTTTTACGAAATTTTTCAGTTTTTCCAAAACACGTTTTGCACTCTAGAGGCCAAGCTTCTTAATATAATTTGACGAAACCTTCTGGATATGTTGAATTTCACGATTCAATGTTTGTGTAAAAATTTCACTGTTGTAGGTTAAGCACTTTTCTTGAAAATTGCGCTTTAATGACGTTTTTTTGCGATTTTTTTGCGTTTTTTCAGTTTTTTGCCACTAAAGCAACTTTATCTTCAACCGATGTTCACAAAATTTACTCTGTTCATTAAAAGTCGTAAGAAGAAGGTTCTGTGTTAATTTGAACCAAATCAATTAAACAGTTTTTCTGTAAATCGATTTTTACGTTTTGAAATATTCAAATAATTTCACGACGACTACATCATGATATTTTCAGGTAACGAATGTCATTGAGAGAGCTGCTAAATTATCACTGGACATGTTAAATTGATCATACTAGGCTATGCGAACACTCATATAATCGTGTTGTGGATGAGCGTAATATTTGCGCTCACCCTCAACGCGATTATATTGCGTGTGCGCATAGCCTAGAGGCTGTTATGATCAAATTAACATGTCCAGTGATAATTTAGCAGCTTTCTTAATGACATTCGTGACCTGAAAATATCATGATGTAGTCGTCGAGAAATTATTTGAATTTTTCAAAACGTAAAAATCGATTTAAAGAAAAACTATTCAATTGATTTGGTTCAAATTAACACAGTATCTTCTATTTACGATCTTTAATGCACACAGTAAATTTTGTGAACATCGGTGGAAGATAAAGTTGCTTTAGTGGCAAAAAACTGAAAAAACGCTAAAAAATCGCAAAAAAATGTTATTAAAGCGCCATTTTCAAGAAAAGTGCTGAACGTACAACAATGAAATTTTTACACAAACATTAAATCGTGAGGGTCAACAAATCCTGAAAGTTTCGTCAAATTATGATCATATCCTTGGCCTCTAGAGTGCAAAACGTGTTTTGGAAAAACTGAAAAATTTCGTAAAAACTTAATAACATAAAATTTACTCGTCCGAATTGCTTCAAAAACGTGGCAGATCTAAGTTCAGAGAAAACGAAGGTCCATATAAATTTTCATCAAAATCGGTTTTGGCGTTTGGCCTGTAGAGCGCGAACAAACACAAAAAAAAAAAAAAAACAAACAAAAACAAACAAACAAAAAAAAAAAAAACATTGGCGATTTTTTTAGCAGTAAAGTGTAATTGAAGATTTCGCTTCACTCGCTACGCTCGTTACGCTCATCAAAAAGCCTCTAGGCTATGCGCACACGCAATATAATCGCGTTGAGGGTGAGCGTAAATATTACGCTCATCCTCAACACGATTATATGAGTGTTCGCATAGCCTAGTTTATTCCCATTGGAGGGAATTTTCCTTCAAATATATTAAGGCCATTTTGAAAATTATTTAGAGCGGTTGCACTTTTTCGGGCACTTGGTAACATTTGGACCATGACTTCCTGACGGGAATCCAGCCACAACCACGCATGCGTACCCATCGGCGCGTAGAAGAGCGGTATGCAGCCGCAGCGCTTCTCGATCTCGCGCTTCCTGCACACGCTCCGACACAGGTTGTAGCTGTACAACGGCAGCCCGATCTCGTCGGGCTCGTCGGCAAAGTTGCAACGGCGCTGCGCCGGGCGCAGCTTGCGCAGCGACGCCGACGCCACCATTGACAGGTACTTGAAGTTGGTGTCCGTCAGCCAGCCACGCGGCGGGCGGATCATCAACGTGTGGATGTCGATCATCTCGAACGGAGAGTGGACGGCGAACTGGGGGCCGGGTGCGTGGAGTTAGCAAATCGCCAGAACAGCGAAGGACTTTATTATGGATCTCTGTGGCTAATTTTCAGTGAATTTTCAGACTTTTCCGAGAAAAAGTGTCCAGAGAACAGCCAATGTGATTTTCTTCTCTGGCAAACGCATTCCACTTTTTTGGTGAACGTAGCATGCCAGGTTTTGGGTGGACATTGATGAATTTTGGGGAGGGGGAAAACCAAGAAAAACACATTGCCTCACTGAATCCAATTTACTACTTTCTAAACGTTTTTTTATCGTGCCGTAAACTGTCTATCCAGTATTAGGTTATACTTAAAAAACTGCCGCCAACTCTAATATCCTCTATCAGCTTACTCGTACCTACCTTTGTTATTACAGTGTTAAACTGATGCAGTTCGAAATAAATGTACATTGGTACTGCAAATTGAGTGCTTATTATGTTGGTTGTAATATTGACTATACAAACGCTAAGCGGAAAGGTATATTCTTAAGCGAAATAGAGTATAGAAAACAAAACTGCAATTCCGCAAGTTCCGTTCCTGCAGGCAACCGTGCGAAAATGCAGACCGTCGACTTACGATGAACGGTCCGTCGTACTCGTACTTTGACGAGCAGAAGGTCTCGGGGTCGCACATGGTGTGCGGAATGAGGCGGGGGTGGTGGACCAAGGGGTCGGGGGGCACGGCGGTGAAGTGGTGGGCGACGCCCGTTTGTCCGGTGTAGCACAGTCCGCGCTCCGTGAAGACGGCGAACTCGGTCGCAGGCAATAGCTTCATCTCCATCCTGTGGTTCTGCCAGGTTTGGAACTGGCAGTTCGACAATGTTAGCGTGGTACGCGTTAGACGGCGATATGAACTATGTCCGTACACAAAACTAGATTTCACTTTTCAGAAAAACTGTTTAACCTGGGTATTACCGAACGGTTTGGCAACGTTGGAAACACCGGTTCTCGTGAGATCACCGAAGTTAAGCAACATCGCGCTGAGTCAGGTGTTTGATGGGTGACCATCATGGTCAGTTCTGTTCGGGAGAGAGGTTGGAGGGTTTGAAGTTAGTACAACAACTTTACTCGCCTTGCATATCAACCTCTTTTTTTTCAATTTTCCAATCAATTCATCTGTAAGTGAATTAATCAGCACCATTCAAATACAGCTTATCGGGAAAATGATTGAACGCACTAGTACCTCGAGAGCCAGTTCTGCCAGGCTGAGATTGGCCAACGTCTTGTCGTTGGCAAACTGCTCGAAGTTCTGCAGGTTGTTGTACGAGATGTTGGTCACCTCGTTCAGGAAACGCATGTAGTAGTCGGCTTTCGGGGTGTCCACTTCCCCCCATTTGCTGGAACATGCAGCTGGAGGGTTTAGTTCAAACTTATTCAATTGACAATTTTAACTACTTCTGGCATCTATGCTCTAGGGAGTAAATAGGAAAGTACAAGTCAACGAGGCTGTAATGGAAATGGCAACCTAATTGGCATGTTTTTATATTTTTGGTATTTCATGGTATTTGACCAAAATTGATTTCTAGAAACTACATTTCGCTACCTTTACCTACTCCATTAATTGCATTTCTATTTTATTGTTGTTATATTGTATTGTATGTTTTGTAGAATCACAGATCAGCAACGTCCGCGCTGCATGCAATAATGCATGCTGCATGCAATAATTGCGCATTATATCAGAACCATTATTCACACTGTTACCCTGCTCTATTTCGTTGCGATTACAAAATATGGAACTCGAGCTGTATAATCAAACATAAAATTTAAATGCATTTTCGCCTGACTTCTCTGTTGTTTATGCCAGTTCTCTATGCAAGATTTGTATTTCAATTGTGTTTTAAATCTAAAATGATTAATTTTTAGTTTTATCAAACCCCTTCATTTTAAAAAAGTATTGAACGGGTTCAAAACAAACACTAAAACAAAATAATATTTCGAACTGCTACTACACAGTCATGGTTTTAGTAGATTTAAATCATAATTAAACGCATTACTTTTTTCTCTGGTTGTAGTTCACCTACTGAGCACTCCTAAGATTAATACTTGTTTGCTGGAGGGTGGAATATAAGAACCACATCTCTATAGGAAAGTCGGAGACATTTTCTGTCTTCCTCTTATCTAATCTTCCATACAAATTGTCTGTTCTTTTACTTGCCTGAGGTTAAAACCTTAATGGCTTGGTAAATATAATACTATCAAAATCAATTAACGGAATTAAAGAACGGTGGATATACCCACTCGAAGACGAACTTGGCGGCCGTGCTTCTGTTGAGGCGGTCGAGGTAGCAAATGGTGGCTGCCGGGAACGAGACCTCCCAACTGCGGTAATCCCTCTCCATCGAGACGACGGTAGGGTTCTCTTGGTAGCGATCCCAGCTTCTGCCACAGAGCAGCACACAGCAGACCACCGACGCCAGGATCACAACGATCCACAGCAGTCTGAAACCATCGAATTATTATTCCTAACTCTTTGCTGCAACGATACAACGTCCACTCATAGCTCCAGCGTTGACGTAGGCAGAAAGAGAAAAATAATTGATGTTTTTAGAAAGTATTGGTTTAATCGAGTATAAGGGAAAATTTTGTACACAATCCAGACAATAATAGGGCCTACCGATATGCAAAACTACCATTGACCTTTTGGTTTGTTAAATGTTGATGGTAGTAGTGGCTTCACGGTTTCTGCTCTGTTCGATTTTTGTTCGATTTTTGTTGAACGCGGATATATCTTTGGTGGTCTTCGAATCCTGTTCATTATACTCGATAGTACGTTTTTGAAGCAAATGGTTCCTTTTTGTAATTTTACCATACAATCTAATTGTATTTTCCCCATGGGATTGATTGATGAGCGTAACGAGCGTAGCGAGTGAAGCGAAATCTTCAATTACACTTTACTGCTTAAAAAATCCGGAATGTTTTTTTTTTTTTTTTTTTTTTTTGTGTTTGTTCGCGCTCTACAGGCCAAACGCCAAAACGGATTTTGATGAAAATTTACATGGACCTTCGTTTTCTCTGAACTTAGATCTGCCACGTTTTTGAAGCAAATCGGACGAGTAAATTTTATGATATTAAGTTTTTACGAAATTTTTCAGTTTTTCCAAAACACGTTTTGCACTCTAGAGGCCAAACATCTGAATATAATTTGACGAAACTTTCAGGAAATGTTGACCCTTACGATTTAATGTTTATGTTTAAATTTCATTTTTGTATGCTTAGCACTTTTCTTGAAAATGGCGCTTTTATGACGATTTTTTGCGATTTTTTAGCGTTTTTTCAGTTTTTTGCAACTTAAGCAACTTTATCTTCAACCGATGTACACAAAATTTACTGTGTACATTATAAATCGTAAAAAGAATATGCTGTATTAATTTGAACCAAATCATTTGAATAGTTTTTCCTTAAATCGATTTATACGTTTTGAAATATTCAAATGTCATTGAGAAAACTGCTAAATTCTTCCTGGACATGTTAAATTGATCATAAAAGCCTCTAGGCTATGCGCACACGCAATATAATTGCGTTGAGGGTGAGCGTAAATATTACGCTCATCCACAACACGATTATATGAGTGTTCGCATAGCCTAGTATTTATATTGGCGGTGGTGAAGGAGAATGGGATTGAGTTTGTTTGACCCGTTTTACTGCATGTGAAGTATTCCGGAATTGCCAGAAAGCTCTGTGGACATTTGGGCATTCGGGCAAACATTCCCCAATATTTGTTTCGTGAACCAATTTTCAGAGACAGGTCTTAATCAAACTCAGGTGTTTCAAACACTGAACGATAAGCAAACGTACAATTCCAAAACACATAATAAGCAATCAGCCTAACACGCGTCGGTACTGCGGGCTGCGTCCAGGGGCAAAACATCCAAAAACGTTCAGTGGCAAATCAGATGTCGCTTGGAAAGCGTACGCATGTCGGACAGAAGTGCGTGACCAGGGCGTACGCATGTCGGACAGAAGTGCGTGACCAGGGCGTACTCACAGCTCGAGCGGGTGCCGAGTGGTGGCCATCAGGTGACGCAGCCCGTGTATCGACGTCTGTTCGAGGAACTCGACGACGTAGTCCTGGACGCTTCGCAGCCACTTCCTGCGCGTAGAACGCTTCACGCGCAACGCCATTGTCGGGGCCAGGACGCCTCTGCAGGGAACACACAGCAGGAAACTGTTTTGCCAATCCTGAGTTTGACGGCTGACTTTATTTAGCTGATGCAATATTTTAAAATTTTACCCTAGTGATTTACTATTCACAGACAATTTTTGGCGCGCATTGCGCAGCAATGAAGTGCGGTGGTTACCCTTGTTGCGGGATGATCGTTACGTTTGTGGCAGATCCTTGCTAACAGAGTTCCAACATGGCCATCCGGAGAAGTTTGAAGTGCGCTAAGCGTCGCGACGCCTCTGCCGACGCGTGCAGCGATGAGCGTTTGATTGCGTTTGAGTGCATCAAGGTTCCGTGATTGCGTTTTTGAAAGAAGCGTTGCGATGTTGTGTTTTTTTTAACAGTGTCCGCCGATGGCGTTATGGCGTGCAAATAATTTTGTTACCTTGGCATTGTGGCTTCAATTTTTGTATATGTTTGTGAAGTTGGCTTCATAGTAGCTTAACTGCGTCACAGCAGTTGCTTTAATGCATCCTATTGCGCTTGCGCCAGGTACGTCGCATGACCAGCAGCAGTGTCGTTACCGGATGGAGATGGTGATTTTGTTTTTAGGAAGAGAGGTTAACAATTGACTTGGTGTTTAGTGTTGGCTTATTGATTAACGTCGAAGTATTATTTATTCGAGGAACAGCGACATGATGGTGATACCACCACATGATGCGAAATTCCAACCCTGCAGCAATTTTCTTTTTTTGGATAATCATTACCAATCGGTGATAAGAAGGAGGCTTTGATGGCGGAAGAATTGTTTGCATAGGTTCGCAGTGGGTGACAATAATAGATTATATTTATTTTATCCATGTCTAGGTCAAAATTAATTATATAATAATAATAGATTTCAAAATTATCTTTTATTGTTACACAATACACAATATCATGGTAATTGATGACTTATGTTTCTGCAGCAGTTGTTGATATGACCAAAATCCACCGCTCATCGTTTAGTCTAATCAAGCTCTGGTAGGTACTGTCAAATAAAAAAACTGGTCTTTCTTTTTTCTTTAATCTTTTACCTAAAGATTTTCAGTAATTCAATTAATTTAATAGAATGAATTTAATGAAAGTGCAGTAGATACCTAAGCAATGTATGCCAAGCTAAGCTTAACCAAAAATGCATATGTAGTACACTCTTTTTACGAACGATATCAGTTACCTTCTACGAGAAAACCGTGTGTTATTTGATTGATGGTCATGAATTGATTTACAGCCATCGAATTTCCACAGACAGATAAAACTGGTTAAAGGAATGCAGGCAATAAAGCGATGTGAGAGATATCTTCGTTTCGTGGATCTCAAAACATATCTCTAGTCTAAAATCCATCTGTTATTGTTTTGTTCCCAGGAAAGCTGAAGCCTGGCCCTGTAGTCCGCAACCGACAACCCTTGTCCGTGGTGAGACGACGCCACAGCTCGACGCCTCCCACGCGTCTTCTTGAGCACGTGGAACACGAGGCGCAGCGTGAAGAAGTAGACAATTTCGACGCCGCTGAGCAGGGAGCAGCCGAGGAACAGGCCCGCCGTCCCCCCGAACGAGACTGCAACAGCCGGGGGGAGTTGGGGGGCTGCGGCGCCAGCTGCTGCCTTAGAGGCTCTTTGAGGTAAATCTCACATCTTGTCTATTGTTACACAGGTTGATAGTTAGGGGAAAGTTCCCGCAATAATCAACGTTAGCTCGGAATATTAAGGTCGTAATAGTAGATCAATAACCGTGAACACCGTATTCCCAAACCGCAATTTGATCAAAAGAATGTTGATGGTAGCTGACAAATATTTCGGACTTGTGCACTATGAGACACAACTATTCATCCATTTTATAAACAAACAATTTATAGTCCCAAACCCGTCCGCTACGGCAAAACGCACGCTCTGCGTTACAACTTCGAGCATGGTGTCGGGCTTTCCATGACCAGCACCCACCTAAGAGGTCGGCGAAGGAGAACACCACGTCGCGCATCAGCCGGAACTTGGTGACGTAGAGGATCCGCCAGGTGGCGGCGGTGGGGTTGGTGACGTTGCCGGACGCGAAGCCGCCAGTGACCATCGTCGGGTCTCGTTTCAGCATCTCTAAGTCCTTGTCCTTGGTGAAGTAGATGTCCTCGCAGAGAGGCCGGCAGTTGCACGACGTGTCGATGACACCCTCGGCGATCTTGCCCGCGCAAGTCAGCCCCTGCAGGGTGCACACCTTGCCGCCCCCTGCGGACACAGGGGGTTGCGGGCTCAGACGATGCTCGCGTTGATCTTATTGGTTGTTCGTTGTCGTTTTTAAGCTTTTTTATTGGACATATTTCGTTATCATATTTATATTCAGAACGATACTTTACAGTTTCCAAATATCTTTTTAAATCGTAGGACAACGGAATCAGCGTTTATTCTGACTGTAACGTCCTAAAAGTCTTCGAATTCGGCGTGGGCAACGAATCATCCTAAAAAATTCGGAGTTCGGGCATTGTAAAGGGTTTGAAGATAGTACGACAACTTCACTCGTCTTGCTTATCAACCTCTCGACACCACGGATTAGTGGAGGAGTTCTGTTGCTCGAGTCGTGGCCGCGTCCTACGAAAGGGACGTAAAGCCGATGGTCCCCTTGGTACTTTTCGACAGGAGTAGGCTACGTGCCGGTACCGGTCCGGGTTTCCCCTTCTCCATCAAGAATGGTTAGGCAAGGTTAGGCAAGAACCATTCATCCCCCTCATCATCACCATTTCATTCACCGACGCCATTAGACCAGTGCCATAGGGCCAGTTGTCAAAACAGTGCGTCACAAAAACACCAATAATCTTCACAAAATGCGAATCTCCCAAAACGTATGCGTACCCATCGGCGCGTAGAAGAGCGGAATGCAGCCGCAGCGCTTCTCGATCTCGCGCTTCCTGCACACGCTCTGACACAGGTTGTAGCTGTACAACGGCAGCCCGATCTCGTTGGGCTCGTCGGCAAAGTTGCAGCGGCGCTGCGCCGGGCGCAGCCTGCGCAGCGACGCCGACGCCACCATTGACAGGTACTTGAAGTTGGTGTCGATCAGCCAGTAGCGCGGCGGGTGCATCATCGCCGTATTGACGTCGATCATCTCGAAAGGGGAGTGGATGCAGAACTGTGGGCCGGGTGCGTGGAGTTATCAAATCGCCAGAACAGCGAAGGAATTTTTCATGGATCTCTGCAGGCTGTTAAGAATTTTCTGATGCCATTAGACCAGTGCCAAAGGGCCAGTTGTCAAAACAGTGCGTCATTAAACACCAATAATCAATTAAAATTTTCAGTGAATTCTTAGACTTCCCTTAAATAGAGTTCAGAGAACAACCAATGTGATTTGCTGCTCTGGCAAACGCATTCCACATTTTTGGTGAACGTAGCAAGTCAGGTTTTGGGTGGACATTGATGAATTGTACGGGCCGAAACCAAAAAATAACACTGCGCACTGAATGCTGGTGACTACAGGAGGGGGGGGGGGGGGTAGGGGGGTGGGGTACTTAAGTCTATCCAGTATAATATAGTCATGAAACTAGATCCGCATGGCTTGTTATTGGAAAATATATTTTATAAATCAATATATTTATATATCAAAATCTAGCACTAGAACAATGCCTAAACTAAACGCTTTAGTGACCATTCGCATATCTTCAGGATATTAAACTAAGTAGCTTTGATTTTACAGTTTTTAACTGATGAAGTTAGGAAATAAAAATAAATTGGTGTTGCAAATTTATTGCATCTTGGTTGTAATATTGACTGTACTAGCGCTAAGCGTTCAGGTTTATTCATAAATTAAAAGGAGTATAGAAAACCCGTTCCATTCCTGCAAGCAACCGTACGAAACTGCAGACCGTCGACTTACGATGAACGGTCCGTCGTACTCGTACTTGGACGAGCAGAAGGTCTCGAGATCGCACATGGTGTGCGGAATGAAGCGGGGGTGTTGGACCGAGGGGTCGGGGGGCACGGCGGTGAAGTGGTGCGCGACGGCCGTTTGCCCGGTGTAGCACAGTCCGTGCTCCGTGAAGACGGCGAACTCGGTCGCAGGAGGCCCTTCCTTGATCTCCATCCAGTGGTTCTGCCCGATTTGGAACTGGCAGTTCGACAATGTTAGCGTGGTACGACGCGTTAGATGGCAATATTTACTTTGATTTGACTGATTCTGAAAATCTCTGATCTTGGATCTACCCTTTCGTTAAGGTGGATCCGTACAGAAATTTATTGTTTTTGTTTTGGTAAAATTTTACTCAGATGTGGTCTAGCCGGAAAGAAATACTCAAATTTTTTTTTTTTTAAATATTTTACTGGAAATTTTCCGGAAAATTTGAAAATTTGTTTGGTAAACATGGCACCACTTCTTCCCTCAATTAGGTCTAAATATTGGTGATATCATTCTCGACTATTTTTTTTTCGATCAAGACACTTGCAGCTTGCCAATAAAGGAAGATGAAAGTTTAGAACTGCATACTTTTTCAGTGACAAATTTTGAAACAAAGCAAAAAAATTGGCAAATTTACGTCATATTTTAACCATTGACAAAATTTAGAGAATGTCAGCGCGAATTGAATTAAGTGTCTTATTATAATCCCTGAAGTTTGGACATTCCATAAATATTAATTTCATTTCGATCGGACGACTGATACTCCCCCCTAGCGGGACAAGAGACAGGTCAGCAAGCGTAATTTTCCATGCTAATTTTTTAATTTTCCGGAAAATTTCCAGCAAAATATTTTTAAAAATATATTTTTTAATATTTCCTTCCGGCATACGACCACATATGAGTAAAATTTTACCAAAACAAAAACAATAGAAAAACTGTACGGATCCACCTTAAGCATCCCATGAACAACAGTTTGATTGTTATTTTCTTCAGTCTTCCACTCAAGAAGCCACACATGGACACACAATTTTAAAATAATTTGACTTATTTTCCAGATAATATGTTATATACTAAACGACAATTCGGCTGTTTATATACATGTTATTGTTACCAATCAAATTTCTTCATAATCGACAATTTTATAGCGCTTCTAGCTTATCTGCAGCTTTTAATTTCCTAACCAATTCAACTCTAAGTGAATCAATCAGCATAATATGCATGCATTCAGCATAATATTGATTGGGGAACTAGGAGGATGATTGGAAAGTGCGAGGTCAATTGGGAAGAATTGTCATGAGTAGAGTATAGTATAAGTTGGACATGAAATGGAAAGGAACGAGAAAGATGTGGTATTTTAGGAAAGGGTGTCGAGGAATTGGATAACTTAAGAGTAAGTGGAGAGATGATGGAACGTATGACGAAATTTAAGGAAGGGATGAGAAAGGGATGGAAGGTTAGGGACTCATGATAAACTGATATTCATATGGACGAATCTGTTTAAATTATAATTAAATAATAATAATAATAATTCACATACAACAATTATCTGAAACGTGATGGAGGAACAAACCTCGACAGCCAGTTCTGCCAGGCTGAGATTGGCCAACGTGTTGTCGTTGGCAAACTGCTCGAAGTTCTTCAGGTTGTTGTACGAGATGTTGGTCACCTCGTTCAGGAAACGCATGTAGTAGTCGGCTTTCGGGGTGTCCACTTCCCCCCATTTGCTGGAACATACAGCTGGAGGGTTTAGTTCAAACTTTTAAGTGGTTTAATTACACTTCATTTTTTTTAACACTCTATTGCTTGGTATGCTCTAAAGAGTAAGTAAGCAAATACAAGTGAACGAGGCTGTAATGGAATTGGGGACCTATTAGGCAAGCTTTTCTCTTTGGTATTTTAAGTATTTGACTAAAATTGAGTTCCAAAAACTATGCGCTTCTTCATTTACTATTTATTATATCATGGCCTGATATTTCTGGAATTCAATATCGATAGAAAAATGTTCATGATCTAGGAGCTAAGGATTACAATTTGGTCATGGCTGGGTGTGGATTAATTTGTTGAGACTTGAGACCGTTGCTCTTCCATTTTTATAAAAATTGAGTGTATTTGTAGGAACTGGGGATTTATTGCTAACGTCGGATACCTAGTTGGATTTTGATCAATAATTCATTGCTCCATATACTTGAATTTTAGAGATTTATATGTATACCTTTACCTACTCCATTAATTGCAAATATATGTTATTGTAGAATGAAGTGTGTGATTCAGTTTTTGTCAATCACAGATCAGCAACGTCCGCGCCGCATGCAATGATGCATGCGGCATGCAATAATTGCATATTAGATCAGAACCAATATGCAGTATAGTTGCCCGCTCTATTTCGTTGCATAACATAAATAAAATATGGAAGATTTTTCGCTTGGCCATATGCTATTCCCGCTTCATTTTTACGCCAGTTTTCTTGGAAATATTTGGATTTCAATTTTGTATCAAATATGATGATTAATTTTTATTTTTATAAAACTCCTTTATTTTAAATAAGAATTGAATGGGTTGATTCCAAACTATAAAATTTACAATTCTCCGTTTTTCTCTGATTTCAGTTTACCTACCTACATGGGAACTTCAAAAAATCATACTTGACTGCTGGCGGTTGGAATTGAAAAACCATACCTACAGGTCAGTTGGGAAAGTAGGAAAGTATCAACCTTTTTCTGTCTTTCTGTTCTCTACTTTTCCATATACAAATTTTCTGTTCTTTTACTTGCCTGAAGTTAATGGTTACGTAAATATAATACTATAAAAATCAAAGAACGAAATTAAAGAACGGTGGAGATACACACTCTAAGATGAACTTGGCGGCCGCGCTCCTGTTGAGTCGTTCAAGGTAGCAGATGGTGGCTGCCGGGAACGAGACCTCCCAACTGCGGTAGTCCTTCTCCATCGAGACAACGGTGGGGTTCTCTTGGTAGCGATCCCAGCTGCTGCCGCAGAGCAGCACACAGCAGACCACCGACGCCAGGATCACAACCATCCACAGCAGTCTGCAACCATCGAATTACTAGTTAGCTTCTTAGCTAGCTTATAACCTTTTTCTATGCTGCGTCATCGTTGATATAGGCTATAAGAGAAAATGAAGTGACGTCCTTGAAAAGTATTGGTTTAAAGAAGTGAAAGGGGAACTTTTGTACACAATCTAGGACTGGCGATATGCAAAGTAACCTTTGGCTATTTGGTTCGTTAAGTTTTGATGTTTTTGCTGCACGTGGATATATCTTAGGTGGTCTTTGTTCATAAAACTCGATAGTACGTTTTTGAAGCAAATGGTTCCTTTTAGTAATTTTACCATACAGTCGAGTTGTATTTTCCGCATGGGATTGATATTTATGTTGGCGGTGGTGAAGGGGAATGGGATTGAGTTTGTTTTACCCGTTTTACCGCATGGGAAGTATTCCGGAATTGCCAGAAAGCTCGGTGGACATTTGGACAAACGTTTCGTGAACCAATTCTTAGAGACAGGTCATAAACAAACTTAGGTGTTTCAAACACTGAACGAAAAGCGTACGTAAGCATCTCCAATCATAACAACACATTAGAAATCTGCATAACAAGCGTCGGTACTGCGGGTTGCGTCCAGGGGCAAAATAGTAATCACTTGGAAAGCGTACGCATTTCGGACAGAAGTGCGTGACCAGGGCGTACGCATGTCGGACAGAAGTGCGTGACCAGGGCGTACGCATATCGGACAGAAGTGCGTGACCAGGGCGTACGCATGTCGGACAGAAGTGCGTGACCAGGGCGTACGCATGTCGGACAGAAGTGCGTGACCAGGGCGTACGCATGTGGGACAGAAGTGCGTGACCAGGGCGTACGCATGTAGGACAGAAGTGCGTGACCAGGGCGTACGCATGTAGGACAGAAGTGCATGACCAGGGCGTACGCATGTGGGACAGAAGTGCGTTACCAGGGCGTACGCATGTGGGACAGAAGTGCGTGACCAGGGCGTACTCACAGCTCGAGCGGGTGCCGAGTGGTGGCCATCAGGTGACGCAGCCCGTGTATCGACGTCTGCTCGAGGAACTCGACGACGTAGTCCTGGACGCTTCGCAGCCACTTGCTGCGCGTAGCACGCTTCACGCGCAACGCCATTGTCGGGGCCATAGGACGGATATACCTACGCTAAGGTTTAGCGTAAGCATAAGCAAAAGCACTATCATAAGCAGAAGAACGAACACAAGCAGAAAAACGAGCACAAGCACAAGCACTAGTACTAGCACAAGCACTAGCACAAGCACAAGCACAAGCACTAGCGAATGCAGTAGAACACAGCACATAAGCGATCACAAGCTTTTAATAGAAAAGAGACAGCAGACATTTTCCCATGATAAACTCTGCTGCAGTGAATTTTTCCTTTTTTCGCTTGGTGCTTTGAAACTTTTCCCCCATCCCAAGTTTCAGGATACACTTTTTTTTCATTCTTAATGTGTCCTCACAGTTTTGATATGATGTGTGTATGATTCTACTCTGTCGATACGTTGAGATTCAATTTACAGTCGAGTGCCATGGTAAAATCTCTACACATTTGGACAAACCCGGCAAAACACTCCTAAAATCCAAGTGTTTATATTTCGTGCACCGCACCGCAATGAAATCATTTTAAGTGATGTTATTGTTTACAGCCAATGATTTTTATTATTGCACCTTGCACAGCAATGATCAAAATCTTAATAAATCGTGGTTTTTTTTCTTGGACCGGATTTCACTCTGAAGCAATAATACCCACTCAACTTACTCGACACTCGCTAAAATCCGCAGACGAAATCGATTGCACCTTGCATTTTTACTCTTTTAGTTTGCAGGAAAAATTTCGCTTAAAAAAGCTTTAAACCTTAAACTATCCGCTTTTGGAGTGGATCTGATACTTACTTCACCTGTCTTGTCACCCTTTCGATCCAGTGGAGATTGAATTGTGCTACGCGTCGCGACGCCGACGCCGACGCCGACGCGTGCGGTGCGATTATATAGCGTCGATCTTATCGGACCAAGCTTCATCCTGATTGCGATCTTTGCCCCGTGCAGTGTGTGTTTGTGATTGCACCGTTTTGCGTGCGAAAATGTGCATTATGTTTTGTTGGTTATTGTCAATTCGTAATGTCACTGCTGTAATCACTCATGTGCTAAGTGATTTGTGTGTGACGGTCAATGCTGGGTTTGTAGATGGAAAAACGAGGTTATATGATAATCGGATAGTACTCCATTAGTCACTTGCGAACCCGATGCCAGCACGTTCTGATGATCATTTTAAAATGCTGAGTGCATTTCGCAAGTATTGTGAAGATAGAGATAAACTTTAAATATTATATGCAAACATTTCTATAATAATTAATGAATAATAAGTGTTAGTGATGGTTTTTCATGTGATTACGTTTTTTTCTTTTTAAGAAATAAGTAGGTTACACAAAATGTACCCGTACGTCTTGTCAAATTAACTTCTCAAATTCGAATCGACGCGATCTTAGGACAAATTTAGTTTCCTTTCAATAGATTCACATCGGTTTTAGAGCTTATAAATTATTTCCTTTCCACACATTATTTAATATCTCGATCAGCAGCAAAGCTATAAATTTTCAATCCTCCAAATTTGATACAAACCCCAGACAAAACAGGCTTTATTCGTACCCCCTCTCATGCAGCTATCATAGAGCCGACCATTGTATATATCGACGAAATTCACCCAGAATTATTAACAATACCCTGCACAAATTCTCGTGGCGTCCACCCTCGCGAAAAGATTCAAATAACCCCGACTTCAAAACCACATTATAATACCCTTGGCAATTTACGTCAATTGTCACACTCATATTTGAAAGCAATTATTTCAAATCTCGCCCACTTTATTAAAATCCACGGCTTCTCCATTATCTTACCACTTGGCAATTTCAATTATAGCACATGTCTCCATGGTGTCAAGCATTTTGTGACGAGTGAACAATGCTTGCATGGGGCCGGCTGCAAATTCTAATGCTCTTCGGGTGTTGTCATGCCAGGAGCGACCCCCGAGACCTAGGGAACAGGCGACAGTAATGCATCCCTCACGCGATTGCACTCTTGGCCGCATGTCACTTTGTCGGCTGCCATGGTCAACATCACGGTGGTTGATCGGAGAGCGTGCACTGTCGCGTGTTTTACGCTCACCCCTTTCGAGTCAAACGCTACCCCCAAGCGGCTGTGCTCGAGGATTTTGTTGTTGAAAATTTATTCTATTTGGGGTTGCATTTGCTGTATTACTTCAATTAATGTGCAATATAGCCAGATTTGCTTTCAGAAATCTCCAAAAGGTTAAAACAAGCGTATTTGGACCGTAATTTGAAGGGGTGCAGATGCAAACGCATTTTGATCAAAATAAAATAATATTCTTACTAAAGGTAATATCGAGAATATAATATAATACCAATAGGTATTTTTTTTTCAATTTAAACTGATTAGCTACAGAAGAAGGTAATATAGGTAGGTACAATTTTCTCTCTCAGAATTTGGTTTTTTGCAGTGCCATATACATGCTCAGTTTTTTACGATTTTTGTCCATCCATACCCATAATCACATTACGAACATCAATTGATTTGCTTTCAACACTTATTTAGGCCATATTACTTGACTGGCTGGAATTGGATAGCTCTGCAGGGTATGGAAATCCCCACATCCCTACATTTCGTTATACAGCGCATGGCATAACATTCGTACCGCTGAGTGAACTCGGGGAGTTTTGAAAAGTACACACTTGATATGTGCCGAAATTGTTATTGATGCTGCGATGTATAATGTATGGGATTTTGGAAATCTATCCGTGTAATGGTGCATGAAAATCGTTTTCTGCAAATAAAAAAGTCGGCACCGCTTTTCCACGCTCGCTCATGCTAAAGCGGCAGAGAAATCAGTTCGCCGCATAACTCGATTAGAATTGTAAAGTATCGCATTTTCACAATTGAGACGCGCTTGACTAAGGGTAAAAAGTTGGGCGAAAAGTTTTTTTTTATAGATCCCATGGGCACCCCCACCCTTGCCAACCCAATTCACGGTGTGGAGAGTCGGATGTTTAACATGCATGATGTGCTTTTTACCGATTGCTAAATTCCGTCGATTTAGCTATGGTGCATGGTTGAAATCGTCAAAAGCCCATGTGGTGAAACCAAAAATCTGGACAAGAGTCGAGGATGACATTATGATCCATTTTTTAAATTCACATATGTCATTAACTTAGATTTGAAATTCTAATCAACTATCGGAATTTTTAGGTATTTCCATTAATCTTGAACCAGATCATTGCACCGGATTGGAATTCTTATAATTGATCCCATGTGTGGCTATTGCAGGTATAATATAGTATATAGGTTAGCTCAGTGCAGACAAGTGAATTTTAATCCGAAACTTCTCTAATCAATTTATCCCAAGAAGAATCGCAACCATTACTATAACGCATGATGGAATGAAGCAGACTTTTTTTTCCTTTCCCCGTTCGACGAATCCCAGGGAATCACACTCGGATGTGCACAAAGGGCGTAAAACGCTCGAAAAGAAGAGGGTTTCCAACCCGCGAAAGGGTGGCTCTCAGAGGGAAAAAAACACCCGTCACGCATGTCAATTCCCATAATACACGCATTATAATGCGTGTTATAAGAATACGCACAGTTTTCGCTTGAAATTAAATTTGTTTACATATATTTGAGCAAATGTAACTCAGCTTGACAGGCATGCTGAACAGTTCCTGATCTCCATTGTTATGTTAATATGTGTGCCTAATTTGTCTGCGATGGTTTTCAGTTTGCAGGGTGCGTTGGAAAGTGCGTTGCGGTGTGTGCATGCGTTTATATCGCATTAAAGAGTAACACATGATGCCCACTTCTGTTCATGCTTGGACGACGATTTGGCCGGATCGATTTTAAAATCTTTTGTTCAAATCCAACGGAGCGGCTGGGCCGCAGAGGGAACGGGGATTTTTGAGGGGCGAATTTTTGCTATTTTGAATGAAATTTGACCATGCAGTATTCCACAATTTAAAATTTCAAAAGCGCACAATAATTCTATCCTCCCTACCCCTCGGCATAAAAAGTGTCTCTTTAACATTTTATTTCACGCCGTCAATCAATATTACTTTTTTTAATAATTGGTCAAATAAATTATATAACTTCAACCAGGGTATATGTTACCCATAAGCATAAACTCTTTGACATGTTTAACCCCAATTCTCTGCAGTGACCTTGCGATGTCGTTAAATCTTCCAATAGCATGGATTTTGCTCACTAAAACAGTAGGTATTACATAATGCGAATCCTGCAAAGGGTTAGTCGCTTGAAACGTCAGGACAGGCCTTATAATTCGACAAAGTGATTTCTTTCTGAGTTCTGCAGCTGCAGCTGAATGCAGAGAAGACCATCTCGGCAAAAGGTGCTATAGATTAGGCTTGCAGGAACAATCTGAAATTTAGTATGGCAAACACGTGCCCCGGTGACATCAAACAACTTCTGTCAAATTATGACGAGGAATAAAGAAACTCTGTGTCAAATTCGGTATTTTACCGTTCTTTTTTCATATGCTCTGATTTTTCTTGTTGTTCTTTTTCATATGTCCAATAAGAAAATGCTATCAATGCAACTATGAATAAATTATTAACTATTTTTGTTCATTTTGCTAAAGTATAGTCCATTGTGATCGATATATGATTTAAACATAAATCATGGTATAAAACTTGTTTTATAAGTTTCACTGATATTATCAGCTTGATTTGTTCGCTCGGCACCCTCTCCCCAATTAATCTTTGCCTTTGTTCTGCGTTTTGTGTTTGCAGACTTTGGAAGGGCGTCGGGACGCTTCAATCGAGTCCAGCACGACGTCGACGTCGGTGTCTTGAGTGGGAAGGAGGGATACTTAACAACTAAAACAATAACCCTAGCAGTAAATTTGTCTGAAAGTATAGATACTATATAGGTATTTTTAAACGTCCAATGCAAAGTGTTTGCAGTTTTTTTCGATTTCTTTCACAGCAAATACTACCCTGCATTAATTTTAAACGTTATTCAAAAGGCGACAAATGACAATAGGTATCAACGATAAATTCCACTGTCTAAGAACTAGATTCAATTTAAAAACGTTCAAAGTCACTAGTTTAATGCACATTCATTATTCCGAATTAATATTATCGCCTTCAACTAGTATTTTAAAGTAATTAAATATTAAAATCAATCAATTCTCAGTATATAGCAAGAATATTCGCCATTGCTTTTTCCGTTATCGCCGGCACGAAAACCAATCAGCCAATGGGAGGCCGAGTTTTCTGCCGATCGATATGGTGGGGGTTGGTCGATTGCAACATGCGTCGTATGCATTGGGCCCTCCTTCATCGGCTGAGCGCCTGATACCGAGTTCCAATTTCTTGGTTTTAAATTACTTGATTTGGGGACGTCGCCACGACGTCGTCTCATCTTCAGACGGCGTCCTTTTTTACCACGATGACGTCCCCAGCAACAAAGAGGCTTCAACCACGTACACAACGGCGTCATCTCCCGCATAACGGCGTCCCTTCCACTACGGCGTCCTTACCGCATTGACGTCCATGACACAACGGCGTCGTCCTCTTCCTATACTACGACGGTCTCCCACAACAGCGTCCCTGCCAGAACGGCGTCCTTGTCACAAATGCGTCCCTGTCACAACGGCGTCCCTGCCACAACGGCGTCCCTGTCACAACGGCGACCCTGTCACAAATACGTCCCTGCCACAACGGCGTCCCTGCAACGAAGGCGTCCCTGCCACAACGGCGTCCCTGCCACAACGGCGACCCTGTCACAAATACGTCCCTGCCACAACGGCGTCCCTGCAACGAAGGCGTCCCTGCCACAACGGCGTCCCTGCCACAACGGCGACCCTGTCACAAATGCGTCCCTGCCACAACGGCGACCCTGTCACAAAGGCGTCCCTGCCACAACGGCGTCCCTGCCACAACGGCGTCCCTGCCACAACGGCGTCCCTACCACAACGGCGTCCCTGTCACAACGGCGTCCCTGCCACAACGACGTCCCTGCCACAACGGCGTCCCTGCCACAACGACGTCCCTGCCACAACGGCGTCCCTGCCACAACGGCGTCCCTGCCACAACGGCGTCCCTGCCACAACGGCGTCCCTGCCACAACGGCGTCCCTGTCACAACGGCGTCCCTGCCACAACGGCGTCCCTGCAACGAAGGCGTCCCTGCCACAACGGCGTCCCTGCCACAACGGCGACCCTGTCACAAATGCGTCCCTGCCACAACGGCGACCCTGTCACAAAGGCGTCCCTGCCACAACGGCGTCCCTGCCACAACGGCGTCCCTGCCACAACGGCGTCCCTGTCACAACGGCGTCCCTGCCACAACGGCGTCCCTGCCACAACGGCGTCCCTGCCACAACGGCGTCCCTGCCACAACGGCGTCCCTGCCACAACGGCGTCCGTGCCACAACGGCGTCCCTGTCACAACGGCGTCCCTGCCACAACGGCGTCCCTGCCACAACGGCGTCCCTGCCACAACGGCGTCCCTGTCACAACGGCGTCCCTGCCACAACGGCGTCCCTGCCACAACGGCGTCCGTGCCACAACGGCGTCCCTGCCACAACGGCGTCTCTGTCACAACGGCGTCCCTGCCACAACGGCGTCCCTGTCACAACGGCGTCCCTGTCACAACGGCGACCCTGTCACAAAGGCGTCCCTGCCACAACGGCGTCCGTGCCACAACGACCTCCCTGCTACAACGGCGTCCCTGCCACAACGGCGTCCGTGTCGCAACGGCGTCCCTGCCACAACGGCGTCCGTGTCGCAACGGCGTCCCTGCTACAACGGCATCCCTGTGACAACGGCGTCCCTGCCACAACGGCGTCTCTGTCACAACGGCGTCCCTGCCACAACGGCGTCTCTGTCACAACGGCGTCCCTGCCACAACGGCGTCCCTGCCACAACGGCGTCCGTGCCACAACGGCGTCCCTGCCACAACGGCGTCCGTGCCACAACGGCGTCCCTGCCACAACGGCGTCCCTGCCACAACGACCTCCCTGCTACAACGGCATCCCTGTGACAACGGTGTCCCTGCCACAACGGCGTCTCTGTCACAACGGCGTCCCTGCCACAACGGCGTCCGTGTCGCAACGGCGTCCCTGCCACAACGGCGTCCGTGTCGCAACGGCGTCCCTGTCACAACGGCATCCCTGTGACAACGGCGTCCCTGCCACAACGGCGTCTCTGTCACAACGGCGTCCCTGCCACAACGGCGTCCCTGCCACAACGGCGACCCTGTCACAAAGGCGTCCCTGCCACAACGGCGTCCCTGGCACAACGGCGTCCGTGCCACAACGGCGTCCCTGCCACAACGGCGTCTCTGTCACAACGGCGTCCCTGCCACAACGGCGTCCCTGCCACAACGGCGTCCCTGGCACAACGGCGTCCCTGCCACAACGGCGTACCCTGCCACAACGGCGTCCCTGCCACAACGGCGTCTGTGTCACAACGGCGTCCCTGTCACAACGGCATCCCTGTCACAACGGCGTCCCTGTCACAACGACGTCCCTGCCACAACGGCGTCCCTGCCACAACGGCGTCCCTGCCACAACGCCTGTCACAACGCCAGCAGGACGCCGTCGTGGAGACAGCATGGAGACAGCAGGACGCCGTCGTGGAGACAGCAAGGAGACAGCAGGACGCCATCGTGGAGGCTGGCAGGGAGACAGGAGGACGCCGTCGTGGAGGCTGGCAGGGAGACAGCAGGACGCCGTCGTGGAGACAGCAGGACGCCGTCGTGGAGACAGCAGGGAGACAGCAGGACGCCGTCGTGGAGACAGCAGGACGCGGTCGTGGAGGCTGGCAGGGAGACAGCAGGACGCCGTCGTGGAGACAGCAGGACGCCGTCGTGGAGACAGCAGGGAGACAGCAGGACGCCGTCGAACCCGCGGGCAGTCGATGTCGGCGTTGTCCCGTCTGGGCGGGACACGTGATGCAAAGAAATATTTTCCATTTTACTTCATTATTTATTTACTGCTTTTATGTTTTATTAATGGGCAATGTACAGAAAATAGAAATTAAATTGAAATATATCATGTTTTAATGTTACCGCCCAATCACTCTCCTTGACTCCGCCTCCAGCCATCCTGGCACTGATTGCTCAGCGGCTATCTCGCCATGTGCTCGAGCACGTGGTCGAGCACATGGTGGGCGGCCATCTTGCAACGTGCTGAGGACATGGTCGTGTCATAGCGTTGAAAAACGCATACCTCCTACGGGGTCCTGATCTACTGATAAAACGTGCACATGCAAAATTGCCAGAGCCGATCAAACAACGGACTTCTTTACCGACCCAAAGAAATCCGTCTGCCAAGTCGACCAAACAACGGACTTCTTTACCGACTTAAATCATCTGATACCCAGTCGAATTTCGGTCGGTAAAGAAGTCCGTTGTTTGACCGGCTTTGGCATTTTGGCATGTTCACGTTTTATCAGTAGATCAGGACCCCGTAGGAGGTATGCGTTTTTCAACGCTATGACACGACCATGTGCTCAGCACGTTGCAAGATGGCCGCCCACCATGTGCTCGAGCGCATGGCTATGCTACAAAACATCCTTACATTATCGACCTAGCATCATACTACTTTATCGACCAAAATTTCGCCTTGGAGACAATGTTGTCGCACCATCTATCATTTCGACGCCCCGACTTAGGGAATTATGTAAGGAATATTGGGTACAGAGATACAAATAAATCTTTTCCATCTCTTTTATTTTATAAATAGAACAAGTAATCTAACAATCAACGATCATGTGACGCCAGCTCCAGCCGACGTCTTCGTGCTGTCTCCGCGAGGCCTGGAGCAGAAGACGCCTCCACGGCGTCGGCGTCGGCGTCGGCGTCGGCGTCCACTGCGACGCTGTGCGCTCCACAGATCTCAGCATCGACGTCGGCGTCCGTCTGAAAGCAACGACAAGTGCTTGTGGCATGAGAACTATGTTTTGATATGGGGTCGGCGTTTCAACAACGAGCTGCGAGAAGGTAAGCACTTATATGCCAGGGACGCCGTTGTGGCAGGGACGCCGTTGTGGCAGGAACGCCGTTGTAGCAGGGACGCCGTTGTGACAGGGACGCCGTTGTGGCATGGACGCCGTTGTGACACGGACGCCGTTGTGGCAGGGACGCCGTTGTCACAGGGACGCCGTTGTGACAGGGACGCCGTTGTGACAGGGACGCCGTTGTGACAGGGACGCCGTTGTGACAGGGACGCCGTTGTGCCAGGGACGCCGTTGTGGCATGGATGCCGTTGTGGCTGGGACACCGTTGTGACAGAGACGCCGTTGTGGCAGGGACGCCGTTGTGGCAGGGACGCTGTTGTGGCAGGGACGCCGTTGTCACAGGGACGCCGTTGTGACAGGGACGCCGTTGTGACAGGGACGCCGTTGTGAGAGGGACGCCGTTGTGACAGGGACGCCGTTGTCACAGGGACGCCGTTGTGACAGGGACGCCGTTGTGGCAGGGACGCCGTTCTGACAGGGACGCCGTTGTGGCAGGGACGCCGTTGTGGCATGGACGCCGTTGTGGCTGGGACACCGTTGTGACAGGGACGCCGTTGTGACAGGGACGCCGTTGTGGCAGGGACGCCGTTGTGGCAGGGACGCCGTTGTGGCAGGGACGCCGTTGTGGCAGGGACGCCGTTGTGGCAGGGACGCTGTTGTGACAGGGACGCCTCGCCATTGGCTGATTGGTTTTCGTGACGGCGATAAGAGAAAAGCAATGGCGGCAACAGCTGGCTGCTGTGATAATTACAAGATTATGACGGAAATTAGTATTAAATTAAAGTAAAAATCGACAAAGACATGATTTGGAATGTGATTATATGTTGACTTTTGAACTTGGTGCAATTTAAATCGATTAAAAAAGCTTAGTTAGGCTTTAAAGCAGTTAAACCAAAGAATGAAAAGGTATTTAGAAAGATGTTTTGCATTGAAATAAATTCGGACAAGTGAAAGTAAAAAAAAGGTTTGGTGCTGGGTGCAACTCATGGTAACACAATGACACATGATCGTTTTTCCTAACTTTTAGTGCACGAAACTACTGACAGTTCTGTTTGCAAGGAGAAAAATAAATCCTGCTTCCTCGAGAGACATGATTTGTTAACAATCTTTACATGAATATGACAAAGAAAATAACAAGGCAACGGTAAGTTCTATTTGCCACAAAACAGGAAGAGTGGGACAAATTTTATATTGACTCGCCCAACATAAAGTGAATCTCGAATCAGTTTCGTCAAAATATGATTGGCGATTTAATTGGATCTGCACGAGGGATGATTAAAACAATTAAATTAAATCATTAAATCAATTTACTACATTCTAGATTCAAATTATTCTAGACGCAATGGATATCAACTATCAAGATGATTGAGCATGAGATTTAGGATGGCAGCCTTTAAGATTGTTCTTAAATAAGTATGGTACCTCTAAAAACAAGTAATTTTTTCGCTCTTATTTCAACTTCACAAAAATTCGACTCGATAGTTATGCCAGTTATACCTACTTGAAATCTTCTTGCTCCTTGCTGCCGCCAAATGGCATGCCATGACGCCAATGACGCCAATGACAGACTCATGACGATCCTGCAACAAAAAAAACACATAGAAATGATTACAACAGATGCAAGTACACAATATCTTGGTCTCAATTTACGCATTTATATCATTTGTCCATAATAATCCAATTGGACGCCAGCTGCTTGCTTGGGTCATACGTTATGTGCGACTAATGTATCGGATGTATATATACACTGCAGATAAATTATACGCGGGGGGTGCAGCGTACAATAATCATGAACTATGGGGTGGTTCGAGGCCCCTACGCCGGGCTCCAAAGTCTGCCTAATTATGTCCCCATGGGAACATATTTATTGCACACAATGTGGGAGAGTTTGACAATCAAGAATGTTAGCTTTTTTTTGTCTTAAAAACTAATCACTAGAATGATCAACACAATTTGACTCGGTTGGATGCACGGCAGGAGGGCTGGGTTAGCGGTTGACCCAAGAGCTAATTCGACGATTTGACACACATGTGTCACGATTAGAGATCGTGAGATCGCTCTGTGTCAATCCGAAATTACTTTTCAAGTCAATATTCAACAGAAAAGAAACATAAGTGTTTATACAGTTTCAGGATTAGGTGCGAAGAAAAGCGAAAAACCTTGCAGGAATGGACAGTTATAGAGTGATGAATGTACCTATAGAGTGAATTCTACAAGATGATCATCGATATCGACCGTTCATCATGTCAAGCTGTGAAGCAATGACACTCCAACTATACATTTTTAACAGACAATTTTAAGCTGTGCAGAAATCATGCTTCAACAGTCACCAAGTGATTCAGTCACCAAGTGATTCAATCTACGAGTGATTCCATCATCGAGTGATTCAATCACCGAGTGATTCAGTCACCGAGTGATTCAATCTACGAGTGATTCAATCGTCGAGTGATTCAATCACCAAGTGATTCGTGCATCATGTCACTCGGAAGCTGCAGCAGCAGCGAGGATGGCGGAGGCGTGATTAACCATGCGAGGTGGTGTTAATTACTTTGACACATCCGCGTCGGTCCATTTCACAGCGGGCCCGAATCACTTGCATCACATGTGCGAGTGTGTGTGTGAACGTCTTCAACCCCCCTCCCCCCACCCCTTATCTTCTGGGGAACACACGGCGGCGTGCCGACCAAGAAGACACCAGCTGCTTGCAGAACGCAGTGTCTTTAGACATGATAGGTATAATATATAAGTCACTGAATTGGGTGAGCGACGAATATCATCATGGGATTATCACAAAAATAAGCACTTATCACCGCAAAAGTAATTAAACATAACATCTATAAATGCATATAGTTGAGTCCGGCAGTTATGCCGTCGTAAACGGATATAAAACAATGAGATCTCAATATTTATTATTTCATGGAACAAAAAATATACTTGTAAAAGATAACTGGTGATAACTAATAACTGAAAATAATAAATATTATCATCTAACCACAGCAAGTTGTCAATATCGCGGTGTAAATATTTATTCGAGAGATCAATGCAAAAGAATCTGAGATCCGCCATGACGAGTAACTTGTGTTTGCGAGGATTTCGACTGACACCGATTCAGCACAGAGTCATGGCACCGAGATGTTTCAGCGAGATCGCGCACCCCCACCGCCCGCCGCCCCCGCCGCCCGCCACTGCCGCCCCTGCTCCAACAGCACACACAGACACGCACACTGCGCTACGACGCTGATCTTCGGAGGTGTCGGCGGCGACATAACTCAAGCCGGCGTCGCGGCGTCGAGCGGTCGGCGTCGCTTTGTGCTGCGGCAGCGGCGGCGGCGGCGAGGAGCTTGCAGGGTGAGCCCATTTCACGGCCCATCGGCAGTGCAAGCCGTGGCCGTTGGGGGCGCGAAGAGGGGGACGTCAACGACAGACGGGGTGCACGTGGAAGCCAGCTACCAGTCGGGGCAGCCAGGGCATGCCCAGGGCAGGGAGGGCAGGGAGGGCATGCCCAGGGCGGGGAGGGCAGACATGTTAAATGGGAGGCCAGGGTGGGAAGGGTAGCTGAAGGAAATTGGCAGGGCGACAGGACCGACAGTGAATATGCCAATGCCATGAACAATGAACAGGGAATAGAGCCAGGGAAGGCAGGGAAAACAGGAAGCAGGGCATGGCCATGAAGACACGGCAGGGCAAACAGGGCAGCTGTCATGGGATGATCACTTTACGGAGTGGTGAAGGGGTGTGGGGGCTGGTGATTGATAACTAATCAACGACAGAAACAAGGGACATGCTTAAGCAGGTTACTAATAATAACCATGTCTCCCGCATTCAGGCATGCTAACTTGATTTGGAAATTACCAATTATTAACATTTCCGTAGACTTTTCGATGGAATAAACATCATAAACAAATGGTTAACAATTGCATAAGTATATACAAACTCCCTTAAACACAGTAACATTTTGGGCAGCTCACGAACTGTTAATTTAACGAACTGATCAAATTCCGAAGGAAGAGGCGTCGTGACTCAAAAACAAAGACGTCGGCGAAACAAGGAGGGCGAATGATGAGATGCCGGGCATCGCGGAAGGCTGGAGCCCGTTAGGAGCTCGTGATCCCAACGATCGATCGCTAAACTCTCGAACCTCGGCGTCGGCGTCGGCGTCGGCGTCGGCGTCGGCGTCGGCGGGTAAATGGCGTGGCGTCGGGGCGCTCTCCGCACGGCGTCGCGACGCCTCATTACGCAAGACTTGGCGGAAGAGACGCCGCTAATCGCGACGCCGCGCTCCCTCTCTCCCCGTCTCCCTCCCTCCCTCCACCATCTTGCTCGCCGTGTCGTGTTGTTGTTGTTGTTGTTTGTTTCTCCTTGTTGTTGTCACGATGTCGGCCAGAAAAACAACTTGACATCGACGAGAGATTTTCAAACACAGATTCAGATTGCAATCACGAGCTCTCTGCATTAAGCAACAAGTTTGTTGATGAATTGATTTACAGAGATATAGATCATTCCATTTATTCAGAATATTAAAAGAGGGTGTTGAAATATACTACTTAGAATCAATAATCAGTTGACTTATCAAAATGTTTTTCAGAAAAATATTGAGGCCCTTGACATCGGATTGATTGAATCCCCAAAAACAATTCGAGTAATTTTCTTGTTGCTTTAGTAAATATCTATACATTGATGATATACGAAGATTTTATATGATATCGATAGCATGCTCTCATACCAGATTACTGGTATACTGTATAAAGCATTGATTCAATGTTACTGTCTTTTATTCTTCAGTAATTATTGAGTTACATGTTCAGCTGGTGGCCGCCATTGCGATTTCTCTTATCGTGAAATGTTCAGCAATCAGCCGACAAGAGACCTAAGAGAAGGGAATCAATGCCGCTAGCTGAATCGATAGAGAGAATCACGATGGTCCACTGATCGCCTGATACTTATAGTGCCAGTTCCCATGATCAGCAGCAAACAATCGGAACTATTCCTTCTTTCATTTACTAAGAACAAGAAGAAACCAATTGCATCTGTAGCATATATAGTTAATCAATGTGCCCATCATCACGAAAAGATGGTATTAAACAATAAGTATAAATACAATGAATATGGTGAATTAAATTTAACGAATGAATCAAATAACACCATGTACATAAGACTCACGCTCGACAACAAATGGTTGACGCTCAAAACTAAAGATGACAAAAAAGAGTCAACCATCTCCGTTTTCCCCTCATCAAACCTGCTGCATCTCGTCCATGCAAAGACCGAAATGAAGACATCGTGGCCATCCCTCAACAGCTGTAGGATCTGTCATCGCGGCGACAAATTGCTAATTTATAATTAGTGCAGACGCACATATCTCTTCTCAGCAACGACACAGCGGCGCGTACGAGATGCTGGTGAGACCGCGATTTTGTAAAGGCAATTGCTTGCGTGCCGAGCAGCCAAGACGGTAGATCGACCGCGACCGGCAGAAGCAAGGGATGCAAAACGGAGGCTGCTGCTGCGACGTCGCTCGTTTCGCCGCTATTAAAAGCTCAAACAAATTGGCCGCTAAGAAGCTATTAGCCGCGGCGGCGTTTTTTTCTTTCTGTTTCGGGTGTAATCATTTAAATTATGATGTCAAAGTGTTGCGGACGCGAAAATTGAGGACGTGCGGACCACCCATCGGAAAAAAGCTTTGCACTGCGCTTGGTGTTTGCGTGTTGTAACGCGATGCTAATAGAATTAGGATGAAATCTTAGCAAAGTGAGAAGATTATTTGTCAATGCCCACGCTGAGCACACAGCGACGAGGTCGATTTCGGTGGAAGTGTGAATATTATTCTGTGTTCGGACACGGACCATCGCTCGTGAAAAGTTTACGACAATCGCATTGAGCCAAAGACGGTCGATTTGCTTTAAAATAACACAGAATCTTCTTTTTAAAGATATTATAACGCAAACTGTAAAATTTTTCAACATCGGTGGAAGATAAAGTTACTTTAGTTGGAAAAAAACTGCAAGAACACTACAAAAGTGTCATAAAAACGTCATTAAAAAAGGCTTACATATAACAAACAGCAATGAAATTTTTACACAAACATGAAATCGTGAGGGTCAACATATATAGAAAGTTTCGTGTTGAAGTGCGTGATCTCTAGAATGTGTAGTTTACACCCACACCCTATATGAACCCTAATAAATTGGATTTAGTTTCGGCGAACTATTGCTTTATCATTGAACTGTCTTGAAACTCATGTAGAATCGCTCAAACGATTCGCTAACGGCACATCGAATTGTATAGGGTATCAATAAGAAAAAGCATAATCATGCAGTAAATCGGCACACCGTGCACCTTGGCAAATGACTGCACGCATGGCAGATATATGGCAGCAGGCATTGACACCCAGCAACACCAGCTCGCGGCTATTAGAAGAACAAGGCGTGTCAAGCTGCGGGTTAATCTGCTGCCAGTTTGTCAGCTGAGCGCTAACGACGGCCCGTCTGCGAGATATGCAGCCTGATTAACGTTCATTAGACACGGCTCAATTAACTCCCGATCAGAATAGATCGCCGTCGCTACCGGCGTCGCTACAGGCGTCGTGGCAGGCGTCGGTTTATAGAGAGGATTCGGTTGCTGCTTGCTATCCTTGCTGAATTCGGGCACCCCATGTTTTGGGTCCACAATCCACACTCCACGAGGTCCAACCCATGGGTCGGTGTGCCTTCGATATAGCGGCAATATGCACCCAAAGGGTGCGACACAGATGACATTTCACTTTTCTATCCATCTGAGGCTGGTTGCATATAATGCATAGGTAATAATAATAATGCACTATATAGGTTCGCCAGATAATGCACTGTCCCAACATGGATTAAATTGGGAGTTAGGCATAAACATTTCATATGGCAACAACAAATCAAATTTAGTAAATAAATATATGTGTGAGGTCGTTTAAAATATTACCAAAATATGTTCTTATATTATGCAGACTTGCTCCAATATATATCAGATGCACATCGCAAGAGTGATGTGGATGAGGTCGCTGAGCTTTTAACTGCTGCTGAACCAGAGGCAAAGAGAGGGGGGTGGCAACAAGCTGCATCTTCTTGAATCTTGGCTTTAATGAAGCTAACTATCGATGGGCCTACGATCACTAAGGGGAATTGCTTAAATATGACATTACAGCTCGCATTAGTAACATCAGTTATTTGGTTGTGTCAGCGGTTGCTGCCGGTGAAGAGGTGGGCACAATCTATGCCCCTCAAATCTTATACATAATATAAATATGCAAAGTCTTTACTGCAAAGTCTTAACATGCAAAGGCTTCACTAAAATATCTTGCAGTGATTTCGCTCGGCTCAATCACTACTTTAGTGGCGATGGCACGCGAGCATAGGTTCGATCTTGTCATGTGTGAACTTATGGAGTATAATAGGTAAACGATTTTTCTTTCTCGAACAAGGATTTTGGGAGAGTAAACTCGAAGGGAAGAGAGGGGTGATACTTTCTTGTATTGCTTCCGCGGTTTATCCTGAATAGAAGACCCCGCGACTCATTTGAAAGGGATTGCGACAAAAAGCATTCAATGTTTGAATGGAAATCTATAAGTAGAATTTGCCAGCATTATTGCCATTCCAGAAGTAAATTCAGTTGCTTTGACTAAACCGTGACGAGGTCCTTGGAGGCGGGAGACAGATTTAAGGCCTTTGGGAGTAACATTGTTAAACAATTTATCAACTACAACAACACTCGATTAAAATGTCATTCCTCCTGGCCTTACACGCTGCACGCGGAAACTGGAAACCACCCAAAACTCTAGGGTCACCCTCAAACCACACGACACCCCCGACAAGTCCACACACTAATTTTGACGCAGCGCACTCAATTTCAACCCCCCCCCCCCCCCTTCCTCCGCCCCCATCGACGCCGACGCGGTCATAAATGATTTCACCCAGCGTCCCGACGCCCAGCGTCCCGACCTCCCGACGAGGGACCGACCGTAATCTCCGCCTAAGTGCCGATTAATTGCACTTCGCCGCCGCGTCGCGACGCCGAGCGCGCAACAACGACGCAAGTCGCACGTCACCCACCGCTTGTCCAGGGCTACCTCTCGATCCCCCCCCCCCCCCCGTCCTCGATCGCACCCTGCACCCCTCCACCCTCGCGGCGATCGCGCACGTGTGATCACGTGGCGCGATTGGTCGCCGCCGTCGGCCAATCGCAGCGCGTGCACGGAAGGATCGTCCTCTCGGCGGCGACATGCGGCGGCGGAGGCGACGACGGCGACGGCGACGCAACAATGCGAGGATTAGTGTGTTGTCGTGGCCCGCGGTGTCGACACGTGTTATGCGTGCCGGGGAAGAAACGCGACACGTGCGAGTTTAGGGGTGAAACTGTGAGCGGTGCCGTCGAATTTTTACAAAGTTGTCGGCGAGATCCTAACAGAGAAGACGCCCGATTTTTATGTTTAATTTGTTGTGACTTCCGCTCAGTGACATTATCAGAAGAAATTGTTAAGTTCCTGTTATAAAATGAAGAAGCACGCCTTCCTCGTGACGACCTAGACATCGTCTCCTGGACACACGTCTGCACGGTATGAAATAATCTGAAAATAAGTGAACGAACGGAAGACTGTAAGCCGCAATGCACGGTCCACCCTGCAGTGTCCTCCCCGTGTCACCGTAAACCCAGCGAGCCCGCGATGGAAACCAGCCTCCAAACAGACACGTCGGCGCTGCAGGTCCAAAGACAGCGCCAACTGCGTCCCTTCTCCATCGAGTCGCTCATCAGCCGGCCGAGCTGCTCGCCCGACGCCCCCAGCGACCCTGGCGTCGGCGTCGGCGTCGGCGTCGGCGTCGGCGTCGGCTTCCGGTCGAACCTGGCCGCGTCGGGGCTTTTCGGCTACCACGGGCTGCCGCTGCCGCTGCTCTACAACTCGTGGCTGCCGACGCTGCAGCTGCAGCACGATCTGCACCAGCGCGTGCAGCAAGGGCGCGCCAATCTGCAGCCACCGGCCAGCCCCGACTCGGAGCGCTCGATGTCCCCGGCGTTGGCGCACGACTTGTCCGGCAAGCACACGGGTGAGTCGCCGGTGTTGATGTCGTTGCACGGGACGCAGGCCGGGTTGCATCACTTTCCCGCCGGTTGCAAGGGTTGCATCAGCGTCGCTTATGTTACCTGAACATCCCTCCGACTTGTCTGGCAAGCACACAACCCCGTCAGCGCGCATGGTAAACACCGGTGAAATGCCAATCCAAGCAAAGGATGCGGGGGTTGTACGAGTTACGAGCTCTGAATATGATGGACTGGTGTTCCAACGGATGCGACAAATTGTAACCCGTGGAATAGACTCGGTGTCTGCACGACGAACGGGCTGCCGACGCGGCGGACTGGCGATGCACACGACGGATTGCAATCCGTGGCAAAGAATCAATGTCTGCACGACGAACGGGCTGCCGACGCTGCGGATCCAATGCGTGGATGGGCAACTCGACAGGGCAAGAACGTCTCGGACGGCCATTCATTTGGCACTTGGTGCCATTTTCGATTGACAACTTTATTTTTCAATGAAATGATATAGCGCTGCAGCCTGCAACGTGTCGTGTATGGATTGTCTTGTTTGTTCTGTCGATATATTATGCTGGCTTGTTTGGAACAAGAAAATCAAAGAAGCCGTAGCCGCAAAAATCCACAAACCAAAAATCAGGTTATCACACAAGGGTGTTTCTTGTCATCAGCAATCAGCATGCATGGTGTCAGGTCACCCACCTAAAAAAATAATACTCACAGGGTTGTTGGTGAACTCTCGGAACGTTCGACGCTTTCTGCGGAACAAAAAATAACAAAAAATGTTAAATATTTGATTCCATTATGAAAAAATGACGACAGAGTATAATTTTAATGCCTAAATTGATATAAAATCATCACAAGATATGCAGTCAATTTGGTTGAATGTGGTCCGATCAATAAAGGATGCGGAAGCACCCGCTTTCTAATATTTCTCCCAAAGTTTCGCAAATCGATTGGCCCCTTCCACACGAGAGTCGATATGGCACACGATATTTTTCTCTCGTGGTCAAATGTGCCAATATTATGTGACAAAAAACAAAAAGTTCTACCTCTATACAGGATTATTTAAGCAATTAACTGATCATGACTTTTTATATATTTCAAATAATTTCACTACACATTACACTGGTGTTATTTTTTATCACAATCACCAAACTTGCTTTGTTTTGATTTGTTTGATTTTGATTTTGATTTTGATTTTGCTTTGATTTGCGCTATATTTACTGGTGCAATCTTTTTCTTGATCTGCCGTGAATTTGGTGAGAAGAAATAGGTACACGAAAAATTCTCCAAAGGAAAGGAGTTAGAATGTTTGAAACAGTTGAACGACAGATTATATCATGGGACGGGAGTGGGACACCAACTTATTTGTCGTTTTTGCTAATTTCTGTTTCTGATCCTCTCCCTTACATATTAATTTTGGCAGCCAATTTGTAATCGCGCTACCGTGTTTTATTACTGCAGTTAACCTTTTCTTTTTATCATGTCTATTGAAAAAAAAGGACGGAAAAAGAAACTAATCGAAATAAATAAACCAATTAAATGTTGTTCCTGAAAAATGCTAAAAATCTAAAAAGCCAAAGAAATTACGGTGAAATACACCGTCAAAAGTAAAAAAAAACAGAAAAAAAGCGGTGACTGCCGCTTGCACCCAAACCCACCGGCCGTCCCGTCGCCAATTTCAACCCCCGACCCCCATGCTGCACCCTGGCATCCCAGATGTTTCCACCCGAACAAACGCACCCCTATTTGCATCCGGCTAGCATACACCCTGCCCGCCCCGCCCCCTACGCTCAAAGCCGCCACGGAAAAAGTGGGCGTGAGCGAAACCAACCCTTTCTGGCCTCCCCTAAACGGTCATCGAGCCGACATTTGGGCGCCCGAATCCAATTAGGGAAGGGTTCGCGCGGGCATGGAGTAGAGTACGTATCACGCGCGAAGCATACAACACAAATCCCTGAGGGTGATTAATTTATCGCCTGGATAAACGGTGGCCCTCTTCTGCATGTGCTCGTCTGTAATGTAATCACTGCGATTCGCTAGCAGACTCATGATTGGAAAAGCGGGCGTCAGGAGTAGATTAAGGGTAGTTAGTGACAATAACATCGTCAATTACACTGCGTTCACTCGTTATGTGCGAAGTAGCACCCCATTGTAGCAACATGGACATCCACACCATTGATTACACATGAGCCGTGAGCATTGTGGGGTGGACGGGAACTCGTTTGCCAGTTATTTTCGTTCAATTAAATTACTGGTTTAATGCAGCATCTTTCGAAAGGAGCATTCGGCGTTTGTGATTCGCACGCTGTTGGCGCGGATGCTGCTTCATCTGGATTTATGTTGCACACTTTTCCCGTTTATTTGATTGTGTGTTGTGAATTGAATGGTGATCGTCGCGGATATGAATGAGGTTTATGGTAATCAGAAAGAAAAAAAACGTGATTGCGGAAGGGAGAATTTATTGAGCGGCGCGTAGATGCGATTTGAAAAACCGTTCGGACTTCTGAGTTTTGCAAACCACTGTAATTTTGTATAGCATGCTACCGAGACGGCTACTGCAATGATACGTCGCAATTCGCAACCGCAACAGCGCTATCAAATCCAAATCAAATTGAGCGCACTCGCCACGATGGCAAACTAATGGTTATTGCTGATTCCTTTTCGCCAATATCGCCAATAACACGTACTTACCGAAATCGCATTAGATTATAGGTATATAGGCAACAAAACCTTGACCAAGATTTTTTTATCGATTCTATTAAAATTAGATTTTCATTCAACGCAATTGAACGCGATCGAGCGAACGTTGCTATGGCGCTGTGCCGTATCACGACTGACCACGAAGCGAGCAGGGCATCCTCCAGCGTGTCTGGTCCATCCGATGGTAAACTCTGTCGAGTGATTGCCCACCGCGCGTGGGACCGACTTGATCGATTCCAAGATTCGATCTTGCGGTATAGCGCACGAGATCGCCTCCGGTTTTGCGGCTCGCAATCGATCTTGGACGTATACGCGACATACACAAGCATCTCGAATGAAAGTGATTTTTTAATTCAATTCTTGCTTGAGCGTATGGAATCCCTTCGCGGTTCAATTGCGTTCAATATAGAATTTACTTGTATATGGTGTGGTGTTTGATGACAGAAGCGTTCAACATTTTAAAAATCACAGTTACAAATTGGCATATATCCTAAATGATCGGGAATCGTCAATTAGTTTAATGGGTACTTAATTTTTATACTACATGAATGTAAGAGACAATCATTGCTGAGTTCGCATTTAACCAATAATATATCGGCTTAAAACAGGACGATATTTTAGTTTTCTAAATCTCTTTTATAATATGACCTCACCACATTGGAAATCAGTGTAAACTTAACGACCGATCAAATGATCGCAAAGGGCAAAGGAAATAAATCCTCAAAACGTTCAAGCCAGGCCTCTCACCCCACCCCTGGAGCAAACCAAAATACGAACAACGTACGTCGCCCTACGCGATAACTGCACCACACCACTCAATGCATAAACTGTCCCCAATGAATTCCAATGAAATAACACTAAAGCCAACCCCCGAAACAAAACGCGAAATAAGAATACAGTGGACGCGTCGGGAATTGGCGGACGATCGTAGCACGTTTCATTGGGAATTCCCAAGGCGCCCTCCCCCCCCCCCCCATTTCTTTATCCCAGACAGAGAAAGTGCACAACACGACAAAGGCGTTGTTTGGACGAGCGAAGCTGTCCCCGGCGCTGGGGGCTGTTTTGACTCGAGCCCAGTGGCGTGGCATAGCGGACCGCCGGGTCAAAGAGTCCCCCCCCCCCCCAGAGGATGACAGTCGATTCTTTCGCTTCGTGAATCCCTTTGAATTCGATTCCAAGCAAGCATTCGATGAAAACAAATCGAATGAAAGCGAGGGTATAATCAAATGCTGCTTGATGCAATTATGCAATTATGCAATTATGCAATTATGCCAGCGTAATTTCATTGTTAAGAATAACTTACACGTAATTAAATTTTTACTGTAAATTTTTTTAATGGTTTTGGCACTAGCGGGCCACTTGCAGAAATACAGCTATATAATCGACTTAATCGAATAATTCGATAGTTCAATAATCGAAGGCGACATGAACAACAACATGAACAAAGGAAAGCTGCTGAAATTCCATAATTCCAAAAATGAATGACACACATTTAACAAAACCCATGCGGTGCTTCAATTAAGAAACAAGTTTAAAGAGAATCAATCCCCAATGCAATGACAACGGCATGTGGATTAGATATAAAAATATTACCAAGATAACAAACTATCTAATCGTTTATTTCCGTGGAGTGCGTCCGCTGAAGCAATATTTTCGCTAAGAACTAACTCTCATCCCAACCTGTCGTCGTAAACGACGTGTGAAACTGAGTGTAAAACGGTGCGCACGATGTCTCAGGTGCCGCCGCGCGGGTGGCCCAGCGTCCTCAGATCTCTCTACACAGCATCTCAACCGCCACTGCGTCCGTCGTGGACCGTGGCAAGCTGTGTCATTTGCCGCGACCGCGTTTCATGATTTCGTCGCTCCAGCATCCGAGCATTTCCCAACGCTCGAAGCGCGCAAGAATCTTGCTGACCCCGCCAAAGAAAACAATCTGATTTTATTTAGATTCTTCTCGGATTAAACGCGTTCGTAGGATGTGCTTTCGATGAAGTGGTGGCGGCTGGGACGGTAATAGCTGACAGATATAGGAGTAGGAATAGGAATAGGATCAAATCGTCGGGAATTTAGTCGGATTGAATTCTGGCTGCCAAAGAGCAGAGCATTTGTAGTATTTAGGGGGGGATTATTTGATTTGTGGAACACGAGGGTGTCATACAAGAACTTTAACCGATGATCTTTTTTCATGATATAACGCTGAATTTTTAAAACCCCAATATGCAAGACGTTTTATTTTCACCATGAACTCACTTTGAATTCGCAAGGAATCCTTAGACAAATTGAACATAAATAACCAAAGCTATACTTGCATCTTTTACCATTTCAGTCAATCAGCAATGTGATCTGATAATTGATCCAAAGGGGGTTATATTCATTTGGTCAAATCCTAGTTGTGCAACCCCAGAGAAATTCCCTATGCCGCATAATTATAAAATCACATGTAGAAAAATATAGGAATCTAAAAATGGTTCGTTCGCAAAGACACTGCTTTTCAAACAAGTAAAACTATACAGGATATCACAAGATCCCATCTGAAAAGCTAATTGCCAAACATTTATAAACCTGACCCTTGTAACCTGACCCCTGCTGATAGGCAAGTAATATTGGAAATCACTGATCCCTGAAACTCGAATATTATTTCTGTTGATATTGTATGGGCTGGAATCAACGTCAGTTGCCTGGCACAATGGAACATGGCTGTTAAAAACTGATATTCAGTCTCAGACTTACATGAATACCACTGGACTCAGCAGAAAATCCCTCGTAATTAATTTCCCATAAACATTAATCACTCAATATACCACTAGCCACTACAATATCAATAAATCAACAACTAAATCAACACGTATACCGATATGTCAATAACTTAAGGAGTCCAAAAATATAAAACCTGCTTCCCACAAAAATTGACCTTGCTGAAAACCTCTGGACTACCCTCGCCATTGCCTAAACAGTTGCCTCGCGGTGCCAGTGACAGCAAACCCAGAACCAATCAGACAAGTGGTCCAGAACGTTCCTCAAAAAGCAAACCCACGTTCCCCGGATCACTTGAGATGCGTGCACGCGTGGTCACGTGACATGCGTGCGGCCGGCCACGTTGCGTCGGCGTCTTTCGGCCGCCACCTAATAGTGCGTGAGACAATGCGTGAGCATGCTCGTAAAACAGACGTCTCACGGAGGAAACCGCTATTATACGCTGCGGCCGCAGATCTAACGAAAATGTCATCAATGAAATGAAGAGAGGACATCCGGAATTTATCACTCGATTATTGTCTCGAGTCGGGAAAACGTTGACGCCGCACGCAACGTGAGTGAATGTGCGTGGAAATGTGCGTACAACTATTTCGAGATGGCGTGAATCATCATCGTGCACGCATCCCTGTCTGCTTGCTCGCCGAGCGTAAAGGTGCGTGCGCGATGGATCGATACAGGATCGTCGGAATTCTCGTGGCTCTCAGCCATATCGCCGGGCGTTCGGAGTTAGTTTTAAATCACGTCTTGTACATCTTAATCGGTTAATTAGCGTGGTTTTGTATTCCTAATGAGGCGTCGATCGGGAGAATTGGATGTAGTGAATTTTAAAATTGAGTTATAAGTTGATAGAAATTTATGATGGCATATTTTGGTGAGGCCATCACAATGCAGATTGATTATTAATCGAGTGAGATAAGTAATCTTTTGTCCTCTGCGACCTGGATTGCTGGTTGGCACATTGCTCGTGGTGTCAGGGCGCCGTTGTGCCGACGGTTTTCCACGGGTTTTCAACAGCGAGCGCAGCTTTTCATTCCGCTTTTCATTCGTCTGTTCGCTTGTGACGTCTCGTGGTTCCTTCTATCCAACCTAGCCTTTTGTTTGGGATTATCGGGGAATCCTAATTGTCCTCCTTTCAAAATTTATTCTGAGATCGGGAATCTCATCCTTGTGCTTATCCTTTCAACCTGATAATTTATTTCAATTCAATTTGAGCTCGTTTCCCTTGACAAATCAGTATAATCGCGGGAAAAAGAATATTATATGGAGGTATAATTGCCGATTTGCGTATAAAAGAAGCAAAAAAATATTCTGACGTAATATTATAGATCATATTGCTGCAGAGACGATTTTGTACGCATTAAATCAAAACCAGATGACTTGGAGGATTACTAAATCCCTGATTGTTAATTATCAAATCACTAGCAAAAAACGATCGCCAAATAATCTTTAAAAGTGGGAAAAGTTTTTTTTTGTGTATTGGTATTGTAGACAGGCCATAACACAACTTATGCAAAAAAACATGTTTCATAGAGGTATCATAAAAATTATTATTAATTTCGTAAAGTAAATTTACTGTCTGATACCCAGCGGATGTACGACGCCGACGCCGACGCCGACGCCGACGCCGACGCTGACGCCTTCCACCCACGACAACAAGTCGCAGTGAGACATACTAAAACGCCTCCCGTCCCTGCAGGCACTGACAGCCGGGCCGAGTCCGACGCCGAACCGGGCAGTCCGTGCGACGGCGACGGCGACGCCTTCCACCCACGACAACAAGTCGCAGTGAGACATACTAAAACGCCTCCCGTCCCTGCAGGCACTGACAGCCGGGCCGAGTCCGACGCCGAACCGGGCAGTCCGTGCGACGGCGACGCCGACGCCGACGTCGGTGGCGACGGCTGCCCGGGAGGCGGCGGCGGGGGCGGCCACGGCAGCAAGACCCGAAGGCGTCGCACGGCGTTCACCAGCGAACAGTTGCTGGAGCTGGAGCGCGAGTTCCACGCGAAGAAGTATCTGAGTTTGACGGAGCGCTCGCAGATAGCGGCGTCGTTGAAACTTAGCGAAGTGCAGGTGAGACGTCGACCGTTCTTCTGTCTTCATGTTCTATCACTCTATCTCTTTGCCATGATTGAAGCAGCACTCCGTATTGCACGCACTTGGATTTGCAACTTGCAAGTAGAACTTAGTATCGCAATGAAAAGTAATTCAAACGGATAACACGGCTAGAAGATTATTGCTGTTTTTCCGTCTCAAGGAATGATTTCAATTTTCTGGGCAGTTCGATGCATCACAATCAGCGTTGATCAGCGTTGCATCATCTCTAGCGTTGTTGCTTTTATAAGAAGTCATAACTCGTTCGGTGGGACAAGAAGAGTAGCAAAATATCTATTTAAATTTCATCTTTATCTTAGAAAAAGGTGTGCCAGAGTTTATTTCATTTAGATTTTAAAAGAAAACTGGAATCCCTCCGAATTATGGGGCCAGCTTTATGGATGAGTTCGCTTCAAAGACACAGAGACTAAAGAATGCTGCATGTCGCACTTTTCCCATTTGTTGGCCACGTTGCGGTTTCGTCACGCATGGTGTTTGGCAGATTGTTTGCGAGTCCGAGATAGAAATGTGTCTGCCAAAACTGAAATGCACGAGGGGAACTTCGAAAAAAGAAATGTGTTATAAATCAGAAAAGTTTCGGCGATGTAAATCATAATTTTTCTGCCCGCGGTATACGGCAGGACGAGAATTCATTGCGAGACACTCTCCTGCCTGCCCATTCGGCGGGATGAGAGAAATCTTCGTTTTCTGCACTAAGAAAGATTTGTGGACTTTGTTTGACACACGAGCCCTTTGGTTTTTTATAAGTTATAACCACGGGCTATTTCTAATCGGTAGGCTCACGGTCATTGAATGTTTATAGCTGTAAATTACAATGAACTAGGTATATATATTACCCCTGCCAATGCCAGTCTAATTAATTTGATGAACACTGTTACACATTTAGCAATTAAAATGCGAAACCAATAATATGAGAGAATTTAACTCCGCAGCATGAATTGCATGAAGAGAATGAACTGGAATTACATAATGTGTTAAGCACACTGTGCAAACTTGGCAGTAAATTAGCCCCATATTTGGTCGACTGTTGCACAGGTCGCGACATCGTCATCTGCAGGAAATAAGGGTTTGTTTTGTTTCAATTTACATACTCGAATATTATTACGCAGCCAACATCGAGAGTTGTTCTCTGTTCACCAAATGGTCTTTTATTGCCACCACAGAGGTAGAACTTCATATTCATAATTGTTTTGATTCTATTCAATCCAAACAAAGTGTTTGCAAATTGCAAGTGGCTCTTTCGGCAAGAAGTTGGAAACATATTATTGCTATCCATAACAATTCAATGCTTTTGTGTGCTGTACCTATAAACTCGCAATTTCCTCATAGCGTTTTCACGGTTTTCCTTGCCACTGCATTACTGCATCATTGCATCATTGCATCATTGCATCAATGGGATTGCCACATATTTCTATTTCCCGCTAATGGCATTTGCGTGCATTAAATGGAGTCAGCAGTAAGGAGTGGACCACAAATCGATCAAAGCAAAGCAAAACCGGACACATTTGTTCCACAATTTTACACGTCAGATCCATAAATTTGAGCATGTCATGGTGCCCCACCACAACTCAACATTTGATATTGATTAACCAAGTAAAAGGCTCAAATCAGACAGTAGAAAGCTCTAAGCCGTCCAAGAAAGCTCAATTATCAGGATGAAAAGGCCTCTAATCAGATGTGTAGAAGACTCGCGATAAAAACAAACAATAAGGGAATTGTAGAGTCAGTAAAGTCCTCAGTAAAGTTTCATGTCTCGATTTTCCCACCCCCACAGGTGAAGATCTGGTTCCAAAACCGTCGCGCGAAGTGGAAACGCGTGAAAGCCGGCCTGACTTCGTCTTCCGGTGCCCGGGGCGCCAACGGTTCCTCCGGGGGTCACACGGGCGCCACCAAGATCGTCGTTCCGATCCCGGTGCACGTGAACCGGTTCGCGGTGCGCAGCCAACACCAGCAGCTGGAGAAGTGCGGCGCAGCGGGCCTGGCGCAGCTGCACGGGCTGCGCACGTTGGGCACGTCGGCCGCCTCAAATTTCACGAGCGTGCAGCGGAACAGCAGTTAGTGCGGTGGAACAGCAGTTAGTGCCGTGGAACAGCAGTTAGTGCAGCGGAACAGCAGTTAGTGCCGTGGGACAACAGTTTGTGCGGTGGAACAACATTTAGTGCGGTGGAACAACATTTAGTGCGGTGGGACAACAGTTAGTGCCGTGGAACAGCAGTTATAGTGCGTTTGCGATCGAGGGTGCGGAGCCGACTTGATGAAATTTTGTAGAAATCTTTTGTTGGATTTGTCTCAAAAGCGTTCTTTCACCACGGGGACAGTTGTGCACTGAAGGATTTATTAAACCAACGAGTATGGTGCTTCGCTAATTTCCAATCACCACGAACAATATGCATTGCCAGATGATTTTTCTGTTTCGTTGCAGTGATGTAATGCTGACAATTTTTGACTCAAAGTCTCGTCTTTCCTCATAAAACAGATAATCTTGATTCCGGACTCGAGAAGGAACGTTCCATGGCAACTCTATGCCAAGGAATACAACACGGGAATCAATCTAATCAAACTCGGGGTTAAATTTTGACTTGTTAACGGACTTGCTAAATAATATTTCGGTATTTGCGTTACTGTCTGTATAGAGAAGTGTAGATTGATTGATTATAATCGTCAAGTGAATCGGATAACTGTGTAAAGTGAGGCCGAATGATTAGTGTCAATTCTGTGTGAAGGATTCATGACGTATCATGTGATGAGTTGAAATGAAGTGGTACTTTGTAGCTTAATCCAGCGACATGCACGATTAACGAGTTTCGAATCAAACTGTATAAACGCGACCCTGCGAATCACACCCCGATGGAACTTCTTTTCAAGCGTCGAAAGCGATGATCGATTGCCGATGTCGGCGTCATACTGAAGCTGCAAGGACACGGACTTGCGGCAGGGATGCGATTCAGCGAGCTCCATAGTGAGACGTTCCTGAGGTGATCCGACCAGACTCCATCGCGGTGACCATCTCAAAGTATTATTCAAAAAACAGTATTTCGGCCTGCGAAATTGTGTAGTGCACGCGACGACGTTAGTTTCGTGGACATTTCCCATGCCAGGAAAACTCGGTTTTCTTTCGTTAATCGCGCCGATCGAACACAAAACTATGTGCAATATAAAAAATAAGTTATTATGTATAGAGTATTGAAAATATAAATGTTCAAAAAAAAATATTTTCTATTCAATGTGTCCAATGTATCAACATTTGCCAAACTATCCTCGCCAATCTCTTTCCAAGCATTAAACCAACAGAACTGAAACCACCCAGGAAAACATCCGGCCATTCCCGTAATTCCCGACCCGAAATCAGGACGAAATCGGCCTCCCCTGACCACAACTCACTGCAGTTAGTGTGTGGCTGGCAACTATACGTTAACCACCATACGGCGACAAAAGTGGCCGCCGCCGCCGCCGCCGTCCAAAACATGAGCGTCCCTAATGCCCCAACGATCCCTCGACACAAAAGGAGCAACGTTTGACTTCCAACTCCGCAGCGAGAGCAGCTAAAAGCGTCCGCTACATTATAGAAACTAACCCCGCACGTCCTATGGTGCTACTCCGCCCACATTTCAGGGGGCCCCATTCACTGATTATAACCACCCTTTTCGGGGGCAAGGGTCCATTCTTCGCGGGCATCTAAGTACAGTAGCGCTTATGACAAACAACCCTGTTAACAGAGGAGTGTGAGGGACGGTGCGTGGAGGACGATATGTGTGCATGTGTGTGGAATGGGGCGAGGGGTGCGGGGGGGACGGGGGGGGCGATTTGTCAGGGAGACGAGCGTTGGGTGCGGGGCTCGGTGGGTCTGATGGGTCGCGTTGCTCCGATGTGGGAACCGCCGACGACTCCTTGCGCGGTTTAGTCATGCTGCTTGACTCCTGAATGAGATCGTCGGTCGCGCCGTCCTCGCTAAAGGAACTGGATGGCGGTCGATTTCGAGTATTTGATTAGGATTTAGGATGCTGACAATTTGTCGCCAGTTATGGAGGACGTTTGTACAGTCTGAAGACTTGAGATGCTTATTTTTTGTGGTACATGGTAATCTTTTTCAATATCAAGAAGTAATCTCATTGCTTCAAATGTATCAATCGATGAGAATTAAATTATAACAGTTATTTGTCAGCTAATGAAATTAGCAACTCGTATGGTTGCCAGAAAAGTCTGAGATTAAAACTAATTTGATCAGTACAATTGAAATTCTACTTTATTTTTATAAATAGTTCAGGACAATAGTTCATGGATATCGAGTCATAAATGAAAAGTGATTACAGTTTCATATTTTCGCATTATCATTGAGGCATCTAAGGTCTTCAAACAGAGGAAATCAACCCAATCGTGAACAGACTCGTCTAAGATTGCCCCAAGCGTCTCGAGCACCCACAGAGTTCAAGGGTGGTAAGATGTCTCAAGGCGGCAGTCCACCCACCCCATCGGCCGGCCCTAGATTCTCCGAACGCGTCAGCTCCCCCGAGGACGCCCCGGTGTCTTCTGGAGCAGGATGAGCGGACGCTGCGACGGAAAGCCCACTAGCTGCAGAGAGCGGCCGACTGGTGATGCACAACCTGCTTACGTTGCTCATTAAAACCCTTCTTTTAAACCCTCTTATGCCTCACATAGGCACAGTTTTAGCAGCATCTCGGTGGATTTAAACATGGAGATAATATTCTACGTATGGTTGGTAATAAATGATAAAATCTTCTATGAAGTCATGCTCCTAGGGTGATATATTTACTAAAATCAGGCTATAGACATGTCATTCGATAAGGACACCATAGCTTGACAGCTAAGGCAGTCTGGCGTCCATGCGTGGCCCTCAAAGCACTGGCTATCAAACCAGCACAGCCTAACAGACAATCTTGCACAGAAACATGGCGTCCACACGTGTAATCGGCCACTCTTTGGCTACCACCACCCTCTCAGACAAGGATGTCCGTTGTCCCGGTGAGAAAGGCCGGGTCACCGACAGGGACATGGGTGTGTCCAGCGACTAATCGACGCCGGCCAAATGACCCCCCGAAGATCTCCCCGAAAGCCAGTGATTAGCGGCGCGCGAAGTGGCTCATTAGGCGCACATGTGCCGCTGCCCGGACAGCAAGGGCTTGTTCGATTAGCGGGGGGATGGGGTGGTTGGGGGGTGGGAGGCGGCGGCGGGACATCTGGACGTCCGGGAGAATCGGACAGCAGAAAATAGAGAGAGCGTGCGAAAACGTCAGGTCAACCGAGAGGTGGGCAGCGCACTGTGATACGAGCACATGGTATGGAATACTGGCTAAACAAGAGATACCATCATCATGAAAACTATTAATTCCAATACTAGTTTTTCCTTATATTATGGAAGCCCTACATGATAAAAAAAAATATATATATATATATATATATATATATATATATATATATTGAAAAGAGAAGTAGAGGCCAGGATACAGAAGGCTGAATTTTTTAATCAATCAACAAGGAAATTAATTTGGGATGTTGATTTTCCGGAGAAATGTAAGATTCTCATGTATAAAATGTATTTTATACCAATATTGACGTATGCAGCTGTGACGTGGCCAATGGGAAATGTTGAAGAAAGAAAAGTAGAAGCGGAAAGTATGAAATTTTTGAGGAGTATTAAAGGAGTAACAAAATTGGATAAGATAAGAAGCATGAAAATAAGAAAAGAATTGGGAGTAGAAAGGGTGGGATTTAAAATTGGAAGGGAAAGATTAAAATGGTTTGGGCATTTGAAGAGGACGGAGGGTAAAAGGATCCCAAGAAAAGAATTTGAAGAGGCAGAGAGTGGAAAAAGAAGAGTGGGAAGACCAAGAATAAAATGGATAAATTTAATAGAAGAAGATGTCGAGAGAAGAAAAGAGAAGTGGGATGAAACTAGGAGAGAGAAAAGGTGGGAAGATGTTAGAGGATGGAAGAAAATGTGTGAAAAAGAGGAAGAAGAAGAAGACGAAGAGGAAGAAGAAGAAGAAGAAGATTAATAAAGACTAGGGGCTCTGCCCCTGCGGCCTCCGGCCGCCAACCCCCCCCCCCGACGTGCTTTGGGGCTTCGCCCCAAAGCACCATCAGCTCGGGGCCCCGTTGCAGGGGGCTTCGCCCCCTGTCGGTTTTACTTGTTTCTTGTGTTTATTTGTTTTTCGGTAATTGGTATTTTACCCTTCTGCCACGCTTACCAAACACTTAGTGTTTACCTTCATATTCACTGCTCAAATTTGAACTTACTGATGGCTATATGTTTTCGTGACTCCCCCCTCACCTTTCGTGAGGTATACAGAGGACCAGCATCAATTGATCACCCTGGAATGTATAATTTTCATGTGTTGCCGCACATACTGCTTCTACGTATTCCTTTCCTGACCCCGCCCGAACTCCCAACCCAACCTTGTTGAATGTTTCCGTTTACCTTTCCTGCCTTTTGTGGGTATTTTTTTGTCACTCCGGTTGTTGGTCTTTGACCCTTCTGCCACGCTTACTTAACACTTTGTGTTTATCTACATATAGTCAATGCTCAAACGTGAACTTATTGGTACTGCTGATGAAGGCTAAATATTTTCGTAACTCGGGTACACAGACGTCCGCCATCAATCTGATGATCCAAGAAAAGAGGGTTTTCATGTGTTGCCACACACGCTGCTTGTGGGTATTCCTTTACCCACAAACCAACCCAACCTTGTTGTATGTTTCCGTTTACCTTTCCTGCCTTTCGTGCTTTTTTTTTTTGGCACTCCCCCTTTCTCCCCCCCCCCCCCCCACCACTAATCCTACCTTTCCTGACCCCCCCCCCCCCCCCCCCCAACTTCCCAACCTTCCTCTGCGTATGGCCCTCTTGCAGGGTGCTTCGCCCCCTGTAGGTTTTATTTGTTTCTTTTGTTGATTTGTTTTTCGGTTGTTGGTCTTTGACCCTTCTGCCACGCTTACCTAACACTTAGTTAATATAACTTATAACTTATAACTTATTGGTAATACTGTTGATGGCTATATATTGTCATTACTCTGGTACACAGGCGTCCACCATCAGTTGTTGATCCAAGAAAAGCGAGTGGTGTGGTGTCGCCGTAGCAAAACAAAACAAAATGCATATGCCCGGCAAGGAATTTTTTATTATTCTAATACCTCAATTTACACACATTTACAATTTTAATTGTAAAGAAAATGATTGTAATTGCATGAAAGACCTCCTTCATTTTCTCTGTCTCTGCTTGTGTTGTCCACCAATAGCCGGATGTTGGGCCTGGTTAATCTACATGGTTTTCCTTCAAGTGTTAGCGCGACGTTGTTGACATGCACATTCGTACGATGGTCTGTACGTTTTGCATTTTGCGCATTGCCAGGAGCCCCTCCCCGCTCCCGGCTGCATGACAGACCTCCTTAATTTTCTCTGTCCCTGCTTGTGTTGTCCACCAATAGCCGGATGTTGGGCCTGGTTGATCTACACGGTTTTCCTTAACGTGTTAGCGCGACGTTGTTGACATGCACATTCGTACGATGGTCTTTACGTTTTGCACTTTTTGCGCTTTGCCAGGAGCCCCTCCCCGCTCCCGGCTGCATGACAGACCTCCTTCATTTTCTCTGTCCCTGCTTGTGTTGGTCACCAAAAGCCTGTTGGTAAGCCCGGTTTACCAACACTGTCCCCCGATGCGCAACTCTTTGCATAGAAGGCATATCTTTGTTGTTGTTCGTTTTGTCACGTTCGGTTTTGCTGTCGGATTTGTAGTTTCTCGATTGTGTATTGTTCTGGTTCGAGCGCGTGTTCCGGGAGCACGTTCTTGCAGAACATATCACTCAGCATCCTCAGGTCTTTGTGCATTGCCAGACACGCTTTTCCGTCTGGACTCGCGTATCCTTGTTGGTTTCTCGCGTGGGAATCAAACAGCCAGTATGTCCCATCGACCGCTCTGCCTATGGCCACCGACACAGACACCGCTGTTAGGATTCCGCAGGCCGCACTCGCGAGAAACGTGCTTAGGCCGGTGTGTAGGTCGGGCCAGGCGTTGTGGCGAGCGATGTTTTGCGGCCAGATCAGGCCGGAAACAGCAGTGTCGGCGTTTTCTTGTTTGTTTATCCATGTGTTCACTCCCGCGACGGATATGTGGTCGTGTAGTTCCTGTACCGTGAGATATTGCTCGTCCCTTGGCAGATTTCGCGCACTGAGGGTGTACAGTGCATCGCCGGAATCGAGAATTCTGTCCAGTGTGTCTTTTTGCCATGTTGATGGACACTTGTTGTTTGCTAAGGCGATAGCGCAGGCAGCCATTGCCGTGCATTGCCTTCCTGCGTTGACAAACTTTCTGGCAGCATCCCCCTGGTGCCACGAACCACGCACGATTCTGATGTTCGATTCGTTCCAGTCGCTTGTGTCCATCTGTTCGTCGTCTTCGTTCAATGCTCCAGCATCTGCGACAGTTAGCTTGCTGAGTGTCCGCTCGATACCCTCGTCGTCAGCCTCTCGTGGGTCACTGAGACGACCACCTTGCGAGTTTGGGGCCGCTGTTGACTTTTGCGGGGCATGGCTTTCTAGCACCTCTTTGTACACGATGTTCTTTGTAAAAGTGGTGTTGCATGACTTGATCAGCTTGCCCTGCGCCTCGTTGCTGGTGACTGCTAGGAACACTGAGTCGAGGGACCGAGCTCTTGACAGCGCCACGTAGAGCTGGCCGTGTCCGAACACTGGTTTTTCGAGGTTCACTCCCACGCGTCTCAAAGACTGTCCCTGGGCCTTGTTAATCGTCATGGCGAATGCCAGACGAATCGGGAATTGGCGCCTGATCATCGTGATCGGCAGGCCTGCGTCTGAGGGCGTGAGGTTCACTCGGCAGAGAAAAGTCCTGTTTCCTGCGCATCGTCCTCCGATGATCCGACAGTCGATCACGTGCTCGTAGAGTGCAACCACGCTTAGCCGGGTGCCGTTGCACAGGCCGGCTCGTACGTTCACGTTCCTCATGAGCATCACGACTGCGTGCACTTTCAGGCGCAGCTTGTGCGGCGGCATCCCAGACGGCGTCAGCGAGTTCAGGTACTCGACTGGATAGTCGGTGGTCAGAGCGTCGCCATCCTCGCCTTCGCCGACGTCCACTGAGTCAGCGCTGCAGTATTCGTGCACGTCGCCTTCGAGTCGCTCGAGAACAGTGTCGTTGATGTTTAACGACTCCGTGTTCTTCGGGCAGAGGATTGCGTGATCCTGCATCGCGGCCATCTCGGCAGCACTGATGCTTTTGCCGAAGACGGCGTCCATGACGCAGTCGACGACGCACTGGTCGGGCAGGGCGATTGTGTCTTCTGGCAGGTGGTGGTCGTTCGTTAGTTCGCCGTTTCCGACGCGCAGCAGCCACTCCACGAACTCGTCCTCTCCTTCGTTGGCGCGCATGTTCGCGCGCAGTTCGAGCGTGCGGAACAGGGCCCAATGTGTGCTGCGTTTAATGCACTGTTCGACGATGGTCGTTCGGTTGCCGTTGCGGACGACCGGAAGGCACTGGCGAAAGTCACCTCCAATGACGATCACCTTTCCGCCAAACGGTCGGTCATCGTTTGTCACGTCACGCAACGTGCGCTCGATCGCGTTCAGGGCCAGCACAGGCGCCATGGGCCCTTCGTCCAAGATGACCACCTTGGCCGCCCGCAGCGCAGCACCCTCGGCGGAGTTGGGCTTCACGCCGGACGTGCTGTTCTCCACGATCGGGACAGGCAGTCTGAATCGAGAATGGCAGGTTCTCCCACCCTTCAACAGCGTTGCAGCAATGCCAGTCCACGCGACGGCCACGGCTCGTTCACCTCTGGCTCGCAGCGCGCTGATCAGGGTGTTGTAGATGAAGGTCTTTCCACTGCCTCCCGGCCCGTCAAGGTAGAAACACCTCTGCTCGGTCTTCGGGTCATCGATTGCTGCCATCACCGTTTCGAATGCCACGCGCTGTCTATCGTTGAGCAGTTTCAAGTTTCCCTCGGCCTCTTCCCTTTCGGCGGCCTGATCGAACTGCTCGTCGACAGCAACGATGACCGGCAGTCGGGGCGCTGGCAAACCGAGTTCGATGTTCGTCAATCGGTGCAGGGCGAGTACGGACTGGATGGCGTTCAGTGCCATCTGTTCTGACTCGACGGGGTCGTGGTCACGGGCGAAGTCTTCGCAGAAATCTTCCTTGAAGCGCTCCCAGAGTGACAGCGGGCTAATCGGCTGGCAGAACGCGCAAATCACTGCAAACAGTTGCCGCAGTTCGTTTGGCATTTGCACTGCAACAGCCTCCTCGAGACACCTCTGCCACTCGTCGTCGTCCATGAGCAGGTTGCGCGCGATGGCAGCCTCCTTGAAGGTGCCGTACACAACGCCGTGGTGCGTGCGCACGTCTTCGAAGGACGTCGCGCCTGTCACGTGCAACAGGAGCAGACGCAGGTGGTATCGCTCGATCTGGCGCGGCGACACGGAGTACATGCGGGCGATGATGGTGTTCGCCCCTCGCTTGCGCGTTGCCCACGTGCGATTGAACACGTAGTGGTACGGGATGTCGGTGTACTTGTGTTGGCGTGCTGTTGGGTTGTTCCGATTCAGGTCGAACCACGCTGTCAGTGTTGTCAGTGCAGTGCTGCCGCGTTCTGCTGCAGCTACTTCGTCTCCGGGCCGGAACGTGACTGTGTGTTCTCCCTCGAGGTGGATCGCGAGTCGGATGATGCTGTGCGATTTATCGTGCATTGCAAATCCTAAAATGCGCCACACTGCCTCTTGGGGGCTGACATAGCGCGAGTCGATGTAGTTCGACACTTCGTCCCATACCAACACGGGCTTGGCCCCTTGCGCCGGACGCTCGCCATGTTCACACTCGGCGGGAACAGAGACGCGCAGCTCCACCCTGGCACAGTCGTGTCCCTTGTAGACGTACTTGCACAGGTACTTGACTGTCTTCGCCGAGCCACAGTGCACCACGTTCAGGTGGCAGTCGTACTTCGAGCTCAAGTACTTGTTGTAAGGCACAATGTCCCGGTTGTCGACCACTTTTCCTGTCGGAGTCATGTACATCCGTCCGTTGTCTCTCCGGCGATAGACGGTGAAGCCCCCTTCGTTCACCACAGTCTCCTCTGTGAACAACTTTGGGAACTTCTTCTTGCATTGCCCGTCCTCCATGCACACTGAGCGTGGATTCCGCGCGCCGCACGGGCCGTGAATCATTGACGACACGATGGTCTTTTGTAGTCTCTCCTCGGTCACCGGGTCAGGCAACTCGGCGCAGATGAGTGCGTCGATCTGCTCTGGTGTGCGGATCTTGTCCTCGTAGCGCAGGATGACCAGGATGTGGGCGTGGGGTAGTCCTCGTTTCTGGAACTCGACCACGTGGAAGTGCGCCAGGGGCACGCCCATCACGTGCTTCGTCGTGATGTCGGCCATCAGTTCTTTGAGTTTCATTTGGAAAACTCGTGCGGTGAGATCGGGTCGGTCCTCCGCCCTTTCATACGCCGCGAGGTTGTCCTGTATTTCTGGCCACTTCGGGTTGCACGTCATCGTCACGAAGAGATCTGGCTTGCCAAACTTTGTCACGATGCTCATAGCGTCTTGGTACAGTTGTTGGCAATGTCTGGGACTGCCAATGAAGCTGGATGGCAGTATCACCATTTTGCCAACGTCGTATCCCTGCCGCTCGGCCCTGTGCTCGATGTGGTCCATAAGGCCGCGATACAGCTCGGCACGCAGTGTTTTTTGGTTCTTGATGATGAATTCAAGTCGGTTGCCCTCCACCTTGATGTACGCGTCTACCATGAACTGCTGCGTCAGCTTGCCGGCGTGCAGCACGGGGTTGAAGGCGCCGGCGCGCTCCTGGAGTCTGTAGCTGTAATACTCCATCAGCGTGATGACGTTGTGCGCGGATTGTTTGGTGTGCGGCATGTCTCTTTGGAAGCCGGCTTCACCACGTGGAAACAGCAGGGCGTAGCTCAGTGGGTCCGTGGATGGCGACAGGACGGACAGCTGTTCGAAGTAGCCGCTTCGCGTGTGGATGCGAATGTCGCGGCCGAGCGTAGGCATTCCACCGTCTACGCTCTGGTACACCACAGCCACTTCGAGCGCTGTCGGGTGCTCGAAGGTTCGACGCTTGTCTTCGACGACGCGCAGCTCTACTCTCGTGTCTGGTCGACCCTCGGCCGTGGCACGGACGCGCTCCTCAGCCTCCACCTGCCCCAGGGTCTTGAGCCCTTGGGCGAAAGGGTTTACTTCGCGAATCATCGCGTCCAGCTCGTGCAGCAGGTCGGGCAGCAGCTTCGTGTTTTCGCGCCTGTCGACTCGATGTGTCTGCGCTTGCTCGGCGTCGAGGAAGTACAGGTGTGAGTAGAGCGGCTTCTCCACCCCTTGGCCCATGTGCGCTATCCTGTGCTGAATGTTTCCGTGAACACGGAAACAATACGTGCCACGGCCCTTCGGTATTTCGGTCTTGGCACCGACCGACGCGAAGGAGAGCGAACTGTTGTAAGACCGGATGTTCTCACGGAAGTTCCTCGAGTGGTAGTGGCCTCCCGTGAGCAGTTCGAACATGAAGCCGGGGTACGGGAGCAGTGGCTCGAGCTTGACGTTGCCCCTGTGGCAACATGTCGCGAACTGGCGGTTGTTTGTCTTCCAGCCGGCGGGCCTTTCCCCTTTGTAGTGCAGAGCGCTGCACTCGTCGCACACTTCGTTTTGGTTCCCGCTGTAATGCTGCAAGACGTCAGCCACATCTTGTCTTGTGGCTTCCAAGTGCGTGGGGGCCAGGTCCACCGGCGCGAGGTCGGGCTCCATCGCTTCATCCTCGGTTAGCTGGTGTTGTTCGCGTTCTGCCTCTTCGGCACGATCGCTGGCTTCCTCCTCGGCGCGCTGGGTGGCTTCCGCTTCAGCTGCCGCCAGCCGGTCCCCTGCCTCGGCGTCGCGACGTCGCCGCGCTCGCTCCCGCAGGCTAGCTAGGCGCTCGGCATGCTCGGCTGCAGTCGCGTCCTCTCGCAGTGTCCGATCGTGAGCGGCCGTCTTGGCCAGGCGCGCTGTCCGCTGGGCCTCAGTCTCGGTCTCCATGCGCTGTCGCTTGTAGCTTGCCGACTGGTCCAGCCGCTGGAGTCGCTGTTCCTCGAGCTCTTCCTCCCTGTGCCGGCGCTCTCCTCCGGCCTTCTGAGCGAGTCGCTCGACATGCTGGGTCTCGGTCTCGGTCTCCCTGCGATGGCGCTCTTGCTTTGACAACTGAGCCAGCCGCTGGAGTCGCTGTTCCTCGAGCTCTTCCTCCCTGCGGCGGCGCTCTGCTCCGGCCTTCTGAGCGAGACGCTCGACATGTTGGGCCTCGGTCTCGGTCTCCCTGCACTGGCGCTTGTAGGTTGCCGACTGGTCCAGCCGTTGGAGTCGCTGTTCCTCGAGCTCTTCCTCCCTGCGGCGGCGCTCTGCTTCGGCCCTCTGTGCGAGACGCTCGACATGCTCGGCCTCGGTCTCGGTCTCCATGCGCTGTCGCTTGTAGCTTGCCGACTGGTCCAGCCGTTGGAGTCGCTGTTCCTCGAGCTCTTCCTCCCTGCGGCGGCGCTCTGCTTCGGCCCTCTGAGCCTGACGCTCGACATGCTGTGTCTCGGTCTCGGTCTCCCTGCGATGGCGCTCTTGATTTGTCCACTGGGCCAGCCGCTGGAGTCGCTGGTCTTCGAGCTCTTCCTCCCTGCGGCGGCGCACTGTTTCCGCCTTCAAAGCCAGGCGGTCGACGCGCTGTGCCTCGGTCTCGGCTTCTCTGCGCTGGCGATCGTAGCCAGCCATTCGCGCGAGGCGAGCACGGCGTTCGTCCGCGGACTCGCTCGCTCTACGCAGACGCGCCTGCTCTGCCACGACAGCGAGGCGCTGGCGGCGTTGTCTGTCTGGCTCGTCGTCCGGGCGTTGGCCACAGGCATTGTCCGGTCTCTTCTCGGCGTGCGCCTGGTGTACCGAGACATCGTGCGAAATAGAAGTAATATAGGGGATGACGCTCACAGATTCGGCCGCGGGTCGTCCTTCGAGGGGGTCGACGTCGGGCTCGGCAAGGGGCGGCAAAGCGAGCGTTGTCGACGGCGCAGTGGCATTTAGCTCTCCTGTCGCGTGCTTGGCAGCTCGCTTGGCCCGTGCCCTGTCGGCCGCTGCCTTCTTCGTTTCTTCGTCGCTCGTCCGCGTTCGTTTGGCCTGGGTCAGGCGAGCACGTTTTTTTGCCGGCATCTGTAGTTGTATGATGTGTTTCCAGTATATATCAGTATACAGCTATATTATATACTTTCTTAAGGGAAAAACTCGATTTCAAACACTATAAGATTCCTAGTGGAAATGTTGCGTAAAAACTCACAGTTAAAGTCGTGAGAAATCTCACAGAAGAACTGATACACCGATGTCCACCATCGCTTGGTGTCGCCACAGCGTGAGTTTGTCAGTGGCAAATTATTTTGAAACCTGTTATTGGCAATGTTGTACATTTGGCGATTTTCATCGCTATGGAAATTATTTTGCACATGTAATTTCCTTATTGCCTGCATTGTTGCCAATTGTTGCCTCCAGAGGCGATGACTTTTGGCCGAGTGATTTGGCGTGTGTTTTTCGTTGTTTTCACCATCAATCCGCGCTCAAATCGCTGCCCAAATGTTGCAGCGCGCAAGTCCCAAATGAGATGGACACTTTTCGACTTTTTCCACGCGTTTTCATCGCGTTTTCGCAATTTCGCTGGCGATTTACGCGGTGCAAGTTACATGGCGACATCCAAACATCCCCACATCCCCGCATCCAGGTACCGATAGTATCGTGGCAACAGAAAATAAGGATTTTAAAGAAGGCTAGGGGCTCTGCCCCTGGGCTTCGCCCCCTGTAGGTTTTATTTGTTTCTTGTGTTGATTTGTTTTTTGGTACTTGTTATTTGACCCTTCTGCCAAGCTTACCTAACACTTCGTATTGATCTACATATTCGCTGCTCAAATTCGAAATTATGGGTCCTACTAATAATGGCTATATAAATTCGTGGCTCGGGTCCACCGACGTCCAACATCAATTGGTGATCCAAGAAAAGAGAGTTTTCATGTGTTGCCGCACACGCTGCTTGTAGGTATTCCTTTCCTGACCCACCCCAACCTCCCAACCCAGTCGTGTTGTATGTTTCCTGATGCCTTTCCTGCCTTTCGTGCGTAGTTTTTTGCCACTCCCCTTGCCCAACAATTATTGCCTTTCTTGTAGGGATTTTGCAGCAGAGGCAGTGTTCGCAGCAAACCTTCCATTCCCCCCCCCCCCCCACCCTCCAACTCCACTAATCCTACCTTTCCTGACCCAACCCAACTTCCCAACCTTCCTCTGCGTAGTACGACAGTGTTGATATGCACAATCGTACGATGGTTATCTACATATTCACTGCATAAAACCACTGTTTCCCCCCCTCTCCCCCCCCACCACTAATCCTACCTTTCCTGCCCCGACCCAACTTCCCAACCTTCCTCTGCGTAGTACAACAGTGTTGATATGCGCAATCGTGCGATGGTCTGTACCTTGTGCACTTGTGCCTTGTGCCTGGAGCCCCTTTCACCTCCTGGCTGCATGACAGCCTTCCTTACCTTTCTCTGTCCCTGCTTGTGTTGTCCACCATTAGCATCCAGCACCCAGCACCTAGCACCCGGCACCCAGAACCCAGCACTCAACACCCAGCACCCGGCACCCAGCAACCGGCACCCAGCACTCAACACCCAGCACCCGGAAACCGGAACCCAGCATCCAGCACCCAGCACCTAGCACCCGGCACCCAGAACCCAGCACCCGGAAACCGGCACCCAGCATCCAGCACCCGGCACCCAGCACTCAACACCCAGCACCCGGAACCCGGCACCCAGCATCCAGCACCCAACACCCAGCACCCAGCACCCAAAACCCACCACCCACCACCCAGCACCCGGCACCCAGCACCCAGCACCCATCGCCAAGCACCCAGCACCCCGCACTCAACTCCCAGCAACCAGCATTCAGCACCCAGCACCCAGCTGCCAGCATCCAGCACCCAGCATCCAGCACCCAGCACCCGGCACCCGGCACCCAGCATCCAGCACCCAGGACCCGGCATCCAGCACACAGCATCCAGCACCCAGGACCCGGCACCCAGCACCCGGCACCCATAACCCGGCACCCGGCACCCAGCACCCAGCATCCGGCACCCAGCACCCAACACTCAGAACCCAACACCCAGCACCCAGCATTCAGCACCCAGCATCCGGCACTCAGCATCCAGCACCCAACACCCGGCACCCAGCACCCAGCACCCGGCACCCGGCACCCAGCATCGAGCACCCAGCACCCGGCACCCAGCACCCAGCACCCGGCACCCGGCACCCAGCATCGAGCACCCAGCACCCGGCACCCAGCACCCAGCACCCGGCACCCGGCACCCAGCACTCAGCACCCGGCACCAGGCACCCAGCACCCGGAACCAAGCACCCAGCATCCAGTTCCCAACACCCAGCACCCAAAACCCAGCACCCAGAACCCGGCACCCAGCATCCAGCACCCGGCACCCAGAACCCGGCACCCGGCACCCAGTACCCAGCATCCGGCACCCGGCACCCGGCCCCCAGCACCCAGCACCCGGCACCCAGCACCCAACACCCGGCACCCAAAACCCAGCACTCAGCACCCATAATCCAGCATCTGGCACCCAACACCTAGCACCCACCACCCGGCACCCGGCACCCAGCACCCGACCCCCAGGACCCGTGCCCTGTCGGCCACTGCCTTTGTCCTTTATTTGTTGCTCGTCGGCGTTAGTTTGGCCTGGGTCAGGCGAGCATGTTTTTTTGGCGGCATCTGCAGTAGTTGTATGATGTGTTTCCATTATAACAGTATACAGCTATAGACGTTCTGAAGGGCCAAACTCGATTTCAAACACTATATATTCCTGGTGGAAAAGTTGCGTAAAAACTCGCAGTTAAAGTCGTATGAACTGTCACAGGAGCGCAGGTACACCAATGTCCACCATCGCTTGGTGTCGCCACAGCGTGAGTTTGTAGTGGCAAATTATTTTTGACACCTGTTACTGGCAATGTTGGACATTTGGCGAATTTCATCGCTATGGAAATTATTTTGCACCTGTATTTTCCTTGCTGCCTGCATTATTGCCTCCAGAGGCGATGACTTTTGGCCGAGTGAAATGGCGTGTGTTTTTCGTTGTTTTTTACATCAATCCGCGCTCAAATCGCTTCGCGAGTGTTGCAGAGCTCAAGTCCCAAGTAGTAGGAACTTAACGCGACATTGTACAAACGTTTTCATTGCGTTTTCGCAATTTCGCTGGCGATTTACGCGGTGCAAGTTACATGGTCACATGGCCACATCGCCACATCCCCACATCCCCACATAGCCACATCCATGAGTACAATTGTATCGTGGCAACGGGAAATAGGGATTTTATATAAGGTGGATAAGAGCATTGGTGTGGCTGGCCAGCGCTAAAAATTTAAGCCTACATACAAATGTCTGTTCATTGATATTTAAGACAATAAACGATAATTATTATATATATATATATATAATGATGACGGGCATTGAATGCTAAGCCCTTGTATTATCATTTTACAGACATCTTCCCAATTCATTTCAAACAATAATATAAAAACTGTTATCAATCTAACAAGAAAGTCTGGAAACAAGTCAAGGAATCTAGGAATCAAGACAAGGAATCTATTTTTACGATCTTTATGCAACGTGATCTGTAAAAATCCATGGCGTGAGTTAGTATTGGAGGTAAGTATAAATATTGTACCACCCACTCAACAAATTACGGTTAGTGCAGTCCTCGGCATTGCACACCGCGGAGCTCGCTTGATTTTACCTCCAAACATCGGCGTTCGGCGGCCGTCAGTCAAGCATCGCGGACCTAACGAAAAATATGCAAGCGCGGGGCCGACCGAGAGGCGACGTTTGACACCCCGGCGATACCACTGGTAATACACCGGCGATACCATCGTTTCGTTCATACCGTGGGTGCACAGATTTTATGCTTCTTTTTGTGTTTCCAGTAGAATTCGACAGTAAACAATCTACTGAAGAAAGCAGAATATCTGGAGCAAGCATTTTTGAAAGAAATGAAGAATGGTCCCGTGCACTGTTATCAAGCTAAAACAAGCGCTGCAAGTTGTGAGATGACAGGAAGGAAGGATGGAGTTCGGAACTGGGTCAGGTCGTATAAGTCAAGATGCGACCGGGGATGGTCGCGTGGTGCTGGCAGGGGGGGGGGGCGTTTGTTATTTCCTTGTTTCTTGGCTTCAGATCTTTCAAATAGGCAGCATGCTAGACAACGCGAGGATGATTCCTTACATGATATATAATCATAGAAAATGATGATATGGTCAAGTAAGTCACTCTCATTGATTGTTCATATTAAAACACCAAATTTTTATTTATTAAATTATAGTTTTAAGAAAGTTTTATTTGCAAGCTGAAACATGAAAGAGAGACTATTCGGTATTAGAAAAGCGCATTGGTTTTTTTGTTTTATGCAAATAACGCTGCAATCGGTGTTTTACTTATTCCCCATATAAATAAATCCCAAAGCGTTGTTGTTGTAAAATATGGATGGAATTCGAGATGGTCTGGAGAGCGGCTTTCACGTCCTTATGCGTGGATGGAAATTTAAAACAAAAATTAGTTTTAGGTCCACAGGGGGTCCCTACATTTTTGAAAGCAATAATCTTCGACGACTGAGAGTTACCCAAACGACCCGAAATCAAATCCCAGTTATATAAAATGCATATCACAGCCTCTTTGGCACATTGCAAGAACAACCGGCAAGCAAGACTCCCATGCGCCTCGTAACACCAAGATCAGAGGCCAAACATCCTCCATGGACCAAGCAAAGAAGCTGCACAACGAACGACCCCCCAATCTCTGACCCGCCACACACATCAAATAATCGTGCGTGCATCGCGACGCCGGGGTCACACCAGGTCGCCCCCCATGACCCCGGCTCGTGGTCGGGGGGGGGGGCGTCGGTCCGCCCCCGACTTGCGCGCGTCGCCGCCGGCGTCGAGCGTCGCCGGCGTCGCGCTGAGACAGGCACTTTCTTCGCCGACGTCGACGACGCCGACGACGGCGCCGCCCCCGCCCCCCTCCCCCGGCGTCGCAGCCGGCAATTACAGATCGATTGCAGATTAGGCGTCGATTACAGCCGACGCCGACGCCGACGCTCGATGGGCGGAGGAGAAGTGTTGACTATGGTGTGTCTCACTACCACTTGTCAGCTTAGACAAGTTTTTAGTTTCAATGAAATCTCTGACTCACATGGAATCCCATTGTGTGAAGCGCATTGTCAAATCTTTTTGGCATGTCCTTTTGAATAGGCCTTTTCCAGGGTCGGGGGCCCATTTCATGGTCAATGAGAGATTATACAAATCCCTTGACTGGAGGTGAGACACAGTGTAGCAGCTGCCAACTAGCGGCGAGACATAGTGTAGCAGCGGTAGTATAGCTATAAGTGCTATATCGTCACCGCTAGTTGCCGGTTGGGGGCGGTGGCAACGGGGGCGGCATGGGGGGAGGAGGGGGGTATCAGCTTGATGATGATTGCATTGGACACTGGAAGACGATGTGCTTTTTATAATCAGTGCAATCGGCGGTGGGGATACTTTCTTTTAATCGAGTTCTAATTGCAGTTCTCTTGTTCTTCTTTGAACTAAGTGGGTCTTCGGGAGGTAAAAGCGATGGTGTGATCAGAGTTTCGAAGCAAAATGTTAACACTTGCACTCGGCACCGGATGTCCCGCTCGCCGGATGTGCCAATGGGAATTCACGGCTAGATCGACGAGAAATTTACGAATAGATAACGTGGAATGATTAAAAAGTTTGATTTATCAGGATTGCATATTCGCTTCCAGCTAACAGTGGAAATATCTGCGAAAATCTACGAGATCGCGCAGATATTTTCACTGATCATTTGAGGACAATTTCTAACACTCGCTTCGAAACATACGAGCTCTTGATCACTGCTATGATCACTGCTCCATGATCACTGCTCCATGATCACTGCTCCATAACCTTTGTCCCATAATCACTGCTATACATGATCAGTGCCCTTGGCTCACCATCCTCTGCCCACATTTAGCAGCAAGCATCGCAGACCACGCTGGGTCCACACGATAGGTTCGGCAGGTTCGTAAGTTCGGTAAGTTCGGTAGGTTCGCTAGGTTCGCTAGGTTCGGTAGGTTCGGTAAGTTCGCTGTCCCAGTTTTCCGGCGCGGAGTTGAATATTAATCTGGCGCGCCGCGGGACGTCAATTTGTTCCCAGCGAGGTGCGATTATACCTCGCCGCGGGGGGCGGTGAGGTCGGGGGGGAGGGGTGCCGACGTAGTGATCCGACCGACAATCTGCCCCCGCCCCCCGCAGCCCCCCGTCGCCCCGGGGCGATACACACCCCCCGAGTTTAGAGGTCGCGCCGAAAACATGCTCGCCTTTCGAGAGACTTCGAGAGTTCAGACAGAGATCTCATCGAGAATGGAGACGGGCGTTTTATCTTGTTGAACTTGTGAATGAACTCAGCTGGTTTGATACGAATTACGAATCGATGGTGTTTAGTTGGAGGTAGGGATTAGATGAAGTGGAAAGGCTAACAATTGTCAAAAGAGTGAAGGGAAATGGATAGGCATCGTATACCCAACAGCAAATCGCTGTGCAACGACTTTCAAATTTATTTTTATAACTTATTTACTATCGTTTGGTACTTTTCGTGTTTTGGGAAAGTTGTGAAACTTCATTCAATTAATGAGAAAACCCTTGAAAACAAATAAAGATCCCAGCATCTGTAACCGCGTCACAAAACAACTTAACTTTCACTCGGCCTTTTTGTCGGAAAAGTCGGAAAGTAAACGCAAGGACATCAAACTTTTTCAAAACCGAATTGAAATATTGTGGGAACAAATCAAATTGAGCGGAGGAGGAGTTCTCCCGATCTTTTAGACAAGTGCAGCTGAGGGTCTTGTAAAGTCGACTTATTTTCAAGTCACCGTGTGCCCCTGCCTCCCCCGTCTGCGCGCCCGCGGCCGCCATTTGTACTGATTTTTCCCACCCGCCATGCGCGCGATATCTGGCAATCGAATAAATCCGAATCATGCGCTGACTTCTCGATAAAAATAATTCGTTATAAAAAAGCGCGCCACGTCCGCACGGCCATCGCAAACACCAAAGTTTTACAAAATTAATCACATTAATTTCAAGCTCGCTGCAGGTATTCCTGAGAAGTATGAAAAGCGTTTCGGCGACATGCGGCCTTTTGGCTGCGGTCCGCTTTACCCGCAACATGTCGCCGGCGCTGGCGACGAATGTTAGGAAATTAGCAATTCGTCGGATAAGCTCGCCGTGTCGTGCGGAGAATCGACAAGCGCCACACAAGCAGCGGTCCTCCACTCGGGCATGGCAGAGCTTATGCAGAGCTTACGCTGGCAACGACACGACCAGCGAGCTAACATCGAACAAACAGCTCAAGTACAAACTATTACAATTAGGAGGTCCGCCCTCGCCGCCGCCGACGCCGCCGACGCCGCCGCCGCCGACGCATTATGCGTCTTAGTGGACGGTGCACAGTGGCGTTATCCCATGGGAAACAAAACATATCTCTTAAACATGGATTTTAAATCCATTTTTGCCTAAACTTTCCCTCCTCGGGGTTCAATTGGGCTAGTTCGTTGTAAAATTTATAACGCCTAACGTGGACGTTGCAAGACCAGCTTTAAAAATGAAAAATTAATATTTGAGCCCGTGTGCATGATAAATCTGAAGCAGCCATTCCCTATATCTCTGTCCAAATGGCTTATACATGCCTTTTCCATTCAATCAAAATTATATAAAAATGACTCTCTAAAGCCTGGTAGAGCAATTCGGGTTGTGATTTACCCATCTTCCTTCGTTATTTATCAGAACTAATTAATATTTTTCCAAATTGGTAGTACGTCCATGGTGGGTATATCTTACGTTATTTTTCCCTGAGTGATAGGACTATTGAAATCGGGTGAGTTATGTTCCCCATCACCGTAACCGCTCCTGAAGGGGTTGCAGTTCCCACAAGGAACCACCGACACCCGCCGCCACTGGTCGGGGCATCACATGGTATCAGTTACCAGCATCAACGCAGCCAGCCTAATACACAAAAGGCTATTAAACACCGATGAATATTATATCTCGTCACGAGCTCGGGCTGCCTTTCGGGAGCCGCCGCCTTCGCCCAATCTTTGTCTCCGATTGTCATTGCAGCGTCTCGCACATCTTAAGCCGCTGCCTCCCGAAGATCCAAGCACCTAGCACACAATGGCCTTTTCTTCGCCGCTCCAGCCGCGAACCGAGCCCGTCAAACGAGACGAGAAATACGCGGGCTACTTTGCATATATATTATATCCGATTATCCTAATGGATATTTGTCTCAAACGATAACAAGCACATCGCGATACGAGCTGGTAATAACGAAAACACCTAATGTCCATGCATAATGTCATCAGTGTCTCACCGCGGCGGTGTTGCGGGTTAAGAGATCGTAATCTCGCAGCAGCAGTCATCATAATTGAATATGATATTCTCATCTCGCGGCGCGCTGGTATCAACACGATGCAGGCAATTTGCACGCGGGAGGTATTTTGCTTTTTGCATTTTAAATTTCCCGTGGGACAGATATGATGGCGCGTCGATTACTCGAATTCAATTTGCCACCCTGCCCCCCCCCCTGCCTCCCTGGCCCCCGCGACCCCCGCAGCCCAGCGCGCATGTCCGCCCATCCACGATGAGTTTTGTTTATCGTAAATTGGAGCGGGTGACTCGGCGGAAAATGAGAGGTGTTTCCGATTTTTCTAAATAATGTGCGGTGTGGCCCACTCGCGGAGTTCGGCGCCGATATTCACGGGCACTGGGGTCTTTCTTCACTTGGCCAAACTGCATCTTATCACTTGGTTTTGTTTGCTACTGTTGGTGAGCTATATTAATTGATGTCATATACACATAATTTTACGTGCATTTTTAAGCATTAACATATAAAATGAAATAGTACTTTTGTACTTAAGCTCTTATCGAATTGACGAGCTTTATAAACTGTAAATTATAATTGAACTGATAATGTATGTATGTACGTTATTTTAGCTTTGAAGAATTGACGATGGCAATATCATGTAATGATCAAAAGGCAATAAAAGAACATTATTATTATCATTATTATTACTCAGACTTGTAAAATGCATATTTTAATACATCTGAAAGCCAAAATCTCATTATTTGTCCACACAATAACAACAAATTTATACCATAAATACTTGCTAATTATTACCTGATAATATAAATAACAAGGACTTTATTACTGTTAGTCTTTTCCTAATCTTAACACGTTTAGACCCATAATAAAACAGGTGCATGCGTTGCGAAAAGTCGGGAAAAGTTTAAGTTTAGTAGCTTCAATGACCCAGTTAAATATTTTTTCTGAAAACAAGAACTTTTCCTAATTCCACCTGCCAACGCAGAGTAATCGCAGCAAGCAACACAAACAACGCCGCGTAGCGCCTGATACACCCGATCTCCATCCCGCGAAGCCCAAGCAATCGGCGCAGCACGCAAATTAACGCCAATCGTCACTGTGTGGTCACCAATTACGCATTCCTAGCGCTCCCCGCACGAAGAAACCTCTTTCTAATAAACGCCGCCTGCTGATTGCCGCAATGCCCTCTCCTCCAGCCACCAGCACGGCACCTAGAGCACCTACAGCACCTATAGCACCCATACAGCGCACAGCGCACAGCAATTCTTGCAATGCAGCTCAACACACCAACAATAATTGCAGATGCCAGTCACGTGCCCGCCTTCAAATAAAGCAATCGACGTATCGACGGCACTGTCGGTGGACTCTGCAATCGAAGCACGTGCCCTTGTTACCATTTCCTGCCTTCAGGAGAAGCCGCCGCCGCCGCCGCCGCCGCCGCCGCCGCCGCCGCCGCCGCCGCCGCCGACGACGACGACGACGACGACGCCGTCAACGAGCGGTCCTCTCAAACGTTTTGTTCTTCGGTGGACAGGTCGCCGTGATGTCCCCGTGGCGTTCGTCAAATGTCTCCCACGCAAGGGGACAGCGGATACATACTTAAAAGACGATTGCGGACGGTATTTACATGAGAATGAAAAGGGGCTGTATTCTATTGTCTGTTGGGCAGTGTTACGCATGGGTATATCCTTGTGTTAGATCTCAGAAAATTGATCCTCTCGCTTGGCTGCAGTCAAGTTGATGATCCTCGCGGCTTTGGTAGTCGTTTGGGAAGGGAGATCGTTGTTGAATTAGAGGAGCAATGGTTGGATATGCTTTGGGTGTCAATTTTCTGGGATGCCGCATTAAAATGTGTCATACTTTTCAAAATCTATGCATTTAAATTCGAAATGCGGTGGTATTTTCCATGAGAATGATAAGTGAGTATTAAATAATGTTATACGGCTATTCTTGAAATAGAATCTATAATAACATTAGCATGCAATTAATCGATGCATAGTGTCGTCGAATTCTGTAACCTCCTTATTCTATGTTTCTTTCTTGGGCTCACGGCACATTTTGGGATACACGGTTAAGCGCCATGTCACCAATTCGATTACAGATTATACCTACCTAAATGATAACTAAGAACAAAGCAAACTATTTATCATAGATAAGAAATTATGAAGACAAGATGCCAACAGGAACTCTATAAGAACTTTAACTGTGTTGAATAATCCGTGTTACTAATTCGATTCGATGCTCAAGACATTCACTTTGGTCTTTGTTAATCGTGTACCTAACGTTAAGAAAACACGATTTCCTTCATTTTGACGCCCACTCAAAGCGCCCACAACTTGAGCAAACAAAACGCCGCATCCACCCCCGATTCAAGGGCAAACTTTCTCGCAAAGAAAAACACAATTTCTTTCCCGTTCCAGCAGCAAACAGCGGCCTGCGTTTCCCTCCACTTCGAACAAACATCAACGCTCGGCGCATTTCCCACTCCTCACTGCTCGCTTTCCCCGCACAAGCGAACGTTAAACGCGACGCCGAGAAATGAGTATTATGTCGGTCGGATCATAAATTCTAATGGTATTCATTTGATAAATAGACAGAACGTTTTGTCGGCATTGGGGGGGGGGGGGGGGGGGGGGGGGGTGCAAAATGAGGGTGGCCCTTTCACGAGAGCGCCGCGTCAGGGGGGTGGGAGAAATAATTTGCAAGTTAAATGCGTTTTCGCTTTATTAGAATGTCTCCGAGCCGGCGACTCCCTAATAGCATTAACCATTGTTGACTCGAGCCCGCTAAGTGCTATCATCTGCGATACGCCGCCGGCGTCGGCGTCGGCGTCGGCGTCGGCGTCGGCGTCGGCGACGTCGGCGGTTAATGCCGCGGTGACGTCTTGGCAAATGCGCGGTGTAATCATGATTGCGACAAAGACGCGACGTCGGCGTCGGCGTCGGCAAAAATGTGAAATGTGAAATGTGGGGATAACATCGGTCGTTAATCTGTCGTGCTCTCGGCGCCTCCACCGAACTGACTCCGGCGAAGTCGGTATCTTCGTGATGCTTCCATCTCATTGCCGCTGCTAATGAGACACGATCAATTATCGCATAAGATCCTGTCAGAGACATAGATCATAATATACTACTATGTGTCATATCCATCAGTTTTTAATGTCAACTAAATAATTTACATGGATACGTAATTTAAAACGATGTTCATTTATTTATTCGCTACATTGAGCCAAATAAAAGTGTCGTGTAAATAATTTACTCCGATTTCTCAGCTTACTTTCTGATTTGTTTCTCGGGAATTTTACTGAACGACACACTTTTCTTAGCCTGGCCGTAATTGTAAGCAAATGAACGCGGGTCATGGCGCGATTTCGCTACTCCTGCCTATATCAAGTGACTATATTAAGTGGCTACCCGTGCAGCGATGCTCGAGTCTACTTGTCGGTGCAAAACAGAAAGGTCGGACAGCGATCGGACACCCACCCCACGTAGGGCTCTTTGCAGTTCGGTGAAACGTCGTCTCACCTGCCAAGCACAAAACCACGCCACGAAACCACGCCACGAAACCACGGTTGTTGTTCTGCAAAAAAACATCATGTTCTCATCGAAGATTTCACTCCACGAACATCCGACAAGCCGAACAAAGTGCGCATCGCCGATTCCGAAAAACAGCGGCAATGACGTCCCCCACAAAACTTCATCGCTAAAACAGCGCCAATCCTTCTCAAATTTGAAAAAAATTAAAACAAAACAGACGCACATGCTTCGTAAAACCGCTGGTAAAATGTAAATTCGCACGTCATGTGCCGTTATATCTCAGTCGCGCAAACAACTCTTCGCAAAAGTTATACAGAAATTAGTTCGTTCGTTTAGGACATGTGCAACAACGTCAAGTTGCTCTAGCAAATATAACGTGTGCTCACGCGTCTATCTATATGCATCAAGCCGGTAAAATCTGCTAGAAGCTTGTCTAATTGTATTGTTAACAAAACTGTAACCCTACCCTTCTCACTTCACAACAAAACACACACACACACACAAATCGCACTACCCACGACTCACTCCACCGAATTAATTACCGACTCACGAGGGTGCACCTCACCCCCCCCCCCCCACCCCACCCCTAACCCAAGTCCCTAACCACCCTTGATTGTGGGCGGCGCATCCAGCGCTAGATTGACGTGAACCTCTCTCCCGCTTTAGCTCCAGCCAGCTCGGAAAACAAAGCAGCGAGTCCTGACTTATCCCCGGGGAACAATAGGGATGTTGCTGTTTTCCATGGAGCAGCGGGCATAAGGCTTGGCGGCGGCGGCGGACGACAAGCCATTGTTAACAGTCTAATGCACCCGACGGATCGCGCGGAGCACAACGCTGGCCTGGTCCATGGCTAGAGAGGCGGACAGGGATGCTGCAGGGAAGCCACCCCGAAAGTGCCGGGGTATGGATGTCAGTCCATGAAGGCTTGACACGTCTCAAATGTGCAGCATGATGCGAGCGGGGAGATCTTCTGTTGTTATAGATGAGAGATGGGGGTTGGGGTGGGTGGCGATTGCGAGTTTTGGGGAAAAAAGCGAGTTGGAGATGGCAGTCGCTTTGACATGAATTGTCGATCGAACGGTCGTCGATTTTTGGCTAAATTGAGGCAATAATCATTGGTCAAAGTAGGTGCGCGCGGGGGCTAAATTACGGCGATAGATCTTGGTGGATGGAAATGGTGAGTGATGAGCTTTTCTCGGAAAAGAAATTGTGTGGGAACTGGGAAGAAATTGCAAACGAACTGGATATGAAACGTGGACGCCCTGCTTTTTCTAATGGTCCGTCGGGCGAAAGATTCCGCAAGAAAATGTTGTTCTGAAGCGCGATTTTTATGCCTTCGCATGTCGTTAATCTTCTTAAAAGAATCATACGGGATTTAATCTGCATTGTATAGCTATTTTTGTGTAGCGGGCTGTTTGATAACAACATTTCGCATCAAAGTTTTGATTCCAATCATAACTCCATCATAGAAATCTCTAAATCCCGGCGGTTTCAATGCGGCCCACACAGATGATACTGACACTTTCCACCAAGTTCCCAATGCAGCATCAGTAGCATCTAGTACCACCCTCTTCACGCCGGCGACTGTACGTTTCGGCGATGCTAATGAAGTGAGCTCGAATAGAGCTCGACACGGTTTATCCATTACTCAATGCTAATTCCTCGTAATTGATCTAACACTGATGCAATAACAATAAAGCCGAGCTGGCTGCTCGCTGCTCACTAGCAGTCATAGGGCGCACTCAAACGTACCGATCACAAACCCTTGTTTTACAAACAACGCTTGTCAAATTCACAGCTCGACGACTCGAGACCGCGATCGATCTCCATACAAACTCACTCGCAATCCATTTTCGATATTAATTTATATGGGCGCAGACCGTTCAAATGTTAAACGGGCAGACGATTTTCTGGCAACACTGCGCTCCAATAAATTTCTGATGGTCATTTGTCATGAGCGATGGCAGCGGAAATAGAAGATTCGCTATCGGGGCTTTTGGAAATTGAATTATCATTGCGATGGAGCCCAGCATCTTGGAAGCGAGCGCTGTTCTTCTATAAAGAAAATTCATCCGAAAACTCGTAAATAATGATAAATCTTGTTATAGCCATCGCGGTGGCAATAAATATGGTGGTACTCCGTACTACCTAAACTCGGCAGTGAATTTTAAATTTCGCCAATCGTATATTAATGTAGCGGTGGGGGTGTCCTCTGCCCACTGTCCACTGTCCACTGTCCACGCTGGTGATGGATGCTGTGCGGTGTGTATGGGAGCTCGGGTCGTGTGGTCGCGCGATATTGTGCGGTCAATGCGGGAAATTGACAATAAAATGCAATAATGGACGGAGGGTGCACGGCATGGCCAGGGTTGATTTATGTGCGGGCGGCGATTCCGCGATCAGGTCCGTGGGACGGGGGTCGTGCAGGGGGTGACACGGAATCAACTTCACCCGGCGGTGCGTTGTGTGGCGTGGAAGGCGGTCTCCGAGACCGAATTCAGCCAAGTTTAGGAAGTACCTATCATAGCTAAATATTGTGGAATTAGTATATTATCCTCGTGGCTCTGCATAGAATGTTTTTCAGATCCAGATCATTCAGAAAATCATTGTGACCTGTACACATCGCAAGTTATTTTAATTGGAGATGAATTATTTTCACCTTCTGGTTTCGACTGATTTTACAGGTTACTCAGAAAATGCTGCCGATTGGGTTTAGGGAAGATAACTGTTATTGAAGTTATTGAATGAACCCATTGTATTTAAAATGTTACCAAAATGAGCTAGTACAAGTAAAACTAACATGCAATATATATATATCAAATCAGTTTTTCATATTAATTCGGTACTAAGCTAAACATAATTCGTGTAATTATGAATATCTGCAACTGCTTGTTTTGGTAACGCCTGGACTGCCGGCAACTTGTCGTACAGCCATGCAACGCGGGCTAGCAAACATTTTAATCACACAACACTTGCGACGCTGCTTGAGGTAAAATGGGGAGAGCATTTCCCGTTCATTTTAGTACCATGAGAAATCATTTATTTTCTGTCTTCCTGTACATTAAGGGTCGTACCTATTCCTTTCGATAAATTCTTATTTCTATTGCTTTCACCGAGTATTAGCAATAATTATTACAATATAGAAATAAAACGTTGATATAGTATTCAGACTAAATTGGAAGACCGATAATCAACCGGAGTTGAGTCAAATTAATATCTTTTTCCTAAGTTGTTGCATTAAGGAACTCAGTTAATCTAATCCATCAAGGATCGCGTGACGTCAACCAAATCAAGTAGGAAAAGTTAATATTTACTTAACAACAAGGTGAAATGTAGGTCATCACTTCAGATCAATCCAATCATCAATGATACGCACATTAAATTATTAGAATAAATAATCTTCTAAATGTAGTTAATTTTTGTCATTTTTTGACGCTGATGACCTGATAATGCAGCAAAAAACTTAAAATTTCCCCACTTCAAAGTTTAAGTAAAAGTTTAAATTTGGTAGCTTATCGTTCAATAACTCGGTTCAACAGTTCTTCTGAACACAAAAAGTGCTAATATCAGGAAAAGACATGATCTTAGCTGATATTGCGTCATCGCGAGGAGTTTTCCCGTTGATCCAGACAAGATGCTCGATCACAAGATGATGAAACGCGTGAGAGATGTACCATGTGTCCCTCGGTGGGTTCCCAGCCTCCCCGCCCTGGCCCCGGTGACCCCACAGGTCACGATGTGAGGGGGGCATTTGTCATCTCAAACAAGGGGGATGAAGTGTCCATGACTTCGCGGGAAAAGTTGTGAGGTGGGTGACCCTATTGCGTGATGATAGCAGCTGATCTAACCCTTATCTTATCAATCAGATAAGATTTATGAGATGACTGATTAGGACCGGATGTACAATGAAATGCAAATAAATACAATACCATGCAATGCATTCAAAGGGCTTCGCGAACGCTCAATCTGGTCGCGTTGTAGATGAGCGTACTTACTTAGGGCTTGAGGATAAGATTTAAGACCTACAAGAATATGAAGGTAATCGCACCTAAACCTTCCACTTGAATCTCGAGGGATAAATAGTTAAGAATCATAAAAAATCGTCGGAAAAATGCGAATAAAAAATGAACAAGATAAGATGTAGATCCAAAAACTTGGGCACAGCTGCATATCAATATGCTTAATATGTTTCTTAAGTTTGGTGTGATTATATAAATAACTTTTGGCTGTACAAAAATAAGAAGAGTTTTGAAAATTCTGAAATATTTTGTAAATTTTGAATAAATAAGAAACTGTTAAGATCAATAAGAATAAGAATAAAAACAAGAACACACATACACACAAACAAAAAAACAAGAACACTTTAGTGTTTTTTTTCTCCACTAAGTGAAATTGAAGATTTCGCTTCGCTCGCTAGGCTCACCAATAAATTATTAATTTGAATTTAAAATGCAAATATTTTAGAATCCGTATAATAAAAACATGCGACTCGTTACAGTAAATATCAGTGAGCCACAGCGCATTGATAACACGATAACACAGTGTACGATCGTTTACGATCAAACCCGGCAGTTCGTAATCGAATCTTGACCCAGCTGCACCTATCTACGATCCCAACACCTACACTGCCTATACCAGTATTAGTTTTAAATATGGCGCATAGCTTCGGAAACCAATGAAATTGCAATTTGACATTGCGCAACGACGAAGAAAACACCAGCTAATCGCGGAAATACGTCAAGGTACCAAACTAATAGTAAGTTAATAGGATCTAAATGTGCTAAAAGGCAGTAGCAGTGATCAGCCTTTTATTACAAGCCTTTAAGTCCATCTACTCATTTCTCGTGTTTCCAAAGAACAAAGTGTTAGCAACGGGTCAGGAAGAAAATGGGTTGTTCAGCGGGCTGAGGTTCTCATTAGAAAACACAGCTCAGTGCAGCACAGCCCAAAAATCACGATTGCTCAACATTGGTCAATCCAATCAACAATCAAACATTGATTGCACAATTTCCAGTTCTGATGCAACACCCTAATCTTTGCATTGTAGATCCCAGCCCGGACAGGAAGTAAACGCTCGCGATGAATCTCACCACACTGCTCATCGCATTGCTCGTCGGGGGCGTTGCAAGCTCTGTGTGGCTATCAGAATGCCCCGGCCACGCCAAATCGCCGACCAGAGATCGAGCGCTTAGAGATCGATGCCTCCATCCTTGCGACTGCTCAAAGCAGCACACAGGGATTCGTCACAAGCCTCGGACCATCGTCAAGTGCCATGACATGCTTGAATTCCCGAGCGTCTATCCGCACAACACCACCGATATCAGCCTCGAAGGCAGCACTCTGCACTCGATCGCAGACACCGACCTCAAAGGCAAGGGGCTCGGCCACGTGCTCGACTTTGTCGCCACCAACAGCAGTATCAGCGTGGTGCATGTCGGTGCGTTTCGTGAATTGGTGAACGTCAAGTCGATCGATCTCAGTTACAACGAGATTACGCACTTCACGCCGGAACACGTGAAATATCTGAAGAAACTGAGGCATCTGAAGTTGAAGGGTAATTCGCTGAAGAACTGTCATGCCTTGAAGAAAGGTCTGCCGAAAGTGACACTGACGTGTGACTGGGAAGTTACGGTGACAAGTGACGAAACAACCACCGAGATGACTGAATTCAGTACGACGCTGGATGCATCGAGCTCGGGCTCGAATACTCAGATCTTCACTGCTCTCGTCATTTTGCTCATCAAATTGGCGATTTCACTGAAGTAATCGTGACATTTCTCTTAGCTATACATACAGCTATCTATAGGTCAGTTACCCGGGCGACAATATAAGCAGATAGATATAAGCAGAGTGTATCACACGTGAGATATCTATCCTTACTCGAGCGTTGCAGTCAGTATCAAGGTTGTAGGTCGCAATGTTATCAATACATCACAAGGTATCTGATGATTGATTATATTTATATACACACTGAGTCACTGACATAATTTCGCATATGGTTCATTACCTCATAAAATCAACGCATACTTAATTTCATTCTACCGAAAAGTCTATTGTAACTTGTAAGATAGAATTTCATAGCAAATAGAGTAAAAAATTGTGAACGATATAAACCATTAAATAAATCTTTTTTTTTTTAAGTTTTAGCAAGAATATATTGTTCTACTATATCAATCCTTTCACACCCAATGGCCAATGATTGAGCATCATTGATGTGAGTCCCAAATATAGGGTCAAATCATAGAATAAAGGAGTGTCAAACATTGCACCGTGAATTTATAGACAGGAAGTCACTGCCTACACCTATGTCAACTCAAAGCTTTTATCAATGCAGTGCATATACATTCTACTAAACTTTAACGTGATAACTATATACAACAAAGATTTGTTCAAGAATAGGTAATATATATATTTTTTTAGGCGCAATGGCATTCCTGCATTTCTCCATTGGGGGGGGGGGGGGGGGGGGGGGGGTTAAAATTCTCTATCCCTCAAATCTCTCTTATCTCCGTAAACATAATTAAAAAAATAAAATGAAGCAGCAGCTTCTCGATTTGAAGAGTAAGAGATGATCTTCGCAACAAGGACATGCAGTGACACGATTGAAATACTAGTCTGAGTCTGCAATCTGCATGTAGGTATGTCATTCCCAAAGCCACCATCGATGACAATACATTTTTAAATAACTTTGTGAGTAACATTCATGTTTCGTTGAAAACCAACGTCGTCAGATTAGTCTTATGTATAATGTATCTTATGTAGATGTCAGATGTAGTCGTATCATGGTCTTATGAAGAAAGTCTTGACTTTAGACAGTCCATCTTCAACAAAGCGAAATTGATTCTTCCTGCAGCTGCGGCGCCCGGTACAGCCCTTACAAGTTACAACCTTTCCATCCCTTCCAGGCCTTCCAGCTCTGCAAGACCCGGCGGCATGAGTTACGAGTTACCAGAGCCGCGACCTTTAAGAGACAGGACCTGCACGATCACGGCCGTGGACAGGGGTGAGGGGGAGGTAAGAAATCGTCGCCGTCGCCGATGACAGATGGCGGGGCGTGGAGGCTGGGCAACGTGGTCCAGACAGCGAGGGGTTGTTTATCATCGCACCCACGCCGCGTGCAATCTCCGGCAATCTGACCGCTTCTGCCCGTGGACCCCGCGTGGTAGTCCATGATTGTGTATTGCAGCGCGCTTCTTGTAGAATTGCGGTGTCTTCGAGACATTGATTAATAAACAGCCACGCTGCTGTAGATTCCTGCTTCGAGTTGGTTTGGTGTCCGTGTTTCTGTGGCACTTCTTTGTGGTTTCAGTTATTTGTTTTTATCTTTAATATGGCGATATACGGCCAGCGACAGTCCATAGCAGGGTCAAAATAGGATAATGCCGCTGGTGGTAGCATAGAGTAAGGTGGTAGGTTTATGTCGAGGCATCATTTGAGGTTTGATGGCAGGTTTGTGATACATTATGTTCATTCGTTTGCCATATGATGCGCTAAAGAATTTTATGATGGCATTATTTTTATTGCGTTATTATATACAAGCCCATATCTTATTGATTGATGATTAGTGATTTGGATGTGCTCACAATTAAATTTGATAACAAATTATTACATCCTGCGAAATGTGCCGCCGTAAACAATCTTCTGTAAATGCTGATAATAGAATAAAATAGTAAACAGCTAATCTAGCTAAGGTGAATATACCCCAATCTGAAGTGTGCATAGCAGTGATGTGCAACAATGTGCAGTGATAGTGTCTATAAAGACATTGTATACATTGCTCCCCTATCTGATTTGTGTTAAGATTGTCTATGTGCTGATGCAACTGTTTCGTAAAAGAGATCGATATATAATTTTCAAATTTGTTGCTTTATACAATGCCGACAGGATACGAAATGGTATTGATTCAAAAAAGGTAGTACCTAGGTAAAATTTTGCTTTCAAGATTCAGCAGGCACACATTGATAACTTCACAAAAAAAAACAAGTAACTTCAAATTGATTGTAAATCTATTAAAATGGGTCACGCAAAAATGTACTTTGTAAGTTGGGTCCAAGGCAAGTTCTGCAAATTTGAAGCTCCCCATCAAATACCTACAATTTCCGGCACTCCACTTTCCTTAGCCCGCAGGTTTCCAACACTATAAGCAAAATCTTCTAATAACCACAATAATCCCCCAGTTGTTCATGAGATATCAAGCCGAAAATCATTTCTTCAGATTCTAAGCATACTAGACTTGAGATTTTTTAGCTTAGCTATATAAGATAACTATAAGCCACATAAGCCATTATCATTTGGCCAAAATGCTTCTTCATTTTGTTTAATGCCAACATAATATAGGTACTTAGGTATGCCAACACCAAGATATTTAACCTCATCCCTACAATGCATTAATTCCGTGTTTACCCAACCTAAGTGACCTCCTCAGCTCCTGACCTCCTGAGGGTGCCCCTCGTGTACCCTTCAAGAGCTCTTCTGACAATGTTAACAAGTGTCCTCAGTCAAAAATCTCAAGCAATGACCCTGGAAACCCCGCACCAGGTCTGACAGCGTAATGGTTAAGAATCAATGTAACAACTCCAGCAAAACGGAGTTGAATACTCGGCCGTAGAACGAAATCGGGCGAAATCGACTAGCTAGAAGTGCAAGTAAACAAGTGATGACACTTGAGATAGAGCATGAGTGCCAAACAAAGCCCGGTGTTGATTCAAATCTAAATCCAAATACTCGTTGCGTGTAGGGTGGAAAGGGTGGTTAATAGAAACAAAATATCCATTATGACTTATGATACTCGGTTATGGATTACTAAGTTTATTTGAGTTGTTGGGCCCCATGGAGATAGAAGTTAGAAACAGCACTTAAGGTCCATTTGAATTCTAACCACGGCCTAGGTGATGCTGACGATTCTGTAGCCAGCTGAACAATGCTATTTTGGCAGACTTTCCTCCATTCTACAGCCTGGTAAGATTTTGACGTAGTCATCGTAAGGTGAACCAGTCAGCGAGCGACAGAGTGTGACGGTGCCTACCTTTGACTGCGGGTGGGTTCGTTCCGGGGGGTCGCTAGCGGCGATCACAGCCACGGCAGCCAGCTCGGGTCCATCTGCGACAGGTTGTCACGGCAACGGGCGCCCTCGATCAGCGACTCCACCTGCGACACACAGAATCGACCGCACGTAAGAGATTGTGTCATGTGACAGGAGACAAGGCTAACCCTCTTCTGGAGATTGTCCCAGTAGGTAGGTAAATTGAAGGATAATGGTCTAAAAGTCTTGTGAATTTATAGGTAATATCATTGAATAAGATGGTACTACAGGTAATATTAGGTATGTAATTAATAATCCTTCCACTGGAATAGGGACCTTGGAAAGGGGCTAGAGGCTTTACCTAGTGCTGGCTGGTAACACGACGATGCTATTGTGGCACAAGGTATTACTGGGTTAAAAGAATATGGAAAAAACCAGTTTTTCACTGACCATGCTATGATATCAGCCATTTGGCTGAATTAATTAAGGGCCCTTGTGCTTTTGAAATCTACCAGAATACTTAGTTTAAAGAAATACAAAGACCTTAAACGGGCCCAGGCAAGTTACATTTTTTGGATATGAATCAGGATTTGAAACATGGGTTTCAATCGGTGCATTTCTAAAAAAAATTAAATATATGTCACTCATTTTCACTAGCTCAGTTACTCAGTAGATGAATTTCATAAATATCACTCAGTTTCAGTGTAGGTATATTATTTCTGGAGCGGTCGGGTTTGCGTGGCGAAAACAAACTGAACAAGTTGTGAAAGCCACGATAACTTACGCTTGCGTCGGAGTCGCTATCCGCCATGGCGGCCGCCCTCCCCACCGCAGCAGCCACCCACTTGGCGGTGCACCGCCGCCAAGCACCCGCCTCCGTCTGAAACAGTTCACCGTTTAAACATTTGTCGTTTGAAACAATGAAACTTGATTGCTGTAATTGGAAATTTTCAACAAAAAATCGAGAAGAACTTTCACAGTTCTGTGGGAACCTTGTTACACCTGCAATGTGATCATGTATATAACTCTAATTTATCCACTAGCCATTACATTAGCTTTGTTTGTAAGTGTCGAATTATCTTTTTCAGCTCAGATTCGAAAATGTCAGTGGTTTAATAAAGTATGTCGTGTTTATGAGTTTATGAGTTTATACCCAATGGGCAATGATGAAAAATGAGCCGTATAAGTTGGTTTCTTTTCCAGAAAATCTATTTACAAGTGGGTTATTGAATTCTAAGTTCCCAAACTTAAACACTTTTCCTGACATTTTGCAAAGCAGGCAGCATAGCTTTCCTAAGATTAGGAAAAGTTAAGAGAGTACCTAATAAGTTTTTCACGTAGTTGGATATCTTTCATATATCACAGGATAATTTCCATGGATTATGACAACTATAGATATCGCAAGCTATTTCTTCCACAGTCCCAGCTACGTCGAATGAAGTGTGGACGGCATACCTTGGCCTCTGCGGGGGCTTCCTCTGCCAGCACGGCCTGCAGCAAGTCGGGCATGGACGCGGTGGACCGCGCTAGGCAGCGGCCAGCCGCGATCATGTTCAGCATCAGCGGGCCGTCGATTTGTCTCCTACCCAGCAGCCGTGCCATGCACTCGGTCAGACGGAACGCCACCGGTCTAGACTGGGAGGCTGAGCGGAGGAAAGGATACTATGATCACACAGAGTATTGAAAACCTTGCAATGATGCAAGTCAGGTTGGCAAAATGTTTCATTCTTCGTGAAAATGTTGACTGTTATGATGATTTGGCATTGGTTATGTTTTATGGTGAATGACAGGGTATTTGGAGAGTGAGACTTTCAATACTATCTATAGGTACCTAGTCCAAAGAGAGGGGAGATACACAGTAGAAGCATGAATCTAGCACAGGAATGTGCAAATTTTATCATTGTGTTGGGAAGTCTACCTTGTCCTTTGGTTGGGCAACACTTTGGTTATTGCTTTAATGTAGAGCAAATATACTGTTCTAGGTTTAGAGGGAGAAATTCAAATTTGTGGGATAAGCAACAACACATTCTTCAGGTAGAGGCTAACTTCAATGTTGAAATCCTTGATATTTTCACACTTTTTTCACGCTTCTGATATGTAGCCACTGTCAACTGCATACTAAACTTCTAGAACAAAATTACATTTAATTTCAGTTGGTCAGTGGACTATGCTAGGAAAAAATGGCACTGGTTTCAAATATTTTGGAACACACAGATCCAAAATGTCGTAAGCTTTGAGGCAGAGTCAATTAATTATTTCAGGAAAAAAAATAACGCCAAATTCAAATATTTCGGTACACACAGATCCAAAAAGTTTTAAGCTTTTAGCCAGAGTCAATGGATTATTTCTGGAAAAAATAACGCCAAATTCAAATATTTGGTTACACACAGCAGATCCAAAATGTTGTAAGCTTTTAGCCAGAGTCAATTAATTATTTCTGGAAAAAATAACGCCAAATTCAAATATTTTGGCACAAGGGAAAGATTTTAGTGACACATAAGCATAACCCATAACCCTGTCCCTATGTCACTGCATGCATAGGGAGAAAACATAGTAAACCACATGCTTTAATAAGCTAATATATATGATCTCAGGCTGGTCTTATGCAGAGGTGGAAAAACAATAGACCCAATCCCATTTGCCACGTGTTAGAAATTAGAATTGTGCCATTCGTACCTGCTAGCGTGAGCTGTTCGACGTCAAAGGTGAGTGCGTCTGCGTGTACCCTGCCGGTGGCGCGATCGATGAACAGCGACGCCGCGTTCAGCCTCGTCAAGTGGAGCACGTGCTCCGCCGTCAGCAACAACGCCAGGCTCGCCGTGAGCTAGACGCATCGGAATCATGTTCATACACCAACGCTTTCCCGCCTTCTCCGCTCTGCAATACTACCTTTGTTGCCTTTGCATATTACTTTACGGTAACGATAATGGATGTTGAATTATGATTTGATAACTAGCAATTAGTTTTACATTGAAATTACTTTAGGTTCATGAAGAGGGATGTTGAATTATGATTTGATAACTGAATAAATAAATGATTGCAAGCAATTAGTTTAACATTCAAGTTACTTTAGGGTAGTGATGGTTGGATGTCGATTTGTGTTTGAAAACTGAATAAATCACACATTGCAATTGGTTTGTTTGTTCAATAGAAATTAAAACCTGAATGCATTTTTTGCTTCACTCCTACCTCATCCACCCTCCGATCTTTTTAACTTTTCAGGCATAGGTATACAGCTGGGTTTGTCACGAATCTTACCACTACTTCTCGGCTAGTTGAGCATTTAATTATCTCGCCGTATAGTAAATCAAGCATTTTTAGCACCTGACTCTGCCATTGGCAGGCAACTCACTGTTTTGCGGAAGGCCCAGTAGTGCACGGGATCGGGGTAGGTCATGCGCGCCCAGTCGACAAGGGGGGCGTCGGTCCATCGCGCCTTGATGCGCGCGTAGTACGCGTGGCGTTGCGCGTGATCCGGCAACGTTCCCGGGCTCGATGCCTGCCGCACAACAGACAAGCAGGCGTTGCTTTGGGTCAGGGCTAGGCGGTCACTTTGTTAGGAAGCAACAAAGGACAGAGTGAAAGCCTTCACACGAGAGAAGGGTTTTTTGGTTTAAGCTTTCTTGGGGATTGGTGTCAGTATGATAATGAATGACTCCTTCATTGTACTTCTTTTCTAAGCATAGCTAAATTATACATGGCTTGCTATCATGATCAGTTCTAGAAGTTACAAAATTTGAGGGTTGGGCAAATCACGGGATGGCCAACTTCGAGCATGCTTATAGCTTATCCAGAAATGACAACTGCTTTTGGTCAGTTGGGTTTTGGCACTCAAAATAATCCTGCATTTTTTTTATGTTGCGCTCTACAGGCAAAACGCCACGTCCGATTTTGATTAAATTTTAAGGATACCCTTTTTTCTCTCAACTTTGACCCTGTACTATTTTCAGCACTTTCCATTAACAACTTTTATAAAAGTCAGTTTTACAAAAATTTTCAGTTTATTAATTTCCCTAGGGCTTCGCAAGCACTCGTAGTCATAGAATTGTGTTGCGGGTGAGCGTAAAAATAACGACACAAAAAATAACAACACGATTATATGAGTACTCGCAAGCCATAGTAATTTATACGTTGACTGTCTTTTATATCAACGTTATGACTATGGGACAGTAAGCGAAATCAATAGCAAGTGGGTACCTGCAGTCTGGCCAACTGCTGGTAGAACTCGGTGACGCACTGATCGGCGAGCCGCCCGCCCGTCTGTTGGTACACCTGCAGCGAGGAGACGGCAGCCGGCGTGACCGCCACCAGCTGCATGTCACGCGAAACCGAGGCCACGCGCGGGAAGTCAAAGCGGAGGCCGCGGCGGCATGTCTCCTGCCGACCGGGACGGGAACAATCGCGTTTTATGAGTTCAGACGTAGTCCCTGCTTCTGTTTTGAGCCTCGGAGTTTGTAAGTTCCGAGAAATACAGCCTCCAAGTTTAACGATAAGATAAGATGACGTTAAGAAGTATTTTTTAAACCACTCTAAGATTATACCATTGAGTGTTTAGGTTGAGTCAGAGTTTGAGCTTCCACGTAAAACCATTGAGCTTGTACGTTCAGACAGATTCCCAGAATCGGTGTTGTACCATTAAACAAATCCAAAGCAGTCCATAATGAGACAATAGATTACTACCTACATCGCTAAAGTTAAGCAACACGATCTTCATCACGCCTGACTCATTCATACTGTGTTGAGCCTAACGCTGCTTTTATTAATAGATGGCCAATTCTCAATAGGGTAATATTAGAGTCACGCTTATAAGGTGATGCACGAAATCGCAAATTGTTGAAATCTCATATTTTTATTTCAGATGAGTCCTGTTCATGGAATTCCCATCCCAAATATATAACTAACTCATCGCGACATAATAGTCCAGGCAATCTACTGCTTTTTTGGACCAAACCCGGACATGACTCATGTCAAGCTAATTTTTTCAGGATATGTTCATTTGACCCTACTGAACATTGGCCAGAAAGTCGCGCGAAATCGGGTAGGTGCGTCCCTTCGTTTCACCCTTGTTTAGGGGTAGTTTTTCATATAATCGTGATTATTGAGGTTTCTATGGGAGGTATCCAAAAAGTTACAACGGCAATGTTTTAGCTGACTCAATTACGCATCTGATGATATCAAAAACATTTTAATTCGGATCAGGGGTGACCAAGATATTTGCGATCTTGCTGAGTACCATTTTCGTAAAATCGTGTTTTTTGTTTTTAATCGATCGGAATTTCCGGATAAAGTTGCTTTTTGGTTACAAATAATAGTTAAATAATATCAGCAGTCCTCCTGGTTCAGGGGTGAACAATATTTTGGTGATATTTTGTGGAAATTCTTCGGAAAGTTCGTTTTTGTGTTAAGACGACCGGAATCCATGGTTTCACTGTTTGCTGACAAAATCGTATAATATTACAAATTCTTATGGGGGTAACCAGAGTCAAGTTGTCTGATAACTATGTTTTAAGAAAACATTTCAAATAGATTTTTACTTGTCAGCAGGACTCAGGATCATCGGCGTCTTTTTCTGGTACAATAAGTGCATTGTTGCATGTTGCACCGTTGCATTGGCTGCATGTGTGTGTATATGCCGTAGTCCGGCTTTAAAGCTGCTGCACTTTCCAGAACACGAGGTCTTGCAGTTGCAGCTAACGATATTCAACAGCTCGTTCGGGGTTGGAAGCTGAAGAGTTGGTACAGGAAGTAATTGTTCGCTTTCTGTCTTCCACCCCAAGATAGTGGGTGGAAGAATATTTCTACGCCACTGCTGTATTTGGTGATAGACGCGATAGGCGTGTTGTTTTGCTGCTGCAGAGGTAGGAGGAAGCGCGGCCAGATGGAAGTTAGAGCTAAGAGCTTTCTTTGCTACAGTCTTCCTATATGCTCTAAACCACAATGCATCGAGGGATGATGTTTCGTTTGCTCCATATAGGGCTACTATAAATTCTTCCCCAGCTGCAGCGATGTTGGCTGTCGTAGCAAATGTGCAGTTGAATATTTTAATGCTTTCACGTAATTTCACCTTGTTGGACAAGATCTTTAGCGCCTTCTTTTTCCCTTGACGATACAAAGTTGAGGTGGTGTCACACCCAGTACTCGCATGTATGAAGGGAATGTGCTTGCAGTCTACCCCCAGCCCAGTGCTTTTTGAAGTAACTGTGAGCTGTATACTTTTGAGGCGATCTTCGCGGTGCCGGGTTTGAACATCGTGATGTTGCTGGTCGCTGGTGCCAGGGACACTGTGAGCACTAAAAGATCTGTTTCATCGTCCTCATCGCAACAAGACCTATACATGACGGACAGAGTCACAGTTTACTGCTTTCATGAAAATGGTTGGATGGTTGGAAAAACCTTCGGAAATTTAAAGCTCAAAACGATAAGCGACAAGACACATCACGATGTTCAAACCCAGAACCACAAAGACAGCTCACAGTTACGTCAAAAAGCACTGGGCTGGGGGTAGACTGCGAGCACATTCTCTTCATACATGCGATTACTGGGTGTGACACCACCTCAGCTTTGTATCGTCAAGGGAAAAAGAAGGCGCTAAAGATCTTGTCCACCAAGGTGCAATTACGTGAAAGCGTTACAATATTCAACTGCACATTTGCTACGACAGACAACATCGCTGCAGCTGGGGAAGAATTTATAGTAGCCCTATATGGAGCAAACGAAACATCATCCCTCGATGCATTGTGGTTTAGAGCATATAAGAAGACTGTAGCAAAGAAAGCTCTTAGCTCTAACTTCCATCTGGCCGCGCTTCCTCCTACTTCTGCCGCAGCAAAACAACACGCCTATCGCGTCTATCACCAAATACAGCAGTACCGTGGAAATATTCTTCCACCCACTCTCTTGGGGTGGAAGACAGAAAGCGAACAATTACTTCCTGTACCAACTCTTCAGCTTCCAACCCCGAACGAGCTGTTGAATATCGTTAGCTGCAACTGCAAGACCTCGTGTTCTGGAAAGTGCAGCAGCTTTAAAGCCGGACTACGGCATATACACACACATGCAGCCAATGCAACGGTGCAACATGCAACAATGCACTTATTGTACCAGAAAAAGACGCCGATGATCCTGAGTCCTGCTGACAGGTAAAAATCTATTTGAAATGTTTTCTTAAAACATAGTTATCAGACAACTTGACTCTGGTTACCCCCATAAGAATTTGTAATATTATACGATTTTGTCAGCAAACAGTGAAACCATGGATTCCGGTCGTCTTAACACAAAAACGAACTTTCCGATGAATTTCCACAAAATATCACCAAAATATTGTTCACCCCTGAACCAGGAGGACTGCTGATATTATTTAACTATTATTTGTAACCAAAAAGTAACTTGTTCCGGGAATTCCGATCGATTAAACACAAAAAACACGATTTTACGAAAATGGTACTCAGCAAGATCGCAAATATCTTGGTCACCCCTGATCCAAATTAAAATGTTTTTGATATCATCAGATGCGTAATTGAGTCAGCTAAAACATTGCCGTTGTAACTTTTTGGATACCTCCCATAGAAACCTCAATAATCACGATTATATGAAAAACTACCCCTAAACAAGGGTGAAACGAAGGGACGCACCGACCCGATTTCGCGCGACTTTCTGGCCAATGTTCAGGAGGGTCAAATGAACATATCCTGAAAAAATTAGCTTGACATGAGTCATGTCCGGGTCAAATCGTAGATTGCCTGGACCATAATGCGAAATTCACAAAAAACCAGCCATAACACCAAAATCAACATTTTCCCACGAAATCATTGCGGAATATGCCTTTTTCCCAAAAAATATTTTGAAATGCTGCCATTCTTGGTTATTATTTATTAAACACATTTCAGAGAATTTGCTGATGAGTTTTTCCAAGAAGTAAGTTGGCAAGGCACGTGCAGTTTGAGACTACACTCGGCGAGATATAACCTGACACCCAAAGTTGTACTATTATTACTCTCCACCGTGGCAGGAAACACAACCCTGTCAACTTATACCCCACATGATCAATACAGATGACGCATGGACATTGTCGAGTAGTAGCGAAGCAATAGCGTATGATTTTCCCGGATGTATGATGAAAGCTTATTTGAATTGTTAGGCTCCTTCATGGAAATAGAAACACGTCTGTGATTGAACTTATCCACCAAGCATGCAAAAAGCTTGCAGTTTGGTTTGATTCCTACATGAGCCATACCCTGCCCTTGGCTTAAGCCGCACCCTGTCCTAGCTCACCCTGTCCCTGTCGAGGTCCTCGTTGAGCAACGGCAGCAGCTGCAGCAGGCGTCCGCGCCTGTGCAACGCGGCGGTGTCGGCGTCGGTGAGGAGACGGAACGTGCGGACGGCGCCGTCGCTGCCGCGCACGCGTATCCAGCGGCGGCCGCGCGACGTCTCCACCAGCGGCAGGAAGCCGTGGACGAGAACGCGGCGGTGGCTCGGCACCTGCAACCCCGACGTTTACTTCTGCGTTCCGGGTCGGTTCGAGTCAACTTTGTTCATGTATAAACTGCCATTTCTTTTAGAGATGATCCTCTGATAATGAAACATTATTTTTTACTTGGCAGGTTGTCTCTTACTGAATATTTGTTGGACTTAACAGGCTATACATGTGCCAGTGACATTAGGTACATCAAGATTTGCTTTGAGGGCACATTTTTTTGATTTTTTTCATGACTTTTACCAGCTACAAATTACTTATTTGTAACAATGATCTTATGTGAATCAAATTTCCCTGTTAATGAATCTTGGGTTTTTACAATATGCATCATCTTTGAGGGCTTACTAGAAACAAATAAATTTCACAAGGCAATATTGGGTGATTTTGTGGCATTTAAATGAAATAAAACAATCTGAGCTCTTGTTTTTCATTGGTCAATAAAAATCCTTCAGTTGAATTGCTATTTCCATAGGCACAGAAAATCATTGCCCTGGCCTCATTGGAAGCTTCTATGAAATTTGGCAGGAAAAAGCAAGAGCGATTTGGCGAGTGAGAGAACTTACGTCTACGGAGAAGTCTTCGTCGAACATTCCCATGACGGCAGTGAACCCGGTGAACGAGCTGATGTAGCGGCACTTGTCGTTTATCATCATCGGGCTGGGAACAACGGCGTTTAATCAGCGTCTCCGCAGAGACATCGGAAACGTAAGCTGCTCAATAGCAAGCATCCAGCGTCTTGTTTGCTCAAATACCTCGCTACTTCATTTACCTAGCTCAAATACCTAGCTACTTTCCTCACCAAATTATTAAATTTCAATTAAAAAGTGCATTATCTGTACCTGATATTGATATTTATACGGTCTTGTCGGCTAAAATACTAATTTTATGCAACGACAACCTTCTGATGACCTATCATACTTTTTTTCGGAAGAAGTACCACTGTCAAACAAAGACTCAAGTGTCAGAGACTTGGACATCTACTTCGAGTCGGCTTACTCGGAGTTTTCGCACTTGGGCACGAGGATTTTGAGCCAGCGGTCGACAACGATCGGCAGTTGCGCCAACCTGACGCCGCCGCTCGACGAGCAGACCTTCTCGAAGTCGTCGGCAAGACGTGACTTCACCGACTTCATCCAAGAGTTCTGTGCCCGGTGCAGCAGCGCTGCTCACGACGGAATCACAAAGGATTTAACTAGAGCGGATTTGAATGAAGGGTGACATTTGGTGCTGTTTTGTGGAGAGACAAAGTATATTGTGTCCGAGCTATTACACTCTTGATAAAGAATCACTCTGATGAAAAAGTGAAAGTTAATGTCCAATTGTATACAAATAAGACAGCAAGCCATCCTATCCAACTTGGAAAATGGAATGCTTGTCAAATGTTTTGCTCAAAATAGCTGCCTTCCAAATATAAAATTATTAAAGCCTTCTACAACATTGATGTAAAACCAGACTGTATGGCCGTTGGTTGTGATCGAACAGTCACCTTAGTGCACTTCCAAGCACACTTTCACAACGTCATAACTATGGAGTCGTGTTCGAATTCTGTTCTAAGCACTACCAATCGCCAGTGGCGGCTCGTGGGTGTAAGGGGTGGTGGGGCACAGATTTTTATCTAGATAAAGGCGAACGTACGGGTATCACGGTATCACACGGTATCACATGTTCTTAGTCGTGAAAATGATCACATAATTCTAGTGCTTTGTGCTCTTCTACAATATTTTAGATGGAAAATCTTCTCAATCTGTTTATCTTTGCTATATTGAGAAAAGAACGCGCTGAATGAGCCTTCAGGAGTTGCCCTAACACGCAGTGCATCAGTCAGTCGGTGTCCTGTGTCCGCTTCTTCCCACCACCTGCTGTGTGCGCGTAACAGCAAGCCAAATGCGTGAATCAGTGCAAGGAATACACGGGCGCATGGCCTTGGTGCCCTCACAGCAGCGAGCCGGGCCGTGCCGTTGCGGCTTGTCGTGCGGAATACAGTCTTGTGACGTCACTATCATGACGCTACGCCGGGCACACGGCCAGCGAGCGCGACGATCTCGCAGCGAAGCAACGGTGGCGAGAGCGCCGTTTTCCCTGTCGCGCCGTTTTCCCTGTAGCGCCGTTTTCTTTGCCGTTGCCGTTGGCACCGTATCGCGTGGCAGCGCATTCTTAAGGGGTTCTTATCTTACAAGCTGGCATATTATTTTGAATTTACCAAAAAATAAATAGATATAGATTCAGATATTCCCTTTCCTCCCTTCTACCCTTAGCTTTCTACATAGGGCACGTGCCCTTGTGCCCTTTAGCACGAGCCGCCACTGCCAAACGCACTACCAAACACACTACCAAACACACCACAACAATGTGTCCAGTGCAACTTGTTTGTAGATTGAATCATTGAATTCTTATGTAAAAAAAAATTAAAAATAACCTGGATGATATTAGTATTATTGAATATATTTTAACACATACTTGCAAGGGCACTAGGATGGCTGTTTAAACACAGCCCTATTATGCTGCCAAGTCCACAAATCATTGAGTGCACATGGCTATTAAAACACAGCGCATGTCCCACACACAACGGAAAAACGTACTCTCAAGAGAGATATGGCGTCAGCAGCGGGGCCGCTACTCACTCTCCTTGAATCCGCGGTTCACCATCCGAGTGTTGATGAACGCCGTGAGCTCGGGGCTGGCGGTCGCCCCGACGACGTCGTCCAGACGAGCGAACGCCTCGACGAGACTTCGCTGGCGGACACGTCGGAGGTCGCGCACGCACGACTCCGCCCAGCTGTCTCGTAGCAACATCAGCTGCAACAAACGCGGCTTGTTGAAGTGCAAGTCCTCGTTGCATGCCTAGTGGATATTTATTATTAGAAGCGAAATATCCATTCCAAACTTGTGTCCATCCTGGGTGTCAAACCTGGATCTTTTACCTTGCCGGGATCGTACACAGCTACACAATCTTGGAATGGATATTTATTTTCTAATAATAAATGCGGATTGTTAGCTGTCATTTTATTTGTTGGTAGAAAACTTGAAACGGATTGTAACTTTATGACATTGAATACAAAATAACAAAACCAGCCTCCTTTACCAACCACCATAACACCATTCACTTAATTAGAGTTTGAATGGCCTTCTATAAAATAATTTTATTCCCATTCCTTGTTCTATTTTTCCCATTCAATCTGTACTCAAATCCACTTTATCCCATTAATGAATTTATTAAATGATAAATATACATAAAATGCAATGATTTAAGATAACAATATTGGACTTTCTGCCAAGATTTAGACACAGAATTGGAAATTCTGAAAATTGGAAAATCCAGGGAGAAATGATATTCAATACCTACAATTAAAGATGATATAGACAGGATTGAAATAATATCAAGTTGTGGGAATCAATGATGAGAAATGGCGAGAGTTTTAATCGTAGCATATAAGAGAGCGCTTACTTCCGACAAGGTGACTTCCAACGGAGAAACGACGCTAGGGTGGATTCGCAGGATCGAAGCCAGCAGCCTGGACGACTGCAGCAGTACGTTTGTCCTCCTCGCCATCTCCTTCGAGGAAACCTCTGCTCACAACAAGGTGACACGCGTGAATCTCTAACCAAACTGTTTCAAACATATTTTGTCGAATAAAGCGTTGTAAAATCACCGAGTTCGATATCGAGATGTAGATATCGAATGATATCCCCATTCCACAACATATATATAATGGTCCATATTCTTGCTTCGAATTCATGTTGCGAATGCTTCGAATTCATGTTATGTCATTATTAATGACATTAATAAAAACTAGTCCCCTCAAGGAAAGAAAATAAAATAAGAGAGAGAGGGGCTAGAGGTGACATAGGGAAATTCTCCCAGGTCAACAGAACCATAAGGGAGTGGAATGCTCTAAAGACTGACAGAACCAAAGGACATTCTATTGCTAGATTTAGACAATCAATTTCTTGCCAAATCTAATTCCTAGCCAAAGATGCATCATTGTTCCTAAAATATTATTCTAGCTACTATGTTAAACCTAAACTCACAACTACTACCTATGCTAAACTTATACTTATAGCTGTACTAGATGTTAAAAGTAGTCAGTACCCTAAAATAGTTCCTTACCACGTACCATACCATGTACAATTGTAAGATGAAAATAAAAATACAAATACAAACATGAATTCGAAGCAAACAAGAGTTACTTGGTAATACTTGGTGACGATAACTCGTAAATTAAGAACTAATTAATGTAGTTGGTACCGGCGTAGGTTATTAACGTAGTGCCGCTAGTTACCTTGGGGGTTGGCAAGTCTGGCCAGCTCGTTGCTTGCCTTCTGTGTGATGTAGAGTGTGCGCACGGAAAAGTACAGAGGCTGGGGGTAACGTCCTCCCAGCTGGAAAGAACAGAAAACACCATCGATAGCACCGAAGAAAACAATGGGCAGGAGAGAGCTAGAATAATGGTAGACTCTTTTCAAAAAAACCTTTGATGGGCATTAAAAGAGAAGTAAGTGAAGCTAATCTACATTATGTTGACCCGTGCCTTTGGTAATTTATTTCTGTTATTTTTATATAGGTTTTTTTTTACAGTCCATATGCCTCTTTACTGATTTTTGGCATTTCTGGCATATTATTGGTCAGTGTTTTTCAGAAAAATTGCAGTTTTTTTCCCTATCACAGTTTAGCTATGGGTGCAAAACTACTTAATATAATTTGATTTAACATTCTTGAAGGCAGATTTATTAAGTTTTAAGCTTTTGTGACAAGCAGACTGTGTAAAACAACAATTCTATGTGGCTATAATAGTGTCTTTGACCAGACAGACGGTAGTCGATCTCACCTTGAGCAGCAGCTGGAAGAACGCCGCCCCCCCACTCGAGGCAAACACTTCGAGGATCTGAGGCACCCACGGCAGCCAGTGCGCCAGCCGAACACCCTGAGCTTCCTCCGCTTCCAGCGCCAGCGTCGACTTGTCGTCGTCAAAGACTTGCACCAGCCAGATCACCTGTGTAGGCATGGGGCAACGCTTCGTCAAGATTATTGCATCCGTGTTGACCTTTAGCGGGAGCTACTCGATTTCAGGCTTCAAAATATGACGGATAGATATCAATAAGCTACAAAGCAATAAGCTTACACTGTTACAGTTTAAAAAGTGCTTTAGGTGACTTATTTTGGGGTCTAATTTTCATATTACAAAGGTCTGAACACGGTTTACACCCTTGGTAAAGCAGACAGCATAGCTGTGCAAAACGTCGGGCATGTTTGGGTTTTGGACTAAGCATTCAACAACCCAATTGAACAGTTTTTCTGAAAAATAACGTGCTTTGATAAGGAAAAGTTCTTAAGAAATTAGGTAGATATTTGTCCCTTGAAACAGAAAATCCACCCAAAATTACGTTTTGCTTCTAATAACAAACTAGTTCCCCCTCGCCATCTCCGCGCACGCACCTTTGCGAGGATCCGCCTGCGCCCGGCGCCCGCCTCGCTCTCCGCCGCCAGCCAGCAGCGCAGGATCTGCCCGGCGCGCTGGCAGTCTGCCGGCGCCTCCCGCTCCAGGTGCTCCGCCCAGCGCGCCCACGCCTTGCCGCTGCCGGCGCTCCGCTTGAACCCGGCGCAGGACCTGGAGCCGGCGCACGACTCCAAGCCGTCGCATCTGCCACCAGCACCGCGACACATCTCGCAATCGCACGTCTTGCTAGCGCACGTCGATTCGGTCATTGCAGCCGTGCCGCTTTGGTATCTGGTACATTTTGTGTCGACACCGACGCCGGCCTTACCACCAGCGCACGTTACTTCAGAGTTTACACAGCTTCTACACCCGTCACAAATCACATCGGTGCCGGGGCAGGTTTTGCCGCTGGAGTAATTACTTCCGTCGCCGCGCGTCGAGTAAGAAACGGCACAGCTTTTGCAGCTGTTGCCCCTGCCGGTGCAGGTTTTTCCGCCACCGCAGATCTTGCCGCCGGCGCAGACAGAGTCAGCGTCGTCCCAGGAGGCGCCGGCGCCAGCGCGAGCGCGGGCCAGCCAGGCCAGCGCGTCGGGCGGGGAGCGCTGGCGCAGGGCGTCGGCGCAGACCAGCAGCGCGTCCGGGAGGCTCGGCGCTGGCACGCGGCCGAGGTCGAGCTCGTGGACCAGAGCCGCCGGCTGCCGAGGGTTCGGAGAAACTCCTTGCAAACCTCGCGCGTTTTACCGATGGCAAGTGCTACTGTGGTGGCAATGCGGGTTAGTCAAAGTTCATTTCCCTTCGGTGTGAAAATAATCATAAACCTAAGATTTTGTTATTGGTGTGTACGGTTTTAAGATTTTTGGCGTTAGCCAAGGCCCTTTCTAGTACCACAAACCACTTCTAACTGAGCAAAACCATACACTTCAATAGCACCCATCCACGGCTCTGACCCACTCCGTTTTACCAAACCTAAAATTCATTCACAAACTGTTAACAAACAAACCTTACACCAGTGCTTAGTTAAATGAATCAAATTAGTGTCTGCAGTGCAAATCTGTTAATTTATTAAGGTGAGTTGAGATGAGATGATAACTTTTTTCAATGTTTTTAATGGAACAAAATGATGCTCTCTACTCACATCACCTTAAAAATGTAACAGAATTGCACTGCAATATATACAATACAGCAAACACAGAAAAACTCTTAATGGCTTAAAAATGGGCTTTATGTAGTTCCAACAACAGTGCAACCCTAGCAAAGCGGCAAGAATATTGATGTTCAATTGTCCTAGGTCATCATCGTGAATCGGCTAGGTTTACTAAAGCTGAGTAGACCTAGTGGCGGTAGTGGATTTAGAACGAACCAGCGACTTGATACTATTAGTGGATTTGTGACCCGTGACTTCTTGGCAATCAAGAAACTAACTCAACCCAGGTAAAAGCCGTGAGACTCACGTCCAGCCAAGTTCCGTCCGTTTCGGCCGCAGGAAGCTGGCACGCCGCCTTAATCAGCTGTCTCATGCGCGGCCAGCTGACCTCTGCGCCCGTGTCCCTGTCATCCACGTCCGTGCTGTCGACATCCGCGTTTTCCGCGTTGTCTGCGTTGTCTGCGTCGTCTGGCTGCAGCATTTCCACGCAGACGCGCGGCATCCCCCGCTTCCTCGCAGCCCTCGCAACGTCGATCGCGCTCTGCGAGATGCAAACACTTTGTTAGCTGCTGTCTCGATGGACAATGAAGGACATTATCGAATGCCAGCTTGTTATTTCCACTACAACAACTGGACTATGTCAATGGCAACCCTCCATAAAGAAAGTCCAGTGTACACTAGGTATTGAAGATATATACAGTTTAAAAAAGAAAAGATTACGTTCACATGTCAGAAATGCAAATCTATTTGCATTACATTTTACCAATTAACAAAACTAACTAATTGAGAAGCGCAGATTAAATAACGTGCCATACAGGCCTAATACGGGCTACTTGCTACAGTTCTAGCATTTTATTTTGATATTTTGAAATCGCGCCATAGAGATCCATCGTAATGAGTGGGTCAAACGTAAACGGCGTCCATTCATTAAGCATGAGTCAATAATAAGATCTTTGGTCATGACCTAATCCTGTGTCGGCTATAAACGGCTCTGACAAAGGCCTGGCGCGAATGAACGCTGCTCCGAGCGAGACGAGACTAACGTTCTCGTAGGCGGCGGCGGCGATCTCGGCCACCCGCTGCCCGGCATCGCCCCTGCCCTGGTAGAGCCGTGCGATTGCCTCGTAGCACGCCCTGCGCTGCGTCCCGCGCGCAGACAGGTGGGCCAGGCAGTCCACCGCGTTGCCCGCGCGTTCCTCCCAGCGCCAGACAGCCGAACGCATGCACGTCTCGATGGCGTTGGCGTTTGGATGTCGGTGCCAGCGCGCCAAGTCCAGCAGCAGCCGGTTCGATTCCTCCAGCTCCAGGATCTGCTCAGAGATAGTATTGTAAGTAACTGGTCTTAAACTCACTCATACTTAGCGCATGTTGCTATGATTGTACTATATTATCTTAATCTTTATTTCTTGTTTTCTTAAATACAGGGTCAAGTTTTCATCTTCATCTAGGGCAGCTCGGGTAACTTTTTATCCGGCTTGCCAAGCCTGGCGATTTCCCAGCGTCTTCATCACTATAACTAAATTCACTTCCTTCCCCATCATCCAACTATTTGTCCCTTTCTACCAGTGCATTCCATCCTTTTCCGTCTTCCCACAATTTTCCTCTGTCAACCTCCTCCCAACTCATCTTCCTTTCTTCCAAGTCTTCTTTTATCACACCATTCCACCTTTCTCTTGGTCTTCCCACTCTTCTTTTCCTATTTACTGTGGCTTCAAATACTCTTCTTGGTATTCTCTGTTTATACAATCCTTTCAAGCTTGTACTATTTTCCAAAATAATTTGTATCACATTAGGAATGGACATATTCCATTCAATGAAAAATTACATCAAAAACCCACTAAGAAAAGCCAATTGTCGAAGCGCTAGCTTTGTAAAACAGCTCAAACCAATCAACTATCAAAAAGATTGAATCCCTTGTAATCGTGACCAAACAATACCTGTTTCACTATCATCTGCAAAATTACTTTATTGCAACTCTGGCAGCGCAGGGAACAAGTTCAGCGCTTCAACCTAGCGGGGCCAACAATTTGGTGCTAAGGGGGTGCTACAATAGCACCCGGTTTTACTGCGTTAAAACTTTAAAAGGATAGGAAAAAACCGGTTTTTCACTAGCACCGCCGTAATACCAGCCAGTAGGCTGTGCTAGGCAAGGGCCCTGCGGTGTGATTCTTTTAATTATTTAATGCGAGATGAGATCAGAACTTTTGTCAATTTTCTAATGGAACAAATTAAAGCTCTCATCTCCTCTCACCTTAAAAAAATTAACAGAATCGCACTGCAGGGCTCTACAAACTCGCTGCCTGCAAACCGGACTTCCGATTGCTGGCCCGACGTTCCGTACCAGCTGTGCGGCCTGCATGACGGGCACGTGCATCGCGCAGTGCGCCGCCGGCAAGCGCTGCCAGTCGAGGATGCACGCGTCCCGCGCCAAACGCACGTAACCGTCGACTCCGTCGTGGTTCGACTCGCCGCCAAACAGCTCCAGGTAGCCGCAGTACAGGTAGTACTGAAACCGTGACACGGGAGATGGCTTAGCACGCAGCTGTCGGCGTAGAAGACGTGGGGTTGTATTGGAAAGGCAATCGAGCAGGAAGAGTTATGAAGGGGATCAAACTTGACTGCAAAACTCATTGTATCTACAGATATCCGATCAGAAATGTCTGTCTGAACGAAGAAATCAACCATTCACCTTTACTTTGCCGATGAAATGCTCTACTAACAGAGCTACCTGGAGCTACTGCCGCTACCACAGAGGAACAGAACTAACAGAGCTGACTTTCGAAAGGGTTTTTTGAAAGAGTTGTTACCTTACTGATGGAAGACATACAATCAGAGTCACAGTGCTGGCATGGCCACTTCATTGTTCACACGCCAGTTACCGGCAAAGGTTGCTGATTCATTATTTTGGATACTGCGTTTGTTTCGATATTAATTGATTCTAAATCATAGGCAGAGGCTGCAACCTTTTATGTTATATGGTGTCCAATGAGATTTTTATGGAGTGGAATCGGTGCATTAACTTAAGCTAATCTACCAATGACTACGCTTTCTAAGAATCAAAGAATTTCGGAGAGCATTTCCCGGGCAGCGACACGCTTAGGTACCTTCCACCAGATGTCCCGGCTGCTGCTTTCTACCAGCTCGGGCAGCACGGCGGCGAGCTCGTCAAGGTCGTTGAGGCTCCAGGCACACTCGGCGATGGTTTCGATGTCCGAACAACTGGCCACGTCGGCGGCTTCGCGTAGCGCCTCCCACTGGCCCAGTTCCCGCGTGCAGCTGCCGATTCATCAACAACCATCAATTCAAGATGGCCTGGTCATTATTTTTATCTTGAAGGTTCAAATATGAGGGGTTTCAAAGCATCTGTAACTAGAAACCTTACAAACTCCCATAACTGGCTTAATATCGGGCAGCTTTAATGATATTTTCAGACTTGCAAGAAAATTACCTGCCGTACAAGGGCCTTGAAAGGTTGATTAAGCCAATAAAGATGCAAATCACTACCAGACAAATAACTGTTTTAGCAACAGTTTTTAGCACTAAACAATATAAGCATAATTAATTGAACTGGAGGCATGAGGGCAGTTGCAAGGTTTTTTGCAACTTTTCAGGAGGTCAATGATGTTACTTACTAGTGCTTAGTTTTCTTAATAATTAGTTCAAATAATCTCAACTCGTGATGGAGAACGCAGACCAGGTTTGCAAGAAGTCAATAAAGTTTTATAAAGATGCTTAGCAATCCTAGCTTTGAACATGTAAGCAATCAATATTGTTCAGTTAACTCATATTTCAAGTCGGTGCACCTCGGGAGACACTAAGAACGGCGAAACCTGCGCATAGACTCACTCGATCCATAGCTTGCCGAGCGCGTCGAGCATCTCAACGCTGTCTTCTGGCGCCGGCGACGTCCGGACCTCGTCGACGGCCACCAGCGCCGCCTCGCGCGCCGCCTCCACCTCGCCGAGCCGCCACAGCGCCAGCGCCTCCTTGCCGGCGCTGGCCGCGGCGCGGTCTCGCATCACGGCGCACATCAGGTCGCGTTCGGAGAGCGCCGCGTAGTAGCGCACAAGGCCCGTCTCGATCTGCGCAGGCGGCGGGAGGGAAACGCCGGTTAGGATCGGTTTGATACTTAATTCAGCGTGCTGGGTGATAGTTTATGGCCTGCACACAACTTGCAATCACTTTTTTTAAATATTTAAATGTGACTTTTGACTAATAAGTAAGAACTAGTGCAACCTTCATGCTAATTAAGTCATTTTCAGTAGCTGTTTTTAACGTTTAGGTCTGTGCTTTTCTTTGTCAGCCGTTACAGTGACAGCTTTTTGTTGGATTTCGGAAAATAACTTTTAGGAACTGGAATGAAATATTTCTGAGCATTCTTAGCTATGTCACATTTACATCACAACTTGAAGACACAACAAGCAATTGGCTAATATGTTTGAAACTGGTGGCAATTGGTTAGAAACTGTCCGGAACGTTAGAATTTGTTGTGGTGTAGGGAAATCAAGCGTGACAATAAGATCACTACCTAATGTTAATGGGGTTACAAATCAACAAAACATTTTAATTTTTCATAGAAATTATTTTGCGGCATTCAGCATTAGCATTCAGCATTGCAGAAAAATAAAAATAAAACACAAAACACCATACCATCAAGTCACAAGGGTAAACTACAAAAAAACACATAGATTCAAACAGTTGACGTCACCCACCGACACCAAAACTCTTTCACCTCCACAATCACGCATGCAGCGCAAGCAAGCGCACAAGCTGAAAAACGGTTGGGCAATCTCACCGAACACAGGGGTCGTATCTTGAAGCGCACAGCGCATTATCCGCTTGCCGCACGCGCTCCTAAAAACACTGCAAGGTAAGTGTGCTGAACGCAAGGTTAATCGGCATAAAGTAAAAATTAACTTTTAAGTAAGTGTTAAGTTAACTCTGTGTTGTACTACATTTATTCTGATATCAAATGCATCTGAAATCACTGTGGTTTGTGGTTTTTTTCAGCAGTTGTAGGGAAAATAGCATTTTTTTATCATACCTACTTTATGAGCAATTATCATAATTGAAAATGAAAAAATTATAATTTACAATGACAACCATTATTTTCTTTGTGTTGTGTCCTCCCTTGTTCTCACTTAGGAGTTATCAACCTTACTCTGTATTGATATCCTAAGATACCTTAGTCAATGCTTGGTAAGTTTTGACTGAGAATGATGGATAAATTAACTTTTACATTTTCGGCTCAAAATTAGCAGAGATCCATGAATTATACGTTGCAAAAACATCAATTTTTAGTAAATCCTAGAGCAATACAGATGAAATTCTTTGAATGAAGCCACGGAAAGTCGAAATCAATCTATAAACCTTCCTAAAAGTCCTGCACAAGAAAGGATGTACAAAAAATATTAGAAAATAAAATATTGTGAACATTATTGTGTAGATCGTTTTAGGGACCTTTAAGAAAACCATAACAATGTATAACAGGATCATGTCATCGGTGCCATCATGGTCCAATCAAACTCCCGGCGACAACTCACGTTCTGGTTGTTGCTCCCGTCAATCTCCTTCATCCAGCTGGGCGCCATCTTTTCCAGCGCCAGCGCCATCGAGTGCCACAAGTTGTGGTACTTGCCGCAATACTGCACCAGCCCCCTGCGCAACACGTGCCGATATAACCACATGGTGCGATATCGACGAAAGGGGGTTGGAAAATTAAGTACTAAGTACTAAGTACTAAGTACTAAGTACTAAGTACTAACATTCACAGACACTGGCAGATGAGAGCAGTGCCACGGGGTGTGGAAGTTGCTATGATAATGTATCCAGCTAATAATGTATGGCGAACCTGACGTAATAGTTGGAAGTTTAAGTAAATATGTACAGTAATCATGTATATTATCATTATGTATCATTGTTATTATTTTAAAAAGTGCTGGCGGCAAAGTTATATTTAACATCCCCTGGTATCACCTGCAAAAATACTTGCTTATATTTCAACTATCAGTTGACACTTGCCATTGAGCATTAGTGCCAAACAAAGCCCCCTAAATATTATGTAAAATGCGTAACGTTGTGTTAAGTTGTACCTAGATGGCTGGGGTGCTGTAACTCTTATCCTAGCCGACACCGATTCTGTCGCCAGCTCAACGATTCTATTTATCCTACAGAGTTGTAAGACATCTGGTAACACTCTTATACGTGCACCAGCAAAGTTTGCTCGGTTCGGCGCTAGCGAGCCGTGCTAGGTCTTCTCGGGCGGCGGCGGCGGCGGCGGCCACTCACCAGTGTATTTCCGGGCGAGGGCTGCAGCGGATGAGCGCTTCGAGGAAGATCGAGTCTCCGGTCGGTTCGGCGACCGCGTGCTCGGCCGACAGGCTCTCCGACATCTGCGTTCCGAGGCAGCAAATCTGCGCCTGCTGCGCGGGAGACTTCTGTCAATCGCGCTGCCATTTCACAACCGAGCTTCGTTCGATCTGTCACGTCTCAGTTCGATCGGAAACCCCTTCGCGTGTAATTTTACGAAATCGAGTGAATCCAGAAATCCAACGCACCCCAAGTTCCCAAGAAACGTAAGCACCAACGTAAGGCCCAGGTACCGCACTTGTGGTAACAAAGCCTGCCTTACCAAATGCGGCTATGGTGGCAGTAGAGCAGCACCAGCTATTACTGTGTTAAAACTTCAAAGGATAGGGAAAAACCGTCTTTCACCAGCACCGCCAAAATGCCAGCCAGTTGGCCGCGCCCAGGGCCCAGGGCCCAGGCCGCTCACCTGCTGGTCCCACGACAGCGTCGGCCAGAGCCGGGGGAACACCTGCAGCCAGACGGAGCGCGCCAGTGGCGGACGGGCGTAGCAGAGCTGCGCGGCCGCGTGCAGCAGTGTAGCGCTGCGCACGTCCTGCACCGACTCCAGGCTCTGCGCGACCGAGCGCAGCTCCTTGCGCAGCAGCGTGCTCTCCTGCGACGGTATCTGTGTGGGATGTTGAATGGGTGACCGTTATGCATATGATCAGTTCTGTTCAGGAGAAAGGTTGTAGGGTTTGAAGCTAGTAGGACAACGTCACTCGCCTTGCTTATCAACCTATCGACAGCATGGATTAGTGGAGGAATCCTGTCCTTCGGAAGGGGTGTAAAGCCGGTGGTCCCCTTGGTGCTTTACAGAAATCGAATGCTACAAGCTATGTTTGATGACTAGTGCAAAGGTGCATTTCATTATTGGTCAACTCTCACCTCCCTGTCTTAGAAAGTAGCAATCACAAAGAGACATGCATGTCTGGTGTCGGCTAGCCCACCTTTGCCTCTGCGAGCAGCGGACAAAGATCAGCCAAAGTATGGCCGGAGAGCTGTGCGATGCCCGTCGCGCTGAGCAGCTTGTGTTCCGGGTTCGACACCGTGATGTAGTGCTGGACTGTGTTGTTGTGCGAAGCTGTAACGGGACAAACACAGTCTCGCTAGTGTGTACGTTACACTAGTCGCACATTACATGCAGAGTGCTTAACACGTCACAAATTTTACAAACATCTGTTAGGTACCGTCCTAACCGGACAAGCTGTGCTGTTTCCGAATATTGCGGAGTTACGGGTTGCCTTCGACCATGGCTGTGTCCATGGCCAAAGGTTGCCGCTAGGGAGAGGTGCAGGACCTGAGGCAACATCAGCAGTTGGAGTAGAGCTGAGTTGAGAGATGGTTGTGTTTGTGTAGTAAAGAGTTTATTGTAGTGGAAAACTGAACGGTATTGTTATTGATAGATCCAAGACCTGTCACTTCATTCCGATTTGCAATTGTGGTTGAAATTAATTTCAATTTCAAGCTTCTTGGATTTGACATCCCTATTTTTTTACTGATACTCTTTGCTGATACTTCATAGAGGAATCACAGCACACAACAGAGATTGCTTGACTGAATCCAGCACGAAAACCCGACACCGGGAGTGCTCCAACTATCCCAAAATAAATCTTCCCCAATGTCACACTGCCCCAAATAAAATCTTCCCAAATAAAAACTGCCCCAAAACAAACTACCCCAAAACATTTTTTGACTCAGATTGTACTAAACTAAAGGTGGGGATCAACAATGGGATCCACAAGGTGGCGAATGTTGAATAACAGCATGCTAGTCCACAAGTTTACTGTTACTTACGTCATCTTGCGTAATATTTACGGGGCTATGGTGGCCACAGATGCTCAATCTCAAGTGTCAACTGACAGTTGACATTTAAAGAGTATCTTTGCAGGTGATAACTGCACTTGTTTAATTTAGCTTCGAACTCTGCCGCCAGGTTCTGTGTCGCCTGATTTTGCCGAGAGTTCTAATAGTAAGATATTTTGGTGTTGAAACCGTGCCCACCCACCTGTGGTGATGATGGAGAAGACGAGGTCGAGGGCGTAGGGCGTCCAGTGGTCCAGCGAGCGCCAGACGGCGGCGTTGGCGCTGTGCACGAGCCGCTTGTCGACGCGGCGGCGCACGCCGGCGTCGAGCAGTGCGACAAACTTGGCGCGGGTCTCGTAGGCGGCGCAGCGCAGTCCGAGCGTGACGGCCGGCGCGAGCAGCGCGCCGCATTGGTCGGTGGGCCGCAGGGCCTTCTCTCTGCGCGGGAGGGTTTCATTTGTCGTCGGCTGGATTTGATTTTTTTTTTTACTTTTTGGCGACAGTTATGAGGATGGAGAACCCACTGGTAGATAATTGTTAAGCCATGCAAAGCGTATCTTTAATTTACACTCATAAAAGGGCAGTGTTTTATTTTTTTTATTTTTTTTAACTCTCTTTCTGCTCCATCAGCCAAATGACTTCACTGATTTTGATTAAATATTCAGAATAGTACCTTTGTTAACTTAGAACTTGTCTATTTTCAGCACATTTAATTTACAACTTTGCCATAGTTTTTTTAACTGAGTTCCAAACATTCATTATTTATCCGTTTCTTCCATCATTCTGTATCACTGGTACTATCTCAAACTGGCCCATACAACCACACTGTATTATTCAGTAGCCAAATAAACAAACACTAAACCATAGACTAAACCCCTTAAATCCATTAAACTGCAGTTGAATTAGGTAACGTTGAGGATTGTTTCTCTAGCGTTATTTATTATAAGGCGCTTACTTGTAGACAAAGTGCACGATCAGCAGGTAGCGCTCCTGCAAGGGAACGTTCTCGGCGAACCGGGCGCTGATGTTGGGTGCAATCTGCACGAGCAGGTTGAGCATGTCGGGGAACTCAGGTCCCGTCAGCCCCGACTTCTTGGTTAGCCCATCGTTCACCAGCTAGCGGGTGGCGGGGTAAAGCAAACAGCAGCGTTAAGGCTAGTTAAGGTTGATTTCATCAGCCAGGTCGATGGAGCTAGTGGTTTGTAGAGATTCTCTATTTTAAGAAGTTTCCTAGACCAAAAACTTCCAACTGACTCTAATCTACCGTGATCTCTTAGGACCGACAAATTCCTCTCAACAGAGCATAATCCTAAAAAAATTTAATTGTGCATTTATGGCGTTACTAGCTATACAAGGCGCCTCTTAGAGCTACAATTTTGTAAGTTAGAATCAAATAACAGCCATTGATGTTTCTTATTTCAATAACTTTGCTCTCAAAATTATTTTAAGATAATAAAATTTCTGCTTCATATTTCACACATTTCATATTTCATATTTCGCAAGAATCTTTGGGCAAACGATAGTTTGGGAAAGTGTCGACATTGTACGACTCGAATCACATTGCAAATCTCTTTGATTTGAAGGCAGCCACACTTTATTTATGATAAACTAAATTTCCAACTCAAAGTGTTTGTCCACTCAGAGGGTGAGTACATAAATTATGATGCTAATAACTGTCGCAACGTACCGTGATGATCACGTCGAGAACAACCGCATGCCGAGTCTGGTGGATAACATCGACGAGAACGCTGCCGAGGAACTGCTTGCGGAACGAAGCGCCCAGCGGGACGGACCGGGCGTCCACCAACAGCAGCAGCTTGGCGAGGACCTCGCTGACCGCACCGGCTGTAACAGACGCAGTCGCGTTTCTACCGACAGCATTGCGATCGAGCCATGACTAGGCGGCGCTAACGGTTCTGTCGCCAGCTCAAAAATGCTTTTCAGGCGGAGTTTCACATATTGTAATAGCAAGATATTTGGCGCTATCTTCAATGACAAATAAGAAACGCTATCAACAGCAAAATGAGTCATTACTTTCTTATCTTACTTTCTAATCGTAGCACGTTAGTTTTCATAAATCTATTTAACTCGGTCATTTAACTAAAATATCATGTTGCAAACTCAAACTTTTCCCAAAACTCGAGTTTAGACCTTTGATGACGCAGGCAGCACGGCTTCGCAAAACGTCGGGAGAAGTATGAGTTTGGGACTTAACATTCAACACCCATTTAAATAGTTTTTCTGAAAGCGACATGAGTCCACCGACCTAGCTCAAAGTCGACGTCTGCTTCGAGACACGACAGGTCGGTGACTGCCTGGCCGAGATGACAGCCGAAGCGATCGGCCAAGGCCGGACTGCTCTTCACCAGCGACTCCAACGTCCCGACGGTTGCGATCAACGGCTCCAACGCTCCGCCATCTTCCAGCGCAGTCGTTGAAATGCCCTTGGTGATTACCTATCGCGCAAATGTCAGTTAGCTTCCCGGCCATGTTTTCTTATATGCGTATCTAGGTTTGTTGATTGGTTTATTTTTTAAGAGCTATAACTCTACAAAACAATATTCCTAATGGTATAGGGGTCACTCTTCTAAGAGAATCGTACCATAGAGCATTATTTACTCTATAATCGTACTACAGGCAAGCATTGATAAGCGACATTTCTGCAGAATATTTGAGGTATTTTAAGTACATATTCAGATTTTCAAATAGAAAAATAAATATAAAATAGGATGATTTTAGTATGATTTAAGTAAGATACACTAGTAAAACATTCCTGTGCCATTGTTTTACTTCCGTACATACATCCCTGGAGCTCATAAAAATTACTAGTTAAGTTTTAAGGAAAATAAAATGCATCGAGGATGTAAGGCAAGCTCTGAACGGATGTGTGCAATGAACGGTCCTCCACCGGTGAACATCGGCAAGCGAGCGGTTGTCGGAATCCAGTCCCGAGTTCCGATTCCATCGCACCGACCTGGTACAGCAACGAGTCCATCGCCTCCTTCTCAGGGTCGACAGCCTCCGCGGCTGGGTCGCCGGGATGCGCCGATATCAGCGCCACCGCCAACTTCTGCGCTTGCGTCACCACCTGCGTCAAACACCGCCAAGGGAAGCCAACCGCCACTTTACTCCGCCAATCGGTTTACTTAACTCGCATTTACTTCACATAGAGAAAGTCCGTTGTATAGGGACTGTACTAATACAAAGCTTCGACGCGTGTAAGTACTTTAATACCGTATGCTGTAGGTATTGAAGATCTACCTGCAGCAGATGCTTATCATGAAGTGCACAAATACCAAATTGATTTCTGCCAATTTGTACCTTAACATTTTTATTTTATACATTTACACCCAAAGAGCTTTTGCTGACTATTTGTGACAACCTGATCATTTCCCACTAGACCTTTTACATACAGGGAAAAATTATATAGCATATATAGCATTTGGAAAAGCCAGTTGGGTTGAGATTCCCCTATCTTCCTTGATTAAACTGCAGGGCCAATAATATTTTTTGTGGACCTTTTCAACCAAAGAAGATACATAGGGAAATGAAAACCCAATTTAAGCTTTTTAAGTGGTTTTTGATGCCATTATTCTTTGAATGGAATATACATCATGGGATCATACAGATGAAATCGAATGCCGTGGGAACCGGAACAGTTTAGCATCTAGCGAATATCGAGCGGCACTCACGTAGGTCTCTCTGTGCAGCTTGTCGAGTGCGCTGGTCTGCAGCTGTCGCGCCAGCGCGCCGGCCTGCCAGCGCGGCATGTGCCGGCCGAGGCAGGCAAGCAGCTTTAGCACCGTCGCCTGGCACTCGGAAGATCGCGAGTCCAACAGCAGCTACGCACGCAACGCAACACGTTTATTATTAGAAACAAACAAACATCTGGGAGTCTAAGAATAATAAAGGGGCGCAAGTTTATAATTATAAATATCTATTGTACATGCAACAAGTATTTGCTATTAGGTTCTGTGGTAAGCTTCTTCCCGGGGAGTTGCCAAGGTCAACGAGTATCCAAGCCCCCGGGGACAGAGAGTATCCTTGTGACAAGGATTGTTTTTGAGTTTTTCTAGTTCCAAAGTCGATTCGAACGAGTGGAGTCATGTATAATCGAGCTTCAATCATTCTTTATTTGTTAAAGTAATAAACGTGTAAAGTATAAAACAAAGTTGTGTTTTCTTCTCGACACAACAGTTCTGATCAACACTAGCTTTGTATGGAGATTATTATTAGTAGCACTCACTGGAATAAACCTCTGTCATGGTTTATCTGTTCTGTTGGCAGAAGTTTTATTTTGTATCTACTTCATTCCGCATTGGTTACTAAATATGTGTGAGAAATTGAAAGTAAAATGTTTTAAAGTGGGCATCGATATTTGGGGCAATAAAGAAGTTAACAACGCGTGATGACTATGACTCCTTAACCGAGGCGTTTGACTTGTTGATCGCTTACCGAGAAGAGCCATTCGATCTTGAGCGAGCCGGTGTCGGGGGTCATCTTCTGGTTGAAGACGGTATCGATGAGTTTGACGCAGCGATCGGTGGCCTGGCGGAGAACTTCTCGGTCGGGACCCTCGCTGCTCTGTGAGTAGCGCAACATGGAGGAAATAAGCATTGGAGACAACTAACAAGTAACGCAAACAAGCGTTGCTAACAACCGCTGTTGGAAGCAAAAGTTGAACAACAAGTTCTTGGATTTAGTGTCTTTGAAACAACTAGGAACATTGCCTTTAAGTTACAAGGAAAGATTTTCAAATGATTTTGATAACTTGTAAGATCTATTACAAAGCCAAAAGGTTGTCTTTAAAAATTCCTCATCGAAATTGTTCCAAACCAATTTGCGGCACAGGTAATCGAGTTTTCATAAGGAGTTCTGAAAACTATTTTAATTAAGAGATTGTGCTACTGGCCTCCCAAATGAAAAACCATACAAGAACACAAAACTTGACAGTAAAATTAATTTGCAACTATCAAAATGTTCTGATTTATATCCCCAACTGCTCGTTCAACAAGCCGGGCACAAGATTCAAGCGCCAGGCGGCTACTGAAACCGACGCAGCCACCTCGCACCCACCACGGATCCGATGCCCACCAGCTGTCCGAGGAAGAACGCCGGCTGGAATCGCGTCACGTAGTCGGACGGGTTGCCGAGCCCGCACGGCCAGGGCCCGACCGCCTTGCCGGGCTCCGCCGACCCGCAAGACACCGCCCGGTGCAACTTCCCCGGGCCCTTGCCGGTCTTCGGCAGCCCGCCGGGCCCACACGACCGGGCCCTGCACAGCTTGCCGGGCCCGCTAGCCCGGGACCCAGCCGGCTTGCCAGGCTCGGGGAGTCCTGTCGATCCGGACGAGATGATGGGTCCGCTAGAGTCACTGGGCCTGGCCGCGATGGGCCCAGAAGGGGTGACGGGGGCAGGAGGCCTCGGCCCGGGAAGCTTGTCCGGCTCGCTGGACGTGCTGGAGCGGATCAATCCAGGCCCAGACGATGTGCTGGGCCCCGGGCTGGACAAATCGAGGTCGGGCTCTGCTTCGCTGGAAACGGCAGAGTCGGCCTCTTCCAAAGTGGCCGGCGCCATCTTGCTCTCCTGATTAAAGAAAGCGCAAAAATTAAAGGATGTTGATTATTATTTTATAAGTGGTTCTATCATTTTAAATATATTTTTACGTTACAGTTTCTAGCGATGCTCTTTACTCTGGGTCAACAGATGCTGTAGTCAAGCAAGGCATAATAGAGCCTCTAAAGTCACACCGAAAAATGAAACTGAAGTATAGAAACGTAGGAATCGAACAAAACTGCAAATCTCACTGCATGTATGGAAGAAATTCATAATTAGAAACTAAATATTCAATCGAAAATGTGAGTCCAGATGGGGTCGATAATTCATATACCTGTAAGGACACACATTTTCAACTAGATATCTCGTTTCTTGTTTTGTTTTATTTATTCTTATTTATCTCTCTGAGCTAATTCAGTCAATTTGTTTTTAAACATTGAAAGCGGCTGTTGACGCTGGGCGATTGGATCGGATCGCTCGTCAACACGAGGTGCTCACCGTGGTACAACGCTCGGCCCACTGCAGGAGGACGTCGATGACGTCGAGGGCCAACCGACGTTGATGATTGGACGCCGTCCGGGCGCCCAGTACTCGCACCTGCGCCGTGAGGAACTCGACCAGGCCGAGCGGGATCATGTTGTAGTAGACCTGCAAACGCAACCACCCTTTCACACTCGCCCGCGGTTCATAAGCGTTCTGACTTTTAACGGGTCAGGTTTGCTTGAATAAATGTTTTGATTTCAAGCAACCAATTATTAACCTGAGTGCTTCTATGTAACTTTGCTAACTTTTGGCAATGCTATGTGGATTATCTACTGACTGCAGTTGCCAATCCAGTGAATTGACCAAAAATAGACAGTTTTACTGGTTCTCTGCAATTGTAGTAGGTAGGAGTAGAAATAAAGCTAGATTCCACACCATCCAATCAGTAATCACTAATCACTTAACATTAACGATTAAATTTTTATAATCTTTGATTTACCAGTAATCCTTGGCAAAAAACTAACTGTATTGCCAATGCTAGAGCAAAATTTTGTTTGCCTGTTAATGTTTTACTTAGATGGCTGTGGTGCTTTTAATTTCTTCCCTCGCCGCCTAAGCGGCGCCCACGATCCTATGGCCAGCTCCCACATCCCACATTACACATTACGACAGCAAGATATTGTTGTGTATGTATGTACAGAGGTATGTTGGCAAGCTTGCTCTGCTGCATATAAAGCAGACACACTGCAAGGGGCATGTCAGTCTGCCACCGCCGAGATTTATGGAAGGTCCATAGGCAATGAAGATCTGATCAACCAGTCATTACGATGTAGTCATTAATGAGTAGTAACAAACTTAACAGTAAATTGAACGTAGGCAGCGACTCACCCAGTGACAGCGCACGATGGTCTGCAGCAGCAGCGTGGTCTGCTCGCCGCCGTTGTCGCAGTCCTGCACGATGTCCATCATCCAGCCGTGCAGCATCGAGTAGCCATCGGAGATCCGGCCGACTTGCGGTGTCACTAGGTCCAGCGACTGCAGGGTCATCGTGCGGACTTCGGGCCCGTCAGAGCGCAGCAGCCCCTGCAGCACTGCCGACGAGACCAGTTATGGCAACGGAACGGGCAAGGGCTGTTTGCCCGGTGTGGCAAAGTCCGTGTTCTCGGCAGAGGCCCTTTGCTCATCACCATCCAGTGGTTCTGCCCGATTTGGAACTGGCGGTTCGACAACGTTAGCGTGGTACGACGCGTTAGACGGCGATATTAACTATATCCTTACACCAGACTAGATTTGACTTTTCAGAAAAACTATTTCCCCCAAGCTCAAGCTTTTCCCAACATTTTGCACAGCTATGCTGCCTGCTTTATTAAGAGTCTAAACTCAAATCAGAGTTTATTGTGCGAGGCTTGCATTGTTTCGATGAAAGCAAATATGATCTTAAGGATTAATTATAGCTTTGTTTGTGTCGAGATTTCTTGCCCTTTCTTGCTTTTTGTAACTTTGTCTCAGTCCTCTTTCATGAGCACGGCATATGCATACTGTGTTTCACTGTGGCCTTCTCAGACCTGAATCGAGCAAGAAAAATCTACGCAAATGAACAAGGCTAATTTATACAGATTTGTAGCCAGGCATTTAAATATGCTTTAAATGCATAAGCATCAGAGAACGTTCTAGCTACTCTGAACATGGGTACAATTTGTCATATTAAACTGCAAGTGTATGTGTTTACACAAGGTCCTAGCAGGGGCTTGTACGAGGATAACGGACAAGGTACTCATTCAAAGTACGCCAACCTTGTTGCAGAATGCGGTGCCTCATGGGCAGCTTGCTGATGACGGTCGCTAGCAGCAGGTAACCGGTGTGTTTCACCAACGGGTCGCTAGTGACATGCTCCGAGTGACAGTGCCATGCATACGTCACGATCTTGTGCAGGATGTCCGGGCCTGAAGCACAATCAACTGCTCGGATGATGGTGAGGCTCAGAGAAAGTACAACACACCTATTGAAGCGTGGTGAGAAATGTTAAGGATAGAGTTGTAAGCAATTGTTGTAGGTAGAGAATTCTGGGTAAAGATGTGAAACAATATAAACTATTGGTGAAAAGGAGTGGTCCAGATGCATGGATGGATGTTATGGAAGTGTACGTTTTTGCTCTGTTGTGAGTGGTTTGTGGTCCTCAAAAGGACATTGGCATTAGCCGACGTTTCGACCGCGATGGCGCGGACAATGGTGACCGCGCCATCGCGCCAAAACCATACACTTCCATGACAATATCAACTGTTGTCTTAGCCTTTGTGATCATACTTGGCATAGTTAATTAGCAGAATCTCACTTTCTCTTTCCCAAACACTTGTTCAGAGTTTGTTGCTCTAATAGACCCATTGTCTGATGATATAACCCATGTGTCTTCTTAGCTCTAAGAACACGCTAGCAAAGCCGTAGCCAGCTAACCGGCTGGACCTGCAGCATTGAGGCTGAAACCGAGACTGAAAAGTACTGACAAGGGCGTCGCTTTCCCGCGAGGCGTTCGGCAGCGGCGCTCGTAGCCGCCTGAATGTTGTGCACGTGTTCCGTCGCACGGTCCACCAGCAGGATGCCCAGCTTGAGGATCTCCACGCGCAGGAAGTCATCCATCGACGCAGATAGCTCCAGGATCTGTCGTCACAGACAAGTTGATTGCGATGATACGACTTTGCACCTAGATTTTGAACTGGTAGCTTTTGTTACAAAATATTGTCAAGAGTCTTGTCAACTCATTGATACTATAAATTTTGACAACTGGACAAATTTGCTGATGATTGCATCTGAATTAAAACCTTCTTGGACCGGCGACGATTCAACACGCCTATACATGCTCTCGCTGCGGCTATTCTACATCTCGCACGGGTATCGTTACTGATGTTAGTTCTACTGTCTCACCTTTATTTCACCTTTCTTCCATTTATTCATCCGATTCTGGCGCCAATTTAACTCTACTTTGTTAATTCATAATTTTTTTATACTTCCTCTTGTTTGTTCTGCCTAAAATTGTATTTCTATTTGATTGATCCCTCAATTTGTCATGGTCCTCTCACTAACAAGCAGGTTCCCGTACAAGTTTTATCACCAAAAAGAGTCTGGCAATATTATATAGACCGCATTAATTGATAAAATGATTGAAAGCACTGTGCATATATTCTATTTAATTTAATAATAACCTTGTCCGAACTGTGGGGCAACTCACGTGGTGCGCGAACACGCTGGCGATGTTGGTGGGGTCCATGCGCTCGCCATCCCACGTCGGCTTGCCGAGCACCTCCATCGAGTCGCGCAGCGCGGCGCGCAGGTTCGGCACGACCATGTGCGCGAGCACGGCTGCCTGGTGGCGGCGGCTGCGCTCCACCGACGCCAGCGTCTCGGTGAACGCGAAGAACAGCAGGCGGCGGTACGACGAGGCGCGCCCAGCCACCGACGCCTCCAGCCACGCGGGCAGCCACTGCGGGGGCGGCAGAGTCGCGGTTTTATAGATCGTCATTCAATTTTTTGCTGGCCGTTTGTCTAAGTGGAGGTGGGTTTCGTCGGTGACCCAGTCGTTTTATGATCTACGAAATTGTCTTGAAATTTAATTACCATTTGACGAGCTAGGCCTTTTGGCCACAGAGGAGGGTTTGGTTGGTGAAGACAACATGAGTCAGGGTCCACGTTTTAATGTGTCCTCCAAAAAAGGTTTGATTTTAAATAAGCTCCAAGCTTTGTATTATTATATATAGGAAATATCCAATCGAAAATTTGTGTTCGGAAGGAGATACGAACCCCGGCCCTTTCCCAAGTAATGCTCTAGCAACTGAACAATACAGCTTCATGCTGGTTATCTTACATATTATAGGATGGCTCCCAAACAAAACTATAATTCAGACAAAAGGAATCATTTCATATATTTAAGAACTTTGATAGACACCCCGTGAAAGCTCAAAGCCGGCGAAGTTAACTCAGAATGTTACGTAAAGGCATTAAGTATTAAAGGAAAGGCAGTAAGTAGTTACGGGAAGGCAGGCAGGCAGCAAGTAGCAACCGATGTCGAGGCTAGCGGCCACGCGGTACTCACGCTGAAGTCGGCAATGAACCGCGTGCACAGGCCACGCACCAGCTCGAAGCCATGCTGGAAGTCGGCGAGGTTGTGCGCAAAGTTGCGCAGCAGGACCTGCGCGACCAGCCGCGGACAGTTCCAGTGGTGCGGCGGCATCGTGCCCAACGAGCTGTGCAGTGTCTGTGGAGAGCCGACCACCACAACGTTGAGACAAGTTGTTATTTTATTAAGGCTCGTGTCTTTTCCTAATCTTAGCGCGTTAGTTTTTCTGAAAGGATAAGTCAAGTTGTACAAAGCAGCTGGAAATGTCTTTTAATCTGGGAAGTAGGTAGATTGGGGGCCACTATGGAAAAAAATTGTTTAAATGATCACTTGCAATCTTTTAACTGCCCATCTCGCATGCATTTAAAACAATTTAAACAATGCAATACATCTCATTAGTTTGTTTCAACTCTCAGTCTCTCTTTCAACTCAACTCACTAGCCACTTGGAAATTGACTGTGGGACATATTGCCGGCAGTGTGAATGTCAGTGAAGAACATACGGTGAGACAGCAGTGGATATGGATCCCCGCTTGGCCAGAGAGTGGATAATACAGACGACAGAGATCGCAACAGGGGGAAAGCATTTAGTGTAGTCCACGGATTGTGTTCCTCCCCAAAGTTGAAATGCATGGAAAATGTGAAGAGAGTGCTTGGCTAGAAAGTACCTAGACCCAAAACTGGCCGAAATCTTGAGATTCTAAAATCGAAGACTCATAAGGAAAGCACCGATCTTCTCAGGTGGAAAGTCTTTTCCAAGTTTCTCTGAAAGCTTCGGTGCCAACTTAACGTAGAAGCGATCTGTGCTCATCCTACAGTAGAAAGTCTCCGTGCTCAGACGCTTCGGTGGCGACTCACGTGAAAAGTCTCGGTGCGCCACATCGCCCGCAGCGTTGCGATCAGCGGGCAGTTGCCGGTGAGCCAGACGGGATCGCGGCGCGCCAGCAGGTGGATGACCCGGACGGCCTGGTAGCGCAGCTCGCGCGGTTTGTCGTCGGGGAAGTGTGCCGGATCGCCGAGCAGCTCCAGCAGCCGCGCGCCGCACGACTCCTGGATGCGGTCGCGCACCGGCTGGCCGTCGTCGCGACGCAGCACGTGCGCAAGCAGCGACGACAGGCTCTCGTCCTGACGGCCACGTCGAAATGGTGAACCGAACATGTTTGTGAAATGGGAACCGAGCAAGGGACGGACTTTTCACATGGCGGTGGACATTCCTTGTTAAAGGATGTCTACACATTTCACTCATGTTGGCCAAAAGTGGACGTAATTGCCTGGTTCAACTCCAGATTCCACTATCTTTTTGCTAGACTTAGGAAGCACCTCTAATTAATAATATTGGGGAGGGGAGGTATGGTGATGACTAGCTATAAATACAAAAAGGAGAGGCCGAAACTATTCACCTATTCCGTTCAATCAAAATTCTATTAATATGACATCATGATACCCACTCGCTAAAGCCAGGTAGAGCAATTTGGGTTGCGATTTCCCTACCTTCCTTTGTTATTTAGCAGAGTTAGTTAATATTTATTTCCTAGCTGGTTGTACGTCCAGTAGCTATCTGACGTAATTTGCTGTGACTGGAATAGGTCTGTTGCTTTTAAAACTTTACCAAAGTTTTGCATTAAATATTCCAATGTGATTGATAAAATTATGAAAGGAATCAAGTCTTAAGAATTGTATAAATCAAGGCCATTTTCTATTTTCTTATTTATGGTAATCTGTACAGATGGAAGATTTGTTGCGGGGTGCCGAGATGAAATTTATACGGAGTATGGCAGGTGTGACGAAGTTGGATAGAGTGAAGAGTACAGTTTTGAGGAAGCAAATGGGAGTTGACGAATTATGTTTTAAATTGGGAAAAGAAAGATTAAGGTGGTATGGACACATGAAGAGAATGGACGACAACAGGTTACCCAGACAAGCTTTTAACCTGTTGTATAGAATAAGAAAAGCGGGAAGACCTAGAGAAAGATGGATTAACCAAGGAAGAAGAGACGTGGAAGATAGAGGTGAAGACTGGAAGAGAATAAATGAGGTGGAAAAATGGTGGAAAGATAGAGATAAATGGAAGGAATTGGTGGAACGAAAAGAAGAAGAAGAAAAAGACGTGCAGGAGAGATCAGTTGAATAAGAAATAAGAAAATAGTTTGGCAGTCTATTTTTGTTTTGTTGGTGTTGCCTATATTTTTAATTTTCTACCCGTGAAACAAATATTTTATGGAGGAATAAAATTGATATTAAAAAAAAATGGTAATCTGTAAATTTTTAGGATTCACCATCAGTATCACCAATGGCTCCGGAAACATGTTAACGCAACAGCGAGGCCACAGCAGCATTCTGAGATCTCACCAGTTAGGATTCTAGACAAAATTCAAGTCTTAAGAGTGCTATGGACGGACGGATTTCGCAATATTCGCTCTCATTTCTATACCGTTTGTCTTAGAACCACGTGGTTTTTGGAATATGGTTCACAAAGGTGTCTCGATGGGCGCTTGCTTTTCAGTTTTTTAATTTTTTTTGTTAACATCTCGTAATTTTAACTTTAAAAAATGAGTGATTTTCTCGATTTTATTGACAGGAACCCAACAATTTTTCGCAAAATCTAAAAAGCAAGCGCCTATCTACTCACTTTCAACAATTTGGTCCTTTTTTCCGGATTTAATTATCTTTAAAATTGGCTCGATGAGAACGAATTTCGTAGACCTCGGTAAACAGCATTATTTCGATAGATTTTGGCAAAAATTATGTGCTAGTAGTTCACGATAATTGTGATAGGAACGCTAGCGTCGATATTCCGTCTACCTGTGTCATTAAGTCGACGGTTATCTCTTAATAGCCCCGGCTCTCAGATCTGTCCCTGTGATAACAGAACCCTGGCTTTCAGAAGCCTGCGGAAACGAACCTGAGCATCGCGCGTTGAAATACATATTTCATTGGTAAACTTTGGTGTTGGTTGTGAGCTGAGATAGAATATGGATTTGAAATCTGAAAACTAGTTAGATTTAGCGTTATCAAAGACTGTTGAAGAGAAAAGGATACCGTTGAAATCATATTGGCAACAAAAAACTCAATAACTAATTCACTAATCCAAGAACTCATTTTAAGTGATTTTGTTCATTTACTTCCATGAACTATAGCAGAAGACCGGCTAAGAAATAACATAATATTGAACTGTGTAAACTTCACCTTGTTGATAAAATTGCGATCTATTACGAAATATGCCTCTTCCCCGAGTTGGTGGACTCGAGCCATTGCAGGTCCATGTCCATGCCTATATTATCACTATAAGTGTCGGACTGGTTCCAAAAAGGCCCCGGCGGCGATGACACTTTTGGAGACCCCGAAAACGGTGGGGTGCCGTATAGGGGAAGTTGTGTCTGTGCCTCAAAGTCCCACCCACACTAAGACCGTACGCCACATTCATTTGTATATATATATATTTTTTTATTAATAAAATATAATTATTACATTTTGTATTATTTTCGCAACTGTGCGGATGTGGGGATTTCCCATTTTCTTGTCACTGGTGTGGCTTTGCCATAAAAAGGTGGTCCAAACTTAAAGGTTGGTTGGGGGGCATATATCGAAGAAATTAATTTCTCGGTATAAATATGGAACAAATCTTTGTGGTTATATCCAGCTTGAATAATGTTTAGTTTGAAATTTTATGGATATATTCACCCACCCGAGGCACCGAAACAGGATAAGAGGATAAGGATAAGAACACGGAACAGGATAAGATTTTCATCAAAAATCGACTATCGACTTTCGACGAAGGGCGAGTGTTACAATTTACAGTTGAATAGTTATCTTCCAGTCAGGAAGAAAACAGAATGAAACTGATATGTTTTAACCATGGAGTTGAGTTTTGATCTGGAGGTTATAGTAAGCTAGACATTGCAAATTCGGCCCTGAAGGCGACAGTACGATGATCTCAGAAATTATCTAAAACTTACTCTTGAAGCCCTGATTTGTGGGTCAAATATTGAAAAACTTTTTTAAAGACATCCCTACCGGAGCCCCGGGACTGGCTCGGGGCCCTGGCAGCAATCACTGCCTGTAGAAGCTACCCCCGACTCTGTATACCCCCGCAACCCAGCAGCAGAAGCGGAAAATAGATGCCACAGAGCGGACAACTAAGATACCGAGCTTGTACTGACTCTTTCGTTACTATGCCAATTATATTTGGTAATTTCTTATCGTGTTATTATTCTTTTACTAAAATTTCCAAAATTTGGACGCGGTGTCTCATTGTAGGTACTATCAGCGTTTGCACCAAAATGTGCCAAATTAGCATTTGGTAAATGCTTATTGGCAAATGATTTTTATCTGTGGTATTCATTTCCGATTTTATAAGTTTGCTCATATCTACTCGTATTGAGTTGAGTCGATGCTTGTCGAAAACTGCATCCTTCGAATGATTACTTCCATTAATTTCGTCCAAACAGGTTATTCCCAGATAGATGAGATAACAACTCATCCTCGAGACCCAAATCATTCGATGACAATGGAAGGGTAATTAAACACAGTCGCCGGACCGTAAATGATCGACCTTTTTTTCAAACCTAGAACGCTGCTGGTCTTGGCTGTTGAGACCTCGTAGTTCATAAAACTGCCGGAAAATTCTATGCGACGTTTCATGCATAGCACTCTTAATCATTGTCTTGAATAAAATATGCAAACTGGAGTTCCAAACAGCATTCCATAAAAAATTATTTGTCTCATCCACTGTCTTCAATAGAATCAACACTCAAACGCGAAGTCACGTTCTTCACTCTCACCAGCAACGCTTCGTCGGCGAGCAAGTGCGCGACGGCGGCGGCGGGGTTGGCGATGACCAGCGTGACGAGCAGCTCGCGCAGGAACGAGGGGCCGCCGACGAAGGCCGGCTGGCGCGCGTGCGCCGCGTAGCAGAACAAGTAGAGCCACGACTCGAGGTCGTCCGACGAGACGGCCGGGCCCGTCCCTCCCGCCGCCGCCGCTGCCGCCGACGCCGCCGCGTTTGCCACGTGTCGTCGGCGGGCGGTGAGCTCGGAGGCTGCGCGGGCAACGTGATCAATGAATCGGAGGGAATCGGCGGACAACTGTACGTCCGTTATTGATGTTGAAAAATGTGTGTTCCATTTAAGTTTGGTAGGTACACACTTGAAAAGAGTTAGTTACTTCTGGAAAGAAATAACTGACTGTGAGATTTAACATAGAGTATATTCTAACTTTCACTCGGCCCATTGGAAGGAAAATATGGAAATATAAGGAAAGAAAATATGACCCCCAGCCCAATAGTATCAAAAGTGCCAAAACCCAGAAAGAGTGATTCTGAATAATAAGTTAGTGTCGTATTGACTCATTTAATTTGTTTCCCTAGCCTAAGCTGGCCTAATCTCCAGTTTCATTCCAATCTATTTAGTGACAAAAGTTTTGTAAGTGGTTACATTTGTAGTAACATGGTGGCAAGCAACAACGGCCGCTATCGCTCACCGGTGACGCGTGGATTGCCCGGCACGAGCTGCGCGTCGATCACCAGCCGTGCAAACTGCCGCGACATCAGCCGGCTGACCTCGGGGAAGAGTCGCACGAGCAGCACGGTCGTGCGGAGACGGCTGGTGCTCGGCTCGCTTGTCTGCGTCAGGTAACCGAAGTCCAACGATTCCCCGTCGCTGCCGCCGCCTTCGCTGGACGCCGTCGCATTCGTTTTGCCCGACGGTTCGCTGCGGGGACCTTCGATTCCGTCCGTCGGATCCGCTTCCGTTCGCGTCTCCGTGTCTTCGGTGGACGGTGTCGTTTTGTCGGTCGTTGTGTTGAGGTACTCCAGAGATGACATTATTTCAATGGCAATCTAGTAAGGAACAAGAATTAATCCAAGATATTGGCTGCTTATTCTGTTTAACATAAATATTATTAGTTAATAATAATCTACTAAATATATGAATCCATTACACATTGAAAATGAGGATCAAAATTCCTCTGATGAAGCTTACTAACTACCGACAGATAAATAGAATCCTAATGCATTATTGGACACCAAAAGCATTAAATAGCAACCAGCTTTAGCAAAAACTGTTTATAATTACAGTAATGGCCAATGTTAAATATATGTGAAAGCAGGTACAGCCATTAATTGTTCAGCTTGAAGTTTTTAGCTGGCCCTGACAATTGCAACAAGCAATCAAGCATTGGGAATCCCACCCTCCGTTCTAACCGTTGAACCTCCGTTCTATCAATCGAGCGTAAGGCAAACGTGATGAAACCAGCCACTGAACTCACGAGATTGCGTAGCGGTGTGATGTCGAATCCAGCCCTGAAGGTGAGCAGGCACTCGTAGCCTGTGTCCTGGATCTCCGGGTTGTTCGACTTGACCAGCGCGATGAACGCCAGGATGATCCTGCAATAGCGAATCCTCAACTGCAGAATGCCTTCAATTCACTGCACGCTGAATGTTTCACGATTCGCAACATACCTATCTTCACATTTAATTAACTTGTGTCAAGTTTAGAAGTGTCATCAGCAGAGCCAGGAGTTTGTTTTAAAAATAAAAGCCAAAATTTGCGTTTTGTAAACCAAATGGTGGTGAATTCGCGTTTCGGCGTTGATGCATGCACTGATGCATGTTACTGCATTTTTTCCCTAAAGGTATGTCAGAACCAAAAGATAATGATTACATAGCTAGTAATATTGGTATAAAACAATGCAACATACCCATCACTACCACAAAATTTGAAGTGCACTAACCTGAAAGCCAGCACTGAAATTTATCCACCCTCAACTAGCATGCAATCACAGCCACATGGCTTGGGAAAAACCTTGGGATGGAAGGAGTTTTACTGGACTGGAAGGCTACTGGGCTACCCCTCTCCCCCCCCCCTCTTTGTGTGTCTAGAAAATGATGCCATTGTGGCTTGGCATCTGGCATACCTCAGCAGACCCTTTTTCTCGGAGCTTACTTTTTGTTAAATTTCGTGGAAATTCGTGGAAATGGATAACTAATTCGTGGAAATTGATATTTAATTCGTAAACACCTGCAAGAAAAACCGACCTGTGCCGAGAGTCCACCAAGTAGTGCAGGTTCGAGAGAAGTTTCGCTGCCGCTTGTCGCACCTTCACCCATCCCTCGGGACCCCATCTGGCAAGATAATTGGGCAAGTTGTCAATACATAGTCATTACTCATTGGGAACTACAAATATCAACACGGTTAATACTTTCTTAAAACTCATCATGTCTTTTCCTGATCTTGGCATCTTAGTTTTCAGAAGCGTTTGGTATCTCAACATTAAACAATGCAGTTAGGTAAATAGTTTATCTGATAACAAAACAACATCTTTATCAATTGATTTATTCCAGAATATTCTTTTTTACGACTAAGTTATAAATTTTTTACCAGAATGTTCAATGTGGCAGCAAAGTTAGCACCAACTCTTTAAAAAACTACCTAGTTGCACAAATGAAAAACACAGTAACAGAACCCAGACCATGATCTGACCCTAACCCCCCAGCATGCACACCTGTTAGCCGATTCCCACGCTTCCTCCATCACTGAGTACACCTCACGTTCGGAAGATATGCTGCCCTCCTCCGAGCGGCAAAGGAAGAACACTTCCTCGAGGAACTCCTTGTGCGCTTTCTGGCCAGGATCTGAATCAGCAATGTCGAACCTCATTACATTGCAACTTATAGTAACATCATTGAGTTGTAGAATCAACACAAACCACAGATAAAATAATGGGACAAACTACTGGACCCCTGCTGTACCAAAACTCTCAAAAACATACTTATATTTCTATTGGTCCACTGCTCCGTAGGTAGGCCGTTGATAACAACGCTTTACATTCCCAATCCGCAATCACTAATTGGACACCATATCTGTAGGTACTCTCTGTTCAATAATTAACCAATTTCCTCATACCTTTTTCTAATCTTAGCACGTTAGGTTTCCGTTTTCTATGACCAAAAATCGAACATTTTGGTCGATTTTTGGAAGTCTCTGGGACTCAGTTTAGACCCTTGTAAAGCAGGCATCAAAGCTTTGCAAAACGTCAGGAAAAACGTAAGTTTGGTAGAACTTTGGTTAGCATTCAACAACCCAGAAAAATTCTGAGAACAGCAAACGACGGGATGAGGCAAACTACGACGCGCGCAACTCACCGATCTCGTAGAGCTTGGGCGTGACGGCGAGACAGAACGCGGTGGCCTCCAGCGCGGCCAGCTGGTCGTCGACGGAGAACTGGTGCAGGACGCCGCGCTTGGGCAGCACTCGTTCCGCCAGCACGCGCTGGTGCGGCGCTAGCAGGTCGCGCAGGCTCGTGTCCGATCGCGACGCCAGCTCGGACAGCAGGTGCATCGCCTGCCAGCCGCGAGCGCAGAGTTCGCCGTTAATTTGCGCGTAGAATCGCGTGAACACCTTGCACACATCTGTTTCTTGCGTTAAACTTGTAGACCCTGGTCGCCTGGTGTTGCATATGCCCTGTTTACTCATTTTACTCTCAAACAATCATTGAGATAGAAGCCACAACAAAAAAGGTTGTTCTCAGCTTGCTAGCTTGGGTTTTCGAATGCAAATCCTTACATCCAAGTTTACTCCAAAAAACTTTAACATTCTTAAGATGACTAAGCCCCTAAATCACCACCTATATTTGGTGGCATTACTGCTCAAACAGTGCACCTAAATGATGTTTGTCTAGAATCTAGATGCACTCTAGCAAAGGGTAGCAAGATTATTGTTATTATTAATTATTATCGGTATTTAAATGTCGGTAAATGTCTCCGGGTTGTAATAAACATAAACATAAACATTGTAAGACTGATGCATTGCCTCAAATGTGTAGATTTTCTCAAAAAAAATGCTTAATATCCATATTTTAGTTAGTGTTTCACCGCCTTTTCCGCTTCAGACAGCACTAAGAGAAGTGTGGAGACGCGGCGAAGCGCACTGACCGTGTGCCTGACCCCCGGGTCGATGTCGACGACGCTGTGCGCGAGCTCGCGCGCCATCTCCTCGACCCCGTGCGCCTGCGCGGCCACAGCGTCGGCCTCCGCCAGCTCCTCGCCCGCCGGCGGCGGCGTTGGCTTCTCCGTCACCGTCGCCACCAGCTTGTCCAGCACCGCGCGCGCCCGGTCCTTGACTCCGTGCGCAATCTGACCGCCAGGGTAAGGTCATACTTAAAATATGGCCGGCATTTACCTGTCACCAAATCATAGCGCTATTTCAAAATATCAAAATCAAACTCTTGAACATTGCCTGAACGTTTTAATTATTGCTTGCCCTATGGCAGTGGTCTAATGGCATCGGTGAATGAAAGGATGATCATGAACCTAGACTAGAAGGAAGGAGGGGTAACCCGGTGCCCGCACGTAGCCTACTCCTGTCGAAAAGCACAAAGGGGACCACCGACATTACGTCCCTTCCGAAGGACGGTACAACTCGAACAACAGTATTCCTCCACTAATCCGTGCAGTCGAGAGGTTGATAAGCTGGAGGTTGAAGTTGTTGTACTAACTTCAAACCCTCCAACATCTCTCCCACGCAGAACTGATCATGTACATGATGGTCACCCATCCAACACCTAACTCAGTGCTTAACTTCGGTGATCTCACGAAAACCGGTGTTTCCAACATGCCAAACCGTTCGGTACCAACTCCGGTAATGCTAATGACAACGTTTCGGCAACTTTTTGGCGGCCACTCACGCGGCCCGCCGAGTCGCGTACGACGTGCATGAGGCAGCACGTGAAGCCGGCGACGTTTGCGCAGTTCCACGCGACCTCCATGTGCTCGACCATGCACTTGATGGCGACGCATGCGCCGCGCTGCGCCGCACGGTCGTAGCACATCGCCGCCACGCGCATGCGCGCATACTCGAGCAGCGACAGGTGCCGGGCCTGCGCAGAAACACACTCAGGAGGCGGCCGGGTAACAATTGCGCGAGTCGGGCGCTTACCGACTGCCGTGCCGAAGCGTTACACAACATTACGAGACGAGTCGCTTCATCCTCTTCTCTCCAGAGAGGCCTTTCCTTACCCAGCGGAGCGGGGATCTTGTGTGGCCGGATACCTCAGTTGTATGGAGCTACCCCCCAGAAAATGGAAAGTCCTGGGTGTGTATCCGAGTTCGGTTGCGGATTTTTCCTGCTTCGCTGTCCTTTTAACTACTTTTTGGTCTCTAGACCCTTTTCTTAGTAATATATTACTAAATTAATTATGCAAATTACATATTCTAAGGCCAAAAAGTTTATACTTCCTTGTTTTAACCAACATTTGCACTTAAGCCATTTTTCACTAGATAAGTCTTCATGCCTAAGGCCTAACAATAACAAACGGGGACTAATATATATTATATTAAAAACCACAACCAAATAAACGAGAACACCGCTAGGTCATGGCTGCCACATTCGCTCAGGGAAGCATCCCTAAAGTGGCTGGCTGACACTTAACAAATGGTACTGTGAATATACAGCCTATGTTTCAGCATGACGGGTTTAGTGGATAACCTGGAATACACGTCAAATGTTTCGGCACGACAGTAGGACTTTTAAATATTCTTGAGGAATAGTCTGTACACAGTCAGATATTACTAAATTCTCATTGACGTTTTGCTAAACACACTGGACACTCGCTTTCGTCATTCTATTGTAACGTAGTTCCGTGCCGCGGCTGCAACTCACCCTGTACTTGCTGCCCACGATGGCCGCCGCCGCCTTGATGACGAACATGAGCGCCAGCAGTGCGGGCTTGACCAGCGCCGTCTCGCCGAGCCCGAGCACGAGGATGATTGCGTCGACGTAGGTCAACGAGTCAACGCCGCGGCCAGCGACGGCGTGCTCGGGCAGCGGGCAGGGGCCGGCTTGCTGCGCCACCGCCACCAGCGTGTAGTAGCTCGACAGGAACATGATCATCTTGAGCGCGCGGCTGCGGATGTCTTCGCGCGCGCCCGCCAGCAGGATGCCTGCGGAAACGTTGGCTCGTTCAATGCTGAATCGCTCGCAAGGATATGCTTGGAATTAAATTGGCAGACTATTTGATCACCAAACGGTTTCAAGGTCCTTATATCACTGTAAATTTTAATATGTTTAATAGACTGCTATCCACCAATCCCATTCAATCAATATTCCATCAAAATTACGTCATGATACCCACTCGCTAAAGCCAGGTAGAGCAATTCGGGTTGTGATTTCCTTATCTTCCTTTGTTATTTAGCAGAGATAATTAATATTTTTTTTCAAACTGGTAGTACGTCCAGTGGGTATCTGACGTCATTTTTCTCAGAGTGGAATGGTTGTATTCTCTGTACCTACCGCAAATCTGTTTAAATAAACTTCATAATAATAATTGTGTTTGCTGAAGTTTTGCTGAAGTTTTTGGATCCATATCTTATCTTGTACGCTTTTTATTCGCATTTTACTGACAATTTTTTACGATTCTTAGCTATTTATCCCTCGAGATTCAAGTGGAAGGTTTAGGTGCGATTACCTTCATACCTCCATTACCTCCATTTAGGTCTTAAATCTTATTGTCAAGCCCTAAATAACTACGCTCATCTACAACGCGATATCGAGCGTTCGCGAAGCCCTAGATATAATAATAGAATTACTTTTGTGTTTACAAATGGTATCAAAATAATGCAAGAAAATTATGAATATCAATAATTTCCCGTGCATTGTTTTGTTTACAAATGAAGATTTTTGGTGTTTTTAGCAATCGAGGTTTTAATCTGACAAGAGACTCGCGTCAAACTAGAGTTTGTGTCAGGCTACGACGTTTTCCTTGGACATACTGCGGCTTAAAGCCATGTAAATGCAGAGCAAAGAATCGAGCTTGTTGTCTGGAGACAGTGCGGTTGTCGAGCCGTTCACCCACCGGACAACGCCTTGACGTGGACGTCACGCACGGTGCTGTTCGGCATCTTGTACTGCGGCTGCGTCGGCAGAGTGATCTCCACCGACGCGTCCGTAAAGCTGCGGGAAGACAAACGCTCAGCCAACTGCAGAAACCATATTTTAAAATTTAATAAAACAGCCCAACTTGAAGTACGATTTGGAGTTCTTAATGACTTGATCTGTAGTATTGTAAGTGCCTAAAGCAGTCAGGTGTCAAAGCTGAACAACGGTTTTTAAATTTCGGACACTGCACCAAGTTACTCTGTCTGCTTTATCAAGGGTCTAAGAACTAGTCCCATACATGTACCATGTACCTGTCAGCTGTCTACGAGCAATAAACATTACAATACAATACAATACAATATTCTAGAAATGGAACATCAATCATATTTCACAGGCTCATACACCTGTGTCAGCGTGCTTAATTACTGTGTTTTTTTTTTTTTTTTGTGTTTACTTTGTTTTTTTTTGGATTATAAAAAATCTAGACACAGTCTTAAGAAAGTTAAAAATGGTTTGTTCCATTGTCTGCAACAAGAAAGTTCTGACGTTTGAAGATTGTCTACCTGGGATGGGTGAAGAGTCGATGCAAAGCAGACTTGTCCTCGTCGAACTGGATCGATGCGACGATGAACGAACGCACGACCTCCCAGCTGTGGTTCTGCAGGAACGTGTCGGTGGTCGAGTCGACCAGCATCTCCACCGCAGCCTCCACCATCTGCAGCAGCCAACAATCAGCCCAGATCAGGATTGTGACTAACTTTTATCGTAATATAGTATCACTGTTCAAATTATCATATTGGTTCTCCCTTACACAACATAGACAATCGACAAAATCTTTACCTTGGCCAAAAATTTTGACTACGGTGCGTAGATCTTATGATTTTAAGTTTGTTGTGTACGCTGTTATGTGCATGTGTAGTCCATATTTTACACTACCGTCTAACTTTAAGGCATAAGTTATTTATGAACGAGTTTGTACAGTGCTGGCATGGCAACTTCATCGTTCACTTGCCACTAACCGGCAAAGTTTTTCGATTCATTTGTTTGGGTTGAGCCAGTTGAAACGACTTCATGAAAGGCCAGCACGAAATATACATCCGACTTCCGAAAGGATATTAAGCTTAATTTGAGTTAGTGGGCTTCATGGACATAGAGGCAGGACTATGAACGAACATAGTAGGTGCTGAATCTAGTTACGCTATGCTGCAATCACACACCAAAAACTAGACCAACCCCAATAATAATAATGGATAGGTACACTTGTATTTAAGTTGGTTAACCAAACTGCAATCGAAACAAGAACCGAGAACCTAACGCAACGAAACTTTGGCAGATCTTAGACCCACCTCGTTGACGGGCAGGTGCACGACGTTGGGACACCCGAGGAAGGTTGTCTGTATGGTGACGTCCTCGTCAGCCTCCCGCCACGGCAGCGAGCCCGTCTCGCCGGCGACGTCGGTGCCGAGCGAGCCGACCAGCCGCATCGCCGCCGCCCGCGTCTCGGCGCACGCCGAACGCGCCAGCGCGCCGAGCGCCGAGCGGAGAGCGACGCGGTGGCGGCGGGTCTCCGCCAGCAGGAAGCGGCGGTCCATGCGGTCCAGCATCAGCCGCAGCACGGACAAGCCCTGTGTACGGGGCGTGATACGTCATGTTATGTTGCTGCCGTGTGCTACGTCCCATTGCTCTTATGTGCTCAGTTATGTTTTATGCCACGGGCTCCGTTATGTTGCAAACCACGTGCTGTGTTACGTTGCTGGCCATTAATTTAAGAACTTTACAAGGTTAACGTGGGATTCCACGCCAATCTACCAAACTGCAGATGGATCGTATTCGTTTGTATGAAAAGATGTTTCTAATAATAAACAGCTTTCCCAGATTTATTAATGACTGAGTAGATCCAGAGTCGTACATCTCCTCCAAATCTTAATTTGGGATGTCACAGAAAGAGCTTGATATGAAGAAAGTGAGTGATTGTGAGTGTTTATTTTACTCTAAATTACTTTGACGCAGATATACAAAAGTTAGTATGAAATGGTATTGAAGCATAATATAGGTAGGAGTAGGACAGGTGTAATATCTTGTTTAACTCAACGTCCAAATTACGAAGGGACCTTTAAAATAATGTGTAACGGACCATCGAGGCGGTCTCGCTGTCCGGCTCGTTCATCGCCATGACCACCGCGTCCATGAGCAACGGCATCAGCGGCAGGACCGCCGTCAGCTTGATGGGAATCATCAGCGTCGTCTCCAGCATCATCTTGCGTTGCTGTCGCGGCGGAAACAAGATACGCTCGTTAGCTAGCCGGCCTCGGGGGGTTTTAGAGTTTAGTCGCGCGCTCAGATTTGATCTACCTCAGGTCCCGATAACGAGAAAAATTTTAGAAACTCATTCCATCGGTAGCAACCAAGACAAGAGTCTTGACAAGAAAGTTAACAAAACTTCCCCAGATTAATGTATGAATCAAACCAAATGAAAAATCTTGTTGCATGCACAGATTATTAGAAATTAAATAAGCTAATAACATAACATGAATATCAGGTTTCAAATGTCGGCCATCCAGGTAACTCAGTGGTTATGACATTAGGCAAAGTAAAGGTACAGGGTTTGTATCCCGGTCTGGAATTTCATTTTGGTAGGTAGGCACTTGGCACCTATTTATTTCAATATAAGATGTCATTGTCGTTTGTATAAACAAAATGCGAACCTAACCTAAAGCTAGGCATGCATTCAAGTAACACGGAGTTACGAGAACGTATTTTCCCTTGAGACTCGCCTGTTTCTTGAGCGGCGTGTGACAGGCGCCGACGAGGCAGGTGACGAGTTCGGTGACGACGGGTTCGATCTGCGGCACATCCCGGTGTTCCAGCACTCGGAACATCGAGTGCAGCGCCGTCACAAACGGCAGCGGGTCCTTGGTCTCGTAGAGCACGCAGATCACCCTGCCCAGGTAAGTTTACTATCATCACGAGCAGATCAGAGCAGTTATTGACATGCAATGCATCCTTACGTGCAATTGGGATTTGTGGCCCCAACGGTTGTGGGATGCATTAGGAAATGCAATCCAAAATATCACTGTGTACCTTCATACCTACACGCACCTACACAACCTACCTACACCACCTACAAATGTACAAATACAAGTACAATTTTTAACTACAAAGTTCAAGCGGGAAGCAGCAAAATAGGGGAACGTTACGACAGATTTCTGATTTAAGTCGTGTTGAATCCATGGCTAGGTTCATTAACATTATCACCATCAAAGGTTAGTACCTAGTCAAAAGCTGAAAAAGTTGTCTTGATCAGAGTTTTTATGATGATGCAACTGGCAAGACACAACGTACCTCGAAAATGCTACGTAGATCAAAAGTCTCGAGACTACCCGATAATCTAAAACATCATCATCATTCTTAGCCGTTCAACGCCCATCACCAAAAGAGAGCGCCATCATACTGCCTGCCTACCACCCCACCCGATCGATCCGGGAACACTCACCTCCGAATGAACTCCAACAGCCGCTGCGCAACGCCGTCGCACGACTCGTCGCACGAGCACGAACAGAGCTGTTCGAGCAGCAGCTGCGCAGCGGTGACCTTCTCGCGCTCGCCGATCAGCCCGACGTGAGCGTTGAGGAACTCCATGACGGCGACAGCGGTGTCGGCGGCAACGCCGCTGGCCGTAAGCATTCGGCCGACCAGCGACGCGGCTCGCTTGTTCTTGGGCAGCGCAAACATGACGTGGTCGACCGCGGTGGCCGTCGTCAGCTTCTGTGCCAGGATCGACACGTTGCCAATCTGCAACGGTCGTCAGGTGGTTGCGTAAACAAGGGTTTCGCTCTGATGCAATTGATTTAGTCGGTTCTGAACAAGAATAGTGCATGTCCAATCGATTTTAGTGGGTTAATATCACTACGAAACATATTGATAGAAACATTTTGATGGAATTCATAAGCAATCTTTCATCACTCAGAGCACAGCATAGGTTGTACAAAATATGAATGTATTCTTATTCATATGGATAACTTGAAAATGGTTGGATAACATATCATGCCATATTAACAGCTGAAGAATCTTATTTGGAAAGAAGTATTCTTCTACAACCCAAGAAATGCTGAGGCCAAGTAGTTATGTTCTTTTCTTTCACAGATATTTGCCAAAAGTAGAAACTTGAGCTTTTGCTCCTTATTTTGACAGATAACGGACGCAATTTAAAACTGATACGAATAGCAGTCGGTTGACAGTTGGCTGTCGAGCGGTCGGGTTAAAGCTTACCACCGAGACGAGTCTTTCGGTGATCTCCGAGCCCTGCGCCTTCCATGCCGCGTCCGCCGTTTCGCCCTCGGAGAAGACGGAGAGAGCGCGGACTGCCCACTTTATCCCGGACAGCGTTACCTTCAGGTCGCCGGGAGCCGCCTGGAAAACACAACCGCCGCCATAGCGGTCTCTTCATTAAGCTACATTACTGTTGGGCGTTGCGAGTTCTGCACTGTAGCTATACTAATGCTGGGTTGTTTTTCAGTGGAGCGTTAGGCACGCTGCTTTGACGTTTCTTAACAAAATTTACAGGATTGTTTCAAAATTTCAAAAAAGAATCAACTACTTTCCTGATCACTGCCCATTGTAAGTCATGGGCAATGTCAGACACAAGTGGGAATATAGCTCATTGAGATTGCTCTGCATAAATAGATAAGCAGAGCCAGCGCAAAACCCAGCACAAAGCTCGGAATGTTGAACTGAATTTCGAGGTTATAAAACGTGTGTTAAATATTGAAATGCGGTATTTTCGCTCACCTCGCAGCCTTGGAAGCCGATGCACGGTGGATTTGCCGAGGTGACGGCCTTGAAGCCGGTAGCTAGCAGACCAATCAGAGCTCTTCGTTCGCCAAGATCTTCTTCCGACCTGGGCTCTGCCGGTGCAATTGTCACTTCACTGGCTCTGCCAATTTAAATATATCTATTGAGAATCTTGTTTCATGAAAATGGAAATTTATATTGAAGGCTAATGAGGGATACTTTATGCTTAACTAGCTAGAATATCTGTAGGCTACACTATCATAGAGTACTAACTTTATAATATGTGCCATTATGGCTACTTAACCTGCAGTGAGAACTTTTGTCAATATTTCTAATTAAACAAATTAATGCTCTCATCTCATCTCACCATAAAAAATATTACAGAATAATACTGCAGGAGAAGGTACTGATTGATTATTGGTGCTTAACGACGCACTGTTTTGACAACTGGCCCTTTGGCACTGGTCTAATGGCGTCGGTGAATGAAATGGTGATGATGAGGGTGATGATGAACCTAACCTAGTCTAGAAGGATTGCCTGTAGGGCCTGGGTACTTAGAGCTGGGTACCTACTTGGCGCAGAGTATCTTGGGCATGGCGGTCTTGGCGATCATCTTGAAGCGCTGGACAATCGCGCGCAGGATGAAGTCCAGCAGGTCGTACTGGCCGCCCAGCGCCACAGGAGGAACCAGAGCCGCCAGCACTTGGCACGAGATCACCATCACGCTGCAAACAAACGACGTTGCTCAACCCAACGATCGATGCAATTACAATTAACAGCACACACTGGCTGGAACGTAATATTCCCTCAATCGTGAATCGAGACAATGAAGCAAAAAACATTGCAAAAAGTGACTAGCCATCAGCTGATAGTGATACAATACTATATAATTGCTAGGTTTCAATTTAGTTATTTTGTTTGTACCTGCTTTTACAAAGGTTTATCAAGGTTTGAATAAAATAATTAACAACTTCATAAAATTGCAGTTTTTACAAGGTTTTTTCTTTAATTCTACAAGAAGGTTGCCAGATAATTGACGGCAAAGAGAGCACTGACCAATAAAGCAATTTTTTTAGAAGGTATACTAATCTGCAAAGGTTTTCAGAAGAAATATTTAACTGGGTATTGGATGCTAAGTCCCAGCTTTGCAATACGTCGGGAAAAGTTTGAGACACGAGACTTAAGAAAGAAAAAGACCAGGAATTTTTCCCAGACAATAGACCTATTCCACTCAGAGAAAAATGACGTCAGATACCCACTGAACGTACTACCAGTTTGAAGAAAAATATTAATTAGCTCTGCTAAATAACAAAGGAAGATAGGGAAATCACAACCCGAAGTGCTCTACCTGGCTTTAGCGAGTGGGTATCATGATGTCATTTTGATAGAATTTCCATGATTGCAGGGACACCAACACTGACCGGTGCGGCAGCGTCGTGTCGACCAGGCTGCCGACGAACATCTTGACGGCGGCGTTGAGGGCCGTCACGTTCAGCCCGACGGCCGGGTTGAGCACGAGCCGGCCGAGGAAGCCGTACGCCAGCGGCCGCAGCGTCTGCTGGCTGGTGTAGCCGCCGCCGATCAACGCCCGTTCGCAGCACAGCTTCGGTAACGCAGGCACCAGCCCTGTCGACGCAGCCGGACACGACAACGACTAAACAGGGCGCGCTTGGAAACTAGCGGCGCGCTGTGAAGCACGGGACTCCCAATGCTCTTGAAATTGAAACGGGATTCCTGGATTCGAGACAGGAAAATTATGCTGTCCTGGAATTCAAGCACGGAACCCGCAGTCCCGCTGCGAAGTAAAACACGGAGTTTGCCTTGAGCTCCTGTCACCGAACGGTTTGGAATGTTGGAAACACCAGTTCTCGTGAGATAACCAAAGTTAAGCAAGGAGTTAGGTGTTGGATGGGTGACCACCATGCACATGATCAGTTCTGTGGGGGAAAGAGGTTGGAAGGTTGCTTATCGACCACTCGACAGCACGGATTAGTGGAGGCATCCTGTTGTTGGAGTTGTAACGTCCTTCGGAGGGACGTAAATCCGGTGGTCCCCTTGATGGTTTTCGAAAGGAGTAGGCTACGTGCCGGCACCGGGTTTCCCCTCCTCCCTTCTAGGCTAGATTAGGCTCATCATCACCCTTTCATTCACCGACGCCATTAGACCAGTGCCAAAGGGCCAGTTGTCAAAACAGTGCGTCGTTATGCATCAATAATAATAATAATAATAATAATATTAATATTAAATGAGCTCCTGGTAAATCACGTTACTTGCGTTGGGCTAGAACTAAGACACGGAACACCCAGTGCACTGTACTGCGTACTCACAGTGCGCAGTGAGGGGGGTGGCGAAGAGGCGCAGCGCGCCCAGCAGCTCGCGGCGCAAGTCGGCGCAGCGCGGCGGCACCTGGATCAGCATGTCGACGGCAGCGACCGTCAGCGCAGGCTGGAAAGCGGCGACGGCGTCCAAGTGCGTCGCCAGCAGCACGCCGAGGAACGCCAGCGCGCGCGCCTGCATGCGCGTCACCTCGCGCAGCGCCTTCAGGTTCAGCAACGTCCTGCGCGTGGGCGGGTTACCAAGCCATTGATTATTAGTAACAAAATATCAATTACAAAATTTACATCCGTGCCAGGATTCGAATCCGGGTCGTTGCCTGTCACGGACAACCAACTGTGGAGTTCATATTAAGTTTATTTGAGTCGTTGGGCTCCTTGGAATTGATATTTTGTTAGGTACTAGTAATCATTGTCTACCATACATGCAACGAGTATTTGCATTTAGGAATAAATTCACAGGGATACCAAGCCGGTTATTAGTAGCGGAAATATGCATGCCGATTTTGAAGCTTTAATACAAGCGTACCCAACGTTTATGATAGAAAGAAAAAGATGTTAAACCAAATATCTTATTATTACAATATGGGAAACTCTGCCTAAATAGCATTGTTGACCTGGTGACAGAAACGTCAAAATTGTTAAAATCAAAATTTGCTAAAATTTACTAAATAAATATTTGTTCCGGAAAATATTGTGAAATGGTGTCAACTTCAAGCAAAAAGTAAAAGAAAATGATGCAACTCGTAAGACGAACTCACGGCCGCGACTGGAAGCTCGCCAGCGTGACGAGCCCGACGAGCTCTCGAATCAGCTGGTCGATCCGGCCGTGCACCTGCCGTCCGTAGAGCTGCGCAAGCTGCAGCGCCAGCCGCAGCATGTCTTGGAACACGCGCAACGAACGCTGCGCCTCGGGAAGTATCGCCACCTGGCAGCAAGCATCGGTGTAACACGTTAATCGCTAATCGGTCACGGGACAGTCGAGTGAAGGCCGGGCCATCGCAAGCTGCAGCATGTCTTGGAACATGCGCAACCAATGCTGAGTTGCCTCCTGCATCAGCCGCGAAATAGGAAGCATTATCTATGGTTGTCACCCATTTTCTATTAAGCAGTCTGTGTATTATTCTTTGAGCAGTAGGATGAATAGGATGAAAGGAGGATGAAATGATGATTTTGCATTTTTAAGATTATAGGTACTATCCTGCCCTCCTGGTCATCTATGGCAATGCAATATATTAATTTTTCACAGAAGTCGACTGAAGCCCAGACCTGGGCCAGATGCAAAGTGTCATAGCATTGTCTTCGGAATTCACACTCCCTTACTCGTAGGCTGATGGATGATTCCTGAACATGCTGATGCTGATTCAACATTATTTCAGACAAAATTCAGGCCGCAACACAAATTGATGCACAAATCGGCACAACATCAGTGAATGATAGATTATTGGTGTTTAGCGACGCACTATTTTGACAACTGGCCCTATGGCACTGGTCTAATGGCGTCGGTGAACGAAAGGGTGATAATAAGGGTGATGATGAACCTAACCTAGCCTAGAAGGGAGGAGGAGAAACCCGGTGCCGGCATGTAGCCTACTCCTGTCGAAAAGCACCAAGGGGACCACCGGCTTTACGTCCCTTCCGAAGAACGGTATAACTCGGACAACAGGATTCCTCCTCTAATCCATGCTGTCGAGAGGTTGATAAGCAAGGCGAGTGAAGTTGTTGTAGGTACTAACTTCAAACCCTCCAATCTCTCTCCCAAACAGAACTGATTATGTGCATGATTACATCAGTGAACTCCATATTCATCTTTGCATACTTAGGTCATCGTATCATCATCCATGCAGCTCGTGTCAGCAGGATCATTTCCCTCCTTCGACCAGCTGTCAATCGAGTGCTCACCTCCACGATCCCTTTGTCCGCTTCCTTCATCGAGATGTGGCATTCGACGTAGTGCGTCTGAGCCTTGAGGTACTCGAGCCGGGCGGTGGAGCTCGCGTACTTGGCGACCGTCTCGTCAATCGGCATCACCATCTGCGGATACATTGCAGGTACCCGCGCCAGGAAAGCCCGGATCAGATCCAAGATGTGAACCACCTGGAAGTGAATAGGGAAGGTTGGGGTTTTGATTGGATTGAAGAGGAGCAAACTTAGACTTTGTCACACACATTTTTTCCAATTCAACAGATATCGTAGGTACAATAAGGTATGATTCAAAAGCTATAGGTAGGCACTATGTGTATAGGGATATTTCGTTTCTAATGATTAATAGGTATATCTACTGGGCATTGTAGAGTCTTACGGAATGCAGGGTGCCAACCATTCCGCCACCAGCTAAGAAAACGCTAAGAAGCCAGCTAATTTGGAAGAAGGACCCGTGTTATAAGATTGATATCGTCCACCTAAGCTGCCTGGTCTAGGACTCACTTGGTGATCGAAGGAGGGAGTTATTCGGGCGTAGATGTTGTGGATGACGCGTAGGGCGATGGCAGCGTTGTCCTGATTGTCGTGTTTAATCACGCACATCAGGGTGTCGACGAGGACCGGAGCGTAAGGCTTGAGCTTGTCGTTGCAAGGCATGCGGTCAATGAGGATCAGAATCCCGTTCTGAACAGGCTAGAAAGATCGGATTTGTCATTATTAAGTGATGAGTGATGAGTTTAAAGTATCCACCTAAGAACCGATATGGTATGCCTACCTCGTCGACAAGAGATACCGATACAATGCAGGAATAAGAATGAGAATTAAGTTGAATTAAGAATGATCATAGTTCGAAGAATTTAGTAGGTAAGTAGGTAGGTAGGTACCTACTTTATTCTATCCTTGGGAATTCTGTGAATTCTTACCTTTTGGTGTGTTATTCTTGTAAAACTAGGAATTCCATCCGATAAAAGTCGAGTAAATATTGGTATTGCTTTTTCTAGGAATGTGGGATATGTCATGGCAGTTATCAATACCTGCGGAATCAAATTACAAATGCAATAAAAGCTGGCTTAGTTGATTTAGTTATGAATTCATAAGGTTGTGACTAACATAAATAAATCTCACATCATAATTGTCTTTTAAATCCGATATCATTTTTGACTTGATATTTTCACTAGAATCTCTTTCTCCCAATAAATCGATGTAAGAGCATAACATTTCCAGCCGCACTTTCTTCCGCCGCTGCACAGGAGCTTTAATCATGTTGATAAGAGGAGTTTACTCTGTAAGGAGATCTGAAAATTAGGAATCATTAAAAAGAACTACTAGGTAATGCAATGTTGACAACTGTCATTAAAACTACAAAATAATGGATAGATAAGGAAAGAATCCAAAGAAAACTTGAAATTATGTTCTAACATTGAATTCAAGGTTGAACCCCACCAAGCACATGGCACCCACATGGGGTCAGATTGACAGCAAGTAATGCATTATTTCTTTAATCCCAGATGAATTATGACTCATTAGACTATTTAACAATCAAGAAATATAAATTCAAAACGTACTGACCACGAATCCCTTTTTCTCACGTAAATGACAAAATGTAGTCAGAAATTATATTTTTTACCACATTAGCATCAGCGCCAGCGGCAGTAGTTCAAACTAAAAGAGGCAAAATTTAAATCAACCAAATCAACTATATCCGTGTCATTTGGTCGAAATCATCCTATGTAAAATACTCTGCACCCTTTTCCCTCTGTGGCCTTTGGGTAGCATGAACCATAACCGAACTATGATAGTAAAATATATTTGGGAATGAGGACTCGGCAGCATAGTAGAAATGAAAACCCCGTAATCATCAAACAAATTTAAATACCCGGCACCACTACCATGCCATTACCATTATTGTTGCCTCCTTCATTCCCATTCCACGGATCTTTCAGCATTTCCATTTTGCACCCTAGCGTTCGATATTTTTATTTCATTCACTCTCATTCTAATCTCAACGCCCAGTTTGAAAGGATGATTACTCTCACAATAGAACATTTGGTATTCTAGACTAAAATTACAGCAAGCAAATCTGAAAATAACAAGTACCAGCTGTGGTACCATGCGTTTGCTTATCATCACAATTGTTTGAAATCTATATTTCTATTGTACCTACAGGCATTATTAATTAATTTAATTTAATAATAAATAAACAAATTAAGTTATTTAGGGATGTCAAACAACTCAAAATAAGATGGGAAAAGGCCACAGATAGTTAATGAACTATGGTCACAAAAACTAACTATTTAATTTATTTGTACTTCAAATGGATTTTTACACTGGAAAAATGCTGGTAAAGTCACCCAAATATATCACACCCAAAATATTTCGAGTGGTATTAAAACAAGTGAATGTACACCAACAACCCTGAAATATCTAATTCATCTTGGGATAGTGACTTTCAAGTTTACACCGCTCAGTGGCGTTTTGCAATAGACCTCATTCAAAATTCAATTCCAGAGACGAAAAAAATTTGGGTTGCACTTCTTCTCTTATGGGAATACATTCATGACACTGAAATAGGAAATTTCAAATGTCTATTTGTCCAGAATGAAGCCGTAATTAGATTTACATGATATAGGCATATGCCTTTTAGGACTTTCAAATAGGATTTGTAACATCATGGGCCAGTGGCCTCTAATGGGCAACATACCCCAAAACCAAAGGCCACATTGGTGTCTACCCAAGTCCGACCTATTTTCATAACGGCTTGTGAATATAAAATTATAATTAATTGAACCAGATACAAATCTTGACTTGTACCATTAAAATAAAGCCTTTTCGAGCTAAGTTTTCAAACCCTTCTAGACCTACCATGTTTTGATAGTATTTTGATTAATTATAAGAACTGTAAATTTGCAAAAGCCTGATTAGGGTTAGTTAAAAGCTACTGCCAGCAAGGATTGGATATAGGTTCAAGCATTGTTGTAGAAAAGTAGAGCCAATTCTCCAGGGCTGGACTGGGGTGGTCCAAGCGGCCCGGGACTTAGAATCAAGAGGCCCGGCCTACTTTGAGTATGGGGGGGGGGGGGGCAGCCCCCGGGAAAATTTTGGTCAAGGTCATTTATTGAAGCAAATCTATGCGTTTTGAGCAATTCATGAGTCAAAAAGGAGGTCCTCAATTTTTAAGCCGATAACACGTTTTATGAGGACAGTTTTCTGCCAAACCATCCAAAAACATCCTGCACGCACACAGTATCATCCCCACCGGTATCACCAGAATCTTTGATTGCTGAACTAAGTTTAAAAAGTTCGGTTATCTTAAACACCTTACTCCTCCTCGAAGAAGAAGCTTTTGTTTTTTTTTTCGTTGCTTTTCTGCCCCGCTTTTAGCTTTTCGCTTTAAATCTTCACTCATCTTATTATCACACAAGTAAGTAACACAAGAAAACCAAATTCACCTTTTGCAACTTTTACATTGCACCAAGATTTATTGATTGGTCAATTAAGCTAATAATCCCGCTCACGACACATGCACCCGACACGCCGTCGGAGATGAGACTGGCAAAGCGAGCGAACTTTTAGAATATAAATAAATGTCTTCAACAATGGGCTGTGTGGGCAAGAATGCACATGATTCCAACAAGTGACCTCGTAGTCACATTTGCAATTTGTAGCCCAGAGAAGCACAGATCTATAGTGGACGAGTGATTTTTGGGAATAAACAACACAATATTCCATAATACACAGAACGGGTGAAAGAGATGGGATTTTTCGGATCTCCGTCGGCCCGGCCCAATTTTTTCGGCCCGAATTATTTTCCCAAAATTTACATCTGTCCAAAACTGCAATCTCCAGCAATCCAATCCAATCCAATTCAGCAGTTTAATCCATAGAGTATTTTTTGTCCTGGTCCCGGTTTTCCCAAAACAAAGTATGCTCCAAACATAGGTAAAGAAAATCTGACTCTCTGTAGAAGAAGAGCTCATTCACAGCTCAGCAGATGCAATAAATCCAGATTAGGCAGCTCTCCCTGTCTATTTGTGCTGCACATCTCACATTATCACATTGAAAACTTCACTAGCAGTGCAGACTGCATCCCGGTCGGCTCTCGGGTGAATACTGAATGAACATCGGATAATATTTACGCATGGAGTGGAAGTAAGAGAAGCAAAAATTTATTTTAAAAAACTAAAAAACAAGATAGCTCGTGACTAATTCTATTCAAATTTCCGAATCCGTCAAAATACCGGCCGGCTGGCTGGCACCAGCGAACTCGAGCATAGTCTGCAAATTTCAAGTCGAAAATTCCTCGAACTCATGAAGGACCAAAGCCCACAGCCTCGCAAGGCTGCGTGAGATCGGTCTAACAAGCACATGGCATGGGAAAATTTTCACTATCGCTGTGTTACAGATACAGACGTAGAATGGCTGTTCGGGAATTAGCTTCGACTGCGAAACGAGGGATAATGTAGATTACAGAAGCCAGCTGCGAATAAAAAAAATCGGCTCGAAAGAAACATTACGGTTTAAGATATTGGACGGGAAAGGGAATTCTGAGTGCACGGGCCACTCCTCGATGGTCCGACAGCCCGATGGTCCGACGGCCGGGGATGTCCGGCCCGAGCCCGGCCCGACGTCTCAGATTCAAGACCAGGCGCTGAGGCAGCCCGGCCCGACTCCCAAACCATCCCGGCCGTGGAGTCGGGCCGGCCGGCCTCCAGCCTCGTCCCAACTACAAATCTTGGTTCTGCCAGATGGCTAATCATATTATTTTATCGCGTTCGACTGTTACGTTAACATGCGACTGAAAAACCACCGGCCCCACCGGCCCAAAATCAAGAGGCCCACCGGGAAACGTCCCGGTGGGCCAGTCCAGCCCTGCAATTCTCCAAGGAATAGGTCTTTCAAAAGAAGTCAGAAATAACCTTTCATAGTACAATGAATTTCAACTAAATCAAATATGACAACCTAATGAACTAATGATTGTTCAATAAGCAACATTCAAATAAAGGCCCATTCACAACAAACTTAGCAGTAGCCGTTTACGTAAACGTTTTTCTTAATAAAAATACAAACGTCCAAAACAACTGACGGAGCCATAATAATGAGCCAATTAGACTGCCTCCGAACTGGCGCCATTTTTCAGCATGTTTCCGTCGCTAATTACCTCAAAAGTAGACAATGAGCCAGATGATTGATCGTAGGAAGCCTCAAGAGAAAATTTTTGCTTAGACTAATCTGACAGCCGACACAAAACAAAAAACCACCGCCACTTGACTCGACCAACCATCGAAATCCAGCAGCCTCCAAAGAGAATCTTATTAGCCATCATATCTAATAGACGTAGACGTAAATCTTTGACTACAGTGCGTAAAACTTTAGTTTTTAAGTTTGTTGTAAACGCTCTTACATGCACGTGTAAAAAATATTTTACGTTAACGTCTTAAGTATACGGCATCAGTTAGTTGTGAATGGGTCATAATGTTCACCCAAAATGCAATCAAAATGAGCGTGTCCCAAGCCATTGTGCATCAAGTATGGTAGCGACCAAAACGATTCATAAATCCCAACACTTCTGCACCTTCAAACAAGGCAATTTTACTAAGAAAATTGCATCCTTTGCCAGTAAAAATTTGGTGAGCATTACCGTTTATTTCATCGAGCTAGCAGAAATGGTGAATTCAAATAATGTTGTTTTGAATTCCTGGGAATTCTCAACACATCCAGCAATGCAATGGTGATGTTTGTGACACCCTAGTAAGAGTGAATTCAATTCAAGGAAAGTCATGACGAATCTGATACATTGGCAAGCCGGAAACAAAGGACATCAATGGGTCACATGGCAGCAAAAGTGGAGACGAGGATTTTAGACAGAATGCAACGTTGACTTTATTAGATGTTCTGAGCCAATGCTCTTACATGAACATGTTACACATGAACATTACACATTTGCAAATGCAAATACAGTGGTTGGTATTGTTTGCAGGAGGTTTGCAAGTCCAGAGCACTTGAGGCCAGAATTGGTTGCGTCGCTTACAGCTTCAACTTGGTACGTCTCCAGTGTCTCCTCTTGGCGTTGTACCTAGAAATTAATTCATCAAGTTATTGTGGTTTGACCCTAAAGAAGTTGGTAAGTTACACGTGGTGGGGCAATAGCAAAGATGGGCTGGACATCAGAGACGGGAATGTTATTGAGTTACAATATTTTGGTTAATAGAAATTACCTGATCGTGTTGCCTGTCCGCATTCGCACCCACTGAGGGATGGGCCTGTTTTGCTTCATTTTCTTCGCCAGCTTGCGCTTGATAATAAACGTTTTGTGAGAAGCCATCGCGACGGCTTTGCACCTCACACAACACTCTGCGAAAGGTCTCGGAAAGAATCAAGATGTCTGCGGCGGGAAATGACGAATGGTTAACCGGATGTTCACTCAATGGTGCTGCCCTCTAGAGCTCTATTCGAAAAATTTGAAAAAAATGTGCCAAATTGTAACTAGTTTTGGATTGTTTTAAAATGTATATTAAGAGACTATATAGCCCATGAAAAATCTTTAAAGATATGAATAACTTAATAATTTCGCGAAAGTGGTTGATAATTACTATCAACGCCAAAGGTTTTTGCTATTCGTTTATCTACGTTCCCGGCTCCATCTGGTCGATAATTTTGATAGAATGGTATTGAATTCCGTTTTACAATACGCTGCTTTTTATATTCATTAAATTCCGATGATGGATACTTTTATTATGCATATTTCTTCGATCCCTTGTATGACACGGTGTGTGGTTAAATTAGATTGCCATTAATTTACTCCTTATATCAGTTGCATCACTGTTTGCTATGTTGCCATTTACCACATTCAGTTCGATCGTGTAAGGAAGGTTGGGTTCATGATATTTCATCGGTGTTTGGTTCATGTTTACTAATTATTGTTCGTTGCCATAATTCCAATTGTCTGTCATCAAGCAAGCATTCATCATGGCTGGATTTACAGAAAGTGCTCTCTCGAAAAAGCTTTCCGAGTTAAATAGTTCACAGCAAAGCATCCAAACTCTGTCCCTATGGCTCATACATCACAGAAAACATCATGCAACTATCGTCAGTGTATGGTTCAAAGAATTACAAAAAGGTATGTGATAAGTTGAAGACATGTATCAACAATTTGCCGCTAAATAATCTGCAGTGTCAAAATTGTCTTAAATTGGTTTACTGTGCAACTAGTTATAACTTTTGTTAAAGTAACATTTTTATTTCAGCAAAGGACAGCAGGAAATTGGTATTTATGTATCTTGCTAACGATGTCATTCAAAACAGCAAGAGAAAAGGTCCAGAATTTGGAAAGGAGTTTGGTAATGTCTTGAGAAGAGCTTTCGAAAATATGGCGGTACCAGAAAATGATGAAAAAACCCGTAAAAGCCTAGGGCGAATACTTGACATTTGGGGTGAGCGAGGTGTATATGATCAAAGACTCATCACAGAATTCAAAAAGGGTCTAGCAGTGACAAACAAGAAAGAACCAGAACCCACGCCTCCACCCAAGAAGAAACTAAAAACAGATGTTAAGCCCGAGGTGGACAATGGCACGGTAAAACATAAGAGCGGAAAGGAAAAAACCCACCACCGATCTCATTCCAAGAGTAAAACAAAGTCACCAAGCGGCAAGAAATCAGACTCGGAAGTTGAGGTTGAAGTTGATGGTATGAAGGAGCTGCATGTAGTCCTATCTTCACAAACGCCAGCTGCGGATCCCCCTGAGCCTGAAGAGCTCATCAACGCACTGCAGGTAAATGCTACGTCTACTACACATAAATAGTAGATTTTTGTGGGCAATTTTCAGTGACTTGAACTCATACAGGAGAAAAGAGCATGGTCTGTTTAACAATTCTGGTCAGAATATGGCAGCGCTGATCAAAATAAAAATTTCGAGGAACATTCAAACACTCTTATCTTAGACCTCATCTTCTCAGACTAATTAATAAAAATTGTCAAGGTTTGCCAAAATCCATCAAGTTAACACCGAGGTTTTTAACGACAACGGTCATGCTTATTTATTTTGCCTAGCAACACCTATAGGAAAGGAAAAGTTATAACAAACGTAAAAAATATGTATACCTATGTACATACAATGTCTGTATTTCCTGTACCTTTATTCAGATCTTGTTTCTATAGGAACTTGAGAACTCTGCCTCAAGTGATGCTATAGTGCGAGAAAAGATCTCAAGTTTACCGCCGGAGGTCTCTGAAGTTCAATTGCTTTCAAAACTGCAAGGTAAAATTGTACACAAGAATGTTAGAATATTAATTGAAACATTTGTCTCGTTAAGCTAATTGCTTAAAAGTGACATAATATTACCATTACGTAGCAACCAATGTTCAACCACATGATACTTGTCCTTGGAAATGTATTGGAAATGGGCCTAGGATAACAACCGTGGAATCTAATACCTACGTTATCTTCCAGATTGCAGTCAAGTTAAAAGATTTTCAAAATAATAAATGTGTTTTTATTTGGGAAATGTGCACTTATAAAATAAATAAATAGCTTCCTATGGAACTACCAACTTAAAAAATAACACTCGGCAGTTCTCTAAACTTTTTGTGTCACTTTGACATTCTACGAAACCAAACAGCAAATAGGTCGCGCCAGTGGCGCTACAAAAAATATAGGGATTCACAATATCTTCATAGCTCAATTTTGAAAAATGCAAATAATTAATAAAATAAAAACAATGACAATCCTGTTAGCTGAAATTGCCTGAAACGGGCAATGAAACAAAAAGTACCAGCTTCTTTTTTGAACTTAACCGCGTCGCCCGCCAACCGTGCGATTGTGCCCGCAGGCAAAGCGGACGCCGAGAACCTGTCCGTGCAAGTCAACGAGGCTGTGCAGCTGCTCGAAGATTACAACAAGCGGCTAGCGACCGAGATGGAAGACCGCCGACGGGTCACCGCCATGCTGAAAGAGTTCATCCAAGCGCAGCGTGATCTGCTGGCGCAAGCAGAACAGCGACTCGAGGTGAGTGTACCCGGGATCGCGATAGGCGATGCACGTTCAATCCACGGATTACGATACGTGGGATTTTAGTTGATGTCTGTTGGACGAACACGCTGCCAATGCGACGGGCTGATCGATACACACAACAGGCTGACAATTATTGAATTCAGTGCATGGAATGGATTCCTGTCATGTGTATTGTGTACAGACCTTTAATCTGCCTATCGTATATCACTACTTTACTTGTTTTACAAAAAAAACTAACTTACAAAATAGCAGTGGCAGCACGTGAGTGTTTTTCTCGGAAGGGCAGAAGAAAAAAAGTCCCACCTCCCCCCCATCTCTCTCGCTCTACGTTCGCAAGCTCAGCAGTACGATGCATTGCTGCTTGGGTCAGGCCATTTCCATGCACTCGACTCGATGGCACGGCCGGGCGGACTCACTTGCCGCCCGGAGAGAAGCGGGTGGCCGCATGCAGGCGCTAGCAGGAAGCAGAAATGCGGTACGCGGGTTGCGCTAGTCGAACGTTTCGAACAGCTCGTGCCGCCGGCGCAACGCAAAAAGCCCGATATGTTTTCGCAGACAAAATATGTTAACAGTAACACCCATATTTTAAAAAATCCATAAGTTAACAACAAAATCAATAAAATACATAATAATAAATGTTTATTGTGGTATAGAGATTTGAAACTGACCCTTGAGGAAGCAGACAGCTGTCAATATGTCAAATAGCAATCAAAATATGTCACGGCTAACGAGCATCCCCGACATTACCTAGTGTTGATTCGAACCTAAATACGGTAGATAGTAGGCACGGACACAAATTTCTGTACGGAAATTCCGTTTCTAACAACAAATCATCGCCGCCGCTTGCAGGAGTACACGGAAAAGCTGGAAAAAGTGCATGCGGTGAAGCAGGAGGTCAAGTCCCACATCCAGAACCTGCCCGACCTGACGCAGCTGCCCGACGTGACGGGCGGGTTGGCGCCGCTGCCGTCGGCAGGCGACCTGTTCAGCCTGCACTGACCCCACACGTTCGACGGGCCGGCGACGGGCCGGGCGTGCAGAGGACATTGACGCGAGAGTGGGCGGGGAGTGCAACCGGCTTGCAGCTAGCTTGGTCAGCCACCGACCGAGTGTGGCCGTTTATCTGTTAATAATTGTCTTCGATGGAAACCGGGAGAGAGGACGTTGGGTTGGGAGTGGGCAGTGTGTGCAACAATCTTGCAGCTAGCTTTGTCAGCCATCTACAGAGTGGGGCCGTTTATCTGTTAATATTAGCTGTGGATATTGTCTTTGATTGGAAACCGAGAGAGATGACGTTGAGTTGGGAGTTGGTGGCGCATGCAACGAGCTTGCAGCTAGCTTTGTCGGCCACCGGCGTGGTGTGATGGTATCTGTTATATTAGCTGTGGAAATTGTCTTCGATTTAAACCGAGAAAGTGCTTTTCAGTTATCAATTCCTATGCAATTAAGTGATTATCTTCTTTTTTGATATCTTTTTTCCATGTTTCTGTTTTTTGCGTGCTATTAGAGTGAATCTACTTGTAAGTGGAGTTGCCGCCTCCTTCCCTAGGCATAGGTGTACAACTGTATTTTATAGAACCAGACAGCAATATTACCTATGCGAGGGCTTATGCCAATTCTATCAATATTCTATGTTAATAAAAGTTGATGGGAACTAACTAGATTGCGTATTAAGTGTTTCGTAGAAGCACATTACCACATACGATTAATAATTCATACTTATATCTATTACCTGCATACTTAGTTACTAGTTAGGTATTAAATATGTACCTAACCTTGTCTTGCAGCCAAATGCTGACATTTGACTTGCTGTAGTTTACAAGTTTATTTCTAGGACAAGCTATTCTTTTAACTTATCCAAATAAGCTGTTAGTAGAGAAAGTGTGAATAGATGCCTGATAGTAAAAGGAATCACAAACGTGACTTTGTTTTCGTGTAAACCGTTTCACCAGTGTTTTGCTTCTCGAAAGAATCATTTGGTGTAAGTTTCACTTGTAATCAGTTTCAGTAAATAACTGAACCGATGTTGTAAAATAATAAATGCAAGAGTTGAAATTGAAGCAAGTGTGGTTGTTATTTTCCCTATAAATTTTTCTGAGTACCTACTAGAATGTTCTTGGGCTCTCTTGAGTTTTTAACTTGTAATTTTTTTCCTTTTTTAACAGGATCAATATTTTTCTGATAAATTTGAACAAGGAGAATAGATTAATAACTAAACTGGCTTTGCAAATGCTTACTATATTTTATTTTACTCATGCAAATTGCAGCATCCCCTAACAAAATGTGAGTAGGTATGATTGACTACAAGTAAACTGCATTTAAATAAATTTTCTCCAATTATGAGGGAATCCTCAGGCCTTTTGAATTTCCAACACAGACTAGAGCCGCACACAAGAAATACCATGTCTATTGATAAGTAATTTCAGCTCACATTTGACTGGTTTAACTGAAGGAGAAGGTCGAAGAAGACTGGCCACACCAAGTCTCGATAAAGTTGACAACATCCTTCATGTTTCCGTTGATCTTGGCAGCCTGAGTAACGGCCATCCAGTCGTCTCTGAAAAATAAACCATTCTTCTTTTGCCCTGATAGGTAACACTAACACCCCTGACAGAAACGGAATTTCTTGCTGCTCGGAATACTTGAAATTTAAAAAGCAATGAGGCAAACTTACTACTAAAGAAAGCTGGCTCCCAAGTCTTTTCCAATTTAGTATTCTGTTCCTCATCTGCTACATACTCAGCAAGTGGTGCCGAATTTATTTCCTGCTAGGTAACTCACTAGACAAGTATCGATTTGAATCAAATTTGCACACATACAAAGCTTAATTTCCATTTTTTAAATTCCCAACTACTTGCGACCACAGCCTGCAAAGTACGGCACTTGCAGAGTGATACGCAGTATGTCTGCGATTACGCGCAGAAGTCGCTCACCTATTTGCGAAGCAGCCTGGCCGTGAGAATTCCACCGGCGGCTGATGTCGCACGGTGACCGGGTACCCGGACACAACGCACGCAGGAAGTGGCTGGCCGGTCGCGCCGGGCCCGGTCAGGCAAGCCGGGTACAGCTGGCGGTCATCGAGTGGCAGAACCTGGTCGCACGGCGAAACAACGTCCGTGTCAAACGGTTAACGGCGACAAACACATATAAATTTGCCAGAAAATGGCAAGTTACTAGTCAATTCTCGAATCAATGTTTCTTTTTTGCTTGTCCTATAAGGCCAAACAAGTATGAGTACCATAGAACTAAAGGAAATACCGTATGTACCATAGAAAAACAGGAAAATAATACCATAGAAAAGCATATTGGACATACAATCGACTTCCAACCAACCAAACCTTTCCAAACTGTTTCGAAACTGACTTCACAAGATTGAAATTTTTATCACAAGTTCATTTAACTTCATTTGACATAAATGATTAATTAGATAAATAATAAGGAAATAATAGTTACATTCGGTAACTTTATTTCAACATTGCAGCCATAGGTAGGGGAGACTGGGGATACTTGAGACACTTTTTCTTAAAATCTCTGTAATTCATGTCCATGACAATCTAAACTAACCATTTTTTCTCAGTGTATTAGATTTGACCTTGGTCTTCATCTGTAAACTGTTAAAAGTATGCCTAACATTATATTTAAAAGTATACTAATTATTTAAAAAATGTATGCATAGTGTCTCAAGTATCCCCAAGCAAGGGATACTTGAGACACCCAAAGGGAAAAGGGTCAATCTGCTGCCAAGACATGGTTGAAAAGTTGGATTTGTTGTTTTCTACAATAAGCTTTGATCGATTAATGCATGCATCCTACACAAAACATTATCTGAATAAATTCTAGCTTCTTATTCATGTTAACATTTTAGTTAAAAACCAAAAATAATTAATCGATCAGTCTGAAATAGGACTCAAGGCTTGATATCTTGGTTTTTTGGTAGCTTGAGCAGGTGAGCATACAGAAAAAAATTGAAATGCTAGAAAGTTATGATTTGGTTCCTTTTATTGCTGGTGTATCAAGTATCCCTCTGTCTCAAGTATCCCCTCTCACCCCTACACTACCTGATGTCAAAGAATCACTTGAAACACATTTCCGTGCATCTCAGACTTAATAACGTGACATGCCGGGTACTAGTCACTGGGAGGAGGATGTTTCAAGTAACACCCAGCTCTAACTAGGCGCTGCCTAACTAGATCAGATGTCAAAGAATCGTGTGCAATTCAGTCTGAACGATGGGACGTGCTGGATGCTGGCGTCCGGCTGCCGAGTGTTCCGTTTGGATACCTGGTCGACGCGTTGGTCCATCGAGACGGCCAGCACCCACTCCTTGACCTCGTCGAGAACGGCGGGCGAGACGAACGGAACGGCTGGCAACGGCACCGACAGCGGGAAGTCGGTGTCGTCGAGATCTTGGGTGTCCAGCATCCCGTTGCCGCCCTCCTCCATCGCCTCCGACACATCCAGGAAGTGGTTGAGGAACACGAACGCGTCCGTCTCCTGGCCAACGTCCTGCGCGCGGCAGATGGGAAAATGTTTGGCAAAAATATTAAGATACTTAAGCTGGGATAGATAGAAAGCATGCTCTCCAGTTTCCACTATCTTTTAGCAAGACTAGGGAAGTACCTCTAATTTATAGTATATTAAAGGGGAGATAAGATTTAGACTAGCTATAAATACAAAAAAGGAGAGGCCGAGACTAATTTCAAGAACTAACAAACTACCGACTGTAAATTTGCCAGAAAAACTCATATTTATAGGTCAAATCTACTATTTTATATCAAATCTTTAGTAGCTTTTGCCCTTAGAATATGTTTGATGCAATCCACTTCAATTTAACAAAATACCCAACATCCCCTGTAATATTCCTTACAACGACTACAACAAATCGGTGTACAAATCGTCTCGCCATGAACATGATTGCGGTGGGCGGCACTCACCCTAGCGGCGATCCCGGCCTCGTAGTATGCCCGGTCGACGGGCACCACGTCAGAATGTCGGAGCATAGAGATGGAGAGGCGGGCTTCCAACGCACCCAATCCACCGGCGCTTTTGCAAGCCGCCCGCGTCGCAAAGTAGTGCGAGATGAGCAGCAGCTCCAAGAAGTCTTGGCGGGCGCTGTCGCCGGGCTTCATTGCTTCCGTCTGCGGGAACGAGTCATCCGCTGTGTTTGTTTGTTTATGTCTGTTTTTTTGCGCTTTACAGGCCAAACAATTAAAATGATTTTGATTAAGAGTTTCAGAGAACATTTGAAATCTTTTAACTTAGAACCCCTATTATTTTCAACAGATTCCACTATCAACTTTTCTTCAAAATCAGTTTTTACAAAATATTTCAGTTTTAGTCACATTTCTCAGTCTAGAGGCCAAACTATTGTGTATAATTATTAATTTGGCTAAACCTTTCACATATTTCAAATCTTATAATATGAGCATTGTGTACGTATTCCACTATTTTATGATTAGAACTTGTCATGTAAATGATACTTTTATGTTTCTTTTTAGTGTTTTTCCACTTTTTTTACTTAATTGAAACTTGAAATTCTCGAGCTTGATCAATCAGCATCGTTCAAACTTCACTCATTCACAAAGTGTTTATAAAATAAGCGATCGCGAAGCCCTGGTACAACGGACAAGCCTTGTTTGAGACGCGGCTCGGCTACTCACCAGCTGGTAGAACATGAGCCGGAGCTGCGCCCAGCAAGCGTACTCGACGGGATCCGGCTGAGACAGCAGGTTGGCGGCGATCCGCTTGTAGATGTTGTAGTTCTGCGGCAACGCGGGGCACCCGTACTTTGTGTACAGGTCCAGCGCTTCTGTCGTGAACCCATCCTGCAGTAGACCGAACAACAGTAGGAATTTGTACGCTTTTTGGTTGGAATTGTATACCAAAGGCAGATTCATCATCAATTCATAACAAGACATCAATATTTTGGACAGTTCAATGTATCAAGGAGTAGATAAAGGCAAGGGAAAATATATAGGCTTAGGAATGATAAGTCGACAGAATTTTTCATCTACAATTTAAGTACCCAATTCCCATTGTGAATTTATTCTTGATACTGAGATTTAAAAAAATAATGCCACAGATATTTGAAAGGCACTTTATCAAGCTGCAAGTAAAGGAAATTAAGTTGCTCATCAAAGAGTTAGGAAATAAATTGTATCCTTAAACAGAGTTTGAGAGAACTATTTGAAAAGTTTTTTTCTGTAGAAAAATCAACCCATTCAAAAGAATTAATTTCTCATAGAATCAACCAATCTCAAATATTAAATTTCTGATTGATTCACTTTGTACATCAACTTAATGATAAACTGAAAAAATTGATGAATAAATTATCTCCATTTGGAATTTTACAGTTTGCAAACAAAAAGTTTCAATCAAAACAATTAACGAGCAATCCCAAAATCTGAACTTCTCGTCAGATCAGCCCGTAATAATCACCTTGATCAGTTGCGACGCATAGAGCGCTATGTACTTCTGCTGCAGCTGCGGCGACTGCTGGCCCGCGGTGGACAGACACTGGTCCCACTGTCCGCGTTCCGCCAGCAAGTCCAGCGCTCCGATGACGTCGACGCCGAGCAGCCGATCGGCGGCGCCCAGTCGGCGCATCGAGTCGCGGTAGCAGTCGTCCACGTACGCCTCGTAGCTGGGAAGCCGCGGAAAACGTTGACGATTAGCAGGAAGGTAGGAAGCCAAACGGTACACACAAGTGATCCTGGGCTTTTCACAATCGTCCATGTATGCCTTTTAGCTGGGAAGCCGAGCAAAATGTTAGCATTTAGCAGGAAGCGGCCAGACCAAGAAGGGAAAGTATGTGTCCTATCAGGACACACTAGCAGTCCTGTACATTCTCCAGTCTCCCAGACTCATAGCTGGGAAGCCACGCGAGTAATCGTTACGCTCATCAAAAAGACGTCAATAAATCCTATCATCAATAAATCCTTATAAATAATTCCTTCTCCAAGTCTGCATAAAACAGCATCAAGAATAACGCAAAACACCCAAGAGGTACGTCTTCTACTGCTCGGTATTCCGCTGTTGAAATGCAGGGTGTTTGGGTCAAGGCAGGTACCTGGGTTCGAGATCCGTGGCGATCTTCTTGGCTCGAGTCCAGTCCTCGACGCGGATCAACGTGTCGATGGCTTCCTTCACCAAGTCGGCGGTGACGTAGAGTTGAGCGGCGAGCGAGTGTTCGCCGATCTCAATCAGCTGGGGAGCTGCAAACAGCGGCCGAGCCAGATTATCGACCAGATTGTTTGTACAATGTCCCAGCCGAACGCTCAGCATTATCAAGGTAGCAGAGACCTAGAATTTTTCTGCCACTTTGAAAATTACAGTAATAGGTACTTCAGTATTTACTCTATGGTACTACCTAACAAGGTAATTGTGCAAACATATGTTGGCATGAGAAATCAAACTGGGAGTTGAAGCTATTTGCCTTTGCCGGACACCTATTCCGGCTGAAAATTCTTTACTGTTTTAATTGGCAACTCAATTATGAAAAAAGAATTATCAAATTCTTACTCAGAAGTCCAAGTAGGTACGCCCAAAGATCTCTTAATTATTAAATCAAAATTCTAAGGACAGTAACAATTCAAGCAACTATAGATGACATATTACATGTCGATGTATGTACTACGTCTTTGTCACGTTGTGCTGAGAAGAAGGCCGTAAGTAAAGAGAAAGTAATTAAGAAGTAAGTAAGTGTAAGTAGTTACCAAGGAACTTTGCAGTCTTCAAGACCTGCGGCCCTTCGATGAACTTGGAGATGAGCTCGACGACCTCCGTCCACGCTTTCAGTACGATGTGTTTCTCGGGGGTGTTTTCCCGCGTCACCTGCCATTAACACGTGTGTACAATTACTAATTATTCTCATAACACACTCGAGTCAAGCTAGTTGCTAGTATCTTCAACACTTCCCAGTACCTACTTTAAATAAACAACATTTGAGGAATGAAAATTACTGTGCAATATCGTGCAATGCCGTACAACACATAGGTGACATGAGGAAATACACATACATAGGTGACATAGGAAATAGAGATTAATAGAGATTTTTTAATTACTTTTACTGCCTTCAGTAGATTTAAACACCACAATCAGAAAGTTCCTCCCTCCTAACAAATCCATTTTCAACGTTTTGGCTTATTATGTTCTTATAAGTTTCAAATTAAAGTAAGTAAAATGACCAACTGGCTGTTATCATTGCAAAGGTAATGAAAACAATGTTTTTCCTATCCTCTTTTCAACATAGTTGTACCTGATGCTACACTAGCACTGCCGTAAGATGCGAGAAGATCATAATTAATATGGATTTGATGCGATATCTCGGCAAGGTAGGGACAAGGGCCTAATGCATGCGGCCCACTGGCTTTTATCACGGCAGTGCTAGTGAATAACCGATTTTTCCCCATTATTTCCAACGGTGCATACCTTGAGATACGTGTCCACCGCCTGAGCATACTGCCCGCTCTCGGCAAAGTGTCGCGCTGTCGCCAAGACTGCGGCGGCGTCGCGCGAGCCGTGGCCGCGGACCTCCGTGTCGTACTCGGCTTGCAGCGCGGGCAGCCGCGAAGGCAGGTACTCGCGGCACACCCGCAGCGCATCCACCCACATTCCGGCGTCCTGCGCACTCGTCCCAAGCTGGTTAGTTAGCGTTGATCCCGGTACGGAGAAAAATTTATGAATGGATTATGCTTGACCTTGGCTTCTGCCAAGGTCCTTTTCAGGACCACAAACTAAATACAACGGAGCTAAACCATACTGTCACCAACAATAGATATTTCGTCAATAATAATAAATATTTATCTACCGTACATGCAACGGGTGTTTGCATTTAGTTTCGAATCAACAATGATACAAGTGTACCCAACATTATAGGAGTTAGTCGAGTTGTGGGTGTGTGATTGCAGCATTGATTGGTTAATTGATTGATTGTGTGATGTACAGGGAAATTTATCACTTATCAATGGTCATTGACACAAAAATAGCCTTTTTGAATTTTTGTATCAATTTTTGTATGGTATTGTATCGTTTCAATCTTTATCGACATCTAGATTAGCCGTACACAAGGTGATGTTGGGTGTTTTGCATTTTAAGGCGGTTCTAGCAAGACGCTATGTATAACGGGCCATAAGTCCGTCTCTCTCTAATCTGGTTGAGTATACAAACATTGTTGTGGTTTCGTGACACTCCATAGAAGATTTAAAAATTTAATTGCCTTTTAGCAAAGGATTAGAGCTTATATGAAAAGCTATCAAGTGATCAGCAGTCTTTTGCACTTGCTTATTGCATGAGCGTTGAAAAGCTTAGTTATAAGCTTATAACATATAAATTGTGTTTATAAACAACTTAACTGTCGCACTGATTACGAGTGCGAGCCAAGATCGCGAGACATTCAAGGGCGGTGTCGATTTCAGCCAGGTATTGGTTTTACGGGTTAAATTTTGTGGCGATAGCATTGCCCAAACCAATAACACTAGATTATTGAAAATCAGACCACAAACCAATCGTAACATTCTTAAACTGCTCGTCTATTCAAAATTCTTCTATGACGTTTCTAAGACTAGTATTTCGTGAAAACAAAATGCAGAGGGTGACAAAAATAATTCCACTAATCAGCCCTTGGCTCAAAATGACTTGCTTGATAGCCCACACCTAGGAGCAAGGTGTTGGCGAGGCTGTGAAAAAGTTTCGTATTTCTATCTACAACCGTTACTCTGATGCTATCGCCAGAAATCTAACCCTTTTAAATGCGTGTATCTCAGTGAAATTTGGGTTTGAGCATGATTTTTTGATAAATCCTGCACTTTGGTGTTATACTTTTTCAGGTTCCAAGGTTATTTCCTTTCAAAACTGCATATTTCGAAGTTTAGACAGCGAGGGTCTTATGGCCCGTTATACATAGCGTCTTGCTAGAACCGCCTTAAAGTGATGCTAGGCAATATTTATATTTAAAATCTACAGTGAATGTTAGGTACATTTCAGTCAAATGACACATTTCATCACAATTTTTACTAAGATTCTCTAGGAGAGCTGTGAACTAGGTGACTGTATTTTCCTCCTTTGGTTCATTTACAGCATGAGTGGCATGAGTCTGTGTTACACCGCAATATGGGGCTGCTAGCAATCGCCACATGAGAGAGAAGGGTGGGATCGCTAGGGAATTACCACACAAATACTCTGCAGGTACCTTGTAGTACTTGAGAATGAGCTCGGTGTTCTGCGCCCGCAGCAACAGAGACTCGAACTGCGGGAAGTTGCGCGCGGCAAACACTTCCTTGGCGTGTTCGACGAGCACTTCCGAAACGGAATCGGGGTCGTGCGCATCGGCCACGCGCGTCGCACCCTCCCAGTCCTGGCAGTGCACGTACCTGGGGAGACAAGCATGCATTTGTTTCAATACACCTAGGTATTCCATTCAATCAAAATTCTATCAAAATGATGTCACAATAACCACTTGCTAAAGCCAGGTAGAGCAATTTGGGTTGTGATTTCCCTATCTTTCTTTGTTATTTAGCAGAGCTAAATTATATTTTTTCAAACTGGTAGTGCGTCCAGTGGGTATCTGACGTCATTTTTCTTTGAGTGGAATAGGTCTATACAGGGGCAATAAGAATATAGGAAACTCTCGACGTAATCAGGTGGCATTGCACTGGTGGCGAAAATGGCGGACCAGTACTGAAGCTAAATTAAATAAGTGTAGAACTTATCTTGCAAAGATACTCTTTTATATTCCATTTTCGGTTGGCATTCGAGATTGAGAATTATTGCCATAAAACACTCCGAAAATATTACGTATGAAGATGGAACGTTGGGTTATTTGCAACTTGATGGCTAGGGTACTTTAACTTCATACCAGGCCACCTAGGCTGTGTTGAATGTGTTCTCTGTGCTATTTCAAACAATGCTATTTCGGCAGACGTTCCATATACTACTGCATAATCTGATATCTGGTAAAAGAGTTTGAGGGTTGTGTTCATGAAACTAGTATTTTACTTGACATTCATAACTTCTGTGGTTAAAATTACCCAGGTAATGGGAGTAGTTGTAGCTTATCTAGTGCACAAACAGATTCAAAGATCTCAATACAAATGTGCTATTATTAGGAAGAGGCACGAGTTTTGAGACAGTGGCAGACTGAAAGCATCTCCGTAGCTTCCCGACTCACATGAGCACCGCTTCCTTGGGCTTGCCGGCGCTTATGAACTCGGTCTCCGCTTCGCGAAACTTCCCCTCGTCTTCGAGCGCCATCGCATACTTGTAGTGCACGTCAGGCAGCTTGCTTTTGAGCCCACCGCGGGACAGCTCAAATGCAAAGTCAAACTGCAAAGTCACGCAAGTGTTACAGTTAGCTGGTGTGTACATAGTTGTTAAACCTTGATTCAATACTAGGGGATATAGAATGTAATTGAGTATAAAATGCCAAAGTAAATTAGGTAGGTATAATTACTTTTTATCTCTAGAAATATCTAGGATTTTTAAATTAGGTATATTATCTAGATGTTGATTTTGGCAGGCATGTTAAGTGAAAATATCCTATTGTAAAAAGTATGACAAAATCATTGGTAATCTGCTTACGGTGGTTAAATGAATTCTAAATGGTTACTTAACTGAATTATTCTTTCCTTGCTTCTCTATTTTAGCCTCCTGGCCCTGTTGGCTTACTAGTAGCATTAGGTAGGTACCTAGGTACAGTAGCACTGTCTAAAATAAGATAATTCGATTATGTAACCATTATAGCATTTGTTTAGCCATGACAAGCAGATTCCTAGTGATTTGTCCTAGTTTTTGCAATAGGCTATTTTAATTTAAAATAAACCATGCCTAATTACAAATTCCTGGAAATTTCTAGAGAATAAAAAGTAAATTATTTACCTAATATTTGTATTTTACTATTTTACCTGGTAAACTTCACAAGCGTAGTCGATGGAGGCCTGCAGCAAGTTGAGACGGATGAGGAGCTTGACGGCAGACTCGCCACCGAGCGACTTTGCCCAGAGGAAAGCGACTTGTTGCGATGCTGCCGTTCCGTTCACCTTCGCGATCTGACAACACACGCAGCAGCGTTGTCAACCCTAGCAACTAGCCGACAGTGATTCACCAGGGAACATTAAGATATGAAGTTAGAGCACCTTAGAAGAAGAAGGCAAAATACGTTAGAAATAATAATGGTTGAAGTTTTTATGTTTTATTCCAAACTCTCTCATCTCTGAAAGAGCTGCTATTGCCAAAGCATGTGTTACTTCATTAAAATTATCTGCCGCTTTTGCAACTTTTCCACTTGGTAAGTTGTGCTGCTTTGCTTTCACAACTAAATTTCCACCGGCTTAACTGTATTGAGCTTGTGCACGCTTGTGCACAAATAAACAGCCCAAAAACAAATAGCCGATACTTTTCCAAGCTTTTTTGTCTGCTTAATTGCCAGTCTCAGAGCAAGTAGCTATCTACCACCTCGGCTTGAAATGCGTAGCCGAGGTTTCGCCAAGCTTTGCTGCTTGCTCGCTGGTCTAAGAGCTACTACGCTACTCCCGTAAAAAAGCTTCCCTGTAGATACCACCTAGGCTTGAAACGAATTGCCAAGCTTTGTTTGCTGCTTGATTGTCAGTCTAAGAGCTAGTAGCTGGCTACCACCTAGGCTTGAAACGCTAAACCAATTAGCTGCTTGCTCGCTGTTCCGAGAGCCAGTTTGCTTACCCTGTACGCGTCCTCCCATTTGTCGGCGATGCGGTACATGTTGACGGCACCCTTCCACTCGCCGGCGGCCAGGTAGTGTTGCTCGGCGGTGCGCAAGACGCCGCCGGCTTCGAGCTCCTGCGCCAGATGCAGGTGCGTGGTCTGCACCAGGTCCTTGTGGTGGGCCGCCACCAGACGCATCATCTGGAACATCGCCAGGGTTTATACTTTATAGGGGTGGAACGTGGAACGTTAAATATATTGCTATTCTAATGCAGGATACTCTGCCGAAATTGCATTGTTGAGCTGGTGACAGGATTGTAGGCGTCGCCTATTAGGAATTAAAGCCATCTATAGGTGCAACTTAAAACAATGTTAAGCAGCAAACACCTGCTGCCTCTTCACAGTCCTGAAGATGACCGTGCCATCACGGTCGAAACGTTGGCTAGTGCCAAGGTTCTTTGTAGGACCAAAAACCACTTCCAACAGAGAAATTTACCCTCCATATATAACCAAGCCTATGAATTTGATGAAAATAGTAAGTAGGAGAAGGCAAGCCTCCAAGTGGCTTAATATGGCATCAAAGTCTCACTGTACGCAGCGCTATCCAGGCTATCGAGATAAGTGGTCAACGCTGAACGGCTTGTCAACAAGAGTAGCGGAGACTTACATGGTCGTACTGCTTGTGCGTCTTGTACATGGCGATGGCCAGGTCGGGCTCTCCGACAGAGACGTACAGCTTCTCTGCGTCCCGTAGCTTGTTCGAGTCTTCCAGCGAGCGCGCCTGGCTCAGGTACATCTCGGAGACTCGGTCGGCAGAAAGGTGGAGCTTGGCTAGGCGGTGGGCCGACTCCCACTCCCCTGCAAGCCCGACGGTTTTAGATCAGTCAGGTGGACGAGTTGTTAATGGAAGTTAGATGTTTGTAGTTTGTACTAGAGATAAAATGCCACAGGTAAAAATCTCATGTACAGTCAAAATTTAAAAAATTGACATATCATCACTGATTAGTTTCCCAGCAATAATACAAGATTCAATGGAAATCCTAAACGAATTACACTAAGGTACATGGATAATTTCAAACCGTCATACTTATTGAAAGCCAAAAACACATACACAAGCAAGACGACAAAGACCTTCAGCCGGTAATATCTACCGTGTAATCTTGCTAATCAACTGGTATGTGCTTTTAAGCATGAAATCAATAAATCAATCAAAGTGAATCAATACATAATATAATTTGTTTGAGATTAGACCCTTGATAAAGCAGGCAGCATGGCTTTGAAAGTTTGAGTTTGGGATAGGGATGCCTTTGGTTACAAAAACTGTAACCAGATAACCGTCCACAGTATCCGGATAGTGAAAGAATCGCTGAACAGCCAAAAAAAAAAAAAAAAAAAACGAGAGTTGGAGCCAAGGTGGGTTCAATCTACACAGACAGTGCAATGAAACAATCAGATCATTTTTCCCACGCCCGCGAGGTTTTCCTACATGCGGCCATGATGTCTCACTTGACTCTGGTTAAGATTGAATACAGTTGATGGGCAGTTACTGGGTGTAGAGGGGGGGGGGGATATGCAGCAGGCGCTCCTGCTTGCTCCTGCCGGTCGCTCGAAAGATGGAGAAGTCATGTCTGCACGGTACTCTCCACGTCAAAAACGTTTTTTTTTTTGTTTTTTTTTGCTATCCGGATAGTAAAAACTGTATCCGGATAATGCAGTAACCGTAACCGACTCGGTTAACCGGATAACCGCAGGCATCCTATAGTTTGGGACTTAGTTTTCAATACCCAGTTTCGAGAAGGTTTCAGGGCGCAACATACCGGCGTGGTTGTACATTTCGATGGCCTCGGCATGCATGCCCACGGCAGCGTAGAGTTTCTCGGCCATCGCAAACTCCTTGGCTTCAGCGTAATGCTGACCCAGCAGCGCGTAGAACTTGGACACCGACTTCGGCTCGTCGATCACCTGCAAAACATCGCAACGATATCGGTTTCAGAGTCGGTCGGCTTTGCGGTGTTGGTCTAGGGCTTCGGGAACGCCGCTTGAAGATGAGCGTTTTAGTGTTGCGGATGAAAGAGCAGGTGGTTTATGTGGTTCATATGAGCTAGCAATTAATAAAATTAGGAAAAACCAATAAAAACACAAGAAAAGTTAGCTTTGAACGAAAATGTGAAATGCACAAGATGAGAAATTTTACACACATGGAATTAGAAATGCAAGTGTTTGGGTGTTGTTGGGTTGACACTCCACAAGGTCCTTTTTAGGACCGCGCGGTCCTAAAAACGCAACGTTTTAACAGAGCAAAACCGAACACTAGCATTTCTACAAATCACAGCTCTGAACCACTCCGTCTGTCCACACATGGAATTGTTTTATTAATGAGGACTTACGACCAATATATTTTGAAAGTATTGTTGAATGACCCCAATTTTACATCATGCAGAGAAAATACATTTTGGTAGATATATTTTTTACTCTAAGATAAGGAATTCAGAGAATCACACAACAGCCCAAAGGCAGTTAATCTTTATAACCGCAATGTTTGGTTGCGGTAGACGGTATTTGAGCACCGATTCAATTACCAGCGGAAAAAATGGGCTTACAGCTTCTCGCTATAATTAGCAATCAGGGACGAATACGCACCTGAATGATTTGCACTGCCTTCTTCCACTGTCTGCAGCCGACGGCAGCTTCCAACGCCTTGACCGTGCGTCCCGCCTCGATGAAATGATTGATGGCCGCGTCCAGCTGCTTGTGACCCACCAGGTGGTCACCCCATTGCTCTTCCAGACCAACAACATCTGCAAAACACACATTGCTCAATCAGCATTGCAATGAAAATACTTTTCATTTAATTACCTGAAGGTACTCAATTGTTTTCAGCTTTTACTAAATATTAGCCAGCTAATAGACCTATTCTACTCAGATAAAAATGGCGTCAGATACCCACTGGATCTACTTAATGACATTATAGAATTTTGATTGAATGGAATAGGTGTATTACTTGAGGTCCCACCTAAATATGGTCACAAGAATCTCGAGTCACAATCATAGAACATAGAAGACGCAGAATCTAATGACACAATGCTGCAAGCACACGGCAACAACTCGACCGACCCCGATTACAACGTCGGTTCTTTTTTCTTTACCTGCTGGCGATACAAAGCGCGCAAGTTCGATGGCGCGAGCGAATGCCTTGCCCCGCCGGTAGCAGTCGAACGCCTTGTCCGTCAGGTTGACCTTCTCGTAGAGTTCGCCCGCCTGTTCAAACAGCTCCTTGCGCAGGAGGGCGGCTGCCACGCGGGACACGACGTCGTCGTCTGACAGCATCGCGGGGTTGGCCTGCATCAGGCTGAGAAACATAAAACAACACGAGTTAATAAGCCGATAGTAATGAACTGCAAGTCTCGTTGCATCTACAGCGGAAGATATTTACTTAATATAATAAATCATTTATCCAGTTGAAAATCTCTGTCCAAACCGGAATATTAACCCTGGAAATTTACCTTCCCTAGGAAATGCTCTACCAACTGCCAACTATACTTCCTGAACCTGTATGCACAGCAACTTCCTACCTGGTTAAAAATTCATTCAAATATGAAAATGTTCTTCCTCAAAAAATCAAGTTCTTCTCTTTTCCCTTATACTACTACCTACTACCTAGGCATGCCGAAGAAAAGTTTTATTTCCTTGTTAGTATGAAAAAACTATTTAAAACGGTGATTTCAATTTGATTTTCAATGCAACCTACCAAATACCTATCTGTCTAATTTCCAAGGGCCTTATAAAATAATATAAAATTTTACTGAAAACTAGAATCAAACAATAGTTATTTTTGTTGCTCTAGCATTTATATCACCTTACGAATCAGGTATGAAATTGGCAAGTTATTTTATTGAAATTATGAAAGTACGTTGAAGGGAAAGCGCGACGACGGAGAAAGCTTGCCGAGAGCTAACCGAGAAGCGCGTGTCGGCAGCCCGGCCTTGAGGTACAGCTGCAACGCGGCGTCCACGTCTCCCCCCCGCTCCCTCTCCTCGGCGGCGCGTTCGTCTTGCGCCGTCTCCGTCAGCCAATGAAGGTGTCGGGCCCGCAGCCCTGCCAGATCCGGGTGTCCCTTGGCCTCCGCCAGCGCCACCGCTGGGGATACACAGACAGGTGGTGACAACACACGACAAAACGTGGCAACACAGAGCAGGAGGTGACAACACACATACAAAACGTGGCAACACAGAGCCAGGAGGTGACAACACACGACAAAACGTGGCAACACAGAGCGAGGAGGTGACAACACACGACAAAACGTGGCAACACAGAGCCAGGAGGTGACAACACACGACAAAACGTGGCAACACACAGCCAGGAGGTGACAACACACGACAAAACGTGGCAACACAGAGCCAGGAGGTGAGAACACATACCTATACAAAATGTGGCAACACAGAGAAAAGATATCACAACACACGGTAAGACACACAACGAAAAGATGTGGCAGCACGCATCTAATAGCTGACAGCACACTGCTAAGAGATGACAACACATAGCCAAGAGATGAGATTAGGCCACTTATGTCTATCACTTTTAAACTCAGTATAAGTAGTGACGTCTGAGTTCCTCATTGTCTTTCTCAAGTTATGGTCAATCAGACCAGTGCCATGGGGCCAGTTTTCAAAGCAGTGCATTGTTAAACACCAATGATCAATCATCATCAAGTTAGCCTTGATGGATGCACCTCTAAAAGGTTTGAGAACCAATGAACTGAAAGCGTAAGTAACCTATCGAAATTTCTGGCTGTAAAAACATGACTTTATAAATAGTAACCGGCTTAGGTATTATTTTTTTAACTAGTCTTGAAGCACTAATCTATAGTGTCTTGAGGTATTTATTTTCAGAAATCTATGGACCACTGCCTGAAGGCCTGCATGCTGCTACCATATAATAAGAATATTAAGTGTCGGCTCGTTAACTTTTAACATGGAACAGAGTCTCTCGATCTAGAAAGTTTCGACCAACGTATCATTCGGTAATTTTACGTAGTCGCTTCCCCAGTCTGTTTCAAAGTGTCGATGCGTGACAGATCTGAGTTCATCGACGTGTTTTTGCGTTGGCGCTCACCGTTGTCCCACTTGTGGTACGTCTGGTACATCTGGATGGCGAGGTCCAGCTGGTTGTGCTGCAGATAGACAGACTCCGCCTCCAGCGCTTGGTGGTTGAGCAGCGCCATCCGCGCTCGGACCTCCATGTCTTCCTCCCCTGCAAGCAAACGCACACAAAACCTAGATTGCAGATTCACCAAACTTGATAGGTTTTTTTAAATGCTAGTGCTAAATAAGTGAAAGGAAAAAGACAATGTCTTTAATACTCAAAAGTTAAAACCCATCTAGCTATTGGAAGGTAGACAGTATCTTCCAGGCTTCCTTAGTTATAAATAATTAAAGAAAGTGAAGAAACAAGTTATTACTTTCTTACAGACTCTTTTCCTTATCTTAGCAATCGTTGCTATTTGGCACTCGAGTTTAGACCCTTGATAAAGCAGGCAGCACATCTTTGCAAAACGTTGGGAAAAGTTTAAGGAAAAGGTCCTTAAAAATGTTTTTGGCTCTGCAGTTTAACCAAGGAAGACTGGGAAATCTCAATCCAACTAGCTTTTCTTGGGTATAAGTGGTAATTTTTCCCCAAATGGAACAGATCTGTTGTAGTTGGGTTAGTTGCTTAGAACGAATCGAAACCCTTAGCGCTAACTAACAAACGCGCGAGCGCACCGTTCTTCTCCATCAGCCTGCGCGTCTCTGCGACGTGATACATCTTCGAGACGAGCCCGAGCGCGGCGTAGCAACGTTCGGTGACCGCCAGCTGGTTGGCGGCGAGCGATATCCCCGCCAGGTTGGTCCACATGCCGTCTGCTTCCGCCCGCCCGCCGATCGACTCGAGGAACGAGACCGCGCGGCCAAGGTCGTTGTCGTGCACTGCCGTTCCGAACTCGACCAGGCCCTCGTCGAGTTCGTAGCCCAGTTGGTGGAAGCCTTCTTGCACCACGATCTGTCGGCAGGCACCAAGCATTGCGGTTTACATCTACCAATATACAGGGTATAAACACATCCTTAATTTTTACTGGTCAAAGATGGACAAAGTTTCTTTCAAGTTCGTAGCCCAGTTGGTAGAAGCCTTCGTGCACCACAATCTGTCGGCAAAATCGGCAAAATCTATCTCAAATATCCTAGATCACAGATTAATTCAGATTAATTTTTAAGGTAATTACCTTAGTACAAAACTAAAGTTTGATTTGATAGTGTTTCCCAACTTGAAGTGACCTAATCCAAGGATGAAACTGTTGTCATCGTAGCTGGTCGTGTGTTTTCGTACCTCTGTCTTTCCGTCAGCGCGTACCACGTCTACCGCCTCCCCCTTGACGGGGAACATTGTGACCTGGTCGGGCGCGTCGATGTTGTACCAAACGCACATCTCCGAGCGCGATTGCGCCACCGCCACGTCGCTGCCCGGCACCCACTGGAACACGTGGTTTCGATGACGATCTCATATTAGTGTGATTCGAACCTAAATGCCATTACTTGTTTTGTGTATTGTAGATATTTCGTTTCCAATAATAAGGATATTGTATTGGCTATTGTATTGGTGGGATCCAATAGGAGGCATTGAGATGGCACATTCAAAGACATTAAAACATTGTTCGAAATGTTCGAATTAACGAAATTTGTTTATTGATTATTTATTAGGCTATGAGATATTACGTCAATGATAACGTCAATAACGTCAATGATACTCAATGATTACGTGGCATAAATACCATGACACGAAATACGAAATACTTTTAGGAGGCTTACAAGTTGATTAAAAAACACCACGGTGAATGAAAAGGTATTTTTACTATTTTGAAGAAATGCTCTGTCGATGTATAGAGAATTAACGGCAATCAAGAGTTGAGGAAAATTAATTAAATTGCAATGATCACACATCATATGTTTATCTGTGGCAGTCTGTGTTTTTATGTAGGTATTTGGTACCTAGGTACCTACATACCGGAATATAAACGTAAGAAACTTGTAGTTTACCTGCACAAAGGTCGAGTATCCAAGCAGAGTGGTTTTCACGGCGGTGACGACATCGAACAACGTGAGCTTCATCTTGACGTCACGAAAGAGCAGCTTCTGCCCTGTCTCGTTCAGCTCGAGCCAGTCGATCTTGTTGTCGTGCGAAACTTGCGTCACCACCGCGCCGTAGATCAGATCCACTGGACACACAGCATCAGACACAGCATCAGACACAGCATCAGGAACACAGTCACATTTAGGACCATCACATTCAGCGCAAGTAGGTAGTACCACAAAGGAAGAGTAAGTAACATAATGAAGACCAAACGGTTTGGCATGTTGTAAACACCAGTTCTCATGAGATCACTGCAGTTAAGCAACATCACACCGAGTTAGGTGTTGAATGGGTGAGTGACCATCATGCACATAATCAGTTCTGTTCGGGAGAGAGGTTGGAGGGTTTGAAGTTAGTACGACAAGTGGCCTACAGGAGTAGGCCACGTGCCGGCACCGGGTTTCCCTTCCTACCTTCTAGGCAAGGTTCACCCTTTCACTCACTGATGCCATGAGACCAGTGCCATGGGGCCAGTTGTCAAAACAGTGCATCGTTAAACACAATTAATCAATCAGGAACGCAGTCACATGTAGGACCATCTCGTTGGGCGCAAGTAGGTAGTACCACGTACTAACAGTAGACAGATTCCCAAAATCTCGCAAAAGAGTGCTAGTTTTGCAGCAACAACCGAATGTATTGGTGATCCATGGGACTAATTTCGTACAACATTACCGTATAGATGCGTCTCAAGAAAGTAAGAATCGAGGTTAAATTTCTACCGCCTCGGTGACTCACTGACAGCGATGGTCTTCAGGTCGAGCAGGTACGCCAGCTTCTTGTTGGGTGTCGCCTGCCGCCGCTCGTTGAGCCGCACGCTGATCTGGTGCGGGTTGGTGAACTCGGTGCGCACGGAACCGAGCACCGCGTTGGCGCCGTACTCGACCAGGCTGAGCTCGCCGGCGTTGAAGATCAGGCAGACCGACGGGTTGTCCAGGTAGAAGCGTTCGTGTCCGCCCGTGTTGATCCACACGATCTGCACGACGACCAAAGAGTTGTTACGCGGAAACGTAGAAGTGTTGAAACGTGGTTCGTTGTCATACCGTACACGGGTATGATGACTTTATGACTCTATGACTTTTATGACTTTAAGACTCTTTGACTCCATGATATGTTGATAATCCATAAGCTCAGCAACATATTGATATTTTATTTCTTTAATCAGTACACCTATTCCATTCATTCAAAATTCAATCAAAGTGACGCTAAAGCCAGGTAAAACAATTCTAGTTGTGATTGCTCTTCCTTCCTTTGTTATTTAGCAGAGCTAATTTATATATGTTTCCAAACTGGTAGTACGTCCAGTGGGTTTCTGACGTCATTTTTCTCTTAGTGAAATAGGTCTATTATACATTGCTGTGAATGGGTTTTAACAGATCTAACTAACAAGAGAGGTTAAAGACTAAACTAAAACTTAAGACTAGATTTTAGATTGGAAAGCCCTGGCACTTGGCCCTGACACAGCTGAGTTCGGGGCATTCCATTCCGGGATCCCCATTCCGATGATGGAGTTGCGATATCGATATATATATTTAGAGCATTCTTACTACTTGTCTGGTGCGTTGTACCACGCAAACTTTGTTGCTTGTGCTTCAGTGTACCGATCCTTGCCCGTGGTTAGTAAGTACCGACCTCGCTCAGCAGACTGCGCTGCAAATCACCCAAGAGCACCGTCTCGGGTGTGCGTGCGACGATGTACCGATCCTTGCCCATGATCTGCACGTCCTCGATCTCGTGGCCGAACTGAGAGCGCAGGATGACGCCGCGCGCCCCCGCCTCCAGCGGCTTCACCAGCACCTGGCTCGGCCCGACGTATGTCAGCTCGAACTTGTCCTTCCACATCAGCCGTCTGCGCGGACAAACAGAAACAAACAAGACGGGCGATTTTTACTTTCTGAAGACCCATGGCACTGGTCTAATGGCGTTGGTGAATGAAAGGGTGATGATGAGGGTGATGATGAACCTGACCTAGCCTAGAAGGGAGGAAGGGTAACCCGGCACCGGCATATAGCCTACTCCTGTCAAAAAGCACCAAGGGGACCACCGGCTTTACGTCCCTTTCGAAGGACGGTACAACTCGAACAACAGTATTCCTCCACTAATCCGTGCTGTCGAGTGGTTGATATGCAAGGTGAGTGAAGTTGTCGTATTAGCTTAAAACCCTCCAACCTCTCTCCCAAACAGAACTGGTCATGTCCATGATGGTAACCCATATCAAACACCAAACTCAGTGCGATGTTGCTTAACTTCGGTGATCTTACGATAACTGGTGTTTCCAGCGTGCCAAACCGTACATCGTAGAGCGAGACGCTTGACTCACTTGAGAACGGACTCGAAGAGCTGCACGGAGCCGCAGAGCGAGCCACACGCAACGCGAGACCCATCGCGTTTCCATGCCAGCGCCGTCACCGAGTACAGGTTCGGCACCTCCTTGCTGCCGTTCTCCTCCCACTGCTTGCGGCTCGGGCTCCAGCTGTACACGCGGAGCCTTACCAGACAGAGTGGATCAGCGTTTGCTTTTTGCAGTCTCTGGATAGGTATCGGTTGGTTGTCCTGTCCACAATATCAATTGGCCTAGCCCGTAGCCAGTGGCTCAGAAATTATTCAACAAAAGCGGTTTAGAGCCTATGTTGGATAGGAATAGTGTACGGTTGACGGTTGTGTTCCAAAATTAAAGATTTTGTCCCTGAAAACGGCCCGTTCCCCAAAGAGCACAATCGTTCACTACCTACTTCTAAAAACTAAACTTTCTGTGAAAATTGCTTTTGAAAATAATCGTTATCATCAGCTTTACTCGTCAGTATTTTTAAATGAACGATCATCCAATAAACCGCATTGAATATCCAAAAGCAGCGTCGACAGACCATGCACTGGCTGAGCTGATTTTTGGCATTACGTCAGGACTTAAAACTTTGTGGAAGTCAAGCTGGGTATCTTAAAAGTTGGTTTTATGAAACTAAATACAATCACCACTGAGCAAAGGACAGGACTGTGCAATTATATTTCACAGCAAATGCATTAGCCCTTAACGCTGCCACAGAATAAATCTCCGTTGAAACTGCAAAGCCATTTCAGTCATTGCCGCTGCCACAAAACAAATCTCCACGACCAAAATAAAAACAAACAGTTAAACCAGCCACAATACGCAGACGCCTACACCACGGCCCACCTGTTAAAGCTGCCGATGACGACGGCTTGTCCGCTGGGACTGCAGCACGCGACGGTGAACTCCTTCTCGGTGGCGTCGCGGTGGTAGTCGAAGCTGCGCGTCACCGCGCCCTCCTTGTAGACTGTGACGCGGCGGTCGGCGCCGCCAGCGAGCACGTGGCCGGCGGGCCAGGCGAGCGCAAAAGGCGCCGTGTTGTGCGTGCACACACGCCCTGCGTATGCAGTTACGCTTTTAAATTACATTGGCCTAGTTTATGTCATCACAAGGTTCCGGGGGCAAAGAGGAATAGAAAAAAAGAGGAGACTCGTTGGTAATGAGATCTCTATCATCAATATTATTTTACTAAGCTGTCTCTAGGCATCTGTGGTCTGGTCTGAGTATGTTAATTTTAGGGGTCATAAATTATCGGATAACTTTTTTGCTACACATTTATTTGCCTCAAATACATACACCTATTCCATTCAATCGAAATTCTATCAAAATGATGTCATCATACCCACTTGCTAAAGCCTGGTAGAGTGATTCGGGTTGTGATTTCCCTACCTTCCTTTGTTATTTAGCAGAGCTAATAAGTTTTTTTCAAACTGGTAGTACGTCCAGTGGGTATCTGATGTCATTTTTCTCTGAGTGGAATAGGTCCATTGCCTGTGTAATGTATGGTAAAGTAGATTGGTGCCAACCTTGTTTCTCCATGTTCATGTCTTCAGCGACGTAATACCGCACGATTGATCCGTCGGCATGCCCGCTGATGAATCCTGAGCCCCTGTGATTGGCAGCCAACGCGACAACGCAAGAGTTGGACGAGTAGAGTGTGTGGGACTTGCTGCTTTTTACGTGCGCCGATCGCACATTGCCGTCAAGAAGTCCGAACACGATCGGGCCTTCGGCCAGCCACACCAAACATGTCACCTCTGAACTTTGCACAAACTTGTTGCAAATCGTCTTTTTCTCGCCCCAATCTTCGCCGATTTTGTAGACGAAGACGACATTGTCTGATTGGCCGACTGCAATTTTTGTCGAGTCAGGGGAAAATGCAATTCCTTTTACAGAGTAATTCTTCTTTCCCTGCTGCAAATCGAGTGGTTTAGTTGAGAATTTGTCTTTTTTGTCTCCGGTCTCGTCTGTTATGTGAATAACGCAATCTGCCGTGCAGTATGCCAGTTTCGAATTGTTGGGAGCCCATGATATTGCAAGGATTCTTGCAATGGCATTGTCAGCTTGAGCTACTGTACTCAGATGTTTTAATTGCATGATTGATGTAATTAAATGCAAATCAAGACATCATTTGAAATGATTTTTGGTTAGGAAAACCATAAAGTTTCTTATATGCAGCGGTGCTTAGATTTTTTCAAAACAGGCTCAAATTTAATGATTTTTTTTTACCAAGTGTTCACTCAGAATGCTAGCATTTTAAAATCAATAAGTTCATCTCACTAAATTTCATATAATCAAAAGAACAGATTCAGCACACTCCTCGTTTTCCAGATAATTGGTAGGCAATATTCTATACGTTTCAGTTTTGGAAGCGGTTGTTTGCTTCGTTCGCTATTCTGTGTTGACATTGCACCACTTTGCATAGCAACCATGTGCGTGCATAGCAACGTGTTAGAGGGAGTGAGAAAGACGCAGTAAACAAAGTGCTCATTTCAATATTCAGTTGGCTAGATGGCGCTTATCTTATGGTTATTTTGGCGCCAAATGCGGATCACTCAAGCATAAATTTATCCAAACTACCAACCCATGTATAAACATCCATAAAACCTCCATTTACTTTTTTTCTGAGAAGAAAGAGCTGCCATCATGCGTCAGTAATTTGGGAAAACTTATGTTTGTTGATTTTCAGGGACTGAAAATTGAATCAGGAAATTAGTTTACCAGATAAGGAGAAGAGCAGATAGGTAGGTATAGTACCATTTTGAAAAATAATATTATTCAGAAGCTTCAGAAACGAAAGCATAACAAAGTTACAAACCACGGAAAATTCTCTCAGAGGAAAGCCGATAGTACATTTTCCACAAGAAAATTAGTTAACTCCTAATAGTTTTTAACACTTGCTCAAGCTTGTCCACAAATAAATTGTTCTGCCACTTTCAATATTTTCAGTTCGAAAATTCTTCGTAACTTTGCCTCACTTGACAAAATACGAGAAACTTGCCCTGGCAACAACATCACATACAAGTCCATGATCACACAACGCACGCCTGATGAATGTACAACATGGCGACAAAGTTGCCCACTTTCTTCCCGTCGATGAAGAAGTACGACTTGTAACAACCGTCGCAGAAGTGGCAAGGATCGATCGGCATCCGATCCGACCCGTGGATGATCCACTTTGCGACGAAGCGTCCGCACGCGTCGCATTTCCTCGCGTAGCGCGTCGGCTTGCATTGGATGAACGGGTAACGGTTGGAATGCAACGTGTCGCCGCTGTGCAGCAGCCGCGCTTCCGAGATCACAAACAGATGCTCGCAGTTGCCCTGGTGTTGGTACAGGAACGGGAACCCGTACTTGATCGGGAGGTCGGAGAGTTTTGTGGTCTCCATCAACGCCACGTTGTACTCCGGTTTGTTAACAGTCTTCGCCCACGTTCGGATCACTTCGCTGTAGTCGATGTTCTCCGGACAACGCATATCATTGTAGAAAGTGTTGTTGATGAAGAAGAAGCCAGATTTGTAGACATCCTAAAATTCATTAATAAAACTACATTTAGAATAAAATTATCTACCTATTTCCAATGAAATGTTACTATAGGTACCAAGGTTTAAATAATTTAAGAAGATGGATTTAAGTATTAGGAGATGGGTATTTGGTTCGTAACTATAATAATTACCTATGACGGTGCATGAGCATTATGACTTTGGAAACAGTTGCTCAAATTATAACTTTCTTAAGACTCGCGTGTTTTCCTAATCTTAGCACGTTAGTTTTTCTGAAAGGCTGCTCAAATTATTGATTCTGATTGAGAATTTTCTTGGATGTCTTCTTGTGATTAGTAATTGAGTGTCAATAAGCCTAGCCCAACGTCTAAATATCAGTAGGTGGCTTACCGAGTTTCTTTTCTCGATGGGAGCAAACGGATCGATGCTCATGTCTCTTGGTACACCTAAATCTGAGCTGCAAAACATCAAGTCTCTTAAGTTGGCCAGAGTTTGCTTTCCAGTAATGACAATTTTGTGAGACAGCTTGGGTGCATGTAAGCCTCTGTTACCCGCAAGCGGACAATAAAATGCAATGGTGATGCGAAAATCCTTATAGGATACAAGGTCTGGGACTCCAACATCTTCCGAAGATGGAACCCCGTCATCCAGCCAATTGATGCCACGGTACCTCAGAATCATTCTGTCTCTTGGAAATTGATTTCCTCTGAGAATACCTCTAGCTCGTAGTTCGGCTTCCGTTCTATAACGGTTCTTCAAATATGCTACGGTCTTCAGCAAAGTTGGGTTGCCATCAAGAGGGTCTTTCATATCAGTTTTCATCAGAGTGTTTTCAAAAATAGAGCTTTTCTTACGTACAGCCTGTATATCGATGATGGGAAGTTCTGAACGTTCGGCTTTAGCAAGTTTGCGAGTAATATACTCCAATGACATTACAGGATGACCACGCTTGGACATAACGCCGAAAACTTTCTTATCCAAAGCTTTAGCTTTTTGCCGCAAGTCAAGCATGTCGGCTTCAATTGTAGATACTGTGTCGGAAGCATAGGGAGCACTGCTAAATTCAAAGCAATCATTTTCGGAGATTTTTTTTCTAGCCATAATGAGAGCACAGCAATGGACTTAAATTGTCTAATGACTACCAAATAACATCAATGCTGATGGTTTCTTTGAAGTTGGACGTGAATGTGTCGACCAAAACTTTCTGCATTAAATAAACCTAACATAGCATAGAAAAAGAACCTAATTATTCTCTGTTACTAGGTTTATGCCGGTCGTCCTCATTAGCAGTTAAATTTGTCATTCTCATGCAGCTGAAATAATATAATTGGTAACGAAACCTAGTTTCAACTGTTTGATTTGAAATACTTAAGATAGATCAATTCCAAGCGTGCGTCCTTATCTGTCCTTATAAAAATCCAAATAACAAAAATTTGACAATGAAGTTGTCAAAAGCAGCGTCGCCACCTAAAGACGGCGGGTTAGATTGGAATTGGTAACACTGCATCGCATCTTGAAGGACGTTCGTGCATTTTGGTCGAAAAACGAGTGTAACATAATAATCGTGACTAAATTTATCGTTAAAATGGAAGAACGTCCAAGTGAAAAGCTTCGGATGATGGAAGATGAGATGAACAGGTATTTTTCTTTTAGTAATATTTAGAGTGTATCTTACAATCTTGCATGTAAACTTTTTAACCTCACTTTGATTGTACAAGCTATTGCCATTTATCTCCTATTTCTGCTGATATTTCACTTGACAGCGTGATAATTTATTTTCTAATTCTACAGATTTGAGGCGGAAATTGCTTCTCCAGTTCCCCCACATCTGATCGGCCGTGCCGTCATCGGTGCGAACACGTACAACCAGGTCCAACGACGCCTCGATGAACAGCAAGTCCCCGTGGCCGACTTCCATCCAGGTATGTTTTGCCCACCGCTGATGAACATGATGCCTGGATTCGGTATCCCACCTCCGCCCCCGCCGCCACCGTTGCTAATCCCTCATCAACTTCAACACCGTCCAATGAGAAACAACATGCCCATGAACATGATGTCAGCTCCTCCAGATTTCGGTCACAACGATAACATGAACCACAACATGAACCACGGTATGAACCATAGCATGAACCAGAACATGAATCAAAACATGAACCAAAATATGAATCAAAATATGGGTCAAAATATGAGCCAAAACATGAACATGCCACCTCACGCTCAATTCGGTGGTAGCCCCAACATTGGTCCATCAGCCCCGGCGACGACGTCCGCCAACTCTGTCCGGAACTCGGCGTCGTTAAGCGTAGCGCCTTTGCTCTACAACCCCAAGTCGAGCGTGCCGAAAATGAAACCGAGCAGACTGAAAACGGCTGGTCCGCCGAAGCCAGCCGTCATGGACAGCTACGCCACCTTCCAAAACGAGCTCAGTCAGTTGGAGGAAGCAAGGCCGAGTCCGCCTCCAAAGAAGCCGAAAACTGTCGAGGTGGTCGCGCCCGCGATCGTCAACAAATACGAGAGTTTGCAGGCGAAGGACATGGCTCTTAAGATGAAGGCGAACGCGGTGGCGGCGGCTCTCACAGTCGGAACGGCGCCTGCCGAAGAACATCCTACCGGTCGGAAGAAGAAGAAGAACAAGTTGATTAGGATGGCCGGGGGGCAAACGTGGGAGGACGGATCACTGGCCGAATGGGAGGAGGACGACTACAGGATATTCTGCGGAGATCTCGGAAATGACGTCACGGACGAGATTCTGACGAGGACTTTCAACAAGTATCCGTCATTCTTAAAGGCAAAGGTCGTGCGTGACAAAAGGTCCAACAAGACGAAGGGCTTCGGCTTCGTGAGCTTTAAGGATCCGCAGGACTTTATCAAGGCCATGAAGGAGATGAACGGCAGGTACGTTGGTAGCCGGCCGATCAAGTTGAGGAAGAGCTGTTGGAAGTCGAGGAATCTGGACAATGTTCGGAAGAAAGAGAAGGAAAAGACGGCGTTGATAGGCATGTTGACGGGTAGGTAGATTAAGGTTTTAAGAGCGCACCAAATTCTGGCTAAACACTTGTAGGTTTTACAAGTATTTTTTATTGATAACAATGAAACTTCACTCGTACAAAGTTCCGGGGTCTAATCTAAAATACCTAATCGATACGTTATTACTTATTAGATATACTTTCAATGATCCCAAATGAACTCCAAAAATAAATTACTGTTGTTGATAGAATGCTCATTATATATTAAAAAGTATTTAATAAAAGTCTTCAAAAATTGTCTTGCTGTTCCGTGCCAATAGCAAATTGTGAGTAAAGGTGACTTGTTAATAAATCAAACTACACACAAAATATAAGATGTTAATGTTTTCTTTAAGGCAACATTCTTCTTCAGATTATTGTCAAGAAGTATCTAGGATTATGATTATTTTAGAGTGGTTAAAAAACACATTGCTTTCTGGAGTATTAATAATTTGAGGTTCTTTTCAAGTTAGCTGGGGGGTGCAAGTGAAGTTCATTTGCTCTCTTAGATAGAAGTAAGATAGGTATATATTTCGTTATTAAAAGTATGACAGCTGCACTTTGAATCTGGGTAATGAACACATACCCAGTTATTACTTTTTTAGACTCTTGGCTTCCTAATCTTAGCACATAAGTTTTCAAAAAAACCTTTTATTGGGTTATTCTTATTCTTATTGAATCCTTAGGACTTTGATATCATAGTTAAGGACCCCAGTTAAATAGTTTTTTTGAAGAAGAATACAAGGATTTTTGTTATTTCTTAATGGTCAATTCCAAGTTGATAAATAGTTTTATCCAACTTGATTCAACATCTACTCTGAGTATCTCGGTGGCTAATAAGCAGGCAGGACCCTAAAAGGCTATGTGGTCACATCGACTCAATCTATCTGCTATCATCTTTCGACACCGATTAAAAATGCAACAAATCTCATTCCGAAACAGCACCCAACGTCGCCAGAGAGTCGTTAACAGTTTATCGAGAGGTCCATAGCGCAACTAACTTATCCAAAATCACAATCTGGGTCTTTGCTTATCCGTTCTCTGTAAGTACATTCTTGCTAAACTAATTGTTTGCTCACATGAACAATGGCATTCAATATGGCAATTACTCATCTTAACAGTACTCGTTTTTCGATTTTTGAATATTTACACGAAAAGTTCAGTTTTAAAAACAAAGTGGGATGAAAGGGCCTTATAAAATTGTATTGCTTTTCTCAGTTATAGTTCACTTCTTGTAGAAACCAATAGTTTTCTAAAAAACTGTTTCACAAAATTGGCATTGAACAGAACTGATCAATCCCAACTTGGAGCCCCTCGTTAAACATCACAACCTTGTCAGCACGTTCTCCATTCGACAACATCCTCTAAGCTTAACACCTATTGGAATCTTAACATTAAAGCTTAACCCTCCGGTCGCTACCGCTACCCTCCGACCTCGCTCCCGTTCACTTGTACTGCGCGAGGAACTCGGCGTGGAACGTGCGGAACTTCTCGAGCATCTCCTTCAGCTTGGCCGGCTGCGGCAGGATGGTGGTGCGGAAGTGGTAGGTGCCCGGCTGCTGGCCGAACCCGGTGCCGGGCACGATGCAGATGCCCGTCTTCTCGAGCAGCGCAAACGCGTAGAACACGTCGGCCGCCTGTCCCGCCGCCTTCGCCTTCTCGATCGCCTTCGGCGGTAGGGTCACCTGCGACGAGGACGCTTGGCTAATTGCGCAGTTCTTTTGATCGATTTTTGGCTTAATCAGGCACTTGCTTTTTGATAAAGCAGGCAGCAAAGCTATAGTAAATGTCGGGAAAAGTATACAGTTTGGTAGCTGTAGTGATAGCACACAACTCACCTTGGGAAACGCGTACATGGCGCCCTGCACCGTGTTGCACGACATCCCCTCGATGCTGTTGAACGTGTCGGCGACCATCTTGGCGCGTTCGGCCAGCGTCTTGAGCACCTCCTTCTTCTCGGCGTCGAACTTGGCGAACGCCTGGTCGCCGGGACGCGGCGGGTTGACGACGCAGTCCATGACGGTCTGTCCGAGCACCGTCGGGCAGAGCATGGCCGAGATGGACTTGTGGTGCATCGCGCGCACATCGGGCTGCATGTTGATCAGCTCGAGGTAGCCGCCGCGGAGGCCGCACTCGCCCATGTAGCCTGCCGCCCGGAGCAGGTCATGGGTGTTATTATTATTGTTATTGGTATTTAACGACGCACTGTTTTGACAACTGGCCCCATGGCATTGGTCTCATGGCATCGGTGAATGAAAGGGTGAACCTTGCCTAGAAGGGAGGAGGGGAAATCCAGTGCCGGCACGTAGCCTACTCCTGTCGAAAAGCACCGAGGGGACCACAGGCTTTACGTCCCTTCCGAAGGACGGTACAACTCGAACAACAGGATTCCTCCACTAATCCGTGCTGTCGAGAGGTTGATAAGCAAGGCGAGTGAAGTTGTTGTACTAACTTAAACCCCTCCAACCTCTCTCCCGAACGGAAGTGATCATGTGCATGATGGTCACCCATCAAACACCTAACTCAGCGCGATGTTGCTTAACTTCGGTGATCTCACGAGAACTGGTGCCAAACCTGGATGCCAAACCTTACGGTGCATGGTTGTTACATGGCCGGGCGGTGACGCTTTACTCGTGTTCGCGTTTTAGACCTGGGGTTTTCTGTCGCCGGCCTATATGAGCTCCTCCAAATGTTTATTTATATTTAATATTTAGTTTTCTAGGGCTCGGCAAATCTCGAACAGTACTTTAACATCTGAAATAGGGAAATTTGTGAGAGCTTATATTTTAGAAATAAATGCCCACTGCAAAAAAATGTTAGTGATTAGAATAGATTGAATTTGTCTAGTGGTTGGGGAATAAGAAAGGAATGAGGGGAGAGCAGCACAATTTTTGCTTGGCACATTATAAGTCGGTGCTATATTGAACCACTTGTCATTCCTAATTCATTCTAAGAATTTAGATATCGGCCAGCCGTGATGAGACATGTATAGAAGATAGAAACAATACTAATAATCCAAGCCGAGAATAACCCTGTCCGCTCAGTAGTAGTCAAAACGATTACCAGCTTGATGCCAAAAAATTTTGCAGTCCCCGATTTACCTTTATTTCTAACTGAATTAGTATTTAAATGTTATAATAAAGTTACTAGTAAAAATCTACAAGATATGCAAGAAGTAAATAAAACTTTTAGGCATTGTTCCAGTGTTTGATTTTAAATTTTGAAATAGCGCCTTACGGATTTAGTTTCATGAGTTTGTGAAATGTAAGTGGCGGCCATTTTTTGAGGATGACCTTATCCTGGATAAACTATAACAGCGGGTGTGAGGGGAACCAAATACGTGTCATAGTGTTGGTACTGATGGGTGTTGAATGGTCAAGAGCTCTGATGCATGTTTTGCCGACGACGACTCACCCTTGGAGCAAGACATGAACGACGCCAGCTCCATGGTGTTGTACGGCGCACCCATCTCCATCATCACCTTCTTGAACGAGTGGAACGCACTGCCTTCTGCGTACACGTTGTCCTGGAGGTCAAATAAGGTCAGGGTTTTCTTAGTATCTAGTTTTTATCGACCTAGTCAACACATTTGCTTTAAGCCTGTACCCATGTAACCATGATAAACTATCTGCTGCAAGAAATGACAAAGATTTAAATCTGTAGAACAGATAAAATATCTCTATGAAGAACGGGCTACTAATATGACAGACTGGCGATATAAGCTAAAGGCTCATGAGATCCAATTAATAGATTGCCATTTTAAATTCAATCCAGTCACATAATTTCTCAACCCATTTCAAGGAATGCATCACGCTACGTTTAAGCATGACCATTTTATTAAACTCGGACGTTGCAAAATTTTATATTCACTTTGTAAAGAGCATAAATTTTGTTGGGTCAGCACTCAGCAGTAATAATGAATACAGTCAAATTTTGGAAAATTTGGATTTGAAAAATTGCAAAGTTTTGTAAATTGGATTTTTGAGAAAAGTCTTGGATGGAATTTGTTGACAAAAAATAGTAGGGTGTCCAACACCAAGATATAAGACTTCAAAGAGAGGTATCCTGTAAATTTCATTAAAGCCAGTTTAAACGAATTTGGCCTGCAGAGCGCAAACAAACCCACAAACAAACAAAATAACGACACACACACAACAGATTGCAAACCGAAGGTCAATTGTATAAAGGTTTTCACTTGGAAACCACCACTTTTCTAAGGAGAGAACTCTTTCTCTTTTGAAATTGACTATGTCTTACATAGGAATGTCATTCAGCATTGATCCAAAGAGTAGTGGTTTTGTTATCGAAACCTTCACACAACCGCCGCCGCCCCAAACTCGACCTACCTGGTACACTTCGTCGGCAAGCACCAGCAAGCACTCGCGCTTGGCGAACTTGATGATCTCCTCGACGTTGCTGCGAGACAGCACCTGGCCGGTCGGGTTCCCGGGGTTGATCACCACCAGCGCTCGCGGCACGCACGTCTTCTTTGCCTCGGCGATCGAACGCTCCAGCTCCTTCACCCCCAGGCTCCAGCCGCTCGACTCGTCTAGGTAGTAGCCGACCTGACGGAGAATCGGGTGGGAGCAGCGATTAGCTATTTGTAACCAGACCGGGCCTTTGAGGTTGGGAAAAGCAACATCACGTTTAGCGGCCTGGTGTAATAAAGGGATGCCGTGCACAGCGTTGTTTGACAGGTTTCATATTTCCTGACAGCACTGATATAACTTAATTCTTTTAAGCATTAAGAGTTACTGCAGTGCATGGCTAAACATGTTAGTTCAAGTTTCTCAACTCTTGCAAACTGCAAACATAGGAAGGAAGCGGTTCTAGTATGTGATTCGACTCGAGCTTCGTATTCCAACCTAGCTTTGGTTGAAGTTAAGACAAGTAGTATCCAATCTAAAGAGAGATCCACATAGGATCAGCTGGGCTTAAAATATAAACCTAGTTAAATATTTAAAACCAAAAGAATAAAACAAAAACAGAAATAATTTGAGTTTCCAGGGTGGCGACTAGCAATCACGCACAACTAAGTAACGATATATCGAAAATAATGGAGATATGCTCACTGATGTTTTATTGAGGCATGGCACTAGGCGTTAAGGCTGTGTGATCGGGTAGAATTGACAAGTGTAAAAATCGACCTTTTACATTTTTTTGCAGCAAGAGGGCAAACGCACAAAAATTCAAAAATACAAGGTTCCCCGAAGAATTTTATTAGCTTTCTTTTGAGCTGTGTCTAATTTTTCATACTCTAAATTATAAAGACATTAAACTCATTTAATATATAGAATGTGTATAGCCAAAAATATTTAATGGATAACGTTTCGCCCCTATGGAACGTACTGCTGTGATATTTTTCTACAAGGTAGCTAACTGGATTCTTCAGGGAATCTTGTATTTTAGAGTTTTGAGTTCGCAGTTAAACGACCATAAAAAAATTAAAACTTAAATTGAGTAATTATCCATCCGACAGCGGTGCCAAGCGGCCGAATGGCAAAGTTTTGAAACTAGCAGCTAAAAGCTCTGTGTATCGGTGAAGAAGTACGAACCAGGCCACACAAACTGTCATAAAGACACCCTCGACTCAATGGCCATTGTCCGCCTGGTCGGCCAGCCAGACCCCAATAAACCCTGTATTGTTCGACCAGATATGCGTTTTCAAGCAGTGCAGCATGAAATGTCTGTTTGAGAGATTCTTACACTTTCTTTCCCAAATTTACGGAGCACTGATTTGTAATCCTTCGGCGGATAGGAGAAGACATTTTCTTGATTATACAAGTTTTGTAGGAAAGTTATCCAGTGTAAAGAAAGACAGCACCATACTACAAGCATAATTTGATGACCGGCGTTATTTTGATAAAAATACTTTTTTTTCTTCCACTATTTAGCTCTATTGATCGCTTATTATAAAGTGGCTCGCGGTTTCGGTAAATCATTTATTGGTATGAAGGTTTGGATCTTCTCATTCAAGTAAACATGTGTGTTTCAGATTTAGTCAGGAAGATTAGATAGAGAACAAATCGATTCATTCCGCACTTACTTCCTCAATTACTTGATCCTAAGCCACCACCAGCGCTTCATCTTTATCTCTGGATATGTTTTACCTGCAAGCAGCTTGGTCGTTCTAACAATGACCCGACGCCGCATGAACACGTTCAAAGTAGGTCCAGGATATCTCCAAGAGAACACTCAATTTTGATTTGGAATTTTATAATAAATCGACACTAAACATAAAAGACCCCTACTATTATTTTAAGTCATGCTATGTGTTTTGAAGTTCGCGAACCTGTTAGCCACCTGCTTCTGATATCAACTTGGGATGGTGAATTCAACCGAATGTTTGGTTTACAGAAATATTTCACCTATCGGACTACAAAAATTATAAATCGGTTGAAAAATCTTGATAAGCAATAAAATCATGAGGTCTACTCGCTTCTTCATTGTTCTAATAATCGTTTTAGTGTCTCAATACAATGCGCATTGTGTCGATTATGGAAAAGGGCAGGCAGTGAGAGCATCTCGCTGGCTTTAGCCACCGGCTGCCACATGTTTCGGGACATTGACACACTTGAATGGGTCATCCTCATTGCTGAGATTTACAACCCACCCCATTCCACAAGATATTCCTACGCGACTGGGTCTCTGAACGATATTGAACAGCAGAGCTAGCAGAGGCATGACCGCTCTCGAAGACTTCCTAGCGACGACTGAGTCTAAATTTGTAATAGCCGTAATGGCCGCACTGAGGGGACCTTAAGAAAGATACCCCCAGCCAATGAAGTTTTTGGTTTTGAAAAGAAGAGAATTTGCTGATTTTTTTTTATGGCCATGAGGAACCAGGCAGCATAGTTTGTATATCAAAGGAAGGACTAGGTCTTGGCTTAAAGGCAATTGCCACTTTTAAATTCAGATTTGAAATACAAGGAAGGTCAAAAAAGTTATTCAAGGTACAAAAAAAATACTAAAAATACATGCCACTTTGGACCATTGACCTTCTGGATGACAAAATACATGTTGTGGCAGTGACAACGACCTTAGATGTCTTAGGTCATCATAAACAAAAGTTAACACAGCACACAATGCATTATCATTTTCACCAAGATAGACTTGGCAATCCAAAAAATCTCATTTTTGTGCTGATCGCATTATGAATGGCACTGTACACCACACCACCACTTAATTTTATAGCTTGGCACAGTCAACAATTTAATTTATTTCCTGGCAGTTTAAAAATAGCATGACCAGAGAAGTTACTCCTTGGGGCCTTGGACATAGTGGTGCTAACAAGAGCAAGCCACGCTGATGTCATGCTCTTGTTTTTTGTTCATTTTAGAATCTGAGCAAACAGAATTAAAACTCCCTGCTCTGCATAAATCACATAGAGTGAACAGGTACACATCGTAGCATCTGATGACAACATGCTACCAATTTAAAGACAAGGGCACACAAGGTTAAATCTTTATTAGTGCAATCATTGAATGCTGTACTATCTCAGACTACTATACATAACTAATGCTTGTAGTATTTTAAGATTGCACAATATTTCGGGGAAAATTATGAAGGACTCAATCTTCAGCTATGGACATAATATTTAAAAAAAAATTACCTTATTTCCTAGTACCACTGCTTGTGTCTATCCACTCCAAAAAATCAAAATATAAAGTGCCTGCACAAACACAAGTAAGCATTACTCAAGGATTTCGTACGCATCCTAGGCACATTCCCTTACCTGGGAAAGGTTGAACTCGGCAAGCGACGCCGAATAGAGTGGGTACTGCGGGATGGGTACCATCACGCCCGATGGCTTCCCATCAATGTCCGCGATCAGCAGCTTCAGCACCGACTTGATGCCGTCCGATGCGCCCGCCGACAAGATGATGTCTTGCCAGTCGCTCTTCACGCCGCCGTCCCTGCGTTCGATGTACTCGGCGACGTGTCGTCGGATCACCTCGATACCGGGTGAGTCGGTGTACGAACCGACGCTGCCGCCGCGACATCCCGCCAGGATCACCTTTGCCCTGGCTTTGATGTCATCCGAGAAGCGTGGATCGTCGAACAGCGGCGGGTAGGAGACGAGCGCAAGGACTTCGCGGATGAAAGTGATTGGGATCTGGCCCATTGCGTGGCAGTCGCCGATGTTGGCTTTGATCACTTCTGTGAAGGGTTTTTTAACGCCCTGAGAAGATCAATAAAAGGTTTTTGAAGATTTCGATCAGACACAAAAGCACATTGACAGGTGCCATACACATGGCAATTAGAACGGATATCCGATTTTAAAATAAATACTAATTCGAATTATAAAATAAAACATATTATGATCAGGAATGAGTACAAATTCAAAAAAGGATATTTTCTTAAAATTTTGCCAATAACGCAAGGGTGTGAACAGAGTAAAGGTCAAAGTAATCCCCATGGCTAGTGGCGTATGTCACGTACTGGCAGGTGGTCGAGTAATAAATCACTGTACCCACCTTCTCCAACTCCTTCTCGATTTCGCCGGCACGGATGACCAACGGTCCGCGGACCGCATATTCCATTAGTTTGATGCATGGATTGAGATTTTCAAGGGTGATACAATAATCCTTTTGCCCTGCAGCCCCGTTTAGCACCCCATTCGTCGCCATTGCTCGCACTTGAACTGCTGCTGATGCCGACGCCGTTCGTCCACTGGCTGTAGACCACAGTCCAAAAGCATTCGCCCCGCACTGGTGCCAACAAGCACTTGTGCGCGAGGCGTATCGCGACGAGATAACATCTTTAATCACTGGATTCAATAACCTTGAAGAAGACATTTTCGATGCGTTAAATATTCAAATGCGACACACGAACACTTGTTATTAATCCGGACGGTCGTGCGACAACCCACCGTGAACTGCCGACCGAAATGCGGAGTGACCTTTCAAGTCGCACTTACCGCTACCTACTTTTTAAGAATTATTTGCGCTTAGCATTATGCTAATCACAAGCGATTAATTTTTAATGAACTGATAAACGTTCAAAGGTTGTTATTTGAAACTTGAAACCCCTTATCTGAGTTGTTTTTAACGAGAGAGGTACAGCTGGGTACAGCTATCTATGAAAGGTTTTCTGTTCCTTGCAGTCGACTCGTCCAACCTTGCGCCGTACTAAAAGTAGATTTTCGTTTGGGCTTTTAAAAATGCATTCTCGGTCGTCGGCAGCATGCACTATGCAGTTGTGCAGTAACAGCAGCTGTGTCAAAAATCGAAGCGTCAAAATCGATCAGCTGGTACCGCCATTTTTAAATGGACGACAAGCGATCGTATTGGCCGTGTCTAGACCCTATCGGTGAACCAAAGAACCAACTGACTTTGTTCTCAGGCACAGAAATCGTGCAACACTGCACACCAACATATGTTTTGATCTTTTGTGCTAATGGCGAACAAAGTGAAGTGAAAATTATTAGATTTGGTGATAGTTCCTAGAATGTGATTGAATGGTGGTTTAAAATTTCGTAATCCATTTATATGCATAACATATTATCACTTTAACATCAAGTGAATACATACGAGGCTAGATCATAACTCCAATCAAGTGTCAAAGACCTTGCCCTAAGGCCTAGGCAAATCCAGGAACAATAGGCCATAGGCTCTAGCACTACGTAGAAATACAGACCTTTTACAATGACGATTCTATCGAAAAGAAAGTCCAGCCAGGGAAAAAACGAGGAACCATCAGAAAACTCCGCCCACCATGGAGGTACCCATTCACATCCGCCTGCTCTCGGCGCAATTCCAAATCACACCCAAAGCTCCGAACCTTTGGGTCACGTCCGTCTGAACCCTGCTCAGTGCTGGCCGAGCTCCGGCGACAAGCAAGACACGCATCCACCGCATTACGAAGGCCACGAGAGCGGTTCCAGCAAGAGCAAGCGCCGCCACCAGACAAGCCCCCGTCGAAGAAGCCGCAGCACCCTCCGTGAACGTGCTGCTCCATCTCCGCCAGTTTGCAGCAGTGCCGTCGCCGTCGGCTCGCCAAAGCCGAACTGCTCGACGACCATCGTCGAGGAGGCTGGGAAACCGGAGGGCAACGGCTACAACAGCGGAGACGAACACGGTCCAGCCGGACATTTCTCCGCCGAGGAATGGCTGGAGCGAGATCGTAACTTCGAGAAGACGATGCAACGTCGCGGCTACATCATCAAGCCAATGGAGGAAGACGGTGCCTGTCTGTTCCGCGCGATCGCCGACCAGGTTTACGGCGACCAGGACATGCACTCGGTGGTGCGCAAGCACTGCATAGACTACATCGCGGCCAACGAAGACTACTACTCGCACTACGTCACCGAAGATTTCCAGCAGTACATCAGCCGCAAGCGCCTCGAAACCACTCACGGCAACCACATCGAGATACAGGCCATGTGCGAGATGTACAACCGCACTGTCGAGGTCTACAGCTACGGTTCCGAGCCGATCAACATCTTCCACGGCAAGAACAAGAACGACAACGAGCCGATCCGACTCTCCTACCAGCACGGCAGCCACTACAACAGCATCGTCGACCCGTACAAAGCCACGGTCGGCGTCGGACTCGGTCTGCCCAGCTTCACTCCCGGCCTTGCCGACAAGAACTTGATGAACAAGGCGGTAACGCAGAGCGAGACATCGCTGATCGAGCAGACGATGCTGGAAGACAAGCTCCGCGCCACCGACTGGGAGGCGACCAACGAGGCGATCGAAGAGCAGGTAGCTCGCGAGAGCTACCTCCAGTGGCTGCTCGACACAGAGAAGCGGAACAAGACGTTCGAACGCAGTTCGGCCACGTCAAGCTCTTCGACGGTGACGTCCACCGAGGCCCGTTCTTCTCCCCGCACGCGTTCGGGCGGCTACAACTCGCCGTCGCAGGCCGAGTCTCATCGAAGCTCTCCAAAACTCTGCGACGAGCACCGGAAGTCGCCGAAAGCCGACGGGCGTCGCTATTCGCCGAAAGACGAGCACAGGAACTCGCCGAAGGTGACGAAAGGTTTCGGGGAAGCGATCGCTTGCTCTTCGACTGCTGTTACAGAGCCGGGCAAGAAGGAAACGGAGCCAGGGTTCCAGCTGTACGAGACTGCTTCGTTCCTTGGCGTTCCTGACATGTTCGGGCTGTCTGATTGGGCGGACGACGCCATACTGGCCCAAGTGTTGGCGTCGTCCTTGGAACAGCATCTCACTCAGCAGCGAAACTAGGCGATGGGTGGGACGGTGGCGTGATTCCTGCTGTCGTAAACGATGTGAAATCTGCGGCTCTCGGCAAATGTAGCCTTGTCATAAATTTATTATTGTATTGTTTCATATTGCATATTGTTGTAGACATATTATTCTATCTTTCCATTACTGGGATTTGTGTTGATTATTCTATGTGGATTGTGAGATGTTGTAGGTCTTCTGAGATAACGCTTGAATTTCTGCTGGTAACCAATGTGAAATTGAAGTAACTGCGATTGAATTATTGACCTACTTATGCGCTGATTGTAAATGCTATTTGCTAAGCACACTTCTTTATCTATCACATGCTCTATATGTTGCTGCCAAATAGTTATAAATTTTTCGATGTTGTAGATGTCACCCCATGGTATTGGCACTTTGTAAAAATGTTGTTGGAGCGCAAAAGTGTTTGCACGATTGTATTTCGATGTATCTAAATTTCTAGCTATCGGTGGTCTCTATTAAAATGCACGACACTGTTTAAAATTATTATGTGCACTAGTTAGTAGGAAGTAGGAACCTGCCTATTCCTACTGGAAGATGGTTTCTCTATGTAAATAATATATACCATACTTGTGAGATATGTAACAGTTATGTTGTATTTTTTGTATCAACTTCAACCACCCGAAATAAAAATTATTCTTTGTGATTGATCGACATTCTGCATTGTTACTGTATGAAATTCCCTGTGCATCCTTTTAAAAATATTCCCAGAAGTGACCAAAGGGTGGAGAATGCTAGATATATTAAGCGATTCGGTGAGTTCGCATACTAAATTCATGTGGTGAGTTAAATTTTATTAAGTGAAAAACGAGTCGCGTTTAATTTGGGTCATGTCAGGTTTAGGTTTCATTTCATCTGTTTTCCGTGTCGTCACCGTGTGTTGCGATCAGTCAGTTCGAGAGTTTGCTGCTAGGTGGCGTAAGCCTCAGTTTCGAATAGTTCGTGATTTTTGTGGAATGCTCGAATGCAGTGATGTTTTTATCATAATATTACACATAATTAATAAATTAGCGATCATATTACGCCATATAACTAAGATTTTTCGCCAATGAGCTGCTATATACGACAATAGTCTTAGACAAATTACTTTTTTTTTTACCAAAATAATTGTCGGCGTCGGCAAAGCAGATTTTACTAATCACCCCAACGGCTTTGGAGTTTGAATGGTTAGAAAAATACGCACTTTTTGAATATTCGACTTGTTGAGATTTTCCTTCACCACATAGTGTTGCCGCTAGGTGAGCTAGTTTTTTTTTCTGCAAGTCAGCGGCAAGTCTTCAATTAATCGGCAGTGTGAAATTTTGATCCTGATAAATGCATTTTCAGTGGTGCATCAAGTGAATTATGTACTGTTCTGTGCGTTATGAAAAAACCTCATCCAACTCACGTAAATCTGTGCCTCATTTAGACTAATCTCCAAGCGTCCTCTGTAAGTAAAACAGAATTGAAATTTATTCTTCGTCGGTGATGTGCTGTGCTGATTCCATCCGCCATTTGACTCAATTATTGATACGGTTACACCACCAATAGGTCTTGCTAATTATAATAGGTACCTAGGTACTTACAGATAAATACATGATTATACACTTACACTCTTAGCAGCACAGCTCTTACTATTTGACGGTAAAAAAGTTAGTACTTGCCACTTGGTAATTAGTATAGGCAATATATTTCAATGTTGTCCATGAATCACCCACGGCGGCCGGCGGGTGGTCGTACATTATTGCCCCAAAGACTTGAGAGATTCATAAGATGCCATAATGAAAGGTTCATTACCAAATATCCTTGGACTAGCAAACCAAAGATATTGCGAGTTGTGACAATCACAATCCGTATCCCTTCCTTCGTATATTCGATATCTTGACTAACATACCATACCATACCATACCATAACACAGTTTACATTCGCACCAATCTGTCTCTGACCAAGTGCCTAGCAGCTGACCACTTATTTACCGCCCCTAACAATAAGTGATCATTTACTCCACATTTCGCCACCAATCCGAACCGGAACCCATGCAGCTTGCGCACACATGTGTACAGCTCCTCATAGATTATCAACGCGATGATCTACACTTGACGCCGGCCCCTCCACTATCTGTCGCGTCAGTCATTATACTTACATCCGTTTGACCACGGTCCACCCCCTTCCCGAGGAGATGGCAACCGCACTAGATAGATCCTGTAAGATGATTCTCGGAACAAGGCAACAGATTTTTGGCACACATTTCCTCGGGGCCAGGCGACGCGAAAGATACATCCGTCGTCGCTTATAGAGACTCGAGTCAGCGGGGGTCCGGCGCCAGTTCGCCAGACATGCACCTGTGCTCATGGTCTCTTATAGTTTACGCTCCGTAGTCGTACCGGCCTGGCCATGGGGGTGGGTAGTCGAGTTGTGGGCTCGGTGGCTGGGAATTGGGATACATTACGAAAATGTAGCTGGTGATTTAGTTTGCGTATCGGCTGGGGTAATAAAACTAATAATTCTGATGAGTTGTTATGACCATACGATGACAGACGCCGCCGCTTTACAGAAAATGGTTTGGACATGTGTTTCAGATTTAGTCTCCTATTGCAGTAGCGTGGGTTCTAGTTGCTAAATAACTGCATACTATTTTTGTTGTAGACACAGGACTTTTGGGTGCGCTTTGCGTTATCAGTGTTAAAAGTCCAAATACCATGCTGTATAAAATTAAGCTCATTCCATTTGTCACGGGTACACTGCGGTGTACGTTCGAAATGTTCGAACATTTCGAAGATTCGAAACATTCGAAACGTTCGAAATTTCACACAGGTATATTACTTCAGTTCCAGTGAGAACGCTAAATATAAAATAGGATAACGGAATTTTTGCACCTCAATATCATTGCACGACGCCCTGGCGCCAGCATACCCGAATCTTCGGCGTTGTTAAACGTTAAACAATGGAGGAGATGTCACAGGGGACAAAGCACCTACCTGTATATGTAGGATCTGAAATATTTTATTTGGGTTCGCGCATTATATTATGCCCGAGCTGAGACGTGCCCGACAGTTAGCAGCGCAAAGAGGCTGTCATCCCATTGTTTGCCGGGTGCAGAATCAGTTGTTGGTGGTTAAATGCGACGGGGACTGCGAATTGTCCACCTAGACAAAGCCGTCAAGGCACCACTCCAGCGATTCGCACGGACTTAGGGGAGAATTGCACGCGATTCGAACTTTCTCATGCGGATTTATTAAAGTGACGTTTCTAATTTGAACAATTTTTCGAAATGGTAGCTGTAAAAAAAATCTTTCTCTTTATACCAGGTCTAGTGTCTTTTCTGGGTCTGTCTGTTGTGTCCCTTCACGGGTTCTTTGTTGCATTAGGGGTGCTGTGAAGTGTGAGGTTTTTAGCATGATTGCAGTTGTGACGTGCTGCATAGAGTGGCTTGTTGTAAATTTACTGGAATATATGATTGTCTATGCGCCTAAACTATCTACGCGACTTGTCTGTCATTGTTATTGACGTTTTGTATAGTAAACACCTTGGCTCTGAATTTTAAAGTGCAGTTTCGAATTTAATTAATGTTTGAAGAAAGCTAAATTACTCGAGTCTGTCGAATGAAGAATTCGTTCGGTAGCGGATGAATTCGCTTTGTAGCGTAATCACCCCTGTGTTTGTCCCAGACACAACAGTTGAATGATGGAATCAGTTTGATTATTTAGTGACTGGCGATTCATTTTTTTTCTGAATAATCGGAAATCTCTCTAGCAATCTGCGACGAAAATTTGTTTATGCATCCGCACTCAATCCATCCAGTGTCCACGGAAGGAAAATCGAGGAAAACATTCAACACTAGCTCACACCACGACAAGTTGGCGTAGGTAGCCTTTTATATACCTCAATCGAGCACAACACCAGGCTCAGGTGCTCATCATTAGCAAACTCTCTTTTTTTTACCATCGAAAGCCGAAAAGCCGCACGGACACACATTACACGATGAGTCGCCACAAACAAACACAAACAAACGCGGCGTCGGCGCATCACATAAGGTCACAGCCGCCAAGAAACACGACTTTGTCGAGCATTGAAAGTGTTCACCCCTGTCCCATGCGACTCGAAGTCGGCTCCCCATTAAGGCAATTGCTGTAGCTGTGATTGTTTGCCACAAGGAAGGCCGGTCGGGACACTGGAGAGTGATTCCGTGGAGATCGGACACCTGCATCGGATCGCGCTCTCTCACTCTCTCACTCTCTGTCTCTCTCACTCTCTTCAATCCTTCAATCTCGGTCCATGCTACGCTCGGTGCACACTTGAGATTCAGGGTCGTGCAGAGCAGGCGAAGAGAAGCTTGAAATGTATTTGATGTCGATGATTTCTTAACGAAAGCGAGGTAAACGTAATTAGAGCGGGAAGTTACTGCCGATTTTCCAAGTCAAGCTGGCATGACGCATCATTGGGCTAAGATTCCTAAAAAACACATTGATTTTGTACTTTTATCGTTATGGCATTTATGGCAACTTCGTCGTTAACTTCATGATATAAAGCAGTGAGCTTTGGTCTCTGAAATCTTATGATTTCTGAGGAAATTTCAGTTTTTTGATATTTGAATGTTTTAATTTCAGCGATATAGACTTGGGTGACGCCAAACATGGAGGCAACTATATGCTCTGCCACATTCAAAATTGAATGCCGTCACATCACATTGCTTATAACTAAAACGACCCCATACACCGTGTCTCCGTTACAAAACCGACGACACCTCATCTCAAGCGTGCTCCGAGCACAGCATCCCGTCAAACCACCGCGCGTCGGCGCAATATAAGAGCCGCGACCACGTCCCATCTACATCCTAACAATACCATCGGCGCCTCGACCACCGTAGACCACCTTATATACCACCTTGTACCACCTGAGATACCTTACAAATCTCAGATTCTACGCGCCGCCGGACGCCCTGGGCATTTCACGTGCAACCGTGAACAGCGTGTCTCACCGATCTCGGCATCACCACACACAGATCTCTCGGCGTGCATGCTGGATGCTGGATGGATGATGCTGTCCACCGAGTCGACGCCGTCCGTGAGGTGGTTTGGGGTGGGGGGGGGGGGGGGGGGGGGCGTTCTTCCGCGTCGTGGAATCGGGGGCGGTGAGGTCAAAGGGGGTGCTTGCTTACACCGCAGCGTCAAGGCGAAGATGGTTCTTAAAATTTGTGAGTTTGTCTATGGAGTTATAACTCTGAAAACTCATCAAATATTTTAGATAAAATGCCTGAGGGCTGTTAAATTAGTCGAAGATGGTGTTAATGTGTGTGAAGGATGTTTGTGACACAAGTGCTTGATTTGGTAGGGGTTTAGGCCTCAGGGGCCAAAATTAAGGGTTGCTTGGGTTGCTAATTGGCTTGTTAGGATTTGTTTGTGCGAGATTGTGAATTTATCTCCAATCTGCGTCGCGTATTATGTTAATCAACTGTCTGGTTGCGTTAGGTTCTTTTACCTCAGATGTAATTTATGAGATGGACGGTTCAGATTTGGTCGAAACTCTGACGTCTCGGCATTTTATACACTGTTCGTATCAGATGATATTTAAATATCCATCTAAACTACTGCGCGTCTGGAATTTATGATGATTTTGTTTTTTATTTATAAACCTTTTATATAATGATGACCAGTAGTCCGATTACTTTGTTGCTTAGTCCTGGCCGGCAGATCTACACGCGAAACAACTCACGTTACTTTCGACCGCCTTTCCTCCTCCAACGTCCACGCAGCCTCCGCTCGATCCCAACACACAGTCCTTCTTCGGGCGGCCGCTCGGAATCGTGATTAGCATCAGATCACGATTCGCAAGATTGATATTAATTAATTCGGTCGCAATCAAATGAAATCGCATCGACAAAGCCTTCCGACGTGCCCGCTGCAATGTAGATCGCCGCTGTACGGGGATATGACCCAAGAATTTCAACATCTCACAACGATCTAATTTTCTTTGTAAATCTAATCAAAAAACAGCCTTCTAATCGTTTTCCCGCCGCCCTGGGAGGTGTGTAATGTAATCGCGCAGGCCGACCAAACGCCCCTCGCGGTCGAAAACCTGAAAGCTGTCGTGTAATTCTCGGGCAATTCATCACTGGCGGCGGCGGCGGCGGCGGCGGCGGCGGCGGCGGCGGCGGCGGCGGCATAAGCGACTCTATACAGGTGTTCGATCATTAACATTTTGATTATTCATCCTGCTCCCTTCGACGTAAAGCTACGTCATAGGTCATTCAGGTGGGTGGTTGAACCAATAGGCTGGTACACCGCGGCTTTACCGTCTTCTTAGAGCGGCTCTTATACACTGTCTCACCATTCTTACCACATGTCTTACCACTTACCAGTGACCGTGTACTGGGATCGGAGAAATCGGGATTAACCCGAGGAAGCTAGGCTTGCTTTGCGGACGCAGGTGTCGATCTGAGGATGATGGCGCTTACCGATCAGGAAGTGTGGATGATTTTTGGATCGATACCGATGAATTTGTGGTGACTAGTAAAATTAATAAGAATTGTGCGTTCTAATATGCGATTTGGCAATGGCACAATTAAAAGTCTACGCGAATTCTGTTCCAGCGTAGTTTTCAGAACCGAAATATAATTTTAAATATCTACCCTTGCCTTCTGAGTCCTGGTTGACTACAAAATGGAATCACTAATAATCGGAAACAATTTTTAGCAACTGAAAACTTGGCCATTGCCACATGCACATTGAAATGATGTGGCAATGACAAATGGGATGATTAGAGCTGTCAGTTCCTGAATCGTGATACAGTTTAGCGCACATGTTTTTCTGTAAAGTGCCAACGCAAGAAATAAACTAAAACATATTAAAGTCTGCAATCAGGCAATCGCTACTATACGATCTCCCGAAATCACGACTTCGACATGGTTATACTTATTCGCTATACCAAGCTGAGCTGGCCAGATGATTTCAAATCGTAGCTACGCCTTTACAGCATCATAGACATCGATCTTTCGGAAATAAATCTACTCCTAATAAAATATCAAGCCGACTAGCTTCATCTCTAGACCTAGAGATAGCAGTGGCGCATGATAAAGCAGAGCGACGATTGTGCTGCTCTGAGCGCCACTAAATCCTTTGGCAAAAGAAATATTGAAAGTTAACAAATCTTGGCAATAGCCTCTGTCTTCCAGAGCAAGGCACCAAGTCAATACACTTCCTCCTTAGCACATGTAGAGCTTGGAGGGTTTTAAAATCTTGTGAGATGGTCCCGTCAAAACCGGGCACACGCCTCTGAACGGATGCTATGTTTAGTGCCGTTTTGGAGGCATTTCATGAAAATATTGGAAGATTTACCCGTCAAACCATGCCCTAAGCAGCTGAACTTATGCCCAAGGAGCCATTTCAGTTGCATTTAGTTTTTATTTCGATTTTCTGGTTGTTGTTCATATTCAAAACCGACATCTTTTACTGCACAAACCGACACAAACGGAAACAGGTCTTTATTCTATGCGGAAACGAAGCACAAACGAATTATCGCATTAGATTAATTAAATTCTAAAGTCGGAGGCTAACTACGTGAACGTATTTCATAAAAATAAAACCTCCCTACGCCACTGAAACAGAAACACTGTGTAACTGGTGTAACGGAGTGCAAGAGCGCAGAGATCTCGAATCTCTCGATCTCCATCGTCTGCTGATCTCGCTGGCAACGCGCATCGACATTGTCGTGAGAGAGCCAAGTAAAGCGGCGAGGCCGAGATGCCGAGATCGTGAATGTTGGTTCCGTCATTTTGTGCAGGTGTTCGTCAGACTCCTAGGCGCCAGTCTGGCATTTTCTCTGTCCATCGTGGTACGAAATAGTAATTCCACTCCGTTTCTGCCTGTCTCTTTCTAATGCCGCGGTAACGTGCTACGGTGCGCTCTCTCCGCCACGCTGAGATGCAATGATGTCTTGTGTGTGTGTGCCCTGCCCCACCTAAATCTCTTACAGTTGGCAAGACCATATTTGGAACAGGCTCCGCTGTCGGTTGAAGCAAAATCTATATAATAGCACACATACACTTACACTTACACACACACACATGCATGTGAGATGAAATCTTTTTAGGCGCTAGAGCCTAATATAGACCTTGCTCTCGTAGATATAGGTATAGTGTGTGTAAACACGAGTGTTTGCAGTTCGATCGCCTTTATTTGCTTTTTGGCAGGTTATCTGTTTTTTGGGCGCATCTTGGTTTTTTGTGCCGGCGTTGTTTGTGTAGGTAATATGCAGGTGTCGCGCATTTGCTTGATATGTGATGTGAGGAAATGTGGTTCTTTTGAGAGTCGCTGTAGCTGAGATTGACTGTAATGTGAGATTGAGCTTATACCTTAACTTGGGGACTCTCATAATAATTGCTTCTTTTGAAATTAGCGTCAGTATAACCCTTTCTCCGTACAGACATCGAATCTATCCGACGGATTGCAATCCGTCGGATCCGATGCACGGATTGGCAATCTGTCGATACGATGTCTTACCTTCAAATGGTTTCATCGTTTCAAACATTTATGATTCGTTTATGCACGAAGATGATTGCGATGTGCAATAATAATATGACAGGACAAAATCGAGGTCTTCATTTTAATGGCTGTCCATTCCCTCTGTCATCAAAAATGATATCACTCACACACGTCATTAATTCTCTATTATTCGCTGTGGTGCCTTTTAAATGGCAAAGAGTTCCGTTCCTAAAAGCGACGACAACTCATGAGTTGTGATGATTCGAATGATACCTATTATTAATTGACAGCTGACAGATTGAGATCATGTGAATAAACATAGGTAACCAATTATCTATCACTGATTTAGTGCAGAGCTATCTCAGGCAAGATGATCTCACAGTGAAAGCATTAAACTAGTCATGTTGAGTAATCGACAAGAAAATTGGACACCCATCTCGCGTTCAGCATGGGGCGCATTGCTTGAAATACGGCTTGAAATGCCGGGCGGTGGCACTTTGAGATGGCCACTGGCCAGAAAAGTGACTAGATTCTAGATTGTGACATTTGCGCACAGGTGTCAGCTATGTGTGAATAGCCCAGTGGCCCACCTCGCATAGTTAACGCTGCATGCAGTGTCTTTTAGAGGTGAGTTCTAGTGGTCTCGATACCTCATTCCTAACCGATTGCCGTGACTGCAAAATGGATCTGGCATCATGATAAACTGCACCCTCTTCTCTAGACACCGTCATATGGAAAACCATATTAAAAAATGCAATCATCTCCATTTCCATATTACACTCTTTCAGACAGGAATTAGTCACCTTCACATGCTTGCCAGTTTGCGCTTAACTTTTTGAACAGACGTTTTAAATTTTAAAGTGGCGTATGGCAATTGCGAGCGAGGAATTCAGTTGAATAGCTACATGAAATTCACGATTAAATCATGCAGATGTGCATAAGCCATTTAAATGGATTGGTTATGCAAAATGTGCAGGTTATTTTCTTAAAAGGCTTAGAGGATGGAAATCCGAGTTAAAATCAGTTATACTGCCACATACGAGTAATATTACTGATTTCATAATGTTTTTACTGCAAGATACTCTGAGAACAGAGTATTTTAGTTTTGTATTTGAAAGAGCAATATGCATGCAATCAAGCTGCAAGCTGCAACCACTCGAAGGTTTCTTCGATGATCGTCAATAAACGCTGCTTGTTTTATTTGTCTGCCATTCAGAAACAGCATGAAGGGTCTAGTTTTGTCTCACAGTTATAATTACATCGACCAGTGTTGTTTATTGTGCTCTAACGTATTTTATTATCTCATCTATATTGGTATGGAAATTACCGTCTGAGAGTGGTTGAAATAAAAACTGAATCGTACACCTGTGTGTCGTATATATCGACGATTTAGTATCTCCGTGATCGCAAAGCAAGATGTGGATAAGGAAATCAATAAAAAAATATGTCAAAATCTACATAAAACGGCGTGATGCGAAGAAAATGATGCCACAATATATCGAGTTTTAGATTGAAAACAAGAAATTCCTGAGAAGAACACGCATGAAATGCGATCAATCAAAACGTTGAATGCATCTTTACATAGTCACGCTATCATTTATAGATCCATGTCAGCAGCAACAACAGTTTACGCTGCTAGGGGCAGTTTTTTTTTTGTTTTGTCCATAACATATCGTGTAAAATGGAGTCATTTCGTTCAGTCAAACAACCCACCCTCTTCCTCTCACCATGAAGTGATTAACTGGTGCCGATTCGACGAATAGGGATACGTTTATTTTTTATTAGGGGGTTTGGTTTCGTTACGGGACCTTTAAAGTTTAAACTGCAATCGGAGGGAGGGTCGTTTACATTTCGGGTCAAATTGGCCAGGATCTCGAGACAAATTCCGGGTCGTATTTCCTTGTGGGGATCAACGAGAGTTAGATGCCGGTTTGTTTTGCAGGAAAATACGAATTCGCAGATGTTTTGGGTTCGCCTTTGCCCTGTGATTATCTTGGACCGTTACGGGATTTTCTCGTTTTCACATGTCGATTCTAAGAAAACTATCATGGCGAAGAAATCTAGGAAAAATGGTACAGTTTGACTTTTGAAGGGTTTGAGGATCCCGGAAAACAGGAAAACAAATTTTATTTTTGGTATGGAGTGAAGACCGTTCACAGCTGCACCCCACCAGCACATTATAACATTTAAAAAATGGAACGTGATTTGTTGAATTTCACTGTTCTTTCATTGACTTGCTTTATATATTCATATTTACATTTCATTTTTGTATATTTCCTACGAATAACGAACCACCACCCTGTTATCGCTAAGATTCAACAATGTACACAGACATTGTCCCACAAATACTGTTCATCTCAAGATCACGCCCTTTCTTTAATCAGACAATTCAACGCCTGGCCTTTCATTATTAATTACTTTTTCAAATCCTCGCCGTATTTAGTACCAAATCAACACACCAAAAATAAAAAAATTATAGACCAATTATAAGAAAACATGCACTACCATTTCACACAAATCATAAAAGGCACACTTTCCTATACATAGTCCCAATCAACTACCCCTACAGGCTACAACCAACCGCCCACCACCCTCCGACAGTCGGCGACCACCAACAAACAACTAAACGACCACACCACCATCAAACAGAAACCCATAGGTCGCACAATTCCTCGAACCAGCCACTCTCTTAGCGACCATGTGTTCGCCTTCCATCAACAAGTGTGTAGAAGGTCTGTCAGACTCCGGCAGCAGCAGCATCAGCAACAGCATCGTCCCGGCTGCATGGCACTGTGACGTGATGTGACGCTGACCCCTCGATGACCTCTCTACAAACAGGTGTTATCCAGCCCTGCTGGCGCCGATAGCAGCATCATGTCCACTTTGCGGAGGCTGGGAGAGAGTCGGCGATCGGTCGAGAGTGGCTGGTTACGCGTTGATGGCGGACGCTATGTTGGATTGAGGTCACGGATATGCAGCGATCTGGATTATGCGTATTGGCATCAGATTCACTGTTTTTAACGAGAATAAAAAAGCAGTGTGTAACGATACAACTGGGACCTGGGTACATGATTTAAGTGTGAAAAGCATTTTGAAGTTTAATAATGAGGAATTTTAAATTTAAATCATATTTTTTGTAAGCATTTCAAAATATAATTTCTATACATCGTTTCTTCTTTTAAAAATCATGGATCCAATCAAAAGTACCAAACTGCAAGCGCTAAGTTCCAGTTGATCGACATGAAGGACAGTAGTCGCATCAAGATCCTAGCAAAACTAGTCCTCATATTATTTAATATTTTTAGAAGAAAATCGATGAAACCACCTAGCCTCTAATCATATTGGATCACTTGCATTATCTGGACGCACTAATTTGTGGAAATAACAAATAATAACAACGCAGTGAACATATGGTTGATCCATATGATAGATCCTACAACGTCCAAACAGCTCCTGACCCAACGTGCGCCTCTCTCCGTCCATCGCTGCCCTCTCCGTTCCTCCACCCCTCCACCCTCCGACCCTCACCACGGCGGCGTCACCGCCACCATGTGTCTGCCAGCCTCCGGACGCTGAACGCCGAACGCTGGACGCCGACGGACACATGTGTGCGCTGCTGTCTCCGCGGCGAGCCTTCCGCCCACGTGCACTCTGTTCTTGAGTTGACCGACGTCGACGCCGACTGTGACATCGGTTGCTTGTTGAGGAGCGATCTCCGGTCAGCCGGTGCCGGCGATCGTGTCAATCCAAATAGAAAATCCTGATGCACAAAATCCTCCCTTGCACCACCAAGAGAGATCCGCGCAATCCATCGTGAGTTATCCCTCGAGTCTCCCCTGACTCCTGAGTCTCCTTTGAGCATTCCCATTCAGCCTTCCATGAGGAAAAAACAGGGATTGTGATTTCTTAGGTAAATCATGATTTTTTTTAAATTTAAGTCACGATTTTTTATTGATTTAAATCAGAAAATTGACGAGATAGACGAAATTATCATTAATTTTCATTGTGAAAGTTGATATAACCACCAAAAAAAAACATTTGTTTTTAAAAAACCATCTGAGGTCTATCACATTCCCCACCCCTTCAAAAAAATGATGTAAGAAATGTCTGCTTTCAAAATTTGTAAAATCGGTTGGTTGCTGAGGTCTTCTCGGGACATGCGAAGTCAAGTAATCGGAAGGGTTGCATCCCTTGTAATCATGACCGAACAATCGTGAATTGTGGTGTTTTGCAATGCATATTAGCATGTTAACGGCATATTGTACGTCCCTCATCGACTTCCTTTAGAGGGAATGCAATTTTGCAGATGACAGTGAAACAGCGATCTTGGTCAGTCGATCTAGACTAGGGGATGGCGCAACAACCTCTCTTCCCTGTTTTGATTTGAGTCTTCCAGGAGATGGCAAAATGAACTACCTTCCCTATTATTTCGACACGTCGGGCAATCCATCATATTAATCCAAATAGAAAACCCTAATGCAGCAAGCGAATAGATAATTGCACCACAAAGAGAGATGGCCAGTTTAATTGACTCCTCCGCAATCCATCGTGAGCTATGAAGACCATGGTTGTATAGGGGTTTAATACGTCGATTAATGGCGAGCACATGCATTCGATCACTGCCACAAGAGGTGGCAATTGGCAACAAGATCATACCAACTATCTTAACGCTGTGCTTGCACTTGCAGCAGTTATTGCCTTGTATGATGTGACTAAAAGCCAGGTGGAGACACTCCCAAATCTCGTGGTCCTGACCAAAAATCCTGACGCTACATTTTACCGGACTGGTCCGTGCTCTGTTGTCGAATAACCGAGGAATGTTACGACGGCGCCGCATTGCATTTTCATTGTCTCGGCCTGTCTTATGCGTGTGCTTTTCGATGATTCGGATGTTGGCGTTGCGAACAGTAGCTAGCATAAGGTGTCCGTGGTCCATTCGCACGCACCACAGCGAGATGCGAGGGTGGGGCGTTGCGCGGGCTCCCTAATCGACCCGCTCAGCGGTGAAAATCTTGTTAACTTTACGAGCGGACGTTTTTTCTGTGAGTGCGTTATGTGCTGGTGAATGAAAGTTACTGCTGCGGTTTTTCTCGTGAGCATGGGGTGACATTGATTCAGTCGGAGCCATGGCGCCTGATTCAGGAACTATGTGGCCTCACCATCAGCGACGCTGTTTTCACAAAATCTAGCAACATAATTAGCAAAAAAATCGTTTTCCGCTGACAGAATCTCATCGAAATAATTAGCGTTTTGCACGCAAATGCCACTGAACTTTTCTCAAGCCACAGAAGCAAGGAATAAATAAAAAAATGCCATAAACATCGACGATAAAATCTCGTGACGCTGGAGCCAGCCAGCCTCCTCTCTCTCTCGCACTCCGTCGCCGCTCTCTCACCATAATGCAATATATTTTCTAATAATAATGACATAGCTGGTGCTGTTGCGACCCGACTAGGCAGGTCCTCTCCATGCACACAGGTGTTGCAGCCAGCCACCTGTGCGAATGACCAGTTTCATCAACTCGATGTTGATTATACCCGCCGATCGCGAGAAGCTGGCGCTGGCGAGAGCCGCGACTGCGCAGAGAGTGACTAACGCATCGACTTTGGCTACACGGAGGGAGAAATACATGGATATCAACCATGCTTTCGCCATGCTTCCACCAAGATACTGTACCAGATACTGTGTCTTGAACCATAGAATAAAACCTTCTTATTCTATGCTTGAACTTTAAGCTAGCCCTGCATGGTGGGTACAGGAGATTTACGCAGCTTATCGCAATTTCAGGCTGGATATGGCAGCGCCGAAGCCAATTCTGACATTATTTTACACAAGAAAAAAAATCTTCAATCGTTCTTTGATGTCATACGATAGAATAATGGCGGGTACGATTGTTGTAATTAGGTAATTTCATCATTGTTCGTAGCATAATAGCAATTAGCAGCAATGGCACATCAGTAACACCGAAGTTTGGTAGAATTGGAATTAATTATACTTGCTCAAATGTCTTAGAAGACTGTAAAGTACGAGGTAACTCAATTTACCCCACACAAAATCCAAAATATTCTTCATAAAGGCACATTTTGGAAACATCTCTGGCCACATTCTCCTCCGCGCACGGTAACGTTCTTCACGGAACGTTCATGCACGTTCTTATACATCTTAACACCTGTGGTTACACCGTAGCTGTCCACTCTCTTATCCACCATTGCCCTCCAAGTACAAGTTGAGGATCGAGGGCCAAGGTATAACAGGCGAACTCATTAGCACAGATATCTCTTCATATGAGTGCCTGTCAATATACCAGCTCCTGGTCCATTGATTATAGAGCGCAAAGCAGCGTTGTCTCGCTACGGCTCGAGAGCCAACATGTATAGCAGAAGCAGAGATGGAGTCGTAAACGGGTATATTTACAATCCCGAAAGCGGTTGCAGTGTAATTACAGCACACGTGAGACTGCAAGCATGACGAGATGTCTGCAGAGAGAGGACGGGTTTGGAGCTGCAACTGCGACCAGGGAGGTGGAACTGGGGTAGAACTGAGGTTTAACGACGCATTAGCATGTGAGTGATGCATGCAGCAGACAGAGGTACACCGTGGTGTGCGTGTTTCAGGTCGGGCTTGTTGTAGAGTGATGTGGAATCGGTGTTGTAAATGGAGTGGCATTTGGTTTTGATGGAATCACGATTCTTGTGTGGGCGAAATGTGCGCCCAACGTGGGGCTCGAACCCACGACCCTGAGATTAAGAGTCTCATGCTCTACCGACTGAGCTAGCCGGGCCGATGAAGACTTAGTCAAGAGTTTAAATTAAATCTTTTCAGAAAAACTATTTAACTTTGTAATGAATGCTGAGTCCCAAAAACCAAGATTTACCCGACTTTTCGCAAAGCTATGTGTGGAGTGGGGGGGGGGGGGGGGGGGGGGGGGTGATTTGTATGTGTTTTAGGGATGTAGTGTGAACCTGAAGGATCAGATGATCGAAATGTTTATGTTCTCACAGAATGAGAAACATTTTTCGCTAACTTGTTGGGAATTGGCACTCAAGTTTAGACCGTTGATAAAGCAGGCAGCACAGCTTCGCGAAACGTCGGGATGAGTTTGAGTTTGGGGGACTTAGTATTCAATACCCAGAACTAACGTGCTAAGATTAGGAAAAGACATGAGTCTTAAAAAGTAATAAAATAAAATCTTCTTTGTCAAAAGTTTAGTAAATATACCAACCCATGAAATCTTCGTTTCATGGAAAAATACTAATCAACTCGAAAATCATCCGCAACAGCTTGCGATTGGGTATTGATATTCACAAGTAAGGGAATCCCCATGTCAAAATATCGATTGTAATTTGGGACGTTTAAAATTTCTCAGTGAAATTTACTGGAAAAAATGCGCCCAACGTGGGGCTCGAACCCACGACCCTGAGATTAAGAGTCTCATGCTCTACCGACTGAGCTAGCCGGGCTGTCGGAATTCCACGGAATCGTTTTCCTTTTTTCGGTCAAGACTGGGGTGTTTGCTCAAAGCTTTGACTGCTTTGACTATCTATGATGCAGAATAGTACCGATATACGAATCCTGTCCTACTGAACAATGAAAAAAAAACTCCAAAAGTGATAATTGTCTGCCAGAAGTATTGTCCAGGGGATAAGATTCTTCAAGATGTGTAGATAAAGACATTTCTTGCCAAAAAAGTTCGCACCTAACGATGGAAATTCCTACAAATACCTTCCATTTCTGGATTCTTGTCTCTTGAAACTTCCCCCTAGACATGAACATTGAAATTCAATGATATGAAGTTGGCAAAAAGTGCGCCCAACGTGGGGCTCGAACCCACGACCCTGAGATTAAGAGTCTCATGCTCTACCGACTGAGCTAGCCGGGCTGATGATTATGATCTAGTGCCAAGATCATCTTAAAACTCAATCAAATCGCTGCAATCGATCACGAAGATCGAATGCATTTCACTTTAGGAATTTCATTGCACCAGTTTCATTTATTGCATCACGGCGTTGGTTGCATTTACATAGTCAAATTCTTATATTGCACCTAGTCTTTCTTATACCTTTAGTTAGTTCTTAGTTCCTAGTTCTTTCTTATCTTTTATATGGGTAGCAAATGTTTGAATAAAACATTAATATTCAAACGTATCACATCCATCCCTAATGCAGTATACCAAAGCGGCAATCACGCTGACAGAATTTATTTTGTCCCAAGAGAAAAAACTGTTGTGTACATCTGGATAACTCTGTATAAGAGATCATTGCGGTTCTAGTTTGTTTATGGTTAGTTTATGTGGCTGTGCAGCTATTATTATATAAGCTATGAGGATTATTTAGTGATGGCCCTGTGTATTTTCTTATGGGACTAACATTCATGGAGCTCCGTTTTCGTTGGCGCCACTGATACTGAGATTCCCTAAAGCGCCTTTGCACCCGGGCCCTTGCAACTAGGCAACCCCTGCACCCCCGATCACATCGACTCGAGAAGATCGGCGTCGTCCCCACGCGTTGTTGGTGCCCGGACCGAGCGACGGTCGCTGGGACAGACTATGTTGGACTCGTTATGGTAGCGGCCGCGTAGGCGCGGTGAGGCGCACGTGTTCACTCCTTCAATGCTGCGTGTGTGGTGTGTGTTTTCGCCATCGAGCTCCCGGAATGGTCATCGCCAACCGGCGATTTCCAAATGTGAAGCAGATTCTAGAGCCAGTCGCCGTCGCCATTTTCAATCGAAATAATGAGAGCAGAGAGAAATGGGTGATTTTGTGTGGGGTGGTTATTGCACCATTTGGCGCTCGGTCAGTGTTGCTGCTGTGCTAGTGTTACTGCGGTCCTACGATAGTTGAAACTGCTAATTGTCACTCTAATATCACATTAAAACCCTCCTGCAAATTTGTATGGTGACTAGTCAAATTTTCGACCAGTTAAAATCCCTCCCACATTTAAAATTAAAACCATCGCCAGCTAAATGTCAGGGTCCCGAAGCATCTATAACCCCGACGGGGCTGTTTTTCGGGTATAACAGGGTAATTAAGATGGGAGTCAACCAACAAAGTTGATGAAATACGATTTTTGATTCGGAAGTCTTCAGTGCCACTTCGGGTAAGCGATCGGAGAGTTGAAAGAATTTTTCTGGAGTTAGTAAAGTCTGTAAGACAGTCTAGTCTGCGCTCTGGCCCCCGTTTCGGCTGCCTTTGAGGAAGGCTCGAGGCGCACACGTGTACCCCATATTGGGGGGTGCAGAGAGTTCATGTGGGGCGTGGGGCGCATCGCGGCAGATTCTCTCTCATCCAGCGGCAAATGTCGGCGCTACCCCCGCCGACGGTTATGCGAGGTAGTCGACCGTGCGAAATGCAGGTGGCGGGGGTGGAAATCTGTTTGTTTTACCCGGTTTCGTGTCTTTAAGGGGCACACCGGGTGAGATGTATGCAAGGGGGGTTTTGGGGGTGTGATTTTGCGTTGAAGGTCTTGTCACATGATCCTGTGGTGATGTGTGTGACAAATGGTTTTTGTTTTATCCTTCTTATAAGCCAGTAAAAAAACCTATAATAACAAATCCAAGAAGTAAGAAAAACACTTATTATGTCAGTGTTTAAATTAAAAAAAATTGTAGTGTTAAGTTTTAGATTTGCAGCGAATTTCCAGCATTGAGAATTAATCAAGTGAATTGTGGCCGCAATTTCTAATAAGAAATCACTGTCATTTACAAGTTTACTTATTTAGTTTTTGCAGAGTTTATGCCTACACCGCCATTGTTTGCTGAGAACGACTTGTCGGTGAAAAGCTTAGAAAACTCATTTGTTCACCGCAAGAAAACGTAGGAGAGATAAAAACTTAAACTTCTATCATTTCAAAGCAATGCGCGGTGTGTGTAAGTTTATATACGACAGCGCGAGTAAGTCGTCTTTTCGAATTATCATTTTATTAGACAGACACTCATAATTCCGCAGAAATACGCGGCACCAGATGGCAATATTTCCACAACATCGGCGACGCAAATGGCGACTCACGACTCATGACAAATACCGAAAAGAAAACAAACCACTCGACGAATCGTCGTTTACTACGATGTACTGCCGTAAAACACATGACACTTCACACTATAACACAAGATGAATCGCGCGAAAAAATATCTCTCAAAATAAACACCTGCTATTTAATAAAATTTTGTCATTCATGATCTTATCAAGAGAGAGCTTATTACAGGCGATAGGCGTTTGATGCGTCCTTTGAGACACCTGCTCTTATCAGCCAAGCAGTGATAAGCTAGCCGGGACGAGCGGGATTCACACTTGTCTAGTGTATATACGCACCTGCACGTACAGCTGCGATGCGCTGCGATGTGCACTTGTTAGGTACACCGCGGTCGGTACACAAGCACCGGGGTGTACTCAGGGAAGTGGCAAGGTGACGGAGATAGCGACTAGCGAGGTGACGAGCCGCGGTGCTCGAAGTCGCGTGCAAACAAATTGATGGCCACTTCAAGTGTGCTGGCGATGGGAATTGATTGGTCGATTGCTGGATTGCGGATGTCGAGTGGGAGCAATTAGTTTCAGGTGTTTGTGTGTTCTTTTGGTTTTGCGTTGTGAGCGTTCAATGTGAGATTTTTCTGTGTTATTGGAATGGAATGTTATTGGAAGGAATGGAAAGTAATGGTGGCGTAGATGAGGAAGATGAAGAGAGTGGTGATGGAGAACTGAAGAAATTAAAGTAGAAAATAATTAATTCCAGGCCTGGTTAGCCGGTTAGCTACATTGTCTTCTAAAAGGTTGCCTGAAATTGTAAAAAATTTGACAATTCGTCTCTGTCTGTGTGGGTTCTTTTTGCTGACGAGGGAAAACCTCGGTGTCTGCCCTCTATAAAACAGTGTTTTGGCAGATGTGGTCACCCATCCAGCCAGCGACTTCGCGTACTGTTCCTTAACTCATGTTAACTGTTTAGATGCATAACCCTGGATTCAAACGCTGAAATAAATTAACACTGAAATTGAATTTCCCCAAAAATCACACAAGATATACGTAAATGTTTTACTTCGCGTTGCCATACAAAATGGCAAAAAATGCGCCCAACGTGGGGCTCGAACCCACGACCCTGAGATTAAGAGTCTCATGCTCTACCGACTGAGCTAGCCGGGCTGATGGAAAACTAAGGTATTGTTTTCCTTTTTTTGTCAAGACAAGTGTCTTCGCTTTTGAACGATGAAAATATATAAAAAAACAAAAATCACCACTAGTGATATTAGGCTGGCAGAAGGAGCGTCCAGAAGGTAAGATTCTTTAAGATCTGAAGATATAGACATTTCTTGCCAAAAAAGTTCACAATTGACGACGGCAATTCCTACAAATACCATCCATTTCTGGGTTCAAATCTCTTGAAACGTCCCCGAATCATGCAAAAAGTGCGCCCAGCGTGGGGCTCGAACCCACGACCCTGAGATTAAGAGTCTCATGCTCTACCGACTGAGCTAGCCGGGCTGTCGTTATTAGCGGGAATCATCCTCCTTGTTTTCAGTCATGATTGGTGTCTTTTTTTCAAAGCTTTGATTATCTGTGATGCAGAATTATAGCGACCTTCGAATCCTGTCTGTGTTACTGTAATATTGTTGTACGATGAAATATTAAAAAAATATATCCCCCAATAGTGATAATTGGTTGCCAAAATAAATGTCGACATAAGATTCTTCAACATTTGGATATCTTGAACTTTTTGCCTACAAAGTTCATAACCAACGTTGCGAGCACTAGCACAAACACATTCCTTTTCTGGGTTCAAGGGTAGAAAAAGAAACCTTCCTATTATATGGTTCAAGTCTCTTGAAACGTCCCCCTAGATATGATTTATACAAAAAATGCGCCCAACGTGGGGCTCGAACCCACGACCCTGAGATTAAGAGTCTCATGCTCTACCGACTGAGCTAGCCGGGCTGTTGCTAGCTGTGGCAAATGCAAATGCTAATGAAATTGTGCAAAATAATGTGCACACTTTTATCCTTTCTGGGGTCAAACTGATAACATTTCGGTTTGAACTCCAAGAATGAGAGACCCAACAGCTTTTCATTCGCGAAGTGATACGATCCACGAGTTCCCAGACAGAGATCTGAGGCTAAGATCTCACCACTTGCCCCAACCACCCCCTTGCCTTGCCAAAGGGCATTTCCCAAAAATCACAGACCGCTAACACCCATCTAATTTAATCTACCAGCCAGTCCACATGATTATTACCATCAAAACCACTCAAAAGTGACCTTTTAGCTGTTAACGACCACGACCAACGACAAACTGCTGAGTTACAGTAACATCTTCACAATCTTCACAAACGTCATCCCTAGATTTTATCGGACATCACCCGTGACAACACCCCACACCATTATCTCCAACCGTGCACTACCATTAACCCAGTTTAACACAAGCGTAAAATAAGCGGACATTTCAATGATACACCTCGACGGGTGTCAGGTACCCACCGAAAGATACCTGTGCGCTTGGGACGGCGAGACGCACAGATTATTCCCGCTAAATAACAACAAAGGTTACCTACTTTATAATTTAACACCGCCCGGAGAACTTCGCGGCTCCCAAATGGTAATAAAACAGTGTGAGTTGAATTGCTTGGATGTCTGTTGATATGGCGATCATAAGGTGGCTGGACTGCCCCTTGTTTCGCTGCACGAAGAACGGTCACTCTTGGTTTAGCCAGACTAGCTTCAACAAAGCTATTTTACGAGTGCTAACATTTGAAGATAAATTAGAAATGAATTTGCATGGTGCATTAATGTTTATATTTGCATTTATTTATTTTCATTTCATTCTACAGGAATATAATATGCACACGCACAGTTTAAAGGTTCATCAAAAATAAGAGAGATAATATTGAAGTGCAAAGACATTTGTTATAGAAGTTGTCATATAGCGGGCATACCTTGTCACCTTGCATGAGCTCACTTGAACTCTTTCAACCCTTGAATGGAAATAGGTCATGAAATAAACGACACGTTTTTCCTTGGGTACCGTTTACACTGGTTAAGGACTTTATTTAAATACTGAAAGTCCTTGTTCGGGACATTGATAAGATGCAGCAATGTCAACTACTTGCTGCCGTCTAGGCGCCTTAACACGATTCGCATGTTGATACGTCGCGACCTGGTCAGAGGTGGGTGTCCAATGCGGTTTCCCTGGGTCGGAACGGGTAGGGACAGGTAGGCCTATTGTGTTCGCTCCTAATTGTTTCGGGTCGGTTGTCCGCTTCAGATTTAAGTGGCTGTCAAGCGGGGGGTGAGGGTGGATGGGGTGGGGTGGGTGGACTACAGGCCGGTCCGGACTGTGTCGGCGATACGAACAAGTGTTTGCACCCGGCAGGGTTGTCCAGGGATTTGGGGGTGAGATCACCGTTTTTATTTAATTTTTAATTTTTAATTTTATACCGTTTTCTCAATCTTTAGGATATAAAAAAGCACGTGCATGAAGAATCAATTATTTCAATGTTTTTAATAAGTAATCTCTTCAAAAAGTAGGTACAACTAACCCTAGCTGTGTGTTGGCTGAGTATGTCCACAGCACGCTTGTGGTAAGGGATGTGGTAGGAATGGCATGTTTTTTTCCATTGCGGCAACAGTGAAAATGAACTGCTTGTATGATCGGTAACTGAAGGATCTCCAGAAAGGAGAGGTTTTCAGTACCAAATCTTTGATTGGCGACCGGTTGGTAGTTAGGAATATCAATAAGTTTTGGGTCTGGGTGGATTTTGGGTTTAATATGCCGAAAATGTAACTTTTTCGTGGTGCGTGTCAACTGCTACAGATGAGAGTTTATTTAGAAGGTTGCTTACAGGCTTTTTAGTGGAAAACCAATTGTTTGGCAGTGGAAAATCAGTTCCACGTCGAAAATGCGTGGGTGTACAGGGAAATCTGTTCAGTGACAACAATTAAAAATTGACTAGAGACTGTTTTAGATTTCTACGCTTACGAATAATTTTCACCATCGACCTCGCGTTCGGTGTCAATTTCAACACACTAAGTTGTGCGATTAAATATTGAATAACGGCTGTCTGTTTCTGCACGTGTGGCTTCACACCTCTGCACTCTGCGTGGCCATGCGAATATCACAGTGAGTCCAAAAGATGTGCCAGTGAATTATAGGAAGGGATACATCTACCAAGACGTTGCTAACTTGCTAATGCTATAAAATGACTTACCGTATTGCATGGTATTGCGTATCTAAACGGCTGATGGCCATGCATATAGAGGCAAACGTCGGCTTTTCTTATAAAACATAAAATGCAATTATGAACAATGGGCATTTTGCGGTTAGCGCGATGCGTAAAATTACAATTTTTAAAATTCTATGCCCATTGCGTTCGTTTGCACATATTTTCAATATCCTAAGAGCTCCCACGAGCAACCATTGCGGCTTGCGTGTAGACATTGTTTGCAAAAGAAAATAAAACCATCCAAAGTGACGCCCGTGACTTGTGGTAGCCAAGCAATCCCATCATTTTCTCTGTGTCAAACCAAAATAACAAGTTATCACTCATCGCAATCCCATACAGCTGTCACATTTCCATTTTCATTATCCATCAGACCAAGAATCGCTAATCAAATCACAGATGTCACTTCCTTGTGCGTTGTGATTTGTAAAATAGCCCGCAGATTTCTAGTTTCATTCGGTGCCACAGCAAAGCAGCTCGCAAATATTAAGCCAATGACGCTGCATGTATAGATGAAACCCAATCAGTCACTAACAAGACAGAAAAAAACACACACACATCAAAATCAAAAGCCAAAAATTTTACTTCACCGGTACCTGTTAATTTCATTGGCGGTCACACTCTCAAAAACAATCAAACGACAAATTTCGCACATGTCATGCCAAACACCCAACACTCAAAATCCCAAAACATTCTATAATCCACACAAACAGAAACGAACCCCCCAGCAATTTTGTGCATCCTTGTCAAGATCAGTGGGTGTAGCGTTTGATGCAAGCTCAGGTGTTCATCGCATGGCATCTTTGTCGCACTCACCTACCGCTAGCTCGCCGTCCTTGTCGCACTCACCGCGCTAGATGGCTGGCGCCAAGGAGCGAGTCATAGTACGATAGGTAAGCAACATTCCCCGCCGGCCTGTCGCCATCATCTACCTTCTACCTCGCCTTCTTCGACAGAACGTCTTACCGTCTTACCTCAAAGGTCTTGCCTTCGCTGCCTTCAGCCTTTGTCAGAGGTGCGCTTGCCGACGCCAAAGTCCAGACAAACAATTGAATGCCGGGACATGTGACACTGGGACTCCGGTTCGGGCGTGAGACGGAATATTGCCGGGTGTTATTCTGGATGTTGACACCGGTGTGGGTTAAAAAGATGGGATGCAATTTTGCGCCTTGGTCGGCTAAGTATTTACTTGATTTCCGTGCTATTTCTACCCATATTACTACAGATTTTTCTTTCATTTGAGATTTTCGACGATCCCTCGCTTTCTTGAAAATAACAGTTCGTCTTATATCTTAAAGTTTAACTATCTGAATACTAAGATTTCATGACAAACAATGTTTTCTGGGACATTTGACACCGGGAGAGCTGGTTTTTCTTTTCGTTCAATGAGGCGTAAGACGGAAAAGCACTTGCTGTTGTATTGTCGTGCATTGTGCTGCGGAGAGAATGGATTTAAACTTTAAATTTTAAAAGGACGGGCGTAATTTGTCTCATATTCACTTGATTTGCAATTCCATGTGATTTCTAACAAATATCAGATTTTTGTATCTGCTACATTGTACCTTCGACAGAACGTCATAGTCTTCCAGAGACACAGCAAGCATCATTGCCACGAGAGGTTTTCCTGCCTAATTGGTTGACGATTAGGAAAAGTAGGAAAAACAAAAATTTTAAGCCCGTATTTTCATTTAGCAATTAGACTGGTGAGAACGTCTGTAAAATGTGTTCGTTATTAGTTATTACAGATGTATTTGTATACCTACATGTGTTTGAATTGAGATTTCTTTCCGTAAATCTGCCGCACCTGAGATAATGCAAGCACGATTGCATCCAAAGATCTCCGTGCATCTCAGAATAATAATTTACCTTGCAGCAATCATTAAGATAGTTTTGACTTTTGAAACACGACTATAATATGTACATCTGTCATCGCACAACATCCCGATCACGTGTCTGGACCGGCTAACCTATTAAATTACCATCTCCAAGTTGTTTCGTTTCGCTCCGGTTCGGCAGCCGAGTTCCAGCGAGACAAGACAAGACTCCGAAGGCAGATTACAGATTTCACACACACACATTCATAACCGACCGAAACGTGACATTCTACCATTTTATTAAACAATGGCCTCGTAAATAATTGAAAGAACCGACGATATTTAGACGACATACAATACGAAAAGTTTTTCAATGATAATTTGAATAATTTTCGCAAATCTGAATTGAAAATATTCACGGGCCACACCCTAGAAGTGTGTGGATTTGAAATCGAATACATGTCATTGTGAATTGTGATGCCTCCGCAGTCAACGCGGACACGAACAAGGAGTCTTAGATCCATGCTTTATAACGACGCAGATGTATAAAAAACGCCCTGATTTTTTAATTCCCGTTAATCTTCTGTTTCAACCACACTAGTAAAGCTCCAAGTGATTTTATTGATCCATATTCATATTCATAAAAGCGATAATTTATTCGTTCAATCATAAATAACTCGTTTTTTTTCCAAAGTTAAATCACTGTATCGCCTCCAGCTTAACAATCGTTTCAAACAAAAATAGAATCTATTTACGTATAAATGAAGACAAAACGTAACCGAACATTTCTAATTCCTTGCACATGACACACACGCTCGTCGGAGCAGAAGAGACGGAGACGGGGACAGAGACGGAGACAATTAATCAGTCAGTTTCGTTGTGTGCCGTGCGGCTAGCAAATTGAACGGAACCCCGATTATAAATGCATCCACATCTCACAAGGACCACAGACTGCGACTCTGGGGCACTAGGAGCGCGTGGCCAGATCATTACGACAGCACAGCTGTTTGCGATAAGTCTCCGTCATTGTACAGATCACCAGCGGCGTGGAGATGTTTGGTGATGTCTTGTCTGAATTCCACCAAATACCGCGCTGTTAATGCGGTGCTACTATTGTTGGCATATGCAGTGTGATGTCTGTCCAGCCATGCAGTGTTCTACGTGGTGACACTAGCCATGCAGTGACACCGGTATCTTGTAGTTTTAGCTAAGAGCCATATTATAGTCAGATAGCACACCGGTGTTACTTCTGACTCCTAGGAATCGCCAATGTGGCGGTTGATAGAGAAGCAAAGCGGAAAAGTCTTAAATGTGAAAATTGTGTAGGTGTGGACGAGATTTTCTTCGAACAAACAGACATTTTATTACATCACGAACCCTTGTGGTTGTGGAAAACGCAACAACAATTTTCTTCGACTTTTTACAATGTGCTTTTTGAACAGGTTACCACAAATAGGCGACTGTCAAGCGGTGTCTTCCTAGCGACACCCAAGTGGTAGAAATGTCCGAGACTAACTCGAAGACACACGAAGTCAGAGTTATAATGAGATCAGTTTGTGGCAATATATACACGCCACTAATAAGCGAAAACGTTTTATTTTAGATTTTCAGTAGGTAACTAATAAGCGCTATCAATCGAGTAACTATCTTTGTAGAACTTTCTATTTTCGTCACGGCAAACGAGCGGTGACCTGTGAAAAGTCCCGGATCAAATTGCCGAGCAAAGCGCATTTCACGTGATCGACATTTTGGCGTCTGGTTTTTTGTTCGACCCCCACCCCAGTGCTATTCAACGTTTGATTCGAGTTCTCCTGAGACTCAAATGGCGAGAGACAAGTATTTTTTTTGTGAGCTGGTGTGTGAATTGTATTACGTGATTCGGTCCGGACTCGGTGCACGGACTAAGACGCCTAGATCGCGTGTTTTCTGGCCAACCTGGGGGCGATCACACAAGCGGGGGTCACGGAACCGCCGGGGGGTGACGTTTTGAACGGGCTACACGTTCATGTCACATGGCATGATGGCTGTCATCGTGTTGGTATCGCGTGAATCCTTTGGGGTACTGATTTTTGGACTCTTTGTCTGTCATGGGTCTTGTTTCTTATACTATTTAGTGGGGTGAATCACAATGGAATCCACTTTTATTACATCAATTGGTTAGTGAGAATAATCACTTATAACTGAAATTTTCGTTGATATTTCACACAAACCCACAAATTCGGCTATACACAGACATGGAGTTGTGAAATAATTCAACATTCAACGATGCATACAAACAGTACGTATTTTGTAGATGTTAAATATTTGTTTTCGTTTTTTAGGTGTGCCCATGTGTGTCGAATTCCGTAGATGAGGCTTCGAGAGCCGATGACCAGTAAGTAATAGAGCAAAAATTTAAAAAATTAAATTGAAAAACTCTAGACTTAGTGATGAGAATATAGCCGAGGATGTTCGAGCGAAGCAGGGCCATAGTCCCCCTAACACCGATTAAAAGCCCGGTGATCTTGGATCGTCCCGGTGCAGGCACCTTAACACCGACCAACCACAAACCTCGTTCAGGGGAAGATCAGGTGCATCAGCCGCAGAGGCAGAGGCAGCAGCAGCAGAAGCAGTCAAAGCGTGGGAAAACGCATCCCGTGTTACGCTGTAACGTCGTACGCGCTTCATCTGCCCGTTCGCATCTATACCGTGCGAGTGTGCGTGCGTGCGTAATTAAGAGCCAGCTAAAGGCAGCTTAAAAGCCGAAAATGCAGAGGTCCACGCCATTACTTTTCCTGCCCCTAAATTTGATCCCAATATTTTTGAAAAAAAATCAGTGTGTAGAGGAAGAGTACTCCGACCCGCCTAGTAAACTTAAATTGAGATCGGATGGAAAATAAAACAACCAGAGAAGAAAGAAAAGTGGTGTTTTCGCTTAAAAAAACCCCACAAAAAGTCCCAAATTCAAGATTTATTTGTGAACAAAGTAAACGTCCGATCGACACGAGCCTTTACATCGCGGGTCAGAAATTTTTTCAACTATCCACTGATTATTTTTCATAAATATAGGGAACATTTTAGGGGCAGAGAAAAGTAACCACGTGGACCTCTGCACTACCAAAATTTTCCGTGTGAGAAAGCTAATCTTTCACGGATTAGACCTGGTGAAAAATAACTTCCAGTTTTACTGCCTCGTTATCAGCATGAGCGATAAAAACACTCTTGGAGATTATGCTGGCACAACCCGACAGATGGTTATATACAAGTCAGTAAAAAGGTAAATCATAAAATTCCGTGTTTCATATGGTTTTTTCGATATGACTGGATTCGTCTCTGTTTGCAGATCTAAAGCAATGTTGAAACGAAAAAATCGGATGAAAATTATCGATTTTTTCGGTAATATTCATTCGTTTTTACGTGAGTAAGATTAGAGCGGCTTAAAACATGACGCACATACAAATTCTTTTCCTTGATTGAAATGCGCCACAGAATCATCAATAAGTGCACTAGAACTTTGATTCAAAGTATCATACAATCTGCTGACAAAGATGAACCCAACCGTGTCATTAAAATCACGAAAATCGAGAAAAAGCACATTTTTTTCATTTTGATTATTAATCTTGGTTATGCAAGAGTCGCAGATTTGTGCCAGCGTTTTTAATCCGTGGCTTCTTTGATTACTGCCACAGATTATTTTGATTTCCATTATCGTATCGGGTTACAACCTATGTAGACTCTTAAGTTCTCGGCAAATCGCCGCAATTTGCATACTTACACGGCACTGACAGATTCAGCATCTGAATCCGGGGCGGTGTTTTTCAGTAAACATTTATCGTGCCCAACTATGTTGCACACGGCATATTTAGTTTTAAAAAACGGATGAGTTATTTTACATGACTTTAAAGTTGTAATTCATGTTGCTTGATTCACGAGATCAACTATTTGCTATCCACATATTCCGGTGCTGTTGCCACTTTTCAGCATTGGTTGGATCTTGGATAAAACGGAACAGATAGAGAAAATTTGTGTTTTTCTAAGGTGTTTTTGTATCGGAAACAGTTGTTCTTGCCACATTTCATTTGAAACATGAAATATAAAAAGAAAAACTATAAATATGAAAAGCCGAATTGAATGTCGTCTTCGAAGGAAATGGCACACTGCAATGCATCAGAGCTTTTGCCCATTTTCCGCATACCTTTGGGTGAATGAATCTCTGCCGGCTTGCGTGCGCGCCGGTATTAATGGATAATCCACAACAATGACGTAGTAACCAGAAAACTTCTCACGCCTTTCAATCGCAACAAATCTCAATTAAACACCTGCGAAATAATTGACACGCCCGGCGCATGAAGGTGATAAACGCAGGCCACTGGCTGAAACTAATCAATGAAAAACAACACAGTCGTTTTGTTTTTTATAAAAACTGTTACATAAAACGACAAGAATAGCTCTAGGACGACTTAAGCTTGCCAATAATTCGACATGACGAAACTTCAGGGATTAGTGAATCTAATAAGGATGCAGGTGCACGGTAGACGTTGGCCTCCGAACTACCAACGTTTCTACCACGGTTTTTGCAGATCAGTCGACCACAACCACGAATTCATTGAGAATCAGGTGTTCAGAGCCACAAGAAGACCGTGGGAAAATCTATCCGAGACTTCGACTCACTTTTCTTTCGTGAACACACCCCGACCGCGTTGCATCTCATAGTTTCAGTGCATCGATGCAGTCTGCTGCATGTGCATTATATGCACTTTGACGCCGGGCGCCAGGCAGTAGAAACTAGCTTCGTATTGCAAGGCACAATTTTATTGTGCGTTGTGTGAGTGTGAGGGTCAATTTTTTTTCGCGTGGTCACGTGGATGGTGTTGTGTTGGGTGGGAAATGATGAATGAACAGTTTATTTGTTTGCTTGTGCGTAACGGAGCGGGAGCAAAGAGCGTGAGAGACAAAAAATAACAGATCACTGATCGGACTTAGAACAAAAAAACACATTGGATTTCAATATTTTGTAGATTATCAGACAGAAAACTATGCGGTTAGATTGAAAGATATCAATCAATGGAGTTTTATGCAAATTTCAGGATTTTATAGCATCATTTGGTCTGTCAGTGATTCATGGCTGAAGAAAATTATAAAAATTGTTCAAAAATGTGTGCTGTAAAATTGGTTACTAATTTGATAATTCCAGACACATACAAAAAACGCTTAAATAATTCCATTACCTTATAAAGAAAATTGTATCTAACACATGAACATGATAAATCTGTGTAGTCCTGATCGATTATCGTCGATATCACGAAGGAATTCACGACATACCTATTCGGGGCATAATTTGGTGTAGAAAAACATAATAATCACCTTTGTCGGTCCTACAGTTGTTTGATGGCGCGGTTCACGCACACCTGATGCTGAGGATACAGAGAACAGATCGTGGACCCGGCATCGAGCGCACCGCGTGGAGCTCTCGGTGCTCGCACGAAGGCTATAGGTGAAGCCAAGGCATCGAATGGCACCCCGGGGTGGTCCGAATCGCACGATTATCGCGGCTCCTTTTTGGGGGGAAATGCGCCAACGGCGGTGGCTATTCGAGCGTGTAAATGTACCTGGGAATTTCTCATTGATGCGCCGGACGTGAAAGGATTCAATGGCATCACGTTGGGCTTCGGGACGAGATTTCTCGTGAATTTTGGTGGAAATTGATGATATTTAGCTAGTTTTTTGTGAGTTGCCTGATTCGACAAGGAAAACTGTGTGCATTAAACAGCCTTGAGCAAAATGTTGAAGAGCCGTGTGCAATTCATTAAGGAATAGAATCGTTCTAACCAACAAATTGAGAGCTTCAGTAAATTTAAGGAAGTTAATCTTAAGCGGCCATCAATTCAGGTAATATCAGATGCATTAAATTTCAGGTAAAACCTGTGCGAAATTAGCAGATCATTTTCATGCCGTCAATTTGGTACACTTATAGCATGCCAGCACCGATCTTACCAAATTTTTCTCATAAACACACACCATCCGATACAGGTAAACATGATTAATTCACCCGTTCAAGCGCGTAAATCTCGCGAAACCTGTTTTGTTGACCTACGTATTCTGCACCATAGCACACAGTGCAGTCAGTACCCATGTCATCTCGGACGAAGCCGCACAGGAAATGACCTAAGCATTAAACGATACAGTCGACGTTTAGCACGGTGAAATTTGCGCACACAGGTGCAAGTAATTGGTGGGTGCTGGTCGTAAGAGACGTCCACATGGTCGTGCGATGGGTGCCCGTCCGATTGGCAAGCGCAGCATGGTCAATCACCTGTAGCGAATGCCAGAAATGCAGTTCATTTTGCACTTCCTGTCAACACCCGGTCGGTCCGCGGATCATGTTGATAGAGAGCAGCGGTGCTTGCAGAGAGTGACCAGCCTTTGGTCGGGACGGTCGATATGAATGAACATTTGAGATTATAGGGTCGCTTTTGCCAATTTTAACAACCAGAAGAATGATTTGGTTTAGTTCGTGTGATGATGGTTGTTGCTTTGGAATTTTGCTCAACTCCCATTTGCACCCAGAGTTGAAAAATGGTGTAACTAGCCCTCGAGGGTTATTCGATGATTGTGTGATCATAGCCAATTATCACACTGTTGCTCACCCCTAATCATTTCTCCGACTTTAGTGCAATGATCCTACTGCAGTTTATTACCCTAAAATATTAAATTATTAGGGATCGGCAATGGGAAATTGTGAATGAAATAAGGCGCCTCCACCACCAAGAAATAGCAGTGTTTTCCACGTCCAAGCATGGGCTGCCACATCAACTTTTTAAAGCAGCTCACGTCATCCCCAGGTTCAACCAGGTTTCCGGCACCTCAGATCAAACCAGGGTCAAAGTGCACTGAATTGACCACTCCGCCCCACCATGAGCTCTCTGGGGTATCGTCCTGATCAGTCGGCAAATAATATGCAATCCTGGCAGACAGACAGGGCCGTTCACCGACCGCAGGGAAACGCAGTGGCGCACCTCGTTGACCAGACACTCAAGCAGCGGCCCTTTAAAAATAATTCGCTTTTACCTCCTCTCTGTGGATGTGGGCTTCCACTTTAGTGCTACGGGCTCCAACGCCCCACCGAACGGCACGTTCCCAGCTGTCCGCTTCGTACCCAGCGTTCTATGGGCTTCACCGTCCCACCGAACGTGTCGCACGTTCCTAGCCGCCCGCTACGCACCCAGCGTGCGAAGGGATCTGTCACCGTTGATACATAAACGGCGACCCTCGTAACGCCACTGGGCAGCCACGTGGCTATGCGACAGGGTCGTCGGCGTCGTCTGACACGGTCTGCGCAACGTGTTCAGCGTATACTAGCGGTCGCCGACTTCGTTTTCATGAATCGGTAACTAATTTCATTCACCACTCCACTCGGCGGCGTCGGCAGCGGCGGCGGCTGTGATTTGAGTGCGATTTCCGTCTACGTCGGCTAGCTGTTACGTTTCCGGTGTCTGTACGCGAGCTGGCAATTAGAGCAGCGTTTCCGTGGGTAAACAGGCCATTCACATCGATACCAGCAGAGCCGATGCTCGTTTCCATATCCATTTCCATTCCAATGAATTAGTATCGGCTACAAAAAGTTTTAAAACCTAATATAAACTTGTAATTTTTCATCCTGGCGTTGAGAATGTTTTTAGTTGCGCTCACCCTGACGTTTAGGTGGAAAATTGCGGAAAATCGTGATTCGATTTGTCTCAGGGTTCTTTGTTCCGATTTCGTGCCCAGTATGATGGTTTGCCTATCTTTGAAACGACTAACGCTCCTGCCCAAAAGTGAAAAATTTGATTGTCAGCGGTAGCAGGAAATATAGTTTGACTTCTGAAGAAGTAAACGAGTGCCTCTCATTAGTAAACTTCCAACATCTTGAGGCAACGGAATAATTATGACACTTTTGATATTTCCGTGTCTTCCGTGATTGGCCAAGTTGTAATGACGCAGTTTTCATTGACATTTTCATTCACAAACGCAGCATTTCGATGCAGCAGGCCAACTAATCTGGAACCCATCCGGCCCAAGATCATTGAGTGCAGACAAATCTGAGGTCGACCGGGTCGAGGTGTTATCACCAACAATCTCAACCTTACGTCCATTGACACAAATAACGGGCTATTTATATCGGGTTTTATACAGAAATAACATGTGTTGCCTTCCTTTTTCACGTCCCTTATCAGTTATCAGCTGCATGACTTGGTTCACAGCTGCCATTCATAGATCCATCATAGCAATCATCGGACTCTTTCTGATTTCTGACTAATGTAGTATAGAATGAAACTATTCCGATTAACACTGTATTGCATAATGCAATAGGTCAATCGACAAAATTATGATCACACTTAGAAGACCACTTAAATGAAATGGCCGTGTTCTGAACAGGTAACAGCAACCACTTGACAATTCCAGGGTTGGCGTTAAAAAAAAGGGTTCGAAAATACAATTATCTTGTTCATTCCGTGCAATCCATCGCAAGCAACTACAACTGCTCGTCATAATCTTCGGTCTCTTCACTCTGCGTGCATAGCAGTGCCGCGCTAAGTGCACCATAAAGCTCTATCCGCAATCTCTGCTGGTCCACGTCCTCCTCCGCTCGCCGTCGATGCTCCTGCATCGGCACGACCTCCTGTCCGGTCTCCGGTCCTCGGCAGCCGCAGCGGACACCATCTATGCAGACACCATCCCGGCGATCTCTCTTCTCGCTTCTTCAGCGCTGGCGTGGCCGGACATCTTCACTAGGTCCAGCTTCAACGCTGTTACCAATGGCGACGGCGACCGACTCACGTTAAGCAACATTGCACGGGGACGGGCGTCGGACGGGTGACCGTTTAAGATACAATCTAAGATACAAACTCTACTTGGCCGTTGTTATCCCAGACATTATTTTCGAACCATATCTCTCTTTTAACACACAAATCTTTCACCAAATACGAGTCATGCATTCCGATTTTTTTGACAAATCAAGCGACAGTGTTTGTCGCTTCACTTGACAAACGCTTCCATTCCCTGAACGCTGCCTTTTCATTGTTAATTATTTCGTGGTTTTTCAAAATAAATCTTACTACTCCCAAAAATAAACTAGCAGGAGCAGCTTCGCCACTGATTAAATAGTGTTATTTTTTGCTGTTTAATTTGCAAATCTGACATTCGAGTACTATCTTTAAGAATCACCGCGGCGCAAGCTTTCCTAAGGAAGCACGCCCATCATCACTGAGAGGGGATCAAAATTATTGCCGCATCTTTATGAAAAATCTGTCACACCGGCGCCGCCCGATCAAGACACGAACAAGGTTGATCGCAGGCCGACTCTAGCCGGCATCTCAGGTGTCTGGTCCAGCCCCGGCTCCAGCTCCAGCTCCAGCCACGGCGCGATACCGCCGTAGGTGTGCAGGTGTGCATCAGACTCGGCGGCGCCACCGCCGTCTCCAGCCTCCGACACGCCGCATACCGATCTCGTTCCCACACTGCTCCATGCTCAGCCGCTGCCGCTGCGCAGCCATACGCAGTCCTGGCTGCGACGCTGCCTGCCGCACAGGTGGCCGCTGAGAGAGAGAGAGAGAGAGAGAGAGAGACGGGCGGAGGCGTGGGTCACCCTTGTTGGTCGCAAGAAGAGGGCACGATCAGGGGGGAAAGACTAAGGAAAGAGTGACATGGTGTGTGTGCTACTGGAACTGATGGATAGAAACTTTGATTCATTTTGCCGGTCACCTAAATGACCGTGGGGGAATGGAAAATGCATGAAGAGTCAAGTGAACAATCGGGGGTTAACAGAAAAGCTGAACATATACATACGAAAACATAATAACATCAACATAATAAACATTATAAAAATCTAAAATCACATAATTGATTGATTCTTATGGCTCAAAAGTTTATTTTAAATAAAAACGATTATTTTCTAACTTTCAAGTTTTTGATGTCTTTGGAGGTGGCGTTAGGCTGGTGGTGTAAACAGCTAAAGATGATGTCATGACGCCGGGGCGTTGGCGGCCTCTTCAAGGTGTAACTTTGAGGGACTTTCAAGAAGCGAGGATGTCTTCATTAATATGTACCAAAATCAATGCCATCGTGGTAGGGAACAGCGTTTCATGGTTGCTCCTAATAGAACGACAGTGGAAATCTAGGATCAAGAGGAAAAGCTTATAATTTCGCAAGTTTCAAAAGTTCACATCTTGAATCTAATATGTCTCTATACAATACACGTCTGCAATAATTGCATCGGCAGCTATCTGTTACATGATCTCTGTCTAGTAAAGCCTGATTTCAATTCCAAATAATGGCTTGACATTTATTCCTTCGGCCATTGTCCCGTACTTTTTAATCACAGTCACATCTGGTCAGAAATCCGTCGATTTTTTACACCACCTTTAGCAAACCCCAAAAACACTCAACACTTTCCACTTTGTTCTCCCTTGGCCGATAATTGCCATCAAATTGCCGATCGGTATTCTAGAACTAACCAAACCGAAAGCGACAATAACACCCCAGGTTTTCTGCGCTCGACCCTGCCCGCAAAACAAGACGAGCAAGACTCGAGCTGGCTGGCAAAAGAAGTTGCACTCCGGCCAGCTAAGACACCTGGCCAGATTACTTGTCCGATGCGGTTTTCGTTGCATCTCGTATCTCGTCATGTCCGAGGCGGCTGCGGTCGGGACCTGGCAGACATGACGGACCTGCCAAGAATGTTCCCACCGATCAGATGCGAGTTGAGGGTGCCTTTTTTCTCTGTGTCGATCAAAGTGACCGCTACTCGGCTGCGACCGCTCCAGAAGGTGCTCGGATTGCGAGATCTAAGAGATTGGGTTGAATGGCGAAAGGGGTGCGATCTTCTCGCCGACAACAAGATTTTCGGTGCGGATTGAGAGTGTTGTTTCGAAAATATCGGGGTAAATCATCAGTTTCTGCATGGGTACGCGCATTGTTCGTGATCCAACGATTAAACGACCGCAAATAGGCTCTATTTTCATGCCGAAAAATGTTTCGTTTCGAGAAAGAATCTCTAATCGTGCAACACTTTACCACAACGTTATTCTGGCGGTGTTTCCACCGAGTCACTATGGTGTAGAGACTTATATACTCTAGATTCATGTTTGCTCTGACGATTGTCATTCAAGCCAACATCGCGACAATGTTTTTAATGACAAACTTCCCACTTTGTGAATGCGAGGAACAAATCGAAACAAGACCCACCATGAGAGGAAAAAAAACGCTAAGTATCTCATCGATCGATCGGATCGCGCAACCGAAATTCCGATCCGAGAATGTCGCATTGACAATTGACAAAATTCTCCCAACTCCGAGTCACGGTCTCACCACGGTCTCACCATGGTCTCAACGTTTCACCACCGCCCATCCCTCCTCCTCGTGTCCTAACCTCGGAATCCAGCTCGGATACATGGCCAAGACAATTGAATCTCGTACGTGCTCAAGTAATGGAACTCGAAATTACTTCACCTGTGCATTCCACACCGCCAAGAGTAAACTATTTCTCTCTTCATTCTTCCATCAGAATGATAATAGCAGGGTATAGACGATATAAGCGAAGAATTTAAAGGTACGCTATACATCTAGTATATAGTAGATTCTGGCATTGCTTTTATAAAGCGGACCATTATTAGTTTCGGTAGGCCATTGTTTGCGGTGAATGCTGGTGTTGTCCTGCCCTCTGGGATATCGCTGTTTTGCAGGTGGCTTAGGCGTTGAGGCTGAGGAGTGAGGACGTTCAGGTGATCGTGACGACGGGTTAGCAAGTTAGCAGCGTTCAGGGCAAGCCTCATTGGAGGCGAGCCTGTGACAGGATTTCGACAGGATTAGCCTCGTTTGACGACGCATCCTGGCTAAGGCGATGCGATTTGTCGGTTGATGGCGCGGAAGTTGGCGACGTTTTCAATGAGATTGAGGTGGAGAGTTTTTTTTGGTAGCTTCTTGTTGCGAAAATCTTTTCAGATGGATGCCAGTGGCATTCAGTTGTTGGCTGTGGGTTGCCTTTTGTCAACTCTTTTTCCCACAAACACCTGACATTAGATATCTTAAAATCGCATACATACTTTATCTAGAGTGTTATTTCCCAATACTGTTCTCAATACGAAATGTAACCTACGTGGATTTCTTGGAGAGCACAATCTAGCCATGGGCCAACATCAAAATTCGCCACAAAGAATTTTTCCAGAGTCAAAAGTATATTATTTTTTGAATGCTCTGCTCCCATTGCTTACTGTGTGAGAATTCGATGCATCTAACAAACTTTATTTCAGATTGAGGCATTGAATTTGGAACAAACATGTACTGAGATTTTAAGTCAGCCAATCTTTTATAAAAATGCTATGGCGAGTGATACAATGAAAGTGGCATTGGTGGACCACATAAGTTGAAATTGCCGGAAATCTCCCATTTCCACAAAATTGGCTCTCATTTGGACATCTTTGGCTGCACCAGCGGCTTGTCATACCCGAATAACTGCTTTTTAGTAGGATGTTACGCTCATAAATTCATGTTAGCGCCAACTTTTTTCTCGGCGAACATATCGATAGCTGTCATGATTAACATTTCCTAATCAAATCTTTCTGGCAATCACAAGTCACGGACATCAAATCTAGACTATAGATACAATCGCGACGCCGCCAGAGGATGCAGTTTTCAAAGAAAGATTTGTCCACTTTTTTTCTGTCCTGCCTGCAATTAGATCTAAAGATAGATGGCTGGAAAGTAGGAAGCTGCAGCGAAACACTTCCAAGTGCTGGTTGCAGTGGTGGCAGGTAACTGATGGCAACCTAGATGCATTATGTAGCGTCTCTTGACTTGCGGTTGACAGAATGCAGAGTGGTTGAATGCTATAGTGGTTGACGGGGAAAATCTACCGGAGCCAGAACTGTATCATTGATTTTAGGTCGTGGTTGACACAAATACATTTTTTCTAGCCTTTATGCTACAAGTCAAAACACAAAATGACAACAAATTTCACAAAATCATCACAGTTTTATTCTTGTCAATGTTCACTGCGCCGTTAGGTGAATCTATAAAGCATGTTGTCAATTCTAGTTCAGATCCACTACTTTAGGGCACGACCGCCTCCACGAGGACCAAGAGCTACAGAAATCTGAAGACCATTTCTTTCACCTAACTGAACTCAAGCCTCATTGACACGAAGCGGACAAGATAAAAAAAAGTTAACGCTATTTCACAGAATTTGGAGCGATTTTAGCCTGTAATTCCGATCGAACAGTTCGATGATGTCTAACAAAGTGGCCCCCATTCCCCCTGCACTCCCCACCCACCCACCAAGCCCGTGGTAACACCACGGTATAACACTGTGCCAAGGTGCAACCCGATCCACCGCGCGTTGGCATGACCACGACTATAACAGTGTAACCGGTGTCTGATTACCGTGCGATGGTGATTTGATATCTGTCACCGACCGCTGCCCACTGCCACTCGAGGCTGCACCGAAGACTGCAGCCATTGCAGGTAGTCGGGTGTTCGGTTGCTTTCTGCAAGCTCTCTATCTCAGACATGACAAGTTGTGGCCAAAGGCATCGCAGATAGTGACTCTAGAGAGGTCGCAAACGCTATTTTGTGTTGCAGATGGCCAGATTCTATAGTGATCCACATAGTTTTTACATGAAACCCCAATAAAGAATATAAGTATGAAAAACGCAAATAACACCAAAATAAGTCATTGGCAATATGACAAGGAATTTGAAAAATCTGAAGCTGGTTTGTTCAAATAATGTGTTAATCATTCTGCATCTGATCTGTTGCATGCGCATCTATGCATCTTTCAAAATCATTGCCATTTTGCCATTGGATGGTAACATGATCATCTGGTATAGCTGACGTTCTCTAGACTTAGCTTGTACGATCTCTATGTTCGTAACGGTGGTTTACTGCACGGATTTTGCTGGGTGCTTGAACGCGTCGATTTGCATCTTGTTTTTGTGCAATCTGACCAGGAAATTAGTGCATTTTTTGATGATACGACGTGCAGTTTGCACTTGGCAGGTAATTGAGACAAGTCACTCGAGACTTGAAGCTATAGCAGCCGGTTTTGAGACAGATGCTCAGGGTTCGAGGAGAGTGGGTGATTTACAAGCCACCCCATACTTAACTGGATTGGAGTGAATACATCAAGATTTGAGAAAATACCTCTCATTATGGTTAGAAAAGTTTCTACCACAAAATACTTCTTGGATATTATAATATTTTTCTTCAATGTCACTTTCTATACTTTTCTGCGTGCTAGATCCATAGGGAAATCATAACATCTCTAACAATATCACCAACGGATTGGCTATCTCCAGACCTCGATGACTCCCACATGACATAACGTCGCTGGCCCGTGCAAAGCGGTATGAACAGCTTCAGAAATTGAGCGCCAACTACATTTTCCCACCCCCAACCCTCTTTGCCCCCTGTACACCGCGTCCACGACAAGTTCCACCGCCTGAATGAATGAACGACCGGTGAATGGACGCATGCAAATCTCGGCGCCCTCACGACAAGCGACGCGCACTTCCGGTGCGTCCGATCCACTCGGCTGTGCGTATATCTTGCGCACCTTGCGTACTTTACGCACTCTGCCCTTCAATCGCGTCTAACAGGTGTTACGCCGGGGAACCGTTCCGTGACTGGATACGGGCCAAAAAGAGAGAAACTTTAAACGTGGAAAGCGTGTTGCAGAATGAGGAAAACTTGGCTGTACTATAGAGAAAGAGAGAGCGAGAACAATTGGAAACTCAATTTCCCTGAGAGAGAGGAAGAGATCATGAGGAAAGTTGGTAATTGAGAGCGGGAATGAGATATATTTAGGTTCAAAAAATGTAAAATAATAAATAGGACAATTCGGTTTCCATGGGATACAACAATGGGCAACGTAGTTTTCCCAACAGAGAGGGAAAGAACATGGGAAATTCGGTTTGTATAACGGAGAGATCCTTAAGTATCGCAAAACTGTATGGCGAGGGACACAGGGGCTCGGAGACCTGAATGCAAGAATAAGGACTGAGCATGCAAATACTTGTTTCTTTTTGTACTTTGAAAGAAATGATTCAACGAAATAGCAATTATAGGGCCCACGTGGGTTGTTGAAAGTATCAGGATCCCAGCAGCAACCAATGTGGGCTATCAATTAAGGGGAGGAATCGACTGACAGAAAATCAATACTTCGATTAGGCCTGTGATTGGATCCCGGGTCGCTAAGTTGGTCTGAGAAGAAAGCTGCTTATGTGATGGCGTTCTTCCAGGTGTTCTTCCAGGTTCCAGGTGGACCAACATGGACCACTTTGTTTACAGTGAGGATGGCACATTACGTCATATACTTCAATTTCATTGGTTTCATCGCACTGCGCTGACTTGCTTGTTTTGAATCCATCACAAATATCCAAGCGGACAATTATAGCCAGTATATACAAGGTTATGAAAGATAGCAAAGATTCGTCCACAATCATTCGAAGCTGCTAGACGCTAACCACCAGAGACACGACTAATTCAATTTATCGCTTATTACTTAGTGAAACCATGTTCACGATACGTGGTAATTTATAAAACAACTGTTTACTCAGGCAAGTGCGTACGAACGGTAATCAATCGAGCAAGTACGTTCATGTTTCATGCACCGAAGACTGATGTACATAATTACATTTATATCTCATGCGGGCCCTGGCGGCCGACTCACCGAGTGCCGACTTGTAAACTGTAATTGTTAAGTATAAGCCGACGTAGATTACAATTACCAGCATTGAAGTACTTCTTTTATTTGATGGTAATTGCGCAAAAAAACCTCTGTACATTTTGATTGATCCCCAGCAAATTTTATTTATTGATATTTTTATTTTGATGTAAGTTTATGATCACACTTTACTATACTATCGTAAATTTTGTAATTCTCTACAACTAGGCTATGCGAACACTCATCGTGTTGTGGATGAGCGTAATATTTACGCTCACCCACAACGCGATCACCCAAAACGCGATTATATTGCGTGTGCGCATAGCCTAGAGGCTTATATGATCAATTTAATATGTTCGGCGTTAACTAAGCAGCTTTCTCAATGACATTCGTTACCTGGAAATATCATGATATAGCTGACGTGAAATTATTTGAATATTTCAAAAGGTAAAAATCGACTTAAAGAAAAACCATTCTCTTGATTTGCTTCAAATTAACACAGTATCTTCTTATTACGATTTATAATGCACACAGTAAATTTTGCTAAAATTGGTTGAAGATAAAGTTGCTTTAGTTGAAAAAAACTGCAGAAATGCTTAAAAAGTGATATAAGAGTGCCATTTTCAAGAAAATTGCTTAACATACAACAATGAAATTTGTACACAAAAATTAAATCGTGAGGGTCAACATATCTAGAAAGTTTCGTCAAATTATATTCAGATCCTTGGCCCCCAGAGTGCGAAACGTGTTTTGGAAAAACTGAAAAATTTCGTAAAAACTTAATAACATAAAATTAACTCGTCCGAATTGCTTCAAAAACGTGGCAGATCCAAGTGCAAAGAAGACGAAGATTCACTGAAATTTTCATCAAAATCCGTTTTGGCGTTTGGCCTGTAGAGCGCGAACAAACACACAAAAAAAAAACATTCCGAATTTTTTTTGCAGTAATTAAGTGTAATTGAAGATTTCGCTTAACTCGCTACGCTCGTTACGCTCATCAATAAGCGAGGGAACATTTTCAAAACGGGACTTAAATTTTGGTGACCACATGGAACCAATGGAACCATTTGTAGTATAGATACTAAGTACACCTTCGTACGTCATTTATGTGTTGATCAATCTAATTGATCAATCTGATCAATCTTTTTCAGAATGAATCTTTGCCTGCTTATCACATCGTTCCACGGAGCATCATCCGCCTCAAAACAAGGTATTTTCATTTCTGATATCAATAGCAAGCCGATAAAATCAGCCATAAAATTGGCTGGGCACAAATTGCCATGTTTGGCGCACAATACAATGCGTCGTTAAGAGCCAGCTAAAGGCAGCTTAAAAGCCGAAAATGCAGAGGTCCACGCCATTACTTTTCCTGCCCCTAAATTTGATCCCAATATTTTTGAAAAAAAATCAGTGTGTAGATGAAGAGTACTCCGACCCGCCTAGTAAACTTAAATTGAGATCGGATTGAAAATAAAACAACCAGAGAAGAAAGAAAAGTGGTGTTTTCGCTTAAAAAAACCCCACAAAAAGTCCCAAATTCAAGATTTATTTGTGAACAAAGTAAACGTCCGATCGACACGAGCCTTTACATCGCGGGTCAGAAATTTTTTCAACTATCCACTGATTTTTTTTCATAAATGTAGGGAACATTTTAGGGGCAGAGAAAAGTAACCACGTGGACCTCTGCACTACCAAAATTTTCCGTGTGAGAAAGCTAATCTTTCACGGATTAGACCTGGTGAAAAATAACTTCCAGTTTTACTGCCTCATTATCAGCATGAGCGATAAAAACACTCTTGGAGATTATGCTTGCACAACCCGACACATGGTTACATAAAAGTCAGTAAAAAGGTAAATCATAAAATTCCGTGTTTCATATGGTTTTTTCGATATGACTGGATTCGTCTCTGTTTGCAGATCTAAAGCAATGTTGAAATGAAAAAATCGGATGAAAATTATCGATTTTATCGGTAATATTCATTCGTTTTTACGTGAGTAAGATTAGAGCGGCTTAAAACATGACGCACATACAAATTCTTTTCCTTGATTGAAATGCGCCACAGAATCATCAATAAGTGCACTAGAACTTTGATTCAAAGTATCATACAATCTGCTGACAAAGATGAACCCAACCGTGTCATTAAAATCACGAAAATCGAGAAAAAGCACATTTTTTTCATTTTGATTATTAATCTTGGTTATGCAAGAGTCGCAGATTTGTGCCAGCGTTTTTAATTCGTGGCTTCTTATGATTACTGCCACAGATTATTTTGATTTCCATTATCGTATCGGGTTACAACCTATGTAGACTCTTAAACCATGTAAAACTCATCCACAACCACCAAAAAGCGGTGTATTCTTGATTGTAGGCTGTGGATGCCATTACTTGGCTTTAAAATAACAAAAAAAAATACGACGATTGGAAATACAGCGAGGCACTCCGTTGTTCTCGGTTTTCTAACAATTTCCCAGGGAAAAATTACTAATGAGGAACAAAATTGAATTTATGAGAATAACATGTCTGCTAAAAACTATCGAGTTAATTCTTTCTGAAGACTAATTTTTTCCTCACACGTTACTTTCCAGAAGAAAAAAAATAACTTGCTTATCGAATGCAAACTCTAACTTAAAAATAGGGAAAACCTCATGTTAGATAGCTTAAGCCAGATAGCATTAACCCAATTGAAATAGTTATTCTGAAAGGTGTCAAGTTGATTGTTACCTGTTTAAATGAGTAAGGTCAGTTACTGCCATGAAGTAAGGACAAGACTTTCGCCCATGAGATGACGTAAAATATCAGTGGATCGCTTCGAGATGAATTATTCTAATAAATCAAATATTGGCTCTGGAGGGACGTCCGTGGACGATTTCTCCACACACGGGTGACGGGGAGTGTTTGGACTAATATCAAGCTGATCGTAACGGCGTTGACACTCAATTAGCACTCGAAGCAAATGCTAATTTGCATGTCTATATTTTAAACAGGCGCCATGTTTGCGTTGGCATCTGATAAAGAAGCTTCGAGGTGCTTCGAGTTCAGGTGTCTTTGTTAGGTTGAGGTTGAAAACTTACTGCCATTGCCAGGAAAATCTATGCTGGTGACAGGCGAAACCATGGGTTTCAGTTTTAGTTTGAAGCCGTGGAAGCAGTGGAAGAGTTTGAAGCAATTGCTCCAAGCATATTTTTCTTAAAATCTGGTCCGTTTGAGGATTTGGGGAGAGACCACGTGAGGAGTTAACTGATTTTGTGTGGAAACTGTGTTAAAGATTGAAATTAAAGTTCTCGTGAAGCCGGGTCAAAGACTGGGAATACCCGCTCCTTCCAGGTTTCTGGAAATTTACATTTTTCCGCATTTGAACCACCGCATTTTTGCAATAAGAAGACAATAAGAATATAACAATCAATATTTTTTATATAATATAAATCTAATTTTTGAGATTTAAGCAACATGAATTTCAGAATGACGCTTGTGTCTTTGACGCTAACATGCATTGTGGTATCGATTTCCAAACTTTCTTTTGATTTAGTGGAAAACGATGAAAAATATGTACCAATTCTTTAACTGGAATGAAACACAATTATTATCCTCTGAAAGATTGAGCATGCAATTAACAGCTTCTTCAATATCTAGGATTTATGCAAATTTGATATCGTTGGTTAATTCAATTCAAATTTGCCCCACATGCTCCGTTTTGAAAGTATCAGGATCCCAGCAGCAAACCAACGTGGGCTATCAATCAAGGGGAGGACCAAATCGACTGACAGAAAATCAATACTTCGATTAGCTCTGTGATTGGATCCCAGATCGTTAAATTGTTCAGATAAGAAAGATGCCCACGCGGTGGCGCTTTTACAGGTGTAGTAGCTAATTTAGGAATCAATCTGGCCTGTTGGGGATCGCTCAATTTGTTTTTGAAGACTTTTTAATTAAAAAATTAAGGAAATTGTTTTGAATATAATATGCAGTTTGATCTGTGCAGAATGTCTCTACTAGCTCCTCATAGCAGCCTCCTTCCTATACATATGATAGACCTATAAATAACAACCAAAGTAACAATAAAATTTGCCAGAAAAACTGCTCCTATTTCCTCTTACGATTCTAAAGACAACAAGTACTTCAATCAGAGACACTACAAAGTAATGCTCTGCATATCTCGAAAGGCCAATGTACCTTGAAAGTGGTATCTTATTGAATGGCGCAATTTCTGAAGAATCCTTTGATTTCCTGCAAAACAAAGTAAATTATGTAACAATCCGACAACTGATACCAAGATTATAGAAACAATTCGTTTCCTCTGCGCAGTATTGAAAACAATGCAAAAACGTGATGCATATTATTACTAATTACCTGGCTGCAACAAAGTAACAGATACGCTGTCTGATAACAAAGCCTTCAATCCACTGCATGACTCGAAACAAGATTACAGTTATTTCTTCTTGCCATGCTAGCCCGTGGTTGAAAGTTGAAACATTTGCATGTGTCTTGGACATACGTCGTGGTTGTAAATACTAAATGTTTGTAACTGTTCTATAGAAAAATATTCATCATCGCCCTGTAAATACACTAAAAACAACTTTTACAATGCTTCTTTTTTTAATGAACTTCGGTAACGGTCACGTGCCCATGATATACGTTTGATTATCAACAGGCTGTAAGAGAAATACTCTCAAAAACTTAAGTTATTTTAGAGGCTGTTGTCAGAGAAAAACACGAGTTGTTTCAACAAATTGTATCATCAAAATGCAAAACCACCCTTAAAAATACTTCTAGGTTTAGCATTGTTAGAAAAAAACTATTAATCGTTCGTTTTTTGCTCGAGTTTTTGATCTGGGACATGAGTTTTGAACTACTTCCAAACGAGGAATCGCCATGGTGACAACCAATCGGATGCAGTTGTTCCTGAATTTTTATCTAGATTAGAAACAAGTTCAGTGAATTATTTTAGTTTGAAGATTGTAAAACCGACCATAGATAGTTTTTTCCCTTTAAACCACCCTTAACTATTTGGAAACATTGAAAGTCGGGAATATCTTGTTCATAAAATCTTAAGCCAATCCAAGACAAACTGCAGAGGCATCGACATCTTTGTCTTGTATACCTATAGTAATACAAAACGTGCCACGCATAATAGTTGTCTGTCACGCTTTGCTTTGCTGCAGTTCGACCCGTTACGGCCTTATCGTCAGGAACACCTAGAGTACACCACTGTTTGCAGAAGATTGGCTCATTGTAAACAATCTTCGCGCAAGACAAGGCAAACTAAGGCGTTATCACCGATCACAGTGAGCAAACAGCATGGCGTGAGACTATGCCACGGAGTCAAGAACCTTAGGAAGGCGTGTGTGGTGATATCAGGAACGTTTAGTGGAAACTTTCAGTGGAAAAAACTTCATGGCAACGGATATCATTAATATTTAAATGCTAATGTTGCTTCTATAGTTTTGATATGGTGTTTCGATTTTTGTAAAGCCAACAATGATAGTACATTAGCAACACTATTTGCAGCGGTGTTTGGTGATGTTGGGTAAATGGAGAGGGCCAGATTGCTGATATGACAGAGGTTTACTATTTCTTGAATTCGGGTGCGTAATTGCACTCCAAATCTATAATCATTTTCAATTTGAAGGCACATTACGTGTGTGGTTAACAGTTTCTGTTCATAGAAGATCTAGGAAATGAATTGATCTTCTCGTGGTATAAAACAGGAAATCGCTTATTAAACAATCGCGCAGAAACAACGAACATGTGTGAAAATGATGGAGATTGCAGAAACTTGTTACTCATTGAGAGTAAGACTATATAATTGGAGATGTGTTGGTAGTACTTCGGTATTGTCAAGTATAAAGCTCTGCTTCTTTATAGTACAAATTACACAAATTAGAACTACCTGGTAAACATTGAGAATTTTTGCCACCATGGCGGTAATTTATATATCTTAAGCAATTGCTACATTGTCTGCGACTGGAGGCCATCTGAGTTAACTTTTTACAGCTTCTGGTTTATTTTATTTGAAAAACACTTTTATATCGCTCCTATCTATAAAGCTATACAGCCGAACAACTATCGACATATAACCACAATATAACCAGACACCCTCATACATTTTTCGAAGGTGAATTCACTCACTGGTGCACTTACATCATTTAACAATAATATGCAATTACATTCGAGCTTGGTGCACATAAACCCACTTATTACAAAGAATCGTGACAAGCTTTCTTGAAAAGCTGAACACACACAGCGCCCGGCACAGCCCCCATTGATAATTGGCAAAACTGTCAAAAAACTGTCAAAGTGCTGTCGTCACGGCAGGCTTTATCCCGAGAGAAACTCGAATAGGTCATCTACAAATCACCGCCAAGGTGGCCCAGTCAGTAACTGCATCGCGCTGCACAATGCACCTGTCCAGCGATGCAATTAACTGCATAATAAAATGCCCCCGAAATGCACTGGCACCCGCACGTCGACGCAATACGCCAGCCGGAAATGGTCCATGCGCTCTGTGAAATCTCCGTGGTATAGGTCATGGTTTTTACTGTTTTTTACTCTCAGCTGGGTGAGAAAATATTCTGAAAATTGCAGTTAACAATTTATTGCTACCAGCATCAATCTTCTAATTACAATAAATTCCGCGATAAATATTACCCTTATTTAGAGTGAAACCAATCTTAATTAGCTTGTACAGCGTTCAGCGTTAATGGCAGCAATAAATTGAGGCGATACTTTTCATGGAAACTTCTTCAAGCTTCGTTGAAGCTGCAGATTTATGCACAGTGCTGAAAGACAGTCGTCGACAACGCGGATGTTTACGCGCGTTGCCCTGGCATATTGCATATCCACATCAAGGTGAGGATTGCGATTGCATTGCCCAGCCGACGGACTGCATTATTGTTGATCGGTGCACTCGATAAGTGCATCGTGCAGTGCACTTGAATGCAATTGGATGCAGGCTAGGCGCCGGTAGGTTGGCGCCCGGCGGGTGTTTGTGGCAAGACGCGTCATCGATTCACGATTGTTTCGTCAGTTCACTGCCGGTTTGATGCAGAGATGAGATCTCGACTGATCGACAACAAGGAAGCTGGGAGTGAGATTGTTTGTTGTTTGTTGCAGCTGAGGTTGAAACAAGTGTCAAGTTGGCGGCGGTTTGGGGTTGAACTTGGGAAAATTGGAAAATCGGCAAATATATAGGAAGTTGTACATGCGAAGCGAGAATTGTTTTTTGTTCCTTGGTAGTTTTGGCTCATTGTTGTTTATGTTTCAAACGCACATAGCCAAAATTGACGTTGCAATAGAAGGAATTTTTGAACCAAATTATTACTACATTGCCATGTCAAAATATGCTAGTCCTAGAATCGTTTTGTTGGAAAATAAAGCTCACAGTTTTGAAATCTAGGATTAAACTGTTTTTAAACATTTTAGGATGTCGATGTAGATTTGCACCCTTTCGTTGATAAAAAGTATTGGAGTAAAATTTATGACCAAAAAAGTATTGAAAAAACTTGAAAATCTATTGTCTAGATTCTTGAACAATACAGTAAGCTGAAAAAAGCAACATTGAAAAGTGTATAATTTTCTCGTCAATTTTGATCTATTGGACAACGTTTGTTTTGAAATCGTTATTCAAAACCACAGACCGAGAGTCGAACATAAATCCACGCCAGATCCAGATGCACTAAAAGTGCATTAACAAATTACGCGGCAAAATGTAGTTTATCTGGTTTTTTATGTCACCACCTGCATTATAAAAGTGCACCCAAAATCGAAAGTGCACCGCCACAGATTGCAGCATTGAAAAGTGCATTTTATTGCCGGTGTGGGCCCCGCATCGAGATAAATAGGTCAAGAATGCACTTGCATCTGTGCATCGAACCTCGAGAAAAGTGCATCGATAAGTACCTAATAGCAGCAGATGCACTTTACAAATGCAGTATAGTAACCCATGCACGGGCTGCAGTTGCATGCATAGGACCTTCACACCGATTGGTAGCTATTTACGAGCAGAGGTTGCGTTTTACTCTACTCGAAACAGTATACTAATTAGATGCAATAATTTGACAGTAAATCTGCTGGCGCGAGACCTTTTAGCCATCTGCTGGTGTCATTTAGTGCTGATTGCGCTGCTTAACGAGGGTATTTAGCGGAGGGTGAAAAAGGGCTGGATATTGGCATGGGATGGGGGAAATGAGGAATATTGGGCAATAGTGAAAAGTTTCCACACAATCATAAGAAATACACATTTTGTGCCACATGCTTAGAGCGTAATTCTTGAAGAAAACTTATGCTTTCATTTCAATTGAATCAAAGTATCTTGAGAATAGCTGGATATCCATGGTTTTTGTAGGCTATTGTGCGCGAATAGTCTAGTTGCTGACGCGCCGTTAAACAGCATTAATAAATGATTACAGGATGGATAAACAAGGTTTACGTGGCTTTGTGCCATCATGTATGCATGTCCCGCCAAAACGAAGAGGAAATCGAAACGAAACTGCATATTCCGCTGCATGCCCAATCATAAGAAATCATGGATTGATCAGATCAGTGCATGGAACATGCAACAGCAGGACCACAGAGCTCCATAGCACCGCGTGCTTGGAGTTGAGTGCCAATGAAGCACCAAGACGTGTCGGGGCCACCAGCACGCCGATATGAAGCGGAATGACACTCATCGGCGACCATGTGACAGTCATTCGGACATGGTCGGACATGGTCGTACACGGTCGCTCATCAATGACATAGAAATTCACTCGAAAGCAGCCAGAATCGATGTCATTATTAGTTCTATATTTATATTTGTGATAAACATTGAATTGAAGTCATACATATTGGTATTAAGTTATCAAATTTTACCTTATTATGTCACAGTGACTGGCATGCCTTCGTGTAGGCAGGGTCTTTCACTGACAGGCCACATTTTTGTCCAATATCTTTGTATTTTCATACAGAAATGATGATAAACGCATGAAAATGGATTAATTTAGAACTATCAATAGACCGTCTCTAACAACTGGCCATATGCCGATATTTATCCTGAAAGACAGTAAAATAATCAAGAAAAGTGTCTTTCCATGTGATATGACAGTCTGAACATTAGACGTCCACGGCATGTCCGTGGTCTCAGCGTGTCCGTGGTCTCAGCAGCGACCAACTGTTGAATGCCTCACGTGTTGTTCCGCATCTTGCAGGTGTTACCCAGACTAGCCGGCGCCACCGCCTACTCCAAGGCACCGCATTCCGATGCGATGTCACGACTCGCAGATGTGATCGAGTGGGCGGCGGTGGGTGGCCGCTGCTACGTAGCATTGTTTTTATGATGATTATTCGAAAAAGTAGTTTGCTTAGATGTTGGCTGTTTTTTTATTAGTTGGATGCACAAGTTTGGCACCCTTAGAGATCGAAATAAGCTCTGTGCTACCAAGTTTTAGTTTTTGCTATTGAGTTAAATACATCAACACAGAAAAAAACAGAAACATTTTAATTTCACCGAACAAGGTTGGCTGTTGTCATAGAATTTAACTCAACTGCTACTTCAACCCAGAGTTCATGATAAAATGACCCTAAGATTAACAAGAATGGTCACCTATTCGGTGCTTGATGCACCAGGCAATGTAGCTGAACCGCCGTCAAAGAGTGTGTTTTGGTTGGCTGGTTTAACCAAATGATATGGTTGATATTTGTCATCACACCCTCCGTGTTTGAATGACGCTCTGCACTAGCTTGAGGATGGTCACCTATCCGATGGTTGACCGCGGGTAGTACTGCTTAACCACAAAATTCGGCATTCCCTTTTCGATGTATCGGGTGGGCTGAGATCGTTGTCGGAGGATGAGGCTCTCGGGGGCCGATATGTAATTAAAGCGTAGGACTGTGTTTATGAGAATGTCGCCTGTTTATATGCATGTATAATTTATTTTATTTTCTAGCCAACTGCAATGTTTGTGCATAGGTGGTATACACTAGACGGGCCACCTACCCATGTCGATGCAGTTGTGTACGTTGGCGGGATTTTCTGGCTAATTTGGAGGCAGTGGGCGTTTTTGTGCGGGTAGTGTTTTATTTCGATGCAAAGTTATGTCAATGGATCCTTCTTATGTTGTCCTGCGGTGATTAAAGTTATATGGAATGGACGTTCTAACTTCTGTTACAACGAAAAATGCGTGTACACATTTTTTGCTAAATACTAAGCAGTAAAATTTCCCAACATGGCAATCGTGTACTAAACATCATGAACCGGTATACTTTAAACGAAAAATTTTTCACGCTTGTTGTGACGAAATTTGAAAATTTTGCTGGGAAACAAGCGCCGACTACGAGACAATCAATCAAAAAGTAGCTAAAAAAATAATATGATAAGTCATCAAACGTATTGTGACAAATAAAATAGATAATGGAAAGGAAATGACATGCATTTTCGAACAGATATCCAAGCTTTCATGAGGAGATGGTCAACGAACGCTTTACTACGGGAATTTGAATGTTGCCTGCCGTATCACAGCCGTACGGCGTACGGCGGCTAGAACACATGCAGTGTATCGTGCGCTGACAGTTGCCAATCGCTTGATTGGCAACGCGATAGCGCCTGTATCATGCATCGTGGGACCTAATTGGCATCACACATCGACAGCGAACAGGGACATGCTAATCCTTCAAGTTATTAGCTACGTTATGAGCCGAACCATGCGGCTTGCATGGAAAAAAGCGAACCCGATCTATCATGCCATAGAGAAAAATCGATCGAGATCATAAGTAATGTAGCAGACCGTTGATCAGTGGCCTCTGCTGTTATCGATTCTGCATGCCACGTTTCGCTGCTCGAAGATTTTGGCCATGGTCGCTATCCATGAGTGCATAGACATCGTATGATGTGTTTTACCTAGACAGCCTGGCAATTATCTGCACAATTTTTGTGACCACATCACAGGCATTTCGATCCTTTTAGTGGTTGGGCATAATTTTTGGTTTCAACAGAAGACAAAGTCGGCCAGCTGTCAGTTTTTATGTCGGAAAATTAACAGTAGGTACTCCTTTTCTTCTTTTCCTTATCTTTTAAATCACGTTAGTTTTCAGCAAACTATTTGACTGGGTATTGAATGCTATGAGTCCCAAACTCAAACATTTCCCGACGTTTTCCCCTACTCAAGTTTAGACCCTTGGTAAAGCAGGCAGCACAGCTTCGCGAAACGTCGGGAAAAGTTTGAGTTTTTGGGACTTATCATCCAATACCCAGTTAAATAGTTTTTCTGAAAATTAACATTTTCTTCAGTCTTGCAACAGCTTTTTTTTTTTAAATATCCAACTCGCCCAAAACCACTTCAAACTAAGCCCTCCTATTCGAAAATGACGAACTTATAGTTTGATTGTATTTCTATCACCTTCTACGTTGCTCGAAGTAACTAATTCCTTTGCAAGAACCTTGAAAATCGCTGTCGCTGTCGCTGTCAATGCGTCCTGCTCAAGACCGCAAAGCAGCGCTCTAGACGCGCAACAGGCGCGATCTCTATGATCGACATTGTCGGCGAAATACCGTTGTTGTCGACTCGCTGCGATCGTGATCGATCGTGATACTTTCTAATCGCAGCCGGGTTGATCCGCTGATCGGCTCCGCTCTCGGAGCACTCGGCGTGCAGTGATATCGCTGCCAGCGTTGGCCAGCGCTGCCCCGTTGGCCAGCTGCGCTGATCACGAGCCATCGGACACCTTGATGTGCCATTGGTTCCTTGTTACTATGGCGTTGGAGCTTGATTCCTTGGTACTTTGCGTTGGTACCTTGATAAGTTACCTTGATAAGCGCTGGGAGTTTGATATATTGGTTCGTTGGGAATTTTTAGCTTGACAAGTTTGGTAGCTTGATACGTTGATACCTTGATTCGTTTGTAAGTTGGTAGAATGATCCGTCAGTACCCTTGGTACAATGGTAGCTTGACGTTGGTACGTTGGTGGAATGGTCTGTTAGTACCGCACTAATTCTTGTGACGTTGGTATAGCTTGACTCTGTGGCTTGACGTCGTACGTTGGTAGATTGATGCAAGTGACATGTTTATACATACCTAAAATTCTATAAAAATCAAACGAGTACTGTTTACATTTTCCTGTTTTCTGGCCATTTTTTTGTTATGTTTAACGGCGCGTCAGCATCTAGGCTACTTGCGCCGGTAAGCATTTGGTCTTATGGCTCTACGATTGTTGTCGACGCTCGTCGCATATCCCGGTCGATGGACGATGGTGAAACGAGTGTGTCCGGTGAAGGAAGTCTAGCAGTGATTTCGGCCTAGTCTGGCATGGGCTCTTATGGGCGAAAATAAATTTCGGCAAAAAACTATATCGAACCGCACTAAAACGAGTACAACTCATGAATAGCTATCTCTCTCATAGTGTTGATTTATACCAAGATATTGATTTTCAAAACGTTATTAAGATTTTAGCGGATTTTTTTCGACTTATCGAAGATAATTCCTTGGTACATGGACATGGTACCTTGATTATTTGATTGGTTGTTATACGTTGGTACATTGATAAAACGGTGCCTTGATAAAACGGCGCCTTGTTCTCTTGATACCTTGATACATTGATATTCTATTTGCCTTGTCCAATAGAATAAGAAGCTTTGACAACTCGGTTTCCTTGGAAGTTGGTAACCAATCCCTCGTTCCGGTGCACTATTGCAACTCACATAGCAAACTTAGCACATATTTGAGATACCTGAGGAGCCAATAAACAAATCAAAATACGACCTGCGACAAATAAGCTCAGCGTTCTGCTGCGGTGGCCACTACTATAATCAAGATAGCTGGAGTACAAGTACGTTTTGGGTGGGCATAAAGGTGCCATGTCTGGTACATTGGTACCTTGATCGATCCGATGCTACGGCGGTGGAGGAATGAGTTCACGATCCAATCGATACACGACTTGGAACTAAAAAACACAGGGCACTCACAAAGCGAGCAGCGAAAAGCTCGATTTTCAGCAGTTTCTTTCAGCTAATCGTGAGATTTAGACTCGGATCGACACGAAATCGTTCTTTTTTTTAGAATCAATCTACATGCGGCGATCTAAGTGGTTTTGTTTTTGGCTACATATGCAAAGAACATGAAGGCAACACGGTGTTTGCCGTACTGTGCCTCTCAGTAGAGATATTCAAATTTTCTAGTCTGAAAGGTTGAGATGAAATTTTTAGCGAATAAATAAATACCATTCACACGAAAGTATCTAATGAAATAGCCAGGAATGCAACTTCTTTAATGGCTGCATGGTAATTAAGATTTTAACACGCAATTAAGAATTGCACAAAGTAAAAGTACTTAAAACACCGCTAACATAATAGCAAAAAAATGTACCGAGCAAGAAATCGCATCTTGCAAAATTCCCCTCTAGACAGACACACTCAATGCCTGCTTCGCGACAAATACTGCTTTGTAACAGCAAATAAACACAAATTACAGCACTGATTATAAATACTAGCCCGCTTGCATGCAGGTGTTCCCATTTAGCGATGCTATTTGTCGATTGGTTTTAAGAAACTGATTGATAACGTCAAGATGAGAGAGGGTCAGACGCGGTACGTTCGTACCAAGTCCCGGTGCAAGTGCACTCGACGTGCCACGCCAAATTAGAAGTGATTAGTGGAATTAGACACCTTGGCTTTACGCGAGGACTGATAGTGAATGATTGCTATATAGCACCTGCAGCTAGTGCTGTGTGTTTACGGTGAGTTGTTATCAGGCGTTCGGTTAATTGTTTGGTTCTAATTGGTGCTTAGTTAGTCATGAGAGCACATGAGAGGACAGTTTTTTTTTGTTCGTGCCGTTTGCTTAGTGTTATCATGCGGCTCGTGTTTGTTTTACGTTTAAACTCGGTGTTGGAAAGTACACTTGGTGTTTGGTTGAAGAAAATGGGACTCCAACCTCTCCTAAGGCGAGGTTTCGGTGGCCTGATTTCGAGCGTTGATGTTACAGGAAGCTTGCTAACAAGAATAAATGATGCATAAAAAGACACTGAAACAGTTTCCCAAAATGCTTATCACTGCAATAAGTTTCTGAAATATATCGGGATAGCCAATGTATAGCTCTGAATCTTATTGGGAAACATTCGAATACAAAAAAATGTAAACAGATTATTGCAATGTCACTAATTTCAAACAGATATCGGTATTTGCTCTCTGCTGTGGAAAAAAAAGTGGAATTAATTCCTAGATCTATCCAATGCTGTTGTGCCTGACTGACATTATCAGTTATCAAACTGGAAGCGAATCAACAACACATCAACATCGGTATGTGATAAAAAAGCAGCTGCAACTTTTTCCATGAAAAGTATCAATCCTTCAACAATCGTAACCACAGTAACGAGATCAAGTGTCAAAACCATAATCAGCTTTTGCTAACGAGTAACGTGTAGCGAGTCATGCACCGAGCACCACAAGTTGACCACTCTTCACCGTCGCCGTCGCCCTAAGTTCCGGCACTTTCCGGTCGGCGGCGCTGCCAGCGCCCCACCCCTTAGAGGGGGTCACAGACGAGCACGCAGGGTGCCACGCCCGAGGACATCCGTCCTGGCCGCTGTTTGACGACACGGCTGCATTGTCATCCATGCGATACGATTTTCGTGATTTTCTACTAGATTTCAAGACAAATAACTGAATGCGGTCTTTTAAAGAGAAGGTGACTGAATTGAAGTGAATCAATTATATTAGAACGAAGTGTGGTCTATCAGAGATAGTCTACCACACAAATATTTTAATGCCGTTTTCGTCAATCTCCGTAACCGATTTAGGTTATAAATTTATAATTTTTTTTTTATCATTTGGTGCAATTAAAATATTAATTAAAAATAGAACAAAATTGCAAACATGAAAACTGTCGGCATGACAATACCATGAATGTCATTGAACATCTCGGCCAAAGATACAGCTAGATTTCCAGCATCTCTGTGTCACGGATGTCACCTGCCGATGACAGATGACAGTTGACAGATGACGGATGACGAATGGCAGATGACAGGACAACGTTTTGCAACTGACTTTGAGAATCCGGTATAGTCGATGCCATGTATGCAAGTGCTGACTTTCCGATTCAACTGATGTATAGCTTTTGATAACTGATTTGAACTGCTCTGACTGCTTTGAATGCTCTTGGCACAAATTATAAAATATATGTTATCGTTCTTAAAATTTCATGATGTAGGTATCAAATTTAGTTTCTATAATTGAGCATCATAGCAATGAGATTTCCATTGTTTAGGTCAATTCGTGTTCTGTAAACTGTTAATCAGGGACTGAAACCGTTTCGAATTTCGGTTTGGTTTTTGGTTTTTGTTCTTGAAATTTTGCTTTTTCGGTTTCGGTTTTGGTTTCGTTCTTTCGAAAAAATAACGGTTTCAAAACCGGTTAAAACCGGTTAAAACCGGTTAATATCGGTTTTTTACAGAAAAACAACGTGCGGGTGAAAACGGACTTTCCCACACATGTCTGTGATTTGTTTGGCCCATAGTCAGGGGCGGAACAACGATTCACGGGCCCGCCCGCAGATTTGGCTGAGAGGCCCCCCCCCACTAAATTCACGGCATTTTTATATTTTTTGAAAGTTTCATCAATGCAATCGCGTAGTCTTACCTTAAAATTGTTTTTTCCTCACCTTCATCTCTGCAAATCGATCTATCAGCAACTCCACATCCATTTTCTTTGCCCTGTCAGCTTGGATACTGAGGGTAGCCAACCCTGAGAGGCGAAGTTGTCCCATCGAGGTTCGACCGCTCTCCACTTGCCACAGACACTGGCAATGTTAGGAACAATATCAGAGCCGTGAACACATCTACGTAGCTCGATGTCAAGGCCGTGTAGTCCACTAAAACAAGGCTGGCTAATTCGCGAACAGTTCGGACACTGCGAATTTCGGAAATCATTGTGTTCCGAAAGGTAAGAAGCTGAAGTGGGAATCCTTCCGGCAGATCTTCCGGAAAAAAAACTGTAAAATGAGTTTGTTAGCTAAAAACTTATTTTTCCGTTTTTTGACGCCCCACTGGTCGCACTCATAGTTGAAAAGCCTCCGAAATCCGAATTGCAATCAACTTGTTTGCACCAAGCTCTCTTGCAAACTGACTAAATATTGGAGCAGAAATGCTTTGTATTCAATAGCAATGGTTACATGGCACATGTCATGGACATGCTTATGCTAGACTTTTATGTTCAAATGAGAGGTTTAGTGTTCTAGGAATATGGATTAGTAAACTCAAATTCTACTTGCAGCCTAGCGTGAGACAGGAAACATAAAAACTAATCGCAGAAAAGAATTGTCGCGATTTCGCATTTATACAATATGATATCGAACGAAAAATATGAGATGGGCGACGGGCCCCCCGCGGCTGAGGTTGGGCCTGGGCCCGCCCGCAGTCGCGGGCCCTGCAGGCGCCTAGTTCCGCCCCTGCCCATAGTGACCTTTCTGGATAAATTTTATTTGAAATGAGCTTGATAAATTTAGGATATCATGACAAAAGAACCCACTGATTTATCTTATACTTACCATCTTACCTGACTTTATGTTTCTCGAATGGATTTCCTCCTTGCGCATTAGATATTTGAACCAAATCGACTTCGTTGCTCTTGTCTCGAGCAATGGCACAGGGCAAATAATTTCGAATCTGAGTTTTTCCTGCAGCTGCAATTGAAATCCTATCCCAAAAGTAGAAGAATATGTGCTGATAGCAAGTAGCTGCATATACAGTATTGGAATGTTTATTAGTAATTCAATGTAGATTATGGCTAAGATGTTTGCCTGAGACAAAATGAGCTCATAGAAGCTTATGATGACATGTCAACTTTTGCTGGAAGAGCAGATATGCTCATAAAATATAAACTTTAGGCTTTACAAGTCGGATGCTTGTTAAAGCTACATGTAGCACTAGATTGATATATTTCGACAACCCGTGATTTTCTCCCCAAAACATTTTTTTTGCTTGAAAACGCAAATATGAAAGTGCAATTTTCAGCAACATACAAGCACGAAAAAACCGAAAAAAACCGAAAAAAACCGAAAAAAACCGATATTGAAATAACGGTTTGTTCTTGGTTTTGTTCTTTTTCAAATAACGGTTTTGATTTCGGTTTCGGTTTCGGTTTTCGAAAAATAACGGTTTTTACCGGTTTTCGGTTTCGGTTTCGGTTTCGGTTTCAGTCCCTGCTGTTAATACACATAGTAAAAATATACTGCCATAATATATTTAAGATTTTAAATTTGAATAGCTAATTGTTTTTGCCCCTACCAAATGCGTCGCACATTCCGAGTCGTCCGCTTCACTCATACGAAAAGCACACTCTGCTATAGTTTTAGTTTTATCTAAAATGTAAAGATAAAATTTTACAATGATACCCGATTCTAAATATGTGTGACGTTTTAAAATGCAATAACCCAAACGCTAATCATGGCGCATGATCATTTAACATCTCTTAATGAATGGCATAACAACTAGGCAATGCGAACACTCATATAATCGTGTTGTGGATGAGCGTAATACTTACGTTCACCCACAACGCGATTATATTGCGTGTGCGCATAGCCTAGAGGCTTTTATGATCAATTTAAAATGTTCGGCGTTAATTTAGCACTTTCTCAATGACATTGAATATTTCAAAACTTAAAAATCGATTTAAAGAAAAACTAATCAATTGATTTGCTTGAAATTAACACAGTATCTTCTTTGTACGATTTATAATGAGCACAGAAAATTTTGTTAAGATCGGTTGAAGATAAAGTTGCTAAAGTTGCAAAAAACTGCAAAAACGCTAAAAAAGCGTCATAAAAGCGCCATTTTCAAGAAAAGCGCTTAACTTACAACAATGAAATTTGTACACAAACATTAAATCGTGGGGTTTAACATATCTGGAAAGTTTCGTCAAATTATATTCAGATCCTTGGCCTCTAGAGTGGAAAACGTGTTTTGGAAAAACTGAAAAATTTCGTAAAAACTTAATAACTTAAAATTTACTTGTCCGATTTGCTTCAAAAACGTGGCAGATCTAAGTTCAGAGAAAACGAAGGTTCACAGAAATTTTCATCAAAATCCGTTTTTGCGTTTGGCCTGTAGAGCGCGAACAAACACACAAAAAAACAAAAAAAAAAACAATCCGGATTTTTTTTAGCAGTAAAGTGTAATTGAAGATTTCGCTTCACTCGCTACGCTCGTTACGCTCATCAATAAGGTTATGATGATGACTTTAATGAGGGGGATGATTAAGCCATCAGACACAAATGGGATTGGTGGATTATTGCTGTGCCGGCATGTAGTCTACCAGGACATAGGACACGACTAGCTTACGACCCTTCCGAAGATCAACTTACTGGAGAAGGGGATTGATAACCAGTTATTGCGTTGACACCCTTCAAATTCATTCTCTGAGTTAAGCGGAATTGTGGTCATCAATCCGCTGCCTGGTCCCTCTTAGTGTTGCTTAACCTAGAAATCGTTCCAACCCCAGAGTTATTAACCATGTAGCACCTTACTCCGAATCCGATGGAGCTAAACGTTATCCGAACACAAATTGACAATTTGCATTTGCACAAAATCTTATGGAATTGTGCTATATCTTATGACTTATGGAGCTTTTATGAGGATTTGGAAGCAACCGGATTTTTTATGGGCCGGAAATTGATATAGGAATAGAGAGAAGTAAACACTGAATTGTACTAACAGCTCGAAGAGCTAACAAGTAACAACGAATGCCGATATTGAATCAAGCTGAAAATAAGACTTCACAAATGATGGCGTCACTTGTGAAAGACAAGGTATTTTCCATGCAAGCCACTCTCATCATTTTCATCGCTAACCTTGAGTCGCATGATCATCTCGGTGCCAAGAAAATGAAGCCAAACCATGGACCCGGTCGAACCTGATCCTTATCTTATCAATTATGCAAATAGATTTGTGTTAAAATCGCGCTTTACTTCGAAATTTATTTAATTGCACATGGCACTCAATAGCCCGGCTAGCTCAGTCGGTAGAGCATGAGACTCTTAATCTCAGGGTCGTGGGTTCGAGCCCCACGTTGGGCGCACTTTTTGCCAACTTTATTTGTGCGCGGGGCGCGGTTTCTGTACCATTTGTCTAATGAGACACAAGGAATTGGTTATGGAAATCCCAGCCATCTCTTTTATTCAAAACAAATGTGTATCATTTAAAGCATTCACAATTTAACATGTTTTGTTGAGAATAACATTTAGGTCGTGAACTTCTTCCAAGTGTTTACATATTTTTTTAATTTTGATACAGAACCACACGCTTTTTTATTTGTGCGATGACACTTCTTGTAAAAACACAAGTTCTACACGTTAAAACTGTTCCCGTAACCAGCGCCAGTCATTGAAACACGACAACAACAAAATCACACTCTAAAACCTCCAAACAAAACACCACGGAAACAATCACCATCCTACAACAACTTTTTCACACCAAAATCAACACCCCATTAGCCCCTATTGTCGATTTGTCATCGCATCGCACCACCCCGCGCACACCCGGTGCCGAACGTAGATATGTGTATGTATACACATGCTCGCCATCAACATCGAAAACATACGCAAGGCAGCTGCGACCTTCCGAGTCCCGAGCCCAGCTGTGATTTCCCGCCGTCGCCGCCGCCGCAAATCTCGTGGGAAATCCTCGCGCAGCATTTTGGCCGACTGGTCCCCCGTCCCCACCACGCACACCCTGTGCACCCCAGGGCCAAAGACTGCCGCGCCATGTGGGCCGAGCCCCTTAGCTTCGAGCCACCTTGGTTCCATTGCATCACATGCCGTCCCACCGGAGCGACATCTCCGCGCGTCTCACCTGCAACGCAGCTTGCCCCGTGAGCGTGGGAAACCACCTGCTGCCGCTGCTGTTCGTACGTGATTGCGCATTGGCCATGGGGACAAAAAAAAACTTGTAGCGCGTCGTTTTGCCTATGGTGAGCCTTGGAGAGAGGGTGAATGTCTTGGGAGGGTTTGCGAATGTGTGTTTGTTTGGGATGAAGCGGAGGGTGTTAACCCTTTCGGGGGGTTGATTTGTTTCGGTGTTTTTTGGGGGTTTGCGCATTGATATTTTTGTTTGCTTAACGCGAGTGGTGAATGTGCGGAGTTGAGTTATTTGCATTTTATTGGCGATGGCGTGTGTGTGGTTTTGGTGCGAAATAATTGGCGACAGATTGGCGCAATTAAAATTCGTTTATGACGAATCTCATTAGCGGAATTAATTCCGTGTCGTGTCCTTGCCGACGATTTCTTTTGTAGTAATGATAAACGGTTGCACACATCTTTGAAAGTGAATTCGTTTTTTTTCCTGTAGAAATGTGTTAGTTTCTTTCCCACAAACCTCGTGTCATGCCTTGCATAAGGTTTTGTAATAATATTTGCGTTGCATCTTTTGACCACGCTCTAAGACATTCTATGCGCTTTACTGGACATCTAGATTTTAAAAACAATTACACTAACGACAAAATCCTCTCGAAATAACCGTTAAAAATCACCCCGTCCTAACTCTACCAACACATCCTTACGATCAATATCACTCAACCTAATAACTAAAAAAACTAAAGAAACACAAGAATATATCCTCCCCATCACACAAAACACATGCGTCACCACGGCCCAGTGATTTCCAGCATAATCAGTTACAGACAAAAACACAATTAGCGACTCCCCCTCCCCAAACAATATTTCAAAAAATCACCATCGCACCTGCGCCGCTCACGAGTCAAGACATTGGACAAGTCGGTACCAAGACACCGTCCGGCCAAGTGGCTCCTCCGTTACGGGGGATGATCGCGTAAAACCCGGCGGATTTCTTCTTGACGGCCTCCTGTAACGTCTGAGACAGGTGTGCGTGCCAAGTGTATTGTATGAGCGTTTTGTGGAACGCCATCTGCACGGAGTCAATCTGGTGCACATTACGGCGAGGCCTTCGGACGCCGGAGGATCTATGCTTGCCTGCCCGTCGTGGAGATGTGGTGCAGGAGCCTGCCTTCTGGAGCAGCGAGCGTCGCGGCGGAGGCGGCGTCGTCGTCTTTTGTGCGTCGCCGCTAGCCCGGAGATGCAGCTGTGATCGGAGAGGAGGTGGAGGATCGTAGTGGCGAGGTGGTGGGCTTAGGGGCTAATCGATGTCACGAGAAATGTGGACATGAATATGATTTTGCAAATCACGTGGATTTTTGAATTGGTTTTGTTGGTGTTTGGTCGAAGGTTTGCCAAATGTGACTTGGACATTGTGGTGGATAAATTCGTGAGCGTTTGATTTGAAGCCTACAAAGATTATCCATTTTTTTTAAGCTGGGAAACGCACTATCGTTGGTCGAAATTTTGAAAATATCCGCATTCACTGACAACTAAGTTCCAGTTTTTCCATTTTATTAACCCTGGGTTGAAGTTGGAGTTGGGTTAAATTCCATGGCAACGGCCAATCGCGTGCAGTAAAATTCAATATTTTCTGTGGGCTATCTCTCAAGTCAGGGAGGAAAAAATTGGTAAAACTGGCCCTGTAAGATCATAGACTTAAATTTCAATAGAAAATAAGGGTCTTGCATTATTGAGATGCGCTTGCTATAGAATTTGTAGTAATGTAGGGGTTTTTACCCATTAGCTGACCCATCAGTGCTAGTACATGCGACCTATCAAATTTTCCTACAAAGAAAATCAACGCATAAAGACAAGTATTCAAATTTAAAATCCAGCCAGTGTCTTGAAACTCCATACCCATGCGACGCACCCAAGCCAAGCGCTACCGGCGATCTGCTCCAAAGACGACCGCGTCGTTAACACAGTTTCAGTCGATTTAAAAAACTCATTCATCAGAACTAATTTAAAACCCTTAGATAATACCCCACGTGCTCAGTTTAACGTAACGCGACAATTAAAAGAGCCGGGCATGCACGCTAGCCGCCGCGCACAATGCGATGATGGTAATCTCGGCTGGTAATCTCACTCATTCGGGTCAAATCCACGCATGGTGAATCTCGACACAACAGCTGCTGCCAGCCAAGCCAGCCTAGTGACGAACAGAGAGCCTTGTGCGGCGGAGAGAAGCGAATTGACGTTACAATCGCGTGGATAGCGGCCATGGTTTGTACAAAACACGTCAGTTTGCGACGTTTTCGGGGCAAATTCTAACATTTCTGCAGCTAAAATGTCATTCAAAAATGCAGATTAGAAAATACTCTGAAGTTAAATTTGCGTTCGCACGTTTGTCAAGTGGCCCTTACAAATAATATCTTTATTATCCTTCTTTCCTTTAGGCACAGGGTCAAGTTTTTATATTAAATCACATAAACTAAAATAGGGCATCATCTCGGATTTTTTTTTCCGCTTGCCAAGCCTGGCATAACCTTTACATTAAATTGTTCCAAAAAACCGTAATTTTCGACAATTCCACGCCGTTGGCGTCTATCAAATCTGCATTGGATTCCGACTCTTTCCGTTGCTAAGAACTTTCGAGACATTGATTCCATAGTGCTCTGACACATCATACCAAATAAGCGACCAATTCCCAAGAACCGAGTCGCCCGCTCTGCCCACACACACAACTCTCTTCGACGACGCCTGCCCCCACGATCCGAGGCAGCAATCAAAGAAGCGTCGCGCACTCGCCTCCCCCCACCCCCACCCCCACAGCACGCCATGTGCAGGTGATTTCTGCATCCGAGAAGACGCCGCCAAGTGTGTCTCGCTGTTTCCGTTTCTTTCACTTCGCGCCAGCCGAACGCGCCGAGAGTCGAATTCTGTGACTATCTCTGGCTGCCCCGGCCCCGGCCCCGGCCCCGACCCCGACCGACCGGAAGCGACGTCACGGTGTTGCGAGGAGCGTCGGCGAAGACGGTTGAAGACGCACAGGTGCGCGCGCGGCTAGGGACGCCGTTGGGGCGGCTGCTTCTTTGAGATGCGACCTGCGAAATCAAGGAGCGTGGTGCGCTCAGCTTTGTGACGTGTGTCGCCGAAACACAGTTTGAAGGAAACGGCTAGAGTGGTCGTGTATGGGTTGGTTTGATGCAAAAATTTTGGGTTTTTTCTGCAGAAATCGGTCCTCTGGTAGCAGAGCCAGATTCTTAGGCTCCGCGTGATCGCGTGGTCAAAATCTGTGAGTGAATATCTAACAAAAAAGATGTCCGAGAGATTTGGACAAAAGCGCTCAGGGCTTTGTTTTTGTTTGGATAGCATGAGCGTATAATTACACCGAAGGACCATGTTATATAATGTCCAGTTAGCCAGATAACCTCTGCCTAAAAACTATTACATGCGGTGACCACCTATCGGGCTCCAATTGGCATTCTTGTCGATTTAACTTTCAAACAAAAAACCGCCTAATTTGTTGACGTGTCTCACGTAGCGTGAAATCCCGGAGCAAACCTCCTCCCTTGCGACGGCGGTCCGCCTCCACAGCAGCAGCACATTCATCATTCCTGATGACATCCCGATCACTCGTCGTCTTCATTACCCACACTAATCGCGCCCCTAGCCCGTGTCAAAACACCGCGACAAGCTCCCTTTGTCGCCCGTCCTCACCGAATCTCCGCGCCCATCCTCAAACACGATGCCCCACACATTTGGGGGGGGGGGGGGGGGGGGGAGCGTCGTGGAGTTGCGCGACGGTCATGGGACGCCGACGTCGACGGGTAAGGGAGTTGCGAGGCTCGCCCTTCCGTCGGGTCCATGCTTGGACGCCGTTGATGATGATTACCGTCGAATTGGTCGACTGACTTCTTTTAACTGATTTCTATGGCTTGTAGGAATCGTAGGTGGCTGGTTTGGCTTCATGATCGATGTACTGGAGCACGTGGAAGTTGATTGCTCGGATGTGGATGCTATTTAGGCAATGGATGATCGAGATCTTCGTGATGGGATGGGGTGCGTGCGTTTGTCGGTTGACGTTCTGTTTTAATGGTCGGTTCCACCCCATCCCAATTTGTAACGAAATTAACTGTAGCTGAAAAAGTCATGGACGCTGATTCTTGTATACCTGTACAGAAACCTAATTGTCCATCAAATTATCTATAGCATTGGTTTAATATATATTTGAAGTTGGAATTGTAAGCCTGTAAGGGCTATTATAAAACAATCTGTAACAACGTGGTATCATCAAATTGAGTTTATAATGAAATTAATAATCACTCATTGGCGATGGTGCATTGCAATACGTTGCCTAATTTTTATCGATGATAAGAGTTTAAAAATCCAGAAAATAAAAGTAAAAAAATAATCAAACGACATCATATCCATCACACATAAATGTACAAATCCACGCGCAGTTCACACGCCGACAACACGCATGGCGCACGACCACGCATCTGCATCCCAACCCCGACGTCGCTCTGCACCCGGTCCCGTCGCCACCCCTAGGACGCACCGGGAGCCACCCTTACCTGACAGGACAGGTGCTGCTCCGGCCGACGACGCCGTCCATCTGGCGCCGCGACGCTTGGGATCGACGCCGTCGCCCGTTTCCCACCGTCGACGTTGAACACGTGGCCACCCTCCCCCCGCCCGTCTAACACCCGGCGCAGGGGTGCAGTGTGGGGCTTTGTGTGCACGGGGTGATACAATGCACGCGGCATATGGACGGCTGGCTCGGATCGCGTAGGCCTCTTATTTAGTCTCTATACGGGTATGCTTCGGGGATTCGCCGTGTTGACGAATATTTTGCCGTTACTTAGATAATAATTGGGTGTATAAAATATAAATGCAATCATTTCATGAACAGCATGAACATGAATACACTTAAAAACTCAATCATCAATATAGCTGAGTTAAAATGGCATGCGAATTCGTTGGAAGCATGGCTTACGACGAACGTAAAGCATTTGATTTCAGTCACTCTGACACATACAACTAAGATTTTTACGAAATAAACACGCTGTAACACAGTATTTTGAAGTTATATATGCCTCTGATCTGTACGGAGTTTTTCAATTTAATAAAGACGGCTACCTGTATGACGTCTCAAATAGGCCGAAATAGATTTCTATGGTAAGAATAGAAAGAGAAATAGAGAGAGAAACTAAAAGATTCAGTTTTGCAAAATGATTATAGCTATATCGTCCAGGCGACGTATTGAGACCAGCGACAGAGGGAATGCTTCTGCAGATGCTAGCACGGAGCTGGTAGCATCTGCAGAGATGGCATAACACCAATAACACATGGTGCATGGTGCATGGTGGGCCTTCGACCACATGAAGTTGAGTTGACGTTGACTCTGCTTTGCCGGTTCGCAGGGGTATTGTTTTTGGTGTTTGAGATGTTAACAGATGTCATAGCATGTGTAGGTGGAGCGATGACGACGGTTTTAAGGGGTTGTTTTGTTGGCGAGATGGGTGGTAATTATATTGCGAGGAGATAGGAAGGAGTTTGCTATTAGGAAAGTTCTGTTTGGAAAAATTGACGCTTTTTTTTCTGTACAACGAAACATTTTATCTCTTTTGTTGCTTTTTTCGGAGAGATTTCGTTTTTGTCAACGTGGATGGCGAGGAAAGTTAAGGTGGACGTTCTTGAGATTCCATTTGGAGATTCGAAGACACATGGTCATTGAAAGTTAATTTGACAAAACGGTTCTTAAACGGGCATGACCTGATTCTATAACAAGAATATTTTATTTCTGAATAGGTAATCTGTTAACAATTATAATTTGAATTTACGAGTAAAGCTGTGTAATATTATGTGTCCGGTAATTTCCTTATGTGTATAACAGTCACTTCATTTTTCGGACCTAAGAAGTGAAGTAAGGCAAAGCCATTAAAAGTCAAACTCAATTTAAATAATTTGTCCTGCGTCCATCAACGATCCAATTTCGAACAAAATTAACAATTCTCTAACGCAAAATTACCCATCATACCAGAGCAGCTGACTTCTCTCCTTGAAGGAGATCATCGCCTATTTTGACTTGATCCACACCATGTGCTCTCTGTCCCGGATCAACACACCCTCCCTACCATTCACCGAGGTATCAATAATGATTACTCTATAGTTTAGTGTCGCCCACCCCTGCACCCTACCACACCCCCGCGAGGACTTAATCCCAGGCTAATCTAATGCCTTGCATGTTGCTCCCATCCCCTAATGACTCGTATCACGTGGCCGAACGCGTGTCATCCACGTGCTGTCGCATATGTCATGATGCCGTGTATCTTTGTATCTTTGTATGGTAGAGTAAACTATCATGCCATATGCACTACTATAGTTTTTGTTAGTGCTGGCCGCCTGGCATACAGCTACTATACCACGACACTCTGTTTTTCCCTGGAGGTGTTTTTAGCATGTTTCCGAATCCGAATGAGTAACAGTTTCGACAGCGAAACGAGGGGGGATGTTCCACGTTCCATAATGAAATGTGTGCTTCGGGTTCCCTGGGGGGGAAAAGTGTGTGTGTGTGTTTGTGAATTGTGAGAGTGTTTTTAAATAAGTAATGTAATTATTTGCGCTGTTTCACGACGAAGATTTACATTGCTGATTCAAGAAAATTGAAGCTCGCTCGTTATTTGCAATCTGTCCGCTTTTTAATTTAAGCGTGTGCTGGGCTGTAGTGTATCAATTTGTATCCTAGATTATTGCCGAAGTAATTTGACCAATTTCACTCGCGGATTCGGAATCTTGCGGGGTGGTCACAATTAAATTAACTGTACGACCGCGCGTTGTGCCGAACAGAGTGACCTCATTTTGAACAGAGAAAAAAAAAAAACCAAAACACGGAAGCGAAATTACACGAACACAAATAATAAAAATATCTCCTCGCGGGGGATAATTTAAATGATTTAATCAAAATTCAAATCAACAATCACAACAAACCTTAAGCCGTGCAGCGGAGCGCCGGCGGCTGACTGAATAAAAACCCCAAATTGGAGCCTTGACCTCCGAAATCCGAAACAAATTATTGCTTTTTCTCTAACAGACAGTCGCGCATAAATTATCCCCGCCACAGATACACACAGAGAAAAAAAAAATAGCGGCCAACAATATCGCATGCAATCACCGAAAACATCTGTCATGTGTGTGTCGAACAAACCCGCTTCATTAGCGAATTGGCACGACCATGCACGCTTCGCGAGATTTCGTCTCGAGAACACACCACGATTAGCATCTTCCCGTCTCATCTCGGCTGCGGCGACCTCAGCGTTCACCTTTTACCGCGACGCAACAATAAGATTCGGCAGGTGTTTGCTTGACCCGATGACCTGTGCATTGTGTACGTCATCGGTGCAAGAACGGCAGAGGAATTCATTATTGGCGTCGCATTGATGCGGTTCGACGGTGTCGAGTCGAGCTAGCAGTGGAAGCTGTGGAAGTCTCGAGTGCAGATGAAGGGCGCGATTCATGGCTCCCCTGTGGTCCAGATCGGGTTTCAGTTGATGACATTGTGCGTGCAGAGGTACCTGCTGCATAGGTCATCACTTGTTTACTTGCCACAAAGCCTCGTTTGACCTTTTCACGTCTAAAACTTGTAAAGAAAGCTTATTTGCATTTTAGCTGCATTTAGCCATGACTAACGTCACATTTAATTTGCAAAATATACTTTGAGACTTAGTTATTGAACCATACATGAAAATAAATCTGACGTATTTCCATTCATTTATTATCTATTCAACCCCATCCAACAAAACAGGAAACTTCAACGATCTCATCACTGAAAGCTTCGGAGAATCCACCAGTTTGACATTTGACAAACATCGCATGTCAACCACACACTGACACACACAGCTGACCAGCAGTGACCATCTCACCACTTCTGATCTAGATTCATCCGTTAGACCACTATCATCATTAAAAGCCATGGAATAAGTGGTATTTCCTCTAGTAGCAGACGGCTATGGATGCAGCTGCACTTAGGGATGCTGTCCAACTGGCCACGACGACGACGACGACGACGACGATGGCAGCAGCGGCGGCGGCGGCGGCGGCGGCGGCGGCGGCGGCGGCGGCGACGGCAAAGGGGGGCTACTGCTTTGATTACGGGGGGTGGTGAGCGTACCGAGTACGTGTGTGTATAATGTCTGCAAGGGGACGGCCGGCGTGGCAGTGGCGCGTTTAGGCCTAGGCGCACTAGGCGCGCGCCTAGGGGCCCCGGGGCCCGTAGGGCCCCGGGATTTTATTTTATTTATTATTATTATTATTATATATTTTTTTAAATAAATAAAGATAACAAACTATCGACCGAAAGTCAAAGAGGTGACTTCGTTTCAAGGGCCAGCCAGCAAGTATAGGTACTGTATATTTGATACAACACTCTATTTCTTGTGCATTGCCTTTTTCGGCTCACACAGTCACTTAGCCTATAGCATAGCTGTTACTGTAATAGCGCATGGCCTGTTGGCGCTCGGACTCTCAAGTTGCACCGGGCCTTCCCAAAGTCATGTCACCAACAAATATCGACGAGGCGGGGGCGGTAGCACCTAACTGTGACAAATGACATGCAGATGTGTTGCCGCTTGAGCCATGGTACACAACGGACCGGCCGCGCCGCGCCTCATTAGCCGGGACGCAGGCTCAAGCGAACGTATTTTGTTTCACACATGTATAGAAATTCTAAGAAGACTCAATCCTAGGGTAGTAGTTCCTTTTGCCGCCTTCCTCAAAACACTTGACTTGACCAAGGGTAAAAATTATGCAACATGCTCCAGCAAGTCAGTAATAGCTTGTGTCTCCAGCAGAGCAGTGTGTCGTGCGACCCTAGATTTGGTTAGCAGAGACGGTGACGTGACGGTGTGTGCGAATTGATAAGCATTGCGGCAGACGAGGTGCAGTTCCCCATTAAGCCGGTAAGTAGTTTAAGAAGTATAAGTAATTAATACCTCCCACGCTCAATCGCATGCTATTGCTATATGAGCTTCTCTGTCTCACTATTCGAATCTTAGCACCATTTCGATCGAAAAACACCTCGTGATGGTCATAGAGGGTTTCAAAGATGAGTAATTAACATTTTGTTTTCGCGACTTCAAAATACCTTAGTATCGAAATGACAAACACAAATCTTTGAATGCACGATACATAATTGCATTATGATACCACGTCCTAGAATTACGATAATGGCACCCCTGTCCTGGCCCTAAGGAGGGGGGGGGGGCAAGTGGGAGCACCTGTCTCACCACCCCCACAAGTAAAATGTAAATTGCAAGCGAAAAAATTTGTAAATACGATGGACATTTCTTTCGGTTCTGAGAATGTTGGTTCATTTAATCGAAAAATAGCACCGCGTCTTGCAAATTCTCTTTGACTACGCACACCGGAGCATAGAACTAACTAGCGTTATTCTCACTTTAGGCGAAGACGATGAAACGGACATGTAAATCGGGTGCCGCCAAGCGCAAGGAACGCCAAGATAAAGATGAAAAGGTTGCAAAGATTTGTCCAAGAAATTCGCTTGATGCATATCTTGTAGCGAAAGTTCAGAAAGTAGACGATGCAAACGAGGTAGATGATCCACCCCCAGCCCTCGCCACCAACTCGACGCCAGAAGAGATTTCACCTGGATCTTCTCATGAAAGTGGAACTTCTGCTGACACTGTCAGTCATGAAACCACGGCGCAAGATAATCACGAAAATGAACACTTGGAGGACATTGCTTTGTGGCCTGCTGCAATTTCGGAGAAAATGCAAAATCGTATACTCGAAGAAAAACCTGAGAATATCGGAAATCCTTTGAGGTCTGGCGTGAACGTAAAAGACCGGAAACGTACGTACACTCGGCACCTAACTGACAATCACTTCTACATGTCGAAACCAAATGGCAAGAAATGCAAAAGGGACTGGCTTATTTACAGTGAGACTAGTGGCTGTGTTTACTGTTTCGTATGCAAAATGTTCTCTAGTCCTAGGAAAGCAACTCAGTTTCTGACGGGTTGCTCGGACTGGAAAAATATATCTGCAAAGCTAAGCGAGCACGAAAATTCCACTGACCATATATATGCCATGGTCTCATACTGTAAACGCCTAAGTGCCCGGGGACGGATTGACACGGAAATCGTCAAGCAGCTTGGAGAGGAAAGACAGTATTGGAGGGATGTTTTGAAAAGAGTAGTTGGCACTGTGAAATTTCTTTCAGCCCAGGGACTGGCCTTTCGTGGGCACGGGAAAAACGAGGGAAATTATTCTAGCTGCCTCGCGTACCTTGCAGAGTTTGATTCGTTTTTGGAAAACCACATCAGAAAGTATGGAAACCTTGGGCAAGGGAGCGTCAGTTACCTGTCGAATACCACCTGCGACGAATTCATTGTAATAATGGGCGAAGGTTTGCGGAGCCAGTTTATAAACGAAGTTAAAGAAGCCAACTACTTTTCGCTTATAGTGGACTCCACCCCTGATGTAAGTCACGTGGACCAACTTACGTTTGTTCTGAGATACGTTCTTCAGGATGGAACAATCAAAGAACGTTTTTTTTCGTTTGTTGATATACATGCGCATAGTGCGAAAAGCTTAGAATGTGTTATTCTCGAAACGCTAGAAAATTGGGGAATAGATATAACCAAATGCAGAGGTCAGAGCTACGACAATGCATCCAATATGTCGGGAAGGTACTCAGGTTTGCAAGCAAGGATTAAAGTTCACAGTCCGAGTGCTGAATACATTCCCTGTTCGAGCCATAGCTTGAATTTGGTGGGCAATGCAGCGGCAGAATCCTCGCTTGCTGCGAGTTCATATTTTGACTTTGTACAAAATATATACGTGTGGTTTTCTGCATCCACACACAGATGGGATGTTCTAAAATCGAATCTTGAAGCTAATGCATCCACTGTTAAGCAGGTATCAGACACCCGATGGTCAGCCCGAGCTGACGCTGTTTTTGCTTTAAAACAAAGCTATAAACAAATAAAAGCTGCTCTTGATCAAATAGTCGACAACACCAACGAAAAAGCCGCCGCCAGAGCTGAAGCTAAAGCTCTTGCGAAGAAAATGGATTTGTTCGAAGTTGCTCTCATGACAGTGCTGTGGAATCGACTTCTTCAGCGCTTGAACGCAACAAGCAAGTCTCTTCAAACCCCAGAACTATGTTTGTCAACCGGCGTGGGACTTCTGCAATCTCTCGTAGATTTTGTGCAAGGAGTGCGAGAAGATTTTCCTCGTATCGAAGCAGAGGCTAAGCAGTTGGTTGAAGAGCACGGGTTCCAAGACGAACAGAGACGAAGAAAGAAACGCAACTCGTTCTTTGATGAAAATGCAGACAACGAAGTAGTTTTGAGCGGCCGAGAAAACTTTGTTGTTTATTCTCTTAACATCATTTGCGACCGATTGATCGTCGAGTTAAACAAGAGAATTGGGGCTTATGAAGTTATCAACGGCCGGTTTGGTTTGTTCTTTGGGGATAAAATAAGCGACGAGACAACTGACTCGATGATCATCAGCTTAATGACCTCATATCAAGCGGACATAAACTGTCATACTTTCCGAGATGAACTATTACAGTTTTTGAAATATGCTGCGCAGGAGAAAATTCGAACCCCAATAGAAATGTATCGCTTTTTATTATGCGGCTTGGAATCTACATTTCCAGACGTAGAAACAATTCTTAGAATTTACTTGACAATTCCCATTAGCAATGCTTCGGGAGAACGCTCTTTTTCCACTCTAAAGAGGGTGAAAAACTACCTTCGAAGCACAATGGGTCAAAAACGCTTGGCAAATCTGGCAATACTCTGTATCGAGTCGTCTGATACGAAGAAATGCGACTTCGACAAACAGATCGACACTTTTGCCAGTGCAAAGTGCAGGAAAAAGCCGTTAGTATAAGCCTATCAATTCTTGTAAACGTAACTGTAAACGTTAATGATATGATATTACAGCATTATGGATTATGTAACATTATGTAAAGTTTCTTGTTACAAAGATAAATAAATGTAATAAAATAACAGTTTAAAACATTAGTTCTGATGCCGCCAACATTACTACACACCAATTTCTATTGAAACGCGAATTTTGATGGCCTTGTATCCGATTCCTTATCAGAAGGTGCCCCTACAACCAATACATTTTTCCATTTCAGAACTATTGTAAAAATCTGTAAATTTGGGGGCCCAAAATTATTTTGCGCCTAGGGGCCCCCAAGACCCTAAACGCGCCCCTGCGGCGTGGGAATGCGTGGTCCATACATACTACATCCCATCACCGCGAGACGCGACGCTGGCCCGTATCCAGCGCAACAGCACTGCGGTGGCCATTGTGTGCGCTCGGTGGAATTGAGTGACCACCCGGCGCAGATCTAGAGGACTTTGTTTGGGCGGTAGCTCGTTTTGGTGATTACTGCCAGATTGCTGATTGGATAGAATTAGGAAACGAGATTTTATGTGGGCATTACGACGTGGGTAATCCTTGCAGCAAGACTCGTTGTGATTTTGTGGACATTCATTGCCTGCTCGATTTTAATTGCATGATTGTTTGGTTTGACTGCAAATTATTATTAAAAGTGGTATTATTATTCATAACCTTTCTCGCAAACATATTATGTGCAATGCAAATGCGATTCGCATAAAAATACGTCGTAAGCTGATTGATATATTGACAGGACGCGTCACATCGGAGGAATCAGGGTTCAAACAGGATTCAAACATCAAAACATAAGCCTACAGAACTAATTCTCACGATAAAAAGAAACATTAAAATTGGCATTTTTCTGTCGTGAAAAACACAATGAATTCGGGGGTCTCGCTCCCGTAACAAGCTCCACGGACATGGAGGTCCAGCTTCCGTCAAGGGTTTTCCAGCTCGTCCAGCTCTTCCAGGGCGTCCAGTTCTTCCAGGGCGTCCAGCCCGCCCAGGGCGTCCAGGGCGTCCAGCACCGACGCCCTACGTCGCACGCACCGCGCGCGGTGGCATTGGTACACTGTTAGAGGTCGCCCGTCGGCGGCGTCGTCGTGATTAGGAAGTGCTGGGGTCACGGCGCGATCCCAGCTGCAAGGCAAATTGTCCCTGTCGGTCCAGCGCACAGCTGCACATCTCCGTTGTCCGTGTCGTCATCGCGTCAGCTCGCTCGTCGCCACCGTGTGTGGGTAACCCGAATTGTAAGGCCGAGTTGCCGGCGTCGAGTTAATAAGACGGTGGTTGCACGTGGTCGGGATCAGCACATTGATAGCTCGCTCGCCGTGGTGTATATGAGTGGTGTGGATGGAGTGTGGGAATTTTATCGCGCACTCATTGAGGGGCTGCTGTTGCGATAGGGGTTAGGTTTGGTACTCTATTTGGGTATGAAGGCTCTGGGTACTTTGAATGGAGCCTTGTACGTGGAAATGTTTTGGGTCTGAGAACCGAGTTCGGCAGCACGCCCAATTTGTCCGTCTAAAATGATGATGAAAATGATGATGACCTATGATTAGTGATGTGGAGAATACCAGTTCTGCTGGTGTCAATAGCTCGAGGTAATTCTGTCATTGGGAAAATATCTCCAGTGTACAAATATTTAGCCGCTTTTGATAGCTATAGCAGGATGCTTCCTATTAATAGAATTAGTAAAAAAGGATTTTCAGAAAAAGTATAAAGCTAAGCTACCAAACTAAAAGTTTTCGAAAACTCAGTTAAATAGTTTTTCTGAAAATTAACGAGCTTACATTAAGAAAGTGATTATTTACAAAAGATAAATTTTGAGAAATTATTAAAATCCGCAACGCATTCCGCAGCGTTTTCTGCGTCAAGCGCTGCGATGATCTACCGACGCGGACGTCAACTGACGATCTCGCATCGGTTTCCCGTCACGTGACCAAGGCGTCCGCGTCGTACACCCAATTAATTAAACACAACACTCATTATGTCCACCCATACTTCACAACCGAGGAGGCAAAAAGTCGGCCCGAGCTCGTCGAGGGATGCAGCGACGCGGAGCGACACCCCAACAAGTTGCTAAGACTAATTCCTCGGGCCTGTCACCATCACTGCAGCCTCCAGTGCGGTCCAGATTCGCTCCTGCAGGAAGCGTCCAATTAGGAAGTGTAGCTAATTAACGAGGTGCAATTAGCGTGCGATGCGACGCGTCAACAGATGGTTGGGACGCCGCGAACCCCCCCCCCCCCCCACCCCCTATAACTACTACCCCAGCTCGCATCACCGGGCCAACCCTTATGGGCTGGCATAATGTTGGTCCTCGGTGTCACATGCTTCGGTGGCGAGGGTTTTTTGGAAGCTAGTCACTTTGTGATCAGTAAATTGAATAAACGTACCATGCTAAAAAAAAGATGTCATCTCACACAGCGAGTAATAAACGAAAGTGTCTTAGCAAAATTGTATGAAATCTATATGAGTGCCGATTATCTTTTGTATTCCGTAAGCATTGGCTTCAATTTAATGGTCTTGCCATTTAATTACACACTAATTAACATTTTTTTATTCGAATAGTCCATAAAATCAAATCATAATCCAATTACCTGTCTGCAAATAATAACGAAACGGACGTCCACTCGAAATCACACTGACCATGTAGCTCCTAACAAAGAATCAGCCATTCTAATTAAGCTGGCGATGAAAAAGAAACTCATTAATAAACATCAAAATTAACTGCATACGCACACAAGTATACAAGTCGCAGTGCGCGCAGGAATCATGCTTGAAGCGATATCCTCAAAACACCGAGGAAGCAATCATTCTGATAACCAAACAACGTCACAAATTAACATCCCCCCGGAAAAAAGCCATACACTCTGACTCACAAAGGGACGCTATTGTCATTTAAATCATCATCCCTCATTCCGTAAAGCACACATGGCGCTACTAAAAAAGCCATGGCATGTCAACGAGTCGCTCCTGACTTCCTGTCAGTTTGAAATCTCTCCCACATATCGTTGCGTTGGGACACACCTCGTTCGGCCGGGGGCGCCCTCAGGACCTATCTCAGGTCCTTGTTTCCTAGGGTTGTACGTGTTGCTCCAAAAATTTCGCTTCCTTCCACCTTCCCTTGAAGAAGAACACATTTCGCGTTTAACTATGCGCCGTATTTCAGTATTTTTAAACTTTAAATATAGCCGTAACATGCATGAGCCATTAACAAAGACTTTTTTAAAACAAACATGTGTTTTCTTATTGATACAAATTTTATCATAAGCAATTTAGTAAGAAGACAGGAATATCAAGTTAATGGGTCTCCACGGCATATAAATGTTAAACCAATTGATTATGACTAAGTACTCAACGGCATCCAGCCACGAAAGGGTGCAAACTACCCACTTGCCCCACACCCCCATCCCATTAATCACACTTCCTGTCGACTTCCTGCAAAACGCGTGGTTAAATCTCGTCGACGCCGACACACCTTGCCCTCCGCAGCTGTCAATCACCGTCGCACGTCAACGCGACGAGCCCGCGTCCAGGGAGAGATAGAGAAGAAAAAAAACCGGAAGTAGCCCGTTAACGGGGTTGGTTTTGCCGCGGCGCGGACGCGAGATGAATGCCGAGGCTTCGGTGGGGGTGGGGGGTGCGTTAGTGACGTGACCTTTACGCAGCGGCGGCGGCGGCGGCGGCGGCGGCGGCGGCGTCGCTTCTCCATTGATGACAATGAGGTTCATTCATTAATTCATTATGTGTGTGTGTGTTGCGTATATTGAACGCTGGAGGGCGGGCGGGCGGGCGGGTAAAACAGCTGGGCCAGCTGTGCGCGTGGGGTGCGGTGCTAGCAACGTGCGAAGACCGGAACTGGCTTCTCGGCGGTGGGAAACGCCGACGCGCGGGTCGTAGCGCGCCGGAACTTGGTCTTGGCCATGGGGTGGGTCGCACATTCGGGTGTCGCCCGCCATGTGGCTGTGGGCGTTGTGATTGGGAATATTGGTTTCTGATTATCGGGATATTTTTGTGATTAAAAAGTACCTTTGCTGGCTGATGAGTGGTTGCAGATTGTCATGGCTTGGTCGGTGGAAGACACTGATACAATAAAATTAATGAAAGATACGGAAGAATAGCAAGCCTTTATTAAGTTTGAGAATTGAAATGTAGTCAACAAGCGGACACATCTGAGACAACAAAGCAAGCCTCTTCTATCACACGAATAATTTTGATTTCACGGTTTGGCATCCCCTGTCAGTAGTGAGTGAATGAACTGATAAATTTCACATGAATATGAATTATTTCCATGCATTCTGCATTGCTGTCCTTGCTCTAAGACATTAAATTTGACTACCCATCGACCAAAGTTTCTGGCAAATGAGATAATTACACCAAAATATATAATTTTCCAGATGCAGCAACTGCACCTGCTTAAATTGGCTGAAGACTTTACGCAATAATTTCGTAAACTGTCAGCATATTTGGTGCATATTATTGCGTCCAAATGCCAAACGCACTATAAAGATCAAAAATAGCTGCGAAATGAGTGTAGAAACGGGAAACCTACCCTTGTTCCCAACACAAACTGCGAGGACGCCGTCGCGCGCCCGGTGCACCCCGGCGTCGCCGGGTGTCTTTCGGGGGGGGGGGGGGGGGGGGGTGCAGCCGGCTCCGCGTAGGCCCATCTGCCCCAACGGCGTCCCCCAATCGGGACCGTGAGACCGCTGGCTGGCTGGCGACGAGACAGCCCGGCATCTGGGTCGACGCACCCGGCACCCGGCACATGGGGCGTTTTGGGGCGCCGCGACGGGGCAGACGTGCCGGCACACACACATGCGGCGGGCACAAGGGGTTGAAATTTGAATGGATTTGTGTTTATAGATAGATGTAGGAACATTTGGCGCAAATGTGTGCAGCATAGGCATGGAAAAGGTTGGGCTGTTTGTAATTGTATTGTGTGCTGAGATAGCTGTGTCTGAGATGATCCATGTTGCACTTTGTGCGCATGTGTTTGCCCTTAACTCAATGGAGATGGGTATATAGCTAAATTGACTTGTAAACTTTACAGTTTCAGTGCTAGGAATTACCCATGGTATTGTTCCCTGTTCAGATACTGCAAGTTCAACTGCTGAGTAAACAATCGCATGCTATGCATGGCTTGACTGTCAATCATGTTTAAATTATTGTCCTCTCTTCGATAGCAACGATCCATATCCGTTTGCCACGTAAATTTGGTAAAATTCTCGATTCTCAAAAAACATTTGCCATCTTTCAGTGCGTATTGAGCCCCAACCTATACAACTTCAGCCTCAACCTAAAACAACGTCAAGACTCAAATCTTAGTAACCCAAATCCAAGCCACATTCGAGTATTCGAAGAGAATCCCCATCATCGCCCCACATCAACCAAAAACAAGCCCTACAATCCCCTTAACACAATCCAAATCAATCAATTCTCAATCCATCCCATGACACAAAAGCCACCTCAGCCACCTCGGGCGCTAAACGGCAATGCTCTGGTGACAATGCAAGGGTCTGTTCTAGCCGTATTTAGGTACATCGGCGTGCATATGTGCGATATGTGGTGCATGTGTCGCCGTGCAGGCTGCACCCGGTGTACCCCGGTGTACCCCAGTGCAAGCTCGGGCAATGACAATGCAAGGGTGCACATTGCAGGGCGACAGACGTCCATATCGAGCCGGGTGTCAGTTTAGTACACAGCTGGACGCGATTGCATGACTCCCAATTCTCTCCCAGCTCCCATGCTCGGTGTGTCCCATGTCCATGTGGACGTATTGCTGCACATCTGGACTCTGATGGTGTGTGTCTGCGAGCAATTGAAAGTCGTATAATTTGTTTGAAGAGCGTCATGAGTTTAATTAATGAAATTGACGGGTGGTAATTGGACTGGGGAGGGGGTAGGTTAGTCTCGATGCACCTGATGGTGATAGGGGTTGGTGTGTGGGGATGGGATGCAGATTTATTCGGTCCCTGTGATGGAGGAACACTGTAATAGGATCTGAGATTAAATTCAGCTTTTCTAACGTCTTGGAAAATAATTCGCACCAAAATTAACATTGTGACTGGTGTGTCCAAAAAGTGTGAAATTAACGAGTTCACAGTCCTGTAGGGGTTAGGAACTAGCGACAGTCTATGAAGATTTTGGTCTGTGGGTCCATAGTTATTAAATGTGTTATTTGCTACCATGTTCATTTTATTGCAAGAATATAATCGAATTTTTATAGCATCTTCTTGAGGGTTTTACAACGTTGTCCTCTTCTCAACTTTCACTGTATGCTCCCCACATGCGATGACCTGCACCACATACTAAACAAATTAGCTGCAAGCTACACCCTTACTTTGCTGATAAAAGCTAGTTGTAAATCACAGAATCGGAACCCGGTTGCCCAGTTGCCCGCGAACCGATCCATCGGCACATCCGACCGAAACTTGTGTCCAACACATTTCGGCCCGCTCTCCCGAAGGAAACCGGCCGGAAACACCGAGCAACCATCTTGACATTGTCTTCGGCGGACTGTTGTCAATCAGAACGACCAAGAAGTCGCAACATCTGCCGCCCACACGGGATCCAGTTTATCGTTTTATGATAGGATGCATCGAAAACCAAATTTCTTTCATATTGCGAACAACAAGTGCACGCTGGCAATCCGACAATTGGTTGTAAAACTGACCAAAACGCGCCGAAAGATATCCAGATTTTATGGTTTTTCGAAGGGGATGGTAGAGTTCCTCGACATTGTTGTCCTTCACTAATTTTATGGCTCACAGCTGTTGTGAGCAGCGTAATTGTAGCAAGTGAGCACTGTCTCGACGATAAAGTGTCTCCCGAAAGAGGCAACTTTGTGAATTGCTTTTGTATCGTTGGCCGTTGGTGAACACCGATTTCGTTTGCCTATTGATAAATTTGTAGCGTTCAAGAATGAAAAAAAACGAACTCTTTCTTGCATTTCAATCTTTGCCGATTATCGTTCATTGATATGACTCGTGTTTTTGCAATGGGCGTGAATTATTCTTTAGCAAATAAGGAAGTTTGTCCATGTGTTATCAATTTGATAAACTTAAACCATATTTTTTTAATATAAAAAATAAGTTTTTTTTTCTTTTGTAATCATGGGAACTTTTCTTAAACGGTAAATATTGCTTTCCAATCACTGAAGGCAACTATATTCCAAATATTAGCATGGCCATGAAGTGGAGCCGATGAACTAACGGCAACCCATTCATCTCCCAAAAATCCATAGTGACAAAATAGTAAATATCTCCATGTTCCAAACAGCAACACTGTATTACAACGAAAACCTAGAAAATCAGCTCTAAAATTACACAAAGACAAATTGCATACCTCAATACAGCAATAAAAACGTCCGATGTTTTTACCCACGAATTTACTGCGACCAGAACCAACTTGTCAGCGCTTTGTGCGACAGCTTATTCAAGCCAACAATAATTTAGTCGTTGAAATTTCTACCTACTTGCCGATTGGTATAGCGTTTACTACGAATTAGTTAGCATTTTACGAAAAGAAACCAGTTCCTCAGTCTCTGCAATTATAATGACATGGACGTTGCTAACTGGCTAAAAAATGATTACAATATTTTTGTTGATCAAGATATTGGATTGTGAAGGAGGCGTCGAAGATAATGTGTGGAATGAATTATTACCGTGTTCAGCGTAAATAGTCCAGCCTTGGTCCTTGCAGCTCGCTCCATGGAATGGAATGTAGACTTGCGCTTGAAAGACAAGACACGTGGACCTCATGGTTTTAAGTGGATTCCTCGTTGACGGATTTTTGACAGTTCGCGGAAGACTATATCCGGTTTTATCGTGACTCGAGCTTCGAAGGCTCCAGGTAATTAACGTAAATTACTTGAAAATGTCGATTGCTCATCCAAGCATATGCGATGACAACGAATGCTATTAATTAAATAATGGAATACGCAGATATTAATAGAAATCGGCGTTTTAAACTATCGGAAGTTGGCGTTGCGTTTACTCTAATCTGTAGAATAAATAGATTTGAAAACATACTTCCAGGCCCCAACTATAACAATCTTACATTTTTTCCACCCTGTGTATACAAGAGCTCTAAAAATGTCCGAAGGGGTGGCATTCCAACAGCAGCTTTCATTATCGATCGCAAAATCTATCTGCGATCACTATTGATCACTACCGATGAGACAAAGCCAAAAACAAAGATTTCAGTCAGGGGCTCTCGCAAACAACGCCGTGTCTTGCGACTTCTATCTTGCCTGTTGTGTCGTGTCGTTATTTCGTGCAGTAACTGCAAGTCTCGCTGGCGCCTCGCCGGCGGCGGGCCAGCTATAGGGTCAAGGGTCACCCTGGCTTGGATATGCGACCTCTCGCACCTTATCACTGCTGATAACGCGCGACAGGCTGTTGGACAGGGACGTCGCTTCTTACATACTCAGTACTCAGTAACCACTGCTTGCTAGCCTGAAGACCAACAGAGATATTTATTATTAACATCACATTTTAATTCGTGCCAGTGTTTGGGATAATGATTCATCAATGTGCGCTACCCCCCAATCAAATGGAATTCGTTTTGGGTATTTACATTGCTTTTCGCAGCTGATTCTGTATACACCAAGAACACTTTGGTGTGTTCATATCTAAATGAATATGCCTCAATGCATTTTAGAAAAAGTTGTACCATTTTTTTCAACTCTGTAGGGAGGTAACTCACAGAAGCAATTGAATTTGACTGCACGTGGTTGCCATGCCAATTAGCTCAAACGCTTCAGCTCAGAGTTAATAAAATGGTTTAACTTGCCCTGAAGGGTTGAAAAATTATCGTATGTAGTAAAGATAGTGCAATAGTCAATTATAACGTAAAGGAGGGACGAGGGGTGATCGGTTTTATGGACTAATATAATTGGATTCTCAATGATTTCTCTAAGAAATATTGAGCCAGCTTAAAAGTAGGAAAGCCTTCTTGAAAGAGTGGTCTTAGCTTTCCGCAAATTCCACAAAAACAGCCGGCGTCGCCGTGTATTCCAAACCCAGCACAACAATTTTCCCATCGCGTCTCAATTTTGAAAACGCTAGGCAAACTTGCGGGCTCGCGTCCACGTGGGGGCAACCCCTCAGCGATTGGCCGCAGCTGTTTGCCGTCCCGTGCCGACCGCACTCATTGGCCGGCGCCGGGAGACGAGCGTGAGGGGAGTTACCTCCCCTACTTTCCGCATAAAACCACACTGCACGACCGTCGCACGTCATTCCGCAGTCGTCCCTCACCGGTCCTACTCCGTCATTCTGTGGTAACACTCTCCGGGTTTACCCAAGTCTCGATCAGGAAAAACAACCGTGTGAAGTTACGAGAGTTCCGTGTGTTTTCACCGAGTTCCGTATCTAAGTTTCGTGTGCGACAACCAAACAGTGAACGACGATGAAGTCTGTTACCGCAGTTTCCGCGTCGAGTTTGAGCGCAGTGGCGAGCGGACGTGTGCATCGACAGCGTCGAGACGTAGAGAACGAAGAGATCCAGATGTACCTGTCGAAGTTGAAGGAGTTGGTGCCCGACATCCCGAAGAACCGGCGGCTGTCGAAGCTGGAGGTGATCCAGTACGTGATCGACTACATAGGCGACCTGCAGTTCGCGTTGGAACGAGATCCGGCGGTGGTGGTCAAGATGAACAACATGATGGCCACGGGCACGACGACCACGATGATGGGAGCGACGACGACGCCGTCGACGGGCAGTGCGAGGAGTGCGGCGAACCACCTGAGCACGACGAGTCCCCGGCAGCCGCTAGGAGTGTTGGCGCCGAACACCATCGTACCTGTCCCCGCGTGCACCCCGGCGACCGACTCAACGGTAAGCACTTTTTTTCTTTGCTGGTTTGGCTAGAGACAAGACAGGCTTGCTGTGTAGGGACTTTGCGATAAGCAGCAGTTTAACAATTATCCTTAAATCTCAGTATGACATTATTATACTAGCGATCAACAGTCAAATCCGTCCGTTCAGCTAGTTCGCTGTTAATCGTCATAAGTGAAATGGACGTTGTGCGGGTTGCTTAACTTTTTTGCGAAAAACGAACTGTTAGCATTTCGACCTCGAAAACTGTGTCTATATTAAGTGTGCAATGTTAAAATTCCCTAGCCGACGACTTTTTAGTTTTCATCGGGTAGTTTTGAAGAAAATGCACTAAACGTGTCTTGCGCCCGCTCAACCTTGAACGCTGATCTCTCTCCCTTGGCGTAATTACGACCGATACGATTCGCTCTGGTGAGCAGTATGCGGAAATCATCGGATGGCCAAGGACCCTTTTAATCGGTTTTTTATCAAGAAGTCGAGCTGAAAATTATCCACATCGCTTACATGTCCACACATTATCAAATTACTGTTCGCGTCTCTCCCTCGTGGTGGGAGGGGGGGGGGGGGGTACATTCAAAGGGCAGCAGTCAGGTGCAATCACTAAGGAATTGTTAACAGCCGAAAATCTAGTCCGTTTCCCAGAAATTTGACGCAACTATTTTCGTTTTCCACGCCGTTTCAAAACGATATTTATGCGTCGAAGCTTGTCAGGACACCTGGTCGAGACATGCCGTGTTGATGTCGAAATAGTTGGCCCGCTATTTTCGGTAGCTCTCTTGATCTGTAGCTAGCTAGCTGCTGAGCGTGTACCATGGCTGCTGCTGCCATACCCGAGTCTCGCCAGCTCAGAGCGTAGACGGAACAATGCTCTTGCAGCAGAAATTGGAAAGTTTGAACCTAGAAAAGCCATTCTCCACCCACGAGTGACGAGCAGTAAAACATCCGAGTGCGAGCGCACAGCTGGGCAGGTCGGAGTTTCTCCACTCGCCGCTCGCTTGTCCTGTCTTGTAGATTAATAAACTCCCAAGAAAGTTAACGCTCGACTGCTCGCCGCACGTCGAAAAATCCCAGCCAACTTTCATTTTCGTTCGATTTCGTGACGATTCCAACCGAAAATCACGACCGAAATGTAACAAATCACCGAAATCGTTGTATAATTTCTACTCACTAAGTTACGACACGCTCGTTTTTAAACGTAGACAATAAAAAAAATCTCGGACGACCTCAACATTCCTATACCCTTTCGTTGACGACGCTGTCGAAAACAACTCAACCCCATACCGTTATGGGAAAATCAGTGCTCATGACCTCCCCTATAATAGCACGCTGACGCTTCGTCCGGCGTTCCCACGACTTCCTACCACCCCTCGGCGGCGTAATAACAATAATCGCAGACATCAACCGAACACCTGGCACTGGCCTAATCGCGAGCCCTACCATGCTTCAACACACTGCACGAATAATTGAACAACAGGCCAGATAATAATAGACCTCACATCTGCACCATAGCAGCTCTAGCTAGCTGTGTGGAGTGCACACGTGCAAAACTAAACCATGTGTGGACAGTCGCGGTCGCGGACGTGGCGTACGACGATTTCCACTTCGTCGTACTGAACGTACACAGCTGTGTGCGCGTTCCGAGCTCTAAATTTATACTTTTGAATGTCGACGCGAGTCTGGCTGCTTTATAATGCGGATTTCGGGGTTTAATTTTTAGATTAGCTCTGATTTTAGTCACGGGGAACTGCGCCTCTTTTTTTTTTAATACATGAATTGGCGATTTATATAGTGCTTGTTTAATGTTGTGTCGGTGTTTAGGATTTGAGTTGATCATCGTATTGTTGTTGTGGCGATCGGGACTAATGAGATGTTGTCTTCTTTTTGCAGACGAGTACCTCACATCCAGAGAAGAATGCGCCTACAGATTCGCGGCCGGTCTCCTGCTAGAGTCGGCACGTCTTCGTCTACGTCTTCACCCCTTTTGTCGTCAAAAGACACCCTCACACAAGCCCACGCACCCCAAACCCAGAACCGAATTTCAGTTTCGTCGAAAAGAAGTGACTTTTTCAAGAGAAGAAGAATGTATCGCAAATAAACATAGCTCAACTCATTTCATTTATTAGAACGAGCATAAATTGATGGTACCTGCTGCGTAGTTAACAATATTATTATTTTTCTAGTAATTATGTTAAAAATCAAATCTATTTATGTTTTTTTTTCTTAAATTAGTTGACAAAGTATGCAATTACCAGCTTGCTTTTTATTTGTTCTCAAACAGAATACTCCGTGAACGACAGTGAATGAATATTAGGTGTAACAAGGAACGATGGGGTGATTGGATGGAGCGAGTGTAATTATTAATATATATATATATATAAATAAACTTATTATGAATGGAGCTGACAATTGAAAAGAGAGAGAAATGGAAAATACTTCGTTGAAATACATTCGAACAGACTGTGTTTGTAGACCTCACGTCTGGCAATCTGTGTTTTTTATTTTTATTTTTAGTACCTGGGTTTTCGTCTGTGATTTTTGCTAAAATTAACAATCTCGTGTCAGCGGTCATCGAATTATCACAAGTGGCACGTTGACGCGTTGATTATTTCTTGTACAAAGTTGTATAAAAGAACAATATACCACCTGCATCTCATTTATTGTACATTTGATAAGAATAGAATGTCATGTGTAAAATCATCTTCACACTCGATTATTATTATTATGTAAGGCGTCACTATATTATCAATTATCTGGCTATTGTTGATTAATTGTTGATGTTGTCTAGTTGTTGGTAAACAAAACAAGCAGCTCTGCAATAATTGGAGTTACATTTTCTTTTTTGAATCAACATACGAGTGAACTTTGTCATCGTTTTAGACCTCGTTACCAGAAAGATAGTGTGCAAAGAAAATAATAAGCGATATAGTGAAAATTTAAAACAATGTTTTTAATTTTAACAACTTTTCTCCCAATCCCAATTTCCCACACTGCAGGTAATCGTGGAACACACACAATCCCATTATTAACACCTACCGATTTGATACGTCCATTTCGGCTTCTGATGGCAAGTCTCGCAGGATTCAATCCAGCGAAACGACCAGGTGGTCAATGACATTGATCTCAGCTTGTTAACCTGGTGGAGAAGATTGGTGAGAAGGCGTTTAGCGAAACGAAGGGCGATTTCACCAAGGGCGTGTGAGCCGAATGCTGACCTCACCGAACGATCGCTGCCCGGTTAACCTACGGCCAAGTATGGGCATCGGTCTGTTCCGTCCTTGGGTCATCTCAGGGCACTTAGTGGAGCTTGCCAATCATTGGCAGCGACAGCACAGGGGATGAATGGTCCAGCCAGATGGAAAAGGCATTTGACTTGACCTCTGTGATTTTTTAAATCTGCGTTGGCAGTAAAAACAAGTCTGCTCACCCATCCAACTTAGTCAAGTACGCTTTCTGTAATTAGAAGGTTGTTATTGAATAGCGTCTCAGATTATCTTCCAAAGTTTACATGGGCAGAACTTATGAAACTATTTCATGGCAATGCCCATGTAATAATCGAAGGCATTAGCACTCAGAGTCTGCAGTAATGGGTGTGATATGGTGTGATTATATTTAAATAGGCATAGGTATATGCCAGGAAAAGAGGCATACTATTTTTCTTTTTGCTCCAGATCATTGTTTATCAATTGCCTTCATACAACGTTTTTGCGTAAGGCATTAGTTGTGACAATTCTCAAGTCAACAGCTCTTCACGACAATCAAACAATTAACACCTGACATAACTCACAAACGGAGAATTTGAGTAATCATTCGACGTGCCAACAAAAACACAGGTGAAGCGGCTTAAAATTCCAATCAAACTGGATCATCACCACCTTCAATCAACTTATCAGACTAATCTCGAAGCAAGTGCATCGCGATAAGGACCGCAAGCCTCCTAAGTGCACAAGCACCGAGCAAACCAGATATTACCGACAGTGCATCCTACTTGGAAAGTTGGACGCGATCACTGATTACTGATTTACTGAGACGTAAGAGACGGTAAGAGTGTAGGTACTGCGATGATGACATACGACGGGAACACCTGGTCACAACACCTGTGGATCCGAAATCTCATTAGTCACATGGTGATTAGTTGGATGATGCTATTATCATGGTATTATCATGCATCGGGCGGGTACCCAAGGACTAGTGTCTCCACTTCGGTGATCTCTCTGTGATAACCGTCGTTTGACCTTGTGGGGGACAGTTTCTCTTCGTCTCTTCTTATCTTCGCCAGCCCTAGAGGGCACATGTGTTGTCGCAATGCGTGATGTCCATGTGAGCGTTCGTGACCGGCACCAAGATGATGATAAGATGAACAACAAGTTTTATTGTGTATTTATTCGCTCCGGATCCAATGCGAATTAGGGACAAGTTGGCTAAGATAGAAAATAAATTTGTTACTTTAATTCTGACAACTGATTAAGAAATAACTCGAACGATGACTAATGCACAATACGAATCCTAACAACGCAAAACATTAATCTTATCCTTTCTGCTGGGGAAATAAACAACGAACTCTTCCAGACATCGCCCTACATTGGTGTGGTAACCATGAAATTCTGGTAATGCCAATCATGGACGACAAAATATTCCTTATCAGCTTTGATTGTTGTGCTCATCCACTTTGAAATAAAATTTGGCTCATCAATTAACGTAAATCAACCAAGATTATGCGCTATCACTTCCGCATACTTCCTGTGCGTGTTTGTGTCCTGTTTGTGTCCTAAACTGCCTACCAGCGTTGATTCTTCAGACTTGTCCAGTTTCCAGTCTTCCCTTGCACAATGAGAGACATGTCATAATTTCGATGTTGTCTCCAGCGCAAAAAAAATCATCTCTCGTTAGATAAGTCATTGAATACTGCCAGGGCTAATCTTAAAGATGATTGCAGAGAGAAAATCACTTTCCTCTCAATGCATTTCGGCTGCAAGAGCAAAGTTGTAAGTCAGTCACTATTAATCAATCACACTTGAATAAGGCGCTAATTTCGCGGAATCTGATAACAGAAACAGCGCAGACAAAATGCGAAAAGTTCACGCCACATAAAAAACACCCACTATGATTAGACTGGGACCGATTTCTAAAAAATGTGTCTCCTTCTGATGAGTGGCGAACCGGGGTGTTAAAAGCTGCCAACAATGTTATTCCTTATCAGAAGAATATGCTGCATCTGAAAACCATTGTTGGCAGTTTCAAAATTGGGTTTTTACCCCCCAAAATCGCCAAAAACACGGTTTTTACCATATTTTTTTAAATGCTGTACACGCACGAAAATAACTGTCATAAAATTAATTTAAAAAATGTATGTTGTTAAGGAAAGTATTTTTCATAGTTTGAGTTATTCTGAGTTTAGATTTTCATAACAATTAACCACGAAATAGGCCCTCAAACACAAAAGTTTGAGTTTTTGCTTTGGACCAAAAAAACATACCACGTCATTGTAAGCAAACGGTAAAAGATAGAGATTTGAAATTTTCCCCAAAACATTGCTGACAATTTGTGCCCATGATGCCGTCAACATATTTACTTTACCTAGTTTAGTTTTTGTTTTATAACAGAAACAAGACGGCGCCGTGTAATACGGCGAGTGTCGGGCGATGCCGCGGAACCAATCACAGCGCGCATACGCATCACGTGGCCCTGCTAATCTTGCGTGTGAGCGCTTGTCCATGGAGCTGGCAGCCCTGGCAGCATGCTTCCTCAGTTCGTTGAGTTTGCTGAGTTTAATTTTTGTACTTCTCTTTGCCGACAGGGGTGGGACTGGGAACCAAATATTCACTTTCACCCACATATTGCTCTAACTTGTGACTTGAAACATACTTATTAAAGTGGTTGATGTGGTGGTGCGAATCACAGTTTACTGTCAAAGCAATGCCACTTTACCCGTACATACAATACTTCAGAGTAGATTCCACTCAAAGTCTTCACTATCGTTTTGTCTTTGACAGACTGACCAGACCGAAATCCAATGCATGCAGGAATGCAAATCAGGATTACATTAAAAATGTCTCTTTTTAGGAGAAGAGAATGTTGGAGATTGCTTGCAACTCAGGCAAGCAGCGCTGATATCAAATATTTATCGTTTTTTTTATCAAGTCAAAAATTATCTGTAAGAACTAAGTGGCAACCCTTTTTTGGCATGGAGGGCGTTACTCTTATTTCACTAATAAAACGAACATTCAACGCAAAAGAAGCAGGTTCCCCCCGTTCATCGGATAACCCTGGGAGGAATAGCTGTGTATAAATATTTGAGAATCGCGATTTTTAATAAACCACGGTCTGTTTTGCAGACAAGATTTGAAAACATGATAACCATGGATCAAATCCACTAGCGACTTCCGGCGCAAATAGCCATAGTTGCTGACGCGCCGTAAAACCCCACAAATCAATCAATCACTAGCGACTTTTAAAAGATGCAAAGCACACATCGTGCGATTTGTGTTAGTTTGTAAAACAGTTTTATGGTTTAAATTGCCTTCGAGACAAAAAATCTCTTCAAGAGCTCAGTAATCGAGATCAAAAGTGTATCCGTTCTTCTAAAGTCTGAATGAAGAGGACCACGCTACTTATTTTGTGCCACGAAATAATAATGTGATGCAGGTCGACCGATTGGATACCGCCGAAGATGTATCACCTCTCCTATCTAAACCAGTCGACAAAGATCTGATGCACATGGTTCACTCGAATAAGCTCAGATCACTTGATAATGTCACTCATTGGTAGTTAGCCAATATGAAGTTTAAAAGTGCATTCCAGCACCTTTGCATCTTGTTCATGGGTCTCTCAAGACACAGAGGAGTTGTCAACAACTCTACAATATTGAGTTCAGCTCAAGACGTTGTGCATAACGTCAGGATGTCAATTTTTGGACTCCGAAACACATTTGATTGGCATGCACATGCATGCATTAGTTTGCTACGTGATCTAAAATCCTTGTTAAAATTTTCCATTCGGCGGAAAACACTATTGGGCTATGAATTTTTTTAGCATATAAGTTCCGGTGGCATATAAGATAAAACTGGTGCCACTCATAGTATCCCAAAATGTATAGCGATTGTTCCAAATAATACGTACGGATAAATAATGCAATGTCTCCATTGCGATATAGTTGTCACAAATCTCAATTGCTCTGCACCGACGAATTCAGATGCTTTGTTGGGAATCTGCCTGTTGTCATGTGGTATTAGATTATCAAGTCGAAGATAATAATAATATGTTGAAACATGAAACACACAAAAGCTTGGATCAATATTATAGATACAGGGTTTATTTTTTAATTGTAGGCATGGTACAACATTAAATAAGATATAAACTGTCAATATAAGTGTCGCGTGTGAATGAATGTGACTTGTCCCAAAGACTCCGTACGGGTAAATAGCTTCATGCGTATTTCTAACATCAAGTACCTATCTCTGGTAACAATGCACAATGCTTACCTCGTCATTATTTTAGTTATAGTACCGATAAAGAAGAAATAACTGTGAAATGTTGCGTTTGAACCACAAGCGCGCGCTGATTCCACATGGCTAAATGCGAGACCAGCAGCCAACTGACCAATCAGCGGAGCGCGTTCGTCGCTGGCGACACGGCTAGCCTCTCGGCCGGGCTCCTATCTGTTGTCTTTCGGAAATAATTGTGATCAAAATATTTACGCGATTCTTTGTGGGAAAACTTCATTGCCTTCTACACGCATTGACCTAACAAAGTCTATATTTATTATTTATTTTCGTTGATTAGATCTCGTAATACGGCAATGCTAATATTTTTTCTCGCGCCGTCTCAATTTTGCATCCCTGTTTTCACCCCAAATTATAACTTATGTCGCATATTTGAATAATTAGTGACACTTATTAGTCTTTTCTGAATATTTCCACTTTTTTGTTTTTTTTCTAGTGTTCATATTGCAGGTTCTGTGAATTATTTTCTTTGTACCAGCCGCTTTCTACCCTTATTGGGTTTTAAGGGTAAAATAGTGGAAATGGTGATTGCCAACAATGTTTTTCGGATTCAGCATTAAAAAATCTATTAGAATCACTTTGTTGGCAGCTTTTAACAGGCCGGGCCCCAAAGTTGAAAAATTTCAATTTCGGGCCTAGTCTAGATAGAATATTAGCTAAAAAGTGCGCTGCGGGCGTATTCGGAAACGTGGATGGAGCGAGGTTGAAGACGACTTGGTGCCGGTGGCGGTGGCACAAATGTGGTATTCATTCGCGCACACCTGAGCAATTCGCCAGTCGCGGCGAGGACGAAGCTAGCACAGCTAGCAGGAAAAAAATCACACGCCAGACAATGCTTTTGATTCAAATCTGTTTCACACAATTAACCGTCAGCCATGGAGTTTTTTTTTCCACGGGTCTGTCGTGAATGGCACAGCTTTATGCGGTGACGTGAAAGATGTTGAAATTGACAAACGACAACTGTACCTACATTACAGTTGTACCGAGAGGTAACAATGGTACGCTCAGAAAGTATCTGCACGTGGTTGCGAACGCGAGAATTCGAAAACCACGCTAATTATTTAGCTTTAGCCGGCTGGCAAAGAGCTAAAGCGAAAAAGGATTAATTTAACAATGGTTCTTAAAGCAGCATAAGTAAATCCTACAATTCAATCACGGGCATGCCACTCAAGATGACACGTTCAGAACAGTAATCATCACACTTCTTCTCCAAACAAACGCGCGAGAAGCAGGTGAAGTCACCGCAAAATACAACCTCATTTCCTGTCCGCGCGACACCACGGGACAACTCTTTGCGACCACACTCGAGAAAACTTACCTGGACACCCACCCATTAATTACCCACCCATCGCCGGTGAATAGGACACGCCGTCGCTAAGGAGAACGGCTCAAAAATCCCATTCATCACATATCAAAACACAAGTCAAAACGACCACCCTTTTAGCGCAGCTCGCGTTACCACAATGCACAGAATGTGGATCACGTTCAATAAAAGCTTCGGCCACATAGTTGCATTAATTACCGATATTGAGCTGGCCGGGTGACTGTTGTGTGGAAACGAAATCCCATACCGAGTCCCTACCTTCGACCGGTGCAGCATCCACGATGAATGCTACGCTACGCGCGTAGTCTGCACCTCGAAACCTGGTGGCAACAATGAATAAAGGCCGCGCCGCGCTACATAAGATCATAAGATGCTGGGCATGAAAGAGATTCTTCTCAGAACGCCAACAGGCGAGAGGACACCTGGGCAGTCATCGAGAGCAGCGATCGGAACAATGTTGATCTTTGTACGGAGAACTTTGATGTATTTTCGTTTTTGAAAGATGTTGCTTGATAGAAGAAACAAACAGGGCAAGGCGATTTTCGCTACTAGCCATCGGGCAAATGCGCCAATTTACATCTGTGTCAACAGGAAGTTTTGATTCCTTGCACTTATTTTAGCTGGACCCATACAATTGGCAATGGCACTGCTTAATATGCGGTTAATAAACAGTGCATAAAATATGTTAAAGTTTTCTTGTGATTTTATCTCACATAGGCAGTCACACAAATATCTGGCCTGTTGTGATGAAATTGATCGTTTATAATTTTGCCATACAAACAAAGAAATCGATTTAAACTGGCCAATTTTCCTGGCTGTCAAGTGTATTCCCGGAGTCTCTGAAAGTTGCCTCTTACCGAGGTCCCACACCTTGTATTTATTTCGGTGTTTGCATGAACAGGGGAGTGCGGCAAATCGTCCCCAGAGACCTTCAGAAGGTTGCTTTGAATGAGACAGTCGCACTATTGATTTGTGCACGTGGTGACTTTGAGAGTAGTTCCGAGGAAAATCAACATAAACGATTTCATGAATGTAACATATTCGACTGTGTGGAGCTGGCAGTTTTTTGGGCGAATGATGAATGATGGGGATTAGAGTCATAAAGTTGGAGATGAAATATGAGACATGTGACTTGCAAGGCCGCAAAGCATTTGTGTCTTTGGTGAATTGTAAAACAAATTTACTTCGAAAACTTAGCGATATTTTCTGGAAAATCTTGGACATAGATAAATATTAATAGATAAAATATGGGCTATGAGTCGGACAGTTTCCCCCGAGATTTACAGTTGTACTGGTTGTACAGTATATATCTGAAGAGATTTATAATATAGACCCAGTTAAGTGACTCAGCTGCGTCAAAACTTTGTTATCTTCATCCCTTGCCAGATGGCTTTCTTATCTCTGCTGGTTTGGTTTTAGGGGATGACTTCTTTTGCCTTATCGCCATTCGAAGATAAAATTTCCAATCCTGACTAAATGTAAAGCAAAAACCATATACCTATCTGTGTCAGAAAAACTGACACAGTAATTGTTTAAAAAAAACACAATTGAAAACATTCGCTTGCATTACAAAACACTGAGAAAAATGCATAACGCACAAAATCGAAATGACCCGCCCAAGCAATGCCCCTAATACCAACACAACGACCATACAATCACACCAACAATACCAGCACTAAACACAACAATGGATGGACAGTACATACGACACCATTCACACACACACATCAACAAAACGCATGTAAGGAGGCGGTCTTGCCCGCCTCACTTGAATGAGTCCCGAACCCCATCTTGCCGATAAGCAACCCCCGAAATTCCATAGTGGCCATGTGCAATCCCTTGCGTGTGCAAGTCTCTCCGCTCTATCCCTCTCACGTGACATACAAAGACGATCGACAATTCTTTAAGACTAGAGCACCTGGGTTTTCTAACACAATATAAAAATACAAGACGCATATATACGGGCTGGGCATTACGCGTTTGGTTTGCACCCGGACAGAGCTATCGGCATCAGGGTGGTTGGTTTTCCGTATGGTGAGCTGCTCGGCCTTTATTAGGGGTAGCTGTAAGACGTACTAATATAAAGCACATGTCATTTATCCAGGTGGCGACGGTGGAGGCAGTTGCGACATTGACGGTCTTCGGCAACGGTTCGGTGGTGTCGAGGTGAGGCAATACGCGAACAGCTGACAGTTCCTGCGGGCTAATGGGGTGGTTTTTGTGGTGTGCTTCTGATGGTGAGATAGCTGACTTTGGACACGATTGTGAGTCAATGATTTGAGATGGGGTTCAGAAGACGGAAATAATTCGTGCTGTCATTTTCTTATCTATCTTTATATCTCCAACTCTCCATAAACTGAAAATTAGTGTCGGCATGTATCGGCTAAGTCATCAGGATATCTTCATTTCGAAGACAAAACAAAGATCAACCATGCCTTGAAAGTCAAAAGTTCCAAACATCCCCAAATCCATTCATCAAATCAAAATATAGCAGTTAGAAAGTCATCTCGAAAGCCAAAGGGCTCAATTTTCTACTTGACCCTTTGTGTTATTTCTCACCTTCTCGATTTCTTTCTTACAACCTCCCATTAACATGTATTCGTCAATGCGACATCGAAAAAAAGGCAATATTTCTCAATCTCATCCCATTTTAAAACGCAGCACCAAATCTTCACTGATCATTAAAACGGCTCATTAAAAATTTCATCTTAATCGCCCCCCCAAAACACATCAAAAAGATAATTTCTGCTGTTTATATCATCAGCCATGCAGCCCTTGGGCAAATTTGTATTCATATTAAAGGAATAAAAATGATGGCCCGCTCCTTCAGTCTCAAGTCAAGCAGACATTCTCACGAGCTGCACGCATGGCGACGTGAAATCACAGCACAGCACTCACGCACGATGAACCCATTTCCATGCACGTGACACACTCCTCGGCACGCTGCATACATTTCCCAGAGCGTTTCCTGCACTGCCGCGTCCTGGGAACATTCTACGCCGTTGCTCTGCTGCTGCTGTCCCGGCGCTGTCTCGTTCTCACATGTTCACACAGCTGACACCTATATCGTTGCTTGCCGCTCGAAGAAGCTCTATAGACTTCGTTTAGCACTCCGCTTTTTAGCAAGCAAACGGAGGGAATTAGTGTTGCCTAGGCGACAACGCTAATTGCTTGATAAAGAGACAGAAAATTAACGGAAAGCGATGTGAATAGTTATTTTTTTTGCACGTCAATGTGATGTACGGGTAATCATCGTGTGTTATGTGTGTAATGCTCGAATAGATTCACTGTCTGTATGCAATTCCATGGTGAAATTTATATCGTGTCATGTGGATTTGTTATTTTGCGGTTTACCGTTAAGGAAATAGACGTACTGATTACTGATACTAGCTGCATAGATTTTATTTATGCGTACACCTATTCACGCGCTGTCTTGTTGAGTTGTTGAGAAACAAGTCATTAGTCAAGTGTTCAGGTCACAAGAAAGTCAATGATGTACCTTTGCTATTTACCTTGGAGCTAGCTTATTTGAGAAAAAAAAAGTAATTTTCATTGAATACTATAAATGACCTCATGTTTACTCAATGAAAAAAAAAAGCCTTTGAAGTCACAGGACACACAGGAGCAGGACCACCATAATGACATCAAAAATTATATCCTGATTCATTTCCTCCGAACGACAGCCCTCCTGTTCGTCGGTCGGATATACAGATGGCACAAAACTGAAAGAAACACCTTGCATCAACCAACAGCGCGCAAACGTCTTACGTTCCCCGTCCAATTACCATAGGCCAGTGCAGATGGCATCTTGAACGCCAGGCGCTCACACACATTATGCACCTTAATATGCTTTATCTACGTTTCACAATATTACCCGCCAGCTCCGCGCTAGCGACGTCTGTTTCCTTGCTTGTGTGGGAACCGGGAACTCAATGGCGAAGCCCAGTCGGCGGAAAAGTTTATTCAAGACTACGGCATCGCTCTGTGGAATGGAATACCATGGGAATTTCTTGGCTCGAGGATCAACGAATTCTTAATCAGATAATGGCATAATCTTGGTGCTGCCGCATGTTGCGGTGTTATGAATTATTCGCGGCGATTAAGACGGCGTTGTCGCCTTGTCTAGAAGCCGGGTTCCCACCGAGATAAGGCGATGACTGTTATGTGCATCCACCCACGAAACCTACATGCTGTCGAACTTCCATAGGGGCAAGTTGCAGCTATACGCTTGTCGCGCGAATGTTCGTGCAAGATTTGCTTTGGATGTTTCAGTGGAACTGTGGGAAGTTGATAGGAAAACACCCGTCATTAGATAATTTTAATTGTTGCTTACGGATAGAATATACTACCACTTCGATTTTTTAATTTTGTCTATTTCTATCTTTGGCAAAAGTGAAATTTCATTTCCTACAATGGGATACCTATTTTCTACACGTTGGAATCGGAACCATAAACAGAATATATTTCAATTATAGTTGATTAAAATATAAACGTCACAGACGTTTTGATACTTTTATTTGCCTTGCCATAGGTGTGATTATTTCGGAAAGCTCATTTACGTGCATGTAATTTCACAAGTTAATTTGGAGGTACACGATGAGACCCTGAACTTTCAAATGGCATTATTTTGCGATAGCATGTCATCCCGCATTATACACAGCATCATGGCATAGCATTTAAACTGTCTGGAAAAACATGAATGGCTGGGAAACATCAGGGCAATTACCATTCATGATCTAATACGTGGATGGATGTCGAATCTTTCGCACGCTGCGATAAAACTATAAGTGTATAATCCTCTCCAAACTGAATAATTAGCAAATAATGTTAATTATTTCACTCAAATCATAGCTGTCACCAGCCACTCACCATAGATCTCAACATCCCTTGAAAAAAGCGCTGCGGCTGTCCATACTAATGAATGCCAATTTCAGCCAACTGTTTTCCTCTTGCAGTCCCACAACCCCACCATTGAAATCTCCTAGGAAGCTGATTTCCATTCCAGCAATTCATTAAATTACCTAGTTGTTACGTACAGTGCCCCGGTGGTGCGCCACAACACAATGCACGGGTAGCACACAGCACACAGAGCACACAGCACACACAGCAAGTCAATTCGACATCTGGGTGCCTTACGCAAGTCCCGTCTCGTCTGTCACATCTGTCCAATGACGACTTGGGCACCGCGATGACAGTTGGCGGTGATTAGACCGTTTAGTACTTGTCGATATCATCCTCCACCTCCTCCTCTCGGCCAGATGAAAGTGTTGTGTGCGCATGGACCAAATGGCGTCTGACAATCACGGCTGGACGCCGACATACGCGGCAGACAATGCGAGAAGTGAAAACTACAAACTTCTGTCACTCGGAGCGATGCCTGGCGTTGGTTGAACACATGGCATGTGTACCATGGGATGATGGTTTATGTATAAGCTTTGGTAATTGGTAAATGAATAGGCATTTTTTTGGATTTTGTTAAGAGATTACATCAACGATGACTGGACCGTCGTCGGTGCATGGTCTGTTCGGAGCTGGCTTGAGGATATAGGCTCAGATCAGGAAGTTGGCGAGTCTCGAAGGCTGCGGACGTAATTTGTTTTTGTGGTTTTTGTGGTTCATTGTTGTGGGCTGCGCGCTCGGCGATTGGTGGTCGTGCGCGAAAGGCGCGAAGACAGTGGATTTGTGTTGAAAGTTCCGGGGCTGGCATCTTGAGCGAATCTGTCGCATCAACAACAAGTGTTGGGTTTTGTTCCTGTACTTACAGATGTAGCGCTTCGTTCCAATTCGACATTTGTAGATTGGGCGTTGGAAAAAAAATTCTCCGTCCATTAGGGCCGGTTTTGCTTTATTTCTCAAAGAAAAACTATAAAAACAAATTAGCTTCACATCATTTGTGATTGGCTGTGCCTTGCCCGCGACTTTCAAGAGTATATCGAGAAATTTAAACACTAACAAACGCACCGAAAACGCCAACTATTTTTATTTTCGGAATTTGGTGGAGATTAAGCTCTCAGGGGTGGATTCAACGCAAAGAGTCACAGGATTTCCGATGAATCGATGCTCGTTGTCCTATAGAGTATAGAGTGAAGCATGCTGTACCCAGCATCGGTAGTATTGGCTGCAGACAGCTAACATTCGTAATGTTACTGCATTTTCGATATCAGCTACTAGTTCTGATATGAAGCATGCAACAAGCCAGTGACTCTGAGGATGTGATGCTTCCTGTGTTGGTTGAACCACGACGTCGCGTGGGTATGCAGGCATCCAGCTTCCAGTGCTCGCCTGCAACCTCCGACTTGTTCAGCTTGTTCAGGTTCAGGTTGAGGAACCAGATCGGGGCAGGAAGACAGCAGCAGAGGTATAGAAGCACCGGTACCGATAACCGCGTTTACACATGGAAATATGTTGTTGTCCATTGATATTGCAGCAATTGCATTGCAATCGGAATGCATTGTGCAATGTCTGGCGAGTGGCTTGGCTTGTCGACACTGCGTCCACTATATAACATCCGCCAGTCGTGAGCGCGTGGCTTGCGATTTAAAGTCCCTTGCCACTTTCGCGATTCATCGTGAATATTCATTCGAATATAGCATGCGCATTCCATGTGAACGCCAAGCTCGCTAAATATAGAACGATTGTTCACGTTTGTGTACTACTTAAATGCATTTTTCAACGATAATTTTGATTTGCTCAATTTTCCGCTTCTAGTCGTGACGGAGAGCTTTTTGATTTTTATCTGAAATCGTCCAGAAACCTTAGAACAAATTGAGCGTTGATGTTGTTGCTTTCGGACGATTTCGGTTACACAATTAGCAAGAAATACAGGGATAATGTGTCCTGGAAAGCAGGGGCTCGGCTTCGTATCCTGCAGCTCGGTCTCGCAGTTTTCATAACTTAACTTCCTTACCAATATAATATTTAAATGTGCACCATTCTGAATGTTACAATGTGATTATGTTGGTGAATTCAACTAAAGCTATTTAAGAGAGAACACAGACAGACCTGCAAGAATGGGTCAAATTGGTCCCCAATTTCGAGTACACATCTGACTTTTATGCCAACACATAATTTTTCATTAGCAATTTACAACAAATTCACTATGTAACTTTCATGGCACTAAATATTTAACGATCATGTCTGGCAAAAACAGACTACATTCCTAGCTGTATGGCGCATGGCAGAAAAGAAAACTAATTTCAATTCCAACTCCCCGATCGAGGCTCGCCGGCCCCGTATTGAAAGTGTATTTCGTGCTGGTGCATAATGCATGGACAAGACAGACGCACGCCGTAATTGCGCGCACGTGGTTCCCTTGGAGACTGCCACCCCCTGGCCTGCCCCTCGGCATCCCCTGACAACTCCCAGGGCAAATCAAAACATGCCCCGTGGCTAAAACAGGAATAATCTAATATCTGGAACGATTCTGACGTTTTGCTCTTTGGGTCGGGGGGTGGAGGATGATTTCAAGGGCAGTGGCGTGCGGTGTGTATAGAGGGGTGGTCGATAAGGATGGGTTGGGGTGGATGGTGTAAGGATGCTGTTTTCTGAGCTTTAGCTGGATGTTAAAAGGCTGAAAACAACATAGGGATGTGTAGTTTCATCTTGGTATCGCGTGTATTGCGGGTTGCTGGATACATTATTATTATTATTATCTTAGAAGTTAGAAGTATTCGGTGATACTAATAAGGTGCCTGAGTTTGTTGAAATAAGTACTTTTACTGATAATTCTGGCAATTTAAAATTTCTTATAGCTACAATTATATTTTCTTTATCAAAACCTTTCTTTAAAATATGCCGAAAGAGAACCACAATGTTTTTCCCAATTTTGCATTCACTGTTTGCAATAAAGATAATGTATTTTTGAATTTTCTCTTAGTTTCATTGTTGCGAAAAAATGAATTGATTGTTCAGTAACCTTATAACCAGAAAATGGTGACACAGTTAAAAAGGGATTTTCTCTTAAGAACCAGCCAATATCCAAGCATCAATCATACAAATTATGCTCGATTATTATAATGAAAGTCACAGCCCTTGATTCCTTCCACCTAACAACTCCAGCCGCCACTGCCCGGAATTAGGGTGGGCAGGACTTACCCCTCGAGCACTCACATGTAAGATACATGTGTCATCATAAATGCATGAGCTGCTGTCAAATGAATAACTTGCCGCTTTTCGCTCGGGAGTGCGATCACTTGATGATCGATAAGTCAGTCTGCGCTTGAAATATGCACGAGGTGACATTTAGCAGGTCAAACGACGGCTTGGAAGGGCTGACCTTTGCCTCGTCGATGAACTCAGGGCGTCGTTGTGCGTGGCACGCAAAGGGCAAGAGCTTGGGCATAAGGGGGTAGAATTGTATAGAATATCGGAATTGAGCGTATAATACTTTGATATAGCAAGAATATTCCAGTTAATTTCTAGAATCTATTTAGAGTAGTTGCGCACTGGGAAATCAGGGAGTGTTCATGATGTGAAGAAAAGGGTAGCTAAGAAAATGGAGGGGTTGTTTTTGGAAGAATCTAATTCAAGCATTTCAATACGGATTATGGATGTCTCTACATGGTCCAATCAATGTTTTATTTTATTTATTATTTGCTTTTAACTTTAAGGCAGCATCTTAGCAGCTGCGGATGATTTTCTTTTGACTCCGTTTTCCATCTTTCACCCAGTTTTTTGTATCGTTCGTTTTATTTATGTAGTTATTGAACCTGCGGCGACATATTTTGTCAATTTAGCTCTATTTTTGAATAGCAAAAACAGGAAATCTCAAGTCAACCCATTCTTACTTGAAAAAACCAACCCTAAAGCGGCGGTCACACACAGAACTTGAAACATAGTTTGAAACGAAGCACCCGTTCACTGTTCCGGCAAAACCAGCGACAGACAATTTGTTTTCGCAGATGTCTGCCTAAAAAACAGACGCGGCGCGTTTTCCACAACCGGGCCGATTGTGCTTGCGCGGGTCCAGAGTGAATGGATCTCTTTAATTCGAGTGCGTGTGGCGAGACACGTGGCCTAGAGAGTGTTGGGATTGAGAGAGTGGCTGTCTACAGGCACATGGGTGCAAGACTTGCATGACTTCAAAGTTATGGTGGTAAACGTATGGCTTAAACTCGAAAGGCAACATTTCTACACAGACACTGACCAGCTGTTTTTTTCTTTATGTTTGCTCACACGATTTCAGTCCGATAAAATCTCTGATCGACATGTATTTTGCATGGAATATTCGGACGCTCCATATTTAGATCTGTCACATTTCTGACATGAATCGGTCAACTAGTTAGTTTTTGAATACAAATTGTATAGAAGTTTGCAAAACAAAACTCAAAGGCTAAACTATGTTGTTTACTTAGCCTAGCAACAGGCAACGAAAAGTTCGAACACAGCTACATGGATGCAGCGGATCCAGCTTGAACAAAAAAAGATTTACTAAAATAGTTGAGATAGAAACTTGGAAACTTTTGGCGTGGATTTATGGGATGTCATGTCCATACCAGGAAACTCATCCAACCATCCATTTAATAGAGTTTAAAAAATCCCAATTGAAAGTGGTCCAGTCCAACTAGAAACTGTTCTACTAACATTTGTAGCATGTTCTACCTGAAAAAACATCCACCCATTTATTTTACAGCCACCATTTGACATTTTTAACTTAATAAACTAGCTGGATACACGAGTTTCCAAATAGAAAAGCGCCAAACGCTACAACGCGTTCATAGAAGTCTCTCTCAAAGCCCCAGCTAGTGAAGATGGCGCTGAAGACAGCGAAATGCAGCGGCCACTCCACGTCATCGATTGCCCTCGGCAGCGTCTGCAAGCCTCGCCGGCGCCTCCGCTCCTCGACGCCCGTCGGCGGTGGTCTCCGATGAAGCCTGGTCCAGCCAGATGCTGCGCGATGGAGGGCAATTGATGCTGCAGAGGACTTGATGCTGATGCTAGGCAGGCTGGACCCTGGAAGCTGGGAACGCGACGGCGGCACATGGCGTTCTTCACTCGCGTGTTTACTTTTCCGAACTCGAGAGCGACGCTTATTTGAGTGAAATCATCTGGGTTTACTTGAAAGTTGAATGGTGGCCTGGAATTTTTTGATACTTGCGAAGGGGGTGTTTTTTTTGGTGATCTGTTTTTGGTTAAGACTACCGGTACTGTCAATTGAATGGAGATACAGCTTCTTCTAAATAAAACATGAAATTTTATATTCTTATATGCAGTGAAATCAATTCGCCAGTTTAGAAGAGTTGAAATTGGGCAGTTAAATATCAATGTGACGTTAGATTTTTGAAGCGAGCAGTCCCCAGACATATTGGCCCTAGCATTTTTTTTCAAACTATACAAATATTTGCTGTGCATTTCTTTACATTCTGCTGAAATTCTTAGAACGAATCGAAGGCGGGTTGTAGGTTTTAGGCGGGTTGAGTGACTCGAGTGATGGCCAATGACCACCACTTACAACAAGATTATCTTTTTGAAATGACATCTGCCAACTCAATTCGAAACGCGCGACAGCGTTAAATAAAAATTCACCCAGCAATGGAAACTTCAATTGTATTCCCGTTGAGCAGCAAATAATTACCTGCTCGTTTGCCGGTTTAATTCCCCGGAGAATCTGCGTGTCTAATTGCAGGTAGTTAGCGTGGTCGCGGATTCCGACAGGTTGCCAGGATCGAGTGTCCTTCCTTCGTCGCATTTACAGCCTCTCAAAGGATCCTGCGTGGTAACGGTGACGACCAATTGCTCATGCTGGCTCTTTGCGGCATCACCAGCGCTAATTGTTGCCACGCTATACGATTTTTGTTACTTGCCAGGCATACGATTGTTGTTTGTTGGCTACGATTGTTGTTGGATGTGCAGCGCAGCGATGGTTGCAACAAAGATCCGGTGAGGAAAAAAAACAAGAAATCCTGTTTTAAAAGTTTATTTTGATTTTTGTTTGAAAATTATAAAGTGAACATCCTGTGTCATTGTGGGACAATCGAAATCTCATCTGGCATAGACTTTTTATTCAAATACTGAAGATAGGTACACTTCTTCAAAGGCTTCAAAGGCTTACTGAACTGCGTCGGGTTACTTATTTACCACTAATTTATAAATCATTTTCTCGGATGTAGGATTGTCAAGTTCTTATATTACAACGCCATATTCTCTGAATGGATCTTGTCTGTTGCATTAAAAAGCGCAGAAATCACTGCAACAATCTTAATTCAGATTCAGGATCATTGGATTTTCCAAAGACAGAGAAAAACTTGGCATAGATGGATAAAAAATTGATACTTGAAACGTCACATGCACAGCAGCCGTAATATAAAGCATAAGTCAGTCTGTGTCTGAAATCATTAATCCCCCCCCCCCCCCCCCCTGTTAGTGACGATGTGTCGGAATTCAAGATGGCTGCTTTCGACGTCGCGTCGCGGCGGCGTCGATCAATACTGCAACGCCCAGTTCGGCGTCACGTGACGCGAACGCGAGACGGGCGGCTAGGTGGGCCTCACCGTTCGTTGCCGAAACAATGTCTGCAACTAACTAGCACAGGGCGATTCTGAGGCAAGCGTGCGTGAAAATCAGAAATCAGGATCGAAATTAGGTTCATGCAGCATATTTCTTGCAAGGTAACTCTACTTTGTATGTGATTTGTGGAGGAGGTGGATCTAGTCAGCAATTACAGTCACTTAGTGTAGATATAAGGCAACATAAGTTGGGAATTTCAGAGATTTTTTCACAACAACCATGGATACTCAAACATTCGCATTGACATTATCCAGGTTTATATCAAAGCAACATCTCTGATCAGATCAGATATCAATACATCGTGAACTCGGTGTTCCAAATATCCTTAGCTACGAATAAGTAATAAATAAAATAGGAAATTGATGACATGAAAAAATTAAAAACTTGAAATGATGAGACAATTTGGATACTACTTCGCCTCAAAAATTTGTGTAGGTTTACAGCGTGGTTATTTATGATTTAGCGAATTTCTACTATTTTATGGTTGAAGTTTATATTTTAAACGGCGAGACCCTGACAATCTCAGACATGCAGGTGTTCCACAATATTCAGATCGGTCGTCTGGTTCAATTTGTCAGCAAAACGTATTAATTAAAAGCCAAAAAAAAGCGACAACTAAATAGCACAGAGCACTATACTATATCCATGCGTGGGAAGGGGCTGTTCCACCCCAACTACCACTAGCCGAGTCCCTGGACACCCGCGTACCAATGTATTCATGGGACACAGAGTCAAGTGCAATCCACCGACCGAACACTAGATAGTCGGGGGCGGCGCGGATCGGGGTGGGGGGGGGGGCAGCCATCCCCTAACGCAGCCAGCCCCTGCGTGGAGGGGGATGGTGATTTAGAGGGTGGTTTTGTCATCAGTGGGATTTAAGGGATGCGAGCAGTCTGGTTATTGCTCCGTAAGCCAATACAGCTGCAGTGCAGGACGCCCGGTTTAGACGGTCAATTTCTTTTTTTCCTTTGGTCCATTTGTCTTAACATCGGTGTTTGGCATTGTTCTGAGGTTTCCCATCTTATCAGTCGATCTTCAATTTGGCTAAGATTCGCTCAGAAATAACACTGAAAACCACTCAGCATGGCCAAGGCAAAGTTTATGGTTGACTTTGCAGACCCGAATTCAGTTTTGTTGAAGGAAACATTATTAACAATTTTAACAGATGGTTTCCGATGCTGTGTTTCATGCCAAAAAACAATGACAGATATCTGTTCTGAACCTTACCTAAATGTAGCATGAAATCTAGGTATTGTTGTTAATTGCAAGCTGAAATCTGCTTAGAAGCAATTACATTTGAGCGTGTAAACTTGGCTCAAACGATTGACTATGATCTTCACATGGTGTATTTGTTTTATTTTCATTACTGCTTGACGGGGGGTTGTTAGATGGGGAGGAAGGGGGTGGTTGTCTCATGCTCGTATTATGTGCTATGTGGGGTGTTTGGGGGGGTCGCGTTATTTGCTGAATTCTTAGGATGGTTTCATTATTGGATGGCCAGCAGCTGTCAGCTGGCTGGCGAATAAGTTTTATTGGAATTCCTTAGTAGTGACTATATAAGCGCAAGCGAAATACAAGACTCGGTCGAGACAGGCAATATTTCTTCATTTTGAAAAGCACACGAGTCGTTCCGCAAGATCCTTTCAGAGCGTTTCGAAGATATATCTGCAAAAGAATTTTAATAAAAGTTAAATCGAAACGAATTGGTTTCCAATAAATAAAAGTAAAACTTTAACTTGCCCATGTCATTGGCTTGCGATAAAAAATCATTATTTTGAAAGAAATTTCCTTGTGGCCGAGCTTTGGTGTTTCCAGATTCAACCAGCGTTGAGTGGTACGAGAGACTAAACATTGAAAACATTGAAACACGCAATACCAAAGTTATCACTGAGCGTGGTAAACAACCGAGGTATCATAAATGAATAAATTACCATATGCAGACAGAGCGGCCACGAAGTGATCCAATATTTTCTGGTTGGATATTGGCCGAGCAGTGGCGCCCGAGAGCACCTACTCACCAACAGTTTTTTGTATTTTTATTCTTTATTCTTTCTTCTTTATTGGTTCAGTTTTGATATATTTTTTATAAAGTTATTAGACAAGTCATTGTACATCTTAAAGTTTCATCTTACCGATTTAAAAATAGTTTTTGAATAGGTACTATCTAAAATATACAGGTAAACATTAATAATAGACAAATTATACAAAACCCAAATTAAAATTAAAATTGCAAATCAAATGATTCTTGGATCGAATAAATACTGCAGTGGTATAGTAAAAAAGACTTAAATGTCTCGTGTAACCCTACGGTTCCTGCGACTTTATCCCCATGAACAGAGAGCCCAACGCGGGCAGTTTCCAAGTTTCCACCAGTCCCCACTTCACATCTCAAAACCCCACGCCCTCGCCGCCACTGGCCCTGAATTTTCGGTTTCGATCGCACTCTACCTGTCTGTTGTTGTTGTTGATCGAGATCTCGTGAGGGAGTCGACGGTGGAGTCGGCAGGAGTGCAGTCCGATCGTAATCGGGGTGGATTATGCAAGCATCGCATGTCGCCTGATGATAATGATTATGCTGATGTTTATTACGCCGATCGAACCTACCAGCCATACAATACACTTCGGATCTTGGATTATTCATGCCCGGGGATCTGTGCGATCACGTGACGTGACCAATTACACGGATCGATCTCAAGTCGGCGCTGGGTGGACTGATGTTTGGATTGGGGAAACGTGATCTACGCGGGCGAAGTTTCGTCATGTTTGAGAGGCAATTATCTTCAACTATTTGGAGCGCTGAGTCAGTTGACAGCAACTGTATCACCGTTGGAAGTTTACTTTACCTGCCGTTCGGTATTTGGTAGGTATAGGTACACTCAATTGAAACAAATGTAGGCAGTTCTGGTCTATCGATTTAAAATTCCCTCTCACCTGAAACCATCCATACGTTCTTGAATTCTTTCATGCTCTATAGTGAGAAAATTTTCCCTAATTAAACGAGAAACTTCAAAGACATATAAGTCATGGTTCTCATACTTATCGTTGCAGCCCTGTGTTGTCATTAGGTGGTTTTTCCGCGAGCGTTGCTTTCCCATTTCCCCAACCCTGCTAATTATCCTAACTAAGCAACAGCTTTTAATGAAGATCTAAAAAGGAAATCGTCATTAAACTCGGCTTTGATCGATGCCGACTGAATCCAAGTATGCTCTAAAGCACCTACTCTCATTTCTCCGCTGCGCTGAGCACAGAGCTTGAGTAACGCGCAAATAATACCACGGTAACGAACGCAGCCCCGAGCGATGACGCGGGGGCTTATCAGACCCGGGTCCCGGCAAACCACCCTCGACAAGGGATGAACGCGCGGGGGATGAAACGCAGGCCTCGATGGCCACTTGAACGCGGCGTCCAGGGAGATGGGGTGGATCGGGAAACAAACATGGCGGTCGGTTGCGATGATTTGGGTTTATCTTAGCGGGTGGAGGGATTGGTGGGAAAGTGAAGTCTGTGTCATGGCTTTGGGAACGTCTTGGGACGCTTGATTTTATTATGAAGCTCTCTAAAATACTGTAGCATCCCTCTTCTCCATGAATTCCTTTTTGTCAATCTTTCAAAAGGAAATGATAGCGAAGTGAATTACATCAACCCCATGTGTTTTTTCTGCTTTCAGATCATGAACTGGAGAAAACCGCACGACTGGTTAAAAGCTGAGAGTATACAGGAAAACATGGCAGCATTCGGTAAGAGAATTGTCCATTTGTCCATTTCTTTGCTTCAATTCTACCAAAATACTATTACCCGACATAGTAATAAGTAATGCAGTCTCGCATACAGAGTACGTCTTCATCAAGTCTCCCTTAAAAGCCACAGACTGCGTTTTCCCTCCCCCTCCACCCCGAGCAGAGACTTTGGGGTGGTAATCCGCGGATTGTGGCTCCATCAGCGAAAGAGCTTTCCATGTGCACAGATTGCAAGCAATGCATTATGCTTTTCCCATGTCTCGACCGCCTATGAATAAAAGTCTTGACTGCTTTTAGCTGATGACCCTCGCGATCGCACCCCCGCCCTTGGTCTTGATAGGACGGGGGTGCGAATGCCATGGGGTTGCCGGAATTAAATGGATAATGCATTTGGTACAACTGCGTTTGTGACAGTTAATGAGTGATTGATGGGTGCTTTTGCTGAGATTTTTCGCGGTTATTAAGTTAAAACTTTTCTATTCGAGAATTGTTTTCAGTGAGCATTCACACAATTTGACATAATTCTATAATAAATTGACACATTTGACAGAATCGGTTTCAATTGGAAGAGTTGAAAGTTGAAAGTATAGGGGTAAATAATGGTTGCACTTGGCAATAGGTGTCCATAAAATATGAAAAAATGTGAATTTTCCTTCAATAAAATTTGTAACTTCCGACATCAGAAAGCTTATTTCTATTGGATGCGATGCAAACAGAAAAATGTATACACTACATACGTACAAAAATTAAGATTATATTGAAAATCTTGATTTCAACTTTGTGTTGTAAAAAATCTATGACTGCCACATGAAATTGGTGTCACCACGTTGCTAGTGTTGATATGGTTTTTTTGGAATTTCTGTCCAAGCACACAATTCCAAATTTGAGGCACCATACCAACATCTATAACACTGCAGTACCAACGTTGTTAAGTAGTACATCAACTAAGTGAGCCATCCACCGACTATATCCACAAACAGTTAGAGATTTCAATCAAAGAAATCCCAAACTTCAATTTTCCATTTCCACCATCCCCCACTGGCCAGCTGCTGCTAGAATCCAACGCACGAACGATCCCCTACGGCCTGCAGCCTGACACCGCGAGCTAGCTGTCTCAAATGTTTCCCAACGCCGTCCCAGGGCTTCGCGAATGGGCGGTCGACCCTTTGCCGGCGTCCGAACGGTCTCGACGGGGTGATTTCCCGGCGTAGTAGCCCAAAACGCGGCGGTCCCCGTGGGCCCATGGCCGACGCTTAGCTGGCCACGATGCCTGCATGCCAACGACCCGGGAATTGGTGGATGTGGGGGGGGGGGGGGGGGGGGGTTGTGGCTGCCGACTTGCTGGTTTATGATGTGGGGCCTGAGACCGAGGGAGGGAGGGATTGGAAGGAAAGGTGTAGCTTTTTTAACTGTCAAGGATAGGAAAAGTGAAAATAAATACACATTATGCCTAATATTTTGTAGAACCTTACTCATTCAAACGCTGATATGTTTCTGTCTGATTTCTGAAAGTTATGAATTTGATGGCATAAGAAAGAGAGGCGATTTCAGCTGAAATCAATACTGAGGAACAAAATATACATTGCCATACTGCTTTTGAGTAAATTAATTGTCCTTTTGTGTGTGTGTATCGATCAGACTTTCAGCTAGAGGACAAAAAATTGTACGTTGTGTAGTCGCACAATTTTCATGTTGATTAAAATACTGCATTAGCTTTTTTGTACAATGCTATCAATTTTCCGCGTAATTTGAAAGCTATGTTCTTTAGTAAAAAGAAATGTTCTAAAATGAGCCATGTTATAGCTTTCGCATTGATAGAAAAACCCCTTTCAAAGCAACCTGCTCTCCAGGAAACTCATCTACCACATTCTCGTATCTCGGCCCAGCATCCAATCATCCCTATTAAATCATTCACCAGCACTCAAGGCTCATCCCACGCCATCATCGCTAGCTGCTCGTCAAACAGCGACAGCAGGCACCATGCATAAAACAGTACCACCGACCTTACACCACTGAAATCCCTTACACTTCTTCCAGTGGAAACTGCTAGAGTTCGGTGATTACCTAAGTCTGAGTTGCTAAATTTTCACTTGATTCCAGTAAAAGTAACAGCAAATACCGTTTTTTGACTGAATATCTTCTTTTCCCTAATATAAACGCCAAATCGCTCTCTACATAGTTTTCCTAGTGCCATCTGTGCTAGATTTCCACGGCAGGATGCTTTTTAACCTATTCCGCACTATATAAATTTCCTTTCGTGCTTAATTTGAGAAAGTCAATCCATTGTTTTTAACATCATTTAGTCGACCGCTACTCTTTCTGTAATGTAAAAACGCACCGGCTCTCAAGCTCCTGACAAACTCCCGAACGCCCGCCACTGGTATCACGCAACATTTCCCTCCCAACCCCCATAAAAGATGGCCGCTACGCGATTTCCCCAGCGGCTTGGGCAACGTCGGCAACGCCAGCATGACTTATTGATCCTGGTGCCCCCGTCGAGCAGGCAGCCCGCAACGCAGCCATATTGTCCCTGACGGACGGGGTGCATACGACGAGCGGCAAGGCTTCTCTAATCTCTAGCAACCCCTAAATGCGACGGGAAGCCTTGCAAGACCACGGGCCCGTTGGCCTGGAGAGGGCTATTTCATTAAAACGGAAAGGGATATTGATTGGGGAATATTTACGCCATTAATGAGTTGCATTGTTACTGGCACTGATTTGATTCGAATTAATGTTGATACATCACTTCGTTGTCGGTTGGCTTTCCCAGGAATGAGGCAGAAAAACGACTGAATTTTCTTGTCAAACTTATTACTAGGATGTATATCTTTCTTTAGTTCCAAGTATTATGCCATCAAACGATGAATATATCGTGCATTGTTGGGCACGTTGTAATGTAAGCAATATAAGTTATAGCAATGATTCTAATGTTATGAGCTTTCAAAACATAACACCCTTAAACAGAAACTCACAGGAAAAGCTAAGTTCAAATGCAACGATTTTTTCCGTGCTGGGAAAATATAAGATTGTGGAAAATGGACGCACACAACAATATATGATCTTGTGTTCCGTTATATACCTTCATTGAAAAGAATGGGACAGTATTGTGATAATCGCGAAATCAGAAATTCGTCCAGTGTTCTGATTTAACATCTGAAAAGGAAAGAAACTTGAAAATAAAACGCCACAAGGACGCATTTCCATAGAAAACCCATCAAAGTATCCATCTCCGGCAGCCTTTTAATAACGCACGTGCCTTTTACGAGTGCTCTGTGTATAATAAAAGTTATTTTCTATGTCATCCCCAAAGAGCCGTCCGTATTAACACTGACCCCTCCCCCATCCCCACGACCATGCATGTGTTTTAACTCAAGAGCAAAGGGTAGAGGTTGCTCATGGGGTGACCCAGCCGCGTTGCAGCGAGATGAAAGTAAATCTTATTATGCGCTACCCTCCACATCCTCGACGACGACGGCGTCGTGGTGGAACACGTGCACCTGAAGCAGGATGTAGTCAGGGTCCTCGTCGGGTCCACGTCGACTGGAGGAGGAGATGATTGACGCCTGCTTCGCCAGTTTACCTCGGTGAGGTTTTGTTTACGGGATGCAGCGAGAAAAATGAGTTACTGTTGGTTGTTATATGGGGATGTGATCCTGTGACTGCATACTAAGTTTTGAGCACACAGACGTCTTCTACTTCTACTTTTGATCGACTGTCTGTCCAGTGTTCAGATAAGTTTTTGAATAAAAATAAGTACGGGCTCGTGAGAAAAATTCATATTAAGTGCGTGCGATGCGTTTTGCTATGAGTAAGCAGCTAAAATTATAACATGCCCTCAAACACAGGATGAATTGTAGCATTTTCCAGGAACAGACTGACTCATGCTCTTCAAAGTTCCAACAAGGCTAAAACCCGGGAAAAAATATCCCCAGCATCTCTGCAACTTTTACACTGCACCATCCATTCCCGTTCAGCAACAACATACAAACCAAGCACCCCAAATGCAACCCACTCTCACCCACACCCCTCTAAATAATAGCAACTCCACATGTACAACACAGCCAAGACCTCATTAAAGCCAACCTAATGAAACCATTGCGCGCGGCTTGCCATGCAGATATATCCAGCCGACTACACGTACACGGCTTAAGTGCACCAAGGGATGAAGCCACCCTCTAATGAACCGCGCACGCGCCGCGACACGCTTCCGGTCACGTGGCCCGGTGAAAAGAAAGATGGCCGCTGGGCGGGCGGTCACGTGGCGGGTGTCCATTGACTCGGGGCTGTGTGAATGGGGGGGGGGGTTGCAAAGGGGTGGGTGGTTGGGCGAGAGACCGGCGTCCAATTAAGAGGATATTCGTCATCTTCCGCTTAGCGAGCGCGTGGCTGGCGTGATGTGTCATTGTACACGTGTACCGACTGCGGAGGTGCATGTCACTGAGTCGGGTATTATTTCATTTTGGCAATTTTCAAGGGAAATTTGGGGGGTGCGCGTGCGGGTGTGGGGCGCGGGAAATTCGGCCGCTCTAGTGAAGGAGAGACGCGCGTTCATCCAATTTGGAAAGCCTGGGAACGGACTTTATCTAATTTACTTGTTTGTTCGAATCCGGGAATCGAATTACTGTCGTGGACAAGAGCGAGTGCCAGCTGAATCCAGTTTATTAGACTGGCAGAATAATTAGTCGACAATTCTCACGTCGAATCGCAGTAATCCCTTTAGAAAGCTTTCGATTCCGAACGGAACCCATGAATAAAATAATCACTGGCGATAATTTGAAGCTCAGAGAACTTTCAAAACTTGTCACTGTCACAAGAAAAAAAGCTCAGCAAAAAATGGTTCAAATTGAACCTGTTTTCATATTTATTCTCAATCTCAACGCCTCCACTCATATCTTCGTAGTCCTGGAAGACGCAATGAGGACTCAGACATCAGAGGACATCACCAAATAACAAGTTTTGCTATGGTGCTATACTGTTGGCATACAATTACAATTTACATTAGGTAAAGAAATGCCCATATAGGCCCACAATCGTAGCACCATGCAGCAAAAGCATCAACAACAACTTCTTATGATGGCACAGGCAACGCAACTGGAGAATCTAACCTTATCTGAAACTTCACACGAGGCAGTCTGCTATGACACCTGCACACGTGACCAGCAGCCAGCCACCCCCTTTGGCCACCCCATCATTGGAACTGATTCCTGATACCAGCGATGTGTCTTGACTATAGAACACAGAGTCACGCTCCACTCAGCAAGATAGCAGGATTTCGCCCCGCGTTGAATCCGCTAGCAGCGAGACCATCTGATAAGCAACCCCCGTCCTGCAGCGTACCCACCCTGGCTAGCACCCACCCTTGACACGGGCTAGCATGCAGTCACGTGGCGCTGCGCTGATAATGGATGGGGCTGTCGTGTTTTATCTTGTGTCTAGGAGGGTGGGTGACGCAATAAGATATTGGTGTACGAGTTGTTTCTTTATGGGTGTCAGGCATGCATGTGATTGTGTTACTCTATTTGCAGTCAGTTTGGTACAGAATAGATTTTTTGAGACGGTTTTGTGAGTTTTCACGATTCGGTGTGTAGAGGAGGAAATGTTAACCCAGAATTTAACTATTTCCCTAGAAACGCGCCGAATATCTAAGGCGACGACATCATGCTTTGCTGAAGTTTTCATCCTTGTTTTATCCATCGCCTCGATACTGCATCCTGAGGTGTCAAGAATTCCAGTGACTCGGATTGTAAATAAAACATTTCATCTAACTTGTTTGACGCCATCCAGGAAATTCAGAGAAGTCAGAAAGTCTATTTCTTAGACAATGAAGCCAGGCATAGAATGTTTTGCATTAAAAACCTAGAATAATTTAGCAACAGTGAAATTAGATACCTGCAAGTCTTACTTACGAAGACACATATTTTGCTACAGCTCTGTTATAATTTTCTGTCAATTCACAGCAAAGACCCGTGACTAAACCCTTCACCGCACAGCCATAAAATATCATACTTGTCACATGCGATCATGATACCTACCATCACCACACCCCACGCCGACGTCCGCTCCGTCGCGACGCTCTTTTGGGCGTCGCCGCCCCCCCTCTAGGCGCCCTTCACTGAGGGGTGGCGTCAAATTCCGGTCTGACTCATGCGTCCCGGCCATTAGATCGACAAATCCGCCAGCTCGACGCACAATGCCCGATGCACTCGCTACGTTGCATTACCATGGGATGCACTGAGATGCACGTGGGGATAGTTGACATGGGAGCGAAGCGAATTCCACGGAAGTTATCGGTTGTGAAAATGTGCACGGATTTGGAAAGAAGGGTTGGAGATAGAACGGAAGTATGACGAAGCTGTTTTGTTTTGCATGGGGGCAATAAAATGTGAAAGACTTCCAGCACTGCTGTCTGTTCTGCTGTGCATTTGAAATAAATTTCGGGATGGGCAGCAGCTTTCCCTTATCGTGGAGAGATGGTCAACCACAAGGAAATAAATTCCACTGATCCACTTTTCTTGATTTATGAGTTTATTTTGGAACATTGATGGGTCATGGCCCCTCAGCGATGGTCCATACTTCAAGATTAGCACATTAAATCTCTTTTATCATGATTTTTGGAAAGTCAATACATAGCCATTTTAATAAGTCTCTGTAAGAGAATAAGGTTAAATTTATTGAGACTAATCTACAAAGAAAACAAATATAAATATGAATTCTTGCGGATTTTAAGACAAATTCTTAGTAACTGAGCATCTCGCCGAAGGATATATAATTAGCTCATGATAGGCTTTCCCTTCTGTCTAATTAGGCGTAGGAAATGCTTTTCATCCGGTGTATTTATGTGACCATCCTGCTTCCTTTTCCAGTGATCCACAAACTCTGGATTGTTATTTTCAGCCGATACAACCTACAGATGTGTGGTGATGTGTGAGGGGGTGGGGGAGTTTGTTATTGAGTGATCTTTGATTCGCGTCCCTGCGTTTGCGAAAACACCATGCGACTTTGGAGCAGACTTTGTGACGGACGCCAGATGGTGTGACGTTGCGGGTGGCATCGCGTTCGACTTCCCATTTAATTCCCTAGCCATCCCTTGGGAGGTGCGACAGTGGGGGTGGAGGATACAGCAGGGAGCTGATCTCTGTGTTGCTACTTCCGTGGATCTCTGGACTGTCGGATGCTGGCTAAAACCTCGTTTAACATTCGCTGCACCGTTTAGCTTCGAGGGTTAGAAATGTAGTTTATGCGGATAGAAATTCAACAGAAATTGAAGGTTTTTTGCATGTTTGGTTAATTTTTATGGACGTCAGAAACGTATTTCTTGTAAGCTAGTACAGATTTTGAGTTTCTTGCTAAAAAATTAGTTGGAGATATTCCTATTGTGGTCGCTTCGCATAATTGTTCGCTTCATCTCTTCACACAGTAATTTCTAGTTTCAGCATAATTTCTTGTAGAATTTTGTAAATTTTGTCTGCAACACAAAGACCAAAAGTGGTTTCCAGCGTTCTGCGACTGTGATAAAACCTCGATTTTAAAATAAAGTCACATTCTCAGCAACTTCGTGATCTCTTACCAGCGTTTCGCCCTGTCCGTGGTGCATGGATGATCCAGACATGAGGGTTAACTATTCTTCAGGTTCACGCTCTTCACGCGGCTGATTTTCGGGGGCTCCGACCATTCGGTCTCGCAGTGCCTGCAGGAGAAGCGTCGCGTACCACAAAGAAAACATGGCTAATCCTCCACTCTCAGGCGCGAAACGTCAAGCCGAAATGAGCCAAAAATTTCAAAATAAAAACAAAGTCGTGTGAAAAATTCGTGTGGAATCACAGCCACCTGACACCGTGAAGGATCTGCCGTAAACATTTGAGTTCTCCATTGAGAGTCTTGCGCGCTTGCGCTCAATGGGTGATGCTTGTTAAGTCTGTGATGGTAATGTGATGAGGTGTATACCGACATTATTTTTGGTGAATCACCGACATAAATGTAGCACAACAAGTAAAGAATTCCTGTACTGTTTCTCACCCTTTTGATCTAATTAAATTTTAGTTCCCAGTCTCACAGTAGGAACCTAATTACAATCTCGGTCATGACTTGCTAGTTGCTTGAGGCCACGGGAACTCTGCTGTATGGTGTGATCACGTGATCGAATACAATCGGATAATGTGGGAGCTGTTTGCATTTTACTCCTAGCTTGTTCTTCCGGTAGTCAAACCACTGTTTCCGTTCTCTCGTGAGATACCATTTGACGGGGAATTTCATGCTAGACCGCTCGACGCTCTGTGTGGGTACAATTTAACTAGACATTTTACAAGCACAAACACCTTGTCTTTATTTACTAAAGAAAAATACTTATTTACCATTCCAAATTGATATACCAACTTACCTAAATCTCTTCGTCACATTCGCAGAGTAAATTCGATATAGAATCGTGCATTTTCCATGGTTTCCATAAAAAAATCCGAATATTTATTTTATTTTCATTTTACTGAAATGTGTATACCTACACGTTATCTGATTAGTTCAAAGATTCTTAAAAAGTAAGAGACATAAAGGCTGTGGAAGCATTTATAGAAGATTGTCAGAAAATAATAAAATCTGTCTAAAGACGGTAAAGTCGATAAAGAAAAAGAGGTAAATCTTGTCAATTTCTGCGTGCAGTATTTGCACTTACAATTGCAGTTGTCCCTATTTTGTCCCTACTTACAAGAACTTAAATGTCCATGCTCCCAGGCCAATACAAGTGTAAATGATTCATGCCAACTCTAATTTTACAAACTAAAGAGTAAAGTGACGCTTAATTTTCCCAGAGACATATATTTTCATCGAAACAAGCCCCATTGTTCACCATTGTTCGTTGTGCATTCACATCGGACCGACATTCTGGCATTGTTCTTCGCCATCGTATCGAGGGCCTCTAGACATGCTAAAACAATGGGCTATCACTCCAGTCAGTACTTGAGCCAGTACTTACGAGTAGAGACACTTGCAGTGGTGATTGCTATTCGTATTCAATGTGCAGTGCGACCATATGACGGTATTGCATGACAGTGAGCCAGTGAGCTAGGAAGACAATGCAGCAGGATCTTGGGTGGCTTGGGCGAAACGGGGACGTCTGCCATGCTAGGGAATAATTCAAAATATTCTCGATTCATCGTCATCTGGTGAAAGAGTCAGTCAAAAAAGAGTATAAATCAAGGAGATGTGATCTATTTGTTAATCTCTTCGATTTGATTTTGAGGTTACTTATTTTGAATTGAGATAAAATTTTATAATATATTTTATGGTATGTGCTACTACAAAACACCTTGTCACGGGAATGCCACGGGAAATCAATGGGTATATTGAACCCCTACATTTAAACAACGATTGACTTTGTTTACCTTCAATACCTCCTATACCTACCCTATGAGCTAACCTCTAAGTACCAATGCTCGTCAACTCAATGTCGATGTCGCATATTTTCGAACAATTTACGCTCAATTTGAAGCTAGCGGCCAACCGTCAAATGCCAGTCTGGACTTTGTCGTGTACCTAGGGCGGTCGAGTCTCAACAATCGCTCTACAGTCAACATCAGTGTTTCAACACCAAAAATACTCTGCAATTTGCTGAAATAATGTACGTTGTGTATTCTAGACCGTTGCTATGGTGTTCAATGAAGTAATTACTGTGAAAAACGAGTTTTATACTATAGTTTTGCGATTAAAATGCAGTGCATATACTCGGGGTCAGAACAGTGCCAGCGATGACATTGAACAAGTGTAATTCAGTTCGAAATAACCAAATTATCATTGCAATTGATGGATTACAAGTTAAGTAGTGATTAAATTCATTTGAGGTGGTGAAAGAAACGTCATTAAGTGCAAGGATATTGAGAGATGCAAACTGCAAAGTTAATGACGTCTGTAATGGCGTTAATTGATCGGAGGATGGCACCTAGCTCAGTGCATCGAGCCCGCAAATTCCGAACAGCACAACCAGCAACAGTCTTACCTTGCAGGTAAATTAGATTTGATTCGTGCCAGGAAATGCAAATAGTGTTTCAGCAACGTTCGGTAGTATCGTGTAGGTCAGTCTCAAACTCTTAGGAAGAGTATTTTAGAAATGACATCGATGTGAAGGTCGTGGCATTTTTATAGAATTTATTTTAATTACTCACTCTGGTGGGAAGACCAAGAGAGAAATGGAGTGGGTTAATTAAAGACGATTTGGAGGAGAGACAGACGAGTTGGAATGAGATGGAAACGAAGAAATTGTGGGGCGATAAGAAGAAATGGAAGGTTCTGATAGAAAAATGTGAGGAGGAAGAGGAAAATGAGGATGCAGACAATTTATGAAGAAAATGGGAAAAGAAGTGCCAGGCATGGCTAGCCGGCTTCTGTTATTTCGTGTAGCCTATAAAAAGTTATGTCTGTACATCATTAGATTTTAAGACAATAAACAGATATTATATTATACTCACTCTAAGAACAATGGTACTAAGTGTATAAGGGGGATAATAAGGGGAGTAGGTTAACATTTTCATCTTGTAGCTTATTGAGTATTTAACCCCTAAGTCGTCACCACCGCTCTCAAAATGCGGCCGCCCTTTCTTTTGATGGTGCAACGCAGTGGCGGCTCGTGGGTGTTAGGGGTGGTAGGGCACAGATTTTTATCTAGATAAAGGCGAACGTACGGGTAATTGTATCACATGTTCTTAGTCGTGAAAATGATCACATAATACTAGTGCTTTGTGCTCCTTCTACAATATTTTAGATGGAAAATCTTCTCAATCTGTTTATCTTTGAAATTTTGAGAAAAGAACGCGCTGAATGAGCCTACAGGAGTTGCCCTTACACGCAGTGCATCAGTCAGTCAGTGTCCTGTGTCCGCTTCTTCCCACCACCTGCTGTGTGCGCGTAACAGCAAGCAAAATGCCTGAATCAGTGCAAGGAATACGCGGGGCGCATGGCCTTGGTGCCCTCACAGCAGCGAGCCGGGCCGTGCCGATGCGGTTTGTCGCGCGAAATACAGTCTTGTGACGTCACTATGATGACGATACGCAGGGCACACGGCTCGGTGTAACCGGCCAGCGAGCGCGGCGATCTCGCAGCGAAGCAACGGTGGCGAGAGCGCCGTTTTCCCTGTCGCGCCGTTTTCTTTGCCGTTGCCGTTGGCACCGTATCGCGTGGCAGCGCGTTATAAAGGGGTTCTCATCTTACAAGCTAGCATTTTATTTTGAATTTACCAAAAAATAAATAGATATAGATTCAGATATTCCCTTTTCTCTCTTCTACCCTTAGCTTTCTACATAGGGCACGTGCCCTTGTGCCCTTTAGCACGAGCCGCCACTGGTGCAACGTGACAGGCTAAAATTGAGAAATTTACCATTCGATTATTATTTCACTCAATTTCTTTATCTAACGCCCATGGAAGAAGGAACGAAATTTCTACAAGTCTTCTCATAAAAAAGTTTAAAAACTTTAGGTTTGCACTCACCGCAAATCGAACAAATTTGTAGATCCAGACCGAGACGATCCAGACCCCCAAGCCCAAGCTGCAAACCCAAGAGGGTTGATCACTTTACAGAAGCAGAAGCAGCATTGCACTAACATTAATCGACATCCTGTCCAATGCCGTGCCATACCAAGAACGAACTTATATTTGACGCCATGTCAGAGGGAGATTGTGTAAAAAATTCCTTAGCACTCGTTACCTTTCTTATAACTATGTCATAAGGCCAGCGAATCATTTTTAAATTGATATCATATACCAATGTCCAATACATTCGATAACCATCACCCATAGCATCCGAAAGCATTCACAGTGCAACACCTCCCGAACCACCGCTACCGTCCACCGATGTCCCTCCGACCACCCACCGACGCACGCACCAACGCACGCTGACGTCACCCCGCGCCCTCCCACCACCCCCACCCCCGACGCACGTTTACCGGCGATGTCTGTGGCCGTCGCCGACGCCGCCTGACCGGCGCCAACCGCCGGGTACGACGCCGCGCGTCTTGCATGCCGATCAGTGATCGAGATGCGCGACACGCGCGCACATAGCAGCGTCGTCGTCGGCCGGCACGGGCATTGATGTCATCGGTCGGTGGACACCGTCGCCAGCTTCCTTTGACCGATGCGTTGACCGCGCGACCACCGGCTACCTTTTAGCTAGGACCTAGGATGCGTTTGGCTGTGAAGATGTTGCAGGGGTGTCGACCCCTGATTTTCGCTTTCCCAGTTGCTGATCTTTTTACCAAAGACAGTGGTACAAAAAATGTGTAACACTGTGATTTTCATTGGATGTCACCATAGAGATCCCCTGGTTACTTTTTAAAAGGCAAATACCTTTAGACGTTTGGCTGCGAAGATGTTTTTCTGTGCAGTTGTACTTCGATACGCGGAGAGTTGACCCCTGATTTTCACTCTAGCAGTTGCTGCTCTTTTTTTTTACCAAAGACAGTGGTACTAAGAGTGCTTAACACGGTGATTTCCACTCCAGAGATCCACTGGCTACTTTTTAGCTGTCAGCTGATATCTATAGGCGCTTGGTTGCGAATATTTTTGTCTGTGCAGTTGCACTTCGTCTTGCCCTGATTTCCACCATTCGTACTTGCCGGGTGCTGCTCTTTGTACCAAAGAGCGTGGGACATAGAGCGGGCTACAAGGTGGACTGATGATAACATGATAACTGAGCGTGAGATGTTCTCTGATAACCCAGAATGAAGATCTAACTCAGATGCATCAATCAGTCCATGGTGGTACACTATACAATTGACATGAGCGAGACTAAATATATGATAGGAATTTAAGATTTTAATTGATATTACCGTCAAACTACGGAGAGTTGCGCAGATTCCTTCGCGTAACCAACGGCAACTTATCACGTATAAAGTTATTTTCCAAACTAAGATTGCCCACACAGGGAGTCCATCCCTGATCTTCACATTTCGTGTGTGATGGTTTTTTTAAATTGGCTGTAGTGTATATGGGGTGGACATACATTGTTGATTATAAACGTGTAGATTCTAATGTCTAATAGATAAAATGAAGCGTCATTGCGTCCTTGCAAATTGTATCATACACCTAACTATCAAACACCTAACTATCGTAGCATACAAATACTATAATAATCCCAACCATCTGCAACAGTATAAGTTGCAAAACAAACGAATGTCATCAGGGATATTGAAAGCTTTCTCGAAAATGCCGACAACATAGCTTTGCGGAAAGCATGTGGTGAGGAAAACTCGAGACATTTTCTTTCATAAGCGCTAAGATAAGGAATGAACACGAGTTTCACATGGAAAGTCAAACCCTGCCATCTGTCGAACGCAGCGCTTTTCCAATGGCCTGCCATTGAGTCATTGCTGCTAGGAAATTGTCTGGTTCACAGCGTAAAGTGTTCCTAAATCTACAGTCAGATCTACATTCTGGGTTCTCAGAGCACACTCTGTCGTCATTCAACCCCATGCTTGACTTACAAAAATCATCGTGTTACCTGTCAAAATTTCACACCGGTGGTTTGTGGAAGCTCTGAAACTTTGTGAACAGAGGGTAAAATCGACTCAGACCTATTACATTCTTTTTTTTCTGATTAACGATCCAGTTGAAAAATATTATTCAAGGATTGTCTCTTCGTGCCGCGAGTATCTCATAGCGGACATAAGTATAGAGTAGGTACTTGCAACAATTGCTTCTTGCAGCTTGCAAGAAGATCCCACCCAAGAATAAACAGAGCAATATACGCGGATGGGGAAACGTGCATTTGGTGCGGCCAAACTCACGCCAGCCACTACAATAAAAAAACACACACACACAACAGAACAGGCATCATGTTCTCAGCTATGCTGTTGGCAGTGCTCGTGTACTCGGATTGGCTCGGATGGATGCAACCAGATTGGCATCGTGTGTTGCTACGGATATAGAGATCGTGATCGGCGGCGTCGTGGGACGCTGAGATGCTGCAGATGCTGCAGATGCAACTGGAGGCCATCGGTGGTGTGTTGTGTGCCTCTTCTGTGCCTCGGACAGAGTTTTTCGTGTTCGTTTTGTTTGTTTTGCGCGAAGTACGATCAAAGATCACGATGAACAAATGTCTTGTCGACGTGATATGCGATAGATTGTCTCATTCCGATCGGGAACTGAGTTTCACCACCGGCTATGATAATGTGTCAATGATGTATCTATAATTACCATTAATTAATATATCAATAATTTAGTATACAAAAACCATAAGACCCAGTATAGTAAGAACCGCATTGCCACTTGAACTTCCGATATGAAATACAATCGGGTGATTTTATTTTGAAGCAATTTGAATGGAATCTCATTTTGATTCACACGTGGCAGTTATTGTTCCACTAAAAGAATGTTTTTGTGGTGAGGTCAGTCAAATTTCAAATTACCAGATATTTTTATTCTGCAGCATTCAAATGTTTAAAATACCCCAATTGTAAATCAGAGGTAAATTTTCAAAATGTCAAAAGTGTGGCCTCTGGTAGGCGCCAACTACTCTACGACTTTCACGCCATTTGCATTTTTTAAACTGGAAGATGCTTGAAGTTTTCTGAAATCATTGTAATCGGCTTCTCGCAGACGAAGGGCAGGTTGTAGATGCTGGAGTCGCAGATGATGTCCGAGTACTGGATGTTCCGGTTGATCGCCCCACAGTTGTTGGCGATTGAGACGAACGGTCGCCCCACTTCCCACTCGTTGTACTCCTCATCCGCGACCAACCCGCCTGGAAAAATTAGTTTATTAAATATGAGTTGCTTATGTCTTTGATGACAAGAATTTGACATGTTTGTGTGAAATTGAAACATTTTTCCTACCACTCTCAATTAAAATCAGGGGATTGAAATTATAGTGTCTAGCAGCATAGGTAAAACTGGCTTTTCTCTAGCACCTATATAAAAAACAGCCATTTGTCAGCATTATACATTAAAACCTCTGGCATATTCAGATATTATGCATAGAGAACAATTAAAATTCGCACATTTTCTATCTCCTATCATCTCCAACTCTATTTACAAAGCTGGAATGTTGAAAGCTGCAGTTAAACATTTAGAATTTGGACCCAACCGCTGGCTATAAGAAAATCACAGTTGGTATAAATGTATGCACTGGTATGAATATTATATCGCAAAACTAATAACCGCAACAGGTAATTGGTGGTAAATGGGCCCTCCCCACAAGAACCTAGCAAGAACCCGGGTTTCCGTCGCTAAAAATGCACCCCGTCCCGTGTGCGTGATCTCACCAGTGATAGTGTGCCACTCGCCCTCGCTGAAGCTGTCGTAGATGCCTACGTGCATCAAATCCAGACCCACTGTGGGAGGCGACACCCGATTGAACATCTCTAGGATCGCCTCCGCCTCCAGTTCGGAGTTGATCACCACCAGGTGAGCGCCCTCGTTCTGGCACCTGCACGGGGTGCACCCGCACGTGGCGTTCAGTCGGCGCTTAGGGTACTTAGTGTATACATGGTTTTGGGTGGAGAGGGGGCGCAAGGTTCTTAGGGCGCTTATGGTGTACATTATGTACAGGGTGAACAGGGCGTTCAGGGGTTGTACAGAGTTCTAGGGTGCACAGGGTGTTCAGGGTGCTTAGGGTTCTAGGGTTTTCATGATGTACAGGGTGTTAAGGGTGTAAAAATTTATCCTATTTGATTTTTTAGGTATTCAGCTGCAGGGTGGAATAGGCTGTATATTGTAGGCGACAAATTTTGAAAGCATCATGTTGGTAGACGCTTTTGGTCTGTAGAGCGCGAAGCGCAGACAATAAAACTGATGCTAGTAACTTATTCCCACAAGGAAAATTCGCGTCACTCGCTAATCTCTCCAATGCTTACATTTGCGCTGCGGGTCCCCAATGGCGAAGCTCGAGGAAATGCAGCTTGTACTCGCTGGAGTCGAGGCCGGGCAAGAGCTCGTAACCAGCAAAGGGTTGGACCTTGTCCTCGCCTTGAAGGTCATCGGGCCCGGGCAGCGAGGTCGCCGCGGCTGCCAGGAAGGCGGCCAACAGCAGAGTTGGAAGCACAGCTCGAGATGCCATCGCTGGAAGAGACTGAAGCTGGAGGCTTACATTTTTTAAAATAGGAATCGCACTGCCGATGGTTCGGATGAGAACTAAATTTTAGTTTAAACATCGATCTAAATAAGTATATATTTTTTTACCAAGCATCACAAAAGTTTTTCGCCTATTTGTAGATATCTAGAATGAACTTACTTGACGTCGTTAATCTTACCTACTGAATTGTTGCACCATGAAGTTGATGAAAATTAGCTATATTGTAAGCGATCTGTGAAATCTTTTGATAAAATACCGATTAGATATGGAATTCCGTTTATTGGACAATGATGAAATCCCAACACCAAACAATGTAATTTTATTTCTCTTTGGATTCAGGCACAACCTATACGGGCAGCGGTGATAAGAACTGATAAGAATGAAAATAGTTCCAACTTCTAAATAAGTTGACTCGCCACACATTTCTGCCGCAAATGTGCAGATTGCTATAGAATGAACTTACGTGGTGTCGTATAAATCTTGGCCACTGGTAGCTGCACGTTATGATTGAAACACGAGCTATCTCTCCGAGAAATATGCTTTCATCTCCTCCGATTAGCTAAGTGATTTGATTTTATTGGGTAACCCTCTGTCCAATCCTATTTTTATATTTTAGTATTGACTATATATGTTTGATAAAGTGCCCAGTTATACGAATGTGATATCCTATCTCTGTTCAGACTTCATTTTTTGCATGTGAGAAAAGCCCTGTCATATGCCAATAGCACTAAAATTCTTCGAATCATCAATGATTGGATGGAATCAAATAATTTAAATGCGATTACTTATTGGAATCAAAGTAGTCTAGCTTAATTTTTCCGAGGAATTATGTTCGTAACTTCTTCGATTTGTTTTTCACTTCATCAGCTCTATCATCAGGGCCCAATCTGCTGTAAATTACTCTTTACATGTATCTCGTTAGATTTCAAGCCGTCTTCATGTCGGTAATATCCCTGATTACCCGTGACTTTCCCTACCTGCAGTGCAGCACCACTTGTTTCGTCATTTGCAATTTGTTTATTTGTATATTATTTTTATTTGGCTGCTGGCATTGCTTGTAAAAAATAATAGATTAATAATAAAATGTCACGTATAGCCTGTATATGTCTATTCTACAAGAATAATTGATATTATACCGTGACAACTTTATAATTGTTAGAACATACCTTGTAAGGTAACGACATTATTGGAATTGGTGAAAAAATGACAAGCTAAATTTGGTTTGTTTGGAAATATCTTCCGTATCTTGTCAATGATGGGCTTTGTAGCAAGCAAATTGAGATACAATGACGTTTGCCAGCATGGCATGATGTGGAATAATTTAACCCTCAACCCCTATAAACCTATAACTGCAGCGTCACCAACATCGCCAAAGTTAATGGAATCCTGGGGCAAATTGAAATTCGATGGTTAGTATGGAGGCAATCAGTTCAATACTTTATTAATTACATTATTTCATTATACATAAAATAATTACTTTTGAGTCATATTCCTATAGTAGGTAGTTGTTGTATCAGTTGCGAATCAAGTTCCTCTCACAAATGAAGGGCGAGTCATCAAACGAGGTGGATTCGCACATCCTATCTTTGAACTGGACCCCTCGGTTGATGGCGCCGCAGTTTTCAGACGTGGATTCCATGGGTCGCCCCCATTCCCAAGCGAAGTATTCCAGATCCGTGACCAATTCGCCTGGAGAAAGATTATTGGATCATTTCATTTCCATGGCCTGGTCAAATCTTTGCGAAGGACACTGATGAGTTATAAGAGATACATGACGTTACCACAGCATAGCACAATTACATGTTCATTATAAACCACATTATTCATCTAACTAACCTGTGGCAGCGGTGGTAACGGTAGCAGAATCAGAGATGACAGACAATCTTGAGATTCCTCAAATTTTACTATCTCGATATCCTATCAATATTTCTATTACCTATTTACAGAATCTCAGGATAAGATCCAGTTACCCAAACATATCATGTTTTAAAAGTATACCAGCTGGATGAAAAAGAATTTCTAAAAAAAACTGCGCTTCTGCGTGTAAATTAGGAAGAACACAAAGTAATTTTTTAATTCCCTCACCGGTGACAGTGTGCCAGATTCCCTCGCTCAGGAGGTCGTAGATGCCGATATGCAGGTACTCTATCATTAGCATCGAGGATACCGGAATTCGGTAGAACAGGGCAAACACGGCCTGCGCCTCGACTAGGTTGTTGATGACCACTAGGTGGGCACCCTCGCTCTGACATCTGCACAGGAACCACAACCACGCGTCTGTTGGTTAACGAAGCAATGCTCTGTCTACGATTTCGATCCACGGTATAATCTGCGGTGGAATTGGGAACTGGAACATTGTGTGCCAACAGGGAGTGGCTCAGAACGCAATTTCTTGGCCATTTCGGTCAGGCATGGTGATATGGAGTTCAAAAGGACAACAAATTTTAGAATATACCTAAGTGAAAAATTTGGCAGCGCCCAGCACGGTGTAAAATGTGGGTTCGGAGAAGTGACTTAACCTAACATTAGCGTTTAATTTAATCCCTCGCCATGATCTCGCTTTCCAGTTAAAAAATACAGTTAGGGAGGTGAAACTAGTGTTAACATTTGGTGACGAACCGACGATTTTTCGACACCGACTTGACTTCCATAAAATCAATATTACGCCATAGGATGACTTTAGTGTGGACCACGGGATGAACATCTCTTTTGTGGCTTTTCCTTGTCTTAGCACGTAAGCTTTTAAAGAAGAAAATTTTTGGGTTATCGGATTCTAAAAGCCTTTCACAAAAACTTTCCCGACTTTTCGAAAAGCTAATGCTGCCTCTATTACTTTAAAATATCTAGAATATACAGCAGCCAAAGTAAGAACTAGCTTTGCAAAACGTCGGAATCTTAGAATTTAATGAAAATTAATGTTTAAATACACTGTTAAATTGATCTCGGTTACATTTGAACTGCGGCCCCCCAGGAGGTTGGATCTCGGTCGTGCAGCTTGTATGAGCTGTTCGGTAGTCCGGGAAACATCTCGTAGTCCGGCATTGGATGGACCCCGTCGTCAAGCAGGAGGTCAGCGGGCAGCGAGGTGACCGTGGTGCCCAGGAAGAACAGAGCCAGAAGCACGACTGGAGATGCCATCGCTGGAAGGGTCGGAAGAACGATGGCCCGGGGGGCAGAGTTAGATGCTAAGCAGGGCTTATTTTCACCGCGATTTTTCATTTATTAAACAAATCTATCTTTGGTTTTCTTCAGGTGGTCATCTTCAGGACTGGTCCTTTTTAGGACCGAAATTCATTCATACCAGAGCAAAACCGTTTAATACACCACCAAAATAATCTTTGAATATTTTCATTTTCACATTATTTTGGTAATGAGTCCAAATTAATGTACTTTATCTTTTAGGCTGTTATCTGTCTAGAGTTTTTACCTGATTGCGATAGTCCAAAAAAATGACTAAATACCATTCGATCATTCGATGAATTGATTGGGGCTCATTTGATAAAATAGTGCAATGGCTTCTATGGCACCTTCTTTCTGGTGTTGGATGCTATTGTGCTTTGGTGCGTTGGTGCGTTGGTGCTACACATGTTTAATCGCGCACCAGAGCAACTACCAAATCAAATCGGCAGTATTAATTCGTCAATTTGTTACATATTCGCAATATTAGTGACAATGGATTTTGGTAGCGAAAATTAGAAATGGTAAAAACGAACTTACCGAGTTGTAGATACAAAGAATTGTAAGTTTACAGCACCAATCATATAATAATGATAAGTGTTCTCTCTATTTATATACAAATCTACTTGCTATCTGGCCATAACTAAAACAGATTTGCTATCTCTTGATCCAATTAGCTAGAAGTCAGATCATGGCAGTTTCCAATTGCGGTATCGCCACAAAGATAGCCAAGCAGAGACATTTGTTTTCAAGATGTTTGTAACAAGAAATTTGTTTGGCGGCTTGACTCTCTGAATCACAGGATGTCGCTGTCGCGTATCTCTCTCCTTACCTTGAGGAAGGTCATTCCATTGACAATTTCTTGCTCAATTTTAGGAATCTTATCATATATTATTGGGCAAGTCAATTAATTTAACTGTGATAACTATGAGAAAAAATTCGGAATAATTTGCGATAGTAAAGTGGGATGAAACCAGGCATGCTTCACGCAAATTAGACGTAAAATCCAATAAATAAAGTTGTATTTATCATAATTCTGCCTGTGAAAAATGAGAAAGAATATGATTAAAAGGAATTCAACGCCATTGACAGCCTGACATAGTAAATTACGATCATTTACAGGGAACAGTCTCAAAACACAGCAAAAGTTCGGTTCCTTATAGCCGATGGTATAAAACCGGCAACACACCCTTATCCATATCAAAGACTTAGCTATCTTAAACACCACGTGTTAAATTGCTATTTCGGAAGCCAGAAACCGCGCCGTGATACCACTCATCGGCGTCGGCGTCGGCGTCGCTCGGCAGCTGGCGTCGTCGGGCGTCGCCTGTTCCCACGATGCCGACGCCGACGCCGGTGCTAAGTGGATTGCTCGGCCGGGGCAACACGGCAGATGGGGGACGATGCAATCAGCGCCCTGCTAATCAAATGGCCGGGCAGAGTAATCGAATGAAACGGCAAATGCATGCGCGACTCCGGCTCATCGGGGACGTCGCTTGTACAGTAAAGTTGTGCGTAACGTTGGGGTGAGGCTGGTGCTAGCACGGCTAACCAGCCGCGGTCCGTGTGTTGCTTTTACTTATTATCGCGGGGATCGGGCAAGGGGAGCGTCGCGCGACATGGGTCGCGTTATTCGGCACGAGATTGACAAGTTGGAGGTCGAATTGTGAAGTTTATTTCGTTTGGTGGATATTAATTCATAGGCGAGCTTGACGCTTTTATACTCGGAATACTCGTTGCACTACGCAGCATTTTGTCAAAAATATAAATAAGAAATTCCATCCGTTCCTAATCTTAGCATATTAGTTTTCAGAAAAACGATTTTAATATTTTTGCTAAGCTACCAAACTGACCAAACTTTACATTTTCCTGACGTTTCGCAAAACTATGGTGTCTAAAAAACTGAAGTTTGATAATTGCAGTCAGCCTTTGCAAAACGTCGAGAAGTTTTGTAGAGCATAGCATTCAATAACCCAATTAAACAGTATTTCTAAAAAATACAGATTAGTCGTTGATTATGATGAATGACTCGAGAATCAGATCAGAGTCGTCAAAACCGACTCAACAAACTCACTACAAACCGAATTCGGTGAAATGTAAAGTTAAATTCGAAAAGTTTGACAATTTGATTTAGGAAAGCATTTCTTTGCGATGAAATATTCTTATATTGTTTCATAACCAAAACATAGTTTTGCGAGCCTTGTATTGGTACATCTGAGTTACGCTAGGTTTCATCTGTGGCTGTTAAACCTAGTTACATCTGAGGCCATGGTCACACCAAGTCAACCCTCAGTGGCACCTCGCTTCAAACCATGCTAAACTCCCCGAAACGGACAAAGACCATGCTGCTAAAGTCGCTGCGCCCCACGTCGAAAACCACTCTATCTCCGCGCGTTGCATTTCCCGACGCCGCCATGCCTCCCCCCCCGGCCAATCCCCGGCGAGTTTCCCGGCGATTTTCCACCAACCCGAGCGACGGGCTTTCCATCGATCGCCACCCGTCACGGGGTTGCCATGGGTACGCGAGCAGGGGTCGCGATATCAGGCGTTAGGCGAGATGCCGGAGGGGCGTTGGGAACGCATGTCGCAGATCGTTGCCGTGGTTCGGATGAAATGAAATAACTCGCTTCACTGCTTTACTGTGTACTGTGTAAAGATCTTGTGCGAAACTTTGAACGTAGCATGCATGGGTTTTTCAATTGAGATTCGGACTAACGGTCCGTTAGCCTGTTGTCAGTTGATCGGGTCAGGTTTTTCAAAAGCTTAAAAGTTGTCATCACCACAGGAAAGCAAACGCCGATAAGAAAATGAAAAACTGGGGGTTATTTCGCGGAAAACTAACTTTACAGATTCGCAAATGATTTCTTAGACGGGGTGACATTGTTATAAACTCCACGACATGGCTATTGCCAAATCTTGAGAAGGAACTTGGCAAGACCCTGCAATGGGACGAGATTATTCAAGATAAGAAATTTCAACTGAGACTGCTATAGCTGACATCATCCTTGCTGTCGATAGCCAATGTTTTGACAGTTGAGTCTATGTCCCATGATCACCGTGTGTTGTTGACCGAGACCGAGTCATGATCACCGGGCGCTTAGATCACCGTGCTGGGGTGCATACACAAGTGCAGGCGTCGTGCTGAAGCGAGCAGCCGCCAAGAGCAGCCGTGCGACGCTGGACGCTGGTATGGCGTCGCGACGTCGGCCAGCCGTCTGTCTGCCAGCTAACGTCGTTGCTGCAGGAGAAGGAGACGCGCTCTTGCTGGAGAGTGGACAACTCCTCGCACAGCAAAGCTAGCAGCCGTACTTTACGTTACATTCATTGCCAGAATTACGGCAGTGCTTGTGCTACGGTTGTTGGACTTACATTGATCCTGCTTCAAACGGCTTCAAACGGCTACTGTGCAAGCGCAAAGCTGTGTGCATTCTGTTACCAAAATGGTTGCATGCAAGTTTGCAAGATTTAAAATTTTGAAACATCCTTGTAAGTTGTAGATGTATACGTTTCTATACGTCTACAAACGTGTACAATGTTTGCGTGTATGTATGAGTTCAAAAATTAATAAAAAAATGCCATTGTTGAGCGTTTTATGGTTCAGACTTCTCTCCTGACTGATATATTTTTAATTCCAACGACAAACGATGTGTCTGTTTTCTCAACGCTTGCAAGTTAGCCACTCTCTACCTAGCACGGCTCTCTAGACGAAGCGAGAGGGATGAAGTGGCGAATGCAAACAAGGCATCGGTGATTGACAACAACCGAACAGATGGGCGGGGGCGGGGGTGGCGGAGGCCTGCCACATTCGTGTGCAAAAATCAACCCCAGATGACTGAGAGAGGAAACAGGGAGGCTGCAGAGAAATAACATGGCTCGTGATGCCATTGGCTTCAAATATCAAGATATCAAACTGAATGGGGTTTTCAAATACTGAATTCATGTTAGCTCAGGTCCGGGAAAAGGTGAAGTGATCAGATGAAAATAATGTTTTCTTTTCTTGACCATGCGGACTGTTAGGTTCTTTGGTAGAAAACAAATCACAGCTGGTCAGGAAAATGGAAAACTTATAAGTTCTTTGCTCGTTGTAGAATGTTGAGTCGAGTGTAGACGGAAGTAGTCGAGCTGTCAACAACCTTTTGCCAGACCCAGAGTTTCAGGGATGAAAAAATTCTGTGGCAACTTCCAGGCCTCCTAAAACACCGACGCCACTGCGCTGCTATAAATGGTAGCTAAAACAGTGCCACGATAGCTTGGATTGCTTGAAGTTGTTTTGCCAACTGAAATGCCAACAATCCTAGCATCCTCACCTCAGGTTACACCGCTGTTTGGCGGTCCATACTGTTGACTGCAGCCTGAACAGAGCGATATCTGGATTTGAAATGGTCCAGCCAGCTCCCAGCTCACGCCAGCTCGCAGACATTGAGTGCTCCCAGCCGCCCGACGTGTCCGTGCGCCACTGCGTCACACAGGGATGAGGGTGCAAGGCGCACGGGCTTGCCGCATCGATCGCAGAGAGAATTCTGATAATGAAATTCCTCGCGTATCGACCGACGCTCTAGGTGAGGTAACCCGACGCCGACGCCGACGCCGACGCCGACGCCGACGCCACCGTGTATAGGTCGAACACTGGGTCGTCGGGTGCAGGACATGTGTGCTTGGCGGGTTGCCTGGCTTCTTCTAGTTCCCTGGTATCTAGCGCCCCTATTTTGGGGAAACTTTAGACGGCCTGTGGGAATTCGATGCGTTCGCATGCGTGTTTCACCCTCGTTGGATAATTGTCAGGGATTTTGAAATACGCCCAATTATTTGATGATTCTTCAGTTTCGTCGCTGCAATGGGCAAAGAAACTGAAGAAACTTTGAGACGAGGTGTGAAAATGTGTTGAAAAAGATGCTTCGCTCTCCTATACCCTCAAAAAGTGAACGGAAATCGCATCGAATGGACCCACTGCATCCAATTGGTTGTCACCATGGTGATTCCTTGTTTGGAAGAAGTTCAAACCCTGTTCGGAGGTCCTACAACCACCCTAAGAACAAATACAGATTTAATTTCGTGAAAACATGCAAAGAAAATTAGCACTTTTTTCATCAAGATATACCTATCATAATTTTACCAAAAAGTAAAGCCATACAAAGCGACTGATTAACTCCCGTCCATTACACGCGTTGCCCCCCCCCCCCCCCCACCCCACCAATATCACCCCCCGAAAATAAAAAGCGTACGTAACGGAAGCGGACATGCGATCAACGCATGTTCTCCGCTCGCACGTGCGTCGACACGTGGCTTGCGTCGCCCTCACGCATTACGCACCTCGCCTCACGCACACGTGGGCTCGCACGCAGCGGCAAGGGTTGGACCACGCTGGATGCGTTGAGCGGACGGAAATAAGACGTCGCGGTACGGATATAGGCGCAGCGTGGATGACATGGGATGCTGCGACCGTGGGGAAGGTTTATAAGCTACAAGAGTTTATCTTTGGCTGGGGGTACGAAGGGGCACGTGGGCGGCGAATTTAGACTGGTGGTAAATGTGCGACGCACGCGACGTGTGGATGAAACGCTGCAAAATCCGCTGGTGCGTTGCGTTGCGTTGCGTTACGTTGCGTTGCGTTGCGTTGCGTTGCGGTCGGCGCATCGGCGTTGAAGATGGCGGAGAGACCGCAGTGAGCTGTTTTTCTTGTCAGTGAGATGCGAGATTCTTATGAAATTTAAGTCATTGGTCATTGGTCATTGAAAGAAAATCTCGATTTGTTCAGAGAAAACTGAAAAAATGTCACGCTGTAAGAGTTTGCTTGGCGGAAAATTGAATCTTGCGTGACATATCATCATTTGGTACTCTACGCCAATCTAGTTTTTAAGAGATTATACTGAAAACACTGTCAAATTGTACGGCATATCTCTAATGTTGGATGCTCAAATAACTTGCAGCATTTGCTTTTGGGGGCTGCTGTCCTTCCGCTTCCCTATTTCAAGCCTTTGGCACACATGGTTTACCATATGAGAGAACTGTGCTCTTCAAAGCTGAGCGAAAACACAAGATTTTCCCAATATTCTAATGAAATCAACGATGCCTAACAATAAACAAGTATGTTCTTGCAACACTGCAATCACTGCACAGTCCACCGCCAGCTGTATCGGACAGGAAGCGTCGAACAAGGCCGTGATACGCTATCAAAGTCACGTGACATGTCATGCTAGCCTGCCACTGGCCAGTGGCGTACGTCGGGTAGAATTCAAGACCATGGCGGGCATTGCCAGATACTATGGGTCGAGGATTCGATGCCAGTAGTCCTGCATTTCAGAGATCAGATTCAGAGCTGCCATCGTCAATGGCCTTATGTCCTTCTCAGGTCGCTTCTAGTGAAGACGGTGGAGTTAAGCAACACTGCGCGGGTTCAGATATTGAATGGGTGACGTTCGAACAGAATATTAGTTACGTGAGAGGTTGTTATTTGTGTTGCCACTTTATGCATCGCCGAGAAGTGTCCTCTTCGGAACTTGGGTTAAAGGAAAGGGCTGAGGAAGCCCTTCGGAATAACTTTCTTCCTGCTGGCGATCCGATGGTAGGCATCCGTGGTTTGCTTGAGCCGTCATGCTCAGTAACGCTGCGTTGGGTTCACATAACCATTACATTTGGAGGAATCCTGCCCTCTTTGAGATGTATGCCATTCTTCAGAAAGTAATACGTCATACGCTCTTTGGTTGTATAAGAGCTGTTAGACATCATAACGTATCACTCAAAAGAGAGATTCGCCATGAAACACGAAAAATCCCGGACAAAAGCTTCTTTTCCGTATTTTCTTTTTCGCCTCCGCATATATTTTGATCGCGTTGCATGTTTTCCGTTTTACGAGCTCGCACGTCTGGTTGGCCAACGCCCGTCACCGGCTCAGATCATCGTCGTAAACATCGTCAACCTGCCACCATTCTCTGGCCGAGCTAGAGTGCGCGATGTCCGCACGAGTGCGTCGTTAAACGGCACGAAATCAAAGCATCGTTGAGTCGGCAGACGTGACGTCTTGCAAATTGGCACCGATTTCGCGGGGGGAAAATTGGGCGTCTGGAGAATTGTCGTGCAGTGGTTTGCATCGGTTGCACTGGTTGCACGGTGCTTTGCATCGGTTGCACAGTTGACTTGGTTGCACGGTGCTTGCCGTCGCAGGGCCACACGTGCTGCAGCCGGTGCACTGTAAAAAATAATTTAACACAGTGTGTTAAAAATCAACACAATATCGCACTCAAAACGCGACCACACCGAATTTGTGTCACTTTAACACAGAGACCATTGTGTCATTTTCACACTTAGATTTGTGTTAATTTTTACACATTAATCCTGTGTAACAATTGACGAAACTTTGTGTCAATCTGCTGACACTTATCGGCGTTAACTTTTACACACACTTGTGTAAAAATCTACACTTAACTGTGTTGACCCTATGGTCGTGACCTTGATTTCTACACAAATAATGGGTTAAATTTACACTTTATTGTGTTGATATAACACCAGGGTGGTGTTAGGATCGAGGGAATTGGGATGCTCGGGAATGGCTGAAAATAATATAACCTTCCGATTATTACTTTTTTAACTATTTATTTTAAAATAGTTATTTGAAAAACAAATCACATTTTCAATGATTTTATAAGATGTGATGTCTTGAAATATAAAGCTGTGTCTGTTTGAATTTGCTGTGACTAAAGGCATGGTTCGCGTCGCGTCTCTTGGCAGTTGGCGATGGAAAAATTATTTAATTGATACACCACGTGTATTGCACTAACCAGCTTCAATTATCGATGCGGTGGAGATCTCGCCTTCATTAATTTTAATCCACTTTGTGATTGCTCCAAAACGCACTTTTAACAACATTTTTCTTATGTAGGAGACGCTCTCGCACAGTGTATCTAATTGCGACTGGCTGCGACTGAGCATGTCTCAACCACGCAAGTTTGAACATGCTCGTGTGTCATGATTACACCCGAGGAGTTAAAATGACGACTATATGCGCTTCAAATTTTACACACGAGTGTGTCAGTTGGAAACTTTTACACACTGGCGTAAAAAAAGTAGATGCGACTGTGATGTGTAAATAAAACGTGTAACTTTAAGCCCAATGACACGGGACTGAATTAACACAAATGAGAAATTTACACAGTTTGATAAAATATCGATTTCAACACAGAATGGTGTAAAAAATTAACACTTATGGATTGACACAAAATCATTTTTTACAGTGTGAGTGCTTGGCGGACGCGTTAATCTCTGGGCACATCTTGCCAAATTATTGCTTCCTGCAGAAGTTTCATTTCATCGTCGCGGCTATAATGTGAGAATTAGCACGCCAGTACCAGTACGCCAATTCAAGCACAGCATGTACTTATTGATGAATCTCGGTGTATTTCGGATTTCTTGTGCTAGTGAGGAAAACAGATGCAAAATTGAATTTATTTCAGTTAATAATGTTCGGCGCAGTAAATTAGAACCAAAGTTAATGAAGCTCTTGAATCTTTATGAAACTTTTCCCCGTTTATCAATAAAACCTAATTGTCTTCTTGTAATTTGTATATCGCTCAGAAAGACAATATAATTTATATTTACAATATGATCTTAAGATAATTTAAGATAGTGTTTCCCTACTTTCTGCAATTTACTATTGAACGCCGGCTTAATCAGCAATCACTAAGCTTTGTCTGATCTCTTTTTTTTCAGAACCATCAAAGCCCCAACGGAGCGTATCGCTGTCACAGACACGCCGATTGAAAATCGGTAAGTACGTGTCAAAAGTTTAACAACACGTTTTAATTTTTAAACGAGTTGCTCTGTAAACCACGAACTTCGCCACCGACACAAGGTATATAGCTTCATCTTACACGAAACAGATCATGTGGTTGTGTTCGGAAAGCATGCGGCATGTTTTTGATGTCAGAACTTCGTTATAGCATCCGAAGTGTTCCGCCACTGGTCGCTGTGGCGTGCTGCGACTGCAACGACCTACATCACTTGGCCACACTGTACGACGTTCGCGATAGCGGCGGCGGATCCTCCATCGATAGACATGACAGACATGACAGACACAAAGCCATTTCCATCAGCACCTCATCGTTTCCTGGATCGGCGTGTAAAACTATACAGCCACGTCAACCTCACAATCATCAATGTACACAGCTCCATCCCGTCTGATTCCACGGAGCGAGACCACGGCAGAGGTGAGAAGCCATCAACAGCGATGAATTGACACGTACTACATCGATTGACGTCAACGCGCGCTCCAACGATTTCGGTGTGTCTTTTCGCTGGTCCACATGTTCTGCAACATTGGTTTCCAGAGAGCCATTGATGACACCGTTTCATTGGCAGAGATATCGTCGCTCGGATGCGTTTTCGGCGGTTTTGGTGCGCGATTGATGATCGTACACTCTTGGTTCTTGTTTTTGATGAGACGTTTCCGTAGCAATTGTCTGCACAACGTTACGTCGAGCAGCGGTGTGTGAATGGATAGCCGGTCTCAATGATTACGCAAACAATTTGTCCAGAATGGTGATCAAAACTGAATGAAATACGTAGCGAGAGGCCTTGCTGGACTCTAGATTAGACGTGTAATGTAGGAAATTACTGTATTTACCTCTTCAGGCTTTGGCAACAATGCACGATGAGTTAAAAAAATGTGAGAAAAATAATTCACACGCTATCGCATCCGCGCTGCAGGATGGGCGTTTACCCACATTGCGTTCAGCGGGAATCAAACCCAAGACACAATACGATCTGTCAGAGTTTCGAGTCGGAGACAATCGAATATGCGCAAGGAATTTCATTAGGCCGCAACGCGCCATGCCAGCAGAAAGGTGCTGCTAACTGCTAATCAATATTGGAATATGCACATCGCGGCTGCGAATTACGGATGCATTTCTATTTTTACCCGCGACACCATCACCGTGCAGGCTTCGCGCGATGCCAGGTATTATGGTAGCCTGGCGTTGCGACGGAGGACAGGTATTCATGTTCGTGTCTGCAAAGATTGGAGTGCCGACGATGTGTCGGGAATTGCAAGCAGGGAAATCTGCATCGCTTGTGCCGCCGCCGTTGCGTGCCAGGGACGCCATGTTGCAGCGTTGGATATTTGGACGAGTGCTTTATGGATGCTTTGGCTGGGCTAAGGATTGCACTGCACAATTGCAGATTGCAGTTCGATCCATTGATATTTACCGGGGTTTCGTTCATTTACAGTTAAATCTAGTTCGTTATGAGTGTTTTGGTCTGAATTTTCTTGATATGTATAGTATACACTTACTGTTTGATCTTTTCGGATAGTTTCAAAATGTGAACTCAAAAGTCAGTCTATACTTCTTACAGTATTTAAATGTAATTCATCAGAAGAAGGCGCCTAAGCATGAGTATTTAGATGAAGGCAGTTATATCCAAAGCCTGTACAGCTCGAAATTCTTCTCTTTACATTACAATTGTCTGATAAATCAGCAGTCAGCACCCACAACACCATCGCTTACGATTACGTAACCCCACACGCATGGACAGCGCGCAAAATCTCTGCCAGCACTCGACAAAGGCAAACACCACGCCATCGTAATGCACCCGGCAATGCCATCCCATCGCACAATAGAAGGAAAGCACAACGCTTTCCACGCTGCAATCTCCTTCGGCGTCATCCCTGCGAAGCGATCTGACACCGCGATGTCAAAAGCCAGCCAGCCAGCCAGCCAGCCAGCCAGCCAGCCAGCACAAGTTGGCATCCTGACAGCAGCCGGGAGACGAACACCCCACACGTGCAGCACACCTGTGCGCCACTTCCTCAACGCCGTCCTCCGACGCCGACGCCGACGCTGACGCCGACGCCGGCGACGCCAGGCTATTTCCACCGCGAAAAGAGTTGTCGCGTGAGAGATAAATTAGAAAAAGCACACGGAGGACTGTGCATGCTATCTGTCTCGCGACGAACAGGAGGACGGGAGACGAGCGAAGAATGGTGAAGAAATAGAACTTTTAACTCCCCTTTGGGCTCGGATCACTCGGATGCTGCGGCGTTGGCCGATGACAATGGGTTACCATACCTGTGAGAGATATCGCTGCCTTGACAAAGTCTGCAAGAGGTTGCTGGAATTAGATCGGGACGAGTGTTGCGGTGGTTTAGATATAGAGTTGATAATTATATAATCAGACGTACCTATATAGGAATCGTACCAATGCGAGGGAGGTATATTAAACCACAAACTTGCCACAAAAATGTAGTCAAATAAGTAGATGGATAGCTTGTTAAAGTAGGTACCAATAAGCAGGTTCCAATTGTCTTTATTTACGCTGTCCAAAGAAATAGGAGCACAAACAAGCCTTGCTTTGGAGTTTGGTGCCTTTCTTGTTTTAATTGGTAGTCACGTTTGAGCAGCTCTACTGACTTGTAATTGAATGCAATGCATGTGGTCGTGTGAAAAGATACGTGTGAATTAGTCGGGATATCGTGCTGTCGATGGGTTACTCTAAACAAAGAACTGTTTAAGAAACAAATCGGGAAGTATTCGATGATTGAATTTGAATCGTTTTAATCAAGCGTTGAACCCGCGGCGATGATAATTGAGAAATCCGAATAAACATTTCTGTGTTGAATGTTGACAGACAGAAACAAAACACAGGAAGACGCGGATAGGCTGTTCTTTTTTTATGGGAAATGCTTGTCATTTTTGCACAATCTGGCTCTTCCTCTTTTTCTTAAAAAAAGGGGGCTTGATTAGAACTGGTTTTTATTATTTTCGTCTTTCTGAAATGAATATATTCTAAAACTGAGATCGGACTCAGATGTGAAATAATGTATCGTCAGGGCCGACCGACCAACGGCGAGTCCCAAGTCTCAGCGATTCGCGATGAGCCGTAATTTAATGCGTCACACGGGGCACATTGCGCACCGCAATTTAAATTGACAGTGCTCCCTAGCAGAGAAGAGGCGAACCGACGAATTTATGCTCCCCAGCTGGAAGTGTTGACAGCAGGTGTCATGAGCGTTGCCATGGCAACGGACTCAAACAAGCGGGCGGTTTGATACTTTGTTGTGATGTGAGTGACCTCGAGTCTAGTCAAATTAGGGCTATTTTTTCATATTATCGTTTGAAATTTATGTAGCAGTTGCAATTAATAAACCGCAATGCCGAGAAATAAGTCGTCTAAGCGGAAAGTGCTCAAGCGAAGTGTGGGTTTGAAAAATCTTGAAGAGGGATTGGAAAATATTGAAAATGATGAGCCACCAGAAACAACTCACAGTGTCAAGCAACAAATGGCTTGGGTATATAATTTTTGCCTACTCTAGGGATAACAATGCTGACAAGATAAGATACCAACGAAAAGAAATTGGTTATACAATGTATTTTGTTGTTTTCCTTTATAATTAAAAACTTTCACTAGGTAATCGTTATTGTTGTCAGTGATAATTTGACAGTGACTTGTTGACAACAATTGGCAGAGAAGGCAGAAGATAGAAAATCTTCCATCTACTGATTCAGAAATAGGATAAATTATCACAGCTGTGCCAAACATGCTCATATTTACAGAAATGTTATCAGAATTAGACTGCATGTCTCAAAACTATATAATTATCACTAGGTTTTGGACGAAACGGAGAGCCCCAGCATCCCGGAAATCCCCAGCCTCGAGGCGGGAGACTTCAAGCGCGAATCGACCTTCACGAAATCGCCGAGCGGCCAACGCCGAAAGACGCCCATCTCGAGGACAAAGACTATCCGCGCCGAGATCGAAGCGCTCTCTCCGATCAGACACGCTCCGGCGGGTGCAAGCCCGTCTAACGTTCCATCAAACGTCCCGTCGCCCGCCAGGGACAGGGACGATGGCAGCAGTGTTAGTCGGCTCTCTGCCGACGACTCGTCAGTCGACGGAGCAGCTGGGCCGAAACCAGCCGGACGGTCGTACCGGGACAGAATCAGGGATCGCATTGAATCCGTTCGGGTTTGTTCAGAATATTTAATTAGCGCTGGTTCTTCGTTGACGTCTAGCTAGAGATTCCTGGTTTTTAGATGAGAGTAATCATTGTTCTTGTGTGGAAATAAGAATTAAGATAAAGGCCCAGTTTTTCTGTGGCCCGTTTACTTCTTAACGGTCTGTTAATTTGTTATTACCATGGCCACTGCCAATGAGATGCCTAGATATTGTGTTAACAGACCATTTAATAATATGGGTCTAAAGTATTACAATTCTACGTATAACGCGATCAAACGCACTGGAAAATAAAAGAACCCTATGGTCAATTCCTGCTTTGGCTATAAGATTATATTTATTTTATAATTACGTTCACATTTGTTTCCAGGAGAAGGCAGTCAGTTCGATCGTCAAATCGCGAGCAAAGGCCCAGAGTTCACGTCGGCAATCCTTGGCTTCTCGGATGGAAGCTGACCAGATGGTGAGTTGACACAATCCTGAGTCAAAATTGTTGTTACCGACATCCAGGGCGGAGGATTTGTTGTTAAGAGTATGCGAAAGCAAAGACGAAAGACAATTTACCAACCAGAAAATCGAACCACAAAAGATACGAGAAAAAAAACAAGCTATTCAACTAACTGTGGTTGGATTGTTATTGATTTCCAATGTTTATCAAGACATTTTGCACAGCTAAGTGCATACTTAATTGATAAAGAAACAAGCTAGAGCCCGCTATCATGTTCTTCTTTATTTAGCTGTCATACCTTGGATAATAGTTTATTTGAAACCCGTGACAAACTATTTATTGGTGGTAGTGTTGATTCGACAAAACTAAAATAATTTGTTGAATGCATACACCGTAGTACCTAGATCTTTTTAAATTAGAAACGAAATATCCTTGGATGTCTGCGTAACATAATTGGTAATGCTCCATTCTCGCAAGGTGAAATATCCACTCCCGGTCTAGCCACGATTTTGGAATGGATATTTATTTTTTAAAAAAAAGTGTGTATCGTTGTGGAGCTACGGGAGGAGGAGTCTATGATGGAGGATGCTATGGAGCTACTAGCTACCACCCTTAGTTGTACCATCCTTCGGAAGGAACGTAAAGCCAGTGGTCCCCTCGGTGCTTATCAACAGGAGTAGGCTACATGCCAGCACCGAGTTTCCCCTCCTCCCTTCTAGGCTGGGTTACATTCATCATCACCCTCATCATCACCCTTTCATTCACCGACGCCATTAGACCAGTGCCATAGGGCCAGTTGTCAAAACAGTGCATCGTTAAACCAAAACACCAGTAATCAATCAATCAATCATGTGATAATAGTTTATTTGAAACCTGACGCAGTCAATGTATCGTTGTGTAGCTACGGGAGGAGGAGTCTACGGTGGGAGAAGCGCTGGAGCGTCACGAAGCGGCGCGATCACGTTGGAAGGCCGCCGCCGCCGGCTCGAAGGAGGTAGCCGACGCCGACGCCGCGTTCGACTTCTTCACGCAGGTCTGGCCCGGCGACGACGAGCAGCTGGTGGTGGCGGAGGGGGTGGCGGCGGCGGCAGGGGTGGCCAGTCCGCGCGACAACGCAGAGGACATACAAGGTGGGCAGGTGACGTTTTTAAACGTATCTGAATGTAGCTTTGTTTGTTTGCGTTTGCTCAGTTTTAGTCAGTGAAGGTCTGAGTAAAATTAAGTTGTTTTGCTGTGTTTATGAAAGATGAGTGAGATATAATCACAAAAAATCAGCAGAATGAGTAAGGAATTAATTAAAGACTTAAAATTTTGTCACCAGGAACAATTGGGGAGTTTTGGATTAGTCAACTATTCACAGTTCAGAAACAAAGCAGGGACGGCTTTTGTGTTGTATCATCACTTTTTCAACATTCACTGCTCTAAATGTACTATTTAATTTTTTATTTGACGCGTAGGTACATGCATTTTTCAGTTTCTAGTTCTGCCAAATTAGGTAAATTTCAGCTTTTTATTCCTATGCTTCCTTTGGAAACATCCAAAATGTAACCAGCCCCGCAGAAGTAGAAGCTGAAAACGTTAGTCAATACAAGGCCAAGGCCAGGGCCAACGCAAAGATCAGTGAATACGATCGATGGAATGACATTCTCACAATGTTAAGTCAACTAACAATGATGAACAAGTGTCTTGTGAAAACGCCAGCTAGATGGGGTGATGTCCTGACGTAATCCCACCGCCTGGCGGTCGCTTGTTTTGCCAGCGGACGAAGAGGCTGGCAAGCCGACGGTCTCCGACCTGCTCGGGCTGCAAGACGAGTGGGAGACGGCGGAACACGTCCCGGCCGCCAACTGCGACGCTGACGAGATCCGACAGCGCGAGGAAAAGCTCTACTTTGTCGTCGGCTCGGAGCCGGTGCCACTGGAGCGGAAGCTGCGTCCCGGCTGCCAGATCAGGTAAGCCCTACGGCGGCTACAGAATGCCAGTCAAGCAGCTGACAGCATTAAAAAATACTTTCGTTGTCGTCGTCTGCAAACTGCATGTCAATGCAATTCTTTGTAAACTTAGTCTCAAACAAATAAAGAGCATAATTTTAATTTATATGACCCTCCACTGGATTGTTAAACAGTAATTATTTTTGCAGCTGCATAGATTGAGAATCAGAGGACTTGTTAAAGATACTCTAAACTATTTTACTGCTTGGATTTGCGCTTATCTTAAACTATCTTGGATTAGTGGAACAGTCTTCTATTGAGAGCATGAGAGTACAAGTACCTACAATTAAACAAAGTGGGAACCAAACCAAACTGCAAACGTTGCATGTGTGGTAAATATTTGTTATTAGAAACTAAATATCCAGTATTGTATCGATAAAAATTTTGAAAGGATATTTATATTTAGTTTTTCACTTAAAATATTAAGCAAATTTTTCCATATAGTCTAAATACCACCAGTTCACTTAATGCTGAAAGAAGTAGATTTTAATGCTACTACCGACTTGACCGCCTGACTCCCCCGCTGCCTCCTCTGCGTCTAACCGCACTTTCTCCCCTGCCACGCCGTAGAGACCGCGAGGCCGAGGGCCTGTACGTCGGCGCGGCGCCTGCGGTGGCCGACCGGAACCTGCGCCGTCTTGAGCAGCGCCTGGCGGCGGCGGCGGCAGCGGCGGGCGACGACGAAGCCAGCCGCTGGTTCGGCGATGACGGCCAGCTGATCCGGCTAGCGGACCCGCGGATCGGTGAGGAGGAGGAGCCGTTGTCGGGCGGCCGGGCGGCCCGGGCGGCCGTCGTCTACCGTCCGGTGAGTTCCGGGCGTCGGGCGGCCTGCGTTCCGCAGGCTCAAACTTTCCCCGACGTTTTGCACAGCTGTGCTGCCTGCTTTATCAACGGTCTAAACTCGAGTGCCAAACAGCAACTAATCAAAGCAAAATACACAGTCAAATTGGTTAATTAGTTTTCTGAAAACTAACGTGGAAATTCTTAACATCTTAAAAAAGTAATTAGTTAAAAAATGGTTCTGTCTCTATACCGAATCACCAGCTTGTGAGTGTGATTGTGATAAACCTTCGGTAATCTCTGGCAGTGTAAGTTGTGCTAGCGCAAGATTTCTGGGACCAGATTCCATGTCATGGACCTCCGTTGCAAATACCGCAACTGACGCCGCATATTTTCAATCTCGTCTTTCTCATCACCCACTTAGGATGTGTCTATAAATATTTTGAAAAATTCTGATTAAACTGTGGTGCATCAGCCACTACATCATGGCGCCATAGACCAACTATTTTTGGTAGAGAGGTATTTTATTTGCAAACATTGCCATACTTTTCAATCACTTGAGAAAAGTTTACTTCTCTATTTTCATTGGTATGTTGAATTAGTTCAATAACCTTTCAAGGTTAAGCACCAAAAGAACTCTTCTACAATCAAGAAATGAAAACTTAATTTCCTTTTCCACTCAACAGCACTTAAAAAATTTATAGCTTAGTGTTGACACGAACATCAACGATTCAACCCGCCGTTAATCCACCCGTGACCTCCCCACGGTTGGCAGGCCGCGACGTCGAAGCCATCGCGACGCACGGCGTTCTCCGGGCGGCCGTCGGTGCTGGCGCTGCACGTGGAGTCGGTGCGCTTCACGCACCACGCGCTCTTCAGCCGGGAGCACGTGCTGGCGCAGCGGCTAGCCGAGCTGCACCTCGCGTACCGCCGCTGCCGGGAGCACGGCGCCGTCGACGTGCTGGCGACGCGGCTCGAGGCGCTGCGGCGGGCGCGCGACTCGGTGGCGCATCGCGGCAAGGCGCGGTAGGTCGCGGCGACGCGTTTCATTGCGTTAGTCCCTCGGCGGAACGGTTTGCCTTCAAGGAACCTGATTATCTTTTAGTGGATGATGCTTGAAGCTGTAATAGTGAGGTAGCATTGCATGGCAAGGGCTTGGCATGTTTCTGTAACAGTGCAAACTGTAGGTTTTAATGCTGTTTCTTCCCTTGATGGATCTGTTTTCACTGAAGGAACCCGTTTCCTTTAAGGAATCTCCTACTTTGACTTTCAGAGGAAAATGCGTGAAGCTATAATAGTGGTTAACCTTGATTTATGGTGTTTAATGACGCACTGTTTTGACAACTGGACCTTTGGCACTGGTCTAATGGCGTAGTGCTATACCATTGCACTGCAAGGGCTTGAGATGTTTCTGGTACACAGCGAACTGTAGGCTTAAATGCTGTTTCTGCATAGAAACGACTTGACAGTTAGGACATATTTGTAAAAGATAAAATCTCTCAGTTGCCTCTTTCTTATAGTTTGTATTAGGGCAATGATGCCAACAGTGTGATCAAGCTATCAAGAATCAGGAGGAATCTTCTTATTCTGTTCTTTTGGCAGGTAGTCTTGATAATACCTCTCTTGTCACATTTGATTTTAATGATATTTTATTGTAAACACAAAATCAATGCATTGTTGCAATGGAAATAACAAGTCAAAATGCTGTTCTTGTGAAATCTTTTCAAAATTGAGGAACCTAACTAAACTGCAAATCTTGTTCGATACAAGGCAGATATTTATTATTAAAAGCTAAATCATGTACTTTCCAGGTAGGCCAGTACTAGTGCAGTACCCCTGCAAGTTGAAGCTTACTAGTGGGAATTTAGTTTGCTAACAATATCCTCCCGGTTTCGGCGGCAGCTACGCGGCGGAGATTGCGTCGACCCGTCGCCGCTACCAACACGAGGCGGCGTCTAGCCGTGCCCTGGTCCACGCATTGGTGCGCTGCTGGCACGACCTGGTCAAGCTGCGCGAGACCCAGGGCTACGTCAGCACGCCCGCCAAGGTGACGTTGGTGACGGCGGCGGCGGCGGTGGGGGTGGCCGGCCTTGATGACCGCCGCCAGGACGAGTGGGCCGCGTGGAATGAGCGGATCGAGCGCGAGGTGCGCGAGGTGATGACCGAGGAGCAGGAGAGGTGAGACGCGCTTTTCTGCTGCTTTTTTACGTCTGGCAAAGTTGAGTTTGTGCTTATTTGGGTAAGAAGTAGCTGTTTGTCACCAATGAGGGTTGTGGAGTTTGATAGACCTGTTCCACTCAGAGAAAAATGACGTCAGATACCGACTGGACGTTCTACCAGTTTGTAAACAAATATAATTACCTCTGCTAATTAATCAAGGAAGATAGGGCAATCACAACCCGAATTTCTCTACGTGGCTTTACTGAGCCGGTATCATTACGTCATTTTGATAAAATTTTGATTGAATTGAATAGGTTTATTGGGAAGGTGTGTAATTAAATAATAAATGGCTGAGCAACAAAGGTGAAAAGTTTTTTCATGCCAGGTACATAAGCTTATCATATCCAAATTGTCCCTTTACCCGTATCATTTTCTGTTAAACGTCAAATTGTTTGTCCAGCTCTGCTGAACCTCCAAGTTTCTTACAGTGTCACAGACACGTTGGATAATTGCCGTGTTTTGTCGCACAGGTACAACCTGGAACTGGAAGAACACACTGCCGAGAGGGCGGCTTGGAACAAACGACGGAAGGCTCTGGTAAGCATCCGATTTCAACTACAATTCTTTGCGAGCATGGGCACAGGTTTCTTGGGTCGATTCTTTCACCATGTTTTGCACAGCTGGATTTACGAATTTGCATCAGATTTGTTCGAGAATCTACACAATATTTGTGATTTGAAGGATAATATAACAAATCCAGAGGAGGACAAATGATTATCTGGAAAGGCAAAGGATTGAGCAATGAACATTGTTGGGAGAGTGACATTGTAGGTTTAGCCAAATGGTCCCTACAATTGCAAGGAACACAGAGAGTTCTATTGATCTTGTCAAGGAATTAGAGCTACACGCACCTACACTCGTACCGATAATCTGCCCCATCTTGGCCCAGCGTCGGAAGTCCCGGGGGGAAGGCGACGCGGCGGACGGCGAGCCGGGTGACGAGCCGCTGCCGCCGACGCTGCCCGACGTCAAGGACATTCGGCAGCGCGTCACCGACACGTTCTACCGCTGCTTTGCGCCGCCCGGCGAGCCCGAGATCCGCGTGGAGCTTGCCGACGGGGAGCCGATCGACGCCAAGGTGCCCAACAACAAGTAGGTGGCCACGGCGATTACGTAGACAGTGAAGTTCACAGCAAAAAGCAGTTCGTACAGCTTTGTACAGCTTAACTGACACTAGTTCTAACAGTGCACGGCAGATCGATTTATGCCATTTGTAGAACAGAGTAGCTCTGGGGATAGCTCAGCCTTACCTCAGCAAGGTAAAGGTCTTGTGTTTGTGTCCCGGTCTAGATGTACGTTTTGGATTTTCGATATTTAGCTTCTGTTAACAAATGTGAACAGGCTATTTTTTAGGCATAGGTTTACTGTGCTTTGGAATGGAATTGGCTAAGTAATGGTATGATACATCTGTGGGAGGGGTAAAGAACAGTATGCTCAATACCTGACTTAGCTAGTGGAAATTTAGGCGCATGTTGAGTTCAAGAGAAAAATGTTTCTGCTTCAACATTTATTGGTTTTATTTTATATATTGGAAGGTTCTAACCTTTTGGGACTAAGGTGGCTGCTGTGCATTCTCATAAACAAACTACACCAGTATACTAGATAGATTTAAAAGTTTTCCTTCAGAGACTTTTGGCAGATTTCGTTTAGTCAAATTGTCACCGAGTTCAATTGTAATTGCAACATTCATCGTGTTATTTTTACCTGAATTGGGAGTATATATGTTAGAGGCACTTGGACAGGAGTTTAAGCGGTTGTAACCAGCGAGGGAACCCGCGTTGCAGAGAGTTGCAGCGTCGTGCGGCCGTCAAGCGCACGACGGTGACGCTGAAGGTGCTGTTCAACGACGTCGAGGTGTGCCGTTCCAAGACGTATCCGATCGGAGCCAAGTTCACGGTGGCCATCAACCAGGTCACGCAGATACGCATCGAAGAGTGGCCGGAGAGTCTCGTCATACAGGTCAGTCATCAGTAGCACTCGTTTTCAAACACACTTTTAATGTTGACTTTTCCTGGTATTTCGTAAAGCTGTGCTGCCTTCCTGATTTATCGAGGGTCTAAAATCAAGTCACGGTAATACATTTTTGCTCAAATAAATTTTATTACTTTAGTTGAAACGTAATTTCAAATAGAAAATGTGTGTCCTTACCAGAGATGACCTTTGGATCTTTACTTCATCTTACTCTGCTGCCATAGCTACACCAGGATGGCCAGACTTCAAAATTAAGCGTGTAAACAGCCTAGGAGCAATTTTGAGTCCAAGAGTGGTATGTCTCAACATTTGTTACGTGTTAATCTAGAGTAATGACCTTGATCTTGGACATAGATGGTACTGTTTTATTGAAAGTTATGTAGAAAGATACTTGATACAGGATACGTATCAGGATACGTATCAGGATACGTACCAGGATACGTGGGATACGTACGTTACACTTACGTACAGGATAAAAATTAAAAAGCGCATTTAAATTATTGAAATTAGAAAGATTGAACATAGAACAGTAAGCCCTGTGTGACCCAACGCGCCGCGTGCGTTGTCCGTGATTCCAGCTGACTGTCAACTCGCCCGGCAGCCAACTGAGCGTCGAGGTGTTTGTCCCGCTGCCCGGCAGAGAGGTGGCGCTGGCCAGCGCAGCGCTGGAGTTGCTGTCGTTCGGCAGCGGGCAGGTGCAGGCCGTGGGCCACGCCGGCGTCGGCGCAGGTAACCGTTGCTGAACGACCGTTACTCTCGGTTATGTTCATGCACCTAGTTTGTTTGCGCATTCATTTATTTATTTAAATGTACATTTTCAGCTCAGGCTTAGACCGGTGGCTGGTAAGAAGTTAAAAATTCTAAGATTAAGCTAGGGTGGCAGCCTCAGAAGGGGGTCATTCCGGAGTTTAGTCACTACCGACAACGGAGTGCCACCCCATGTCACAGCTTAATAGGTGTAGAAGTACCTACAGCAAACTTCCACCGTGAATTCGTGGCATTTGGAATCAATTATTTTACATTTAGCGATTCCAGTGGAGGTGACTGTTATTAATGGGGAATTTGGGACCTGATTAATTCTTGGCTAGGTGTGCTTGCTGGGAGTACAACACGCTGGAACAATATTTTAGTATGCAGATGAATAAGGGATAAAGTAGGCAGTGTTTCTGTATACCTACCAATCGTTAAATCTGTCTTTTGCTAATCATCCATCATACGATCATACCCATCTCTATTTAGTATTTACACAGAGCAGAGCGGATCATTACCTGAAATGAGCACAGTTTGTCACTAATTAACAAGAATGGTTACCAACTAAAGACAAGGCCAGTTCTTGGAATCCCTTTGTGACATCTTGGTCAACAGGGGTCATATTGTGTGGTGACGTTGACCTGGCACCCCTCGTACGCTAGCTAGGGAGACGGTCAGGGTGGCAGGGTGCCGTGTTGGTAACGTGTCGCGCGGCTCGTTGCAGGGGTGTCGTTCGCTGAGCTGGCGGGCGGGCAGACCAAGTCGACCTGTTTGTACACCAGCGGGGTGGTAGGGTGCCGTGTTGGTAATGTGTCGCGCGGCTCGTTGCAGGGGTGTCGTTCGCCGAGCTGGCGGGCGGGCAGACCAAGTCGACGTGTTTGTACACCAGCGGGGTGGTGGGGTGCCGCGTCGGCTGGGGGGTCAGCGAGAGCGGACGGCTGATGGCGCCACCTGACATTTACAGGTAAGTGCACTTTGCGACAAGACCCATATTGGAATGCTAAGTTTCGATGATTCCTTTCCATAACCCCTCCGAACGTGTAATTAAACCGTCGGGTAGGAGGATTGTGTCTTGTTTCAGTGTTTACTGAGTGATTTAGCCATTGATCTGTGTTTGAAATTGGCAGGCAGTCATCAATGACTGATATGGGGTTCATTTTAGAAAATGATCTTTCATTCAAATATGAACACAGAGAAGATTAATTTTAATAGAATTACAATTATTTTCATATGAAATTAATGTGTCAACACTCATATGAAATGATGATATGCTAATATAATTATGTACAAACCTATTTAACTTGTCAGTAGATAGTTTTACTGGATTTACATAATTGAGTCAAATTATTTAGCATAATATGCTGTTATTAATGTATCCAAGCTATTGTTGTGCCAGAACAAAGTGAGAGTGACTAACAAATTGGTAACTGATCAAAGGTTTTCTGGTTGCCACACTTATTAATAATTAGGCACTTGAAATGTTTTCACAAAAAAGCACATCCCCACACAATATCCAAAACACGCCAGCAAAAAAGCTTCAATCGGCGAAAACAATTCTGTGATTTGTTTCCATTTGAAACATGTCCAGTCTGCATTTTTTGCAGATTGATGACTCGACCTGATATCAATTTCCAGTGCATTGTTACCTTACACAAACAAACGAATCTTGCTTTATTAAATTCAAGGCTGCCTGAAATGATATAAGTCAATTAACATAGCCAGGTGCAGTTAAGTTTTTGCTGTGCAAGTTGATTTCGACAGCTCGATTTCTTCACATCGAAGCAACGACTCTAGTCTCTACCAAAGCTAACAAAACAGAGAACAGTTCCACTCAAGAGTTGCGCGAAGAAACACTGTGAGTGCATTGCGCGTCCATGGGCAACTGCACGATGGGCAAGTTGGATGATGTTGAGAAGCAGCTGCAGCAGCAGCAGCCGCAGCAGAATTTCATGCTGTCGTATAAATCTTCGCGCATGCAGTACGTGCTGCTCGCGATGATGGCGGCAACGCTGATGTCTCTCTGCGCGTGCGTCGTCATCATCGACCACCAAGTCTTCTCCTCGAAGGCTCAGAACATCATCATGATCGATTTCCACGAGCAGCAAGACGATCGAAAGGCCGTGGATCAAGACGTCTTCTTCAAGAATCCGATGCACGACACGGAGATGGAGAAGAATGAAATGAAGTTTTTCATGCCGGCCATGATTATGGAATTGGCTCAGGGGGAACTTGAGAAGTCAGGCAAGCCTGTAAATGATCAAGAGCTTCCGTATCCGGGAGATTTCCATACGAGGGATATGCCCGTTTTCGGAGATTTGGGCAACGAAGATTTCGTGCAAATCTACGGTGATTTGGGTAAGGAAAATGGGCATGTTTTTGCTGATTTGGGTAAGGAAGGCGGGGAAGCTTTTGTAGATTTGGGGAAAAGAGATGTAGTACAGGTTTTTGATGATTTGGGAAACGGAGATGGACAAGTATTTGGTGATTTGGGTAAGGAAAATATTCAGGTTTTTAAAATTCTGGATGTTGTACCAGTTATGGGGGATTTTGCAAAGGAAGATGCCGAGATCAAAGAGTATTCGAAAGCCCACGAAGATAAGAAGACAACTCATGTCACCGAAGTAGCCGTTGAAAGTGACAAGGAAATCTTAGCAGACGACGAAACTTCTGATCTCGAAGAAGTCTTTACCTCAACGGTCAAGCCATTGCACCGTTCGTTGAAGAAGAAGCACCACAGGAAGCAGACGACGCATGTCACGGAAGCAGCCGTTGAAAGCGACAAGATAACCGTAGAAGACAACGAAGAGCTTGATCTCGAAATAGCCGCGACGTCGAAGCCATCGCACCGTTCCTCGAAGAAGAAGCACCACAAGAAGAAGAAGACGGCCGAACCGATGGCAGAAGAACAGGCTGATGAGGCGATTGCGGCGACGGCGGTGCAAGGCGTGGAGTCGGGCGCGAACGCGGACATGGTGCCGATCTTGGGCGGGCACTCGGACCTGACGTTTGTGCTCGCCAAGCCGGCGGAGTCGTTCCTGCCGTCGTCGGACGAACTTGCAGACACGTTGCCCATGTGGGATACCATCGTCAGGCTGTTCCTCAACGGCTCGCAAAAGTGAACTGGGTCGGAGGTCGACGGTGTCAAGGACTCGTCCAATGCAGCAGATTCTGAACCATTATTCATTCATAGTTGTTCATAGTTTACTTCCAAAAAAAAAAAAAATGAAAAATGCTTCATATCATTGTCTTTCCAAATTGTAATAGCTTTTCTTTCCAAAATATATAATAGAAATATAATTCTGTGTAACAAAACAAAATCTAAAATGTTTCAAAGGTTTTATTAGTTATTAACAATTATCTTTGTAAAATTCTCAAAAAATCACATACTTTCTAAACTAAACTTATCTGTTTTTCAGCAAAAGAAGTAAAAACAATAAAAAATAAAAACTGCCTTTATTTTTGTTACAAGTGACTAAAATGTTCTGAGGAAATTCCCAAATAGTTGTCCTGGCGAAGAAAGAATCGAAAACGCCAAATCGCATTACATGCCCAGTAGGTGGATATATTTATTATTCTAGGAACAAAATAACTAAAATGTGAACACAAGCCACAAGGAGACGAACCCGTACCTTTACCTTGCTGATTGCTGTTTCCACTTTTTGTTTCTAAGTAACAATAATGACACAGGCCTGTCATCACAGTACACAGACATACTTATAAACTAAGTTTGTATCCATATCAATAAATAAACCTATACATTTTGGCACAGAAATCAGATTTTTCCCATCCTATCTGCTTAATCTGCCACAATCTAACGACTTATTTGCTTCCTCTAACCGAATTTCTCCTCCAGCTTCAAGCAAGGACTTCTTCATCTGCTAGAGCTAACTTCTTTGCCCGTCCAATCTAACTCTTCCGTCTGTCACCAGCGACGACGATCCCGACCCCGTCTCATCAATGCTGGAGTCCGACGGCCTGATGGACGCCGACCAGCTGTCTGCGTGGGTCGCGCGCTCCCAACTCGACCCCAACGACCCAGCAAACGCGGCGTTCTTCCACCTGCTGGACACGGCGCCGCGTGCCCGCCGAGGCGGCGACTGCTTCCGCCTCGACCCGCTCAACGCCGAGTTCGACTTCTGCACGACGGCTGCGTTGGACGCCGACCGACGGCTGCGGCTGCTGCGGCTGCGCGATCGACAGGAGCCGGAGTTCCGAGCGCTGAAGCTCGTGCCCTGTCTGGAGCGCGAGATCGACAAGGATATATTCAAGGTCGGTTGAACAGCGGGAGACGGGTGCGTAGTTGGTGCTTTGGTGTCGGTTTCACATTGAAGCCAATATTTTTCTGTGGTACCACTTCCTTATGTATACCACTTATTTTTATCTGAAAATGAGTAGTGATTTATTTTTTAATATTTTTCATGCAACTCCACCCTGGTAATTGTTCTGCTGTCACCCAGTGGCGGCGCCAGAAATAAATCAGTAGGGGGGCAAAGCAGGGGCAAGCGAATAGGTGAAGGGGGCAATAAACACCCCCCCCCCCCCCCTCCCCACGGGCCCACACAGACCGAATTACCTGAAGAGTGTTTTTATTTCTCATGCTGTAAATTAGGCAGTGCAATTGGAAGATTATTTTCACAAGGTCTAATCCGTAAAAGCTTATAGCTTCGTCGCACGGAAAATTTTGCTGGTGCAGCTTTCCACGTAAAAGCAGTTAGTTGCCCCTACAATAATCACTATATTTCTGAAAAACATTCAATTGACAGTTGAAAGAAATTCTAACTCGCAATGTGAAGTCTTGAGTCGATCGGACGTCTACTTTGTTCACAAGAGATATGGAATTTGGGACTTTTCAGCGAGGGGGCAAGCAGGGGGGGCAAGCCAATTTTTGGGGGTGCACTTGCCCACCCATGCACCCCCGTAGCGCCGCCACTGCTGTCACCATGCACCATGACCATGTCACCAAAAGCACCATGCTTTTCTTTGTCCCGATCTCGCCCAATGTGTATTTGTATTTGTATTTGTATTTGTAATTTATTTTGCTCGTAGATAGGTACATAGTACATTATATGGGCTTCGTCATTTGGTTGCTAGATTAATAGGAGAAAAAATAATAAAATAAAATAGTAATAGTAATGGACTAAAACAAGAATTAATGATAATAGTAATAATAATGATAATCATGATAATCATTATTATAATAATAACTAGGGGCTCTGCCCCTGCGGCCTCCGGCCGCCAACCCACCCGGCGTGCTTTGGGGCTTCGCCCCAAAGCACCATCTGCTCGGAGCCCCTTTGCAGGGGGCTTCGCCCCCTGTCGGTTTTATTTGTTTCTTGAGTTAATTTGTTTTTTGGTAATTGGTCTTTGAACCTTCTGCCACGCCTGCCAAACACTTCATGTTTACCTACATATACACTAATCAAATGCGAACTTATGGGTACTACTAATGATGGCAATATATTTTCGTGACTCAGGTACACAGAGGTCCACCATCAGTTGGTGACCCAGGAAAGGATAGTTTTCATGTGATGCCGCACATGCTGCTTCTTAGTCTTCCTTTCCTGACCCCACCCAACCTCCCAACCCAACCGTGTTGTATGTTTCCTGATGCCTTTCCTGCCTTTCGAGCGTAGTTTTTTGCCACTCCCCCTCCCCCCCCCCCCCCAACTAATCCTACAATTCCTCACCCCACCCAACTTCCCAACCTGCCTCTGCGTATTATTTTTAAAGCAAAAACATTGACTTTAGGACAGAGGGGTTTTAGTGCATGTAATGTTTAGGACATTTTTTTCCCGTTTTCCTTTCCTGACCCAAACCAACCTCCCAACCCAACCGTGTTGTATGTTTCCTGATGCCTTTCCTGCCTTTCGTGCGTTTTTTTTTGCTACTCCCCTTGCCCAACAATTAGTGCCTTTCTGCATGTTCTCTGCCCACCTGTTCATTGTTGGGTGTTGCTTAAAGGAGGGGGGTTTCATTTCGTGACACAGATACACCGATGTCCACCATCGCTTGGTGTCGCCACAGCATTAGTTTTCACGTGCCGCTGCACGTGTTTCTTCTATGTTTTCCTTTCCTGCCCCAAAGTAACCTCCCAACCATGATTTTGCAGATTTTCCCATCCCCCTCCCCCACCCCTCCACTAATCCTACCTTTCCTGACCCAACCCAACTTCCCAACCTTCCTCTGCGTAGAGCCCCCTTGCAGGGGGCTTCGCCCCCTGTAGGTTTTATTTGTTTCTTGTGTTGATTTGTTTTTCGGTAATTGGTATTTGACCCTTCTGCCACGCTTACCTAACACTTTGTGTTTACCTACATATACACTGCTCAAATGCGATCAACTTTAAAGTAATACTAATGATGGCTATATATTTTCATGACTCTGGTACACATGCGTCCTCCATCAGTAGTTGATCCAAGAAAAGCGAGTGGTGTGGTGTCGCCGAACTTCGAAGCATGAGTTCTCACGTGCCGCTACACGTGTTTCTTCTATGACTTCCTTTCATGACCCAAACTAACCTCCCAACCATGGTTTTGCAGAGTTCCCCCCCCCCCCCCCCACCCCTCCACTAATCCTACCTTTCCTGACCCAACCCAACTTCCTAACCTTCCTCTGCGTAGAGCCCCCTTGCAGGGGGCTTCGCCCCCTGTAGGTTTTATTTGTTTCTTGTGTTGATTTGTTTTCCGGTAATTGGTATTTGACCCTTCTGCCACGCTTACCTAACACTTTGTGTTTACCTACATATACACTGCTCAAATGCGAACTTATGGGTACTACTAATGATGGCTATATGTTTTCGTGACTCAGGTACACAGACGTCCACCATCAATTGGTTCAGGAATGGTTTTTCAGAATTCCGCACCCCCCCCCCCCCCCCCACCACCACCCTCCAAAATCCTACCTTTCCTGACCCAACCCAACTTCAAGCCAGAGGCGATGAATTGCTTCGAATTTTGTCTCGACGTTGGACGAATTTCGGCCGCGTGAACCCCAATCAAGCCCTTTCGAGCCCTATCAAAGCCCTATCAAGCCCTGCTCAAATCGCTGCCTAAATATTGCAGCGCGCAAGTCCCCAGTGGCACGAACACAACGCAACTTGACCCACGCGTTTTCATCGCGTTTTCGCAATTTCTATAAAGAATTACGCGGAGCCAAATTTAAGGATTTTAGTTAAGGTGGATGATGATTGAAGGTTGATGTTTACTATGTTTGCTGTGTGTTTGCTGCTTTTCGCGAACCAACGCGAAATTGGTGTCATTACGCGCAAAGTTGACCAATGTTCGCGAACTCTCGATACCGACGCCTTACGAAAACAAATCACAATATCGTCAGTAATTTTCAGATTCATTGTGCTCAATGTGCTCAAAAAAAATGCTCAATGTGTATGATCAGTTGCGCAATCACGGGACTTCCCCGAAATGCGGCTGGCTGTAGCGAGCCCCCTCTCTCCATGATGATTTATATGCACTTGGTGTTTTTGGACAAAGTACTTCAAAAACAGACCACAGCGCTCATCTAGCTGTCAGCGTTGAACGCAACGAAATAAGTTTAAGAAATTCATACATTTGACGGGAAATAATGTCAAGATGAGCGCAATTTTACCATGCTACCAACGGACATGCACTTTTTAATATCTTCCAAAATGCCCACACCACAAGTCGGGAGTTTTTGCGAAAAGACCCCCCCCCCCTCCCCCCACCACCAAAAAAGGGCCCAATTTCGGGCTGGCTAATTTTAAGTCGTGGATTTGTAATAAAAATAGATGCTCAAATTTGGGTGCTGGCATTTGGCGAGGATGTTGTGGATGTTCAGGAAGGATAGGAGTCGGGAGAGCATGACTTTCTCTATTAGTTTAGAAATAGTTGATAGGAGGGAGATGGGCCTGTAATTGTCAATTTTGCTTTTGTCACCTTTTTTGTGTATTGGTATGATGAGGGCTCTTTTCAGTTCGGAGGGGAAAGTGCCTGTTGAGAAGGAGCTGTTTATGATGAGGGAAAGGGGATGGGCTAGGAAAGCTATGTTTTCGGCTATTAAAGAGCCGGGTAATTCATCCAGGCCGCTGGAGTGTTTGTGGTTGAGGAATTTGGCTAGATTGCAGACTTCGACGGTGTTGGTGGGGGATAGGAAGATAGAGGAGGCGGGTTGATGGTAGATTGCAGGTCGGGGAAGGGGGGAGCTGATAGGGGGGAAGGGTGCCGCTGCGTTGCCAGCTTTGGCGAAAAAAGTATTAAATTCCTCGGCTATGGATGGGGGGTCAGTGATTTTGGTGTTGTTGATGACTAGTTTGGGTTGTTCGGGGGGTTGGTTTGATTTAGCACATGAATTGATGATGGTCCAGGAGGTTTTGCCTTTGTTTTTGGATTTGGATATGATTTGATCGTGGTAGAACTTTTTGGCTGCGCATAGGTTTTTGGTGTGCTCTCTTTTGTAAGTAGCATACAGGGACTTGGCGATGGGGTGAGGAGAGTGTTTGAGGCGGGCGTGCAAGTTGCGTAAGTTCTCCCCGGCTGCACGGAGTTCAGGGGTGATCCAGCGATTTTGGGTGGGTGGTTTATGTTTTACTTTTTTATAGGGGAAAGCAGTGTTGAAGTGGGATTAGAGTATGGTTGCGAAGGATCAGTTGTATATGTCGTTGGTGGCAGTGGTTATGGGCATGTTTGTCCAAGTTTCGGCTTGGAGAAGGTTTGAGAAGTTCCAACGGTTGTTTTGGGAGAAGCAACGTTTGGTTTCGAACTTAGGCGCTTTCGTGATTTGGTTTGGGATGGTAAGGGTCATTTTCAGCGCTAGGTGGTCCGAGAAGCCGCTGTCAAAGGTGGTCGATTCCCGCGATTTGAAGAGGTGGGTGGTGAAGATGTTGTCGATGAGCGTGGAGGATGTGTGGGAGATTCGGGTGGGGGTGTGGATTGATTCGTAGAGGTTGTAGGAGTGAAGAAGGTCTAGGAATTTGATTGTCAGTTGGCTGGGCTGGAGGAGGTTTATATTGAAATCGCCGCAGAGGATTAGTTCAGCTTTGGGGTGTTTTTTGGTAGTGTGGATGATGAGATCTTCCAGTTTTTTGAGGAAGGAAGTAGTGCAAGCCGAAGGGGAGCGATAAATGGCTATGATTATATTGGGGGGGGGGGCTTGGAGGGTGGGGGTCCATAGGATTCCTGTTCATTCTAGGATTTTGTCAGATGAGTATAGGCTTAGGTCTAGGGGGGCGGTGGTTGTGTGGGGTTTGGTGAATATAGCAACTCCGCCGTGTGAGGATGAGGAGCGGTGGAATATGTTGGCTTTGGTATAGTGGGGGATATTGAAGAAGGTGTCGGTGGGGGGGAGCCAGTGTTCGGTGAGACAGATTATGCCTGGGGAGTGTTCGACAGTCAACATCTAACTGTTGAACCAAGTTCTTCCTATAAGTAGGACCAAGAACTAAGTTGGCTTGATAGTCACGTCAAATCGTAGAATTCGAGCACGTAGCACCACAGAAAAACTGAACTATTTGTAAGTTGACTTGACTGATGTTGGACTTGATTTTAAACCCTTGATAAAGCAGGAAACTGCTTTTCGAAATGTCGGGAAAGTCTAGGTTTGATAGCTTAGCATACGATAACCAAGTTAAATAATTTTTCCGGAAACTCACATGCTATATGATTAGGAAAAGACATGAGTCTTAAAGGAAAGTTACAACCTGTTTTTGGCTTTTGGTAATTTTCCCATGCCTGGACAACGCTAACAATTTCAAGTCCAATTGAATATTTCCGCCAATTAACAAGTGAAACACGTGAAAGTGACACCGCCTGACCCCGCCTGACCCGCCTGACCCCGCCCGTCCGTCGCGCAGAAGTACAACGAGCGGCGCGAGGCGACGTCGGACCCGCGCGGCTCGGAACCGCTGTCGCCGGTGGACGCCCACCGCGCGCGCGGCCGCCGCTTCCTGCTTGATGTGCGGCAGCGCGTGTTGGCGCAATGTCGCGCAGCGCGCCAGCACCGCACGCTGCAGGACGTCGTGCTTGAGGACCAGGTGTTGGCAATCAGGTAATGTGTGCTTGCATCTAATCACTGCTACCTGTGTTACCAATTGTTTGAGAAAATAATGGTTCAGGGAGCCTTAATAGATCTATTCCACTCAGAGAAAAATGATTTCAGATACCCACTGGACTTACCACCAGTTTGGAAAAAAAAATTAATTAGCTCTACTAATTAACATTTAAGATAGGGAAATCACAGCCCGAATTGCTCTTCCTGGCTTTAGCAAGTGGGTATCATGACGTCATTTTGATAGAATTTTTATTGAATGGAATTGGTGTATTGACCACATTCAAAATTCAATTCCATAGACGGTTAAAATTTGTGTGGAAATGCTTGTCGATGGGAATACATTTTGTTGTAATCACTTATTGTTTGACCCTGGAATGGGCAATTTTGAATGTGGTCTATTTGTTATTCCTTTTTTTTCAGTCGGTCCCTTGCAATCCAATAGTTCTACAATTTGTGCAAAAATTTCCATTGAAGAATTGGTTGCTTTCACTTAGGTCAAAAAACATTCACTGTCGATGAAATCTTCGACAAATTCAGTCTGACTTTCACTCTTCTCATATGTGTTGTAATGTGGAATTTCACTCCAATTTTCTTTCTGTTTGCCTCATAGTCACACCTTATGTTCAGGAACCATAACTTTGGAAGCTGCATTACAGATTTCTTGACGATTTTATAAATAATTCAGACCAAAATAGCTAAAGTAGGTATATAACAATATTTATTTTGAAGTAATGTTGATTCAAGATTGTTTCCGGCACAAGAAGTAGGCACTAGGTAATGCTGTGTGTCTTGCACCCTTGCAGCACGCTGGGCCTGACGTTTGTCAAGTGGCTGCAGCCCAAGCGGCCGCTGCGACCCAAGCGTAGGGAGCGTAAGAAGGTGGCCGTGCAAAACCTTGCCGGACAGGAGGTAACCAACGCACCCCCGTTTGCTCTAGCTGCTCGCATTTTCACCAAGACACTCTCTCTCAAGTTGTAACACTTTACTGACACCAGCACCCTGCAACTGTTCACAAGAGCAGACAAGGCAATAAAGGAAGCATTCTTTGCCCTGCTAGCCATCGTTGCTTGTCTAACACGACAATCCCTGTTGCAAGAACGGACACCGTTGCAGCTTATTACTTATTTTTCCAGCGCAATGTTGCTTATCTTTGGTGATCTCACAAGATCTGGTGTATCCAACATGCTAAACCATTTGACACTAACACAAAATGACAGACTATCTCACGATCGACAATTTAGAAGCCAGGACTAGATGAAGCCAGCGCTGAATGCAGCTGAGGGCCCAATTCTTGAGCTTTAGCCCGTTGAATAAAATAAAGTCCCCACTTTTTATAGATATCACCACAGGTTTCACTTGAACCAATAGACTAAAATTCGATTATTGAACCCAGCATTGTATGAAGCCAGCGTTTGATGAACCCGACGCTCCCTGCCGCCAGGTGTCGGTGTCGGTGAACGTGGTGCGAGCGTTTGAGGTGCCGGTGCGCAAGGACGCGGACCCGTCGCCGCCCGCCGCCGCCACCGCCGGGATGCCGGTCGTTGTGCCCGTTCGGCCGTTCGTCGAGATCTCGTTCCAGGGCGCCGTCGCGAGGACGACGGCTGCCGACGGCGCAAACCCCACGTGGAACCAGGACCTGCAGTTGCCGCTAAGGTACCCCCCCCACCGCTACCTGCCGTTCGGTACGAACTTCTGACATTTTCTCGGTGATTTTGCCATCTCTAGTATGGACGTACGTTTAAGTAACCAACGTTAAACATTCCTCAGGTTGAAATTTGCACAAAATCATTTATTTTTGGTCCTTATGTTCCACCTTTGCCATTCCTTTAGTTTCCTTTAGTAATATTTGAGATGGTTTGATGCTTGTGCAAAAGCTTTGATCACTTTTCTACTTACACTTAGCAGAAATTAGTACGCAAATACAAGCAGCTCAAGTTACTACAGGGAGCTCATGTCAGCATACTGACTCCAATCTTTTTGATAATTGTTTGATTATTTTTATCTTGAGCTCTGAAAACCTCCATCTAATCAGTTATATCTTATTATAATTTTTCATCAATCTTTTCATCACGGAGCTAACATCCACTTTAGTGAGCCAATGTGATGCATAGAGTGGCCGACTCCGTCGAGATAGTAACCCATTCAATAACCCAATTAAATTTTCTTTCTGAAAACTAACCTGGAAAAGAACATGAGTGGAACATGAGAGAACATGGAAAAGACATGAACAAGTCTTTAGAAAGTCACAACTCTGTCATGTTTGAGAAATTAATGAAGGAAATTATGCGGGTAGTTAAATAATATCGTTGGTGGGTCTGGTTGTGCAGGCCTCCCAGCGGAGACTTCTCTCCCGGGAGGCTGCAGGAGATTCAGGACTGCCTCTACCTGCATCTGTTCGACGAGATCGTGGTGGACCTGCTGGAAGACGATCGCATGCGCGAGACCAACGTGCACCAACGGCTCGAGAGGAACTGGCTCGGCAGCCTCAGCATCCCCTTCTCCACTCTCTACCACAACTCCAGGGTGAGATAATTGCGTCTGGAAACTCCCCTGAGAGCTGTCCTGGCTGGCCTGGGTTACTATTAGCACGTGTGTGATTGCAGTGGCGGCTTGGGACTTGGAAGGTAACCGGTGCCAGCTCCTTAGATCCCCGACACCCACCCACCCCAAGCGACCGGGGGGGGGGGGGGGGGGGGGGGGGTGCAGATTTTTTTTTTTTTGTAAATCAGTGCATTATAATTAGGTTTTAAGAATCTTACAACAATATAACAATTATACTTTCATTTGTGGCTCAAACTCACTATTTCCTTTGATTCTCATATAAATAATAGCTATGGTTTGTAGGCAAGTTAACGGGATTCACACCCGTGGCCACTCCACTATGTTCTTAATGCGTACTCTGCGTACTCTTTTAAAATCAGTCGCTCACGAGCTCTGAAGCCAGTAGGATGTGTTTTTCTCACGCTCCCGTCTTATTCCTACGCGAAACAAGGCGAAACATCGAAGTCGAACTGCTCTGGCCACCTGCACCATGCCCCCCACCCCCAATGCACATGCTGGCATCTAAGCTACAACGTCTAGTCATGAGCTAATACTCTTACATTATACACACAACCACAAGTAGAAGGATTAACGCTCGAGAAGGAATTTTTCTTATCACTTCATTTCAAAACATGTCCCAGTGACATAAAATGGCACACAAAATTGGGAATTCTATTATTCTATTGATACCATTGGATTCGTGGCAGCATACAGAGTGTAGATCATTTTGAATCGCAGTGATCGGATGATAATTGCGGATATTACATTGATCTATTTCTTTACTTTTACGAGTTTTATGTCGTGTCGTTATAATTGCCTATTATCGCACTGCGGAATGTTGTTCTTTCACAAATCTAAGCCAAGGCAATAAAATATTCCCAGAAATAATTGGTCAATGATAAATAGTGGCCAATCCGAAAATCGATTGATTTATTGATAACGATTAATTAGAGAGTATCATTGTTAGGGTGTGGATGTGTAAGTGAGACTTCCTTTTTGAACGAACTTTTCAAGTGAAGTTTGACGGACGCAATGCCTTCTCACGCGCACGTAATTTAGTGGTGAGTTTGGCGCGCTTCGTTGTCATCCTAGGTCTTCTGGCCCTTGCTAATGGTCGTTTAGGACCCATTTTGTAAATGATGTACCACTGTAGGTACTTGATTCACTTTCGCAAATTGAAAAAATAAAGCTGACACGAAATGCTATATATACTGCCAGAAGGACACAAAGCCACAACACAACGTGTTTGCTGAACGACAAGAGCAGCGACTGACCGAACTTCGAGCTGCGAAGAGTACTGTGACTTGCATGCTTGGCTTTGTGTCATGTGCCATGTGGTCGGGCTAGGGGTTGGGCTTTCAGTGGGGTAGAAAGATATGCCAAGTGCCTGATGTGCCCCGTCGAAGCGATCCTGGAGATGCAGGTAGTCAGTGGGAGGCCCTGGGCCACAGTCCTGGGAAGGCGACAGGGATTTCGAACATCACAAACCTAAAGATCGAATCGATGCAGATATCAGCGAGTGCCTGTAAGGTCCAGCCTCCATATCAATCAGTAATGAGCTAATATTCGAAACCAGTGATTTATAACCCGTGCTTATTAGTGCTTCCGTGTGTTTCCGTGTGATCAAACCCACTGTTTCAATAAGGCTACAATAGCGACAACCCACAGAGGCGAAGGCGCCCAATCGGCCAATCGGTGTATTTACCAATAATTTATTGATAATTATTAATGATAACTACGGCAGGAGGTGAGCTATATTCCACTATTGGGAAGCGCAGCGCTCGAATACTCCAAAAACAAAAATGAGTTCGTCACACATGGTCAAAGTCTTGTCACATTCTAAAATACGTCGGGAGCTTGGAAGGCGAGACTTTTTACCGCAGTGCTTGTAAATCATTTCATTTGAGCTTAGAACAAAAATATAAACTAGAGGCTTATGAGATAAACTCTCGCGCGAGATACTTTTGGTGCACGAAACGTTCCAAGGTCGCTGAAGCTGGCTGCTAGCGATGAAGAATTGACGCCTGTATGTAGGCAGTTCATAAAGATCGCGGCTTGGAATCCCGGGGAAAATTTGCTTCGCGCAACCGTTGCTTGTGTACTGTCAGGAATCTACATTTCTTGACCGATCTGGATGAAACTTACATATTTGGAATCTGCATGGTTCAGGCCTCCTGCCCCCTCATTTTAAAATCGCGAATATCTCATTGTTTCCCACTGGCAGTCTGTTTAAAATCATGTAAAATTTGAACCTATTTTTCCAAGTTTTCAAAATTTTCTATTTCCGTTTGTATTATACTTGTACCTAGTGATAAAAACAATAGGTCACAAAAGTACCACAATTATGCACTAGGAAAAAAATCCTGACCACGCTATCTCTAATTTTGCGACTTTTGGACAGTACAAAAGATTCCATCGCATTTTCCGAGCCCCCCACCAATTTTCCTGCACAAGATTTTTTTAAATATTTTTAGTTAGTTATGTTTAGCATAATAAAACCATAGAACATACAAAAACCCCGTTTTTAGGTGGGTGTGAAACCCCTTAAGTGATATAATCAAGCATCAGGTCTTTCCGTACTTTATGTGCTTTATGTGCTTAAATAAAATATAATAATGTTATGTATAAATACTTAGGTATATAGTTGCATATTGCATGCATCGAATTATTTCGATCGCTGACCCAATGCAAACGTGCATTTTGTGACGAGAATTGGGTAAAACTAAACTATCGCCGAAGTGGCCTAAACCAAAACAAAACATTGCCAGTCAGACACCGTCAGATCTCGGTGCGGCGGTGGGTCATGGAAAGGATTCAGTTATACTGGGAAAATGCGCCGACAAAGGGTTCTCAAGAGTCGAGACTCATATTCGAGATTCTGTAGTTCGCAAAGCAAATCATACACACATGGGAATGATCGTGATTATCGTGGGTTCATTCCGGGCTTAGTGTGCGTGGCTTCACAACCCCGCGACATGGACTCCTTACTTACCAATCGTCGCCACCTAGCCAACCACCCCTCGACACCCACCCCAAGGCCAGCCGGCCAGCCAGCCAGACACCCACCCACCCTTTGGAACCGGTGCCATGGCTAAAAATTACCATAGCCAAGCCGCCACTGTGTGATTGTAACAAATCATTCAGGGCTGGATTTTAGTCTTCAAACTAGTGTGGTGGGCCAGTGGTACATGTAAATAGGAAAATTTCAGTCTTGAATCTACATGTTTAGGATATTTTCACCTAGCCTTTTAATGTTTATCTCTCGTCATCCCACTTATTTATTTTCTGTGGATCTATTTCTACTTATTTACCAGTAAAGTTCTCTAAATAATGTGAAATTCAATTAATCAATTATTGTAAATATTGCAGCTTTTGTTTTTATTAAAATATGTATCTCTATGTTAGATAGTTGCATAGGTATAAATTATTTCGGTCTTCTCTTTATAGCTCTAACAGTAATGTTCCTGGGTTGTGTTTATATACATGAACTTTGATACCGATAGTGATTGGTCAACTCAAGCAATCAAGCAAGGTCAACACCCAAGCAATAACGCATTGGCATGAACCTGTACGACGCTTCTCTTGATCATCCCGTTTGTTGACCGATTAGCTCTGTTCTTTGTTGCCAGATCGAGGGCACGTTCAAGCTGTACTCTCCGCCGGGACTGCTAGGCTACGAACGCGAGCCGCAGCACCGACGCTTCAACGGACACAACGTTGCCGTAGACTCGCCCATGCAACGCGACGCCACCTTCTTGACGCTGTTCGTCACCGTTCATCCCGCCCTCAACCCGCCCGAGCCGTTCAAGGTCAGCGCACGGCTCCGTCAACTAACTGTACTACATAACTACGACTGTACTAACACTTACCTGTAACAATCTGTGCCAAGTTGTTCAACCAAGTTGAAATGCTGTTTGGTGGAAATAAGGAAATGATTGTCATGAGAAAGGGGAAAGTGTCACAGAGGTTGAATCCCTACTTTCATCTAGACATATTAGATGTTTTTGCTCAACAGTTTTCTGTGCTGGGTTAACGTCAATATTATTAAAAAAAAACTATAATGTGAATTGTTAATTCAAACCAAACTGCAATTCCTTGTTGCATACGCAGTAGATATTTATTATTAGAAACGAAATATCCTTTCAAAATCGTGTCCGTACCGGGAGCCGAACTCGGATCTTTTACCTTGCCGGGATGAAGCATTACCAATTAAATACTACACAAACAATCAACTGTGGAATGGATATTAAGTTTATTTGAGTTTTTAGGCTCCATAGAGCCTATAGGCCGCCTATGAGTGAACATAGAATAACTAACCGGCATGCAAAGTGTTGGGAAACATGGTGAGAGTCATGGAAATATGGAAGTAATGGTGAGAGTTGACTTCTTGCACAAAAGACTTGAGTGTAAAACATTTCCTAGGCTACATAGGCCACTAGGGTACGTGTTTTGGTTCTCCACGGCACGTTGTTGTTTCCTGCGTGGGCAAGCGTTGACGTTGACTCTGCCGACGTGTTGCCCAGGAGCGGCTGGAGAGCAGCGAGATGGAGCACGTCGAACGCCACCTGGACAAGTGGCAGGCGGAGATGGCGGCGCTGTTTCCCCGCCGCCCCGTCAAGACGCTCGTCCTGGACAGCAGCGGCAAGACACTCTGCGTGACGCGATTCTTCCGTCCGTTGCAGCCGCCCGGTTCGTAGCCCCACGTCTTACTTGCGAGACACAAAGCCGGGATTTCCAGACACTATTTAACCAGATTCTCTTCATTTACAATCTGCGCATTTCATCGGAGAGTAGTTACAGATCATGGATCATCACTATCTAGGTAAATTCATGGGCCTTCGTGAGCATTCATGGGCCTTCGTCAGTTGTTGTGTGCTTTCGCGGTCCTTTGTAGGCCTTCGTGGTTCTTTGTCGGCCTTTGTGGTCCTTTGTACGCCTTCGTGTGCCTTCGTGGTCCTTCCTGGGCCTTCCTGGGCCTGGTGTCTATTTGATGTCTATCACAAACTGGCTCCCAAAGCAATGTACCAACAATACACTACGGGCTGACAACCTAGGATCTATCAGTGAATCTAATCCGCAGCATAGGCAGCTTAACTTTGGGAAAAGTCAAAAAAAAAAGTCCCAAAAAGCATTCAGCATCAATACCCTGTTTAAATATCTTTGTTTGAAAGCTGCTGTGTGTTTTTAGAGCTGGACCCCGAGCGCGAGACTACGGAGGAGATGGCCGCGCGGTTCGTGTCGATGATCCCGTCTGTTCCCGGCAGCGTTCTCTTCCCCGGGCTGTTTGACGTGTGGCTCACCAGTCAGGTGAGTTTTGGTCCTGCTATACACTGCTGCTTTATGTTTGCACTGGTGGTATTTAATATCGACTGCTGTACTCTGTTTCCTGTGTTTTGTTCTGTGTTGTCTTTCCTGTAATTTTTAAGTCTTAATTTAAGACCTTAGTTCCATTGCTCAAGAAAAAGAGCTTGATGAAAATCATTTGAAATTGATTTATTATTAAGATTAGTTCACGCTAGTTCAAAATGATTATTTCTCCCTGGTCGCTGGGCGATTGCAGCAAGTGCTGGGCCTGCTGGGGGGCGACTGCCAGGACCTGGCTGTGCTGCTGTGCTGCTACCTGGCCCAGCTCGACGTGAAAGCGTGGCTGCTGCTGGGCGCCGGGATCCCGGCCGGTCCATCAGCCTACGTGCTGACGCGTACCGGCGACCACCGCTCCGAGCACGAGTACTTCGTCTGGGACCCGGTCGCCGGGCAGCGGTTCAGCCTGCTCGACACGTTCTGTCCGCTGCGCGCCGTATGGTGCGTCGTCAACGAGGACAACGTGAGTCACGGCACACATTGTTCAAGTAATCTATCAAAAATCCCTTGCACGTCTTGGGATTTAGTTCTAAGTCACACGGCAATCACGAGACTCATTCTTTTGACTTGTCTCTCTTAATGTAATTGGCAATTATGATTTAACCCTAGATCTCTCAATTACTGCTCCAAATGTTGAACCATCCTTACTAGCTGTTTTTGCTCCATGCTAGAAGAATCCATTTACCTAAAATTGCTTGATAAATTAGTGCTTATATAGTAGGAAACCACTATAAAAATCTGATTTCCTAGTACCTACAATGCTTAATTTTAGTTTCAAGGTACACCTCTGGACACAGAAAACCGTCCACCTGAAATTTTTACAAGTCCCAATTTTGTCTTGCTTGAAAATAGTATAGGTAGCCAGGTAGAGGCTGAGCACATGGCATATGAAACCACTTGCTTGGGAAGCTGCCTAATGATGGAAAACCAGTTTTCTTATCAGTGGGGCTGTTAACAATTCATGAACCGTGCATTGCGAATATTCGTTCACCAGAGTAGCCCTTTTGGCATGATCGAGCTCCAGCATTTGTCACAGAGTTGCCGGTGAAGATTTAGACGGTTTGGACGAATTTCAATATCCTTGCTGTAATTACACTACATTTACTATTGATACATATTAAAAGTCAAAAAACATTTATTCAATGGTAAAAATACTAAAAATGACAACCGTTTGAATTTCCTTCACAGCATCGTAATAAACAAAGTCGTTTGTTATCTAATCTCCCGTACTTGATATAATATATCCGACCCGCCTGGACAAGGTAGCATCAAAAAGGTCTGGTCTTGGAGCCAACCATTGACTTGATCCAAATATAAGATAAGCAATTAAAAGGAGAGAAAATTAAATCGTGCCATGGAAACAAACTTTTTCCAGAATACTGAAGAAGTGATGAGATAAACGTGTTTGCTGTAAAGGGAAGAGGCAGGAAGTTTTCGAATTATTTCTGCATCTTCAAAATTACGAGTTATAGTAATTGGGGGGTGCTGAAATGGTGTGCAAGACTCACGAGATATCATATTTGTGAGCTTGGTCGATCCTCATTTCACTGGACAGGCATTACTGATAAGGAAAACTGGTTTATCATAACGAGGTATGGGTTCAGAAAGCACATGGCATACAGCATGGTGTGTACCCGACTTACCTACACTATTTTTCAAGCCAACCTCCCTCGGGACTTGTATAATTTTCTAGTGGACGGTTTTCAGTGTCCAGGAGTGTACATTGACAATTTTCCCAAGAGTCTTTTCCTAAACTTAACACAGTAGTTTTCAGAAAAAAACTGGGTTTTTTAATGCTAAGTTCCAAAACTCCAAGTTTTGAAACAGCTTTTATGAAAAGCGTCTTCTCGTAGATCTGGGCGAACGTGCAGCGCGAAGAGAGCCCTCAACGCACCCGGTTCGACCTGACGGCACGGTCCGATTGGTGCGCCGCGTTTGGCCGTGGCGTCGGCGCTCCCAACGGGTCAGTGCAGCTGCCCGCGCTCGAGTACCGGCCCACCTCCGCGCTCGAAGCTCAGCGCCTGCAGGTAGCCAACCCGTTACAACCCGTTACAACCCGTTACAACCCGTTACAACCCGTTACAACCCGTTACAACCCGTTACAACCCGTTCCAACCCGTTCCCGTACATCGCCGGCCGGCTTGATGACATCTGTTATATAGGTTTTTAGTTACATCAATCGGCACTGAGGTCCTGAGGCTATTTTGGGCCAATTGTTGTTGGGTTCTATCCTAGAACATGACATGATACAACTCAGTGTTTGATATTCCAACATCAAAGACTCGTGCCCTTAAAGGTCTACCCACAATTGACGCAAGCACAACGTGCAAGCGCAGCGCGCAACGTGCAAGGAATTAAATTCAAATGATCAGATGGCGCTGTCTTAAATTGACATAGACGGAGCGCGCAAACGGGGCGCGCAGAGCGCAGCGTGCAAGAGATGGTTATATTTTATATTTCCTTGCGTCTATCGTTGCGTCAACCAATCACAGCGCAGGAAATCTTTGTTTCCGATTCCGATTGTTTCCGATGTTGACACTCGAAACTTGCAAGTCAATGTCACTTCGCTTTCTATAAGTGTCTAGCTACTAATAAAAAGATATATTTGGTTTTAAAATTAAATAATTAACAAAGAATTTGATTAAATTGGAGACGTGGAGGCAGGCTCCGAATACGTGTTAATCGCGCCATTGGATCTCGTTTTTAAATTACTATTAAACTGTCTAGGACCTCTTATTTGTTTCTGCTGAAGCTATCTAAAGCACGTGAAAATTACCATTTCTACATAATCGACCTTTCCATTTAAGAATTGACTAACAATAAAAACGCGAACAACGTTTGACATTAGATTTCATGCGTGTCGTTGCCAGCAGTGACAGCCGACGCCGCTTTTCAATTGACAGTTCCCCGTCAACTCATCGTTGCGTCGTTACAACATTTTAATTGTAGACACCAAGTTTTGTTATCGCTTGCACTTACGCTCTGCTCGTTGCGCGCTGCGCTTGCACGTTGCGCTTACGTCAATTGTGGGTAGACCTTAACAGAGACTTGCTTAGGAAGGATATGCCTAGCTACCTGTATCTATAGTTAATGGGTCTCGAAAGACATTTCGGTTGAAAATAAAAAAACAGTCCTGACGATGACCGCTCCATCGCAGCCGAAACGTCGGCTTATTCCAAGGTCCTTTTTAGGACCACAAACTACCTCCAACAGAGCAAAACCTTACATGTCAACAACATAAAGCTAGAGTTAAAAATTATTGTTATGTTAAATTTTGGTCTTTTATTGGCTAAATTCTCAGAAAATCTAATTGGATATAAAGAAAACCTCTCCCAGGGAAAATTTTTGATGCAAGCAGATTGTACCTACTTATATGGAAGTGGCTGAAGCAGAGAAGTGATAAAGTATAGAGGCTACAAAACTTAACAACGAGGCTCTATAGCAAGCAAGCCTTCAGTTCTAAGGTATCAAAGTTAAAATTTTTCCTGTAAAAATGGTGAGTAAGACAACCCCGATCAGAAATGTTCCCCAAGCCTGTCGATCCACCCGAACCGAACCACTTCCCTGCCGACAGGAGAAGCTGGAGAAGCACCTGCGCGACAGCGTTGCGCGGTGGCGGCGCACGGAGACTACGCTGTGGAACCGCTACTGCGTGTCGATCCTGCGCAAGGTGCTGCCCGCGCTGGAAGCTGCGGCGCTAGCAGGATCTGCTGCCGCCGGGAGCCCCGCCCACGCCGCCGAGATGCAGCGCTTGCTAGCATCGCACAAGGTAACTGCGACCTCCCGCAATGCCCCAAGCGCGTTGGCTACGTGTATTTGCGTTGAAACAGCGTATCCACAGCCTTCCGCAACACTCCAGTCGCGCTGGGTACGCACATTTGCATGCAATCACAGGGTTTGCCTAAAGTTTGCCGTCAACTTAACTTCCAACCATTGTCCTCCTCAGATCCCCTGTGTTCCCCTGTTTGCTCCGTTCAGATTTGTATAGATGTTAGAAGTAGAAGTAAGTACCTACCTATAGTTATTTAATTAGAATAGAAGTTAACAGCTGTTAAATTGTGTTCAAATCCACGGCACCTGCATTAAACCCAGCACCTAGCTCTGGCGTATCCCAGCACCCGACAGCCTGGCTGCCACCCCAACGTCCAACCGCTGCCTGGCCGGCTTGCAGATGTGCGGCTTCCCGATCAACGTGCCGTACACGACGGTGTCGGCGGTCACGGAGGCGGTGAGGGCGACCGGCGTCCACCGCAACGAGAGCCCCGAGGTGGAGTTTGCGCTGGCCGTGCACGTCCATCCGTACCCGAGCAACGTGCTCTCCGTCTGGGTCTACGTCGCCGCTCTCACGAGGAGGCGCTAGTGGCGAGGTAGGCGCTCGTCTGATTTCCCGTAGTCAGCCGTGCTTGCTGACAGGGAATGCTACTAGTCGGCAGATTGTCTGCAGCTCGCCGAGTGATGGAGGGTTGAATTGTGCAGACATTTTTCATTGCAATGGATCAGTGTTGATGGTTGGGGGCTGGTTGCAGTGGTTTGTTAATTACGCATATCCGTGTATCAAAATCAAATTCTGAAACTGGAAATCATTCTCAATTCACTACAACATTGATGTAGACTTCAGTACCTACTTTTTTCCTAAAAGTCCTTTCATTTTAGACATAGATGAAGTGTGTTAATTGAATTATTTGAGTTGCTAGATTATGTAAGTCAACTAGATGATGGTTGTGATGGTTATGATTATTCATGGTGAATCCCATGTCTAAAGTATTGATGCGTATTCAACCGTGCACAATTTTCTAGTCAAAAAAATTTATATTCAAACAAAATCTATCAGGGTATCGTAGCATAGTTTGTTTGTTTGTTTGTTTATTTATTTATTTCGAGAACATGAACTAATAGTAATACAATATCATTGTTCACAGGTAATGTTATGAAATACGTCTTAAATTCGGCTGAAATAAGTTATTTTAAATATAGTGAAAATAAATAAAATATAAATAGATAGAAAACTATAATCATAACTGGAGCACTGTGATATTTGTCGTGTTCCTGTGGTATTCAGCAATCGAGTAGGGGCACAGCTCGCAGAGGTAGTTTTTAAGCAATGTCTTGAAGCGGCGCGTTCCTGGTTGTTCTTGAAGTGTGCTGGGTAGCCTGTTGAACAGGATTTGGCCTTGATATGTAGGACTTTGTTCATACACCCTAAGCTTGTGTTCGAGTAGGACGTGTGGTGTCTCCTTCTTCTGGTTGTTATGCCGCTATCGCTGGCTACAGAGGGCAGCGCATTAGCGCAAGCAGTTTTGTGTGGTGGATGAATATGCCGTGGAATGTTAGAAGTTTTAGCCTGGCAAAAATTGGTCTGCAGGAGGATCTGTGGTGCGTCCCTGACATCGCTCTTATTCACCTTTTTTGTTGGACAAATACTCGTGTCGATTGTGGTGCAGAGTATATTACTGTGTTGTTTGTGTAGAGTTTGAGAAGCACTGTAATAATTATTTTTATTTATTAAGCTGTCCCCTTGTGGTCTTACAGAAAATCTGGCTTTACTAGGAGTTTTGACAATTTGAAATATGCTAATCAAAATTGTAAAACAACGTTTGTTGAGATGTTACCTAATCAATCAGATTGGAAATTAATCGGATGGATAATAAATTTCGACTGTACTTAACTAAAATTAAACTCTTTCTCAATGTAATAATTCACCCTTTTTCTTGGATTCGTTTTGATTATCAAAAATATTTGCAGTCAAATTTGTATCATTTTCGAAGGTGCCCGAATTTTAAATGTAGTGCGCGTGCCTCGATCAAGTTCGGACAAGTTCGTATTTTCGACCAATCGCCACGCATTCCTTTATCTCCCCTCTCCACCATCATCGCTCCTGGCTGCTCACGCTGCTCACAGTCACTTTTCAAGTCGCAACCAACCATCATGGACGCTCAGTTTCTTGTCAATTCGTAGTCCTCCGGGTCAGAGTGCTGTTAGCAGTGCTCAACATAACATACAGTTCACTATAATTTCTGCATATCTGTGATTTTACGCGCAAGTCGTCAACAGGCTTAACACTGTTCTCGAAATGGAGTTTCTCGGTTCATTTCGTATCAAGTGAAAAATGGAGTCATGCCCTTCGGTGGCGAGCATGCCAGTAGCTGTCGTTGTTTCGGTGAGAATTTGACCGGACTGGGTTTTTAGACGTCGCATTTTTCGTTGTTGCCGTCACGTTTGCTGAGTTCTGATTTGGTTGCATTCATATAAACACCAGTGTTTTGCGCTAATTTGGAATCAGCATGGTGAAAGAGAAGCCGAATTCCACTCGGATGTACGACGAGGAGGGCTTCAGGCGGCGAGCCGCGTGCATCTGCGTCAAGAGCGAGCAAGAAAAAGAGGTGAACATGGTGCAATTTTGCACCAATGCATTTTAACATACTGCCATTTTAAGTTAAGCAGAAATGTAGCGCAACAACCGATTCGGGAGCGTTGTTGAAAAGCGGGCACGTGTTTTTGGGCTCGCACTGTTCTGCGCTTTGTCCTTCCGACGGTTTTTTGTGTGTGTTACGTGCGTAAAGCATGCGTACTATCGGCGTTTCGCGTGACCGACCGGCCGATGAAAGTATTGACCTCTGATAGAAAACTACCCTCGCTACGGTCAAAGAATAAATAAATACAAATCCACGGTAATTTTTGTAGTCGTGGTTGCTCGGAGAGCAGATGTGTACGACATTTGGCCGCTGTCATAAAAATAAATCAATCTGCTTGCAGCTGCTCGCGATTTTTCACGCTGCCACAAGTTTCGCAAGAAACGCGATTTTCACGATTAAAATTGGTGTCGGATCAAGATAAATATAATTTAGCCTGTCACCCGAACGCCCAAATTTATTCGTGAAAATAATAAATTCGTCTGCATTTCGCTCGCGAATGCACTTTCGTTGGTCGCGTTTAATCGCAATCAAGGTTACACAAACCTTATCCTTATCGTCAACGGATCTACTACAAAGTAGCAAATGGTCCCAACTGTTCAATTCATTGACAACGATACAGTAACCTCGTTCCTTATCAATTCCGATCCTACTACGCCATGGCGAAGTATACGAAATCGATGTTGCACTCAATTGACCCCTTGCGACCTTCCTAGCTAACCTTGTCTGCAAGTCGCGAGCTCGCCAGGTCTAGCTATTGAACTTTTTCACCTCCTCACGCCTCCCGCCCCCCTCGGCTCTGAGCTTACTAATCAACTCATCTCATCTCGTCGTTGCACGTGCCCTACCTAATCACAAGTTCATGGTTTCGTCAACGATGGACGTTTATGTCGCCGTCAATCCGCCAGACCGTCTCCCTAATGAATTTTAGCTTAATATAGCATAGAACGCACGGGGTGGAGGCACAATATAGGGACTATGGTCGTGCCAAGTCCACGCTATGTAAATAAACTGGACGTTAGTAAATTTAGCATAATTGATCGGATCGTATTGATAGGGTGTGGACGGCCACTGGCTCGTATTTTTTGTTTCGCGTACGAAAATAGCAAACGTGTAACATGCCATTTCGGTAGATATTTCTCAATTTAGAACGAATCTGTTGTTTAGCAAGTGACACTTGCAAGCTCGCTTTCCAATAATGAACTCGTTTGTGTAGGTAGTTGGTGTGCATTGCATCCTAGTCTTTTGCTTGCGCTTGCAATTTACAGTAGTAGTAGGTACGTGTAATTAGACAGTCTGGGATTCTGAGAAAAAAACGGTGGGAACTAAATTAGTTGGTAAACTAATTGCATCAACTTGCAAAACTCCTTAGAACATTGATTAATCAGTGTAGAATGCATTCACCACGCTCGCTACATTCTTGGCTTTGCCAAATGATTTTTGGAAGACAAACCTCTGGCATGGAAACAATACTCAATGGTATTAAACCAACAGCCCACTTGTTGTGTTACTTTAATTGTCCTGAATTTCATTTAGTTCAAGCTAAACTGTCAATCAATATCTTCTATGCTAGATAATAATGCCACATAATTATTATTGACATCCTTGATCTAATCAGATCCTGTGGTAATGGTAAACCACATAGGCAACTATAATACACTCATCGCTGAAGTGTTACATCATCATTCATCACCAAAAGCCCATAGGATGACTCAGATGCACTACTGGCTGAATTCCTGCAGAGTAGCCCTGAATTCCACTCATTTGATGAGAGAGCCTTCAAAAGAATTCAAAAATGTAAAAATTACAATGGGCACTGGTTTGCAAATTGTTTCGAAAGTCTTCTCTTCCCTTTTCACAGAATGCTTACCTAAGAGTCATTTATGAACAATGCAAATTTGACAGTTTGTATTTGTATTTGTTTGGTTATATATGATTGATCATATACATGATATAAGGAAAGTCCGATGTCATTGTGATGTCATTTGAAGTGATGTCATTTGTTTTGGAGAGGTCTGTTGGAGGAAAGATTAATAAATCTCCAGCTATTGGTTTGTTCTTAATCATAAAGCTAATTATTTGTTACCCCACAGAACAGCCAGTATTTTGTTAAGCAATGTTGATAAGCAGCTGTTAGGGTTAATAGCCCCCTGTGTGGATGTGGTCGACGCCAGTTCCCTGTGCATTGTGCATTGCTTGTGGTTGGTAGCGCGTGCTGTGCGTTGTGCTGACGGCTGCGGCGGTGGCTTGGTTGCCGGCAGGTGCTGCTTGTGACGTCGTCCCGTCGCCCAGACCACTGGATCATCCCCGGGGGAGGGGTGGAGCCAGAGGAGGAGCCCAGCAAGACGGCGATTCGGGAGGTGATGGAGGAGGCCGGCGTCTGCGGGAAGCTCGGCCGTTCGCTCGGCGTTTTCGAGGTAGATATCTCCGCCGAGCTTCAATTGCTTTCAACAACTAAGTATTTTGGCAGGGAATTCTCACTTTGCTTTGTAACCAGATTGCAATTGCAATTCTAGCAAAAATTCGAGACTTAAATCGATTAAAGACATGCCTTCTAGCTATAGCACAATATAGTTGCGTTCTTGTTGGCTTAAAACAGTCTGATTTCGTAAATGTTTTGTTCAATGCATGCAGCTTAACAAGAGTGACTTGTGTGCTTAACAAGTGGTCGTGTGACTTCCCCCTTCAGTCTAATGTAAAAAACAAGTAAATAAGTGCTCTAGATAATTACTTTGATCCCTGAATCAAGAATTGGCTGTTAAATGTGCCGATTGCCTTGTTGTCGGCTGTCGCATCGCACCCTTGGAAGTCTTCCTGCCTGATGGCGCTTGTCTGCGGTGTTTGGGTGTTCCAGAACAGCGAACGGAAGCACCGGACAAACGTGTTCGTGCTGGTCGTCACCGAAGAGCTGCCCGAGTGGGAGGATTCCAAGAACATGGGTACGTCTTGTGCATGGCCTCTACAGCTCGCTGCAATCCTTTGCAGGATGGTCATGTGATATTTGGCTAAGGTAGTACGTTATGAGAGGTATTTGAATGGCGATATAAAAGTAGGCAGGGTTACTTCTAGGAAGTTGGTAGAAAAATGGTTTTTAAAGGTTATGTAGGTAGTATATTTTTAAAATGAATGCTAGGAATGCTGGTTACTTGAAGCCACTAGAAATATAAAGGAAAATCATCTCAAAATTGAATCATGCTTAGTTCTACTCTACTCAAGTGAAATAGTAATAAATAGTAAAAAAATGAGTTTGCAGACGTACCAGAGGCAATAGTGGGCTTTCAAGGCAAGCGGCATGTTCGTTAATCCGTCGTCCTCTTCCTTGTCCTGATCACACAGCAATTAATAAGTTGTTTGCTTCCAAAACAACTGCTTGGTGCTCTTAATCTTGTATTGTAATATGTTATTCTTTTACTTTGGTTGTGCAGCCTTGTCTTGTATCCTACGCTTTTCCTACATGTCAACAATAAACATCCCGTGGTTTCCGAGACTCTGCCCGTACAAGCCGCTGCGCAACCCCCAGCTGCCGACTGATTGCCGGCTTGTTGCAGGCCGGCGACGCAAGTGGTTCACAATGGCGGATGCCCTCGAGCAGCTGTCGCTGCACAAGCCCGTGCAGCTGACGTACCTCCAGTCGCTGGTGACGTGCAGCGGGGACAGCGTCACCTGAGCGTCCGCGCCGCTCGCCGGGATAGACTTGTAGTTTCCGTTGCGTCGCCGTCGACGGCGGCCCGTTTTACCTCCAATGGGTGTGCGCCGTTTATTTCTGTTCATTTTGCTTGGAAAGCAATTGTCATGAAAACGAGTAACTTTCGGCATTGGTAATTTTATTTTCATTTCAATGTCTGCCGCTGTTTTTGTACTAAATTTTTGTGTAACTACGATATTAATTGGATTTTGAGCCGTTCTAGGTTGGAAATTAACCCCATCTAATCAAAGCAACAGTAAATAAAATCTTTATTAAATTAGCATGCAAGCAATGTTGTTAATCTTAAGAGGAAATAGAATTGTGCTGTTTTTATTCCTTAGGCTTGACTGCATGGTTATTTATCGATTAGAGGTATGTCATATTTATTTATACAAATATAATTGATCAAGTTGCTCTGCTTATTTGTACAAGCTGCCCCCTTTGTGAAATATTAGTGTCCTTGATTAAAGGCCAGGAGGCTGGTGCCTGATGAAGTCTGTTTTTAATAAGTATACCATGTTTTATTTTTACTGATTGATAAAAATATAGAATCACAAAAAGGATGCATTTTTTTCTATCTGTACCAACAATTCAGCATTGGGTGGACATTGCATGGAGGCAATGGGGGTATACATTTAATATTTGCGTTGAGTTATTCACGTGAGATGAGAGAAATAAGGTAAAACTAGGTTCTGTCTATACAATAAAAAGTTTGTGCTCCAACATGCATTGCTTGCTGTGAAGGCGTCTATGAATGCTCTTTATTTGGCAGCTTCTAGGTTGCTGCGATTCGATGTGCTCCTAGCTGAAGGTGCCCGAATCGTGCTCTTACATTGCTAAGAAGGTGTCCATGAATGAATGCGCTTTGTTGGCAGCCTACTTTCAGGTTGCTGCAATTCGATGTGTTCTACCTCTAACAGGTGCTGATTGAAATTGTGCGGACGCCGAATCGATCCTTGCATTTATCATAAGACATCGCTTCCATGGGGTTGCTGCGATCAACAAACTTCTCTTGGCAGACGACGATTTGGGCGAGGGGCGCAATGAAAATAATTTTGAAATAAAAAAAGGTCTTCAGATAATATGTTCTTTTCGACACCTTCACTCTTTGCCTCCATCCTTTCCAGTGTTCAGAGTCCTGACGTCTTAACTGATAGCAGTAAGATGTAAGCTATGTAAATTAGAGTGTCACAGTAGTTCCAGAAGGAAACCATAATATGGTTACCCCTTGTGGCTCCGCCCCCAGCAAGGGGCAGAGCGCAAGAAGCCATCTTGCAATGTGCTCGATGTCACGTGGTCAAGTATCGGTAGTGAAGAGTGCATACCTCCTCACTCTTCTAGTCTACGGCTACAAATGTGACATGACCAAAGCTTTTGAGGAAGCATGCACACCACCTCCTCAACATTATAGTCCCCTGATACAAATTCTGAATTTTTGAGCGCCAGCTAGATCGCTGCAAGTCATGTGATCAAGGCTTCAGAGTACATAGAGCATACCTCCCCCACATTCTGATCGCCTGATACAAATCTCGTCTTAAAACGAATAAATTTTTGATTCAATTTCGATGACAACAAACCCCTTTTTGTATCAGGAGATCATAAAGCGCGAAGAGGTATGCATAATTTAATCACAATACTCGGCCAAGTGTTCTAGCACGTTGCAAGATGGCCGCCTAGAGGAGTTGCGATTGCTGAAGAGCTGTCATTAAAAAATAATGAACAAGTGAACATATAAATTCTTTCAGTACTAACACAATTTATTTATTTTTATTATTTATTTATTGTGCTTCACCGGATTACAATAAGTACATAAAATAAAACATAAGACATACAAGTAAACAATATTTAAAAAAATCATTAACCAACAAAAAATACCCACAGCCCAAGGATCGTGTGGGAAAGCGAGTATAAAAGTTGATTTCTTAAATAAACAAATAAACAAGATTGTAACAAGATAGTTTGCACCAAATATAGTTTTCAAATATAATGTAGCATATACAATATTCAATTAACATATTAATTAGGACCAAACAAACTTTGATATTGAAAAAAACGAGGTCTAACACCCCCCCCCCCCTAATTTCAAGACGATCCAAAGAAATATCAACATAAATATCGGACATATAATCGCTTTTCCTTCTCTGATAATCTATCTTAGACCTCAGGAACACGCAGCTACAAGCAACTCTTCGTGATATAGTCTAGTGAGAGTTGCTTCAACCAACCAGAGGTTGCGCTGTTGTTTTGTGACGCCGATATCACTTTTTTGAGTTCAAATGTGATTTTTTATTTCAATTTCTCTTACAAGTGTACAGTTAAGTAGCGGTGGTAAGGTGGTATAAGTATAATATAATGATAATGATAATATAATATAATACAATAATAATAATAATAATAATGGTAATAATACTAATAATAATAATAATCTACAGGAATGTTATTTATTTATTTATTACAGTGAGGAACAATATTGAGACTATGAACTTTGAACATTTTGTTCGACAGTTCCTTTGCTTTGGTCCGCAGTTCAGGGTTGAGTCTGTTCCACTGTCTTATGGTCCTATTTGTGAATGAGTATTTGCCAGTGTCCGTTTGGGCACCTCTCTCCCTATATCTCGGACCCAACCTTCCTTCTCTGCCGCATTCTTCCAATCTATCCCCAGTTTCCTTCCATCCTTCCTGCTCACAAATCACTCTGTGCATTGCACTTAGTCTTGCCAAGGCCCTTCGGCTTTCTAGGCTCATCCATCCTAGCTCCTGTAACATGTCAGTCGGGCTCTCCATTACTCTGACACCCTTCTCCCACCTAAACCTTCCAGTTCTGCCAGTTACTCTCCTCGCTGCAAGTCTCTGTACTCTCTCCACCTCCTGGATTTCTCCCAGTCTGTATGGGTCCCATATTATTGCCCCATACTCCACTATAGGCCTCACTAGTGTAGTGTACGCTTTCTCCTTTACCTTACTTCCTGATCCCTGGAGGGTGCGCATTATAAAGTTAAGGCTCCGTATTCCTTTCTCTGCTACCTTCACGACCTGGCTTTTCCATTCGAGCTTCCGATCTAGCCATACTCCTAGGTATTTGGCCCCGTTCATTTTACCCAGCTCATGTCCTTCGAGATTGTAGGTCTTTGGTCTCTGCTCCTTTTTTTTGCTGAAAGCTACTATTTCACATTTTGAAAGGTTTAGTTGCATTTTGTTGTCTTGCATCCATTCTCCTACTCTATCAAGGTCTTCCTGGAGTGTTTCTTCATCAAACTCTTCTCTGACCTCTCTGTATACGACACAGTCATCGGCAAAGAGTCTTATTTTACTTTTAATATTTAGGACAATGTCATTGATATAAATTATGAATAAGAGGGGGCCCAGGACACTCCCTTGCGGGACTCCGGAAGTTACTTTCACCTCGTCTGATATTTCCCCTTCTAACCTGACCCTCTGTTCTCGATTCGATAAAAATTCGTTTATTATATTTACAACTGCCTTGTCCTCTATTAGGGCATCCACCTTCTGGATCAGTCTATAATGTGGCACCTTGTCGAATGCCTTTTTCATGTCAAGGAATGCCGCGTCTATTTCTCCGCCACTATCCAGCACATCTGCCAATTCCTGGACCAGTGCTACCAGCTGAGTCTCACACGAGTGCTTACTTCTGAATCCATGCTGGGCCTGTGTCAGGGATTCGTTATTATGTAATGCGGCCCTTATGTATTTATCTATTATTTTTTCGAGGACTTTGCACACTGTACTGGTTAGGCTTATCGGTCTGTAGTTGCTCAGCCTTCTTTTTTCACCACCCTTGAAAATTGGGATGACTACTGCCTTTTTCCAAACTGATGGAATTTCACCCTCCCTGATAATTTGGTTGAATAGTGAGTCCAGATAACAGGCTGCCTCAAATCCTGCGATTTTGAGGAAAGATGCAGTCATTCCATCTATTCCTGGGGATTTTCCTCTCTTGAGGCTCTGGACAGCTGTCATGACTGCCTCTATGTTTATCACAATTGGTTTAGGTCCTCTGAGTTTAAGGGGGATTTTCTCTGGGTATGCCACGAGGTCCGAGAACACTTCGGAGTAGTACCTGTTTAGTGCGTCGGCCTTTTCTTTTGCCTCTACATATTCAACTCCCTCATCATCAACTAGGACAGGGATAGCATTACCTCCGTTTCTTGTCCTACGTATGTGCCCATAGAGTTTTTTCCAGCCCTCTCTTTCCCCACTTCGTAGCATTCCTAGGAAGTACTCATCCCTTGCCTCTTTTATGGCTACTTTGATTTCTGTTTTCTTTTCCATTAACTCCTTTTTTGTTCCCTCCCTTAAGCGTTTCCCTTTGTTGTATATACCCCTGGCCTTCCTTTTTAGACTTCTGACCTTGTTGTCATAGTATGGGGGATCTCCATTTGCCTTGCTTATCTTAACTGGTATGTGCCTCCTGCTTGAGTTCATGAATATTGCCATCAATTCAGTCCATCTTTGTTCGACAGGCGCTTGGGACAAGTCCCAGCTTTCAAAGTTATCCCAGAGCTCCTGTTTTAGTCTGCAGGTATCTGCTTTTTCGTAGCACCAAATTTCTTTCATTCCCTCTACCTGTCTGGAACAGGGGCGGTTAGTGCATGAGGCCGAGGAGGCCGTGCCGCCCCAAAAAAGAGAGGAAAGAGAGGAAAGAAAAAAGTTTTGTATACTAGGTGTCTTTGGATTACCTATTTTCATTTGAAATTTGAAATGTCGTGGCGTTCTCAATTTGCGTTCGTTCAGCGACATCTATGCGTCTCTGCGGGTATTACGCGTCTTTGCTGCATGATTGTCGTGTCACGTCATAAGGGAGGCACCTGACGTCAAGCGGAGGCCGGCGACCCTGAACTATAGGTGCGGGGTGTGGAGAGATCACTAGAGCCTCCAGGGGGGGTGTTGAAACGTGGCTCTCTCGGACGATCTCACGTCTCGCCGGAGTCCACGCTTCCCCTAGGATCTTTGGTTCCCCCACGTTCCCCTCCTTACGATGCGCGAGCAAGGCAGAGCCGAGGGAATCGGCTGGTTCCAGAGGCTCTGGGCCGAAGTTACCCGAGGCCCGAACAAAGTAAACCTACATGTCGCCAATTCCGTGCAACCGGTGCGATTTTATTCCATGCTAATTTGTTACTCTTTATTGATTGAAAGCAGACAAGTTTTAGATGAATTAATTTAAAGTTAATTTCTGTGTCGTGTGTTTGTGTATCTACGCGCCTTCTGTGTAATGTTTGCGTTTTGCAAGTGTTGTAAATGCTACGTGTGCTAGTGCTATCCTCTTGCGACATCATGTATGCGGTTGATGATTTTCTGAATTTGCTAGTTAGCAAACGCGACTTCGTAGAACGTGTCAAAATCAAAACTATTGGTAAGCCAACACCCTATCTCAAAATAATCGACAAAGATGGTATTATAAATCGTTCGTTTTCTGACAAGTGGCATCGAAGATTTGGCTGGCTGGCGGGCAGCAATGAGAATATTTGCATTGTTTTGGTGGTCTTGTGTCATGCTCCCTGCTTGCAACAACAAACACTCGTGAGGAATTCCATAGGCTACGTAGGTGTCACAAAACCTTCCCAGATCAATCAAACGTCACAGGACGAGCATCGAGCATATTCGAGCTGTATCGAGGTGTAAGGACGCCAGAGAGTCGACGAGGCAATAAATGATGGTGCAAGTGTTCAAAACGAACTCCACAATCTTCAAGTTTCTAAGAATCGTCTAATCCTCGAGCGTTTGATTGACATAACTTGCTTTCTGGCAAAGCAGCAGGCTTTCCGCGGGCATGACGATTGACGAAAGCGAAACCTCGGCCGATAAGGGGCATTTTAGAGGACAGTATGACCATTTTTGTAAATACGACACCGTGCTACGTGAAGGTGTTTCCTAGATATCGCAAAACGAACAAATCGAGTCGGTTGCTTAAAATCACAAAGTAAATATGGTACTGTGATTTCTTTTGTGGAAATTTGACGGAACAACCGAAATTGCTTGCAATTCTCAAGTTTCTGTTACCTTTCGGTACGTGAGCAAGGGAAATGTGATCGAACGTTTTTTTTATGGTTTTATGCGATTCTAGACGCAAGTTCTGGCCGGAATGCCACTTGTCGGAACTCAAACTGAACTTCAGATAGAAATTCTCGTTAGGGTTGTTATTATTTTTGTGCCTCCTCTCTTTTTCGACCCACGAGCCGCCACTGGTCTGGAATGGCTGATATTTTCTTTCTCTATCTCTACTAGCACCATTTTGTGATCACTAATTCCTTCAAATACCTCACTTCTAATTATTATGTCAATAGGTCTAACTAATACTATGTCCAATAGATTAATTTTTCCGTCAGCCTTCTGCCTGGTTCCTTTTGATACTGCCTGTTCGAAACCCAGGCTAAGTATCCTATTTATATGTAATTGCACAGCTCCCGTCCCTTCAGAGCTGGATTTCCATGTCGCGTCTGGGAAGTTCAGATCCCCTGCTATTAGCACCCTTTTGTCCATGCCTAGGGATTCTACTCTCTCCTCTAGGCATTCCATGAACTCCGCTCCTCCTGGACCAGTTCGGTATCCCCCTATAATGTAAGTGAGGCTCCCATTCCCCTTCATTTTTACGCACATTAGTTCGAATTTATCATCTACCCAAACGGTGGATGCGTTTAGTTGCTTTTTACATGCTATAAGGACTCCTCCTCCGTACTTGTTGCGATCCCTGCGGTGTATTGAGAAGCCATTCAGTACTATTTCTCCAGGGACAATCTCGTCACTAAGCCATGTCTCCACTACTACTAGTACGCTAGGGTCATATATGCCAGCAAGTGTCCTCAGATCATCTATCTTATTTTTAACACTCCTAGCGTTCACTAATATTAGAGTGAGTGGCCCACTTTTGGTATCTAGGTTATTACCATCCCTGTGGCCAGATTTTTCTGTTCCTGGATGGCGTCACAAATCCATATTGTTTTTACGCTTTATCGGCCTTTTTGACCTGCGTAGGTGCGGCTGCTGCTGTTGATGTTGGTCGGCACTAGGCTTATGAATGGGCCGAGCAGGAGGCTCCAGGCCAGTCAGGTGGGCGGCAGCAGCGTGACTTGGTCGAGCAGGCTCCAGGCCAGTCAGGTGGGCGGCAGCAGCGTGACTTGGTCGAGCAGGCTCCAGGCCAGTCAGGTGGGCGGCAGCAGCGTGACTTGGCCGAGCAGGCTCCAGGCCAGTCAGGTGGGCGGCAGCAGCGTGACTTGGCCGAGCAGGCTCCAGGCCAGTCAGGTGGGCGGCAGCAGCGTGACTTGGCCGAGCAGGCTCCAGGCCAGTCAGGTGGGCGGCAGCAGCGTGACTTGGCCGAGCAGGCTCCAGGCCAGTCAGGTGGGCGGCAGCAGCGTGACTTGGCCGAGCAGGCACCAGGCCAGTCAGGTGGGCGGCAGCAGCGTGACTTGGCCGAGCAGGCTCCATGCAAGTCAGGTGGGCGGCAGCAGCTTGACTTGGCTGAGCAGGCTCCAGGCCAGTCAGGTGGGCGGCAGCAGCGTGACTTGGCCGAGCAGGCTCCAGGCCAGTCAGGTGGGCGGCAGCAGCGTGACTTGGCCGAGCAGGCTCCAGGCCAGTCAGGTGGGCGGCAGCAGCGTGACTTGGTCGAGCAGGCTCCAGGCCAGTCAGGTGGGCGGCAGCAGCGTGACTTGGCCGAGCAGGCTCCAGGCCAGTCAGGTGGGCGGCAGCAGCGTGACTTGGCCGAGCAGGCTCCAGGCCAGTCAGGTGGGCGGCAGCAGCGTGACTTGGCCGAGCAGGCTCCAGGCCAGTCAGGTGGGCGGCAGCAGCGTGACTTGGCCGAGCAGGCTCCAGGCCAGTCAGGTGGGCGGCAGCAGCGTGACTTGGCCGAGCAGGCTCCAGGCCAGTCAGGTGGGCGGCAGCAGCGTGACTTGGCCGAGCAGGCTCCAGGCCAGTCAGGTGGGCAGCAGCAGCGTGACACAGCTGGGCTTTTGTTTCAGTTTGCGGCGATAGCGGGGCTGGGAGCAAGTCTAGATCTGTTTTGAGTGGGACTTCCCATTTTTCAAGATTTTTTGGTGACAGCTTTCTGGGCCTAAAGTATGCGGTGACACTGATGTTTGTGTTATAAAAGGCACTCGTTATTACGCCTTTAACAATTTCCCATTTTAGATTATCCAGCCCACATCCTATTGGCGGAATAGCTAGGTTTTTCACTTTAGCCCTGATGCACTCGTCACGTAGGGCCAGAACACACTTTCGGAAGTCCGCAATGTTTGGTTTGTCCTGGGACAGTGATTTAGTAACCAGGTAGAAGACCTGCCTGTCATTGTCCTTTATGCATGCCAGTTCCCCGGCCACCAGATTTAGGGCTTTCAGTTTTTCTACTTTTCCGAATTTCTTTTTAAATTGTTGTGCTATTCCGCGCGACATTTTGAAGTCAGCCGCAACGCAGTGCGCTAAAGAATGAAGCGGCGATGCACTAAACACGTTTCCCGCGCATTCTTCAAGTTTCCACCCACTACTTGTAGATAGGGCTGGTATCGCCGATGCGGGTTGATCAAGGTTGACCAGTTTAACCCTAGTTTCACTATGGCTATTTTCTCCTAACATTTTCATGAGTGAATCCTTGAGCGATCGCACTTCTGCTTCCAACCAGGTTACCCTCGCAGTTAGATCGTGAACATTCCATTTCGATGGCTTGAGTGCTGAATTGGTGAACGTCAGTGAACAGGTCCTCGTTCGGGCATGATGTGTAGACATGGTCACAGCACCGCGCGATGCCTGGACGTATATATTATTGCTCACCCTTATGTCCGAAGTCGACGGCGCACGTAATTTATTATTTTTTTCACTCGAGGTATAAAAGGTCAATTACTCTTGCATGTAATTATTAGCAAGAACTTCACTAGAATACCTATTTCGATGTGTAGAAGTTAGATCTATCCACCAGCACAAACAGGCTGGTCGCCATCTTGGAAACCCAACGTGTAGAAAAGAGGTGGTTGATAAAGAACAAATTTGCCAGTGCCTGAACTTTACACTCGGCAAATGCCAACGGCCCGCGAAGACCTGTGTGCTGCGGACGACGTCCGTAGGCGCACTGACATCTTCCGTAGCCAAACCGTGCACAGCTCACGTGCTCGCTCATGAGCTACACATGGGCCAGTGCACGGGAGAGCTATTTTTAATGCTGAGAATTAAACGTTAGTTCACAAGGATTACAAATAATCAAGCTCCATCAAGCTCAAGCTTCAAGCATAGTTTCCTATCAGGTTTTAAAGTATTAAGCCTGATACCATGGCAAATTGGCTCCGTGGGAAAAGTCGTACAGTATGAAAACTAGACTTTGTCTGAGCGAGGTTCGAGCCCTGTCGCATCCACATTTTTACCATTGTAAGGATCTTTCAAAAAAAATATATATGTGAAAATATCGGTCCCTATCACAAGATTCGAAAGGCCGAGTGGATAAGTCGCTTGGTTCTTAACGCAGAAATGAAGCGTTCAAATCCGAGTGGCTACTGAGCTTTGATCATCAAATGAGTTGGCGAACTTTTAATAAGTACCAGAGGTATAAACAAACAAGATGTAATTCATATTCACAAAAAGCCTTGCAAACTGTATTGTGGCAACCTTGCCAGACGGGAGGGTATAGGTGCGAGGTTGATATCCCTGGGCACGGAGTTCGAATTCTGAAATAAACTTTTCGCACTTTTTCTGGTATGTTTTTAACTTAGTAGCAAAAATCTGAATCTCGGTCGCTTCGCGACCTCGTTTCAGATTTTGGCTGGAAATCATTCATCCCGCCCTAACACCCTAGGTTCTTACGCTTAGCTTGGCCAAACAGTTTGGTCTGAACGACCACGAGTTTGTGTAAAATTGATAGACAGCGCCATCTTGCAGCGAAAATGGAAAAAAATATGTGCTTTTATTTTTAGTACCTACGTTATATTATTCGATATACCAATGCAGCTGGGCACGATATAAATGATAACTTCCCATTGATTTTCTAGTTCCAAAAAGGCGGAGGTACTAGGATTTGAACCCGGCGACACTAGATTACCATGGGCAGCTAGCCACTAGACCACGCCATCGATGCGGGAACTTTTCGTACTCGCTGTATATGTGTGTGATTTTTGTTAGAAGAAGTATTCTTGTTTGTTATGGCATCGCTGATATCTAGTCACATCTATAGTCATATCTACTCACTTCAGTGTGTCCTGACGTATAATCAGCGTTTTCCTACTACCCGACATTGCCAAAATTCTGCGACTTCTCCAGGATTCGAACCTTAGCCGCACCGAACATCCATGTGATATCATAGAGCGAACGATATCCACTGGACAACGCCGCTGATCGGAAATCGGTTTGTCTCATTTTCCAACTAATTTATCGCGACGGATTCGAGCACAATGAAACCACCACCCGCACCGTGACAATATGTAACCATGGCGTAGAGATATTCTGTCCTCTGTGATATCTGCATCATCATAATGCGTAATCGAGAAAGTAAAGTACGTCAATTCTGCATGCGTTTCGTCGGCATTGCGACTGGAAAACTGTGCTCACCGCACCGAGTGCACGGCCACACATGGCTTACACCGAAATATTCTCGTGTTTTATAGTGTGTAAGAAGTTTTATCAGCCAGACAGAGACTGCGCTGTTGTCGAGAGACTCCCCAACCACTAATTGCTTGCCGAACATAAAATTCGTGTAAGAGCAGCTGGAACCGAAGACATTGGTCATGGCATGAGCTCCATGCTCGAAGAATGTCACAAATCTGATTATATTTGGTGTGCCGTGGATGAAGCCCTCGGCCTCACTAAATGATGATTATATTGCGTGTGCGCATAGCCTAGAGGCTTTTATGATCAATTTATAATGTTCGGCGTTAATTAAGCAGCCTTCTCAATGACATTCGTTACCTGGAAATATCGTGATGTGTATAAGTCATGAAATTATTATAATATTTCAAGACGTTAAAATCGATTTAAAGAAAAACTTTTCAATTGCTTTGCTTGAAATTAACTCAGTATCTTCTTTGTACGATTTATAATTCACACAGTAAATTTTGTTAAAATCGGTTGAAGATAATAGTTGTTAAGTTGCAAAAAACTGCAGAAACGCTTAAGAAGTGACAGAAAAGTGCCGTTTTCAAGAAAAGTGCTACACATACAACAATGAAATTTGTACACAAACATTAAATCGTGAGGGTCAACATATATCTAGAAAGTTTCGTCAAATTATATTCATATTCTTGGTCTCCAGGGTGCAAAACGTGTTTTGTAAAAAGTGAAAAATTTCGTAAAAACTTATTAATTCATAAAATTTACTCGTCCGAATTGTTCAAAAACGTGGCAGATCTAAGTTCAGAGAAAACGAAGGTTCCCAGAAATTTTCATCAAATCCGTTCAGGCGTTTTGCCTGTAGAGCGCGAACACACACAAAAAAAACATTCTGGATTTTTTTAGCAGTAAAGTGTAATTGAAGATTTCGCTTCACTCGCTACGCTCGTTACGCTCATCAATCACACCAAACTTAAGAAACATATTAAGCAAATTAATATGCAGCGGTGCTGAAGTTTTTCGATCTATATCTTATCTTGTCCATTTTTTGATGAGCGTAGCGAGCGAAGCGAAATCTTCAATTTCACTTAGTGGAGAAAAAAAAACACTTGTGTGTGTGTGTTTTTTTTTTTGTGTGTATGTGTGTTTGTTCGCGCTCTACAGGCCAAACGGCTGCTCCGATTTTAATAAAAATTTCAGGAAACCATATTTTGTTCGCAAATTAGACCCCCTGCTTTTTTCAGCAAAGTCGGGGCTACAGTTTCTCAACTATTCAAAATTTTAAAAATATTTCAGAATTTTCAAAACTTTTATTATTTTTTTACAGCCAAAAGTTATTTATATAATCACACCAAACTTGAGAAACATACTGAGCAAATTGATATGCAGCTTTGCTGAAGTTTTTGGATCTATATCTTATCTTGTTCGTTTTTATTCGCATTTTTCCGACAATTTTTTATGATTCTAAGCTATTTATCCCTCGAGATTCAAGTGGAAGGTTTAGGTGCGATTACCTTCATATTCTTGTAGGTCTTACATGTTATCCCCAAGCCCTGAATAAGTAGGCTCATCTACATCGCGATTAGATTGAGCGTTCGCGAAGCCCTAGTGTATTTAAGATGCCGAAAATCTCACGAAAATCCATTGCATACTAGGCATATAAATATTACGGATCTTCACAGTGGTCCTAGGAGCCGAGGGGTGACCATACCATTTGGAGGGAGTAGGGACGGGTGGACAAGGAATCGGGGTGATGGACCTCAACGATTTGCTTCGAGTCCGTCGCAGATCACGGCGCCTCCACGCCGCCCGCGTCGGACTCGAATCACTCAAATGATACGCTCTCTACTGCTCTCTACTGCCAGGATACTTCCGGCGCCGCGAAGCCGTCATCTAAAACGAAAAGGAATTTGTATCCGCAGAGGGTATACCAAGCAGATTCAGGATACCCGCGAAGAAGGGGACATTGTCTAGGGAGATAAGGCCCTTTTTGATTGTTTGGCGTAGAAACAACGAAACAATTTTATTCCATATTATTCGATGAAGCCTTAGGCGCCCAGCCGAGGGAGGAGACATTGTAGAATCGCGTGCTGCAAATCGAACCAACCCCCATCACCACACCGATCGGCTGACACTTGGGTCTTCCACTGGTTGAAAGGTTTTTGTGTCGGCGATAAGATAAAAAGCAATGACGGCTAATGACGGCGAGTTTGAAAATTAATGTGTCTTGCACCTACGTGGTCAGAGAAACGCTTATTAAAACTTAACAATCTTGTTATGCAGGTAAATGTAGCATGGGAAATGCCTTTGGATGACTACCAAAATGAATTTAACATGGCCATGGCCCACTCGGCGTTGGGAGACATAACTTGAGAATTTTAAGTTGAATATAGTTGAAGTTTGAAGTTTTATAATGGTGCTTAATTAACCGCTGTAGTTAATTTTATTGGCAATCTACTAGCAAAGTAGATAAATCGCAAGTCAAAAAAGAGTCTGCATGCTGAGGCATTCCATGTCAGATCAACTGATTTTTTGGGAAAATCGTACAGCCACCTCACAGATTTTGATAAAACTTTCTAGGATTGTTACCTGATGGCCCCACTCTGAAAATTTCACCATTTACCGATGAGACATTGTTAAGAAACATATCTCATTTTAAAGAAAATGGAATATACACTTTGGAAGATAAAGGGGGGGGGGGGGGGGTAAAAATAAAAGAGGGGTCTGTGATGTGATGTTGGCAACATTGTATGTCATGTGATATCTAGGAACATGTATGTTGCAAAGGTTGGCATAACGAGTAGGGGGGGTCGAGCAATGGCTACTGTGAAACGTGAGTCTTGTGTAATAAAGTCTACTCAATATATCATGATATACTTCATTCACCTGAAGCCGGAGTCCCTATCATAACATGGTGTCAGAACAAGAAGACCACGCGAATCCAGACATTAAGAATCAAGATTCGAAGTGAATTTAAGGTGTTAAACAAGCCGAATCAGCGGTGACCACGCGGTGCTCTACACACAAGTACAGAAAAGCAATGGCGGACGCGCTATTTATAACGCCGTCCAGGCTGGATCTTAGTGGAAATGTGGCTGAAAACTTTAGGAGGTTCAAGCAAAGATTTACCATATTCATGACGGCATCAGGCAAACAGGCCCTGAAAGATGAAGAGGTCAAAATCGCCACGCTTCTGAACTTCATTGGGGAAGAGGCCTTAGAAGTGTTCAATACATTTGCATTTGCTGCTGGGAAGCCAGCCACCTGCGACGAAGTGTTGCAGCGCTTTGAAGAGTATTGTAACCCGCGAAAAAATCTTATTTTCGAACAGTCTAAATTCTTCACTTATTCACAGCAAGAGGGTGAAACATATGACAACTTCCTCACCAACCTAAGAAAACTAGCGGCAACATGCGAGTTCCAAGGTCAGCTTGATCAGATGTTGACGTTGCGGATCGTCCTGGGAATCCAAGACAAATCACTCCGTGAACGGTTACTGCGGTTACCAGCGTTGACATTGCGGCAGGCGTCCGACTATTGCCGAGCGGCAGAGGCGAGCAAATTGCAGTTGGAGCAGTTAGAGGGTCAGCGAGTGGTGGAAGTTGTTCATAAACAGAAGCAGCACAAGAAGAAGAGCGTCAACACAGCAGCGGCAACAAATTGCAAGTTTTGCGGGTATAAGCATGGCCCCAAGAGTTGTCCAGCCTACGGCAAGACGTGTGCCGGTTGCAAGAAGACCGGTCACTTCTATGCAGTGTGTCAGCAGAAGAAACAAAAAGCAGTTCGAGTGCTTGAACAAATGGACCCGAACAACATCATTCCGGACAGCGAGGCGGAAGATGAAGAAGAAGACGGCGACGGCATGACTATGCGAATGGACTCTGTGGAAGCGAAACAGATAGCCGCTGTTTCATCCTCGGACATCGCATGGCACGCCGACGTCACAGTGGCAGATCAACAGAAGATCAAGTTCAAGCTAGACACTGGCGCAGAAACCAGTATCCTTCCCTACAAATCATTTAGGAAATTGGTCAATGTAGGATCCTTACAGACCACCACAACCAGGTTAGTGGCGTTTGGGAATGGGATTGTCATTCCCGAGGGTACTGTCAGTTTGAAATGTGTCAGAGGTGACAACCAAGCTAAGGTGACATTCATGGTTACAAAAACAAACAGTGAGCCACTGTTAGGCTTAAAAGCATGTGTCAGTTTAGGTCTGGTGAAGAAAGTAGACCGAGTAAAAGAGTGTAGCACTAAGAAAGAATGGATCAAAGAATACAATGATGTATTCATGGGTCTAGGTTGCTTACCAGGAGAGTACAAGATGGAAATGAAACCGGATTCAGTGCCAAAGGTAGAACCTCCTCGGAGGGTGGCTATTGCTCTAAAAGAAAGGCTGAAAGATAAGTTAGATCAGTTAGAAAAACAAACAGTAGTAGCTAAGGTAACTCATCCGACGGATTGGGTTCACAATCTTGTAATTGTAGAAAAACCAAATGGAGATCTCAGATTGTGTCTGGATCCCACAGTCTTGAATCGGGGTTTGAAACGGGAGCATTATCCTATTCCAGTTACTGAGGATGTGACTTCCGGACTGACGGGAAAGCAATTCTTCTCAATCTTAGACATGAAGGATGGGTTTCATCAGGTTCGTTTGGAGGGGTCTTGCACGGACTTGTGTACGTTTAATACACCGTTCGGTAGGTACAAGTTTCTGAGAATGCCGTTTGGGTTGTCGGCAAGTCCTGAAGTGTTTCAGCGCATGAACACAGAGCTTTTTGGGGACATTCAGGGCGTACAAGTCATCTTCGATGATCTAATTGTGTCAGGTGACACTCAGGAGGCGCATGATCAGGCATTGAAAACAGTGTTTGAACGGGCTAGAAACAACGGAGTGAAATTTAACAAGGACAAGTTTCAGCATGGAGTCCAAGAAGTAAAGTTTATGGGCCACTTGATTTCAAAACACGGAGTCAGACCTGATCCAGAAAGGGTAAGAGCTATTGTGGACATGCCTACACCAGCTTGTGTGGCAGATGTTCGGCGTTTCCTCGGTATGTTGAACTACGTGCATCAATTTTTGCCCAACATGTCAGCAGTTTCAGGACCGCTGAGACAGCTGCTCAAGGCGGAGGCAGTATGGATCTGGGAGTACGAGCAAAAACAAGCTTTCAAAGATCTAAAAAACATGTTGTGTCAAGCCCCGGTTTTAGCGTTTTTCGACCCAGATAAACCGGTAGTTTTACAAGTAGATGCGTCAAAGGACGGAATGGGAGCTTGTCTTGTGCAGGAGGGGCATCCTATTGCATTTGCTTCCAGGAGCTTGACAGAGACTGAACAGATGTATGCTCAGATAGAGAAGGAATTAAACGCGATTGTATTTGGATTAACTAAATTTCACTACTTTGTGTACGGCAGGCATGTGTTAGTACAAACAGATCATAAACCTTTAGTGTCTATTGCCACTAAACCAGTCAATAAGGTATCTCCTCGATTGCAGAGAATGCAGCTGAAGATTGTCAAGTATGATCTGGAAATTACTTATTTGCCAGGAACGCAAATGGTATTGGCGGACACACTGTCGCGCGCAGTGATTCAGCATTCCACCACCGATTTAGATCCAGAGATGGATGTTTTGGTACATTCAGTATCCAAACATCTACCCATGACCCCAGAGCGTAGAGTAGAGTTCCAACAGGAGACAGCAAAATGGGAGGTAGCACAGCAATTAGCGCGATTAGTGAAGGAAGGTTGGCCAGATCACATGAAAAAGTTGGCGAGTGTATGCAAATACTATTGGAGTATGAAAGAAGAAATATCTGTAGATGAAGGGTTACTTTTTGTAGGTGCTCGTGTTCTGGTACCACCTACTTTGCGGGCCTATATGCTGGCAAAAATTCATGAGGGCCACTTGGGTATCGTCAAGTGTAGGGAACGAGCTCGTGAGGTGGTATTTTGGCCAGGGATGAGTGGAGAGATTTATGAGTATATAAAGAAGTGTGTTACTTGCGAAAGGTTTGCTAGGTGCAACAAAAGGGAACCACTGCTGCCACACCCCGTTCCAGATAGAGCATGGCAAACGATAGCTACTGACATCTTTGATTTCGGAGGCAAAGCATACTTAGTTGTAAAGGATTACTACTCTAAGTGGATTGAGGTCCTGGAGCTGGAGTGGAAAACAGCTCGTGAGGTGTCTCTGAAACTTCAGTCTATCTTTGCTAGGCATGGAATCCCGGAGACGTTAGTGTCGGATAATATGCCGTTTGCTAGTGTAGAATTTCGAAAGTTTGCCGCGGAATGGAATTTCAGTTTAAAAACATCGAGTCCTAAGTATCCTCGTTCCAACGGTATGGCAGAAAATGCAGTGAAAATAGTGAAATCAATGTTGCGAAAAGCAAGTTTCGACAAGGTCAGTGTATATCGGTCTCTGCTAGAGTATAGGAACACCCCTATTACCGGCATTGGATTGTCTCCAGCTCAGTTGCTAATGTGTAGGAGGCTAAAATCTACTTTGCCCATCATCGCGAGTAACTTGGAGCCCATCGTCCCAGTAAATGTAAAAGAAAAATTGCTTCAAGCTCAACAAAAGCAGAAAGCATTTCATGACAGACAGGCCACTCCACTTCCAGTTTTGGATCCGGGCGAATCGGTGATGTTAAGGCGAGATGGGATTTGGGAGCAGGCTGTGGTTCGGAAAAAGCATGAAGCACCCAGGTCATATGTTGTTCAAACAGAGCAAGGGTCAATGTTACGGCGTAATCGGCATTTTCTAAAATCGTCTCAAACCCCTTTTTGTCCAGAACCACCCCCAGTCGAGGATTTTGGGGAGAGTAAAGAGGAGGAGAGAGAGGAGCAACCAGAATCAGCATTTGGAGAAACACCCCCTCTTACAGAAGTAAAGCAGACAAGGAGTGGGAGGGTGGTTGTCAGGCCGCAGAAGCTGAAAGATTATGTGTAGGTTAATATGTGTTAACAATGTATTAATAAGTTTAATTTTGATTGTTTTCAATGTGTTCAATTTGTTTTCAATTTGATTGTCATATCGTATAAATATCCATTATTCTATAGTTCTAACTGGATGGGAAAGGTGTGATGTGATGTTGGCAACATTGTATGTCATGTGATATCTAGGAACATGTATGTTGCAAAGGTTGGCATAACGAGTAGGGGGGGTCGAGCAATGGCTACTGTGAAACGTGAGTCTTGTGTAATAAAGTCTACTCAATATATCATGATATACTTCATTCACCTGAAGCCGGAGTCCCTATCATAACAGGGTCCGGGGGGGGTTTTGCTTAAATTTTTCCAAATTTTTCACGTTTAAATGAAAGAGCTCTCAAAGAGTTTTCAAATATTTTTTGTTTTACACGTCTACCTTCAACATGGCCAAAGCTATTTGCATTTGAAACACGGCGGGCACAACCTCAATTTTTACACACGAACGGCGTTCGGGCGCCGTGGCGGGCGATCCGTTCGTCCCAGAGGTGAACAAAAAAATAGGTTAACTTACAACTGACCAGGTAACAATCCTAGAAAGTTTTATCAAAATCGTTGAGGTGGCGGTTTGGTTTTGGCAGTTGAAAATTCATGGACCGTCCCTGCTATAGTTCCAAGTGTGAAGGGCTTGCTGAAGATGGTGCATATTGCCATTGGCCAAATAAACAAATAGCTTGCCATAAATTCATTGCTATCTCTTTGCTGCAAACCACCTCCTTAATTGGAACTGTATAATAATGGCCACAAAACTGATTACCACTGATTAAAGACTAGCAACCCTAAAATCCAGACTAATGATAAATACATTTTATTCCTGGGATCAGATAATACAGGTGGAACTGGTAGGGTCTTGGGAAAGATTTTACAGGGTGGAACCAAGCATCTCTTCAATCAATTGCTTTTGGAAAACTGTGGTAGGTACCTGTATCGTGGTTGCCAATGCTGAGCAGAGGAAGTCGCCGTCACACTCCCAGTCGTGGCGTGACCATTTGCCGTTGCAGAGTAGGGAAGAGCTCAAATAAATTGGCTCCAACAATATAAATTTCATGTTGATCTCTTATTAATAAATTAAGCACAATTTAAAAAATATATATTCTATGAGATTATTTTGTTAAAAAATTATTGCTGGTTATTCGATGCTTAAAATAAACATAGTTACTAAATTTAGGTTTTCCATCATGGTCTGCATAACACTAAAATTTTAATTAAAAGCCGTGGTCCAGTCTTTTGGGTCATGGGAATTGACGAAAAGGTGATCTTTAGGTCTGGCGTCATGATGGAATGTTGACCTGGAAGACATTTAATGGATATAAGCTCAAAGTTTCAGGGAATGCCTACAGTAACCACATTTTTTATATCTAAGACATAGGTAATTATAAATTTTAATTAGGTACACTACCTCTCTCAGTAGGAAGCAATGACATTGCTACAGACGTATCAGTCGAGGGTTGTCTCGTTCAAAGTTATGAATGTACATCCTGGCATTAAGTTTCAGCGACAAGCCCCATTTTGCTGTGAGGAATGTCCAAACAGCAGCAATATATGCACTGGTTGCAATCGGCATGAGAGCTATAAGCAGAACAAATTCGTTTGACTGCGTGGTCCCTAGCTGCTGATTATTGTTTTTTTGTTTTTAAATGTTAGTTCACATAAACACATACGTATTGCATAATAGATTGCTGCGAAGAGGTACCAGGCAAGTGCAGATAGGCCGGCCAACAATCCCAGCGTTCCGAGCAACCGCAATCCTGATAAAGTTTCAACGGAATGCCAATTTTCAAGCGTATGCTTGGCATTCAGATAGTGCAATTGAAAGCACACTGCTGCCAATATTCCTGAAAGCATTTTAAGGAACACGCAAACTAGTGTTAATACGGTACGACATTTACCCATTTCCATCATTTAATTTATTTTTACATAGAATTGCAACTGCAACAAAACTCACCTGATATGAGTGCCCACACACCAGCATGAAGATTACCGTATATAAAACTAAACGTGAAGAATGCCGAGACGCCAGCAACAATTCCTATAAAACTGAAGGTTAATCTATAGAAAATTTTACACGATTCAAGCATTTTCCGAGGGTCTCTTCTCAAATCTGCAAGAAGATTATTGAACCCCGACAGAAAATGTAGAACGTCAAATGCGGCGTGTACACTTCAAGCTGTTGTGGGGGGGCGTTCCTACGATTCACCAGCTGATAGAATAATGGCGGTAATCTGAAATGCATACGAACTCCTCACATGAGCAATCATTTGCTTATCTATAAGAATATTAAAGCTGACCGTAACGCAGAAGCTTTAGTACAACCATTCCATTAATCCAAATCTTCACTAAATATCTAACATCTAATAGCCGGTACACATTACGCTTTTTCCACGCTTTCGAGCCCGTGGGCTGGAGCCCGTCCGGGCCCGTCGGACTGAGAGCGCGCGTGCTGGCAATACACACTAGAAGGCGTCGGCCCGTTTGAATCCGTAAATATCTTGGCGCCGATGTCAAACCTAACCAAACTTCTGACGAAACAAAAGCGTGCGTAAATTCAAATCAGCTTTCGTCTTTCGCTAGCTGTAGCCAAAAATATTGATATTTTTGGTATTTGCTGCTTTCGACTGCCAAAATGTCTCTTGTTAAAGCCAATAATATAAAGAAAGGGATTATATTGCTAATGATAATAAAAAGACGGCGACAAATTAGAAGAGAAAATGAGAAGAAGAAAATCAAGAGAACGGTTTGGGTAAAGGATTGGATCCTAAAATACTCGGACACTAGTCCTTTTGAGACTATGTACAAGGATTGGCACGAGTCAGATCCTAATCTCTTTCGCCGATGCCTACGTCTTGACACAGAAGCATTTGATTTTTTACTGCAAAAAATCACGCCCATCATTGAAAAGCAAGACACTACATTCAGGAAATGCATTCCTGCCGGGAAGCGCCTGGCAATAGCTCTGCGATTTCTAGCAACCGGTGAGAATCATTACAGTTACCTATACACTGCAGTTTAATCAAATATTATTAGTTCCAAATAAATAACTCCAGATATTTTATGATTTGTTTAAGGTGAATCATTCTTTTCGCTGAGCATGACTTTCGGGGTCGGTCAGAGCACCGTGGGTAAAATTGTACCAGAAGTTTGCGACGCCATTTACTATGTTTTACAGGACGTTGTGAAATGTCCACAAACAGAGGAAGATTGGAAGGTACTTACTAGTACTTGTAAGGTCTACTTGCAATTAATTATGCATAAAAAATATAATTTGTTAATTGTTTTACATTTTTGTTCTTTCCGTTAACAGGATATTGCTAGAAAAAATTATGACCGTTGGGACTACCCAAATTGCATTGGAGCGCTCGATGGCAAACATATACTTATCGAGCCCCCTCTGCGAAGCGGATCGGAGTTTTACAACTACAAAGGAACTTTTTCCATAGTCTTGATGGCCCTCGTTGATGGCGATATCAAGTGCATTTACGCAGATGCTGGCACAAATGGCCGTGTGAGTGACGGAGGGGTGTGGGCCAAGACAGAGTTAAAAAGAAAGATAGATTTGAATTTGATGAACATACCTGCACCTGCATCTCTCCCACGAGCCCCAGATGTCATCATACCATACCACATTGTTGCCGATGATGCCTTTTCGCTTCAACCGACATTGCTGAAGCCATACTCGGGAGTGGATGTGCGAGGCAACATGCAGCGCAGGATTTTTAATTACAGGTAATTTAAAAAAGAAACATTAAATTCTTAGGTAAATAAGTGCAACATATTTAAGTATAGTTTAAGTAACGCATTTTTTATTTCATCAGATTGTCAAGATGTCGCAACCGATCGGAGAACTTTTTTGGCATCCTTGCCAATCGATTTCAAATATACAGAGCCCCAATTAAGTTACATCCGGACAAAGTTCAAAAAATTGTCCTCACCACCGTCGCTATCCACAATTGGCTCCGGAGTAATGCAGTTGCCAGACAGCAATACGTTCCACGAGAGTTTGTCGACTGGGACGACATCGATGCAGGGTCAAGACATCGAGGCGATTGGCGAAACGCACCTGAGCCAGTCGGCATGCGGCCCATCGTCCACCAGGGAGGCAACCGAACTGGCGCTGCTGCTAAAGAGGTCCGCGAAAAGCTTTGCACCTATTTTAACGGTGTTGGAGCTCGAGATTGGCAAGAGAGAATGGTTGTTTGATTCTGTTTGGAATGAAAACTTAATTCATTATTGGCAATATTAATTTGAAAAAACTAATAACATTGAAATGAAAATAAATAAAGGAAAGTTAAATAGAAAGAATTTGTATTGATTAATTTAGAGAAGGATTGTCTGGATGGAAGGAAAGGAGAATTTTATCCATCTCCATTTTTGCCAGGGCAGCATGAAATGACGACATTTTTGAGAGGGATATGGCAGCATGGGTGGCCCAGGCGGTGTGCTCAGTTTCCTCCGTTGTTGTTGAAAATGCTTTTCTAGCTAACTCCATTAGTTCCAAGTTATCTTCATCAACGCTCGCGGACTTCTTTCTCTTCTGTCCTCCTCCGGAAAAGCTAGGTTCGGCCAGCAGTTGGGATTCATGATGTGGACTGGATTCTGGGTGTGATGTGGTATTTGGATCAGGTGAATCATTTACCAAGGGGTTTCCTTCATTGTCAAACAATATGATCGACACCTGAATGAAAGGTGAGTGTAGGTATGAGGAACAGGTACAGGTATAATAACTTGGGATGAACATAGTTGGTACCTAAATAATTGTCTGTCCTGAAAAAATTTCTAATAACAACACGAATTATGAAAAATGGTGTGTTAAGCAGAGGTATTACGGCACCAACGTTGCACTGGGAGGTTTCTACGAAGAAATATTCCTAGCTGTATGACAAGAACACGCAAATAAAGGTATATTCCGTAATTTAGCCTGTCCGTTCGGCGAACAGAACGATCTGATTGAATTACGGAATACACCCTAAGTACAAGACAATACATTGAAGGCAGGTAGGTAGAATGTTCACATTGTTGTGCAATCTAAATTAACTCAAGGCTTTCATCTCACCTCACTTGCAGCTCGATGGGTGAAGTCACTGATGGGTGTTCCCATGGAATTTCTTGGCGTGTATGTATCCGTCAGAAACATCATTCGAGAATAGTGCCACCACTTAGGTACGAAGAGTTCGTCTGTCCCACTTCCTGACTTTCTTGTTGTTGCTTTCCGATGGTTGTCACGAAATGTTGATCGAAGAGAGTTGAATTTATCAAAGAGCTGGTCAACTGCAAAATGGAATAATTGCAGTAACATTACCTTTATTGGTCAATAGCAAAAGCATGCAATAGGTTATGTTCTCCTGCTTTCAGTGAAGCACTGATATAATGCCTAAAACAAACAGGCTATAGTAACCAGGTAGAATAATCACTGTCATTGCTAAAAAAAGAACACGGGTATTTTCATATTAGTTAAGTATAATTATTAGATATCAATAAAGGATGTAATAATCTACTCACTTGAAAACTCCCCATTCAAAAGCGAAACCAACTCGTCGGCGGCCGCACTTTTCTTCGCCAGCTTGTGGTTGGCATCGGTGTGGTCCCAAAAGAATCTATGTTCTTTAAAGAAGTCTATTATGGTTAATTCAGACTCGTATGAATATCTTTTCGGTGTCATTATTTTTTAACTACCAACACAAACGGGCGTGAAGAAACCTAGAGCCTGATGTCTGACATATATCAGCTGACGAAATAAGCGTGCATCGTATTGGCTGAAATTTCTTGGATCTGTTATCTGCAATCCCATTGGTCGAGGGGCACGGGCTCGGGCCCGAGTTTTAGAGCCGAGTTCTAAACGGCGGGCTTGCTCGAACGCGCTCGCACGGGCTGAAAACGCGACGGATTCGCAATACACACTACGCTTTAGAATCCGACGGGCCCAGCCCACGGGCTCGAAAGCGTGGAAAAAGCGTAATGTGTACCGGCTATAAGAACTTTAAAACTACACTTCATGGGAGATGGATAGATCTTAAATGATGAACTAAACATTTCCATAGAAATTTTGCTACATACTTTATTGATTACAATTATTAGATACTTATTTCCTAAAGCATGTAAATAAAAATCTACGCACTCGAATTGTGAGTGAAGAACACTCCCAAATATATAAAACCTTTGGCCCACATATTTTTTCCCCACATAAAACAACAACTATTATAATGTAATATATTCTTTTGCCACTCCTATGATATAGTATCTGGGGGTTTGTTCCCTGTTTGCGTCACAGCAACAGGTCAATCAAGTCTATCTCTTTCAGGACATTCCAAGAAATGCCATGCCATAATCATACTAGGCTTAAAATAAGATAACAGAAACTAAGAGTTTGTATTAAACCTACCAACCCTTCCAGGGAAACCTAATATAGCATTTGCCCAATTCACTAGAAAATAGGGCTGCTAAAATGTTAAATGTTTGATTGCCAAAAGGCTGGATAACTTCAGGTATGGCCAGAGAAATGAGAGAGAGCAACAAAGGCGAGTTTTGATAAATATCGAGTAACGTTTCGGGTGTGGCCTTCTTCTATCGTGGAATGAATGGTGAAGAAAATGGAGGTCAGGGTAGGGGTAAGAACAATTCTACAGCCGAAACATAAGCCGTCATCGGTTCTCTCGCAACTCACACTCTTTTCAGAAAGCTACGCTATCATCTTCCACCCTCAAAACCTGAAGAAATGCTAAAATCTGATAGTTACCGTTGTGATTTCCAACGGAGCACTAAAGTCTCTCATGCCGCGACTAATTACGTTCTAGCAGAGGTATTTCATAGAGCGGACAATGCTGCCGCCACCGCCACCAGAGCAGCGTCGGTTCCGGAGAGAGGGGGACGTCGTCGTCTTTGCTGTCGTCTCTCATGAGAGCCGCGCGTTTCTTCTGCGCTGGACGTACGCCAGCACCAGGTGCACGACAAACGGCCAGAGGATTAGGAAGGTCGTCGTTCGCGGCGAGATGTCCGAGAACGGCCACCATGCGTGTCGTCTCTTGGGCTGGGTCTGCTACCGCGACCGAGACGGAATAATTGGTCAAATTGTCTGGCATCACTGAGCTAATTTACTTAAGTGCCACAGCGCTCTACAAAACCATGTCGAGATTGATTATCTTTTTCAAAATACAAAGACAAGGACAGTTGGGTTTGGTGACTGAAAGATCGAGTACTTAGTGAAAACCACGTTGTTTCATAGTTGGTAGATGAAACTCGAAAATAAATGATACTCTTTTGGCTACTGACCAACATTCCTGATATTGCCGACATTCATTACCTGGCTTGGCGTGAAAGCATTGAACTAATCGCATACTCTGCTGAGACATCCGTTTGGCACCAAGGGTGCGACAGAATTGAATTATGCAAATGAAGACCCGCTTTGCACCCAGCAAACAAACCACTTATTTCAATCAGCAGTGAGATGAACAAGCTGTACACTGCACCAGATATGAGTGAAACGAACCTGTTGCGGCCAACTGGCCGTGTCCGAGATGGCCGAAACCTCGAGGCTGCGCACGCGAGAGGTCACGCGGTCAAGGTCGCGCTGCAGGTTCAACACGGTCTCTCGGATCTGTTCCGAGAAGTCGGTGCGCGGTCGCGGCACGTCATCTACGGACCGAAAAAAAACAATTGTCAACGTTCAGTTTTCTTAGGTTAACATAGTTTTTACCGCACACAAAGAAAGAATAACATGACCAAATCTAATAGTAAGGTTTTGACAATCTTTACAATACTTTCTGGCTGTTTTACCTTAAGAAATGTTAGTCAGTTAAAATAGCCTAAAGATAAAAGATGGTGGAAGAGGTTAATATAATGTTATCTTATCTAAGTAGTTCAACCTGGACAAACAACACATTGTTATAAAGCATTATATATAGCATAAATATATATTATATTATATTATAAAGCATTATTTCTTTTCCATTGCTAAACTTAAAGGCAAATCTCAGATCTCGATTTCTGTCTGAAATTTTAAAGGTTAAAATTTGCAGAGGAGCTGTATCAGTTATTTTCTGCCAATCTTCTGCCAAGGCAAAGCGTACACACCTGCGTTTGGCGTGAAAGCGATGCACGCTTCTTTCGGTTTGGCCTGGTGCCGGGTTCGTCCGCGGCTCACGGCTTCTTCATGGGCCCCGATCGCGTGGCCGTTGGTCAGGCCGCTGCCGTTTGTGAGAGCGCTGCCGTTGGTCAGAGCGCTGCCGTTCCAAGCAGGGGCCTTCTTGCTCGCAATCGCTTTTTCCGGGGCCGTCTGCAACATGCCGGTTCAAGGGTCAGACGGTTTATACAACTTTTCTTGAGGGCATCTTGGTTTGGTGTTGCCAGAATGACTGTTTTCTTGTAAGAAAAGTGTCTCACATTAGTTTAGATTTTAATAAACTAAAGAACTTAACTTGATAAACTTTCTGGATTCTACCTTGTACAATTTTGTTAGTACCAAAGATTACTTTGATTATTCTTATTCATGTAAGAAGTGAACTCGGTAACCTAGATACCAACTCTTTGTAGGGCAAATTCATTCTAGACAGCTCACATTTTGATAAAGATGCTTTTAAGGATTCTGCCTTGATCTACTATAATCAAGATTGATCCCAATCCCAAGATCCCAAGATTGATCCAAGATTGAAGATTTCCCAGCTTGCCTCAATCTTGATTTTTGAATTTACATCAATGCCAGTGCAATGAAGAAAACAAAGGAGCACCTGGGGAAGTGATCTACATATTTTATTGAAGACTAACCTTGGTACAATCAACACAAGTTTAATTGTGAATATATCCTTTCTCCGTACAGCTAAGTTACGAAAAGTTTTATAACCAGCCATGAAACAGGAACACAATGTGAAGTTCCGTGTACGTACCTCAACAGTGTCGATGAACTCCTCGTCGTCGTCGTCTTCGTCGTCGTCGTCAGGGTCCGGGGGCTGCGGTGAGCCGGAGCTGCTGCTGCTGGCAGGGCTGGTCTCCAGGCTGGACGCCACCCGCCGCCCCCCCAGGCCTGCGTCCGCCCCCCGTTGCGGCGATGCCTCCCTCGAGCCTGTCAACGTGCGGAAATGCGATAAGGTACTAAGTGGCGGCGCCGGCAAACATCCAGTTAAATTATACGCCCAATACCAACCAATTGGAATGTTTTGCAAAGTCTCATCTCTAATCTACCCTAGTCTCCCTCTGCCAATTTATGTGTTTAAAAAAAACGGCTTGATTCAAATAGCAGTTAGATGTAAGTACAACTCTCTGTGACAGCTGAAATGTCAGTTCAAACCACTGCCGCCCGTGATGTTTCTGAAGCTAGTAATAGGGTCACTGACATAGTCACTGAAGTTAGTTACCGCTTGATCCAAAATCCAAGCCTGGAATAACCCCAACTGTTTGTAAGCATGGCAAATTGATGAGGACTTGTACTCTATAGACTGAGGAACCAAGGAACTAGGGAATAAACAAGTTGGAAACATCTGAAAGCGAGTAGATGTGTCAACTCCTTGTTTTCAATAAGTGCAAGCCTGGGTTGCAACAAGCGCAATCAGCTCTACGGGGCCCCGACAAGCCAGCCGGGCGGCGTCCACCCACCGAAAGGCGACGAGCTCAACGGCGAGCCGGGCTGCGAGCGCACGCGCTCGATGACGTTGCCAAGCAGCAGCTCGAGGTCCTCGATCGGCACCGTCTCGTAGAAGCTGCCGAGGCTGCCCATGAAGTTGGCGACGTTGTCCGTATAGGACATGGTCTCGACGATCTTGGTCAGCTCGCCGACGTACGCCTCCATCGCCTCGTCGCGCGACATGTTGCCCAGCCGGTTCCACGCGTCCCACTTCATCTTCTTGACCACCTCCCAGAAGCTGGGCCGCGGCTGGCGGCAGGGCCCCTCCGACGCCTGCTTGAAGTACGCGTAGAAGCGCAGCATGAGGTCGTGCGACGGCTGGTACGAGCCTGCGGGAAACGAGGGACCGTCGTTATCAAGCGCATACGCGGGTGGCGTAGCTTTGCGAAACCTTGGAAAAGTTTCGGTTGACTTCTAAAGGTCTAAGTAATTAGGTATATCGGAGGCAATGAGATAATCCTGGCAAGTAATAGACCTATTCCACTCAGAGAAAAATTATGTCAGATACCCACTGGACTTACTACCAAAAAAATAAAATAATGAGCTATGCTAAATAACAAAGGAAGAAAGGGAAATCACAACCCGAATTGCTCTACCTGGCTTTAGCGAGTGGGTCTCATGACGTCATTTTGATGGAATTGTGATTGAATGAAATAGGTGTATTGCTGTGCAAAGTATCTGATTGTCTGTTATTATAAAATTTAACTTATCTAGGTCTGTCCAGGTTTGAATGAGTTGGAAGATGGACCCTTAGCAGTCAATATCCCAGTTAAATGTGTTTGAAAACTAACACGCTAAAATCGTAAAGGATACTACGGAATTGAATTTGCCGACTGCAAATATTATCCTGTTGAGGTGAGGCTTCGAGGTTTTTATGGGTACACATTTTCGGACAGATCTTTCGTTTCAAATAAAAAGATGCGATGTTTGTTTGGTAAGGTAGGTCTTCTATTGGCAGGGTGTTTCCTATGCCAGCAAATAGCCGGTGTTATTATGAGCTTTAGGACCTTACCACCAATTCCAACAAGTGTAGCACCTAAATTAATACTAAATGTGCTAAATAAAACTTAGCACCTTGCGGTAAAATTTCATTTACCAGAGTGAGGGTCAGTTAGTGAGTCATTCAATATGAATTCAGACACTAAATGGTTGATGCATGCAGCATGGCTGGGGCTCATTTTACACACGAGAGCAATGGGAACAAAATGGAACGGATTTGTTTTTAATTAGGTAAAATACAAGCAAGGTTCAGAATAAAAATAAGTAATGTAACCTCGACAATGTCTTCAACATCTGCCGACACATTTAGTTGTAAATAGTACTACTACTTGTTAAACCCATGCCGAGAGTAGCTTTAAAAAGAAAATGGGTGGGTTTGGCATGAAAATGAGCACCAATGTGAGCACCAATGAGTTTGGTGAGCACCGAAGGCAATGGATGCCTTGGTGGTTGGTGGGTGGTGCCAACAACATTATTTCTGCGGCTGACTTGGGTGACGTTTTGCAAGATAGGAGAATGTGAGGTCAGTTTAGGTCAGGGCAACGAACTAGTCATGTAAGACCTCGGGCATATTATATTTATGTTATGCACTGGCTAAATGTAACACATACACTAAGGAAAGAGAGGTACCTACTATGATGAGATTAAATGGAATTTGATTAAATTATGAACATTGCAATTAGCAGTTACAATGTGTGACAAGACTAAGAGAGTGAGTGCCTCATATAATCTTTGAATGCACCGGTGAAAGTGATTGCTCACAGTTATTACATGAAAATCACGCAAATTCTTTCAACCGATGAATGAGCCAAGAGAAAAATGCATCATTCAATTACAATTTTCTAGTTTCTATGCACTTATTTGTAAAATACATAACAGCTAATGAGCATTCTCTGCAAGAAGCTACGAGACAACTTAGTGGGTGCTAGTTTATTCGAATCGTGGTGTCAATCGCTTTCCGTGCCATTGAACGAGCATAGATAATTATTATCTTTAAGAAAACAATGTGCAATCACATAATTGTGACTGTTTTCATCTAGCTATCAAGTCTAAGCAAATGTCCTTGAATTGAAGGTAGGTATAGATAGACCATATAGACTGTATCTAGGCACTTGTTTCTTTGTGTTAACAATAGGTTGTGTTTACTTGAGCTCATAGCAAAATGTGTTGAAGGATCAATAGTACTGAAGATTTCATCAGAAATCCTCTATCAACATCACATGGTGCTAATGATTTGCTCTCAGATCAATATTAAGTATACATAAGAAATTAAAACATAGAATTCTATGAGCAGATGGTGCTTTGGGGCGCACGCCGGGGGGTTGGCGGCCGGAGGCCGCAGGGGCAGCGCCCCTAGTGGTGCTAATGATTTGCTCTCAGATCAATAGGAAATTAGAATTCTATGCTTTAATTTCTTATGTATACTTAATGAATAAATGAATAAATAATGATTAATGATTAATAATGTTAACTATCAAAAATAAGTTAAGACAAAAACAAATTCAATAATCAACTGACAGAATTTTTGTAGCTGGTGTGCATACAGTAATTATAACAACCAGTTATACAGATGCCAGATTATAGGAAGTTAATATTCTTTTTACCTTGAAAATACAGAATTTGCAAAATGTATACCTACTACACCTAGATCCCAAGTGACCCTGAAACATTTAATAAGCCTCGCAAAAGTCCACTGTCTTGTGTGTCAGTTGGCAATACTATACGCATAATTAAATGGTGTGTGTATGGAATAAATTAGTTAGCCAGTTGCCTTAGATAGAAAATATGTGTAGCATGGGTATCATTGTCAAAGCAGCATGCTCAGCCAGAGGACATTGAATTCAAGTGCCACTGGCTTAGCTTACAATAGAATGGTTTCACACTTTCTACAGAAGCACATTCCCCTCACTTGCAGATTAAAGTTTGCAAACCTCATAGTAAAGGCAATGTCTATGGAAATTGATACTGAACACTTTTTCTAATATCTATTCTAAAAATAGTACCTTCTTCCAATTTGTATTGAAGTGTGTGTCTGGGGATGATGAAAAGTTGAAATGTAACTGAGAGAGCTAACCTTGGAGATGATTGTAACTAGTCAAGTTTTTCATCTAACTGTTTTTTTCCAAGTATAAAGCTAGGTGCATGGCTTTATTTTAATCACAAACACTCTTGCCTTGCTGTAATTGTCGATCAGTTTGTATGATGATGAGCATAGATTTACTAACAATGCTAACTTGTTATAAATGCAAGAATAATATCGTTATTATGCTAGGCATCCCAGGCAAACAAAAAAATATAATTGGAACTAAAGTGCCATGCTACTTTGAAACGTGCAAGTAGTATCTGACCATGGCTGCAGTTAATTGATTTGAAGCATGCCAGATTCTCACACATTTTTTGTGAATTTTCAGTATGGCTAACTGACAAATAACAGCAAACACACAAGTAGGCATTTCACTCCTCAAAACTTAACTACTACCAAAAATCTTTTAGTGTTCAGTTAAATATATCTAATGCAAACAATACATTGAATGAACATGATATGTTGCCACTGAGCACTGATTTTGTCAGGGACTGTATTTGATTAAATTATTCAAGTGGCATCATTGCACTGAGCATGATGATTGATAACTGTGCCAGCTATGATAAGGAGGATATTGTTTTTCTTATTTGGACTGTGCACAACAAAAGGAGCATGGGCAAACAAAGGTGGTGTGGAGCATATATGATGATGGCACTGTTTCACGGTCAAAATAAATGATATCGTATGAGAAACACCAACAACACCAACAACACCAACAACACCAACAACACCAACAACACCAACAACCTCCATTCTTGCTAAAAATGCCCAGATAATTTTAAAAAGTTATGGTTATATTTAAAACTTGTGAATACCTAATAAAGCATGCCAGGCAAATGCAATGCATAAAGTCAGTTGTAATACTACTTCTAAGCAATAAAATATTCAATATTGTGGAAATGCTGGCATTTAAATGATTAAAGGGAATCCACCATGCATTTTAACAAATGTTTCAAGGCTTGCTTATAGATAGTTGCTCCTGATATTGAGTAACTTAAAGGAAATTCTAGATAGTGATAATGCAGACATACAACATAGCAGGTGCTTTAACATATAAAATCAATACTGGTAAAGATGAGGCGACATAAAAATCCAGACATAACCATTCAATGCAACCAATCATTTATCTCATGGAGTTTGATAAATGTTTGACCTATGACCCATTGCATCAGTAGTAGTGTTGTTGTTCTACAGACCTCAGCTCATGTGGTACCCATTACCCACTGTTTGAATTAACTTTCTGCATTTATTTCTGCAAATCACTGTCACTCAAAAGGTGTAACCCATGGTGTCACCTTTGCGTGACGACTGAATGCTACGAATTGTGAAACGCATAAATTATGAATGGTCTAATGTGTTTATAGTCCCCCCCTAGGGGCCTAGTTTGCCGACCTTTGTTTAATATTTTGAGAAAGTGGTTATTGGGTCAATTCAGGTCGATAAATACGTTCTGTCACCAAAATATCGAAGTCAAAGACTGGAAATGATTGTTTCGACGCTTAGCGAAACAATATTTTGGCAGTTAAAGCAAGAAGAACGGAAAGATAGCGAGAAAAATACGAATGCTGGTCAAATCTTAACCTCACTAAAATAAAAAATGTATGCGTCCAGTCAGGTAGATAAGATAAGTTTGTAAATCGCGACGAAACTCGTTGTTTTTCCGAAAAGTACATACCATTTTTGGGTAAACTCCGTATCACATTGACCGCCGCACGAAACTTCTCTTCGATGCTCATTTTATCGAGCAAACTAAATATCTAGTCGCGGATGACAGACGAATGACAGCCAGCCGTCAGCTGAGCACGGGCTTCACTGGGCTTCACCAACACACTGAAGCAAAGTGTGGCTCGACACACGCAGGCGCGCTGCCAGTGCGCCCAACGCGCGACCGTCAAATTCCAACAACACACAAAATGATTCCGCTTAAACGTCGTTTAAATTGATTGAACTTTGCACCTAGTCCTAGATTAGCGAAATTAATCAATTAACAGATAAGATAAAAATAACTCGCATCACGTTTCATCTGATGACACGTCACTGTGTTACTTGGCAGGCACGCTTTACGCTTACGCATTGTGAAGTATAAGAAAAATAAACATTCTATTTCAAGGTTTGATCACAAAATCATGGTCTTCGAGGAGTTCTTGATTCCAACTAAAGCAAACCTTAATTCACTAGCGTCTGGCAACTTTGGTACTTGACCTCGTAACGTTGTTTCGCTGGCCGACACAATATTGGATCCAAATACCATTAATAATCGATAATTGACTCGTTTTAATGAAGCAAATTTATCAATTCAAACTATTTTTACGTAAATTCTCAGACTGCTATAATGTGAATCTTTCTCCTAGTAGCCAGAGAGGTCAAACTACTTGATGATATTAAACCAACATTTACAGAAAAATGTTACCCTTTTGTTCATTAACAATACCATCAGCCTAGTAAGTTTTGATAATTTGATAATTTTGTTAATTTTTAATTTAAAGTTTTACAATAATTGATAGAAGCTTATAATACGATTAGTTGAAGCAAATTTTTAGATTATTATTTGTATCTGTAAAAGTATAGTAATGGTAGAGTATAGCAGTAGCAGTATTTATAGCAGATTATATTATGCGGTAGGTAATGATAAAAACAAAACCATTGCTCTGGTTTATAATTATTTACCAGCAAGAAAAATCGAGACGTGAAATTAGCCCAAGATTCCTCTTTACAGACTCCATTATCCCTCCAGTAATCTCCATTCCACTCGGCAAGTGTCTCACACAGTCATGAGGTTATTGTTATGATGCATTTAGAAAGTGCATTTAAACAGAAAAATATCATCCTCCATTGCAGCATCTTTCGAATGAAATTGAAAAGGGCACTTCTAAATGCATATTTTCTCAAATTTTTGCAAAAAACACAAATTAACGAGCATTTTCTCGCAACCGCTAGGTATTAACTGGGTCGAGACAACGAGAGGAAATCTTTCAGAAACCGCAAAATTTATTCTATTGGGTCGCAACCGTTTACATATTTACCGAAGCATACACGACAGTCACTTGTAATTCCCTTTCAGTTCAGACAATTCCTACAATCATCGAATGTTTTTAATCAATTACGTCACGTCGTAAATGGTAGGTAATTGGAGAAACTCCCGTCTGATATGAACAATAACATATGAGTATAATTTATTGTGTTATTATATTAAGACACTTTATACATGACAGTTTGACTTCTGTTTAGATAATTATTTTGATCGATTACTTGTCGTTTTAACCGCACCTATATAAAACATGTGAAAGACTATCTTCCAGTCCAGTAACGAAAAACATTTGGTATATAAACATGTTTTTGGGGATACATTTGAATTCGGAAGGAATTGCCACTTCAGCAAGTTGATTTCTTCAAGTCTTCACAGCTCGTTCTAGATTTCAATTCGACCTATACGTTAATAATAATATCAACTCTGCCAGCTTCACAAATTGAATCCAACCCCCATCCCCCAAAAGTAATATCTCGATATCTCAACCCATAGATAATTGTCATTTAGAATTCCCAAAGCGTCAAATCAATCTGCAGCATGAGGTGATTTTCTCAAATTTAGTACATGAAATTGAGACCATCTCGATCTGTTATCCTTTGACACACTGTACAGTGTTTTCTTTCGGCAAATAACCAGTTTTCAATGCTCTGGTCAATAAAATGATCAATTCTGGTTAATAAAATTATTATTATCATTCATGGCTTCTCGCTTGGATGCTGGATGCTACATGCTGGATGCTGCATGCTGGCGTCGACAATGGAATGATGCCAAAAAACAGACGAAATTCTCATGGCTTTGTCCTTGACCTATGTCAAGACTTCCTCTGGGTGATGCAGGAAGCTGCAAGATGCGACCGTGGAGCCATGCTACCTGTCTGTTCACCTGTTTATCCACAATCCTAAAGTCCAGGAAGAATAATATTATGTTTGTATTAAGTTATGCAAAGATATGTCGGATTTTTTGTGGATGGTGGAAGACCAAAATGACCTTGGCTTTATGAGTCTTTAAGGAAATTTGGTTATAAGTGGCTGAATAATTAATGGTATAATGAATATTGTCGGGCACGTTGGCTTTTTGTTGTTTTTATTGAGGCTATAAATTATAATTAGATAGGTTCATCAGACCATCAATTAGTAATTGAAAGCTGGAGTCATTTAGGAGTCGGCCGTGGTGTCACATAGTGTTTATGAGGTGGACCTTTATCCCAGCATCCGAATCATATGAGTGGTGCATGGGAATTTGCAGAACATCTCAACAATGGACAGGACAGCCGGCCATCAGGATCGAACCTGGGACCTTCGAAAGAAGGCGCAAGGAAAAGATTCGAAAGTGATATAATCGTGTTGTGGATGAGCGTAAACAGTGTGCACGATGCCCTGACTCTAGGGTATAATTGATGAGCGTAGCGAGCGAAGCGAAATCTTCAATTTCACTTAGTGGAGATTTTTTTTTGTGTGTATGTGTGTTTGTTCGCGCTCTACAGGCCAAACAGCTGCTCCGATTTTGATGAAAATTTCAGGAAACCTTATTTTCTTCTCAACTTAGACCCTCTGCTTTTTTCAGAAAAGTTGGGGTAACAGTTTCTAAACTATTCAAAATTTACAAATATTTCAGAATTTTCAAAACTTTTCTTATTTTTTACAGCCAAAAGTTATTTATATAATCACACCAAACTTAAGAAACATATAAAGCAAATTGATATGCAGCTGTGCCGAAGTTTTTGTATCTTTATCTTATCTGGTTCATTTCCTACTCGCATTTTTCCGACAATTTTTTATGATTCTTAACTATTTATCCCTCGATGATTCAAGTGGAAGGTTTAGGGGCGATTACCTTCATATTCTTGTAGGTCTTAAATCTTGTCATAGTCTTTATTCTATAATCTTATCCTCAAGCCCTAAATAAGTACAATCATCTACAACGCGACCAGATTGAGCTTTCGCGACGCCCTAGTAAGTGATGGAAAAAATCTGAAATTTTTTCGTAAAAACTGAATTTTGGAAAAAGTTACTAATGGAATGTGCTGATAATAGTTCAGGGCTTATGTTGAGAGAAAAAAGGAATACTAAAAATATTATCCAAAAAGACGTTTGGCCTGTTATAGAGCGCGAACAACAGACATCAAAATTAAACAAACAAACTTACAGGATTTTTTAACAGTAAGTATAAATGAAGAGTTGCTTCACTCGCTTTGCTCGTTACGCTCATCAATTAGGTGTATGTTTATTCAATATTTCCTGAGTTATTAAAAGCAAAAATTTAAATGAAATCAATGTCGAAACAATTCACTGTGATTTTTTAACTTATGGATTAAATTATGGAATTCGCACGATAGATTGGATAAAGCCAACACACGTAACTCACTAAGGAGCCTAGATTGCTGCTATGTTGCGGTTAGGCTATGCGATCACTCGTATAATCGTGTTGTGGATGAGCGTTATCTTTACGCTCACCCTCAACGCGATTATATTGCGCGTGCGCATAGCCTTGAGGCTCATGATCAATTTAAAATGTTAGGCGTTAATTTAGCAGATTTAGTAGACCTGAAAATATCACGAATTAGTCGTCGTGAAATTATTCGAATATTTTAAAACAAAACAATCGATTTAAAGAAAGAAAATTCAGTTAATCTGCTTCAAAATAACACAGTATATTCTTTTCAAGATGTTTAACGCGCACAGTAAAATTTGTGAATATCATTTGAATATAGTTGCAAGAAACTGCGAAAACGCTTAAAAAGCGTCATAAAATCGCCATTTCCAAGAAAAGTGGCAAACAAAAATCAAAATTTTTTCAATCAAACATAAAATCGTGAGGGTGAACATATTTAGAAAGTTTAGTTGAATTATATTCTTATGCATGGTTTCTAGAGTGAGATACGTGATTTAAAAAAACTGAACATTTTGGTACAAATTAATTTATAAGCAAAGTTGCAAGTGAAATGAGCTGAAAATACCACAGGGTCTAAGTTGAGAGAAAACAAAGATAATCTGAAAATTTCATCAACATCCGTTAAGTTGTTTAGCCTGTAGAGCGCGAACAGTCATAAAAAAACATAAAGGAATCATTTTAGCCGTAAGTGCAATTGAAGATTCGCTTCACTCGCTTCGCTCGTTATAAACGCAATATAGTTTATTAGAATCCGCCAGGGAAAATTTGCCAGCTAGAAAAAGCATCATCGGACTTCACACAGCGTACACTAATCATAGAGCGCACCGAAACAATTGGGACTCTCTAGGCCCATTAGAACAATGAACAAATTACACATCTATTTTATTACACGAGTAAAACTCAGCTAATACTTAATTGTCGTATGTAATAAGCCAATTATTAACGCTATATGCTCGTGTCGTAAAGCACACTCATAACGATTGCCTTGCGTGCACTTTAAAGATGACAGTAAAGAAATTGAATCCATCCATTCGATATGTGCCATTGTTCACTAGAAAGAAATTCTGAAACCAAATAGTCAAATATGAGTTTAGTCAAAAATCTTGATGCATAGTAACTATAAAATTTTTGGTTTTCTCTGAAAAATGAAAAGCATACCCGCAAAACATATTTCGTTCCACTACGTGTTAACTTGGTTCAATCCTTATACCTCTATTATCTTAAAAAACATTTCGCAGAATCCTAAATAGCGATTATGCTATTTAGAATCTCATGAAGTCCTCGGCGCGCATCCTGAGAGCATGCTTGTTTTATGTCCCTTAACTCTGCATTGCAAAAGGAGACACCAACAGCTTCGCCAGCAGGAACTGCAAACTCTGCGCCGCACAAACTTGAAATCTGCAGCTCGAATGTTCTTACAATTTCCAGATTTTTCAAAAAAATATTTCAGTATTCTCAGAAAAAAAAACAGCGGCAAACAAGCTGGAGCAGGCGATTGGTTATACGGTTGAATTTGTATTTCCTACATTCTAGCGTTTTTACCAAATTGGCCCAAGAGTGCATGACCAAAGTCAAAAAATTTTCGCCTTCATGGTTAACATCTCTTTGAGAACGCACTCTATCCAAAAGCCCAGGTTGGCATTTTATTCTCGCTTCACCATACAAAATCTATCGAACTGACCATTATCTCAGAGTTCTGAAACCGCCAGACTCGAGATCACGTTTACTTAATCCCCGGACGTCACGCTGAAGAAAATCGGTTGAGAAATAGACGTCACATTCCGAGCTTCCTCATGCTCACACCTGAGTGATAAGAACCTGGCGCCGGCAGCAACAATAAGGTTGAGCAGGTATTTCATCGCGCATTGTTGCAAGAAGTGGTCACGTTAATCGAGCAGCCGCAGCGGTGCAGGGTAATTATCAAGACGGAAGGCCACGCCATGCTTGCGTGGACTTTCTCGTCGCTAGCAAGGGCGACCAGCGAACGAGCTCTCGACAGGACTGACGAGAGTCGAGACAAGACCGCAACAGCGTTACAACATGCATCGAGCACTTAGCAGCATCTGCACAGAGTTTTTATCTATAGTTTATTTGACCGATGTATGATTGTAGAAGGGTGAGTAGACCAAGAGAGAAGCGGAGTGGGTAGAGGATTTGGTGAGAGGAAACAGAGTTGGAAGTGAGTGGATGGAATGCAGGTGGAAATAATATAGGACATGGGCTCATACATGGGAGCGTTCGAACATGTATCTATATTAGCAGCATCACCGAATTTTAATTTTAGTTTATTTTACCCTAAACTGTAAGTGTAGGCGGATGTAGATTGTAGAAGGGTGTAGAAGGGGACGTAGAAGGGCCCAAAAGAGATGCAGGGTCGGTTGATTGAAGATGATTTGGAAGTATAGGTGAAGTCGGTGAATTTGGTGAAATTGTGGGATAAAGGCAGGTGGATTAAGAGAAGAGAAGGAGGAGGAAGAAGAAGAAGAAGACGAAGATAAAGATACAGAATAAATGACAGAATTGGCTATCCGCCTAATTAAGTTAGATTGAAAATTTTACCAACTCGTGACTCAAACAATGATGATCATTACCCTAAATTTCATATTAAGCAATGCATGGTTAGGTTGTTTGACATTAAAACGGGCTATTTACAAGAAACTTAGCACAACAACAACAGAGTGGTCAGCCACCCATTTCATTTTTAAAATCAGAATTCAGAATTCAAAAAACTTCTCCCTGTAGGAATACTCCGCCAAACCATCGGTTATCTGTAGGATCTCTATTTTAATTCGGTCAGGCCGCTGCAATTATTAATTAATCAGTTTTCGTGAAGGTCGTCCATATTGGAAAGGCCTCTAAACAAGTACACGAGTACATAGGATATCTAGTAATGCTTTACGACTTCAATTTCATCCACACAAGAAATAAAACGGAACACGCTTTGCATATAGCGCTATAGCGGCCAGTTGAGCTGAGCTAGTTTCTTTTGCAATCCTTCACCTATCCTTCATGTCTGTCGTTTCTTACTTTGTAGGGTCGACGGTTTCAAATCGATAAATTAGCTGTATATTCAATTGATCTGCAGATTTATATATACATTTAATTTCACCCTAGCAAAAAAAAGTTATATTTGTTCAATTTCATGAAGCGACAAATTTTAAACAAACAGTTAAAGAATCCTTCAAACTTTAATTCAAACAATGCCCGATAAGATTCAACAGTAACTCACGTTTCAACCAAAAGCCAGATTGGAAAGATAGTGTCAAAATTTTCATTTCTCATCCGGAGTTACTAAAAATACGCGCTGTCACTGGTACTTTTATGCAAGGCTTGTTGCATGTTTATAATCATGAAGTAATTGAAAAAAATCCCGATCGTAGCTACCTGAGGAAGTATTTTATTTTCTTAACCTTGGACTTAAGAATCGTGTCTTCAAAAAGTTGGCACACTCTTTCCAAAGCTAGGTAATTACAGACCTGTTTTTGTTACAAATGTGAACAGTACCGAGAATTGGCATTGACTGGCACCTCACATTTAACAACGACCACGATGCTGAAAAAACAAACAAACAAACAAACAAACAAAAAATTACGCTTTATATGGCAAAAAAGAGGTGCCGAATCGACTGTCTACGATCCTCTACCAATATGTGTCGCCTTCGTGGAATCCGTTCACCGTCCAGTCACCAGTTCCTACCCGGCCGGTACCCGCTCAAAGGCGCGGCGAGATGGAAAAATATGCAACAGCGGGGCCGACCGGCCGACGCCGTCGCGGGTGAAGCTCGCCCGTCGACTGGCCAATTTATGCGTCACACGGGGCCACTATCTATTCGGTGTCTAACGGGCAAGGATGATAGTTTCCGCGTATAAATAGCTTTGGTTGTTAACGTTTATGTTCGGTAAATATACGATAAGAATCGTTTAGAACTTGTTCACAGTTTATAATCTTATTTTAATTTCTGGGGGTTGATGTGAACTATTTTTTTTTGCGAAAAGATCCCATTGCCTCTCTTTCATCCTTGTTTCCTCCCATAAATCTTGAAAATATAACTAATGAAGTTTGAAAATCTATCTATAGATTTGCAATATCCAGTGTCAATGAATACCATGAAAATCGTCTAGGAAAAACTTTGCATAAAGGCCACGAAATTCTCCCTTACACCCCCCCCCCCCCCTGGAACAATACAATCACGTGGTCACCCATCCACCTTCGGGTCGTGACCAGCGTTGCTCAACCTCGGCCCGACAGTCTCAAAGCAACCTGCCGTTGTAATCGACTTGCTGACATCTTGGCGCTCATCCAGCCTCCCCCCCCCCCCGCCCCATGCCCCGTGCCCATCGACCCGACAACGATGTCATGGTGAATGGGCTTGGACCCCGCCCCCCCCCCCCCGCAAGATGATCGCTGCAGAAACAGCTGTTGCGCTTTGTAGTTCGCCGGCCGCCGCGTGACAGACAGGAGGCCGGTGACATGGGAGACACGTGTTGACGGCTTTTAGAACGATTGTTGACATGTTGGCTGGTTCAGGGGGTTCTGGGGGGGCAGGGGGGGGGGCGAGGTGGCGATGTGCCGAGGGGTGGTCCAGGGAGCTTCTATTCGGGCGCTAGGGAGGTCTACTTCTGGAATTGTGACTTAAATATAAGTTTTGATTAACTTTGATGCTAATGTGACATAAGTAGCTAAATACTTAAAAAAATTTATTGTCCGAATGCCCCATGACTTGCGAGCCTTTCTGACCAAAAAGCATAAAAATTTGCAAGAATAGTGAATTAATTTTCCATTGCCAAAATAAGGGTTTGTATAAGGGTCCACATCGCCTACAACGATAGACTTCTTGATTAAAATTTTAGAAAAATATTTTCCCGAGGCAAGATTCGCAATTTGAGCGTCCATAAATCTTGCACTCAAATTTCCAAAGAGCAAAACGGGCGAAGCGAGCGAAGCAGATAGTTTACAAAATACTTGATGCTTTATCAGCCAGTAATTTTTTTTCTTATCCTAACCGCTAAGAAGCGAGTGGTGTAATCAGTAAGAATTACGGCACCCACATGCGAGCAGCACAATGGCCGTGTGATTTGTAACACAGGAAACAGGATACTCGCAACGACCGTGTATTTGTTCTCCTTCTCACTTCTCACTTCTCACTTTCAGTTCAGGTGAAACCGCGTCGTGGACGCCCTGTCAGCGTAGGCAACTTTAGAAGCATGTGTGTGTGGAAATTGCATACCTCACGGGAAGCATTGCAATTGGATAGATTGTCGTAGCGTAGAGGGCTGCCTACGTTCTAGTGGCAAGACTGCTCTGTATTTGCTGTAATGTGGTGTAAATTGAGTACACTTGTGGTAGCACTGGTCCAAATGGTGATTGAGAGCGATGATGATGATCATAAAAAGTGATAAACCTCACAGGGAAGAGAGGATACTAGTGGTAATCTTGGTTCGTCGAAAAAATCGAGAGGATTTACGTTCCTTACAACTCAAACAGCAGGATTCGTCCACCAATTGGTGCTGTCGAGAGATTGCTAAGCTAAGAGAGCGAAGCTGTTGTATACTAGCATCAAACACACCAACATCTCTTCCGAATTTGAACAGGCTTAGGCAAGTAACGATCACCCATCCAGATTGTCACCAAGCGTAATGTTGCTTAACTACGGTGACCGCACGATTTTCGCAAACTGTACGGTGTGTCTGCGTTCTAAAGCGTCCATAGTTTCCAGAACGAGGCGGTGATGCAAGATACTCTTTGCTATAAGGTGTCTGGAATGCAGATGCAGATGCAGTTGCACCGGTGGCGGCGGTGACGTCTGAATGCACACTCGGTGACACAATGGAGTCACGCAGGTGCTGAAAGAGGGGCAGGACCGCAACAATATGATGGTGATGAGTGGCGAAAGATGTGGAGGTGGTGGTGATGAATGCATGCAACATTTACAGTGAAAAGCCACATGCGTGATGCATTCAAATGCATCGATATATAGTGTGGATATGAGCGTTGTGTGTCCTTCATTAATTTTTAACAGATATTTTGCTATCAAGCTTATTTTTTATATAATCTAAATTAAAAAAAAAGTATTTATCTTGGCATATCACTATGAGATCTGAAATGGTGCTCGATTCTTTCCAAAAAGTTAAGATAAATCCTTCATCTTGGAATAGACTATGCTCGTAGATTGTCATGAGATGATATATATTCGTCATAAGTTATGGCGTCTACTAATGTCGGAATAGGTAATATTTCCCAGGATGTAAGTTGTGATAATTTCTTGTGACCCAAAAAGTCTATGAGAGCAACTTTCTTTCACGCATTCACCACGAGCTTGAGATTTCGGAAAACTTGTAAGACTTATAATTTTCACGGTCATTAAAGCGTTACAAATGTTAAAAAAATGAACTTTTTAATAGAATCGATAATTCTCTTGCATGGTATGAATACAGCTAATTGCTGTTCATGTTGACTTAGGTCTCGGTAATGAATAATTACTAATGACTAATGCCGGGTATAATGAGTGTCTGCTCGCTCGCTATATACGAGGTAGGTTATGCATGTGCGCTGCAGCTGTGTGAAGTTTTCTGCTCGATGCTAGAACCTATGTGCTAGATGCTATGTGCTAGTAGCGAGGTGCTAGATGCTAGCAAAGCAACGTCAGAATATCGAGTGCCTGGACTCCCTAATGAGTAATGAGTGATGACTGAAGGAAAAGCGCGGGAAAGTGCCGGGGTAGGTCATGGATGGTGTTTACTGGCATCGGAACTAACTGCTTGAAGTTGAAACACATCTAGCCATCAATATAATGTACAGAAATTTTACAAATAGAACTTAATTTTACAATACATTAAAAACAGCATATGCAATTTAATCAATAGGTGTGTTTTTTGTTGTCATGACCAAAAATAATTTTTTCAGTATTTACTCTCACAAATGTGGGATTTGAATGGCCTTAATACTAAAATGAAAATTCGGTCAGTTGGCAATTCTCATGGAAATGCTCTGACAATGTTCAAATACAACTAGACGCACGAAGTTCGATTATTTCCTTTTTTCCTGCCGTTTCGCAAAGCATGCTGCTAACTTTACGCAAAGCTTAGTCTGTTTGTAAAGCTTGCGGTTCTGCTCTGATGTGATTGACTTTTGGTCCTGAAAAGGACCTCTGTCGACGTTTCGTCCGCGTTGGCGCGGACATCGTCAGGACTGTTTGACTGTCACACAGTCCACAGTCACACAGAACCGCAAGCTTTACAACCATCTTTCCATGGCTCTGAAACACTCCGCCAAACCAAAGCTTAGCCTGTTTTTTTTTTTACTATAAGAATGAGAATGGACAACCACTAAACTATACATATCTCGAAATCCAAGAACTCCCGATTTGCCTCCTGGACACCGCGCAAATCTCATCGACTGAACCGGAACAAGCTGGCACTTAGAAATGAGAATGGGTTCTTTCCCCTCTCAGTGTTCCTAGGGGCCAAAGATTAGCCCATAACGTACCGTCCCGGAGTCTCATTTGCTTGGTACCATTGACGAAAAAATATGTTGGCGGAAAAGAAATATCTTATGGCTAGTAGCAGTTTGTCATCGTGTTTCAATATTTGCTGGCTCCACTACTGGCACGCAGGTTTAGAATCGTAAAAAAATAGTAAAAAATTGCGTGAGAATGATATGTGTAAGTCAGAACCATCAGCCAATATTGAAAAAAAAAATCCAAAATTGGAGAAGAAATATTTATATCTTGCTTTTGACTTTGCTGCCAGACAAATGTCCAATTTTAAACCAATTTTAAACGCAACATCCTAGCGCCGAGTTGCAGCAGGTAAGGGTAAGTAATGTCGCGTATCGGTACCATTACGGGTGCCGGTGCTGTACCGGTGCCGGTGCAAAGCACTCGCCGGTATCAGGTTAATGGAGCATCGTCGTGTCTCCGTGCTTAACACCAGCACTTCACACTCGAACATCAAACACCGGCAATAAACGAGGCACACGAGTCACTTTTGGGTCGCGCTCTCTGATCTACATAGTTTTTATTGACTGAAGCATGTATAAAGCCTCGCTGACTCTTTTCCCGTAACACGCTGTTTTCGAAGCGGACGCTACTAGCGAAGCTCTCGGACTTGCAGAACAGGCTGGCAAGAAGTTACGCAATTGTATTCTGTGTTGATAATCAATTCTTGTATAAAATGTAGTAATGAACCAAACCTGCTGTGGCATTTAAGTTTAACAGTAGATCTTCTCCATATGAAACTAAAATTCCAATGAAGAGGGTGACTCGACATGTGGACATTTCGATTGAAAATTTACTTTCTTTAAAAAAATTCTGGCATATATTTTAGGTCTACTTGGATTTCCTACCGAACGCGTCGCATGTGGCCGCACGTTCTGAGCCGAGGACATTTTCTATCATCGCTATCATTGAAAAGGGACTATTAGAAAAAGCAAACACTTAACAAAATGTTGTAATTCAAATAATTACACTTAATTTCCTCGAGTTGTTTTTCCCTTACGAGTAATAAGGTGCATTTATCTTTGCGATCGTTAGTGCTCTGAAATCACAAACGAGGAGCAAACAAAATTTAAAATTCTAACTTCTAAATTACCTACCGGTGTTTTTTTTCCCATACCCTTACAACCTCCAAACACCGGCGCTAGTGAGAAGCTAGTGTTGCAAAGGTGCTCCGATTTTTTTTTCGGCATGGCCCATAATAATGCCAACAGTATAAACACCAAGGGATCTCTCACCAGCAGTAACCCTCGGCATATCGTGGCAAAAAGTGCCAGAAAATAAATAATTTCCCCAAAAAGCTATACAGCTAAACAGCACCTTGCCTTAAATTCCACAATCTCATGACTTTCACCCATCATTCTATACACTAATTGCAACTGAGGGTCATCATAATGCATCATTTGCAATTCGCCTCACTCACGACAGTTACTTACGCACTTTGTTTTTTTGGGACACAACGCACTCATTCCTAAAGCAAGACGAAGGTAATTTGTATTCAACTGATAAGACACATCGATGTGTGTGTGTGTATGTTTGTTGCGTGTGTGTCAGGTGTAAAACCATGTTTACAGGGGCCAGATAACGGGCTGGCTGATTGACAAGTTGTCATTTACCAGACCACCGCGATATGGTATTGTTGTATACCGGGCTCGCTTGGTGGTATAGCTAAAGCTAAAGAAAAACGGTGTTGGGGTCCGAAGACTTCAATGAGACGTTTCACTCATAGTATATGGTATCAGCTATAGGTACCTACTATTTACTTCTGAATGATTAAATTGTTACGTTTAAAGTTAAGTTTTTCTTGTTGAAACCGACTTTCAGATTGGAGAACATCTGTCAACCGAAATTGTACCGAAGTTGGATCAAAAATTACTTCCCCATTAGTCAGTTTTTATTGGAATATTCAGTCCAATTGTCCCGTGAAAACCGTAGGTGATGGAATACATTGTAGGGACATAATCTTGAGTCCTGACGAATTCATTTCAGTTTCCACTCAGGTATCCGCGCAAACCAACAGAAATCTGTCAGTGCTGTAAAAATAAAATTGTAAAAAGTCGTTCAAACTCAGATACCCAAAATCGCAATCAGAGAATTTAATGCTCTGGGCCAGTAAAACCAAAAGCAACTGCGTTTTACAACCCTAGTTGCGAGTGGAACTGCCCTAAGTCAATGAGTTTCACACCTGCACAATAACCATCACAGATCATCCAAAAGCTGACATAGAATCGCATTCGCAGCAACTCAACACATGTAGTACAACAGCAACCATTGAAGTACACACGAAGTAACTTGTAATGCCCTCATCTTATCACCTCCTTTGTGCAGTGGATAGACTGCAAGATGCCTTCGCGTTCTGTATGCAGAATCATTAGATCCTCTAATTAAGGCCGTTTTACATAATTATAAAGCAGCTCATAGGAACTAACTCTATATGCACAGCGACGACTCACCATGCTATCTAGTATAGGTATCTATCTTGCTAGTATCTGAACCTCTTGTTAGCTATACACATCGAGTAAACAACCGTGGCTCTTCAAAGCATTAGCTTATTAATTGTTCCATGTGCCATAAATTCATAAAGGGTACATATAACATGGGTATATGGCAACCGCAAAGGTAAACACATTTGCCAAGCTGCTAGCGCTATTTTCACGGCGTGTATAAGACTTGGTGATAAGAAAAGCAGTAAATCTATCCAGGAATATAGGCGTACGTTGACAGCATAAATGACTATTCATAATTATAATAAATTATTCATATGCAGTAGTTTTCTTGTTTGTTTCAATTTTTTTTTCTAGTCTTCTTGTGATTGTGTGAGTATTTTTTTTTGGTGAATATCGGTCAGTGGCATTTGTGTTGTGATTGCTAGGTGCTTTGACGTCGTGGTTGCCGTGTCAGTTATCACAGAGAGGCGTAAGGGACGTGATAAGCGTCCAGTGTAACTGGTAAAAAACCCGATCGTTACGCTCAGCGCTATAGTAAACTGGGCGCGATTGGGTGCTGCTAATGGAACGCACGGCGGTTCGGTTGCAAGTTGCAAGTTGCAAGTTGCATCATTTGCATCAGAATGTGTCGCTTTAGAATCGATTGCTGCTTGCAGCACTCTAAGCGAAGAGAAGTTAAATGCAAGCGCGGTAATCTAAGCTCTTGAACAAATTTTTGCATAGGAATTGATGTCCAGTTATAAATCCAATTTAAGGCCCAAAGTCTGTTGAGCTTCGAAACATAAGCAGAGAAAACAATTTTCGTCGGGTGATTTGGCATTACATTCTCTCTTGACACCGGGTCGCTCATCTAAGGAAAAATAAACGAAATCAAGAGCCAAATCCGAGCCGATGAAAATTCATTTTTGGGAGTGGGAATGTTGAACATTAATTTTGGGACTCCGTCTCGCTTGAATGTCGTTTATGCATATAACCAGATGCTAAATTTCGCAAATGTAAAAAAAAGAACCCTCAATCCTTGCCATGTGATTTCGAATATCCCCAAATCTGCCTGAAAAACCAACGAGTGTAATTTAACTAATGAGTAAAGGGCGTCATCGTTAACTTATAATTAGCTACCCGCTACACGAAATTAGCACGCGAAACGTCTACATGCAAAATATTCCAACAAAATAACAAATCTTACAAGAAACCATTAGGGAGAAAAACGGGTGACACATCCCGTGTCGGCGATATCACCGCCTTGCTCAAGCCAAATCTAGCCTCCCGAAGAGTGACGGTCGAAATTGATAAGACAATAGCAAGGTGGGCTAGTGGGGGGGGGGGGGGGGGGGGGGGTCGTTGAACCCTGCCGGTGATAAGAGGGCAGAGGTGTACGACGTTCTCGCGCCGAGATGTCCTCGTGCCCAGCGCAGAGGCGCCCTGATAGACAGGGAGCAGCCAACTGCTCGGCAACGTTGGATGAAAAACCTGGTTTGACATTTACTGGATTATCCCAGTGTGTGTTTTCGTCATTTCCTACGATTGCGGCATTCGAAATGCTATGAAAACATGATTTTAATGACCGAGGGAAACGAAAGAATACGTGTTGTAATGTATAGAATGCATGGTGAGCCGTCATACCTAAAGCATAAAGCGTTAAATGAAAGCGTCATTTACAAAAATAGCGCTTAGACATAACTATTCAATTTATGGAAAAAATCCTAAAAGTCTCACAAGAACAAAATATATATATATCTTAAGATAGGTCCATCTTCACTTAATATTTCAAAACTTTGAAGGTTTTCAATAGTATCTAGACGGCGAATATGGCGTTCACACGCGCGGAGTTGGCCACTCTTGCGGTAAGGCAGCACTCTATACCATACATGCCCCCCTGACGCCCTGTGTGCCACCCTGCTCATCCTGGGGGGGGGGGGGGGGGGCAGTCAACCATGCCCACATGCGGGCAAATAGCGAAACGGAAGAAAGGAACTTGAAAAAAAATACCCGATGAATTTACAGAAATTCTCTGTAAGTTTGTGTCAAAACTATAGTTATTCGAACAACATAAAATTACCTAGAATGTAGAAGGAATTATATTTTTGTTGCAATCGTGTGTATTTCGTTGTCGTTGACGTTGGCGCAGGGAACAGAAACTGTGAGACCTGCGTCATCACGACCAAGTTGTCGGTACGCCGGCTACCATTGAATTGATTGTTTAAGGTTAATTGTTTTGCGATTGCGTGCCTAACATTGATAAGGTATATCGATACGAAGAAAAAAAAACGCGGGCCTTTAGCAAGTTATGAGCAAATAAAGATATGATATTGTGCCACAATCCTTGATTCCTGGATGACATTAAAAGGTATATAAGAGTGCGCAATCGTTGAGCCCCGTTTGATACACCCTATACGATGAAATTTCATTTATTTTGGCCCGAATGTACTGCATAGAATATCCCATGCTTGCACTTAAATTAACCAACGCTGAATTTTGCACATATTATTAGCTATACATTACGATTATTTCTATATGAGAAGCCACGAAATTAATTGGAAGCTATATTCTCGGGGCTAATTTGATATCACCATAGTGACAGCCAATGAAATGCAATGAAGGCTGCTAGTGATCACAGCTCAATGCACTGCAAATAAAAGGATCTTGCTCCCAAAGAGGGGCCAAAGGATGGGAATGAATGGCGGACAGACGGCCTCGTCTCTTCAAGGGGTTGAATACAGCGAGTTTGGAATTGTAATCTGGGAAAATGACACCCCCCGGTAATGTTGGTCGCAAATCCAACAGTCTCATCATTGAACATGAAAAGCGGAAAATCATGCACGATGATCGAGTGAAACCGAGTCATAGTAATACTTTAGAGTATCTCTGTGGTGTCTAACTCATGTTGTAAGATTTGATGGTGCTATGATGCTATGGTGTACGGCGATGCAATTCACTGAATGAGCTACTATATTCTATTGCTGTGCTGCTTTTCCCACTCTGTTCTGATACAAATCACTGGGAAATGACGCCGAACATTCCCAACTGTGCAAGTCTAATGTAAGAATCACGTTCGCGCGCAAACCACCAACGCAAAGCAAACATGCATTCGAGAACCTTCACGGGCTGACAGCGGCGTCCTGGCCTCACGAGCAACAGAAACACTGGCCACATCGCCCAATTTCTGACTTCGGGGGAAAAGTAGGACGAAACTAGGTATAGCCTCATACTCGATTGAGGAATGTATTTCAAATTTCTATTTGGGCTTCTAATTTTGATGATGAAATTAACGCGTTCTGCATGAATAAGAAACTATAGTTGGCTGAATTTTAGGATGCTGTTTTTCTTTTCGATGGTGAACAGATCACAGCGGGAAAGACGATGAATAAAATTTCCGGAAAAGACATGAAACTTAAGAATGTAAAATTTCCGTAAGGCTCCATTTTTGCAATTTTTGGCTCCCTAGTGTGCCGCAAGGCCCAGCATTTGCAGGGTTTGGCAATCTTATCTCTATTGATTCAGTTAGTGCAGATTTCGACTATTTCTCCGTGTCCCATGTGACCCAACCCTTGCGATTTGCGGGGGCGGTCAGGGCATTCGCTACGCCACTGACAGCTGGTCGCATCAAATGTCATTGCTAGCTGCATCTACCGGGATTCGAATTGCTTGTTCGCTGCGAAATCAATATTTAATGGCAAATTTTTCTTTGACACGTAGTTGTCATCATAGAAAGTGCATTTTTTTGTCAATGAAAATCGTTGACATTGGCTCTCCTTGATTCAACATTCGAACGGTCGTGGAATGTGAATTGTGGCGGAGGTAGTGTTGTTTAATGAAGGGTCGGTGACATTTGCAGCATCCTTGGGCCTAGGATACGCCGAAGATTCTGCGGATAGGTTCTGTTCAACATGGTTCCTTGATCACTTACAAGCGTGACTCGTTTGCTAGCTGCACTGATTCCGCGTGGGACAACTAGCCCTCCCCAAGACTTCATTTCCCACTCGTCAAACATCCAGTAATTTTTTTATTTAATTCAGGAAGACAGTTGTATGACCATACTGTGGGAGAGTTGGAAAGGTGCCGGGGCTCACTCGTGGATTTTCTCGAGAATTTTGGTCAGATAGGAAATACTGGATTAAAGAGCAACCAGAGATTCCTTCCGACGGAAGTGATTCTGAAATCGCATCGTTTGAGGAAAATAGTGCCTAAGATCCCCAAAATGTTTTCACACAAACGAACTACGACTCCTTGCTCTTCTAGTCGATGACCGGTTTCGCTTGCCCTGGAAACGCCGGTTCTCGCCACATCGCCGAAGTTAAGCACCTTCGAACCGAATCAAAGTTTGGATGGGTGACCTGTTATACCATAACTCAGTTCTGTTGGGGTGAGTTTTCTGAGTGTGAAGCAGGAAGCTACTACCACAGCGCCTCTCGTCTTGCTAACCATCAACCTCTCAACGTTCCTCTTAATCCTTGTATTATTAAACATGATATTCGAGCAAATAAAACCAACAAACCAGTCGTGCTCCCCTTCACACTCATTGTCATGAAACTCATTACCACCCTTTCAATCACTGGCGCTAATCACGCATCGGCAGAGAGTTTCAACTTCTTGGCTGAGAATTCAATAGCTATTTCGCACAAAATATTGATATCTGATGGGGGTTGCATTGGAAATGATAGTCTAACGGACTGCTAGCTCCGTAACGGACAAAATAAAAACCAGCTTAGATACAGTGGCGGCGCTACGGGGGTGCATGGGGGGGGGGGGGCAAGTGCACCCCCAAAAATTGGTTTGCCCCCCTGCTTGCCCCCCCGCTGAAAAGTCCTAAATTCCAGATCTCTTGTGAACAAAGTAGACGTCCGATCGACTCGAGACTTCACATTGCGAGCTAGAATTTCTTTCAACTATCAACTGAATGTTTTTCAGAAATATAGTGATTATTGTAGGGGCAACTAACTGCTTTTACTTGGGACGCTGCACCAGCAAAATTTTCCGTGTGACGAAGCTATAAGCTTGTACGGATTAGACCTTGTGAAAATAATCTTTCAATTAAACTGCCTAATTTACAGCATGAGAAATAAAAACACCCTTCAGGTAATTCAATCTGTGTGGGCCCGTGGGGGGGGGGGGGGGGGGGGTTGCTGCCCCCTCACCTATTGGCTTGCCCCTGCATTGCCCCCCTACTGATTTATTTCTGGCGCCGCCACTGCTTAGATAGTTCCGAGGCATTCAGTAACTATTTGTGAGTTTTGCTTTTTCCTAGACAATTTCAAAGTCTTGTAACGCCCGCCCTGTTAGCGTCGAAGTTGAATCGCAGAGGACAGAGGGAGGCGATACTTGCCTATTACAGTCTATTGACGCAAGGCCGGTCGACCCGGAATTAAGTAGCCCCTGATTAGGAGCAATTAACGCGAGTGGTTGTCGAACGGTAAAGCGTTCAGCGACGTCCACGAAGCGACCGGCCATGTTCTCGCCGGTAATCATGCCACTGGGTGGAGACACGATACTTGGTAATCTGTTGTTATTACCGTCGCATTACCAGTATTACTACAGTATCATGCATGGCGAGCATTCGGGTGTTTGACATGGTTACAGACGCGTCGTTATAATTTATGTGTGTGACGCTGACAGCCGCATTGACGAGGTGAGACCGATTTCAGACGTGTGATTTTCATTCAAAGGGCAAGTTTTGCATTTCCTTGGCAGTTAGCTCAAAATGTTGACATCTGATTGGCTTTTCTTATCTGAGTGGTAGTTATAATTTAACGGTCCGTTAGCTTCTTAAGTGGCTGCTTGAAAAACAACTCTTTGATATTTTGGAGGCCATCGGTAACGATTCGTGGGTTTTGATTTTTCCTCCACATTTGAAAAGCTCTCAAGTCAAGTTTGTGTAATTTTCAGTGAAAATTTATAGCTTTCAAAATAATTTTCGACGAATTTTGGTGCCAACAGTGTGGAGAGACACTTTTCGTACATATCCAACCCTGCAGCAAATGACGAGAAAAACCAAAAACGCGTAGGTGTCCATGCCGATCTAAGAAAGTGCGTTATACTTGGTACTGTTCGTGCATTAAACAATGCGGTGAGTGAGAACTTCCCTGTGAATCCCTCTTAACCAAGGGTAGTTTAACTAACCCCCATAAAAAAGTATTGTCTGCAATCTTACATGCCCCTTGAAATGAGGTACTAAAATTAAACTGCTGTTAATTGGGATCTAATAACTGGTACAATCCCAAAAGGCTTCACAAATTACGTCTGAACCAAAAGCGCCACATAAAACCAGCAAGTCAAACTATTAGAAAAACAGACACACTACTTTACGCAAGTGTTATCATTTTCCTGCTGTTCGAGTAAAACCAGTAGTAATCTTAATTAGCAATCAGCTGACGCTCGTCGCTTTCCACCGATCTAAGGCGACAATCTTCAGAAGCGATGTCCCAACGCGTTATCAAACAAAGCCCGCTAAAGCCAGTCTAATTTACGACTCGGCCGCTCTCTATTGCAATGCTACCGCTGCCAGGTAGCGTCGGTAGCGTCGGTAGCGTCAGATAGCGTCGGTAGCGTCAGATAGCGTCGGTAAGCGTCGGTAACGTCAGATAGCGTCGGTAGCGTCGGTAGCGTCAGATAGCGTCGGTAGCGTCGGTAACGTCAGATAGCGTCGGTAGCGTCGGTAGCGTCAGATAGCGTCGGTAGCGTCAGATAGCGTCGGTAGCGTCAGATAGCGTCGGTAGCGTCGGTAACGTCAGATAGCGTCGGTAGCGTCGGTAGCGTCAGATAGCGTCGGTAGCGTCGGTAACGTCAGATAGCGTCGGTAGCGTCGGTAGCGTCAGATAGCGTCGGTAGCGTCAGATAGCGTCGGTAGCGTCAGATAGCGTCGGTAGCGTCAGATAGCGTCGGTAGCGTCGGTAACGTCAGATAGCGTCGGTAGCGTCGGTAGCGTCAGATAGCGTCGGTAGCGTCGGTAACGTCAGATAGCGTCGGTAGCGTCGGTAGCGTCGGTAGCGTCGGTAACGCTAAGAAGGCAGGACAGAATATGCGAGCTCGGGCTGTCATGGGAGGTTTTGATAGTCATTGTTATCTAACCTATTTGAATTACTGCAGAATTCAGAAGCCGGAAAACTAATGTGAAATGATAATGATCTAACAAAATGTGATTTCTCTTAGGTGAAAAGTTTGGTACCTTATAGTGATTTAAATTTTATTTATTTTGAAATTTGATCCATGAAGTCATCTTACTTTTCTGCGTCACAAGAACTCGATAAAATTTCACCACATAACGGTATAGCACGTGTGGGTATATTGGTAGCACCCATGGCTATGGTAGCATCTAGTAGCATAGATAGCATAGATGGCATAGATAGCATAGATAGCATAGAAAGCTAGATAGCATCATATAGTAGATGCTACGGACTTATGGACTTCTTAAGCCATGGCACCTACTGGTTGCCATCATGGCAGCAGGGTGGTGGTGCCGTGGTATACCCAAGGTATAAGAATCAAGTCTTTTTCTAATATTTTTGTTCGATTTGTTGCTTCTGGGGCTCGAGTTTAGACCGTTGATAAAGCAGTCAGCACAGCTTTGCGAAACGTCGGGAAAAGTTTGAGTTCAGGAACTTAGCATTCAGTAACCCAGTAAAAAGTTTTTCTGAAAACACCGTGGTAAGTTAGCGTGGTAAGCACCGTGGTAAGCACCGTGGTAAGTTAGCACGCCAAGTATATAAACATTGGGAAGCACCGTGGTAGTAAGCACCCATCGGAAGCACCCGACGCCAAGGATAACACCGATGTCTAACGACCGAAAGGCGTACACGTCCTGCCAGGGCTGCTACGCCTGTCCGCGTTGGGCGGGCGTTAGGGGGGAGGGGGGAGGGCACTGATAACACACCGTGCTACGCTCTGCGCTGTGACGTCAGCGAGTATTTAAGTCCGAGGTGGCAAGTGTCGAGCGTGCACTGTCCGCTTCGTCATCTGCCAGGTTACACCTGTCGCAGGCAGCTCTTGGTGTCGCCGTCTTGGCCGGCGTCTTGGCCGGCGTCTTAGCCGGCGTCTTGGTCGACGTCGACGTCGGGACAAGGGGTGGTCGGCCGTCGGGGATGCAGGTAAGCTTGCATGGATGGTGGTATTTAGCTAGGAGCTGTGGGAGATAGTGTCAAAATTTGGAGCGGATTTTAGATGAGATCAATGGGTTTTGGGGATAGTTTGATTGTGATAGTCCTAGGGATTCATATGCTCGGTTTTGTATGGTGATACTACAAGATTTAAAAGTCGATTTCGATATAATTGGGATATGAATTAAAATTGGTTCCTTTGACCAATTTCGGGGTAGGTAAACTTTTTCGCACTTCGGGAGTCTATCTTTTTAGAATCTATATCCTTTATCAAGAGGTGACAGGCTGCTGCTGTAATGAAAAGCTATTTTCAATGCAGATGGGCACCATCTTTACCACTCTCCATAACCGCTCCGTTGGTTGAAGGAGTGCACGCTGCTAAGACTTCTATAAGAACTACCTGCGTTTATTTCTCTTGAAATGTGCAGAGCTCAAAAAAGTGCTTCAACATGAGTGCTAATGAAGGTGAGCTTTGGAAATCAGCTGCATGCAAGCAGGTTAAAAGCAGGTTCCTATTCTTATGAGCCTCTAATTTCGCGTTTATGTTCGAATCTTCGCACTAACTTTAGCTCCAGTTAATGCGTCTTTACCCAAGTTTACCTACACTCTTTTCTTCTCCATAGCACGCTTAGTATTCGAGTTTATTGTCGTCGATTATCTTGTATCTGTCGTTTACGAGCTCATCTTATCCATCTCGCAAGATTACGGCGTAAAGATGTTGATCATTGATCCATGGCCGGATGCAAAGCAAATAGCACTCGGAACGAGAGATGAGATCTATATAGAAAAACGAACGTGGAGTCAACAGTTCTGATTACTTTACTCAATATCCGATCTTGTGATAGCTGCAGAAAATCGCGCCTGATGAAAAAAACCAAGAGGGGCAAATATGGAACAAATACATCATGAAAATATAGTGTCTTGTTTGATGACAAGAGCTGGTATATTACGAGCACCTGCTAACGTTACACAACGCCGTGCTAAGCAAATAGCAGCACAGCCCTAACTTCATACACTCGTGTCACTCATATGTGACTCGTTTAGGCCGTAGCCCGGCCTAAAAAACCGTCTAAAATTTTAGTCTGTGTTGACTCAGAGAGTCAGAGAATAAACATCGGCAACCTATCTTTAACCAACTCGTTTTTATAGCTTTTGTGTCCGAAAATTAAGTGGGGATTGATTGATAGTTGAAATGAAATGTATACGAATTCGATGAACGGCGTGCAATTAAAATATAGTCAAACAACTATTCGAACAACTGGTCAATGTCGTACAAAAGATATTCATAGTTAAACCAATGATACCGATGTTAAACCGTCATATACACAGGTGTTACTGCGGTGCTGGTTTGCTGCTTGCTTACACCTAATTCTAACCCGTTTAAATGCGTTGCACCATGGCAACACCCCTGTAGCGCACCCCAGTATTGTGGTACTGGTATTACGCCGAGGGCCTCAACTTTCCTTGAATAAGTACCTAAATTCCGAATGGAACCAGCCGCCCGTCTTGAAATCAGAATTAAAAGAAATTTATCGCGAAATCGATCGATATCGGAACAGAAATCCAACACGTGCTGCCATATTTTCACTGGCACTTGAAACTATGATGGTGCTTTTCGCAGCCCACAAAGGCGTCATTGTGAAAATGGCACTTCGGTGCACAGTGCATCGGTCTCGAATCGTAGTCAACACAGACGGCAGCTCCAGCATAGCTGGATCGTGCCAGGTAATTAACGAGCGCCGCTAATACCGGGAGGCTGCACTGCGAGCTGCTAAGAGCAAATCATCGAGTGCTAAATGCAGTGGAAGGCCGCTGGCGGCACAATACTACGCAGGGGAGAGGGCACTGGCTGGCAGAGAGTGGATGGCTCGGTGCGTGGACGCCATGTTATACAGAAACACATGTCGGTGTAGTGAAATTGCATCTCTGTTGCAATGGAGACGTTTCATTTGCTGAAACGAAGCCACTCTGAGACGTAGACCGACTTTCCCAGGTTCAAACTATTGAAAGATACCATCGCGTACAGCAAAAATTTATCTTTCAAGATTAAATTGAAATGTGTTTGAAATGCCTGGTAAACACACGGAAATTTGACGAAAGACCCTCGGGAGGACACAAATTATCGATTATCGATTTCGTTTTTGGTTTTAATTTAAGACAGCATAGCTTGGCGGAGGAATATTTTTAATTAAGAGGTAGAACAAAGTTAAATCAATGATAAGGTGTTTACAATAAAGCATTTTCTTGTTCAGCAGCATAACCCTATGTCAGTCATAATATATTCACGAATATGGATTTTCAAAAATTTTGTCTTGAAAAATGGCCCTAGTTTCCTCAGGAAAATCGTGGAAATCCTAAATCGTGGCTTCTCTTGTATATATAGTGAAGCTAATCGTTTTTTGTTTTTTTTTTAAGTTTTATACCGTTGTCGTTACCTTAATGAAAATTGTTTCAAAGTAGTTTTAAATACAAAGTAGTTTAAATTCGAAATATTTTACCCAATTGAGGAGGGTAAATTTTATGGAAGAAGACAGGGTCTTGTGCGAAAGGCCGTGAAAAATACTAGAAAAACTCAATTTCCAGCTGGATTTAAAAATAGATACGAGAAGATTATATGGCAAGTGTCATGGAATTAGCGCAGAACGCTAAACACCGAGGGGTTGGTCTCATATGGAGTTAAAATAATTTGTCTCAGGGACCCAGAGCTGACATATTTTGGTCAACCTCCAGCGATTCAGTGGCTGATTTTACAATATTTGCTACTCTCGAGTAAACGAGAAAACCCGTAAAAAATTACAATCACTACATTTGGCTCATAGCTAACCCAGCGCTGACAAAGTTTTAAAATATCCTCAGAACCCAGCTCCTTGTGTCTAGCGGCGCTCTAGGCTCTAGGCTCTAGGCACAACCAGCACCTAACTCCTAAGCAGGCGATAACACAGACAGCCCTGCTGACACTGCTACGTGACAATCGTCGACGTGAGGTTTAGCATGACAATGTCACTGACCATCTTGATGATCTTGATACTGCCAACACGGGGGTAACACGACCGCGCGATCGCAGAAAGAGCAAAGTTCACGCCGGTAGAAGGCAGATATTATAATGCTCGGTGAGGGGCGGGTGGGGGGGGGGGGGGGGGGTTCTGTTGGATGTCGTACGTTGCTGCGATGCAAAATGGCTAGTGTCTGTCTGTTGTTATACAAACGTCTGTACTACTAATTGCGTATGCCAGTGTTTAGGAAGCTGTCGATTATGTTTTTTGTGTGGTAAATAAATTGTCACTGATTACTATTTTTCATTTAGAGATTTGAATGCATTCGCAAAGCTGAATCTCAACGGCCAAAATGCTATGGGATTAGTAACATGACACAATTGTATTAAAAAAATGAAACGTAGAGTAAATTATTTTTGTTTTGACTTCATGTAGAAACATATAATTTTCTGATTCTGGTTTAACTTTTATGAACAATAAAACTGGTTATTCTTTATTGTTGTAGAGTTTAGGGTTAATAATAGAATTGAATGATTCTACCTCTGTAAGTTATAGTGAAAATCCCGTTGATCAATGCCACGTAGTGAGGGAAAAGAACTTTAAGTTGTAAATTCTGCTAAGAGCACCGAGCAGAGATCATAGTTGATACGTTCTATCTTCAGATAGTATGACTGTCGCAAAGACTTTACTAAGGAAACTATCTCCTTTCGTGAGAACTTGCTCGCGAGCCGGCCGACATGGTCGAAGAGCTAAGCAGACAGTCAAACAAACAGCCAACTAAGCCGAGAGCTCGACTAAATGTTCGTTTAGTTAAATGCTAAACGCTAAACAGAGGTAACACATGCGAAGTGTCATGAGAAAATCGTACAGCCAGCACCGGCGTCGCATGAACACAATGCACGTTGTTTTTCCTCGGTTAGCTGTCAACCATGGCCAAGAGGCCGAATGCTCTGCGAAGAATCTTCATCTTTGTAGAAATAAAGTGCGAAGAGTTTACGAGCTAGAGTGTTATATTCGCAAAAAAAATCACTTAGCGGACAGCACGTATAGATCAAAATCAACCTCAAAATCAACGACAGAAAAAGAGACTAAACTTTCAGCTTAAAATGGTGAATTTTACGATGCTTCTGCAGCTTGGGTGTCAGATAATAGGTGGTACACGATACACCCATCAAAGACCCTATATTCATATTAGCAATATTTCCAAAATCTTTACAGATTGTCTAGAAATTCTGCAAAAAAGCAAATGACTTCGCATCGACGGTATGTTTGATCATTCAATTCTAAGTCTAATTGTAGATTTACTGGCTTCGTTGGGTGGAGGCTTGGACCAGCAAGCAATGGATGGAAAGGAAACGAACCCGGAAAATGTGCGACCGAAACATGAAACGAACCTGGAGAGCCAGGGGCTCCATAACTCGGTTCGAACACACATTTTCCGACTTAATTTCCGGCGCCCCAGCACGCCCTTGCCCTGCTGCATCCCCCATCACCACCCAATGGATGCGTCGAATCGAGCGACGCCACGCCTAGCGACGGATTTGCGGCGGCGTCGCGACGTCGAACCATGGCGTCGCGTAGGCGTCGGATCGAGCTAGGCCCAGGATTAGTGCGACGACCAGGTCACGGCGACGCCCTATGAAACGCGCGGCGAGCGTCGCGACGGCGTAATGGACGTCGGATCGAGCGACGCCAAGGATTCGTGCGTCGGTCTGGTTGTGGCGACGCCCTACGGGACGCGCGGCGAGCGTCGCGACGGCGTAATGGGCGTCGGATCGAGCGACGCCAAGGATTCGTGCGTCGGTCTAATTGTGGCGACGCCCTACGGCCCACGGGACGCGCGGCGGGCGTCGCGACGGCGTAATGGGCGTCGGAATGCAGTGTGGACTATCAAGAGAGCTATCCGTCGACAGTATTGAATTGAAACTGTCATGGAGTTGCTCTCTTTATGGCCACACTGGCAAACTTCACTGCTCCACGATGTGAAATACATGAAGACTTCGTTCGCGAGAGAACTGGACAACGACGAAGGCGTGAAGGCAATAACTTTCCTGCAGACTTTTGATAGCTGACTTCTTAGCTGATGGTTTTAGCTGATTTTAGGACGAATGTTTTCGAAAAGCAGTTATGAAACTAAAAAAAAAACTAGTCTCAACTATACCTATCTATTAGATTTAGATTACCCTTGATAAAGGCAGGCAGAAAAGTGACGTGCGAATTTAGTGTCCCAGTAAAAAAGTTTTTCTTAATACTTGAAGCTGAACAACAGTTATGTTTTTTATGTACTAGAAGTAACTGTTGTTATTTAATTAAGCTACTTTTACTCCAAATAATCATGCTTTTTCAGGCTTTGACAATAACTGAGTTGTGTGCGTTGGTTATACCTAAATTCAATTATACAACAGTTCATAACGTCTAAGTTTTGATCGAAAATACAACAACCAATCCCACACCTTTGCGAAAAAATAATTAAAATTCTCATGTTTTCAGCTTTTAAAACGATGTGCTCATGGAGGCGATGGTTGTTCGTAATCACGAAGTGTCACATATACTTCATAGAATTTACTTGATGTTAAATTCCGATCGATGATTTGACAGGAAATATTTGTCAAGCTAACTCATTTCATATCATTCAAGCTGCCTACTTCCAGCAAAATGAAATCGAATCCGAGCAAATTTTAACGACTCCGAGCATTGTGTTGGGTGAATGGCGAGGGCGTAAATACAATGGAAGTGTATTCCACGGCTGTTTGCAGAGCATGCACGGCAGTTACCCTTGCAGACACGTTCATCGATTGTTCTTCGATCGTACGATATAGTGTGCACCGATAGCATCACACGTGAGTGCACTTTGTTTGGAATTATGCAGTTCGCTTGCCGCTGTGCAGCATTGCTGGTACATTAATGAGTAGTGCAAGTAATAAATAATGATCTAATAAAGCGTATGTAGGTAGTGCTGCAGATGAATGGAAGTGTGATAGCTGTATATTATTATAATCTTTGTGTAATATGAGTAGTGAACGGATTGATTTGTTGATCACGTACTTAGTGGTTGTGAATGAGAATTGTATGTGGTGTCGTCGACAGTAAAAGAATTGCGATGATATATATATATATATATATATATATTTTTTTTTACCTTGAACTCCTTTCCCACCATTTCCTGGTTAGTAGATCACTTAACAATTTCAGTTTCCTGAAAAATAAATAAATTGATATAAGAACAAGAAAAATCGTTTTAAGTTGCAGTAAAAAGCCTGTTAAGATTTTTTTGTAAATAAAAAGACGAGTTTGAAAAAATAACGAATGGGCAACGCTCATTAAAACAGAAAAAGTGATGCATAATTATTTAGTTATTAAGTTATTTAGATGGTACTCATTATTATAAGCATTCATTCAAATCTTAAATGGAATTTCGTGATATTTATAAAGTTTAAGACATATTCTACAACTTAAAATTTTGAGGATACATTTTTGGGGCAAAACAATCAGCCGATGTAAAAAGTAAAAGTTAACATTCGTTTTGGAGACAGGATCAGATATAGATAGAAACAAGTACCTAAGGAAGGCAAGGCATGCCAACTCTCCAGTTTCCACACGCAAACAGTGGCATTTTTGCCCAATGAACTCATGGCAAAATTAGCAAAATTTTTGTTCAACTGATGGAGGCGCCATATTGAAATGTAATGTTGCCAGTGGCCAGCACCTGCGCTCTGGCGTGAAACACGCGCATGTTTAGCTCGCTGTCGGTAATTCGTCGGTAAACGACGAGCAATAAGACGCGGTTTCTTACCAGTTAGTTCTAGCGCTCACAATAGATGGCTGATTGTACCCTGACAAGACGTAAGAAAATATTTGCCAGATATTTAAAACAATTGTCACAAAACGGAGAAAAATATCATTTTTATATCCGTTTTATATACTTGACTAATCATGCTCTAGGACGAATGTAACCATTTCTAGAGATGGGTGTAGAGATTGGAATCGTTATTGAAACCCACTCTTATTAAAATAAAATATTCGGTTGCGCATGTCCCTCCATCGGTAAAGTTTTGGGCCCATTTTTTAAATTTGGATACCGTTGCCACAGCATGCGGCTAAACCGCTTGTACTAGTTTCTGCCAAACTATTGCCCGTCTAATATTGTGATGAAAGTAATCAGGACAACTCTATCCTCGCTAGAAAAACAATACGTAATCAAAAATACTGGCAGTTGCTAGAGCTACTAATTTTACATGCAGCCAAACCCAGCATACGTGTCCATAGGGTTAATCTTAATGTCAATGCAGGTATTGCACGCACGTGCCGAGGGTGAACGCCCCCCCCCCCCTACCCCCACCCCCGCGACATTTCCAAGAAACCGCGCCGCATCGCTCACAAAACCAGGACAGCGACGCAATTTTCATCGAAATATCGCAAACCACCAATTAATAAAAATCACGAAAAAGTCTCGAAAAGAAAAAAATAACACACGTGCGCTTTCACTATAGACGACTCGCGCACACACACACACACACACATACACACACACACACACGCAGCGCACCGACACAAGCTAACAAATTACCGATAATTTAATTTCGAAAAAGATCACGTCCCGTGTGATCCGTGTCGCCGCGATTAGCGATTGTTCGAGACGGCGGCGGCGGCGGCGGCGGCGGCGGCGGCGACGGTGTGACCACCATGCCGCCAGTCCGAGACATGGGGGTCGACGTCGGGTCACCAGGGCCGAGGGTCGGCCGGGTCACGTGGCACGGACAGGTGGAGTGAAGCGAATCGATTCGGACGGCGAACGCGCGCGCTGGGCTGCCAGGAACGCCGCTAGTTGCGGCGATGATGTTGATGATGGCTGGAGGTTTCACCTTGTGTTTCGCTTCTCTTGGACACTGCAAAGCAGGTGCGGGTTCCTCACGAAGAATTGCCGGGCTGTCGCTGATTTACATTAAAGCAGCCTGGCTGTTGCTTGTTTCCCTGTCCGCAAAGCAGCCTGGACTTCCGCATGTTTCCCTGTCTGCAAAGCAGCCTGACTGTTGCTTGTTTCCCTGTCCGCGAAGCAGCCTGGACTGCCGCTTGTTTCACTGTCCGAAAAGCAGCCTAAACAGCCGCTTGTTTCCCTGCCTGCAAAGCAGCCTGGACCGCCACTTGTGTCCCTGTCCACAAAGCAGCCTAGACTGCCGCTTGTTTCCCTAACCAAAAAGAAAAATGATTTATACTCTCTTTGAACTCGGTAACCAATTATTCTTTGATGTTCTACAATATCGAAGTGATATCCATGGCCTATCTAGATGCCCTCTGCATGGGTCCTTGCATCTTTGGCAAATATATCTTTCGTATCGTATCGTATCTTTCGGCTGCAATCACGACAAAACTTTCTTCATCGGGCTGCAGTCGTCTTGCCTATGTCCATCCATGCGACTGGCTTCGGTCAACATTCGTTTTCGCGTAAGTCCAATGCTGTGCAGTGAAGTAATGGGAAATTATCATCATTGCTGATAGAATTTTCTGTGCATCAAGGGTAAGTGAAACGAACAACGGTCCCATGGTTTCCTCTGTCCAGCGGTCTAGGGTCCTTACGGGAAAGCGGAGGCTTGCGTAACCGAGAAATATTGGGAAAATGGAATATGAGATTGGTCCGACGCGAATCTTGTCATGCGGGTATGGAAATTGTGAGAATCCGCATTGAAAGCGATTGCTGTGAGCACACGTGTGTGTTTGAAAATAATGGAAAGTGGTTTCATCGATTACTGATTGATAAGAGTTGAACACTGTCTTTAAAGTTATTGCCCCAGATGAGCAAACGGCGATCTTCCAGCTGAACGCACAGTTCTCACAAGCACCACATCATCGTGCCGATATAAAATCTCTCACACTACCCTCGCTTCTAGAGGCGTTACTTTCTTTCATTGCTAGGTACCCGCAGTTTTAACCAAGGCAAGCATATCGAACGCTAAGAATGGAGTCCCTGATGAAAGCCACAATTCACACCTCACTGACAAACTGGAAGCCGCCACATTCCACGCAATTTGTATAATCCCCGCTAATTAATCATCAAACTCATGACGAATCACACAAATCAAACCGCAAGAAAAAAAAACACCGACCATCTCACCACAAAACCCAATCGTTTATCACCACGACTCGGATCCCGCGGCAATCCCCCCGCCACCCACACACCCCACGGACCCGTAGGCGGCCAGCGAGACGGAAGTCCGCGAGATTGACAGCCGCCGCCGCCGCCACCGCCGCCGCCGCCGCCGCCGCCGCGACCGCCTCGAGGCTCGAAGCCCGCACCCAATGCGCGGCGCACAAGCCGACACATGGCGCTCTCGCCGCGCCGCGGTGAGACCCATCTTCGCCCTCGAGCTGAAGATGCTGCAGACCGGTCCAGTCAGGTGTAGTCTGACGTCGCAAGCACTACCGCTCCGTGCCGTCGCCGCCGCCGCCGCCGTCGTCGTCGAGGATCCCCGGACGTCGTCGTCGTCGTCGTCGTCGCCATGACGCTATGCTAGCACGTGCGTCGGTTACAGCGACGTCGAGCACGTGGTCAGCGTCGGTATAGTTGATGGTGTTGAAATTCAGGGTGGGGGGCGTCGTTTAGTAAAAGCGTCGCTCGAGTTGTACGCAACTGTTTTTGTCGGTTTTTGTGGCGCTTTTATGACGTACGAGGACGCGAGAGCGTGATTTTGTAACTCGTTATACACAGCGTCGTAAAGTGTAAAGTGTTTTGAGTTTCGGACTTGACGTCAATTAATAGGCAGTTAATGACGCCGTGAGCGTCGCAGCAGTAATAAAATAATCTGTGCACATTGGGTCGACGGAGTAATCATGGCCTCGTCGCTTGCAACAATTGATACAAGTGAATTATGCGGATGAAATGAAGAGAAGACGATAAAGATGGTGCTTTGTGCGGATGAATAGTGCATTGAGCTCTCCAACGTTAAATGATAAAAGTAGTGAAACACCCCAGAGTTGTTAAGTAAAAAAGTGCACTTCGCGGATTGTTGAATGTTGTAATGCGTCAGCTGTCTCGCTTGTAAAGTGCGCGCGTGCCGAGTGCAAGACCGCCGCGACGCCGACGCCGACGCCGACGCCGAGAGGAGGTCGAGGCGTCGACAGAGATGCCCGATCGCGACGCCGCCGCGACTCGCGTGGGTCCAGCGATCGACGGATGCGATGGACGGCGCCCCGGTAGCCGGCGGCAGGTGGTGGGGGGGACCGACGCCCGCCGTCGCCGCCTCGACTGATGTGGTGAGTGCGACGGGGATGGCGTCGCGACGCCTGGGGGGAGGGGGGGGGGGGGCAGAGTGGACGCTAATTGATAATTGACATGTGTAATTAAGGGAAAGTTCATATTTTAGAGCGATTAATTGATCTTTTGCTTTTTAAACGTTTTATGGGACCCCGTATAGCTTTTCGACATTGCCAGAAATGCTGAAGATTATGTATATTAAGCTTGCAAGTTATTATCAATTTATTTCTTGGCTAGAAATATTTTAATCTCAGCTTGTGGAGCTCTTATTTCGTCGGCTCAGGGATTGGGATATTTTACCAAAGAGAATCATTGCTGTGCATTTAATTTTATACTTTGGAAAGTTTACCGACGATGGTTGTTGTCGAAAATTATTGAAAATAAATTAAAATAACTTGAGAAATAGAATTCACAGCCTCTTGAGAAACTAATCAATTCTCCTTATTTATAAATGTCGCAATCCCAGTCGCCAGTATTTTGGAATTATTCGATTTCAACGAGTCCTTCCTAGATTTTGAATGAAACACATACCCGACAACCCCCATGATCAAGTGAAGTGAGCTATATGAGAGACGAGAGATTGAGCGCGGACGGATCGAGCTGCTCCTGATGGAAGCTGTGTGTCGTGTCTGCAGATGAATCAGCTGTGCCGAGTATGCGGCGAACCGGCGGCCGGCTTCCACTTCGGCGCGTTCACCTGCGAGGGATGCAAGGTGAGCGTCGACGTCGGCCTTCCGGTTTACACTCTGTGTCTCTCACTCTCTTCGATCCCTCAGATTCCTCTACTCTATTGCTTTTCCCTGGGTTCTGTCACACTCTACCAAGATTGATCCTGGTTCCATTCGCTTTCCCAGCTGCTGCTGACTCTTTTAGAACTGGATCAGTCATGCACAGCTTTAATTTTTGTTTCGTTTGACTTCGACACTGCCGCCAATGAAATAGTAAGCAATGTTCAACGCATTAAAACGAAGTTTTCGTTTAGAAACTTGAAATAGCTTACATATGCATAGTTTCTAATGAAAATTTTAAGCAAACCTATCTATAAACTTTCTTCATAATAAATTTCCACAAATATATTGCTAATTGTTAATTCCCCGTTCGATGATGATAATTAAAGACACGAGTTTTTACAAGCTGATGCAGTCGTTAACGTTCGCATTTTCTTTTGTGTGTTCGCAGTCGTTCTTCGGGCGCACGTACAACAACCTGAGCTCGATCTCCGAGTGCAAGAACAACGGGTGCTGCGTGATCAACAAGAAGAACCGCACGTCCTGCAAAGCGTGTCGCCTGCGCAAGTGCCTGATGGTGGGCATGTCGAAGAGCGGCTCGCGCTACGGCCGCCGCTCCAACTGGTTCAAGATCCACTGCCTGCTGCAGGAGCAGCAGCAGCAGCAGTCGCAGCACCACCAGCACCAGCCGCAGCACCAGCCGCCGCAGCAGCAGCAACAGCAGCAATCGCACAAGAGTCCGACGTGGGACTGCATCAACCAGTCGCGGTCGCACTACAAGCCGATCGAGGACAACAACAACCACGTGCCAAAACGGATATCGGTGCTGCCCCAGACGTCGATGGGAATCCCACCCAACTTTCCGCACCCCCACGAGGCGGCCGCGTTTTGGGCGGCAAGGTCGTCGCTGATCGCCGGAAGTCATCCGCCCAGCCTCGCCATGCCGTTCCTCGGGTCGCCGTTCTACCAACCACCTCGCCACTTCCTGATGCCGTTCATTCAGACGGCGATGCCTGTTCCTCCGACGCCCATGTCGCCGTCGTCATCGTCGTCCTCGTCGTCGTCGTCGCCGTCATCGTGTCGCTCGGAGAGGGTGGCGGCGGAGGTGGGGAGGATTCTGGGGCCGGTGCAGGAGCAGCCGATAGACTTGTCGGTGAGGGGAGGCGTTGTGACGGGCGCGGAGGTGACGGAGGGTAGCGAACACTCGGGGAGTGCGGCGGGAAGTGAGGTGGATGCGAGGGAGGGTAGGAAGCGGACGGCGACGCCGTTGGACTTGACGACGAAGACGTGACTCTCTGGTTTGTGTTGTATGTCTTCTCGATTTTGTGTTACTAGGTGTTTTGACGGACAGTTCTCTTTGATGCGCGGTTTTAGGTGACGATGTCTTAGGCTGTCGGACGACGAAAGTGCACGATTATATTTATTTGTGAATTAAAATTTGTGATGTTTAAGGTTAATTTTACCTGTCATTAAGTGTGACTGACTTCATTACGATGTTATTGACAGCAGTTCTAGAGAGCTGTTACAAGAAGCTCATTACAAACGATATTCATGACAATTTGTGCTCAAACTAAATCGAAGATTTTGAGAATCTATCATGACATTTTGTTTTAATAAGATTTTATATAAGAAAAAATATTTATTTTGTTATAATTTATTAATGCAGTTTAATGCTGTTGCTGTTTTTGGTTGTGCAATGCGTACAACGGGATGGGGATGGAGTCAAATTAAAATTAAAGTGACGTTGAAACAGTTGATTAAGAGTCTGTCTTGACCATTTTATAGCCCAATGAAAAGAATGCGAAACAACGAAATCCTCTCCCTACCTAATACCCGATGTAGTTTTATGACTAAGACTAACACATTGAAACTTAAACTATATAATTACTAACAAAATTGATAGCCTCACAAAACTAATTTAATCACCTCCCAACATTAGCAACCGTAATTAAAACCAGCAAACTAGTAATCTAAAAAAGAAATGTGCTTGCCTCCTAGACGAAATACAACTAAAACATCTTAGTCTGCCAAGAAAATCATATAGTTAATTACTCCATTGACTCAGAAACACAGTTGGAGACGTAACATATCGAGATGCTGAAAGATGCTTGAAGCGAACAGATCCGGGTCCAGGAATTGTCGATCGACATCGAACGCAACGTTACACGCAGAAGCCGAAGCAGCACTCACTGCCACACGCATCAACGCTATACGCACTACGCAGCCCTCTACCTCTAGGTAAGTATTCATTATCTTACTTATTATTACCTTCTTAGGTCGCCGCGAAGAACGTCTCAATGGAAATAAAATCCGCTGGCGCGTTTCTTTGAAACGTTATCATTATATTGTTGGCACTCCGCGTTAACGATGGGGTGTGGGAAGCTGGATGTAAACGATGCTCCAAGATTATTAAACATTGATCGCAAAGAGCCGATATTTTTGAAGTGTAAAGTGCTGGTAGTGCTATGAATATAACAGGCCTGCCACTTTTAAGTGCACAAAATAACACTTGAATAATGCAACACACTAATTAAATAATAATTTATTTGTATCTTAAACTTACCTACATCTAAATTGAAAAATATTTTTCTTGTAAGAAGAACATCAAAAGCAATTCCTAGTAAAATACATTTTAGCAAGTGCCAAGGATAAGAAAAAGACAAATGCGACCAAGTAAAAGTGACAAAATGATAACCGTTGAAGTACGTCTAGTCCGCGTAAATCCGCGGACTTTTTCCGCCACGGCCAAATATGACTGACTTTTCCCATGAGGCACTCGTCAGTGCGATGGGCTCTCACCACTGCCTTACACAACTATACTGTATACCACCTTGCTCGCAAATGTTAACCTTATCACGACTAAATCATGGGGTAATTATCAGCCAGGTGTACCGGGGCCCCATATAAAAAACCAAACCCTGACCCCGCCAGCAGAAATGGGAACCAGGTACTCTAGTGATCCGTGAATCGCACGATAAAACCAAGCGCTAATAAAACCCAGACAAGCCGAAAAGGTGACAACACTGAGTTCCGCGAACCGAATCAGATCCGGGACGTGTCTTCATGTTATTGACACAACCTTCTAGCGTCTGTTCAAGACATTCACACTCACACCGAGCCGCCTCGACACGCACTGACACGCACTGACACGAGTGCTGACACGGCACTAACTTGGCACTAACTACGCACAAACCACACTCGGGCTCTCGTAAAACATCACATCGAGTAAATAGAAGCGAGGCGTTGACGATGACCCCATGAGCGCTGAAATTTAGGGGGGGGGGGGGGGGGCGCAGTCATTGGACTTTGGAAATATCACCAGGATCTTGTCTGGAAATGGGATCTTATTGGGTATATATTGACATAAAGCGCACAGCGAGAGAAGCTATAGTTGAGATATTTTACAAGGTGAATGGCATTTTGAAAGCAAGATTAGTTCTATAGTTCTATACTGTGTCTCACCGTCAGGTGTCAGAGATCAGGTACAGAAAAAGTGATGAATTCACAGCATAAATTGGATAAGTACGCCTATTTTCACCAGGGATAATTAATTAAAGTGTATTGATATCTAGGGTGATATTCTTAATAACAGGTACCACACCCCATTGGCAAACCACTTAGGCCCAGTTTTTCAGAGGGTTTTTAATTATCTAACGGTGGGTTACCTAAATTTCAAGGCATCTCATTGGCAGTGGCCATGGCAATAACACATTAACGGACCGTTAAGAAGTTAACTGGACCTTAGTGGAATTTTTTGGCAGTTGATTGCAATAGGAGCTTAAATGAACGAATGGTCATGTAAAATAAATGATTTCGTAAACCATCTTCTGACGAATGAGATCGAACAGTATAGTTTTCATCATGAGCCATGAGATTTTAAATAATCAATTCGTTATGAATCGTCTGCCAGGTCCACGCCTCCAAATCCAAGGTGATACATTTATGAGACAGCTGTGCGACAAGAAAAAACGCATTACAATCAGCCAACTCTCCACCTGAATAGCTCTCATCAAAGACATAAAACAACCCAACAAAAAACACACCATACACACAACACGGCGCGAAGAAGTCTCTAAGCAAACACACAGCTTTGCGAGTCCACTGTCTGCCGAATGTCGATATGCAAATGCGAATGACTATAGCAACCATGGCCGTCGTTCGTCGAGATCTTTACGCTGTGTGTTCCAAGGGCGGCGAAAGACTCGGCTAATTTTAATAGCTTACCTATCTGACACCCAATCGCGTATCACCATCCTTTGTTTATGCGCATGTACCGGTGTGGAAAGTGTCAAGAAAAGCTATGTGCGACTAAAGGACTTCGCGTGGATAGTTTCGTTGACTTCGAGTCTTGTCATGCCGCATTACAAGCTGTGGCGACAAATGTCGTTTCACTGTACGCAATACTAATTATTAAAAGGGTTCACAAAAATCTGAAAATCAAATTTGATTACCTTTCATAAAGCATGTTATGAATTTAGGATGGTTAACAAATCCCATGAGGACGTTAGCGTGTAAGAGGTCAAAGGCCATGGAATCATTTGTCTTGAATGCTGCAGGAACTGGAAACACTGGGAGTCAGCAACAATTTAACAAAAAAGTGACATACCTACTCGCTCATATTTTATTATCATCTATAATCTATAATGGTTACCACCTTATAGATTTCCGTGGTGTGTGCACTTTTTTGTTGCAGTGAAACCGGACTTGCCAAACCGCAAGGAAATGCAGGAACTTTCATTCGCTTACGAAGAAAATATTGGTGAAGACGACCTTCAAGATTCGGCGACGCCATAGACACAGAGAATCGACCCTGCAGGGCGAGGGCCTTGTAAAATTTAGCATCTCAGGAAGAGTCTTTAAAAGGTACCCACGATGAACCACAAGCGAGATTTTCGGGCCAAATGTTATTGTCCATAGCAGCATAGCCGCTTGCATGTTTATGGACTCTACGCCGTGGTTTGATCGTGGTAAATTAGCGGAGGTTTAAGTACAGCTTTACTGTCTATCGCACCCGATCGTCGTCTAGGGCGACGGCAACGGCATGGGTCTTCTCGCCGCATGGCCTGACCCCTCACCGAACTGGGGGGTCACCGTTTTATGGACCATTTGATCTCTGTTTATAAAGCCCGGCGATGGGCCGAACACCGAAGGCTGGCAAACACAAAGATTGTACACTTCCTTAAATGAGTTTACTTTTACAATACACCTACTGTGCAGGTGCGCATCAAGTGTTAAACAAATACTAAGTTAAAATCAAGGCTGGGACTTGGGACAGAATAATTTACGTCGTATTTTGTAGCAAATTCACGAGGCTCACATCTTCGGGTTTGCCCATAAGGAAAAGCAGTTATATTGTTTTTAATGGTTTTGAAACATTTTTTTAATGTACTACTTTAGTTTTATTAGGATGATTTTCTATAAGAAAAAAAATCATGCCCTTCGATCGCGAGTGTTTCTACTGGAAATATGTTTCCAACCATAGGAGATCTCCAACTATACTCAAATTCCCCAAACTCAGATTGGGACTTAGCATCCAGTACCCAGTCAAGTAGTTTTTCTGAAAACTAATGTGCTACTGCTAAGATTATGAAAAGACTTTATAGTAGAACTTATTCCTGTCTCCCCCGAAAAAAGATAATGATTCGACTGCGTTGTCATCCGTGCAATAACACATTTAGAATCACAAGAACCAATCGAAAAGAGACACCTGCATCTGCACCCAAACCGGAAGAAATCTTGCAAGTCAGGATCCCATGGCCGTCCATCATCCCACCGCGGCGAGGTTACGAATAAGACACCACACAAGTCACCGAGTGACACTTCGTCATCGCATCGCCGTCCAAATCAGCGAGCAATTCAAACAATTCCTGACACCTTTCCCACACCAGCAATAAACTAACAGTAACCATCCGATCCCAACAACAGCTCGAGTCTTTGATTGGTCGTCTGTCTAGAAACTGGCCAATCCTCATCGGTGGTCGTCGAAGAAGGCCAAGTGGCTCTGAGCAGAAAATACCGCCGTCTTGTTCGGCGAGAATGGCCCTCTCAACCTCCAGACCTCTACCGTCGCGCTCTAGAGTTCATTCTCATTCAACAAGATAAAAATGGTCTGACAATATTCACCTGTTCATATTTTCCAAGCCACCACCAGTATAATGCGACCATGATCAACACTATTTAGTACAAGATTCAAGGGCTATTTTCTTGCGAATTGGGACGATCTAAGGAGCTACCAAGACGCTGTGTATATCGTGATGCGGTTCTTTTCTTCTTTTGTTATCAAAATGCTGCCCTGCACACAAGCTCTGCAGGTGATTTCTGGCTTGACATGGAGTGGAATGTAGTTGTCGGGAATTCGTGACTGTCACGCTATAGGCGAAGTGCCACATGGTTCGGATGAGTGTAAAAACAATCCCAAATTCATCGCGGAAAACCACGGAAAACCAAAAAGTAATTTGTGCATATTTTAAACTTAAAATTACACGGTTGGTACCACTAATTACAAGAAATTACATTGGACAGTGAAAACGAAAGTATGTGGCTCCTTTTTTCGAAAATTTGACACAATATTTCTTATCCAAGCTTTGGGAAACCGTTTTACAAGAGTAACTTATATTTTTATATTTCTTCTTAGGCACCCTTAGCAACATCGAAGGTTCTATCGATACTTTCGCTTTTAGAAGCCCATGTAAACTGGAAAACTAACCAAAGCAGCATTAAGAAGCTTATACATCTCGCTTATACATCTCCCACTAGATACCGACCATCGACAACAGCAATCACAACCCCCTGATAATCACCCCTCAAACCTTTGACGCCCGCCGATTTCGATAACGCGAATATGCAACAGCCAATCACGTCGGTAACGCCAAGCGAGCCCCAGGCAACAATGACAGCCGTGGTAATCATGTTACAATTCGCCGCTTAGCGCGTGGTAATTTGTCACGTCCTCGGCGTCACGGTACCGCCGCTCAAGTGATTCCAGTGATTGAAACCGACGGACGTGTCGCCCGTGCGACCGTGCTCAGCGCTAACCGACCGTTAATCGCAGTTTAACGCCTCGCCGTGGAGGGCACGCCGGTCGATTTCAGGTGGCTCGCGGTGATTTCATGCAGATAACGGGCGATATGGGTAACAAATTGTTACCATTTTTCTGTGTGTGGAGGCGTTGGACATGGCGTTTAGTTTAATTGGGTTAAACGAGGATGTCATCTGGTCACTGCTATAGAGTCAGGATCTACTCATGTTAACGTTTCTGAATATATTTTGTGAAATTTAGAATCTTGTTTGGTTACGGTGTTTGCAAAATTTTCCTCTATTAATCGGTCACTGTCTACACCAATATTTTATTGTACTAGGGGCTCTGCCCCTGCGGCCTCCGGCCGCCAACCCTCCCGGCGTGCTTTGGGGCTTCGCCCCAAAGCACCATCTGCTCGGAGCCTTCTTGCAGGGGGCTTCGCCCCCTGTCGGTTTTATTTGTTTCTTGAGTTAATTTGTTTTTTGGTAATTGGTCTTTGACCCTTCTGCCACGCCATGCCAAACACTTCATGTTAACCTACATTTACACTGCTCAAATGCGAACTTATGGGTACTACTAATGATGGCAATATATTTTCGTGACTCAGGTACACAGAGGTCCACCATCAGTTGGTGACCCAGGAAAGGATAGTTTTCATGTGATGCCGCACATGCTGCTTCTAAGTCTTCCTTTCCTGACCCCACCCAACCTCCCAACCCAACCGTGTTGTATGTTTCCTGATGCCTTTCCTGCCTTTCGAGCGTAGTTTTTTGCCACTCCCCCCCCCCCCCCAACTAATCCTACAATTCCTCACCCCACCCAACTTCCCAACCTGCCTCTGCGTATTATTTTTAAAGCAAAAACATTGACTTTAGGACAGATGGGTTTTAGTGCATGTAATGTTTAGGACATTTTTTCCCCGTTTTCCTTTCCTGACCCAAACCAACTTCCCAACTCAACCGTGTTGTATGTTTCCTGATGCCTTTCCTCCCTTTCGTGCGTTTTTTTTTGCTACTCCCCTTGCCCAACAATTAGTGCCTTTCTGCATGTTCTCTGCCCACCTGTTCATTGTTGGGTGTTGCTTAAAGGAGGGGGGTTTCATTTCGTGACACAGATACACCGATGTCCACCATCGCTTGGTGTCGCCACAGCATGAGTTTTCACGTGCCGCTGCACGTGTTTCTTCTATGTTTTCATTTCCTGCCCCAAAGTAACCTCCCAACCATGATTTTGAAGATTTTCCCATCCCCCTCCCCCACCCCTCCACTAATCCTACCTTTCCTGACCCAACCCAACTTCCTAACCTTCCTCTGCGTAGAGCCCCCTTGCAGGGGGCTTCGCCCCCTGTAGGTTTTATTTGTTTCTTGTGTTGATTTGTTTTTCGGTAATGGGTATTTGACCCTTCTGCCACGCTTACCTAACACTTTGTGTTTACCTACATATACACTGCTCAAATGCGAACTTTAAAGTAATACTAATGATGGCTATATATTTTCATGACTCTGGTACACATGCGTCCTCCATCAGTAGTTGATCCAAGAAAAGCGAGTGGTGTGGTGTCGCCGAACTTCGAAGCATGAGTTCTCACTTGCCGCTACACGTGTTTCTTCTATGACTTCCTTTCATGACCCAAACTAACCTCCCAACCATGGTTTTGCAGAGTTCCCCCCCCCCCTCCACTAATCCTACCTTTCCTGACCCAACCCAACTTCCCAACCTTCCTCTGCGTAGGGCCCCCTTGCAGGGGGCTTCGCCCCCTGTAGGTGATATTTGTTTCTTGTGTTGATTTGTTTTTCGGTAATAAGTCTTTGACCCTTCTGCCACGCTTACCTAACACTTCGTGTTTATCTACATATTCAATGCTCAAATGCGAACTTATGGGTACTACTAATGATGGCTATATGTTTTCGTGACTCAGGTACACAGACGTCCACCATCAATTGGTTCAGGAATGGTTTTGCAGAATTCCGCACCCCCCCCCCCCCCCCACCACCTTCCAAAATCCAACCTTTCCTGACCCAACCCAACTTCAAGCCAGAGGCGATGAATTGCTTCGAATTTTGTCTCGACGTTGGACGAATTTCGGCCGCGTGAACCCCAATCAAGCCCTTTCGAGCCCTATCAAAGCCCTATCAAGCCCTGCTCAAATCGCTGCCTAAATATTGCAGCGCGCAAGTCCCCAGTGGCACGAACACAACGCAACTTGACCCACGCGTTTTCATCGCGTTTTCGCAATTTCTATAAAGAATTACGCGGAGCCAAATTTAAGGATTTTAGTTAAGGTGGATGATGATTGAAGGTTGATGTTTACTATGATTGCTGTGTGTTTGCTGCTTTTCGCGAACCAACGCGAAATTGGTGTCATTACGCGCAAAGTTGACCAATGTTCGCGAACTCTCGATACCGACGCCTTACGAAAACAAATCACAATATCGTCAGTAATTTTCAGATTCATTTTTAGTTTCAATTAAAGGTGCCCAAAAATAAACTCAATGTGTATGATCAGTTGCGTAATCACGGGACTTCCCCGAAATGCGGCTGGCTGTAGCGAGCCCCCTCTCTCCATGATGATTTATATGCACTTGGTGGGGCCATGTGTTTTTGGACAAAGTACTTCAAAAACAGACCACAGCGCTCATCTAGCTGTCAGCGTTGAACGCAACGAAATAAGTTTAAGAAATTCATACATTTGACGGGAAATAATGTCAAGATGAGCGCAATTTTACCATGCTACCAACGGACATGCACTTTTTAATATCTTCCAAAATGCCCACACCGCAAGTCGGGAGTTTTTGCGAAAAGACCCCCCCCCCTCCCCCCACCTCCAAAAAAGGGCCCAATTTCGGGCTGGCTAATTTTAAGTCGTGGATTTGTAATAAAAATAGATGCTCAAATTTGGTTGTTGAACCCCCCCCCCCCCCCAAAAAGGGCCCATTTCGGCCAAACCATAGCGAGACCCCATAAGTAAGGTGTAGAATGCTGGATCTAGTTCGATTTCAAAGTTTCATATTGATAGGAGCATAATTGCTAAGTGTAGAGTCGCATGTTTTTGTTTTTGTGAAAAGACCCCCCCTAAAAGGGCCCAATTTTGGGCTGGCGGATGTAAAATTATAGGTTTGAATTAAAAATGAACACTTTTACACGGGTACAAATTTTCAATTCTATGTGTCCAAATTTGACCGGCGAACCCCCCCAAAAAAGGGCCCATTTTGGCCAGACCGAAGCGAAACCCCAGCAGTATATTGTAGAATGTGTGATCGAGTACGTTGCCAGAATTTCATAAAGTTAAGAAAATAATTGCCAAGTGTAATCGCAAGTTTTTGTTTCTGCTAAATGACCCCCTCAAAAGGGCCCAATTTTGGGCTGGATGATTTGAAAATTTCAATTTGAATTGAAAATGGTCGCTGCTACGCGGGTATAAATTTTCAATCCTCCAAGTCCAAATTTGGTAGGTGATCCCCCCCAAAAAAGGGCCCATTTTGGTCAAACCGCAGCGAGACCCCCTCGTTGCACCCATTTATGATGTATCGAGTGCGTTTCCAAAATTTCATGAAAATAGGCTGAGAACTTTAGGCGTGCATAGACATGTCTGAAAGTGGTGAAAACATACCGAACCACAGGGATAATATTAGTATAGGGATTAACCATATTTTCCAATAGATTTAAATACCACATTCGACATTTGGGGCTAATGTTAATAAAACCTTCGATCAAAGCCTGATCAAACCAATAAAAAGGGTCCGGCTGTGTTACACAATCGCTGACATGGCAAATTCTATGATGGCAAATATTTAACGGCAACTGCTAGCACTAGTTGAGCTCGTGTGTTTCGCCAACAAAACGCTGACCACATCTCTCGGATCCATGGAACACGCGAGCCCTCCGTGTTCCTATCCAACACACAGCACACAGCCGAGATGACGGGAATTAATCTCGATCTGGGTCCGGCAATGTTTATCCTCCAGCCGGCACCATTAGTCTCTGCATTGACCGCGCCGCCGACGAACATCAGTAGGATAGACGGAGGCTGCGGCTCCTGGCATCGGCCGCCATCTCCCTGCCAGCTCAAGAGTCAGTGGCGTACCGGATGTCTTAGGGAGGTAGACTTGTTTAGCAGCCATTTATAGCCAGGTCGCTTTGTTGCACAGCACAAGTCACAGAAAAACTTTGCAGGAAACTTATTGGACTTTGCGATAAAGTCGCAAAGAATTTGGAGTCACAAAGAACGGGTCTAAGAGGTCTTCGAATTGTTATCTTATAAGCAAAATATTACTGGCTGTGAGATATTAAGACATGTCATATTGTCTTCTTACATTAGATAATATTAAGTCATATCTTAACATATCTTCATGCACTGTACCTAATTATAATGAAATATGGAAGGAAATTACGGATTTACATTTTGAAAAGAATCAGCATCACATCTTTCCAGTTGCAATAAATTAATAAATCAATAAATTATTGACACTTTCACTGACACTGTCAGTAATTTATCGACAAAACTTGACCCTCTGAAAGTTCCGGAAAGCGGAAAATTCTGGAATCTAAGCAAATAGCAAATCATGTGGCCCAAATTGGTACACTCTGCTAAACACTTCCAATCATTTTGATGAGCAGGCCACAAAATTTGTGCTATTTTGTGAGTTCTCGAAAAATAGTGGGAGCTAATAAGCATCCCGTTCGCCACTGACGGCTGGCCAAGCGGACATCGGACAATGTCGCGAGACATCGGACAATGTCGTGGGATGCAGGATTATCATCCGGATTAGCTTACAGATTAATGTCTTGTCGTCAATGGAATAGTTGTAGAGTTTACGCCTAACTAATAGTATCGATTAACTAGTGAGCTTCTAGGCCGGGACGAACATCATTTTAATCACGATTATCTTCCGACGATGACGACGACCACGACGACGGGATTTTTTGTGCAGACTGAAAGTTGTTTGATTTTTTTTCCTTGTGGTGGAGGTGCCGGGTCTGTGACGTTCGCCGCTTGAGTGGAAGTGCCGTGTTGAAAGGAGGACTCCGTTTGACTGGCGATTGTTTTGTGACGTTGACGTATCCAAGACAGCTGTTGAATTTTTGAAAATCGGTACAATTAGATTCCCTAACGTCGATTTTTCAGTCTCTTGAAAAGTAATTGTTTCAAATATTGTTGCATCCGTGTCAATTGCATAAAAAATACTTCCTCACATAAATTTTTTGAATATCGATGATTCTTTATTCGAAAAATAGAAATCGATGTACCAAAACATATATCTCACTCACTTTAGATTTGTTGAAGATGAAGACGCTTATGAAGATGTCATGGTAATCGCCAAGCACGCCGACTCATTATCAATTAAACACAAGAACCAAGTTATAATTCAACTTAGCAAAGCGTACATTTCAAGCCACCGCTCGTCGTGGCTCATCCAGACATATCCCAGCCATCCTAATCGTCGTGAGAACCATTTCCCGCCGCGATAAACAATCCCAGGTCGCAGCTCCTAGCGGCCACCAGTGCAGCAGATCGAACATCGAGCCTGTCCCTAGCACTGGCAGCGGCAGTGGCGTACATAGACATGAAATGACCCACTCGGTGAACTATGGCTACCGTATCAACTGTTCAACACGACGTGGCGCGTCGTAAACCACCTACATCGGTGCATGCACTCTGCAATGCACCTGCACCATGCACTTGCACATGCACACTTGCATGCGCGATCTCGGATGCATAATGTTGTCACAAGTGAATGACTATGAAACGGCAGCTACCTAGCAGAGGTTGCAGTTTTGTTGCATCTCGACAGTGACAACCGAGGTAAGATCTATCGGTTGAGTCGTGTATTTATAGAAAGTCGATGCCACGCGGTCGCTGGTGAATGAAAGGAAAAACTGTTCAAATAAGAAGTACAGTTGAGTGACGATGTGAACTTCTGAGTTATTTTATAGGCAGGTGGTGAAATAGAAAGATTTTTACAACTAATATTTGAACGAGATGAAATTATTATCGTTTTATTTTTGTTGAATTTTATTTATCTTGGCGGGTACTTGAGTACCTACGGCTTTAATGGGTAAATAAAAATTTAATTACTGATATTTAACCAGTGTCATGAGGAAAATGACATTGCACCAAATTTTGTGTGTATAATATCTATATGCTAAGGACGATTTCGAAATTAAAATTGCTATCGTTTAGCAACTGAAATAAGATTGCAGACACGTTTAAAAATATAGCTAGTGTCAAATGTGAAAGAAAAATGCATTAGAGCACTTATTTCCATGTTTTGTTATGGCTTAGCAATGAGATCTTTGGTCTGCCTTTGTTATCGACGAGAAATGGGGTGCGATTTTGTAAAACTGTCTAGAAGACGAGTGACTTCTAAGTCACTCGTCTTCTCTAACGACAATGACTTCTCCCAAGCGATGCGAGCGATTTTGTAAGACATTCGTTACAGTAGTCACCGTGACTTCGTAGCCATAGCGAGAAATGTTTTTAACTGATGTTTTCACTCAAGGTAGTACATTTTAGTCATGCGCGTGAAGATTTCGTGCAGCCATCTACCGGTAAATTTGAATTTTTAGCAGTATGTCAATTGTTTCACGTCCATTTAGCAAATCAATTTCAATTTTCAATCGGAAATCATCATATCGCCATAAAATGGACCTCGATGAAAAAACCCAACAGCGGTAAGTAAATTATAACAAGTTAAACATATTAAACTCTCATTGCATTTGTAATTATTATTCTGTCTTTTGAAAGACACCAATTTTGCAATATATCTTCGCTAGTGGGTAGTGCCTATACCAACATTAATAGTAGTAATTTAGGTTGAAAATATTAATTTTGGGTTGGATGTACGCATTAGAGGAGGAAATGTAAGGAATGAATAAATTTTGAATCTTTAGTTTCCACCTTTTCGTTTTGGTTCTCAACTAATAGTGAACGCATCAAACAGTTGGGTACCTACTTTTAATATAGGTACCTACAGTTAATGAAATCAAAAATTTTACCTAAAATGAAAATGGATCATAATTTGTTTTTAGAAAAATGAGGATTACAAATGAACAATCACATGTGATGATTAGCTTCATGAGCTCACATGAAGCATTTGCACGTGGCCAATTAATTGGTCCTCAAGGAAAATTAAAAACTGCCGAACTATGGAAGAAGCTGACGCTAAAGTTAAATGCTTGTGGGAATGGGGCAATCAAGGAGTCCTCCAAGTGGATGAAAGTATGTCATACAAAATAAGTGAAATCCGCTCAATAACTTAAAATTTCGTCTACACTTATGATAATAATCTGTAAAGTTTATTTCAGACATGGCAAGACCAAAAGGCCAAAGTTAAGGCAAAGGCTAGCCGGATCTCGGCACACATGCGGGGAACCGGTGGTGGTTCTCCCACAACAGAGGTTTTGACAGAGTTGGAAACAGCCTATCTGTCCATCCTGACAAGAGAAGCTGTTGTGGGAGATGAGCTCCTACCAGAGGGTGGAGCTCCACCACCACCGGCCCCTGCGGCCGCAATAGCTCCGATCTCGCCACCACTGTCACCGATGGTTGAGATCGTATTCTGCGAAGCCAACTTTCAGGAGGTAGACGATGTTGAGGTATGTACCTGCAAAGTTTAATTAAATGATATTAGTATATATAAAAATAGGTAGCAAAAATAGTGTAATATGTAGGTACCTATTTCACAAAAAAATATGTTTCTTCCAGACACAAGTCAACAAAGATTGGCAACTTCCTGGATCGTCCAAGGACATTGAAAGTAAGAAAAGGAAACAGGAGGAAAATCTAACCTCGGGTAAATGGGAGCTCAGAACACATGTTTGGAAACCACCACCAACCAAAAAACGACTTTTACATCTTACCATTGCATTCCATTTTGATCAAATTTACAGGGAAAATACCAAAAAGAAAATTCAATCCAGCCCAACTCCACCCAAGCCAGCCATCAGCGGAATCCCTTGCAAAAACCTACTTGGACAGTGAGGCAAGCCGGTTATTTTACGAAGGCGAGCGGATCCAAATTGAAAAGAAAAAATTAGAAATAGATCAAAAAAGACTACTTCTCGATGAGCAGAGGCTTGCCCTCGATGTGGCGCGACAGGCCACAGCAAATCGAGTGGTCGATGGGGGGCTGCTGCTCATCAACCAGCTGGTTGAGTATTTGAAGCGGTAAGTTCCCAAGATTTAAGAATGTGCAAAATGTATTTAATAAATTTTAAGAGAACAGTTTGTTAGTAATTAAAACCTTTCCTTTCAGGCATTAGGTGAACACCATCCACGGTTGCATCATCCATCATCCAATTCTTCGTCCTTTTCTACCAGCGCATTCCATCCTTTTACGTGCGTTCCCATCATTTTCTTCTGTCAACCCTCTACCAACTCATCTTCGTTTCCTCCGCACAATAAATGAATAAAATTATAATAAACCAAACACATGCACATGCTCATTCATTTTTAAGCCCCGACTGATTTTCAAAATTTAATTGGAGTTTAATTAGGTTAAAATTATGAGACTCGTTGTGATTAGCCTGCGAGGGGGTGCGGTCATGTAGACTCGTAAAATTCCTGTTTAATTTCTGAAGTGAGTGTTGACTACTCGCGCTCGAACAGCATCTCCGTTCTCCTGCATCCCCGGCTGTTGGACCTCGGCAGGTGCATTCCCTGGCAGATCTATCTCATCGAGATATGGAGCAGGGTTGGGCAGTTGGTAGTGCACAGCAATGTTGTGCACTACAGCACATGCATTGATTATAAGTCCTAAAGAGAAGACCAATTCAAATTAATTTACATACAAGTATTTGGCTTCGTGAAAATAGGTTCTTGTGTAGTGAATAATAATGTTATATAACTGCATGTATAGTTTAACTAGTGAGTAATTAGGTAAATACTTTATATCTTACTATTCTAAGTAGCTTTGTTACTACCTATTTCAAGTTTGATAATGTTGGAGTTTTACCTGCAGTTTCAGGGCTGTAATGAAGGGCACGGTCCTTGCGGCAGCACCTGAACTTCGCTTTGAACACTCCAATACAACGTTCCACTGTTGATCGGCATGAACACAATCTAGCATTGTACCTCCCTTGAGGTGAATTTGGTTCGGGGTTGTTGGTGAATGGCCGCAGCAACCATGGTTCTGATGGATAGCCACCGTCTCCTAGAAGTTGATTATAAGTTGAAGTATAAATTAGACAAACCGTTGCTTTAAATCACCACAATGTACAAGTACAAGTGCCTTGTTAATTTTATGATAGTTAAAATTACCCAACATCCATGAACTTCTGTCGCCTGTCGCATATAAAGCAGCCATAGCTGCCCTGGCTGCTGAGAGACGCCAGATATGCGAGTCATGGGACCTGCCACCATGACGGGCGTTAATCGCCAGAATGGCCAGCTTGTCGTTGCACACCTACAAATGAAATTGTAATTTCAGGCCAAAATACCACAAAGTATTTGTAATGCTATCCTTCCAACAAATTAAGATTGTGTTTTGAAAACTGCGTGGAAGCAACTCACAATTTGAACATTTTTGCTGTGATAGCCTTTGCGGTTTAGGAACAAGTGTTCCCTTGCCCGTATTGGCGATGTAATGGCAATGTGGGTGCCATCTACAATGCCCACAACGCCGGGGAAATTGGAATTCTCCATGAAACTGAAACAGACAATTACATTCAGAAATGACAATCGACAGCATGGGTAGTGTGCAGCTACGAATCAAACCTAATGACTAGCTGCAGTATCCTTACCCCTCTTTGATCGCAGTTCGTTTTGCTGGCGTGTCGGGGAATTTCACCCAGGTTGGTAAGAGGTGGATGTTTATGGCACGGAAAACCTCTTTCATGGCCACTGACACTGCAGATTGGCTCATCGAATGAAGCCTATCTTGCCCCACTCGTCGCTGGTAGCTGCCAGATGCCAAGAAGTCGAGCGAGCACATTACCTTAAAAATAAAACTAATGTCAGACTAGGGTATTGTATAAAGTTATATTTTAGCAATGTTTCTTTGAACACTGCGCGGATGAATCATGTTTTTCGATAATCGTTTCGCAAGACTTGAAGGTGTGGCACCAAAGTGCCACTCCCCCCGAACAAGTCGGCGTGTCTGGCAAGTCTGGCGGCAGTGCAGCCAATGGAAAAAGTCAAGTAGCCTTTTATAATTGGTGAATGACAATAACTCATGTTTCAACTCACCCGCATCCAGGGAGGAATCGCAGTTCTTCGCCTTCTCTCCCTCATGTGGGGCAGCAAACTTTCTATTATCATGTGAGCCGCATGCTTTGATACTCGATACAGCGAGTAAAATTGTCCATCACTTACTGTGAATGGATCAAAAGAATCGCGGCACATTCGGTGCTGTAGTCGCATTTCCCGGTTTTCTTGCTCTTCGTTTTCTTCTTGTAAATGTTGCACAAGGTTTTGAACAAGGAACAAATTTAAAATCCCTTCCGCCATTTTGAAGTAAACAACTGACGAGAAGTCACGGTGACTTCTCCCAGACGAATGCTTTTTCGTAGGTGATAACTTTTTGGAGAAGTCACGGTGACTAATATTTACAAAATCGCAAATAAACGTGTTCTCGAGAAGTCACTCGTCTTCTCCCCTAGTCACTCGTTTCAGGGGGAGAAGACGAGTGACTTCTCTAACGAATTTTTTACAAAATCGCACCCATGGTGAATGATACAACAACAATTGAGTCGTGTAATATTTTTTCAACTGAATTTTACGAATACAGTGATCAAAACTAAAGACCAGCGTCTTTGCAGACAGAAAACCAGCAAACTTTTAGCAAACCATCATACAACAACCCTCACAGAGAAACTAAGAGATCATAAGATTCAATAATTAGAAAATGCGTTCCAGCGATTGTTGTCAGAATGTATGCATAGAAACAAAATAGCAGCGCGTTCCGGCAAGCTAGCAAATTTTCCGCAAGCTTACAGCTAATCAACCCCTTCGCATCGCTACACCCCCGGCCCCGCCATGAATTTCATGTCTTCGTATCGACGCAGCTATCTCTGGCCTCGCTACATCGGAAAGCTGGAGAGCTGTCGAGAGGTGCGTCTTATGCCAACACATTGAAGAATACATGGAAAAATTTGAAAACTTTCCTGTTAAAACATTGTTTGATCGTGGTTTTGTTAACACTAATTACTAATATATACTAAAATCAATGCCAAACTAATTTCTCATAACCAAATGTCAAGTAAAGAAATAGTTCATATATTTGGATGCCTAATTTATAGGCCATTGCTATAGGAATAATTTTGATTTCTGATATCTTTGCTTCTAATGGAAATGTATAGGCAATGGGTATGAGGAATTTTTCTCGTTATAGTTGACATGATTTGCAAAAAAAATAGCAAAAAACAATATCTGATTTTTTTGTACTAAGCATTGATTAACAACACCAAAAATGCCCCACAATCCACAATCGAGCACGCAATCGAGGTCGCAACCCTCTTTTAAAAAACTGTTTAACCCGGTTATTGAATTCTCATCTCCAAAACTCAAACTTAAATAGTATTTTTGAAAACTTATGTGCTAAGATAAGAAAATGCATGAGTCTCAGATAGATATAAGAGCTCGCAACCCTTTTTGTCGATATGAACTCTCAAAACACGGATTACGGATACTATTTGGAAACATTTCAATTGAAAATTCCCAAAACTAGGTGCGTCCCCACCGCGAGCTGAAGGGGCGCTCGGACAAGCTGCCTCCGATGGAGGTATGCGTCAAGACCGAGGTGCTGCCGCCCCCCGAGGAGGTCGTCAAGGAGCCCGAGCCGCCGCCGCCGCCCCCGCCCGTCGAGTACCCGCACCACTCGCCCATGTTCCAGATGTACCCACACATGCAGAACATCAGGAAGATGGTGCCGCCGATGGCCATAGACCCCGTGGACCTATCCGACTACAGGTACCCGTAACAGGCACTCGAAATGGGTGGCAAGAATTGATGGAATTGGTGTAATGGCATTATTTTCAATTCCGTTCCAGCATAGGAGCTCATCGGAGCTTACGCAAGAAGCAATAGAACCAACACTTATACACCTCTATGGTTTTATTTTAAGAAGAAATACCAACACATTGTATTTTCTTCAGAGAAAAAATTCGGAAGAATTACCTATTTAAAATGTGCCTCAAAAATTGTGAAAAAATTGTTGTTTCCATGCTACGTTACGATATGCCCCCCAAATCGTTCTACTACACCTGTACCGTGCATATCACAGGCCTTCCATGCGCTACGTTACGATTGCCCACAAGATCTTCGTACTACTCCGGTTACTGCGAGCCGCCCCCGTCCGTCGCCGAGTACAACCGACTGCGCTACGTGCAGATGCGCACCCCCGCGGGCCGAGAGAGCCTGGGCCCACTCTGCTCGGGCAGCTACCCCGTGCAGCTGGGCCCGTGCCGCCCCGCGCTACCCCCGGCACCCGACTATCGGCGGCCGCTCTACAAGTGGAAGAAGTGTCCCGACCGGAAGTTGCCCCATGACGAGACCTCCGATCTCGCCAATCGCGACTGGATCCATCGACACGGCGGCATGGGACCCGGCAAGCTGATGAAGAATTTCTGATCGATTGGTTATTGTTTTGAACAGTGCGAAGGCACGTGGTAAAATAAATGAGTTGTTAACTGGGATGACGCGCATCTTCGGTTTATCAAGTTAAAATTTAGTTGCATGTGTATATTTTTTGAGATACAATGCGCTCTTACTTTTACTCATCTCACAGAACGTATGTCTATATTTTGAAAAAAATCTAGCTGGGTAATGATTCTGCGATTCAAATTACTAATATATCGCTAAATAATCAATCTCTTTCATTTCTTACACGTCTCAATCAAGACGCAGGCGTGAAACAAATGAGTGTCTCTCGCCATTTCTTCTTATTTCTGTGCTTTTTTCCCCCGTCACGTGGCCTCGCGGTGCGCTTTGCATGCATATATTTACACAGCAATTTGCGCCGGCGCCCGCGCGCGAGAAAATGCAATCGAATGCAATTACAGGTGCAGTTTCGGTGCATCATTGTCTGATGCAGTCGCTCCGAATGACATTGCACCCAACCCGACGCGCCAGCAGAAAGCAATTCGCGCGCGATGCAATACAAGACTATACAGATAACCAATTACAAGAATACATATAATATGCAATCATCGAGTGATGCTCACACAAAAGGGCAATCACTAATCGTAATGATTAATGTAACAATACCATTTTCGCTGTTTTATACTATGTGTCGAGTCACTGAATTCAATATCCGAAGCGTTACCAGAGAAAAAGAAAGAGAGAAGAAATTCTGCTCACCAACATTTATTACGAATAGATTAACACAATCACCTGTGTTCTTTAATGTGTGTGTGTGTGTGTGTGTCTATTTTTTTAACTGTTTTAAGACACGGACGTTCATTAGCGAAGTACAATGGTTCGAGTCCCTATCGATTTATGACCAGATCGGAGCTGGCAATAAAACCACGTGCGTTGCTGCCGCCGCCGCCGCAGACGCGGTGTATGTTTGTGCATTTTATCCTTAGGTTTCGCTCACATATGTAGCACATGTTTTAGTGCCGGTGTCTATCGCAAAGCATACAGGAGGTGGTGGCGATGGGTTACATCGGTGCACATGAGACGCACCTAGCAGTGAATCGTAGAGACGCCTCGTGAACATCCATGAATCTACATATGTGCTTTAGGTGGTGTTTGCAGGATTATTATGGGGTACATGTCTTGTGGTCGGGTGCGCTGCTTACGGATGGTTGTCGTATGGTCATGGTCTTGTCTCGTTGGTAAAATGGTGAAACTTTTTTTTGTTTGGGAAATTGTTAGGTTAAGGGCCCTTTAACGTTCCAAATGCTAGAGTAAATTTCTGATAGTATGTTCTGAGAATGCGGTAATGAGCGAAGTAGGGTGCGAACAACAGAAGCTGGTATATAAGGAATCTCGAGAGTCTTGCAGTGGGCGGTAATAGCGATTAGAAAACACAAGCGTCCATAGAAACGAGGCCCATATTAACCTACTGCCATCCCTGCTTTGCTTCCTGGGTTCACGACCCTTGGACTAAGGAAAACGTCACTGAAGTGATGTGGTTAATGATGTCAGTTAATGAATTGAGTGTCTGGCTGCAAGGCATGTTCCTGCATTGAATTCGCCGAGATTTTTACTTTGTTACGTGTAAATACTGAGCCCTAAAATGAGTGAAATCTCGACAGAAATTAAAATATTTTTTTAGGGGCTTATGTACCATTTCAAAGGCTTGAATTGAAAGCTTGCACGATTTTTCAATTCCAAAGTTGGTACAAATTTACTAAAAATCCCTACATGGAGAAGTACAAATAAAAAATAACTGTCTGAGCATGGAATGGGTGTAGGCAAAACCATGGATAAACCCTCGAAATTTCACCTGCATCCCTTCCAAGTCTACAGCCCTTGCATGCCAATACTTATACATATTTAAAAAATCCTAACATAAGTCCACATTTTAATCCAGAAATCAGGCAAGACATTACAATGATGAATTAAAATCGAAGCGATATGGCCCACCAGGCTTTCTGTGATCACGCGACCCATTCTGCCAGCAAACCCGCGCCCGGGCATCGCTCGCATCATGCCCGGGCATGCGGCGATCGCACGCGACAAGTGCGCAGCATCCGCAGAGATCGCCGAGATTTATCTCCTCGGCCGATCGCTTAACGGCCTAGCGAGAGCAAAAATCGCGCCGCTAACATCGTCTTGCTGAGCAGCTTGGCTAAGGGGCGATCGTTAGGGGCGATCGTTAGGGATCTGACCGGGGTCTCGTTAGGGGTCTGACCGGGGTCTCGTGTTCGCTGTGTCGTGAGATGTCAATGTACGGGGAAAGAGTTAGCAAGGTCCCCAAAGATCAATTCGCATTTTCCCGCTCTATCGGGGGTGCGGCGGTGGGGAGTGTGGGATGGGGGGGGGGGGGGAGTCGAACATCATGTTTTGCACTGTATGTTGGTACACACCATCGGTTGGTCGCGATTAAGAGGCCTTGAGTGCCGCCGGTTCGATGAGACGCGAGCACGCGCGGAAAATGGCTTGGGCGGCGTTCGCTGTTGTTACGATGGGGACCAAGACATTCGAGGAGTCAATTTTTAAGTTATATTTCTGATTTGATGTTTCAGAAAGCTTACCCTGGCATAAGGTGGTGGGTAGTACGTTCTTGCAGTTTCTGGCCCTGTGAACAAAAAAAATAATTTGTAAGCATTGGTGAATTTTTGGAAAAGCTTCATGGAATTTGAGGGTAAATGAGGAATGGTGATTTTCTGCGATATATGACCCATTTCGTTTAAATTTTCGTAGCAATAAGAGTTAGAAGACACGTGTACTTATTAAAAATTAAAGCATATTGCTCTGGTATTTTAAATTAAGCTGTAAAACATGATTGTGAGGCAATTGGGGTGTGATAGCAAGGGTGTTGGTGTTAGGATGCTGCTATACGATAGTAGAACATTCTATGACCCTTATATACCCATATTACCACGAAACCTAGTGAAACCAAGGTACCATTGTGCTGAAAGTAAGATGATGAGGAAATTTGAAGATGACCTCGCCACGACAAAGGCCCTAACTTCCGCGAAACCACCAAGCCCTCCACCACCAATCAACAGCCAATCGACACTGCAAACTGCACCCCGTCCAGCCGCCTTAGTCGCGACGCCATGCGAAGCGATGCAAAGAATTCCAAACATATTTAACATCGAATCGAGCGCGGGACGCTGGATGCTGGGAAGAACAGGCGACGCTGCATGAAGTAACACCGCGCGTCGCACTCGGCCGAGAGAAACGGTGTTTTGCGCCTTGCTTGCTGGCGGATTTTTACCCCGTCGCTCCCCAGCGATGCGCACACGCGGGCAATGGATAAAAAGGACAAACCTTTTAACACGGGGATAAACACAGTGTGGTTGATTTAGTGGCAGCGATAATGCAACAAACAGCAATTTATATATCGTTTTGAAATTAATTAAAACCCCTCTCTGGTGTGTGTGTGTGTGTGTGTGTGTTTGTGTGTGCGCGTGAGAGCAAATGACTGCGGTATGCGAGCTTGTGGATGTGGAATTGTTCAATGGAGAATGCAATGGCCATTGACAGAGGGAATTGAGAAGGAGAGGGCAGTGAATAATGGGCAAGGGAGTTTTTGTTGCACTGTCTGCTAAGCGCGACGACTGAAAATCTTGCGCAATACGTCGATATTTTATTTGAAAAGTCTCTGGGTGTTTGTCTTAAAAGTTTTCATGGCTGTAATTGTATATTATTTTATCATTTCTACGTTCCGACAGATCATAAGATGCGTTCCTGTTAAAAAAGTACACTGAAGCTTGTTTGACGGACTCTGTTGTAATGATGGCATCTCATCAAAGTCGGCTCTTATGGGTCGCTGCGCAGACGGGTGTCAATGAAATTGAAAAACGCTCATATTATATGCATAGAAAACAAGGAACCGATTGAACATCATGAAAAAAACGCATTCAGCGCTTTAGTTCCTTAAAATGCCGCAAAAAATCCAGCAGAACCCATTCCATAAATATTTCCCATGTCACATTATAATTAGCTGTGCATAACAGCTATTAAATTCCATAACCAACCCGAGTCCGCACACCATTTTGCATCAGGGCGTGTATCGCCGCATGCGACGCTTGGTCCCACGAGCACCTCATGATATGCATCCAGCATCTCCATGTGTAGCATCGAAGCACAGGATCAAACCAGCAATTTCTATCAAAAACACTCTGTTTGAACGTACACGAATTAAATGCAACCAGATATCCTGCGCGCATAATGGCCTGCTGCCCGCGCGCAGGGCGTTGGTTGCTGCGAATCTGTCTACGTCGGACAGGCTGGAAGGAAATTAGAGAGCCAGCGTAGCCAGAGAGTGGCTGAGTGCGCGCCTGGACGCCGTCGTTAGCGAAACGGTCCAGCTTTTGAAACACTCATAGAATATATCGACACTCTTAAACAGGGTGGTGTTTTCGAGTTTCGTTATAAAATTACTCATTTCTTGTATAATATTAGACTAAAACTTGGCAATTACTTGCCTAGGGCGTAATTTTCCCTTAATGGTAAAAAGGAGACGCCTTTTTGTTCCTTATAGCATTTTGTTCCTTGTTCCTATATGTTGTTTCCTTGTATGTTTTTGTACCTATCTATCAAATTACATTAAAGGGTACATTTTTATGATTAACATTGTGTTTTTTTTTTCAATTTTTGGAGTTTGGAAAACTGATAAAAGGTCGCTTATTCCTAATCAAATCATTGCGCTTTTAAAAGCAACTAATAGTTGCTTATGTTTTATGTCAAAATCAAAACATAGACAACGCTAGAGCCACGCTTTAGTTCCCAAATAAAACTCAGCGAACATTTTGTCTTTCAACAAGCAAGCCCCGGAGTGCCCTCCATGTCCGACAGTTCCGCCGGAAGTTCCCACGTCCTCTCTATAGCCACTCCGCCGCGACCAGCGCCCTCTAGCGCAATAGGTGGCGCTGCGGCGTCGGGGCCCCGCACCTCGATGTTAAATATGATATATTCACTCCATTTTGCGCCGCCACGCTGCGTTGCCCAGCGCTGTCCGGCGCTGTCCGGCGTTGGCCAACGCGGAGCGACGAGCAGGCGAGTTATGGCGTGCGTCCAGCTACCCAGGGGGCGCGCGTCATTATAGCAGAGCATTACTCTGCACACCTTTGCTGTCCTTCACTTTCCTTCACAGTGTGCTGCAGATATCTTCAGTTTCTTCAGCTTCCCGAAGGCTGCTTCAGGTTCATTTGGTCTCTTTTCTCCACCAGCTGTATTCGGTATGTGAGCTAAATTCATTCGTTTCGTCGGTATGTCTGTCATTGATTTTTTTTTAATTTTATTCACAATTTCAGGAAGGCTTGACTACTAGTGACGGTGCATACATTATATTCTTAATTGAAATCATCAAGTTAGAAATTGAATGCTTATGTGTCAACTCTTTATTTTTTAATGACCATCATTATTATTATTTTATTATTTCTTTATTGAAACAGATTTGTACATTTTGCATGCCAGTGTGTCTGAGTCCCTAACCTTCACCCTGTCCTTTTCTTATCCCTACCTTAAAATTCTTCACACTTTCCAACATCTCTTCACTTATTCTTGAACTGTTCCATTCCTCGACACCCCTTTCTAAAATTCCTATCTTTCTCATTCCTTTCCTTTTCATGTCCAACTTAAACTCATGATCATTCTTCCCAATAAACCTCGCTCTTTCCAATCTACCTCCCAGCTCGTTCCACGCCAACTGCCCACTTATTGCCTTATAAATATAAACTAATCTACTCATCTTTCTTCTTTTCATTAAATCTTCCCACCCTGATATGACCATCATTGGTCATATCAGATATTTTGTCATGTCCATGGAAAGAAAAAGTAATCATTTGTAAAAAAAATATACTACTCACCAAATTTAATACTTAATAATATTCATAAAAAATGGAAATGATTTTAATTGCCATACGGCCAGTCTATGGAGAGTGGAGTTGCATCGGTTTTTCCTGAAAAATTTGCTTTTTCAGCAAATATTTGTGATTGTTTTCCATGAATAGGGTGGTCATATAGTCCATGATTAGTTGAGATAATGGAAACCAGATAGGTACTTATTATAGAATGTCAGGGACATGGAAAATGAAAAACCATATTACAGATTGATAACGTTTGTCTCCCGCCACGTTTCAACCTCTAACAACACGCAACTGCAAAGGCATCGAACGTGTTAATAACACCAATTAAGACACGTGTAAAACACGCAATAGATTGATTTCAGTGCAATATAAGTATTAATAACTCTGTGACCTAAGTCTCAGATTCTATAGCACAACTTTAGCGTGTGACACCTACATCCTTAAAAACAGTCTCGTTAAAATTTACAAAACGTTATAAATATTACAAGACATACTAAATTTCTTTACCGAGCCATATAACCAAGGAGAAGACTCCAGAAGAAAACAGGATTGAATCCGGCTTGAGTCTCATCTGCACTATATTTAAAATGTGATGATTACTTTTCCCAAGAATATAAAAAACGGTTCACCCAAGCGAGCACCCATCAGCATACTAATGGCACGACTAAAAATTGATTTCCACATCGACCAATCTACAGAAAAACAAGCTCGCGCGCGATACGTACAATCGCGAGCGCCCATGTAGACACAAGGGATGATTTATGCCACGGCGATGCGTCGTTAAACGCCACGTAGAGCGATCGCGCACGGCACGCAAGGCACGCTGTCGTCACGTACGCGTGATGCATGAGTTTGCGCAGGCCAATTAATTCGAGACTTACCACTGATTAGCTGCGAGCTTCATTTGAGCAGCAGCAGCAGCAGCAGCAGTGGTATAAGAAGTGGTTTTAGCCACGGAAATAACTAATATTCTTCGCTGGCTGCGATACGATGGGACTGGGATGCAGTGGTGGTTGAGCGAGCAGAGATCGGAGAGGGTGCGTCACTCAGACTGGTATTTATTTACTAGGCTATGCGAACACTCATATAATCGTGTTGTGGATGAGCGTAATTTTTACGCTCACCCACAACGCAATTATATTGCGTGTACGCATAGCCTAGAGGCTTTTATGATCAACTTTAAGTGTTCGGCAATAATTTATCAGCTTTCTCAATGACATTGAATATTTCAAAACGAAAAAATCGATTTAAAGAAAAAATATTTAAATGATTTGCTTGAAATTAACACAGTATCTTCCTTTTACGATGTTTAATGCACACAGTAAATTTTGTCAAAATCGGTTGAAGATAAAGTTGATTTAGTTGCAAAAAACTGCAAAATCGCTAAAAAAGCGTCATAAAAGCGCCATTTCCAAGAAAAGCGCTAAACATACAACAATGAAATTTGTACACAAACATAAAATCGTGGGGGCCAACATATCTGGAAAGTTTCGTCAAATTATATTGAGATCCTCGGCCTCTAGAGTGGAAAACGTGTTTTGGAAAAACTGAAAAATTTCGTAAAAACTTAATAACATAAAATTTACTCGTCCGAATTGCTTCAAAAACGTGGCAGATCTAAGTTCAGAGAAAACGAAGGTCCACCGAAATTTTCATCAAAATCCGTTTTGGCGTTTGGCCGGAATCGTGCGAACAAACACACAAAAAAAAAACAAAACAAACAAACAAACAAAAAAAAAAAACAAACAAAAAAACAAAAAAAAAACATTCCGGATTTTTTTAGCAGTAAAGTGAAATTGAAGATTTCGCTTCACTCGCTACGCTCGTTACGCTCATCAATTAGCAAAATTTCCAATCGAAAATGGATGTCCACATTGGGAACCCCTTCGCGTGTACCTCTCTATATAAAATACATTTAATTTCTTTCTTATATTTCTAACTTTGTGCTTCAATTATGGTCACTTTCAGAAGTAAATTAAGAGTGTTACAATTATTGGTCTCCGGAGAGTGCTATGCTGCATCACACACCAACAACGAGGTTTCTGTCTCAAATATGAGGGTGCTGTTGTATTTTAGATTTAATTTCTAACCGATTATCGTCAGCAATCACTGAGTGAGTGTCCGGGTGAAAACGGGACGCGAGGCAATAATCGCTTTCAACAGTGAAAGACTCGTGAAATTGGTCGAGTATTTTTTCAATTACCGTATTTGGGTAAAATCGAAATTTCATACGAATGTAAAATGATTGAAGTCAGTGAATGAAGTCTCAAAAATCAAAAGTTAATTTTTGTGGCAGTTATAGCGTGCGAGCTGAAAGGCTTTGAGGGCTATGGTTATATAAGGAAGGTGATTTTGAAAATGATGAAAGCTGGGAAGTGGATGAGAGGATGAGTGGAGAGGGGTGAGAGATAAGGGAAAACGTAATGGTAACTATGCTTATGAGCAAAAAGTCGGGGGATGTGATAGTTGTATGAATAATGCACTCTGGCTTAAAAGTCTAGATCGTTTTTTTCTTTCGGTCGCCGAAACAAAAGGCGGTGCATCTTAGTGCTGGCATATTTATTGCCTACGCGCGGAATGCACTTTAATTTCAATAAAATAATATGTAGGTGTTAATTGTCTCCCACTGTGTAAATAGAGGATAACTTCGACATCATATGCCACAACAATAATAAAATATGGAAAAAATTGGCAAGTTCGTGCTGAAGCAGCGAAGTTTAAAAGGTGAAGCAGCAAGGCAATAGTACTCTTGTACGCCTGTTCCACCTAACACACAATCCATCTGCAGATAGTCCTGCTAAACACACTTAGCGTAATGCAACAGACACCGAGTGCGTCCGCGATTTGTTTCTTTATTATTCGACTGCCTCAGAATATAATATCTCAATATCGATCCACGATCAAGATACATAAAAGAGATGTTAGTTGTAACCGGCACGATATACATTAATTAATTCATTAAAAAGATCAGCGATGGGGTCACGTGAGCTCTCGGCGTTTAATGAGATATGAAAATGGGTGCTGTTCTTCGACAATCGACAGGCTTCATTATATCCAGGTAACTGCTAATTGATTTTCCATTTACGTCTCAGTTTCATTAAAGTGTTGTCTCAGAAATACTGTTAGTGTATATATATGTATGTTTTTTTTAATAACCCGACTTATTCGAGATATTTTCTTGTAATATGCAAAGAATGGTTTGTTGAATTATTGTTTGTAGGTTATTGCACGCGGTGCATAGTTCAAGTTCAGATGTGGCTTATGGGAAAATTGTTGCACTGGCGAGCGAAAATTGGATACAATTGAGTGAAAATGATGAGTGTTATTTGTGAAAACTGCTTTCAGCGGCGTGTCTACAGTTTAATTATACGCCGGCATTGGCAATGCTCACATCCACACTTCCTAGCGCACATTTCGCTATAGTGCATATTTCGTTCCTCATCGCCACTCCAAAACTCGATCACGCGGTTCAAATTTTCGTCAATTACTTTCAGCGCGTCTCGTCGTCCGAAACCATGGCGAGCTTTTAATTATATTAATACACACGAGTAAAGCGCACGGCTAAACGTTCCGATTTCACCCGACAAACTCCGTGGAATCCCAGCCGATTTCCTCCAAGCAGCGCGGAAAACGCATGTAAAGAAATTATGAGTAGATAATTGTATAGCAAGCAATACGTACAGATATTCGTCCTGTGAAACGAGCTCTAAAGCTGCGGGACCGCGGTTCAGAAATCGTGCGCCGATCAGTTTCATGATCGCCTATTAGACTATGAAATTAGTTTGTAATGGGTAATTATAAGTTAAGGTGTAATAGGCTAATCGGTCGGGGCATGGCGCTGTACAAACGTCGGCTTTCTGTGCCGCCAACATGGCGTTTACCCATTAACGTGGTGCGCTCGATAGTAGGTGCGTTAAGTGGGAGGTGCCCCTGGACCACGGTGGGAGACTTACTCCGTGCTCTCGCCGTGGACCAAAGTAGACTCGATTTTTTGTACCGCGCCACAGAGCACATGGCACCCGGACCAGAACGCTTATCGAGAATAATTATAATGTGTGTTTAATATGATGGGATTTAATCGAGTTTAGATTGTTAATTTAATTTCGAAACGACCGTGCGCAAAAAATCTGGCGTCGACACGTGCGGTGGTCCTGAAATTTGTGTGTCATTTTACGACCGACACAAGTGATGACACCAATGATACTTGGCTCTTTTCAAAGTCACGCAGTTTGTTCTCGCTGGAATCTGGACCATAAAAGTCATCGCGTTTGTTTATGCCTGTAATTTGGTACCAACAAAAAAAAACTGTCTATGTGTCGTCCGGTGTCGTCCTGTTTTTAATCCCAGTCCATTTTGTTCTAGCCATAGAAGGTCACTGGACGGAAAAATCCAACAGTTATATATATCTCGAAATTTAAAACAAATTTCCACCACGAAAATGTGACATTAGAATAGCGACCACAACATAAAGTCTTATCCGTATGATATAATACTTCAACTTTTTAAGAAGTTGTTCTTCGGATCCTTGTGCAAAGGACGTTGGTACACGGCGCAGACCTCGGAGACATTTAAATTTCCACAATAATAAAGTCGATGTGGTCCGACCGAGATTCAGATTAATACCGTGTCCCCGGCGTCGGGGCGCTGTCTGTGGGGGGCAAGGGGGCAGGGGGGTGGCAGGGCGGCAGGGGGGCGCTGCGAGTGATAAACGGGCGCAGAAATGACATCGGCGCCCGGCGGGGGGGCTCGGGGCCCCGAGAGCCGGACATTCTTGGCTGGAGCAGCTGGTAATAACATGTCGGTCGTTGCGACAATTGGGAAAAGAAAAGGCACACGTGTCTGGCGGTGTGTGCGGTAAAGTTTGCGAAAATCTTGAAAATGTGTGTGGGAAATTAGGTATAGGTAATAAGGTTTATCAGTTTATCTAGGCGCCATTGGGGATGCTTGCATTACACACGTACGGGCGTTTTTGTGGTATTTTTCTCACCTACATCGATTTCAACACCATCTATTTTATGGAAATTAATTAAACTGAAGATATGAATTAAAATTCCAAATGAAAATAAAAGACATGTACTGATTTTTCAATTACTGTTCCGTTTCCCATAATTCGTTTTTTTTAGTATATAAGAAATTGAACAGTTTTGAGTGTAATAAATGGGCTTTGCAAGTTGCAACAGGATGATTATTGGATCCAAGTCTCAGGTGAAACAGATTGCCTCTTATCTAAGCTCTGGCCGGTCGATTGGTCACGAGCGTGAACCTAGAAGCTGACATCTCTGCGCATACTCCAACCATCCTGCCTTAGCTCCTATCACCCGGAGAAATCAAATTCCAGGATAAAATGTTAATAAACAAGTAACATTTGAATCAGAACGAATGTATAGATATTTTTCAAAAGACCTCTTGCATAACTTACATTATACATATCATCCTCATACCTATCTGATGATGAAGAATCCTGATTCCTGACTCCTCTTCTAACCATACCCAGCACACATACAAGACACACGTCCTTATCGCTGCATGCAAATAATCCTTACACACACTTGCTAGTGACATTTTATGTTTCATAATGCTAGCAGTCATACATCTCCAGACAAAAAAAAATGGAGTACATACAGGATTGACATAATGTATGCATGGTAAATGGTGTCTGCTCGGTGGTTCAGATTATCAGTTAGGTGTATACGGTGTCCGGGCGCAAATGACAACGGGAGGTCTAGAGAATTATGTCCCCCAACATTCCACATTGATTGCTTTATTGATGCACTTCTGAAAGCTTATATAACCGAAAAAGATACCATCTTCCCTGTTCTCCTCAAGTCCAGCCAACATATCCGAGAAATTGTTTGTCTAATGTCTACGTGATATCACGTGATATGTTATACATTACGTTTTTGTCCTGTGTGTTTGTGTGTGTTGGCATTCTATTATAAGCCGTGCGCTTGCTCGGATGCAGACCCAGTTTATTTCAAATAAATCTTGTCAGTGCTATAAGATGAAAATCAGAAGTCGCTGGTTTCGGTTGAACACAATCGACAACAAATTTGACGATCGTCGATGCGGGGTGCTCGTAGCTGGAAGCTGCGTGTTCGGGGGATGCTGGGGAGAGCTTCGATATGATCACGATAGCGACAGACCGTTGTCACAGCAACGTATTTTTACTATCAGATTGTGTGAACTGGGAACGTATTGTTATTGGCATCTGTTGCATTGATTATTATTCTCCACTGTATACGTGACTGAAAATAACTGTGTGATTTTATTTTTGTTATATTGTGGAATTCGTATCTTATTTTAATCTGTTGGTTCGTATGGATGGTGATTGCATCTGTGAGGAATGATGTAAAGGAATCATTGAAAATAATTTTGGGCACATTATTTATTAGTGAATGAATTTCCAATCGAAAATGAAGTACATCCCATGGGTTCGAACCCCGATCATTAGTAATAATTGTAATAAATAATACCTACCGTCATGCAATGAGATATGTAATTAGGTTCGGTCTAAAAAAGAAAAGAAACATCTTCAACTAAGCATATGTTTACAGCTATTGTTTACTGCGAGTATAGTGAACTACTTCTGTATAAAATGCAATCGGCATTTAAAAAAAAGTTTCACCTACTCTGTACTTAAAATTTAATGGTAAGTGTATTTGCTTGTTACTTCTCTTTACATTGCTAGACAAATCTATCACACGTCATAAAGCTTGAGAGAATGAATGACTGATAACGAAGACAGGATAATCTCTCCCACCACTTGGGATACTACCAGCAATGATACCATGCCAAGCTTTAAAAAAAGTTCATTAAAAACAATCGCGCTGAAGCAAGTAGAAAGTCAAACCCGGCACCTCCACCGTCATTGCAATGCTGTGTTTCAGTCATTTGTCGGCTCTGGGAGCGTAGTTCCGGTGAAAAAACTTTTTAGATACCTTAATAAAGGGTTATTTGTCAGCTGGCTCTATATTTTGATAATTTATCAGGTTAAATCAAACTTCACAGGTCGCAAAACCGAAACCGAAGCTAGACCATCGTCACTGTACCCACAATATAGCCAATATCTAATGAGATTTTGAATGGGCATGTAAAATGTAAGGATTTCATGATGCCAAAGAACTGTATCATACTGACAAGTGTAACTGATACAGAGCGTACATGCATACCAGCTTCCCTGATTGTCAGAGTACACTATCCAGGGTCCCAAGAAAATTTTAAGCTTGTTCCCATTACGACTTCGTGACTCTAGCCAGCGTCTAAATACTACAAATCCGTCAGCCGATTGCTCAGTGAAGTGAAGTGAACCGATTGCAGGGTGATTGCAGGTTGATTGCAAGTTGATTGCAGGCCATAACAAGATGGCGGAAATCCGGTTGCAGGCAAACTCTGCGATGTCGGGAAGCATCAAGATAGCCCAGCGAGGCAAATATAAGTCACTGCTTTCATTTTTGTAAGTGGAAATTATGTTTGGTCTCCCCAGTGGAGAAAAGTGCAACGAAAAAGGAAACCTTGTGCTGTGCTGATAGTTCAAGTTTAATGTTGCCTCGTAAATATAATTTCGCGTTAAAAACTGTTCAGAGATTAGCTTGGTTTTTTAATGTATTATTAAAGGTGTTCTGTGAAGGCGTGGGTTTGTGGAGTACAGGCATTCATGGCACAGGTGGGTAGTTAACGAGGGTGCAGATATGTTAGATCGTTCGGAGGAGTATAGGAGAAGAATAATGTAAGGAAAGAACAAGATAGGCATGAAAAGCAGGTCACATCCAGTTCATAAGTTCACTAATGATAATGATCAATAGTTCTAACAAAATGTCGAAAGACAGACCCATTTCAGGGACGAGAATCGCATGAACACAATTTGAAACTACAAACAAAATTGTTTCAAATGATATCTGTCATTTGGCCAGCAAAGCCTGATGACTGATTTTCTGGGAATCCTGGAGACGCACACTGCTCGAAATAAGATGAAATCGGTGCCATGCCATCTTAACCGTTCGTTATAATTCCTACTGGCCGTTATAAATCGGCCGTGCTAGTTCCTTCGTGGGCTGCAGCAGCTTGGTCGCTATGGTTTCAGCTTATTATCCTATCTCCTTACATTCACTCCGGCAGCGCATTAACCGACAATAAACAGCCTTTTATTCTCAGGTCCACAGTGGCGTACAGTGGCGTACGGTCGCGCACTTGGCGCTTTCTGGCGCCAAGTTACAAGTTGACTATCAACCTTTTCATTGAAATCTAAATTTATAATCTCACGGATTCATAGAGCTCGTTCAGCGTATCAGTCTGAAATGATTTTCATACAATTTGTGCACAATATGGACATCAGTCAGAAAAATTTGTATTTAATTTTATTTGAATCGATTGAGATGTCAACTTTAATTGATTTATAGATTTGAAAGGGAATCAAGTTTTTAAAATGCACCAAGCATCTGCGATTCTTAGATCGTCCTATTCAATTTCGTTCCTATACTCCACCCAAATTCTGCTAAATGACACCCCATTACTGAAACTATAGGCTGCAGTACAAGAATCCAGACAAATTTAGAAGAATGAAGGAACCCCTAACGAACCCGAAGAAGCCAAGAGAAGCCCAAAGGAGCCCGTCAGAGCCCTAAGAAACGCGGGGAAACTCGAAGGGACTCGAAGGAACCCGAAGGAACCCGAAGGAACCCGAAGAAACACGGAGGTCCGCCGCTGGTTAGCAAACAAGACGACCCATGATGCGGGTATCAGTTTCCCCGAGAAAAAACAGGTTTCTCACGCATCGCCTTTATTAATTGAATATATTTTCTGCTCACATGTGTGGAGAATATTGTTGTGCTCATAATATATTAGCAGGGATAATCTTACAGAATAAATATGTACTAATATTCAGGTAGCCTATTATATGTTTTCTTTATATTTCTGTGCCTCGTTTATATTATAGGGAGTGCATCATAATTTCTAGACAGGATAACTGGGATTATCACAATGAAGGCATAGACACCATTAGTTATCGGGTAGTTCGCCGTATACCGTGTACAAGACTTCTACAAGACGTGACAAATGTAGCGTTACAAATTGCACCGCGATGGCGCATGGCTTGGACAAGTTACGCGCTATTAGATTGAAGATGCTAGCGTGGAAATCATCGCATTGAGTCGCATTGAATCGCAGAATGGAAAGAGATGTCGAGACTCTTTGATACACCTTGTTGTTACTCTTGTCCCCGTTTCATGCTCTCGATGCATGCGCTAGAGAAAACAAAATTAACTATTAACTATCATTTTAATGGGGCAAAGGAAAACTGAAGATGTCAAGCGAAACAATTTTCTATTGAGTGTCTTCCTGGAGTATATTATAAATCTTTTTACTATAGTGGATCTTAATTTATAGAAAGTAATTACTTACTCTTATGGAATACGTAAAGTACATATTAAATCCTACACATTCTGTCAAAACAATGTTGGTAATGAACATAAATTAACTGAACGCCTGCTGAAATAATCGGTGCGAATAAGATCAGCAAACAGTGCAGAGCTTTTCAGAAGAACAAAATATGATTGTAAATTTACAGGTGGCGTGTTGGCTTTAGCACGTAGTAAATACAACGACATTTAGTATGGTGGCTTGTGGCAGTTGGTGGCAGATACAAAGGAGACTCTTGGGTGTGAACGAACATACTGGAGACTGTTAGCAGGAATCCTGTAGCAATGAACCTCTCACAATCGAAAAGAAAGCAGCAGAAATTCGCTGCGCGACATTGCAGTGCGGAAAACTCGTCGTTGATTGGAAAGCCTCTGGCAGATTACTGTTCTGCAGCCAATGAAAACCCTTTGCCATTCGCACAAAAACCCTCCAAAATCGGCACAGCAACCAATTTCAAGCCATGCCAAGCTTTTCAAAGAGTTCTTCAAACTCAAAGAGCGTGGCTATTACAACGCTGCTAGGGTCAAATTCTGAGTTTCCACTCTTCTTTTAACCGAGTAAACTAAATAAATATTTGCTTCTTCTGGCGAAACTTTCTGGCGAATTTCAGATAAACTATTGAACTGGGTTATTGAAGGCAGATACCAAACTCAAACTTTTCCTGACGTTTCGCCAAGCATGGTGTCAGTGCCTGCTGTCTATAAACTAGGGTCTATCTATAACTAGGGTCTGCCTATAAACTAGGGTCTATCTATAACTAGGGTCTGTCTATAGACTAGGGTCGATAAACTCGAGTCCCAGAACGGGGACTTGCGAAACGTCGACAAAAGTTTCAGTTTGGTAATTTAGCATTTAATAACCCGTTCAATTTTTCTTTTCTAAAAACTAACGTGCTGAGATTTGAACGACATGAGTCTTAAGGAAGTAATAACTTTCTGGCAAGTAATCGCTGTAGATAAGTCCGATATCCAATACAATTTGCTGTAAATAAAATAAAATAATTAAAATTTGACTTGAGACAACTGACCTCTGCAGTCACCACATTACCTAGCGGAAAACATTACTTCGCAGCATATTTCAACCATTCTTGAACACTTTGAAGATTGTCGGCACAGCGCGTGGGTCAGCGCAGCCAACCGATAGCGCTTTGCTCAAAGCTCCAAGCTCAAAGCGCTATGCAGCTGGAATAAGGCTCGCGGTAAACGCATAGTCATTGACACCGCCGAGCACCACGCATATATATCACCCGCGTACTCAGATTGCGTTTCCTCCTCGCTGCGATTGTAAGCCGGCAATTCGCGCTAGCCCGTGTAGAGTGCAATGATGAATGCGTCGAGTGCATACGTCGCGGTGATGCAGCTAGAATGGGAGATAAATCTGCCGCCCCCGCTGCTGCTATGTGCCCCCTATCGCGGTAGCGGAGAGCTTTGACCATACGAGAGCAGCTGGCACAATTGCCATAAGCATGAACATTGACAAGGAAATTTCCTTGTGCGTTATACGACTATTGCTTTACTTGTCTTATTTCTTAAGTCAACTAGTCTTAACCACTCTCTCCTTGCAGCTCTCTACCCGGCACCTGCATATCAACTTAGGAATCCCAGAGAAGCTCTGGTCCGCGCAGCGTGCGCAGTCCGTGCGCAGTCCGTGCGCAGCATCGGCCGGCGTGGTTCACGCGCGTGATTAAGATGAATTATTGTCTGATAAAGTGTCGCAGGCCGACGGGGTTAATCGGCGGAGGTGAAACGAGATCAGAGTCGCAACAGCGAACGCGTCGGTACCGAGGGAGTGAGACGTCAAGGAGGGTAATTAAGAGTTAAAGAAGATTGAGTTGGTGATCGATGAGGAGGATCGAAGCATTCTCTAGGAATTTCGTGAATAGGTTTCTAGCCTAGCTATATCTCATAACTATTAAAGCCTGTTTCTTGATTAAGGCATCGTGTCCCTGAATAATCTTAGCAACGCATGAACAATTTAAAATATGGTTTCTATGCTAAAAGCATTTTAACGATAATTTACAATTTTTTCGCTGCTTCATCAAGCGGTACTTCCTCGCGTTCTAACAAACGATAGAGCACTCCATTATGCAACTCTATATTTTCCTCTGTCTGACAATCGTTCTGATGGTAAAAGTTTTTTCCATAAAATTCTTTGCCGATTAATGTTTATTTTCGGATAATCGAGTTCGATACCTCGCAAAACCAGAGCCTTACGAGACAATAGGAACTGTTTGGAATTTGCTCGGTGTACCTAGAGTACTTCTTGCCAAGATAGATAATGTTTTCTGGAATCACGCAGCGAAATAACTCCACGCACGGTGATGTTAAGATAAGTATTTCCAGCGCAAAGTGTTTCACTTTTTATCCAACGCTTCCTACCGTGTCGATATTTTGTGAAGCACAGCTGTCATATTATGTCGATCTATAAACGGCAACAGGAGCCATTAGTTACGTGAGAAAAAGTAAGCTGTACGTCGACTCGATCTCTGCTCGTCATGCAGCCTTATCCTGATCCTGATCCTGATCCTGATCCTGATCTAGATATCTACGCGGAGATGCATCGGAATCAAAACGTGATGAAGACGAATGTGCTTAGCGGTGCACGTGAAGACGCAATTAAACAAGGTGCAAAAACGTGCGAAGACGAGCAATAGGCAGTTAATTCAGGAAATATTGAATCTAACTCTTTGAATTGGCGGCACAATTTATCAATTAGGGCTTAATTAACAGATCGGAAACAATTCAAAGTGTGGTCACACATTTTTGGTATGATATTAAGTTCGGGAAATACGCACGCAAATAATAATTGAACAAAATAAAACCAAAGTCCTTATTTTACCCCGAGCTGACTGAAATTTTATTTAAAAGCTTACTTGGATGAAGAAAATTAACGATTGTACCTATTCACAACAAATGATTGGGTGTTGACATATGAGATTAATCTCAACTCCCACTTCAATCATGTGTTGAGTTGAGACTTGAGATGAGATTGAATGTGGTTGAATCGTGCTTAGAAGCTAAGATCGAATCAACCGATTGGTTGTCACTTTGGGGATGAAGTCAATGGAATAACGAAACCAATTCCCATACTGTGGTGTTCGAATCAATGTAGACCCCAAAAAGAAAAAAGAAACTTTTACTTCGTTCTCATTTACTCAATGTAGGATGGACCAATACAAGTTGTTGATTTCCATACCATCCATCATATCATCCATCCAATGAATTCGTACTCAGTCGTGGCCTCGAGCGCGCGATCACAAGAAACTGCCATGCGCCACAGAATCGCATTCATCTGCTTGAAATGTGGGCCCCAATGTGTCAATTTGAAATCGAGGACCCATGTGAACGCGTTGCCAGTTGAGCACACATGCGAGCAGGTGAAAGCGCTTAAGAACACATCCAGCGCATCGTCTCATGACCCCTGACACTCCACCATGCTCATCGGGTCAACTTGATACATTTTGCTGTCGTCATCTTCTCGATACCCGCGAGAAGATAATATTAACAATTAGGTCAGAGTGTACAGCATACAATCTCACATCAATAGTAGACATACTCACACACACCGAGCTAGTCGCTTATAATACTTGAACACAAATTGCAAAGTACATTACAAATATCAGTTTCGATGGCCGGCTCGATTTACATGTAACATGCATGTAATGTTTGGCGTCATTCGCTCCTTTCTCCGGTGCTGAAGAGATACTCTTATGGTAGCTTGACACGCTATGTGTGAGAAATTACTCCGCAGATCTGATACGCTAATGATTTGCTCATGTTTGTCGGTATAATTTGAACTTAATTAGCAGTTTAGCCATGGTTAACGGTGCTCAGGAAAATAATAATAATAATAATAATAATAAAATTGAAGGCGTCAAAAGTGCAAGCAAAAAACATTCCCGTGATTTATAAAATTTTCATTAGTCGCTAAAAATACTAAAATTTCTCGTTATACTACAGAAGAAACTCGAGAAAAAAAGGCTATGTTCATTATCCGTGCGTTAACAGAGGTGCTAATAAAATCAGATAATGGAAACGCAGAGCTTGGAGACTTGAACGCACGACTAGACGTTTCGTACGATAATCGCACGATTTTCCTTCGCTGCGTTATGGAAATTGCGCGCCGGCGACGCCGATGGCTTCTAGGAACGTTCGCTGACAAACAAATGGCAAACAAATGGCAAACAAATGGCAAACAAATATGACGGAAACTCGTGGTAATGGACGCCGAGGGAACATTGCCACGCGCACGTACCTATGTCTCGTAAAACGCCACGCGGTCGTTAAGTCACGCATGGGAAAGTGGGGACCCACACTTGCACAGCTTCGCGAACACAGTTTGTGCGACTGTACGTTTTTTCTTCTGTTGTTATTGTTGTTGCTGCTTAGAAAATGGTAAAAATGTTTTCGCAGATTTAAAAATATCAGTTTCGATGGAGGAGCCGTGATTTTTGATGGTGGAGGCTCCACAACGGTCATATTTACGAGCGTAGTTTTTATATGGCCGCGACTTAAAAACTTGGTTGATGGGGCTTTTATCCCGTCTATTACCAGGATGGATACGCATATTTTTAATCCGTAGAAATAATATGCCACGCGCTTTATGCTTTTACGTACGCCGCACGAACATAAAATGAAAAACCTAACTGAAAAACAGTCAACAAAAAAAATATAAAACGATCAACTCCGATACCATATCGCATCCGAAATCAACGTTACTCTTCTCATTAAACCCGCAATAAAACCCAAATATTTTGACATTATAGCCCGTACTTATGTCAACCGATTGCCATAACTCACCCACTTTAACGGCAATCTCAGACATAAAAAAAAAACTCCGAATCCTCCTCTAAACATCTAATTATGTGCAGGACAAGAGCACGAACACGGGCTGCGATGCGCCAACAAATGAGACGACACCACGCCGAGCAGTCCCACACCCTGATAAGTGTCACACGTATCACGCCACGGGCACCGAGCACCGAGCATCGAGCGTAGAGCAACGAGCATAGAGCAACGGAGTCCAGCCAGGTCAGAGCTCGCCATTGCAACCATTTGACGCTACAGTCTCTGCTACGTGATTAGAATATCCAGCCCAACTCTCCATGTTTCTCTGCGCTAGCTAGATGGCAAATGCTTAGAATATAGAGGACATATTTCAAAACAGTCTCGCTAAGATGTCTTGGATGTGGCGGGTAGTCGATCGGGGAAGAAAACAAGACGGGATTCGTGATTGCCTGACTGTGTATATGACTGTGTCTGCGTGTGTGTATGTGTGCACGGGTTTCTTTTCAAAATGGAAACCATTAGTTAAATCGATGTGAGATAGTGCGAGCTGGTGTCGGCTGTGTTGTCTGCTCGTGGCATGGGTTTGGGTTCGGACGTGATGTGTGGTGGATGGCTGAGGGAAAGTTGCTTGGTTAGCAGGAGTTGGGCGGTGAAATGGGAGGAAAATGACAAGGAAAACCGAGCGGCTGATCGCAGAGTTCTTGTCTTTTTTGGGGATGAAGTACGCATAATTTTCTCTTCCAACGTGAAAGATCTGCGAAACGTCCTGCTCACCCGAACCCTGCCGTCGTCGAAAGTTACCCGTTCTGAGAGAGAGCGTGGCCAACTCGCTCCGATATGGATATTGAATCCAAAATTAGTGGGCAATTTAAAGCGAAACACAACTTTAAGTTGTAGCTGACAAGCCATCACTTGTCACAGAATGGCGTCCATCGGAAGGGATTTCAACAATACGATAACGATGTCATAGTCCATGCATTCATACCAATTTTGCGTGACAGAAAATTGCAGCCACCAACTAAACTTTTATCCACCGGCATTAGTTCTAACTTAAAATAATAAAGTTATTTAGCAAAAAGCTTGCAGCTACGTGCTAGTGATAAATAAAAAGTTTTGCTGATTATTAGAAACGAAATATCAATTCCAAAATTTGCATCCGTACCGGGACTCGAACCCGGATCTTTGTCTATCCGGGACACTGCACTACAACAACTCAAATAAACTTAATATCAATTCCACAGTTGGTCGTCCGTATAGCACAATTGGTTAGTGCAGTGTCCCGGATAGACAAAGATCCGGGTTCGAGTCCCGGTACGGATGCAAATTTTGGAATTGATATTTCGTTTCTAATAATCATCATCTACCGTCCATGCAACGAGTATTTGCATTTAGGATTAAATTCACACTAAAAAGTTTTGCTATTTTTCTAGTGTTTGAAGTTAATATTTTGAAATAGCTTCATACAGTTATACTTCTCCGAGCTTATGTAACGTAAATGCGGCCACTTTCTGGGTACGAGTACGATCATACCCCGTGTGTAGCCACCACGCAGATGGCCACTCTGCGCGCTTCACGTGGGCCTCCGTGACCCGTCCCAACGCACCCGAGCGTCCCTGCTCATCGCAAGCCCCGGGACGCCGCAGGACGCCAGCCATCGGCCATCCACTACATCACACGGGGCGCGCGATGGCCCCGCGAGAATCACTTGCCCCCCGAGACCAGCGCATTGTGAGAAACGGCCGTCATAATTTCCAATTACATTTCCCATACAGCAAGTTCGTTGCTATAGCAGCGCGCCGTGGACCAACCAGTGGCGGCTCGGGACAACATCGCTGCTCTGTGAGATAGAGCGATTGGTTTAATTTCGGCTTCGCGCATTCAAGTCACCAGACGCCGAATTGGCGAAGGAATAGAATTTTCCTTCCAGCAATGTACTGGACCGTGCTTTGGATCTTTTAAAATTAATGTGGTGGGGTGAGTAATGTCCTTACAGTGGATCGATGACGATAGATTGTGTCGCATTTCATCCTTGGTCCTGGCTTTTGCTATAGCTAAGCTTTAGGCTTCGTTTTCCTTTGAGTTGGGTGGGTGCCATTCTTAAAGACCAATGCAATGCTTTACCGAGTTAGTACAAAAGGGGGTGGATGGGTGCCCTCTTCATGGCGTACAACCTATGGTACAACGTTCTTATTTTTTTGAGAAAGAGAGGGCATGTTTCCGTCATGATCATGCTACCGAGTAAGTGTAGGGTTTTGGATCTACCTTTCCATAGCTCATGCTACTGAGTTCTTGTTATCAGAGGATCACCTCACTATCACCTCACTCCCTTAATTCCGAGCCGCCACTGGCGGTTTTTCGAGCCCGAAGAGAGATAACTGATCGTGACTCATCATTCGAACTTAAACAAATCTCATTACGGGCAAAACGTTGCCGTCGCTGACTGATTTACTAACATTTTCACAACATTACCGCGCCGTATATCACTGCGCCCGGTATTTGTGTGTGTGAGGTTTTGGATTTATTGCGCCGCTAAATCTTGCCGTGGAGGGCCACGCTGATGGCTGCGCCAGTGCGTATATTAGCTGGAGTCCCGGGGAGTTGAGCGCTAGGGTCGCTGGATGGCGGGCGCCACGGAGCGCTGTGCAGGACGCGAGGCGGAGCGATACGGTCCGATGTGTGTTTCAGTTAATTGCAATCGTGGGTGGGTCACACAGATAGATGGGTGTTTTTTCGAGACCACATTCTTGACGAGACGTACGCCAGACGTGTGGAATGCGTGAACTCTTAGATCAAATTTTGGTTGGAATACAAATTGGGTATCAGTGATGGAAAGGTGAGTGTTGATACTCTTTTTTTGGCGTATGACGACTTAACTTTGAGTAATCAACACACACCTTGCCGTGATTAAAACTGTTAAACCTCGCCTCACCATGAGCTTGTCGAGAAGGTGGAGAAGGCTTGTTTGCGAAGGTGTCAATACCATTTCTCAATTCCGAGCTAAGACGGGAGTTAATCTTATATTTGTTAATGAAGAGATATAATTTGGATCTTGTACCCGATCCAATGATTAGTTTTATGTTAAACCTTCCTGGTTGACAGCCAACAAAGATTGACCTGGTGGGTGACTGTCATTTGTCACTTCAAAATTCAACCCCCAAGTAAAGTAATATATGACCCCGGAATGTCCAGTTACAGAGTGCTACTATACCCTCTCAACCCCTGTGATTAAAAACTCAAAACCAACAAAACAATTGCTTCTAAATCCAAAGCCAGAGTAGCGTCGATGCAAGCAGGATCACCATCTTTGCGGACGGCAGAGCGTTTTAATTGAACTGCTTTCTCAACACCAAAGGCCCGCGAAAACTTCGCGGGCTTTCCCCGAGCGCAGACTCCAACACAATGGCCGACGCTTCCTCCGGCCGAAATCTCAGCCAACACTTGAGCGCCGCCGTGAGAGAGAATGAGAGAGAGAGAGCGAGAGAGAGAGAGAGATTCTGCGCCGCGGTGCCTTCGCTCAATCGTTCAATTACCGGCCCATTTATAATCACCTCGATTGTGACACGGACCATGGACCATCATGGACCATGGTCCCGATCCACCATGCACCACCTCACTAACGAGCGCCATCCGCAGACAAGTGCGTGAGAATTGGATTATGCCACCGTCTAATTGGAGATGAATCATCAATTTTTATCGTCCGCATTTCTCAAATAATATCAATTATGTTAGTTTTTATTTATTTATAATTATTTCGCATTGTGGCCGTCGCAGTGTGCGGCGATTAAACGTGCTAACAAGCTCCGAGCTCCCAGGGCTACTGACGGCTTCGTTAGAGCGCCAAGCATTTTGATAATTGTAACCGCGAGTACAATGCGCCGCCATATGGGGAGTGCTTCTGGGAAGGGGGCGACGCGCCCGCCACAAAGCAAGCTCATGGTGTATTGGGTCACACTTTTGCATCGCGTTCAATTGCGTAACGTGGTTCGGTCGGTGCGATTGTTGGCGATCGCGCCAGGACTTGTATTCCTGCGCGTTCGCCTATATGATAATGCGATTCGCGCTTTGTCGATTGTTGCCGGTTGGAGACGGGCTTATATAGAAATGCAGCGTTACACGTATTGGCAACGATCGATGCAGTTGCAGTTTGATGCCAAGTGAATGCATTATATTGAGTCATCGAATGTGCAACAATCATCGAAGATGACGATATAGCGATTGGCTGATTCAATTGCGCTGTAATTATTGGATGAGCGAGCGAAGCGAGCGAAATCCTTCAATTTAACAACATAGGGGAAAAAAAAGCATTTGGATTTATGTTTTTGTTTTGTTTGTAACAAAAACGAGCAGCCCTACTTAAAGGTCACGGATCGTTACGAAATTTGGCAAAAACGTTCGTGGTGACTCAGCGAGGTGCTGTATGGTTTTTGAGCAAAATCTGGTCAGCCGTTTCATTTTTATGAGCAAAAACCCGTAAATTTTTCAGTTTTTTGGTAAGCTTCGTAACCAATTAACCGATCCGCACCAAATTTGGATTGAATATATATGATAACAAGCTTAACAAATTGCTAAAGTTTCAGATTCGTGCATGAAGTATTCTGCTAATCAGAAAAATAAAATGACTTAATAATAAATAATAATAATAAAAATACTTGATCATTAAAGCACTGTTTTCAACAATATGATTTTCAAATGTTTTCCGTTTGAATTTCTCCTCGGAGATTACGGCTCGCTCATCTTGCAACGAGTGTTCTACTAATCGTTTACCTAGTTAACAAAAATTGTTACTTATACAGCCTTCACTTTATTTTTGCATAGAATGTTTACTGTTTGACGCCTACCGCTGAATCCAAAAGCTGCAGACGTTGAAAATAAACCCACACTGGCATGCTGGATTGTAACGACCCTTCCAATAAACGGTACAACTCGAACAGCAGGTTTCCGCCAACGATTCTCAGGTGAATGAAGTTGCAAAAGCAGCCCAGCATCCCGCCGCGCCGTTAGATAGAACGCGGACGGTGATCCATCCGGCGTTTGGCGTCGCGCAGTCTTGCTTAACTTCGTTGACCGCGTGCCCGCGAACACCGACATTTGCCTCACGTCTGGCGGCCAAGAGACGGAAATGAAAATGGGACGAATTACTCGACGCAGACCACGTCAAACTCTTCATTCATCGCTTGTCATGAGATGAATCTGGTGCGACCATGTCTCGCAGCCACTCTGCTGCATCATTGTTCGGTGTTGATAATGGACGGTCGCGTCACAATAAGACCTACCTACCGGCGTACCTAGCACCTTTGTGCGGACAATGTGTAATATTTCTCCTGCATATTTACACCTATTTGTTGTGAGAAATGTTGGACGTTTCCTTGTGGACGTCGCAGACAGCGCTGGCATCGATGCAGATTCATGCAGACAGAATCTGACAGTGGCGTACCAACTCTGGTTGGTATTGCTTGTTTTCAGAAAAACTATTGAGTTTGGGACTAAGCATTCAATACGCAGTTACATACTTTTTCTGAAAACTTTAGTTGTCGATGGTAATTTTAGACCGCTCAAAGCAAGAATTGGATCGAAGTTGTCAAGTTTAGAGACGATCGAACAAGGATTTTAAGATATTTTATGAATATCTGTATATTGGGTAAATCTGGAAAAATGAACTCTGAGATTCACAAGTATTTCAATGCAAGCAAAATTAACAGGAAGCAATATGGTAATCTCATATTCTTCTGGGCTGTTCAGTAAAAAGAAGCAACGATGATGGCATGTGTTATTTGTAAGCTGCCATTGCATCTTGGTATGGTTTGATGATATCACACTAGTGAATCGAATGCACGCCACCGGGTAGCAAATAGGCTCCGTCTGAATTGTCAGTTGCATGACACTCAGATGGCACCGGTGCTGACGTGAGATGACACGAACAATCATTTCCGCGACGGCGTGGGAACAAACATTATGCCGACGCCGACGCCGACGTCGGGTAGCGGACGCGCGGTGCGGTTCGCATTCACAACGCAACTTGGTTTCACACTCTCTCACGTCTGTATAGAAGCTATTCGGTTTGGGAAATCACACAATTTACACACTTTACCGTTAAAGCTTATACCACTAAGCCACTAAAACAATTGTAATTAACAATCCAAGATGACAATCCAAGATCCATTCAAGATGACAGCGGCGAAAGGTATTCTGAAATTTTGCATACTTCATTCGAGAAAAGATGACGAAATTTATTTGATCAGACCTGTATTCATCATCTAAAAATTCGTGGATAATTTATTTGCGTACTATTGTGCATTATGATATGCATATAGATGCATATCTGTGCATAATATTATATCCATGTAATAAAATAAAAGAGAATAGTAAGATATTTTAGTTTATGCATCAGCATGTGGTTTATGCATGCTATTGTTCGCAGACAAAGATGTTTCGCTTGGATCTTATGATGTGTGGAGAAAAGAGATGAAAAGAGATCATTTAAGCCTTGATTTTAGCTATATAGCTCTAAATACAAACTATATCTATTATATAGTATGGTATAGCAGTAAATAAACGGTTTAATGTATGACGATGAACATGTCTACCTAAATGCAAAATATTTAATTGATAAATGTTAAGAAACATCGTTTAGGGAAGTAGCCACTCCCACGTTGTGCGAAACCACAACAAGACAATTGCCGTAGATTCTTAAACCACAATTATCTGAAAAATGCCAAGTTTCCAATTTCACATCTGATTCTCAGCTGAAACCAATGTGCCACAATCACCCAGCGCCGACATTTGCAAGTCACTCTCACACAAACACGCACACACAAAGCGCCTTGCGTCGTTAAACACCGCCGTCATTAAACAACAAGCTCTAAAACCAGCGCAAGTACATTGTGGGTACACACACATATACACATACTCGTATACACTAATGCCGATATGCCACAATGGCACTCGCACTCTGCGCTAGCCAAGATCAGAGGTCGTCCGCAAGGGGTCTCACCCGCTAGTAACTAATTTGTATTGCGCGGTGTACGTATTGTGTTCTTATTGTTCCCGCATATAGTTCTATAAGCCCGTACCTGCCACCATCCGTAATATGCGTTCAAATGCACAGGTTAAAACGTTTAATACCCAATGAAAAGAAGCACACATGTGCGCCTAGCACTCCATTGTTAATAACACATCGATCTTTTCACGTTTACCGCCATCAAGTTTCGAGTAAAATCATCCTCACACTCACACCTTCAAGACTGTATTATGTTCGAATCTATCTCGGCTGTGTTTTCCATCCCGCCTTTTGAAAACTGATTGCATTGTCTTTATATTAAGAAGATTGTTATCATGTTTGTCGGCGTGTTCTGCCATTAAGTTATCGCCTGGTATTGGATTGGAGAACAATTAGTGAGCTGCATGGCCGTGCATTGTTCTGCAGCGGGTTATGAGATGGTGGTTTATGAGGCGGTTGGTGCTGCGTATGTCGTTGTCGATTGAACGGCGTCGGTTTGATAGATTAATCAATCGGCTCATTGAGGACATGTTTGATAATCGCTGTGTGACACGCATTGTTCGCGGTGAATGCCTACGAGGGCCTTTCATCGAGGGCCGTTCTATTGTGGTCGGCGGTGATACGAATTTTCCAACAACGTTTTCCGGGTGCTCAAGACTTTGAAGAGAACTATATATATATATATATTCTTTCGCATCTAATTAGACATGCATTTTAGGCACAAATTATAGATTTGCTCTGTTGAAATTTTAAGAAAAGAAACTTAGATATATTTTATTTTACACCTTGCAACAATTCATATCATGCAACATTTTCTCTGATTAAATTAAGCAACAATTCAATTACAATCATCGCCAGCCGTTGAAATTACAGTTATTATCAGTCGTAATAACGATCGAATGTCAGTGAGAGAGAACAGATCCCATGCCGAAATGTCGAGCACCGATTTCGGCACCGTTTCCCCCTCCGCCACTCACCAAAAAGGGAGAAAAGAATCATTCTTCTTTCAACGCTTCGGCGAAACACCTAATCATTTCCTGTTAGCGCATCTCAATCGCTCTAAATTGGAACAACAAGAGCCAATCGCGTGGCATAGTGATTGACATATTAACCGTATCATTACCAATCTGAACAGCTCCTGTCAGAATTGGACAGTGCGAGATTTATGCCATGTGCAAGTTTCGGGGGATTCGCCCACTCCTTGAGTCCTCGCCGCGAGTCAGCTGTGGCGAGGCTGAGGACTGTGCAAGTGAAACCACCTCTGTGATTAGGGCGATCCAACAGCTGCTGTCTGCTTTTTTGATGGACATAATTTGACAGCGATGGGCATGGCTTCACAGGTATATGAACTAGGACTGTGCGCTTATAACACTTGTCTGATGGCGTTTGCTGTTAAGATCATGGGGTTTTACACCTGACCTTTGAGATGATTTTTAGAAGAGTAATTGCGTTAGCTTGCGCAACAGCAAGGTTTATTGGCAATTCATTGAAAATATAGGTTATTTGTGTTTATGGGGGTAGCAATGAATTATACCATACGATCTACCGACATGTACAAGTCGTGAAATTATATCAGTAAGGTTTCCTGTAAAATATTACAATATTATACTGCTATTGATTTGATTGCTTCCCATCTGGGAACAGTGATTTAAAGCTGTAAGAAGTTAAATAGATTTTTTTCATTCGTGTGTGAATCTCACTTTGCCTGCAAGCGTCATATTTAAATAATACTGACAGGACTCATAAAGCATAGAATGATTAAATAATCATAAAACTCGAAGATTCTCTTTGTACTTGAACAACACATTAGGAAATTGTATTGTGTTTTCATTTGCAGGAAAAATCAACCATCTCACGAACAGTTTAATATACCCTAGCGGAAAAGCTTCAACACGACCAATAAATATTATAGCAAAGTTTTGCCATCAATGTTCTGCAAACGATTTCTGAGAGCCAATGCGGCTTATGTTGCTAGCGGCCTCCTACGATTATCGCCGTGCAGGGTTCGATCCCGGCAGCATGCCATCACGCTACCCATCGCATCACTAGGGTGTTTTATAGGAGAGAGTTTGGATGGAATTGCCAGCGTCATTCACCATTCGCCTGAACATCCTTACCAAGGGAGATCCCAAAAATTAATTACGTTACTTGCATATTGACACACTATAGCGACAACTTACTAGGAGGCAGAACGCAGGACAAAGATCTCGCTTTGATGTCAGCAAGTTTTCTCATCTGACTTTGCTGAGTTGCTTTGGAAAAAATGTATCCAAGAACCATAACACTTTCTGCATACAGAATGAGGTTAAATAAGAAACAAGGTCGGGTTTTGGGCCCTATCTTAAAAAAAAAAAATCTGAGTCACAGTCGAATCAATTTTCAGGGTTTAAACAATCCTATGGTACATATCAGAGTGAAGCGCCAGCAACTTTACTGAAATGGCTTATAAGTTTTCGTAAATTATCACTTTCTGTGTCCCTTATAACTTAATTAATTGTGAAGGACATCTAAAAGGCTCCTGCAGGTTGATTATATTCCACGATCTTTCTCGATACCGACAAATAAAATTGCCAATCGAAACCCCTCGAGTTTTCCATTAGCGAGAATTTACATCAACAACTGCAACTATAAATACGGAAGAAGGAAATTAACGGTTATTGCTCTGTTTGAATGACTTGCGGCCCTTTTAAGGGCCTTTAAAGTCTCACTTGTTCCAACTACAACACATTTATGATATATGACTTTTTATTTTATCCACAGCGAGAAATAAATCAAGAATAGCCGTGCTGTTGGGTGAAAAAATATATATAAAAAAACAATGCATGATTGCATACTAAATTATTATATTTCCCACGCAACCACTTGTAATAAGCGAAATGTGTAATTAAACATTCTGAAATGTAAATTTGCAAAACAAGAAACGGAAACTTAAGTAACGAAATAATTTTTACAAAATTATATGACTATGACTATTACACCAAATTGTTACAGAAGGCAGCATTACTTGACGGAACGTTGAAAAAGTTTTGATTAAAGCTAAGCTTTCATTTCCCAGTTTCCCAGATCGCCTTATAGCAGCAGCAGCAGCAGCAGCAGCAGCAGCAGCAGCAGGCGACGGTGTAAATTTCATAAGACAATTGTGGTAAAAGCGTGGAGCACAATCAAGCTCCTGTTCGTGTCGGTCGCCCTTCTAGCGTCTACCGAGTGTGAAGCCACGAGGGCGAGGTTTGTTGCTATAACATGCGGTGTGTGCACGGGCTTCGAAGCGGCGGCCTTAAAGTGATCGTCAAGCTATTAGAATACGCTTCATGAACCGATTTCTTGCTGATTTTTACGGTCGGTAGGTGAACGTTTTCTACGGAAAACTTTTATTTGGCTGAATATTCGCTGCAGGGTCTAGCGGTAAACCATCAATATTTATATCTCTTGGCGTTGGTGGTTCAAATAGTTTTTATAATTATTACATATTTTAATTAAATGAATATCAAGTCATTTAATTCGTGGATTTCGTAAGGATATTACTGTGAAAAAAATTACAAAAATTCTCAGTGTAAAATAACATTTGATTTCAAAACTTAATCTTTCAGAATTATTTGCATCTTGCAATGCAGTATTCTTAAACGCAATATGCAGAAACCCTCTTAGCGATGATTCATTTTAGGGCTCTGTTAAACATAGCTATGATTCCGTCACATCTCTAGCTATACGTTTGAGAAACTAACCCTGCACTGGGTACTCCTGGACAGATACAATCACTTCTCGCGTGAAGATGGGTTTACTTTATCTTTAATGAGAGTGCTAATTGGCGCACAACGGCGCGGTGGCAAAGAGGTGCTGTGTAGATGATAGCAGGGGGATACGTTGGCTGCAGCGATCGCTGGGAGGTGCGATTTTCTCGGTTTTTTCAGATAAGAGTACAAGTCTTGTATACTTGACGATATGTAAATCGATTGCGTTAGCTTTTTTCCGATTCACGAGTCTTTTTCTGATGAAAAAGTTATTCGTTTAGTGCGATACTGCTGCTGCGCAATACTGCTGCTAGCGTGGGACGCGTTTAGTGGGGAATTCAAATAGCAAATTAGCAATTAAAAATGTAAAAAAAGTGTGGTTTAATTGCAAATTGGTTTTTCATTAGGTTGTTTTCCATTCAATGGCATATTATTTTCGGTCGGAAAAAATTAGTTGATCATTCCTAAACAAAAAATGATAAAGACGTATTTTCTGGTTTTATGCCAATTATTGTGAATCGTCATTCATGGCTCCGCACTTCAGTTAGTTGTTAATGAGGAAAGAATGCATTAATTGAATGAAAAAAAACGTCTAGTTGAGAAAGGTTATCACTGAGGGCTTATCAATTATCGAGCATACTTCGTTGATTATGTTTGTCTAGTTGAGTAAGTTAGTTAGGACTGAGCTCAGAATATACGAGAATGTCAGAGAGGCATCATTAACAGAGCACATTACATAAGCAGATCACATCGTTACCTGCACTAACCGTAAGCACAACTAAACCACATTCACATTTTTATCCCTCCTGATTGATTTAGAAATACTTTATAGTAATTAGTATGGCGTTACCACGGATATACTCGTCTTCTTACTCATATAACTTAAAGAGTTATGCTTCTGATTATTATTTTTTTCAACATATCAGCTATCACGAGAATAACATGCTTGATCTATACATTTTGATGCATGAACGATAATATTATAAGCATACATATAATCTGTATTTAACCGAGTTCCCCTTAATTTTGACTGAAAATCGATGATTTCATGAATCGAATCATCTGATTGCTAGCCGTCCAGCCTTGGTGCCAGGTGCAAGTGTACCGTAGGGTCTCGTAGGGCCCCCATCAAGATGACCGTCAATTTGGTGTGTGCTTCGACGACATTGCTCGTGGTCTGCACCATCTGGGCCGAGGGCCACGTCGACTCCGACGGATACGAGACGTACACATGGGCGTCCACGCGACAAGTGATCAACTCGTACAAGGTTAGGATTGTAGTACATCCTCCCTCATCTCATCTTGGACAGTGTACTTTTGTTTCCGAAACATACGCTTTGACCCAACGAGAATGTATGCATGTGCAATTTTTAAGTGTTCTCTATTTTGGGAGTCATGAGATTTGCTTAAAAAATCACGATATTTTTCAATATGGATTAATTTTTTATTGGATAAAATTATATTGACAAAAAACGGAAATCCACGGGCGAGCAGTAGTTTTAGCGCCAAGGCAACGTATAATGCATTATATTTGCAGTCTAAGAGTCATACAAATTCGCCTTACTTCCTAAAAACATCAGTGTTAGCAAATACAACTGCCCCGTCGAAAGCGGAAAGCCCCAGGTTCGTATCCCGGTTCGTCCGCGCATTTTCCTGTTTAGCTTACCCACCGTTGAGGATATTTGTTGAGTTGACTGGGACAATAATCTTTTTACATTATTCTTTTACTCCCAAAGTAATCTACAATCATATTTAGTGCCAGTGAAACTGGAGTATGCTGTTATTCCTAAGGGGTAAATACGTACACCAGCACCATCCTGACAAGCCACCCGTAGCAATAACTTCTCACCCGACCCTGTGCAAGGTGCACTCCAGTGCCTTGAAATGGGAGGATGCCACCAAGATCTGCAACGGCGAGGGAGCACACCTGGTGGTGCCCGACACGCCCGACGAGTTCAAAGTGCTCGCACTCCTGTTCAAGAAGCTGCCGGCGACAAGCATGGAGCGGCAATTTCACCTCGGCATCACCGACATGGTCGACAGTAGAGTGTGGACAGCAGTTTGGGGTAAGAAAAACGCGAATGTTTCTTTATTTTCGCGTTGATTTTTGATTGTGTGTCACAGTTCGGTGGCACGTTTCTCTTGCGCTGCTACCCCTGCATCCAGATTGAGTTACTGTTGTCGTTTTCCTCACGAAAATTTCCCATTGCATGCACTCTTGGCTGTAGGAAATGCGATGGAATCACCTATTTTCACAAGCGAAATCACCAGATTATTAATTTAATTTGAAATAATTATATTCCTGAAATATGGTGCCAATAAAGCAAGTTGCTCACTAATCTACATTGACGAAAATCGCTAATATTTATTTTTTTATTGATAAATTTTGCAGAGTCGCCGTCAGAAAGTATAAGTAGCATTCCACGACACGAATTGTTTGGTAAAAATTGTGCCATCTTCAGAGAAGGAAGCAAAGAAATGTCTTCCAGCGCATGCAAATCTTTTGACAGCCCATTCGTCTGTGAGAAAGAGATCTCTACAGACAGGTGTGGACTTGACCCCAGATTAAGCATTTAAAGATTAAGAAAGTATATTATTTCGTATAAAGGATATGCATACATATTATTGATGTAAATTGTATCATTTAAAAATAAAAATAACTTAAATAAACGTAAATTTTTATTGAAATACTGATTGTATATAAAAATGCAGCATGATGGGTGATCGGCAACGAATAAGTGATTGATAACACTTTTGACCTGTATCATCAGACACAACCAGAGGCGTTACTCAAAATTCTGCAGTGGCCCAGACACAGTCCAAGACAGATATACAATTAATTCATTCCAAGTTGTACGAACCACATGCAAACATCTTCAACACCAAAAACAACCCTTCAAACATATCCAAGTCACAAGAAAACTTTAGTTGGAAACGAACTTGGTGCTTTCATCAAGTGAACGCCGCCAAGAGACTGCAAGGAAAATGTCCTCCCATTGGCTGCCACCGTCCGTGACCTTGGAGATTCTGACCTTCACCGGAAGTTGCGCACACACCGACTGTGTCGGCTACGAGACGTTCACCGACCAATACGGGGCTGTCATCAACTCGTTCAAGCTCGTCAACGACATCGCCTCTCGGGACAACGCGACCGCGTCTTGCATGGCAGAGAGGCGCACCTGGCCGATCCCAATTTGCAGGGCGAGCTGCTTGTTTTGGAACGCATTTTCGACAGAGTCACCGAGGTGGACTAACACGAGTTCCACGTCGGGTTGACGTACAGGAAGACCGAAGGCGTGTGGAGTACTGTTACTGCTAAGCCATAGGCACATGTCGTTGCGGGAACCGTTGTCTGTGTCTTATAGAACAATCAGAAATGGGGTGATATTGCGATGCCACACTTAGTACTCTAAGACTTGTTGTCTTGTATATCAATCTTTGCAGGTAGCAATGGTTGAAAGTAGGTAATAAAGGTTAAGTGATTTGGCCATTTGAACACTTAAAGTTTGAAGACGCAGGGAGCAGCAGTCAGCGAAACGTCGGGAAATCATTGCCAAAATACAAGGCATCTAGTTGGAAAAAAATAACTATAAGCTTTGTAATCACAACAGGTACTGTTTCTTCATGTCGTACGTAAATAAAGTGGTGCATAAATCTTAATAGATGGTGACAAAATATGGGGGGGGTGAAAATTAGTACATTTAAGTTGACAAGATTAATCTGTTGCATGAGGTTCTATTGCCGATTCGGGTTACTCATAAAACATATATTTTAAGCATTATAGCATTAAAATGAGAAATATATTTATTCAAGATATATCAAGAGAAAATGCAGCATGAGGATATACTTGAAACAAATAGCGTCGAGATAACAGAGGTCTTCGGGATTATCATAATAATTGATTGTTGATAACAGCTCGTTAGAGTGTTATAACCTCCAGCATCTTCAAAGGGTGATAACACTTTAGTTGCCCGACAGCTAATCCGCTTATTCATTGTTTATTCCCTGTGTACCAACCATAAGGCTTCGAGAAGCAAGCAGAAGTTAAACAGCGAAAAGAAGGTAATTTAAATCTTTGATTACATATCATTTGTCTAAAATGAACGATTCCGCCTGTGTCCAATTGCCATACACCACCAAACACCCAATATAAACACGTTCATATTTATCGTAATATGGCACAACATTTGCTGACCACACCGAATGCCCCAAACTCTGGCGTTACTAATAGAAATGTAATAGAATATTTCCGAAATCTCGTCTGCATTGACGTCGGTCGAACTTGACACATGGTCGAGACACGAACAACGAAAAATTAAAAAATCAAAGATTGAAAATGATTGAAAACTGTCCAATTTATGCACGTTTTTTCATTTTAACTTCCAAATGGGTTTATCTAAAAGGTGATGAATATAAAGTGTGATTAAAATTTTACCAATTGACTGATCTGAATGATATTTTAAAATTTAAAGTTTAGAACTGACATGCCAATAATATCATGGACTGTGATCAATTGAGGCTGAATAAAAATGATAATTATTGATTTTCTGCAAAATATCATGTGAACTTAAAAGCGACGCGAGTACCTACTATCAAGGAGAAACCGGCGTTCCCCAAACACATACTTAATCTCGCCCACCTGCCCAACCAGAACCATGAAGCAAATGCAGTCCACCGCCATCAATCTGTTCGCGACAATCGCCTCCCTCGCGACCGCCCTCGTCAACGGGCACACCGACTCCGACGGGTACGAGACGTTCACCGATAGCTACGGCGCCGTCGTCAACTCGTTCAAGCTTTACCCGACACTCACCTCCTGGATGAACGCCAGCGCGATCTGCGAGTTGGAGGGTGCGCATCTGATCGTGCCCAACACGCTGGACGAGGTCAAGATCTTGGAACAGCTCTCCAAAAAGATGCCGGTACCGAACACCAAGGACCAGATGCACGTCGGCTTCACGGACAGTGTCGCCGAGGGGGACTGGCGTTCGGTGATGGGTGAGTTATTTGTTTTGTAAATAGCGGCGTTAAGTGCACATGTTGGGCAACGGAATTGACTCGATAGAGCGTTTTGGCGTTATAATTCTATCTTGAAACTATAGTGCAACAAATTCACTCAGTCTAGTCTAGTCTACTTGATTTCTACATTCGGAGTTGCGCAGGGTATCAATTGGTGAATGAATCATCGAAATCTGGTCGTTTCTCTTTCCTCTTTCACAATAATTTAATCAAATTCAGTGAGGATCTCCCAGTGTTCAGCTAACCCAGTTGCTCCAGAAATAATAAATTTAGTAGAAATTAACACAAATGAAGAACCAATTGTGTTTGGCGTCCTGGGTCCCCTTCTCATGATATTCGTGCCTAGGGAAGCATAAACCTAGAGACGAATAAGATGCTTGCATCTCCCCATAAAAATTGCCCTAAGTGGTCTTCAGTAAGAATAATTTTTGAGCTGGAACACGGTGCCTTAAGTAACCACTCATCATCAAAGTGACGAATCCAAAGATTTAATACAATCTTCATGCAAATTGCAAATCGTTATTTACATGTCGAACAATTTAAGCAGCAAAACGGTGGTTGAAAGTGGTGAACGGGTGACCATGGCGACCACTCTACAGTCAGCATCAAAATCGCCCGCAGAGGGAACGTTCATCGAGAAGGGCCCACGGGGAACAATCGTCACCTTTCTATCTCTTTCGCACGCAGGAGGAACGTTCAATGCATCGGGTTTCCGGTCTTGGGAAAATGCCTGGGCCTACGGGGAGCCAAACAACGTCGACAACGAAGACTGCGCAGTGCTGCGCATGTCCACGAGGAAGTACAACGACGTGCTGTGCGAGAAAAACTTACGTGCGTTCGTCTGCGAGAAGGAGATCGTCGACGACGAGTCACCCGACGTGGACGAGAGGCTGCGTGTCTGACCTTGATGTGGCCTTGGGGTGGCCTTGGTCTTAAGTTGGGGTGATGATCCGTTAAACGCCCACTGCGAAACAAATGTGACAAAATACGTGAAAATGCTGCATACTTTTTTGTCACGATTGGCCCTGTTTTGAGATTTTGGATCGTTTATGCCTTTTATTAATTTCCAACCTTCACGCAGAGAAAACATTGATTCACAAAACGAATTAAAATTGGGACGTCAGGTCGGTCGGTCGTGATGATAACGGCCGCTTAAAATGATCCATCGAAAAAAAATAAAGTCAATAAAATATATACCGTCATTGGTTGTCGATTTTTATTTTTATTTTTATTTTTATAAACTTTGGTCTCTTCCTACCTCCACAAACCCAAACTTTTATGCTGAATTCCGCAGACCTTCTGAGAAAAATACTACCACCAAGTGGTTTGAAATAAAAAAAGCGACATAATTATCCATCTCTGACTTGGCATGGTTTTTAAACAGAGTTAATTCGGTTAATCACAGATGTGTATTATTAACTGTGTTTTTGTGTGTTGTATTAATATGTTGATCGAGTCGCTCAAATCAAATGAAACAAATAAAAGAAAATGAGCTACCCGGGGCACTAGACCCTGTGCACGCTCGCCGAGTGATAGATTCACAGAAAGTTGTCAACATACTTTTTTTTCGCCATGTCTTAGTCGTTTGTCAAACCTTCAGCTATTCATCTCCCCCCGTTCGCAATGAACCCCCACGCCAACGAGTCAAATCATTAGAATGCGAACGCGCATAAAATCCATGGAGCCAGCAATTTCCGTTTCTACGATTGCCGTTCGCGGCGTCTCGAGTATCGATTAATTAAATAAGCAAATGATTGGATGCACGCTAGAACGTGCGGTGATTATAATCATCAGCACTCGTCCACACTTCCACATATGGAGCCGCCGAGCTGATCACTAATTGCTCAAACGATGCTCGTCCAATTTGCTCCGATCGAGACTATTTGCTTTGTTCTCAGAACTATCGAGACAATCGCTGCGTTTTTTCGAATTGTCTCCGATGAGTTTTATAATAAGTGTAATTAGATTCGACTGTGATGTATCATTTGGTGATGAGTCGGGTATTTGCGAGCGAGATTTTCATTTTTCTTGTCTCTGATTTGCCGTCTGCGTCATTCCTCAATAATCGAGATATGAAAGTTACTGTTCGGCGTTAAGCCCCGATTTGTTGAACAGAAACTAACATTTTATTTAAGTTAGCTGTACCCTTGATTTTGGTCAAAAAGTGCCTTGTGTTGAGAGTTGAAACATTTTTTTAGCAATGATTCCTTGTGACATTACTGAAATCTAACATTCGGGGATTTGAAACCAAAATTACTGATTTGTTATTTGTATTTATGCTTTTTCAATTTGCTGAATTTCAATAATCCTGACATAGGTTATAAGTTCGCCTGGACTTTGGTCAAAGTGGATGGTCATTCTTGACAGTTCCTGGTTCAAGTCTCGTTTATTGGTCACGCAAAAATAGCGCGAATGTTTTGCAATTGAAGAAGGCCAAGATAAGTCAGAAGGCAAACCGCCGTGTTGCCGCTGTAAATCCCACGTTTCAACCACACTACGATTTCCTACCCTTGATAAGGTAAGTTTAAGTGATCTATTATCATTAGTCAGGAGCATATCTGTTGATTGCCCAATTATGTTGTATTTCGTTAGCTATCGCTCGATAAGGAAACTCAATTCGTAAACGGGAAGGTGACTATAAAACTGAAGCAACGGTTTATTGGTGGCGTTTATATAGCTGAGAATAAGATTTTTCTATTTTGCCCTTGTTTAGATACAAGCTGTAATATGCATGACCAACTTGCAACAAATACCCTGATGGAAACCACTTCATGATACATTCAAGGCAAATGCAATCACATTTAGTTTAAACCACAACTAAACTAGCTTATACCTATATGTGAATTTATATAGAAATCGCGTCTATTGATTAATCTTGAATGATATAAAACAAATACACATGGATCTAATATCATCGATGACTTATAGTTAGACCATTAACTGGTTGTTAAAACAATGTGTCAAATAAAAACCAAACATCTGTCGACAGGACCAGGAACAATTTGACAGCACCGAACCACACCAACACTTCATCACCTCAATAAACCATAAAGTTTAAATCGCTTCAAATTTTCAATTCACTCCCCAAAACTTCCGTGAGAGAAACCAATACCCATTAATGAAACGAAAATCAATAAGCGCACACGTCTATAAATAAAGTCTAGCAGCGCGGGGTTACCAATATTATACATTAGACAAAAGGTGGATTCTTTATAATTGGTAATTATACTGACTCCCTCATCCCGTATGGCACAGAACCATGCGTGGTATGCTCAGCATGCTAATGGGAACCTAGAGCCTGTTCACGACAAGCCTGCCACGAAACACGCTGCTACGTCTGTGCTTGCCACGAAAATTTCCACGAAAAACTCAGAAGAAAATTGAAATCACAAACGTAGAACATATTCCACAGTAAACAGCCTGTGCCTTTGTAGACGCTCCGCTTTCGTCTAATGCGACGAAATTTTTGACAAAAATATGTTTCATCTCCCTTTTACATTTCAGAAAGATCTTAATGATTTTTCTTTATTCTGGCCATTTCGCAATGAATAAGTTTAAAAACACTACAAAATCATCGTTCAGCGTGAGCTGAAATCAATTCTAAATGAACCTTTCTGAAATCTGTGGCCGCTCACTATTCTCCCCACGAACACGGCACGCCAATGGCGAGCAGGCTCTAGCAAGAGTTGCAGCATCTCTCCAGCACACAGTCGCACACACACACACACACTCTCTCGGGCCGGTACAGGTGGAGCTTGGGGTCAGCGCGGGGTCAACGCGGGCATTCGACGTCCCCGCCCGATTCCCACGACAGGACGGCAGGCGCGACGGCACCCCCCGAATCTCACTCTGATGTCACCCCGATATCACCCGATGGCACATTGGTGTCACCCCGATATCACCCTGTTATCATTCCGATATCAGAAATGTTAAGTGTTTTTTTAGAAAACGATGCTTTTCCCCATTTTTTTTAAATCAATAATTCTGACACAACCTAATGAACCTTGATGAATCAAAAATATTCAATTAACGCTCATTCACAACGCGATTGAAGTGTTAGCGAAGCCCTATTTATTTTTAATAAGTCACGAAACGTGACTCGCTCTAGGAGTATAATAGATTTTGCTGGGCGACTGTAGCCGATGTTTGCGAAAATCGACAACCCGAGGGGCTGCCGGAGAAATCGCGTGTCTCGACCCTCAATATCGAAATGGTTGACATAATAATGTCACTGGATTTTGTCCTAAATGCGTCGCTACACATACGTGAAAATGTTTGCGTAGAAAATCGGACGAAGTGAAAATGCGCGCTCATGAAAGTCAGCAGGGATGCCGGCTATTGGAAAATCCAGCCTGAAACTTTTCTTTGAACGAAACACGCATGACATATTTTAGTGATGTCGTGTTTTCTGCGTCGGACAGTTTCGTGTTTTTGAACGCCTCGATTCGAAAATTCGTGATCACTGATGAAGATTCAAATTACCCCGAGGTCAAATTAAAAATTGGGATGTAAACATTTGAGTTGATCATATCTTTTGATGAGACTTGTGTCCTGAACTAAACGTAGCACTTGTTTTCAATAGAACTATGTGTCTCCTCACGGATTTTAGAACGACAGCTTCTTTCTAAACGTCACGTTGCTCAAATATTTAGTAACCAGCTCGTGCATTCCGCGGAAATCGTGTGTGAAAATTTGTCCGCAATTACCCCAAACAGGTGAAACTTGCCGACACGTATCTGTTTACTTTTCTTATTCCGATTAGGATCGCAGCAAACATCGGCGTCGTTTGCATATCGTGGTTAAAATCGTCTAATGACATGTCATTAATCCTCAGAAAGTCTCTCATGATTTTTCCGACAAAACTCTAAGAAGACATCGCTGGCGTGGTATGTCAACTCTCTACTTCTACGCGAGGTTGAGCTTCAACTTCAACCTGCAACCTCACAGCATCGGGTATACACATAAGCAGCATTACAAGCTGGAAAAATTTCCTCGCCTACGCCATGTCACGTTCACCATTTTCCATACGATCGACGGATATCTGTACACATAATCTCATTCATTAATTAAGTCGAATTTTTTTTTAAACCTACCCGTACCTGGCTAGATAAGAATGTGGGACTGTGCCCTATTGTTCACGTGTATACGTACATGACAAAGCGGCTTTTCTTATAAAGTATACGACATCGTAAATTGAGCGAATGGGATTCAATGTGACTTCTTGGCACGTAATTGCGTTTTGTGGTTGTAATGGAACGAGCAACACGGCGATTTACAGCCGAATTAGATCCGTTTGATAGGAAATATCCACAAGCCTGTTCCCGGAAGTAGAAATTTAAATTAATAAATTGGTGGGCAACTAGGTTTTATCTACACTGAAAAAATGACACCCTGTCAATCAACCATACCTTTTATTTAGAAAATATTTTAAGACACTAAATGCCAAAAAACACACAAAATGTTAAATGTTAAAAAAAACACACACACACAAGTGTTCTTTTTGGGGCTAGTAAAAATGAAGATTTCGCTTTACTTGCTACGCTCATCAATCAATCAGTTACCAAAAAATCAACAAAACTCTGTAACAATTCGTTCATCTCCAGCAAACGTCCTGGCTGTCATCAACATCTCAGTGATACCCACATCATCAGCTGGCCCACAGACTCCAACCATCATCTTACCGGCCCTCGAACCTCTCATCGCCAGCCACGGGTCGCGGGCCCCGGGTCGCCCCTCCCCAACCCCCCCCCCCCCCCCACCCGCCCCCGCGCCGAGCGAGTCCGCCGTGCGTGCAGATCTGCCCTCTGACCTCCAGCCCTGAACGTCACGTCTCCATTAGAAAGAAAAAAGCACGCGCGCTCGCTCGCGCACAGCCAAGTGCAGCGTCGCATGCTATCTCACCTAAATCGAATTTTTAAAATTATTATCCTTATCATAATTCAACTATATATAAAGTTAGATGTTGAACAATGGGTGCCTGTATGTATATCTATATTCTGCGGCTGGATTCTCTCTCAATACCCAATCGCGAGGAAAGCGTGTACCACGAGTGCATGTCAAAAGAGTAACCCTCGTCGATATAATATCGATGGTCGGTTTGGCACGGTGCTCGATGCCCTTCTGGTCGACAGAGAGTGTTGTTCGCTGAAGAGCGGTCAAGCGTACCCGTAGGTCATCGCTATACCTTTTGGTCAAGACGCTGTTAACACTCGAACGTGTCTTTTAACAAATACATATCCCGAGCAGCCAGGCATGGTTCATTAGTCTTAGAAGAGCAAATCCCAGTATTCGATTCTTAGTTTCATCAGTAAATCACTTGATTCCCTTTCTACTCAGCTTAATTAGTTGAATTCAAATGTGCATTAAAGTCGCACAACTTGACAATCAATCTTAAAAAGCCTGTACAGCTTGTCAGTCTTGTGCCGGACATGGCGTCCACGCGCGGAGTCGGCCACTCTCTGGCTACTAAGATGCACAGCTTGACAGTCAGTCTTGTCAAGGTTTCACAGCTTGACAGTCAGTCTTGTCAAGGTTGCACAGCTTGTCAATCAGTCTTGTCAAGGTTGCACAGCTTGACAGTCAGTCTTGTCAAGGTTTTACAGCTTGACAGTCAGTCTTGTCAAGGTTGCACAGCTTGACAGTCGGTCTTGTCAAGGTTTCACAGCTTGACAGTCAGTCTTGTCAAGGTTGCACAGCTTGACAGTCAATTGTCAAGGTTGCACAGCTTGACAGTCAGTCTCCTCAAAACTTTTCAGCTGACAGTCAGGCATATCGAGTCTTTTGCCGAACATGGCGTCCACGCGTGGAGTCTGCCACTCCAGAGCACACCATGGCTCTCGCCAGCAACTCTAGATGGCGTGTTTCGAATTCAGCGTTCGATGTAATAATTTGCACATAGTCATGTGTTGGAAACAATGTGAGGCTTTCGGTGCTGTATTCTTTATCATCTCCGTGTCTCGGGCTTTGTTATCCTCGCGCAGCAAAGAGTCGCGCGGGTGACGGCGGCGGAGGATGCATGTGCTGCTGCTGACCGCTTGAGCGTGGAAATATGGTAAATAGATTTGTTATTACGTGTGTTGTGAGGTTAGCGATATGCACCAGGCGGTGGCTGGCGGGTAGCGACACGGAAAATGAGCTATTGTTGGCGCTGGCGGAGCTGAAAGCTGCGCTCACGATCTTCGTGTGGTCTTGGCGGGGAGAACTGTTGCCAAGAAAATGCATCAATGTTTTCTCAGGTTTTCTCATCTTCGTTTCTTTGTTTCCCAAGTTTACTCGCTTTCTTCTTCACTTGAATTTTCTCTTTTTTGAGATTGAATTCGCATCAACCAGCTAGGGTTGATGAAATTCTAGCTTTTGAACTGCCATAATTATTTTGTGGTTGGCGGAGTGGTACATAGCCACGGAAATATGGTGGTGTAGTTGTCGGTTTTGCTCTGGTTTGACAGAGTTTTGGTCCTAAAAAGGACCTTGATCGACGTTTCGTCCACGTTGGCGTGGACATCTTCAGGACTGTGGAGAGAGCAGCTGTTGGACCACGGATTTTTGTCCTGTGCACTTTTAGTTAGGTTAGTTATCTCCTGAAGGATGTATTTCTTGTGAGATTATCGAAAGATTGACCAAGCAACATCAAGCCAGACTCGTCCTGAAGAAAAAGTGCATGAAACTCGGCACCACCACTACGGCACCTCCACGCGACATCTCGAATCATCATCCCACATCTGGAAACAAACTCACACGAAAAAAACACAAACTCTCTCACAGATTCTGCGGCGGCTCGGTGTAAATTACTTCCTCGCTGCCTGGATCCTCCCCGGTCGATTGCCATGATTACGCTGATGATGACACCGCTTAGCCCGCTTGCCTAAAACGCTCGCCGCGCCAAGATCTGCGCAGATAGCAAAGGCGGCGCGCGGTTCTTTTTTCCCACCACTTTCAAGCGAAACTCCGTTAAGTTTTTTCGAGCGTTTCACGTGCGGATACAGACTTGCCTTTTTTTGCACATTGCAAATCATTGCTGTGTTTTGCGCGTGTCTCGATTTGAGATCAACGTATCAACTTTATAAAAATATCGCACTAAATTTTATTTTCGTAGTATTTTCGACGAAGATAATTTCAAGATTTCGACTGTGCATCAAATTGGCCCCCCTTTTTGAATCCCTTAGTAGTATTTTTCGGCCAGGAATTGAGCTCAGGACTTTTTAAGAACTACACAATTCAGCTCTAATCGAGCTCTAAGCATTCTACGAAAAAAAAATATGATTTCAACAGTGTGGGGAGGGGAAACTTAATGGACCCCGACGACGATGACAATTAAAAGACTTTTCGGAGAACTGGCGCCATGGCCTTTTTCGGTTGCTTCAAAATTTAAATCGACATCTTATTTTCCAACGCAGAGTTCTGTCAGAGTTTAGGTTCCTTTCCAGTCTTTCCTTCAACTTTCCTCAACCATACCCATGGTCAGGGGTCACGACAAAAGAAACAGATTTCTGTTCTCGAAATAGTTCCACGACACCCCGGCCCTCAGGCCACGTGTTGGATGAAGAAAATCCACAAGGAAACCAACTCATTCCCAAGACAGAACACAACTCTCCAGACAAGAGCATTGTTACGAGCTGTCCAGTCTCGGGCCGGTTAAGCGCTGCCCAAAACGCTGTGTCTAATAAGCGATCGATGTAAGACGTACAGAGGTTGTGACCGCCGCAGTCACCCAACGGCCCCCTACAGCCCAGCGAGCGCCGATGTACTAACACATGTTATTGCATTCAGATCTGTTAGCGACGCACACAATACAAGGCTCATTAAAGCCGCGAAACAAGCCGGGGCTACGAGGACCATGTGAGACAAGGGTGGGGTCGGTGGAGAGAGGAGGAGGAGGAGGGCGATCATGGTTAATCAGTCAGCCATTGGGCGAGCTGTCAAGAGTCATTATCCGCTTATTGAGATGTTCTTGCGGCATGTCGCTCGATTCGGCGTGTCGGGAGTGTTTGATTTTTTCAGCGCGGGTGTTGCGGCAATGGCACGTCGCCGCGCGTGGCGTTTAGCGGCCGTGAAGGAACGAGAAGACAAAAAACGACGGATGAAATCGATTGACACGGTGAGAAAAAGTACTCGGATGGTGTGTTAATTGAACGCTTTTTGCTGGTAAGAAGCAGGTGGTATGTGTCGTCTGTTTTGACAATGATTCTGTCTGTTTTTGTGGGCAATATGCATGCTATTAAAGTAGATGCAACGGTGGTAATTTCGTTTGTTGGCTTGCAGCTGAAATTTTGAAGAGAAAATGTTCAAAAACCAGACATGCCTGCCTGCTGGCCACTAATTCTTGATTGGAATTGTCATCAATGAGTAATTAATTTTAACGCGTTAGAATATGGTTGATGACAAATCAAAAAATAGTTGTGAAGCTTGCGGTTCTGCTCTGATTTGAATGACTTTTAGTCCTGAAAAGGACCTTCGTAGACGTTTCGTCCGCGTTGGCGCGGACATCTTCAGGACTGTGTGAAGATGTCCAGTCCTGAAGATGTCCGCGCCAACGCGGACGAAACGTCGACGAAGGTCCTTTTCAGGACCAAAAGTCATTCAAATCAGAGCAGAACCGCAAGCTTCACAACCATCTTTCCATGGCTCTGAAACACTCCGCCAAACCAAATAAGAATAGGAACTCTGTGGTCAAACGGAACATACGCATGAGTACAAGCGCCAAATTATTCGTTTCAAAGAACGACATAAACTTGCAAATTTTAATAAATTGTAGCAGCTGTGAAATAGCGAGAAATCGTGTGACTTGAACAGAATGATCATAGAAACAATCTCGCTGCACTGATTGGTTAATCATACTAAAAACCATCGCTGCAATACAACGAACCATGCCGAGAGTGAATTTATTCGACGTTTAGCATTCAGAAATCCGAGCCAACTTATCCGGCGCACACTACCGCCTCGATTTTGATTCCGCATGAGAAATCGCACCGAGTCAAGTGAAAATACGACAGAGCAGATTTATAGATAACTTCACCGCCGATAAATCACATTTCGTATGGGCAAAACTTTTTGCATCGCTGAACAGATAATCGCCCGTGGCTGACTCAACACTTGTAGGTGAAAAACACCCGGCTATATGGTGGAAAAATCCTTGCAGCAGAGTCCATCATTGCAGAGCAGAGCTTCGGGTCTAACAATATAAAAAGTAATCGCGGCGGTGTTATTTCCATGTCTATTATGCAGTGCTGCAAGGTGATTGAAATGGGTACATGTAATAGAGTAACGAAGCAGTAAAACGGCATGGATATATCCAAATAACGCGCAGACGCTATAATGCAAGAACGCATAATAGCGATTGGTAGCGGCTATTCTTAAGCAATGCCCGTCAATGATCCCAATAAACGAAGTTTATGAAGGAAATAAAGGGCATATACATTCATTAGAAAGAAATCCTTCGGTACAATCATCGTAAAATTTGTATACGTGCAGTTTATTAAAGAGTTCACTGCAGATCGATGCCCATTGGCTGAATCCCTTACAGACGAATAAAAAAATAATAACCATATGGACAGACATTTATCGACTTTTTCTCCAGGGCACATGTTTTTAAATAAAAGGCGCTGTGCACCCCTGAATAAATCTGCGATGCAAACTCATCGAACCGCGTGAGATCAGCCTCCAATAAATCACCTGATCGCGATTAAAAATCAGCGTTTCATTTCAATAATAACGTTCTACTTTTCGAGTTGCTCGCCAACGTTATGTACCGATGCATGCAGCATCCAACGGAGAGCGCATCGATGAGAGCTTACACACGGCGTCGCGGACTGTATAATTATCTATAACGCTCTTTGTGTACTTTTGTTAGAAATAAATCAATCAAAATTGACACGTGAGCGCGACGATGATAGGCGCGACGTGCAGTGGCGTGTGCTCGGGGGTGCGATGTGCACCCGAACACCCCGAACACCCCCTGTGCACCCACCATACGACAATTAAGGGTGGGTTTGAGACAATGACATGCCAGACTTGTCCAAGGTAATTTTACTTCCGATTGGCAGAGGTTAGGTGAGTGACGATGTTTTCTGATGTGCAGTTTATGGTTTTAAACGCCCTTTGCCGCTCAACAATGTTAAGCAACAATACGCCGGAACGTGTATTGGGTGGGTGACCGCCCAATAATTGCGAAGTTATTTTCGGTTCCTCTCTATGCTGGCATATCAAACACTCGATGCTTTTTATTTTATAAATTCAGATGACTTTCCTTAAAATATATATGTACCTATATTTAACTGTTTATTGAATGCTTAGAAATAGTTGTCTTATAAGCTATTCCCAACGTTTCGCAAATGATAAAATGCTTACTCGATCAAGGGTCTAAACCCAAGTTGCTATAACACAAAGGCACGAGTCTCACAAAAGTAAGTTTCCTACGATTAGAGCAGAGTTATAATAAAAGTTTGTTGCATATCACGCAACTGTAAAATGGACTATTTCTTTGCATTACGGGTGAATATGCCCTGGGTACATCATCCTCCGACCTTCTTCCGCGCAGCCTCCGCCACTGCCGGCAGGAAGATGCTGGCAGATCTCCATCCGGATGTCGAGGCAGGCGTTGAGTTGCCAGCACGATCTTCTAATTGAATGCCTCGGCTTCGAGTCCGCGTGGCTATCGCCCCGTCCGATCGCGCGTAAGTGAATCGGAGCCCTGGACCGCGGGATGCTGGATAATGCGGGCTTGGCGGGATGCATGGCATGGCGGGATGGAGCGCAGCTGGGGGTTATAGATCATGCGAGACTATTGGTTTATTGGTCGATGGGAGGTAGAGCTGAGATCAGTTTACTGTTTATTTGTATGTTGGCACGACCTGAGAGATGTGTTCGGGGAAGGTTTTGAAAGTAGCTTAGAAAATCACAAAGGCCGTGAATCGGAGTAATATTGACATATTTCTTACAAAATATGCTCTGATCTCTCTCATGATCCACTGTGGTCGACGGAGACAAATTTTAATTGAAAACATGATTCAAAAACTTGACCTTCTTTAAAATTCAGAGAATTTTAAAACAAAGGGATTACTCATTTACCAAGAAACAAACTCGCATTGACGCCGATCCTCGAGCTATCGCTTGAAAAAGCCATAAATAACGTATCCCGAAATTCAAAGGAAAACCCGGCATACCGTTAGGGTAAAATCCAACCCCTAATTTCCCTAAAACCACCAACACAGCGCAAAATTCCGCGCAGGCCTCCACTTCCCAACCGATCCTTGCCACATATCCCACGCCGCTGGCCCATGCACGCGCTGCAAGCTTGCACGCCCCGGGCCAGCCGGCGAGACCACGGGGGGCCCGCGGGGGCCCCGGCTAGACCCCCGCGGGGGTGGCTGCCGGCAATCACCTGCGCCCGATCGGTCGGAGCCCCACCAATTTGCTGTTCGACGCGCGCTCGTAACTCCACGCTCCGGCGTCGACGTCGACTTCGACCACTCGGCTCTGGGTGCATGCACGGAGAGAGAGAGTCGTCGACGACGAGGAGAGGCCAGCTGGTTCAGCATTCTGTTGCTGTTTATACGAGAAAACTCCGTGTATTGTTTTGGCATCTTTTACCCAAGATGATTTGAACGAGTTTGTTTCACGCAGGTGTTTTCTGTTTAGGTCTCTAAGGGACGAAAATGCGCTATCGGAGTAACTAGACAAGCCCTTAATTAAGGGCGCAGTACACTCAAACAGGGCCGATCCTTGTAAGTCACACGCTGCATTCAAACCTTTTCATTTGCTTACTATTCCTGTTGTGGCTTAGGACTCATGTCCTTTCCTAATCTTAGCACTTTAGTATTTCTGAAGAACCGTATTGTTTTTGTTTTATGAGACTCACTACCTTACATTCAGTAATTTTGAATTTATATAGTGGCAACTTGCGGATTTGGAACAGTGCGATCAGAAAAATACCTGACCACACTTCTTATGCAGATAATGGCTCTATCTAAATCATGGCGCCGATGCGTTGGGTTTGATTGACAATTGTAAGCCAGAGCTAAGGATCAAAACTTAATAAGCTTACAGCCAGTGCCAGCCAACGGCCAGTGAAAGCCAGTCCATGCACCAAGGTTCCAACTCCATATCAATTGACTTAGTCAGTTCTTGGCCAACATGGCGGCATCCATCCATCTAGCTGGGCACACTCCCACTCCTGCCGAGGCCCTCCACGGCAGACACGGAGTTCGCATGACGAAGGAGGCGTCGACGCGATGCATCAAATGCTCCACCACGCGATACGAGCATCGCTGAGCGTTGTGCGTTGAGCGCTGAGCGTTGAGCGTTGAGCAAGGAACGCTGTACGAACCGCGAGACGCCCACACACACAAAACCAATACTCACGATCCTTGATCCTTAACTAAATTAGGTGCCAAACAACTCGATCAAGCTATTATTACATGCATGTTTGTCTTGCCACGAAGCTATCGATGAATATAAATCAATTTCGGTTTTCGTAAATCGAATGAGAACGTTAGAGCCATGGATTTCGTTGTTGTTGAAACAATTAATTAGTTTTTTCTCGTGTGTTGTGTTTGTTTAACAGGGGTTTTTGAATTACGGTCGTGGCTGGCGATATGGTTGTGAGTGAAATATTATTTGGTTGTTTCGTTATCTGATTGAGCAAAGTGAATGGAAATAAAATAATTCAATCAACCTTTCTAATTACTGTGAGCGCTCAGCTTGACTCAAGCTATGATCTCAAAGAATTGGTTAAGTCATAAAAAAGGTTTTTTTAGAAATATTCGGTACTTAGATTCTCATTAGAGTATGAACATGTGTCTTTTCATATGGAACATATTGATATAATGTAGGTAGGGATTCATATATCTTTCATTTTTGCATCCATGATGAAAAAAGGTAATTTGAATTTAAAATTCTTAATTAATTAAGTTTTTATCAGATGAATGGGCTCATCTGGCTTCAATGGGTGACATTCAAAGCTTAAGAAATATAGAACACTCAATGAAAGTCCGGTGGAGGAGCCGAGATCACTAGCTTTTCGCGTGCATGGAGGTGCCGTGACAGCTTAGAAAAAGGTAGGTACAGAGATTGAGTTATGAGGCCTGCCTCTCAATCTTAATGGAGACACTATTAAAAAACTGACGTGCCATGTTATTATTTTAAAATTTAAAAGAGCCGAACAGTTTCTACGACGCGCTGCCGTCAAAAGAGCATAAAAATAACAAACGCGAAAAAAGCAACACGCTATATTTTATGAAAGCACTAAGCGACAGTAGCAAATATCACGTTTCTTTCTCTCAATGCTCCTCGCAGCATTCGGGAAGACGCGACGTCAATCATCATTAGAGTTAAAGCGATCGTTTGTATCGCCAATGTTTTTGGGCGCATAGCTCTAGGTTTTTTCCCGGTGAAGTGTAATTTGTGGACGGGGTCCGGCTTTGGGCGATGTAAGAAAGCCTTCAAGCCTGCAAGCCTGCAAGCCTGCAAATCCGTGCGGCATTGCTTGAATCGGTAGGTGACGGGCACCGGGAGGGACTTGGTGGCGACGGAGTGGCCATCTAAGAAACCTCAGACGTCACAATCTAGTCAAGACTGTGATAGCGCTCTAGACTCCCTCTGAGATCCAGGATAGCTTCAAGCTTGTCTCATTTTTGTTTTGATGTTGTGAAAATAATAAATTAATTTAAGATTCTTTCTATAATTATGCTTTGATTAGGTCCAAATTTTCAACTTTTTTGCATAGAAAATGCTCACTCAAATATTTGAGTATATTAGCTACGCTGATAACAATAGCTTGTTTTTGGCGCCTTTATTAACACCAACAAGTCGATGCTGAGGCATTTATCAGAAAAACAATTTGATGTTAGTGATGGTGTTGAACAGGCTTAACACAGGTTGGTGTCATTATGTCTACACTGCTTCCAAGTGCAAGTTCCACCTCGACTTAACATGGCCGCCATCAATGGGAGACTATCAAGCAGCGAGCTGTTGTCAACTCCGCGTCTACCACGACTCTCTCGCGCGTCGAATCCAGGTTTTGCGATGGAAATTCGGCGCATACTGCTCACTTCTTGCTGCAAGTCGACGGTAGATGGCCGCCGGACCGGCGAACGCGTCGTCGAGATGATTTACCGGCGCCGTGAGCGAATTCGCGCTGCAACGTTTTCGCTGCAGGGTTGCGGGTGAGAAATCGGTCCACTTTTGGCGGCGCCACCTCGACGCATTCTCGCTGCGTTAAGGTATTTAATTTCGCGAATTTTGCACGTTTTGTGATCGGTGTTGTGATGGTTGACAAGTGGTCCGTGACCGATAATGTGACCGCACGTGACAAACGTTATGGGAGGCGGATGAATCTGAGTGTTATTTATTATGTTTAGCCATTGTTATGTGCGTTTTACAAGTTTCAGGTGGGAGCGGTTGATTTTTATTTTTCGGTAAATAGCAACTGGAAGAAATGATGTCATTAATATTACCTCTGTCTAACCTTCTCAATATTTCCTGATCTTCCAAGTTTGCCAGCTAATTCTTTATCCTAATGTCCTTTTCTCATTCCCCACTTCAAGTGATCTATCATCGACTTACCGCTCCCACAACATTTATTCCCTTGTAACATCTCGGTGCTAAGTTGTATCATTTTATGCAAATTAAATTATCATTCCGCGGTAAGTAATGGCAAAGATAAGTTCAGCAGCCGAGCCATTGCACTGTGTGCATCTTCACGCAACTTAACTGACGTGTAGGGAAGACATTCTTGCTCTCGGCAACATTTCGTTGCCGCGGTAATTAAAATCTAATTAATTATATGTGTAAGGACAATACTTTAGCAGATATTCGTCCAGGAGATACAAATCAACACAAATTGTGTTTCACATCGAAGTCACATCAAGGATGAATTGACGCGATGAGTATCCTCTTCGGCTGACGTAACATTTCGAGTGGCCCTCTATTTCGTTTCACATTGAAAGAAAATATAAAAATCTAGGCACTGAACTCCAAATAAACATTAATAGGTGTCACGCAGACTACAATTATCATTCTGATGCATACGCAAATCGACAAGGTAAGTCTACTCCTCGGATGTGTACCATCTTGAGAGGCCTTTAATTTCGTTTCTAAAGCCGAGACAAAAAAAAAAAATCTAGATACTGAACACTTTCATCAGCGTGACGCAAACTAAATGAAGACCCATGGATAAATTGACGATATGAGTGTCCTCCTCGTGTGACGTACACCATCCTGAGAGGCCCTCATCATCTCACCTCGCCTCAGTGCCTACCCATACAGCCCACCACGACCACCACCACCACGACCACCACCACGGTGCACTTGTTCGCTAAGTGGCTCTGGGAGGCTGTGAAATCTGCGAGTGTCACGCGACGGTGTGACAGAGAGTGTGCGGACCTGACTGCGTCGCGACGGGCGCCGAGTGGACGTCGCAGATGCTGCACGATGACCGATGACGCCGACAATTCGATCGTAACGCAGTGGTCTGCGTGGAGCGTTGGCAAAAATGTAGAAACCCATGGCGAGCGAGCGATGAGACGCTAGTTGACACCGCGGTGCAGGCTTCTTGAGTAGCCACACTCTACTACTGTCAAAGAGTAGGCAGTCTTCTCTTTGCTACTGTCCTTAATACTAGAATACGAGTTGAGATCCTCGTGAAATTTAGATGCCCATTTCCGCTGGTATAAATGGTACACAAAATATTTATAAAAAGCACCAACACATTTTATTTTCATCACCAATAATGCGCCATGTTCGTGAAATTGAGTCGATAAACTGGTAACTGCGGGAATCGTAGATTATCTTTTTTCTAGCTGACTTTTTCTAATTATTCGATGGTATTAAAGCCGATTTTATTTCAATCCGTTCAATAATAAAGTTTTTGAAATGAAGCAGTACATCCATTTGAGGCATTCATGACATTGAGCTGCTGCCATGCAGAAGCCAGACTTGGTCCTGGCGTTGATAAGACCAGCATCCAGTTAGTCCCAACCAAGGTGAGGTGTTTGTGAAATTGACACCTCTCTCTGTCCAAACATTCGCAGCGAAGAACGTGCTAATGCGCTTTGGTGTCGACGAGGTAATGAAATCCTGGATACTTCAATACAACTGCTACTAGGCAGGCTACTTCAAGGGTTCCTGGAAACTACGTTGGAGCCTCAAGAACTTGAGCAGCAAAATCCGGATTCTGCTCATCAGTCAAACGGTATTACGGTGACCGTCCTCTGCGAAAATGGTCTGACTAATTCTTTGATCGACTTTTGAAAATCAAAAAAGACTAACATTAATTAGACTATCAATGTCAGTTAAAGGGAGTTTAGTTTGGTTTTACTAATTAAATGACTCGGGTTTGTTTAAAATAATAATATATAAGTAGAAATTGGGGATGTTTTTAATGTATTCGCTTTCCTCGCAGGTGACAGCTTAGAATAAACGCGCTGTAGAGACTAAAAAAATGTACATCTCCAAGTGATTAGTATTTGTGTAGCAAAATTACAAGAGCAGGTGACGGTATGATATTTAAATTAGGCTCCACAATTGAGTGCGTGCTCTTCGGATGATTCTCGCCTGAAGAAATGGCTTTTGGTATATTTGATCAACGTGCTATTGTTTCGCGTGCCACGAGTTTTTATTCGTTTTCGTTAACTGAGCAATCACCTTGGATCTGATTTCGATTTTTGTTTGCCCGTCTGGAAAAAGTTGGATGACAATTCGCTTCTGCAATGATGCGGCACTTTTCGGTAAATGTATTACTCTCGAGTCTTGTCTGCGTCTGGCTTTCCGTGTACCCATATATCCACTACCTTTTATAAGCTGACATGACTGCATTATAAACGCTTACTTATACAGCTGAAGCTCTAATTCTTTCATTCTTTCTTTAGAGTACTTTAAATAATATTCAATCATTCGCATATTTTTAGCAAGATAGACTTACAGCCACATTGTTTCTATGCTGCCCTAAGAAAAACGTGCGACTGTCACCAAATTGATCGATGGTAACTGAATAATAATTGTAACTGATTACTGATTTTAAAATAATCCGACGTTTTTTTTCGAAGAATATGACCGCGTTTGATCATTGATGTCCCAATGCTAGTGAATAGGACACGGAACGTGCATTCAAGTCTCCATGCTACAGCATAGGACAGGGAACGTGCATTCAAGTCTCCATTCTATACAGTATAGGACAGGGAACGTGCATTCAAGTCTCCATGCTACAGCATAGGACAGGGAACGTGCATTCAAGTCTCCATGCTACAGCATAGGACAGGGAACGTGCATTCAAGTCTCCATGCTACAGTATAGGACAGGGAACGTGCATTCAAGTCTCCATGCTACAGCATAGGACAGGGAACGTGCATTCAAGTCTCCATGCTACAGCATAGGACAGGGAACGTGCATTCAAGTCTCCATGCTACAGCATAGGACAGGGAACGTGCATTCAAGTCTCCATGCTACAGCATAGGACAGGGAACGTGCATTCAAGTCTCCATGCTACAGCATAGGACAGGGAACGTGCATTCAAGTCTCCATGCTACAGCATAGGACAGGGAACGTGCATTCAAGTCTCCATGCTACGGCATAGGACAGGGGACGTGCATTCAAGTCTCCATGCTACAGCATAGGACAGGGAACGTGCATTCAAATCTCCATGCTACAGCATAGGACAGGGAACGTGCATTCAAGTCTCCATGCTACAGAATAGGACAGGGAACGTGCATTCAAGTTTCCATGCTACAGCATAGGACAGGGAACGTGCATTCAAGTCTCCATGCTACGGCATAGGACAGGGAACGTGCATTCAAGTCTCCATGCTACAGCATAAGACAGGGAACGTGCATTCAAGTCTCCATGCTACAGCATAGGACAGGGAACGTGTATTCAAGTCTCCATGCTACAGCATAGGACAGGGAACGAGCATTCAAGTCTCCATGCTACAGCAAAGGACAGGGAACGTGCATTCAAGTCTCCATGCTACAGCATAGGACAGGGAACGTGCATTCAAGTCTCCATGCTACGGCATAGGACAGGGGACGTGCATTCAAGTCTCCATGCTACAGCATAGGACAGGGAACGTGCATTCAAGTCTCCATGCTACAGCATAGGACAGGGAACGTGCATTCAAGTCTCCATGCTACAGCATAGGACAGGGAACGTGCATTCAAATCTCCATGCTACAGCATAGGACAGGGAACGTGTATTCAAGTCTCCATGCTACAGCATAGGACAGGGAACGTGCATTCAAGTCTCCATGCTACAGCATAGGACAGGGGACGTGCATTCAAGTCTCCATGATACAGCATAGGACAGGGAACGTGCATTCAAGTCTCCATGCTACAGCATAGGACAGGGAACGTGCATTCAAGTCTCCATGCTACGGCATAGGACAGGGGACGTGCATTCAAGTCTCCATGCTACAGCATAGGACAGGGAACGTGCATTCAAATCTCCATGCTACAGCATAGGACAGGGAACGTGCATTCAAGTTTCCATGCTACAGCATAGGACAGGGAACGTGCATTCAAGTCTCCATGCTACGGCATAGGACAGGGAACGTGCATTCAAGTCTCCATGCTACAGCATAGGACAGGGAACGTGCATTCAAGTCTCCATGCTACAGCATAGGACAGGGAACGTGCATTCAAGTCTCCATGCTACAGCATAGGACAGGGAACGTGCATTCAAATCTCCATGCTACAGCATAGGACAGGGAACGTGCATTCAAGTCTCCATGCTACAGCATAGGACAGGGAACGTGCATTCAAGTCTCCATGCTACAGCATAGGACAGGGGACGTGCATTCAAGTCTCCATGCTACAGCATAGGACAGGGAACGTGCATTCAAGTCTCCATGCTACAGCATAGGACAGGGAACGTGCATTCAAGTCTCCATGCTACGGCATAGGACAGGGGACGTGCATTCAAGTCTCCATGCTACAGCATAGGACAGGGAACGTGCATTCAAATCTCCATGCTACAGCATAGGACAGGGAACGTGCATTCAAGTTTCCATGCTACAGCATAGGACAGGGAACGTGCATTCAAGTCTCCATGCTACGGCATAGGACAGGGAACGTGCATTCAAGTCTCCATGCTACAGCATAGGACAGGGAACGTGCATTCAAGTCTCCATGCTACAGCATAGGACAGGGAACGTGCATTCAAGTCTCCATGCTACAGCATAAGACAGGGAACGTGCATTCAAGTCTCCATGCTACAGCATAGGACAGGGAACGTGCATTCAAGTCTCCATGCTACAGCATAGGACAGGGAACGTGCATTCAGGTCCCCATGCTACAGCATAGGACAGGGAACGTGCATTCAAGTCTCCATGCTACAGCATACGGACACGGTTAGGTGTAACAAGTCGACATATACGTGAGCAAAGAATACAATATTGATAAAAGGCACATTTCAGTTTTATTGCTTAAGTGTAAGAAGACGATGGTAAAACAAGAATGCGGGTCGCACCTATTACATTCAGTGCTCGCACGTATACGCAGCGATATCTCGGTCCATACACTTCTTTATTTCCGCGAGAAAATGGAAGTGTAAACTGCTAAGCTCTATTAGTTCGGTCATCTCTGTCGTTAATGATGTCGCCAATAACCTGGCGCGATGACTTGTCTTACCTCGGAAGACGCGAGACGAAGAAAAAAGCAAAGAAAACTATCTCGAACGATTTTGTGAAGTAATAATAAATCCGATGGCAGTAAAATAGCTCTTCATTCCGGGATTCATACTATGTTTGCCTCTCTTTGAGATAGCAATAATAGCTAACAAGATGCATTAGTCAGAAATTCCTTCGCATAGGAAGAAAACAGTCCGTCTATACTATCTTTAATGATGACAGTTTATATTACTATTGTATAAATAAAGCGACATAGAGCTTTTGTAACTACTTAATAATTTTTGTACAGCTTAGGGGTTTAGCACAAGGATCAAGCCACTAAATCTAATCGATGCCAACCACAATCGGTGGTGAGTACCGAAATTGTCGTCCGCCTCTGCATCGACACCTACTATTAAATTACTCATTACTCATCAATGGACTAGCCCAAATTTCGCGATAGGATTTGCTTCACGAGCACCTATAATTATAAATCTGTCAATTTGGATTTCAGTGCCCACAACACGACCGCTTTGCAGTGGGTGGGTTCATTTTGATTACTGCGAACTGTCAGCTTGAGTATAACTTGATTGTTTATCGCATGAATGAGATTGGCGGTTCACGTATCTAAAAGTAAAACACAATTATCTTTGAAAAACATACCAGGATGATGCAGTCGAATTAAAATGAGTACTATACTGCAAAGTGAAACCATGTGAAACTAAGCAAGTGGAGAAGTGAGATGCAACAATCCGACCAAATCACCTAAAACAAAAAATCCGACACGAGGCTTTCTTGACTTACTATTCATGGATGGACTGTATTCGTGAACCGAAGACCGGAGACCGGAGACCGGAGACCGGCCTGCGTCTCGAACACGAGCAATAAAGTCGCGAGCGCCATCCAGTCCGCAGCGACCATTTAGTCTGACTACCTGTCCAACATCACGGACCTCGGAGATGACTCGCGAGGATAATGGATTTACTTTTATGAACGCATTGTTTTACTACGTCGACAATTAATGACAATCATGTCACGAACTCGCTTGCTCGCCACAACGCGGTAGTCTCGCCGCGGCAGCCTCCGACTCCGAGGACCAGCATCATCTCGAGATCTCTCTGCGTCCGCCCATGTGGCGAAGAGGATGGCCGTGCAGCGGCGAACACGGCGTTGTCGCCGTTGATGCACGGGAGTTATTGGCGATATAAAAGTGGCAATGAAATTACTTTCCGCTTGTTCACTGACATGAAATCGCCCACCCACGGCTGGTCCAGAGACTGGCAGAGCAGGACAGAGCAGGACAGAGCAGGGCAGAGAAGGGCAGAGCAGGGCAGAGCAGGGTAGGACACGGCAGAACACGGCAGAGCTTTAGTGGACTCCCGGTGAGATCGCCATGCAGATGCTGATGCGGATGGCCAAACGCGCTTGAAATGATGCCAAAGTGCGAGAGGAATTCGCTCAATAGAACTGTACAGGGATGGGTATAAATGAGAGGATGCTCCCAGGTGCAAATCTCGATTTGATTACGATGCCGTTTGAATAGTAGAACCTAATGGCATTAGATAACATTCGTTAACTTAGAGCATGTTTGCGAATAACGATGAAAATAAATTTGATGGAATTTCTCAATTGCTATCTTGTTCCATAAACGTAATAAATGCAATAAATTCGAAGTTGCCAATGAAACATTAAATATGTATGGTCGAATGATGCATACTAAGGTGCATATTCAACCTTCACTGCTTCAAAACCGAACCGGACTCCTTTCAAAAAGTTCGCATCATCCAAACAACTCTTCCGATTCTCACGCATCATTTGGCCGTGTCCCGTCAAAACAAACCCCACCACGGATCCATCACGCTGTCAGTGATCATTCAATCATCATCCACTTAACATGATTCGCGCAGAAGCGATAGCGATTTCACGCGACACAATTAACAAGCACGGCCGATCGATCAGCGAACCGGATCTTATCAGATTGTCGCATCACGCCATGCATAAGATGTTGCCCAGGAGCAGCGACATCGCTTCCAAGACGGAGGGATGCCCGCGTGCCATTAGGAGCCCAAACAGCACGACGCGACCATCAGATGAGCTATGGTCCAGCCAGCCACCACTTGACGCAGAGACACGAAGCCGGCACCGCGGCTGAGCGCGCCCGGCCGCAAGATAAATGTAACAGACGCGACAAACAAATCGGGCGGCGTAATTGCCGGCGACAACCGGCCGAAAATAACCGATGACTCAAGCTCGTGTACGCGTGATCCGCTGCGCCAAGACGTTGTCCCGAGTATTATATTTCTAATATATCAAGATAAAACGCCTAACACATGTTAATAATTATTTATAGTCAATAAGTTGGAGGCTGGCCACCGCCCCCCGATGCGGAGGGTCAACCTGCTAAGCGTGATACGTGACCGACTCGGATCGGTCGGACTCGCATGGTGTCCGCAAGAGAGGATAGCGTGTTTGGCGCTAGTGCCTAGCACTGCGCATTGCACGTGGAGAGAATAGTGTGTGTGTCACTAATGTCTAGTACCTCTGTGCTGGTACGTAGCTCGTACTATATAAAGCAGTCCTGGTAGATATTGGGTGGTGCCCGCATAGTGCCTATTAATTACTAGCCTGTGCTGTAAAAATGTGTTAAATCGCAGAGGTATTCCATTAAACTCATACAAACTGTGATAAAAACATCACATAACTTTGCATACCGTTTTCGTTGACTTGCCAAAAAATTATTATTGCTGGGGTAAATTGTGTATTTTTGAAAAAGCTTTAGCTATTCCGAACTATAATTTGGCAAGTTTGTGCATGGTTGTGCTAAAAGAAAACACGGCGGTGACGCATACTCGCCATTCTATTGTACGCTATACTATCCATCAGTTTGGCTCGACAACTTTTCCCGTGCCTTCGGATGCTTGGGCTATGGCGCGACCAGCGTCGACGACCGCCTCCTTCTCTTGGCGTGCATCGGTCATCTACACCGGGACCGGCCAAACCTTGGGACCGTCCGCCCCAAACGGTCCCTCGGTTCCACCTGTAAATTAGCGCGCTCATAGATTGAGCGAAATAATAACAGGCTATGACGACTGTGAACTGCGCATTTTTCGGTGATTTCTGCAATAAAATATACCGACAGGAGGAAACACTAAACTTCGTGAAGTCATTTAGCAATGCACGCGATGCTTTTCCAGAAATGCATCGGCATAAGCTGCACAATGCTACAAATATTTTAAATAGTATATAATTTTTGAGACACGCCAACTAGATCAGTGTTCCTGTGTGTATACCGTTTCATGTTCGTTACCTAAATTTGGACTGAGTGTCTTTGTACGTGAATCAACGCTTCACCTGATCAACTGCGAGAGAGGCATGGTCATCGGTTAATGAGATCATACGCGGATGTTTTAAAAACTGTTTAACTTCAGGTCCGATCGTTTATAAAGCAAACTGTATATTAAAGTCCGCTAATAGAGATGCCGTGATAGTGCAAATCAGATTCCCAGAACAATTTATTGCCAAGTTACACAATCTGACAATAACTGCACCGATTTCGCTGCGGAACGCGATAAAAATCGCCTGATCTCGAACGATCGCGCTTTCAAAACCTTATCGCAATCATGATCGAAAACAATAATTAACCGACAACAGCGCAAATTAACCCGATCCGATTTATAAAGAAAACAGCGCGTCTGGATATCTTATGTACTACCATAGGTACTATACGTATTCAGGTCTGCAATCCACGCGTTTCTATTCATCAGCATCGTATTCGAAGCCGGAGTGCGGCCGATATTCCTCCTCCGATTCTTAGCGCTGGCCTCTCACGTAAAACTCTCGAAGAAGGAAGAACGCGATCGAGCCAGGTAATAAATCAGATGGACCATCTTTTTAATTGCTACTCTCATTGTTTCCTCCGAAGAGGAGGCGGCAGCTGGGGGTGTGCTAGGCATGGTTCGGCGTCGTACATGCAGCGTACATTAACAAATCTAGCATGACTAAAAATAATAATAATGAAGATCGGCCTAATTCTACCGTACATAGTCTGTGTAATGCTGGGAAGATGGGCGAATGGAGATAGCAATTTGTGCTTGCGTCTGCAATGGCTTCATGGTCGAGCGAGAGAAGATGCTGGAGATGTGTGTGTGAGAGAGAGAGATAGAGAGAAGGTATCGGTGAGTATTAATACGGATATCGGATTTATTGGTAAGGTTCCACACGCTAGGATGGGGTCTGTTGCTTGCCATGGCCTACGCATGTGGCTTGTTATTTTTAATGTCGGAGGTGTGATTCGTTTAATGAAATTTTTGAGGTTTTCGGCGCTCTTCTAGCGTTCGTAGAACTTGGGACTTGAAGCTTGGGGTCATGCCTTGCATATCGTGGGTGGGATTTTTTTGGAAATATCATTGTTTATTGGGGATGGTGCCAAAATTAAAAATTAAATAACTGTGAAATTCCCCAAAAGATTTCTTCGAAAGATCTCAATTAAAGTCGCAAATACAGTTGATAACGCAAAAAATCTCTTACAATAAAGTATAAACTAGGTAAACGATTAGTAGAGCCTAAACTCGTTGCAGGATGAGCGAGCCGTAATCTCGCTGAGGAAATCCAAACGGAAAACATTTGACAATCATAATAATAAACCGAATAAAAATCGGTATTGAAACCGTTTAGAGGCGAAAAAAAACCTTTTTTCTAATTAGCAAAATACTTCATGTACGAATCTGAAACTTAGGCAATTCGTTTAACTTGTTATCATATATATATTCAATCCAAATTTGGTGCGGATCGGTTAATTAGTTACGAAGCTAGTACCAAAAAACTGAAAAATTTACGGGTTTTTGCTCATAAAAACAAAATGGCTGAACAGATTTTGCTCAAAAACTATACAGCACCTCGCTGAGTCACCACGAACGTTTTTGCCAAATTTCGTAACGATCCGTGACCTTTAAGTTGGGCTGCTCGTTTTTGTTACAAACAAAAAAAAAAAAAAAATCCAAATGCTTTTTTTTCCCCTATGTTGTGAAATTGAAGGATTTCGCTCGCTTCGCTCGCTCATCCAATGACTAAATTGGCTAGAGTAACAAAAAAACTCAGTTCTTGTAAGAGAAGAAAATCTTTTGCAAACTAGATACATCTCAGTTCACAAATTTAAAGCTTCGTCCATGTGGTCCATACGTATACATCCTGACAGCCATTCGCGAATGGATGGCACACTCTCACCGGCGTGACTGATGTCTATAAACTCACGAGCTCGTTAACAATATGGAATCAGTAAGGCCTACCATGGCCAGTCGGCCGACCATACTTATCCATCTACCACTCTATCAAGATCAAAATCCCAGCCTCCCCCGAAAAAACCGCATGCACGCATTGATAAATGAACCAGCCACACGGCACACATTCCTCTCAGCGAAACAATCGTTGCGCTACACGCGGTACATACGGTCAGTGCATCTTGTTAATCAGTCGAGTACCGTTCAGTACCCCATCCCCCACCCACCCGGTCCTTCACCCTGCGCGGATGAAGTGACCAATTAGCGTGTCGGCCGTGGTGTTGGTCGGAGTCCCATGCAACAATCAACAATCACCGTCGATGGGAGCGCATTGTTGACGCGTGAAGCGGACTAATATAGCCAGATGCTACTGCTACCTATCGATGAAACAACTGGCGAGCAAATTAATGTATTCAACGGGACGATAATAAAGCTATTGCCTTTGTGGCGCTAAGTATTCGTGGCCGTGCCCCAAGGAAAAACTTTGTGTTAAAAACTGTGAGACACCCACTTTGCTTCGAACCGATCAGTGTGAAATAAACCAATGTATTTTTCATCTTAAGTCGATTATCAATTTTTCCATTTACAAGAGTAATTCAAAAATCATTACGTTCCAAAATTGCAGTAATATGCCTTGGTAACTTAATCTGTTTTCAATATATTTCAATTCCATTGACTGCAAGATAGCAAAATAACGATAAAATTGAACCCATTGTATGATCTTACCACCTTTTTAACGCAGGATTAAAGTCAGCGTTAAGTTTAATGTCATTATAAGTGCCAATCATATACGGTGAACATCAATGACTTTCTTAATCATCTTATTAACTCGACTTTTTCCAGTAAATAGACCCTAAAAGCACCGTTATAAGTTAAAACTTTACCAAACTAAAGCTATCATAAGGGGAAGTAAGCTTCGTGGCTCCTAAACTTCACACTCCACCACGTCCACGCCGACTGTGACTTGACCACCTCTCATCGGTCACCCATCCGCCTTGCAGTACGGCGCACTGTTGCTTAACCCCGACCATCTCACACCGCGCTCATTCCAGCCCCGCCGCCGCGTTCACTCATCATCATCGGTCATCATCATCGTCGTCCGCCGATCGCTTGATTAAGTTCACACGCTAGATTGACCGCATAGCGCATAGCGCAGACGATGCGGTGCGTTATACCTACTCGAACAACATCTTATGTGCGCTGGACCCTGCTCACGGTGTTATAACAAGTGGTTGATTAACTGGGCACTAATCACTTGCCACTGACACCGCGCGGTCGGCTAATGAGCTATTCCTTGTGTCCATTCAACACAGTTTGATCCTTTCACGCACGGGGACAGAGCCGATTGCGTCATCTGCAGCGGTCCTGGATGGTGTTCACGAGCTGCGAGCGTCTAAAAGATGTGAATGATGAGTGGCTTGCAATTCATAACATTTCCCGACAGTCTGTATGGGTTTGTGTGTGTTTCTGTGTAGGATTGGCCATAGTTTTCTGCAAAAAAAGCAAAACTAGGGGGCGATTATTTATAAAGTTACGTATGATATTTTACTTATGATTCTTGTCCATAATGCAGATGCCATTTGCTGATAAGATCGCCAATCTGGAGTATTGGATGGCAATGCAATGTGCCAGATCTCCACGTTTCAAAGATTTCCCATGATATGCCTTCTTACGGGTCGATGGGTTTTCCGGGTAAATATAACTTGATTAATTAACTTGGTTGATATTAAACACAGAGATCTTTTCAATTTTTGAAAAGATTTCATGCTGGCTTCATGATTAAGATGGGAATGTAGATGCAACAAAATCCGAATCAAAATTAAAATAATACCGTTATAACGTCAATTGCCAATTAGCGTCGGTGAATGTTCAGTTTCTTTAATATTACCTCTGAATGGTAAGTGAGAAGAGCAAGTGCGATGGTTTGATGGCGAAAATTGGTACGCTCTTTGAATCGGTGTAAAGAGATGCATGGACCTGTTCCGTTCGGTGCTCAGTGGAAAACAGAGAGCTCTGACCGGGCGAGAGAGAGTGGACGCCTCAAGGGGCCATGAAGTAGTCAATCAAAACACTGTTTAGCTTTCTAGATCAATATTTGAATGTTTATGTGTGATTTTAATTAAATAACGCCTTGATTATATCTGCTAATTAATTTGGTATATGGAATGATATAGTTTTAACTGCAAGTGTGGTAAAAAAGCCTAAAATTGTTGAGCTGTAAAGACAGCGTGCCATGACCAATTACCATTTTTTGTTATTTCTTTTCCTTTTCCTAAGCTTAGCACATTAGTTTTCAGAAAAACTATTCAACTGGGTATTGAATGCAAGTCCTAAACTCGAACTTTTCCCGACGTTTCGCGAAGCTGTGCTGCCTGCTTTATCAACGGCTACACTCGAGTGCCAAATAGCAACAAATCGAAACAATCGAACCAACAATAATCTAAGCCTCAAAAGAAACAAAGCCAAAAACCAAAAAACCAAAGCAATATTTTTCAACATACCTATAACCCAAGTTGTCATAGTTGGCCACTCTCTTCTCGCCAGTGACTCTCTCATGCACAATAGTTGCAGCATTTCGGTGAATACCTAATTACTGCCATGTTTGATCCCAACACATACCTACCTACTTACACACACACACACACACACACACAGACACAAGTACAGGTTTTATATATCACCGATTCACACATGACTCGATCATTTTTCACCGGCGCAGTGCATAATTTTTAATGATGTGCTCGAGCTACAATGTGAGTCCGACGCTAGTTATTTATGGCGAAAGCATTAGCCGTGTGACTGCCAGCATATCGTGGGGTCACCGATCAGGCATTCGAAGAAGATGAACCTTGCGCTCGGAGGGCGAGAACGAAGCTGAGAATGCGGATTATCGAAAACTAGCGCCGCTAGTTTAGTGCAAGCTTGGGACAAGCGGTGACACCTAGTCAATATTGAGCGTTTTCTTACTCATTTGGCAAAAAAAGTGTGAGGAAAAATGAAAACACCTGGGCATCAGCAATTACTTTCGGTGATAGTGTTGCTGTTGTGCTACGTGCTTGTGTTGCTTTGCTACGACGATTGTTGTACGAAAATAAAGAAAACCCTTACAAAATGCCATCAAACATCAGCTTTGATGCATTACGTTGATATTGTGCAGTTTTGATGTGACGTGCCAAAATTCCTAGCGGCATCAATCACCGGTGCGATTCTTGTAGAGTTAAAATTTGTGCATTATTACGGGCCGATAACGCCAACAAGCACTGGTGTTACAGCGGTTCTGTTCTATATTATGGAGCTACGATTGTTGGAATCACTATGGGCCTTCCCTCTGCGTTCTCTTCAAATAGACATTGCCATCGCTATAGCACACTGTTCAAGGTCCCCGAACGCGTCCTTATTTGGCAAGATTGACCAATTCAATCATCCATCTCAGGGACACGTATCGCCTGATCTGGATCCCAGCATCATGCACGCGGCGTTGGCAACAATGTGGGTGGGAGTCTCCTGAAATTCGTTAATCCGTCGGTGAGCATGTGTGAGCATTTGTTTGTACTGCTCCGTCCGTACTTGTTGTCGGTGTTGGTGTGCGAGGAACTCGCACACCTAGCCGAGGATGGGAGGGATTATCCGCATTACGCGTGATTCCCTAAGTGGTGGTTTGGAAAATTCATGTCGGGGTTGTTATATCTTGAAACCGGCAAGCCGGACACGCTAGAGGGGCAGGGCTGCGTGTGGCCTCGGGTACTTGTCATGAGGCATTGTGACGTAGGCAGCTTGGCCTGAGATCAGTGGGTTCTTATTGGAGGGCAGCTCCGCAAAGAAGTCCACGTTCAGCCTGTTGACGAACTCTTCGAGAGTTTCTACTTCGAGTTCTCGGTGGATATCGTCGGTGCGTGTGAACTGGGGCAGGCCGGCGACTGCGCGAAGGGCCCTGTTCTGCACGCGCTGCATCTTGGCAAAGAGACTTAGCTTGCACATGCACCAGACTGGCGATGCGTAGCTGATGGTTGGTCTGATGATGGTCACGTAAAGTCTTCGTTTTGCATCGATGGACATTGTCTTCGATTTGAACAAAGGCATCAGTGATCCTATCTTGCCGATTGCACGGTTCCTGACTGTCTCGACATGGGGCTTCCAGCTCAGCTTAGAATCCAGGATGACTCCCAGATACTTGCTGGTGTCTGACCAGGTGATTTGCTGTCCTTGCAGTGTGATGCTCGGAGGGTTGGCTTTGGCACTTCGCTTCCTGGTGAACAGGGTGGCGGTGGTTTTCGCGGTGTTGAGTGCGATACGCCAGTCCTCGTACCACGTGCTCAGACGGTCGAGTGACGATTGGAGATTCTGCTCGACCAGCCGCATGCTGCGAGACTGGACCAGGATGGCCGCGTCGTCTGCGTAGAGTGCTAGCTCGGTCTTGGGCAGGTCCACCGGGATGTCGTTGGTGAACACATTGAAGAGAAAGGGCCCCACTAGGCTCCCCTGCGGCACACCGGCTGCGATGGGTCGGGTGGATGATCGCTCCCCTCCCATGGTGACATGAAAAGATCTCCCGCTGAGATAATTCGACACCAGATTCACAAGGTAGTTCGGAAACTCCATCTTGATCATCTTTCGCAGTAGCCCTGTATGCCACACCCGGTCAAACGCCTTGGCGACGTCCAGGAAGACGACGCCGGTGTGTTTTTTCCAGTTGAAACCATGTGAGATGTGGTTGACCACGCGCAGCAACTGATGGTTAGTCGAGTGCTCGGGTCGGAATCCAAACTGCTGGTTGATTAGCAGCCCCCTGTTCTGACAATGGCCTGAGAGCCGTGTTAGCATGACCTTTTCGAGCAGTTTGCTAAGTCCGCTCAGAAGACTGATTGGACGATAGTTTGCTGGATCTCTAAGCGATTTGTTTGGCTTTGGAAACACAATCACCTTGGCTTCCTTCCACGGCCGTGGAAAGTGCTGTAAACTCAAGCTAGCGTTGAAGATAGCGAGTAACCTTGTGCCTGCGGATGATGGCAGTTCCTTCAGCACAAGGTTGGTGATACCGTCCTCCCCGGGCGCCTTGCCGTTGGGGAGGTTGCGCAGGTAGTGTAGCACTTCAGAAGCCGTGGTCGGGACCGCGAAAGAAGCTTGCTCGGCCGGGGGATGTGCAGCCAGGTGGTCGGCGACCTCCGTCTCCACTGCCGGTGTTATGCGACTCGGGGGGTTTGGCTCAAATTGCGCTTCGAGTGACTCGGCAAGAACTTCTGCTTTGTCTCTCTGGCTGCAGGCGAGATGAGTCTTTCCCTGGATGGGCGGGCTTGGCGTGGCTTTGTTTAGAAGCCTGCGTGTCATGCGGTAGACCGAGTTGTCAGCAAACTGCAGCTTGGCGACTGCCTCGTCCCAGAGGTCTCGCCGGTGCTGTTTGATCAGCTCGTCAACTGCACGCTGCTGCGCTTTCCAGGCCAGCTTCAGGTCAGCGGTTCGGAGTCGGTTCCAAGCCTGGCGTGTCTTGTTTTTGGCAGCGATCGCAAGCAGAATGCCTGGGGGCAAGTCGAAGATGGAGTTTCGAGTCTGCTTTGCGAGGGGAACGCTGATGTCGATCGCTTGTTGGATGGCAACTGTCAGCTCGTCGACTGCGCGGTCTAGAGCTCCGGTAGAGTCGAGCGGCGTGCAAGCCACTCGTCTACCCACTTCCTCGCGGAAAAGCTCCCAGTCCGCGCGCTTCCAGTTCCTTCGGGGTGGTGGGCGAACCGTGTTTAGCTCGTCGCCGACCGTCAGCAGCACCGGGCTGTGATCGGAAGACAGGGCTGTCAGCGTCTCGAGCTCTAGTGACTGCGTCATGTTCTTTGACAGTGCAATGTCTAGAACGGCCGGCCGGTGGCGGTGGCTGGCGGGGACACGAGTAGGCTCAAGGGGGCCGGACACGGTGAAGTCTGCGCGCATAGAGTGTGCGAGAAGCAAGCGGCCCTTCTTGTTGTCGGTCGGGCTGTTCCAAGCGGCGTGCTTGGCGTTCAGGTCTCCGGCGATGAGAGTGGCCTGTGTCGAGTCGAACAGAGCGTCAACATCGCCGGGCAGCAGAGGGGTGTTAGGTGCTGAGTATGCTGCAAAGACTCGCAGGGGGCCTGTCGCCGTGTGCAGGAGCACGCCGGTCGTTTCAAGCAACTGCAGGGGGGGAAGGGGGATCTCTTCGTGGCGGATTGTGGATCGCACCAGCACTGCCGTGCCGCCGTGGGCGTTACCACCAGGCCGGTCCGTTCGGTAAACAGTGAAGTTTGCGAGGGGGAGCCGATGTGCTGGTAACAGGTGCGTCTCATTGACCAGTGCCACAGAACACTTGGTTGCCTCGAGCAGTGCGAGCAGTTCGACTGTACGGCCGCGAATGCCATTCGCGTTCCAATTCAGGATTCTGGTGCTGCGCTGTTCAGGGCTTGCTGGCATTCTGGGATTTGGTCAGGGTGAGGAGAAGGGCCGGGATCACTTGGTTAAGTGAGGCCATCGTTTCTGACATCGAAGTCATCAACTTAGCGAAGAGAGACAGCAGGGCAGCCGTGGGGTCCGTAGCCGAGGACTCCTCCTCGGCAGGGGCTGCTGCTGGTGATTTCGCCGCCGTGGCGAAGGACACCGGCAGGACCGGGGTGGTCTTGGGTCGTGCTGTGGAGGCGGCCAGCTTTGCTCGAAGAGCAGGCCAGTCAGCCGACTTGCTCGTACTCGCGGCGGGGGGTGGCACTTCGAGACGGGGACGCATGGTCGGTCTCGGGGCTGGCTGGGTCTGCCTGGAGGGGCCGGTATCGTTCTTCATGGCGCGCTTTAGGTAAGCGCAGCCACGATAACTTGCCGGGTGGTTTCCGTCCGGACAGTTGCAACACTTGGTTGCAGTGTCGCGGGGACAGGAGGAGGCGCGGTGGTCGCCTCCGCAGCGCACGCAGCGGGCCTGCTGGTGGCAGAACGCCGACGTGTGGCCGACGCGTTGGCAGCGGTAACACTGCACCGGGCCTCGGCGAGTGCGCGCAGCCTCGGTTCTCACCACGCAGCGTTGGAGTCGACTGATAGTCGACACGTCCACTGGTGGCTGGCCGGGGTTGGGTTCAAGGGTGACGGTGAACAGGGGGAACGGCTTGCGGCTGTTGTTGTTGCCGGGGTCAGCTGACGACATGAGCTGGACCACGGACTTGACTTTAAAGCCAAGACCCGTGATCTCGTCAGTGATCGCCACCGCAGAGGCGCTGGCTGGCAGGCCGCGAACGACAAAGCGTTGCGAACGCTGCTTCGTCAGCGCGTACGTGTGGTAAAGCACGTTCTTCTCCTTTAGCATCGTGGTTACGGCCCTGTAATCATCGATGTTTTTCAGGGTCACTTTCGTGAGCCCTCCCGTCGGTTTCGTGAAATAGCCCTTGTCCGTGACGTAGGCATCCAGGAGTTTAAGGAGCGCATCGTGGCCAAGCTCCGTCTTGACCACGATCGCCGGGATCTTGTAGGCCTTGGCCGGGGGTTGGGTGGTAGCCGAAGCAGTGTCCATAGGATGGACAGCTGAGTCGGCGATGGCCGAGAACCGGTTTGTCGTGTCGACCGAAGTCGACGCGACTGCCGCCGGAGAGGCACGCTGCCGCGACCTCTTCTTGCTCGGCTCGGTGAAGGGGTTGGCGCCCGGTCCGTCACCGGGACGCTTGGCCTTCGGGGTGCTGGGTTCGCCGGACGCAGCCACGAACGGGAACACAGCGGGGGGCTCAGGCGTTGGCTCGGGGAAGCCAGCGAACTTGGGCTGTAAGGCGGTAGCAGCCTTACTCTGGGAGGGGGTCGGGGAGGGGGGTTTTTGGGAGGGTCGGGGGTTCTCCACCGGGTTCTTTCCATACACGTACTTAATCCCGTTTACCGTGACCTTGCGGCGTGGTGGGAAGTTCCCGTTGGTGGGTGGGGATTTTCGCCACGATACTGGAGAGTTCATGGCGAAATTCAAGGGGAGTGCGGCTTCACTGGAAGTGGTACACCGCGCGTCTTTGGGTGGGCTAAGTGCTTGTTTGCTGAAAGTTAGTCACGCACCGATTCCGGGCAATGAGCTAAGGTGAACAGCGTTTAGGCACTAGTTGGGGAACGGCAAGGCTACTCGATGGCTTCGCTGTTGCGGTCACCAAATCGTAGCTTGGGTTCGTGGGATGCACAAGAGCGGGCGGCTTCACTGGGAGTGGTACACCGTGCTTCTGAGTGCAACTCGTGGTTTCGGGGGGCGTGCAGTCACTCCGTAGCTTCGCTATTGCGGTACACTAGGGCGTGGGTCTGACGCGGAGGGACGGCCTCTCGGCGGTTTAACCCTACCTAACGTTGAGCACAATGCTCGGTACCTCGTGCAGAGCTGACCGCCGACCCGGGGTCGGTTGACTTTCTCTGACGAGTCGGGATCTGCCTTGCTATCAGGGTTGATTAAACCAAGGTCAGGGACGCAAAGGAGGCGAAACGCAAGGACGTGCAGTTCAATCGAAATTGATGCCCTTGCGAGTGCGGGATTTTAGGTGGTGGCTAAGCCGGTCAGAGAGTAATCTTGCGTTGTGCCTGGGTCTTGAAGAGACCGAACCCACTCTGACTTTTTCGCCGCTAGGCTCTTCTTGCTTCTCCTGGCTGAATCTTACTCAGTGTAGTCGGTAGAGACTCGGCCAGTTCTTCGGTGAAACTCGTGACAACGCTCTTTTTCAGTCCGATCGCAAGGATGGCTGTGTGACCTTAGACAGCGCGGTGAAAACCACGGGCAGTCGGGGGGCCGAAGGGTTGCTTCCGTCAGCGACGGTCGCGGCAGGGCTGCTGCCGTGTCTGTGCCCGCGTTGATCTCTCCTAGCGACAACCAATCGGCGTTGACGCCCCTATCGGTCGAATAAACAATGCAATTGACTCATCGACACGTGATTTGGTCGCCGAAAAACTTTACGTAGATGCCAAGGGGTCTGAAAGGCGGCTGAGCAGTTCATCAGAGCAATCAGTTTCAGAATTTCTATTCTACCGTTTAAGTATTTCAAATACAATCACCTAACTTGTGATTACAATTAAACTTTATCATAAGTATTACACAATGACGCTCCTAAAACCTCTGCACAAGCATAGCCAACAGTAAAAATTCAAAGAAATTAACACAAAATAAACACGACCATAATTTTTTTCTAGAGTTTTTCCACAAATTGACTAAATCCAGAGATTTTAATTTTATCTTTTTCATGATGAGATGTCTAAACAAGCTCACAGCGAAGGCATTTAGGAGAAACATGGTAACTTATCGTCCAATGTCATTAAACATTAGCGCGGTCACCCTTGTTGCTTAACCCGTGGCCTTGACGCCAACCTGCGCAGCTCGCATCCCGATCGCAGATATATGCAGCACGACAACGTAGTACCAGACACCAATAACTCCAACCCAGACTACTCGACTTAATTAAAAACTAAATTAGTTTTATTTTAGTTTCCCCCAAGCTTAATTGGATTATGTAGACTACAGTCTCACAGAATTAATTCCGAAGTTATAATTGCACATCGACAAAAATAATTGATACATTAATTTAACCAAAAAAAAACTATATCACTCTGGCGCCATTGCTCGGAGTATAGGCAGGAGGTCGCGCGGGTTTTAATTTGGGCCACACATGCAACCAGCGTGATTTATCCATGCTCGCGCACATGGGACGCCTCTCCGAAAAACGAAAAAAATCAGTAATTGGAATCATAACGCTCCACGCCAGATATTACCTACTTCTTCTCTACACACACAAGCTTTAATTGACATTTATGACATCATAAAAAATAATTAGTTATGATTTGTGGCCGTCCACCAGTTCCCTGTATCCACACAGCAGAGTGAAACCCAGCGACGATCCACACAATCCACAAGACATGACGTCACTTGTGCTGCCGCGACATGGGGGACCTAATTATTCACGCCTCCCAATTAATATTATACCCTGGAAACACTTGTTTGTGATGTAATCGAATTGGTAAACGACGAAAAATCACGTACTCCGCAGCGAGAGAGTTATTTGGCGCCCACATAACCTATCTTTAGGCCGGCTCTAGCTCCGGCTATGGAGCGCGTGTGATAGCCACCTTTTAAGATGGGCTGATTTGTTTAGGGTCATCTGTCCATGTTGTGGCAATCGTAAACTGACCCTTGGCATCGAGCTGCGGCTGTTTTTTCCGCTTGGTTTTTTCGAAACCTCTCGGGGAGAGTGCGAGCACGTGTGGTGTAAGGTGACCTTATGCGGGTGGGCCTTCGTCTGATCGCTATGCATCATCTTCGCTGGAGATTTTCCGCGCTGGAATGGGCAAACGGATTCGCACGCACGGCGGCTCGGGTGCGGGGAATCCGCATGGTTTATCGGCAGAATAGGTGGAGCAGCTCGTGGGCTGAACGTGGCTGGTACGTTTACTGCAGTCACAGCTTGCAAAAAAATACAACACAGTACTACTACGGAAGATATTTCATGTTTAAGAATTGTCACACTAAAAGTCTTAGGGAAAGATTATAGGGTAAGTTTTAGTGCAAATATTGCACATTCAATACCCCATTTATCCATGCTTTCCACTTACGGTTTTTAAGAAAATGGTAAGTTTACGGGTTTTTTTCAAGGAAAGCTTCAATATTTCAACATTTTTGTTTGTGTTCATTGTTTTGAGTTTGAAGTAAACAAGACAGTCACACTATAGCTGATGTATCCTGAGTATCCTTCAAGTTACAAAAGGAACCGCAAATCTACCTTTTTTTTCTACTAACTTAGAAATCATGTTGTTTTCGCACTTCGAGAAAATTTCCCTGTGTTTCCCACAGTCATTTTCATGATAATAGTTAGGATGGTGCCACAGAGACCTCGGCCACATTTTTAACGAATCCTTCATTTATATAGGGAACTTGTGAAAAAACCACATGGTAATTTAAATAATTGTGTAAAAACTTTCAATATACAGAATTCTTTCAGATGCGATGGAAAATGAATAGCTGGAAAACAGGTGGCAGACGGCCACGTGCCATTTAGCAATGCAATTCTGGTATTTTATCGTTCTATTGGCAATTTGTCGTGGGCTCTCGCGACGAGCTAACACAAGAAACTTGACACGGAGATTTATTTTTTTCTTCTTCAAGAGCTTATTACAAATTGCGACGATCGCTCGCTAGTTGGTGCCCCTCCCACGTATCCAAAGGGCAAACGGCAAACGCAAAAAATGCAAATAATCAAGAAAGGCAGCACACTGGAAAGAGTGGCAACTAGCAAGCACTTGCACAGGTTTTTAATACAAGACGAAAGGGACTTGGCAGCTTCACAACCTTTTTGGCACACTATTAGATTTAAATTGGATGATAAGTTTAAAATTGGTAATAATACGCTTATGATTATATTTGATTGATAAGAATTGATCATCTATTAGCTAAGATAATCTAGATATCTCTAAGCAAAACTGTAGACTCTTGTAAGGAAGGCAGCTTACATAGCATTGAGAAACGTTGGGAAAAGTTTTAGTTTGGTAGCGTCAATAACCCGGTTCAATAATTTTCTGAAAGCTTTTAATTAATTATTTTAAAAAGACCACGACGTTTATTACTGAAACGAAATATCTACTGACCATGCGTGCTTGGTTCGATCTCACTATTTTATGAACCCCCAACACAGAACTAACAGAATCATGAGACAGAATTCGAGACAGAATTTAGGCTCTCAGGGAGCAAGCTTTCACATTTAAAGTGTGGAAGGCTGAAAGCGCAACGAAAAAATCTGGATTGAACTAGCGACCCCTCCTAGACCTGGCGTTGAGATGGTAAGAAGTAAGAACTCATCGGAAAAGAGAATAAGCCAAAAGTGAGACTCGTGGGCAAGAAGGGATGCAACAACGGCTAATCGAAATTTAATATTACTTTCGTTGGGATGGGGGTCCGTAGGTATGTCTATAACCAACGCGCTGGTTTTGGCCGGTTTTAAGCCAATTATAATTTGTTTTCCATAAAATAATAACTGCTTAATGTGGCTGTAGTGTTTCGCTTTAGCCTTCAAACCAATTTTGTTAAACTTTCTTATTATTCTGTTTTAAAATTCGTTCTAATGTGCAATCTAGCCACCCAAACTGCCATGATGTTTACCTGGTGAAATGTCAGCAAACGTCCCCTGGAGTAACCTTGAGCTGACTTACAACCAACCCTGACAAAATAATTAACTGGAAATTAGTGCATTTCCAGGCAATAATGAAACCTGGTTTACCTGTAAAGTCACAACGAACAGTGATTGTGCCATCTTGAATTTGTAGGCACGACGATATCTCCCCCGCAATGTCCGCCATTACAGGCGAAATTAAACGCTTGTCACATAAAATCCTCTCACTAAATGCCGAGGCCACACTTATACCATTTAAAACACTGCTTAAACACACTCTGCTTACCACTGCTTAACACTGCTTAAAACACTGATGATAAAACGTTTTATCCCCATGACTATGATGCACTTGATATGTTCGCCCCCAGTCAACCTACATGGCTATTCACTAACATATAGAACAAAATTGATAAGTGTATTACTATTATGTCAAAGTAATTAGCACTTATAACGCCAAAAAATAGTCTGCAATAATAAAACATAGTGAATTTTAACTATTACTATACTATTTTAATATCAAAACACTGATTTTGTGCAAGTTTTCGACTTTTTTGTGAGGACTAGAACGCCCTGGTGCGCGGCGAAGTCCAGACTGGCGGTTGACGGTTGGCCGGTAGATTCAAATTGAGCGTATTTTTTTCGAATCTGTGCTGCATCGACATAGGGTTGACGAGCATTGGTTAGCCGAGACCGAGTCAGAAGTGGAATGTTTGGGAAATATATGGGTCAGTAGAAAAAACTATTGGACCAAGTTAAAGAAAATAGTGTAAAATTAATAGTAAAGCATGTGGGGGTGCAACATAAATTCCTATGATTATACGATTCTTATATTATTTTTACGATATCATTTGTCAGAAACTGACCAAAACCAGGGATCCGAACCGAAATCAATAGCGGTTCTGATTCCGGTTCTGGTTCTGTATTTTTTCAAATAACGGTTCTGGTTCCGGTTCTTGTTCCCATTTTTTTTAAATAACGGTTCTGGTTCTGGTTCTGGTTCCATGATATTTTTATTTACGGTTCTGGTTCCGGTTTCGGTTCCAGAATCAAAATTTAGGTTCCAATATAGGTTCCAATAAAAATAACGGTTCCAATAACGGTTCCAATGAAAAATGTCGGTTTCATGTTCTCTCTTTCACAAGTGCTGCAATACTAAACGCCAGTGATACACGCGGGCGTACGCGGTGCATGTGTTTGACCAAAAGGCGGTATTAAATTATAGTTATTGGAAATGTCATGCACTTCTACATTTTCAAGACGAAAATATCCAATGTTAGGGTTTCACTCCTAATGATGCACGTAAGCCTGCCAAGAATGGTACTGTATGCGTATATGCGTAGTCTGGGACGGGACATTGTTGTCGGCGTCGCGACGAGCCACAAAGGGGCTAGTCTAAATATATTAGTTGGATTTCCAATAAGTAGCCCAAAAAGGTACAAGAAGCCGCGTACGAGAGTAGGTAGTAATATTACTGTTATCACTTTGAGGGAGTCAATAGCCGCCTTCGCGGCCTCGCACCGAGGTGTGAGGGTAGCAGGTGGTAGCAGCGAACCAACTTCAATAATAAGAATTCGCCGAAGTGACAAAGTGACCAACAACAAGCAAAAAGATGCCGAGTAACCAGTTGAGTTGCGTGCACATTGGGCCATTCTTCTTCGGATTTTTTTTCGGTTTCGAGTGAGTGGAACCTTTATGAAATTAAAAAGAACCTATACTTTATTGATCCCAATAACGGTTCCGGTTCCGATTCCGGTTCTTTCAAAAACTTAATTACGGTTCTGATTCCGGTTCTGGTTCTTAAAAATTTCGAATAACGGTTCTTGTTCGGGTTCCGGTTCCAAAAAAATAAAGGTTCTATCGGGTTCCGGTTCTGGTTCCGGTTCCGGTTCGGATCCCTGACCAAAACACATCAAATTATACCCCCGAATAAATATAAAAATGCTCCTCTAAACTATCTAGGAATCAATACTATTATGCTGATGTTTTGAGGATAGTACGCTGCCACCAGAGGCAAGAGCCTCGAATAAATAGGAATGAGGAGATCGGTAACTATAGGAGAGCGGTTTCGGGGCGGGAGGATCGTCGGGGGTAGCCGATCAAAGAATGATACAGGTTTAGGTTTTAAAATTACAAGAAATAAGATTTATTGATAAAAAGAACAGACAGTTAATAGAAAGTGGGAACCAAAATTTCCCTGGGAACCAGAATTTCCCTGAGAGCCGGGAACCAGAATTTCCCTATTTAAAATCGTTAGATGAGTTACATCTAGCGAAGTTAAAAGTGCTCTGCTTAGCACTGGCAGAAGCTCCTCTATTTATACTCAAAATATTCTAACCTACTGCATGTTAAATCTCTACAGTGGTGGGGGTAGCAGATGTGACTTAGACAAATGGGGGTGAAGATTTACAGATGTGCAGTTTACAGTATGGGGGTGGCTTTTGCCCAAGACGTGAAACATGATATTTGTGTGACGAAAAGAAGGGATGTTTATAGAATGCTTCATTACACTATATCTTAAATATTATAAATACCGATTAAATTCGATGATTAATTATTTTAACAACGTATTATTGATTGTTATTGCCCACCATATTTTATTAAGGAAGCGTGGTTATTTAAGCAGCATTACACTATGTATTATAAAAATCCAACAACAATTAGGTATTACCACAATCTAAAAACGAAACATGATATAATTGTGGCATGCATTACACTCCGCCAAACCATTGAAATAAAAATTTAAAAATAAACATATAGTATGTTTGGATAATTTTGGAACTTTCACTTTTGTGTATATTGATAAGTGCAAGACAACTATTGTGTAATTATCATAAACCCACCACTCAATGGTATATATTCTGAACATCTCATCAGCCAACCATCACTAAATGAAGTATTTCACCACTGATGCCACGTTTATCCCAGGCTTTGGGTATAGTCTTGCATTTTGGCAGTTTTTATACTATTTACAAAGTTACTTTAAGGGGTATGTAAAACATGCCATTGAAACCTTCCTTGACCATATCCTGTTATGAGTGAGCCACTCTCCTGCAATCGGGGCTCTCTCCTCCAAGCGCCATCCATGCATGTGGTTGAACGGAGAGCTACAGCTTGAAACAAATGAACCCCTCACTGGCTCTAAGCAATCAGTCGCGATTCAAACGTGGCCTGGCTTCCAGATTTGATTCATTCATTCCGATTTAATAGTTTCGAATCGGTTAATGACGCAATGGCCGCTGCGTGGAGTGGGATTGTTTGTGGAAGAGACGTGGACAAATCGGTCTTTACTCTCGAGCATGATTGCTGTTTTACATGTCTGCAAGCATCCACCGTGGCTGGTGGCTCGCGCGATATCGGAATGTTTGATTTGATTTATTTTTACCGTTTGTAATATATTGGGTTGGATTGGTTGGATGGATCGCGGGTCAATTGCGCTCGTTTGTTTAGCCTCGAGAGAGACCGTGAGATTGTGAGGTAGTGGTATCTAAATTTGGCCAATAGATTCTTTTGGAATTTTTTGTAAGCCATTTTCTAGTCTGGAGCGCGATCTGATGGCTAAGCCATCATGCTCAGGGAAATTCAGCTGTTTATATGAGTTATCTCTTGAGGAGTGATAGAAAATGATAAAATCGAAATACTCATGTATTTTCATAACCTTAGCACGTAGTTTTCAAAAAAATTATTTTAATGGGTTATTTTTGATTCTCTTGTTCGATTTTCGGTCATAGTTAGGACTTGAGTATAAGCCCTTGATTAAGCTTACATAACAAATCAATAATTGTACTCTTCTCTCTGTCGAAATAAATATTTAATTACAATGTTCTGTTTCGAAATGTAACGATGCGACCTGTTAATAAAAATTGTAAATTTATTCGAATTCGTGCTCAATTATTGTAAATTGGAACTAAATCATAATGAAAATCACCGCCAATCTGTCCAATCTGAAATACTGCGAGCTGTAAGCTGGACAATCACCGGTCACAGCAGCGTGAATCAGAAGGTATTATGCACCAGCACCATTGCACTATACTGCTTGATGAACCACTTGCTAAGTTGATACGTAGACAGTAAACCTGGTAATTTTCCTATCGCCCGCCCCAGCGCTGCTATGAGTTTATTGGTATTAGTTTGCACTAATGCTTATCCTCCGCGTTGTTCGCCTTTTATTGTTCGCGAGCAAATTGCTAGAGATCACCGTTGGAATACCGAGTTGACGCGGACGGAAAATTACGTGCATGTCACTAAGTAATGGTAATTTACAACGCACCGAGCGCCGCCTAATTATTTTATGTGGCAAACGATTAGGACGCCTGGATTGGCCGCAGCTAAGCACCTGGCATAGGTAAGTATACTTTCGCTTTTTCTTGATCCTGTTAGCTACCCTCGTAGGTCAAAGCAGTATAAAATAATAATGATTTTATTTTTATTTAAGTTTCAGATCCTATAGTATTGTTCCTGACTAAAAAACAAGAACTGTAATCGAAGTCTTAGAACAAAAAAGGTGTAGTAACTAGTTAAAATTTGAACCTTTTTGGTATACTATTTGAAATGCGTGCAATTATGACTGCGAATAAAAAATACATTTCATTTTAATGTTGAATTTCTAGGATTTCCTCTATTTACGCTTCAATATATTCGCTCGGTCTTCACTACGGCTGTCATTAATCTTTCGATTAAGGGAAAAATAAATAACAAATACAATACATGTACTACTGTGATGCATGTGCTCCTTCAAGCATTTATGATGCTTTGGCTTCTCGTGAAGAATTCGAGCAGATGAGGAAGATAATCTGGAAGGTACACATGAGAAATTTACTCTTTCAGAATATAAGAAGATCTCGTAATAATATGATGTGAGTATAATTCAGATCCCACAGTTCACAGTTTTGAAGCTAGATGTCTCGACTAGTGTGTCCCAAAAATCCCCAATAGCCATCCCCGATGTCATATTTCTGCGACAAGGAGTCACATGATCTCAAGCCACCTTAAAATGCGACCCAGCTAGAGCGAACCTATCACCATTCTTGGGCAGTTACGACACATTTATTGACTGTCGACAAATTGCATGCATTCGAATAACCAGGTCTACTCTGCGTTTCCTCTAATTGGAAATGTCGCGCCGACAATTGTTCCACACGACACAAGTGTAATTTTGCTAGAACAATCAAGCCTCCTGTAATTTTACTACATTTCTTTATTGTTCACTGACGCTATTATTGGTCTCTGATTTTCTTTTCATTGATAACATCGCTTGTTCGACAGATATTGAGTTCTAGATTTGATGGCTTCACCTTGTGAATTATGATGTTAGAAGACAACAATCTAGATTTTAAAAGCATCGTGTTTATTTGACGCCGTGTGGGCTAATTTTCCTATATTCGATTCGGGATTAGCAAAAGTCGCCAACTTTTGAAAAAAATGCACTATATTTGCTTTCAATCATGCTACGTGTATACGCTATTTACAGATGTAGCCAAACTGGCGCTTTTGTGTGAAATTTTAAGCGCCGATTTTCCAACGTTTTACAAATCCTGTAGTTGAAAGATAACTCTCAGATTCACTTTAATATCACTGAATTTCACTGATCGAAGGAATTCAGAGCTAAAAAAATTTCAAAACCTGCGCCATCACAGAAAATTAAGTCAGCTGAAAACTGTTTGACTAAAAATGTCAAGCAACAAGGGTCCAAAAATGCAAAATAACCAAAAAAAAGGGGGTAAATAAAATATTATCGCGTAACCAAAGGTACTTAACCCTGGCTCAAACTAAATTATCCGCATAAATTCAACAGCCCCGCGTATATCAACGATGTCTCCATGACTAACTCCCCGATAAGCTTATGCAAATCCAAACAAAAAGGGGTCATGGAAAAAGGGGTACTTCCCATGTTAACCTCAGGCTGAAAGCGCGAATAAAGGCAACAGCTACGATTTAGGACTCCTCCATGGAGACTGATTCGTCCCGCTCTCGAGCTCAGACATGAATTTATGGGCTCATGTCACATGTCGTTACATGAAGACATTTCTCAGGTCACAAGATCAGCTCGTTAAACGCAATTAGACGCTTGCGTCGTCGTGCGGTTTTACGAGGCATCGCTGCAGGAACAATCGCTTCTCGAGTTGGACGGTTAAATCTGAGGCTTTGCTCGATATGGTTTTAGCGATAAATGTGCTAGAAATTTAGCCAAATGTGTATTGGAAGATTGGTTTTGGCTTCATGTGGTGCAGTTGAAGAATTAATTGTTTGAAATTATCCTGAAGACAGCAAGAAAGCTTCTCACTTTCCCTGACCTCCAAGAGTCTCCTTCTATGAGCAAAAATTGTCAGCTTGTTACGGCGTTGGATTAGGTCAATAACACACAATCTCACAAAAACAGTGTGATTGTAAAGTAAACACTTTCACGACCATAGGGGGGTTTAATGGTATAAGAAAAATCATTGTGAGCTTCTTTTTTTTTACATCATCACGATTAAAAATGGTAGCCATTCACAGAAACGGCCACTCTATCTAACAACCTATCCTATCTTCAATTGTAAGACCGAAATCTACGTCACGAAATCGCAGCAAACCGCAGCGCAGCGGCTACCAACGCTACCAACGCTACCAACGCAGCAGCTTCCTAACGAGACGACCACCGATGTGAATAATTAACCCACGGGTTAAATGTTAACGAGACGTTACTGTCGGAGAGCAGAGCAACTTCCGTGCGCCCAGATCGAACAGGCGTGTTACATGAAAAGGCGTCGCGCGATCGAAACGGAATCAAATGAAGGTTGATTCAAGAAGCGATGCCTCAAGTGGCTGATGATTGGACGCGGCTGTCTCGATGCAAAGGGCGATATCGCACGAGATTAATGGCGTCCCATTGACGCCAGGTAGCCGACTGCTCGCTGCCCGGAGATGCAGGGATCAGCTGTCACGGCCGTTCCCGATTTGTGCTCTCTCTGGATTGTCGAGATGCGCTGGATTGTGTTGCGCGCTGTTTGCTTCGAGGCGAGAGCAGATGCGACGCGGCGGTGATTTGGGTGAGTGTCGGTTGCATCGACTTGCACGTGAAATTTGAACAGAGATTTGAATGCGTTTGTCGATGGATGATACAACAACGAGGCTCGCTGCTTCAATTTGCAGGCCACCGAAGAAAAACATAATTCATTTCCTTTATTAAATGACCATCCCATTGAAGATGGGAAGCAAATGTGGTTCATCAGTATCTTTGTATGGACGGACATTTTTGAAGAGTTTGCCAAAACAGTTTGATATTCCCTGACTAAAATTCCTCTGATGTGAATGATTTTATAATGTGTCAAAGATTTCAATTTCATCATCGAAACAAGCTGAACGCCACCCACATAGCAGCTTCATTCGATAACACCACCTATAGCATTGCTTTGGCAGACCATCAAATCGCTAGCAGCAGCATCAGCAGCAGCAACAGCATCAGCAACAGCAGCAACAGCAGCAGCAGCAAAGTAGCAGCATCAGCAGCATCAGCATCAGCAACAGCATCAGCAGCAGCTACAGCAGCAGCAGCAGCAGCAGCAGCAGCAGCAGCAGCAGCAACAGCATCAGCAGCATCAGCATCAGCAACAGCATCAGCAGCAGCAGCAGCAGCAGCAGCAGCAGCAGCAGCATTAGCAGAAGCTACGCTGTCCATCAAAATTCCGACACCGGAAGGACACAGAGTGGCCAACCAGCATGCACACAAGAGGCGAGCAAGACGTCCTACCCGGCGGCATCTGCAGCCACAGCGGCTACTGGATAATAACAGGGTTGGCATGTTGGTCTTGATCATTGCTTCTCAAGACCTCATCTCGCTTATTATCATACCACCTTCGTCCTGCGGCCATACGTCCAGAGATGTGTTTTACCTCCGACTCTGCTTCAGGTTGTCTTGCTTGCTCTTGCGAGGTCGATGGGTCGTCGCATCTCTCTCGCACTAGTCGCATTTCTGGCCACGTAAGTGACTACCGTGTTTCGCTGTTATTTTAACAATGGAGATTGCGAGTTTTGTTATTGAAGCTGCAGCTTTGTGTGTGTGGGGGGGGGGGGAGGGAATAATAGTGGTTTGCTTTCGCATTTATATGTAAAAGAATGAGATGATCAAAATTAATCATGTTACTGATAATTTGTTGTTGCGGTCTGAGCGCATGGAATCACATTATCAAAGCGGTGCGGATTATTTTCTGTCCGCATCGCAATTTGCCTTTTAGAGAAATCTAATTTTTCATTAGATTAGGTACTTCAGATCTAACTACGCGCAAAAAAACGGTTATTAGATCGCATTTTTTTCACTAACTCAATGTCCGTTTGAGAATTATATTGTGTATTTTCCATCCACCCCCTTGTTGTGTAAGAACTTGGAAGCAAACTCATGAAGGAGACACCTTCACACCCCCAAAACACGAACTCGGCAGCCGTATTTACCTTGGCACTGCCATAAACACCTTATCAACAAATAGAGTAGGTATACAATTGGTACAAGGCTCGAGAGCAATCACATTATCAAGTCCTAGAACCAAGAGAGTATAGAGACAGTGAGGCTCGAACCTCGGATCCCACAATTCCACAATGCCACACGGCATCGAGCAAAGTAATCAAGCGTCGCTGATTAGCAGCATGATCGCATGAAAGCTATCAGCAATTTAATAACGCTACCGCGCTTTGCCTCGCAGACGCATGCGATCTGATGTTGAGAAAAGGTTTATTATTGGATGAGATGCGATTAGATCCATCCAAGAGCGAGCGAGAGAGCGGTAAGGTGATTCGGATTGCTCGGATTTGCTATTAGACAATGGAATTCGATGGGAGCCGGCTCCGTTCTCTACGATGGAAATCCATTTCTCATTACACAAATTAGAGCTCGTGGAATAACAATTGCACGTGATTGAGTCACGGGATGCCGACGCCGGTGGAAGGCGGTGGAAGGCGGTGGAATGGCGGCGCTGCGGCGAGATCGAGCGGGCGGTGGGATGTAGCACCCGGCACTTCCACCGACACGGGCATGGCCGGTAAGGTAGCTAGCTACGTGGGTGCATTGGAATTTTGGGTTGATTTGGTCGTATGAATTGGCTAATACTATAAGCATTGTGCCTGCTGTGGATTAAAATATATACCTATATGTGTACTTAGTACTTAGGACTAGTACCAGCATAGAAAAAGGAATGGTACCAGTTAGTTATGATTTGCAATTAACTGCAGATTTAATTATGCCAAATTATGCCAAAAAGTGCAGAAAACCATAAGTCTATGTAGATTACGTTGAAAAATCTACACATTTTATGACTAGGCGCCAATGCACAAGCGCTGAAAATATTTAATTATTTAACATCACTTCATTTTCTCATTACTTTGATAGTTTTTACAAATTGTCATTCTCGGATTTATCAGATCAGAGCAAAGACTGCGGTTGTCCATGGACATTCTTCAAGCAGCAAGATGACTACTGTACCACACCTGAAGTTGCTCGTAGTAAGGCGTAACGCAAAGCAATTCGAAAACAATAAAGCGACCTTTATCTTCCCATCAAGAATCAGCCATACGAAAGCATAATTAATTAATACCGATCACATCAAACATCAATCTGTAATTTGGCAGACACCGATGCCAGCCAATGAGTTCAGGCTGGCCGACAAAACAGCATGGCAGCAGCAGAAATCTAATTAGCTTCCGATATAAATTTGTAATTAGCCCTCGTGATGGCGGGAATTGATTTCATCGCTAATTACCAACGACACGTCCGACGCGTCCAATTCCCAGCAGAAGTTGGACACGTCCACCATTACGTTGTCGAATTGATAGAGAAAAAACAGGGGGCCTGAGATGGTTTTAAGGCCCCATTTGAGTGTTAAGGCCAACGATTTGTTACAGAGAAACACGAGACACTCTCTGAAGACCCGAGTATTTTTCCGAATCTCATTACGTATGATTTCAGAAAAGCTAGCCCCTCCATAACCTTTGATGAAGCAGGCAGCATATAGTTGTGTGTTATATTGTTTCTGAAAACGGGACGGAGTTGGGTTTAAGACCCCATTAGAGTTCCAAAGTTGCCGAATTGTTACAGCGAAATGTAGGGAGCAAAGTATAGTTTAAGCTCAAAACGAGGTCTCAGAGTCTCTGTGGGAAATGATATTAAAGTACTGAACAATGTGTACTTTCCTATACTTCCTAATCTTGGCATGTATGATTTTTTTTTTAACTAAACGAAGTACTTTGAACCATGATGTCAGGAAAATGACAGTCAATACCTATTTTTTTTCTGTCTCTGGACTGGTCTTCATAAAATGTATGGCAAGGCTTTGTAATATGAAGTCGATTGAGATTGGCTAACTTAATGAAATTATGATGTCATTACGACGGTGACGATGCAATCAAGCGTCTGACGTTGTAATTATTGAATTAAATTTTCCACACATTTCAGAGATGATAGTGTGATACAGATTTAGTTTTTTCTCTGTTTATAACCGATTGTTAACGCTTCGTAAGGCCTATCATTGACAGGCAAGGAAAGGAGTTATGCTCTTTGCCAAATGTTTTTGCTTGTATAAGTAGGATTTGTCACATTAAATTATCAATTTGCTGAAATTTTCTGCAATTCGTCAGGCAATATTCAAATACTCACAAAACTCAATGTACTCATATTGAGACTCGTGTCCTCGACCGCAAACACTCTGATAGAATTTCTTGTAATACGAACTGTACAAAAGGCAACAAAAAAAAACGTGAATACATTATAATAAATTGATTTTTAATTACCCGGTAGACGAATTTTGTAATTAAATTCACCTACAACTGATCCAGATTGTTGTTTCTCCCTCACGGGTTACGTGTGTGAGTTGTTTTGTGCGAGTATGTGTGTGTGTGAGAGGTCCGTATCGGATTTCGGGTCAGGCTTGTCTTATTGGCTAATCAGTCATCGCATCTAAGATTATCGGCCCACCCAGAAGCCGGGACTCGAACGTGTGCATCGGGCTGTGAGGTTTTACTCTCTTCTGATTTCGCGGCAGATTCGAACCCCAGTCGCCGACAATGGGAAATTATTGCAAATTATTATTAAAAGGAAGAATTTATACAATAGGATGCGCGAATCTACAATGAATAACACGGGATTCAATTTTCAATTCAATTCAATTAAAAAAACTCTCTATTGCCATATTGCCATGGCCATATTGATATGCTATCAATTTCTTCAAGTGACACATTTATAGTGAAAACTCGATAATATTCATATATTCAGACACATTCCTGAAACTTTTCAGTATACGTGGGTGTAAAATATCACAATTCACCTATCCAAATCCACCTTACCTATTCGACCACCAGCAAATTCGATTTGAAAAGCACAGCACAAAGTATAAAGAACATCAAAGCAACGTACGTACCTCTCTGTAAACGAAACTGATTCAAACGCCATCGGCTGTGAATAATCCGTTGAACTGAATTAGAAATCAGTCATGAACAAGCCGAATGCCATACATCCATCACTAATGACCGTACGGACGCTCTTGCTCCTCTAATAGCTTCAGTTCCCAGGTAAACTCATGGTTGGTGCTTGGTACAGATGTACTCTCGTCTATAGCTGTACCAGAGGCTGTGCCTTCATGCTCATCGCATGCTAGCCAAACATTTATTACGCACATACATCTAGATAAAAGAACGAGTACCATTACCTATTACAGCCTGTTTCCTGTAAGCTTGCTATGATTTTAAAATTACTCATTAGTTCACATAAGAGATAATATTTTACAACAATGTTGTTGTTGCTCGTTCTATCTTAAGTTTGATATCTATACGGAGTTTCTTGTAGGGACGAGTCATTTTTACGATGAAAAAATCGACTTACAGTTTGGTTTCGACGTTAAAGTTTCATAATTTGGATGAAATCAAAATAGATTAAAAACTTTGAAGCACCACAGATTTTGACTTTAATTAATTTTGACACTTGGAAAAATCTTATGGGAAGCATCATTAATGCATCCACTATGAAATGTAACAATGCTTTTGCATGAAACCAAAATGAGAGAAAATATAATAAACTGATTTTCCTAGGTCTGACCACCGACGGAAATCTTAAAATAAATCGTCTTTAGTAATTTCTTAGCACGGGAGGTGATGGTTCAACAAGCACACATGTACAAATTGGATTAATTAACGTAATCCCCTGCGCAAATATTTCAGCGCTCAACAGCTGATAGACGATGTGTGCCTCCTACAGGATATCAACTTGTCATTAGCGATGCCAGAGATGTTCTGTTATATATACCAGATAACACATGGACGATGGAAGAACATGGAACAACATAGAACAACATGGACCATACGCTGTCTGTGTATCTACAAGCTGATTGGATTTGAATTCGGCGATCCATAAAAGCATGTACGCTTGGAGCAGGTTTCTCGGCTTGCGATGATTGAAGGAAACGGATTAGGAAATGTAAGGAAAAATTTGGATGTTTGCAAGAATTACGCTTGTATATTTAATTGGCACGGAAGTAAATGCTTCGAATAAATGAATTTGTGTTTTGATCACGTCCACGTCCCATGTGATTCGAGTAAAAAATTACGTAAAGCTAAGGAAACGGCCGCACGCTATGAAAGCTTTCTAGATAACTTCCTTCAAGCATTAAATCCCAAACAAACCACGTCGAACAACAATAAATGTAACCTCTACTGAACTGAATTCCCATCCCGAGATGGCTGCGTCAACAAAACACACATTCTAAGAGGTAGGCATGGTGAACAGTATAAGCTACCGGAGGCTGCAGAGGGCCTCGCCTGGACCACGGTGGGCGCATCTTGCACTTGTTCGGTCGCGCACCGTGACGCAACGCTATGGGCCACGCTGGTGGTGCTGTTTGTTCGCCGAAGTGATCGGAGATGACATGCAAGTGACCAAAACGTCCGGGGCCAGCGCGAGCAAACAGTGCTCGAGTCGCAGGAACATAAGAGCACCTCTTCAGAGATCACCTACAGAGCTGGCGAGGCCATTTAACAGTCACTGGGATATGCGCATAAGGACTAAGAAGGCAAGAACACCGTTTGATTCGGACAGCTTTTCTGGGTTCGTTTTGATTAGTTCACTGATACCGATTAAAGCAAGATTTACAAAGACTAAACAAAGCAATCACCAATGTGACCAGGACAAATCACTTTACATCAAAAATCAGGGCCTTATGACATAATTCCCTCAAATTTGATGAGATTTTTCTTGAATTTCTATGCCATTACACTAGGAACAATGTAAAATCATAGAAACATCGGTTTTTGGTGGATATTGTAAGTTTACATGATCTAGATAATGTCAGCTTGGGGTGAACTTATTCTGTTTGCAAATGGAAGTGATTTACATGTAAGAACATGCACATTGAACAGAAAATTGAGTCGAATCGCTTGGAATGCGGATTTTCCATGTCTCGTGCTTCGCAGATATCGAAACTAGCGGCGGTCCAGTCACATTAATGGGATGGCACGCCATGTTACGCGCGTGGTGTGGCATACCTTAATTTTGAATATCTAAAGAAGCTCGAGTAGTTACGTTGAGACCTTAGAGATATCTGATTTCTAAAGCGCGTTGTGACTGATATCTCACGTTGAAAATATCTCCAACTGATTTGATGGCTGCTGGAAAAATTACCTATAGGCTTGGCTGGCATTAAACTTTTATTACTCCTTATTCATTCCGGACCGTGCTTCTGTCTTGAACTCATTTGGTGGTTTTAGTGTCTGAAATCTGATCTTTTACTGGCAGTATTTATTTTAGAGTACCACGAATCGAATCAATACTAAGGTTAAATATATCTTAATGCAAAGCGTTTTAATAGCCAATACTCAATATCACGTTTTGGGAGCTATTAAGATTCACTTATTCTGACAAAAGGATCCATTATCCAATGGAGGCAATAGTGTTCTATATTCTAGTGCAGAAGGGACACAGGAGCAGAATTGAACACTTATAGACTTTTAGCTCAATTAATTTTAGACAAGTCGATAAACATCCAGCTATCCAAAAACAATCTCCGAGAACAAGTCAACCATTCTCTGAAACGAAACAAAGCTAATTTTTCTACACACAAAAAAACGTTGGCCAAAGTCGAGAAAAACAGGTGCTAATGGGCATTTTATAGGCCCCGAAAAGCGAAAAGGGCACGGAAGGCTGTGTCGACATTCTTCAGACAAACAGAGTTTAGCACCGAAGTGACCCAGATCTACGGTCCCTCCGTGGGGTGCCCCCAAAAAAGATATCACGGGCAGCTAGCATTCTTAAGAGGGCAAAAAAACAAGTATAAATAATGTGCATAATAATTTTTGATGATTTCTTACTAAGAAAGCTGAGCGCTTTAAAGTGTGAGTGTGTTTTTTGTGCGGTTGTTGTTGTCGTATTTATAAGGAGGAGGGAGAGATTCATATCGTGGTTTGATCACGATCGCGAAACCCGTGGCTTTTTACCTCCGACGCACCTTCGTGAAAAAAGACACCCCCATAAAGAAACCCTCTCGGTTTCTGGGCTATAGGATGCCCCGAAAGTGCCGTTTTTCCAGTATACTAAATCACTTCTCTAAAAAGCTCAAATGCATGGATAAATGCATGTGAAAACAAGCAAATACAATACTTTCTCAAGACTGTGTGTTATCCTAATCTTAAAAAAAATATTTAAATGGCTTATTAAATAATAAAACTAATGAATTTGATCAATTATGTTTGCACTTAGCATTCAACTACCCAGTTAAATAGATTTTTTTTAAACAAAAAATACCAATTATTGGATTTAATACTATTGGGTAATCTAATTTCTTTGGTTACTAAGTGGCACGTATTACTATGGACCAGGTACAGTATTTAGTACACTTCATTTTACATACCCCCATAAGGCGCCTTTTACTTGACATTAGGGTTGTCTTTGCAAGTAAAAATGAATTTATCTACAATTGGCATTAAACCACCAATTTCTAGGAAATGTAAAGTCCAAATTAGCTTATAAGTCATCAATGCTCCCAGCACCCATACCAAACTATAAAAAAACAGTCACCCTATACTAAACGAGAGCGGTCAAAATTTATCAAACACCTTGCAGCTATACCAAAAAGCGGCAAAAAAAACACGCGCAACGTTTTACCGCCCTCCACCGATTGTGGCCCAAACAAAGGCCACGCATCGGAACCACGTCCTTCGTCGATTTCATAACCACCCACCCGCCCCTGTCCCCCTCACCGGAAAAAAATGGATCCACTTTTTCTTGCCCGAGTTATACCTGCTTTCGTTTCCATGTATTTTTTTCCCTCGACATTTGAAAACGTCTCGCCGAGTCATCTCACCGTTTGTCATAACGGATGGATATTTTCGAATGCGCCAATTAGCAAAGAATTCCTCGAGATGATGTAAGAATTTTGATTTATCATTCTTCGTGCGCGGCGATCGTAGTGCGCGATGAATAGGGGTTGAAAAGTTATATGCTCCACGCCCGTCAACATAATGTGTTATTTTAAGGGGTGGGTTTTTTGATTCTCTGCTCGCTGGCTCGACGTGAGAGATATACCCTACTTGTGGGAATGCGTGACAGGATGATATTTTGGATGGACGTGGTTATATTTATTCATAGGTTGATGTCAAGTAGGCTGCAGAGGGCGAGATGATCTCTAAATTCAAGTTTAAGATTTCGTGGTAAATTGGTAAAGTTTTGAGATAGCAGCAAGAATAGGCTAGAACGCAGATAAAGGCGTGATGGGGAATCAAAATTTAGTATACTTTGAAGCTAGGGCAACTAGCCAAGAATCTCAAAACTAAAATAGTTCTTGAAGCTTAAGTATCCTCTAAGAAAACGACTAGTTGACAAATCATAGTTTTGCCATATTCTAAAAAAGCTCAAATCTAGCTAGGAAAAGTACACCCATTCAATACCGTACTAGTATTCTCATAATATTCTGACAGAATCGTTACGAAAAACAATAATTTCCGCCGCCAAGAACCATGACAACCAATCCCTTGTACCAACGGTAAAATTATAGCAGATTTCGTCTCTCGACGCTGATTTCGCTCCCCGGTGGAGGTGCCAAGTTTTTCGGAGCAATACGTCACCAGTCCCAAATAAATATGACAAACGTTTTCCATGAAAACAAATCCACTTGCGTTCCTTTCTCGTCTACACACACACACACTAAGCCTTCACTGGTTCTTATTGATATTTGTCCAGAAAATACTTTCGTTTTTATCACTGTAGCCACCTTTATAATGTCAAATGCACACAGTACTACAACAATGCCATTCTCACTTGCGAGAGGCGAAACTTTCTCGGTTTATCTTGTTTTATGGCGGCTAGCCGTGAGTTCGAGACTAGGCTCTATCGTCGGTCGAAATCGGTCGCAATTTGTGGCTATAAACCAATTAATTCTGCGCGTCGCTCCATTACACTATAAGTACAGCCCGCATCGTTTCCAATTCACATGTGCGGAGGTACGAGTTGGGATAGCGTCGCTTTATGACGTCGAGCAAAGATTGGAAAATATGTAACGTTCGCTTTTGCCTCGGTCGATAAATATCGCCGATTAAAATGCTTTTTCGCTAGCCAATTTCAAGCAATTAATAGGTAATCAAGCAATAAAACGGTTCGAATTGGAGCGGGTTTGGTAAAGTGCTCACAAGGAGACTGCGAACAGGTAGTAAGCCATGCTGCGCCAAATCCTCATGGTCGTTTCTTACAAAAATACACAAGTATCGGAAAAAATGACAGAATATTATGTTGTTTATTGTTTATAAGTTAAAGAGTGTTATTGTCTGGCTGTCAACGACAAAGGGGGATATTAAACAACTATGGAACATAATAAAATTAATCAGGATATCGTTTTACTAAAGACTTTTTTCTTAGCAAAATTGCACAGAAATAAATGGTCATTATCTCTTACCGGAATAGGAAAAATGTCCATCGTGTATCAAAGCTACGTTGTAACAACCAACTCACCCCAACAAGTTGTTCACCAATTATCAGACTAGCAACGACCAGGGTCCATACAGCTTCTGTGACAAAATAGCGGTGAGGATGTGAATTTCCCAGTCACCCTAAGCAAATCCGAAGGTAACACCCAGACCAGTCCGATTCCGAGCGATTTTGACACCCAACACAAATCTCCATTGTTGACGTCTGCAATGGGCACTACTCGCAATTTCACGTCTGGCGAGTAGAGCAAAGTTAATAATTCCGAACAACATCGAGTCGAAAAATGTTTTGTGACAGCTCGTGATGGCAGAGAGATGAAGATGACGCGGCAGTTTTCTGCTTTGATCGTCTCACATCTCGAGTCCAGCACATCGGCGTCCGGGCGCCTTGATCGCCGCTAGTTTCGCAGTGCGTCAAGGAAGGAATTGCTGACACTGTACCAGAAATCAATCACGGTTGCAGTCTGCCACTTTGATGCAGAGTTGTCTTGCACTGCAAATACAACTTATGATTTTCACTGTTAACTTCTTTTAACTTTTGATCCAAATTTGGATACATCTGTGACTTGAATTTATATCCTTGAGAAATTAAGCAGACCTAGCTTTGCTTCTTGCATCCAAAAACCCAATGAAGCTCTTACGGTGTCTTTGTTAATCCCGTCATGAAATATGTAATATAAAACAAATTATTCCCTTATTTTCTCTAAAGGGTGGTTGCTGTCGAAATTTGCAATGCAACAAGGATTTCTATTGAAAATGCAAACTTGGCACTAAATTTTAGCACAGAAGCCTGACCGCCCACTCATTTCCAAGAAGCGAAACGGCGGGCGTCCCAAGCTCCTTAACCACCGGTTCTAAGCCTATGAACAGCAGTTGACGCTAGCACGCTAGCAAGTCATTTTGTAAATATTATCCAAACCATTTTTCCAGATCTCATTGTTATATTTGGAGCTGAGCAAATTGACAAAGATTAATGACGTCACCCTCGTCTGCAGCGAGCAGATGATAGAGAAATGATTATCAGTGTCAGAATGAGTGCCACATCGTTTACGTGGATTGTTACGCGTCGGTCGATTGTTATTTTTGTCGGATCGAGGAATGAAAGAGTGGTGCGATGGGCTTTACCCGAAAATCTTGTATGCAGCTCCGATGTTGCTGCTCCAAAAGTTCGAGATGAATACGATTCGTGAGAATTTTTTATTATTTAAATTTATTTTTCGTTTGTGAGGTTTGAGTTAATTGTGATATCAGATGCATAAAAGGTGTAATTTTTTTTAAAGGTAAGACCGAACTCTTTCTCGGTAGCTGCTAAACGTAAAACGATGTTTATACAATGCCAAAAATATTATTCGTAGCAAATGGCAAATTATGTGATCAGAAATGACATTTAATGTCAGTTTGTTTGCAGAACTCGGCGCTTCGTTTTTTTCGTGGAAAACGTCATTTCTTTTTCCGGCTTTTGGTAGACAAGTTGGCAAGTGGTTGAACCGAATAAAGGCGTCCAGGGTAATTATTGTTCCTACCTTTCCATCGCGGATTAGAAAACGACCACCTTATACGAGCGAGGAAGGCGAGACGTGGTTTCCTGCAACAGATGATGAGAATTTGTGAGAATTCTGCAATAGTATGGTTATTAGTAGCAGACTACTACTTCTGCTTGATGTAAAACTGGTAAAACGAAAAATAAATTTCACTGGGACACATTGCGATTTCTTGAAATCAGAGTAGAAATCGTGCCAAACATTTACTTCACGAAATCTCCAAGACGATTACATGGGCGAAAAATGAATTGTTATATTTCTGATGTGAACATTTTTGGTTTAAAAAATAGACCAGTATTTTCTGAAGTTACCTAGTTAGTTACCTACGAAGTTACCTAACAATACGCGATACAATATTTGAACAAAATGCTTATTTCGAATTCCAAAAATATGCTTGTTAATAATGACCACACAACTTGAAAAAAAACGTTAAGAAAAAATCGTGAATATGACCATGAAAAAATAAAGGCTCTGAATTTGAAGGTCCAATTGTTAAGGTCGAAATATAAACTAAATAATCAAACCATGAAACACACATACATCTCAACAAACCACAAAAAGGAACAATCAAATCACCATCTACAATCCGAACACCACCACAAATCAAACAGCCGAATTCCCCAAAAAAATAACATAAGTATGACCTTAACAGGTTCAACTTTGACCACGTGGCCCGTTCATCCCGATTTACGAGCGCAGGGTCCATCCGAAACAGACCAAACTGTGATGCAGAGGATGGCCGAGGAAATAAACCACAGCGTCACTAGAATCTCGCGTCTGGACCGACCTGAGCCAAGTCCAACGCACATATTTATGTGGTGTAAATTGAGCTAACCACACATGGAGCTGCCTCGTACGAAACACAACAGGTATAATATATTAAATGGGTGAAAGTATAGTGTTTTAGTGCGTCCATTTTATTATTTTTCTTATTTTTTTTATTTTTTTTCAGAACAACGTTTGCTCTCCGAATGTGTGAAATATGGCACATTTTAGGAATGCCATTGGAGACGCACGGGCCCACCTAAGGTGATTGCGTTATGAATCGGTCGGCGTGTGCACTTATTCTCTGCTCTTGCCGGAGCGTGCGCGGAAGAAAGGAAAAATTAACAATGTCGTTTTTTGTTGTGTGAAATTATTTGGTTCTTTGTGCTTTTATCGGAGGAATTCTTCGGACGAGTAAAGAAATTAGCGCGTTGCTTGCAGCCAATTACATTGCAAATACGATCGACACGATGCAGTCGAGGGTGTGTTGGTGTTACCCAGTAGTACTGTGATTAAATCCAGCCTTATGGACCAAGCCCAGCTAAGTTCCTGCAGTTTCTAGGTACACCTATCTCATTGCACGCAGCCGCCTGAAAGCTTTTTTCCCATACAAGAGACTTTGCAAATCAGTGCTAATTTTAATAAAATGTTTCATTTAGAAGGAAACACGTTTGGATAAAAACTGAATGAAGATAACTAACTAGCTTTCGCGGTCGTCTTGGATTTCAGTTCTCCTAAGGCTACAAATTTGCGAATACATTTTTTGGTTTATTTCTGGGACCTTGCGGACGTTTAGGCTTTCCTATTTCAATACCCAAATTGAAGACGCGACCACTTCACTACCGCGAAGCCACCAACGATGATTTTGGACCAATCACAGAGAGATACTCCGACCTTGCGAGCCTGATTTCGAATTGTCAGCGAAGACGACAGCATGGATAGGTCCAGCGTCCTCGCAGCTAAATAAGCACTGCGCATGCAAGCGCAGTTTCGCCAACTCGATCTCAATATCCAACGAGGCTGCAAATATTAAAAAGCATCCACTGAGCCAACAAAACAGTCCGCCAAGCATTGTTAGCTTTAAATTTGGGGTCGTAATCTGGCAAGCGTTACGTCAGCAAGTTCCATCCAACAGCGTGTCGGAGGAGGAATGGTCCATTGGCAGAGCCAGCAGAACTCTCACGACCACGACGACATGACCAGTACACACACAACAGTGATTTGTTGGTTTTTACTACAAGGCGCTTTTGACTAGTAATTTTTTTAAATGCCAGAATTTACATTTCGATTCGGCTCTACTTTTTTGTGTTCAAATTTTAAGTTAGGAAAAAAACGCAGGTGAAATGCAGTGATTGGTGCTGAAGATAACATCTGTGCTCGGGTTTAGATCCAGCAAGCTGGGTGGACGGGTAGACACTTGACGGGCAAGTCAACAATCCTGCAATTAGGGATCGCGAATCTTCAAATAATTGTGATGGCCATGTTCGCATTTTTTTTTGCTTCCTTCCTTCGTGCTGTTGGTGGTACGTTGCGACTGATGCTTTTTGGGAAGCATTAAGCTATATGGACCGTGTCGCTACCGACAGGAAAAAAACTTTTTTTTTTAAAATCATTTTATTTCCTTAATCCATTAATAGCAACGGGTAGAAAATTGCACATGGGCACACGGATATCTCAGTGGATTTTTGCCAAGAACCCACCATCCAAAAAAAAAATATATATATATAATTAACTCTCTCTATCTCCATCTTCCCTGGCTTCTTCTTCTCCGCCATCTTCCTCCCCGTCATCTTCTTCCCTTCGTTCGATCAACTCTTTCCACTTTTCTTTGTTTTCCCACCATCTTTCTTCTTCAATAACCTTTTCCCACTCTTCACCTCTCTCTTCAACATCTCTTCTAACCTGCATAATCCATCTTTCTCTGGGCCTTCCCACTCTTCGTTTCTTATATTCAATATCAAAAAATCTTTTTGCTATCCTGCTTTCTTCCATCCTTTTCACTTTTCCAAACCAACCCAATCTTTCTTTGCCTACTCTAAATCTTAAACTTTCAACTCCCATTCTTTTCCTCAATTCACAACTCCTCTGCTTATCCAATTTTGTCACACCAGCCATACTTCTCACAAACTTCATCTCTGCTCCTTGCAACAAATCTTCCAACTTTCCACTCAACGTCCAAGTAACGCACCCATACAAAAGGATGGGTAAAAAATAAACTTTGTATAATAATAACTTGCATTTTTTGGGGAAGTCTTCGTTCCATAAAAGTTTCCTCACTTTTTGATAAAAAAAATTTGCCTGTTCAATTCTTCTTTTAATTTCATTTTCTAATTTGTTTTCATTGTTTACCAAAGTACCTAAATATTTAAAATCTTCTCTCTCCTCAATTACTTTCCCCATAAGCGTTACTCGGACAAAATTCTTCTTTCTTCTTCTAAACATAAAAACCGATTCACTCTTCTTCTCGCTTATTTTCATTCCAAATTCTTCAGTAACATCACTCCACTTGTTGACCATCTCTTGCACCTCCGCACTTGAATCTCCCCAAACTAAAATATCATCTGCATACACCATCATTTTTCCATTCGCTTCTTCATCTGTTACTCTCCTTACCATCTCGTCCATTACAATTACAAACAATAGTGGAGATAAAACACTACCCTGTCTTACACCAGATTTAACCTCAAACCATTCTGTACTCCCTATTGCCAATCGCACCCTACTTTTACTGTCCTTATAAAAACTCTGAATCCTTCTGATCATCGCATCTTCAACACCTTTCTCTTGCAAACATTCCCATATCTTCTTTCGTGGTAAATGATCGTATGCCTTTTCAAGGTCTAAAAACACCAAACACATATCTTCGCCTTCTTCCCACTTCTTTTCCATGATTTGTCTAATTGAGAATATTAGATCTATTGTTGATCTTCCTCTCCTAAAACCGTATTGTTCTTCTCTCAGTTTATTTTCAACACTATCTCTTACTCTTTTCTCTATTACCCTCTCATATATCTTTGCACATTGACTCAATAAAGTAATACCCCTGTAGTTTTTGCACTCTTTCCTGTCTCCATTTTTGAATATTGTTACAATTTCTCCTTTTACCCAGTCTTCCGGTACTATTTTCTCTCTCCACGCTATTTCTATCACCCTATAAATCCAATCTAATGTCACATCACCACCCGCCTTTATCATTTCTACCGTTATCTGATCTATTCCCGGTGATCTTCCATTTTTCATTCTTCTTATCGCTTCTCTTATTTCCTCTCTATTTATACCATTTTCCTGTTCATCACTATAATTTTCTTCTTCTTCTTCTTCTTCTAAATGTGGATTCTGTTCTTCTTCTTTGTCAGAATATTTGTGAATATTCATTTTTTCTGTTTCCTCTCCTCGTATTTGAATATGTCCGTTTAACAACGTATAGAAATACTCCTCCCACATTTGTCTTATCATGCTTGGTTCGTTAGTTAATTTCCCTTTATATCTCATATACCTCTGATCTATATTATCTCTTCTCTTTATTTCTACCATATCATATATCATCTTCTTATTCCCTTCATAATCCTTTTCCAATTTTTCAGCCCACTCTAGCATTGTTCTTATTTTTTCATTCTTTATTAATTTTTTCACTTCATATTTGATTTGTCTATATTTTACTACCATTTCCTCGGTTCTATTTACAATCATATTCTTCCAAACTTCATTTTTATTTTTAACCATGCATTTTACTCTTTCACTCCACCATGGTGTTTCCTTTAATTTTTTCCTTTTTCCTGTTCTTCCACATACTTCTTCCGCGATTTTCACTATTTCATCCCTAAACCTTTTCCATTCCTCTTCTACAGATTGCAACTCTGTATTTTTTGGCGCTACCTCTACCAATCTTCTCCTAAATTCTTGTTTGATAGAATTTATTTGTAGTTTCCAACTTTTAATCTTGCCTTTCATTTGACCTTTCTTTTCTCTCTTCTCTTTTCTTTTTTCATTTTTATTAATCACCCATGCCACTAGCATTCTGTGATCACTATCTAAATTAACGTGAGATAAAACTTTCATGTCTCTTATATCCTTTTTTAAATTTTGTCCCACAATAATATAGTCAATGATAGTCTCATTTAATCCATCCCAACTCACTCTTGTAATCTTCTCTTTCTTTCCTTTTTTGAACTGTGTGTTGCAAATGAAGAGTGCATTTCTTGCGCACATATCCAGTAAATTTTGACCTTCTCTATCCCGTTTTCCATACCCATGCATTCCCATTATATTTTCGTACCCCTTTCTTTCATATCCTATCTTTGCATTGAAATCTCCCATCACTATACTGTACTCTGATTTTGAAGCATTAATTTCCTTTTCCATTATGGTCATAAAATCGTCTTTCACCTGTTGTGTTCTCCCAACTTGTGGGGCATAAATTTGTAAAATATCCAAATTTCTTTCTCCTATTTTCATGTTCATTCGAATTAATCTATCGCTTACAATCTTTACATCGATTACTTCCTTCTTCATTCTTTCATTGGTCACAAATCCAACTCCGTTCCTCCCTTCTTTTCCCCCTGACCACCATAGTTTAAATCCATCTCTTAAATCCTTCTCACCAACTCCTTTCCATTTTGTCTCGCTGCAACCCAACACATCAATCTTCTTTTCTTTCATAATGTCGATAATCTCTTGAATTTTTCCATTTAGGGTTACCACGTTTATGGTAGCCACCACTATTTCTCGTTCTCTTCCACGTCGTTTTTGTTGACATTTATTAAAAAATTTCACATCTCCCTTCCTTCCCCCTTTTTCGTCTTGGTCTGTTGCTACTTTATTACTCTCGACACCCATCTTGACCGAAAAACCGGTACCTTCAATTCATCTTGTAGCTCTTTTCCCACCTCTCCTTTCAATTCATTTCCCTTCCCGTTATACCTTTCTTTTCCTTCTTTATGTACGACTTCATTAATCTCCTTCTCAATTCCAATCTTCAATTTATTTTCAATTTCTCTTTTTAAGTCCTTCCCCGACATCATTTCCCATGTCCATCTATTTTTCAAAAATCCGGGTATGTATGGTAAATTTAGAAATTCAAAATTACCATTCTTTTCCTGTAATTCCATCAAGTTATTATTGAGATATTTTCCAGTTCTGGATTGGAAACCACACACCAACACTCTCACTTTGTTTCCAAATGTTTTCCTTACTGTCTCAAGAAGTAGTTCAAAATCTCTCATTATATCGTCGCTGTTCCTTCCTTTTCTCACTTCTTTATTTCCAACTTTCAAAACAATTGTTTGCGGATTCCCTATTGATCGAGCATAATAACCCTCTTGCATTCTCTTGGTCAATTCTGTTATCATTATTCCAGGATCCACTCTTGCTCTAAGGTCTAATCCTTTACAGAATTCCCCTGCTTGTCTACCATCCACATCCCCCAAAAGCAGTGTTTTTTTATCACTGACACTTTTCTCATTTTCCAGTAATTCAGTATTCATTTCCACACTTTCTAATTCCCTACTCACTTTGTTTGTTTCTTTATCATTTGGTATCATCCTTTGTCCTTTTACATCACTTTTATTTCCTTTTACAATTTGGTCTTTTTCCTCCTCATCACCCGGTGTATCCTTAAAGTCTTCCCCGTCGTAAGTCCTTTCCATGACAATCAGCTCTGTACTCTCACAAAGTCTTTCAGCTAACCTTAATTTAGATGCTGCATTGTTCTGTTTTTCCGTACTATTATTATTCTTGTTATTGTTAATCAATTTGATGATCTCCTCCACGTTTTCCAGCCTTTCCCCCCATTTCTCATCAATCTTGCTCTTATCACTTTTTTCCAGCTCCTCGATTCTTTTTTCCACTTTTTCCAACCTTTTCCCCAAATATATGAACGTTGCAATAATACCCTTTACCACTTCCGACCGTAGAACCCTACCTCTTTTCTTTTTCCTACCTGTCCATTTCTTGGCGTGATCCCGTTCTTCCTGCCGAATGCACTCCATCGTCCATTCTGTCATTTCCTCCGTAGACATCACTTCCACTTTGTTGATTTTATCTTTCTTCTTTTTAATATTTTTTATGTTTATCTTTTCACCATCCATGGGTTTTGAATCCATGGGTTTTGAAACTTCTTTCAATCTTTTATCATTCACTCTGGTTTGACTTCTTGTTTCCATTGGTGCTTGTCAACCTTCTTTTTTTTTTTTTTTTTTTTTTATCTTTGTAATATATTTCTTGAACTATTTTAAATATTAGAAACTACTACTTTTCATTTGTACTCACTCGAACCTCAAAACTTCAAGCTTCCACGCAGAAAAAAATCTCCAGTCCTCACTCTCGTACAACTCCCACTCCCAAATTCCCCCTACTTCTCACAGAATTTATCAAATTTATAGGAGCACTTCTTACTTCCACTTACTTCTTACTTCTTACTTAAGAGGATGGACACTGAAATCTATGCGCGTATATAAGGCGGCATTAAAAGTCATCATCTAGATTTTTAGTGTCAAATGCTCTTTGAACATTAAAGCCTAAGTGTTCAAATGATAAAATATTTTATTTTCCACTTTTGATATGTGGGGAAATCTTCGAGAAATTGAGGAGAGTAGTAGGCTTCAGTAATAGAACGAAGATCCAAACATAATAGTGGTTATTCTTCTTAGGGAAGCCTGGAGGAAGAAAATTATTGTGAGACCAATTTGAAACGCTCCAATATGATTTCCATTCGAGGTAAACTGAACGAAGGTCAAAGACAGTAGTATATAGAAATTAACATGAAATACTCGGAAATAAGGGCTCTCACGACTCCAATGAAAAACCAACGACAAATTATCTATGCGCTACCAGCGTTGCCCAAACATCCAGCGGGTCGAGGTCTCAAACCGAAATGCCAATTACCACCCAACCATCGGAAGCAATTCCGCATCTGCCAGCATCCGTCGCTACATCGCGGTTTCGATGCGTAATGGCGTCACGTAGCAGCACCGGTAGCCGAAAGGCTCGACTCAGCGTCAGCGAGCCGGGGCCTGGTGATGGGCCCTGGGTGGGCCCCAGGCCGGACTCCTTCGTCTGCAGCTTGTGGTGAAGCCAAGACTAAGGGTGGTCCATCCACCGCAAGCCAGAGTCTGGCAATATAGATCTAACTATATATATAGTTATATATATATAACTATATAACTTATAATGGACGATTTAGAAAACAATTCGTCCATCCGTCGTCCATTTGCTATTCGCTTGCCGTAATTGATTTTATTAATTTATTATTTTAATCAGATTTTTACATTTAAATTCCAGTTTGTCTAAGTACCTAACTTTCCATAATATCCCATTTTAACCCCTTCCTTAAATTTCGCAAATATCAGAGATTTTTTTGTGATTTCAAAAGAAGTGTTGCGTCATCTGGACTGAATTTCTGGTATTTGAGCATTGATTTTTCCCCGCTCTTGGTAATTTAAGTAAGATCTTCTTTTGCACTTTGAATGCCAAAGGGCATGAGGATGAAAAGATATATTGATTGCAAAAATTCGTGAAAATTCTATCTGTAAGAAAGTGTGCTCTCATTGCGTTTCCTAGCTAAAACAAAACTGCTTTTCTATACTCAGAATTCACCTGCTCCCCACTGTCTAGGCTTAGTTCCACCACCGTTGACAGGGTAGTGGCGTCGGTGTCAGCGTCGGCGTCGTCCATCGGTGGCTAGAAAAGCTCCATACCAAGCTTCCAGGGGTTCCAATTACCAGCAAGATTGGACGTCTTGTGCGCTCAAGAACAATCGGTTCACAACTCTCTGACTCCTAGCGAGCGGCCTACAACACTCACCGACACCGCGGCGTCGGCGTCGGCAATCCGTCGGAGGCTGCAAAAGCTCATACCAGCTCCAATTACCAGCAAGATTGGACGTCTTGTGTGCTCAAGAACAATCGCGCCGCGAAGCTGCTGGTGTTTAGATGTCTCGCCTGTGCGGCTGACCACAAGGCGACGTGTGTAATGCAGACGAGACGGCAGTGGTGGCTGTCTTCTGACGAAGATTTGTGGTGCAGGATGTTTGGATAAAATGCTGGCCTTTGTGCGTGTGATTGGCTGGTGGCGGCTTGTCGATTCAGTGATGGATTGGTCAATTAGGTTGCTGGATAATGCCGATTGTTTTATGCGTGAATGGATCAATTAATGAGTAATTGATTAATGGTGTGGTGTGATGTGCGAGAATTTTGTGCCTGTTTCGGATGGACAAAATTTTAACCTGGTCCATTAGTAGGTTTGGACAATCTAACACGCCCAGGAAGATGTCAACAGAAGACGAATCTGCAGTGAATGAAGTTGGATTGACAGTTGGTAGTATAATTGGCAATTCAGGACGATAAATATGCCAGGTAAATTGGTATACAATCAGCATTGTCAAATCAATTTAGTTCATACCGGTTACTCACGACAGGAAAAAATGTCAGTGTTTCTCCAACTGAAAATCAATCGGTTTCATGATCGAAATCAAAACGAATCCTAGTCGTACGTCTATCCAATTTCTCCTGTCCAGACATCGATATAAAAACATTAGCGTATCATGTAAGATGAAATTAGTATAATACATTTCTATAAATCTATGTCGTCCAATTTATCGTCCAGCAAAGAAGCAAATCATTGTCCGACTGTGAGAGGCATGGTTCACACACCAAACATTGGGCGAGAGACAATTGAGTGTCAAAGATCGGCAATACCATGTTACCATAACTTTAAGACAGGCTAGACCCGCATATACCTTCTCCTGATGAAACCAATCAAATCCAGAGTCAAAGTTAGAGGCCATTTATAAAACTGAAGTTTTCAATAATTTCTTGTAAGACAAATCGGCCGTTAGTTTTGAATTGTTTGGTTTCTACGATTCCCGCACAAAATTCACAGCTTGTGTCGTTTGTGGTGTAAATAATCGAAACACAAGAAATAGATTTAAGACATGTTTCTTATCAAAATTTCCCTGCTCGCTTCTGGCCACGCATAGCAAGAACTTGTCGAATTTCCTTGCGTAATTTCGCTAACCGCTGCTGACTCATCAAGCCTGAAGAAGTCACATTGTTTTAAGTCTCCATCAGGCTCTGTGAATAGGGCTGTATTGCCACGGAGGGTCCAGATCGTCTGACAAATTGCTTGTGATTGTGCTGTGTTTGATTGCATTTGGTGTCTGTGTGGTCCTCGCATTGATTTTACACCGGCAACCGGGATTAAAGTGATGGTCAAGCTTTAGTTGGAACGGACGCTTCCATAATACACCACCATTATCATCACACCATTATATACGCTGCTACCCCAATGTGTAAGAGTTAACAGAGTTAACATGCAATTAAGTTTAACTTCACTAGATTTGGTGTTGCATTGCATCCAACTTCGTCCCGCTTCATCCCAGAGTAAAGGAAATGTTAAGACATGCTCTGAGGATCTGATCGATGTTCGATTTTTAATGATTTTTTTTTAGCAATGTACAACAATATTGGTGCAAATTTTTTCTCAAGACCATCATAATTATACCTGGAAAAGTAATTGATATTTTTAGTAATCCAGGTATACTTGGCATGATTAATAGGGTAAGTAGGTAGTACTTAAAAAAATGCATTTAATCGATGAAAATTCAGGATGAATTACCTGTATAAATGCGAGACGTGATTTGTTTTCACTGATGCCCACTATACAGAAGACTCGGATGATATTGACTGTCACTTTAATCCAAGATGCCTACGTCTTTGGTCCACGGCTAGGGTTACACACGTAGTAACATGTTAGCGTTGTGTTGTGTGAATGTACGATCATGACGGTCGACATTGAGTGATTTGCACGCGTTATTTGGTAGTCATGATAAAACGATTTGTTCGTCGGTGATACCAGTTGTCATGTGATGGACCATGTGGAACATACAGGGTCTAGCATTGCTGCTTTCGTGTAGATCGGGGTTCACTTCGCCTGGAATTGATGAGTAAATGATTTGGCTGGCTCAGATATTAATTGCCGATTTGGTTATTTGGTGGGTTGATACTGACATTGACCTGATACCATCGCAAAGCGACAAATAAATTTAAATATTTGACGTTTAACTTTTCTGAAATGCTTAAAATTCAAGAGTTTCGTCATAATTAATTTTTTAGAGAATACGTAAGCATCTAAGATGGCAGGTGTTAAATTTCTGATCTTTGTTGAAATATGTAGGGCCGAAATTACAATCCAGTTCAATAGTTATCTTCCAGTTAGGAATAAAATAGAAGCATTAACCGATAGGTTGCCACCATGAAGATGAGATTTTATCTGAAGTTTAGCCACTTAACTGTGACATTGTAATTTTGGCCCTTAATTATTAAAGGAAACATAATGACATTTGAGAGAAAATAAATAAAAATTATTGAAGCTAGCGCATTTAAGTCTCCAGCGTGTATCGCTCATTGAATTCTCCATGCAATTCAAATAAACAGATTGAAATCTGGAGGTAAAAAAGCTTTGCTCACAGCTCGTCTCCATCAAAACGAGTCCAACACCTAGCGTACCACTTAACTCGTGACCATTATTATACAAATTTCATTTGCTCGCTTAAAAATTTTCTGAAACTCATTCGTTAACTTTGCGTGGTACTCAGTTTTTTTCCCCTAGCGTTTGGTTCTCGCAACTAAAACGACCGGCTCAAATTGATCCGCTTGGCATTTTGTTCACTTAGACTTTTTATGTGTTATAGTATTATAAAATTTATATTATATATATTTGAGAAGTTGCGGCTTGTATAGTTCGTTTCAAATACCCAGCGCTCATAAAGTTGGGATTTAAAGACTTCCAGTAACAAAAAAAATTGCTTGTCTATTCAAAGTTTTGCGTGACTTACCAAGATATTTTTTTCAGATACTGATTATTTTTGATCAATTTGGTGTCAGTTCTTTATATTTATTTTATATTTTATATTCAAATCCCAGACAAACAATTATATTCTTCTTAATTGTCAACATTGATAGTACGGAATTGGAAGCTGAATAACATGCCTACTTTTAAAATGGTTATACACTATAATACTTATGAAAAAACAATGGATACCCAGTGAAAATTGGAATAGGAAAAATCGTCAAAGTGATTTAAAATTATAACAAAGAGCGCTTCAGGCAAATGAAAAGTTATTTGAAAATGTGAAACTTTTCCGAACATCACCGTGAATTCGGGTACAGGAGAGGAGCGCTAGACGGTGGCCGATGTTCCTCGGGTCCAGCGCTGGTTACTGCAGATGTGGAGCAATAAAGAGTCTATAACTGCTTCAAATAGAAGCCGAAGCTGCAGCAAGTTTTTCCGAACGAACCTCACCGTGGCTGGCTTCAGCGTGTTTCTGTTTCGGACGTCTATTTTCCCATCCGTAAGCGTTACATAAAGTGATTGCTATATAATTTGTACATTCGGGCCCTGGAAATATTTCACGTGAAAAACGGACACCGATAGCTAAAACAGTTGAGCCGTGGGACGGATTTTGTAAAGTGTGAACGGTTTCTCTGTTTGAATCAAATTTGACGATCATTTAGGTTCCTTAGGACCAAAATTCGATTCAAACAGATCGTAACCGTTTTACCGTCACACCAGCCAAAAAAAATCGCTTAATAAAAACAAAAAAGAGCACCAAACTAAATAAAACTAGATGCTAAATCTCTGTGCAAAGTTCTTGAGGTAAGTGCAATGTCATACTCATGGACCCTCGATCACCTGTGAGTTTCTAATTCTATCATGCTGAATATTTGCTGGGTTTATGCTTGCTCTGAGCTTCATCTATGCTTGCTATGCTTGCTGTGTGCTTGCTTTCTGCTTCCCTTTCATGCAGTCTGCAGGCATTGCAAGATGGGCCAGTGTTCATTGCAGTTATTGGACAAGATGCCCACTAATATTTGCTTTCGTTTCATCACGCCTTGGCCAAACAAGACTGGCCATGTTGAGCTAATGATCAAAGAATATTCCTCGAACATGGGCACCGATGTTTACGTGTGCAGGAAAATCTAACGAATTCGTTGATTAACTGCGATCCGCTAACGAATTCGTCGTGTTAACAAATTGCAAGCCCTGAGACAAGCAAGAAAGGTAGAGTTGGTGTTAGTCAAGCAAAGAGCTGATTGAACAGTTGCTGAAATTTGCAGCCGCTGGTTTATAATTATAATGAAACCATGCTCTTAAACAAAAAACGTTTTTTACATACCACCTAAGACACATAATCATAGGCCAGAAAAATGTTCTTATCAATCACTTTCTTATTTCCTCTAATTTTGCATTGAGCGCAAAAGGCAATCATTGCAAAGTCACATGGTTTTAATATTCTACATTTTTATTATAATTTTGGTTACGGTGAAGACAATTTACGAATCGTACGTTCTCAAGTAAAGCAGGTTGCCTACCTCGGCCCAGGCGAGGCAAATTTCTCGCTCACAGAAACAGCTGGGCTAGCGACAAACAAGCCACGGAATTCTGATTCGTTACCCATTTACAACTTACAACGTTCTCTCCATGCTCAGTTCGGCATTAAAATGTCATGTAACGAAAGCAGACCGAGTTAGCGTTAATCCGTTTGATGGCCGACCGTGATCTCAAAAGCCATTGTTATTTTGAAAATTGCTCGTTTCAATCGTGCTTTGTTGGTTGTCTATGGGCAGTGATTTTAATTGTTGTCTTAGACATGTATCTGTGAATGTGTTCAATGGTGTATTTTATAGCTTTACTCCTTGTGGCAGGTAAAGCACTCTCTCGTTCCCTCTCTCGCTCTCGCGGTCTGTGTGCATGCAATTTCTATAAATCTGTACTGGAAAATTGCGGAAAAAGAACGCAAATAAATCAATCTGACGTGAAACACTTGTACTTTATTGAAAATATTGCTAAATGCATGGCGTAGGTACTTAGAATGCTGGTTACTCGCGTAGATAGGTACGAACTGAGATCTCGCGTGATCGGCAAAGAGATGGGAATTAGAATTTAGAAGAGCAACGTTTTAAGTTGTCTAAGAATAAAAACAAACAAATATTTATTATAAGAAACAAAAATTCTAATCGCACATGTACATGCGTGGTTTTGAAATTCAATTTCTCCTAGAAATTTGGTTTCTTTGATGAGAAAAAAAAATGCTTCCATGCCAAGATATTTGTAGTACGTTGTAATTCCGACAACTAAAAAAGTAAAACCACCAAACTTGATTCGCACAACCATCCTGAATCAAAATTTTCCTCTCAACACCACATAATAAAACCAGCGACTTTCGTCGTCTAAGAAAACGTAACAATCGTCGACAAAAAAACTAATCCTAGCCAAAAACTAATCCTAGCCCGCTTCATCTTTCAGGATCATCGCCAATTTGTCAGGATTACGTCGAGCGCGAGGCAGCGGCTCTGTCAGTCAACACGCAAAAAGCAACCCGTTTCGCGTTCAGTTCCGGTCGCGTTCACCGCTGAAAGCTGCCGCCTCCAGGACCTCTCAGAGACGGAAGATGCTGCGAGCTGCAAGAGCAACCGAGACGCCGAGAGAGAACAACGATCCAGAGAAGCAAGGGATAAATCCCAGCCATGTCGAATCGAAACTGTTCTTTAAAAGTTTTTAAAACCGGTTTGTAGGAATTATAATTTTAGATGTATCGTATTATTAAATAGCACTGAATTGGTGTGTAATCTTTAAATGCCATTAGTGCCGATTGGCAGTCGGATAGATTTAAGTATTCGGAGAGGAACAAAAAAAAGGTGGTGTTGGTTTTGGGGTAGGTCCGGGTAAGACATCAAACTATCGAAATCGTTTCGTAAGTTTGTTCTGATCCAGCGTTGATCTCTCCATGCTGTTCGCCGAACATAGGTGGCTGGTTGTCATCGGATTTCAGTCGACTGTTTGATGATTGTCAGCTGCAACCGTTGTTTTGGCTCGCACAAAGTTTGGGAAAGGAGATAAATAATTAGAATCATGGATCAATTAACGAAAAGAAATGGTTCGTCTCCAATTTTCTACGCACTTCGCACTCAATAAAAACAATAGAAGACGGCTTTGATAATTTAAATTTTAAATACCCCATTTTTCTGGTGCAGAGATTAGAGAGCTCTTGAAAACAAATCACGAATTCATCTCAAATTACAATCCACTCTAAATAAATACCAATAATCATGCCACTTATGTAAATTCATCACTTGAAGACCAGTAGTGGTTTAGTAGCAGCGAAGATGATCAAAATTAAACGATTTCAACACAAAAATCCGCGTCCCAAATATCACGATCTCAGCCAAAAAATTCCAACACCAAACCACCGAGAAAGGTAAACACCAATAATCAATCCATTTCCTGGTCCCCGGTCATCAATCATCACACAAACACACACACACACACACACCAATCCATCAACTCCCAAACCCAGACCCAAACCAAAACAGCCACCGGCACCTTGCACGCCAAACAGTAACCGACACATCCGTCTGTCGATCCAGCATCCAGCATCCAGCATTCAGCATCCACCTATACCATCGTGGACCAACATATGAGCGCTCGATGCTCGCGCTCGCGCGCGCGCGCGATTCCTCATCAGCAAAAGGGTGTGCAGAATGCAAATCGGTTGAAAATCACGACCTACCCGCCCTCTCCGCTGGTCCACGGCGTCGTGGGCCCCGCCGGCCGTGGGAATCTGTATTTCGAGCGTCTAGCAGCAGCGGGCCTCGCCGCTTGCGTGTTGCTGCGTCTTAGTTGCTGGTGCATGGTTCTGAAGCCAACACCTATAGCTGTGTTGAGTCTGACGCTGTGTCTATGGTAGTATACCCCTTGGAAGATGAGCGGATGGACCACGCCTTCGAATCCCGTCGAAGCGGACATGGTCGGACGCTGTATAGACCGATACGATGGGTAGAGATGCGTGCAAGTCATGAATGGGGTCGAGTTTTTATGTTTTTGGGGAATACCGACGGTATTTTTGCGGGTGCCACTGTCTTCTTATGGGATATAAAAATTGCTAAAAAAACAAATGGTGCGTTTGCGGTTATTTAGATGTTCTAAATTTAAGAACTGTCTGAAGTTGTATGACGTACCCGCTTGTAAACGTAATTTTGACTGAGAGAAGCTAGGAGTGAAGGGTGGGGGCACCGCTACTATTCACTGAATACGTTGGACATTGGACATTGGCTGCGAATTGCGTTGTAATACTCGTTCAAGTGTGGGAAAAATATCAATATTTCCCAGGTTAGCACATCACATGATAGCTATCTTTGAGTTAACGTGGTAGCATTTTCTTCAAGAGATTGCTTTATATGATCGAACGTGTCCCCTGAGAGTTATATGAGAAATACGTGTCTGGTTGATTTTACTACTGTCAATAAAATGTAGCTGATGACCGATATTAAAAAACCGGAGCAATCATGAAAAGATCTTGGAAAAGTCTCGGCAGAATCTTCTTATGACAGCAAACAGTTTTCAGATTATTACCAAAGAAATGTCTTAACGACCGCAAATGAAAGATCGCGGATCACCCTGGAATTTCATTGTTTTAATATCATGTCATGAGAGCGTCTGAACGGTGTTCAAAGACGTGGCATTCTTGCATGGGAAATGATACAGGATTGAGACAGTGGATCTCAAGAAGATGCCGACTGTGGAGCTGATAAAATTGGATGCTGCAGCCACCTCGTGGTGTCGATATAACGAATGGTCTTAGCTGCAGAGTTTTGTTGGAATTAGTATAATTTATGTAGTTGTGTGGGCTTCCCGAAGAGAAGAAAATGGAAATCAAATGCGCGCTCTGGTATGTAATTTGTGTTCACGTTGCGCAACAATATTATTGAATCAATCGGTTGAATATTAAGTTATTTTTTTATTTGATCATCGTGCCATTTTCTGGGTGGATTTGACTTAGAGAGGATTTCATACAGTATAATGTCGACCGCACTGCAAAAAAAGGAACCGTTTTTTTTCTTGTCAGGTGGCTTAACTTAAAACAGGACACGACAATTGCACACACCAAATTTGCTTCATCTCTTGAACCGTCGCTGAAAAAGTGTAAAAAAGAATTCCGGATATCCTGATTTTGTCAAAAAGCGTAACGTTCCAGCGCGGATCAGAGCAGCTGGTTGCAGGGTCAATTTAGAAAACGGGTCTTCGTGTGATGACACAAGCGACCACGTTAGATTCGCCAGCAAAAAAATCTCGGTCCTCCGATTTGTTTTCTCTGAACTGTCACCAAAATACAGCTCAAACCCAACCGGAAATACGTTACTTTAATAAGTAATTATATGTTTTATATCCTGCCACATAATTGAGTGAGGATCAATTTTTTCTCCAGTCCTGAAGTGACAACTTGGAATAAAGAAATCTAATTATAGTCGTCATTATTTCACATCAAACCGCCGCTCATAAATTGAGAATACAAATCTAATTCAATTTCTTACTGTCTTATTCTAGAAACAAACGTCCTGGGTATATATATACCCATGTACAGACGCCTCGAGGACAAATTTAACCCACCATCACACACTTCATTAGATCTTATTTAATTACAAGAAACTGCCCCCGAGGTCACGCGCGAACAAATAATTAAAACTACATTAAAATCATAATAGGTAATCAACACATAAATCCAATTTATTTTCCGTCGCTAATATTTATAGTTCCATATTAAAATTGCACGCGTGCTATAAAGCTTAATAGCTTTCCGTCTACCATCTTCCACCTACCACCTTCCACCAATACCTGCATGCCAGCTGTAAGCTGCATCACTCAGCGGTGGAAAAAGTGCAGCAGTGCATCTAACAATAGCCAGATGCATTGCGCCATCCGTCTCGGATTTGTTAAGAAACCTCGACCCAAGCACATCTCTGCCAAAGCTGAGGAAATCGCTTACAAAGTTGTCCATCAAACGAATCTCCATGAAAATGTTGATTTTTGTAAGACAAATACACAGAATAATGATCATAAATAAATCCGGAGAGAATAGTTCCTCTCCCTTCAGTCTCTCTACTGACTCCCTCCATCGCAATGCCACATACACGACTTCGGGCAACGTAATCGGGCGGCGAAACTAGCGCCGGCGGTCTAGGCGCCTGAACGCATCATCCAGGGCGACAGAAAAACCCCTTCGGATGATTGACGACGCTCAGCAAAGCAGCGAAACGCGCAGCTAAGAATGCTTCGTTGTAAAGCGCAGCGGCCCATACAGCCAGCGCAGCGGTCTATGCAGCTCAATACGAGATAGAATTGCTGCTATACGTGACAATATATTATCCGCGCACATTGTTGTCCGTAACCATGCAGAGTGTACGCCATGTAGAGTGTTATTATTGTTTCACTCGTCGAGGCGACAGATTTTATCGGTGGTTGGAGTGATTTACTAGCCAATTGGTCGCACTTGGATGCATTCGGATGCGTTCGCGATGCATCGACGACGGTGCAACAGTTACCGCGTTATGATGCATTCATGAGCGCTGGCGGTGAACGATGGTGCGCTCGCTGCAGCAATTACTTGCAATTGCATCACACGTGAACATGCACACGTGTATGTGTGTGTGTGTGTGTGTCTGCATGTGTTATGTAGGAGTGTCGGTGGCTGTTGGTTAGTGGATGGAAGAATATTGCTAAGAACAGTTGGTCCGTATAACTGAAGCATTTAATCGTCATTTTCAAATCCATGGCAGAATATGACAGCTTTACTACAGCTAAATCCCAATAATTGTATGAAGAACGAAACAATTTGATTGATAAATCGAAGTCGTTCAAATCACACAATATCTATTTTGTAACTCGACCGTTGCAGTTATTGTGTCCGTCCTGTCAAAACACTTAGCTAATTTCTAAAACAACGTGTATTCAGCCTCCATTTCCTCGTGCATTATTCGAGACACACAAGAGAAACACAGCACTAGATGTGTCCCTACAGCCGATTCATCCTCACCACCTTGGTTTTTATCAGCGATCGAATGAAAAGCATGAAGCGATTGCACGGCTTTGATCGGGCACTTCAAGAGCATATTGTGCTCAAAGGCGCTAACGTTGCTTGAGGCCATTGCGGTAATCATCATTAATATTTATGCACATCCTAGATTATAAAACGACCGAGGGCATATCAATTGAATCAAGCGGCTCGCTCATCTTTGAATCGACAAATGCATTCTATCGTTCTGCGGCGATTTTTCAACGTTTTCCGCTAGCGCCGCCGCTTTGTGATCGGCCTAGGGACTCTCTCGTCTTCGATCTTCGAGCCCGCTCGAGGTTCTATGTGCTGAGTCGATTAACAATTTATCAACAGCAATATGTGTGAACGAACTGTGATCCACGCTGCTGATAGCGTGGGTCATCGGTGGAGAATGTGTGTTGTGAATTGTGTTGTGAATTGTGTTGTGGTTGAAGACCGAGTCAGGAGTCAGTGCAAACTGCAGGCTACATATATAACTGCACGAGGATGAAATTTCGTTTGGGAGCGATGAAATTGGGGTATGAAATGAGTGGTGAACGGAGTTCAATAGCAGCGAGAGGAATTCGACAATAAACTATAAATATAGCGCCGTTTATACCGATTGATCATTTTATTAACATATTTTATATATTTTTATTACGTATCAAATCACGATTTCATAAGCCAAAATTTAGTTAACAACTCCATAGCGAATATAGTTTTCTAATAGCTGATCGTTTAAATATGTAATCACGACGGACGTATTGAATATTAGCGAATATTTGTTTATATTTGAAACCTAAGATAATATGCGGCAATAAAAGATCAATTGAGACGTTAACTCCCGAATTGTTGATCACAATGTTTTTCTAAGCGCGCAGCCAAGTCTTCTGATCCTTGTTAACATTCGTTTATACTCCGGACCATTTCACGCCATCATTAACAAGGTTGTAAAAATATTGATTGCGGGAGACGACATTGTAAAATTGAACATCAAAAGTTTGCATTAATTGAGATATCGAGATGCTGAGAATTGCTCTGCGGCACGAGTCCGTGCAATTAACTCCAATTTCCATCCAGTTTTCGGTCATCGTCGGATGATTTTCCCCATGACCTTCGACACGAAACCCTGCATTGAACTGCCGATCATTTCCTCGGCCACCATCAGCCATTTTAATTGAAGCTTGAACTCGCGAGATCCAGAAAACCAATTACAACAACTCACATTTTCGTATACAGAATAAAACGAAACACGCCAACAAAATTGATGCGTGTCAACAAATTGTTTCTTGATGTTGCAACGAAACAGATCGCCGCAAAGAAGAAGTGCACTTACGTCCAGTCTTACGAATTTCTTCACTAACGGCTTGCAATTTCAGACCTTCAAAATTCGTGAACCAAAGGCGCCACAGCGGAAAAAAAAATGTTTCATGCAACTTATTCTTTACTCGTTATTTTCTGCGTTAGTGCATCGTCAGACGGATTTAACCGCCGTGCATTTACTTCGAAATCAAATGCAATTTTAGTAAATTAAGTCGAAATACCCCGAAGCTGGCTGAGAAAACGCATCACCGAGCGGCAAAGAATTCCCATCAATACCAAGCCACCGGTCCATTTAGCAGCACGGCCGGTAATCTACTGTGTAACACCACGGTAACAGCACGGCAACACCATTGTAACACCCTACGAGCAAAACGCCACTCCGCTACAGGACGATTCCAGCTACGAGTATACTCATGTGAAAGCATATTGCATACATCTATCGGGTCATAGGTCATTATCGGCGATAGCATGGACTTCGAGTAACGCCATGGATGCACACTATAGCGACCATATCCCCATATACGGTTTAATAGCCTCTGCCATCGGTCGTACCTCGGTCGTACCTCGGTCGTACCTTCGGAAGAACTCTGCATTAAACAGAGCCGTGGTAGGCCTAGAGGGCAGCGACACTGAGAGAGTGGTTAACTGTCAAGAAACTCGTCTCGACAAAGATGCACTGGTGGATCGTTGGAATAAAATCGAAAAGTATTAAATCTAATGTCGTCATATTAAATTCATGATACCTATGTCTAAACAAAATCATCGAAATAAGGTGCGCTATTGGGATAGTCGAGTTGCTACGGTTGGAGAAGGCCCTTTAATTCCAGTAACCGAGTAAAACACTAGCATAGCACTGCAGTTGACGTCTCCGAGCAGTATGAGTTCATCGACGTTCAATGTAAGGTACGAAAAACTTATATAGTTGCATTTTCCTTCAAAGTAGTACTCATCTGATATCTATTTTAATTTGGTGGATTGAAAACATTTCTGCCTCTCACACCAACGCTTTATGGAGCAGGTAAATAATTTCTTTACATTGTAGGTTACAGAAAATATTTCGTACTTTATGACGAGAAATTCCAATCGTTATGGCAGAAAATGGAACGGTTGGCAAGAGAAGTCATTGCCTAATGGTTAAAGGTCACGAGAATAAACAGAGAGCTCTTAAAAGATTGACGGTCGAGAAGATGAACTCAGAGCCATATAAAACCAATGACAATGAAACTGTTTAATTAGGAAAATGCACTAAACCCGAGAAGAGCATGCACATGTGACTATAAAAAATAGAATATGGAATTCGCTGATAAGTCATAACTTCCTGTCGCGCTTTTCTCATTTAGTAATGAGAAGACGTGAATTTACCACCAGCGCAATAACGGTCTAGTGTGAAAGCCACCAGCCAACACCTTAGAAAAAGCAGCAGTATTTCTTAATTGACATGGCTCATTTTACCGCTATCGCGAAGCAATGACAATGAAAGTATTTCGAAAAATTCAATTTTCTAAGCAGAACGGCAGTATTAAGAAAATAATGAGAACAGACAGCTTGACGTTGTATGGCGAAGATGTGGTGCTAACGGATGTGGGGTCCACGCGAGCAGTTGACCACTCTCCGCCACCCACTGCTCTCTAGCAACAGCCAGGGCGACTTGGCAAGTACAATACGATGTGTACACACTGCGAGACGGGGTCTTCGCGCAGTTTTCATATCGGCGTCGATGTACGTGACATCGACGATGCCGATTCCGTTGCCCATGCCGACGACGGAGCACTTCCTTGTCGGCAAACTCTTATGGGTAGGGTAATCATGTTTGACGAGCGCGCTGGTTTCGATTTTTGGAGTCGCCGATTTTGTCAAAGGTGGATGGGGCTTTTGGCGTGGCTTTCGCCTGGGCACAGAGATTTCGTCGCATCGTGGGCCGATTATATAATGTGTGCATTTTTTTATATGAACTTTTATATGCCACTAGTTGACTGGTGTTATTGCAATGTTGCAGTGTTGCTATGGTGCTACTGGTGTTGCCGTTTATGGACTACCTAATTCCGATCTATTGGATTACGGTCATAACACCGTTGCATTATCATAGTTACTATTGGGACACTGGTAGCTCAGTGCTTTTTCGGGTGGCTATATACAAAACTAAAGGCTGTGAAGTTAAAATCGGATATTTCATATCTCAGCTGAGATTTTTTTAAATTGTATTCAGATGTAATGACTCATACATTTTGTATTGGACTTTATTTTGATAAATAGCCCCAAGCACCAAGGCTCCAAGTTTCTTTCAGATAATAACTAAACCATTTATTTATACTTCACATCCGATCTACGAGTCGATATTCTGTTTGATACCAACAATCGACTTGCACAAAACCAAATCGACAGCGTTTTCTTTCAACCGAAAACTACATGGAGAAAGATGCTTCAATTGATAGGCCGAGCAGTTCATCATCACATTGTATCAATCGATCCTCTGCAGCAAACAATCTGACACGACGGCGATCCGATTCTCGAAACGGGGCAGCAAACGCAACGACGCGATCACACTCTACATAATCCTCTCGTCCCCGCCCCCCATGCCGCCACCCTGCACCCGGGCACCCCAAAAAACAGCACACTTCCCACAACTGCAGCCAACATCGCCACTTCTCGAACTCCACAGTATTATTATTATTATATCGAATGCACAAATCTGCTACAGGTAGTAAATCAGCAATCAACGGCGCTGCAGTATAACTCACGCTCGAATCATTGGCTACGAATGGACTCATTGAATCGCATTCACCGGTGTTGGCCCAACAAACGGACAATCAACGGAGTCACTCGAGCAGGACTGTGCCGAAACCGAGAGACTTAGTCCGGGATCGGAAGAGATTTATTGGGCCCATCGGGCTGCTGCTGCCCCGACGTAGTTCGCTATGCGTGTTCGGATGGGAGCTTTATGGGCCGACATTGTGCTAGGTGCTAGTCGTGAACACTGAACATCTTCAACTCTAGTAGGTAGATGATGGGAGGAGGTGTAAAACGCGAGCTGTTTTTAACAGTCTCTATTGGAGTCTATCGCATTTATTGTTAAGGGATGAATTTTATAATAAATACGTTTGGTATGTTTCTTTTATCTGAGATAAGTCATTGTGCTTGCCGTTGGCACGTAGCTAGCCCAAGGGAGTGTTTGGCCAATAGCGACGTACGGCATCTGAAATGTTTGTGAGGTAAGGAAATTTTTGTTGGCACCGTTTTAAAGAGTTCGTGTGTGTTTAGTATTGTTCGGCGTGTATGGAAATAGAAATAGGCATCTCTTCGAAATTCCCATCGAAAAGTCAGTTCGATATTCACTGTAGAAAAAAATAATTGCCAAATTATAGCCACTCAAAAACGTGAAACAACTCAACAGAAATTAATAATTTTCTATTCTACCAGGAACCCGTCGAATTTCAACACTGAATTTTGATAAATGATTAGTTGCATCGAGAGAAGCTGTGGCGGCTTCGGCGGCGGTGGCGGCGGCTAAAGCAGGTGTAATGTTTTAATAAGCAATGCTTAGTGCTGTGCTGACACCCGGGCCTCGGCCATTGCGGGAGGGTGTCCATGCTGCCATCCTCAGCGCCGTGATCGTACATCGGACGTGATAATCATTGTGTTTAACCGCGTCTCAACTGGCCGGTGGTATAACATCGTGGTTCTCCCGCGTGGTTCCCGCGTGGTTCCCGCGTGGTTCGAGCGTGGTTCGGGCGTCGAGCGTGGATTGTCGACACCCTGTTTTCGAGTGTGAAGACTGGTACAGACGTGATGGCGATGGTTGTTATGGAAACGTGCCCCACAGATTGACAGCACCGGTGTGTTTACAGGCGGCAGTGGGGGGTGGTTAACGATTTGTGTTTGGAAATTTTAGTGGGAATCGTGATTAAGGCAGATTAATTAGTGTGCGAGGTTCGTGAGTGGAAGTTGATTGAGTAACTAATATTTTGAGTATTTGAGTAGTTGAATTATAATTGTGTTGAGGATGAATACTTATTTTTATTTCGCTTTGGAGTAACTTACTGAATGTAATGAAAGCACAGTATAAAAAATGAAGATAAATACCGGTCACATATCCAGTTCACGTCTGCTGTACCACCACGAGAAACCTTCAATAAATTCGTTAGATAAAGGACCACCATTCCTAACAACCATTTTAAATTAGATCTCCTGTCAAAGTTCAAATTCACATAACTTTCTAGATCCCAGATCGTCGGAGATCAAAGACTACCCACACAAACCCACTAAACACGGCCGAACGACAAGCATTAGCACCACCAAAACCCCTCCATAAAAACAAAGCGACATGACAACACCAGAGTCTCCAGCCTCCCATAATCTTTTTCACCGAGACGGCCTCTAAAGTACGCTTCTATCCGAGTCGAGCTATTTTCCAAGCCGATCCCTTCTTTTTCTCATCCCCCAATGCGGCCAGAAAGTCTGTTTTCGGACTGGTACCGACACTGCAGACCTTATAACTGCATGTTCGAGGAATAAAATGTAAAGTTTGACTAGGAAAATAACTCACCGCACGCGCAACACTACTTCAGCAAAGCGACGCGGTTTCCAGCTAAGAGATACTAACACAGAAACACTGTGTGCCTAAACGACCGACACTTTTTTCATCCTCATCGTGGTTCCCTTTGTCTTGTTGTCGCCATCTTCTGCAGACTCGCCGAGTGCTCGCCTAGTTTATTGGTATTTTCGCAGAGTAATGTAGAGTGGTCCGTGGACCCACAGCATCTTTCAGGCAAGATCGCGACCACGACATGAGATGTTTGTTGGAGTTTTAGTTATTTTATTTTTTGGTTTTTGGTTTCATCATCGGTATAGGAGCGAATGATAAATCTGAGTAGCTTAGCGGATAGCTTTGATTTAAAGGCGACACGGAACTTAGAATGACATTGTTGTTTTTTTTTGTTACTGATACGGATGGCGCATCTTTCGATGTCGCGGCCAAAGAAGCGGGGCTATGTGACATAGCCTATGTCTTAAAGAAATTTTGTGAGGCATAACAATGTTGAAAGAGTTCAGATTTAGATTCAGGAAATGGTGCGGGCTTCTTTGCCGTTGAAATTAAAACAAAGAGGTGAAACCAGCGAGCGATTTTCATGATATAACGCTCTTATATATATACTGTGCGTTGCACTGGGATTATAAAGGTATTTTCAATGTAAGAGCTGGATAAATGTAATTGCTTGTAAAATTATTGACCCTTGAACTTTGCTGCACTGAAAATTGCAGAAAAGAATGTATGAAAAATCACTTGCGATGCGGATCGAAATTTATAATTTTACCAAATCAATTTTCGTCGATCTCATAAATATCTCTGGCAACTAATTGCGACCTATGCGCGCGCTCTAGGAAATTAAATTAGAGTGGTTGATTTTATAATAGTCCACGATCTCAACCATCCTCGCATATATCTCTCTCGCCGAAAGATACCGGGATATACCTTCGCTTGTCTGCAGCGCCTTACCTTCAGCAAAGTCTCACCGACAGCCACACTGCAGCAAGATCCATGGCAAGCCGGAGACCCCATTATATAAATCTCCCGTACACACCTAATCATCATAATTTCAGTGTTCCTATTAAGTCAAATTGAATAAAATATGACACATCGTTAGATATAGCATGGATTATCGAAAAAAAAATAACAACTACAAACTCCCCCTCCCTGCACCTATCCGCATTATACCGTTGAAATATGATAATCATATGTTAGGCAGCGAGCTCCACACGAAAGCGGGCCGATCTTTCGACGGTCCTGACGTACAATAGCGTGAGAAACGATGGTTACTTATTTGGGGAATTGATTTTCGAATAGCGCTCCAAATCATGACTTCTACTAGATGAAACGTCTGGGAAAACACACATCAAATACACATCACACACACACACACACACACATATATAAGATTCGTCTAAAACGTTAATTGTTATCAATTATATGATACGAAACGAACCTCGTTAGAATTAAAGACAAGTATCGCAGTTAGTCGACATTCTTATTAAGAAAAAACACATACACACGACGGAGCGAAAATTGTTTTTACTTTCCGACAGATCCGTGGCACAAATATTACTCGGAAATTAGTATAAACATCTTGTAAAATAGCGTCTACATTTATTGAAATTGTTTTTACCATGGCTGACAATTATATAGGAGTATATAGGGACCATGGTATAAGCCATCGAGGCAGGCGTGCCGTACGAGCGTCTAGATACGCAAATCTCCTGCTGCTCTGAGTGATATTTAACCTCTGCACGCGAGGCTGCGGGGTGGGGGCGGGGGGTGAGGGGCGCGGGGGCCCCCGGGGCGCATTGCTCCAATATTAATAGCGAGTCTTGGCGTCGCTTCTTTCTATTCCGCAGCCTCGGCGATTTGATAATTAGTTAGAGAGGTTCGGTATTCACCTTTAGTGTGTGGATTTGAGGTGGTTTTCAAATTTATCACTGGCAACAGAGAGGTTACTATATCAGTTTCCTGATTCTATTTCCGAATTTTATTGGATTCATTACCTTTAGCCGTGCTTCTTTCGAAACAGTGATTCGAAGAAGTCAGTGATTTCAATGAGTTATCTCCGAGGATGCGTTTGGTTGTTAAAAATAACATACAATCTTTCAGCAGTTGTCAGGTTATTCCATTGCTTGACAGGGTTGTGTCGAGAAATTGCGTCCTTCATAATTTGGGTGTGCCAAAAATTTCCATCTTTGTATCTGTATGTAACTGGATTTTTGTTATTCATAATATGTGCATTGAAAATAATTGAAACTCAAAATAATTCGTAGCGTAGGTGTTATTTCGTAAATACTCATTTGATTATTTCATTATTAATAGTTTCACAGCTTTATCATGGATAATACGGTGGTGTCAAGTGATATTTTTATACTGAATATTTGAGTGAGCTTTTTGGTATGAACTGCAGCAATAAATTTCCTTGCAGCATCACACGCCAAGATCGCCCTTGTTGTATTTTGCTGGACCAGAGGCTGCGCCTTGCCGCTCTCACTGTGAACTTTTTTAATCAGAGACTATCGTTTGGTCGCACGGATCTATAGATGCTGTCAATGTAACAAATCGATAATTTATAATTGGTCGGATTGGATTTGCCCGTTGCGTGCCATGTCAGCAGAAGCAATCTGTGAGACGAAGATTTGTTGGTATTGGTTATAGAGCGACTTTGGGCGCAGGTAATGGCAGAAATCCGATATTCATTTTAGGGACACGACGCTTTTTTAAAAGTATTTTACTATTTAAGTGTACAATGTGCGACAGCAAGCATTTTCCACTAATGCAATTGTTAGGCGCGAATGTGAGATTGCTGGAGATCTAAATGCACATAGAAATAACTTGGATATCTTTTCGCACTTTTAAATGAATAAAGAACTAATTTAACAGTTGGCAGTGACAAGAAATGATGCCATGAGAATTTCCATCTCATTTTCTCCACGTTCTCATGCCAAGTGTACAATGTGCAAGAGAAAACGTTTTTCCACCCACGGATTTGTAAGGCGGGAGTGAAAATTCGCTGGAGATTTGAATGCACGTTGAAATAGCGTGGAGACCTTAATGCACGTTGAGAAAACGCCGAAGATTTCAATGCACGTTGAAAAAACCGAATTTTACTGTTTGACTGTGCTTAAAAATGATGCCCATAAGAATTTCCCTTCTCATTTTCTCCACCTTCCCATTTCAGTAAATATATGCAAGTTCACATACTAATTAGTACATGCATAAATATAATTGTAAATTGTAATAATGCTGAGGGTGAAAAACTGCGTAAAGGTGCCCTTACACGATCAACTTTTTGCGTCAACATGTCAACTTTTTGCGTCAACATGTTGACTCAACATGTTGACGCAAAAAGTTGATCGTGTAAGGGCACCTTAAGTGCGTTGTTGTAGGTGGTCTTAAATGTGTATAAAACATAAGAAAAACTGCTTCGAGTAAATTAAAAGAGAATTTAATCAACAGCGACCATCTCGCATAAAGAGCACATAACACAGTAAATATATTTGCCTGTAAATATTTAAATATATAAATACGAATAATATGCATATATAATTTTTTTTGCTGCTGGCTGTGGCGGTTATCGTTTGATGTTGCGCACCGGCACAAACACTGCGCAAAATAACTCAATTGCACTCCAATGATCGGTCTACGATTGAACGCGCTTGCCGATTATAGTGACGAACACTTCATTTCTTATAACCTCTTATACACCCTTTGTGAGTTTAGTGCACTAGATCCTCCTGTTTAATTTCCATCGGCGCCATACCCAGGGCAGCAGTACAGACAATAAAACAATGCCATATACATCCATGCAATAACGGCGTTCGCATGGCAACTTGCAAAGCTCTTTTTGCAAGTGCAGCCATACTCGAGATTGCAGTGATCAAATCTCTCACAGGCTTTATAAACAAATGACCCGGTGTCTCGAGCCCAGATAACGCGAACAAATAATCGTAAAATGCAGACACAGAATATACCTACCAATTAAAAGTCATTTAACTTTCACACCAAGCGACCGAGTATAGATACACACCGCATTTTGAATAGCGATCAATAGGATGCGCCACCATTGTGCTAGACTTTTCTACAATATTGATATCAATATTAGTGATTGTGGTGGTGTAACTCCTAATTATTTAGCACTTGGCGAGGAAGGGATTTCCATATGATGACCACAGACAGCTATGAATGTGAAAAGATGATGTTTGTGCTGATGAGATGGCTGCTTATGAGTGTGAGTGTGTAAGAGTTTATTACTTTGGTGCTTTCACTGGTCTTAACCAGCAAGCTTTATGTTGCTTACTGTGACCCTCGGGGTCAGGTTGTGTGTGGTGGCCCAGCTAGATATGTTTCAAAAGTTAAGATCTTGTGTGAGTAATCTTGCTAAAGAGCTGGATCCTTCGGCAGTGATTGTGCATTAGGTAGATTGGTCGCGGTGGCTTGTCTGAGTTTGATGCAGATTATTGATAGAATAGTTTCATTTCAGTTGATCATCTTTGAGGTTATGTAACATGACTCATTTGCCTGAGCCTTCTTTGTAAAGAGATTTTGTTATAGGTCCAATGATCACAATTCCTATTTAAATTCCGAATTCCCCTTTGACCCATCCAAATAAAACTCGCAGCACAAAGAGCAAATAGAAAGCTCCTTATAGCTTCGATAGAAGCACTATAAAAAAAATCGTAGAGTTTTTCATCTGTCATCCAATCAGTCACTTTTAGAGCAGCACATCAAGCAGATTGTTACACAAAAATAACAACTGAACGATAGATAGATGGATGGTGAAAAAAGAACAACACGATTCAAATCTCAGATGAGTTTACGTTTTCTTTTTTCACACCTCCTAGTTATTTTTTAAAAGGTCATTAGTCTAATTGGCAGCTCGCAAACTCACGGCCTGCGTCTCTAGCTCCTGGGCTGGAGCTCTACGTGATCGACAATAATGTAGTTGATGTTAAATAAAATTTGTGACTAAATGAAATGTTCTAATTTCCATTCAGAGAAACGTGACAGTTACGCGGTTCGTATAGTCGGCCTGCGCTTGAATCTATAGAAAGTATCGCACTCGGGCTGCTGTGGCTCCAGACAGTGGCGGCTGCTGCTGCCGAGATGTAGATTCTCTGCCAGCCTCACCCAAACCCATCAACCTCGCTGAGAAATTCCACAGACAGTCTTGCGATATGTGAACGTTTGACAAGATAAAGAACGGGATGATTAAACGGGTTGGCGTTAGTACCAGCATGTTTAAATTACGATTTATTTCCTTGTGACGGACGAATTAGTATGTATTTATTTATTCAGGACTCAAATCAGTACAGCGGAGAGTATCATGACAGGACCCCCTGCTGTATATACGCGCTCGCCAGTTCCGGAGGGAAATCTTCTTGCAATCTTTCTTACGCAAAATGCAGTCCGACCTTGAGACTGCTGGCAAGACCTTGTCAAGAAGGATCAGTCAAATTTTTGCATTTTCATTGGCGTCTCTAACCAGTCAGAGTGAACGGGAATAAAATTCCAGCCGTTGAATGCCAATAGATGTTTTTTTTTAAAGATCGGAAGATGATTTTTTGGCCCAAATTTTCAGCTATTGGACAGTGGTCACAGTGGTCACATTGTGGTCACAGTGGTCACATTATTAACACGAGATTTTAGAACAATTTTCTTTCGTCGTGTAACACTGACCGCACTTTGGCTATTTTCCGGGCCACAACCCCAAATGAGGGCCGTTGCAGCCAGGAGCAACTGTAAGACACGAGAAGACAGAATAGTTTAGCGACGACCGGCCGCCACTGCAAGGTGAACCATCGGTATGTTTGCCTCTGTGTTTGTCATGCTGCTCTGGATGTGAAATCTCCTGCTCCAGTATAACAAGTGACCGTCAGCAAAGAGACCTGTGAGTGAATGGGTGTGTGCTGTGTGTGTATGTGTGTGCGTATTTGAATGAAAATTAGTTCTGTAAAGCTCCAGCGCCGAGATGAGTCGAATATTAATTAGTGCTAGGATGTGCCCATGAGGTCAGACGAAGATGTAGCGCGCATGATTGATGGTCGATGGTTGCTCTGCCGTTGAAACAATCAGATTGGTTTCGACGCTCTCGATTGCCTCAAACCAATAGAACATTGCATAATTTTTTTTACTTTCGCTATGAAGCAGTAAACCAATGTAGAACCCTTTATGAAACCTTCCCCAGTGCCAGCTTTACAGCGATTCTCTTTAAAGTATCCCCGATGCAAGTATGTTCAAAATCAGGTTGCAAATATTAATAAAATCTGCAATGAGGTACTGTAAAAAGAGGGAAAGGTTTTTCTATCATTGGAATTTTTTAAATTTCAACCGAGTTTTACGACCATTATCAAGCGTTTAAGGAATAAGCTTTGTTTTCTGAAAAATAGCTTCATTTTACACACTCAAATGTGACATAATTATTGCAGGGGCATGTGACTGATCCCACGTCTCAACTCTCAAGCCTCCGAGTCAAGAAGTAATTCGTTCAAACTTGGTCATCATTTTCATTAGGTGCCATGGTTAATCGTCACTATATTTATAGAGAGGTTATAGGTTATGACGTTAAGTCATAAACTAGCAATAACATTTAATTAATTTTAATAAAAGTAACTTTTCTGTGGATATCAATTCCACCGGCTTTCAATAACATACTTGTTCGTATAATTTTATGGCCGTGTGCAAGAGAATTTAATTAATGCTTACACTTCAAAAGTCATTAAGAGTATAAGCATCCTAGCATTTAATGAAATGAGTAGCAATTTTTTAAAAACAACGCATTTATAGGATGAGCGGTTTTTTGTGACAATCGCCAGCAATATAAATTTCAGTTGATGATTTTTCAAGCTATATAAGCTGATCCAGGTTAGCTTTGTCTGAATCTTGCTGGTTGTTGCCAGCAAATTGAACAATTCCAATATTATTGCCTTGGTCATTAAAAACTTAGACAATTTTTTTTTACTAAAACAAAAAATAAACTTAGAGACTGATTCGTCTCCATATTTAGAGGGGGATAAATTAATACCCATGCAAATATCACACCGATCAGATTCTCTCGTTTGACCGGAATTGCGTACAAAAAGCACAAGAAAAAAAGGGCAAATGTGTAAGAAAGTTAGGTTATTCTTCTATTTTCACTGCCCATTTTTATTCGGCTGTATAGACAATTTCAGAATAATAAGTTATAACTGAAAATTTGTCAAATTGAAAAAACATTCGGACCGGTATGATATAAATTGAAAATTGTCACTAATTTTGCCAATAGGCTGAATCGAAGCCAACCCTCCCTGGTCCTATCCTCGAGTCCTAGCAAAAAATGTGTGCTATTGATTCGTTCTGGTTCAGTTTCAAGAAAAGCGCGATGCAAATGCAGACGGCGGCACCGATGGTCGCTACCACACGTCATCTGTGAACCACCGTTACCGCTGCGCCACTGCAGCATCCAGCTTCAATCTCCGCGGCTGACCCAGCTTTCGGCAAAGTGTCGCGTAAAGCACGGGCAACGCATTCCAATTCTCATCTCTCTCACGCCATCGAAATGCATCAGTCTGGTTGTTCTTGGCTAGCGGACGCCAATTAGACGTGGTAGGTACATGTTACTTTCTTATGATACGCATCTTCTTACCTCATCTGTAGCACGCTATATGTTTCGAATAAAAACTGCTGGGATATGGAATTCTGAATTCTTGATTACACATGAAGATCTTTTCACACAAGTCTCTCAGAGAAGTGTTTGATAAATTTAAGTATTTGTAACTTCTGAGAAGGTGTAGCTACATGGAAAGAGTTTTCTCATATGGAAAACTTCTCGAAGAAAATCTCTAGGAAAATATCTCCCTCGTATATTTTACGATGTGACATTTGATGGGATACTGACGTTCAGGACTGGAATTTGTTGTTTAAGTTTTAGTATCCTTGGGTACCCTGAAGTATAGAACCTGGTGTTAATTTAAAAAAAAAATGCATGGCAATCTGCTTTCATTGGTTACCACTTGGGTGATTCGAGTCTTCAAGGTCATATTGAGCCCCTAACTGATTGCGGCGTAGAAGCTTCGTCGGTTGGTCCATGGCGACACTCACACCACAATGGCACCGGACAGTTGAAATCATATGGCAAGAACACTGGATTAAATACGGGGATTTCGACTTGGTAGAACCCGCAACATGTAAGACCATTCGGATCGGTCCCAAAAAGCTCGTGCCATTCGGCCTTGCGACAAACGTGGCGTCCACGCGACGCGTCACCCACTCTCTCTCTCAACTTCGCAATCGTTGTTCTCTCTCCCCACAGCCACCTTTTGGCCAATCTCGCTGCTTCAATGCGTGGCAGGCAGCCCGGCCGCCTTAAGTCGGCGGTGGCAGCCCGGTTCAAATCACCCACCGCCGACTTCCGCATTCAATTTGCAGACGTTAGTCGATTGTTTGCACGTTTCAATGTGTGATGCGCCGGAGCTTAGGTTATAATGATCGGGCTTTCACGCGCTTCTCCAAGCTGATGTAGGTTTATATCCACAAATCACGTGGTTCGGTGTAGACTTAGAAGTGCTATGATGGTCGAAATCTTATGCGCTGGTTCTTGGCTGGTTCTCGCTTTGAGTTGATTTTATGTCCTCTATAGCCACAGAAGATTATATCATCATACGGGAAGTTACGGTTATGAGTCTACTCCTGAAGATGAAAGAGTGTGCTCAGTGGTATCGTCGGGTTTTTTATGGCCCTTCTTTGGGCGAAAAATCACCGCTCATAGAAACAGCGTGAAATACTACCAAAATATCCAATAGCGGTTCTGGAAACAACCGCAGTACTACCTTCAATACATTTGAATCGAATGCTGAATTTGTACTTATCCGATTGGTATATATCTGAATTTTTAGCTACTATATCAATTTCCAACCCCTCGTGCGTCGATGACCTAAGATTTTCTCAGCAAATCTTCGAAAGCATCCAAAGTATTAACGCCATCAATACTCTGCAGCGCTGCCTTCCGGCTCATCTATTTCAGGATTTAAATTCCAATCTATTCATCAACGCGACTGCGTAAATGAGAACAGTTGTAAATTCCTCGCAGCGTTATGCAGTGGCTGGTCGGTACAAGTGTGCATCTGCAGTTGTGGCCTGGTTGCATAATTGCATACCGAATCACCATCGCAGGCCTGGCGCTGTCCACGCCGAGATGAATTACTTGTTTAGGTATAACGTCTCTCTCGTTATCATCCGGGTAATTGGTCTACTGTGAACTGCCGCTGTACACTTATCGTCAGCCCCCTGCCGCCTGCTTCACAATCCCGCCTTGAATTTTTCATCTAGTTTCTTTGCACCCGCTGCTCGCCTAAGATTACGGAACGATCCATTGTCGTGTCATTATGAAAACCGAATTGTTAGATCGAGTTAATTAAAATAAAAATAACAAAAACTCGAGTGATATGTCGAGTTGGTTATGACCGCGCCTAACTGTAAACAGTTCCGTCAAAGTGATCGTTCACTCTGGTCCGCGGCGGACAGATTTTGATGGGAATTAGTGTAATCACGGTGGCGCGCTCGCTTTGATTCGTGTACCGGCCGTTCCGAGAACAAAGTCCGGCGGACTTGCAGCGTCTTTGGGTCCTCGAGCTAGATGAAGTGGTTGAAGTCGCGACGGGACAATCAGCCATGGGCCCGATTCGATTTTCACGAGAATCATTTCACTAATTAGCAAGCATGCCCTCCAATTACTCCCGATATTAAGTCGCAATTGGCGGTGCGCAGAGCTGTCCAATTTCGTCTCTGCTTATAAGAGACAGCTTCACAAATGTTACAGATCTAAGGTGCCTGGGTGCACGGTTGATGGATCCATGTGAAATTCAAGATTATGACAGTTGAACAAAAGTTGAATTGTCGCTATGTTATGCTGCCCAACAAGATGAAGGTACTTAAAAAACAAAATCGTTTATCTGAAATGGTCAAAAATGATTTGGAACACTTTGGGATCGCAACGTTATAGTTTTACGATTTCTTAAATGAAAATTCATAGAGCGTGTGCGTAGTGAAATAATATCAAAAACAAACTGGATATCTGACCGATAAGAAAATTTCAGAACACAGACCACGAAGAGAAGTCTTAAAGTTTGCGAGAATAGTAACAAGTGGCAGCCTAGCCCCCTTAAATGCAAGCAATACAATACCTCTGTATGACGAATTAGGAAATACTCTGCGTGGAATACTTATTATTGACGGGATCATTAGGACTTAGGAGTTGCTATAGAAGGCGCGTATCTATTTAATTGTAATGATCAGCGAGCGTTAATGAGGGCTGCACTAATCAAGTGGCGTTCTGCTATTGTTGGATGGGTCAGACGCGAAAATTGTGGGGATCATTGCACCAGGATGGCATCTGGAAGATACCTTCGAGAAATTATAAGGAGCGTGCATTTCCTATGGCTCTACAATGATATTTAAAACATAATGGGCCTATGGTTGTGCCGGCTCAAAATTTTATCGCGGATGTCAATATCGAAGCTACTGTTTTCAAAGATTCAAGTCACGCGCATCATCAATGATGCCGACTCTCACTCCATTATATTATGATATCTATAGATAGGCCATATAGTAGTTCTAGTTCCATTACATTTCAAGATAGGTACCTTATTTAAAACACGCTCGAAAAAAAAATCAATCAGCTTTTTTCGTATCGGAAATCATCGGCGCGCTCTGGCCCCCGTAATAGCGCGTGTTTTTTAAAATCCAAACCATCTTTTATAATCCTCGCGGCACGGCCTAGAGTGTAACGGACTAATGAATAGTACTCGCGTTCGATGAGATACAACATGCGTTGCCCAAGCATTATTTTAGTTGACAATCATTTGATCTGATCATGTTGCGGGCCAGTATTATTTACTTGTTATATTATTTATATTTATTCTTATTTATATACTACATGAAGTAGGAAAGTAAAAAGTTTGTGGCTTCACACAAATCAAACGTCAAGGGATTGAGCACTATTGGATTAAACGCAACGCCACTAATTGGCAGTTGATTTCCGTTAATCTTAGAATAAAAACTCGCTGCCATTTCTAATCTAGAATTAGCAGCATTGGGCTTACCGAACACTGAACAGCGCTCACATTTTTCATACGTTTATCGCATCCAATCATTCGCACACTCCGCTTTTCGCACCCACATCGTGTCTTTACACGATACCTCGTCCTACACTACTCTATCCCACTCGCGTCCCCGGCGTCGGCGTCGGCGCGCACAAAACACTATCAAACCTTCCTTTTCAAACCAGCCCGACACCTCCGACACAGACTCGTGCCAACCTGTCAATAAAACCAAGAGATTCACATCTTTTTGCCGATAGCATCGCTCGACACCCTGACAACTTCCATCAACGCATCCTGACAGCACCTAGATCTCGATCGTCATGAACCTATTAAAGTAATCCTCATGTATCCAGAGCATGATCTGCAGACTGCGTGGTCGAGCGGCGAGCGGCTGCATAAGTTGCCTACCTGTGTTTCTACGAGCATCGTGGTCGGCTGTCATGGATTTGTGGCGGTCTCTGGAAGGCTTCTGCTTTTTTAAGTGACCGGTGGAGGTGCGCTTTTGACCTTTTGGCGGCGGGTTTTGATGGATCGCGGTCGACGCCGCGGTTGCGAGCGTGCTCCGTCAGAAATCGGTGCTCTGCAGAAAGAAAGAAAAAAACGGATGTGGATTGAATTAATTAAAATAGTGGCTAATGAAGATGATGAGGGAGAAACTGGGTTTGATTTTGTGTTCAGCAGTGCTATCTTTAGATTTTTTTGTTGTTGTTGAGGAATTGGAAGTATTTTTATTCGGTCGGTATGCAGACTGGTTGGTTCAGATCTCTAAAGCTGGAAAATTCTGCGAGGCGCACTAAATCTAACGCAAAATTGGTGTGTGTTATATATGGCCCGTTTGAGGACTGTGAAGTAAAAGTTTCACTGTTCCCTGCATTCCAAGAAAAATCCGACGAATGTGTATGGTCAAAACTTTCTTAAAAACTTTCTTAATCACAACAACAGAAATATGCTACGTGCATGTTTGAAAAACAATACAAGACGCCATCATCTTCCGGAATCGGGAGATACGTTGAATATTGAACGGCACCGAAGAAAGATGCTACAAAAAATGCAGGTGCATGCACTTGGGCGTCAAAGATGATTTATTAGAAGACAGAAAATTGAAATGCAAGTCTCGACGCTAGTGGGTGATTGACAAGCGGGTGAGGTCTCGACATCTGACATAGTCAGCCCCATAGCACATGACCAGCACCGTTGACCCCCAGTCAAAGTAACAAAACTCTGTGATCCCTTCCACAACCAGCCAACTGCATGGGCATTTAATTAAAATATCTTACTTCTAAGAAAAATATTCAAGAATGATGTAGGTATTTAAACAATCCTAGTTCATTATAAACAGACTTTTTTATGTGTGTGTGTCCTCTTCGCTCGTTTTCAGGTCCGTGCGGTAAGGATGGCAAATACCTGTGTCCGTAAAGAGGATAGTGAATGTATAGTCCCCGTCCTGTACCCATCTTGATGAGCAGTAACAGAAGATAAGGGCCATCTCATTTGTGCCAAAAGCTAAAATACTATGATATCTGTAAATTAAAATGTTCTTTACAGAAACGTTTCAAATCTCATTTAGAATGTCCTTGGCTATAAACATAAGGAAAATTGGATAGTATTGGAGTAAATAACTGTATTGATGGCACCTGTTTTGATAACTTGATCCACCACATGTTTTCCACATTTTTCCACGATATTTTCTCATTGGCCCATACCGCATGTCATATCCCCAATACCACCCATAGTCTTTTATTATGCAACTAACAAGTGGCCAACCCGTCTCCGCGATTGTGGATAAACTCTAAGCACCTTCGGCAAGATTTCTTCAATATTAAGAGGTATTTTGCGTGTGTAATTGCGAATACGTGCAAAGAGTAGTATTTGGTGCAGAGAGGTCCTCTTAGGCAAGCGGCAATCGAGCTTCGTCGCTGCTGCTGCTGCTGCTGCTGCTGCTGCTGCCTCCACGTCTCTTTTGACATTATTATACTTGTTTGCACGCGGGTCGTTGCTGATCTGTATCGCCTCATCAATTTCATTTGCATTCGGGTGAAATATACGACTACTGGCTATGCGAAAGTATGTAGTAGGTACTTATACCAACGCATGCGGTGGTAACTAGTTTGTGTCTAGAAACAGCTTAAAAGCAGTTTTTTCTGTTGGAGTAAGATTTTACGAGGGAATTGCAGCAGCAATGTTACTAATTTTTCAAATATCTCCTGAACAAGAAAAGATATCATTTTTATTTTGAAATACCTACTAACAGGTAACCATAGATTTTACTTATATAGAAAATAAAATTCGTAGAGTAGCCGGTATGAAATTTAAGGTATTTTGTGCAAAATGTCATTGGTGAAATAAAACTGAAATTAGGGCTGGATACATTAAGAAAAAAACACATTTTCCTTCGCTGCAATTAGAGTCCATCTTTCCCTAAGACATCCACAGATTTCTCCACATCGTGCCGCAAGCAAACCCATCTGCAATCACCGAAACGCAATCACCATAAATCTTCGCAAAATCATAATTAAATATTTACAAAATTATGAGTCCAGCAACTAACAAGACTCAGGCAAAAAAAAAACACGGTTTTAAGCCACATTTTAAAAAAGCACCGAAACACATGTAGAATATAATTCCGTGATCCGACGAGCGCATCTATCTTCGCAACTCGAAGTAAATATTTCTGGAAAGACGAGTTCCTCGCACATCGCGTTTGATCCGCGTTTGATGATCTATCGAGACCAGAAGCCCACGTCTCACGTGAGCTGGCAGCAGCGCGATGGGTTTCCGGGCATCTCAAATTGATCCATTTGCAGCGCGCAGCACGCAGCACCATATAGTTGGCTCGAAACTAGTTGATGACATCTCTGCCAAAAAAACGTGGGAGTCTTACGACTGCTCGTTGAATTTGCTCGTGGTACAAAGACTGGAATTGGTTGGTAATGGCGCGACAATTATCAAAGCATTTTTTAAGAGCTCAGATTTTTTTTGTAATTGGGATTTTTCCCGTAAAAAAACTGAATCATATTTTGTGGTTCTGAAAAGGATTTTGGCCAATGACCCTAGAACCAACCACAAAAATTAGATGGCCACTGTTTGAATTTTAAATTAGGCACTTCCACTATATAGTTGTATAACTAAGCAACAGCAACCAACAGCAGCTTCTATTTTATTCCAAACGGTAGGTTAACTTGCTTTTCACAGTCCTCCCGAGTTAAAAGCTGAGTTTCCAAAATTAAATCATTAAAACCATTACTAGTGAAGGTGACACCTCAGCATCGCAGTCTTCGCGACAACAAAGATAAACCCCTTAGAAAAACCCCGAAACCCGTTCGAAAACCCCGACCACGTCACCGCACACCACCACTACCGCGCCACAGCGCCGACAATGACCGATATCTTCATTACCACGCGTCCACCGATAATGAAACTAATTTAGATCTCGGCCGGGGTATACCAATCAAGCGTGATCGATTTCTCATCCACGATTGCACCGTTTATCATCCGCGGGCCCGTCGAAACCCAATACCAGCGCACGAGCGAACAATAGGCATTTCCCAGCACACAGCACACAGCACACAGCACACAGCACACAACACTACCAATACGTCGTGTGTGTGGAGACGAAATTGATTGATGTATACCCATGGTACAGAGCATGGCCGTGAGCATGATGTATTTTTAAATTGCTTGTGTCTATGAGCAAGTGTGCTTGTAAACCTACATTAAGGCGCTCGTGTGGCTGAACGCTTGACTCATTGTTAGAGCGCGTGGGGCATATAGGATTTGGGCGATCTGGGTTGTTATCATCGTTGAGTATGCATAGCGCCGTTCTGTGTGCGAAGCGAATTCGTTCTGAGCGGAGAGCTCGGACTTTCGGATATTAGTACTGGTCGCATGTGATGATATAAAGTTCGAAAATTATAGTTGTCTTCCCTTGGCCTTGAGAGTATGGATTCAAATTGCTGATTGGGAAGCTAAAAGGAGAAAAATGTTGAAATCAGCAAGCCTTCTAAAACGATAAAACGATACAGAAAAGATCAACCATTTAGAAAAGGGAGACGATTATTGTCACCCGCTTTGTGCATGCTCCACGAAACTTTTGACGTTTGAAGTATTTTCATTGAGTACTGCAACGCAGTTCAGAGCAGCTTCTCTACAATATTCAGACACTAAATGCACGACAGAAGCAGCAACAGCAACAGCAAAGTCAGCAGCAGCAGAGCAGCAGCAGCAGCAGCAGCAGCAGCAGCAGCAGCAGCAGCAGCAGCAGCAGCAGCAGCAGCAGCAGCAGCAGCAGCAGCAGCAGCAGCAGCAGCAGCAGCAGCAGCAGCAGCAGCAGCAGCAGCAGCAGCAGCAGCAGCAGCAGCAGCAGCAGCAGCAACTTCAGCAACAGCAACAGCAGCAGCAGCAGGAGCAGCAGCAGCAGCAGCAGCAGCAGCAGCAGCAGCAGCAGCAGCAACTTCAGCAACAGCAACAGCAGCAGCAGCAGGAGCAGCAGCAGCAGCAGCAGCAGCAGCAGCAACAGCAGCAGCAACTTCAGCAACTTCAGCAGGAGCAGCAGCAGCAGCATCAGCAGCAGCAGCAGCAGCAGCAGCAACAGCAGCAGCAGCAGCAGCAACAGCAGCAGCAACTTCAGCAACAGCAACAGCAACTTCAGCAGGAGCAGCAGCAGCAGGAGCGGTAGCAGGTGGGGGTGGCCGGTCTCAGGCCCGGTTCAGCTAGGATGGGGGGGACTGCGGGGACACGGGAGGGGTTGAGCAGGGGGGGAGAAGGGGGGGACAGAGTGACCTGGTTTGGTCTCCGCGCATCTTCTGCCCCGCGGCGGCAGCGGGCAGCGAGCGGCCGGGCGTTGAACTTGCGTCTCTCTCGCGATGAGATGCTGGATATGCTGGGATGCTGGATGCTGCGCGGGGTCGTCGCGCGACACTCCCGCCCGCCGCGCGACAGACCGGGGTGCGACTAGCGATTGTTGCATTCACTTTCTAATACCGATAATCGTAGCACCGTAGAGTGGTGACCACCATCGCATTCTTAGTATCACTGTTGAGAATTTGTGCAGATTTGCTGGGACTTCCGACTTGCGGAGGAGATCGGAGGGCTTCCGCCATGAAGAGTTTCTCTGAGCTCTATTTACCAGGACCTGGATCTTTCTTTTTAGTAGAGCTTATCAGTTAGAATATGGTTACAAATACCTATATACTTGCAGTGCAGAGGAAGTCTGTCTACACAAATCGGAGGATGTCTCCATAGTATTTATAGGATGAGGTATACATAATATACGATTAGAAATAAATCGTATCGAAATAAATAAACCTCTTGGTACAATCCTAATAATCGCATCTTACATCAACTCATAATGGTGTGACAATGTTTTAAAATTTAAGGGTGTGTACAGTCAAATTCAAAGTGATGAAAACGAACTGATATTGAACTTTGTAAATTGTAATCGACGTGTTGTTTGTCACAACCTCCGGCTAATCACATCGCTATCGCGGTCCACGCGGCGAATGCTGCTGGAATCTGAATCACGTCACACCCGCGCGTCCAATCGAATGACATCAACGTTTCCCCGACCCGATCAGTCACGCGGGGCGCGATTCGAGATCAGAACTCCCGCTGGTCATCTCTGCCAGCCTCCCCGGAGCAATCGGCACGCGGTGAAACCCGAGCACCGAGTTTTGGGAGATGCCAACGCACGGCACCACGGCCTAGGACTACGTCTATACGGCATTCAGACATGGAGCATAGCGCCCCTTTAATAACATGCCGAGCATGACGTTTTGGGAGAACCAACTCACGGCACGGCACGGCACGGCCCTAGGTCTACGGCTGTACGGCTATACGGCATACAGACACGGAGCGTGGCTCCCCTTTATTAACATCATCACACTATAGTGGGCTCTGGCCCATGCGCAGACTGCCCAGAGCTACGACGTGTGCTGGTGTCCACCCACATTGTCAGATTCTAGATCACAAGATCACCTATGCCGGCCGCGTGGAGAGTTGTTTCACAATGATCGGTACTAGTTGGAGTCTGTGTTCGCATGAGGCGTTTTAACGCGCCTAGAATGTCGCTGGTTATGTCGCGGTGAGAAGTTTCGGGAAATAGCGCAGCGAAATATCCTGTAGAAGTGAAGCATGAGTTTCTTTTCACATTCGGTGATTTGGGTAGTATGTATGCTTCAATTGAAACTGTTGTCATTGCATTAATTGACGAAAAGAAAAGTGCAGCGATGAAAATTCCACCTTTACGGCGATACATTACAAAATACTGGTTTTGAAACATGCGATAGTCTATTCCTGTTAGTAGCAGCTGTACTTTTCTTCCATTACTGTGGTTGTATGTATGTATGTATGGCGTATATGTTCTGCTGTGACTGTAAGATTAATTTTGACAGTCAGAAAGACGGAAACTGGGTCCATATTTTAAGTAATTGAATATAGGTTAGCGTTGTGTTTGATTTCCACAGATAAGATGGTAATCGAAAGAATGGGGCTGAGATAACAATCTGCAGCCATGCAGTTTTCTATGTTGTGCAGTTAACTTGACGTGTTCGGTCGTGAATTTTAAATGGAACTGGTGTACACATTTTCGCCCATTGCTCCCAACAATTTGAAAGTTGACTTTGATATCAAAAGGAATGGTAGGTATTTGAAAATTTCTACCACTTTTCTTTTAAATTTATTGTTAAGAATTCCGCCTCGTTTTCCAATTCCATTTCCCACGATTCAATCGCAACACCCGGATACAGTTCCACTGCAGCTTTTTCTGTCCCCCTCGCTTCACCGAGGCATCCGAATAATTTGAAAAACAAAAATCAGCCATCAGTCAAGCTAATAGAAGGAACACACCTCGCGCGTATCAATAATTGTCACCTGCCACTCAGCGCGCCGGGACGCCTTGGATCTCTCCCATCACGTCGCACCCAACGCCTCGCGTATCATTGCAGCCCATCTGCGGCGCGGTCCATACTTCACGCCGCAGCATCTAATATCTTCCATTCCACCCACCCCCATGTCTAGAGATCGACATCGATACACCGATATCTACCTTTGCAACCGCGATGAACGCACAGCGCAGATGCTTCACTCTCTCCGCGTGCTTTTTATAAAGAGTATAAAACTAGGCTGTCAATAATGCTTTTATTTTCCTGTGGTGTGAACGTAGTGGTAAGGGAAAATCCTTTTTTTACACGATACCGCAGGTGCTAGCGTTGCATTTCTGTCGTAAACTATAACAACAATGCTGAAAATTATACTGTACCATCCTTCGTACATCATCTGACATATTTAAAAAATCTCTATTCAGTTTCTATTTATAAAACACACCAACCCGAATCCTTGAAACATCCACCAACGTTTTAGAATTATTTCCATATCAGAATGCGAGGAACCTGAACTACAGGGTCTTCAGAACCTTAATTTAATAAAGTGGCAAACAAAAGCATCCAACATTTTATTCAAATATAACAATTTCGTTGTTATTCTTCGATGCCATTTGAAGGTTACACCAGCGCAAAGTGCCTCGCTCTTCATGAAGATCCACCCACCCTCGACAACCTGACCATGACTTCTCCAGAACTCAGGACCTATGATTAGCTATCGGTTGCAGTTTTTTTTAATAGATTGCGACACATAATTTGTCCTTCTGAAGGTTTTTAGGCTAGAATTCGGTTGTTCTTTAGAAGCCACCCACATTAAATTAGTTGCATTGCGCATCTTCGTCGAAACATCGTCACACATTAACATATTAGCCATCTGAAATCAGACTGGAGCCGCAGGCTTAAGAATTCATTTCATTATTCTCTTAAACCTTCTCACGAATCCAGCAACCATCCTCCCACCTACAAAGTGAAAGATAAAATCTTCGTCATTCCTCCACGGACTGGCTATCGGCAGTTGATAGTTGATTAACCTTCGCAATTAAGACTTGACAACACACAAATCGATTATACATAAATCATTCAATGCCACCCTTGTCTTGGTATAATTCAGCCAAATAAGCATTTGGCACCAGCACCAGACATTCCTACTCCAATTCCTATCTTTCACTCTTTTTTCAACATTAGGTATAGATCTTTTTCACACCCCAAATTATTTTGCATGGTCATTTCAATGCTAACACTTCCGATGCCTCATAAATGTGTGTAACATAACTTGTGAAAAAAACTATGTTGGAAAACCAAAAATGGTCTCTGAGAACCCTCGTGAACTGTCGGGAAATTGAAGCTCAAAATAGTTTTTGATTTGAAAACTAATAGTGCTTAGATAATTAAATGACACGATTCCTAGAAAACTATCACATATATTGTGAATTTCCATATTTTTTTCGAACTTTCACAAATTGAACTCACAATTAGCTCATATACGACGACCATTCATTACGCATCCGTCACCCACGCCTTGGTCCAGATCCCAATGTTCTCCACCCATCAGTCGAGACAACAAACCCCACAACCCAGTGCCACGAATCCAGATCACCTCCACCGATGAGCACCCGCAACAGCACCCTCCTCACCGCAACACCACCGAACCACGAACACCAGCAGCAGCAGCAGCAGCAGCAGCAGGCGGAGTTTCCTCTCGCTGCATCTCCGATGGTTGGCTGAAGATGATCCCCTCGGCAGGCTGGCAGCAGCTTTCGCCGGACACCCGCTCAGTACCTGGCCGCCCGAGCAGCAGGTAAGGCTGGCGTCCGCGTTAGCAGCAGTCTGCCCGCGTTGCTCGATAACTCGCCTTACAGCCGCCGACACGTGCGTCTTCGCAACGCATCGCAGCGCTACGTCTGGCGCACACGTGTGTACACGCAGGTTGTCGTTAATTGACAGTGGGTGCCTATTTCGACGGTTCAGTTTGTGTGGTGTTTGCGAAGTTTTTTGATTTTTTTTGTTTTTTTGAGTGAAAGCCGCGTGCGTTTTGGGCCGCGGTGTTTATTCAATCAATCACATCGCTCGCCGGCCAATGATGGACGAGTAAAACTGATTTGTGAGCCGCGCGTTTTTTTGATTGACAGCCCGGGGTAGACGTCTGTGTGATGAACATGTAACAAGATTTGTGAATTTGAACTGAAGACGTCAAGCGGTGAAGATAATGAAACAAGTCTCGTCATAGGCGCTATACATTTCGTTTCGGTTCTCCGTTTGTTGTTGGATTTTTTTGTTGTTTCGATATCGCGTATAGAGAGAACATTTTGCTCGGGTTCGTTTCCCGGCAGGACTTTGCGCTCGGCTTTGCCTTTCTGTGGCACATCGGCGAGTGGCTTCGGGAAGACATGCGCCGAACGTGCGTTACGGGTCCACATTCAGCGTCTTTGCACGTTATTAATCGAGCAGCCAACTAGACGGTGCCTGCCGTCCAGATTTGGTACATCAATAAAGGTTAGTAGATCTTGTTTGCTTGTACACATCTGAGCCACGACGTTATAAATGCGTGTGGAGATTGATTGAAATTTGTACCGTCCCATTGTTTCCTGTGATTAATCATCGAAAAAATGTTCATTTATCCTGAGCGACATGCCAACTAGGCTACAATACGAAAATATTAACACAGATTAAGCCGGTGTTGAGCTAAGATTTTGATAAGACAATAGCGAATGTCGTACGATATATTTAATTATGATTGATCAACACTAATTTATTTAACAGCGAGAAACGGGCAATTAGTCATGTTATAGGTTTTATTAATTTGATTGCACGAGATCGCGTAATTAGCTCGAGCAGCGAATAGATTGGTGGCGTAATGATTAGGTTCTCACGGTCTTCTATCAGCAATTAGTGGGAACAGAGCCGAGCGACGACGAATTCAGTTAAAGGATGGTAAAGGTAAACGATGTTATAATGGTCCATAATAGAAATGGCGTGCCGGTATCGACGTGGGTAATGATAAACATTTTACCATTATTAACTCCCCGGGCCGCGTGGACGCCGATCAGCGTAGGGATCGGATGGGATCGGATGGGATTTTAGGCAATCAACTGGTGCATGAGCGATATATTTTTACCGACGCCGGACCGGACCGGGCGATTTTTTATACAGTTTAGGGGCGGGATACGGGTTTAGGAGATTTTAATGTTTTATTTTTCTTCTTTTATATCGTGCACACGATTGAAAAACTAGTGCAGAAAATGCCTCGCCGACGTCTTAGCCTTCAATATTTTCTATATAACACGATTTTTAGATTCGATATCCTGTGAATCGTTTGCCGCAAGGTGAATTAAGTCTAGTTTATGGCTTTTAACACGCCATAAAAGTCACCGTTTTCTCATTAGCGATTTTCTAATCAACGTCGAACAAAAAGTGAGGAAACAGCGATGGAAGTGTTCGTATAGTAAGCTAAGTAAGCGAGCATTCGATTCCTTAGGCCAGTTGTAAATGTCACAAAGAGCTGTACATAATACAGAGTGGTGGTAATAGAATCCAGCACTTCTCACCACCAACAACAACAACGCATTCGCACTCGATTTGATCATCCAGCTCGCATGCGATCCACAAATCAAGTCACAAGACTCTGCCACCATCTGCACTTCAGATTTTCTCCCGCTTTTTTTTCTGCCCCCTTGCTTTCTACATCGTGTGCAGACCCGGCGCTTCCACCCGCACTCTACCAGTTAGCGCGATTCTCGGAAATCGTCGACTCCAATTCGTGCTCGCATGCTCTTCAAAGTTTCAAACACTCGCATCACTTAATTCTCACTCAATCAGGCTGCTCGGAGACCAGCTGATTGGTCCATCATCATCCTCCTCACAGCCAGGCACACATACCAACGCTCACACACACACAAACCCATACACCAAACACCATCAAAACGTCTCTAATTAACATTTCACCCGCCAACACATTTCCCGAATTATCAATTCAGACGAAATCTGAAAGTCGGCCGCATGCACTGGACTCGTCGGCATTATCATTATAATATTGCGATGTTTTGATAGTCATTAGAAAGAGATTAGGCGCTTCAGCGGGCCGCAATCCAGGCGACTCTTATCCAGTAATTGACCGACGAAATGCGAAATTATAATAGTGATTATTTCAATAATAAGCAGACGGTGTTGCAGTCGGCAAACTCATTACTTAAACATGATTAGGGGGCGACGATGCATGTATAATTACGATGAGCTCTGTGTGTGTGTGTGTGTGTGTGTGTGTGTATACGTCGTTTCGGGTATTGCCGGGAGTGGGGGGTGTTGAGGTGTTTGTGCAACTATTTTTTTTATAATAAACCGTGCCAATTAAGATGGTCGAGTTACAAGCGGTGTGCACTTTCGCGTACGACGGCTGCGAGGCGACAGATTTCCACTAATTTGTTTGTTTGCACGCGTGGTTATCTGGTAAGCAAACTGTGGCAAATTGCTGGCGGATAGTTTTTGCCGTTCTGATATGCGCGCTGCTTGCAGTCGACTTCCTGAACGGAAAGTAAACTGATTTTACAACCAAATCTTTATTTATTTTTGAACTTTTAGCCTCCAGATGTATACCTTGGAAGTCATCATGCCCAGCCTATATTGTGTACCAACGATAAGCAATTAGCACTTCTCAATCAAACTTTTAGAGGTCATAACGCAATAAATTCTTTACTTCATATACACATGTCTAATCGGCAATAATTCAGCAAGACATTAGCAGAAGAGTAGGACGAAAGGAAAAACCTTGCTCCTTCGAGCAAGGTGGACCGCAGAAGTAATTTGAGCGAATTTTGGGTGAGATGTGGGAACTGGCAAACAGTGACGAAAAGATTCTGTGACTTATTGGTAGATATGGCTGGTTGGTATAACAATATGATCTTCATACTATATGAAGCCACCTCTGTGCCATCAAACAACCAGAAAGAAAACCAGGAACAATGTTAGAAAACAATCGCAGTCCCCACCGCTTCCTGGTCCGCTCACCCACACCACCTCCAGCAACAGCAGCAACATCCCCGCCGGCGACATCTCAACGCGTACAACGGTCCGCGCGGAGGCTGCGGCATAGAGCCGGTAAAACCCGCGGCAAAGAGCACCGATCTCCTGCGGCCGATGCATCGCCGGCAAGCCATGGGCGCTCCAGTCGCAGCCTCCGACGGCCGCCGCGTGATCGCTCTCAATTAGGCGTTCAACACCTTGTCAGCTTGGCGCAAAGGCTTAAGGGCTTTGTATGACGTGCCCGACGGGCTTGAACGTTGCCTGCTTTGTGCTCCATTGACACATGCCCGCCATGGCGTAAGCTGCTCATGGCCAGCGATTTCGGTATCAAAGATTTGTGGTGATGGGAGTTTGATCTCGATTCATCGATCATCGCGTTGCTTTTCTTTGGTTTGAGAAGTCAATAGGAATAGAATGAGAATGCGACTAGAATTTGAGCTGAAATCCGATGCCGATTTATTTTAACAAGGGTGTTTTCTTTTTGTTGTGTTGTGTGTTGATGTTTGGCCCATTTCGGTGCAGAAGACGAATTGGGGCGATTTAACTCGTAGTATAAGTCGGTTTTGTCGTAGAATTTTTGTCGGCATAAAAAACTTGGAAATATTTTGTTGTATGTTCTCCCCACGGCAGAGTACGCTATCGTTTGACCTATCGAATCAAAAATATGTCGTTAAAGATGTGGTAAACTACTTTGCCGAGCACGGCGCAGCATTGTCAACTTGTCGCGGCATCCGAGGAATGCCGGAGAATTTCAAGTGGCTTGTTCCTGCGTCGAAGTCACCAGCGCGCTCTCTGCGCGGATCTGCTCGATATCGGCCTCATTTTCCCAGCTTCGGTGGGAAAACGAGCCATTTCAGGGCCCACGACAGGACAACAATGTTGCGAGACGCATTCGGGTGATGTTTTTTCAAACGCATGCATGATTATTTTCGGCTAATTCATCGCATGTTTGCTTTGCGGATGCGTGGGCTCATTTCAGTAAGCAACGAATTGTTCAAACTCTACGAGATGTCTTCACAGTGCTGATGTGAACACATCTGAACGATGATTTACAAATTTCTAAATGCAATTTCGTACACACGGTGCAATGAAAGTTTGACGCGGATGAGCACAAATAATGTGATTATAAGTAATCCCTTTGGGTGATTGAGTGTACGAAGAGTCAGAAGAATTACTTATTTAATTTTCACCGCACCATGGCTCGCCGTGGAGTGGCCATCCGTTAGGCACAAAGCAAGGCCATCGCACCTTACAGCCAGACACACGAAGATTAAAGGCACAGGCAGAAAACTTAATTGGGCAGACCGGAGCCGATCTCCAATTATTAAATCAAAGTGATTATTACTGCGGAGCCAAAATGTGAAAGTGACAAGAATATTTTTATTTGACTTGCGTGGCTCCGGCGATTGGTCGCATTGACAATGCGGGTAGAGAAGGGAGAGCTGGTCTCGTATTGGTTAAGGTTCAATGCACAATGCCGATTACCAAAGCACTGGATATACCATTGATGAAATTAGCACACAGTACAAATTAATCAATCTCTAGCAGCGTGAGAACCGGATTGGACGAAACGTGTCTTCGACATGGCTGCAGACACAAGCGTATCACATGTGATACTATTGGATTATCATCAAGTGACATTCGATTGAGCACTTATCTATCATCATCTGGCTAACATAGTATTTAGATTTCATTACGATGCTCCTTCAATTAGAAATGCCGATGATGTGTATAATGACTGGCTCATGGGCAGAAATTATAGTGCTTCTCCTGTTCGTATAATCAGAGACGAATGCAGGCGTTATTAGTTGGTCAGTAAAATTATTGGACCACTAATTGCTCGATTCGTCGAATAAATTTATACGTCTCCATTCGAATTAGCTTCTTAAAAGGCAACGATTTATTGACGAGAATTTCGCATCATTCTTAGTGATTTAATTTTTATTTATGATGAGTTAAAACTACCCACTTTTCTGAATTGATGTCGTTTCAAACGGAATATTTAATGAGTGTGTATACTTCCATGATGGAAATATTATCATCGAACTACATTTTTTCCTATAACTTTGGCTCTGGCACGAAATCTACAAATGCAACACGGCCATTGAGCAATGGGCGTTGGAAAATGTCAGGAGCATGCCTTTAAAAGCCGAAACTGCATCACTGCGATCCGGCCGGCACGTCGTAAAAGGAATAAAAACAAATTTGACCTAAACCTTTGGCCAGACCGCCGAGAAACACCTGTATGCTTCAGGATTAACCTTGAAGATGTGGCTCAAAACGACCAAGCTTTTGTGGCATGCCAGCAACTGGATACTTTACATTCACCAGAATTATAATAATTCGCATTTGCTATCGAAACACGTTGCTCATATGAAAATTATAAAAAAAAGGAAGCAAAAATTGCTATTTGCGACTGCATACAGCTATGTCGGACTTTTCCGCGAAGAATTGTAACTTTGTAACAAGATATGCGGAATATCTCGTCGCGTCGTTGCGTTTTTGCTAAAATTTCTGTGCGATGCCACTAAAATCCACACATCAAAATTTATTTCACATTTATCCACCAAAAGGAACATGAAAGAGCTTTGGACGCAGGCTGACGATCCACATCATTTCCGGCCTTCGTTTAGTCCACAATCTAACCAGCTGCAATGGATGCACTTTTTGCCAGCAAAATTTTATCCCCCAAATCGGTGTTGTGGTCCAAACATCTTCACTATCCAAATATTATACACACATATCATTTGACAGCTCGTTCTTGTAGGATTTAGATTTGTACCAAAAAAAGAAGTAACCAAAATCACACCATTGCGTCCACAGCCTCTACCTTCGCAATCAAAACTGTATCAGATCACACGAGCGGCGGATGCTGCCTGCTCCTTGCGGTGGATGCTCGCCATGGACCCAGCATCCATTAGCTTGCGGTGGACCGCAGAATGCAAGGCGGCGACGGTGGCGACGGCGGCGAGGGCGCTGATCACAAGCAACGGCAGCGTCGATCTGTGTTTGGTTTCAATTAACTCGATCGATCGATCAGCGCTAATCGGATTCGAAATTGGATGCTAGTCTTGCTGGATTAACTTTTTCCATTATATGTAAAGTAAGATTGTACCTGTAGGTCTAGTTTAAGACATGTGCCCGTGTCTAGATAAGACATTGGCAATCTCAAGTAAGACTTTTCACACGTGTGTGTGTGTTTGAGGACTTTCCTTCGTCTATTAAAACTTTTCCCGCGTCCTGTTAGGTGCTTTGACGTATCTTCTTGGATCAATTTCTTGTGCGTGCTGCAAAGTTGTGACTTTCGGGTGTGTGACCGAACGGATTGCCTGCGAAATTGGTCTGTTTTCATCCGATTTTCGAAAATCAGTCCAAATTTGGACAAAATAGAAACTTTGCGACTACATTTATACACAATAAAAATTAATCGATACTAAACGTCCCAATGTCTTACACAAAAATACCGTTTCTTACACACAAAAGACTCTCCCACAAAAGCGAAGCGATTACGCGTGCGGTGCGTAAGACGAACTCGAGCACTAAACACGGGCCGTGTCTCATCTGCTCATCTGCTCGAAGCCAACAAATTCACATCCAAGACGACACATGAAGCTGGTGCCTGCTAGTGCTGGCTACAAGAATACACGCATCCAGATCAAAATCATGATCTCGGCGGACTAGTCACTCGCTGCACATACACGTCCGACACTGTTTTACGACACTTTATTTTATACTTTATATATTATGCGACCATTATTTCGAAGCTTTACAATTTGCCCACCCAAGCAGATAAACTTATCTTTCAACTAAAGTGGTTTTTAGGTTTTTAGTACTGCTCTTCGTCGACCCTAGCGTCTCATAGGACAGAGGCCACTGTAACTTCTCCATCCATAGTCCCCCCCCCCTCACCATCACCACCACCACCCCATCCCGTAACACTTGAGCATTTGCATAGTCCGTAAGTCGCTCTTCTTTATGCATATATAACTTATATGTCATATATAGGTACCTTGTAAATTTATCACCATATCCATATGATGGTTTACCGTTACACACACAGTGAGTGGAGCTAGGAGTGTTCCCATATGTGGAACGAAGACGCTCCGATGGTAATTCGTATGCGTTTCACTGAGATGAGGATATACAATATGATGTCAACAACCCTTTCGGTGCTCTGTTTGGGATATGAGGAGTGTGTGGTATTGTCACAAGTTCATTATTATAAATAATAAACAATAAATATGACGTTTTTCTTTTCTATGTAAGTTGTAGTCTATATCTCGGAAGGTCTAGTATATAATATGAAGAGGTAGAGAGGTAGACTATGAATGTAAAACAGGGTGGCATTGGATGGTGCACTCGAGTGTAAGAGAGGTTGACTTGTCGTAGAACAGCGAAAGGTGGTCGTTAAACAAAAGGATGGACATGATTTGGAGCGCAGTCTTCGTAAATCATCGGTATAGGTCGTGTGAAGTTCCTTCAAGCGTGGAATTGGGCATCGTGCGCTTGGATATAATGCGATTTAGTTATTCTAATTTCTTGCGTGATCCAAATGAAATATTTTCGGTGTGTATAATTTTCTAGCCGTACGAGATGCTATTGCCGGTAGCGGGGTTGAGTGATTGCACACTTGAGAAATGCAGTTTTTAAGTCACTTCACTTTGAGATTTGGAAAAAAATTCTAATCAGCATCTTTACGGGCAATTTCTCTAGCTGACTGCGTGCCTGCGTTTTTAATGAAATTTTCGTAGCTTCGTGAGTGTCAGCGTTATTTCTTGCCGGTAGCGGGCGAGATGAATTGAAGAGTGATTTCGGATTTGAGAAATGCATCTCGACGTCACGAGATGAGAACATTTTTCTATTGCAGCCGGGCCACTCGAAGCCTCGAAGCTAATGAAAAGATTTCGCAATTCGTAGCTAAATTATAAGTCCACGATAAACCCGTGACAAATTTCAAATCTTTTGCGCCCATTTATCATCTCCTGGCTTTGTCAGTGCACCAAATTTCTCAATCCTTACAGATGAAGATAAAAAGCCGAAGAAAAAAACAGATAAAAAATCACTTCATCACACAGAAAAAAATTCTTTGAACCGTAAGCGAGCTTGGCGCATGTTACCTATACATTTTTCCCCCATCTCCTGTGCTGGGAGTTGGGACACCTAGTTCAGTAAGCAGAGGACTCGCTCTCAGAAGACATCCGTCGATTTGTATCAGTCACAGACTCAAGCAGCAGCGCTCTATCATTGACTCTGTCCGCTGCTCGGATTTCTTAGCCCAATTTCACGTTGTCGACTCCTGGCTTACACGCCAGAGCACGAACACAACGAAACACAATCCCGTATGGCAGATGGACATCGGTAGTTTGATTTAATCAAGAAAAAGACCGAAAGAAAGCATGCGCCTGAAGCTCATGGTATATTGATGAAATTGCATCTTAGAACCAATTTTGCTGCTGCTGCTGCTGCAAGACTTTACAAGAAAACTCGCGAGCCTGTCGGCCTGAAGATTGATTACCAATCATTTTCTTGCAATCAGGACTTTTTGTAAAATTAGTTCTAGCATCTATAGAAAAGCATTAGTTTTAATTTTCTTAAACAAAGTTCGAAAGCCAAAGCTTAAATACGCATCTTGAGTAAGTCTGCGATAGTCGACAAAATTTTCCATTCTTCACAAGAAAAATAACATCATCAGCATGCACAACAAAAGTACAGATGAAGTCAGTGGAGGAAAAACCAGACCGCCGTTATTCCAATATCTTTATCACCGTGTACTTCTTCGATAGCCAAGTATGGTCAGGTGTAATTACTATTTCTGGTGTTGCTAGAGACAACAAACCGGCCAGTGTTTACCATCGAATCAAATAAAATATGTATAGTGCTTCAAGTCTTCGCTGCTTCCTAAACACACAAGCATCATCTTGGATGGCTCTGCATGAGTCAGGAGCATCCCTTAAATTAGGTACACTGTGAACCGTGATGCGTGACTCGCAATGCGTTGTCGCTAAGATCCGATTAACGTGCCTTGATCGCCGTTGACAGTGGGTCAAAATGAAAAAATACCCTTCGCTTAGAGTTAGATAGCATCCCAGGGCTGTTTTCCCTTTGCAATCGTTGTGACTCCGTAGTTCCAGTTATTAACGAGTGTCGTAATTTGTACTCAAGATTGAAAAACATTTACTTCTTTTATAAATTGAGAAGAAAAAAGCAATAAAAATCGCATACACTATCAAAGAGTTACCGCTCTTCGACGAATGTGAAATTTTTGATGTTTTAAACATATCATGACCTATTGTCGAGAGAAACAATAAGATATATAAATTTTCTGTAAGATTAAACTCTTCCGATTGATGCTTAGGAGTGATTGAACGCAATTGGAAGTAATCTTAAGAACGTTTGGACATGCAACTTTGCGATTTCAGAAAATTATTAATTGAAAATCTCAGCATTTAAGCATCTTTTTTTATCCCGAAGTATTCCGGATTTCCCCTTTGCCTCCGCTCAGCCACCTTAGGCCTGCGATCAAGATGACGATGCCTGTCACCTCTAACAAGCATTTACACCATTAATCACCACGCATGCCACGCATAGGTGACATTGTGCCCGGGACCCCGAGACACTCAATGGTGCCCCCCCAGCCCCATACAAGCCCTGTATGGGGCTGGCAGGTCGGATCATTTAACAGCGCTTTGTCAGCGGACAAAGTCTTGCAATAACAGCGGTCGTCTCGCGCGATCTCGTCTCGGGTCGGACTTGATGCATGGGGTGGGTGACGGACAGCCAGCGGGGTTGACGGTACATCGAGGTGATTCGCACTTTTGTGTCTGCGCGGTGTGCGCGGGGTGCGGGTCGAGGGGGGCTCCGGGAAGATGCTTGAAGGGGGGAAGTGGCGGTGAATGCGAGCCGTGATCAATTTGGTGTGTCTGTGTGTGTTTTTGCATTTCGTACGCATCTGTGACGCACGATTTTTGATGATGTATTTTTCGTTTTTGCCAAGAAGGTTTATTTACCAGACCGCTAATAAAATTTAGCGGTTTATCAGAAGTACATTTTTTGCTCCTCTTAAGAATACCAGTTTTTACAATAAAAATATAGCCGTATACCTGACATCCTAACGAATTTCATCAGAATTAAGATACTCTAACTAATGATTTGGTATCATCTCACACAAGTTGGCGTTCCCTCACCGTTTCACAAGTCAAACGATGAAAAATCCCAAAAATCATTAACCTCCGAACTCTATAACGCACCCCCTGCCCAAATCTGTAGCAGGATGACACTTCCGGTTTCCCGACCCGGCCACCCCTGAAGACATCCATCTAAACCGGTTGCCACGCATCGCTATAACCCGTCACAATCTACGCATAATCTGCATTCACGCATTCACGCATTCACGCGTTCCAGCGGCCAAATCCTCACACTTTTTTACTATTATCTAAGTTTGTCAATGCTGTGAACCATCGGCCTCTTGAGAGGTATAAGATATGGTATAGGGCTCAGCATGTGACAAGATCACGTGTGATCTGCCGATGATTAACTAGCGTCTGACACTTTGACAATGATGTTTTTCTCAGAATTTTCCCTTCGGATGGATGTGTTGGGGTTTGGGGAGGTTGAGGGGTTGGGGTTGAGTTCGTTGGCTTAGGTGTATGAAAGTGAGATTTGTTTTTCTAATCAATTGAACGTCGGAATGTGTTAAATGGAGTGGAACGACGATGGTATAGCGGGTTTTTTTTCGACAATTTTGTGCGTCGCTAGTTTTTATTTTGTGTCGCGCTCCATTATCGGCGATTACATTTCGTGCGTGATCTAAATTGCTAATCGATTGAGAGGTGAAAACGAGTCCCGTGACGACATTAGTACTTCATAGCTTCATTAGTGCGCTTAAGTATTTTTTCACAGATTGTGTATTGAAGCTCGCTTAAAATCATGTAATAGCGACAGCGTATTTTAATCAGTAAAAAAATCTATAAAATCTTTAAAAAAAAATCGCCATCATATTCTTAAATAATAGTATCGAATAATTATGGTAGCTAAATGCGCGATTATACCGACAGTTTGATAGGTAATGAAAGTTGACTTAAAGATGACAAAAAAGTGTGTACTAGCTGCTCTAATGACCCGAGATTATGTTACAGTGATTAAATCGCCGATCGAACGTTATCATAGCACGTCATTAATGTAAAGCGCGTAATCCAGTGGATTAAAAACTAGCTCACCTGCGGGCCTTGCCCAATGACAATGACCGTCGACCAGGAAGATTAAAGTCGCGCAATCTTCTTAAAAACAAATCATCGGAGCTTAAAGTTTTTGCCACGGATGACTTTTTTTTTTATCCTGAGCGAGGAGCAACGGAAAAAAATCCACTCACATTAAGAAAAGCCATCTACGGCAGTGGGCTGCCTAATTGTATCACAAATGGATATCGCCGTTATCTGTATCTAAAATAAAATCATTAGCGCTTAAACGTTTTCCTTCACGTTTGTCCTAACCAGAGTTCAATCATTTTATAATCAACCAAAAAAAATACGCGATCCAAATTAAAAATCCAGCGAGGTTATCTTTCTAAATAAAATAAAGTGCTGGCTTTAGATTTCATCTTCACTTTTTACCCCTAGTAGAGTTCAATCACCTACAAACACCTCAGAAAACGCATTCCAAAAGAAAAAGCAAGCATCCCTTGCATTGAACTCTCCAATCAGCCCATCTCACGCTACCAACGCTGTCATCTTTCAAAGAAAAAATCATTTTCATCTTCTTTGCACTCTCTTTGACATTTTACCCTCAGACAAGTCCAATCACCTATACAATCGACATAAAAAAACCGGAGTCGATTTAAAAATCACCGTCACATGCATCGAACTCTCCCAATGGCCACATGCCAATGTAACCAATCAAGCCGAACTATTATAAAGCGCAGTCTTCTCTATAACCTTCCGGTTCCGCTAGACACGTCAAGACACTCAACTTCCTCGACTTCCTCGACATGTGACACCCAGAAGAGGGTGCCAAACACAACAAACACCCCATTAAATGCCACTGTCACATGGTTCATTGCTTTGACAAATAGCATTCCCCACTAGCACGCAGCTTGACTATACACGAGCCGTTACCGGCGATCCTTCGTGAACTATACTAGTTTACAATACGTAAACTGGCACAACAATATCACTTTACAATATCGATAAGCTTTTTATACTTTTGTGTTATTCATCATCATTGCTATAAAGTATAAGAAAAAAGAAAATAGATATAAAGCGAATAAGTTGAATCGGTTCTTCTTCTCTCTATACCGCAAGAAGTTAACCTTTCGCCAGCATCGGATGGCATCCGGTTCAATAAATCTGGTGGCTTCTGTCTCCTAGTGACATGGCCTGCTCGGTCGCCATCCATGAGCATGAGTGAAGCATGAGACATCTGACTTTATGTAACTTTGATGGATCTCAATCCAATTAATCTGTCCGTATGTCTTAACCGATGTCGATGCTGTCGTGGGTTTGAGACATGCATAAGCGGGAAAATCTAGGAGACTATCGTTGATTGTTGATTGTTGATTTGATAATAGTGCACATGGTCGATGCGGTTTGCGCGGGGAGAGAGATGCATGGCGTGCTACGGGTGCATGTCACGTGTCGCTATGCAGTCTGCTTGATTGTGAAATGATAAATACTGATCGTTGTGATTGTCTTTTTAATCGGAATCGGAGATTTATCGAAAGATGTCTACTTGTTTTTGTATTCAGAAGTCTACATGGATAAAATACGAGTGACTTTATTTCCTATAAAAAAATGCCCTGATTATTTCCTTTTTTTAAATAAAGCAATGGGAAGTCCTATGTAACATCTGGTCAGTATATTATTATGTCGAAGGCACTTACTCAAAATTTAAGGACGAAAAATTGTTTTCAAGAAACTGCAATTCTCAACGCAACTACAGGACGCAAAAATTATTACATACTGCATCGGATCGGCATCGCACTAAGCAAGTAGCTACCTATATTCTTCATTCGCAATCCTGTCACAATGCATCAATCAGTGCAATAATACGTCTAAACTGCATTTATCTGCACCATGTGCAAAGCGAAATGAAATGCAAGCGCGCGCAATGCGTTCTAGACGCGCGTAATGCATAAACATTATTGATTGTTTCATGGACGTGATTGTCAACTGAATACACCCGAATACGGTATAGTTAGCTTTACAAACAGATCCGTGCTGTAAAGCAGGAGAAAATAACTTCGATCAACGCAATGATATTCAACTGATGATACGTGGAAGCGATCGCAATCTCGGCAATAAGAATGCAAATGAAAATGCCATCGGACTGTGCAAAGGTGGTCTTGATTTTATTGACTTGGCAAATACCGAATCGGGTACATTCATATACCATTAACTCAACCAAGTCTCATCTTAACTTGTCAGTAGAGAAACATGTTTGTAATCTCTGTCATTACATGCGACATTGTAACAAACTATCAAATTGTGGGTGCGGTTTAAGTCAAAGCCAACTAATTATTTTAAGTTATCACACAATTCTCGACATACGAAGATTTTCTGTTCCTGCCTCGTGCTCCGCGGCGCTGCCAACTGGCGTTGAGCCACACTATAGCGCAATCCAGCACACGCCGATGTACACTGCTCAGACGGCATTACAACGCATTGATAAAAACTCGACTAAACGGTTTCCTTCGGCGATGCGTTTACCCTGTTCCGTCAATGGGATTATTTAAATTTTCAAATCGAACACACACGTGCGCTCGGTGTATGGAGAACGTTTAAAACTTTAGAGCTAAAACCGGCGCTGGATACAGGTGAATTATCTCTGAACGCAGTGAGTAGATCTGATTATGGTAAAGAGTTTCGAGGCAAGAGTCGTCGCGACGTGGCGTAGGTCAGCAAACACTGTCCGAAAGACGACCGCTTGGATGTCGCTAGCTTTAAATGCATTTATTCATTGTCGATTCCATTCAATTCGATGTAGGTATGAGGTGGTGTATATAATACGCTACAACGCGCGCGCGGGCATTCTTTGCTTCCTTAATTCGTTTCTTGCGAATGGAAAACGTACTGGTTCGAGATTCCGCGAGAAAAAATGATTCCTCAATGTTTACACCGTGCAGCGAATAGAATGAGAATGAATCACCGGTGCATTTTAAAACCCGCGGAGTAAGGAATAAAAAAGATTTCAATTGAATTTAGAATTAAATCTGTCGGATAGTGTATAAATCTTGATCTGAAAGAAGGGAGCCTAAAGATATTTACACATCTATACATGACCACCTCGTAGAGAATAAGTTCAGTCTGCAATACATCAATTTAATTTTGTATCGATGGTTTTTCTATATCGACTAGTTACAGAATCATGTCAAAAAGACAATCACACTCCACGAATCGTCATCGTCCTCTGGCATCACACTCTCCAGCATCACCTGATCTTGTCAAGTAATCACACGTATGCTGTTCTGTCGACTAATTGCTTTGCGTTGTGTTGTTGCTTTGCAGATGAACCAACAGTGCAAGGTTTGCGGCGAGCCGGCTGCCGGCTTCCACTTCGGTGCCTTTACGTGCGAGGGATGCAAGGTGAGACCAGAACCGACCCCCGATCATCCCCTAAATGTCACACCCCCCAGACGTGATCGACGATCGCCGATATCTAAGGGTACACCCCCGCTCTATGAAGGGGATGATCTTTTGACCGACAGTTTATTCATGGTTTATCATTCGATACAAGGATCAAGGGCGCTTTTGTAGCCAATTCGTACAGCCTGTCTTCCTAAATAAAGCATATCCACGTTTAAAAAGAGAATGTGTGCTTTTTTGGTCTTGAGAATTTATAAACGGTCCATGCCGAGGGCTGAAGGTGAAGAGGCTGAGGAGGGGATCGAAAGATGACCGGGGAAATGTAGAGGATACTCGACGAATTTTTAGATGCTTCCGGGGAATCTAATGCCAGGAAAACAGACCATGGCAGGATCAGGATAATTGATATTATCTGACGCTTGAGAGTTTCCATATCAACGGAATTTGGCACATCAAGACCGATTTAAAATTAGCTTGCATTAAAAACGAATAAGAATCAATGTTTCCTAATCAACTGCCGTAATAGTTGAGGTTTATAAATTAGAGCGGCAGTCGCTGCCATTATGACAGGTGACAACCTAGTTTTCTAAGCTCACGTTTGAAATAAAAATGTCGCATCTGACATTTCCGCGCAGTAAAATGTAGGCAAAACTGTCGATGATTTTTCTACTATTTCTCACGTTTTACCTACGATTACGTCTGGCATTCAGCCGCAGCTTCCACCGGTTAGTGCTTAATAATAACATCAAGCAAACGACATCAAATTTTTTACCCGTGAGAAAAGTCCGTAGCCGTCAACTTAAGTTAGCTGTCTATTAAGTATGTTTTATGAATTTTATATAAATTGTATTGGCCTTAGCAGCGTGGAAAGTGTATCGGTCCGATATCAAAGGAGCAATCTTGCAATCTCTCCTCCAATCACACTTTCCTGCAAGTGCAGTCGGTGTGAATTTATCGGCGACAATCTTCGGTGTGTCGCTCGAGGAATGCTGCAGACTTGCACTTCATATCGATCAGCATTTTGCTCATCGGCAAACGGGGCTGTGACTAGTCGAGCAACTTGAGTGCGCGATCGATTTCTGCCGCTTTTCTTTCAGATTTGTCAGAAGATTAAAAAAGAAATACTTTGTTTTTGTTATAAGATGTCAGTCTTGTATCGGAACGCGAATTAAATAAAGCGAAAGTGTATCGACATAAATGTGAACATCTAGAAGTGAACGCATAAAATCGTTTGATGCATTTGCACAACCTCATTGAAAAAAAATGGTTTACCTATCTAGTATAGGTATAGGGAATAGCGGAGGCTTGAAATAAAATAGCATTGATGCCATACAAAGATAGAGTCCTGCAAGCTAGTTATGGTAGATACCAAGCTGCATCTGGCTTGAAACGCTGGATGCATCCATTATCTTGACATCTTTATCATAAATTCAACAAAAAGTCTTTGGAAAAGTATACCTGTAGATAAAATGAGCTAAAAATACGTGGTAGCAATACAGGCGAGTGCGCTCCAAATAATTACGGTATTTTTTGTAAATAATTTATCAGATATGAAACACGAGAAAAACACGTTTGTCTCAACAAAACTAGTCGTGAAGTAATTCAAAACGGTAATTAGCAATTAATTTCCCATTTCCACACATATTTTTAAGTTATAGGATTGGTAAAAGTGATAAAATCGGTAACCAAACCGTCTTCACCCAGTTCCATTTCCCTGCACGTTTCTAGTCTCGGAAAATTCCCTGAACACCGCGCAAACCGGCAACAACTCCCGGCGCACTCGACACCGCCGGAGACACGCACGCCGCACGCCATAGTTCTACGCACGCCATAAAACCCCGGCCGCATTCGCGAGCAGCATCCCGAAGATGCCCGCTCGATCTTCAAACGATATCCACGGCGAGGAAAAACTCCGGACAGCGCCATGCCTTCCTCCACCATCGATTACAGCCGTTCGTTCGTTCGTTCGATCGCAGCTGACTCCTCCACCATTGTACTTAGATTAACCAGCCACGTTACTAATCGTCGTCTCACCAACCCGTGAAGAATCGATACGAAGATAATCGATCTTCGCTGATTGATGTCTTATATCTTTCCTCGTGACCCCTCCTCATTGGTTATAACATCTCACAAATATCGTATACATCGCTGTGTGTATGATTGCATTTGACTATTGGTTGAAACACGCATATCTCAACGCCATGGCTACGGCCGTGGCATGCCGTTGAATTATCGATCACGTGTGGTGTGAAATACTTTATTTTTGTATTTTGCCCGGACATGGTTGGATTGATGGTGTACTCTGCTGTGATGGGTACACGGCGTGATGGCCGGACGCCTGCAGTTGGGAGACCGCTCAGCGTGACACGATGCGATGCTGTGCAACGACGCACTCGCCATGCTATTGATATGGGTCAACGGGAATCGATAAACGGTGCTGATCTGAGATGTAATTTTCAGAAAAACGCTCCGTCCGCAAAGTGCCATCAAATTAGACGTGAATTCGTAATGCGTTTACAGCTCGCCGCTACATACATGTGTGAGCGTTTACCGCGGTAATTTTTTTCTTCTAGGTACATTTTATAGATAATTCAATATCTCACAGCTCGAGAGTTATGCGTCGTAAACGTGCCGCACAAAAATGACAAACCGTCAAGCCACATTGACGTCGTAAATATCATTGAAGAATCGCCGGACAAAAGAGTGTGGTGTGTTTGCAAACTTGCCATTGTGATCCGACTGGCGCGGATTCCATTGCAGAACTGCCACGGACACGCAGACACGTGACAATCGCGCATGGGCGGCCACAAAGTTCTATTTCAATGGAGCAAAATGGAAATTTATAGTGCAGTACTTTTTAGCACCTCCAGCATTCACTTTGTAATATAGTGCACGAACGAAATGTAACACCTATCGTATATAGCGACGCGGCGGCATCAAGCATAGAACACATTGTGGATTGTGGAGCCATTAAATCGCACACGGGTACTGTTGTTCGACGGCGATAAAATATCAGGTGCCGATTACGCCGGCGGCTGGGAAAACTGTTGCGATGAAGGTACAGCGAATTGGTGTTGCCATGCGAGATGTCTTAGACAATGCAAGTATATACGCTATAAAGGTTAGATAATCAAACTCTTTTGCGTTGCGGTGCGATCAATTGGTGTACGTTTACCTGAATTGGGGATGGACACTCATGGTACATGGATGCCAATGGCTATATGATTCAAGCAGCTAAATTGCTGTGACAAATTTCGCGTATTTGTCTCAAAAATCTGAGCGTTCATTTCAGCTGAACATCGAGCATGAGCCATTTATAAAATAGCATCTTGCACTGACTTGGTATGAATTCGCTCATAACCAACTGGCAAAAAACCATGGGCCCCCGGTTCATAAAGATAGCTGAATGAATGGATATGTGGCCGAGTGTTGCGCAAACAGCAAGGTCATTTAACGCCACGATACCTTTTGACAAGCAAATTCGACGAGAAAAAAAACGTAAATCAAATTTGAATCCAACTAACACAACCTCATATCAATCTCGTCACCACAAAAATTGTGTACCCCTCAGCCAGATCTTGCAGACACACCAAAACGCACATCACTTAAAACCAATTAATTGCAACAAACAACCACCACACATCGCACGCCATCGTGAGCGCAAACGGCGTCGCGGCACCGCCGAGCGCTGGGCAGCTTCCCACCGGATACCGACGCGTACGCCGCCGCGAAGAACGCTCCTCCGCCCGCTAAGGAGAGAATCGCCACCGACCACCATCATAAAGTCGAGCGCTTTTTGGTCCGTCACTCGGTGACAGAATGCCAGCCGGCCAGGCACGTGGTTACTCATAGGCGGCAAGCATATATGGCTGGTGGCGGCCGCGCTGGCTACACCGAGAGATGCTGAGAGATGCTGAGAGAGGTAAAGATGCTGAGGGGGATTGAAGAAAAAAAAACGCGCGCTGCTCGTCTCGAAATGGCGATGCCGCGCGCGGCTTGCCCCGTGGTGACAGCCTGTTAGCACACCGCGCATACTAAGTGCGAAATAGTGTACGGGGAAAAAAAAACAGAGTAAACGATCTATACCTATTTATATCGATCGATTGCAAGATCGATGCAATAAAATCGCGAAAATCGATTGAAGTAAGTGTGATCTTGGACGCTTGGCGAACCGAAGCCAAATTACCGGTGACATGTCGCTTTAGAATAACAGCACCGTTGACAATCGTGGTATTTTCTAATGCTTGAGTAAAATGCATGATTTCGGAAAGAACCTCGACCTACGGAGCCCGGCCGTCCATACCGTTCAACCCCTTCACAATGTCAACCCCTCCTGACAACGCTGCAGCTTGTGTAGCCCAAGAAAAAAATTGCCAAAACACACAGTTGTCAACATTAAACCCCAATGAATTTCGTTATTTGAGCATCAATGTTGCTACACCAACTTTCAGTGTGGTCTTCTCAAATGACAACGTCCGTCCAAAAGCAATTCAGAGCCCATGCGCCACTGGTGTTATCATCTCAGTGTATGCATCCAGACCAGTTGATAGTGAAAGTGTAAAGTGATTACGGCAGAGTGTTTAGAGATGGCTAGGCAAGCCGGGCTGGATAGACCGGAGGGCGAGGATGGGCGCTTTATGGGCGCATAATGGGCGAGCAGCGGAATTGGAGCATGCAGTGTTTCTGGCACTAGGCCGAGGTGATCGCTCAGCCGTGATTCCCGGATTTTTTCACCATAGCTGCTCCTCCCGATATCAGGATAATTGTGTAATCACACCGTTGTTAATTGCATGCGATTACGCGAGATTGTGTATTTAGGGACCGGTGTTTATGTTATAATTTTAATTGGGCTTGTCGAGAATTCGGGTGGGATGATAAATGTGCAGCGTATTGCGACTTTGAGGTTTTTGTTAGTGGATATTAGGAAAGATGGGTGATGTGGTTATGTAGATTAATTGGCTTTATAGCATTAGCATCTACTGTGGCAGAAATCTAAACATCTAATCCTGAGCTTAAGATATTATGTGGAAATCTAAAAATTGTTCCGTTGCCATTTGTGTGAACATGAACAGCATTCTAGGGAAGTCGGTTAGGGGTCTACCTTTTTACATGCGTGTAAATGGGGTTGCTTCCAATGGCTTCGCAGGGGTTGAGAACCACTGAAAAACCCTCGCTCCCTTCCAACAGATGCTAGCAGCGATCTATTGGAACTATTCGAAAAATTTCAAAAACAAACCGAAATTCTTTCATGATACAGCCAAGTGCCAATCCTCTAAAGGTGAACATCGATTACCGATCCGCATAAAATCCATTTATTGCTACCAAATAAATAGATCAGGACGTATTAAAAAAATTACAAAAGTATTTCGCTAATCATTTATGGTCGGTCGCCAGCGAGAACAAAAGTGGCAACTGCCAAGACTTGGAATACAAAAGATAATGGATTGATCTCTGCAATAAATCTCATGTGTGTATAAAAATGTTGAATGCTAGCTAGACTTTCGCAGAACAAGGCGCCCAGCAGACGAGATTTCCTCAACACTATTTAATTACTGGATGCTGTTTCCGAGAACTCAGAGCAACTCATCTCCATCACTCGCTCGTGTGCTACTTAACGATTTTATTTTGTGCCTTAGTTAACATTTTACCTGACCATTTTCGAAAAAATCCACACAGCGCTTGCCTGAAATCCGGTAACGTTCACAGAATTTCTTACCAAGAAGTTGGAACGCTCAATCCGCCCACGAAACGTTGATTTAGACACACCACGGTTTGTGATACTTATAATTATACAACCGGCCGAGCCGATATCAATTTCATTTCCTCACATCACCGCCGCCGCCACTGCCGTTGGTGTAAAACCCGCAATGCCAAGAAATTCACCGCCTTGCCAAACGTGTTTTGCAGAAAACAGATCACTTGTCGGAATTAGAATGTCGACTTTATCCGATTGAATGTTACGCTGCTGTGTTTACAAAGAAATCGAGATTGCGGGCGTGAACTAACGCTGCTGTGACGTCGAATGATAGTATAATGCAATGCAATGTGCAATTGTGACTTACGTGGAAATTAACCGCGCTTTGATTGCTTGCAAACATGCTAAAAATCAGGCGAACTTAACTGACGCAGTCCGCGTTTTTTTTACACCTAACGTTTTCGTGGTTTTACTACAAAATCCGGGCAAAACGCACGCAAAAACCGCGAAAAACAGGTGATTGTAACAGGGCGTGTACGTCGCTAACAAGCTAATAAAACAGATCTTACTCCTAGGTCCTTCGCAACCTTCGTTTTGATACCAGTAATTATGTCTACCTAATTAACCACACACACACACACACACACACACACATGGCCGTCATCAGCGTTAACAACTTCACGATATTTTCGGACAAAATCCTCAAAACATGGCCCGTCCTAGCCTGGCACCTCCACTCCACCGCAATATATTTCAGCCGTTATTTCTGCGACTATTAATTGCACAAAGACGTCGTTGAATTATGTGTGGCCACGTTCTGGGTGCCAGGTCGCACAAGGGTGCAATCACGGGTGGTTTAATCTCCCCCGATCGATGGCAGGAACCGATGGAATCACTTGGCCCGTCGATCATTTTGCTAGTCTGTAGCGCATCTCATCTTCAGATCGCCTGATTGTTCGCTGGCTCCTGCTGTTACGCAGCATCGTGGCGGCTAGAGGGGTCCAGACACGCAGAGAGTGGCCAACTTCTACCTATCATGACTTTAATTGATGGAAAAGTACCATGGTTTTCCCATTTTTAATTCAAAACTGCGTGTTTTAATTTGAAAATTTAAAAGCACTTTTTTATTGCTATGATTTTAGTTTTTTTATTAGCTATCACTAAGTTTTGCAGAGTTCACTGGATTATCAAGAGATTTAATGTTAATCTCATCACAAAAAATGTAATCTAAAGATTTTTTTACCGTCCTTAAAACATCCAGATATTAATTTCCAATCAATCTCCTCAAAACACACGCAAAGCTCTCAAAGCTTTGCCTTTGTCTATGCTTCCATTGCCTTATTCTTATTGGCACTTAAGACCGTCCGCTTGTCAACGCTCCAATCACTGAATACAAAACATAATGCTAAGCCACTTCGTGTAGCTCACTCCCTGTCTACTAATACCCTCTAACCCTCCACATCGCCCTCTCTCCGACTAGCAATGCCCTCTAATCGCGTCGACCAACACCCAGGTGCACTGATTCAATTGTGTCATCGCACGCACCGATCGGTCACGCTGGGATTGTCACGCGCGTCGGCAGCGTCACGCACCGTGCAAACAATGGGGACACTTACGCAACACAACGCAACGCTACGCGACGTGATGTCCAAGCAACGTGATGTCCACGGATGACCCGATGTCCAGAGTTTGGGTCTCTGCGTTTAGGGGCGGTGGATGGACTCATTGCGCGTGTCGTTTCATTGCTGCTTGTTGCGACCTGTAATTGCGGGTAATTAAAGTAGGTCGTGATCGAATATTTGCTATACTATTGCTTCATTTGAGTTGTTGGAATTGTTGGGGGAGGTGGTTTGGTCGTCGTCCTATTGCTGTTGTTATTGTCTACTTATAATTGGTACTTTCATGCTCAAATAGTGAATTTGCTGTTTGTTTTAGTGGTGTAGCTCAACGGAAAATTTTCGAAGCTATAGTTTGTTTTAATTGGGGTGGACTTTGGCAGCTTCAATAAATATATTATCATTTTTCTTCAATTTCTTTAATTAAATGCAGGGTCAAGTTTTCTTTTTCATCTAGGGCATCTCAAGTTGCTTTTAATTCGGCTTGCCAAGCCTAAGCGTCTTCTTCCCTATAACTAAATTCACTTCCTTCCCCGTCATCAAACTCTCCGTCCTTTTCTACCAGTGCATTCCATCCTTTTATGTCTTCCCAAAAATTTCCTCTGTCAACCTCCTCCCAACTAATCTTCCTTTCCTCCTATAGTCTTCTTTTAGCACACCACTCAATAAATACTTCAATAAATACTACTACTACTAAAATTCAATTTAAAAAAATAAACAAATAAATAAAACCAGCCCTAAGAATATTCCACGATCAACCATTAAAATTTGAATGAAGCAATTGAGATTTTATTTCATTGCTATGGGCCTATAATCAAATTCTACTAAAAATACACACTGTCGATTCCCCAACGCCTCTAAATTGCTCGCAAACGGCGAAAACTGCCGATTTATTCACCAAACGATCGCCTTCCAACCATAAAATAAACTCCGCAGACACCAACACCTCACCCAACACAACAATCACTCACAAAAAAAGCTCAAAAAAACCAAAACAACCCATTCACTCGGCACTCGCTCCACGCTCTTCCCCAGTCGCAATCGCCTATGCAAAGCGAAGCGTTATTTTATGCAGCAATGCCGATCGCAGGTCCGCGCATCGATAATATTGATCCGAGCAAATTGAAAGGTGGCTGCCACTCCGAGCACCGCCAAGGCGTGGTCACCGGCCACGGCAAATGTGTGTGTTCCCACGACCTTTGCCACCCAGCTTTCCCCTGGCTGCGCCGTCCGCGGCTTGGTCCGCGGCGGGGCCAGCTTGCTCAGCGCGCAGCGCGCAACCAACAGCTACATGATAATAACCACGGCACACCGTGGCTACACCGGCCACTTTCTAGACTGTGTCGCAGCTTAGACGTGCAGTGCGCTGCTAGTTCTGTCCACCAGGTTAAATAAGTGATGGTTCTAGCTTCAAATCGTTACATTTCTCTCTTTCGGATTGAAGTGTTCACCCATCCATTGGCGTTGTTATACTTAACTTTGGTTTTTATGTTGCGGCATTTCAAAGGTTAGGGTTTTTCAGTGGTCTGTTAGCTTTCAGCTGTCTGTTAACCTGTTATTTGCAAAGCCAGATTCTATCAGATGGCTGGAATCAGAACGTGAATTTATTTAGTGTCACCTGAAACAGCTGTAACGATTTTGCAGGATTTCCATTATCCTCATAGTTTCAGACATTTTCCAATGTTTTCCTATACGCTGACTGTTTTTAAATGCCAATTAAACGTAAACGCACGTGCGGTTTGTCTGGCTTAGCGTTGCGCTAACGCCTAGTCTTGTAGATCACGGTTAAGTCCGGACCGAGCGTAGCTGCAGCGCTGGTCTACGATCTGTGCTATCAGCTGGTTAAGATAGATGACCGACCCAGTTCCAGCGGGTATCCATGGCGCTTGGCGAACCATTTCCAACAACCTGCCCGTCCCCGACGCGGAGAGCACAGCCTACGCCTTCTGCGCTCCGTCGGCAAAATGTAGATCATTCCTCTATTACATGAACAGCCCCCCATGTTGGCATGAAATGCCCGGGGGCGCTTAGTATGACTGAAGCTTCAACACCCATGCAACGCTTTTCCATGAGTCAAATAGCACCTGACTGACTAATTATTACTTTCGTATAGTGGTCGGAAAAAAGCGATAAATCTCTCGTCGAAAAGTTGTAAGGTATCAGCACTACACGGCACCTCGAAATATGATTTTCCCAAAGAAAATATTTGACGCGTTGATTTTGACATGAGCATAATACAGAAAAAGCGATTTCCTAAAATTTATATATTCTACTGCTTCTAGGGAAACTAGCCAGTGGGTCATGTGCCTAGTAAATTGAAAGACAGGAAGATAGATGCGGCCTCGTGAATTTCGGATTAGCATCTTCGCGGGGATGTCCGCGTTTCGACGCAAGACCCGGTCCAGCGATGCTGCGAGGACCGCGTCTTCTCCATGCCGTTATCCACATGGTCGGCGCTGTCAGCGTCTCGATAAGATCGTGGCGCTTATTGATTTACAACCTGTCGCTGCCATCCGAATCAATTTGCATTTAAATATTCGTTATTGACCGGCCGAACCGCTCAACGGGTATATGCGCGATATTGTTTACCGCGCGGAGAGTGGGTCACATCGGCGCATCTTTGGTCGGGATACTTTTGTAGAAAATAGAAATTGAGATCTTATCTCGTTGTGTTTGGTATGGACGTGTCGGAGTCCATGAATTTCCGGTCTGCATATAATTCACACACATGGTCGATCGACGATTTTGTTTAGTCGAAGATGAACTTGACGAGTCTGCTCCCATACAATGATGAAGTTTCTTTAAACGAGATGATAGAAAATTCATATCACGTCCGCCATGATATTGTATCGGAATTACCGCGCAAGAAACCATCGTTGCTATCTCCGCTAAAGAAACAACTCCCCTTAACGTTCGCATTTTCTTTTGTGTGTTCGCAGTCGTTCTTCGGGCGCACGTACAATAACCTGAGCTCGATCTCCGAGTGCAAGAACAACGGGTGCTGCGTGATCAACAAGAAGAACCGCACGTCCTGCAAAGCGTGTCGCCTGCGCAAGTGCCTGATGGTGGGCATGTCGAAGAGCGGCTCGCGCTACGGCCGCCGCTCCAACTGGTTCAAGATCCACTGCCTGCTGCAGGAGCAGCAGCAGCAGCAGTCGCAGCACCACCAGCACCAGCCGCAGCACCAACCCAACAAGAACAACAACAACACCGTGTTCTTCCCGCCGAACGCGATCTTCCCGCAGGAGGCGTTCTACAACAACGCGCTCCGCCACCCCGGCCGCAAGCACGAAGACTCCTCCTCGGAAGACTCGGCCAACTCGTCGCCGCACCCCCAGACCTCCCCCGCGTTCTTCCCGAACCCGGCAATGTTCCTACCAGGACGCTTCCCGCCCGAGATCGCCGCCACGCGGAAACGGAAACACGGCAACGACTCGTCGTCGGAGGACTCGACGCATTCGTCGTCACAGAACCACCTGTCGTCGCCGCACCCGCAGACGCCGCCGATGTTCTTCCCCAACCCGGCGCTCTTCCTGCCTAGTCGCTTCCCGCCGGACCCGCTGCAGCATCACAAGCGCTTCGACGCCGACAACTCTTCGGAAGACTCGCGGACGTCGTCACGCAACAACAACAACAAACTACCGCTCGGCTTCTACCCGAATCCGAATCTCTTTCTACCTAGTCGCGTGGCCGCCGCAGCTCCCGAGAAGCTTCTCAACGGCAGCAAGAAGTTGACGGTGGAGACGTCGTCAGACGTGTCGTCGGACAGCGACTTCTCGCACCCGCTGAGCGCGACGCCGTCGTCGCCGCTCGAGGAGTACCACCGGAAGTTGTCGGCGACCGTGATGCTGGCGTCGTCGACGCACATGTTCGGCGGCGGCGCTGGCGGCGGCGCGAAGCTGGCGAGAAACTCGGTGACCAAGCCGGGATTGACGCCGGCGGCGGCGAGGCATTTCGCGGGCGAGCCGTGTTTGGGTAATCCGCGGACGGGCGGTGATCTGCTGATGGTCAGTCCGGCGATCGGTGGGGTCGCCGTCGAGCAGGAGCAGCCGATAGATCTGTCCGTGAAGGCGAGTCCGTCGGAGGTGGGCGGGAAACGCGAGCAGGAGGAGGAAGAGGAGGACGCCGTCGACGAGGAGGACGACGACGTGCGGAGTTGTAAGGACGGCGTCTTGGACTTGACGAGCAAACGCGCGGTGACGACTTGATTGTGACGTTCGACGCCCGATAATTAATGCAGGCGTAATTGCGGCCGCTTCGCTATGACAATTTGTAATCGACTTTGCATAATTTATGTGTCGTCCATGTTCCTGAATACATTGTGAGGCGACTTCATTTAACATATACGTACCAATTGTGTTGGGAAGTAAAAATAATAAACGACTCCACGATTCTCGCGGAGCGACTCAAGACTAAAGAGCCATCGCACAAGATTTATATAAATGATCATGGTTTAATAATAACATAGTCTCAAATTGCTGCTAAGATAAAATCTGATTTCATTTATAAAATTAACCACGAGCCCGCCCCTGCGCGTCGTCCAGTGGGTTTATTGGGTGCATCCACGTTATGTTTCCATATTATACCTTGGTGGCTGTCTTGCCGTTGTTACTCCTAATGTTATGCAATCAGTGAGACTGGCCTGGCATTAAAAACTCGCTGGGATATAATGTAGCCAGCCACCCCGCCTGCCCCTTTGCGGCCAATTTCTCTCATCTCTTCTCTCCTCGTCGTCCCTGCCTCACACACATTCGGTTCACCTCTGCTAGGTATTAACCGCTTGCTCCGACTTCGACGCGGTTAATACGAGCTAGCGTTAATCCATGTAATTATAAACTGTTAACGTAAATGCTTGATCACCTCCGAGTGCAGACGCTGCTTTTTGCTGGGATCAAGTGTGGTATTACTAAATTAGATATTAACATTGTGTGAGCGGCTCTTTTTTCCCCATCGCCTGACCTGTGTTAATCCGCTACGACGCATGCTACGAATAATTGTGCCATTGACGAGCTTTTTCCTCGCGTTTTTTCACCGACTGGCATTAGACTGGTGAAAAATTCACGCATACGGCACAAGGATTTCGTCAAAAAATCCACGAGCCGTTAAAAAATTTGCAGATACACCTTGTAATTGTTTTTGAATTGTAAAGCATTCAGGAGCCTAAATGGCCGCTTGTTCGGTTCACAAATAAAGCTTGGTGTAAGATAAATGTCGGGGTACTTTACCCTGACCCGATATTCAACATTAGTTACCTTGGATTAGTAAAACGTTATACCTCCTGAAATTTCTAACACAAGTAGGGAAAATTTGTCAAAGTGTTTTCGCACAAGTAAAGTGATCATGCACATTATCGACTAACGAAATAAGCGGCAGTCTAGACTTCTTAACAGGCCCCTATATTTTAAAACGTTGCGAATCGCGCCTACGCTTAGATTCCGAAGCTCCTTCAATTGAATCGGCACGAGATTAATTACCTATCCGTGATTCAGGGTCCTGCAAAAATCACGTTTGAACAAAAAAAAAACAGAAAAAACAGCTTCAACTGATCTGCATTTCGTGTGGCATAATTCGGTTCGTCTCGAGGACACGCGATTCATCTTCAGACCTTGCCGCGGCCGCAGCAGCCGCATCCAAGTAAATTCGATTTGTACCAATTTAAAAGAACGAAACAATACGCCATAGTAGTTGCTCTAATGCTATGCTAGATGCCATGACGCTCAAATACAGTAAACAGCGAGCTCGTAGTATACTTTCTATTATCACAACAATTCACCGAGCCAAGAGCCTTGACCATATTTTATTGCTCATCTTCTATAAGACGCGATAGAGACAATTTGTGTTGTTCTTGTTCACTTGTGTGTATTTTATCTGTTAAATGCAAAGAGCGGCAGACGGGAGGCAGAAAGACTGGCAAGCTCTTGGCTTCATCTACCTTAAGATTGGATGTGTTAATTAAATTGCAAGGCTATGGCAGTGGAAATGTCTGCGCGCGTCGTTTTCTTTCTTTCTTTACTGGAAGACAGTAACTCGGTTGCTGGGTGAGATCATTCAACAAGCCGTCTTTGGTTGTTTGCATAGGTAGACTGATTTGATGTGTTGAGGAAATGGAAGCTGCTTGTTTCATGCGTTTGTTGAGATGAGTGTGAAAAGGTGTAAAGCTTTGACACCCGATATTCGTATACGTGTCGGTTCGGGGGTGATACCAATGCATGAATTATTGGTTATCAATGTTGGGCTCAAAACGTTTAGCGAACGAAAGATATTTTGTTGGTGTGATATTTGTAAAAGTTTGTATTTTAACGAGTCAAATGTAATTGGCAATTGTGTTGTTTGTACAGATTTTATACATACAAAAAACTATTTTCATAAGGCCAGTTTGTTTTTTTCTACCGTTTTATATACCATTATAGAAAACTAGCAAATGCTAGGAATAAATTATATGTTATTTCTTTTATTAAACAATTGAATTGAAACCATGAACGTTGCTTGTGTATAAATATGATTTCAATGAATCCTACATCTGTCCTTTCTCAATATCCATCATCTGGATGAGTCATCAATCACATTTCAAGGTGTAAAATCAATCAAACACAAGGGAGGTCGAGACGATCACACTCAAAGACACAAAGGAACTGCTTCAAGCATCCGTCGAAGATTTGAAATTAATGCTTTCGAACCGTCAGCTAGCTCAGCTTGATCACAAATAGGTATGACAGGATAGAAATACCTCTCAAACCACCTGCACAACAGTTCAATTCTTGGCTTAAGATCATCGATAACTTAAAGATACTAGTACTACGTACTACCTTATTTACATTGCGACTCATCGTATATTATTTTGCCATTCTAAGAATGCTTTCGACGATTCACGAAGAAAAGGGCAGGTCAGTTATTAAACTGCAGCAAAAACGTTCATAGTCGCGGCAATTCGGTCTTGCAAGGACGAGATGCAAACCATTCTCAGAGCTACTGGAGCTACTGTACAATAAATAGAATGCAAAAATAAACCCATGCCTGGGTAGTACTTACATTCAACAGCGACTTGCTACTGCAGAAATTCGTGTTCTTGAAGCTTGTTCGGTGTTCCAATACCACACGCATTTGCATTTCACATATGAATTTAGATTAAAAAAACACTTATTTAATAAACTTGTACGATAAAAAGCAACACCGAAAATAACGTTATTTTATTTACTGAGGAATGTTTCAGAACGTAGCCATATTGAGAGTATTATAGTCTGTTATAGTTAAGTCTGAAAAAACTAATATTCGTACTAGATGCAAGGCCATGGGCCATGAAATAGGTATGGGGAGTCATACAAACAGTTATGCCTTTCCTGTAACTACTCTCTGGCAATGTCGAGCAAACGATTAGATGAGCTTTATAGTTTTTTTGGTAATTGTTTAAAGTTTGTTAGGCTGAAACTACACGACGCGACCATCGGCGACCGCGACTTTTGTGAACTGATTGTGGCCATACCGCGATACCAACTGCACGCATGTGAAACAAGTGGTTGCGGTAGGGGTGACATTAAGTAATAAACACTTTTCATTTGTATATTTAATTGTTGCCACGATGGGATACCAATTTAGTGAGTGTACTATTTGATTACTAATTTAATAGATGGCTATTTTTAACAGAAAACATGTTTTCAGCGTCTTTGCTGACACCGTTACTCGAAGTTGGATTTAGTTTTGGAATTTTTTCGTTACTTGACGTTATTAAAGAAGCAGCTCGTTTCGAACAGTTGACTTGCGGGTGCGTTCAGTTGTCGACTGGTTTAGTTTCATAGAGTACATGCAACTATTGAATTAATTTCTGTAATAAAGGTACATGCTTTAGGTTCTGTTCTCTAGTTATAATTAGGGTTTGATTTTATAACGTTGTTATTTCTCATTGAGTTACTTCAAATTGCATTTTTAGCTTTTTTTAATGTTATTGCGGCTTCATTTCAGTTCTCTGAAAATAGAACGCACCCAGTCTGCTCTTTGCCAGTGAGTGGCGTATACGTCTATTCGTTTCATCGTCAGTTATTTTAGAAGTTTACTACCGATAATAACCGAAAGTATAATTATTACAGAGTTTATATTTATAGAATCACTTATAAGTGGCGTGATAGTTACTTTTTTGCGTTTGATAGTGCTAACTTCGCTCTGTTTTGTGCCTGTGCTTGAACTTGCTGTGCTGATTCAGAATGGACAATGGCGGTGTCTCAATTTGAAGGTAAGAGATGAACTAGTTAATTATCTGTATACACTGTTTTGGGTGGTGGCGCTTATTGCTACAATTGACCGATGATTAAATAAGTTACAAATCGATTAAAACGGGATTAATTAATTTTCAAGCTCTAGGTAATAACGGCAGTCAGGTAGATTTCAGATCAGCAAATTAACACTGTCGTTGACTTCGAGTTAAGCTGACCTTTTTATTATAATATTTTGATGAAAGTTAAAATCAATTACGAGGCAAGTCAAGCCCTTGCCACATGCACTTCAACGACCAAGAACAATAACACCACCTCCGATTTCTAAATACGATATCGTCTATATATTTTTTGCACAATCGAAATCCACAACACAATCAGCAATACATTCAAAGTGCTATACCTGTCACACTAATCCAACCTTACACACAGCCGCGATGTGAAAGTGATATCATTTTCTATATAATCGCATAATCATCTCATTATTAGTAAAACATGTTGATGTATTTACCACTCGGGCCGTTGCCATAGCGCGTCATGTGATATGCTAAGAATGGAAAGACTACAATGAGAGGCTGGCATGCCGAATGCAGTCCACAATTGACCATTGAAGTGTCGGTCATCTTACATTATCTAGCTGTTTCTCGAAGATGTGTGCGCGTCGATCCGATGTGATAGTTGTTCAATGACACAAGATCTCGCAGAACAAAGCGTTTGGCCAGGACGATAGGTACTGTAGCTGGGAGACTGAGACCAGGTTGATGGTCGGTTGTGGATGCTGTGTGTCTATCGGGATTGGCTTAGCGACGCACTGCATGGTTTGATTGATGAGGGAACATTATAGGATGGTGTAGAAATTTTTTTTAAATTTACTGTTCAAAAAAAGCTACGGGTTAATGTTATCGTGTCATTGCTTTTGGATGCGAAATATTTATTTATCTGTGACAATTACGTTTGTTATTTTTCGAGGGTTACTTTTATGGTAGCACGTTACTGAATATTAGGTTGATGAGTGCTCTGTTTCAGTCACATGGGAATGGAACCTTGGATAGATTCGCTTTTGGCAGCTCCAGTTTTGCCAGCTGTGTTCTGCATATACATGGCTATGCCACAAACGCTGCGATTATAAAATGTTACGTTGATGCCTAGATATCTTTTATATTTCATTCGTTCTTGTTATTTTTCGTGTCTTGTCTATTTTATTAATTCTTTCCACTAGGACCTCCCTGAACAGAAATAAGGTGATCTTCAATCAACTATATTACACGCCATCGGTGGTTAAAAACTAGAAATTAATATGTTTGGCCAGAAATTAGAATCCCTCCCAGCATGACGCTATGAAGCGTAACATTGCTAAAATCCTGGCTAAATATTTTACCGTTGTCAAAACAGCACTGGTCGAGTAATCAATGAATGCTTGTGAAGATCGCTTATCCTCGACAAGATATTCACCACAAACTCATCCCAGCATCCCAGCATCTCAGCGTCTCAGCATCTCAGTCATCCACTATATTATGTTCATAACGACGATTCTCCCAAGCACCGTTTAATTTATACCAGCAGTATGCAGGTAATTGCTTTGCTTCATTTGCATTCGAAAGCAATCGTGCTAAGAATTATCAACCAGTGAATCGCGTGGATTTATTTCAATCAGCGCATTTGTGCCATCTTTACTGTGTTGAGACAGCCAAACAGATAATAAACTTGGTAGACACTATAAGAAGTAAGAAGCAAATGCACATAGAAAGCTGATATGGTATTCGTAATGGTGTTTTGAGCATAGAAAAATAGGTGCATCATGTGGGTATGTATCTTTAAAAATTCGAATCGGGAAACTATACGAGAATTACCTTCTCACGGCAGGTTGATTCAAGTGTTGTGAGAAAGCAGTGAGACTTATACAATTGACGATCGAAGATCCCACTCCTCGGCAATCAATCGCTATCAGATATTGTCACATCCCATTGTGCAGCCACTTTCCAGAATTTCATGCAGCGGTTCAAGCCGAAAGAAATTTACCGCGCGGTGAAGTTTTACTACCTCGCAAGATACTGTCACATGCATTAGCACACCCTAGATTACCTTTCCGCTCACTGAACTTTTTATAAGAAAACCTAATCAAATCACATCTCGTGTCAAATCCCAGCGCAGACCTAGTGGCCTGTCACTCAACCAAAACGACACCCAATTCTTCATTGACAAACCCAATCATTTACCCATCATCAATACACGATCGTCGCATAATTACATAGCACATCGATCAACTTGCACTTTTTCTAACTTCTTCCCCGATCCTCCAACCATGATCTCGGCTTATTAAAAAAGTAGGTATCGTTCAAGAAGACCATTGTCTCTTAAAGAGTTGTATGGTTCAACCCATGCGCTGCATCATCCCATATACTCGAGAAGACGCGTGTCTTCGTTTCTTCACCCATCTCACAATTATGTAGATGATCCCCATTGTTCTTAAATGATAGCGAAGTGGAGATTGGCGTGGTGATGTACCCGTATACATCGCCGGATCGTCTTGTGCAGAGGAAGAAGACCGGTACGACCGGCAGTTTAAGAAGCCTGTCGCACATGTCGCTATGTCCCATGTGTGTCGCGCTCACAGCTCGTCCTTATACAAGCAGATCGATTCCCGGAAACAGTCGTCGGTTTTTCTTCTCTTAAAGTTCCAATACGGCAAACAATAGCATACAAATTTTGTCCGGATTCGAGGATTCGGACACCGATCTTCATCTGTAATCGTGCTTTGTTGACATTTTTAAATAAAACTTGCGTTTTCGGAACATATCAATTAAATGTGTACCACAGGAAATTTGACCCCCTACGCTTTCCTACAAATAGTTCTATAATTAACTGCAGTTTTGTGTTATATTTCTGTAGAGAGTTCCCACCATCTCATAGGTAAAAATGATCAGAGTTCAAATTGTAAGGACTCAATTAGAAATTAAATGATCCGAACATGGGACCCACGAGAGTTGCTTTTGGCTCCTACTGCCTCATGCTACGATGAGTTGCAGCGATGAGATCTAACCGTGAGTCGGTCCAGGCTGCCTAAAGATGCTCAGAGCTGCGCATGCTGCGGGCGTCCAGAGCGCTTAGGCGGGGGTGGGAATCTCAGACAAGGACGACCGAGCGATCAGCTCGAGAAGAGAATGGACTCGACTCGCGGAGAAGATCGGATATAATAATGCAGAAATTAATCATTCAGTGAGCGTCTCTGCCAGTCAATGTTTGGCTAATAGGTTTTTACCTGGAAGTACGGGACGTTGTATGGATTGGGCAGCATGGATCGCGGATACGATGCATGATCATTGGGAATTAGAACACGGGCCGGGCTTGCGCGTTTTGGCGCGATAAAAGTTGGATTCTGGACACACATGTGTTGTCTCTTTATTCATTTATAGTTTAAGCCAAATTAAAATTTTGGGGGCCATTGCATTGTGAATACAAAAATTCAAAATAACACTTTTTCTAGTATTCATCTTTAATATATATTTTTTCCAATCACACAAATTTTATACCGACATGTAATGCATGTGCTTTACATTAATTCAATTATAAATAGATATAAGAACGTCTCAATCTACTATAACATTATATTTTGTACTTACCTATAGTCATTCGTGATCGTGTCTTAGAACTTAACTACATGTACTCAAGCTGCTTTGAATTTTAAACCTAGATATTAATCGCATTTCCTTTTGCTAGATTGTTTCCATATAACTGCGCTGAGAAAACCATAAGCGAACGCGCAACACGTTTAATTGAATTGAAAGTAAATCTTTGACACCTCCATCTAATTGTTAAAATTAATAGTTTCACACGATAACCATCGGGTGGGAACCGGCCACGGACTCGAGCCGGGGGCCCGCGAGTGACAAACCGATTGCACAATTGGATGTTTTATCGAAGTCATGTACCAATGCTGTTGAGCGAGCTGAGGGCACACAAACAGAACTCTACTCCACATCTCAACCTTTAGTGCAGCATTTGCAGAGCGGACGAAACCACCTTTCTCTTAAAAACTTGAAATTGCAGGCGAGCGAGGCACGGTGTGGCGGCTAAGAGGCCTGCACTACCGCCATGGTTTTTGAACAATTTTAGTTTGTAAATTTAGTAAATCGGGATTTAATTTGTGAAATTATTTTTCACTCTGATAAAGTTTTGCAGTGTGACTTTATTGATTTTCTTCAATCCTTGTATTAGCATTGAGCAAATGTGGTTAACTTGCTAGCAGTATTGGTCATTATAGATTCTTCAAGTTAGTGATTACTTTATTTTTTATTTTTTGAGATTTCGTACCATTCGTGTCGTTTGGGTAAAACTTCAAACAAGCAAAGCTCGCAACGGCATTGAAAATGTTTTCTCTGGCTGAAATGATGCGTCCAGAAACCAGGAAGATGGTTGATTTTTGATGAAGGTCTGATACATAACTGGTATAAAGTCATTCAAAAAATTAACTGAGCGTTGATTTAGAAAAAGCCCTCTTCAATCCTTGTATTAGCATTGAGTAAAGGTTGTTAACTTGCTTGCTGTATTGTTTTTGTTACATCACGTGAGATGGCAGGAAGCGTAGTGAAGCTGCAGTCGAGGCTGTTTACAGCAGTTTGCTATCGAAAAGCTCGATCGAGGTTCCATTAAGCATGAAAATCACATCTCTTCGATTTCGTCGAGAGAATTTTAGTCTGAACGAGCCGGATCTTGAAAACGCACGCGCGGCATTTCAGCTCGATACAAGAAATCATGTCCAAGGAGTTTTGGTCGAATTAAAGATTATTCATAGCGTATTTTGTTGCTTTTATTACTCAGGTTATGATGATAGGCATAACCTAATCGTATATGCTGTTCACCTAACATGCAGTAATCAACTTTTCATCGATATGGTACAGTATAACTTGCAAGCTGAGGCTGCAAAGAAGCTGACTTCGGAGAGTGATCGCATATTTAGCGCCGTAGCCTTCGGGTGCAGACTGACTTTCTTGTGGCCACATATAAATATATGTACGACTCACTCTCATGGCTGGAAGGGTTAAAAATCGTTACCGATTAATTTCACGACATCTTTAATTCATAAAGACCTGTCACTTCTTTTAATGGCTCCATTTTCTACCGTGCCGGATTCACCTTGACATGCTCTCAAAATAAAGGTAACAACACGGATTTGTCGTGTTCCTTCTTATATATATATATATTAGATACCTGAATCTCAGGGCAAGTTTTTATTAGAATTTATTTCACACTTTCAGCAACTTACATTTGATGCAGATTTAAACACGATTTCGACGATATTTACATAGTATTTTGCCTTGGTTATTTTATTTTTCTTAAATTTCCACATGGTGTGTTTCCATGTGTAGACTACCACTCTACCATCCCCACTTCACCGTACAACACATAGTAAAATACACCATTTCCATCCACGTGAAATCACTGTTATTACCAGCTTAGCCATGCTAAATGATGGTCCGTACGTGCGTCAGGCCATATGGCCTATCAACATCGCATTGCCTCCGTTAAAGTGATGGTTAACATAAATCATGCATTTCCAAGAAAGGTGAACGTTCACTTTAAATGCAACTATTTGTGAAATCTTGATCTGATTTGCAATCATGTGCTGTTCTGTTCTGTTACTGAAACAATTAACAAGTTTTCCGACCTCGACATTTGAAGTGGAATCAACGTTCATTTTATCGCTACCAGAAGTAAATTCGCACCCTTTCCAAAGCAGTAAGTCTGATTTTGTGGTACCCATGCGTACTCTGGCTCATCATCCCTCTACACTCTTTAATCTTCAGCTCATCGAGGGAAAATAGATTCAATTTTTTGTCGAACCAACTAATTCTGTGACGAACGACAGAACTTCATCATTGGATGTTATTCTGCCTTCAAAATCAGTTTTTACAAGATTCCTTCAAAAACTAAGCACTCATAGATTGGTAAGCCGCAGAATAGAGTGCACACGACTAGGTTAACCATCACTTTAAGTCATCGCATCATTTCCAAGACACACAGCTATTTAGCGCCAAGGATTGAAAAGTAAATCGGTGCTTGCTCGGCTCCATTTCTCCATGCACACGGTCTCGTATCGATGCCGATAAGTCACCGATTATTGACAGCTATTGTGTTTATCGGAGCACACGATCGAACCACGCTGGATGCGGGTGCGACGGAGAGGGCACGAGAGACAGGTCGATTAGGATTGTGATGCATCTCGCGATTGGGTGTAGCGAATGCATAGATGCGCGTGGTTTTGGCTCTATAAGAGGCGAGCGATGTTCTGGTGAATTAACTGCAAGTGTGTGTGTTTTTATCTTTGTGATTTGGGACTGGATGCGTTGGTTCTGTTAGGTGAGTCGATGGAAATGGGTGGCTTTTTTTTGTGGCGAACGAGGAAACTTCGGAAAAGTTGTTTTTTTGGAAAGAGTACGGTTTTGCTCTGACGGAAGGCGTTTTTGGTCATTAAAAGGACCTGGAAGAATGTCGAAGTTGTCGAAAGTTGTCGAAAAAGAACTATTCCACTCGGTTAAAAATTGACGTCAGATACCCACTGGACATACTACCAGTTTGTATAAAAAAATTTAATTAGTTCTGCTTTTTAACCAGGGAAATCACATCCCGAATGGCTTTACCTATATAGAGAGAGGGTATCATGGACGTCATTTTGATTGAATGTATAATAGGCGTTCTGATATAATGAGATTATAGGTATGCTGTTAATATTAATACTATTTGACATTTAACTTACAACTCTGGCTCTAAACTGCGATTGTTAGCGTTGTTAAAGCAGCGCCAATAAACGGCCAAGTAAAGAGACTGTATAGCATGGCCGAGTGAGTCACGTTGATTTTTAACGGCCATTCCATCCCTAAATATGGGACGTTAGCAATAACAATTACTCGAGTTTAGTCTCCTCGCAAATGGGCACCGCATCCACGAGGATAAACCTCGAGATATATAAATCTAATTATACACGGAATTCAATCTAATAACGAGCCGAGCGCGGGGCAAAATCGTCACGATCCGGCAGTAAAATCGCTCGACTCCGCCACTGCGCGATGCGATCGCCATCGCTCATCAGCATCCGCCTCTGATTCAGCTTCCTAAGAACTTACCCGTCGGTTCCCTCACACGCAACGTTATACGATACAGATCCGCGGTCATCTATATACACCGCAATTAATTCACCGCGGCTGATACCTGATCGAAACCGCAACACTCGCGATTGCGCAATCCATTACACCTCCATGGAGATGGTTTCGCGGCAGCAGAGCTTGCGGTGTTGAGATTTGCTCTGTGACACCTGTGTCTTGGCGTCGGTGAATGAAGCTCACAGGGAACGCGGTGTCATTCGTAGCCTACAAGAGCACCCATTGGGACCCTTCAGAAGGACGGTATTAGATTTTATATTGAACGACAGGGCTGGTTTTTAATAAACCGTGCATTCAATTTAGGTTTTATGGGAATAGTAAGTGAAATTATTGCACAAGCTTCAAACTCTCCAACCGTCCATCTGAGCAGAACTGGGAATCGGTCACCCACTCAACCACGGACCCCGCGCAATGATGCTTAACGAATTAATTGCACCCGGTATAGAGTTTGCCAATTCATTCATGACCATGAGGCTCCACGTCGTAGCGTCTTATTAAAACCACTTCACCGTATCACTTAAGATCGACGCCCTTAACAAAATTCTACATTTAAAAATAATTATTATTCTCTTTTTAAGCTTTCTGGCCCTTGAAGGCAGATAAAATTTGAAACTAATTGCTGGTAATTTCACCTTTCTGTATAGGTACTGTCTTTAAGATATACGTATAGGAGAAACCCCGTCAGCCTCCGAATTAGCCACCTCACTTAGTCATTTGCTGGTTTCGCCACCGCAACGTTCCAGATCACAAATCGCGAAACATCACGAAACAAGTGACTTCGCGTAGAGACCCGGTCGTACCAACCTGTCCATCGACCAAGAAATTCAAGTGTACCAAGCGTTGTTACGTCACTGCCAATGCCAAGGCGTGGTCACCGTCTAGATGTACACATGGTGAACCCCGTGACCTCTCGCCTTCCATCTGTGGGAAAAACTCCATCCGTATACAATCATCTCTTTCTAACCCACCCACACCCACATACGCGGCGCTCTCTCGCACTAGCGCCGATCGCACGTATTGTTATCTTTATCACTCACTATATGTAAGCATTTAGCTGTCAACTTGTCTTCATCAACATAGCAAAGATGAACCCGGAGTCTTGTGTCTTTGTCGCTCGCGCGGGGTGCGCTATGGTGTTGTCTCTGTTGCACTCGCGTTTCGGACGCCCGCCGGCGTTGCTAATCCATATGTCAGGAGGTGTCTGTCTTTGGCAAGGTGGCTTCGAAAACTAGACGTGACTCCACTTGCATAATTAACTATAAGAATAATTAGATTTTCTTGATCGAATTAATCATGAAATCATCACATGTGAGTATATGGTTTTTATATCGACCTTTTGAACCGCATGTTGCTATGCGGATGAGTTCGAGGAAATTTCTGTTTTTATTGTTGGTATGATTGGTCTGATGTGTGTGTGTGTGTTTGTGTTTGTTGTGTGCGAAGATTTCACTCGTGGCCTTCTGGAGGCTGCAGATTGATTTGCAGTTGGTAGGGACCTGGACCGCTCGTCTATCGTTCCAGTTCTGAAACGTAATTAGTGAAATACGAGAGGAGCAGCCTAATTATGAGTTGCATGGGCATTGCCTGATGTTCAGCGCTTTTGGAGTTCGTGTGAGTAACCCTCGATTAATAAGTTCATTCTGGGAAACTAACAATTTTCACTACTCTGCATATAAATTGACTCGTGCCCTATTGAAAAGGTTTTAAAATTGACTTTTAAATATGTTGTTGTCTTGTCTTTCGCTCTTATATCTCATTCGTCTTCTCTATACAATTATATCTGTATGGTTCACACGGTGAAAAGCCAACGTATGATATCTCTGTTAATATTTTCTATCCAAAACCACCGCGATCACATCCCAGATCACTCATTCAGTTTCCGGAGGAAAACAAATGTGATCCCTCCCATCACTCGCAAGTCACGACTTTCCGCGGTTTTCCTCTAAAACACACACACACACACACACAACCTGAACTGTGCGCGCTCCCCACCAAACTCGCAAGCATTAACCTCTTCTCGTATGGTGCAACAAAGCAGTAAAAACTGACTAAAATCTCGTGCAAAAAAAGCGGCGAACGCAGGCAAAAAGCGGCGTCCTCGCGGCCTGCGTCTTCCGACCACGGCCACCGACTAATTGACACAATTCCCGCGCGCCGACTTCCAAACACGACGACAAAAGATGACGGCTGAAGATGACCGAAGATGACGACCAACTGTTGGCTCGGTGCGGAACTCGGCTAATTAGATCGTCATATAACGCACAAAGACCGGCGAGATCACGAGCAGCGGCCAGCTCTCAGTTAGTCCATGCTGGACGATGCTGGACGACGTCTTGGCAAAGAACAGCGTTAGATACTGATGATGACTGATTGAGAGGAAGGCAGGACGGCATGGTGGCGGGCAAGGTTGTGCTGTGTCGGGTGCTGTAGATTGTCTGGAGTCCGCCACGGTTAGCAATCTAAGAGGAGTTAAAAAAATACAAATAATCCATAATTTTCAGTTTAATTTTTACGCTTCAGATGCCATCTATATGTGGGAAGACATGCTTTATCTGATAATCTGATGGTATTTTCAATCTCTTGAATCAGAATTTCCATACTAAATATTTCATGTCGATATTACCATTGGGTGCTTAAACGCCTCAACAGTGACACAGACCCTTGAAGACAAGCGAAGCCCCTGCGCGTTGTGACGTAGTGCAGCCTGCTGCTAGATTTTCTCCGGATTAAGGTCCCCGACGACGGCGTCCTCTTCACGGCGTCCCCATCGACGACGACCCCCCAACGACGCCTCCCTGTGCCTTGCGACGCAATGCAGCCTTCTGGCCACTGTGCAGCGGTCCAGGGTCCCCGACGACAGCGTCCTCTTTATAGTGTCCTCTTGACGGCGTCCCCATCGACGACGACCCCCCAACGACGCCTCCCTACGACGTGTGACGCAATGCTGGCTGCTGGCAGCTGTGCATCGTGTCAAGGTGGCGACCTTGAAGCAGCTGTGCGCAGCGCTTCCTCGTCCCCGCGTCGCATCGCGTCGCGTTACTGCGATATAATGGAGCACGACCGACTGGCGAATCCTTCGCCGGTGTGCGACTCTCACGACCGCGTCGGCGTCTGGTTCACGTGATTCGGTTGCGATGGGTGCAGGGGGCAGAGAGGGTTTTGTAGACGTGGGGAGCATTGGGGACATCGCGGGGATGGCAGGGACATTGGCGACATCGTGGATACTGCAGTGACTCTGTTATGGCTGACTTCAAATTTTAATTGAATTTGCCTAAGGCCAAGTTTTACATTGGCCCTTTAACTCCTCTACGGTCTGTTAGAGTGTTTTTTAGAAATCTGTTTCATAGCTGGTGATATTTTGTGTTAAGAGACCGTTAAATGATTATCAAGCCACTAAAAATCTGGGCTTAAGGCCCAGTTTTTCAGTGTATTGTTAACTATTTGGCGGTCGATACCACAATATCTTATAGGCATCTTATTGGCAGTGGCCATGGTAATGACAATCTAATAGGCCGTTAAGAAGTTAAAGGGCCACTGAGAAACCGGCCCTAAGTCAATTATCATATGCTCTTACATGGGAGCTTGGGCTTGGACGAAATATCGAATTATATATATCTCTGCGTTTGAAATTTAAATCGAGAACACGAATAAGTCTTTTGCACAGCTGGTCCTGCCATGTTTTCCCCGAATGAGACTAAAAGTACCACGTTCATGGCCAACCTTCAACGTTCAAATTCATGCCTGCAATATACTCAATTTAGACACCTTGGAATGGTTTTAAAATCGTTTCCAAATTCTACATTTTCTAACTCAATATCACCTTGCTACCGGTAATCACTGAGTACCACCCAATTTGCTAGTGCTTGATGCAATTCTGTACACCAATACATTTTAGTGTCCATCTCCAGCCTGGATTCTCAGGTATCTTTATAATGAAATACGCCCCCGACTTTTTGTGAGAAAAGAGATGGACCGAATGCTACCTTTCAGAGAGAGTGGTAGTGTGTGAACAAGTTTCCTTTTATTTTGTGACAAAAAATAACCACGAATACATAATTGAGACAATGTTCACACCTGTTAGGAAAGAATAAACATCTCCAGGTACTTCTACTTAGATGTAATTTGAAAATTAGTTGGATGATTATGCAAGAATGCTGTTGGTCACCACATAATTCTTGTAATCATTTAATAATCAGGATAATCGTTAATCATAATTGTATTTATATCGATGAGTTGGTTTGCAAAATAGCTGGGGAAGATGACAAAGAACCTTGACTAGACTGGAAGAATTAAGTGTAAAAGTGCTCTTTTGAAATTTATTGCATATTCAACTTGGAAATCACTTTTACTTCACTTTGGTTCGTAGCAGAGCTGCCCTATTAAAACGAGCTTAATTATTTTTAATTTAATGCAATTTATACAAACTGAATAGAGTAGTACATTTAGAGCACAATGCATTATTTCTTTACACCTTTTTTATAGCGAGTAGAATCCAACAAAGTACACTTAAATTCTTACATAAAAAAAAGTCTATAACTCTAGAAGAAACAGCGCGCGGAGATTTCAACGCTGGAAGTACCAACACTTTGTTGGAAATCTTGCAACTGGTTCATTCTTTCGATATTTCCTGCATTTGGTAACAACACTCGTACGTGCTATCTTTTACACAATCAACTGAGTTTTTCGCGTGCTGTGGTAAAATCGGCAGAAATGTTGAGCACAACCAATTGTTTCTTGACCAGCAACCGTGGAGAGAGGATCAAAAATGCTGCATTTGGACATCTCTCAGATCGAGAATACAGCTGAGTTATGATCTGGCTATCGTTTTAATATGTAGAGACACTCACGTGCATAGCTCCGCTGTATATAGTTGACTTAACACCTGTATTACTTCTGAGAACAAGAAAAAAAATACAATCTACTTATTAGACATATAATTTCTTCAAATTGCACAAGGTATATACAGTGCAAACAATTGAATACACATGCACATCATAGGTGCATCTAATAATATAAATTACACGCGCTAAAGTACTTGTTTGACCTATTGTGTAATGACCGCGCGTTGTAAGTGGTAAGATGCACTTATTTGCGTTGTGGGATTGGAGCCTATTATTATAACGATCATTATGAGAAGTCACATTACATTACACAGCCGCCATGCGGTGAAGCGGTCATAATGTATGCAAAAGTCGGATGTATGAGCTTATGTTTATAGAGAACGAACACACTTTTGGTGATAGTTAATCATATTTTCTCGGTCTAAATTACTGCAATTGATTTTGCATTTGGATTCAATAACTCATGACTTTGAAAATATATGTTTACTAATGGGTTCTGTAAGCTTCCCCACCAGATAAAATTCAACCACTTTATTCCTCATTTGTTGAGACTCATCTATACATTTTTTTAAGCTTAAGGTAATGCATGTACCTTGGTATAAACGCAGTTACATTTATAGTATAAATGTACGCGTTAACACGTTCACGATAGAATAAAACTGAACAATTAAGAAGAGGATAGAACAAAATTACAGCCCCCGTGCCCGAATCCATGTATGTGGACTGTACGAAAAAAAAAGTGCAACTCATAGTTTCAATTGCGCCTGTTTCCATCGCCGTATATTTTAATGGCGCCTCTGTCCTCACTGGCGTATGACACTAGGTCTAGACACTAGTGCGTTTCACGATATCGGACGAACGACCCCCTGGCTCGGTGTCATCTCGGTATTCTTTGACATGCTGCCGGCCATTCGCGTCATTACATGCTTTACTAGCAACTGGAACCAGTCTGCTTTTTGCCAGAGTTCGCTCGCCAAACAAATGACGGTCGAATTTACGAGCACACACGTATAGAAAAATTTGTTAGATGACATTGATGAAATTTTTTCTGTTACTTTCATGGGTATTTATAAATCACTCGTAGTTGTACTTGGTTGTACTTGTAAATCACATACCCTGTCTCGCATTGACAAGTAATTATTGATTGATAATATTGATCATGCAATTCCATGTGCTCGTGTAATGTGTGGTTAAAATATTAATTGGTGATTAATGGTAATGAAAAGCATCTGAGATTTATGGATTTTCAACTAAACTGTATTAAAAATCTTTTAATTCTAATCAATTTTCCGTCAGCACAGGAAAGGTCACCAGGCAAATTTATGCGGGCATGATATCTTTCGGCCGAGGCACAGCGCTTGCGCACAGCACATCAATTGGTCGTAAAATGATTTAAAAATCAACATTGTTGGTAATGAAAACAAGACAAACATATTTGAACTGCAGGCGCCTCAAACCTATAGATCATATCCGATAACCTGGCTGATTGGCCGAGCGGAAAATTAGTATTCAACTCTCGAAGAATCCGTAAATTTGCAGCATCCAAGTCCGGTATCATCGAGCATCCATTAAAACGCATGCGCATCGTCGCGCGAGTGCAGCGAGAAAAAATTGCATCCTTGCATGCATCGCGTTGCTGCATTCTACATTACGTGCACTTTATTGGGATGCAATTGACGCTGTAAAAACAAGCGTCATATATTGCCGTGTGCTTTCATTATAATTATTGAAACGCAAGCAATTGCGCTGCAACAAATTAACGTGGATAATTAGAAATTGAATTTATCACTTGGTCGTCCGGTAAATTCGCAAGTGTCGACCAGTTTCGATCATGATATGGATACGAGCATTACTATATATGCGCTGTTGAAAAGCAAACATGCTGCAGACTTTTTTACACCCAGGCGTCTTGCCATCGAGTTAGATAAGCGTAGAAACTTATTTCATTTCCTTCACTTCACCATAAAAAGGTAGTGACAAAATCTTTGTCCTTCATCTTAGACGCTACAATCAGTTTAAATCGGCATTTAAACTGCACTTAAAATCACCGAAGCTTAGTAAAAGGCTATGAAAAGCGAAGAGAACATTTATTTTAGCCATATATCCTGACAATCTCAGTCGTGAATAACATTACGACCCATCTATTTTACACAGAACATTTTTCTTTTACTGCAATTCACCTGAACTAGACTGACAAAAGTGAGGCTATTCAAGCCGAAAGCCTTGTGTCTCTTGTTTTTTGGTTTACAGGTGGCATTAAATTGTGGTAGTTATTGCTCTGTGTGTGTGTATATGTGATATTTTTAGCCACAAGTGTTATAAAACTCAATCTGCGGACCAGATAAGAGTGGACCCTTGTGTCCTTCCAGTAGTTCCAGTTTACTCGGCGCTTATACATCTTAAGAGAACTCATCTGCCGATGGAGCTGCCTCTCCGGCCAACTTAAGCGTTGCCTGATTTGAATATCAATTTATTATGAGCTGCGAGAAGTATCGACAAGAAATAAAGAAAATAGAGTGCTCCAAGTTTAACGAATGGACATAGGCACTAGCGATAATTGCTGATTAAAAATGTATGATTTTTTTATATATACAGCCTCATAAAAATACGTTACTTTATTTTAAACGTGGTCAGCAATAATTTTTAGGCGTGTCACTCAATACTGTATGGTACCACTAAATAACACACACTGCCACTCGCTACTGCTTCGATTATTGTTTTTGATTACGCTTTTACCAGGCAGAAGAAAAAGAACTTAACTGCAATGTATATTTTGCGCATGGCATGACACCGAGCAATCGCTCGCGCGAAATCAAACACGTCTAAAGTTTCCCCGTCGGCCATTCGCAAACACCTCGCCGTAAATCGTTCCGTTTTTTTCCCCCCCGTTTCGAAAATGTGTTGATAAAATTAGTCTAAATTGACCGGCGTAAAGTTTACGAGCGGCGGACCTTAGCTGTGGGGCGAATGGTGGAAAGTAACCCTCGGTCGGTGATCATGGGCGCCGAGTTATACTGGCCTGAGAGCACAGCCACAGGAAACCAGCGGCGGATCTAAGGTGCGGGGTGTCAACTCCACCCACCACTTTGCTTCATTGCAGAAACTAATCATTTCACCGATCACTCGAATTAAATCTTTATTTTTATACATTCAAAAAGTCTACCTATACTTACCGGTAATAACGAATTACAATTAAAGCAACGAATAATTGCAGTTTGGTTAGAATCAAATTTAATTGTAATCCTTTCCTGACACTTGGTCAGATTTCTCTCTGAAACAAGGATCTCCAGAAATCGAGCAATTTCTTAGGATTGTCCCCTTAAGCCCACGTATGGTACTGATCGGCCATACGTATCAACATCATGAACACAACCTTGTGCAAATAGTGATAAATCAAACAAAAAAGCAATTCTGGATAACTCCGTTAAATTACAACTTCTTCCCAAGTAGAACAAAATAGAACAAGTAGAATTGGTCCATGAATAGAACTGAAAGTCCACGGTGTAATGAACACAACCACATGGTGGCACATGGTAAAATAAAGGTAGTAATAGGCTTACCTATATTGACACAATAGAGATTTTGGGGGTTAATAGGCCTGATTCTTACTTTATCCTCCCCTCAATTATGATAAATAACAATTCCAAGTATCTAAAAAATGAAGTCATTAAGGTTACTACACCTGAACATTACAACTGCCCCCCCCCCCCCTTCCCCCCCCCCCCCCATTCGATGAAAAAGGTCTAGATCCGCCACTGGCGGCTGTGCGTTTTTGAGCGCGCGCATTTCCAAGTCTAATTCCGTGCAGTGGCGGCGGCGGCGGCGGCGGCGAGGTGCTAAAATTGCCCTGCAGCCGGCAGTGTGCACACCATGCGCGCGTTTTATTGCGCTCGCCGGCAAGTTGGCACGCGTGTTCGTCGCGTAGACATGCGAGCCGCGCGGTCGGGGTGTAAAAATTAGTCATGCTCGCGAGCGTGTGATTTTCGCCAGTGTTTTCGTGCGTCCGTGTGGGTTTTGTTGGCGAGGCATAACGCTGGGCGGAGGCTGTGTTTAATGCAGCTGGAAATGCAGTTTGGTCTTAGGGGAGGAAGTCGCTGTTTGACCACCGATTCGGAGGAAAATCACCGATTTTCCCGGCGGTCAGAAACTGATAAAACTATCAGTTCAGTCAGTTCAGTCAGTAAAGTGTTGTCAGTACTATATTACATTCTTAAGTCCCATGTCTTTTCCTAATCTTAGCTCGTTAGTTTGCAGAAAAACTAACTGGGCAATGAATGCTGAGTCCCAAAACTCAAACATTTCCCGACGTTTCACAAAGCTATGTTCGCTGCTTTATCACCCTTAAACCCTACAGGGTTAAGGGTTAAGGGTCTAACGGCTAACGGCTTAGACCCTTGATAATTAGGCAGCACAGCTTTGCGAAACGTCGGGAAAAGTTTGAGTTTTGGGACAATTAGTTTTCTTTGCCCAGTTAAAGAGTTTTTCTGAAAATCAGTACTAAAGTTTCTAATTTTCCTACACTGTTTGTTTAATCTGAGGTCATAGCAGATTGTGTTTGTCGTAGAGATCTGCCAAGCCGCTTTTCAGGTGTTAATTCGGGGCTTAGATGCGTGTAAAAAGTATATTTATATGGTGGAAAAAGCGAAGATCAAAGAGCCTAATTTACGTATGCAAATAATTTTGAATTGAAAAGAATTGATATTTTTGGTTCTAATATTCACTGTCTACAGCGTACATGCAACGAGTATTTGCGTTTAGGATTCAATTCACATTGGCTTAATTTACTTACTGCAACGTACACGGAACGCAATAAATCACATTATAGTTTCCATACCTTTTCAAGTTTACAAACATTACTTGCAGTAATTTTTGGAACTGGTTTTATTTATAGTTTATTAATGGCTTTTTTAACGATGGACAGAAATTATGAAAATGCTATGATTTTTTTAAATGTAATGCTATTAATTCAGGAAAATACATAAGTCTTAAAAAAGTAATAAAGTTCATTTTTATGTTTGTCCTCGTGTAGCAATGAATTTTGCCTCTATAGTTCATATGGACCAGTATTTGACCGCAGAATCAGTAATCGCATACAGTGCTCGTGTGTGGTATTGCCATGTAGATCTACTTTATTGGTGCAATTCCATGCGGCCACACACCTTTCCACAATCGCTTTGATTGAAAGTTTTATTGCCAGCTTACTGGCTGCGTGAATAATCGATTATAGCTAAATGTTAAATAGTGCCAAGAGGCCCCACGCAGGTATTCGCATGGATTGTGGAGCAGCGAAGTTTCCTCGATTATGTATAGGGATCAAATAGCTGTTGTGTCTGGCAATGGACCACACAGAACAAAATATTATGCGCGAATTTACTTTTCTTTCGCTAAATTTTTCAACAAATTTTTATTAGGTGTCTTTAGGCTTGTGAATTTTACAGCCAGTGGATTGAAATTTTGATTGACTTGTCATCGTGGCATTAGACAAGTCGCTTTTGTTTGACCCAGTCTTGCGAAAACAAGACCCTGATGAGCAAGTTAAGCAAAGCGCCAGGGGAAATTATTAACAAAGGCCGCCCAGCTCAAACAAAATTTAAGTATAAAAATTGAATTAAGTCCTTTCCTTTCTAATATATCCCGAAAGATGGCCATGCTGCTTCCTCGGTTGTATCCAGAGTCCAAAGCAGGACACGTCTAAACTATCTTGAAGTTACAGCAGAACAGCTTTGCAAAATATGTAATTCATATTTCAATATTTTTCACTTAATTTGATTCATAACTATTTATCAAAGTGCCCCAACATCTATCAAAATCCATTGTACGCATACCAAATATTTTTCATTTCCAGAGCTTTTACCTATGAAGCCGTCAAAGAAATCCTAAACGCCGCCATTTAGCTGCAATTATACAAGCTGCAATTTGCAGTTAATATAAATACGTGATTACACTTTGAATATGAGTGCTAAGTCGCAATTAAAATGTATCAGCAGCAGCAGAAGCAGTAGCCACTGGAGTTTTTCTATAGCAACTCGCGAGATACGTTCGGCACGCGACGAACCGGGATGTTGGATGCTGGGTGCTCGATGCTGGGAAGCTGCAGGCGTCATTTATTACATGTCACTTTAGCTGACACGGCCAAGAATAATGTGTGACCGGCGTGCACCTTGCAGATGACCGCGTGCTCCATGGCTGACCGATGCTTGCTACTTGTGGCTAATGCGCGACCTGACACTAAATCAAGTGTATACAGCGACTCATTAGTTGGCCAATGATTTATTTCTACGTCTCGGCATTGGACGGGGATACGGAGGCTATACTAGGTCTCACCGGTAGTTGCCAGCACCTGAAGGGCGTAGGCCTGTCACCCACAAATCGTTCAGTGAGGGTGAAGCGAAGGGATGATTTCACTATCGTCTGTTTCGTGATGTTATATCACTGTCTTTAATAATTAGCAAACATATTTTTTTGCACTGAGCTTAAGGGTGTTTTTATTAATTAAAAATTATTTATATTATCTATATTTATATTATTTAAAAATAATTTATATGAGATGGTCAATGAAACGCGCCTAGCCCATGTATTATTTCCAATCCTCCTTCCTCAGAGGAAACTTGTGAAGAATGACGGGTCAATTTATTCAGAAAGTTAACTTCCCCCTCTGCATAGCGAAAATTCAAGTCGTTGGAAAATCTAAACGTGTGTGGCTTTCGGTAACAAAAAAATCGAAACAAACCTCCATTCACAGCCAGCCTTGCCATGTCACAAATTAATTTCAAATCCGCGTTCATTTTCGTGACCAAACTAAATTACAATCCGAACCGAAAAGCAGTGCACCCCACACCCAGCGCAGCAAGTGACAGACCCTGACGTCATGACTCAAAGATTGAGTCTCCACGGGGCTGAAACAGACTCCGAACGTAACGTCCATGAGACGAACGTTGCCCCGACGTTTTTCAATTAACCGCGTGCTGCGTGCTGTTGTGACATGCGCTGTCCATCGGACGTCTGACAGCCGACGTCGACAATGACGTCAGAACATCGTGTCAAGCGAGAAAACAGAGACGGACAGACTGCGTTTTCCGTTCAACAAGAGCCGGTGCTGTTGTGAGCTTGCCGAAAGTTGCGATTTGTTCACTTGGCGATCGTTTTGTGTTGCCGGGAATGAAGGAAATGGTGGAATAAATTCGCGCATGGATTAATGCTCTGTGTAGCCATGGAGTTATTTCGGTGGAATAACTCCGTGAACTACGCAATCTATAAAACAACTGAATAGTAATCTATATAGTGCAGTTTAGTGCAATTTGTTCACTCAAATGTAACAGCTTTTTCTAAGGTTAATTTGTTTTCACCAAATCGCCTGATGTGTACAATTTTGGTTTTTAAACCATATTTCATAAGTTATAATTCGAGCGTTATCAGCCAATGCAATTTTGTAAGGGGTGGTTTTCGAAATCTCCAATTTGGCAGATCACAGGTAATTTTCATAATTTTTGGAGGCCGATGTCAACTATAGAGCGATAGATAACCCATTTCGGGACTTTGGTGCTGTAGCTCTTTAGGAATTGACACCAATTAAATCGGGTTGTTTTCCCCCGTGCTCCTTCCCCATCCATCCCGACCCCATCCTGCACAACTCGAGGAAGGCTTGTGGTGAACGGCATCTACAATCGTCCTAACCCATGTCCAATAGCCAGACATGCCGCAGAAGGGATCCAGGCAGACGACAGCTACGTTTCAAGACCACGTCCACGTTGGAATTAAACTTAATTAAAATTGTAGCATGATGCGAGCGATATCATCGGCTATTCTCGTTCTCAAAGGGTTTAAATTATGTCGAAATGTGACAGTCGGTTATTGTGGTTGGAATGATGTGTGGACATGACTGTCATTCCAACTAGGATTCATTCCTGTTCTTATTTTCATGCATGTATATACGAGCGCTGTTTAATTATGTGGGTGCGTTGGACTCGACATTTTCACATCAAAATAATATGACAGAGTTTGGTTGTGAGAGATCGTGGCGGTAGGTAGAATGTATGACCATGGCTTGCACCTCAGCTGTCTGAGAGTAATTGAGAAAAGCGTCAGGAATCAGCGAGCGGCGACGGAAAAGTCCTCGGTGGTTTCTTCACTTTTCAGTTGCGCACACTGTACATACGACACACACGATTTGATCGGAAATTAGGGTGGGGGGAGTAGTACCGGTTGTTTTTTAATTGGAAAATAGGGCAGGGTCAGAGAAATAATGTAAGAATAAGTTGTCCGATTTCTGAAACTGTGTACGTTCGAAAAGTGCAGATTTGACACTTTACATTCAATTGCTTCAGAAAAAAGCTGTTGGTCATCCTGAAAAGTAAAAATGAGTTCGATTAACACATATAATCGAGATATTCTTCTAGTGTTTCGCAAACTTGCGTGTGAACGGTATAAAAAAGTAATTAGTGATTTCATTATCAAACTAACTAACACTAAAAACACAGATATTTGCTAACTGGCTTCAGATCAGAACAACGACAAGCATATCTCCTTGTAACTCCTCGCGTCTCGACCTCTCGGCGTCTGCGGACATCCTCCGTTGCATCACCTTCGTTTCCTCACACCTACGTGCCGCGAATGATACGTGCATGACGAAACGCGCCCTTAACTCAGAGCCATGATAACAACTCTCCGCCAGACACAAGCATGCAGTTACAGGTGAAGACATCGCGGACCATTAACACGGTGCGACTGCGAAGGTGTCATCACCTGGCATGGTTCTCACCCGTGCACTGAGCGGCCAGATAGCGATTATTGAAAGCATGCCCGAGTAGAGAGCAGGCTACCGGTGGGAGAGTGTCCATCTTTGCACACGGAACTTTCATGGTAACAAGTGGAAAATATGGTGTGGTGAAATCGTTAACTTCCCTTGCAGTTCGAGGGTCTCAAGTCTTTGAACGAAGTAGAACGAAGAATTTTTTTTTATCGTTTTCCGTCGCTGAATCTGGAAGGTTTTCTCTATAGATCTCCGCCTATTGGAGTTACACTGCATCTTTCTTTTACTATTTATACCAACATGTTAACGTTATTTTTAGGTTTTAGACTCGATTTGTTAAATACCAACGTGATGCCACTTACTTAGAACGCTTTCCGGTAAAACTATCAGTCAAAGTACGGGCCCAAAGGGCTGAGGAGTAAGTATTTACGACGTCTAAGCCTTAACTTGATCGGCTGTCACCACGGCGGTGCCTTGGCCGAAACAAGTTCAGATCATTTCATGGTAAACCATGCCCCAAGGAACACTCTCTCGGCTTCGGCGCCATCAACTCTACGCGCTCAGCGCTATTGGTGTGAATATCTTCCAATAACCGCCAATCAGACCCGCGAGATAATCACAGGTGTTAAACGTGAAAGCAGCGATCTCGATCGATAGGTCATCTTCGGTCTAACTAGAAGGCGACTCACTAATCATTGCCGCGACCCCCGACCCCTGGGGTGGCTGGCACAAGGTTTCGAATCTAATCACAGAGCGCGGACGGGCAAGCACTTGTGCAGCGCCAGAACGAATGTAACTGAGAAGAATGCAACGAGCGTAATGTTTTCTAAGTGTTATTACTTAGATCGTGGTTCTGTCTCTGAGTAGAGTTTATCGTCGGTGCCCGTCCCTTTCGAATTGGTTTGATTATTGGAATCCGGCGCTGATTTTGTCGTCATCTATGCTTGTTAGTGCAATGTTCTGCTTCGAAGGATCTGAGCGCTGATGTCTAGTATTGAGTCATTTATTTTTCTGTGAAAATAAGATAATCCACATTTACCTTTGTTTGTAACTTTTCACGTCTGCTAAACTGTGAACTTTTCAAAATGCTGTGTAGAGGACACAGATCAACCAATATCTCCAAATCCCAAGGGTGTTTCTGCAAAATGCACGTACCTATAGATAACCACCCATCTTTAGTGTGACACTTTGTGGTGTTGGGGTGCTGTCAAGATTACTGTCGCTTACAAGAAGGTTTAACTTAAAGGTACCGAGAAAAAAAAATGCAAACAGACTATGCAATCTGAAAAACAAGAACCCCCACGCAGTGACTGATATAAACACTATTCTAAGCCTCCCTATACGCTAAGACGCATGTAACGGTGTCGCAACCAGCACACAGACTATACCGCACAACTAAGATTTTTGGTAATGTTTCGGCCACTAGTGCGCTCCGATGGGGGACGTGAGCGAAGAACGACCCGGTAGTTACCATCGTTATACCACGACGCCGACCGACGGCACTCCGGCGTCCCCACGACGAATCCGTACACGGCCCAACGCCGGTCTAATGTCAGTGATTCACTTGCTGGGTGCGAAGCTCGCTCGGATTTCCAACCGTGCAATATGCGCCAGGAAGTCTAGTTACATCTCGCTCGGACACCTTCTGTCACGTATTCACAGATTTCAGCTGCAGACGCGAGACTTGTGGGAGTGAGAGCGAGAAAACGACGCGGCAATTGATATCGATTGTAATGTGCTTTTGTTATTTCGAAATTAGACGGCTTGTTATCGGGGCAGTGGGTGGTTGCGGTCGATTACGGCTATTGGCCGCCACGAAATTGTTAAGTGGATTTGTGCTTAGATGGGCATGAGCACCCTTTATTGTCGATGCGACTACCACTTAGATGGTATACACGAATTTGGAGTTCGATATTTTGGTTTGAATCATTTTCGGGTACCGGTATGATAAAAAAATGAGAGCAGCATTATACCAATCGGCTTCCTTGAATTCATTTGGTGTGATTTTTCGATATGAGATGTGAGAGGATTGGGTTGGACCGGACAATCTGTGATAGAAAGTGAAGCTTTGGTTAAATTAATGGTGCTATACAACTAGAAGCAATGTGTGAGGTTGAGCCAAAACGTTACGAACCACTTGCAAGATTGCTTTTCAATTATAACGCCGGAGTTCTAAAACATGATTGCAGGTGATCGTTTTAACTATGTAGGACTGTTTTTCTAGCAGAACATTCTGGAAAGGCAAAGCAGTTGCATGCTAAGTTAATAATGCGGATAAATAAATAATGAACTCATCGTTGATGATCAGTATCGTCATTTCATCACCGATGAAAGATGCAACAGCAACAGCATTCTCATTGCCGTGCGCTATAAACGTCAGTGGCAGTGACAGTAAGGCATGACCGTCGGCATGGTGGTATGACAGCATCAAACCAGATGACCAAACAGAGAGGAGGAAATATGATAATAAATCGATCCAGAAACACAAAACAATAAAGTACGCTTCATTTCCAGTCGCGCATTGAAGTCACCCATCACTGAGAGCAGTAAATACAGTGGAATTTATCATAAGCGTACCTCGACCATTTTATTACATAACATCAAAATTGAAAGCCTATTTTGAACAAGAATGTTTCAAGTACCCTCTAAACTAAGACAGTTAAATTTCCAATTACTTTTTCAAAATTAATAAAACTTGATTTTATGCATCAGCCTCCTAATATCATCTAGTGAGGTTCGCATCTTTAAGCCAAGGCAATCTTAATACAACCGAGCTTTCTAAGACGACATTTTGCACGCCCGTCAACCTCAAGGAAATCTCCGTTGCTCGAACAATCAACATCAGTTGGCATTTCCGATCCCCAGCCTCTGAATCTTGAGATGCTCCCGACAGCATCCATTCGCAGATTTGATTGACTGAAGGTAGGCTACCGCGCCAACTTCTCATCTCGCTCATGTCTGCATCTCTGCCTCTCTGCAAGTCTGCAGGGCACATGCCAACCCTGGCTGCTTGCTCTGAGACATAATGCAGGACGGAGCACGATGTGGGATAGAGTGGTGTGTTGTGGACTAATTGATATTCGTCTCTGTGGTTTTTAAGGTTAACTTCTCGGACTCCGGGATCTACCCTTGGACAAACAGTGATGAGGTGCGTCCCAAAAGATGTCTTAGCAGTAGCACGTCCATTGGGACAACACGTGTTTCAACCGTCGCCCACTCTAGGTTCGTAAGACAACGTCTCTTGATTTATTCCCAATTTATCCCAGTGAGGGTAATGCTCCGGTGAATCTGCCGGCCTGTCTTTTGCCCTAAGGTTTGCTCTGATTGCTAAGCTTGCCGTCATTTTCCAAGTTTTTCCACAACCTTTCGGGGGAAAACAATGGGCGGATTCCCCATTTTCCATCCAAAGTTTGGACAAATTATTTTCCCCGACACAATCGCAGATTTTGCTTAAACAATTTGTTATCAAAGTTAATGAGACTTATATAGGCTCAGTTTTTCAGTGGCTCGTTAACTTCTTAACGGTCCGTCATTGTGAAATTACAATGGCCGCACTGTCAATGAGATGCCTAGAAATTGTGTTGACAGACCATTATTTAAAACAACAATCTAAAACTGGGCCTTAGTATCAAACAATTTAATGAAAGATTGCATCAAATAATATCAGCCCCTCCATGGGCCATCCAAACAGCCGAGCCTCCTCTATATACCATGCACCCACTCAGCAAATTATGCATTTCGCCAACCTACACTATTCTATTGCCCTGGTCATCAAATCGCAACAGGTGGCTGAGTGCACAACGGAGTGCACCTCGATGTGTGCACTACAAATACTCGAGCCATGAATGCATTTCGAGTGCATTCACTGACGTGACAAGTTGACGACTCTCTATGCAAGGCCATCGTAATAATGGACATGCGACTGTTAGTGTTTGTCGGTTGCCTATTTCTTTCGTTTTTTTGCATCGTTTTATTTATCTCGGCGATGTCTTGAATGCGTTCGCTGCATCTATTATTGTCGCTGCTGCTGCTGAAGTTGTTGATGTTTTTGTAGTTGTTGTTGTTGTTGTTGTTGTTGTTGTTGGGTGAATATGCGCCGCTGATGTTTCATAACGCGCACTTGGTTGTGATCGATCCTCGGTGATTGAAGTGGGAGTTTGCCGTCATTACGGTCGTGTTTGTGCGCACAATGCAACGTGTGTATAGAAAACTGCAAGTAAATTGTGCAAAAGTATTGTTCGTTATTCAAGTATTGCACAAACACTTTTAATACTTTCTCATTATTCAAATTAAATTGTCAATGCGGATGTCTACTTGCGTATCATCCATGCACAGTGTAGTTCCATCTACCTTGATTCCAATGAAAAAACCTTTGGCGATTGCCTCACCGTGATCGTAGTCTAACACCTCCAAAGGGCTGATTTCCTGATAATTTCTAACTGTCATTCGGTTTCATTTGATTAATCACGACTAAGGACTAAGGAGACTTGAGCGACGCTTGCTTCGCTGCAAAACGTAACAAAACCGCAGAAATCCGATGGAGAATCGTGGTTGAATATCTATAAGAACTATCTTTGCGGATTGTCAGCAAATCTCATCGAGGCGCCCTAAACACAACCTTAGTTGTTTTCTGATGTAGATGTTTTCCAATTAAATCAATTCTTGCAAATTGATGAAGGTCGCCCGCCACAAATCACAGCCTCCGATTAGACTCTTCATGGAAAAAACAGAGAGCAGCAGAGCGCACTGATTGAAATCAGCATCTGCAACCAACTACCCGACATCGGAGCGATGACGCTATCGTTCGTGGAACGCAGAATGCTCGCATGGCTCGCCCATCATCGCGAATCGTAAACTTACGAACCAGGACACAGTGCGGCTTTCCTGCGTGTCCACACGCTCCTGAGCATTTCCTGAGATTGTCAAGTCTGTGAGTGCAGTGAGTCACCCACACATTCTGCGCGTTACTCATTCAGCCATTCACAAACACCGGTCTGCACCGAAGTACCACGCCATCCGTGCGTCGAAATCTCCAACAATCTCCTACAAATCGCGGGCAATCTCTTATCAACATACATGCCCTTCCTAATACCAACTTTACGCCGGTGCTACTGCACGGTGGTGGATTGTTGACTTGGTGTTGCTTTGGTGTTACGATTGTTGGAACTGGGTTTCGAAATCGTCGCACCATGCGGCACCGACGTTGCTGTAGCGTTAGGTAAGGTCAAGGGTATCCGTGTAAGAAAATCCATAAGAAAATTCTCGTGAGTCGCGTGAGTCACGTAGGTGCAAACGCCAGGAACGCCACTTAGTCGGGAAATACAATATTACAAAAGTCGTAACTTTTGGGACACAAGTCACATGGAATACTCAAAAATGCGAAGGTTTCAATTTTTTTCTCAATCCCGCAGTGGGAGCCATGCTAGGAAAATGCCTCAACCCTTGCGATATACACCACTTTGTCGGTGATGTTTGGCAGACTGGCCTTCATTCATGTATAGGACTCAGCTCAAAACATAGCTTTTCCATCTGTTTATAGTCGCAGGACTGAAACACAGCGCATCGGTCCATGGGCCCATGGCGTCACAGGATGTTGGCCGGTCGACCATCCAATGGGAGAAGGAAATGAAAGGCCAGCCTCGGAAAATGTTTGGATGCATGCGCAGTACACTACTTTATCAAAAAAGCATCACAGGATGGTCCTGGCTGTCCAAACATCACACAAATTTTCCACCTCTGAGCTGGGACAGCAACCAAATACAAATTCCAAGATCCATGTCTACACGGCGTGCTGACCGCGCCACCAAAATGTAAGGTCATCCTAAGAAAATGACTCGACGCGCGCTGAGTACGTAATGCATCGTGGAAAGCTCCTGGAACACATGCATTTTCCACCTCGGAGTCGTGATCGACTCCCTTCGTGATCGAGACCAATGAAGCGTAGAAACAAATGCAAGCCTAGGGCTTCAGGATAACAAGGGTGTCCAATCGAGCGCAGGCCCGTGACGTCACAGGACGCTGGCTCGTGCGGTGGCCATCCTTGGCCCGGATCGCGCACGCGCTCACGGTGTTTCACTTTCCGTCGGCGTCGCGTTGCCATGGGAACGCGGTGCGACGACGAGCGCGTTGGGGGGTAACCAGAGCGGAACCACGGACACTGGCTGCATCAATCTACCTGTTGCATTGACAGCCAGTGGCGGTGGACAGTGGCGGACACGTGGGACACTGGCTGCATCAATCTACCTGTTGCATTGACAGCCAGTGGCGGTGGACAGTGGCGGACACGTGGGGTGGGTTGGACAGTGGTACATCGTGGTCCCCACTGTGTCGAAATTTTCAGGAGATTCATTGCTTCTTCTCATTTTCTCTCAGATTCTTCTCATTTCTTAAATTTTGCGAAAGAGCCGAATAAATACAAAGTATTACTGTAGATGTGACATAGTTTTCAAGGAAAATATGATTTTTTCGCTGTTTTCGGTCGCAAGTCATTATTAAAAATATCTCGTTCCTTATTGTAGCTAACACAGACAAAGTCCATTAAAAAATGACAAACCTGCGCATGCCCACTTCCTATACCGCAAACTTGACACTTCCTTCCACGCGCCGCCACTGGCAGTGTACCTAACCAGTCGTTATCATGCCAACAATCTGCTGAAATGACATCACGTCATCATGAAAAATGCCCCCACGCGCCGCCACTGGCAGTGTACCTAACCAGCCGTTACCATGCCAACAATCCGCTGGTATGACGTCACGTCATCATGAAAAATGCCCCCACGCGCCGCCACTGGCAGTATACCTAACCAACCGTTACCATGGCAACAATCATGCTTACGTCAAGTTATCGCGGCGGTGATCACGTGGCGATAATAACGAACGAATGGCTCGACTTGTTAGTTGCCATGGCGATGATGATGACGATGACGACGAGGTGACGTAAAGCTTGCCGTGGGAACTGGGTGACTTTGAGTTGAAAAAGTATAATAAATCTCCTCGCGGTGATTTCATTCTCTCGGTGCAGAGATGACATGCTCGGCAGCAGCGGTACTTGACGGTATACTTGTGTTTCTTGGAGATTTTATTGATGCTGTGCCGTTCAGTTGCTAATGTGATGTACTTTCATTACTGACATGACGAAAGAGATCTAATCTTAGATGTGCTGCTCCCATTATTCGCTATTTTTGTCGAAAAGTCGGCAATAACAATGGATTATAATGTTACTTGCTGCTTTCCGCGAAACATACGTGGAAATGTGGAGCTTAATTTGTAAAATTCTAAACGCTGGGTGAAATAATGTGCTGGTAAGGAATCTCCAGATAAAAACTCATCTCCAACGTGACAATCTTTCGGTTGCTACTGTTTTCTTCCTAACAGGAAGATACCTATTTGACTGGACATTGTAAAATTAGTCCTATGTATCAGATTCAGTTCAATGTCATAACATTAACTCCGGACTATAAATATATCAAAATCAACCCTAAAGACAAATTTTTCTTAACTTCTAGAGATAATTCACAAAAGCAATTAATATTGATGCATCTAAATGAGTACTTACTACGAAATTAAGCTCAACCGACCACTTCAACCCAAAAAAGGCCAACTGGCCCATCGCACCGACGCAATCGAGAGCTTAGCGGGTAGCGAAACCAACGACACTCCGCGCACATTTCACTTTCCACCGCCGAATTGTTCAATTATCTTTAACGAACGCAATAAAGTATTCAATTGTTGACGCGGCTGCCCGCTGCGCGCGGCGTGAGCAAGTTGTTAAACAGATGCGTTTTTTGGCTTTTCGGTTTTCTAACGAGCAGCCAGGAGGAGCACGACAAATGGCCAGCAATTGTCTCTCTCTCGGCTTGCATCTCGGCTGCAGATTGCTCACGGTGCAGAGCACTGTGTGGTAGTTACTGTACCGAGGGCGATGGTGCTCGAAGAGTGGCCAACTCTGTCTTGTTAGTAAGTGAATGGTGGACATGGCAGCAGCTATTTTACATTCATTAACAGAAAGTCAAATAAGTCTGCTATAGAGCGTATTTGTGGGGCCTATTTGTTTGATGTTCGAAATATTTGTCGCTCCGGATGTGATAAACATAACAGTAGAAAATAATTAAGGGCTGCCTTCGGTACAAGGTAAGGTTAGGAACAAAAAAAATGTATGGAAAGTATGGGAAGTATGGAAGAATGCAGTCGTTTCATCAAAGTTAAGCAACATCGTGCTGAACCCGGGGTTGAATGGATGACCGTTCATCCCAAAACCATCTTGTTCGGGGCCCTTAAAACCTTATGCGAACAGGTGGCTAGTATTTCGATGATTTCGGTGACTTAGGTTGTACCAGGTATTACCATGGGTTAAAAGGACAGGGAAAACATGGATTTTCACGAGCACCATAACGTAATACCAGCCAGTTGGCCGCATAAGTGGCACTAGAGGAAGATTTATGGCTAGCACAGCAATCTTTGAACAACAACTTAACACAAGCTACTAAGACAGCGCAGTCCGACAGTCCGACTTGAGTAGACGGCCTCTCTCCGCGTACCACGGCTCTCTGTGTGCTAAAGCAGGTGGCTGCTGCACATTGCGCAGGCGAAGCAGCGCAGTCGCGAACCACCGTGCCAATTCAAGATCACGTTTCAAATTGGAAGAAATTAGAATTAGACGCGAGGTGGAGGGCGTTGGGCAAGCGGCGGGCGGATGCTGCGGCGATGATCTTCAGGGCGAATTCTGACGGGACTGGCACCACGGGTGTCATATTTACTGTGAAGCGACAAGATTAATTATGACTTATTAGCTAACTTTTCTACTTAAGCGTTAGGGTTAATTTGCAAACACTCCAGATAATGTTTGCAAAGGTTAGGATTATATACCTGCTCTGAGCAAGTAGTATGATCATATACTACATTAATTTTTTACACTCTCTGTTACCGCTGTAATGCGAGCAGGGATATTTACCTATAATTTAAAATGGGATGGAAGATCACGGATGGCGGAATGGATGGTAAAATTTTGAGTCTGTAAGGGTGTTAATTTGGCAACGCTCGTGTTTTAGGCAGCATAATTTTTTACTTCAAACGTCAACATTAAAGACAGTGTATTATTTCGTGATGAGGAGCAAAGAATATTTTGTGGCAACCTACTCAAATGCCATTTGTGACCATTCAATACAGATGCACAAGAAAACTCCAATCATATCACTTCCAGATATTGATGCCATGCATTTCTCCCGTCAATTTCAATAAAACACCATCAAGAAAAACCTGTGCAAAGTTTTCTATTTACAATAAAAATGTCTACGGCAGTGTTACTGAGGCTTCTCCTTGCCCAGGACCCATTTCGGTGCCATTCAAGGAATGCAATTTCGTTCATCGCCAAACCAACAAGTGCACCGAGCATGGATGCAGATCGCAGCCACCGCTGCAGCTTCAAGACCTTGTGCATCCGGGTGACGCCAAAAGTCAGAACTAACAGCTTCCATTACCGCCTCGACCGTATTAATAAAACCATAAAACGTTATCGGAACGACCGTTTCAATCAAGCGTTGCGGATTTTGATGACTGCATGCACTTAATCCGGCGATTCTTAAGTTATCATCAAGCGAGATTTTATTCGGACGCTGTTGGTAAATGATAATTTTTTTTTGTTCGACGAACATGTTTTTGGGCAACATCTATTTGCACTTTAGTGTCGAGTGCATCGCTTTCGATAGTGCGATGCACTTTCAGGTGGGTTGATAAGCGAAACACGCCCGCCGTTGCGAAATTAAATGTCTGATGCACGCGTGGACAGAGTCGAGAAAATACGCGTGGATTTGGAGCGTATAGAGCCACGACCCACGTGCGAATTCGCAGTGCTATTTTATTTTCATCGCGATTTACGATTAGGGAAGTGCATGGTTTTGTCAAATGACTTATATATATCTGGTTTTTATCACACTCTTAGTGCTTATATTATTTATTGATCCTCGCGATATGGAATGTACTCGTTTTTTTCGTAATCGCGTGATCGCGTTGTAGATGTCTGGTCGGATTGTCGTGCGGGATTCTTTCTGTTGAGCTGTGATTCTCAAATGGTACTTGACATTGCAACTAGGAAGCTGTCAAGTAGCATCGCTAGCCATCAAAGTCAGTCAGCCAACTTATTCGTTTTTACACTCAATTCACTTAATCGGCTGTAACATTTTATCGCTCTTTTCGAATACACTGATTACTACTGTTTAGTAAATACATTTTACTAATTTACTATGTATTTTTTATAAGTTATAAACTTTGATTTTTTAAAATAAACTTGTACGTTTTTGGCAACATAAATAAATTATCATAATAAGTCATAGAATAGAATTCATAGAATAAAATATGAATAATGCTGTTTGCATAGTAGTAAGAAAGCAGACATTTTAGTGATACAGGTGTCAACTGCCAAAGCTGAAAATATAATTGATGGCCCGAACTAGGCCCGCATTTCTCCTATAAAAGCAATCAATCTGGTTTTTCGTCGCTCGTTTAAAAAAAATCGATCTAGTCGACCAATGATCTCTCGAATCGAGTTATCGATCGGCTTCGGTGTCACCCAATAGGACCTCGCCATGAATACATTATCGAGAAAGAGGTCGGTCGCAAACATGGCTTCGATGGAGAAAAAACACTCTTGAATTGCGATCACTTAACTAGCACATGCATGATTTTGACAGTGGCGCCATTAGGTACCTATACAGTCAGTCGCACAGCCTCACATTAATTAATATACTGCAGATAACATGTCCGATTTCTTGCTTCTCACCCGGCTCCCGAGGACGACACGCTGTCTCACCGCGCGTTACCCTGATATTTATTTAAACTACACCCAACTATTCACCTGACAAAAGGTGTTTATCGCACCCATATTAATACTGAGTAATGCGTGACTCGCTGCTGCTTTGCTCGATTCAAAGGGTTCGTGTCGCTCCAAGTCCAAGGCAAGTCCGACTGGAAAGCACGATGGTCTGGCACGTCTCACCCCAACAAAGCAACCACTAAGACGCCTAGAATGTTCCACATGCCTTTATGCAGCTCGCAGTAGCGTACGTTCTAAGAGCCACACAAATACAATGGAAACCATTAAAATATAAATACAGAATTTAGTGCAGCAGAGGCCAGTCAACTTCTGCACTGTGGTCCATGGGCAGCAAATGAAGCTCCGATTCAGTCACTCATATCTGAACGACAGAAACCTCGTGTGTAACCTTGATGATTCTTAATTGCATCTGCAGCCTGGCTGTGTTTGTCTTCAATCTCGACAATCTTAGCCGATCTGTACCGAGATCTGTCTGGCAAACCCGCTAATTCCAACGCTTACTGGGAACTGTAACATGTCTCCGCCTATAGCTTCAATCACTGATAATCCATGCTGCAGAAATGTGTAGATCAAACCATAGAATAAGAAACCTCCTTGTTCTATGGTCAAACGCTATGATCTGGGACCGGCCTGCCTCTTGGCTTCACTCCGTGAATCCTCCACACTGCTATCCACGCGCTGCAGAGATGAGTGTATCCAGTCTCCTGAGACCCGTGCAGACATCGCTCTTCAACCTGACGACAGGACGTCGCGAGCCGCACAACGCGGCGGCGGCGGCGGCGGCGGCGGCGGCGGCGGCGGCGGCGGCGGCGGCGGCGGCGGCGGTGGCGGCGACCTGCAAGTGAAACCTACCGGCAATTAGCTCCGTACGCCAATCGTTTAGTAACAGGAGCACGACGCTCGTAAAGCAAGCCGGCTGTACGCGGTACACGACGCTGTGCACCGCGGTGCATCGCGGTACATCGCGGTGCATCGCGGTGCAACGGAGAGCCAGAGCGCTTGGAGGACGGCGTCGGGTCTCTACTCTCTGCACGCTGCTGGTCTGCTCTTCGGTCGGTGTGGTGGCCGATGGTGTTTAGAGTCTGTCCGAGAGGTCGGAGCGACGCAGGCTGCGTAGAGATGAATCGTGATGCGATTTGAGAGCACACGACGAGACGGATATTCAACTTCTATGTCTGACCTCTGAGTCGGAATGTTATTTTGCTTGTCTCTAAGGTTTTCTGCGTCTCTCATCGTGTTGGCGTCTCTGTACTTTCATAATTTTTGCCAGATTTGGCTTTTTGAGAATTTTTCATGTGAAAATTTCCTGTTTTGGGATAATTCTTTGCTAATTTTCAGCAAATTAATTAATAAAAGTCGTCTAAAGTTGTTTCAACCGTTCTGCTTGCTTTCAACATTGACGGCATCCCTTTTCCACGCAGAATATAAATAAAACTTTATATTTATTTGCACAAAATAAATTTATAAGAAAGAAGTATTAACTGTCAAGCTCTACCGTCGCAAATTAGAAGTGTTTGTGTAGGTACAACTTGGTGCTCAACATCAAGTTAGTAGGCTAGCGTTAGTAAGACTATAGAAAAGTTTGTAAGGTTAGAACTCTATGCCAATAGCATTGAGTAAATAGCTTCTATATAGCTTCTAGCTTCTATAGCTTCTACGGCTCCTCACTTCTGCAGCAAGCGCTCGGTAAACGCGCAAACTCTACCACCGATACCTTGCTGTAATCGACGGCGACGGCTGGCTATTTGACTGGCGTCGGCACGTTGACGTCGACGGTACAGCGAGCAGCATCATCCCTGCGAAGTGACGGTCGTGGCTAATAAATACGTCTCCGACCTGCCGCGATATCACCACCGATGGCGTGCCTTGAATTGTCCGTGGGAAATTGCGTTCAATGTGTAGTAAAGTGTAGCGATTGCTCTGGCTGCTGCATGTGCGACCGGATTATGTTGGTCAGAGCACGGGAGTGAGATCAGAGATTGGTTAGATTGGTAGACTGGAGCAGCTAGTGAGGTTTATGCGATAGATTTTGACTTTGATTGAAATGTTTGTTATTACTGATAACATCACTGTGGTTTGTAAGAACTCTTTGAAATGTGGAGGCTTTACCTTATTTATGCTAAGATAGCTTCCTAATATGATGATTCATGGAAAACAAATGGTGCTTTTATCGTGCTCAGTTAAAAGTTAAGAGTTAGGTTAAGGTGTGTTTTTAATTTTTAATGCGGTGGTTAGCTGTCTCGGAAAATGTCACACAGCTAAACATGAAAGCATTAAAATGAAAGTGGGCGGCTTGGGGCGCAAAGTAATGGTCCTCTCTACCGCTCTGTGTCCTCATTTTCCAACAACGCTCGTGGGAAACCTATTCGGAAAACCGCAACCTCGTCTGTCGGTCTGCGATACACCACCTGTTAAAAATTTTATCGCAAATCCACCTTTCAATATATATCCAGCACTAACTCGTTTCTCAAGATATGTAATTCTCGAGCTCCAACACAAAGAAGTTCAGAAAAATTAACCATCCAACAAATTCTATTTCTTTTCATCAGCGTCAACTACGCGACAATCCACTCTGGCTAGCCATCAATCTTCATAACTTTATTCCATGCTCTATCATTTTTAATATCGCAGTCATCCAACCAGGTATAAACATTTCAGTTTTTTTTTTTTTTGTGTTTCATCTCACACAGATACACGGGGAAATTACTATCACAGAAAACACGTATTATACGCGTGTTCATAGCTATAAATATCGAGCCTTTTATGTAACCTTTGTAGAGTTGACTACTTGTTGAGGGACAGGCAGCAGCTCAACGCTCAGTTGATGATTCTGTGCAATGCAGACATTTTCACAAGTCTCGACACAAGAGTTTCGGGCATTGGAAAACATTCTAATACCGAGTCTTACCATTTAAAATTCACATCTTTGCATGTTTAATAATCTATTGATTTTCAATTTCCCATAATGAAACTCAACAAATCTAGACCACAAATTTAAGAACTCTGTTTAACAACACCATCTCGAGATGTTATGTTATTCAGCCAGGATTTACCTTCAATTAACTCCATAACTTACCCATAACTCCACTTACCTCCATAAGTGATTTTTTCTTCTCTAAAATTAATACTGAATTTAATACCTAAATCGCAGCATATCATCTAGCCTATCTCTATAGCGTTATCCCTAAAGTTCAATTCAGAAACGCATCCCAAGTTCTTTCTGCGTGAAAACGAATTAAATACCTATGATAGAAAATACAGGCTGTACACCCAACGTCATAATTGGCGTTATTCAAGTTGTAGGTGTGATTTCAGAAGTGCGTCACTAGATTCAGTGCCCTTTAAGTTCATTCATAGTCCTGTTTCTATCACCATGGAGCCCAACAACTCAAATAAACTTTATATCCATTCCAAAGTTGGTTGTCCGTATTACACAACCATGGATAATTCATAGCCCCGTACAGGTGAAAAATCTGGGTTCATATCCCGGTACGTATATATATATTTTGAAATGGATTCCTACTTCGTTTCTAATAATCGAATTGCTATCGAAGTTGCTTCTCCCTGCAAGCCAGCACGCTCCATCCACTGCTCCGCTACCGCGACATCAACACCGCTCATACCCAGCATCCAGCATCCAGCATCCAGCAACCAGAGCAAGAACTATAACGCGCGCACACACACATTAATTTCCAATAAACGTCTGGCAAGTGCGTGGCAGCCGCATGGACGGCTGATTAGCGGTAGCGTCTTCGCGATGACAACTATAAATTATTGGCGGCGGCAGCGGCAGCAGCAGCGGCGGCGGCGGCGGCAGTCGGATCGATTGCTGATCGTGGCTGGAACAGAAACGAGATCGACCGCCGATTGAAGACGCCTTGGCCGATCGGCGGCTGCCGCGACCGTCTCGGTGGTCGCGCTCGTCATTAGCGAGTCCCGGCTAGAGGGTCTGGCATACTAATCGCATCTTAGAGCAACTTAGAGCGAGGCTGGAAGCGCGCGAGCCACGGCTCTAATTGTCAGCAGATTTCTTTTATGAGTTGCGTTTTTGGTGTCTGAAGCTGGCTGGAAAATCGAGATACTAAGTTTTTTCATCCCTTACTTTATACCAGCGAACACAAGCAACTTTGCTGAGAGTTGTGCGCTACAAATTGACAAGGTCAGTATGCAATGCCAAAAATCGTAGCTACACCATCAAAATCACAACAGCTATTTGGTGGCTCAAAAATTATCCATAGTAAATATGTACAGTGTACACCTTATGCTGTTGCACCTTCAGCTGCGCAACACTCGAAACAGTAGGCCGAGTAAGCCAGCGGTGCGTACAAACCACCCATCTATAACCTAAACCCATAATACACCATGATGCACACTTAAGGTGGATCCGTACAGAAATTTATTGTTTTTGTTTTGGTAAAATTTTACTCAGATGTGGTCTATGCCGGAAAGAAATACTCAAAAAAATATTTTTTAAAATATTTTACTGGAAATTTTCCGGAAAATTTGAAAATTTGTTTGGTAAACATGTCACCACTCCTTCCCTCAATTAGGTCTAAATATTGGTGATATCATTCTCGACTATTTTTTTTTTTTGATCAAGACACTTGCAGCTTGCCAATAAAGGAAGATGAAAGTTTAGAACTGCATTCGTTTTCAGTAACAAATTTTGAAACAAAGCAAAAAAATTGGCAAATTTACGTCATATTTTAATCATTGACAAAATTTAGAGAATGTCAGCGCGAATTGATTTTCCGGAAAATTTCCAGCAAAATATTTTTAAAAAAATATTTTTTAATATTTCCTTCCGGCATATGACCACATATGAGTAAAATTTTACCAAAACAAAAACAATAGAAAAACTGTACGGAAACAGTACGGATCCACCTTAAGTGACGTGACACGCTCGCCGGCGAGATTGGAGCGTGTGAAGCGGGCTGGGGGCGATCAAACGTCGACGGCGTCATCGGCAGTCGGCGGCAGGAGCTTTGTAAGCCGGTCGCGGCGACACTGTCAACGGTAGGACGACCATGGTACGACAGTGATCTGTGGGGGAGTTGAACGCGCGACACGCGAGAACTCTCTACGCTGATGCTGGGTCGGCATCGGTTTTCTCTGTCTATAAGGAGTGAATCGATGGGCGCTTTTATCAGCCTGGTATTTGCAGAGCGAAAATCCCCGATAGGTATTATTCTAAATAGTAGCTGTAAGTTTTAGTAATAACGACATGCCATGTTATTAGAAATTTGCCAGGGAAAAAGAGACAAATGGAGCAAAAAATTATATGATAAGCTAAGGGAAGAGCTAAAAGCTCGATACTGTAGAATGTATAAAGAACAGGTCAATAAACAAAATTAAAAAAAAAAAAACAATAGGTGAAGATAGGTGGGCTTCAATTCAACGTGCGTGCATATATTTCACGACTGTGTGTTTTCATACTTAGCTGAAAAAAGCAGAAAATCATCCCGTTATTCGCAAGCAATCTTCTTTCATTTTAGCCGAAATGATATCAGGTGATGAAGTGCATGAATTTGGCCAAACATTATTGATGGGAAATTAACTTTTTTGTAGTTAAACGTCAGAGGAGAAGGCTTTGGATTGAACTCTCTATTCTCAAAGATAACTATTAGCAGATAATATTGTGTCTCCATTTATGAGAAAAGCCCCTGTCCGCTTAGCCAAACAAGATGAAGACCAAGTTCAACCTTTAATGATTGAAAATTTAGTTTATTATAGTAAGCTAGTCAGTGGTGAAGCAGCCCAGCGAACGCAGTAAGCACAGCTCACACCCAGCTCCTCGCTGGCAGAGGTCAGAGGCCGCGGTCGCCGAAGAAGAAGACGCTTGTTTAAAGGAGGCCATCTTGCCCCGGGCGCGGCGTGTGCGCGATACACTCGCTCGACGTCGCGAGATGTCGCAATGCCGATTGGCAGGCTGCCTCGTGGACAGTGGCTCGTTCGACTTGATCCTACTTATAGCTAAAGGACATACGGCGTCGTCGTCGTCGTCGTCGTCGTCGGCCGCGGCGGCGTCGTCGTCGTCGTGTTTGGCGTCGATAACTGATGAGCGTACAACGAGCGAAGCAAGTCAAACCGACCACCACTTATTTACACTGATTCACACTTACCACTGATTTAATTTTTGCGTTTTTATATTCACGTTTTTCATGGTCTGTTCGTTCTCAAACTTCGGCTTGTCCGATTCTGATTAAATTTTCAGACATTATTTGAAGTCTCTCACCTTACACCTATAGTTGATGATATTTTCAGCATATTCCAGTTATAACTTATCTCACAAAAAAGTCTTTACAACATTTTTTAAAATAATAACGTATGGCTCCCTGTCTTGAGCGTAGTCGGCAGCGCTTTGTTTTGCGACCGTTGCTCGATGTGTGAATTATTCAACGCTGGATCACTGGAATTGTGTAGCAGTTTGATGGCGATTAGCTGAGATGTGGAGGATGAGCGTATAGTTGATGTTTCGATTGACGAGTGGTTGATGCTTCGATTGAGCACGAAGGCGGAAGTCTTCTTTGTTAGTGCGTTGCAGATGATTGCAGCAATTCAGTGCGGATGATGACACTGGAAAATACACCAATTTACTTGGTTTTAGACGGGGAAAATCTTCCAGTGTCGCATTTTTCTTTAGTAATCTCTCTTCCATAGATCTTAATTTGGTGTTTCCATTAGCTCTAATGGCTCTGTGGGACCTAGAAGTGAACTCTAAGAAATTATGTACTTATTTATGTCACTGGATTTCTCACATGGAGTTTTCTTCTTGCAACGGCTCTCAGAAATGATATCGCTTTATAGATATTATTCTTATGTCAGAAAATGAAGTATAAACGTTTTCTGGGGTGAACTATCGTGTTCGCAAAATTGTGTGTTTGTTAAAATTTTCTCGTGTATGAGTTTACTTGGAACTTACTTGCATTGGAATTCTGACACGCGTTTAAATAATTGAAAAAAGTATATTGATGCAAGCGGATAAGCACAGTCTTCAGCAAGTCTGGTAATTTTCATCAGTGCTATGTCGAATTCGACCGTCATTCCGTCCGCGGTACATCGCACTCTTTGTTCTTTTTGCGCTGCACCATTTGAGTGATGTCAAGTGTACTCCATTCACTTCATTCTCGACTCTCATAGTAATAAGTTAATCCGCCAGCAAAGTTCTACAATCCAGCCGGTATCTTTGCGAGATTTAGTGCTCTTTTTCGTGCCAGTATTATACAGTTCCAACTTCTTTAGATCTGTAGGTAGAGGTACCATAAAGCATTTTTTTTGCTACTACTAATCTCGCTTCGAATAATTATGACAAGTAGCTGAAAATTTTCTATCTCTCTGTCGGAGATATATGTGTGCGAGTTAAAAGGCCTAGATTGCTGCTTGTTACGAGCAATGGCACCTACAATTTCATTGGTTATTTACAAGAAAATGACAGCATTAGCAGAATATACCTCTCGCTCAGTTTTCACCATGACTTTATAAATATATAATTCATTTTCTCTGAAGCATTGGGATGAACCAAGTTATCTAAATCAATTTTAGTGGTTTAACCAATCAATTTATCATGTAAACAATGTCCTTGAGAGCATCAGTGACACCTTTGCACCTCTCAACAACTATGGGAGAAGATCATGCTTGTGCCTAACTTAACTACTTAGTTATTAACTTCAACTCCCGTGAGAGTTGTGAAAATAACTGACCCATTGGTGTTCGTGTCTACCGGCAATGCTTCCATCGACAATCTAGACGCCTTACTGCAAGGCGATGGACAGAAAAAAAGTAAGGTAGCATCTTGTCTCTAATTTATCGTTATTTCTCACGAAATATCCATTTCCTCGTCGGCCGCGATGGGAGAAATGCCCCTCAGTCGGATGTCTCGAGATGTTGAGACGTGGTCGCGGAGATGTCGCGAGGATGTCGCCTCTGAGCACGCAGCGCGGTGGCGGAGGAGGATGCTGTGTGTGCAGCAACTTTCCTTTCAACAGACTCACACGCTGTTGGCATCGTCTCGTATGGGAATGCACCTCGAAACCTGAAGTTTGTTTTTTGTCTGCCTGCATTGGTGCAATTAAAACTGATTGCGAAACTTTGGGCCTACATAAAATCAGCTCGTTTTGTGGCCACGGTAGATGATGGTAATTATGGTTTCCTGATGTGTATTTAGTGATTTTTAATGTGGTTCATGATATATTTTTTATTTTTTATATCCTAAATCTAATTTTTGAAATGAACATATTTATAAATAAGAGCATAAAATTGACAATCGAGCTGTCAAGTTTTTTTTAAGCTTAAGCCATACATTTTTAAATCACTGACAATTAAATTGGTTAAACTTAGGGTTTCTCAAAAGATCCGTGTCGGCAAAGTCCTTTGACTTTCTAGTCTCGTCTGTCTGAGCTCTGAATCATCCGACAATTTGTTGACGACAGATTTTCTTAAATATTCGTAATTTTTCAGCCTTTCGTAATAACGTATAGGTAGGTGCTACATAAATTGAAAACTAAGTTTACTATAAAATCTATTTTATCTTTTCATACCATTCCTAAGTATTTTTCTAACCTAATTAAAGCAGATCCTCTTCACAGTTACTCTAGCTGGTTATATAAGTCTTCGTAAAAAATGAAGTAATAATTATCATATAAAATTCCACTAAAATTAGTGCTCCTTTCATAAGCTTGTCAGATGGCAATAAAATATAATAAATAAAAATCGTAAGCAACCTCCGTTGTGCAACCTATGATTCGCCTCGAAACGAATTAATTCCTAGAGCGCAGATCTAGTTGAGCCGTGTCACTGTAAAAAATAGGCTAATCCTGTTCTCTCATCGACATTTAAATAAATACATTTGATTAGAATAAATGTCCCATCCACCTCAATGACATTCGCCAATGGACATAAATTAAACTCTGGTTCTTTCACAGTCGCAATACTTGAGCTACATTTAAACCAGAGACATCTTTAAGCGGTCGAATGCTGCATAGATTCTGTGTGTTAAATTTGTCAGACTCTTGCTATCGGTGGTTACATCTTTGATTAAACTTATATGCAGAAATAAATGCGACTTTATCTCAGTGTTCAACTTTTAAATTAATCTCTGAGTCTCAACCTTCAAATGTTATAACCAGAATTGTTGATTACTTCGGTATGATTTTAACAAATCTGATTACTAATGTATTCAGGACTTAAATTTAATACAAATGTATTGGCAAAGAAATTTAGTTTTTGTCATAAAATACCTAAAATCACGACATAATCGACAAAAACCTAAATTTACGTATCCTTCAATACGATTTACAACACTAATTACACATGCAGGTGGTGTAAACTATAACGTTTTTACACCTGTAATAACCCCACGAGTCCACCCACGAGTCAGAACACCTCCGATCAGTTACAGATCTTCAAACCGAACGCACATTTGACCACAGTAACCAGTCGCAACTAATTATTCCTGTTCGCAAGTATCGCGGTAAATAACAATATAACTGACCAAGATGAGTTCGATATTTTTCGCGCAGAAGGTTCAAAGCGAAACAAGCGCTACGTGCGTTGCGCGAGGCGAACGCTTTGAATGCAAATTGGCTCGATTATCTGCGAACGAATTGAATAAGTCACGGCCGGGCTCGCGATACGATGCTGCGACGTCAAGTTTGTTACAGGATATCAGGACATTTCTATGATCACGGCGCCGACGACGGCGATGTCGAGCTTGTATGAAGATGGGATTTGTGTGCTTCTGGGCTGGACATGCAGGGAGTTGCTGTGTGCACTTGCGTGTGTGGTTTTATTGGAATAATGTGATCTGAATACATTTCAATTGACAGTCGCATGGGAACTGCTCCGATGGGCAATGCTGTCTTGCAACATAGTTTTATTGTAGATGGACGGTTTAGAATGAAAATCTAGTTTATATAAAATAGATACAGTGAAAATTCATTCGCGGTTTTGTTCTTTTAAGTTCCTGTGCACGACGTTCGGCAGTATGTATTGGGATCTCGAATAGCATACGTTAACCCAAAAATGCATTATTACTCGCTTATACTTATCTTCTGACATCATCAGAAAATACAATTTCTGTGTAGAAACTGTCATGTCTTTCAATGCATAAATATGAACTTAAAATCCATTCGATAAATTTTTCCATTTTTCTCTTCCAAAGATTTAAGATTTTGTAAAAGTTTTATTCTCTTTAGTTTTAGAGGGTCACATCGTTCTAATATCGTTCTAAAATTATGGACATCACCACGAGAACTATTTTCACCTTATAGTTTTATTTGATATAGGTAGTAATTACAGCTTTTAAAAATCTGAATTATTGTGTCATTTGGATTTGTGCCCAACCAAGATCGTATTTTTTCGTTGAAATACAAGGAACGCACATTTCTTGACAACACAGTAATTGCACTATAAAAAAAAAAAGCAAGCTCGTAAAGATGTAGATAATAATATGAAACTATCAATGTGATGAAATCTCTAATGGACGATCTGCCTCTTGATCGAATAAGTAGCTTTTCAGCTTTGTTGAGACATATGGCATCTCAGCGATCCGCCGATTTAAATGCTATCAAATTCTGGTTTTATATTGACGCGTGAGGATCTCTAGGAATTGCATAAAATGAAAATTGCATCGTATAGATAGAATTTCTCACCAGCTTTAATCCAGAGTACTTATTAAAATTCCGTATGAGCAGTGCTACAGATTCACAAGCGTTGCTTAATTGCATGGCTCTTTTGCTTGCGTACAATATTGTTGCACTAAACATTTAAAATATTGGAAATAATTGTCAATACTCGTTGATTATGGCATGCGAGTGTATTATTTTCAAGATTGACATCGGTTTTTGCAGTTTAATGTTCAGATTATTCAAATTATTTGCAATCTTATATAAATGGAAGATGATTCAAAATTGTTCTAGTTGGGTAATTTACATGAGCAGGCTATAAAGATGCATAGCAATGGTTCTTATGACGATTCTTGGAGCAATGCAAAACGCATTTTAACAGTCATCAGGCCAAACTTTTGATACGGTTTCAGACTTAAGATATATATATGTATGCAGGTTAATGTTGATTAATAATATTAAACTTATAGCTTACGAACATTACTCTAAATTACATAACAAATTCGCAAACAGCTAGGCATTTTTTCTTTCAGCGTTCATTCCCAGCCAACTCATTTGCTTGTAATGTGATGTGACATGGTGCCAGTTGCTCTGTCCTGTTCACCACTAAGCAATTAAACTTCAACCGTCCAACCTATTCAAATTTCTCGTCGCGACCGCATGGAAAATGTAACAACTTGTTCTAGTTATAGGATAGAGCAGCATGGGTTACATGTAATGATGCTGTGTATACTTACTTGTGTGTACGCATGCATGCTTGACTCTCTGCCAGCCCACACTAGACAATTTCATCGGACTAACAAGGAAATGCAAGATGCTACGTGAGGGAAATCCGTGCGAAAGATTGGCTAGAAAATTAATTTGATGTGTGATCTTAGACCCTAGATAAAGTAAAATGGGATATTGTTAGGGCGTGTTTGAGTCATAAGTCGCATAGCAAACACCCATCATTGTATGTTTCTCTGTTTTTTCTTTAATTGTTTACAAAGTTCTAAGATTGCTAAGAAGATAGAGTTATTTTAATTCAACTTCTAAGTAAACAGCGGAGAAGGAGGTGCATGGAATTGGTATGACATCTTACATTGATATCGGTCTCGCCTGATTCTCATAAGATGAGTGAGCTCACGTGGGCTAAATGTGTGGGACTGAAGGTTTAAATCAGGAAGTATTAATGCCGGACAAAATATTTTCGGATGAGAAGGTATAATCTTCAACAACTTGTAGTATGAAATACCATTGGAACATGAATGCCAGCATGGGCCAGACTAATTTATATTCAGGTGCATTCTAATTTCTCTCTAATGAAATTACGAATACTTTGAAATTTAACTAAATACAAAGCATGACCTAGGCATCGGAAAAATCTTCTAGAAATCTCATTATAAATAGTACATAAAATAAGAAATCGCGGTACAGAAACAAAAAAACCCATGGTTGACTCACGATCGATTTGAAGCGAACGTCTTTGATTGAATCCCGATAGGTGCGCCGCTCGCTTGATCGCCAATTACCATTCCACGCACACAGCCAGCAATCGATAATTAACACAAAACCCAGAACCGGCGCAAAACCTTAGCCGCGACATGAATCAGTCTAGCAGTTCTTCGAGATGCTGCTCAATGCTATAAAGGAAAGCAACATGGCTGAAGCAAATTCATTACCCTTGGCGGCCATGCTGGACTTTCCCCCTACAACTCCAGATGGATTTCCCCAAATATCATAATATTTTTTACATATCATACACATTCTTAGGCTCTGAACCACTCATACAAACCATACTTTCATCATAATTTTTATACATCAATCAAATATAAAGTTTGCTAACTGAAATTTCATCCGAAATCATAATTTTACCTTTCTTTTATAAATTAAAATTGCTGAAAATTGACGTTGGTGACGCTGTAATTTAATTTCCTATCAAAATTTGCTTGCAAATTGACATGAAACACTTTAAACACTCTCAATTGACGCCAAACACTCGTGAATTAATCAAATAGCATCTCTCTTCAAGACCTACATCTCTGCGGCGTGCGGCCAAACGACACTAATCAAGCCAGCGGCTGCTGCAACGAACGCGACGATAAAAAGCTAGACTTCATTTCCCTGTCCGGCGTGTGGATGCACGTGGAAGTGGAGCCAGCCCCTTTTATAGACATCGGCAGCTTCGGCCTCCTCGGAGGCCACCACCGCCAGCAGACACCGCCCGTGAGAACCTCGTCGTCGTCGTCGTCGTCGTCGTCGTCGTCGTCGTCGTCGTCGTCGATGGTCGTGATCTGCACAGGTGTCAATCTACGTCGGGAGAATGTCTCTCCTTGCTTCGACGGCTTGCCCTTGTAGAGGAAATGTCCTTGTGATGAGGGTATGCCCTTCTGAAGAGGGCATGCCTTGGTGATGAGGGCAAGCATTTTGGCGTCGACCTGTCCCTGACGTGAGGGCATCCCCTTTGATAAGGGAAGCCCTTGTGTAAAGGGCGTGACCTTGTGATGATGGCAGATACCCTTTCCTGAGAGCGCTTCCTTTGTGGTGAGGATAGCCCTTGTTACGACGGCCAGTCCTTGGTGATAAGGAACAAGGGTAGGCCGATGGGTGCTGATTGCACCGTTCATTCGTAGAATTTTTTATATGAGTCAGTGTGTGGTAAGAAAATTACTTCTCGGCAAAATTAATTTTCCGGTGGAAATTTTCCAAGTTGGAGGAAATCCTGAAAAGTTAGCTTCAACATATATTATATTAGATTCACCAACTCAAATTCTGGGAGAAATCTTGCGAATTTGCCTTTTAAATGCTGATGGGGTGAAACTTGTGTTGCTAAATGAAAACGGGGTGAACTTACACGTATAGTTGCATGGAAAATACTGCTTTTGCAGAGATTTGTTTCCATTTTCCAAAGCCACATCATTAGAACACAATTGTGTTTTCTTATTTCTATTAGTGTGGTTGAAAATGTATGGGCAGGTTTGGCATCTTGTGTGAAGATGAGATGACAAAAGCTCGATTTATCTGATTAAATCACTCAAAAACCCAGTACTGACACGAATTGTTTATTCGGCTATCTTGGTCATTACACAAGAAGGATGGAATCTTGAGTATATCATACGTATGATTTAAATTATAGCGCCACTATAATTCTATAAAAGCCCGCACAAACATTATTTATCAAGACGCCACCGTGCCATCTTACACTTGGGCATGATTTCATTTCTCACCTCTGACACCAGAGGAATACAAACCCATAACGGTCATCTTCATCAGTTGGCGTTCCTGCTATGAGCCAGGCGCAACCAACAGCGATTTTAAGCTTGAATCCAAAGTTACTGTCTTAGCCTTGACGGCATTCTAAATCTATAGCAAAGATTTCAGAAAAGTCAAACTAACACTCATGGTTATGTAAATTCGTTTTACTTTATCTCACTTTTTAGATGAATCAAATTTATGGAATCGTTTAACGCGAAACAGGCTGAAATGTTTCGTTGATAATATGGTGGTGTGTGCCAGTAGAATGCTTTTAGTTATGGATCAGGGTCCATAACTAAGGAGATGCTCTGTAAAAAGCCGCACACAAATGAAAGATGCCCGATTAAACTTGCCATGAATTTCAAAATAGTACCGCGCATGCATTTTATTGTAAGTTACGAAGGCGTGAGTCCTGGACATTCCAAAATGACGACATTAAGACCAACAAAAAAAGATGGCTTCAAGTGGTCCCATGGCATTTTCTTTCTTATGCTGGTCACCAGGCATCAAAACGAAAGCACTAGGCAAAGGCTAAAGATACTATTTATTGGCCATTTAATAAGAACATTCGAAGGGTACACACAGCTAATTTTACACCGTTTCGTTAACTCCATGTCATATTTCACACACGTCTGTCGTAGATTAAGTTTAATTGCCGTTGTTCATGTTCTAAATTGTAATAGGTTCGATGGGTGGTGGCTCGGCTAAGGATGACGCGATCTTGTATATAGTACTTCGATTCAAGATCGCTCGGTCCCATGGTCTAGAATTTGGAGCAGGTTTGTCTGACGGATGCTGGATGCTGCACACGTTATCTCGCGACCACTTGCACTGATGATCGCATCGGCGAATCGCTGACCGAATTTCGGCGAGACGTGAGCAATGTCATGAAACGACTTATTGCGAAACGAGAGGGAAATTGAATCGACGAAATCGACCATTAAAAACCAGAACAAGATCATGATAGTGACTTTACGTTAATCTGATATGGACGAAAGATCTAGATAATGTTGCTTTTATGTAGATCACTTGTCTCGTGAGAAAAATTAGAGCTGGCCTCGCTTCGAATTTGAATTTGTTATTGGCACAAAAAGAAAATAGGTAAAAATATGCACTGTACATAAATGAATTGACGAATTGACTAAATGCAATGAGTAATATTGAAAAAAATGCATCGGAAAGATGTGAATATCTTGCTTACTATTTTAACGCTCGAGCTATTAGTCTGGTAGCTTTTCCCATATTGTTACGCTTTTCGAAATAATTTTCTCAAAGACAAACTAATTAAATTTTATAGAAATCTCATATGCTTAAAAAAAAATCTATAAAACCCATGCACTTTGAGTTTCCCTTCACCATGCTATCAATATCCAATAACCATCACTTACAATGCTCACAAGCAATTAACCTAAAACAACTCGAACTTCCAACCACCAAAGAAATACATCGAACACTATAAACTGTCTAACACAACCATAAACTGCTATCGACATGCAAATCGCTGTATGGAACACGATACCAATGCCGTGAATATGCGACACCGACGAGATAAGGAAATGTCAGCCATTCTATCACCCACACTACAACAACACCGGCACTTCGTTCCTCCACACAAACTGCACTCCATGGCAGAGATGCACTTGCATGCCATGCACTCACCACGGCACTGATAACGCTTGCTAATGAACACCTGCACAAAGGCATGTGCACTTGTTGGTTGCACTTTCATGTGCAAACCGTCATGCGTTGCCAATGGAGAGTTATGCGAGATGTATATATTTTTATTGCCTTTTATACGGTTTGTGTGGAAGATTTTGTAAAATTTTTATAGAAACTTTGTGCTTTTGTTTGTCTATTCAGTAGGGATATTGACCAAATTGATATTGCATGGCAAACATAAGAAAAATACTGAGCTTTAAGTGTTAACCATGTTAGAGTCCTATTCCTTAGAGATGTGAAACAATTTTCTTCATTTGAAACGTCGGGAAAGCAAAGGAACAATAGTATAAAGTTATTGTAGGAACATTTACCTGGCTCTAATCGGCAAGAAACATTATCGTGGTCACCGCGTCTCTGCATGCATGCACTTGCGATGCACTTGCGATGCACTTGCGATGCACGCGAAGCCATACAGATCGAGTGCACTTAGTGTGTTTTGTGCACTCGATTTGCACTAGAAACAATCACCAGTGAGGTACAATTTTACGGCGAGCGCCGAGATTTTATGTTAATTTGTGTGTCAGCATGGCACTTAACTAGGTGTTGAGGAAGCATTCCAGGAATACCTAATTTTACCGACATTAAAATGGTAAATGGAAAATGGGTTTCTTATGCGTGTTAGTGTTTACGCTTGACGTAAACATTTAGAATCCCACCATCAAAGGAAGAGATCTATACCCATCTGCAGAATTTTTTTTTCTAGATTTTCATCTTAAGGTTTTCACTATAGTTTTTCACTAATGGAAACTAGCAATAGCACTTAGTATCCAAGATTGATAATATTTTTGTTTCAATACTCACGCATGCTCAGATTAGGAAATACTTGAGTATGAAAAAAGTATATGCATATTCTTTAATCTCTAACCAATCCGCATGTGAGGTCTTCGTGCATCTGCAGGCGTAAAAGTGCGAGACAGCAATGCGACCAGATAGGTAGGTCCCTATGAAAACGCAATGAAAATCATCTTAGAATTATTGTGTGTTAGCTTTTATTATTCAAGTTTGATTATCTCTAGTAAAACTATCCAAGTAAAAATGTCTGGCATTCCATCCAGAACTCGACTCTCGAGCCTTGTGGATGCGGGGTTTCGACCCTAAATATCTATTATCTTATGGAGAAGGCCTTCCTCAACTAACAAAGCTTTCAATTAAACTGCCCCAAAAATAGGTCGAACAGCTGTGTAATTATAACAACCTGACCAATGCAATCGAAACATTATACTCTGCACCATCATAAGCACCACAAAACTGCGCTTTTCTAAACTCTAGGTTACAAAACAAGTTACGTTCATCACGATCCAAACAAGTGCGATGAATACCTGACAAATCATTCAACCGCATATGATATCATATAGCGAGACAAAACACCGTTTAATTGGTTTAATTGTCATCATGAGATTCCTTCCAATTCCTAAGAAGGCTTCACACACTCAATCAAACCAACCGCCAAGCCTTGCAGTCAACCTGTCATCATCAACAATATCACATCCCCTCCCCACCTTCTCGCCCTTCGCCGTCTAATTGTCATCCTTAGAACGACTTAATTAACACACCGCATACCTTCATCCCTGTCACACCGTATTTGCACCTGATGCCGCAGCACGTGACCTCCGCTTTATGCACAAGAAAACCACTTTTCGCTTTGAATAATCGGGAAACACCGTCCGTGGGCACCTCGATAATCTATCGGCTACGAAGATCTTGTAATCTCCCCCGTTCATCTCCCGATACACAGGCTTGTTAGCGATTTAAACGGCTCGTTACGCCGACCGATATGCTCGGTGTAACATCTGAATCGCAGCGTGGAGATGGCGCCCGGTTTCTAATGGAGCGTTGTCCGTCGGGCATGCTTAGGGGATTATTAGCGACTGAATGATTGATACGGCTGCTGGGCTTGGGACATCGTGTTGAACGATGTGTCGGAGGGAGCGCGATGGATGCTGTGGATATTGTCGATCAGATCAAGGTGCCGGATTAGATGGTTGGTCGAGATTGGTTGTGATCGGTTGTGACATGTTGGTTGGCGTTAAGCTGTGTGATGATCTATCGGTGAATTCCTTTGGTGCATGAGATCCATGATGCGTCAGTTCGTCCTAATACATCATTTAAAGTGACAAGCGTTGAGATTCGTGTTATTTGAAGTTTGTGTTTAACGAAGCTTCGATAATTTGGACCAAAATTATCGCCAACTCTGTGGAAATGTGTGTGACGATGCTTTGAAATATAAAAACTTTGATAATCAATATAAACATACACCTTGGACAAAGTATGAAACTATATAATATGGTGTCACTTTTAGCGTATTTACAATCAATACTCAAATGCATATCAATTTGTATCAAGCATAACACATTGCGGTTGCATTCCACTATAACCGTGTCTTTGGTTCAATTCACTCCATAGGTACACCACGTTATGTCATGTCACCCTCACTTCTCCATGCACTGCGCCGAAAGTCAAAGGTCGCAGACTGTGTATTCATAAATCACCAATTTAATCGCACAACAAAGTTGCACAATTCACACAAACATACGCACACAATCACACACAGGAATACTCACAATACGCGACCTCACGGGGTTCGAACCCAAAGAGCGCGCATACCGTTCAGGGTTCTAACCCCGTTGGTCGCTGGATGCTGGATATGGGGTCGCGGTAAAAATTAGTGAAATAATGGGAAATCCTCAGCAGATGACTTTGGTCAGATTAAATTGCATCCATATATGAACATGTTAACTCGTGTGTGCGCCGGAGATGCTGGCCTGTGATCGTAATTTCAAGCTCTGCTCTCTGCGCATGTACACACGTTATTTTAATCGAAGCGGATTGCTGGATGCGGTGGTAAATCACGCCGGGGAAATTGTTAAATTGTGTTTAGTGGCTTTAAAACGGATGGGACAGTCGTGATCACGTTTGCTGCCACGAGCAATTATAACTCCTCGTAATTTTCGAGAGAGAATACTTGCACTTTTATATACGTTACTTTTCAAATAGCTCGTCGTGTTATAATATACAATTGAATCAATTTTTGGGAAGAACAAACAGAGTACCCAGTAGCATTCCGTCTCTTATTACGTCTCTTATTTTAAGGAAGGAAAAACAAATGGCAGTCTAAGCGCCTCTAGCATAAACTAAGTGCAAATTTAATTATGCCAGTTAAAATTAACCAACCACAATGGAATAACTGGCTCTCAAACGGTTCAGCAAAAAACGATCAACTTGCTCACCATGCAACCTTCTATCTCAAACTAACGCTTCTTCAGAATAATCGCTGACTTAATTGCTCCTTGTAGTCCTGCGCCAGGCGTATGCATCGCACAACGATGCATCGATGCAAATTCCTGCAGTCTTCATTACCAAAGTGCATCTCGCAGTATCGGTGCATCGTTGAGTTATACCATCGTGTGTGCACCACACCATCGTGTATGCACCGTCTTATATGCAGTCCACAAGCCGACAGGATTATCTAATTGAGTCCTTGCTCGCAATGGCTAAGATTATATCCTTGGTATGGCAAAAACGATGGCAAAGCCGTACAGCGTCCACTGTACCTACGATCTCACGCGCAAGACAACGTACTGTGTAATGTCTCACTTACTTTCAAAGGGTAAATTGGACGCGCGGTGTTGTTTTGTTTGGCAACAGGGAGGGCAAAAAGAATCGATGTGGTCAAGTTCACTGGATGAATGCAAGCGATTGGAGAGGTTGTGTGTTGGTTTAAATGTTATGGGAATCGGTTCTTGGATTGAGGTTATTAATTTGTTCGGATAATGATTCGGTGGAGAAAAGAATGGGTAATAAAAGTGTGTTCGGAAATATGCAAGTCATGTTTTTGTTTGCGTTCCATTGTATAAAGATCCATGGTTGTGCCTCGGTACATAACCGTGTGGAGGAAAATAATCCTTACTAAAAATTGTTTGACTTGTTTTGCTCTTTGCGCAAAGGGGCACCCATACTATTACATCGCACTAATAATTCGTGAGAGTGTATACGGTGTTTAAATTGGCTAATGCTATCACCAATTTTCTTATTATTAATTAATTGATAACATAAAAAAATACTATGAAATGATGTTCAAACTATCGGGAAACATCCTCGCATTATTTTTAATGCGTCCTTGCAATTACCTACCGAAAAACAATCGGCATTCACACTCATATCCCTGACCTAACCACTCTGAAGAAGCTTAACCCAAAACGAAATCACCGGTAGGTATGCAAATCACAGTCTTTTTTTATCACTAACCTAATTAAAAAAAACTAACAGGCAAATTTACATCGGCACAATTAACATTTAATTAACACCATAGCACAAATTAAATCGATTCACAGCAGCCACACCACAAACCTTGCATAATTAATTGTCCTACCAGTTTCCTACCAATCAGGATATAAACCTTAGCATAGAACACCTAATTGGCCGTAACATTTTCTAGTAGCAACATCACATATCGAATGCACATGTGAAATCTCCACATGATCTGTAACAAAAAGCCTATAGCACCAATACATCAGATCGGTTTCCTATATAGCTTATAGCAACACTGAAAGCCACCACAGCATCCAGCCAAGATCGGGAACACATATACACCATGCTGCTATGGCGAGCACCATCATGTATAAAGTTATCTTGTATATTCTTGTTTTACATAATACTGGTGCTATAAACCATGAAGGTAACTAACGTTTACACAGCTGGCATGGGCAGTAACTTGTAGCTATAGGCGCGATATCGACAGCGACGCATCGATACACCATCGATGTACAGCAGTGCAACGTAATATTAGCTGCAGTGCAGTGCGAGAAAATGCACTTGCGATGAAACAACGTTGGTCGGATGCGAGTTGCAGTTGCATGGCACGAAGAAAGTGCATAGTGTATGGGAGGAGAAAATGTCTTCGATTTTATACACAAAGTTGTTTAATAGGTTAAAAGAAATGGTTGTGTGATGGGATGGGGGATTTCTTTTATGGTGTATTGGATTCGTTTTATTATCTTGCGCCCCGAGATTTGTCTTGAGGATAAGATGCAATCGTTTAATGGATGTGTAGGAAGATATTGATATGATATGGATCGCTTTTGTGTAGGTTTATGAAGATTTTATCGTACGTTTCATCATTGCATAATTGCAGGCTTTCCTATGGACATATCCACACACGAGGTTGGCCAAATGTGATGCAAAGGGTTTACTTTTACGATTGAGGCACGACGATTTGGCCGCCCCTCCCATAATAATTGCTCAAAAAGTTATCATTCGTCAGTCTCTAATTTATGACGACAAAAGAGTTATATATTTCAAATATCTATTCCTTTTTAATCAGGTTAATTTAGGTAAACCGGGGTGGCTAATAAAATAAACCACATAACATAGTTTCTTATTTCCCTTCGCCTTGTGGAAATTCAGTTGCCGTTGTCATATTTACTCGAATTTAGACCATCAACTCTTCACTTCATTTGCATCGGTACAATTTCTCTACTTTGTTGTCTTATCCTCACCACAATCAGAAAAAAAATACAAGTGAAAATAAAATTTTCGGCGCATACCGTTGCATAGCGAGTACACGTGGAAAACTAATCTATCTATCGGAGAAGCATTAAGAAAAATATCTAAATTGCCTCACAATTTATAACATAAATGATTTGAAATCGAGGAAAAACGTGTTATCTCTTTCCCGGAGTACTTAATTTATGTTGCAGACTCATCACGAATCTGTGTATTGTTTCATTAGCTGACCCATGAGGAGTGTGGTTGGGTGGGTGGTGAAACCAAAGTTCTATCATTCGTCGTAACTCTGTGTCAACCCACAACGCAATCACGACCATCAAATCCAATTAGAAAATTAAAAACAGCGATTACTTTAACCGTTTACAAAACAATGTGTTACACTATCCCTTTTTCGAAGTTGGTGGACATTTCTGGTCTTGAAAACTCGTTTAAAACAGAGAAAACCGCGATCCAGTTAGCTCCCAATCATGGAACAATAAGCCACACTTGAAATCTCCTCAGCATCCGAATCTGACCCCGATCTAGAAGAATTGAAATCGCCAAAAGAAGTTCTCCACATCCAAAAAAAAAGAAACAGCTATCTCTTGCATCTGATCGCATCACGAAGCGTGCATATCAATGGTCGATCCGCTCGAAAACAACTAAATAAAAAGTAGTGTACAGTGAAAAGTGCATATCTTGCGTACGATATCAATCGTGGTGACCCCGATGACCTTTTCGCGCATGTGCAACATCGTTGGCTAACGCATTCACCTCGTCGTCTTACCATGAGTCTTACCAGTGTCTTACCAGAGTCTTACCAGAGTCTTACCAGAGTCTAAGCCTTTGCTTAGCCCGGCGTCTTGTGTTCCAGCCATTAGCTCTATAGTCTCTCTTAGAACTAGAGCGATTGCGGGCAGAATCTAACGTCTGCACCACAAAATATGAACACATAAAAGTTAATTTGCGTCTGTTTTACTTTTTTCCTGAAATTAACTACTTCAGAACTAATCCTGACCATTCCTGACCTTATTTTATGTCTTCAAAAAAGAGTAGTATATCGTCTTCAGCATTTCCTTCTGTTGTTTAGTGTGATTATCCTGTTTAACTTAAACTTCTTTTATTCGATTCATATCCAGTTTAATCTCTAACTTGTCTCGACGTTATTTTTTCAATTAATCGTTCAGTTTGATGTAGGATAATGGAATGATATAGTTGGGAGGGCTAGCTTTCCTAAATTTGACAGATACCGGTCCAAAATAATTGGACTTGAAGCTAATTATGCCTGTGGCTAACCAATTTAGATTATTATGTAAAAGTCCTTGATATGATATCACTGATGCTCTCATCGATGGCTCATGATAATCCACAACAGTATTTGGGCAACTATACATGCAAGATTAGTTAATAAAACAAAAACGCACGAAGATGATAATTTCGTTTGTGCCGGAGCAAAGACTATAGCACCTATTTGAGAGTAGAGCGAGGCACGGTGAGGTTTGGCGCACCATGCTTCAGTCTAATCATCCCAGACACTTACGTGTGGAAACCTAGTGGGCGTGTTGGTCATGATCGCTTGAATGATATCTGCTTAATTGACTGATGAAGGTAGATTACCCTGGTGATGATTAGTGATATTACAAGTAGATTATCCATTCATATATCATGTGCACATGGATATGGTAATTCCTTCCAAAACACTGTCTGCGTTTTTACCTTTATGTAACAGATACGATACATCATAATTTGGAGTGTGCGCGTTAAAGGTTTTGACTGATTATACAATGATGGCCACCTTTTTTAAGTTGCGGAATTTTGTGATTTAACATTCACATTTCACTGATTTAATGGTGGTTTAATGTGAGCTAAAGAAAGTAATTAAATTATAGAGTGATTTATTCGAAGAAGATTGAAGTTCTGCTGTTGACGATAGGTTCTAGTGATTTTACAATGCGACGGTAGCTTTCGCAATCTACTTGATATTTGAATGTATACTGAAATCGAATACGGATCTAACGAACAGGTCTAAAAGGATAAATCATCGGATTATTAGTTCGACAATGTGATGATTTTTTCAATCTTTCAGTCGAGCACACAAGTCTTAAGTGTCCGACTGTTCTTCGCTCTGACTCCTGGCTGATACAGGCTGAAAAATAACACATCTCAGATAACTTAACATTTCTCCCCGGTTCTAACAATGTCGGCTTGGTAAATTCAGACATAATAAATTTCAGCTCTGCTGACTTATTACTTTATCACATTAAGAAACTATTAAATTAGCGAAATCAAAATTCTACACACGGGGTCATAACACACGATCAAAAAAATAAGCGGACCTATTAAATTATAATATCCGTGTAATATTAATAACGGATCGAAGAGTATAGAAGGTGTGCTCATGCTTTTCCAACCTTTTCAAGCGTACACACATTGTGTTTTTTTGTGGCCACATCACACGGTCTTGCATATAGCATGCAGAGAGCATGGACCAAAGAGTCTGCGTGGATTAAGGCCAAGATGGGGGGACCGCGAGGTCGCAATCTGGTCCAACCGGTCGCATCTTCACCGGTAGATCATCTCAAGGAACAATTATGTCACCCGCCTCGTGGTATCACGGCCGGTTCACGGTTCGAGCCGGTTCACGGTGTGCGAAGGATGATGAGGAGGGAGTGCCGTTACCAGAGACCGGATTCAGAAATATTAGAGTTAAATTTTGATCTGTCATCCCTGACTGCTCATTTGCTTTCCTGGTGGTAGCAAATTCAACCCTTGCGGATTTGTAAATTTAGGGGACGTACCGTATCTAGCCAACCATGATTGGAGTAGCAATAAAATTAACTAACCTTAATTGACAGTTGACCGAAGATGATAAATAAACTAATTCCAGTTTTGAAAATGGAGCAATTTCATCTTCACTGTAAACTAATTTCACAAAATTAACTTGTGCCAGGGAATTTTATTTGGTCACCAAATTTGTGAAAATATTAAATCACACTAATGCTGTCTGGTCGCCTTTTTTATTTCCACAGAAAAAAAAACTTGAATGAAATCTTCTTAACGAGCGATGACAGCTAATTTTCGTAGCGAGGCCTCTTGCGGAAATAAACTATTCAATATTCGAAACTGTTACGCGATCATTTTGCAATCAAATATTTAACAACTTCACAATTGAAACTTTTAGACCTACTTCCTCCTACATAACAACAAAATCTACGAGAAAGATTCGAAAATCTCGTTTATTCACATTAATATCTTCAATTTCAATGCTCACCCGTGACTGTTCACTGTGCTGCTCACTGCTGTTAGATTAATAAGAAAAGATGATTTCGCACGTTTACACATTATTATTTTGCTAAACAAAAATAGCTCGTCTCAACCGTCTTATTAGTTACATTCTCCTTTCTTCGCAAACAATGCCAGAGCTGCAGCCTCGAAGAATGCAGCTAAACAACGCTCTGTCCAGCTATTGTCAACTGTAAGTCTATGTTGAATTAACATACCGCAAGCCGCTAACTCAACGGCGACGCTGGAGCTATAGTGTGATCGAATACTGGAGCATCTTCATAACTCGCCGGCCATGCATTATCTAGACAAGAAGGCAATTTCTCACCAGCATCTTACCAGTGGTGGAGTGTTGGCTCGAGAAGGATGGATGTGCCACGGGGTTTCTAAGCTTGTTGAGGACTGGCTAAAGGTATTGGGGATCAATGGCTTTAGCCATAAAATAAAAATGGTTTTTCCTTATTCAATGCTTTAACTATACACAACATTCATTAACTATTCTTGAACAATCCAAAAAAAACTCTGCGCTTAAAGAGAGTTTATTTTATATTTAAATTATTATTTTGTATTTTTTATACAAATCATTTCACTGATTGTTCATTTTATCCCCCCAAGACCAATTAAATACCCACAGTAAAGGTTACATCTGAGGAAAGCTATTTTCCAAGCCTTCATTTTCTTATTTTACCTGGAAATGATGGAAGTTCTCCGTCATACAAACCGTGAAACCACCGTGAAACCACCGTGAAACCACCGTGAAACCACCGTGAAACCACTTCAACCATCAACATGGGCTCTGAAAACCTCCGTTTAACCAAACCTATTTCTGTTCTTAATCTTTTACCAAACAAGGCTGCATCGTGCGAGAACGAAAAATGCACGTAAAGTCAAGAAACAATATCACAGTCCACAGGTTAGCAGTATGCATCTCAAAATGAAAGAGAGCTGCCGTTGTAGGAGACCAAAATGTCTGCAAATTGTTGCGAATCTCTGGCGATTTCGCAAAGGGTATCGCACGCTCGCCACTGCATTGCCGAGTGCAGGTGCATGGCGAGTGAGTGCCCACGGGGAGATAGATGTGTGGTGTGGGATGATGCTGAATCTAGATGCTAGTGCTGTTCGCATGAATCGCGCATGAAATACACGCACTGTCATCTGTCCCTTAGCTGAGCCGTTTGTGATTGAACGATCTATTGAAGGTGAAAAAACAGCGTTTTGAGGTGTCAGTTGAAAATCAAATGTGTGGGGGCTTCAATTGAAACTTAATGTACTTCAATTTAAATTTTTATTGTGTTAAAAGATCACTTTCAAAATCCTCAAAACTTCAATAATTAGTATGGGTGTTTAATCGTTTTAATTACAATCAAGAAAATTAAATACTTGTTACAGAACTCTTGTTATTAATAGGGTGTATAAAAGTCTTGGAATGTAGAATTTTCAATACAAAACAATTTTGATTAGCTTGTGAGGGAGGCGCGTGGAGATATCAATGCGCGATGTAGCGCGCAATTATCGAGACAATTGCGATTATTCTAGCCCAAGTCCTCCCAGGAGGAGCGCTCCCAGAGCAGACTGCCCAGTAAATAGCGACGATCAGATATTTTACTATACAGATATCTAAAGCTGGCGTTCTTTTTCACAGTTAAAACACGAAATTGTAAAAGATTATTGCTTTTTTAATGTCCCACCGATCGCGTCGCACGTTTCCTATATGCCTTTCATTGAGCTGCGGGCATTAAAACCTTCATTTTCTGAAAAGTTTTTTCCATACTCAATGCTGGCAGCGATTGAAGGTAAAAAAAAGACATTGCAAGAGAGTTTATGAATAGTTTGGATTAAAATTGTACTCACGTTTTATCTTAATTATTGGCTATTTAAGAATTTAAGAAACCAAACCCATAATATATCGATAAACGTTACGTTGGGAGTCATGAATTGTCATGGCTATTGCTTTCAAGTTTGAACTAAAGAACTTATAACATCATCAGATGAGTAACCTTCTCAAGTCTGGCTACAAATCAATAGAACGAGGCGGTAGGATACAGGTGTACCTTAAAGTATAGGTATATTTTTGAAAAGTCCACGTACGAAAGATTCACTGTCAACTTCTCTCTACATTAGAGATATTTTCAAAGACTACACTTTTTGTCCAAGGCCTACTTTACTTTGCGAATCTTTGCAGGTGTATCAGCCACATGCATCTCAGGCGCAACAATGAAACAATTAACGAAGAAATCTTCTCAGAAAAACTATTTAACTTGGTATTGAATGCCAAGTCCCTAATGCTTACTTTTTCCGACGCTTAGCAATGCATATCCTTTGAAAACTTTGTGCAAAGATTGGGAAAATACACGAGTCGAAAGTTAACGTAGAAATCTAACCAAATTACAAATCATATTGCATGCAAGGTATAAACGAAAACATGGACACACATTTTCCAATGGATGATTTGTTTCTAACAACAAGTAACGATCTCCTTTATATCTGTTCAGCTTCAACCTCCCTTGAATGTCAGATCCATGACTGAAAACAAGGCGGGCGAGCTCCGAGCAATGTTTTGCTCGTGTGTGTACGCATGCTCCAGTTCGGCACGACTAGTGGGTGTGTAGAGGTTGCTGCAGATGCGACGGCCGGCAGGAATTACGGCAGAAGTTACGGCAGAAGTTGGCAGGAGATGACCTCTCTCCGACGCAGACAGAGCTGGCCGTGCTGTCTGCACGGGTGGGACACTTTGGGCGTGAACGAGAGCACGTGGCTATAGTGCAACCCCGCTAGCGTTTGTCGTGAAAACACCGCGCCCCTGCCACAATCACAACCGACTCTCACTTGGTTCATTCACAATCTTGCTGCTGCTGCTGCTGCTGCTGCTGCTGCTGCTGCTAGGGAAAACGATAGTTTTTTTCTGTTTGTTGTTGGATCTTTGGGATCAAACAGGATGTCAATATGTGATGTGCGTATTTTTGGTTTGCTACGCTGCTTTTTATAAAATCGGCTGCAGCTCTCACTTTAGTTTTAGATGCATTGTATCTGGTCTTGCTGCGAAATTCTATCTCTGAAAGCATTCATAGTCGCAGCTATCCCATACATATGGTTGTCATTCATTAAATATAAGGGTCATTGCATCTTGCAGCTGACGAAAATATGTGTAGATCGTGTATTCAAATCACCGAGAGAAAATGACTACCGTTATTACGTTATTTTATTTTTAATTTTATTTTTGGATCTTTGGGATAAATAAAAATGCCAATTTGTGTTAGGCTTTTCTTATTCTTCTAAGTTTTCAGATTTTTCATTATCACATAATATCATTACACATCTTTTTTACAGCAAACTTCTAGTCTAGTTGATAATCCCTCAACTCTCGTCCAACAAGTACAAATGTCTTACTGCACTTGATGATAAATTTAAAGAAAACATAATTTTATATGAACTGATTTATGAATTCTATAAAATTTGATTGATGTTTCTACGTTCTTCTACCAGCTTTTCATTCTTTTTTGGAAGATCTATGATGGTACGAATTAAAGTTTCAGCAAGTTAGTTATACGATAATTGCCGGTAACGCAATGACTGATATTGTATAACTTGCAATTGTAATTAGCCACCGGTTGCAATTTCTCATTGGCATGAACAAATACCATGGACTAAGTTACAATGATTGAGAGGGTATACTTAGAGTTAAAAAGAGCAAAGACCGATGATTTAATCTCTTTTTTCGAGTGATTGTGGAATGATTGTATTCACCAACATTATTTTATCAGTGAAAAATTATTGCTCAAGAAATCTCATCTATCGAAAATGCGTAGCGGTTAAAACAATGAATGATTACGCCATTTCATTTAAACCACGCATAGGTATAGAAGACACATTTTTATTTCTATAGAGAGAGCTTATCGATAGATGGTACCTTTGATGAACTCCGATACTTAATCTTAATTTTTTCAATTTCACCACCTGCACAATCACATTACGCAAACCGAACGTATCATGCCAATGCTATCACTATAACCGCCACACGATCTGCCATCCATAACTGACATTAACCACAATTTATTAAGACCTCCAGTCGCCTCTAAGAGTGTAAAAAACCATTGCAAAGAGCATCATTTTCGGTGCACTCCCTTCAGTGGTCAGCCCCATTGGCCGAACGACAGTCTAATTACAGAGCAACATTCGCCAGGTGAAATTGATGGCGTGCCTTCCTCCTCCACATCGCTGATTGATTCTTGTGTCAACAATGCAGGAAATTTATTCCGCCTTTCCGAGCCATGCGTTGTTCGTAGCTTCACGAGATGCTGCGAGCTGAATTGATCGCTGACGATGGAAGAATGGAGAATGACGATATTTCTCTGGTCATGAATTGCGACGCATAGGTTACCAATGTTTTTAATGATATTTTCATGATTTTCTGTTAACTTCAGCGTTTAATAATGATCATATTTCAGCGCTGTTGTTTATTTGAATAAATTTATAATGAACCCCAGCGGGACTTGGCGATCTTATCGCGAAGGAAATATGGGACATCTTTTTCTGGTTTAGGAACTCGGCTTGTGTCTTATGATGAGGCATAATATTACTATAGGGATTATTTAAATACGTGAATAGTGGACAATTGTGTGTCATATATATCGTGTCTGTGTGTTTCTTGTTATGGATGCTGTTGGTAGGGTAGACATAAGTCACTGGCGGTGGCTCTGATGAGGCCGAGCTAGATCACATGGACCTAAGCTTAGGATAGCTTTACTTCTCTATACGTTCAAGGGATTTCCTTACTATACTTCTTTGAAAGTTGTCTTAAACTAAAATTATTTTTAGTTTGACACTTTTTTCTTGAGTATGTTATACTCGTCCGGGCCAGGTGATTCTGGAGATCGGGGTACTCCTGTATCATCATCAATTTAACGAAAATGTTTTGCAATATTGAAGATATTTTCCACGATAATGGCTGCAGGTATTGTGAGGGCACCATCGTTGATGGGTCTCGCCGTGTTGCACTTAAAAGTGATCAGAGAGAACTATTTAATGCGTTTGGGACAGAGCAAGCAGTTTCTTGGGACTTGAACGATCATTATTACGCCGATAACAGGAAGAAAAAACATGTATACCTACAAGCGGTTCCCACTTTTCGAGGACATTTGCCAGTGTTTGATGTTTCAAGTGCAAGCTTTTCCACCACCAGGCGACGAATCTAGCGGCAAAATCTCACTCAAGTGCAACAAGGTATGCGGGTAATCAAAGACAAACCTGGGTAATCAATTTACCAACTGCAAAAAGTGGCTGAAAATTAAATTTAATCCCCTAGAGGTCAGACTTTTTGACCGCTGCAAGCATCTGAATGTTGTTTTTTTTACTCTTTCTGCGCTAAGCTGTAACTTAATAAGCATTCAAATTAACTGCAAAAATTTACTTTGTAATTTTATAACCAACTCGTACGAGTTTAGAAGAAAATCCGCTATTTTATCGCACTTTTTTGTCGATTTGTCGATTATATATGAACACCTCGATTTCAAATTGCAAGCTTTGCCTCTATCCACATTCTCATGATCGCAAAGACTCTTTCAAAATTGCCCTCTTTCTTTTCCTGAAGGCCCTCGAAGAGCGCACTTGAAAAGATCGTGCTCTTGTTGCATTATGTGAGGTCACCCCGGAGGTCACGTGACCCCGTATCAAGCGATGCTATCTCTTACGGAGCGTATGGAATCGTCTCGTGATCTCATTGGCCCGTCGCAACGCTCTGTGTTAGATCAGTAATATCTGCAATCATTCGCCATCGTCGAACAATAAGGCCGGCTATACATGGATTTCATTATGATACACTCCGCGGAGGAGTTGTTTTCTGCTACGATTTAGACATCTTCCGAAATTCTTGCCAGAAATTTACTCGGGCGAGAGTGATTGCACGAATGGTGTGTCATTCTCACTGAAATTGGCACGAGAAATAAATCAAATTTCAGATAGGATGATAAATATAATTACGGCTCATGAGACAATTGAAACATATTCTCAATTTGGGATTCAAAAGTCCCAAACATTTGGTAGCAACAGTCAGTTGAGTTTAGTTGTAGTTGTATATGTTGGTCAGTTGAGAATATTTACGCTTTATTGAATACTAAAGAAATCATTGCCAATCCGAGATGATATTTCATTAGACTCCTGTAGACGTCGTCCTCTTATTTCATTGCAGGACAACTTGCAGCCGCGTGGCGTCCATGACAAACCGGTGGCGCAGCGGTCCTCAAGCAGTACACAAATCCCAGGGAAAACTGTGTAAAAATAATACGCAGTCCGAGAAAATTGGTAAGCACCGAAATTTTTTCTTAATCTTTGCCTTAAGGGTAAGGACTATAAAGATCCTTAGCCCGTCCGACTGATACAACCAAAACCACGACGGTCACCTGACCATCGCAGTGGTGTTGCTTAACTCTGTGAAGGTCATTCATTGACTACCCGATTGCACGAATTGTTGCTCCGATTGTTGATAACGTGATCATGACGCTGCAGACAAAGCTCTGTATCAGAAGTATGAGCGAGCTCCGCAAGATCTCGGACCATTCCTTTGATGGTCACCCATCCACCATGCGATCCGGCACTGTGTTGCTTAACTTACTCGGCTGTGACAGCCTATATAAAAAGTGTGCAGAAAGATTCTTGCGACATTCATTTTATGGTCACCCATCCACTTCGTGACTCTGCGCATTGTTACTCAACTATTAGTACCAAGTGACTATACCGCTTCAATTGACACTCTATATAAGAGCAATATACAAGAGCGTGTGTCTCAGAATCCCTAATAATTTTCTTCCTTGGTACATTTCAATCCACTGCGCGATTCTGTGCATTATTGCTCATTTTGGTACCTGCCACAGGCCTATACCACGTCAGATGAAACTCTATGAGAGCATACCCGCGCGCGACTCAAGATCCATAGTAAATTCTCATACGGTCACCCATCCACCCTGCGATTCCGCACACTGTTGCTTAACCCCATGTGTCACGTGTCTGCAGTGAACTCTGCTCGTGCGCAGACAAGAATGCCGGCCGATAGCGCGGCAACGAGTTGCGACACTTGTCCCGCCGGGGTCACCCTCGTGGGGTCACCCGCTGCCCATTAATTGTTGGCGTGTACCATCCTCAGCTGTGGCTCTCTAGGCACCGCGAGCGCGCCGTGTCCGAGCGGCCGTGGGGACGCGACGGACGTGAGATATTGCCCTGGCACTTTTGAATAATGGAAGATATAAAAGTGTCCCAAAAAATTGCGTCTCGACATGCGTGTAGCTATAGGTTCGATTTCCTTGTGGTCGCTTTTTGGAAGTCTTGTGGTAGTGTTCGAATTTTTCTAGACCGGTGTGTTTTTTTTTTCTGTGTGTTTTTGTTGAGGAATGGGTGTCATCCTTGGTAAGATTGTGAACGTGACAGTTTTAGTGGCGAAAGTAAATGACTAACGACGATCGGGTGCGTCGTTAAACATTACATTTGGTCCATTCTTCTCTGAATTGTCCTGCGAGAAGCGTTTCTCATATCTGGTCTAGTAGACGTAGGGAAAGGTTGCATAGAAACGCTTCATTGTATAATTGCACCAGATTTAGATGCTATCTGGATAACGTGCTATAGTTACATGTTTATCATAAATAATGCAAGTTGCACGTTAATGATCGTAACTCCCTCCTGCCGGCTTAGTTAACACTTACAAGTAGCTAACTAGGCAACATTAATACCTCCCTTAATTACACGTATTACACTGTCCAGCAGTAATGCGTAATAAGTTAGCTTTTATTTCATTCTAATATCAAGAATCTATATTTAGAACTTTTTCATTCGATTTGATTTAATATTTAAGCATTTCATGCTTTTTTCCTTTTTTCCATAAGTGCGTAGCCATTAAAATAAGCAGTTAATGCTTACAAAACCTGGCAATAAATACCATTATTTTATCAAACACCACGCCATACGAGTGGTAATAATATTATACCTAATTACATAATAAATATAATTTTATTATCTTGCGCTGGTGTGGTGTCGTTGGCTAGATATTTGTAGTAATCATCTTTGTTGGTAGATAAAGTGCACAGCTTTGCATTGGTAATGGTAGATTGCCATGGGATGCTGTGGATTCTGGATGCCGTGGAGATGCAAAGATGCGCCACGCACTGGAGAAATCGAGATAATATGACACTCATGTCCTGGAAAATGCTGGCTGGCCATTATAGCTGCAGATAGCTGAAAATTTGTACTCAGTTCACTGATTTTATTGTGCTTTGATTCATGGCTTGTTTGAATTATTATGTTCATGCACTGCAAACGTGAACACAGCTTTATTGTAAGCAGCGTGAGTGGTTTTGCTTGCAAGGTGCAAAGTAAATAGCGTGGTTGTATACATTGATCGGACAGAAATCTTCAAACACACATTAAAAATCTCGGTTTCATAAATAGTTTTTAGCAGCAACTAGAGCTAAGAAAAGTAGAAGACACGATCTTAGAAGAGTGCATAAGACTATTAGTGAATATCACCGCCAATCCCGTAATTGTTATCTGCTGTAGCCAAACAGCTCGCTTTCTTCTATATATCGTCGCGCTGCATCACAAGATCTATTACAATCGATATTGAAAGATGTACCACACAGCGGCCGCGACCGCCTAGAGAAAGAGAGGCGTCGTGCATCGACTCGAGCGAAGGAGACCGACGCCGCCCTCGCCATCGAGAGATGTCCCGGAAGCGGACAACGCCACGGGTCCCGGTGCCCGACGCGGCTGATGTTGCCGTTGTCGCTGTCATGTCCGGTACGAGCGAGCAATGCGCGCTGGGCTAGGCGGCGTCCTGGCAGCTGCCACATTCCAGCGCATTCCAACGCATTGCAGCGCGGCGGACATCGCGAGCAATCGTGCGGCGGCGTCGTTGACATTGTGCGATGATAAGGGGGCTAGATTGTCGCTGGGCTGCGTTGGGACGGGGAGGTGCGGTCGATGAAACGATTGTGATCGGTTCTCAAAAAAAACAACTGATTTTCTTAGACAATTTTTTTTTTCAGTGTCACGTTAACTTCTTAACGGTCCGTTAAATTGTTATTACTATGGCTACTGCCAATGAGATGCCAGTAGATATTGTGTTAATAGACCGTTAAATAATTCATAAGCCACTGTAAATCGGGGCTTTACTGGAAAAACTAAATTGGAGCAATGTGGACCATGTGGTTCATAGAGCAGTTGGGGAGAGTAATTGTCAAAGTACCCTTTACTCTTCAGCTTAGTCGTAGAGGAATCACAGCACTGACGTGCAACTCAGTGCAAAATAATTCATGTCTACCTCTTTAGAGAAGTAATTAGGTTAAGTGATCGGAGCATTCGTTTGTCAGTGTCAAAGATGACTGATTCGATTCTAGTCTTATGTGTAACAATCCCACTATGTTTCAAATATTCACTATTTGTACGGAATTTAACTAGAGGGAACGCGACGCGCGCTTTATGTGACGATTCAGTCTTCTTAACTGTGATATGCAATCTAGACTACCAAAAAAAAATATTAAAGCGAATATATTATATTACAGGTACGGCGCATGTGCAATTATAATGCAAAATACCAATTAGAAAGTGCACAAATAAATCTAATTATTCGTCCCAGTTGTATAAATTATGTCAATTAACCGAATTAAATTTTTCATACAATGAATCTGGCTGACGGCAAGCGAGTGCACAATGTGTGTACTCGCTTGCCATGCTTTTCTTAATTTGGTATTGCATTGTATGCCCTGTTTAATCGAAGATACGTATTACAGCGCGCGGTGCGTTTTTTGGTAATTGGGCTCGGGCGAATGAATGATTGTTCCTTGTCTCATCGGGCCAGGATTTATACAGCCATTGCTTTTAATTCGCGTTCCAAATTCACGAAGTGACAGTATTTTTGCTTGTCACGTTGTAACCGATATCCCGCTAGTCTTCCGTTGCCGGTACATCTCGGTGGAGGGTTTCACAATTCTGAGTGGTGGGTCGTTGGGTGGGGGACCCACCCTTTGCCCTGACTGCCGCCACCAGACATTCTTGTTGCACACCTTGAAGGTCTTCCTGCTTCCTTGCTGGCCTCCACGGTGGCTTCCTTGGTACACACGTGACCTTAGGCAGCTACAAGTGAAATTAAATCGATGTGGGGAGAGCTATTGAGCTCTTGGTGTTTATTTTTTCAATGTTGGTCTTTACAGACCCCAATTTTTATACGCTCTGTTTACCAGCAAAAAAAAATCTTCCGGTTAGTAAGACTTAATTTATTTTCCTCAGACTTAACTTTATGCAATGCTGTATAGGCAGTAGACACCCATGAAAAAAATCACCAGAACCGTTTCAGAAACTTCGGAATTTTGCATTGTAAAGATCCCACATTGTTTTGAGATTATTTTTTAAATTCCACTCGGGTTAGATTGAAGCCAAACTGATTTCCCCACGTTTCTCAATGACAGAAGAGCCATGTCAATAACTTTTTTGATCCAACGCTATCGCAAATGCAAATGTACAAACACGATATCTCGCATCCACGACTCGTCTTACATCCATATTTTCTCGCAATACGTCTTTATGAATAGCAAAAAGAAAAGCCACGCTCGTCGTACCCCACATGAGGAACAAGTGAGTCTCCTAGACTCCTACCACCCGCGCCGGCTTCTCGAAGCATCGCTGCTCCGATACGAGAGTATTATAGAGGAAGGAAAGCTCCAAGATATCACTGCCAGCGGTGGCGGTGGCGGCTGCGGAGGAAAGGTCACCCAGAGAGGTTGGACCATTAATCGTTGAACCAGCGCGACAAGACGCAATGATATCCCGGCTAAGGAGGTGCGACAAAGAGCGGAGATGGACCGTAATGTCGGACAAGTAATAAAGTAAAGTGAAGATGAAGAAGAAGAAGAAGATTCGACCTTTCACAATCATGGTATAGATATACATAGACAAACATATTATGCTGCACACTCATGTACCAGCTTTTCAAACCACCTATCATGCCTTCGATGTTGGCTCGTCTCGTGTGGATTCTGGTGTACGGGGTCTCTGGGTGAGACACGGTGAGAGCTGGCTGTGATAGATTGGGAATTGGTTGACGGGGGAAATTGGGTGTTCGCCCAATTGGGGATCACCTTCGCCGAAACCAGCAAAAAAGTTGGCAGATTGTGCGACAAGACGCGCGCGTTTCTCTTTAAAGTCGTTAAATTTTAAGTCTTTGAGAAATTCGGAATTTGACGTGGATATGTTTATCATTCAGGGATGAAAACTAATAGAAACAGTTTTTTTACTGATTTTGTGGTTTTACTGGTTTTTTACTCATTTGTAAATTAATCTTTTTTCCCTAATGCTCAACCAAACGATATTATTTGCTGCTCGATTTTCTTTCTTATAGTCATCAAGTTTTGCTAGAGCGGAAAAACGCATACGATGCCATAACATTTCTTAGTTATAATTATTGACAAAAATAACAGCGTCCATTTGTTTCATCCACAATCTTGTTAAAAATGCTGACCAGAACCTTATCACGCGATGAGAAAAGCAAGAGGAAACCGTCCGTCCAAATTCACACCGTCATGCAGAGATTCTTTTTACTTTTAAAGTAGGTCCTATTCGCTTATTTTATACACCCCCCAGACTCCAATTGGACTCAACTACCTCGTTGATACAAGTTCTTGGATTCCGCATCGCAAATTAATACGTTTATCAATTACCAACGATTTATTTTAAGATACAGACCCGAGTGAAGACAAGCAACTGAAGAACAAGCTGACTTTCATCATACTTTTCTAAAGGGATGTGCAGAATATGTTCAACTCACGACTTCTCTGTCGGAGGAACAGTATCGAATCTCTTCTCGGTCCGCCTCTATTACTCTATCCACCACAGAACTGTCTCAAGAGGGAGCGACCAGAGCATCAGAAGTCCGTCACGATACTTCACCGATTTGATGCAAAAGCATCGCCTTATACCGGTAGTTTCCTGGTCGCTCTGTGGCCAGCTTAGAGCCCAGCGATCGGCGAATGTTAGATGATGAATGCTATCGGCAAGGCAGGTGCCCGACTTTTGCCGATCGCCAAGATCAGCTGGATCGGCTAGATCGTGATGTGAGCACCTTTCCTGCACCACCCATATGTCCGTAGCACACCGATCGCTGGAGGGTGTAGGAGACAATATGTGGACCGATTTAGAACTTTCGCTAGTTTGAGAACAGAAGTATATGTAGCTTTTCTTGTCGGACGTTTTAATGCTTTGTCGGAATTTCCTCTCAAAACTTTTCCTCCTATTAAGATCACCGAGGGTATGGCTGTTTCACGAAAAAAAATTGTTTGATAAAAAGTGTCCATCCCAATCACACTTTTGATGTGAAAAGTATTGTGATTTGATTTCTTGAGGCACTACAATAGAGATTTATATAATGTTGGCTAATTTCGTTCGACAAAAAAATTCCACGTGCTATAGCTCGTATATATATATATATATATATTATTTATATAAGCATCAGACTTGTCAACTGGTTGCCGACACTTAAATTTTTCTCATGAGGATTTATGTTAAATCCATGCAAAAGTCAGATGTAACGCTCAAATTATGGGTATGATCTTTTGTCTCGACATTTGGAAGGTCCAAAATATCTTGCAATTGCGACTGAAGATGAGCTGTTCGCATTAAGCGGAACTGAAATATAGCTAATGGCTTTTCTTATAATTATATGCGTGCAAGAGAGACGCCGGACCCACTGAGAAAGATAGCGTGACCGCTCAAAACGTATAGGTCACGTGTGCTCGCTTCCAGTAAATTTCTAAAGTAATATTAATAAATATAAAAAATAAGTTCGTTTCAGTTTCACGGCAAGATGATTAGATCGTTTACGGTCCGGGCATAGAGCATCGGAGAGGAGAGCGTCTGATAGGCAATGGAGGTGAGATATTGTAATGTTCTGCTGACATCCCGTGCGTTCATCTCTCCGTCTGACCGAGCCAACTAGCTCGATCGCCACAAGGAAACGCGTTGTACTAAAAACTAATTAAGTGATTAGAGCCGGGTGAAATTTTCATGTTTATCGCTTACACTGTCGATTTGTTTTCATAATCACGTTTATTTCTGGATGGTTTTCGGAAACGTCTGGAAATGAATCAAGGTGATCGGGCGCGGAGTAGAAATCAAAAACACGCCACGGTTGTTGTCGACGCACCGCATGGTTGCGTTGAGCAACTGCTTAGTGGAAATCTGTTGCACTGGAAGCAACAAGAAGACATCGCGCAGAAACTCCACATAACGGCAAATTAACTAAAGCTCCGTTTACAGTCGTTAAATGCACCTTCAATTCAAAATGAATTTCGCATATTTCTGCCTTACTGAAAATCTCCATTGACGGCCCCTATTTTTTTCCGTATGGAACTGATGTTGCCAAAACCCAACCAGATTTTGACTCCATAAAGATTTTCAAATAAACATAAACTAACACATAGATACAAGATACATGCTTCCAAAAACACAGATTTCGTGTCGAAACTCAGTAAAAATCACCGTGGAAAAAAAACAGCATTCCTGATATGACACATAAATTTGATAGGATCGCGGATCCTACTCATCTCAACAAGATAAACCCATTTGACGGCCATAAAAGCACGGCGAACGCGCGATACCGCCTCGACTCCAACCCGGGACGCGTGCTTGACGACATCACGCACTTATCACGCATATATCACACGCATTACCACGCACGCGCGTGCTTCCAAATACCTGTGGTAAGTGTTTGGCCATAGAGACACGTGGTTTTCACTCTGGGCAGTGCCTTGGTCTGAGACTGCATTATGACTCACACGCATTATGACTCAAATATCACACGCATGACCATCTCACGCACGTGTATCACAATACATGTAACGCATGTGTGTGTATGTGTGAGGGGCTACTCGTGGACAAAATGTAGCAATGCTCCAGTGGCTTGAGAGGAATTCAGGTCGACAGTTAAAGATAAGCGGTAGTTGAAATTTGACATGATGGACGCGTTAGTGAGAATTTTGATGATTGTTTACTTGTTTCACTATTTGGAGGAATTTGAGCGGTGCATTGACGGTTTTGATTGGCTTTGAATTTCGGGTGCGATGCGTGTGAAGTTACTACACTAAGTCTCACGGTGCTCGAACGGGTGAGCTTAATTGACTCAAACTTGTTCAAAGTTTGGCGCACCGGTGTGTAGAAACGAGATTTTTGATCGCGCTCCCTAATTGGTGACTGGTTTGCAATTAGTTATCAATGATATACTATACACAAACATCGACAATGCTCACCTGAATGTCTCACTAGAATTTAGTACTATGCCATGTTGGCTCAAGATTGAATTTCTTGATTAAACAGATTGAACGACTTATTCATTCGCGCGCGGTCAAGCAACATCTGTAGCATTCCGAAAACAAAGTATTTTTATGTTTTTATGTTTGAAAATAATGTTTGAGTGATCAATCACAATGTCATGCTCAGACATTGCTGGTCTCTGTAGATCAATCACCACTGCCCCGCTTATATATAGTCAATTTGGTATCTTACATACCAAGATTTTTCTAGAGACTTGATCTTTTGCACGACGCTTTGTACAGAGATTTAAGGAATAGCCGAAGAAATCGCGCTTGCATCACTTAACCGCACCACTAAGAATGAAGCTGCATTGAAATTGTATCATCATAGTTGCAGTTAAGATCATCAAGTCTCGTCCAAATTACTTTCAAATCCACTTAGACCTGCGATGCAAATGTGTAGACACCCATACATCACAATGTGTAGATCGCCGTGTTCATGTCCTGCCATGGCCAAGACGCTCGCGACAAGTTTATCAGATTACTACTTTCATCTTCCGAAGATCCAAACAGAGCCAGACGCGACGGACGACATTTCACAACGCATGGCCCGTTGCGCCCCGTAAGTCACACGAGTGTGACACTCTCGTGAACCCAAAAACCCGGTCGTCTAGCCCAGTTCTAGCCCAGTTCTGCCCACGACGGTGTAGCTGTGGCAGATATCATATGTCGCCTTGACAGGTTCCGGGACCGTTGTTTATAATTGTTCGAATCAATTCGATGTACGTAGGTAATGGGAGGACACGCGATGCACTTGCTCATCACTTGCGAGTGGGTTTTTGGATCGGGTTGGCTGGGGTGGGGCAAGCAAATGACAGAGTGGCTGCATTTTTTTAAATCGTGTTTTGAGTTTTTCACCGTGGAAAGTTGTGGTGGATGGTTGTGGTGGTAGGCGCGTGGTGGATGTTTCTCGGTCAATGGTGCTGGACAAATTATACGCACGCAAAATTTTCTCTCAATAAAATGTGGTATCAGAATTGTAGTTATGAGTTGAGAGTATAGTTGCCAAAGAAAACTTCTTGTTTTGCGAAGCGTATGGCTTGGCGGATTCATCAATGAAAGTGCTTTTGGCCGTTTAGATGTAAATTTACGATTTCCAGACTACTTCCGATAAATTAGAACGCATGACCTTATACCGTCCGATTGGCCGTACAAACATAATTTCCAAAATCCGCGTGCGACTGCGTAATACAGCGAGCCATTAAAAAAGGGCAACCAGAAAAAAAAAACTTGTCACACAAATCTGAAGTCGGGCCATACATATTTTCACCTGTTTGCTTTGTGTCTCGCCTGGCCGACCTCTTACGAACGACTTCTGACTTCGAAGATTCACGTTAACGTGCCTGGACCGCCTCGTGTTTCGCTTGCTGCTGAGGTGAAGCAAGCCTGTGGCACGCTGTGTGAAGCGGTCAGCTCGGAACTTCCGAGGCTTTCTCTTGGGACAGAAATTTAGCAATCATTCATTATACATACGCTTTAAATTTATCTTACTGAATGCATGGGCAACGGGTGGGAGACAATCATCAATTCCCCTGAGCTTTGCACTGAACATTCGTTTGAACGAATTTTTTTTAACAAAAAAAAATTGCCGTCTCCATTAATTCAGACTTAGGTACCACAAGCAGTGTTGGGCAGTAATTGAGTATAAGTAATTGAATTACTGTAATGAATTACTTTTTTCAGTAATTTGTAATGTAATGCATTACATTTAAGAGAAGGTAATTTGTAATGTAATTTAATTACATTATTTTATGTAATGTAATTGAAAAGTTATAAGAATACCGAATTACTTTACATTTTGGCTTGTCTAAAATTATTTTTCTAACAATGGATGGATTAAGCAACTATTTTTAGCATAATTTTAATTCCCGCTCTCCTATGTGGCGTCTACATGTCACTTAAAGTCCGCTTCCTCCCCAGCACGCACCGGCCGGCCAGCGCCTTGCTGTTGCTGTTTGCCGGGATTTAGTCTCGCGTGCTTCGCGGTGAGGCATGTGAAATTTTCTTCCATGCAGTGTGACAAGTAGAGATGGGAAAAAAAGCCCGAACGGCCTGAAAGCCCGGCCTGAAAGCCCGGCCTGAAAGCCCGGCCTGAAAGCCCGGCCCGAAAGCCCGGCCCGGCCCGGGCCGGATTTTGAATCTGAGATGTCGGGTCAGGCTCGGACCGGACGTCCCCGGCCGTCAGGCTTTCGGGCCGGTCGGGCCGGTTCGGGCTGTCGGGCTGTCGAGGAGTGGCCCGTGCACTCGGAATTCCCTTTCCCGTCCAATATTCTTTTGAGTCGATATTTTTTACTCGCAGCTGGCTTCTGTTATCAACATTATCCCTTGTTTTGCAGTCGAAGCTAATTCCCGAACAGCCATCCTACGTCTGTATCTGTATCACAGCGATAGTGAAAATTTTCCCATGCCATGTGCTTGTTAGACCGATCTCACGCAGCCTTTGGAGGCTTTGGCCTTTGGTCCTTCATGAGTTCGAAGAATTTTCGACATGGAGATTTGCAGACTATGCTTGAGCTCGCTGGTGCCAGCCAGCCGGTCGGCATTTTGACGGATTCGGAAATTAGAATAGAATTAGTCGCGAGCTATCTTGTTTTTTAAGTTTTTTAAAATAAATTTTGCCTCTCTTACGAATGCCTTCCACTCCATGCGTAAATATTACGCGATGTTAATTCACTTTCAGTATTCACCCGAGAGCCGACCGGGATGCAGTCACTGCTAGTGTAGTTTTCAATGTGATAGTGTGATGTGTGAAGCAAAACTAGACAGGGAGAACTGCCTAATCGGGATTTATTGCACCTGCTGCGCTGTGAATGAGCTCTTCACTACAGTGATTCAGATTTTCTTTATGTTTGGATCGTACATATTTTCGGATCTTCGAATTTTCTAGTGACAAGTGATCAGCTTCAAACATGTCTTGATTAAGAAAAAGACGATTGCTTAGAACCTAGATGATATTGTGGAGGTGGCCCACGTTAAAGAGGCTCCCATGGCCAGATTACGCGTATTAACTCTGAGGTGAGCTTGGGCAAATTTTCTGAACGGTCTTGACGTGAAAACCATTTTATTTGGCAGCAATTGTCTTAAAAAAGTAAAAAACACGAAACTACTCAAAGAACCGAATATTGTTATTGGGAGTTGGCAGAGATATGCAAAAATACAAAAAAAAAGTAATTTGAAAAGTAATTGAGTATTTTTTGTCAGTAATTAGTAATGTAACGAATTACTTTTGGTTTTAGGTAATTTGTAATGTAATTTAATTATTTTGAGAGTCATGTAATTGGTAATGTAATTAAATTACTTTTCAAAAGTAATTGACCCAACACTGACCACAAGACATCAGAATCCTTAGATAACACTCCGAAGTTTTCAAGGCCAGCGTTGTGCAATCTTATACAAAAGAACGTGTGAAAATGTACAAATCATTGAAGAAATAAAGAAAACAGATTTAAATACAAGAACGCAAGAACGCGTTCCCTGGACTAACGCCCAGTGCTGCTAAACTCGACGGTGGCAGTCTAGGCTGCCCATCGGCAGCTCGTCTCGGGAGAAAGGCGTCGGAGATAGCTGCACCCTCGCGGGTCGTATCATCTTCAAGCCCCGGCTGGGGAGGTCACAGGTCAACGCAGAGGACCGATCGGCGCAGAGAAAGCAGCCCAGAAGACGAGCTACCTCCGACTAATATTGTTGCTCCTCTTGTTCGCTGGCTTGATCTTCGCACACATACCGAGCACAGTGACAGTTGATGCTGCGCTCTAAATGAGCACGATGTGATGCAGCGGGATTCGCGTAGTGATTCGCGGGTGATTGGTTTAGTTTCGTGATTTGGTGGGAAATATTTCAGTTTTTGCAACATTGTGTCAGAAAAGAACAGAATTTTGTAAAAATACCGTCGTTTGAGGTAGAACTGGAGAAGAATAACTAGCTTGTAAAATTAGAGTGGGTTTGACCCAAACTGAAATTATTACGATGGATATTTAATATTAGAAACGAAATTTAATTTACAAAATTGTGTCAGTACCTGGTAATGTGAAACGGTCGTGTGCTACCGTTGGTGCGACCGTTGGTCCGGATTAATTTTAGAATGGTTCTAATATTCCAATTTAATCTTATATGAAATTGATTGTGCTAAACTTTCAGTGCGTTGAAAGAATAAGAATGGTTGTTGAAATGCATGACAAGAAATACATGGCAGGAAGCAAACATGAATTTAGAGGACACAGCAGAAAAGCATTAGTGAAAGGTGCGAATAAGCTGACGGTGGATAATTTTAATTTTTGAGTATAACAGGAAAATCTAGTAATGACTGGGAAAATAATATAGTGGATTGCAATGTAGAAGATCCGAAGGGTGTGAAGAGAATAATTGACTTTGTTATAAAATGCGCGAGATAATTGATAAGAAAACCTGCCACATAAAGTTAAAAATTGTATAACTTGCAGGGAAAAATAATTAAATAATAAAAATGATGAATACTTTTACTTTACAACACTATCACATGGAATCAAAATGAATAGTGTCTAGCAAACACAGACTGCTGTTTCCCTGTGTCAAACTATAATATTGAGACATTGGGGGCTTGTCATAAATGTCAAGTTATATATAGTTAACCCCTATTTAGGATTTAAAATGAAGTTGTCACCACTGAGACAGTTTTTCACGTTGAAAATGTGGCCATAAGTCAATTTTTATACCTCGGGGCATATTGAACACACAGGTATTAAAAATCGGGGGAAATAAATTTCTAGCATCACCCGCGCTATTGAGTGCTTGCTCTAGGCAATTGTGTACAAAAATCAGTGTCAGTTGTTATAGCTACCAAGTCTATTAGCCCCGTATAATCAACAGGTATTTTAAATCTGAACTGAGGGGTGACCCATCACTTGAAATATCCGGCCCACGAGTATCCATCGCCCCGTTAATGGCTGCCAGGTCATCAAGTTCAACCACTTTTCACCTGTGAGGCTGTGTAAGCCTTTTGTACGCACATGCATGAATGCCAGTACACTATTATGATTAATATTAATGTATGCTTACGTTTCAGAGTTTCTTTATAAATATTAGCCCGAAAAAAAGAGAACGCACGCATTGTGAATTGAGCAATGTAAATACAATCATAATTTGCATCGACTGCAAGGACGCACATGGATTTCAGCCCCGGTCGATCGGAGCGCGTTCGATAATTAATATAACTTATTGCCAGTTCGTTGGGTAATTGTCTAGTTATGAAAAAGAGGAGAAGAAACGGCGTGTGAGAAGGTCAGATATGGATACGAGTGTGTATACAAGTGTTTATTGACTGCGTTACGGGATCACGTTTGTATAGCCGACGAATCGTTTAAGTTTATGCGTGAGCGAATGCAGTCGTGTTCTTTTAATTGATTGAATTCGAATAAATTTGCATGTGGCTTTGGAGGACGATGGGGTCGGAGGTTGCGACGCTGTATTCCAATCGAAGTATTGCTTTACATGTGATCTCTCAGGCAAAAATGCTTGTAGGTGTTATACTTGTAATGAGCCTAGACCGCCGGCAGTTAAGCTCTCGGTCCGGGTTATACACTCTAAAAAAATCCTTGCGTATGCTTATTGTTATTTCGCACTGGAAGGACGCCAAAGCTGCCGAAATTCATTAAAAAAATATGTGAATCGACAAGAAATAAAGTGTACCAGGTGTATGCTGTTTTTTTTTGCAAATGGACGATGCAAGCCGTGCGCAAGGCTCCTTAGTTGTTCGTAACGATTGAAATTGACAGAGTCTTTATTCTGAAATTAGCACTTGCTCTTTCCACGTAGCTATAAGTTTTTACGAGCGTACAGACGGCATTGCATTACGATGGTTTTACAATAATTATGCCTTAACCTATAACAGATGTATCTTCAAAGAAACACTAAAACCTATTGTTTAGAACTTGTAGCGCTTTGCCTTGTTGCGGCGCATGGTGTAACTTATATTTACTGTGATTCCACTATTTCCTTATTCTCTTTTTCATTGCCAAGTCATGAATGTGTCCAATTTTTCCGTTTCGCTATTCGTAAATCATTGATATTGACATCAGCGTAGCGTGACCAAGTCTCTAGACTTGCTATAAATAGCAAGTTCTTAACATTAAAAATCTGGAGTGATAATAATACAAATTAAAAGTGTTTATAGTGAGGTTAAAGTAAGGGTGAGTGAAAAGCAGGTGCAGACATGAGAAAATTTTCTGATTGATTGCATATGGATGGCACATATGCCAAAATCAAATCATAAAGTTTTTCTACCCGGTGCAAATTTTATCAGACCCTTAATTATCTCGTCATGTTAACTAAATGGACACAATTTCGACGATGCTAACATCACATTAGTAATAACATTTAAATGAGACGAGCAAGCAAAACGAGAATTTCACTGCCAACAACCTGGCATATCCTTATAAGCCGCGCATGCCACACAACTCAAATTACCGTTCACTTTAATTACAAGACACTGCAGAGTTAATTAATTGATTCACACCCCAAAGGTTTACACATGTGGTAAACGTTGAAATAATAATATCAACATGTTGCCGTGCAATTTCGTTTGTTCGATCCGTGTGAATTGAGCTCGAAGCCATGCGGGCCCTAATTGGCGCTGGCAATTATCCGACTTGATGGCCTCTCATTAATGTGAGGCGCGTAATTGCGTTGGCGCTCGAGGCAGATCGGCCAAGTCTTCGAATGGTGCCTTCGAATCAAACGCGACGACAACATTTGCGGGAATCAAGAGTTTCAACTTTCTTTTCGTTGTATGATATTTTTCTTACCTATGTACTACACACCTATACCCAAACTTACGCGGAATTGCACGCTATTGAACTATCAAATTAGATATCTTAATTGTTTTCTCTCTTATGTCACCTCGATGTTGTCTCGGTGCACGTCAAATAAAACCGCAAAAAAAACAATAAAAATTATCTTTACACTGATCGACGCCGATGAATGGAGTAAAAGCGCAGATATCTCATACGGTCGTACCACTGTACGATTCAAGAGATAAATCAATAAATGTCCACATTAATAATTTTACGACCACAAGTTGTAAATCCATGTTAACAGCGAGTCAGATATATCCAGCGAGCATGTCTGCAATGGGGAGTCGAAGGAGAACAGGCTATGATGATCACTATGATGCATCGAGCGCCGGAGACTGGAAACGGAGCTTCGGTACAGATGGCACGTGGGAGATTCGAGTGTCAAGATAGCTGCGATGCGGTTTTAATGCGCTCGATTGTCGATACGGGATGCCTGCGGATGTGAATTTGTCTAACGCGTTACACCTTGCGCCGTGTGTGCGCTTTCCGCGGCTCGTTCCCCGAAATTTACGAGTAGATTAGCCCGATTGGTTCGAGTGTGACTAAATTTTGAAAATGGTAAATGACGCCATCTAGGAGAGAGTGGGGGGGGGGGGAGAGCAAAGCACATTTGAGGAAATCGCCGCGATGTTTTCTGTTTGCCACGCTTTTTTAGCCAATTCGCTTATAGATAAATTAGAACGCGAATTTTCCTCATTATTTTCCGCCGTGTTCATGTTCTGCAGCATGTGTCTGCAATAAGGAAATCTCTTAATTCAGAGTATGAATTTAATGGAAACAAAATCACATTGAGAGTGCGAATCCATTAAGATATAAATTACATGAAAAATCATCGATAACCTCTAAATGTATCGTCACAATTAACCTTTTTTTGATTTATAATAAATATAAATAAACAAACCACGCCGACAAACACACTGCAACAAAAAAGAAAAGGTTACTCACAGTCACACACATATACAACAACAAAATCATGTTCATCTTCACTCATAGAACAACACACATATACAATTTTCTCTTTTACTAGCATGATCCTCCTCGAAGATTCTTGTCAAACATCACCGCGCGATTTCACACTCATCTCGCACGCAGATTTGTTCTTGTCGATCGCTGCGGCGGCGGCGGCGGCAGCGGCGGCGGCTGGTTTCCCAAGATCACAGCATCCCGAGATCGCGGCAGATCGCAGCTGATAGCCGCTTGTCTAGAGCGATTAGTCTCGGCATTAGCACGTGATCGATTGGCAGTAAATCAGAGCCGAGCCGATCGAATCGACGGCCGGGACGGGGTAATCTGATGGTGACACGGATCGCGCTGCTAGAAGCGACCAGGGTGCGCCCCCTCCCCCCTCCCCACCAAACAATCTTGCGCAACTGCTTGATTCGCATTCGAATATGTTGTGATGTTCGATTCATGTTACACCCAGATTCGTATTCCGGTCTTGAGTCGATTCTTCAGGATAGACGTTTTCATGTAAATAATATTGGATTTTTTCTTTGTCCCATCAAAAATCTAAAAAATCAAAAATCAAAAATCCCCATCAAAAATCAAAAATCAAAAATCACCACCCCATCAAAAACCCCATCAAAAATTGAACCAATTTCTTACATTTTATAAAAATTTACCAATTTTTAGGTTGGTTAATTTCCATGTGTGCTTTTGAGTTTTGATAGAATGGGATGAAATTTGAATCTTTTGCCAATGATGTTTTATGTAATTATCTAGTTTCATGAACGAAAGGCTATCGATTCATCGTTTCTATATGGTCTCTGCTTGAAGTTATTTAAGTTTATTTACTGCAATTAAAAAGCTGTTCGGTAAATTTAAACCGAGTGGTTTTTTTATATGTTTAAGAGTTTAATTTGAGCGACAATTGAAAAATATGATAAATACTTGGCGACGCGGAAGGAGAAGAATGTCAATACTTCTTTGGGTGACAGCATTGCTATTTTTATCCCAAAACGCCATAAGCTAAGCCCCTGTGATTGATGAGGTCATCCAGTCATGTAATAAAAATAAAATCTTGGTTTTAATTGGCACGCAAAATGAGCCAAAATGTGCGTCCAATAACTTGGATGTTAGGAAAATTGGAGTAATACAAGTGGAGTTATAAGATCTAAAATTGAGATCTCAGTTCTTCTCCTATAAGTAAGCAGAAATCTTTGCGCGCATAGTATACACTTCCAAAACCAACAAAAACCCACACAACAAAAAAACAGCTTTTGACCAGCCGACGCGATGTACGGTACACATGGGAGATTATTACAAATTGTACTGTCGGTAGCCACTTTCATGCAAATTCAGACGCGCTCTCACAACTACCAAATAAAAAACTCCAGATTCGTCAGAACTCATCTAAATATGTTGATCACCCTAATCAATACACAGCACCACGGCAGCAAAAAAACCCAAACACACCACCATCAGCACAAGAACCATCCGTCAGCCGGACGAAATGAAATATCTAGCCATTCGCTTACTGACTTTGAAGGCTCAATCTCGTGTGTCAGAGGTTAACTTTGTGCCTCTACAGATATAAGTCCTTGTCAATGCTCTCGGCAATCATTCTCCTTGCCCACTGGTTGAGCGATTATCGCTCATAATGGTGAGTTACCGAGCTAATCTATGTAATGAGATGAGAGGAGAGCAACCCTCGAAGACGTTACGTTTGCTACAGTGTGTGCCATCCATAATCATTCCACGTGGGAAATGCGAGGCTTTATAGCCATTTTGTGCCATTCATGTCCGACGAAGGATTAGTTTTTTCGGTGAACTTTTGACCCTGTTAAAATTAAATAAAGTGTGGCTGAATGGAACAAGTTTGGTGGAATTGGATGTATGGTCTGGGAGATTATAACTCATGATTATGGAAAGTAAAGCAAACAATGAGCGTCTATGGTGATAAATAAAAATTGTCGGACGGTGTTTTTTATATTTTGTAAATTATAACTAGTGTACGTGGACTTGGATGTTGGACGAGAGCTGCATTTTAAGTTCGTTCTCATGATTGTCTAGATCTGGTCATCGACGCGGCACCTCCACTGGCGTTACTCAACGGTGGAGGTGCCATGAACGAATTATCAATCGGCTTAAAGCCTTACAAGAAAAAGGCATGGAGATTTCACTGTGACATTGTTATCACTTACACTTAAAGTTGAAGCTAATTGTTGTGATGGGATATTGAAATCAATTCCAACCAATATTTACCTCGTTTTTTCTTCTGTAACGCAAGTTTCCGAAAAAAAATCTTTATGCATTTTCCGTAAGCAAGTGCATCCCCATGTACTACTTAAAATTATTTCTCAATCCATTACGTGGCAACTTCTTGAGTATATTAATCTTTTTAACTAGGATGATAAACAACTTCAAAACTCAGAGATGAAATTAATTAAATGCCCGAGAAAGCTACATCAAATGCCCTGCAAACATTCGATTCATCAATCAGCTATTCACTCATTCTTCCAGCATTTAGAAACGAAAACACACCGTAACAACTCAATTCCACGACAAACATCTTGGTAACAGACACTTCGTGTAGTACTGCAACAAAATCCTATTCAATCGAGCGTAACAAAACAATTGTAACACTTTCGCGTCGGCACACAACAGCTGTATCAGCCGTATCATCTCCACACAATTCAATAATGTTATCTGAATCACACAAATGTCGCAATCTCATTCGGACTCTTCATTGGGCACCAAGAATGCCTTCATTAACGCCCGGCTACGTCCAGGTTGACTCGTAGAGAGCTTTGGGAGCCGGAGAGTGACTGTTGGGAGGTTAGACAGAAAGGATAGCAACCCTGGTGTAAGAGATCGGTCGTCAATTCCTGGTGTAAATTCTTGATCTAATATTCCACCATGATGTCTAAACTAGTTCCTTATTGGTTTAAATTACCGACGCCAAACGCTAATATTGGAAGATTTTTTTTCCCCACTTGTTTGACCTATTTGTTTGAAACTTTTTTTTACTCCATGCAGTAGAAGCCAATCTTAACTTCGCTTATGAAGCAGACACATTAAAACACAGCTGCAATTTAAGTAAATTTATGGCAAAAATATTTGGAGTTTGAGACAGTCATCATTTACATGAGCTGTGCCAGTGCATTCATTTGCTTTTTTGTGTTATTAAAAACCATACCACTGCATCTTGACTTTAACCAGAGTAACGAGGGAAGTACTTTAGCTATTTCACAATCATCTCCAGTGTGAGTGACTTAAAAATCCTCGCTAAGCTTGCCAAAGCCAAGATAACACTACAGATTTGAAAAGGCATTTTTACAACACAAGCAACGCTCACTAGCTATAATGACGGTGACCACTACATTGTTCGTTGCCTTTACTAAAATCAGCGCAACTCACGCTGAACATCAAGACACACTCCCAACCGATCCATCCACGCTTCAAGCTGGCCACTCTCCGGCTACCACGACTCTCTAATAACCGTGGGGCAGATGATACCTACGTGGTGTCTGTCTGTTAGCCGGCCATTGTTGCAGCAGCAGCGGCGGCGTCCTCTGCCAATCAGAAAGCTTTGTTAGCGCGCGAGCTGTGTCCACTGGTGGTCTTCACTCTTGATTACCATTGTACAAATGTCGTGCGTCGTGGTTGCCCCCAGCGCACGCTAGCGGGGTTGGATCTTTGGCTGGCGTCCCGATGGTATTTTTACCATGTGCTGGGGTTTTGGTCTCTTGGATTTCCGCTTGGTGCGCTGTGGCAAGGTTGGGGGCACCCTGAGAAAACTGGGCGACATTTTCCATGCTTGGTAACCTGGCTAAATTATTTTAGTTGCTGCATTAACTCGTTTTCTCTGCGACTGCAGCAAAAATATCTAGAGGATATCTGCCTAAAACCGTCCCCTCAGATGCAAGAGCAGTGAAAACACTATTCTTCATTCAAAACTCCGTCCCAAAGTTGATAAAAATTTTTGCCTTTCTTTTGGAATAAATTTTTCATGATCTCTTATTGCTGTTGAAAAGGAAATTTCGTATGCGGTCTGGCATGGTGCCACAGTCGAATTTGGATTCAATTTTTCCCTTAATGCATGTTTTTTTTACCCGAATAACCAACTGCTTAGTCATGGTATCTCGTTGCGTTGGTTACCTACTGCAATTTTTTCAGAATCAGAATCCGCAGCATTCCAGGCACCTTACTCGAATTTTTTAGTGTCGGACTCGTGTATACCAAATCACGTTAATTTAATGATGTTGCAATTTATAGGCTATACCAGCTTTCGTTTAGAATTATGCATGTTATAAATTAGTTGGGAGACACGTTCCCATCGCGTCCGTCTTGCCTTGGAAGACACATTTCGTGGCCCGGGCTTGGGAAGTGTCGTGTGTGCTCTAAATGTGGTCGCTAAGCCCCAAAGCACGCTCGCTGGACGCTTTTGTGTCTGCCCGGTCTGAGATAACTCACAGTATTAGTCCTGTACGGTTCGGGACTTAGAGTCCAGTTCGTACGAGAGAAATTTATACTGCATCTGGTCCAATGTAGCGCACTGGACGTTGATTTATTCTAATAAAGTTACAAATTATATCAGACCACGATTGTAAATTGCCTGTGAGATATCGTTTTTTCATTGGAGATTTTCTGTCTCGAGCACTAAACCATGGACGCAGCGATACAGCCAGATTAAACTAAACTCCGCCAGCAAACCGCAAGCAAAAAAAACTGCGCATAATTTCGCAGGTAGTGAAATCAAGTAGATCGTATTTCCCTGCGCCCTCGTCTTACGCGCCCAGCGGTCCAGCCATTAGAGGCGAGTAAATCACCGATGCCACGCGAAACGGGTCCATGATCTTCTGCAATCTCCTGCGATGTCGCGGCTCCAGGTCAGTTGGCGCAGATCGGCGCTGGGATTTATGCGCGGGGTCAGGGAGCAGCACACATCTTTTACATTATTTATTGTTATGATTATTTTATTTATACATTTTTTATGCAGATGTCGCTGCTGCGGTGGTTGTAGTGTGGTTGTAGTGTGGTTGTTATTGGCCGAGATGTGGCTTCGTGTGGCTAGCAAGGAACGAGATTAGTCCGGTTCGGTGGCGTGGATTGTGACCGGGTTTGGGGACAGGGGTGCACAAAATGTCGTCGATTAAGAGTCTACATAGCTTGTAACCCGATACGATAACGAAAAACATAATAATCTGTGGCAGTAATCATAAGAAGCCACGGATTATAAACGCTGGCACTTATCTGCGACTCTTGCATAACCAAGATTAATCATCAAAATGAAAAAAATCTGCTTTTTCTCGATTTTCGTGATTTAAATGACACGGCTGGATTCATATTTGTCAGCAGATTGTATGATACTTTGAATCAAAGTTCTAGTGCACTTATTGGCTTTACTGCAGCACATTTTCAATCACGGCAAAGAATTGGTAGTACGTCACGTTATAAGCCGCTCTAATCCTGTGTCGAGTTTGTTGTAAACATTGCTGAACAGCATTCCGCAAGCAAACTTTCATTGAGTAGTAGATGCCGAGAATACAAATCAATCAGTATTTGTTTGCGATTAATTTTATTGATACCATCGTGTTTTTGATGGACAGTACATGGAACACATTTTTTTATTCGATCTTCTGGCGTGATTTTAACCCATAACATTATGAAAATTAATTTTTTCCACCATGGTTGAAATCACATTCTTGTGACGAACACTAAGAAATAACATGGTTGTTTCTTCAAAAAAGTCTGCCCAAAGAGCATATCTAGACTTAGTATGCAGTCATCGATGCGTCGTTTCACAATGCTTGAACGCAGACGAACATTTTAACGCCACAAAAGTGTCATTTTGAAACTTATCTGATTCCGAACAAAGTAACGAAATAATAATTATATTTTTGAATACGTACTACATATTAGTTTCAATTAATATACATCGATTGCATGGAGCCATGGATCGGAAACACTCCGTTGCCGATTTATTTGTTGGCTGTTTGCGCCTTCGCACTTTTCCTCTGCAATTTCGCGGCGGCTTTCATGTCTTTGGCGTTTTGAGCCGCAGCACGGGCTTCAACAACGCATCGCGGATCTCGGATCTCGGATGTCTGTCTTCAACATTCGTTTACTGTACTGCGGGTTGCAAATTTCAATGACTAGGCACTTGTTATAAAACCTAGAACAAACAAAAATTATAGATTCATCAGCGTCTACCAATAGTCACTCCCAGCAGAGATCGAGCATATATTTTTTCTCACTCACCAACAAAGGCGCGCTTCCATCTTCTCACGCCAGAAGTCCTCGTTCCTTTCAACACGTTCGAATGTGAACCACTTCGTAGTGTATATAACAAAATAGCACAAAGACTAACGGGTTCGCATGTCTGTGCTGTATGAACTGTTCAATTAGGTATGAGTGTTACGCGGGCTTTTGCTATTTTCATTTTTTTTTCTACCCTGTATGCATGCTTGTGATGTGATGCAGAATAAAATGAAGATGAAATTGAAATTGAAATTGAAATTGAAATTGAATTGAATACAAACGATGATGGTTAGTGCAACATTGCTTTGTTTAGTGAATAAAATATACTTTTTGATCTATAAAAACACTCTGTCTCCACGGAACGAGCCGTCATCGGCCATATCTTACGCCGACTAAATTTTATCGCTAACTAGCGTCAGCATGCCGAGTGCCGACTTCCTAGATTCTCTTCTCTTCCGACTTGACAATCATGCAATTCCGAAAATTACACAATAATACAAAATAACTATATTTGTTAGACCCAAGCAAGCAATGAAAAATATCGGACACCCAATATATCGATTTTCATTATTATCGGATTTCCTTCTAAGATCAATACAAACGTGCGTAACACAAGTTTCAGTTTTAGAGCACTGATAGATTGAGTAAAGTTGAGTAGAAAAGTTGAGTGAGACCCACCCAACTAGGTTTACAGATTGATTATTGGTGCTTAACGACGCACTGTTTTGACAACTGGCCCTTTGGCACTGGTCTAATGGCGTCGGTGAATGAAATGGTGATGATGAGGGTGATGATGAACCTAACCTAGTCTAGAAGGGAGGAGGGGAAACCCGGTGCCGGCACGTAGCCTACTCCTGTCGAAAAGCACCAAGGGGACCACCGGCTTTACGTCCCTTCCGAATGACGGTACAACTCGAACAACAGGATTCCTCCACTAATCCGTGCTGTCGAGAGGTTGATAAGCAAGGCGAGTAAAGTTGTTGTACTAACTTCAAACCCTCCAACCTCTCTCCCGAACAGAACTGATCATGTGCATGATGGTCACCCATCAAACACCTGACCCAGCGCGATGTTGCTTAACTTCGGTGATCTCACGAGAACCGGTGTTTCCAACATGCCAAACCGTTCGGTTAGGTTTACAGAGCAGTGGGTGAAGGAATGATGCATATTAATCGGTAATTTTCGTCGGATTTTTTCATTTCAACATTGCTTTTGATGTGCAAGCAGAGACGAATCCAGTCGTATCGATAAAACAGTATGAAACACGGATTTGTATCGATATCCTTTTTTATTAACTTTCTATTGAACTCGGTGTCGGGTTGTGCAAGTATAATCTCCAAGAGTGTTTTTATTTCTCATGCTGATAACGAGGCAGTAAAACTGGAAGATTATTTCCATCGGGTCTAATCCGTGAAAGATTAGCTTTCTCACACGGAAATTTTTGGTAGTGCAGAGGTCCACGTGGTTACTTTTCCTGCCCCCTAAAATGTTCCCTATATTTATGAAAAAAAATCAGTGGATAGTTGAAAAAATTTCTAACACGCGATGTAAAGGCTCGTGTCGATCGGACGTTTACTTTGTTCACAAATAAATCTTGAATTTGGGACTTTTTGTGGGTGTTTTTTAAACGAAAACACCACTTTTCTTTCTTCTCTGGTTGTTTTATTTTCCATCCGATCTCAATTAAAATTTACTAGGCGGGTCGGAGTACTCTTCCTCTACACACTGATTTTTTTTCAAAAATATTGGGATCAATTTAGGGGGCAGGAAAAGTAATTACGTGGACCTCTGCATTTTAGGCTTTTAAGCTGACTTTAGCTGGCTCTTAATTAGTGGACATTAAGAAAGGTCGATCAATTTCAAGAGACCATGTGGAAATTGACGAAGCATGTGATTTTCGTTCGCGAATATTATCACTTTCTTTCTCAACATTTTGTGTTGCAATTGTGTAAAACTTTTCGATTTAACTGCACTTTCTGTGCCAAATTTTTGTTATGTAGTTTCAGAGAAAACGAGTACCTATATCCTATAAGAATCGCCATAACTCAGACTTCACCTTAAGATCGCGACAAACCTCAGATACTGTTAGAAATTTCAATTGTGCCATTCATTCATGTCAATTTTTAAATAGCTCCCAAACAAAAATGAGAAAAACAGTTCAATTTCGGTCTCGGCATGAACCCATTATTTTCTTTTGACCACCCTCCCACTCACCCCACAAACATCCACGCGTCAACATCTGTTCCCGTGTTCATCACCAGCCACCTCTCAATAGCAAGATGAAGTACCTCATAATGAGATCGCGATTTCAACCCATTCGTGTCAACTAATGGCGCACAAGAGCCGGCTATCCACTATCCAGTTGCCATTGAAAGCCATCAGTGCTAAATGGGTTAAAAGCTGCCACCATTTAGTGGCAAGTTGTGTATTGGTAAACACCAGCACATAATGGGGCGTCGCATTGTTAGGCATCAGCACAAGCCACATGGCTTGTGCTTGGCTTGTGTGTGGCTTGCGCCCTGAAAGGATTAAGATGATCTCGATGGATGCTGGGCGATCGTCGAGGGTGATGGCATAGGTGATGGCATGTGCCGAAGATTGGTGAATGCGATCACCTGGCCGGTTGAAGAATGTGATGGGTGTTCTTTTGTGTTGGTTTAAGCTAGGTCGCTGATGAATGAGATGAGTCTAATCAATCTATTGTCGTTGAAGGTTTGCCGTCTAATGAGACGTGAGGATAAGCGGCAAAAGCGGCCGGCAGAGGTGCTAAAGGAAAATGGTTGTTCGTGGAATTGTGTTGGGCTTGTGGTAGGATTGAATTTGGACTGTTTTTATTTTTCTTGAAGCTTTTTCTGCAATTTCGGGGTGTTTGAGACACCAATGTGTCTCTCACTGTGGACTACAAAAAATATATATTCGGGAAGAAAATCTATATTTTCCGGTTATAACCGGATTCGCACATGTGTGGATTCGCACATCGCACATTTTTCGCACATGTTAAATAAATATATGTTTTATTTTCAGGAGAGATGAGATCCAACGGCAGAGAAAAATCGCTGGGTCTAGGAAAAGTGGAGATCAACACACAAGGTATATCTATCACCTCTATCACATTAGATGAAAAGCGCCGATGCATATATGCTTATATGCATATGCATATGCCGATGCAATATCATGTTCCCGCATCAGCCCATGCCGCATACCCTCACCCAGCTAGCCTGTCTGTGCGTACCGACCCCAGACACCCAACCCCCAAACACCTTAACGGTGAATATTGGCACAATGTTTTGACCTGCTTTCACCCAAGCAGCCCCATTCACCAGATCGCTCATTTACTGCCAGGTTCCGTTACTTGCGCGACTGAGGGTAGTTTTTGGCAGACACTGTCGTGATCACCTAGTTCGCTGATGGTCCAATGTTTAAGTGGACCAATTTGGACGGGGGTGTCTCATTGTTGGATCGTAAAATGAGCAGACTGGGGTGGATGAAACTGTAAAACTTTGCGAGGAGAAAACTCGCCTTGGCCCATATTGTTGACTAAAGTGCGACGTGGGCGGCACGATCAGGGGCGGCTTAAAAGTTTATTGGAGCAATCTGCAACAGTTTCCACATTTATGAGCCGCCACCATAAAAACTGGGCTTTTTTATTGAGAATTTCGGGATTTTCGGTGCTTTTTGTTGTTTTTTTAAGCCAGGCACACTCTAAAATATATGCGCCGTAAAAGCGAAACCGAAAACTGGATGATCTACTATACCTTTTTAAACAATCAAACGAGAGGTCGAAGACGACAACAAATATGTTCCGACATTTCACCCATAAATAAAATCAAAACATAACGGTGCTTCACACAAATTCAATAGAAATTCCCTCTCATCAGCAACAACGTGACTCCGATCTACCACTTGTTTGCTGCCACCAATTTACCACGTACTCTCTTGACCCGGATGACCCATTCCAAAAGATGTCCTGCATCGCAGCAACAACAAAAACAGCAACAGCAACGCCGCGACAAGCAGGCCAAAGATCAACGTCCCTCCCCTCGCGAGACCCCATCAAACATAGGTGTGAAACCATCAGAAAACTCATTCCCAAAAACAGAATCGCCAGTTCCTGATCGTGGCTATACGTGTATCGTATTTAGTGGGTGTCACACAATCGCCGCCGCATCTTCGGCATCTGCAGCATCTTCTGCCGACCGGCGTCGTGACGGTATTTGGTTAGATCTTGCACCTCTACGACCGCTCGACGAATCACCAGCGAAACAATAACAGACGGCCGGAGACTGCGAGAGCGCTCGAGTCGTGCCGTACAGCGATCTAATACCAGTGCCCAGCGCGCCATCAAATTGCTATCATTTGATATCGTTTCTTCCACACAGAGTCGGCGCACATGGTCAAATATTTTTGCATATAATCAGGAGAGTTTTTTCTTCTTCTTCTATACACTTCGGTGCCGGGGCGGTGATGCAGTAACAGAATGTGTACCAAAATGTCCGTGGGAAAGAAAATAATGTGAGTTGTTCACGCCGTTGCTCTGACACGAGATAATTTCATGACGATTGCGTTGTACTCTGGAGTATACGGCTTCGAGTCCGGGGGGGCGGGAGGCTTGCTATATTCGAGAGCAGCGCGCGGTAATGATATTCAATTGTGGACATCGAGGGCGCGGACACTCCCAATCGCGGCACGCTATGATCACGATGGACGATCATCATTGTGATCACTCGTGTGATCGCCAATGAACACCTATAGCGTTGCTGAGGATCGTGTACGCGTATGGGTGTGCAGATATTTTCATGTGAATTGGTAATTTCGGTGGCTGGGTACCCGCGAGGTGACGGTGACGTCGTGCACTCCAGCTAGCTACATGCTAACGTTTGGAGCGGAAGGGGATTTTTTGTAAATTTATGCGAAATCCGATCGTCGTGTGTGTACGATTCGCCACGGCAGGTGGAAATGAAAGTAGCTGGGACGTCGTGAAAACTCGATTACTGAAAGGAACGATAAAGCGAATTACATTCGCAAAGTCGATTAAACTGATGCTGCATAGTAATCTCACCAGCGAGCCGCCACCTTTTCGTGATTTCCCTATAAACAAGAAACAATAAATCTACATAATAAATGGTATTGGTAAAAATCAAATATTCGGTTCAATTTCCCAAGCCGACGAAGCGAACATGCCACTTTCCTCCGTCCGCCCAGACTCACACACTTCAATCCGAACTAATGACAGCCCATCACGCGCACCTGATCATTTTCATCTCTTTTACATAACATAGAATCGGACTCATTTTAATCTGTCACCAACCGTATAATAACGCAGCGCATACACCTATTCTGTTCCCATTCTAACCTTCACCGCGACATAGCAATCTAGATTCCCAGCCGTAATCTAATCGCTTCTAATCACAGAGCCTGACCGACAACCATTCTTGCTTCATAATGTCGCACTCACCAATCTCGGCTGCTGCGTAATGACCAGGTAGCGGACAGTAGCCTAAAGGTGTGGGCGGCAGAGCAGCCATCCAGTGGTAGCTACCGTCTTGTCGGCGTACTCCATTACACCACCTCTAGCAAGATTGTCTAGCCAAGAGACGGACTGTGCTCTGCATCTGCACGGTAGCCGCCAGAGAAAAAAGTTTACACTCCTCTTTGGGATTGCGCGCTCTTGGTCGTTTACAACTGACTTTTTGTTATGGATGCGATGGCGAAATATGTTTCAATGTGGACGTTGAGGGATGTTCGCTTGTAGTTAAGGAGGCTGAATAGCTTATTGTTTTGCTTGTCGCTATGAAAGGAGAACTTTCGGCATCTTTTCATAAATATCAATTAAAGTGATAGTTTCTTGGTCCTTGATGAAGCAGAAGGGACGCCTATGCAAGATGTCGGAAAAGTTTATTGGCGAGCCAATTATTCAATATTCTTATTACATAGTTTCTTGCTAAGTGCTAGTAATATAAGTAATACCTACTTTTATGATTAAAGGTTCCTATATTCCGGCTCACTCTCGTATATTTTAATGAACTGTTTCTCAAAAGTTGAGTATAAACACTTTGGGAACAAATGGTTGACGGATAGGAACAGTTGCTGTGCGATTCAACGAGCGAGCCGGTCTAGGCTGCCTAAACTTATGATTAATCAAATTATGTATCAGTGGTATTGCACGGTAGTCACAGAACAAAAAGATTACCCTGCAATTGGCATTGCGGTCTCCGCCGGTAATTCCCAAAGTAACTATCTGTTTTTACATCATTGTCCTTATACCTGAGCTGGCGAAAATTATCTTCGAGTCTGGACTTTCGGGAGAGCCCTTTGATTGTGGTCAATAAAATTGCTTATCAGTGGTGCGCTTGATTAAAGGTTGTTAAAGCTTGATTAAAGGCAAACCTTTGTTGGGAGCACTGTGTTTCTTTGTCCAATCCCAGTAATTGCAACATCTTGCATCTTATTTCAAATCTATACATTTCCATCCAGTCTAAATAAGCGTGGGACTATTAAATAACCGTCTATTTAGATTTGTAATTGGAATTTTTCTTGATGAGGATTTCCGTAAGGTGAGAAGTGAAGGGTTGAAATGACTAGCGCAGGAATTCCGAGTTGCATCACAGCGCGTACATGCTCACAGGAGGTGCAGTCCAAGAATTCGAAACTATCCCGGAGCCATTGTGTCTGTATTTTAAATTAGTCACACAGATTCATCTAACTTTAATTGTGTGTTTGAGAGACGGGATTATTTTTCCTAGAACAAAGATGCATTATTGCATTATTTCATCCCGATGCACATGCAATCACGGCCGCGCATAGCGATAAATGCAACTGCATCTTGATAACATGAGTGATGGAGTCTCTGCTTATTAATAACGACCGATCGGATGTACGATAATGCAATTGCATTTTCTAATGAGATGTCTGACGGAAAATTCCCTTTTTTTGCTCTTTACAATCGAAAGTACAATCACTAAAGCAATCAGCTGCATTAGTCAAAGGGTATACCTATAACTCTCTGCTTGTTCCTATAATATATACAGACTTTTATGATTGAAAACGCAGTTTTTTCAGTCTTGTTTGAATCGAATCAATTGCGTTTCTACTTTCCATAGTATATTTTCATGCAAAGAGCAATAGGTACTAAAAGAGAATCTTACACTTCATCGTAATTAAAATAACGATCATAATATTGTGATAAACTCTAACATTAAACAGTTAACAGTTATAGTTTCAATTCCATCTCGCGCTATCTGATTTCTCTCCAAGTATTGACTAATGCGCTTCAAATTTTGCCCACGGCTAAATATCTCAAAACAAAATTCGCAAAACCAAATACAAATCACAGTTCCTATGCTGCATCATCACATGTCTAGCTGCCTCGAACACACACACAAACCCATACCGCACTGCATGATAAATCCACTCAATCGTTTCTGCCATCGACGGACGTTGTCATTGACAAATTGACCATCACCGATTCTGACAAGCGATTAATAACAGTTCTCTCGCCACGCGGGAATCACCGCGGCTGGCCAATCGAATTATCCTCAAGGATCGCTGAGGATCCATCGGTGGACCATCTGCATGCGATGGTGTCTGCTCCGGCGCAGAGCAAGGGAAAGTCAAATGATGCCCGGCGATATTTCATACATAGAAACACGCGTAGCTCACATATTATTCACACCTCGATTCGATGTGACTTATCGGTTAGGTTCGAGGAGGAAATGAATCATGTTTGTAATATGTGAGGATATCGATTGTTTATTGAAAGTGTACAAGCGTAGAAATAGAAATGATAATTCGATCGACAGTTACAAATTGGCCGTTCGTATGTGTTCAATTGCGTATAGGGGCCTTATGTGGATGCTTAAGTTTTAGATAAAATTTTTCTATAACTTGAGGAGAAATATTTCATCCATATAACATCTTAGATGCACCATTTAACGATGAATCGCTTCAAATTTTGAGGACTAATTGCCATTTTTTTTAATTTGTTCTTAACATAGCCGAGTTAAAATTCCTGACAATACCGAGTATGTAGAGTTCCTCCAGGCTCAAGAATGATTGTTGCCATACAATTTTGATTCATTCGCCTGTCTTCAACGCATTGCCGATGCTAAATTATTTTAAGGTGTGAAGTTTATATTGATAGAATTTGTAAGCGAAATACCTATAAGACTAATGAATAAACATAAATAAAACTTCAGCATATTGATGCGGTGACGTTTTGTACCTACTAGCAATTTATTTGACACGTTGTTTTTTGTAACAAAAGAGGAAACACGGCGTAATCTAAAGTTAAGTGTCAGTTTCAGTGGCGGCTCGTGGCGGTTGTTTTGGGAGGGTCTGCTAAAAAAAAAAAATAGTTTACAATGCATGTATCCCCCCCCCCCCCCTCAAAAAAACGAAAATTCGTCCAATTGTTTTTATGGCAATATTTTGGTTTAATGTTAGTGTTCGGAAGGAACAACTCTTCAGCCCCGTCACGGTGTTAGTCTCCATAATGACTGACGAGGTGACGATACCATGGCGGGCCGTGGAGCGATATCGCTCTAGCTAGTTAATTCGTCAGCCGGGGACTCCCGGTCGGAGACACCCAATCGAGCTGCAGTGAGCTGCCTTGCGAGCAGCCCGAAGATTCGTTATAGCATCGCGCAACAAGCAAGCAGAGTGTGACCTTGGCAAACTTCGTAGCTCCGCGAGTCTCCCGGCTTTACAGTATAGAATGGTAGCTAGCTCGGGCTGCATTCGCCCCAGCCCGCGCGCTTGCTCGTATGAAGTGTGCTGCTGCCAGGCGCGCGGCATTCCGCTCGCTATTCAATTGCAACGCCGCGCGTTCCGTAGCAAATACCGCTGATTCAATACAATTAAATACTAAATAGTAAATATTTTTCTGGTTTAAATGTATGTATGATACGTCTACAAAATAAATATGTAAATGTGATAAATATTATATTTAAAAATTAAATTCCATGAAAAAATATTAAGAAAGAGATTATTTGATGTTGTTACACCGGAAAGCTAGGGAGGGCTGCAGCCCTGCAGACCTCCCTCACGAGCCGCCCCTGGTCAGTTTTCTGATTTATTAACTTTTTCCAGCGTCAGCGTTTAGCAGATGAAAATCAGTCGAGATCCTCTCTATCCGCGCGTTGAAATCCCCAATGCTGAACGCCATAAAAACCACCATCCTAGCACTCACGTTCGATAATCCATGTAATTAGTGCACCCAGACAATTTCCTCTTTATTCAATCAAACCAACATTTAAAATCATATCTACTCATTTTTCCCACTTTTTAGCGGTTTCAAGAACCATTTGAAACCGCGAGTCGGGTCATAGAGCAAGGTGTAAATCGAGCAATTGACCATGATTGCCAGCCATTATTTTACAATTTGCAAATACTCTGCATGGGACTAGGTCTCACGAGCCGCGAGCTGCGTCCCGGCTCAAATCTAGCGGTGGCGGACGCTTGCACGCCGTGGTTCAAAATCCACCTCATTCGTCGTAGAAAGAGCTGCATGTTAGCTAGCAATCAGCTGTTAGGCAAGTCTAATCGCTGGTAATTAAAAGTGCATTATACGCAAAATCACTGGCTGTGTGGTGGCTCGGGAATTGCACACGTGTGTTCTGGGTAAGCCCACACACTTTCGTTAAGGCGTGTACCCTTGTGTACACGTCGTGCACCCGTGTACTCGTGAATTCTGATTGTTGTGTATATCCGTGTTGATAATTTGTGTGTTTTTTTAATAGATTACAATGTTCTTAGTTGCGAGCCCGCGGAATTTTCCAGTGTGAATTTTTGGTTTATTCATGCACATTATAGAGGGACCCAGTAGAGTATACATAATTAAAAATTATTTTATTGAGACGCATGATGACGAGAATATTATAATGGTGTTTGATTTATCAAAAAGGACAGCCAGGGGTCCAATGCTCAGAGGTCCAAACAAGGCTTAACAACTCACTATATAGGATCAAGTACTCCCCGTTTTATGCATCGTAAACACCAAGTTTATATTTCCTGGAAACACCCCAGTTACCACATTTTCAGAAAATTATGAAAAACAACAAAGGAAATCGACACGCCAGCGGGTTCTATGTCCATGAAACGATGCCAGCTGGATTGAGCCGTGAAGCATCCCCCCCCCCCCTCCCTCTGGAGCAGCGGGCAGGTGACATCGCCGAGGGGTGGGGATAATTGGGGTCACGTGCGGGGTCACGTCGCCGATAATTGTCGGCATCAATCACGGCTGAAATGTGTCGGCAGATTGACAGGCACCAACTTATTATCTTCGCTCGCGGTGAAAAATCGGAAAGGTGGATTTGTATTGACGAGCATTTTATGAGTGCGTTGCTTTGCTGCATGAGATTCTTCTTAGCGTGAACGCTAACTGGATTGAAGGGAAGGTTACGGCGCGGTTGAACCATCGGTTAAGTCACGGGTTAAGTCACGGGATGGTATAACTGGCCGTGCCATGTATTTAAAGCAAAGCGTATACTACATCGGAAAAAGTTTTTAATAGTTGACGTCAAAGTGCATGATGAGAGGCATTTTAAATGTCTCATTTTGAAAAATGTTAGTTTTTTCGCTTTTGAGTCGATCGCCACGCTGGCTCGTCCTCACAGAGAGTTCAAGGAAACAAAAGTGCTCTTTGGAACTGAGAGAAAACTTGAAAAGTTCTGGAAACCACGCGAAACGGTTAAATTGATTAAAAATTGTGAGAGTTTGGGCCTGGATTCACATGGCAGAGTTATTCAGGGGGATATTTGTTATCACCATTGGTTTAAGTCACGGAAATGCACTGGTGACTAACCTTGATTATAGAATCTGGCTCCAGCCTTTTCCATCAATTTTCGCCATAGCGTGAAAATGTCCTTCTTGAGACACAGGGATGTACAGATTGATCTCCCACGAAGGCTGCAAGGTTCCGATGACAAAACAGGCCAGGGCCATCCGAGAGATCCGAGTGCGCGTTCGCAGCTTCCCAATGGCCCAGCATGCAACCCGCGGCTTGCGCGTTCTGATCCATCTGATTGATAGATGGATTATTAGTGAAGATGACGGATGGCCGTCGGCCATGAAGATCACTTCAATGTCTACTTACGCAACAGCAGACAATCATGACAATGAGAGTAATGCTCGGTACAGATGTGTAATTATGGTGTTAGTCTTCGGTCCGCTCACTGGGTAATATTATGTAAGGCACTTGGTAATTGCTCGGTGCGCTTGCAGGCAGCTAAGACGGCTCGATCGTTGCTTGCGTTTGAAGCGATTGTGCGCGATGTGATGGTAACAGGTGCAGTCGTAGCTGCGTCAACTTGGAAGGAATAATTGCCAACTACTTTTGCTCTGCTGGATGGCTAAAAAGTTGTGCAAATTTATTTAATTCATTGGATCTGGTGGCAGAATATGAGATATCTGCAATATAACACAGTAATTTCGTGGAGTTGTGACCTTATTCATATTTTATACAGGGGATTTTTGTATTGGTAAAATGGAATTTGGAAGTTTCGTAAAAGTTTCTGCAAATTGAGAGTTCATACATCATATATACTCTATAAGAAACTGCCATATAGCATCTGCAAGAAGGGATAAAAAATAATTTTAACCCGAGGTTGCCTACATGAGTGATATCTCGGGGGAGCGAAACCAGCGACACTCTAGCCTTCTTATTTAGAGGGAAGGACGCTAAGAAATATGATCATCAAGATTATATGCTGCCTCACGGCATGGGAACATTGGGGATAAATCATTGGTCGTATGCTCACACATTCACAATTTCTATTTTATATTATTATTATAGATGCTTGCGGTATGTTAATTTATATAGATCTATAGCGGTAGGAGCATGAGAATTATAGCCATGCGGCATTTCATTTCAATTCATCTTAGAGATCGATTCGAAATATGGAAATATGTTTTTACTTGCGAAACATGTAGTAATGGTCTGTTATGCACGGTTGTAATGAGGCATTGAGAATTGCAGTTTGTTGTAAAGGTTGCATGAATTGGCAGATGATTAACTGCTCTAAACTATCCTTAAATGCTTTTATATAATAAAATTCTAACTACACACATACTAGTACATGTTTGAAAACTTGCTTGGGAATTTAACAAATCGCTCGCATTATTTCTCCAGCCCCGTGCAGATGATATAAATTAAATCGCCACTCTACAAACTCATAATTAGATGAACTTAATATCAATAACGCGGACGCACAAAGAAACCCTACTCCCCGCATAACGTCTATACACACTCTACCACGACCATCTAAGAAAAAAACCTTGATATTCAATCGTTCTTTATTAATCCATGCGCACGATTGCACGGCGCCCTGCCTAAACGAGTCACACATCATTGATACAATGCATCTCATTCACAAGTTGATCGTATTACTGCCACGGGCATTGTTCCTCGGACGTCCTCGGCGTCCCAGCGTCCGCCAACAACAACCCAGGTGAGACAAAAAGAAGCGGTGGCCGGTCGGCGTCGCTGAGACAGACACGTTTAGAGACAGAGAAGTTGAGAGGCTGAGACACAGAGACGCCGCTCGGTCGCTATCGCGGCGTCGATAACAATGCCGATCGCGCCCCACAAAGCAGTTCGTTTAGCTGGGAGTGGTGAATAGTGTAGAGCGGACTATGGGTTGGGATCGGTGTGTGTGTGATAGTGTACTGTATAGTGGACTATGCCCATTCTCGCCCCCGCCTGAATCATGGGGTTTCTGGGAAATTCCGCAAAATTGAATTTGTATCATTTATGACCCTGCCATTTCAAGCATTAATCCTCATGAAGTTTTATAGAACGTTACCAACCAACAATTGACCAATCAATTCGACTGCATCTTTCTCTTTTTCTCAGGGAATTGGTACAGAGCCATGCTTAGATGCAGCAGTATTTTCGGTAATTGCTCTGCTTTGACCACTTTTGGGATCTTAAATGGCCCGGATCATTAGATAGATATCGATGAAAACCAGAGCGCAAACCGTGAAAGCAGAAATATTCCAAGCACTTATAAAACGAGTAATACAGCACTTCTGTACATCGTAGCTACGTCGACGCCCGTTACACGCTAGTCTAGCGGGCGCTCGTGATGCGTGGGGTGAATTCAGACCGGCGTCGTTGTCTTCAGCATTAAGCGGCGATAATGGGAGCTATTGTTCTCACCGTGGTCCCAGCCGGCGTCAAGGCTTAGACAATCGATGATTTCTTCATGAGTCATCAAGATATCTCAATCTCCGCGCACTCTTTTGTCTTGTTTGATGATCACCCTCCTTCTCCTCCTCCAACGCCTTCCGAAGCACAGCCTGCCATGCGCGCTGGTCGGGTTGGACCATGTTGGACGATGGAGACGTCGAGTGTGCTTGGCTGTGGCTGAAGGATTCACACCTGGCGTTCATCGGGGATCGGCGCTGGGCTTGCACACTTCTTGTGTTCTTCAAGGAGGTAGTCGTGGATGGGACGCTATATGAGAGGGTGATTAAGGGTTTTGATTGATTCTAATGTGGGTTTATACCGAGTTGCAATGGGAAGTTCTTATTGGCGGTCGCGTCAAACGGGTCAGAGCTTTCTCGCGGTCTAAATTAGTTTCGATTTCCCTGTCTGCAAGGAATCGAGAGAAGGGAAAAACCGGAGAAAATTTACCACCTTAGCTAAAATTCTGCATGGCACATTGCATTTTTCTTGTCCAAGAGGTTACAATTACTATTTACTGTAAACAATATACAAATGTGCTTCTGGATTCTATTCCATTCGCCACTGAAAATGGTAAAAAATACCTTTCCTCGGCCTAAGCACAAAATTTTCTGTCGCTTATCGGAGAGTTCATGAAAATATGCAAAAAACACTTCCATAATTTCCTCGCCAGTTCATCGATAACAACAATCACACATCACATCACATCACAATAAAATGCAAATTACGACCGCACATTCAGCCTCACATAACCCACCCTCCGCTCACCCATCAAAACATTGCTATCACCACAACAATTCGTCCCGATCCAAGTATTTGTGCAGCTGACAACCAATTATCAACTAATCACAGTGATGTCAGTGATCATAGCTAACCGCAATCGAAACGTAGACGCTGCATCTCGCCGGCTTATCAAACTAATGCCACCCATTAAATCACCGGCATCGTGTAATTACTTAATCGGATCGCTGCGCGCTATCTAAGGTGCACCATCTGATCTGGACCAATCATCGTGACCAGCAATTGGTCGACCTGTCTCGACCCGTGCTGATAAATAGCCTTATTAACGACGCCGCGATGAGAAATTCAAGGAGTTTAATGCGTTCTCACGTCGTTTAGATGTTGGCAGGGCATTTTTATCCCGGTGTTAATTGGTGTGTGATTTGGGAATTATGGTTTGATTCGCTTTTCTTGCTTGTCTTGCTTACCTCGTGGGCAGGAGGGTCATGCGGGGGAGTTGTTGGAGGTCGTGATCTATTTGAGTTTGTGCTAAGGGACTGTGACTTGGCCGTGCTCGGTAAATGACTTGGGAAATTAACTTGCAGGAAATGTTTTCCGATGTCCAAATTTGGAGGTTTCTCATAAAATATATACGACAAAAATGAAAATTGCCAGCAATTTGTTGTCTCGTTGGTCGTAAAACCTTCTCTGGAATTTTCATTTTGTTTCCTTTTGTCATTTTATTCTTGTGGAAGCTCGGAAATTTAATTTGACTTGTGAGAAAATTTTTATATCTACAGTTTTGTGAGTCGATACTTCGCAACGGATTTGTTTCCATAACATGGTATACACTAAGTGAAATGCAAAATTGGGGTGGTTAACTAAAACACAGATTTTCTCATAGCACCGGCTAAAACCACCATGCGCAAAACAGCACACTAAAAACACTGCACAGTCGACAATCACAGCATCCAGCAGTCGCCGAGTTGAGTCGGGAAATCTGGAAAATCCTGGACTTTGAAGAAAAAATCCTAATATTACTTTCCAAGAGAGTAAAGCCATAGCAAACTAAAAAAATTCGTTTTAAATTCTGCCAAATTGTTGCGTAAAACTATACATGCAAATTTTTTGCTTACAACACAATTATATTTCCATCACTTGCATGCAAGATAAGTGTCCAAAACGTTCCCATTGTCAGTGAAACTAGGTCTCATCAACCTGGCAATTAGCTACCCCTGGCTTCCTCCCCGGGTCACCGTGTGTGGGTCACCAAGGGCAGCACCGAGCACCGCGCTGTCCCACACATGACGATCGAGATCTGCAAAGCGGCGAGCACTTGATTGATGCTGGGGTCCAGAAGCCGGCCAGCCGCTGCGTGGACTGCACTGGCCGCACCAGCATCAATCTCTCCCATGACAATTTGCTCACGACTCAGCCGTCTTGTTAATCAATCATGTTCTGGCGCTTGCTTGCTGGCTTTCTTGGTTGCTGGCTTTTGCGCGGTGTGTTGTGATACACCATCATACACTCACTGCCTGGACCGGCGGGGCTTTCTGGGTCACTTGTCTGAAGGGCAGTTTGCTGGCCGTGCAGGTAGGAAGGGGTAGTGTAAGGGATTTTTTGGGGGTAAATTTGGCGTAGAAAAAATCAAACAGATTTTTAGAAAAGCAAGTATACTCAGGTTCCTGCAATTTGGTTTTGGGGTGATTGCATAAGCAGGAAAACCAGTCATAAACGAAAAATGCTTTACCTTTTATACGCGGTGCTAACAAAGCTCAAACTTTTGCATTGGTCCTTCACCGACTAAAAACAAATGAAGACAAAAGAAAATCAAATTCCTAGTAGCGAGCCCTTTTACTCGCAAAAATTCCTTGGTTTGACATGAACATGCACGTACCCTTATTTTGTGCATTTCTGTGAAGGACGCTTGGCCCTGTGTTTTTCCCGAAAAAACCAGTCTACAATCGAAGCCTGTCAGTCACAAATCTGTCTGCAAATCTCTTCCGCATCAACCCCTTTCGCGGCGAGACTACAGGGGTTCACCAACCCCAAGAGTTCAACGACACCAGACACCCCGTGACACAATGTAAGATGCTGCCCGCTAATAGGGGTGCACTCTATGCACCACCCCAAATACCCATCAGACGGTCAAAGACCTCGCGGAGCGACCAAAACACCAAACAAATCATTTTCAACTCCCGTTCGTTTCGGAAAACCGACCGTCTTAAAAACTCTTTTGCAGCCTCCCAAATTGCTGCAGTGCAGAAATTTGTCTACACCTTTGGCGCGTTTGTACCTGCGTTTTTACCTATGTCGGCATTTCTGCTGACTGAAATATATATTGACGAGTACAGAAAAGCAGATAAACCTAAGAGAAAGACACTATTGTTAAAGTTCCTTGTACTCCGTTGAATGTGCGACAAATATTGCAGCATCCCGTTATGAATTGTGATCTGAGGCGCGGTGGTGGAGAATGGTGTAAATAAGTCCGTCAGGAAAAGGGTGACCGAGCATGAGAGCTGCTGCGAGAAGGTTCGTGGGAGTTGGCATTTTCCAGCTAGAATCAGGCTTAGGTCATTGTTCGCGAATTCTTTAGATGGAAGATTCTCAATCGATGTGCGTACATTTATTGTCTTCGGTAAACAAGAATGGAAAAATTCTGTTGATAACGTCCGAGTACACCGAAGGCGATTCGAGACAATGCACGTATACACCGTGTTCATTCAAATCAGCTAAGGTAGCTGTATGAAGTTTGATGAAAATTTATCCGATTAAGTCGTAAAATTGATTAATTTGAATAGAAAACTAATAGAAAACAATGATAACAATATTATTACTGTTTCAAAATCATTGATGCAAATGATTTCCATAACAAATAAATCACCGATGGCAAGTATAACATGGGAGACAGGTTAGATATCACAGTTTCTATTGGCTGCGGCTAGAAATCGATCATAACATTATTTTTAGAACCATCCTTGAATGTGATTGGTCAGCAATGATTGTGGTCGAGTGAATAATGATGTGTCTGGAGGATCATACGCATATCTCACGTTTCCGAGACAAGTGATAGCGATACATTATTCAAGATGAAGTCTGCATAACTCCGGAGTGAGGTGACTGGAGCTGGTGGCGTACTCAAGCTGCACTGCACGATATTTGTCTTGCGGCTGCCAGGAAGGTGACATTGCTGAATGATTACTAATTTGCATAATTTGTCGAGTGCCCTGATGACTTAGGAATCTTATTACTTAGAAAATAAGAAGCTTCTTGTGTTGTACGTGCGCTTTCAGTGGCATTGAAGATCTTTATATGAAGTTTTTGAAGATCTTGCGAGTCGTTTTGGGTGGCTGTGTCTCAAGATCGCTTGATGACCGAATAAAATTTGAAGAAGTTCTTGTTGCTCATAGTTATTTTCTTGGTCTATTCTTTATGTTAGCCATCGCAAGTTCGAACGTCGAATAACTGCTCTGTCTCCCTACATCCTCATCGTACTCCTGAGAAACAAGACTGCTTAATTGCTTTTTCGTGGACTTGAAGTCGTTAATGAGATGAGATTGAAAAAAGAAAACCCATGCAGAATGAATGTGATGAGAAAATGACCACAGTCCAATTATTGAACATATATGAGTAAATCTTGACCTTTTTTTATCCCCTTCCTCAATCTTGATCCAGTTACCTACCTGCCAATTGTAGACATCAACTCGGTGATGAAATCATTTTTCGGTGAATTTTCATCACATCCCAACTATGACGGAACTCGCTAATTATAGATTGAAGTGCAAAATTTATTAATTTGACTGGCATTATTTGGATGGAAATTTCGTTAAAATTATTGCACATTTTTTGTGGAAAGGATATTTTTATATATTTTGAAATCACGTTTAATAATTTAATTGCTTGTTGAGTTTTTTAAAGTTTCCCACGCACAAGATCAAACGAAAATGTAAAACTGATATTTGCCCCAGCTTACGCATGAAAAACGAGAGACTAAGAAAATTCTATTTTTTATGCAAAATCTTTCGAAGCTCATCTCGACCATCACCGAAATCACTCCATCCTCGCTGTCTATCACCCATTAGCATAACGCTGTAAAACGCTGAGAAAATATTGTTTGGAAGAAATTAGAATTCAAATCCTATTGCAAGTTTAAATCACCAAATATTATCAGTAAAATTCCAAAGCTTCATCTCGGCAAAGTTGTACAAATACAGCAGCTGATATCACTATAGGCATTGATGTTCTAAATTAAAATTATTTTGGATTAAAAAAATATATATAGAGTTTTGAAAACTAACATTCTACTACGAGCGAATTCTGGTGGGAGATTCTTTCTGGGGAAAGAGAGACTTCCCATTCAGAATCTCCAGGTTAATAGAGGTATACATCAGAGTGCGTGCATTCGTATCACTTCGCATCAAGCTCGCTAATTTCATTAGAGCGATTTGCCGCTGCAGCCACGGCTGGGATTCGAACCGGGTATACTTTTGGGCGTGTCGCGTGTTGAGCCCGACGCTCGTGAATCGTGATGTTCGTGTGCCGTGGCGTTCGTCGAAATGGGGTTCGCTCCATTTTCTGCTCACCATTATAATTAATGTAGTGTACTACAGCAACAAACACCGGCACCGCGTTTACTACAAGATTCCCTCCACACTCTGCCACTACGAGTCATTGCAACGCGATATAGCACCAATTATTTTTAAGAAGATCCACACACACATACATAACATGTCATTATGATTAGTAAGATATTGTCTAGATCTTTTATAAGAGGCCTAACATGCTGGTTGAGACGCTTGGTGTTATGACAGCTTGACAAGGTGTGCCATTGCGCACCTGCACCACTTGAATTCGAGCACCAAGTGACACGGTGAAACCACGGTGTGATAACAGATTGACGAGGTGTGTCAGTGCAGGTCTGACCATTTGGATTCGAATTCTACCAGGGTTAAATTATGCTTGAAAAGGTGTGCCATTGCGCACCTGACCACTTGAATTCGAGCACAACTCACAAGTGACACGCTAAAATCATGCTCGCCACTTGGTGTGTCATTGCCTACCAATTTGCGCTCCACGCTATTTGAATGTCGAAGAAACAAATAGAATCGATTCGTTTCGGACACTCCTTAAATAAGAGACAGTTTTAATTATCTCTAAAAAAAAAACGGGAATAACTTCGGAGTAAGGAAAGGAAATATTGTGAGATCTTTAAGCTAAGAGAATGCGTTTATATAAGCAGTGTATGTGATGCTCTGCAAATATCGAAATAAACAGCAGTCTAGGCGTCTTAAGTTCCGGCAACAAAGTGTTGCTTCGTTTTTTGTTCCAAGCATTGAAACGTTACAGTTTGTATCCTCCTATAGATTATTATTTTCGGATTTCAAAGTGGGTATAAAAATACGGATCACACTCACACCGAGCGTCCTCTTGTTCCCACGGTCGAACCCGCGATCTCCGAAATGTTCTAATTGCTGTTTATAGTCGATCGACGAGTTGCTCGTTCGGACTTGGAAGCTTCTTGCGTGATTCACTCGCAAGGAAATTGTAGAGCGCTTTTTTCTCCGACGCTCATGTGCGGTGTGATTGTGTCTGACTGAAGGGAGGTCTCTGGGTTTTCCTAATTTTCACGACTTGAATTCATGACCGATGGATTTGTTGCTTTACTTTAAGGCGCACGATATTTGACTGAAGTTAGGAGAGGCTTGTGACTGAAATTAATCTACGTTGCTGCCGACAGTTGATACTGTAATTTATAGCTGATAGAAGGGCAGGAACTGCCCAAAATCAGATGTGACATGCCCTACGTCAATAAACTGTGAAATAAAAAAGTTTCTGATGGAGGAATGTGTGAAGTTGCGATTTTAATTAGGATCTAAAGTTCTAAACGAATTATCATATCGTTGTAATAGCTGAAACAAGTAAAAAAATTGCAATTTTATGTTCAATATATCGTTGGATAGGTTTTTAAAAGCTCCATCCAGTCAATACCAACACTTCTCAAAGCTTATTTATTTGCCAAATCAGTTTTTTAGTTTAAGAGTTGTGTTATCAATGAACTAGTACAGCGATTATGAAATCAAACAATCTCCATGTTATAAAAACTTTAGACTTCGAACTTATTTTTAAGAAATCATCGAAAAATCTGGAGTACAAACCTGGCGCCTCCACGAATGACGTCGTCATAACGCATGCGTCACCGCTCACCGCTCACCAATTAATCAACTAAACGGAACCATTCACCGTCGAATAAAAACACCCGCAATCACAAACAATGGATCGGAATGTTACCGCTCACGCTCTGTACAATTCCCATCCTTTCTCAATCGCTGGAGAAAAACGCGCTTTGCAAAGAAAAAAAACAGCGGAAAAAGCACAAGCCACCGCGTTGTATGTTCTGTTCTGCTGAGAGCGCGCACCGGTGCTAACAGGTTGCATCTTGAGGCAGTCCTTGGTTCGGATCCTTGTCGCTATCAACGCGGCCGTGCTGTGACGTCACGTCATGCACGCTTGCCGGTCGCGACGACAAGTGGATCACGAACCCGGGACCGTTCGTTGCGAGTCCTGCCGTGTAGTCCTGGCTTGCCCGGCATAGTTTGTCTCACTTACCGGCGCCACTGGGATTTCAGCTGGAATTGGCTCCGCTGGGCACTGGAAAAACTTATTGGGACATAATTTTTATGCTAGATTACCGAATAGGGCTTTGGGTATGACCTGCTTTCAACTATGCTTTCGAACCGAAAGTTTAACACCTCGAACAGCAGGATTCATTAACTAATCCACGCCTTCGGATTTTTGTACAGCTCTCAACTTCTCCTACTTATCTTCCGCAGACAAATTTCAACCCCTAAGGCATATTTCCAAGATATTAAAGATGGACTCATTGATGATCACCCATCAAAAACCTATCCTGGTCCAATGCTGCTCAACTTCAATTAATTAAATCAATGTGAATTAAGTTTGATTAAGTAGGATATCAATCTTAGAACAGCTCATGGTTAGTTTCGAACGTTTAACGGTCAACCATCCAGCACAACGCCATATTTTTCAACGTTGTTTCAAACTACGCGCGGTGCTCGATAGCAAAGCTATGGTTTAAAACAGCTATGGTTTAACATAACCCAACACCTGTGTTGCTTAACGTGGTAAGTGCTTCTCGGTAAACGCGGCAACTCTACCCGGTGCCATTAGCAAAGCTATGGTTTAAAAGGGGATGGTCACCCACCCAACACCTGTGTTGCTTAACGTGGTAGGTGCAGCTCGGTAAAGCGCAGCAACTCTACCCGGTGCTAATAGCACAGGCGTGGCGTCGGCAGCGGAGGCGCTAGGCGTGATCTGGATCGCCGATGCACCTGTGCTCTGTGCGCTGTAAGATTCGTGTGGAAATCGACGGGTCGCGCCGGCTAGCGTCGCCCCGATCAGACGCATCCGTCGTGCCACGCCGACCTGAGAGGGCGTCGCACACGTTGCCGATCACGTTGCACGCGGCGTCGGCGTCGTGGACGGCGCAGGTGGTATCTGATGTTACCATTCGCTGCTCGCTGCTCGCCATGCAATTGCCAGGCTTGCCACCACGAATTACTTCTATGACAAGTGGTGCATGTAATGGCTTTCCCTATTATTTTATTTTTTATTTTGGACATATTTTTTTTGCGATTTTATTCCAGTCAAAAATGTTGTGGTGCATGCAAAGCCTTTCGCTTACTTATTTTCTGTGGTCAAAAAAGCGTACTTCCAGTATCATATGCATTGAAGTGAAATACGATGCCGTAATTTTGGTTTTGATCTGATTTTCGGAACAAAATATAGACCAGAAATGGAAATACACTATTGTCGACCAAATTCTTCGAACAAAAATAATTCAATGGCGCGCCATTCTCGTCGCTATAAATTCCTCGATCCTCCCACTCCCACGCCGTTCTATGAATAGCATCAAACGACAGGCGCACATCCTTGTTTCAATAAACAGTAGCCAGACCACATGAAAAAAAAACAACAAGCAACACTAAAAAACCGAACGGCACGCCACCGTTAAACCAAATCACCGCATCCACATCCACATCCTCGTGGTCGTAAAAGTGGCCCGATCTCGTATGCGCGGCACCTCGCGCGTCCACGGCATCGGGAATAATGTGTCCTGCCCCGCGCACCAGCACACGAACCGAGATGAATCCGAGACAAGGCAAGCGCTGCTGAGATGATCTCAGCATTCGAGGCGTCCCGCGCCGCCCGATGGTACGACTGTCACGTGGAATGCCACTTCCGGGACGTCTCGGACGTGATGCTACCGCGGTTACGCGGCGTCAAGCTGTGAGAGGTGTATGCTTTACATAAACCGTGTGTCCTGCATGAAGCGGGATGTTTGGGGAGGTTGGATTGAAGATTTGACTGGGAGATCGGTGGCGTTGGTGCATCCTCAATCTGTAAGCTTGGAGAGCTAAATAAAGCTGCAGCTGTAAGTGTCTGGTTTGGGATTAAAACTTAAAGCGTGGAGGCAGCGTGACGGGAGTGATGAATTTTTGGTTTGAAATAAAAATGTGATGCTTCTGTAGATATTTTAAAGATGTTTGTCTGCTTGACGCTTCTTCACGCAAGGATAGATTGCATTGAAATCAAAACTGTGATTACAATTTCTAGTTTGGCTTATGCTTTATCGCTTGAGATATTCAATTAAAGCTGTGCATGGGACGATCGTAAAAAATAAAGCTGTAAGCTGTGAAAAATTATTGGAATTTTCTATACGGATTGGATGTTACCTGTTCGCAAGGATGAGGTCTTTTAAGATTCAGAAGAAGGTGGTTGAGGCGCTAAATAGTTTACTTCTAACTTCCTGAATGGCAGCTTTCATTGAACCGAAGCTGCACCTATGCTAGTAGTAGCACTTGATAATTGAAAATTTAACCTCGCAAGATTTTAATTTCTCTTTGAACCGAAACAAGTTCGAATTTATCCGATTATTAATAGTTTCATTTCGGCGTCATCTTGTAGAAACAGAACTCGAACTTTCCTGTACATCCAACCGCGGTTGCACTTTTAAATACCACCATCTTTTCCACAAATTAATTGTCATCAACCTCTGATCTCCAGCCAATAACTCGTCGTTTCCCAACACAAGCGTCAATTCGTAATACGACCAGTCTGACCCATTTTCCGCCATGAAACCACATCAAAAAGCCGCAAAAGCACACCGCGGTGGCATCTTGTGTTGTAACGTCATGCGAAAAGCAGCTCTCCGTGTAATTTTCTCACACCCTCGCTAAAAGCACGCACGACATTTACCATAAGTACCAACCGTAACACCGTAACACTTGCTCGGTCGTCAATTGCCAACTTGCCAGTAGGTAGAAACGTCGACTGCCGTACAGCAACCGGAGGAACATAAGAAACGTGATGAACCAAGGCAGTGCCATGTGTCTTATTTGTCCTAGAGGTATATACTCGAGTTGCTCGGTGCGCGCTGGAGAGGTGCATGTACCTAGGATAGTTGAACATGGTAAGGGCAGGGAAAGGTGTACACTTCGGTGGGACATCGGTGATGTAGCGCATTGCAACGGATAGGTGCATAGGTATTAGGTTTTTCACGATAGGTGTTTTTTATTATGCGATCGCGGTTCGTACATACATGTTAGTGTTCGAAGGTGTTTGAATTTCCACTCCTCTTTGTGTGCGACTCGTTTCTCACCCTGTGGTAATCGGAGATCACCGATCGGGAATCTGTAATTTTATCGGAAAATACTAGCTGGGTCGTTGATTTACAAATTGTATTATTTATAATACACAGCGCACTTGTGCGTTTATTGACACAACGTGTTTATTTCATTCTTAAAGACATGCTGCATATATTTTCAATCTTATTATGATACGAAAATCGCGCACCGCCATGATTCCGTGTTGGTTTAATAAATTATATCATTATCATCCGGTAAAAACGCGCCCTCGGGTTGCTTGCATAATTTCAAATTGATGTTATCGCGCCAATTCATTTTCTACAAAACAACTCTGTGCCACGATGCCACAGAGCGCATAATATTTCTCCTCCACTACCAATAAAGAATATCAATCTCGAATCTAAGCTATTGGCAAAACAACCAATACATTATCTACTTTCATAATAGCTCACACGGGAATTCACTTTTTTTTTCGCTCTCAATGTATACCATCTTCGTTTCTCGCGCGCAGGCAATGAGATTCTCGATAAATAAAACGATATAAATTCATTTGAACTCGTCTGCTGTGTTTTTTCTGTCTGGAGACACGAGTAACTCACAGTTCAAGATGCAGCTGAACGAGAGATTGAATAGAGTAGATCGGAGTAGCTAATAAACCGTGAGCACTAAACAACTCTGTACTCATCGAATGTTGATTAAAGATCTTCAAAAAGTGTTTGCACAATTTTCCATATACTTATTCTAAAACGGTAGATAAGTGTATCGAAGTAGGATATGTAACTCGCTTGGGTCTTGATATAGATTATTGAACCGTTCATTTCCATTCAATTTTTTTAAATAAGTTTATTCGTATATTTTATCACTGTGGATCTTGCGAAAAATGACCAATTAGTCTTGAAATTCACCACTTCGGTATAGGTTAATATGTTTAAAAATTTCTACATTTTCCAGCCATCTATACAACTACTACATACAACTATATAAATCTATACAACTACTGTGTGTAACTAAATCAAACTACATGCAATTGCTTATTGCATCTTATCTTTGCGTTTGCGCCTCCATTTCGTAAGAATATTACCGATTACACACTAGACAATCGTAGACTATTCCATCGCCGTGGCTACACAGCTAGTCCTCGTCTTCCTCTTCGCAGTTGCATGTACTGTCGACGGTGCAATCGGGAGCCCGTCCAGGCGACGATGACATGAAACACACCCTAACCATCAGCCGTGTGTAGCGAACATGCAGTTAGCATGCGCTTAGCGCAATTGCATGGCGCTGGTGCACTTGCACTTGCACTTGCACTCGCTGCAAGTTGCACGCGCTGTCACGCCATGCTGTGCAATCGATAGTTTTTGTAATAAACGACAACACGACAAAATATAGTATTTAGCACGTTCGCGGTAATATGTGGTTTCATGGTTTCGCCTTTCAATTCAAGTATGTCTTTTTGACAGTTTTCAGTTCTAGGTACTTGTAAATTGTGATAATGTTTAGCAGCTGGTATCGGTTTCAGATTTAATTGAAGTAGGTAATTGGCGTATGAACGAAATAATTGCATTAGTATCGCTGGAATACACGACACGTAATTTTCTTTTTGACGCCAGGCAAAGGACACTCATGGTCAAATTTGAAAGAAATCTTTTTCTATCTTCTATCTTCAATTCTTATGAAACCGTCATCATGTGCCCAATATATTATCTGAGCACGAATTATGAATTTGGAACGACTTATTTTTCTTTTTAATATTCATAAACTCGTAGCGTTATGCGATTACAATGGTCAACAGCCGACCAAGTACCGTTGTCTTCGAGCCATCGACAATCTCCAGTCACATATTATGTCACTTTCCCTTTCAAAATGCATCGAGACACTCATAAAGTATTTTATCGACATCTTTGCATGTGATCTTGTGCAAGACTGCAACTCATCAATGGATATGCACCTCAAGCCTAACAAAAGGCTTGCAAATCTCTGCAACTCTGTCTACGGCACGTATTGGAAATGTGTCTGTCTTCTTTTCTCCCTTTGACATATGGCGTCAAGGATGTAAGTTAACACGGTCAACTTTTCTTATTTTCTCAAAACCTTCTACTCAGCACTTTATAATGCCTTCTTCTTAGTGCAGTCATTCCATGTACTGCACACTAAACATGGCAGGCCAGCCAATTACGATACCAATTTTGATCGCTCACTTGAGTAATTGGTCAACGATTTGTCAACAGCTCCAAAATCTTACATGTGATTTGGTCAATTTCTCCAAGAGTTTTTCTTTTTTTATACATGAGGTGGCCGAAATCACAAATACACCCCCACTAAAATACCAGCACCACCATGACTTGGAAAATATCAATACACAATTCAATACCAACTGGCGAAAAGGATGCTTCATAAAGCAAAAATGAATAAAGTTAATTTGAAATGTTCCAGCCAGCGGACTAATTTGAAAGTAAAAAAGGCAGAATATTTATTTGTATTTAAAGAAATCTATCGGTTCCTAGAGATTCTCTATTTAGTTAAGGGGCTCCCTGACGCATAAATTATAGATTCCAAAAATCACACACATCGAAATGGAAGTCCATCCAGTTATCATATCAAATGTATGATCACCGTGGTCTGCCACCTTGCTACCAACCAACAACCACCAACTCCATGGTGTTAAACCACGCGTACAGCATCGCATCGCATCGCATCGCATCGCATCGCATCGCATCAATGTGTCGCACGCATCTCGAAGTGTCGTCCGTGCCCACTGCTCTCATTGTTCTCCTGGTATCTGCAGTCATAGCCGCGAGCGCTAAGACCCAGCGGCGAGACGCTGGATGAATCTCAAAACACGGGGTGGCGGGCGCCCAACGTTCGGCATGGTTCCACACAGTTGGCAGGACGCGATCACGCTTGGAAGCTTGCCACGTGGTTGTCAGTTATGCAGGAATGATGCGAAGATTTGATTTACTTCTCCGTGGCTGAGTGTTGCTGTGGCTTGGTTGATCAATTAGCCAAGTTCTTTGGTGTTATAACAACACTCCTTGGATATACAAGGATCACTTGTGTGCGATGGAATCAATGCACGTCAATCTGGCCATATTCTCAATTACTAGGTAACCATTTACATGTAGGCTTCTGTCTACAATGAGCCACTACTTAGCAAGAAAATCGTATCTTTTTTTAGCATGCTAAAAAAATCTAGGTAATTAACTTTTTTGTAATTATTCGCGGTCCAGCAAGACAAAGTTTTCAAATTCCCATGAAGACAACTATAGGCTCTAGCCCTCCAAATCTCCATGATAAAATCGAACTTCCATGTAACAGGGACTTCCATGTAACAGGGACTTCCATGTAACAGGGACTTCCATGTAACAGGGACTTCCATGTAACAGGGACTTCCATGTAACAGGGACTTCCATGTAACAGGGACTTCCATGTAACAACAAGCATCTTCTTATATACAAAGAGATCTCAATTGTGCGTTTAGAAAATCATACGTTTTCCACGCCCCAACCTTGATTCAAATCACGAAACTAAACCAACCGTCGAATGAATCCCTCATCCTCATCCCTCATCCAAACCACGTCCCGGCTGAGAATCCTGAATCAATTCGAGGCAATAACGCATTCAAGACCCGATACTATCCACATCGTCGCTGCCGCCGCCGCCGCCACCGCCGCCGCCGGATGCTGCATTGTTATGGGCGAACTCGTGTAAAACAAAGAGATGCAGCGGCGACGGCGACGACGACGACGACGACGACGACGGAGATCGTGGATTTGTCCGCCGGTTTCCGGTGGCGTCTCCAACGCTGCCGTTGACAACGTGCAGCATCTTTGTCTCCATGGCGATCGCGTCTTGCCTGGTGGCTGGGCGTGAGTCAGATTATCGTGCACCGGGGATCGAACCCACGTCCGCAAAGGGCTGGCCGCAGGGGGATGATTTGGTAGTGGACATATTTCTGGATGTTCAAACCGGGGCGCTTTCTTCTAGTCTTGGAAAGTGATTTTAGATGCAAATTGAGGAGGGTACATTTCTATAGGGGAATGTGAATTTTGATCGCTATGTCTTAAAATTATAAAAGTGGAGAAAAATAGTTAAATAATTAGATACTTAATCAATTTTGCGAAGTATCTAGGTACTCAGAAGCAATACAATTTCGCTCCATCACCAGGAAAATTCGCAGGAAGCTAGAAACGAACATCACAGTCAAATATGTCATTTTTACCTCTGTTTATTAGGCATTTGTTCATCTTTAAACTGTGTGCGTAACTGGATCTTTCGAATCATAACTCATGTTACTGTCCTACACCTTTCTCAAAGATCTCACACTCTGAGATTGAGATGTCATCCACAAGAGCACAGTCAGCTCCGATGAAGCAATAGTTAATTTCCTAAACTAACACACGAAACATGATTGATCGCCTCGAAGCCCACGCGTGGAGACGATTGTCTTATTTATACCTGACACCGCGATGATTGCAAAACTGCCTCGTTCTAAATATGCTTTTCACAGATTTCAAAAATGTCTTCACCTAAAACGGCGTTGATTTCCCATTTTACAACTGGCTCTTTTCTTCGCCGATCAATTATAAATAAACGTAGAGTTTTGTGAAACTTTATCCACAATCCTACTCTAATCTAGCGCTCGCCGATTATGATAAATATCCATACTGCATGATTGATTAGATTTTAATCATAGTGATTCACCTTCGCGCTCCTAATTCAACTAGACCATGATCATCTCATCGCGATCTCTGCTCGAGTTCGCCGTTCGAATCCCGGCGCCTGCATCTGCGGTTCTTCGCAGAGAGCTAGGAATACAGTTCATCATCTTAGAGTCCATCCACCGTACCCATCACCAAGTACACAAAATCAAGCTTTATACACTCCATACTAAGTGGCTCAATGCAATGCCCAGGGGGTAGAGTTATATCGGAAGATTTCTTGGTCTATTTCTCACTGAGTTTCGTGTGGGTATATTTTAATGAGTATACCAAATATAGCCTGGAGAGTGAAGAGCATGAACTCAGGCCTTCCATGAAGGATTCTTGAAAAATTACCGAAAATCATCAGACATATTTGCGCTAAAGTCAGTTGCTAGACGAATAAATTCAATTGCATAACAAATACAATAGTAAATAAACGTTTGCATGGTCATGGCTTGTATATTGATGAAGTTTACCAATAGATGACGGAATTTCCCGATTAATTCATCACATGGATGCAGTGAATAATTTATGTGGTTATATCTAATCGTAGTTTGTGGAAGCAATGCCCGCCAGTATCTTAATCCGACTATACCAACTAGACATATTGACCAGGGAAACAAGCAACCAACGCTAATGCCTCTACAGTTTTTACTCTAAACGAAATAAAATATGGAGCCCCATTACTGTTCAGCTGTAACAGTGTTGAAGATGATTTTATTTTTCATAATTTGCCCGTACAATTTTTTTACTTTTACTTTTGTAAGATGTCATTGCCATTGTGCAAGAGAATATGAGTTCACGTAATTGCTTTATTTCTCAGCTGTAATTGTATTAGCGTGGCTTTTTACACAAATCACTGGAAAATTATCTCTTGGTGGCCGCGACAGCGACAGCAACAGCAATAGCTAGAGCATGGCAAAGTGGTCGCCTGCATTTGATCTAATTGTTTCTACAAAATGCAATTTAGTTCTTCTGAATGGGGAGATCTATTAGAAGGGAATATTTGTTGGCTATAACTTGATAGAGGTGCTTGTTTTTGTACCTACCTCATGGCACTGTCTCATTTTGTCATTTTCGAGAAAATATTTTTATTAGGAAATGGCAGATTAAATGACATCACTGTTATGCATAAAAATTTCAACTCGTTTGATGAAAAAATTAAACATTAAGGCAACTGCATGTGCTTGGGTGTTTCCAAGGAATTTAGCTTAGTTCCCACTTCAACCAAGTGATGTATAAAAATAGTAAAACTGACCCCAACAAAATTACTCTAGCATTGTTGGCCAAGATACGCAAGTGAATGATGGTTTGGCTTTGTTGTGTCCGACAACTCTAATTCAATTTCGCACATACGTTACTACCAAGTCGGTAGAATGAGTCACTTTTTCTCTAAGGTCAAAATGCGTTGCGAAATCTTTGATTGGCCAACTCGGCGTGGACCATGTAATGTGCCCCAATTTGACTAAAGCTTTAAAAAAAAATTTGGCTTACAAGAAGAATTAATATTGGTTGATGTATTTCAACAGACTTGCGCATGAATAAAGATTACCATTCATTCAATACTTACACTGAAAGGAGTTGTCCAAATTTCGACTTGAGCTTGCTCCTGAGTTCTGTGATCACCGCTGTCCGTGGACGCGCTGCTAATATTTCCTACCGTCGATACACATTGGATAGGAAGTAGGCAAAAGAAATCGACCGTTGCAACAGAAAAAGATTGCAGCCTTCGTCTTGTGATGCTAAATCTTGTGTTGATTAGATAAAAACAGCGCAGTAGGTATAATGAAATTACTCTCCGGAACGCGAGTTACAACATGCTAAGGTTTGTAATTGACAATGACTGTTACATCCTTGCTTTGTTATACATACATTTTTACCGAGCATAATTGTTTCACTTTACTCATCTTTAAGATTTATAATGCAGTTCAAAGAATTTTATCTGGAAATAATTCTAATCAGAACTTGAAGGCTAGAGAGCAATTCAGCAAAGCTTTGTCTTCCTACAACCTTAGTCCGTTTCCTTCGCTTTGATCTCAAATGATAATTAAAATACGCTGATTGGTATCTGTTACTGAGAAACCAATCGCTGTTATATCGAGAGCTTAAATCGATAGATTCAAAAATGGGTGTTCATATTTAAATCTCTTTGTTAAGCTGCTTGATGAAGATAGATTAAAGCATGAGACAACCATAATCTACCGACTAAAGCGACAACATTATGGTATAAGAATGAAGCTGGACGGTAATATTAGGTACTTTTCACTTTTTGGCTCCAGAGAATTTCACAGATTACAATCTATAACCAGAGGAAATCATTGATAAACTTCCTCAATTCTCGTGCCACAGCATCACAAGACCAATTATGATCACCGCAAGATGTCATTAAGCCAACGCACACCTCTATATACATACCATTCCGCTCGAATTTTAGAAAGTCAACGCTTCCTATAAATAAATAGTCGCACGGTCTCGAAATCGTAAAATCGAATGCCTTATAAAAACTGACCTTTCATTATGAATCTCAGGCCATGGTGTCTCACGATCGGACCAATTTACCGCCGCGTTGCACCGGTAGCAATTCCCCCCGATTATCCGACACAGACCATCAATCCACGCACGGCGCAACATCGCTCCAGCATATGTAGAATATTTATTCACATGATTATCCACGTGGTCCGCCGGTGAATGATGATCATCGGAACGCCGAGAGGGACATGGGTTCTAGCCCCGGGCCAGAACATAATGCTGTTATGGTCGCCATACTAATTGACATGGTTGGAGTGAGATGAACAGAGTCCGGGTGGGATGGCGGGAGGAGTAGGAGGAGGAGGTAGAAGAAAAAACAAGACAACACAGCATCTAAGCTCGGAGATCATGCGGAAATGTTACCGTTTTCTCACGGGCAAACGGAGCTAGGGTCGCCTCGGCGAGCTAGAAAGTGAAGGCGCAGAATCCAGCCGCGCAATCGGAGGATCCAGTCCGCGGTACAGTTTATTCCAATTAATCGTCAGGCTAATATGTTGTGTTTAGATACACATAGTTGTTTTGTTTTTTTCTTGTAAGAGATTTGGCGCGATGGGTTTTTTTTTCGTCTCGCGTTAAAGTGATGGTTAATTTTAGTGACTGCGTTGCTTGATGTGATCTATTTAGGGCTCAGCTATTGATGTATGTTGTTGGTCAAACTATTTTGTAGCCGGTTATGTCCATGCTTAAAATTTATGGAAAAGCTAAAAATTATTCCAATTTGATTACAAAAATGGATAGTTGAAAAATCAGTAGGTATACGCTCTTATATCCGAACACAATGTTAACCACATAAGAATACATCAGCAGAAAAGCAAATCAGCAGAAAAAAATCTCGTCCCCATGATCAATTGCGGAATTGTAATCCCGCCAACATTTCACAGAGCACTAAATTTACATTTACCATCACTTTAAGGTAATCAGAACATGAGTTGGTTGTGACTTGATATTGAACACGCTATTGCAGAAGAGCTTCGTGACTCTGATTATTAATAATGAGAATATTTTCTTTTGAATAATACGCGACTTGAGCAGGCCAACGTATGTGCTGCGGTTGCTGCAACGTACCAATGGACCAGTGCTGAGTGCTGCAGAGATCTTTGACTGGGTGTTTAATTGCAATTTAGTGGATCATCTTTTATGGCGATGATGAATGTGTAAAGATCTAGTTTCGGTCGAGACTTTTAATGAGCGATGAGCATGATTGGAATACTTGTGGCATGTTTGACATGCTGCTAGAGCGATGTTAACCAATGTTGAAATCATATGGAGAGTTCAATGCGCGAAAAACTAATTTCTTTAAACCGTTTTATTCTCGACCTTCTGGTGAGTTCTTTGGAAATGCAGCTGAGTTTTGGTTGATTTAGATGAATTGGAGCTTTCTTAACGAATTGTTTGTAGGGATCTTTTAGAAAATTAATCGATGACACAGCCCAGGCAATATAAATCAAGTAAATTATATTTCCTCAAAAAAATGTTTCGGAGCACTACTGAAGAAAATTGGTTTAAATCACCTCAAATTACAAAATGTATAACGGAATTAACTCATCACTCATTCGAACAAAACCCACCATATACTTATCAAAAATCTATTTAAACACCACACTATAAAATATGATTCACTGTTAATTACGATAAATAATAACCGAGCCGCACACAAACATGTGATTAAACTCTAGTTAAAAAGAAATTCAGATCAAAGAAACTAGACATGACTTTATGACTGCTCTCGCCTCTCACTGTGCTCTTCGGTCTTCAGTATGTCTCATTGAGTTATTCGAACAATTTTAATCGCCGCCTGCCCTCGCTGCGGCCACGGAGGATCCTGGCAGTGGCGTCCTCCTCTTGCAAACAGTTCGCGGAGGAGGGGTCAAAGACGGTGTGACCCTGATGACACCCCGAGACACGACTTGTCAAGGGATGCGTTTCTCTGCTCAATGAATTGCTATGTAGACAAAATCACAGATGATTTTATTATTTTCCTTGTTTCTATTTTTGGCCATAAGCAGATTATAAATCATTTATTTTTTTTTGGTCGGCAAAGTTAGCTACAATAAAATTTATATTAACAGATGGCAAATACTTTAAAACAGAATGCAATTGTTGTTCAATGACCCCATATAATTCTCAACAACCGACGATAGACAGATAAATAGGGGAGATTATGCTAAACGGATGGTCTAGGCGAAAAGTTATTGACGAAACCTAAAACCTTCTGACGAAGCTGAGGTGTTTTGTTGACTTGGTCCAGCGAACAGATAGTTCACAAAACGACCACCATGCCATTCTTGAGACGCGCAAATCCACAGATTTAAGCGTTTACATCTCTTTTTCACAATTGTATGTGAGTCAAAACGATATATCTGACACCTCCATTCGATTCTTTTTAAAAAGATCTACAAGAAAACATCATTTGTATGTTGATAACTGCAATAGCTCCCGAGATACAACACTTCCAAAGTGCACTTTTCTCACGACCGTTCTTTCCTTACCCTCGTTAAATATATACAGTAGCTACCCCTTCTATTCTTGTACTTGCTTCGGCGGTACATATACTAAAATTGGAACGATACAGAGAAGATTAGCATGGCCCCTGCGCAAGGATGACACGCAAAATCGTGAAGCGTTCCACATTTTTTGGCACTTATTGAGATTTTGGACTGTTCAATTGTTTTTGGCACATATTAAGGGATGCAACTATAGCAAATCAGTTGATGTCCGTATAACTTTGTTTTAAATATGGTGTCACCATCAGATCGCGAGAATATAGCAAAAAAGGTCTCCAAGATTAATCACTTTTTTAAATACTAAAAGTGTGCAAATGGTATAATAATGTTCCAATACCGATTTCGTTCGACAATTTCAGCATCCTATCATCTCACCGATCTGGTCACCACACCTATCAACTCACCGATCTGGTCACCACACCTGTGCGTATCGCCACTGGCTGCCACGTTGATACCCGTGGCTCCTTCGCGCCAGATCACGAGCAATTCCCCAGTAATTGACCACCACCTTTATCCACGCTCCGACCCGCTTGCTTAGCCGCTCATTTAAATAAATTACCCGACGCGGAACCCAGTAGCCATCTAGCCCGCACTGATGACGCTGCTCCGGGGTCTCACTTCTTCTAGATCTTTTAGTTCTTCTACTTGTTCTTCATCAAGGATCATGATTAGGTGGATCGCCGCGCACGGACGCTCGCCCAAATAGCACCCATTGCGTTATGAGATCACACATTTTGGTGTGGCGTTCATGTTTGGACCGTGTGCATTATCTGTTTGATGGGATGCTGCGGCCCCGCGGCGGTCAGCGGCATTGTATTTCTGTGTGAAAGGAAACGTATTATGATGACGAGGAATTATAAGTTCATTAAATGGTTAAAGGGCTAGTCGCACATGAGGTATTTGATGAGTTCTGGGTCAGTTTTGTCGCTGGCATTGCCATTGGCTGTTTTGGAAAGTGCGATCGTTAAACTTGATTGGAATAATGTGTGGTTTTTTTATTTGTGGGTGGATTATTCTGTGAGAGAAAACATTGTATATGTGTTGCTTTATTTAACCTCTAGTTTTTTATGCACCGCTCAGATTGAGTATAATTATAATTAAATGCACGACAGGAACAAAGTTCATACTCAGTTTTAATCCATTAAACTTAAAATCCCGCGTGAAGAAGCCAGGATTACTGTAGGCTGTATTTCTTCTAAGCCACAAAGATTTTGATTATTAATATATATTTTTTCCTGTTTCAGGGAATGACAGCAACGACACCTCAATGATAGCTATGACACTTCAATGACAGGAATGCAAGAAATTACAGGTAAATTCTTCAAGCGCCTACTTGTTTGAACTCTTCGTGACAGACAAATACAGAACGCCGAATCATTGGAGACTTGAATGCTAGATCAAACCCGAAAATAATCTGTAACCTGATGGGGCATCAGTAACTTCAATATCTTTAGAGGTGAACATTTATAGATTCAGACCTGTGTACTACTTAATACTTAACTTATTCATACTTCAAAATGCATTTCAATTCATCACCTATTTCTTGATGAAAGTGGGCTGAATATTATCGTATCGTAGAGATTTCGCATTTTCCGTAACACGTAGCACCTGCGGCTATAACTGACCCATGCTCATGAACCATTATCGCAACCTACCCCTAATTTCGACCCCACACACGCGTCTCACGGGACGCATCTTTAGCGCAGACTCGGGCCAAGGCTTTACGTGCACCCAGTGTACGCCGCTGTTTGTTTACAGCCAGTGTAGCCCCCCGGGCGACAGTCCCGGACGATAAACCCAGCACATTCAATTACAACCGCATCAATTACTTAATCACACCGACATTACTCTACACACACACACACGTATCCACATCACACACACTCACGTAGACATGCAGGTAAATCACTAATTACACCGGCAACAAATTAATATTTAAATGTCTTTTAATTATGTACTTCCCTGCATGTGCCTTGCCGGGTCTGAATCACTCCTCGATGGCTAACCTAGATCTGATCAGTTGCGTTTAAGAAGCCTAGACGGCCGCTTAATTCACTTCTAGCAAAGAACGGGACTCATAGCTCCAAGGTAGGACATTTAAAAATTAGCTTACATTCGCTTGTGCTATGCTATGCACTGTAAGGAATTACGGTTGATTCGTGAAAATAAAGGGAGGAAATACAAAGATTGGTTGATAGTGACTTGAAAAGACTCACTGGGATGTCTAGGATAAGACTATTTTGTGGACAAAGTTTAGCGTAACGGGCGTGTAGTATGAAACAGCCCTTAAGTGTAAAGAAAAACACGCCTTACCTAGCGCGGCCAACGTTTCGGTGCTACGGTGGTGCTACAGTAGCACCAGGTATTACTGTGTTAAAAGGAAAGGGAAAAACTGGTTTTTCACTAGCACCGCCGTAATACCAGCCTGTTGTCCGCGCTAGGTAAGGGCCCAGACTACTTTGAGATGAGGCCCACAGACTGGTGCGCTGCCAGCGAAACGAGCGGCGGTCAGGTCACCTTATTAACGATCTGGCCACCGCCGGTGCGCCGGTAATTATTGTTATTTCCGATCGGGAGGCGTCGAGAGGATTATGGTAGTTACCAGATTACCAGATGAGCACGCTGGCGGGTGAAATGTGCCGTGTGGAAATTGTTGCGGAAATCGCCGGCGTTGTCTATATAGTTGCTTCTGTTGGCGCTGCGCGGCGCAGGTGTCGCCTCTCAGCTGCGCTCGAAGGGCTTAGAGATCTTGGCTACGACATAAGAACTCTTGCTGCGATTGCTGAGATGTGAGAGCAGTGCACTCGATCTAAGATTAGAACTATAATAGTATAGTTGTAGAGCTATGACATCGGTACGACTTATAGAAAAGTCAAACTAATAACTAAATAATGTAAATTCGTTTTACTTTATTTCACTTTTAAGGTGATTCGAATTTATGGAATCGTTTACATGGGAGGACATTGTCGGAATTGAATCAAACGTATTTAAATGGGATATTACTAGGTAAACGAAATATAGGTAATAACGATGTTGGATATGTGTGGAAACGGTTAAGCGGAGTGGTTCAGAGCCATTGTTTGATGTTAAACTTGTGTACGGATTTGCTCCGATTTGATCGATTAAAATAGGTTGGGTGGGGGCGGATCACCCTTTTTAGCCCCCCCCCCCCCCCGTATTACAGCCAAAAACCGATCACAACAGAGGAAATCCGTGCACATAGTTTACCATGTGTGGAAATCTCCACTGAAAATGTTTACCCCATGTGTGGACGTACAGTGTTGATTGTAAATTTCGTTTCAACTTTCAAGCAGGTCATGTTTTTTTTTGTTCTTATCTCAGTGTCGCCATCCGCTGCAATCAATCAAGCACTTGTTCCCACGATTAATCGCGAGTACATGGCCGAACCGAGTGCGCTTGCGCCAACACTATCTCGCATATTGCCAGGCAATAAATCTGACACCTAATCAGGCGAATTCACGTGGGCTGCGTCGTGTCTTGGAGGTGCTAATTAACCGAATCAAAAGCCCGAGAGCAATCAAAGGCAGGCAGGGTGCGATATTATGCAGCCTTTGCAGTGTTCAGTGCACAGTGGCGTCGCGTCTCGTCGCGTCTGAGCAGAAACGCCACTGCGAATTACGATGATCTAGTCATGAACTTGTATACTCCCAATTCCAAGTCCATGCTCTATTCGTCTCCGCTGCGGCAAACGTCTTGCTGTCCGTTGCATACATTTTGCAGACTTTTTGAGAAAGATTGAGTAATGTTTGCTCAGTATTTGTTGAGCCAGTATCATTAAATTCATCCTCATCTACAAATTTGTTTGTTTTCATTTGATTTTTTTATAAATTATAAGACGAAGAGCCAAGTCTCACCACACGGTAATAACTTCGTTCTCCAGACATAATTTTGCCCTCTGTTGCAATGTGCGCTTTTTTTGGGATTTTAAAAATATTGTGTGACTAAGTTTGGTTTCAACTGTCTCTGGTTATTAGTGATCAGTGCAAAATTACTAGTTTATGTTTCTAATAACAAATATCTATCGCACATGCAACATAGTATAGGTATGAATTTAGGTTCGAATATCCCAATCACATAGCTACTATTAACTTGGGTATTTTCTTGCCAGCAATTTGTTTTTCCGAGAGCGAAGCTTTCCACATGGTGCATCATGACCTTCGGCTCTCAACCGTCACTCTGGTGGATTTCCACAATATTCCATATTTCCACAATATTCCCTGGAATAGCACACGATGCTCAAGTATATACCGAAGTAGTTTACTATTTTTCTAATGCCTTTGTACACTGCATAACTGCCTACTCTCATGTATAATTAGCAGTTACAGTACTTACTTAGCTTCTTAACCGTAACTTACCTCCTATTTCTGCTGAAAGTCCTTATTAATACTTTTTTTCTCGTGACGTAAATAGTTTTTCCGTGGAGTTCGGAGAAGTTTGCGCGGATTCACAAAGGTACTCCGTTTCCACTCAATGTCATCTGTTGCATCAGCAACAGCACCATATAACAAATTACTCCTTAGATAAATAAATTTATATCAATGTTACACTGTTGTTAATAGATGCCAATGCACACGTATAGCTAAAGCCGTGGACTGCAAATAAAGTTTGCGGCATTTCCTTGCTGATGACTGAAATGGCATTAGTTATAGCCGCATATACAAAGTCTCAACGCCTGTTATAATGCTTTTATAGTTAATGTGCCTCAGAATCAGAACCTGGGTTTTGGGTCATAGGTCGTAACTATAAATTAAGCAAACCTCGACTAAAACAACTTTTTGGTACTATTTAACTAACTATTTAATTGGGATTTCATGACAGTAAAAACCTCAGCTGCAAAGTGCGAGTGAACCTCCAAGAGATTTTTTTTTCAAGTAGAGACTTCCTTGGACTTAGGGAAGATGAGGATGAGGAAGATGAGGTATGTAGCTCACGCCACTGTTACACAAGCCCTGAGTCGGCCCGACCGAATGGCGAGTTATGACTCAGATGAGTCAAAGGAGCGGTTAATAAAATATTTAAAACAAAGTCATGTTGGACCTCGCCCCTGAGTTCGTCGCTCCTCATCAGACTCATAGCGTCTTCAAGACTCTGTTGGTGAGACATTAGCAACACCTGAACGATGCAGCGTAACGCCAAGGTAACACCTATAAACACCCGTATGCTGTTAAGCCCACGAACGTTTGCCTAGCTGCCCAATTAAGCATCGCCTCTGAAGACACCAGAGTGTTACGTTTGACAACAATCTGTTAGATTCATAATCCTGCACGTGATGTGTGGATGTTTGGCACTTGTAACTTTCCACCAATCCTTGCTGTCGAGAGGTTGATTAGCAATGAGAAGTCTTATCGATTTAGAGAGTGAAATTTTGGATGGATATCCACTCAGAACTTGGTAAAGCGCTGTTTTGCTTAACTTCGGTGCTCAGCAGAAGAAGTTTCTAACATGAACTGTGTTGAATATTGAACGCATAACATGAGTGTTAACTAATAATTAATAATTATGACCCTAATTAATTTTATAGATTTTCATTTATGAAGCCAAGCAATTAAACAATTACAAAAGACGGTGGTTGTAAAGTAATAAGGGCAGTTATCACATTACTATAACTAATAATGAGAGGTTTATGATTTCGCTGCATGCAAGTCTGGCTCGAGGCTAAATCTCGATCATGTTTATGCAATTCGGAATGCATCTTTGTCTCTGGGGAACGAGAGGTTACAGCTTCACACTCATCGTCACTTCCTATAGTAGGTATACATGATGATGAACTGGACCAAAAAGTCGTGGCGCCAGATGCAATCTAGGACAGCTCTGCATTTCAATCAACATGTATATATACAGCGTTCCTAGATAGGAAACCGAATTTTGTGGAAATGAAAAACTTATAAATCAAAGAGACATAGACAAACTTTGTATAACTTCTTCAAAATCTTATGATATCTTTATAATCAAGGTCGTATTCAACGATTCATCAACTTTGGCGACAACATCAATTTGTCACACCCCATGCCAATTGCGTCTAGTCACTCCAATTTTCTGGGAATGCATTAAAGTCATCTCCGCCATTTCCTTCAGCAGAACTAGAACACCAGCGCACAGTGAATCTTCAAGGCAAACCATTCATTATAAAACACACACTTACACACACTCGCACACACTGCCAGAGAGAGACAAACAGGTGTCTCGCTATAAATAATCAAATGGTATTATTAGCTGTGAACACAATCCCTAGGCGTGTCTTAGGCTAGTGCTCACCCAGCACACAGGGCGTAGCTAAATCAGCGCGGCGACCAAATCAAGGGCGAAACAATGTACCCGACCCCCCCACTCTACACAAGCCCAGCGCACCAGATATATAACACCAATAACTCATAATTACTTACCAACCCAGCCAGCTTACAGACTGATATAGCTATGACACATTATTAAGACAAATAAACCAAACTGGATTGCCCCGCCGTGTATTGCTACGTGATGCAATGCACAGCATTGTCTCCGCTTGCTGCACTGGCGTCAGCCGAGATTATACCGCCTAACTGTTCGACGTATGCTTTAAGATCTGGAGCATTGTGTGACCGGTTTTTTTCTATCCTGCATGCCGCTGCCGGTGTGGCCACGGTATTGGATTTGAATGTAATGTGTATCACTCCCTTGCGCTGCGACGGCGGCGGCGGCGGCGTATTGTTGTGGTATCGTGCACTAAATCGATCCGTGGAATGCTAAAAATCGTCGTGAAAGGCGTTCGAGGAGTCGGGTCGACCATGGTTCATGTTGGTGCTCAGCGTCGCGGCTCGTGCAGAAGATGCTGGCTTTGGCCTCGTCTTGAGGAATGTCTTCTGGGCGCCCAGGGGGGGTGCGTTGGGCCGACGTCAAGCAGGGAGCTTGTGTGGCGACAGGGAAACTGATGCCCGGTCGGCGAGGTGATTCGATCTGGCCGGAACGGGAAAATTGTTTGCTTTCGTTTTCCATCGCAACTGACCTTGAAGACTTTCACTTGATGGACGCTAAGATGAGAAAATGAAATTATAATTTTTTGTTTGATTCTTAGAAAACTTCGAAAAATTCTTGCTCAATTGTGTAGAGAAGCCGTGTTTTGTTGCTTCAAATAACAAATTTAGGTATTTTTCGGCCAATATGGCAGACAAAAAAGTGAAAATTTTCACTGTATTTCTTGGATGGGTGGCTCAAATCAAGTTGCGAACGACCGTGCATACGCACATTACACGATGGTCGCACCGAAAAACACCACCATAAAAGGCGATGCGTCTTTGGCCAGCGCACACGACAGCAAACGACAGGCCACTCAACAGCACACAATACACGACAACAAAGCACGGCGAAGATGAGAATCATCCCGCCGCATTGCGGTCTATTGACCCTCGGGCCAAGACAAGACCAACGCTAGACCAACGCAAGGCACCGGACGTCATCTCCTCGACGGCAATCACGTGCCGCCACTCTTCCGGCTCGCACTTGTCATTGATGAATATCAATTGTTTTCGATTTTTAAGATCTCATTGTCTTCGGGCTCCTTCCTTCGGGTTTGGGCGTGACGATGAGCGCATGACAATGTCTTTGTCAGTGATCGTTAAAAGTGACACCTGATTGCGCTGCAGCTGGGCACGAGGGTGACTTCGGGTGACTACTACGTGACTGCGATTGAAATTTCGAGTTTTGTCCAGGCTCAGCAAATCCGAGGGCCGCTGCTTACTTTCCCAATCCGTGAACTACAGTTACTGTTTCTAATTAAAGATCATAATAGAAAAACATTAAGAGCCAGCTCGGCAGCGACCCGTTACAAGTTAAAAATCCGTTTACATAAGCATCCCATGGCCAGAGTCTATCAGATGTCCTGATTTTGAGCTAATTAATATAATTAACCTCATAAAACCCCCATTAGCGAACTTTTCGATAAGAAAATCGAGTCATTCCTACCACTGTAGTAATCATTTGGTCCCTACTACATCCCCACAGCTCACCACGTCTATCTCATGCAGCCGTCGTCGACCTAATCAAAGACGTACGTGTCAACAGCACTAATTGCGCCCATTGCATTCGCGGTGTCAGGGGGTCAGGGGTCGCGTGCCACGTCGGGGGGGAGGGGGGCAAGTGGATCAGCAAGCCAAGGCGAGGGAAATGGCACGTGCCCCCCCCCCCCCCCCTTGCCGCGGTGGGTGACCGTGCGAAGCCGTGACGCAAGACTGAAACGGAGAGCGATGCATGTCGTACGCACTGGGATGGAACGCCGTGCTGCAGCCAGCGTTCACTCTGCGTTCACTCTGCGTTCACTCTCGGTTTCGCGTGCAGTGTGCAGGAATTAATTGCACGGTGCGTTGCGATCGCATTGTGCTGTGGCGCGCTGCCGAGATTAGTGTGAGAACCACGTGGGAATTGAGCTGAAATAATTTATTTGCTTGACCTAAATATTAAGTTTTTAAATAATAGAGAAACATATGATGAATTTTTATCTGTTTTAATAATTATATAAACTTTAATTTTATTGTGTTTTAATAGTTTTTTTTCGGCGTAAATTGTTTTGAAACGTCCCTTGCGAAAATAGGACGCGGTTGCCTCCTTTTTTGATAATATTATACAAACATACACATTAAATTCAAGCACGAAATTATAGTTTACTTATTCGGATGTGGACATGGATGTGTTTTGTTTTGTTTGCCAGTTATTTTTATTAATCGACATTGGCCAAACCTCGACATCGTTGTAAAGTAGTGAAGTTGTAGATAGCTGTAAAGTTGGGAGTGAATTGCAAGCTGCAATGCACGGCTCGCTGGAGACTTCAATGCGCGGTAGTGGATTTTGAGCACGCTGCTTCACAGAGAGCTTGATTCGAGCCAAGTGCCTTTCAAGGCCACGAATTTGTGTTCTGAATTTCATTTCGCGTTACTCAAAACTTTGCCAATTGAGTTGGCAACCAATATCGAGTTTCAGAGGACCAAAATATAATTTTAAGAAGCTTTGTACTGTAGTTCAAACTCTTGTAGAAACAGTTGATCGAAACCAATCAAGAAAACAAAAACCATATAAGCTTAGATAAAGACAATATCACACATAGAGAAAAACAAATATCATGCGCAGATATCAGGTGCCGCAAACTGAAATTTTTTTGCCTATTAAAATTAAATAAATACTTTGTATCGGTCAACGACGGCGACCTACCCCAACCAACCAACTGCCCCGAATTCTCTTTTTGGCGTTTTACGACGCATTCTTTTGACAGTGGGCTATTTGGCGCCTGTCCAAGACCGCCTCGGGTTTTCCCTTTCATCATTGCAGCCATTCCATTTATTTTCACAGAACAACTTAGCGTAAACGTCCGCCCACGTAACAAATCTGCAAAATCGATCAGCAAACAAACGAACAAAAAAAAAACAACACAAACCACCAACATCCTTCCGGCCTCCGACACCACTGATACATTTCTTTCTCGAGCCTCTGGCAAAAAATTTGCAATCAAATCTACCGGGTATAGCAGACACGTCATTTTCACAATCCAGAATATCAACAATGCAATCTAAAACAATAAGCGCGGGATAGTAAACGAGTGCAAGGTTGAATAATAATCCCATTGTTGCTGAATGCTTGGCTTCCTCGGCCTTGCGACTACTTGGGTATAACTAACGTAAGTGAGGTAGCTGCTATTAGAAGCCAGGCATGCATATGTCTTATGTCTTGTAGCATACAGACGCTGTCGCCGTATGGCCGTATGGTGCAGGAAGGAGCGCTTTCGCAGACACAGAGCGGTCAACTAGAGTCCCAAAGAAAACAACCTTCGCTGAAAGTTCCTTCCAGTCAAATCAGGGAATAACGCACAATGCAACATGATTCAGAATGCTTGTGATTGCGATGTCAGATTTCAAAAAGATTTTCAACTGATTTTTGTGTAAAATAAATTATTTTTCTTTTCAGAATGAAAGCAAAAGTTTAATATTCATAAGAATGTTACTTAATTATGCCATTTAGAGTGTTCTATCATCCTATTCTTCGTAGAAATATATACACAAACAACTAGTATACCGAAAATTATGTCATTCATCATTCCTTTTAAAACTCTAAACCATCACTTCCGGTTCCGGTACCTTTTAAAAGTTGACAGTGCGTCTCGAAGCAGACATGGCCTCCGAGGCACGCAGTCGTCCACTCTCAACCTAGCACAACTCTCTACCACACAGAACTGTGGGCAAATCGGCATCCTCTGCAATTCTCACAGCCTTGATCTGTTTACCGACTTCCTCCCTCACTGCCTCCTGACTAGCACGCTGCTCGCTCCACGCCGAAGAACAAGCAACACGATGACGCCACCGACACTCCACATATGGGGAAACCGGCCGACAAGAATGGCTGCTAGGATTATGATGATGATGTGGTCTATATAATTATGTTCATGGCTTGGTGGGCATCATGCAGAAGGCTGAGGAGGAAGAGTTGGTGTACGGATTTGGATAAATTGGCCGGCAAATCGACTAGGAAACTGGATGAGGGACGTTTGAGATTCGTGTAAGTATTTTTTTCTTGACTGCAGGCTGACACACAGAAATGAGAAAGGGTTGAGTCGGTGTCTTAATATTCCTAGTATTACAAGCAATTATACATAAAAACATGGGAACTACACCTTTATACGTTTTTCCACAGAGTCGTGCACAAATAAATCCGTTTGACCCGTTGATTTACGACAGAAATCGATAATATAAATTGCAGTGTACACCTAAACTGCTTCGTTCAGATTGCTTACCAGATCAAGACGTCCATCAAATTCTCCATTATCCCAAATCGTTACGCTAAATTGCGAGCTACCACTTTTTTGCCTCGATCCACCATCAGCGTGTAGAGCCAATAGATCCCTTCGTCAAACTCGAATTCAATCTCCCTAAATGTCTGTCCGACACCACGCAACAGCAGCAACACAGCGCAGCACACAATCCAACCACTCGCCACCTATTAACCGATGTTAATTTATTCAACACATTTTAATCTTTCAATCTAAATACCTCACCACCAGTGGTTTAAAACCTGGCATCGAATCGCTACGTTTCAATCAGCCGAGTTAGTTCTGTAGATACTTGCTGGCAGGATCTTCATTCTATCACCTCGGCGCGAGGACCGCCTACTACCAATCGTGTTTACCTTTCTTCGATATCTTATCTGTGAAAAACTTTTTAATTGGCCTCAAACGTCTGTCAGATCCGACGTCTTATTTGCTCGGTCGAAGGAGATCACCGATCAATTGCTTGGTCGGAAGCTCCGGCCGACATCTTGGGCAATCCAATGTCAGATCTCGACTTGTTTTTCTTTTCATTCACGATGCTTAACCGGGTGATATTGCAATACAGGAGATAAGGTATTGGCGAAGGCCTTCTGAAATATCCTGGATAGGTATCTAATAGTAGATCTCTGGGCGTATTGTTGTGCTTCGCTTGTAGTGGATAGGAAGACGGTTCAAATATTATGTTGATGGATGGAAAAAGAATTGTTAGCTATGAAATGAGAACGTGCTTATAATAAGATGTAATTACTGTATTTTTTTGTTGTTGGCTGGAATTAGGAATTACTTGTCGAAGGTCTTGATTGATTGACAGTGGCCTAAATTTGTTTGCTTACTGTACAGGATTCCCTGTCGTTTTTTTCTATAAGAATTTTACAGCAAAGTTTTCATGTTATTTTCTCATCACACATCCACAGCATCAAATCGGACAGCGCATTCAGCAAAAGAGAAAAGCAAACAGAGACATCTTCAAACAACCACAAAAAACCGCATGCCCATTTCCTCCTATTCATCTTAAATCGATTGCGATTTGCTGCATTGCGCTGCAAAGCTTCTTGCGCCGCTGCCAACGCCGATGCCACGCTCTCCCAGCTGCGACATTCTGGGTGGCAAATCTCACCGCTCGCGGAGTGCCGCTCATAAACACACATATAAGGAAGAGCTAATTAATGTTGCCGGCTCTGAACTAGAATATCGCGGCTCTGTATTCCGAGCGCTAATGCTCGTTCCACACCCACCTCTCCATCAGCAAAGACATCCATAATTCTCCAACGGAGCACCTTATATCTTCGCTTACCTTAGCTTACACTTAGCGTACACTTACACAGTCTTGCACTAGAGATGCTTCTTCATCTCCAAGTGCCACCATAGGCGCCTGCCACTTGTTAGCCTACATCTTGGCTCATAAACTCTTCGTGTACGATCTTCAAAAATTGAAAACAGACTCAAACAATCACCGTTGGTTGCTGTCGGAAATGTATCTACAAAACAGATAACAAAATACACATGCTATGACTGCTATGAGAGACATTGACTACATTTCTTCTAGTTTATGTTCCAAGATTTTATAGCATTTTGATGGTTGCTTTATAGACTCCATTCACGCTGGTGTTGAATTTCTTCTGTTTATTAAAGAATATCGCAAAAGCAATTTACATTCCCCAAAAACCAAATTTAAAATTTAGAGTGATTAAAGTTAGTCTTTTGTTATATCTTTCAATGAATTGCATCTCTTCTCTGCTAACATTTCTCACCCAACCGTCAAGCAATGAGCTATATTCATGCACTCGGTACCATCCGTCAAATGGCTCTACCTTACACAAACCACAATATAAAAGTACTCCATCACTCCTAAGCCTACAACATAGCATGCTCTGAGCTATGAGTGCGTACAATTTGTTAGCCTACTTCTCTGTTTCTACTATTCACTAATTTCTCTGTATACCTCCCACCGGGAGACTTGAACGCAAGAAGAAAGGTTAAGTGTCGTTATGTTCCTGCGTTGAACTCACTTCTTCGAGTTCCATCCAAGTATATTACCTACCTCTGTCTGCTCGTAGCGTTGCGTTGGAAGAATCGCTCTCAAGAATTCGATAAAAGTCAAGCTGTGTTTTATAGTCTTTCGATCTGAAGATGGTGCGAGCGGAATGCGTGGGCGTATTGGACGAAGGCTGGCAGTCGACAGAGATGAGGCGCTGGGATGCTGGTAGATGCCGTCGCACTCGGACAGTGACGCGACACTTTTGTGCAGAGTAAACTTTGAGAAAATGTGCTCCTTACAGTCGAGTGCTAATCAATTGAGATGTGCTCTGAAAAGTCAAACTTGTGTTCGATGTTGGAAACATTCGTGTTCAAGTCGCCATGCTTTTAAGATTTAACTAAAAAGTAAATAGTGGTTATTCTCTTGAAAACTTATTCGAATGCATGTTGACTTTGTAAAGTACTGGCTCCAAGTATTAAGTAGTTGGAGAAATTTTGCTAGTATCTAATTACTTTGCTAATTACCTGAAGGAAAACAATTGTGGCGCCGACCGCCGAAATTGTCTCTATCCCAGAAATCCATCCGCATTTGACATCTTGGCATGCATAATGCTTGCCATCAATATTGAACCCACCTCCTAAAGATCTTGATAGAATTTGGAGACATGAGACCACATCAAAAATGTGTACAAACCTACAAATACTTTACAAATTTCTCGTCTATCTTTCTTGATTATATTCCATTCTCTCAAACATATCACACAAAACAATAGCGACCGTAAACTGCTACGTTTATAGTATGCGTCTCACAGGCCCCAGCAAACAAGTGAACTTATTTTCCCTCTACATTATGCCGAAGTCATTTTGTTTTATTGACCCATAAATCGGTATCAATATCGGGTACATGCACAATCGAGCTCAGACAAGACAGCTATTAATGTTTTTAAGGACGCAGTAAACGCGTCCGACGGCGTGAATCACTCGGTTTCGGTGCGAGCAGCGAGAGCCAACTAAACGTGTTTGTATCGCAGATAACAGTGCTGTGCAGATTGTACCCTCACCGTGCCCGGGGGTACATGCTCACAGTGCTGGGTGGCGGAACAGTCGTAAACCATTAACCGAGATGCATGCTAATAGAATTATATTCTATTGTCATGTTTCAATTGCATGCGGAGAGTTTGATTTATTTCTAGAAAAATTCAGTTTTAGTTGATTGAAAATCAGAGTTTAGCTGCACTGCAAGTTCCCAATGGTCCAAGGGGTTGACAATAATCCCTTTTTAGTACAGTTTGACTCTTGCCAGTATGAGACAGGACATGAAGTTAAATTTAACACTTTAGTTCAGTAATACTGAAGCCACCGCCTAAGCTAATGAAGTAAAATGAACACTAGTGTTGGTCTGCCATCTTTCTGTTGGAATTTCATTGAATGCACCATGAATTATTGAAGCTTCCCTTGATACTACCCATTGTCTATCGGCCAATTGTAGTCCAAAATCGCATCAACACACTTTGAAGGCAATCAAAAAGGGGTTACATAAAACTAAATTTTTATGATAACTGTGTGTAACAGTGCTAACGCTATATTGAGTGGAATCGCAACAACAATCCCCGCGCTGCGTCATCACGATCACAATGAAGACGTCATCTCCACTCGACGACCACCGCCCATGTGGTCCAGAGCACAGCGTACACACGCGAGTGATCCGCGTCGCGACATGGCCGCGTGCAATGTGATCAGGTCGCGTCGAGTCAATAGACATGGACGACACCACACCTTTGTTGATCTGCGGCGGCAACACGGTGAGTCGCTCGAGCTACCAGATTCGGGACACGCCGACCTACCGGATTACGCACTAGATAAAAACACGCAGAGCACTGAGCCTGGTCTGGGGCGACCGCGGCACAACTTTCACCCTTGGCGTTTTTGTGCGGAGCGATTCGGGAGGGTTGAGTTATCGATGATGTCGTGACGGTGGTGAGTCTATGTGACATAAAGGTTTAAACGGTTTGGGTGAATATTTCATGGTGAGAGCTAGTTTAATCTGCATAAACACTGAGATGCGTTTTCGAAAAAATCTCATTTATACCTACCATGAGAGCGGGATTACCATGAAGCGGTATGCGTCCAATTTTGTGCTATGTTTGAAGGTGTGGCTTCATCGATTGCGGCAATTCGCAATTTAACACGAAAATTCAAGCATTTGAGATATTTATATTTTTCTCCTTTTTCTCTTAAATCTTTGTGAAAAATTGCGTGAACTGTGAATAGAGTATTTTTAAATGAGCTATTTAATCACTTTAATGATATTATAAATCTGTTCACTATATTCGATTAAAATATAGCGTTATTTGATAGCAAATCCACCGGCTCAGCGATTGCCTATGCAACAACATGCAACATTTACACTTTCATTGATTGCTCGTGTGATGATAAAGTGACCGTTTTACAGACCGCAATATAAAGGCGATATAAAATGGACAGCGCATCAAGTATAACCACGGTTCGAAGATGGAAGAGAATAAGATGAAGAAAAAAACACAATGTGCTTGTGCACATCATCTCCAACCGCAACACTTGGGAGCTATTTAATATTCAAACTCATGCATGTCACATATCTAATCCTGTTCAGAAGAGAGACTAATAATTAATCAGGATCTAGAAGCTTTTGCGGTTCTTGGTGTATTATTAGTAGGTATATAGCATCGGGTTAGGAACTTAGGAAGCCAGTGCGACATTAGACACATGCGATTACGCTCAAGTGACAGCTATTTAATCAAACTATTGTCCATCTCGACCCCTCTTTCGCGTCGGTTTCCATTTTAACGCCAGCTACAAGCTATCCTTACACGAAGGTTGGTAGCGACCTATATAACTGTACATTAAAACCATAAATCACGTGGCCATTATGTGAGAAAAGAGATATCAAACTTTGACTTCCTTGTTTAAACATTAGATGCCATCAAACGGAGTGTTTGCAAAATGAAAAATATCCTCGGGGAGAAAAAAATTATGAACCTGGGGCTTTTTAGTTTTCGTTTCTAGAAGACGATGTCACGTGGTCGCTGGCGGTGAGTAAAAACTTCGTGGAGAGATGATTAATTTAGCAGCGTGATGGACAGCAAGGTTTTTTGGTAAGATTGATGTTTCAATCTCGAATCTACTTTTCGTCTGGGAGCTATTAGGGTGACCACGTGATGGGGCATGGAATCACGCTACACGTGAAGGCTATCACTGGATAAATAAAATAATCGGTGCGAATTTTGGGTTGCAGTTCATCACAAAGCATAGCGGGCGGGATAAAAAATGTGCATAACATTTACCATGGACCATGCCATGCGTCATCACGTCGCAGACTCATATATGCTCATATTTTAAAACCGTATCAACTTTTTTATGCGTCATTTTCTTCCACTAATCCATCATTATCATTGTAAAAAGGTTCTAGGAAAATGATTACAATTATAAGTATAGTTGATAAAAATTAGTTGGATAGAGAACTCTATGATAGAAAATTTTTAATGCTCATCTCTTTTCCTTATCTCAGCAAGATAGTTTATAAAAAAAAATAACTGTTAGTTGAAAAGATTTTTTGACCTCATATATGAAAGGCGGGCCCTTCCCCCTTATAGCATCGATGTTATCACCATGCTCACGACTATACCACTCCTCTTTGCCAACAAAGACAGCCCCTCTTTATAAAAATGTCATTTAATTGTGGTTATCTTATATACTTTCAAAGTACTACATAAAAATTAAGCAAAAAGTCCTTGCCTGGCATGAATTCACAATCAAATCCCACCCATTCGAATGACAATGTATCCAATAAACGGCCAGCTAGGCAAATAAAGCAACGCAACGCCGTAGGGCGAATGCAAATCCTCTATCTATAACTACCCTACTATTTATTCCCATCTCACTATCATTTTCGCAAATGATAATCGAAATGAAGATGCTCCCAAGTCCAAACCCATGCTCATAATGAAGTCAGCATACACCGCACAGCACCGCACAGCATCTTTAATAACGATCGGCAATCAAGCTTGATGTAAGACAATGCCAAGTCGAGACAGAGACGATGTGCCTGATCCACCTGACAACATGAATGGTTGCTCGATTCCATTGGCAACTCCACCTCCGAAGATGCGATGATTGGAGCCGGGCGCACACGTGTATTGTATCGAGCTGCGAGCCTCATAACACGTGGGCGGATTGTTTCAATTATTCATAACAATGTTGCCGACTGCAAGCCATCCTTGCGCCGAACGGACGGGGACCGAATGATTTGAAGACCTTGCGAATTTGACTATTCGAAGTCTTTGTGAATATCGTGGTCCTCGCAAATAGTTGGTAGGGGATTTTTTTCTCTCCGTTTCTTGTCTCAATCTTAAGTTTTCAAATAAACTTTTTGAAACTGGGATAATGAATGGTAATTGCTTTCCTTGTGCAGGAATTCTTATTTTCTCTCATCACAAGAAACGTGCGTGGTAGTTTCCACTTCACTTTCAACTCACAATCTGTCTCTTCTCTCAATTTTCCACCAACTCTCTTATTTTTCTAAAATTAGTCCTTCTAGTATTTGTGTTGCACTTGGTTCTCTCACATCGACAACCCTAGGAAGAATCTATGACGGCAAAGGGTGTCCCAACCAAATCTAGCCAACACAATCAACAATTTAACAGTCGAGGTCTTTTACAAGTACCTACAACGTATATTATTATGGTGAGCACTCTCTGTGTCAAGTCCACCTACAATAAATGTCAAGAGAAGCTCTCTCACCTGATTGTCCCTTCGAAGTTCGAAGACACCTCCCATGTTCTTAGATCTGGAGCTTATGGCTCATCTGACCTCCCTCATCACCTTTTCGACCACCTTAGTGTTCCGCCAACACAGCACCTAGATTAGCACCATCACCTCTGTTAGCATTAGCACCGCTGGCGAATTTAAATTGGATTTATACAAATTCCGTTTAGAATTCGACTTTCAACTTGCTTATAGGTTTTATTGTTGGTAATTGTCAATATTTATCATGAATATTCGAGCTTAAACTAATCTGATGCATTGAGATATCGAGGACCTCCCTCATCACCTTTTCGACCACCTTAGTGTTCCGCCAACACAGCACCTAGATTAGCACCATCACCTCTGTTAGCATTAGCACCGCTGGCGAATTTAAATTGGATTTATACAAATTCCGTTTAGAATTCGACTTTCAACTTGCTTATAGGTTTTATTGTTGGTAATTGTCAATATTTATCATGAATATTCGAGCTTAAACTAATCTGATGCATTGAGATATCGAGATATCGCAGCTATAGGCTTCCCGAGCCGAAATCGGTTACCCGAGCAGGGCCATTGATGTCCATTATGTTTGGTACACAATCATTGAGCGATTCCTGCGTTTCTAAACAATTTGCCACGCGATTTTAATAGTTGTGGTGAAACTTTGCGCATGGTCCAGTTATAAAAATCAAATATGAAAAGATCAGCGAATAAAAACCTATCTGCATGAAGTTGTAACAGATCTTCTTGAACAACGCTGGCTTGAATTGATTAAATACTTTTACTGGCGGGTGAAGCGCTCGTAAATCTGTACCCTCGTGTGAGATTCGAGCCGAAACGCATGTTAAACGGACTAAATACGGGAAGAGTGTGTTGTAATTGATTCGATAGTACTGGAGCACGGATCGTGCTGGCGTGAGCGCCATGACTCGTCTCTCTGACCAACTTGGAGCACATTCTTCTAGCGCTCCGGACAACTCCATGCGCTCATGGAAACATTATTAACTCCACCTTTAGCATCATTTTTCCTGCACACCATCGTTTCCTCTATACCGGACTACAACTAATCAAGCCATAAATTCGTCGTCGATCAATAAAATTATGCCGCGTCTGTGATGGACACGATTTTATCACACTCGAGCACGTGAGAATAGACATTTTTATCCGAAAAATCGTTTCCTAAACGGCAATGGTCTTGTTGAAACTATAAACGATTGCATGTCTACGGGAATTGTGTTGCTGGAAGATTGTTACACTTTAATGGTTGCAATGGAGGCGACAAACGTTATAAAATCGCGGCACGATCGTGGGATCACGTGACCGTCGCAGCAGCACGCTCATGCCGACGAAGATGACACTTGGAAGTTGGAACGTTACCGAACAGCGAACAGTGAATATCTTGGCTGAGATTTTCACTCTGTTTGCCCCAAAGCCCAACACCGCAGCATAATTACAATCGGACTCTTTTCAACTGCTCCGTTTCAAGCGACCAGCTTTCAACCCTGGAAACCATTGCTGTATGAAATATGTCTTGATTAAATTAATCACAGGGCGGATTGGTCTATCGGTAGCTCTCGGTAGAGCCGACCACTTCGTTCAACTTCGTAGACGGCTGCAAGATTTTCACCACGGGAATGGCATCCTGGGTGACATTTAGTTTACAATTTTGTTTGAAGAGGATCGCTCGGAAGTTACAACGCGTTCGGTGACACATTAAATTTTAAAATGGTCTGCCAGGGTTTATTTTTAAAAATCAACTCGATTTGGTCCTGTCAGAAAGCCGAACCTGATGCCGACATTGCTGCCTGTTGGAATTAGCTAAGATCCACTGTGATATCAACATTCGATAGCACCCAAGAAAAACCAGCACCGAGCATCGTAACACCGGTTTGACGAACCAGAACAACGTTCACGAAGAGAATAACATTTTCTCAGATTTTATTGCGTTTACCCCATTTTGCAGAAGACGCGATAGCATTATTAAAGCGTGGATTAAATGAAGCCGTGGGAACCGGCGGCGGCTAATGGTAACTCAGGTAAAGCAGAAATAAAATAAAACCAACAAAATTTAATAATGCAATGACACGACCATAAATAAATTTAATAAAATCTGGCAGACTGCTTTTCAAGAGTAGTATATACAGAGAAAACTAAACACAAAACAAAGATAACAAACGACGCGGCCTGCTCCAGGTGTACGTAGGAGAGAGCGAGAAGATACCGGTGAGGAGCAAGCATGATTCGATAATAACCTGCATATCTACGACAACTTGTATAATGCACCAATTTCAAGTCGTCACGACTTCGGCGAGGGTTGTGGCGGGGGGGTTGGGGGGGGGGGGGGGGTTAGGGAAACGACGAGGCTTGACGCGACTTTCCGCGGTCGATCCGCAAATTGCGATTTGCCACCAGAAGATTATACGGCTGCGTACACAATCCTAACCGAGCCAATCAGCTAGCCTAATTGTTATAGCTGGAGATGATGTTGTGATGAAGAAGGAGCCATGCAGCATCCAGTGTGGACTGTACAGTCATGCCGACAGTGGCGCGGAGACTTGCTCCTGGCAACCCGTGGGACGGCTACATTTTGTAGGCGTTACATGCTGATGACATGTTTAACATTAGTGCGGACAGCCATATGCCAAAGAGCATGTGCAAATTGACTAGGAAACTAAATTTTCACGGCACAAATTTCCAGAGTGCGATTCGTCCAGGCTTTCTTTCAAAAACTCTTGCTACAGGGTCACTTTTAAAATTTCCAATGCAATAATTTGAGTTTCGAATTGTATTCTTACATCTAAATAAGATAGGATGAGCCTTAATACAGCAGGCATCATAGCTTTGTAAAACGTCGGAAAAAGACTCATATGCTGTCTTTGGAGCTGCGAGAAATGACGATGTATGAGGCTGAAGACATGGTTCTGGTGAGTGTTCTTCTGAGGGGTCTTATGTTCATTGAGAGACCCTCTTCAGTTCTGGTTGCTGGTAGAATCTCTTGGGTTCCCGGTAGCTACGCCACTGCAGTTGGTTGTAAGCCCAGCTATATTAGCGCTGAACCCATGGCGTCCTGGGAGTTCTGGAGCTCGCCAGCTACACGCCAGCTCATTATTGACGAAAGTGAACAGATTATCATCGTACGCTACGTGCCCAATGCCCATGCCTGTACGCGGTAGCGTTTTGTGTTCTTTGCCGGACGCATGGTTTTTTTCTGCTCTAAAATATGATGCAAACTTTAATTTTTTGAACCAACTGAAATGTGTGTTTCTTCTTCTGACACCAATCTGCCGAGGCTTAGGACTTATATGAAGACACAAGCAGACTCCTTGCCCGAATAAAATTAATGATTAAAAAAGTAATTTTCATGGCTTTGCTAAGTTAGCAAATACATTTCCACCGTTTCACAGATAGAAATTAAAATTAAGATTGCCTATACGCAATTGGAATAGAATTTCTTGTCTTATGTGGTTTAAATATTTGTTTAAATTATTATTTCTTAACCTAACTATAGAGAGCGATTACTACCTCAATTTAGCGCAGAATTTCCATTATCATTTCTTCGTTCCTCGTAAATTTTGACAAGAACTCAGTATGTTCATCTCGTTGATAATTTATCGGCTCAATTCGCTACGCGGTAAGGACGCCGAAGAACAAAGCCGATATTTCACGCACCCGTGTTACATGCCTTAGAGATTGCAGTGACAGCTTCCCCATCACAACTCACAATCAGGAAGCATCAATCGCAAATCTGTCGTTCTCCTTCGCTTCTCAGCACCCGGGGTAAGACATATAATCACATTGAAAATTATAACCATCCACGTCCAATTGAGCTCGGCGGGATGATTGTGAATAACAATAACTACATCGCTCACAGCCTCCCTTTACCAACAGTGGCGTACACCCGACTATAACGTCGATATGATGCGCCTAATGAGTCAAACGGATATGCTTCAACTTAAAGTCCAGGAAAAAAAACATATTTTCAAGTCTTTGGCAAATAATTTACTACATTTTTTACATTCTTACTTCGTTGCTAAATGGATTTAGGATGTAATACGCCAAAAAAATATAGTCCTCACATTTTCATATTGCAAAAGAGATCTAGATTTTTTTAAGGGAAATCTTCAATCTGCTGGACATTCGGGGACAATCTTCGCTGATTGGTCCCCGAATCGGAGCGAGCAGTGAACATTGTATCTCGATAGATCCCTAGCATAGATATAGTATGTTTGTTCTTCTCCCATCCGTTGCACTATTTCACTAATTTACTTATCGTTTATAGAAAAACGAGATAAACACCTAAAAATAAACGTAACAATATTTTCGAAGAGCAACAAATCAAACTGGACACATTGACACTCTTCTCTCTCTGCTCTCAATGACTGACGCCACTGAAGAGAGCTACCAGTCGGCCCAACGGCCGTCCCAATAAAATAATCCGTCGCTAACTGTACGTCACGTCGGCATTACGAACAGCAGAACAATCAGCGGTGCTCTCGACAAATTGTCTCCGCCGCGACTGTTTAACAAATCTGCACGATGCAGAGAGGAATTCGCCTGCTCCGCTCGCTAATTCCATTCACGAGCTAGTTCGCGGTGACGTGCCTGCACCGCCGCTTGTTTCCCGCCATACAGTTCGTCTCACTGCCCGTTGTCTCGCTTCTGCTAGGAAATTTTACTGGGACTTAATAACTTTGCCAATTTTGTAGGAACTAGGCTATGCGGCGAACACTCATATAATCGTGTTGGGGATGAGCGCAATATTTACGCTCACTCACAACGCGATTATATTTCGTGTGCGCATAGCCTAGAGGCTTATTGATGAGCGTAACGAGCGTAGCGAGTGAAGCGAAATCTTCAATTACACTTTACTGCTAAAAAAATCCGGAATGTTTTTTTTTTTGTTTTTTTTTTTTTTTTGTGTTTTTTTTTTGTTTTTTTGTGTGTTTGTTCGCACGATTCCGGCCAAACGCCAAAACGGATTTTGATGAAAATTTACAAGGACCTTCGTTTTCTCTGAACTTAGATCTGCCACGTTTTTGAAGCAAATCGGACGAGTAAATTTTGTGTTATTATGTTTTTACGAAATTTTTCAGTTTTTCCAAAACACGTTTTGCACTCTAGAGGCCAAGTATCTGAATATAATTTGACGAAACTTTCAGGAAATGTTGACCCTCACGATTTAATGTTTGTGTAAAAATTTCATTGTTGTATGTTAAGCACTTTTCTTGAAAATGGCGCTTTTATGACGATTTTTTAGCGTTTTTTCAGTTTTTTGCAACTTAAGCCACTTTATCTTCAAGCGATGTCCACAAAATTTACTGTGTACATTATAAATCGTAAAAAGAATATACTATATTAATTTGAACCAAATCATTTGAATAGTTTTTCTTTAAATCGATTTTTACGTTTTGAAATATTCAAATGTCATTGAGAAAACTGCTTAATTCTTACTGGACATGTTAAATTGATCATAAAAGCCTCTAGGCTATGCGCACACGCAATATAATTGCGTTGAGGGTGAGCGTAAATATTACGCTCATCCACAACACGATTATATGAGTGTTCGCATAGCCTAGTATTATAGGATGTATTGCCGTTTAGGACTAACATTTTTTTGCGTGAAAGATCACCCACCCCCCCCCCCCCTCCCCCCAACACCAACCCAAAAAAGAGGGCCCCTTGGATACGTTTGCTGACTGCCTTTTGAGTCTTAGATCCGCCCCTGCACCTGAGTGAACCCCCTACGCTGGCACCGCCTGTGTGATATCTCACCTGAGTGAACCTCCAGGCGACGGCAACGCTGGCACCGCCTGTGTGATATCTCACCTGAGTGAACCCCCAGGCGACGGCAACGCTGGCACCGCCTGTGTGATATCTCACCTGAGTGAACCCCCAGGCGACGGCAACGCTGGCACCGCCTGTGTGATATCTCACCTGAGTGAACCCCCAGGCGACGGCAACGCTGGCACCGCCTGTGTGATATCTCACCTGAGTGAACCCCCAGGCGACGGCAACGCTGGCACCGCCTGTGTGATATCTCACCTGAGTGAACCCCCAGCCGACGGCAACGCTGGCACCGCCTGTGTGATATCTCACCTGAGTGAACCCCCAGGCGACGGCAACGCTGGCACCGCCTGTGTGATATCTCACCTGAGTGAACCCCCAGGCGACGGCAACGCTGGCACCGCCTGTGTGATATCTCACCTGAGTGAACCCCCAGCCGACGGCAACGCTGGCACCGCCTGTGTGATATCTCACCTGAGTGAACCCCCAGGCGACGGCAACGCTGGCACCGCCTGTGTGATATCTCACCTGAGTGAACCCCCAGGCGACGGCAACGCTGGCACCGCCTGTGTGATATCTCACCTGAGTGAACCCCCAGGCGACGGCAACGCTGGCACCGCCTGTGTGATATCTCACCTGAGTGAACCCCCAGGCGACGGCAACGCTGGCACCGCCTGTGTGATATCTCACCTGAGTGAACCCCCAGCCGACGGCAACGCTGGCACCGCCATCTTCCGTCGGTTCGTCTTGACCCGGGATCGGGATCGGAGCCACGATGTCGGTGATTTGGAATGGGGAGCTCAGCTGAGAAGTATAATTAAGGGTAATCATCTTCATGGCAATTATTAGAGAGCTCTGGGCTTCGCGAACACTAAAATGATTTAAATCTCTATCAACATAAAATTATAGAACGTTTCCATCAAACGTTTTATTTACTACTAGAATACCTTCTAGCTATTTACCAAATAAACTTTTTGCACAGGTTTTTTAAGAAAGCAGATAGAAGTTAAGGTAAATTGGTGGCTGCATAACTTATCAGGTATAATGTTGGTACAAGGGCTTCGCGAACGCTCAATCTAGTCGCGTTGTAGATGAGCGTACTTATTTAGTGCTAGGATAAGATTTAAGACCTACAAGAATATGAAGGTAATCGCACCTAAACCTTCCGCTTGAATCTCGAGGGATTAATTGATGAGCGTAACGAGCGTAGCGAGTGAAGCGAAATCTTCAATTACACTTTACTGCTAAAAAATTCCGGATTTTTTTTTTTTTTTTTTTTTTTTTTTGTGTGTTTGTTCGCGCTCTACAGGCCAAACGCCAAAACGGATTTTGATGAAAATTTATATGGACCTTCGTTTTCTCTGAACTTAGATCTGCCACGTTTTTGAAGCAATTCGGACGAGTAAATTTTATTTTATTAAGTTTTACGAAATTTTTCAGTTTTTCCAAAACACGTTTTCCACTCTAGAGGCCAAGGATCTCAATATAATTTGACGAAACTTTCCAGATATGTTGGCCCCCACGATTTAATGTTTGTGTACAAATTTTATTGTTGTATGTTCTTGGAAATAGCGCTTTTAAGACGCTTTTTTAGCGATTTTGCAGTTTTTTTGCAACTAAATCAACTTTAACTTCAACCGATTTTGACAAAATTTACTGTGTGCATTATAAATCGTAAATGGAAGATACTGTGTTAATTTCAAGCAAATCAATTGATTAGTTTTTCCTTAAATCGATTTTTACGTTTTGAAATATTCAATGTCATTGAGAAAGCTGCTAAATTAACGCCGAACATTTAAACTTGATCATAAAAGCCTCTAGGCTATGCGTACACGCAATATAATTGCGTTGTGGGTGAGCGTAAAAATTACGCTCATCCACAACACGATTATATGAGTGTTCGCATAGCCTAGTATGATCAATTTAAAATGTTCGGCGTTAATTTAGCAGCTTTCTCAATGACATTCGTTACCTGGAAATATCATGATGTAGTCGTCGTGAAATTTATTTCAATATTTCAAAACGTAAAAATCGATTTAATGAAAAAATATTACATTGATTTGTTTAAAATTAACACAGTATCTTCTCTTTACGATTTATAATGCACACAGAAAATTTTGTTAAAAACGGTTGAAGATAAAGTTGATTTAGTTGCAAAAAACTGCAAAAACGCTTAAAAAGTGACACAAAAGCGCTTAACATACAACAATGAAATTTGTACACAAAAAATTAATCGTGAGGGTCAACATAAATCTAGAAAGTTTCGTCAAATTATATTCAGATTCTTTGCCTCCAGAGTGCAAAACGTGTTTTGGAAAAACTGAAAAATTTCGTAAAAACTTAATAACATAAAATTTACAGGTCCGAATTGCTTCAAAAACGTGGCATATCTAAGTTAAAAATGAAAACCAAACTGAGCAAGATGTTCCTTGTATCTTCTGTGTCCTTTGTTCAGATCAGCGTAATCCGATCCATGATCCGATCGCGTTTGCTAGGCAACTGCGCATTTTGCTCGATTGCCAGAGCGAAACAGGGGGCGGTCTAGGCGGCTGAACACTGCTGATGCACACTGGTTGATTTCAACCACTGTGTGCTCTTCGCTGCTCCGGTGCAGTTAGAGATGATCATATTGCACGCTTTATGGAATCCATCACGTCGACTAGACCTGGTGGTTAGCTTGCTTGATTATGCTTGCTGTTGTTATATGGTGTTAGTGGTGTTAGCTTTATGATGTTTTCACGAAGAAAGTTTGATGTGTGGTTGACACTTCGACCTGCTGATTGATGACATCGTGATCTCTGAGATCTTGCTCGTAGCCGTTTTATTTTTAGGCTGAGAATATTGGGAGACTGTTGCTTACTCACAGTATTTTTGTGAAAATTTACTGTATATTTCAAGAACCGTGCTTAACAAGCGTTCGGACAACTCATGCTTAAAACCCTCTCGGGTCTTAATCTATATTTTCTTTCGGTTTTCCATTGATTACATAAGACTCTCGTGCCGTGCTGGACTTTTCTTGAGTTTTACCTTTGATCCTGCAACTGGTATCGTGTGGGACACTGAACAACAATGACATCACTACGACATCCTTGAATGAAATTGTGTCAAGAGTTAGATTGTCCAAGAAAAGCAGATCCCCGATCAATGCTCATGTTTCAGGTTGTCATCATTATACTCGAGTCTTCGTCGATCGAATCAGCATAGAACAACAAAACTTATATAAACCTTGCCAGTATTTAGTATTTTAAGTATAGTGTAATTTATACAATATATAATATAATATATACTATATTATTTATTTATAAGTAATTTATACCTGTTAATATTAATGGATTAAAGAAATAAATGATAAAAAAGTATAGTGAAACCGTAAACCTCAGTATGAAAACCTAGTTTATATCATGCCAAACTAACAGCGAAAAGTCTCTTCCACGAAAATTGGCAAAGAGCGCCAAAAACAGCTACTAATTTGCCCAATGTCTACCGCCCCCACAATTCGCAATAAGCTGACATGTCTGCCGAAATCCGTCCATATCACGTGTGTCATTAGCAAAGAACAATAACGCAAATCATGCACACACACACACATAGACAACATTACGTGGATTTCAGGTAAAAATAGTGTGTAATGACCATTATTGTGTGCCTCTGTATCGTTGTATTGTGGCGCAATGCGCGCAATGGCGACGATCTGCTTCCCAGAGTAATATGCCACATCGTTGTTCATGGCCTCGACTTGCAGCGTTATATAGCACTAGGCTCTGTGTTACCGTCTTAAAACCAGTGACGTCCTTTGCACGCAAGCAAATTATTGCAGCCATCGACATGAATTACCTCATTATCGTTATTAGTATTATTATTATTGTTCTATTTCAGAATTATGCTAGATGTTTTTTTTTCTTTCCTTTCGTTATGTTTGCTCAGCCTTCGCGAGTCCTAACACATTTGACACCAGAAACTAGTGAAAGTTTCCGAGAGGTTCGTTTTATAGGTCTCAGTGATTTGACCTGTGTATATATGACTTCATGGTTTGTTAAATTCAATTAGTAACTTCACTTTATTAGCCGGGAAATGCGCGTACAGCGACTATCTTGAAATCGGACACTATATATTTAAGATTTCTGAAGGACAGGTCCGTAATGTTTCCCTTGTTGACTAAAATCGGCTTACATGGTTCCTTGCTTTCTATGATGCATAAGTATGACAATTAAATGGCAGTTATTAGATGATACATTATAAATTTTATAGGTGATAGAAAATCGCTCTTCACAATCATTCAAAATGGGGCTTCTTACTATTTTCTTAATTAAATGTAAAATTTTCATTTTCATTGCTACGAATGCCCACTAGCTCTAAAAAAACTCTGAACAACATAGAAAGCAAATCCAGGAACAATTTCACCTCTGCCGATCGCCCAACGTTCGCAATACTCCCGGCCTGTCTCCTTGCGATCGCCGACCATCAGCTCAGCGACCGCACTCTGCCACTAGCCGAGCCGCGTAACCACGTGCCTACACCCATGCATCTAGATCGTAAAACCGTAACAATAGCAATGAACATTTTATTGATGACTGCCTAATGGTTGATCGGTTGATTGCCAATGCCCTCCCACACACCACGTATCACCCTTGCCTGGCTGCGTGGTATCTCCTCGCAATGGACCGCAGCAGCATCTGCATCTTGCGTCTCGTCTCGGTCTTGGTCTCGGTCTCGGTCTCCCATCGCTGTGGGTGGCGGGCGTAGATGATAAATCTTTGTAAACGATATCGGGGGCCTCGACGCTCGATTACTGTACAAAGTGGGTGGATTTATATATGGAAGGAGGACGTATAGGTATATCGGAATTCATGATTGTCAAGAATATTTGGCATTGCCATTAATTTGGTGATTTTAACAGTTGATAGAGATATGGTGTATGGTTTTTAGTGCTCTCAGCTGTACTACGGATTTGATTTTATGTAGGCTATATAGCGACTTTTTTTTATCTGATTCTTTTTTGGTTGAAAAATTGGTTGACTTTGTCATGGATCACTGGTCTTGTAATAGGAAATATTACAAAGCAGGATATATTATATACTGTAAGCAGTAAATTCGTATATTGACACTTTCCCTGTTCGGTTTTCAGGGTTATAAAATGAAAATAACGAAGCGAAGCTATTAAAACCCTATTGGCGTACTTCACAACAGCTCCTACATATGTCGGTATATTTTATTACCATCTTAACATTTCATTTAATTAGTTAACTCAATTACAATTTAATTGCAAACGATATAAACAAACAGCTGTTTTAATCGGCTCTATACAATAGTTAAATATTAACATCCATACACCGGATTGTTCGTACTCTCGCTCAGTCTTTTTCTAATGCACCTTTGCGTAATCTTGACTCTTGACATGGTTGTTAACTCTTTCAAGCAGAAAAAAAACAAACACAGCGCACTGAGGGGAAGTACGAAAAACTCTGAGATGTCGAAAACCCCTGACGAATTGCATTGTTTCGCGCACGCCGCAAGATCAAGCCCAGCTCCCCGCGCCTGCTGCAGACACATAGACCGGTATGGAGCCGGTAACTGCTAAGATTAGCGCATTGTCTGACCAGAGATTAGCGCCGGGGTTAATCGTGTGTTTTCATCGACGCACTCATTGCGCGGCACGCACTAATTAACAACGCTGTCGTAATGACCCCCCACCCCCCCCCCCCTATCCTACCAGGACAGGACCACTCACCCCTGGCCGTGGGTAACCTTGGGGGTCGTCGGTGCAAGCACAGCCCACGGGATGCTGCAGGAAGATGGCTTTGTTTTAACTTTTAATAGGCAATTTCAATTACCAAAGACTTGTCTTTGGATTACAATTTGCCGGATTTTTGTTCTAGCTTTCGGTATCTGATTGTTGGTTGCCATGCCATTGTAAGCTAACGGACCGTTAGTAACCGATTGACAAACCATGCTCTTCTTTATCATATCGTTGACACTTGGCAGTTCAATCTTTTTGTAATGCCTTTGGGTTATACTTATTATAGAGATAAGGGTTGTTTGGGAATGGGGGGAATGTGTTGTGTCAGGGAATTTTATCAACCAAGCAAACCGAGAAACCCTCAAGATTGATTATTGAATACGATATTTCATTTTTCTGTAAACTCTCACACTAACTTTCTATGATTTTTCCATACCTATTCTGTAACCAAATGTTCGCTAAATTATCCCAAAAACCCCCTCTCGCGAAAGGCTTTGTTTCTGGTTTACTAATTACCCTAAAAAGAATTGACTTCGTTTTTAAGTCTCTTTTCGTGACCAAAACTTTCAGAAGACAATAAAAGTATTCGTTTTTACAACGGCTATCATAAAATTTAAAACTATAGTAAATAAAATCACCTGAAGGCTTAACCCCTTCGAGGAGGTACCAAATCGATGAAATACCAACATGAGGCCACCCTTAACTCGGCCGTAACTTTTTCCCATCCATAAATCGAGCGGCGATAATCTTCGCCATGCATCTTTATACCAACTAGAAAAACGACTGTCGGAGATTCCGAGACCACTTGCTAGACACACTGCCATAAAAAGGAAGTTCCGCCCTCGTACGAACCGAACTCACCCTATATTTAGAACTAGAGAAACCAAATGCAGACAGTGAAATCCCATACAAATCGAACCACATAATTTGTCATTGTGAACAACACCCAAAACACCCCATCAACACCCTCTCAACAAAAAAACAACGACACAACGCGAAACAAAACCGAATCTTGCTCTTCATTTGCCATTCAAATATCCTGCTCCTTACCAACAGCGAATCAGCATACCGTTTAGCCATCGCGCGACTCCATTACCTGCACGTAACGTAACACCATGGTCTAACACCGTGGTGCAGAGTGATTGCATCGCCAGATAGCATTGTGTTACCTTGCGTGGGTGTTGAAGCTGCATGCATGGAGAAGGGTGACATTGCTCTGATAGCACGGCTTATGGCTAGCGAAGATGACCCTTGCGCGGCGGATCATCGGATGAACTAACATCTAGGCCACATGGGACTCTTGAATGCTGTATTAGTGAAAGTACCGGGTTCGAGACGCGGTCGACGCGATTGATACCACATGGCCGTGTGCTCACGGCGTAAGGTGTAAAAGCTGAGTTATGATGTGTTTTTCTCGTTAAATATGTGTGAATATGCGATTAAAATGTGTTCCCTTTCTGCGTCGTTAAAGGAGAGGTGTGCAGTCAAAGAAAATGATCATATTGCAATGCGTTTGATTTTTCTCGGTGCTGGTTTTCTGAAAGCTAATTGTATTCTCCCACTGAGAAAAAATGATACACCATGGGTTAATTTGAGTATTTGGGTCTACTATCTTATAACAAATCATTTCTAAGCCTAAGAATCGTAAGTATCGTGAAGGGAAGACGTGAAACCCATGTCCTGCGATGACAGATGCAGTTTGGTAAACGACTACGACAGGCTGGAAATCCTAGGCAAAACCCTTTCCGAGCACGGAATAACTGATTCGCTCCGAGCTATTGGCACAAGAACACAAATCAGTCGTCCTCTTGTATATGTACCAGTATTTGGTTAGGTGCGTTTTATTGACTGTTCAGTATGTGTCTATCCCATGGCAGAGCATGGCCATCGGAATCAATGTTTAAAGAAGTCTGGTAAGATGAACGAGACGTTGACAATGCTAGTTGGCCGAGTCAATTATCATTGATCAGATGACGGGATCTGGGTTTATACAATCTATTTTCGGTGACTCTAGTTGAAACAATGAAATGTCCCGCACCTTTTGTGTGAATGCCTATAGTTAGACTAATATTGCAGTAGTGTCGAAATGAAAGCTTTAACAAGAACCGTGCCATTGAAACAATCATCGCCCAGCATCTTGATTTAATTGTTTTAAATCAAATTTAATTGCAATTCACGACTGGCGAAATCACCATCCTTTCATCGCGTTACATTCATAGATCACTTCGCACAATGCAATAAATTGCAGGCCAAAAGCCCACAACTGACTGCCCGTGCCCCCCCGATAGCAATACACATAACCCAATTCATTCATTACTATTTTCGACGATCACTAATTACAAAATTACCACTCCTCGCGGCTATAAGATCTTAAAATCTTAATTACACTCAGTTCGTCGGCAGGTCACCATTTCGTATTTGACCTTATTAACATTGCTGGCTCATGTTTACAGTCATTAGCTCATACCGAGCTATTTCCGTGAGGTTGGTCGCTCGGTCTTCGCTGGATGCCCGGCGGCGGGTTTCTCCAATGCTCATTGCTTTAATGTGTTACTGATAATTGACAAAGACAGTGATTATTTGATTAATAACATGCTATTTGTGGATTGTGGCGGCAATCGGACATCGAGTGCGAGCCCGCCGAGAGCTAGGTGACTTGAACGCACGGAGGGACTCCCGGAGGAACCCCCGGTCGCTATCGATGCAGCGATGCGGCGAAGCAGTGGAAATATATCCTCGAAATCATGCGAGTCCGCGTCGCCCTTTCCACATGTTTGTTGTCATGAAAACCGCTACTCGGAAATTAGCGCTAGGCCGAATTAGCGACGGGCTTGATATTTCTAGAATTAACTACAAGGAATTGAAGAATCATTACTTGATTGCTTTGATTGCATTTGCACCCGTAAGGTCACGGCGGGAACATTAAGGTTTCAGTATGGAATAAAATCGAACTTAAGATGATTCGAAGTATACTCTCCTTGTTGCAGTTATTAATTAATTGATTGATAAGTTATAAAACTTTTTCCCGACGTTTCGCAAAACTATGCTGCCTGATTTATCAACGGTCAGAACTCAATATAAAACCAAAAATCGAACAAAATAACCACAAAAATTACCCAAGCCCAAGCACACATTGCTCGCTATAGAGTGAATTCCTCGAAGTGCCACCCCTCAAATAAAGTATTCATCTCTCAATCAGTGGACCTCGCCTGCGATTAGACATTCGAACCTCGAGCCCCCGACTGGCAACCTCGGCTCAGAGCCGGGCGCTCGCTTCTGCATGTCGGGCACGCGCAGGAAATGGGATATTGTATCATCTAGAATCGTTAATCCCGAAAAGGATGTGCGATGGCCGAGACAATAGGCCCACGGCGCTCGTGGACAGCCAGATGAGCGCGTTGCGATTGGCGACAGGAAATGTCGACGCGGACGCCGTGATTCATATTTCGGTGGCGAAGGAACCGACGGAGACGGAGCGTCCTGAAATGTGTGACTTGCCCGAGACAGTCTCGCCTAGTGCCGCATTACACGATATCTCGCTAGTAATTAGTGTGATTCGATGGCAATTAGCTTGATTGATTTGCGTTAATTTGTTGTAATTTTGTTGATGCGAGGTGACTAATGGCGGCGATTGCTGTTTGTTGTTTGAGTGTATATTTATAAGAATTAAGAATGTCTCGATACGGGATATTTGTTCGGATGTGTGGAAATGAGTAATTGATGTAATATTTCGTACGATTTTTGATTGAGGCGGTGAGGATGCGATAGAAGTTGTGTTGTATTCATATTGTATTGTTTTGCAATGAATGTCGCAAGAGGTTTTGATTGCCAAGAAGCGAGGCTTTTCCATTGCTTTGAACTTGTGCCTTCAAGAAATAAATTCTTCTCACTTATGAAAGATCTACAGTCTCGAGTCTTAATAACAGAAACCCTTTTCACATTTTAAAACCAATAAACTGGTCAATATTGTCAGTTATATAGAAAACAAGGTTTAATTTCATCAACAGATTTGTGCCTAAGATATGCAGCAAATATATGCTAGCAGACTTCGCAACATTTTAATTCAAACATGCATCTAGATAAAATTTCGACATGATATTATAATACATGCATGAAATGCTCTCTCGCGTTAGGATTTAAGTTACAAAATCGCACACACATACACACATACTCGCACATTCACATTCACACACACGCGCTGAAATGAAAACATGGCGGGGTCACTCGATACAGCTATCGGATCAAAATCGATCATTCTAGTCCGTTTCTTTGGCAAGCTTTCAATGACAATCGAAGACGATACGACCAATGCGTCCAATGCGCGCAACATTGCCAACCAAATCGCGTACCGGCCATAACCAATGACATAACATGGCCGACAATTTTTCACGTGACGCGAATGTTTAATAGCGCATCAAACTATTTGATATTATTTATATACGGCAGAGTTAATCGCGCGCAAAAAGTTACGCATTGGCTGGTGCGAACACGTGCCCATATCCACACATCACACCTCGAGGAGGCTCGGACAGTGAAAGTTGCCTGCACAATTGACAATATTTCGATGATATACTATTATATGAGTGCCGATGCTTTTGTTTGGCATTTGCTTGGCGATCGCGGCATCGCGGAAACTTTGTTAGCCACAGCTTTAGCTTTCATGGCGGCAAAACCTGGTAAATTAGTGGAAATCAGGGTGGACGTGCGAGATTATCGGAACATATGACGCGTTTGATGGCCCACACAGACATCAATCCATAAGAAATTTGTGTTATTGGAAAATCGTCGCTCAAATTTTGTTTGTTCTATCAAATTAACCTATCGTGTGGAGTAGGTACACGGTATACGGTACTCTGAAATGAGCTCGTTGCGTCCGCTTCAACCACAGCTCTGATGCAAGGGATGTTTACAAGCAACCCTGACTACTTACAGCTAACGCTACAAGTGGTTGGTGGGATTGTCTATTTCGGTCCATGTAATCTCCATCAGCATCGGCCGCGGGCGACACGCTTTGATAAGCTCGTCTCGCGGATATTATGTACAGACGTGCCGCGTGTACAGCGTAATGTTTTGCTTTTTACGGGCCAGTTGTGACATTGCCGCGACCAACCATGAGACAAAATGCTGAAATCGAACGCTCGCGACGCATAATTGGATCAGTGGAACTGGTGGACCAAGTCCGTACAATTCGGTTGAGTTCGTTACAGTTTGTAGTTGCGTATCAGCTGTTCTTAATTAGCCGATTTGAATTAGCAATGAGAATAATCATCTGGAACCGATTGGGCGAGCTGTTTCTCCCATTTTAATTGTCATAAGGGCGATATTGTCAATAAAACTATATCCATGGTGACTGGCTTTTATCTTTCATATTAGCAAAAACATTGGCATCTTCAGTTAGCACACAAATTAATTCTATCGCCATCGCACCTGGACCATAACAAAAACACAATCCACAATTAAAACTTGCGAAAATCTCATTCCAAAGTATGCCTATGTCTTGGCCAAGCCGTACGCGTTACGTTTCCATTTCCCACATCGCATATCTCTCAAGATCATCCCTGTAAGCACGCCGCGATTACCCCTCCCGTCACGGTTCACCCCCCTAGTCTCTGTGAGTCCGAGCTATCACCGAGAGAAGATGAGAAGACGCGTGCTCCTGCAAGCTCTAACCGGTGGTATAGCACGCGGGCAGCCAGCAGCCAGCAGCCAGCCCCCACCACCGGCGCGCGGTCTCTGCAAGACTGGGCAGTCCTAGCAGCGCCCGAGGAACCACACTTCAGTCTTCAGCCATTCTCACCGCGGACGCGAGACAGGCACGACGTCGACGCGTCAACGTCAATCACTGTTCTCCGTCAACGTAACTGTCATCCGATTCGGACGCGACGATCTGGTTTTTGGGACTGCGAAGATTGTGCGTGCGTGCGTGCGTGCGTGTTTTTTTTAGCCGGCTACAGTGTTGTTACGTGTACGTTGGTTGTTGGGGTGTGTGCGGGTTTTCGCTGTTGATTCTTTTTTATATTAGTTCTGTGGACAAATATTGAGTGTGAATGACTGGTTTCGGATATTTCGGTGCTAGTGTCAACTTTACGGACTTCAAGACGGCTGGACCAAATTACTTGCAGTGTGACCCACTCACGGAGAATTTAAGGGTGAGTTTCTACTAGGTACATACGTCTCAGAGCTCAGAAAATTTTATATACATCTATTTGCTCTTCAACAAAAACTAAAATACAGGCGCTTGAACTTAGGTTAGTTTTTGTGGCACATAAATTAGTATTTTTAATAGAACACATTAACATATTTTCAATCGTAAAGGTTAATAGTTTGTTCTTAATGCACATTTTGTTATAATTAGTTCTGAAGGGTTGATTTGTTTGGTGACAGAACGTTGTTCCTACGAGTTTAAGCTTTGGAGAGTTCAATGCGCTACACTTATTAAGGCGGTTTGTCAGCGTTAGCGCAACGGGCCTTTTTGTTTTAGGGATGCAAGGGCCAATCAGATGCATTAAATCTAGACTCAAAGCACAGTTTGGCATGGTCCAATTTAATTTAAGTGAATTAATTTATATATGCACTGGTACCATTACCTAATACACAAGGTAGAAATATGTGAAATATTGTGTCAGCATTTCAGAGTTCAAATTCTGATCGTCAATAGGCATTCGATACGATAATTACAGTTGACTTGAATGTGATTTCAAGTCTCAATGAATGCAATGCTAGAAAGATCTAATTAACGAAATCGTCTCATTTGTAAAACGATATGCCCATTGAGTCTTCGTAGAGGGAGGCGGCTCCCGACTCCGAAGAATCACTTCTTCAATCAGCCATCATCCACGGCAAAGCTGTGCACCAGACGGATAATTCGACTACACAATTTGACTTCCCCTTTGAACTCCACCATCTTCATCTCAATGCCAATCATCATCATCGATGATGTATATAAGAATCAAGTTGCTCCGTCGGCAAGATCAGAAATCATCCGCCGCTCACGCTCACGTTCTCGCTGTAGCTCATCGGCGCATACATGGGCATAAATTTATTTTCTCCTTTCGGCCGTTTCAATTGTGTGCCCATTAAAAAATATATGTACCAGTGGGGCACATGCCCCTGTCCGCATATGTTTCAAAATGCATTCACTTCAAATCCTAGCTCACGATTTTTAAAACACATACACGGCCATCTCGTCTTCAATTAGAAGTGTCTTGTGATCACATGCATGATGCACATACTATATGAGATGCATTTTTGTTGCCATCATTTTCACTCGTTCTAAATTACAGTTGCCATCTCTAAAATGTCAGTGCACTCTATTCAACTGATAACCATATGAATGGACTGACCTTTTTTCGAAGATCTCCTGCTAAAGCTTTTTTACCGAAGCTAACTAGTAAATTTACACACTACAATGTGCTATAATCTTCACCAAAGCGACTGAAAATACTAGATATTGTTCGTTCAATAAACACGTACGTCCACCACGAGGTAGATGGACATATCGAAATCAAACTCTTGCAAAACCCCGCCATTTGGACGTGTCTTTCTCATTAAAACTAAGATTTACATTTTACTGCATTCTTTCAGAATGAATTGAACCAATTTCACCCTGCCCGAGACCTGAACAATATCTTGACATGCCATAGAAGTAGGTTGCTGATGCTAAACACACAAATATTTAATTCATTATCGTTCCCATTCCGCTGCGCTTTTCGCGAATCGATGTCACCGGGAATAGCCCGATGAATCACACGTCGACGTCGTTGACAATTCCGATCGTCCGCCCAGACAGATGCCTATCCAAGAGATCGAGACAGTTTCCACCATGCAGACATCGCGATAAGACATGCCCCTACCGTTGTCTAGCAGATCCTAGACGATCCTAGGCGATCCCATCACATTCGCATAATATATTTAGCAATCGGCAGCACAAAGTGGCGTCGCCGACAAATAACGGGGACACGAGAATTCCATGCGACAAAAGCAGCTGTCACCGGCTTCGCGATGCGCGATTGCAGAATTAGTTCCTCGATCTTCATTCTATGGTAATTAATTTGCTGAATGTCCGCACTTAGCTGTCGGACGAGCAATTGTTGCGGTAGGTCGCAGACGCTGCTCAAGACGGACTCGAGGGTTACTCGGGTTGCTTCTGAGAAAAGCGAGGAAAAAGGTGTAGCGTAGGCTCATTTCTATGTGTAACGGGATAGTCGGATGAGATGATAGGTAACTGAGACCTACTTGGGGAGAGACATTGGCGAAATGATGGCGAAATGATTGGGTCTTATGAATTCGAATCTTCTTGGAGTCTCGACTTGTATGTTACGTTTCGGAAGAGAAGTTGTTGTCATCTAGTTGCTGCGAAAAAAAGTACCTGATAATTGTGAAAATCTCTCATGAACCTTCTGGAAAGAAAATCATGCAGCGATCAGTTTCTCTGTCAATACTTGTCTGGTTTCGGCAGGGTTTTAATACTTTTTCCTGTCTGGCGCCTGGCATGCATTGTCTTCTCTGCGTTACCTGCGTACACAGAGACAAACAACTTAGGAAAATGTGTGAGGATTGAAAATTTCTACCTATCGGTTGGTGCCTAGGGCGATGCTGGGCTCAACGCACTTGTCATCACAGTTCCGTTTAGAGTGCTTCACTGGAGATGAGCTCCATTGTCATTTGATTGTGCTAGCCTTGTCAATCTCCGGGAATATATCTATCGAAAGTAGTGCCAATTGTTTTAGAAAATCGCCAGCAAGCGAGAAGGGTTGCACGCATTGTCTCCTTCCGCGAAAAAGTTGTTTGGCCAACTCTGACAGCTGCTCAAACTTGTGTGCTCGTACATTGGATTTCGATTTTCTTAATTGCGTTGTTTTTTGGTTAAAGGTGCACAACAAAATCGATTTTCTATTTTTATACTCCTCATACCATGTTTCGTCCGCTTTTTTCGCGCTTTTCACATGATAAAGTGAGCAATATTTTATCATTGCGTCAATTATTTTTTTCATGCCTGCATAATTTCTGAACACATGCAAAGAGCCACCATGCCAGTCCATATATGCGAGGGCCACGAAAACGAAGACGAAGATGATTTTAAAACCGTTTCTCGTCCGATTATAAAAGACGGCGGCGGCCATCTGGTATGAAAAATGCAAAATAACCTACATCTATTCGAATCTGCGCAGAGGACTTGGCCCGGACCGATCACATGAACTTTGGCCGAACTCTGCCAGCGACCACCGGAAAGCAAATTCGCAATTTAGCGTCCAAAGATGCTGCAACGCCTAATGCCTGTAACGTTAAAGATCATCATCTCATTGTTCAGAGTTCTTGATTGAACTATAATACATCAGATTGGAGGCGCACTCGCGCATTGAACAGGTTCTTCTGATATATCACGCGGTCGTGATCAACATCTAAATAGTTATTTATTATAATAATAATAAGAACACAATGTCTTGCTGGACCGGCCGAGAGGAAGAGATTCGATGGAGAGTGCACGGCTCGGCGGAGGCTGCGGTACAGATTAATTACTCCGACACACGCAACGCTGCGGTCAGATTTTTTTACTTTTTGATTTTCGGAAACAGTAAATCACATATTAGATTCGCGCGTCAATTAACCGTGTTTTTTAGGGTGGGGAAGTTTGGGAGGGGGCGAACTTTAATTGACGTTCATATGTGCTGGCGGCGTCGGGATGGTTGGCGCCTAAAGATGCTTTTATTGGAAGTGAAATCTCACTTTAGTCCAATTCTAATTTGCATGCTAATGATATAAGTAAGACACCTTTCCTCGAGTCTGAAGAGTGATTATTAGTGAAAAGGTCAAAGAAATTGCCAAACTGAATGAATTTCGGCTCCGATTACAATGTGACACCGGCAATTTCCGAGCTGCACAGCTAATTGACTTGACGTTTCGGCGTTGACTGACTTTGACTGATCTCGAGCCATCTCTGCACAATGGTATCTGCAATTCGTCGGTCCCGGGCACCTCATCACAAGCGCATCGCAAGGCGGCCGAGGCCAAGGTGGAAGTGCTCTGGAAAGACTAGGGCGCACACCGCTCATTTATCGATCTTACATAACGAGCAGCGCAAGATTCTCACGATGCTGGCGTTGCTCCGGTACGATGATGATGATGCTAGTCAAACGATAGCAAGGTCAGTCCAATCACGATCTATCGCCTTCCTATCCCAGAGCCGTGCTGCCATGAGACGCCGAAGACCATCTCAGACCATCTCAGACCACGGAGACGTCGTTCCTTTTTAGCTCGCAGCTTTATTATAAGCCTGCGCTCTGTGCCTTGCTAAAAGTCGATCAGCAATTTGTTCATTGAAGAAATTAGATTCTAATTGATGAACCTGCCTTGAGAATGTTTAGATTCGAAACAATAATCGATAGTTGTTACTTGTGGAATATTGTTGGATGTGACTCCTGATGTAATTCGGCACATGGTCATCATGTCCTTACTTCCTTGCCTTCTTCAAGCCAGCGTCGTCCTCTTATTAAATTACCTTTTGAAATTGTAGATTAGGTTTAGAAGCTGACAAGCGAGTTAGTCGTTCGTGATTCTAATTTTATGACAAATTCCACGGAAACACCTTGAAAGTGAATGTGACCAATTAGCTAAAACTTGTCATCCTGCAGCGAGTAGGTAGATTCCGAGAGGATACGTTTCTGGTGAAAATCATTGTCTGGCTCCATCGCTGAATTATACCATTGGCTGTGATAGGTTTTGATTGACATGTAGCTGCCATGGGCTTGGGCAGACGGATTCTCATAACTGCACTCGCCGAGTAGCTGCGCCAAGAGTTGAGACGGGTGACGAGATCGTATTGTGGCTAGGATCATGCTCAAGAGATTGCGATCTCCAATTGACTCGACCATTTATACCTGGCCGGGATTGATGCATTTCAAAATAACATTATTTCTAATAGCAGAGCCAATTTGTGATCGATTTGTGACAGATTTTGAAATGTCTATCTTTGGATTGGTCATCAGATACGTTCGGCTCAATTTCACCACAACTCAGTTCATTTTCTTCATTAACTTTTTACAATTTTATTAAAATACGAAATCAATCACTTATGTCATATGCTACTGCCATGCCCATTGCCCAATGATACTCTCATTAATTTTTTTGAGCATCTAGACACATCCAGACGACCAGTCCTACCAAAACATTATTTAAAGCGTACTGCCCCTGGCCAGAAACACGCCAACTTTTTGCAAGTCCTCTGCTCTGTTTGAAACTTACTATTCAAGAGAACTACCGAAATCCGATATCGTTCAAAACGACCCAAAGATAATTACGGAGCGAGCATTTTGCGTCGAGCCGTGTATAACTGCACTGGCTGCGTGATTAGCATAAGCGATCATTCATCGACTCGCTGTCGTCTGCAAAGGCATCCACAGTATCCAGTGGTGGTCCAGGTCGCATCCCAACGCTGTGCACTTGCGCACAATCCCAACGCTTCTCTTCAATCTGAGGAGGGCGTTGCGATCCGATGCAATCCCTTGACGAACTAAACGAATCAGTCACCAAACATAGAATCTGCTAATAAATTGTTATACATTTTCAAAATACCCGTTTGTGAGACAATCAATATCTGTAACAATAGAAACGGCATAGCTAAAGATGAAACCAATAAGTAAATCCGCATCGGAACCCTGTCACATTTTAGGCTAAACCATTGTTTGATAGTATCATTCCTCCCTGCAACGATACCATCGAATAAACTACTTCTGTGATGGCATTCAGTAACAAATCACAAGCTCGGTGCAATAAAAAAAGTGAAAACACACACACTGCTGTTGAGAGAGTAACGCCCAAAACAAAGTTTAGTGGTCTTCGAAGAGCCCTTTGACCCGCCGTGGCTCGGTGGTCACTCGGTGGTAACTCGATGGCCTGTCTTGCGCGTTGCCGCTGCGTCAACGCCACTGGTTCGGTAGCTGCGTTGGTCCCGGCGTGCGAAAGCCAGCAGCAGCCCCAGGAAAACGTATAACCGCGCTATCGCGTCGAGTTGGCCATCTCGCTAATTTGCGGTTGCAAAGTAAGGTGGTAATTTGATTGATGGCTGGCCGGTCGACCGGACCACATATCGCCGCATATTTCAAGACGACGGGAGATGAGTTTCTAATTCGATCGAGGGGGGTTGGTGGCGGGGGGAATATGGACAGATTTAAACTCCGTTTGACCTCTCGCGGACGGTGGGCTGAAGCCCTGGTCACATGGTCAAGTTTTCAAGCCAGTTTGTCGTGATACTTGATGCGTAGACAATCGATTAAATATTTTGAACTGGAGAATTTTTTTTGACATTGATCACAATGATTATCTAGAATAAAATTAAAATACGACAGCCAGTTATGTTTTAGGCAGCTCAAAATAAACCCTTCCATTTTTTCAATTATAACCAATGTGTACAAGATTGAAGAAAACTCTTGCGGTCGTAGGTCGTAACTGATAGCCCTTCCAGATCGCTTTCTTAGCTCTAACAACTAACGAAACACCCTGGTTTTGCATAAAACCAGTGCTCTAAGCCCAGGCTGCGTCCCGAATTCCTCGATGTTGGTCATAAAGTAAGACGTGTCTGGGTACTTGAGTGCATGGTCTGATCGAAGTCAAACAAGACGCCGCCGCCGCCGCCGCCGCTAACGTAAGTGCAAAATCGCGTGCTTCATGCAAATTTTCGTACGGGTGCAGAGAGATGATTGAAAAAGTTGACACCTCCATCATCGCTGTAGTGCATTCGACGTGGGCACGCTGCGGCCGAAAGAAATTGCTCGATGCAGTTTTTATTCTTCATTATTTCGCGCTTCATAATGTGTGATAACCATTTTATAAATGCTCGTAAATTGCGGGCACCGCGGCGCGTCGTGTTTTTGGTATTTGCTTGGACATGGCCAGGTGCAGCAGATGTCGAGACGGCTGAATTTGACCCGTATCTCGATTATTTCACGTAGGCAGATTACAGGCAGTCCCAATCGTGGCAGTGTCTCATCTCATCTCATGCGAGCTGATCATAATTCTGCGAACTGTCGGCTTCCTTTCACGACGTTACGTAAAAAAGAATTAGTCAAGATGCATTTAAATTGTTATGTGAGCCGGATAGCTGGAGCATTGAAAATTGAATTTAGATTTCTCTGCGAAATTATATCAATCAGTCATCTGCGAACTTTAAGACAGTCGACTTGGACAGTAGCGCCTTTTCCTTCTATCCTGTGTCTGCAAACGCCAAACAGATTGGCCGCGTCTGCTTAAATTCTCCACAATTTTCAAGCTACCGCCTAGGAAAATTTTGGCAATTACTGCGCCTAAACGTATCCCTAATTCTCTAGTCCTCATGACGCGTTGGTAATTTCGCTAAAATTGCTCGCAGAATTCGCGCGACGTGGTCTTCGACACGCACTACCGCACAAGAGTGCGAATCCACGCGGTCCTCCCGATTAAATATTCTGCTCGCGTTCATCCACATGATCTTAATTACAAAACTGTCGCGCGAGACCGTTTTTTAATATCTATACATAACTCTGCCAATCAAGTTTGCGCGATCGCGCGGTGGTCTGCGATTAGCCGCGCGCTATCGGCCGAATTAAATACTAATTAATTACCCACCCATGTAATTGGTGGTCTCGGTAGCAGCTTAAGCCAGCCACTAATGCAATGCACATGCATACTTCGGTTGGCCTGCCACGCAGCGACGCGAATTTGTCGTCTTCGTCTTCATCTTGGGGGAGCCAGACCTTCGATAGCTCCGCCTCCGGGAATGAATATTGGACACTTTATTTTCAATCGTACTACCAATAACTGCTTAGGTGTCGGTTGGCTATATTGATCACGCTGGGAGCAGTTTGGCTCGCCGAGAATTGATTTTGTTCCATTTCATAGGTTTTGAATCGCAAATCAGGCAGAATAGTTAGAGCAATGCTCATGGAAGAGAATAGAAATTAGATCTAGCTTTCGGTATTACCCGGTTTGTTTCACATTTCAGTTTACCTGGCGCTCTCGACGCTAATGTTCCAAAGCGACGAATTGTCTTGCATGATATGTTACATCGACACTTCCATTCGAAATCCTTAGCGGGCGCGCTAAGAAAACTACATAATATCTTGTTATAGGACCCTGCTGAATTTATTTTAAAGCAATGAAGCAGTACTTTCATGCAATATTGGACAAAAAAAATTAAAAGTGTCACGAGCTTTGCTGCTCGAGGGCTCCTCCGCCTCCCTACCGTCCCATGGCAGACGTAGCCACCCTGCGCAGCCCTCATACGCAGCCAGCGCAGCCCTGCGCACTCCTATAGTCATATAGCCCACATGGCGACCGGCGGAACACATCGCACACAACACCGTGCTACGGCCACCTCGTCGCTTCCTTGTCCGATCAGGTTTTCTCGCTCGACAACGCCAAGGCCTAGCAGCGGTCCACGCCGGCGTACTTGTTTTCCGTGTCTTCTTCGCCCCGAGGGCTCGCTGGATGCGGCTCGTGGACCGCAGCCTCCGCGGCGGCGACGCAAGCTCCACCAACAGCAATGCTGACATGCACGCGTTGAGCTGCGAGCTCCGGTCGTTCTGTGCGTCACTTGGCCGTGGGCTGTCGAATTGGGATGGAGGGCTAATTCGCCATCCGTGTTTCGCGAGATTTCCACGGCGCGTCTGTTTAGTAGTTCGCTGACAATTGAATTTATTAGAACTAGTTTTTAGTTTATCAAACCGTGAGATACTGCTGGAACGGGATCTATATATAGCTTGGAGCTCCTCATTGGATGTTTTCCGAGATTTTGGACGACGGAGAAGGGCAGAGCCAAAATCGGAAGACATTTGTATCTTAAGTCATATTTATATGGCCATGATTGCGACGGTGGCTTATGATCGAATTGAATTCCGATTCCTGAGTATTTCCATTTGTGTCTTCGGGGTCCGCAAGGTGGAAGCATCGGCAAGATGTTATCACGGAAACTTACGATCCTGCCATCGCGTATCCGAATCGCCGTGGCGCACACGGGATCAATTTCACTTCGCCCATTCCTGTCGACTACCGTGAGAAGTAATCGTCTTCAAATCTACTCGCCATGACATTAAATAATTCCGAAAGAAAGTGACCATAACCAATAAATAACTGAAATTGTCGTCTTATAACTAGTGGCTGGCTGGCAAGTGGCTGGAGGGTGGGGGGGGGTCAGCAGACAAGAAGACACGGGCGACATGGGAGCCATGGGCACGGGGTCCGAGATGACCCGATCCTCGCGACGCCAAGTCCGGGTCAAAAACGAAGGCGGTCGTGAGTTAGGGACGACGTTTTGACTAGTCGACTGGATTTATACCGAAATACGTTTTGCCATCATGTTTATAGAGAAACGTATTCACAATGTGAACGATATAACACAGCGAAGACCCATGAGCCAGGCGAGATAGCGGAGACGGGAACCAGTTTCATGTTTCGATCTGCTCGCTGGCCGATCGTCTTCAGTGGAGATCGGTCGGCCGGCTGCACGGAGAAGAAAATCTTAAATTGTAACTTATTGCCGAAACGTAGCCGAACACTTTGAGGTCAAATCACTGTTGAAATCGTCTTCGCATCGAGCTTGACACCTTCGACTCCATGCGAGCGGCGCATCGTCTTGGAAAAACTTCATTTCGTGTTTGGGTTTTTTTCCCCGCTAGATGAACAAGCAGCGCCCCTCTTCCCCCCGTTTCCTCTCCTCCCCCACCTCGAAGCGAACGTAACCGTTTCGTGGATTTACAAATTGATCAGGTGTATGTGTGTGCGTATTGGGAAAATGGCCGCTTAGGTGATGACCTGATATCTCTAGTCGGCTCTCTCTCTCTCACTCCCCCTACAGACATTAGGATCACAGGTCAAATCTTTCAGATGAGCGCAAGACGCGAGCATATCTTGTTTCGCCAGATCCGTATCTATTAGCAGTTATTCCGGCGTATTATCGTTAATTTCCATTCCTCGTTTACGGAACAGCATGCTGCGTCGTTTTCCCACCACGGGAAGCTTTATGCGAACGCGACCGACGCGTCGACTACTTTACGATTTTCGAAGCGGTTCGCATTTTTTCGCAGCAATCACCATCAAAATCGCACATTAAAAGTAGCAAACCACCGTTTTATCACTCAGCGTGCTGGCAATTAACGAAGCTAATTTTTGTCCGTCAAAACCCGACATTTGAGCTCGGTGATTTTCTCGCCCAGCTTAGAAAGCGACCAATCAAATTCATCGACACGAAATTTCAAGGACATTAGCACGACCACCCGATACTTTTTATGTGGATTAGCGAATCGAAAAGATTGGTGTGCAAAATCCGAGTTCATTTAGCAAGCTATCTGCATGTTTGGTGAAATTGAGTTCTATCTTACGTACTAAGATTGTGTGTTGTTGCTTTGCAGATGAACCAACAGTGCAAGGTTTGCGGCGAGCCGGCTGCCGGCTTCCACTTCGGTGCCTTCACGTGCGAGGGATGCAAGGTGAGACCAGAACCGACCCCGACCATCCCTTAAACTCACACGTCACACACGAAACATCCCTAAAACACAGCTGAAAGTTACGTACGAGCGTACCTTAATCCGTCCTGATCGTGCATTCAAATAATCTTGAAAATATCATTAAAATCTAACATCTGCTTTATGATACTGTAAAAAAAACTTTACCATGTAATTCGATATTGGCGTGTAGATATTTGTGACCACAATAAAATCTTCTACTTGCAAGAAGCTAGAAAATAAAGATATTTCAAAATGTAAGAACTTCAATAGACGAATGTAGATGCTTGTAGACGAACATCTTCGCGATGCCCCGAAAGATGTCCAGGAAAACAAGACGACAACAAGTCGCTTCTTGCGAATCGCGCCTCCGGCGATCCGGGCCCTGCGCACATTGCACACGTCGATGATTGGAAATCGACAAGTCGAAGCCGGTCGATATTTCACACGTCCGTCGCCCGATCAACACCGGCGCTGCCTCTCGATGATTGATTGATGCTCGCAGTCGCAACAAGAACAGGCTCGAAATTGGGCTGGAAACCGGCCGGCGAGCAGCGCGACCAATTACCCCCGCAAGACATGCGCATCATGTTTGATCACCGCCGAGGTGTTTATTATGCCGTTAATTTGCATGCCGGCGACGAATTTCCTTGTGAAGCCATTAATTAGTCGGAGAATGTCATCTCTTTTTATTTCGTTAATACCGCGCGGAAATTGCAGTTAAGACATACGACGTTCGCCAAGCAAGTTCATTAAAGCGATTTGATTCAAAGTGCACTTCCAAAGCGAATTTAAATGAAAATGTAAAATTTTTTATTTGTAGAGATAATTTGTTATAATTATGTCACATTTCATTAATCATTGTTGACTTTAGTTGGTTAGACTTATGGTTAGACACTAGAGCCACTCGTTAAAAACGTCGTCCGCCCCAATTAGTTCACCATCGGTTGTCATTTCAAATCATGAAGAATTTGGCGGAACGTGCCATTTGGACTTGTATTGCATTTGTCACGAAAGCCAGCACTTTAACGTGATAACGCCTCGCTCCGATGCGCTAAAATACGGATTAGCTAATTACGCGCCGCTAACGAAGTGCACCGCACCAAACATTACGTCGCGCATTCGGCAACCAAATGCAATCCGCGCGAAATTGGCAAACATAGCTGTAGCTGTAGCATCACGTGTCACACAGTGACATTCCCGGCGTGCGCGTGCTGTTGTGTTACGCTGGAGTGCGTGCGAAATGGAAACCGGCGGCGTACGCACGATGACGCAACGCACCGCCGCCGCTGGCGCAATGGCGCGGAGTGCGTGAAGAGTCGAGGCGTGCAAGAAACAATATAAACAGGTGGCGGTGACAATTGGTGCGTTAAATCTGTGCGCTGCTCGACCGTGGGTGTTATGGCACAATTTGTGCAGAGTAACAACGAGGACTTGCCAAAAGAAATGAGTAAATAAAACGTGGAAATGAAGTGTTAAGGTTTAGTGTTAGGTGCCGACACGCGGTATACGGTTACGTCAGATGTGTCAATTGGTGTTGTTCAAGTAGTGCGTTGAAATCATTTGTTTCCATGTAGGAATCTTGCCAAATTCATAAGTTATACTTACACAAGGATTTCAAATTTCGTGCGAGGAATTTCCACAGATGCTACAATGTGAAAATGAATTATTGTCGTGTGTTTTATTCTTGAAAGTGGCACTGTTCTTCAATTTTTCGTGAGCTGCCCTTGCATTTGCGTCTTGAAAGTAATACATGATTGTCCAGCAAAAGCAAGACAAACACATTGGAAGAAGCAGATGGCGGTATACGAGCTAATTATTCATCAGCTCAAAGCCTACTGGTCATAGTAAATCGATGTCAAACTTCTGAATACTACCGATTAATATTCGAAAAATTCTCACACATCAGCTTCACGGATTCAGATTTCTCTCGCAAAAAAACGCAGATTAAAGCGTTTAATATACTTGCATGGTAGGTCTGATCAAGCACCGAGCGCACTACGTCCCAGCGTTGAAATCACCTGCCTAAAATAGCACAGAGTGTGGCTATCTTCATCCGGGTAAATCCGTGGGGTTTGTCTCGGCAAAGAGGATTTAACGCGGTGCTTTTCCTGTTGAACTCAACCATTCCAGCCCAATTCATGATGTCATCTCATTATATAGTCAACAATCATATATAATAATATCCATGAATTGGCTGTTAATTATTCGACCCGACTTTTCGCTTTAATTTATGCTAGCTACTTCCTCAATGATTGTTACTAAGAGCTTCAACCCCAGTTTGAAAAAAAATGAGAATATGCGCTGTTTATTAACATTGATGTGACTGATAGAAACGTTAAAAAAGAACATCTTCTACCTATTTGGTTTTGCCACACATTTCAAGCCATCGTCCAAACAATCCGCGCACCATTCCTCCACCTTCCACCATCCCACGCCCAAAAAACTCGGGCACCCAACGCAAAAGTAACCCAACAAACCCGACTGCACCATCGCTCTCAAAACCAGCATAGATCTCAACCATCTAAACATCCTCCTCACTCCTACAATGGCTCGTCTTCGCGGCGTCGCGTCGCGATTGATGAATTGGATGTAGCTAATTGTGAGACGTTAGCCGCTTGGTCGCTCAAGCTTACATTTCCAAGGATGCAGCAAAGGAAAGTGAACACACACCGTCGCCGTCGACGACGGTGGAGGTGGATAAGACAATGAAGTCGCAAGTATCGCACCGAGAGAATTCTAACAGCAAACAGACACGCAGTTGCAGTTGTTAGCTCATATCCGGCACACTGCTCTATATAGACGCAGAGGCCCCAGCTATGTAACCTTCAGCAATGAACGTTTCTTAATTGGGTGTGTAATTGCGAATTAAGACTCTATTAAGTACACACAGAGAGGTGGCCAGTGTCTTGGTTGGCGTAATTTGATCCGAGCTATACGCTCGTGTGCAAGTGTGTGACAAAGTAGAGCTGTTACAACTTCATCACGCTGGCTTGAAAGTGAATTTGTTCACACGCGCAATTGTCCCGTGTAGTTTTCTTGTCCTTCTGGCTCGGTGCTCTTTCTTCATTGTCCTAGTGCGTGCGCATTGTGCGAATGCGTGCGATGTTGACACGAGATATTGGTTCACTTATGCTTTCAATACTTTCGTCGCTTTCTTCGCAAGCGCGGCTGTTGATTGAGATAGTTTAATCGATAAACGACACCAAAAATTTTATTCCCGCTTCATCACTGAAGTCGAGTGAGTCTGCAAAAATAAAGCAAAACTAATTAACTTTATAAGAGAATACAGCAGGGAGAATGCATCATGTTCGCTTGCAGGTCGCTTTCCTGGCCATTTCCCGTAGGAGCTATTGGACATCGGATGACCATGGCCATCACTGCTAGTTGAAACGAAGTTCCAAAGACCTAAAGTACTTCTCTCATGTCCATGAACTCATACTTTACATAAACCACACACAGCGCACCCAGTTGTTTTTTCAAACACTGTGTCTCACATCATTTTGTCATTGTTTCAGTCGTTCTTCGGCCGTTCGTACAACAACCTGAGCTCGATCTCCGAGTGCAAGAACAACGGGTGCTGCGTGATCAACAAGAAGAACCGCACGTCCTGCAAAGCGTGTCGCCTGCGCAAGTGCCTGATGGTGGGCATGTCGAAGAGCGGCTCGCGCTACGGCCGCCGCTCCAACTGGTTCAAGATCCACTGCCTGCTGCAGGAGCAGCAGCAGCAGCAGTCGCAGCACCACCAGCACCAGCCGCAGCACCAGCCGCCGCAGCAGCAGCAACAGCAGCAATCGCACAAGAGTCCGACGTGGGACTCGCACTTGGGCTTGATGGCGCATCCGGACCCCAGACTCCACCAGTTCCTGTCACAACAGCACGCCCTCGGCCGCGCGACAACCAAAGAGGACCTCCTAATGCTCGGGATGGACGAGTACAAACACTCGACGTCGCCGTCAGTGTCGTCGCCGGAGTCACACAACTCTGACTCTTCGGTAGAGGTTTCTGACGCGAGGGTGCGAGCTACCTTCTTCCGGCCACCACCTCCGGAGACCAAGGAGTTGACGTACCTGCCGTTCCCTCCTGGCTTCCCGTCGCCGTTCACCTTCCCTCCCATGTTCCCGCCTAGCTACCTTTACAAGCCAACGCCTATCCTGAAGACGGTGAACAACAATCTGGAACCGCGAGACGTTTACAGCAAAAGATTCTTCCTGGACGCCGTCCTGCAGTCGCAGAGGTCGCCTGGGCTTAAGCTGGAGCCGGAGGATGCTGATGAGAAGATCGACGCACAAGAAAACCCTATGGACTTGTCGATGAAGGGGTGTCTGATCAAGGAGAGGGGGTCGATATCGAGCGAGGGCGACGAGAGTGACAGGGAGGAAGATGATGTGAGTGTCACCGTGGACGATGACGACGACGAGCTGGAGGAAGGAGGAGAGCAGCATGGTGATGTCGTCACGGAAATCAGGAGTGTGCCCATGGATTTGACGGCGAAGGTGTGAAGATGCGAGGGGCAAGGGGCAGATCTCGAGTTTGTATTTTTGATGGGACACGATAGAAGAGTGATTTTCTAGAACGAGATTAAGCAATATTTTCGTGAAATGGCTGTTATTTGTATTGAAGTGGGCATTTTTTTTTGTATAGATCGATTTATTTTTATAGCTTCAGTGAAGTTTATTTTTTGGAGTTTTCTTTCTTCGTAATTTATTTTAATCACAGAGTATCTTCTTGTTTATAATCTTGAGAGCTGCATATTTTTGATGATTTGTACATAATTTTGTTACCAATTGGTGTCAACTAGAAATGGGAAGAGTTACCTAGTTATACAATTTGCATCACATTAGTCTTTCGTGATCAATGTTAATCAAAATCAATCGATGTATACCTACCTACTTGTCAGATTTCTCATGTGACTTTTCCACAAAACATTCCAACTTTCCCACAACAAAGTTCAAAAAGTCATTGAAATAACTAGTAGTTAATAGTAATATACATTTCCCAACTATTTTACCGATGAGCTAGCTCTAGATGCAAACTAGTATTACTCTGCAGAATGAATAATATGGGACACTGGCCAGTAAACTAGAGTTCAAATTATAATGAGGTGCTAAGAAACTATTATTATAATTTTATTTTATAAAAAAATTCTGGAATCCGTCCTTGTATGATGCCTGAAAGGGCAGTGTATTTTTTACAAAATATTTTTAATTTATCACTGTGCTCTCTCTCTCCCTCTCTCCGTTTTACCTGATTTCAATGATATTCGTGATGTTTCTGTAGGTACTCTGTAGAATCGAGTTAGTCTATTGATTATAACGATGTGGCAAGAGAGAAATAAATCTTGGCAATTTGCAATTATTGCAATCAAATTGTGTCTACGTTTTTGATTTACTAAACCGTTTGGTCTGTGTTCCGCTTCAACTGTTCCGTTCTGTCTCACTGCCTTCGTGGTTCGGTTGGTTCCGATCCGTAAACTAATTTACTGGCTTTTCAATTACCACTTCCCATTAATCAATTTGGGCATTAGATTTTTTGCTTGAGCTCATGTCCATGCGCCAGACTACTCGCTTTGATCATGAATCACGGCGGTGACTTCCAATTGATTAAATAATTATAACTCGAACCAGAAGTCTAGTATTATCTTGGAAAATAGTATCTCCGCCAAATGCCCAGAAAATCCTTAATGAAAGCTATAACAAGATATGGAAGCATAAAATAGTGTAATATGCTGCAGGATGGAATTTTCACGAAAAACTAAAAAATTTGAGAAAAGGAGCCAAATAAAATGATACACCTAGCGCAACCTATGGTGTAAAAGTGTACTATAGAGGTTGGCGCCTTGCCTTCAATTGAATTATTTTTACAGCCGTGTGTTTTCTTATTGTAAAGAGTAGGTGGCAATTCTAATATTTTGTTTGGCAATTTATGTAATTGCTTTTAAAGACTTCTGTGATAGAATATTACTAATTCAAGAAGCAGCATACCTAAAAATATCATCCTTCGTTTCGTAGATTGCTATTGGCCAGTTATACAGCAACAGCTGTTCGTGTTGTGGTCATCAACAGATGACACATATTATTATAACACAAAGAAGGTTATTATTACAATAAAGGGCATGACATATTGTACAGAAAATGACATGGGCGTTTAGCAGTGATAACGCGAGGCTTCGGACTGGTTGTTGATGATGTCTCAAACGCCACTAATGATAAATAGTGATTCTGAGATAGAAAATGAAGAGTTAGCACTCATTGGATCAGATGAAGGTTAGAACACAACAGTGAAACAGCTGTTAAATTGACCCACATAAGGTACATTTTTTATATGAATTAATGAATTAATATATTTCTTATTTATTTTCAGTGGTAGAAGACACAAGAAAATGGTTCAAAACACGCTACGTGCTTGCCCTAATGGGTTTCCTCGGATTTGCAAATGTTTACGCCATGAGGGTGAACCTGTCGGTAGCAATTGTCGCTATGGTCAACAATTCGGCAATTGTCCACGACAACAGCACAGTCGTGACAGACGTTTGTCTACCAGTTGATATCAACAACTCGACAGTGCCTCAACATGATGGGGAATTTGCCTGGGATGAATCTACGCAGGGACTGATCTTGGGGTCGTTTTTCTACGGTTACGTTCTAACGCAAATCCCCGGAGGGCGTTTGGCCGAGCTTTACGGTGGCAAACTAATTTTTGGAATCGGGGTGCTGATCACGGGAATATTTACTGCGCTAAGTCCTCTGGCCGCTAGGTTCAACATTGCTGTTTTTGTTGCGGTACGTATTTTATTTTGTGAAGGTACCTTCGTTTCATTTATTTGTCAGTCTAGCCATATCTAACTGCCAGGCTTATCTTGCAACTAAATAAATATATGACTCTTCCATTCTGTCCGTCATGTGTCAGTCATGTGTATTGTAAGGAATTATTAACTTTATTATCTTGCTAATAATTTAGCCATTGGACAATTGATAGCCTTGAATGTGCTGTTAGCGTGACAGCATTAACTATCTAACTAACGTTTTGCATGCAGGTACGGATCATCGAAGGTCTTGGAGAAGGAGTTACCTTCCCTGCAATGCATGTGATGCTAGCCAGATGGATTCCTCCCTTGGAGCGTAGCAAGTTTGCTGCCTACACTTATGCAGGTAACTGCATTTTATTTTTAATTTCCAACCTTTTTCCAAGTAGCATTTAAAATATTGTGAATGCATTCAAATGATTCTCCTTTAATTCATATTTTAAATCTAATTTGATAATTTATTTGTGTGCCATAAATTATACAATGATACTTCAATAATTGGGTAGGTAACTATCAATTGCATCTGAGGATTTATATTGAATTATATTCATTACGTGTTTGGCTTTTATTACACAATTTAAGTAAAACAGTACAGAAATTGAAGCACTCCCTTAAGCTAAAGCATTAAATGTGATACCATGGGTTGCTTAGTGCGGGGGCTCAATTTTCAACGTTGTTTGACGCAGGGGCTCACTTTGGCACAGTGGTTTCTTTGCCATTGTCGGGTTACCTCTGTTCCCTGGACTTCCTGGGCGGCTGGCCGCTCTCGTTCTATCTGTTCGGAGCACTCAGCGTGCTCTGGTTCCTCGTCTGGCTGCTGGTCGTTTCTGACTCCCCGCGCTCGCATCCCAGCATCAGTGTCGAGGAGAAGAACTTCATTCTTGCGTCAATCGGGGAGCCAAGGATCGAGGTGCGTTCTGGCTGGCCATGGCAACACTCTCTTTATTGCTAATTCCTTGGAGAGGAACGGTTTTTTAATCTACTGGACCATTCAATGAATTAACACTATTATAAAACTAGAATATGATCATTTCTACTAGCTCTACGCTCTTTTGACGTCTTTTGAAGTATGCTGACTTCTAAGATTTAAAAGAACATGAGCCTAGAAGTTTGAACGTGGGTGGATGTTGTTTTCTCTGTTGGAAGTGGTTTGTGGACCTTGGCGTAAGCCGACGTTTCGACCGCGATGGTACGGTCATCTTCAGGACTGTGAAGAGGCAGCAGGTGGTAGGAACCTGTTATAGGAATTTCAACCCGTCGTGCATACAAGCATGTGACAATCTTTGGATTGCATATACAGAGCAGCAATCTGTTGTGTGTGCTACTAGCAGGATGAATGTGCAGTTCTGCAATTTGTGGCTTACACAGGAGGGTAACTGCTAGTGCTGTGCTTGGTCGTGAGAGTTAACTGGAAGTGTTACAGGAGGCTGAGCAGAGCGACGACATCCCGTGGCGGGGGATCCTGACGTGCATGCCGATGTGGGCGATACTGGTGACGCAGTGCGGTCAGAGCTGGGCCTTCTACACCCAGCTGACCGAGCTGCCCACCTACATGAAAAACATACTGCACTTCGATATCGAGCAGGCAAGCAACTGCTTTTACTGTCCATAGTACATCCTTTTCCAAATTCGATACCTCCCGACGTGTTAAGAATTGATTCAGGTACCTTTGAGTTTATACAGGAAAGGTGGTATTGCATGATTGATTAATTATTGATTTATTTGGAAAATTATTGTTAGGGAGTTTGTGTTAACTTCATGCATTACACATAAAAAATTTATATAAAAAGTTTCAAGTTAATGATCGACATACAAAGTTGCAATATAACTAGGCTATGCGAACACTCATATAATCGTGTTGTGGATGAGCGTAATATTTACGCTCACCCACAACGCGATTATATTGCGCGTGCGCATAGCCTAGAGGCTTTTATGATCAATTTATAATGTTCGGTGTTAAGTAAGCAGCTTTCTCAATGACACTGAATATTTCAAAACTTAAAAATCGATTTAAAGAAAAACTACTCAATTGATTTGCTTGAAATTAACACAGTATCTTCTTTTTACGATTTATAATGTACACAGTAAATTTTGTCAAAATCGGTTGAAGATAAAGTTGATTTAGTTGCAAAAAACTGCATAATCGCCAAAAAAGCGTCATAAAAGCGCCATTTCCAAGAAAAGCGCTAAACATACAACAATGAAATTTGTACACAAACATTAAATCGTAGGGGCCAACCTATCTGGAAAGTTTCGTCAAATTATATGCAGATTCTTGGCCTCTAGAGTGCAAAACGTGTTTTGGAAAAACTGAAAAATTTCGTAAAAACTTAATAACATAAAATTTACTCGTCCGAATTGCTTCAAAAACGTGGCAGATCTAAGTTCAGAGAAAACGAAGGTCCACCGAAATTTCCATCAAAATCCGTTTTGGCGTTTGGCCGGAATCGTGCGAACAAACACACAAAAAAACAAAAAAAAAAAAAAACAAACAAACAAAAAAAAAAACATTCCGGATTTTTTTAGCAGTAAAGTGTAATTGAAGATTTCGCTTCACTCGCTACGCTCGTTACGCTCATCAATTAATTCAATTCTGATAAATAGGCAAGTGTGAATGCTTTGTAATGGCTCACGTTGCGCAGAATGCTGTGCTCTCTGCGCTACCGTACCTGGCCACTTGGTGGTGTGGCGTGATCTTCAGCCTGTTTGCCGATCAGCTTCTCTCCCGCGGCTGTCTCACCCAGATCTCTTCCTACAAGCTGTTCAACTCGGTCGGTAAGTCCCACTGTTGTTGCTAGGTGCTTACCAGTGGTTAATTTGTAAAAAAATAGGAGAGTAAGCCCTCGTAAATTTAAAAAGCCAACTAACTTTCCAAGAACTAGGATTTAGGCTTTGGTGTAAAAAATGAAGTAATTTTTGATTTATTTAGTGGCGGACCTGACCCTGGGTCGCTACCCCCACTTGCACGCTTTCCTAGCGGCATGGTTATCAAAAATATTGACAGTGCGATTATGAACCTGTGCTGTAGGTGTGTACTAACTGAATGGCCGAGCTGGACTGCGCGTTTTTTTATTTATGATACCTGACTTTGTCTATGCCAGTGCAAAATTATAAATGCCCTGTAAATATCTCATTCAATAACAAGAAACAATCCACTCAATACCTAGTATTTATTAACTTCATTCTGTCGCATTGCTTTGTCGGCGCTGCACCGCAAAGGGTAGCGGCGCGATAAGAGAATCGTCGATATGAGCACGCCACGCACTAGATATTGAAGAGAATCTACGAATACGCTGAAAGTCATGCTAACGTTACAGCTCAAGCAGACAGAGTATACTGCTTACTGCAGAAAATTTAAAAGATTTAAAAGATTTGTCTGACACAATAAAGATACAAAAATCGGTTATTTTTATTATTTTTTAACCTGGTTGCCTGTAATCAATGATAGCCGTCTGGAAAATACAATAAGAGGTGCGTAAGCCGGCTTACCCTCGAAAAAGAGGTGGGTAAGCCGGGCGTACGTGGGCTTACGCCCAAATTAACCACTGGTGCTTACATACCGTAGTATGCAGTATGATTTTCGACTAAGGCTAGGTTGATATGCGAAACATCACATTTAGCTATGTGACAAAGGGATGCCGCGCATAGCATTGTTTCTTATTTTCTGGTAGCCCGGACTGAATGCAACAGTAATTCATTCAAATATTCACTTAATAAACACATTTAAACACCATGAATTACTGCAGTACATAGCTAAACTTACACATAATGTTAATGTGGTACATTCCAGAAAATAGTCACGTATACTTTTGTCGAAGATGCAGAGTTAGTTCAAGCCTCTCAACTCTTGCAAACTACATACATTGGTAGGAAACTGTGCCAAAATGCAATTAGACTCGAGCTGCATATCCCAACCTAGCCTTGGTCAAAGGTATTAAGGAATCAACCTTATTACATTTACAACCTATTCCTTGTCATCACCCGCCTATGTCATTCTCCGTCGATCCTAACCGCACATCCGTGCTGTCTTAATAGCGTCGGTGCTCCCGTCGCTCTGCCTCGTGGGCGTGGCTTGGGCGGGCTGCGATCGCGTGACGATCCTCGTGCTGCTTGTGGCCAGTGGTGGGATGGCTGGTGCCACGTTCGCCGGCAACCAGATGAACCACATCTCGTTGAGTCCGCGCTTTGCCGGCACCATGTACGGCATCACCAACGCCGCCGCCAATACGTGCGGCTTCCTCGCCCCCTACGTTGTCGGGTTGCTGATCAATGGAAAGGTACATTGCTGCTGCTCAGGCGTAGTTTGTAACAAACCGTCCAAGGAGACATGTGGCTCATCCATTTACTGTATTGTAAATCAAGTCAATTCAGGTACCTAAAGGTGTATTTCCGTGTCGTTGTCAGGAAGTGCTCAGCCGCTGGCAACTGGTGTTCTACCTAGCTGCGATTGTCAACTTTGTCGGCAACCTTTTCTACCTGGTGTTTGCGTCGGCCAACGAGCAGCCGTGGAACCGCCGACGCCGACCCAAGGTGGACTTCGATGACGATGACGCCATCGTTCAGCCGTCGCCGTTGGCGTGATGTCGCCGTTGGTCGGAGCGCTGACGACGCCATCGAAGTTCGTCTGCGCTAACGCAGTTTGCTCGCGGGAAACGGTCAGCTTCCGGACATTTATATGGCTACCTTGGAAGTGGCAATTTACTTTTGGGGTTATACTTGCTTTCACAAACAGTTAGGGTTAGTCTTTATTTAGATGAATTGTTTTTATTTCAAGTGAGATACTAACTATTTAAATTTGATAACTCTGACACAATGATTAGTTGGGATTAGGACTATATAACTGGTTCGTTTGTGCCGAATTATCTTGCTGAGTTCAGATCAGAGTTTGTCAGAGTGAAATAAAGTATGCTGTTTTTATGAACGACGGCTGGGACTGGGTCACGAAAATGCAGCATGAACAAGAAAGCTCAAAATAAACAAACAAAGATTGGGTATGTCACCAAATCAAATATGAACACCATCTACAACTTATGAGTAATGATGCTATATTAATTAAATTCAGTAAAAAAAAATTACTTATTATATAAATTTTAGTTCTGGCAGAGTTTTGATGAAAGCAAGTTTAATTCCTTGAGTCCATTGGCATCTTGCAGCCCAGCTGTGCATTATTTATTCCAGGTCTGATTTGGTAAATGCGTACAACTAAAATATCGACTTCATTCTGGCTATTCTTGCTACAATTATTGAGACTGGATTTACGGCCAGTTTTTAACCATTCTTCACGATTATTTTGAATGGCTAGTAACGGAACCTGCTGGTAACAGTTCCAATCTAGATTGGGTGTCATCAAAAGGGCTCTTAGGTGGATAACCATTTTTATATTCTGAATGTTGTGGTGCTGTGCACCCAAAGCAACAGCTCAGAAATTGCAAATGTATACCTACTACCTACTACCTAGCCCTACCCAAATCTGGTAGTCTATTTCAAGTTTCAACTGTGGGACATACATTTTACTGTATGAAACCCAGTGAGACTTGATACATATTATTTAATATTTATTAAGTATTGCACCTAAAGCTAAAGCTACGAATTACTATTACCTACCTACTGTTAACGTTTCACGAATTCTATATGAGAAGATCTAGATTTATCAGCAAGGTATTATAAGGCAAACTGTGACAGTTAACTATACTCTCTTTACGAGTGTTGGTGCAAGATTGATTAGTCTAATGTGAGTAGCTTTGACCCATTGCCTGACCGAAACAGCAACGGAGAATTCACCTCCATGTCCCTTTATTCCCCTGGGCTTTCAACTTTTCAGATGCAACCGCAAGGGCTAAGCTAGAGTAAATTAATCAATAACGTGCTACTTTTTAGGAGACACAAGTCTGAAAAAAGTTTCATGGGTAACCTACTTGATTTTTTCTGTTTTATTTTTTTATTTGATGTTTTTATCAGAGAACATGTGGGCTTCCGATCTTTGATGTAGGTACTAATGTATACCGTTTTGTTTTGAAACTGGTCACATTTCATTGAATGACTACAATTTTTAATTATTTGAAAACATTTAGATCCGTAAACAAAACTGATGTTCTTTGAGTTTTGACTCCCCTAAAATCAAGAGGAAAGATAACATGTTACTTCCATCAATCCACTGATAAAAATCAAAGAGTAGGTCCAAATGACTCAAAGGTATTAAATCGGTACACAGACTACTTTCAAGTGCAAGTCCTCTGTTGCAAAGGCGGAAAGGCATTAGGCCAAGGCTACTTCTTAGTCAACGAAAGTGGCTTACAAGTTTTATGGCATGAGGAATTGTGCGGCTGTTGTCAATTGTGATTCCTGATTACTGTTAAATCGATAGATGTTAGCAAGTAAGTAGGCACTACTTTCTCCACAAGGAAATTGCATGCGATTTCTGTTTCGACATGTTTATTTTGACAGTAGCAAACAGTATTAGATTCTAGCTTCCACAGGTTAGTTATACTCAAATACGTATAATGCCTACGACAACCAAATTATTTTTCTTATTGATTATTAAAGACGTTGACCTTTATCTGGTCACAAGGTATAACTATTGTATTACCAACTACTTATACATTGTCATCATTACTATCAACAATTTATTGTGATTTATTTTATCTTATCTGTAAGCTTAAGTTAAATGTTATAATAGGTGTTAGGTGTTGAACTATATAATTCCACATATATTATATGTTTTACAAGCAAATCCAACCATCTTCTTTGTTCACAATCTATACCTAAAACCTTTTTCCAACTTTTTTATCAGCTTTTAACGGCGTTTTAACATCTAGAGTAAAGTTGGTTTCCTCCCAGTTTCAAGAAAGTGACTAAAAAATTTCAAACTAAAAACGACTTTCCGTCAGTTTCTTGTTTATACTGGGTTCAACATCTGCGTGTTTCCCCCAAGGCTTGTTTCCGGGGCCCGAGCGCAAATGAGACCGTGGTTCCGACTTACGGCCCTCTTAGATCTCAGCCCCGACTATGGCTTCCAACGTGCATTCATTTGGCAAAATTCGTGATCGCCCGGTTTTGGAGCTTCTCTCCCCAAATGTAATTTGCACTTAAATAATATTTATTTGAACACAGCACTAAGTTGTTGTCTTTCGCAACAGTATAATTATTCGTAAGAACGATGCTCTTTGGCAAGCACCTCCCAAGCAACTTACACTTTCCATTTACCTTGAGTATTGCCATTATGCTAATTGTATTTTTAGATTTATTTTAGTATATAGTACGAATGATAGACTGTGTTAACGTACAAATAATGGATTGTTAATTACACGAAAATATCAAACAGCCAATCAGAACGTTGCTCACCATAACACCATAAGTCATAACACAAAGAAGATTATCACATTCTAATATATATTTAATGTCCGTAATTTAGTTTCTTCCGGTTTTCATTGTTGGCATTGTGGCTCTGTATTCAGTAGTGCAAGTTGAATCACTTGAATAGGCAGAAAACTCGAAACTTTTGGGGCCCAGCCTAGACAGCTAACAATTAGTCCAAAGTACACTCATTGACTATTCAATTTACACGAAATAGTAATAAATACACATACAATTAGGTACGTATATGTATTTTTAAACATGTGGAGATGTATTGCATATATTTCATATATGTATTTCATTCAATATTCGAACAGGACGAATTTTTCGAAGAATATTATTTCGAATAATTCGAATTTCGAACTCGAGTGTCGAATCGAATATCACTTTTGCAATTATTCGACTTGTATTCGAGTTCGCCGTTTTTTTATTCGTGTTTTTCGAATAGTTCGAGATCATTTCTTAGTTCTAGAATTCTCTAATGTGAAGCAGCACTGTAGGCGGCAGGCGGCAAAAATATTTAAAAATAGTAAACTAAGATGGCCGGTTTACAGCTGGCTTCAACACCCGATGCACTTCAACCTAATATTTCTTCTCAATCATTTACAAAACCTCGTCCATAGCCAGTCAAACCAAAGTAAAATAGACACTATTAATGATTTTCATAACTCAGTAGGTTAGCCAGTGTCCTTTATACCTGTCCACAATTATCATATATAGGCCGCATTTTTTTTCTTTCGGTTTCAGTTGCGATATGCCGGCCTATGATTGCCACTTGTAGCTCATTTCGTTTTCTTTATGCCTCTCGTCCAATCTACATGCCTACTGTTGCCATTTGTGTTGCATATTGGGTTTGGTCATAAATAACTTGTCACTTGTATTAATATTCGCTCACAAAAAAAAAACGACATTCGAAAGAAAATTATATATTCGATATTCGAGTTTTTGAAAATTCAATTATTCGACATTTGCTTCGAATTCGAATTATGTTTTTTCAACTATTCGATATTCGATTCGATTACTAAAAACCACTATTCGCACATCCCTACAGTAAAGATTAAATTAGCATTTACCAGCGATAACGTGAGGCTTTGGACCAGTTGTGGATGATGTCTCAAACCCCACTGATAATAAATAGTGCTTCTGAGATAGAAAATGAAGAGTTAGCATTGATAGGATCAGATGAAGGTGAGTAGGTATACCGACCTAACAGGTTCAGCTGCCAATTGACCCACATAAGGTAAATATTTTGAATTGATAAAATTCTAATTAATTTTCAGTGGTAGAAGACACAAGAAAATGGTTCAAAATGCGCTACGTGCTTGCCCTAATGGGTTTCCTCGGATTTGCGAATGCTTACGCCATGAGAGTGAACCTGTCGGTAGCGATTGTCGCTATGGTCAACAATTCGGCAATTGTCCACGACAACAGCACAGTCGTGACAGACGTCTGTCTACCAGTTGACATCAACAACTCGACAGTGCCTCAACATGATGGGGAATTTGCCTGGGATGAATCTACGCAGGGACTGATCTTGGGGTCATTTTTCTACGGTTACGTTCTAACACAAGTCCCTGGAGGGCGTTTGGCCGAGCTTTACGGTGGCAAACTAATTTTTGGAATCGGGGTGCTGATCACGGGAATATTTACTGCGCTAAGTCCTCTGGCCGCTAGGTTCAACATTTCTGTTTTTGTTGCGGTAAGTAAGAGTTTTATGTAGGTACATTCGTTTCATTTATTTGTCAGCCTAGCCATTTCTAATTGTCAGGCTTATCTTGTTACTAAATAAATCAATGGCTCATCCATTCTGGATGAGCCATTGATTTATTATGTTATGGTACGGTTTATTTAGTATGTCAGCAATGTGCATTATTGGGAATTATAAACTTTATTATCTTGCTAATAATTTAGCCATTGGACAATTGATAGCCTTGAATGTGCTGTTAGCGTGACAGCATTAACTATCTAACTAACGTTTTGCATGCAGGTACGGATCATCGAAGGCCTTGGAGAAGGAGTTACCTTCCCTGCAATGAATGTGATGCTAGCCAGATGGATTCCACCCTCAGAGCGCAGCAAGTTTGCTGCTTTCACTTATGCAGGTAATTGCATTTTATTTTCTTGCATATGGGTGTTGTTAGTTAATAAGTAACCGTACCCAGCCGTACCTACAGCAAATTAGATTTTTTTTACTTTAAAAATTTAGTAATTGGCATTTTCATTTGCAGATTAATATTATTTACACCCAAAAGTACAGAAATCAGCACACTCCCTCAGCTTAAGCATTAAATAAGACACCATGGTTTTCTTGGTGCTGGAGCTCAACTTGCAACATGGTTTGTTTGATGCAGGGGCTCAGTTTGGCACGGTGGTCTCCTTACCAGTGTCGGGCTACCTTTGTTCCCTGGACTTCCTGGGCGGCTGGCCGCTCTCGTTCTATCTGTTCGGAGCGCTCAGCGTGCTCTGGTTCCTCGTCTGGCTACTGGTCGTTTCCGACTCCCCACGCTCACATCCCAGCATCAGCGTTGAGGAGAAGAACTTCATTCTTGCGTCGATCGGGGAGCCAAGGATCGAGGTGCGTTCTGGCTGGCCAGGGCAACACTCTCTTTATTGCTAATTCCTTGGAGAGGAACGGTTCTTTAATCTACTGGACAATTCAATGAATGATCAGTCTGTTTTATGAAACACTATTATAAAACTAGAATATGATCATATCTACTAGCTCTACACTCTTTTGAGTTTTGACGTCTTATAAAGTATGCTGAATGTCAAGATTTAAAAGAACATGAGCCTAGAAAAGTTGGTTTCAGTGCAGTGTATAGCAAGTTATGAGCCTGTTCAAGGTATCGGCATAGAGTAAAGAATGGCTTAATAGAATGGAATAGCATTATTTACTCTATGGTATCGGCGTTGATGCTATTGGTAGGTTGGAGTGGCTCAGAGCCATGGGTGGATGTTGTTTACATCTACGGTTTGAGTTTTGGTCTGTTGGAAGTGGTTTGTGCTCCTTAAAAGGACCTTGGCGTAAGCCGACGTTTTGACGGCGTGGCGCGGTCATCTTCAGGACTGTGAAGAGGCAGCAGGTGGGAGGCAGCAGTTGTAGGCATGTGACAATCTTTGGGTCCCATACACAGAGTAGCAATCTGTCGAGTGTGCTACGAGAGTATTAGCAAGACTGTGCAGTTCTGCAATTTGTGGCTTGCACAGGAGGGTAACTGCTAGTGCTGTGCTTGGTCAGGAGGGTTAACCGGATGTGTTGCAGGAGGCTGAGCAGAGCGACGACATCCCGTGGCGGGGAATCCTGACGTGCATGCCAATGTGGGCGATACTGGTGACGCAGTGCGGTCAGAGCTGGGCCTTCTACACCCAGCTGACCGAGCTGCCCACCTACATGAAGAACATCCTGCACTTCGATATCAAGCAGGTAAGCTGCCAATCCCTTTCCAAGGACCTTTTAATTAAACGCTAACTTGTTCTTTTAAGTCCTAATATCGCCTGGCATTTACAAACTGATTTAGAATTGATTCAAGTTCCTTCAAGTTTGTTATACAATAGGTAATTATGGCTTTATTTAGCACATTGTGTTGGGTAGGATCTTTGGTGTAGGGTGTTTGGTCTTGGTGCATTACATATAAAAAAATTAATATAAAAAGTTAAAAGTTATTTATCAACATACAAAATTGCAGTGCATCCTAATCTAATAGCATTAATACGAAGCAGATTCATTAACAAATGTGAACGCTTTGTAATGGCTTGCGTTGCGCAGAATGCGTTGATGTCTGCGCTACCCAACCTGGCCTCCTGGTGGTGTGGCGTGCTCTTCAGCCTGTTTGCCGATCAGCTTCTCTCCCGCGGCTGTCTCACCCAGATCTCCTCCTACAAGCTGTTTAACTCGGTTGGTAAGTCTCGCTTTTGCCTCTGACTAACCTGCCGATGCTGCATTCTTCAACAAGCCGCTTTCGGCTTGGAAGGTTTGGTGTTTCGGTTCTTGGCTAGCCTGCCAAAGAAACTAACCCCGTAGTTTGCCACTTCTTTCCATTTCAGAATGACAGGAAAAACCTTATTCATTCTACGACGTATTCTTTGTCATAGGCCCTGGCTATTTTCTAATTCTAATGTCATCCTCCGTTGATCCTAACCGCACATCCGTGCTGTCTTAATAGCGTCGGTGCTCCCTTCGCTCTGCCTCGTGGGCGTGGCTTGGGCGGGCTGCGATCGCGTAACGATCCTCGTGCTGCTCGTGGCCAGCGGCGGGATGGCGAGCGCTATTTTTTCCGCCAACCAAGTGAACCACGTCGCGTTGAGTCCGCGCTTTGCCGGCACCATGTACGGCATCACCAACGCCGCCGCCAACACGTGCGGCTTCCTCGCGCCCTACGTCGTCGGCTTGCTGATCAACGGAAAGGTACGCTGCTGCTGCTCGGCCGTAGTCCGTAAAGAAACGTTCCGAGAATTCTTGCTAAATTGTATCTCAAGTCAATGAAAATGAAGGAGTATTTGTGTGACGTTGGCAGGAAGTGCTCAGCCGCTGGCAGCTGGTGTTCTACCTGGCAGCGATTGTCAACTTTGTGGGCAACCTGTTCTACCTGGTGTTTGCGTCGGCCAACGAGCAGCCGTGGAACCGCCGACGCCGACCCAAGGTGGACTTTGACGACGACGACGCCATCGTTCAGCCGCCGCCGTTGGCATGATGCCGCCGTCGGTCGGAGTTCTGACGACGCCATCGAGGTTCGTCTTGCCTAACGCAGTTTGCTCGCGGGAAACGGTCATGTTGCGGAATTCACATGGCTACCTGGGAAGTGGCAGGTTAATTTTACTTAAATACTCATAATGCCTATGACAACCTAATCATTTTCTTACTGATTATTGACCATTATTATTTGCCTTGACCTTCGTCTGGTCACAAGGTTGTATTACAAAGTACTTATACATTGTCATCAATTTATCAATCATCATGATCATTTATCATCAATTTATTGTGATTTATTTTATCTAATTTGTATAAGCCAACGTTAAATATAATTAGGTCTTAGGTGCTAACTACATAATTCCACAAATATTATGTTTTATAAGAAAATCCAACCTTCTTCTTTGTTCACAATCTAAACCTGAAACCTATTTCCAACTAAGATAAGCTTTCAACTAGCATATAGTTGGTTTCCTCACAATTTCAAGAAAGAAAAAAAAAACTTGTTCTTACTGCTAACCTCCAGGGTCTGTTGAAACCACGAGGTTACATATCGCAGCTAGGCGTACTTGGTGTTGAACTCGAGGTAGCCGTTGATGTCCTCCGCGGAGACGGTCTTGGAAGTGTCGGCGATTGCGGCGAGAAAGTCGCGCAGTTCTACGTCGCGCACGGCCACCCTGTCTGGCGGGACGTTATCCAAGCGGACGCGAATTCGAGGGCCCTTGTGTTGGCTGTCGTCCACCGCGATCCACTTCCCGTCTGGAACCCCGGCAGGAAATGAACACTCGGAGAAACCAAAATGGAATTGCCGGGCGGCTCGAATATTTGAAAGGCATGAGGAGGGGTGAGTGTGAAAAAATGGTTCATAAGTCTTCAGATACAAGGAAAAATGATTTAACTGGTTCTTTCTTTGGTCCTCGGAGTTTGGTCCTCGGAACCTATATCTGTAGGCTAAATATTGTATCATTGGTGTACAGCCAAAGCTCACCAACTCACAACTCTCTTGCTAACACAGCATTAGCTGGCAATAATACGTGGAATTAATTGATGAGCGTAACGAGCGTAGCGAGTGAAGCGAAATCTTCAATTACACTTACTGCAGAAAAAAGTCTCCAATGTTTTTTTGTTTTTTTGTGTTTTTTTGTGTTTTTTTTTTTGTTTTTTTGGGTGTTTGTTCGCGCTCTACAGACCAAACGCCAAAACGGATTTTGATGAAAATTTATATGGACCTTCGTTTTCTCTGAACTTAGATCTGCCACGTTTTTGAAGCAAATCGGACGAGTAAATTTTAAGTTATTAAGTTTTTACGAAATTTTTCAGTTTTTCCAAAACACGTTTTCCACTCTAGCGGCCAAACATCTGAATATAATTTGACGAAACTTTCAGGAAATGTTGACCCTCGCAATTCAATGTATGTGTATAAATTTCATTGTTGTATGTTTAGCACTTTTCTTGAAAATTGCGCTTTTATGACGATTTTTTGCGATTTTTTAGCGTTTTTTCAGTTTTTTGCAACTTAAGCAACTTTATCTTCAACCGATGTTCACAAAATTTGCTGTGTGCATTACAAATCGTAAAAAGAAGATACTGTATTAATTTGAACCAAATCAATTGAATAGTTTTTCTTTAAATCGATTTTTACATTTTGAAATATTCAAATGTCATTGAGAAAACTGCTAAATTAACGTCGAACATTTTAAATTGATTATATAAGCCTCTAGGCTATGCGTACACGCAATATAATTACGTTGTGGGTGAGCGTAAATATTACGCTCATCCACAACACGATTATATGAGTGTTTGCATAGCCTAGTTTTAATTTTTATTTTTATTTACTTGTCTTTTTTATTTCGAGGTGCAGTTCGGGTTTCCCCGTTCTTCCACTTCATATAACTTCGACTTCCACTTCACTTCCACTTCAAACTTCCAAACTTCAAACTTCCACTTCACACAATTCATATAGTTTGGATTTAGTGAACTCAAGTATAAACCGGTGGGAATTTTATAATTTATGAAACTATTTTCTGTCAAAATTGTAGTTAGTGAGTTGGGGCTGTACGCTGGTGGTAAGTTACTTCTATTCCACTAGGAAAGTCATGCTCCTATCGAGATTACGCATCTGCGTGATCGGCTCTCTTTTCCCGTGACCCATTCAGGCCTCTACCTCCATGGTTACCTGCTTTGCGAACGACCCACGCGGTGGCGTCATCTAGCTCCGTGATCGGCATCATGAGCGCGCTTTGAGTGAGGCAGGTGAGGTCAGAACCCGAGTATCCGTCGGTGAGTTCGCCGACCCGATGCCAGTCTTCCGCAGACAAGTTCGTCTCGCACGAGTCTACGGCATCCAGGATGATTTCTTGCCGCGCTTCCCTGTGGAAGGTGGAGGGTAAACTAGCGGCTAGCAGCTTCCAGGTGTTTGAAAAGCTACTAATGACTAGACAATAGATTATAATCGTACGATTACTACTAGGCAAACGCTGGGTGTGCAAGTGCGTTGAAGAACGAGCGAGCCTTGGCTAAAACCGAGTTTGGTGCAACCGGCCATGTACCTGGGATACAGATACCAAAATGATGATATGTTGTTGTTACAAATTTGACATTTTTGTGACAAATTTGGCGCCGAAATGGGTTTTCCTTTTATGGCGCCACAACCAAAACACTGAAAAATGCAGAGTATTTCACACATAAAAACAAAATTGCCGAACGGATTGCACCAAACTGAGCTGTCACAAACATTCTTGCAAAATTTCGTAGAGATCTGTGACCACTAAGTAGGCTTACTCGTTTGCATTACAAACAAACAAAAAATCCAAGCCCTTTTTTCCCATCATGATGCAAAATAAAAGGATTTCACTTGGTTTGTTTGCTAATCCAATGATTGTAACAGAAAAGAAGTCATTCACCGACGCCATTAGACCAGTGCCATTGGGCCAGCTGTCAAAACAGTGCGTCGTTAACCAACAGTAATCACGAAGTAAATTCAAATTCCCGAAACCAAGCTCGGCCAGTGACGGAACCGCGTCTCACATGTCTGGCAGCGGGACGTAGACTCGTCGCTGGAACCGGCGCATGAAGGCAGGGTCGACGTCCCACGGACAGTTGGTGGCGGCGATGAGGAACGTGGACCGCGGTAGGTCCTGCATCTGCGCAAGCAGCTCGGCCTTGAGGCGGCGCGACGACTCGCCGTCGTTGGCCGCGCGCTTGCGGCAGATCCCGTCGATCTCGTCGACGAACACGACGCACTTCTCGCCGCAGCCGCGCACGTGGACGAAGATGTCGCGCACCATCCTGGCGGCCGGCCGACGGCAACAAACGCGTTTTCAGGATGGGGTAACCGACGGCTCGAACAGGGTGAGAGCAGTTTACTTTGTAAGCTGACTTTTTCTGTTTTTAATTTGTATGTACGTATTTTTTTTTTTTTTGAGGCCTTGGGTCCGTTTCTGCATTTATTTTCTAAACCGTAGTTGGGAAAAATGCAGAAACAGACCAAAAGCTGCAAAATGCAAAATAAGGAAAAGAAATGGTTTGTGAATAGGGGTTCTCTAGCGTGGGGGTGGTTTCCAAGTAAATTATTTGTTAAACTGGTTGTTGAATGCATCTGTTGTTTCTTTCAAAGTCTTGGGCATAGTTTTTAAGTGGCCTGTTAATGTGTTCTTGGCCACTGCCAATGAGATGTCTAGATTTTGTATCAACCCGGTGAAAAACTGGGCCTTAGTCAAGAAGCATCAATTTCCTGTTGGATCCAGTTGATCAAAACCATGGTCTATCAAGTGAAACTGTAAAAGATCATCCTATAACCACCTTTAACAATTGTCTGGGTAGCTTGGTAGTAGATGGAACTAGCTAAAGAAGATAATTTCGAATACAAGACATGTCTCACTTCTCCGATTCGCCGAACCATGAGGAGAGCAAAGTTGAGCTGGAAATGGAGTAGAATGCCGCACCGATTTCGGCGGCCGTAGCTTCGGCCAGTCGGGTCTTTCCCGTGCCCGGCGGTCCATAGAGGAAGATGCTGCCCCACGGACGGCGCCCCCCTGGCAATAACAAACGCCTTGTTGGGTATTCATCTACTTTACATTCAAATTGCAATTAGGGATTTAATACCGGTGGTTATTGCTACATTCTAATTTTAAGATTTAAAGTGGTTTATGGTTCATAATTTATGCTGGTAGTGTTCCATTGTCTTGTGGTTGTTCCAAGGAATGATTTTAGGCCAAAGTTCGAGTTGTACCTCTTTATGTGTAGCTAGTGGAGATGGTCTTTTTTTGATGGTCGTTCACGCTACTGACAATACGTAAGTTATCGAAACGACACACCACTAATTTCAATCTAAATTCTAGGCAGCTAGAGATACTACTTTAAAGAAAATCAGTTGAAATTGAAGTTTGATACAGGTACTACATTATCATTTGATAAAAATGTTTTAATAAATAGTGGAGTTGTGATGTGAGTTGGTGAGAGGCCAACATTTCTGGCATGTGAATTTTTATTGTCTAATAAACACACATATATACTAAATTTTCAACCGTGTAAGCCTGATTCCTCTCGATCATTTGTGCTAGCTAATGTAGGTAATAGGTGGATAGGTACCATTAAAAAGCCCTGGCAGATGTACGGGCAGTATGATCGATTGTCGAATGATTCTCTTGGCTTTCTTCATGCCGAAGACTCCACTTAGACCTTTTCCGGATGGGTAAACCTTCATGGCGGCCACTGTATTCTTACGCTCCTCCTCATGGGCATCAGGCTGTGCTGCCTTTGAAGCCAGAACTAAAGAAACTCAGTGATTTATGTTTGGAACCAATAACAAAGCACCAACACTCATGTATTTTTAAATATTTTTTTAATGTACTGCAGCATTTAGGTATTTTAATATTTTTTCCTTGTCTTTGTTGGAACTAATTAATTGATTGAAATCTTAATATCCTATTTCTACATGGAACAAAGACCTGGTATACTTCTAAAGTGATTTTCACTTTCTCTACATCCTACTGTTTGTCTGTTTAATTGCAAAATTGTTCCAACAGTATGATTTTTCTTAGTGGGTAGGAATTATACCTCCTGCAATTGCTGCCTGGGTAGTCTGTTCATAAGCGACCAAATCTTGTGCAGTAGAGCTAGGAATTCCGTTTAGGATTTCGTAGGTCATAGTTTGCAGATAGCTTTTGACATCGGGTACAGATTGATGCACGATTCTGTTCAAGAATTGCTAGAATGTGTATGGAAAATACTCTTCATTAACAGAGGGAACAGAGGGAAAACATGAAGGAAATGAAGGAGCATTGTCGATTATTATCTTGTTATTGCCAAAACCATTTGTTAAATGAAGAATAATTAAAATAAATCTGACATTTTATCTTCAGAATTTTGTTATAGGAATCTTAATAATTAGATTTAATTATGAAATTCAGACTCACGGACAAAACTGGATCTCCACCGATACTTCCTGCATTGTCAGCTAGCTCATTGGTGATTCTACTTGCCATTTCAAAGAGCTCCAATACCATATCTATGTTAGCAATTGACACATGTACGTACTTATGTATCATATCCCAAAGACTGAAACAAAATATAAGTGAAATCTTAAATAGCTAAATGGCAAGCATGATTAACTTTTCAGGGCAAAATATACTTACACGACTACCAGCTCACGGTATCTCATGTTAACCTCTTCGACATCCATGATTGGAAAAAAGATAAAACTTGGTATTTGTTCCTCTTTGATTCGAAAGACCGCCAACGACCAAGCAACGACAATCTACACACTTGCTTGGCGCGCATGCGCGATTGCCATGTTGCCGTCTGGTTGCCATGGCAACCAGCCTAACTCAAGAAATGGCGGTGTACGAAGCTACCTCGGAAGCTGTCAGATATAAATACAAAACTGCTTTGTGTTCAAAGGCTACATTTTTTGTCGTTATAATATTCTTATGTACTGTAATTTTTCCATTTCTGATAGCGTACAGGAGCAATGGTAATTATGTAACCGTTTTAATTCAATAATGTTTACAAATAACGTCCATATACTTGACACTTTGCTTATGCATAATGGTTTATTTTTATTTCCTCAGGCTTTTGGATTAAAACTGATATATATCGTGAACAGCCTGACGTAAAATTTAAGCACGAATATCTGCTGATTGTGGAAACAGATGAGCTTTATTCTCCAATAATTTGCTCAACATTTCCACAATTAAGGCATGTCATGCCAAAACTCCGTGATTGCTCAATGGTCAAGGTACATTTTGATTTATTTGAAATTGCTGTGTTCTCAAAGAACCTAAAGAGATTCATGGAGATTGTCAGTTATCTACTGATTGGTTTTAAAATAATATTGTTTTGTAATTTCGTTGTCCAGTCTCGGGAATCAGACTACAACAAGGACGGCAAGTTTGACGAGATGATGATCGAGCTGAACGTTCCGCTAGGGAACTCTGAAAACGTCTATGCGATCAAGCTATTCCTTATTTTTGACTACCGACTCTATGTAAGTCACCACTTTGAACCAATTTCTTTCACAATTTTACAATAGCAATTCTTTGTCTAATAAATCCTGAATGTTCCAAGTAGAAGCTGAGCTCGCTATTGATGGAGTCGATGGGTTTCGTCGAGCACAGCTCCAGCCTCCCGGGCGCTCGCTTTGACGTTTCCGCCGACCTGCGCTTGATGCAGAAAAGCCAGCTGTCCGCCCACGGCCGCCACACGGACCACAACAACAGCATCATCGACGGAGACGCGATCTTGAACGGGAACTTTGATCTCAACACTCTACTGAGACGATATGCCGCTCGCAAGAGTGAGTCACACGAATGTGGCTGTTCACTCGAATTACAGAAGTTGTTTAAGATTGTAGGAGTTAAAGCTTTGGTGTATCAAGGCTATAACATAGAAGCCTCCTACTGTCATGTCATGTCATGCTACTAAAAGCTCATAGTGCAAATTGGTGTGTTTTGAGGAAGTGCCCGAAGTAGGATATCAGAAATCTGCGGCAGATGATTTAACTAGCACTTTGGTCCTCTAGTTACTCTGCTTACTCTATGCTACAACTATAAGCATTCAAGAGGCTAATCCTCTTCACTTATCTCTGAAGCCATTACCAACTCATTGGCCAATTCTAAAATGCCCTGTCAGGCTAACTGCTTTGATTTTGTAACCAGCTGGAAGCTATGAACTCGGCTCTTAGTTCAATCATGAACAAGGGAGACGGAGTCCCGAACGCTTGGTACCGACTGCACGTTGCATCGCCACGTCAAACATAACGTTGGCTTCATCCCTGCCGGCTCGTGTTGCAGTTTCGACGCGTCTTGGCAACGTCTACCCGCTGTGGACGGCAGGCCGGCCGAACGACGCCCCGTTTGTCGTGTCCGCGACGGTCTTCTACCCCGAGGACAGCATCGCGTACCGGCCCGGGTTCTGGCAGGTCGCCAAGTGGGCGTGGATCCAGTACCTTGCCGTTTTGGTGGTCATTGGGTAAGTTGCGTGCACTAAAGTTGCCGATTTTTAGGGTTTGTGTTGAGCTTGACAAAAATTAGGGGTGAACTGGAACATTCATTCGCACCATGAACAAATAATAGTATGCTTGAATTGGAGATCATTTCTTTTTTAAGGCTCGTGTCTTTAATAACCCAGTTAAATTGTTACATTGGATAAGAATAAAATTGACTTGTTTGTATTCTCCTTTCTCAATATTATATAGAAATTTAGGGTAAATGACTGAATAATGTACATGGTCAATAATAACGTAGAGATAATTAGCCACGGTTAATAATTCAGTTATTTTTGTTTGGTCTATAAAAATGTGGTCATCCAAACTCCAAAGTAATAAATCAGAATATAAATTGGTGACAAAAGTTTATTTATCTAAGTAAATATTGACGTATTATTTCATTGTTATTCTAGATTAAATGAACTGATTGATTTGCTTCCTGCAGGTATGTGATGCGTAAGGTGACCCTGTACGTGTTCAGCCGTCAACTTGTAACGAGCGTTCGAGTTGAACCCTGGCGCCACGACGCCGCCCTCAGTAGATCCAAGATGAACTAGAAACCCGGAAAATTTCATCGCACTCCTTACTCGATCAGTACAGAGCATCGGCTGCATGCACAGAGCAGATGTTGACATAGATATGACATGTATGGATGTTTTCTTGTCCTACATATTATGTAACTCTTCCATTTTATCACACATGTCCTAATTGAGAGTCTTCTACCTTAAGATAATGAATTACTTAGTTACATTTATACAGATACATCCTAGTCGGAACAATAGCTTCCTTTCCAAGAAAACCAAGACCGTGTATTGCTTTTTTTTTTTTTTAAGGAACAGAAATATTGTGATCAAGTTATTGTACCAAATTGGATACCAAAGAAGACATTGAGAACTGATAACTGAAAAGTGATGTGCCCAACAAAAATAAAACGTCCTACATGTATTTTGTTTCTAGATCAACCCATCTATTTTATTGTCATTGCCAAATCATAAGAAAAAAATACACTGTGGTCATTTCACTCATTTTGGAGGCCTACTCCAATCATCGAATGCTCCAATCATTGAGTTCTTAAAAAATTTCGGTTTTGAATTTTGGGAATTTGGGCGGTCAGAAGTGTAATGGTAGTGTGAAGCTGGCAACACTGCCATATTGAGCAGAGTGAATTTGACGTCTGTTCTGTTGACACCGGCAGCCGACAACAAGTGCTTATGAACTGTCAAAACCACAAAAACTGAAAATACTTCTTTATTGTCATTTTATTATTGACTTCATGCGTTGGTCAATGATGGCCTAGTGTTATTATGTCACAAAGCATGTGTGGTCTATTGTTGCAACGACTTATTTTATGTAAACTTGGCCCATCCAACTTGCAGAGTTCATGTAGTGGCCCAACTATGGTAGCAAAAGAGAACAACTCCAGCCTAATTCCATGAGTGTATTGTAATCTGTGATGTCTAAATCACCGAGCGTAGCTCCAAGTGAGTCTGTTTATTATGCTAGTGAATATGTCTCGTATAAAAAAAAACCTTCGTCATGGGACGCTGTTTTTCCGATCCCGGGTAAGTTTGTCGAGATTTCACTAATCGCCATCCACTAAACGTTCTTCAGTTAGGTTCTGACACTATAATTGTACTGTTTTTAACTTGAACTCAATATTTCAGAGCCATCTGGCACAGTGGCAGCTCTGGTTGTCATCACATCTGCCATCGTGTGCTTTGCCAACTCGTGGGATGGTGACTTTGTGTTTGACGACTCAGAGGCGATCGTGAACAACGCTGATGTTCGACCTAATGCACCTCTCTATAACTTGTTCCTCAACGACTTCTGGGGCACTAGACTCACAGATAACGCTAGCCATAAGTCATACCGACCGCTGACAATGCTATCTTTCCGGTGAGACTTTAATAATTAAATAGCGATGCAAGTAACTTGGCACTGTTATATTCATTCTATCCAAGCGCTAGCCCAGAATCACCCTCAAACCTACTACCTAACATAATGCTAATTAACTGAAGCCAAATTTTGATGCCCATTTCAAGAACCAAACCTGGATCCCTTAAATTTCCAGTGCAAAGCACTAGCTAACTGTGCTAAACGGACACCCGACTTTCAGAAGAATATGTTGTTAGCAGTGTTAGCAGTTGTTACTTGTGTAACAGGTAACTTGTTACCTGGGTATCAAATATAACTTAAAGGTAACTAAAAGTACTACCTAATCTAACCGTGATTGCTCTTCATGCAGCCTGAACTTGTGGCTAAGCGGCGGTCAACTGCGTCCGTGGGGCTTCCGCTTCGGCAACGGCGTGCTTCATGCGCTGGTGTCTGCGCTGGCGCTGCCTGCGTTCCAGCGCCTCCTGGGCGGACGGTGTCCTCGGGCCGCTTTCCTTGCCGCCTGGCTGTTCTCTGTGCATCCCGTTCACACAGAGGCGGTGAGTTCGCCCCAACTCCTGCGGTCCTGCAAGCAGCGCAGTGCTAATTAGTATTTTACCGACTGGTTTGTTAGTACTTAAAATACTTGTAGGGACTTGCAAGTGGAGTCGGTTTGTTTGGTAAGGGGATTGGGATGTGAAGGGAATCTAATTTCATAGTCTAACTTTGGTTAACTGTTCTGTAGTTGTGGTACTTAGTCCATCCTGATAAATATGAAAATAAAATGTACTTTTATTTTTGCATCACTACTCAGTGGTGCAACCCAATGAATAGGTTTGAATCCTCAAGTGGATATATATGTAATCTGTAGCATATAGACGCAAATGAGGAATCTATGGTCCTACACAGATGGAATGTACTGAATGCAAAGTCAGTTTGGTTCAGTTCCAATTTTTAATTTGTTGGTTGTGACAGATAATACAATATATTTCATTCTTGATATGTACCTTGTTTTTAATTTCAGACAACTCAAGATCCATAGACAAAATTTAAATCAATAACTAATCAAATCTATTGACATCCGTAATGAACAAGAATGCTGAATGGTTCGTCGTTCCCCGTGCAGGTGGCAGGAGTGGTGGGTCGAGCAGATCTTCTCTGCGCGCTGCTCAGCCTGCTGAGTTTCCTCAGCTTCGCCAAGGCTTGTGAAGGCCGCCAGCGCAAGCTCTTGGCGCTGGCTGCTTGCGCTGGACTCGCCGTTGCCGCCACCCTGTGCAAGGAGCAGGGGATCGCCGTACTGGCAAGTATTCAGCGGTTACTGACGATTTTAACCCCGAGAAATTGGAACTAGAGATTGGGTCAGCAGGAAGAGTGAAAAAATGACACTTATATTAGTACATAAAAAAATACAATACAAATTCTTGATTTAATTGTTTATACTTTCTGTGCTCTTAGAGAAGGAAAAAGTTCTGTCTTGCAACTTGCAATTGCCCTTCTTTCATTCAGAATTTCAAAAAAGGTACCTGCTTACAACTTTGTATTATTTAAAACTAATCTCTTATATATAATTGTCTCCCTGCTAACGCAGCGTTGCTTTCTCAGGGGGTGTGCTCAGCCTACGACGTTCTGATAGTCAACGCTGTTCACCCGATCTTGCTGCTCCCTCCGTTCTGCAGACCAAAGGCCTGGGACTTCGGCAAATCCACGGTGCGTACCTCGAGCCGATTCATACCGCATCAATCTTTGATCGTTTCTCTTGTCTCAATAACTGACAGTTTTACTGTTCCGACAAAAAAAGGTGGTGATGCCATGGCTGACGAGATTTCAGCAATCTAGATGGAATGTGAGTAAACACTTGGACAGTGTATGACTGTGGAACAAACCCCCTTTGTTTTCTGGGTAAAGGCCCATTCACAACCAACTTAGCAGACTGTTGCCGTTCACGTAAATGCAAACTCAATGGAAATGTGAACTCCCAAAACAACTGACGTAGCCATAATAAATAAGCCAATCAAATCAGCTTGTTTATAGCGTTAATTACCTCAAAAGTAGACATTGAGCCCAATTGTTGATTGTTGGAGGCCTCTAGAGAAAATATTAGTTTAGGCTAATCTGACAGCTGACTTACAACAAACATCCACTGCCACTTGACTCGACTAACCATCGAAATCCAGCAGGCTGCAGTGAGAATGAATCTTATCTTATTGGTTCTCCCTTACGTCAAACTAAGACAGACGTAAATCTTTGGCTCGGTCAAACATTTCGACTACTTTGCATGAAGCTTAAGTTTAAGTTTGTTGTGAACGCTCTTAAGGGCATGTGTACAAAATATTTTACGTTTACGTCTAAGTTTACGGCATAAGTTGGTTGTGAATAGGCCTTTAGCGCTAGACCAACTGAGCTATCCAGGGCAAAAGATCCCTGCTTTGCTGAGTGAGGAATGGGCTCTCCAGGGAGAAATGTCTGAAGCAATTTCGTAACTGAACGAGTACACACAGTCAACTTAAAATACAGCCACAAGGCTAGGGACAGCTGTCGGTCGCTTGCCGATATAGGCTTTTGGCAGAAAAATGCGGTAACCTAACTGTGGCCTGTCGCGGCGTCTCGTTGCAGGAAGGCTGGTTGCGGCGGCTGGCGTTCCGCCAGGTGTTCCTGGTGACGGCGGGCCTCGGGATCCTCGCTTTCCGCCTCCGCCTGATGGGCTGGGGCCCGCCGACGTTCCACGACGTCGACAACCCGGCGTCGTTCCATCCCAGCTGGCTGGCGCGCGTGAGTTGCTTGTGGCCTTGACTTGCAGCGTGGCGGAACTGGAACCAATCTCGTTTCAGTATCGAAGCTTGTTGGCTATCTAAAATCATGATTGTTGTTTTCAGAAAATATATTTAACTGGGTACCTACTACCTATTGAATGCTTTTTTGAGTAGTTTGATAGTTTGAATAGAATGAATAGTTTTTCTGCAAACTAACATGCTAAGATTTGGAAAAGGCATGAGTCTTAAGAAAGTAATGTTGTTGTTATTAATAGCCACCAGATATTCATTCGAAACTATGTGTCGATACAAGGACATGATGAGCCCCAGGTCGGCTTCTTACCAGTGGTTATTTACTCTAACAACATTTTCAATTCAATAATTTAGTTTCCAACAATAAATATCTACCCTGTATGCCGTTAGATTTGCAGTTTGCATCGATTCCTCTATTAATCGTGATCGTTTATTTTTCTGGAAAGAACCGAAAAGTTCAAACACAATTTGTTGGATAAACTGAACTTTGGAACTTAAAACTGAAATTTATATTTTAAGTGCTGACAATTGTCTCAAAAATTGCTATTTGCCAATCTTACAACGCCTTGGAATATGGACCACGAATGAAACGACAAAACGGAGGAATCAAACCAAACTGCAAATCTCGTTCCAGACTGGTTGTCATCAATATCCGGGGCTCACATCTGTGTCTGGGGCCCATCCCCGTTTCAATTGGATATTTAATGTCTAAAGAATGAGACACCATCTTCGCCGCCACTTGTCTCTCGGCAGACGCTGAGCTACAACTACGTCTACGCCCTCAACGGCTGGCTGCTGCTCTGCCCGGCGTGGCTCTGCTTCGACTGGTCCATGGGCTGCGTGCCGTTGGTCACGGCGCTCTCGGACGCACGCAACGTCGCCACGCTGGCGTTCTGGGCGGCGCTGGCCGGCACGCTGGCACGGACGTTCGCGTCAACGCCCAGCCGCACTCGGCGGTAAGTTCCCACCGTTCACGCAATCGGCAAGTTGAGCAGCGTTCACATAGCGTGAAATCGAAGAGTTGAGCAGCGTTGCGCTCAATCCGTTGTTGGACTGGCGACCATCTTTGTTCATTGTTGCTAAGGTCGCGAAGCAGCATTTTTAACGTTTTGCAACCCTCTCATCCATTGCTTACTGGTCTCGGCTTTAACCAGAAAAACCGATTTCTCAGCTTCCCTTCGATTGTTTATAAAACATTCAAGCTCAATGGAACAGGGTTCAATGACATTGACTTAAGCCCCTTTTACACGGTCACATTTTTTCATCACATTTCGTCAAACCCTTGTACAGCAGTCCGTAATATAAACATTGTACAAGGTTTTATGTGACGGATTTGATGAAAAATGTGACGACCTTTTACACGATACAATAATCATTGTATCACATTTATTATCACAGTAGGCCATGGAAGTAAAGTCAGTTGACATTTCAGAAAAAAAATTAGAGTGAATTTAGATCTACTTTCGTCAGACGTCAGGTATGGGTGTGATTTCTATTTAAAAATAAACTTTTATCAACTTTTTAATTCATTTTAATTGCAGCCATTTCAAATTTTGCACTGCTCACTGACATTTGCCGCCACGATTTTTTGAAAAGTTTGACGTCACGCAATCTCTGATCTATGATTGGCTGCATTCCATACAAGATGTGATGGAAATAGAGCCTGGGCTATCCGAAAAAAATGTGCCACAGTCTGCCATACAAGACTTTTATGTGACTGACTGCCGTGCAATGGACTGTTTACACATGCAGTTGTATACAAGACTGCTCTACAAGGGTTTGACGGAATGTGATGAAAAAATGTGACCGTGTAAAAGGGGCTTTAGAATGGAAGTGAAGGGAGAAGGTTGAGAACTGAGGTCCTACCACCTCAATGAAGGTATCTTTTTATCACCCTATCTTTTTGTCATATATCTTTTTAAGATTAGGAGTGTTATCAAAACATATTTTAATTTGGCAAGTGGATAGAGTAGATTGTCTCACTTTATTTAATAGGGCTGTAAACGTTTTGGAAAGTGAAGCGAAATTCATTGACGCGAGATGACATTCTCTTATGTCGACATCTATTTCTTTCCTTTCTCATGCCCAACTAGACCTAGTAAACCAGTCATCTCTCGTCAGAAATAACCCACAAACGCAACCTAAGAAAGACCGTTGGAATTGTTATTCGAACCTAAATGCAAAACTCGTTGCATGTACGGTAGATATTTATTAGATAAAGATCCGTGCTCAAATCTCGTGGAATTTTAGAATTGATATTTTGTTTCTAATAATAAAGACGATGGGAACGTTTCGCTTGCCAGGTGCTGCGCGGTGAGCGTCGCTCTGACGTCCGTCACGTTCTTCCCGGCGAGCAACGTTCTGTTCCGCGTCGGCTTCGTGCTGGCCGAACGCGTGCTCTACTTGCCGTCAGCGGGCGCCTGCTTGCTGGTCACGCTCGGCGTTCGGCAGGCCGCGCTCACACGCTGCCCACGCAATGTGAGTCTCCGTGAGGTTTCTTAGTCGGATATTTAGTTAGTTTATACTACGCAGGTACAAATTTTCAATCCACTAAGTCCAATTTCGGTGGGTGAACCCCGCCAAAAAAGGGCCCATTTCGGTCAAACCGAAACCGGGACTTTGCATTGTGGACTTGTAAGAAAGTTATGAAAACACACTGAACCACTGGGATATATTAGTATAGGGATTCTGAACTTAGGTATATTATGTTACCTGTTAATATTATTTACTAGGGTTTAATAACATTGGTACACATTGATTAAAGTTGTTCATAGAAAATAATTTTCCTGGTAGATTTTTTCATTGTTTTGTGGTTCTTCCTAGGAATTATTGCAGACCCATGTTTGTGTTGTAGCTCTTGATGCTTGTGACGGTCATTCCGGCTTTGACGCTGTGCTTTTGTTGTCATCTCAAGCAGGTCGTTCTCAGCATTGTTCTATTGGGAGTTGGGACCCGGTTTATTAGTTGTATCTGGTTTGTTAGCAGGTAGTTAGTCCTAACCTACTTCCAAGGTGGGCCATTGCATATGAAGGTCTGTACAGAAGTGTCAGCATCGATGTTGAACCCCCGTCTAAAGAAGTACTTTGCGGTGATTGCAGTTGCTGCGAGCAAGCTACGTGTTCCTGGTCGCGGTGTTTGCGGCCCGGTCGTTCCAACGCAGCGCGGAATGGCGGACCGAGACTGCGCTCTTCGAGTCTGCTCTGAACGTTTGTCCGCTCAACGCAAAGGTACTTGCAAAGAAAATGAGTTAAAAAAATAGCACCCGTTCTGTCATCTGCAAACAGCCACAGGCTAGAACTGTGAAGAGAGATTTTAAACACAGAAATCTTGGAATGGGTCCAATAGAGAGTACCCAAAACAAATACATATTGTGCAAACTGACAGAAATCGAGTAATTTCCTTATTGTCGGTGAAATTTGTGGAATCCCAGGGCCAGATGTCATAAAGTAGGTTTTTCATAACCCCTGGAAGTGTCCTGGGTTTATATTTCTAACAGTCAATCACAATCAGCATCTGTTGCATTTCAACAAAAACAATTTTAACCCAAGCGGGTATGCTTTGTATATCCCGGTAAATTCTCTCTATTACCATTTATGTGTAACCATAGAGGTAGGACTGTGAAAAAAGATTGTCAACCCAGAAATCCTCCCCAAAACACAAGGAGCGGGTGGATAACGAGCACCGCTAACAAATGCACGTCGTGCGATTGGACAGGTGCACTACAACATCGGCAAGAGCGCGGGCGACGCCGGCAAGGGCGAGCTGGCGGAGAGTCGGTACTGTCGCGCAATCGCGCTGCACCCTCGCTACGACCAGGCGATGAACAACCTCGCCAACTTGCTGCGCGACCAGGGCCGCCTAGCGGAAGCCCACACTTTGCTGGCCAAAGCCGTGCAGATCAGGTGCGTTGACTAGGAAACGAGGTACGTTTTCTTGGAAATAAGGTACCTTGACTTGGAAATAAGGTACCTTGACTTGGAAATAAGGTACCTTGACTTGGAAATAAGGTACCTTGACTTGTAAATAAGGTATGTTTACTTGTAAATAAGGTACCTTGACTTAGAAATAAGGTAAGATCATAATATTGTCCGTACTGGGAATCACCAGCTGGGAAGCAGTACCAAGTGTGGAATCGATATTAAATTATTTCAGTTATTCCATGGAGATAGAAACAGGACTATGAATGAACACTGAATCTAATGAGTGACCCTATGCTATGCACCAACGACTTGACTCGCCCCAATTATTACGTTGGGTAAGCTTTTATTAGATACGTTTACTTGAGAAGGTACGATGACTTGAAGATAAGGTACTTTCACTTCAAACGAAGGTAAGGTGAATCGAAGGTCACATATGTTGCCTAGAGGATCGTATGTTGACTTGCACTGAATATGTGCACAACTCGCTACCCAGAATAAGGCTGTAGCCGAAACGTTAACACATCTACTAGTCTATCTAATCTGTAACTGTTGCGATTGTCAAGCCTTGCCACCTTGTGTGCCTTCTTCCCTTACTGAATTCCCGAGCCATTTGGCAATTAGAATAAACTAGGCGTAATATTTACGCTCACCCACAACGCGATTATATTGCGTGTGCGCATAGCCTAGAGGCTTATGTGATCAATTTAAAATGTTCAGTGATAATTTAGCAGCTTTCTTAATGTCACAAGTTACCTGAAAATATCATGATTTAGTCGCCGAGAAATTATTCATATATTAAAAAACGAAAAAAAAAAAAATTATAAGAAAAGTTGCAAGTGAAATGAGCTGAAAATAGTGCAGGGTCTAAGTTGAGAGAAAACGAAGATATTTTGAAAATTGCATCAAAATCCGTCTTCGTTTGGTCTGTAGAGCGAGAACAAACAGACAGAAAAACAAAAAAAAGTGGGAAAAAAAACAAATAATGGATTTTTTTTAGCAGGAAGGTACAATTGAAGATTTCGCTTCACTCGTTACGCTCATCAACAATCCCATCGAGAGTGTTGGCCAGTTGAAGTCGTTGGTAACCATTTGGTTCTTATGTCTTCCCTAAGGCCAGAGTTTGCGGCAGCCTGGATGAACCTGGGCATCGTTCTGACGGCCTTAGGCAGACCAATCGAGGCCGAGGCCAGCTATCGAATGGCCCTTCGTCACCGCAACAACTACCCCGACTGCTACTATAACCTCGGAAATTTGGTGAGTTGCCGTTTGCTCTCCGTCGATTGAAAGCCTCTCTGGAGCTATCAGCCATTTGATCTATAGCTCAGATCAGATGGCTCACTGGCTTACTGTAAGGCTACAGCCATTAGTTTATTCACAGCTAAAATTTTTTTAGTGATTTAGGCATTTCTTTAGCATTAATTGTATAGTTTATGTTAATTTGACATGATAAGTACCTAGTTAGATTAATTTATTAATTGATTATTGGTGTTAAACGAATCACGGTTTGGCAACTGGCCCTATGGCACTGGTCCAATGGTGTCGGTGAATGAAATGGTGATTATGAGGGTGATGATGAACCGAACCTAGCCTAGAAGGGAGGAGGGGAAACCTGGTGCCGGCACGTAGCCTACTCCTGCCGAAAAGCACCAAGGGGACCACCGGCTTTACGTCCCTTCCGAAGGACGGTACAACTCGAACAGGATTCCTCCAATATTCCGTGCTTTCGAGAGGTTGATAAGCAAGGCGAGTGAAGTTGTCGTATTAACTTCAAACCCTCCAACCTCTCTCCCGAACAAAATTGATCATGTGCATGTTGGTCATCCATCAAACACGTGACTCTGTGCGATGTTGCTTAACTGCGGTGATCTCACGAGAACCGGTGTTTCCAACATGCCAAACCGTTCGGGTTGGATTCATAGTTGGGTTGATGGTCAGGAATGCCACTAACTGAATTCATTGTTAAACACAATAGCAAATAGTAGTTCATCGTGTGTATCGGCAAGTAAAACTAGTTTCAGTGTTTGCTACAATAGCATAATATGTTTGGATCCCTACTCACCCCAACTGCACCCCTACTACACCAAGTACTGCCCTACTGCACCAAGAAACTCTGCCAGGCTGGACACACCTGTACCAATGTGCTATCAGATCACTCAATTTTGGAATAATGCCGTGTCCCGTAATTCACCTATCGAAATGAGTAGTTTACGATTGCCCACCTGCTCGGGCCTCGCAAGACACGGTCGTGTGCAGTTTTACGAGCTAGTAGCGTCCGCGATGCCGTGTTTCAGTTCCTGGAGCAGAAGAAGCACGGGGCGGCGCTGGAAGCTTGGCGGCACGCAACACGGCTCCGGCCCACCCACGCCGTCGCGTGGAACAACATGATCATCATGCTGGACTCGGCCGGTGAGTCTTAGCTCCAACTCCAATCTCCACAGTCTCCGTTTCATCTCCCATCGTCGCACACTGCTTCTAAATATTTGAAAAAACGATCCCGTACGAGCCCCCAATACAGTTACACCTATTTCATTCAATCATAATTCAAACAAAATGACGTCATGATACCCACTTGGTAAACCCAGGTAGAACAATTCGGGTTGTGATTTCCCTATCTTCCTTTGTTATTTAGCAAAGGTAATAAATATTTTTTCCTAACTGGTAATACGTCCAGTGGGTATCTTACGTCATTTTTCTCTGAGTGGAATAGATCTACTGTAGCATGCAGGATGCAGAGGGTTATTCAAGGAAACTTAATTTCCAATCAAAAATGTAGATCTGCATGTAGCTTCAGGAATCCTACTGTGGTCTTTACCTGTATCAGATGATTCACTTTGACCAAGAAACCAGTCGGTGAACAGTGGGTGTATATTGTCATTTTCCACCAATGCACATTAGTTTCTATTTGGTTGTAAAAACTTGAACAGTGCAGCAAATCACCAAACGCAACATAATATGCCAGTGCCGACAGTGTTTTCACAAAACACCTACTGGTACGGCTAGCTAAGAGACAAGCTTTGGAAAGGTGACAAAGTCGTCTTAATAATTGTGGTGGCGGCAGGCGAGACGGACCGCGCGGTGGCGGTGGCGCAGGAAGCGCTGGCGTCGCTGCCTGACGAAGCCGCCCTGCACTTCCACCTGGCCAACGCACTCGGCAAGGCGGCGCGGTTCCCCGAGGCTGAGCGGCACTTCGCTCGCGCTCTGGCACTCGATCCCGGCAACGCCTCCTACCACTCGAATCTCGGTGAGAGCACTCAGATCGCTCGCGCTTTACTCTTTGAGTGTGTGAGGAATGAGGGCAATCAAGGCGTGCCAACACTTTAGAATCAAACACTTTCTCTGTGACCTGGTTAGTTGTGTTGGGCACTGAATGACATGGTGAACAAAAGATGAAATAACAGCTTGACAAGGTGTTACCCAACCCGACCACTTGGATTCGAGCAGCAATTGACACGGTGAAACCTGAGACAACTCCAAAATCATTCATGACTAGAAATACATTCTTGATGACCTTACTGAGCCATTACTATGAATTTCAATTCTTTACTAACTGATGGCAATAATACGCCAAGAAAACTAACTGATAACTCGTAATGGCGTAGCACACCAAATAAGTGTCCCGTGTTTATCCTATCCATTGCAAAATTGTATTTTTACCAGGACATAGCTTATGTTAAAATCCATTGGAAAGTGGTGAGGCAAAAGTTCCAGGTTCGACTGGATACATTTTTGGAATGGATATTTAGTTTCTATTTTCTAATAATAAATGTCTGTTTGGTTTGAACCCAATGTAAATGTCCCATAATTTTCCCCCTAGTCTCTATTTTCTTACAGAGAACCATTGCATCAGATGGGCTTTAATCATTGTCCTAAATCTACTCTAGCCTCATAATTCAACGGTCACTGATTGTGTTACTCTGTTGTAGGTGTTCTGTACCATCGCTGGAAGAAGCTCGCGTTAGCCAGGGAGTGCTACCTTCGTGCTGTCGGACTCGATCCAGCCCTGAAGAGCGCTAGAGACAACCTCAAGATGCTAGACAAAGCGCGCAAATAATAGTCAGATCTTGGAAAGGATGCCACCTTACCCACTGCAATAATAGAACTTAAAACCCTACTTAATACATTCACAACATAACGTTTGCTCCATATTGTGATATTGAATTGATACTGTGTAACATTCCATTAGAAGCTTAAGTTAATCTAGGCGTAGGCTTTAGCTATATTGATGTAAATACTGGTCACAAATTATAAGTTTTTTTTTAACAATATTGGAACCTTTCAAAAGATCCTACAGTTTGCAAGCAATTTCCAAAGATTTTCAACATCCCTTTTCTGTATGATCTACAAAAACAAAAATCTACCTATTTTAGCATGTTAATTCCCTTGCTAACATTAGGAAAAGATACAATGCTTTAGAAAGTAATAATAATAATAATAATGTTTGCACCCCTTGATGTAGGAATGTTTAAAACAAAACTGGCCCATGCATATGATTCTTCGATTCTTTGTGGATTCTTGGTGCTATGTCTTACAAAGGGAAGAGTGAGTGTAATAAATCTAACTCAGAAAGAGAGAGGCCATCTGGAGTTAGCCTGCATTCTGTATAGACCCATGCATGGATATTATATTTATTTGAATTCTTGCATTATTTTCTCCAATGGTGTATGAGAAAGAAAACCAGTTGCTTGGTAATCCCTATGGGGAAATTTTTGCAGAAAAAAATGCAAGAAATCAAAGAAATATAATATGGGTCTATTTCTCTTTCTTTTCCTCTCTTAGTAAGGAATACCTGTTCCCAAATAATCCTGCAAAGGTGGCATGAAATAAAAGTGTCTGGTAAATTTTTGTAATGCCTGTAAATGCATAATATGCTGCACAATTGTTTTTGGACCTCAAAAAGTAAGATCCGGGTATTGTGTGTATAATTATATATATTTTTATATCTTCCTTTTTGCATATTTCGTTAATGAAACAATGGTACAATGAAGAATGAGAAAGTTATTCACGGTTTTTAGAGGAAAGGATTAAAACGCACTAAAATTCTCAGTTAGACAAATTATGGGATAGCTGAGCAGGAAAAATGTGCGTCCGAACCGGGATATGAACCCGGGACCTTCCGCTTGCCGGGCGGTTGCTCTGACCACTGAGCTATCCGGCCACACAAGATGCCTGCCTTCGCTGGGTGAGGAAAGGGCTCTCTCGGGAGAGAGAGGGGGAAGAAGTGACTCTTCTCTCTCCCGAGAGAGCCCTTTCCTCACCAAATCACCAAAAATCACTGATTTCTTAGACAAATTAGTTCTCATATATAAAATCTATAAAATTGTCTTTCTTAGTTGAAATAAAGAGCTTTCAAATTAAGTCAATATATTATCTTTCTCTGCTTTCGTATTCTTATCATTTGCATGTTCTAACTTGAGCGAAAATTGTGGGACAAAAATAACTGCTTGAAGAACTTATCAAAGATGCAAATGCATTGAGTCAAGTTGAAGCACGTCTGGCCTACCAGCGCTCTTGAGATTTTTATTCTTTCTAAGCCTAGTGATTTTCTACAGATTTCTGAATATTGCGACTAGTTTCAAAAAATAAACTGAAATTTCCTTTTTTCCTTGACAACATGTCAATTCGTATCTGTGCCCCAGTATTCGCGCTCCCAGGTCGTGCATATATGTCCTGCCAGGAGAGCCGCTATATCGGCTATATCCACAATGCGATTTTGTTGCGTTTTCAAGTTCGTTTATGAACGCGAAAAATGGCGGAACATGACATCCACAGTGGTTAACCTCAACCACTCAACCATTGAATGCCTCAACTGGTTCTCGTATTTGTGACTTCTCCCTGAGAGAAGCATGTTATTTACTCCTTACTGACAAATTAATCCTCAGATAATGGAAGCTGAAGAAGTACATAGACTCGAAGGAAGTAAAATAGAGCAGGGTGGACTTTTTATAGCAAAAAAACCACCAGTGGATGCAACTTTTAAGGCACCTGCTGGAGTGTCCCTTTTGGGTCTTGATAAACTAGCTGGTAAGTACACCCGATTAAACTTAACTTGGCTATTCTTATGTGATCTTATTTTTGATAAATTTTCTAACTTTTTTCCATCCAGCCCAAAGGCGGAAGGAGCGAGAGGATACCGGAGATGAAGTTAAAAGATCGAAGATTATGTCTTATAAAGATGGTGACGAAGAGGACGGTGATCTTGAAACTGGACCTACTCTCACGAAAGGAGAAAGGAGGTATCGACCTGCCGGCGAGGAGACCCCAACGTACACTGGTGGAATGTCAGAGGAAGCCAGAGAGAGACTAGCAGTGCGATTGCAGAAAAGTCGTGAGAAAGCTGCTGTGGCAGCGTCAAGCAAGGAAGAAAAGAGACGAGAACGAAGAAGTGAAGACCGAAGATCCAGGGACCGTGACCGGGACAGAAGGGATTACAGGAGAGACCACCGAAGCCGGGACGATAGACACAGCGACAGGCGCAGTGATCGACGCAGCGAAAGAGGGGGTGAGACTTTCAAAACTGATAGATTTTCTTTGAATTCTTCCAAAACTCACTATCTTCGCTTAAGGATTTTCTTAAAAATATTGTTAAATGTCGACAGTTTTTTTCTTACAGTCTGTCAGAGTTCACTAAATTAAATTTGTAATGTTTCACAAGCATTTACTATTTGTCAAAAACTCAGATGTCCCAGAATACCCTTAACAAACTGCATTCATGCTGGTAGTTGTTACTGAGTGGGTTTTCGCCTTTTTTTTCCTACATTGGTACAGCAAGTTATTTGCCACTACCTCCAACGAGCGTTTGTCAAACCGGCAGGTTCCGAGCGTGACTGGGCGGAGACCCCTCGCTTCAAGGACGAGCCGCGAACGCCCGGCTCGCGCATGAAGGCCAGCCCAGCCGGCTGGGACGAGGACGATCTGTCCGGTCCGAACCGGTCCACGTGGGACCTGCCGACACCGCTGCCCGAATCGCGCGGCCAGACTCCCCGGCCGACTCCTGCGCACAGGTGAGGGGAGGGGGGGGGGCTGAACACCAAAGAAATCAGATACTGGTATGAAGACTGTTGTATTAGAGTGGGTTTCACCAGGTTATGGATGTCTTCGTTTAATGATACCGTAACCAACTATCTGGATATTAACAGGCTAGCAAGAAAAGCAAATGGAAAAAATATTTACATCATAACATAGGTAGAAATGTAAATGTGAAAGTTTCATATGAAAAGTTTGAAAATTTTCAAATCTAGAACTTTTGCATTGAAGCATGTTAGCATGCATGGTTTTTCAATTGAAAAAATTGAAACAGATGGCATGGTTTCACACGTGCATTGTGCTGTCAGATTGGAGCTTGAACATGTCCTAAGCCAGTCAAAGATTTTTTATCTTTGTTCAATGAATTCTAGCAAACTAGTCAAATTTGTGTGTAAATTTTTTGGCTCGCAGACCAAACCTAATACTCACTTACTCAACCAATTAATAGCACACATAACTAATATATGTAATAAATAACTATGTATTGCCTACTTTTCATAACTTTACACACTGTGAACACACTAAACATACGCAGCGCGGCCTAAAGTTTCCCCCTGCCGACAGATACAACGCTTGGGCCAACGACCGACGGCAGTCGGGGGCGACGCCGGGCGAGAACAACGAGCGGTGGGCAGCGACCGAGGACCGCCGCGCGTGGGACGACGAGCAGAAGCGCCTCGACCGCGAGTGGTACAACATGGACGACGGTGAGGACGCGGCTTCTACGTGCGATGCGGGCTCTCCGTTCGACGTTGAATGATGAAGTTAACGGTGAAAGCGCACACGGTTTTGCTCTGTCCTCGTCGAATTTTGGCCCCTATAAGGGCCTGGGTCAACGTTTGGAACACGTTGGCATGGATATCACATGTCACAGTCACAGTCACGCCAATGTTACCACAGTAATTTAACCGCTCTACATCTCCAATCTCCACTCTCCATCTCCAATGCTACCGCAGAAACTTAACCGCTCCACACCTCCCTGCTCGTTGCAGGCTACGACGAGGACAACAGCGCGTTTGCGTCGCTCTCCGAGGAGTATACGGCAAAGAAGGAGGCGCAGGTTGCGCAGCGCACGAAGCGCATGTCTGCGCAGCAGCGCCAGATCAACAAGGACAACGAGCTGTGGGAGCGCAACCGGATGCTGACGTCGGGGGTCGTCTCGTCGGTGGACGTCTCGGAGGACTTTGACGAGGAGACGGCCGACCGGGTGCACCTGCTCGTGCACAACATCGTGCCGCCGTTCCTCGACGGCCGGATCGTGTTCACCAAGCAGCCGGAGCCGGTGGTGCCTGTCAAGGTGCGTTTTAGTGACGCTTGCCTGTCAAGGTGCGTTGTAATGGTGATTGCCAGTGACCGGGTAGGAGGGAAAGGGTAGTAGGGTAGGAGCCCGGTAGCAAATTACCCGGTTACGATTTTTTTACCCAAATACCCATTTTTTTTGTTTTTTTTTTATATTGTCAGTACATAATAAAGGTAAATGTTTGATAGATTCTTTGTCGTGCGTCCATGCCGAGATATAGTCCCGGGTTTTTTATCCCATCATTTTTGTTTGGATGCTTGGATTCTATTAGTCAAAACGTTCTGCCGTTTTTTTTTTGTACGACAACAAATCGGCATGAAGTGTTTAGGAATGCAATTCGGTACCTTTTTAAAAAGTAAAATGAGGTGAGACCTCTTCTTTTGTCAATTGAACGCTGTTGTCTCATCTCACGTTGAAACAAGTCACAGTTCACATTCCAGAAATGTGATTCTGTTGATGTTTTTTAAGGTGTGATGAGATGAGAACATTCATCTGATCGATGAATAACATGGAAAATAGTTCTCATTTCATCTCATCTTACTTTAAAATTAGAACAGAATTGCACTGCAGGGAACATTTGAAAAGGACCAGAATAATCGACACGACTTTCACAGTGGGTTTAACTTCAGAACGAAAAATAAATTTATTGTTTTTTGGCTGGGAACAAAAATTTGAAACACGACAAGCTACGAACAGTGTTCATCGCCAACATTGGCTGGCGGAAGAAACCTGGTCACTCCGTGTACAATGTACCTAGCGCTGGCTGTTTTGCGCAGGACCCGGCGTCGGACATGGCGCTGGCGGCGCGCAAGGGATCGGCGCTGGTCCGGGCGTACCGCGAGCAGAAGGAGCGGCGGAAGGCGCAGAAGAAGCACTGGCAGCTGGCCGGCACCGCTCTCGGCAACATCATGGGCGTCGAGCAGAAGCAAGACGAGCCTGTACGTACCGAATGCTCCGCGCTTCATTCTCTTGCCAACTGCTACTTTGCAAACGCTTATCTTTTCGCAATGGAATGAGCGTGATTCAATTGAAATTTATTCAATAATTCAGAGATGAAAAAATATTTAATATTGTATAAATCGATTTAAACAAAAAGTATTGCGTATATGCGAGTATTGGTGTGCGTACAAAATTACACGTTATCTTTAGTGTGAATTTAGTCCTAAATGCAAAAATTCGTTGCATGTATGGCACGGATGTAAATTTTTGGAATTGATATTTGATTGGTATCTTCTTCTTAAGGTTTATAATGCACACTGTAAGGTTTTTCAGCATCAGTGAATCTAAACAGGAATTATTTGCAAAAACGCTTGAAAAAGTGTCGAAAAAAGTCATTAAAGCCCCATTTTCAAGAAAAGTGCTCAATATACATCAATGAAATTTTTACGCACACATCAAGTCGTGAGGGTTAATATGTCTGGATTGTTTCGTCAAATTCTATTTTTAAGCTTGGCCTCTAGAGTGCTAAGTGTAATGTGTGAAAAACGGCAAGTTTTCGTAAAAATTGATGGACGAAAGAAATACGAAGAGTATCTTTGCACGTGATCACTGCACTTGTTTACTGAAACTTCGATCCAGTCCGCCAGACTCACCGCCAGCACTTTTTTGCCCGATTAAAACTCCCTCTGAATATGCAAGAGGCTCTAAAAGACGATGATCGCTCCTTCGGTTTAATGATTTGATTCCTGGAAGAGGCTGATTTTTTGTCAGTATCTAGTCTTTTACCAATTTTAACTTTGCAAGTTATTGCCTACTTAAGATCTGTCTTTTTGCAAGTATTTATCAAGAATACATCTAGATCATCTTGCGTTTTAATGTTTTAAATAGGGATGCCGGGGATTATCCAGTTAACCGAGTCGGTTACGGTTACGGCATTATCCGGATACAGTTTCAACTATCCGGATAGCAAAAAAAAAAAATAAATAAATAAATAAATGTTTTTGACATGGAGAGTACTCGGCAGACATGGCTTCTCCACCTCCCGAGCGGCTGGCAGGAGCAAGCAGGAGCGTCTGCTGCATATCCCCCCTCCCTACACTCATTAACTGCCCCTAGTCAAGTGAGTTATCATGTTCATGACCACATGTAGGAAAACCTCGCGGATGTGGGAAAAATGATCTGATTGTTTCATTGCACTGTCTGTGTAGGTTTGAGGGAGTATAGGGCACACCCTGCCTTGCCTCTCCACTCTCGTTTTTTTTTTGCTGTTCAGCGGTCCTTTTACTATCCAGATACTGTGGACGGTTATCCGGTTACGGTTTTCGTAACCGAAGGCATCCCTAGTTTTAAACATTGACTTAGCTAAGCAAGACTTTAATGTCTTGCTTCAAAAATTTTACTGTTCAAACATCTAATCGGCACATATAGCCTAGATGCTGACATGCAGTTAAAACCCACAAATCAATCAATCAATCATCGACAGTTTCGTATATTATTCTAGCAAGACATTTGAATTGGCTCTCATCGACCAGGACGAGAAGCAGAACGCGGTTGCCGACGAGACGGACTACAAGACGGACCAAAAGTTTGCCGAGCACATCGCCGGCAAGATGCACGCGAGCAGCGACTTTGCGCGGAAGAAGACCATCCTGGAGCAGCGGCGGTACCTGCCGGTGTTTGCCGTCAGGCAGGAGGTGAGTCGAGACGACTCGTCTTTATTATTATTTATTAATATTATTATTTATTATGTATCAACAACAGCTCTCTAGGCAAGTCCAAGAGTCTTATGTAATAATTAATAAAGTTAGACAATACATGAAAATACATGTACAGTTCATAACATAACATGACGAGACTAGACAAATAGTAATATTAGACAAACATGTGGAAACATTTAAACATTGAAACATGAAAAAGAAAAATAAATAAAGAGAGTACAGAGCTTTGGGTACCTAACTCAGGCTAATTTTATTGCATGTGTTTTTGTATGAGCTTAGATTTAATTACTGCTAGTGAGTCTGAGTGCATGTCGATGTCAGGGTGGGAGTTTTATAGAGTCATGACTCATGGTCTTTTGAGGCATCCGTATTTCCACGGCTGGAGTGACGTGAGGCTGGGCGGCTTAGTTCTAGGGGCGTTGGACAGTGTGACACTTATCATAGATGTTCAGATGAGATAGTTGATTATTTAAAAATTAGTGTTTCATTCAATGGCATTGCTGGCAGAAGGCTAAATATCTTTGTTGCTAACTAAATAAAATAATTAGATTTATTATTAATTAGATTTGCAAAGCAGGGCTATCAAAAAGGGATACCAAACAGATTATTATACAGATACATTTTTACCTACTGCCAATGCAAAGTGGCTTGTAAGGTAGATTGCAAAATAGTGTGCCTTGCTCTTGCCTTTTAACGACTCCTGACGAATTGAGAGCTTAATATATTTTTTTAACTGATTTGACCTTAGGTTCGATTAATTGCTCTTGCATTTCAACGAAATCCAACGCAGTACCTTTCCAAAGTGGGAATCAAACCAAACTGCAATATTAATAACTATTAAGTAACAATCTCTACAAATGAATCTGATGATCAATGATCTTAAATGACAACTGGCTTCTTAGCATTGTTTTAATTGCTTTTTAGTTTTGAACCTTTGACAAGTTTTTTATTTGTCTGACTCGACACAATTACTTCTGTGTTCTTAAGTGAGAGAGTGATTGTTTACTGTCTTTGTTGTTGTCATTTTATTTTTTAAAGCAGTATTAAATTTCTGGCATATGTATTTACAAAGAATGCGTCTGGAAATGAAAACTGGTTTCTTAGTCTAGTTTTTCATTGCTTTTAAGCCCATGAAAATATTTTATCCAACTGATTCATAGAGATATCTATTTGCTTAAGGATTATAAAATTTTTGTCATTTGTCTTTATTAAACATCTGACCAGCGCAAATAACCTAGCTGCTGATACGCCGTTAAACCCACAAAACAATCAACGATCTCCAACTGGCAACGTGCGACGTGTTTGATGCGCAGCTGCTGAACGTGATCCGCGACAACTCGGTGGTGGTGGTGGTCGGCGAGACGGGCTCGGGCAAGACGACGCAGCTGGCGCAGTACCTGCACGAGGACGGATACTCGGCGCGCGGGCTGATCGGCGTGACGCAGCCGCGGCGCGTCGCCGCCATGGCCGTCGCAAAGCGCGTCTCTGACGAGATGAACACGCGGCTCGGCGACCAGGTCGGCTACGCGATTCGCTTCGAGGACTGCACTTCCGAGGTGAGCGCGACTTGGACTCGGGGACGCTTGTACAACCTCCTAGCTGAAATGGTTGTCTGGACTTTCTTCGAGCAACTCGGGAACAACTGCATCCGATTGGTTGTCTCCATGACGATTCTTTGTTTGGAAGATGTTCGAACCTAGTTGTGAGATTGTAACTCTGCATCTTTGTTGGCTACTGTTTTGTTGGTATTCTCTCAGGAGGGTATTCTCTCAATTTAACTCATAGTCATAGTCATGGGGAAGAAAGCTCTACAGATCTGTTATTTTTTACCTTTGAGTGATGCCACCCACCGGGTAATTCACCCGATTAGGCGATCAGGGGAATGAAAAACGGAAACCCGATTCCACTGTTACTACCTGAGTATTAAATTTTGTAATATAATATTTGAATCGGCAAGAATTCCCACTTTAGTAGCCATACTATGTCTTATATGTATTGTTTTTCACAAAAGACTGATTTCTTCAATTGGTTTGCCAGGAAAGGAAGAAGATTTGGTAACATTTCACAGCTTCTGATAGAAATTAAATGCCAAGAGACAATACCTTGCATCCTACAATTAATTTATTTGAAAGTGGCTTTTATTAATATTGTCAGTATTGTGGCAATCTTGGAGGAAATCCTAAAATTTCAATTTAAAGCGTGGCGGTGAGGTGACGTTGCTTGTGCCGCGCATTGCAGAAAACGCTGATCAAGTACATGACGGACGGCATCCTGCTGCGGGAGTCGCTGCGCGAACCCGAGCTCGACCACTACTCGGCGATCATCATGGACGAAGCGCACGAACGGTCCCTCAGCACGGACGTCCTCTTCGGGCTGCTGCGTGAGGTACGTAACGTCGCCTTACCACGATGGCGTGATCTTCAATCTTGATGGAGCCACTTCGATCGACAGTTCTAAGGGTAGGTTTGTCGTTTGCTGTTCTGACCTTGCGAGCATTACGCTGCGGGCTCTACAATGGGGCCATCAATCATCTTACAAAAAAGATCACTTTTATCTTCTATAAGCGCTGTTGAAAATTTCCACCATGCTAATAATAATATTTTCCCCTAAATTAACGGTCTTAACAAACGCGCCGACGCAATTCGCCTGCTAACAAAACTAGCAACTGACTGAAGACGGATGTCGTTGTTTCGGCGGACAGGTGGTGGCTCGACGGCATGACCTGAAGCTGATTGTGACGTCGGCGACGATGGACTCGAGCAAGTTTGCCAGCTTCTTCGGTAACGTGCCAACCTACAACATCCCCGGCCGCACGTTCCCCGTCGACATCATGTTCGCGCGGAACCCGGTGGAGGACTACGTGGACGCCGCCGTCAAGCAGGCGCTGCAGGTAAGGTGGCGGCGGCGGCGGGACCGTGGCCAGATGTCTCACAGCAACTAAATTGCATAATAGGGAAATCTCTCCACACATTTTTTTTGTTTCCCTTTTCTCCATAAAAAAAAAAACAAATAAATCGCTATTCTTATTTCATTTCTGAGACTCATTTTCGTTGACTTTTGGCAGTTTGAAAATGTAAAGATATTTTGCCTCTTAACGAGGTCAACTATGACCTCATAGTGGCAATGCCGTCGTGGTTTCCGTGAGAAAACAGCCTTCCTATTGGCTGAAAAAACATATCGCCATGAAAAGTGACGTTTCATCGTTTTCAGATCCAATTCAAAATGTCCAATCTGATGAGTGATGACATTTGTAAGTCATTAAAAAAACATCCACAAGAAACCTAAATGTATGTTTGGAATTGTGAAGCATTTCTACATCACCATCAGTGTGTAGCAGAGACTAAATTCTAACATTAGGGAAAGTATAAGACAACTTTCACTTCAGAGAAGAAAACCCAACACAGCAGGGTATTCCAGCCAAAATAAATTTAGCTAAGTTATAGAACCGGTTCAATATCATTGAAAACCTTTTGTTTATGATTTATTTTGTATGCTCATCATTCTGTATGGCCATCATTCTCTCGCTTTTACAAAGCCGTGTAGAAACTGATTCGTCTACAAGAACGGGGGGTTTGATTTCAGATCCACCTGGGGCCATCGGGTGGAGACCTGCTCCTGTTCTTGCCCGGTCAGGAAGACATCGAGGTGACCTGCGAAGTTCTGGCAGAGAGGTGAGCATCTAACCTTATTCACCGTTCTTTGTGGCGTTAAGATAAAGCTAAATATCTTGTGCGTCCGGATAGCTCATTTGGATAGAGCAACCGCCCGGAAAGCAGAAGTTTACTTCCGAAGGACGGTACAACTCTAACAACAGGATCCCTCATCCATGCTGCCGGCATGATGGTCACCCATCCAACACCTAACTCGGAGCGATGTCGCTTAACTTCAGTGTTCTCACGAGAACCGGTGTTTCCAACACGCCAAACTGTTTGATTGATTCGACGCAGCAAATTACACGTGTGGCGCGCGTTGCAGACTTGCCGAGATCGACCACGCCCCCGAGCTGTCGATCCTGCCGATCTACTCGCAGCTGCCGTCCGACCTGCAGGCGAAGATCTTCCAGCGGTCGGAGAAGGGCCTGCGCAAGTGCGTGGTCGCCACCAACATCGCCGAGACGTCGCTCACCGTCGACGGCATCATCTACGTCGTCGACGCCGGCTACTGCAAGCTCAAGGTACGATGGAGCAGCGCGTCGGTTAGCGGAGATCGGATTCTGCGTGTCTGTGCTTCTGCCGGCAGACAAGTTGTGGGAGTAAACGGATCGGGAAACAGTTTGTAATGCAACGATTTTATGAACCCGTGTTGCCAGGCCATGTGCTCTGTACCGACTGAACTAGCCTGATACACGATTCCAAGCTCAGGCTCAAGGTACATTCGCTCGAGCTGGTTAGCAGAAATTGGATCCCGCCTGTTTGAGCTAGTGAGTTGTGGGAGTAAGCATACCAGGAAAGAATGTTGAAACCTACCTACTTATACAGCAACTTAGACCCTGCACTTTTTTCAGCACATTCTATTGACATATTCTCCTAGAAATCAGTATTTACAAAAATTGTCAGCTTCTTTAAATTCTCGTTTCTCACTCTAGAGACCAAACTCTTTGAAACATGCTTACCAAACTTTCCAGATTTGTAAAACTAAACCTTATTAGCCAATGATCGTGATCATAATTTTTTTAATGTTTAGTGCTTCTACTGAAAACGGCATTTTAATGTTACCCTTTTAATGTTTTTTTCACTACTAAATCAAATCAGGCAAAACATTTTTAACTTTTAAGATTCTTAGATCACCATCATCAAATAACGCTCATCCACACACAACGCAATTTAAAATCAGCGTTCGCCACGCCCCAACCAGCCAAGTGATAGGAATCATCGCCGCCTTGCCCGCTGCCCCCGCCAGGTGTACAACCCGCGCATCGGCATGGACGCGCTGCAGGTCTACCCGATATCGCAGGCCAACGCGAACCAGCGGTCGGGCCGCGCCGGCCGCACGGGCCCCGGCCAGTGCTACCGCCTCTACACGGAGCGGCAGTACAAGGACGAGCTGCTGGCCACCACGGTGCCGGAGATCCAGCGCACCAACCTTGCCAACACCGTGCTGCTGCTCAAGAGCCTCGGCGTGCAGGACCTGCTGCAGTTCCACTTCATGGACCCGCCGCCGCAGGTGAGGGCTTTCGGCGGATTTAGTTTGTGCGTGATGCCTCAGGTTTGAGTGCTTTTGGTGGCTTTAGTTTGCTTGTGATGCCTCAGGTCACAGGTGTGAGAGCTTTCGGTTGCTTGAGTTTGCTTGTGATGCCTCAGGTCACAGGTTTGATAGCTTTCGGTGGCTTGAGTTTGTTTGTGATGCGTTTCGGTGATTCGAATCTGAGTCACTGCCAAAGGTGAGCGTTTTTGGCGGCTAGAAACAAAAGCCGGTCTGAAACTGCGTCGGGGCTGTTGCTCTAGAGTAGCAAGCCTTGTGGAGCTGTAACTTATGTTATTTAAAGTTCATCTGAGAACATTACGAGTTCAATTAACTAAAAGGTTTATTACACTTGAATTTGCTACAAAGATAAGTCTATTATCATTTTCAATTTATATTTTTGACTATTTTTATAGTTTTAATGTTAAAGTAATATAGTTTTTGTACCCAACTAGTTCCTAGGTACCTAATTTAATATCCAAATTATTTAGTTGTTTTTGTCTGTATTCTCCACGACGTTGTTTGCCTGCCCGCAGGACAACATCCTGAACTCGCTGTACCAGCTGTGGATCTTGGGCGCGCTGGACCACACGGGCGCGCTCACCCCGCTCGGCCGCCAGATGGCCGAGTTCCCGCTGGACCCGCCGCAGTGCCAGATGCTGATCGTCTCGTGCCAGATGGGATGCTCTGCCGACATACTCATCATCGGTAAATGAATGCGCCGTCTTGCTCTCAGTCTCTCGATTGCTCTGTTCATTTTGCGTTCTACTTGCTTGTTCATTCTCCTTTTTCGTGACTGTGAATCACTCTTCTTTCGTCAACACGGCATACTTTCATTCACTCACTCTGATCTTAACTGAGCAAGATTAACACAAAGGAACAAAGCTAATAATGGTAACCCTTTAACTGCAAGGTGCTAGTATGCATGTTTCCATGCAGCGTTATACGTTGTGTGTATTCTATGAGCAAAGTCTAGTGTTGACGTCATTTTTAGTGCTAGCTTTCAGTTAAAAATAAAATAAATCCAGAGTAAATAAAAATATATTATTATCACGGTTGGCTCTCGTACCAAGTCTGAGACGCTGTTGTCGTGTTGGCTGCAGTGTCGATGCTGTCGGTGCCGAGCATCTTCTACCGGCCGAAGGGCCGCGAGGAAGAAGCGGACGCGGTCCGCGAGAAGTTCCAAGTCCCCGAGTCCGACCACCTCACGTTCCTCAACGTGTTCAACCAGTGGAAGAGCAACAAGTAAGCTGCACATGTCTCTTGTTCCCTTGGTGGGTGCTGTGTTGTGTTGTTTGTAGTTGGCTCCAAGCATTGCTTATTTACATTCTAGGAATGTGATAGTATAGCAATGGATACAATGCCAAATTAAGGTGTTTGAAGTTTGTAGAGTCTGGACAGAGTAAGTAAGGATACCAAACAAAAACAAACAAGTTTGTTTAAAATGAGAATTTGTCATTTCTAGAGTATTGGCATAAAAAAAGACAAGATAGTATATTTTTACCTTTTTTGTGGATGGATGGTTATTAATAATAAGTAATAAATTTGTTCAAATTGAGACATCCTATGAATATGATGAGAAATTGGAGATACGCATTTATTTGGTCAAATCTATTTAACATATTATTTTTTATCCTCATTGAAGACTGGAAGTTGTACATTGCCAAGGAAACAACAGATTACAAAAACTACATTGGCACAACGTAATATGTTCAGTGTTAATAGGATTGGCTTTTTGGTTTTATGCTCTGATTTGGTCAAGGTCCTTTTCAGGACCACAAACCTTTCCAACCCAAAAAGCCACTTCCTTCATCGAGCATGGGCTCTGAAAACATCCGTCTCATGTTCATTGTTGTTTCGTTGGTAACCTGAAAGTTTTCTTGCAAGTGACAATAAACGCAGCCTTGTGCGGTTGGACGTCGGTCGTTCGGTGTAACAAAGTTTAACACGGCGTGCGCTGCTTGCAGCTACTCGAGTTCGTGGGCCAACGAGCACTTTGTGCACATCAAGGCGTTGCGCAAAGTGCGCGAAGTGCGGCAGCAGCTCAAGGACATCATGATCCAGCAGAAGATGGACGTCACGTCTTGCGGCACCGACTGGTGAGCGCTGGAAGCTGCCGCACTTTGTTTATTCTTGCCGTGCCGGCACTCGATTGGGTGGCACAGTCGAGGGACAAGACTACTCGTACCGAGCCGAGCCTGTGCTTTCTTTCCTTTCATGCTAGTTCAACTATTTGTTGGAATAGCGTACACCATATTATATTAGGGTTGTCACTTGTCAGCTATTTCTCTGATTTCCCTTGATGCATGATGATTGATGACATAATAATATATCCCCACATTTTTTTTTCAGAAAAACTATTTAACTGGGTATTGAATGCTAAGTCCCAAAACTCAAACTTATCCCGACGTTTCGCGAAGCTATGCTGCCTGCTTTATCAAGGGTCTAAACTCGAGTTAAGACCCTTGATAAAGCAGGCAGCATAGCTTCGCGAAACGTCGGGATAAGTTTGAGTTTTGGGACTTAGCATTCAATACCCAGTTAAATAGTTTTTCTGAAAACTTACGTGCTAAGATTAGGAAAAGACATGAGTCTTAAGAATTTTATATCCCCACATTCTTTGATGCTAACAGTGGACATATTATTGTTAATTTTAAATTTTCAACATTCACAAACTAACCACTCATTTTCTCTAAGATTTGAAGTTCAAGCACTTACCTCGTTACTTAACCTGGCTCAACTTCCTGAAAATATTTGTTGTAGCCACTGTTAAAAGCTGCCATTTTACTGTCTTATAGAGCGCAGCTACTACCCATAGCCTTGTAAAAATGGAATGGTCCTTACTTTAGACTCATGTCTTTTCCTAATCTTAGCACGTGAGTTTTCAGAAATACTATTTAACTGGGTACTGATTTCTTTGGGACTTGGGAATACCCAGTTTAATAGTTTTTCTGAAAATGGAATGGTCCTTCTCCTTTTTAATGCTAAGAATCAATCAAAACAGACCAAAACCTAAACACTTGTTCCATCCAACCACAGATCTCAACCACTCCTTTCAACCAATCACGTACAGATTTAAACGAGAACGAGCCAGCCAGTAAAGCCGGCTAACCAACGTCGGTCGCTTCCCCCGCCCGCAGGGACGTGATCCGCAAGTGCGTCTGCTCGGCGTACTTCCACCAGGCGGCGCGTCTCAAGGGCATCGGCGAGTACGTCAACTGCCGCACGGGCATGCCGTGCCACCTGCACCCCACGTCGGCCCTCTTCGGCATGGGCTTCACGCCCGACTACGTCGTCTATCACGAGCTCATCATGACCGCAAAGGTGCGTCGCGTCAGTAGCAACTAGCAAGCGCCGTGCCGTGTTTCGTCGTGATTAACATGTTGTGTCCGTGGTGACTCCTATGCTTATTATTTTCTTAGGACTTGAGTTGATACCCTTGATAAAGCAGGCAGCATAGCTATGTCAGTAAGGATGCGCAGAAATACTTATTACTTTCTTAGGACTTGAGCTTAGACTCTTGACAAAGCAGGCAGCATAGCTTTATCAGGAACCATGGCAGTAGAATAGCTTAGATTAGACTTAAGGTTAGATAGCTATATTTAGGTTTAGCGTCAGGATTAGAGTTCTCTGCTGCGCTTTTGGAGGAGGGCGACCGAGGTAGTACGAGGGTAGCGGAGCGATAGAGTGGTTGTTGGTTTGGCGTGTGTGTGGCTGTGTGAGAGAAGGAGTTTAGTGCGTAATTAAACATTGGTGTTAATTGTGAACTGTGTTGTTATTGTCCTGTGTAATCGTGTAAACCATGGGCTGACCAAACGCCGACGTTGTGTTGGTTGCAGGAGTACATGCAGTGCGTGACGGCCGTGGATGGCCAGTGGCTGGCTGAGCTCGGCCCGATGTTCTTCTCGGTGAAGGAGACAGGCAAGACGGGCGGCGCCAAACGGCGGCAAGCGCTGGAGCACCTGCAGGAGATGGAGGGCCAGATGAAGCGCGCGCAGGAGACCATCAGCCAGCGGAAGATGGAGGCTGATCGGAAGCTGCTGGCAGGACAGAGAGTGTGAGTGATCGTTGTCTGTTTTCATCGGCTTGCGATTTGTTGCCGGTGACGCGTTCTGTTGGTTGAGTTTCTTCGCTGCAGTGCTGACGTGTACTTGTGGCCAGTCTAGAGAAGTATCCCACTCTTGGCAAAGGTTGACAAAAATAACTTTTTGTTTACGATTCCGATTCTAGAAATTAGGAAGCTTTTTCATTTCTTATGTAAATGCTTAGAAAAATGTTTTTCGTAATTGGCTATATTGCAAAAATGTCAATGCTTTACTATCAACCGTACTATTAGAATAATCAAGAAAGCCTCCACTTTAATGTAATCCCCTGCAACATTAGCAAATGTTATCAATTCCTTGTAAGGAAAAAAGTAGCCAAAACCTTAACCCCCCATATAAATTATATTAAAACAAAATGCAATCCATAAATAATTGTAACAAATGCTTCTAAGAAATATAGTAAGAGTTTACCTATCGGGTGATTTTTTTTTATAAAGTTGAAAAATTCTAGAAGAATTCACTCCTGAACGGTTGTCGTTGAATGTTCCAGGGCGGAGATAGTGACTCCGGGCAAAATGGAGGCGGACACGCCCAGGAGAACTCCAGCGCGATTCGGCCTCTGATTGGTCAACCCGCCCGACTGTCTACCAATCCGTCGATTAACCAACCGGCTTCAGCTTTCGTAGATTTGATCAGATACGAATTAGAGACATTTCAAATCGATGCAAACAGGTAGTTTCAGAAAAGTGGATTGTATCTACCAACAACGATGATTATGTAAGTGATTAGTAAGTAATAATGCTTTTTTAAAACATTTTCTTCACAAGGTTAAAATTTTAGGCAACCTTGATTGCTCCACTGGTTTTGTTTTGAAGAAAAGACGTATTCTTAGGGATTATTCACCTTGGTTGACAACTTTTAATGACCTGTACAACATGTGTACATTCTAAGAAGGGGGTTGTTTTTTGCAGTGTACGCTCTGTTTGGACTGTCTTTTCACTCCGTCGTTCATCCCGATATTTTTTAGAGCCAAGACGGTCAAAATAGAACACAAACCATAAAACCTGTACGTCCATAATGGGTGGCCTCTGGAAACCTCTGTCCCCACAAATAGTATAGAGGTTTACAAATATAATAGACGGTTATGAATTATTTCTAGTCTCAATGCTCTTCATCACATACATCTAGTTCAATCATTTTTATCCTGGTCCAAATTTCATCATAACAGACATCATAAATTTGTTCCAAAAGAAGTTTTTTTTTTTCAATTTTTATTGAACAACGTATATACCATTTTACACAACCAATGGACAATGGTCCACAAAAGTTAGCATTCCATATAAATAATCCAACAATGAAATCATGCTTTACTCCATACTAAATGAGTTTGAAAACAAAGCAGTGTTAGTCAAAACTGATCAATATGTTGATCTAGGATTGACTTTTCCATAATAAGTTACTGCAAAACTTCACACGTCTTCAGAATGCTTTTGCCTCTTCCCGTGGCTTCCCAAAACTTGAATACAATCATCGGTCAATCGACCCAACGTGAAGCAATTCCTCTCGAATTGTATACCAAATGCCTCCCCTCTCACCCTCATCAGCATGTCAGCTTCCGGGCGGTGAAAAGTCGCGATCGAGTGCAATCTCTGTCCGAGATGGACCAGACCTCGAGCCCAGCCCGGCTGTAAAGTTGCCGATTTATTCCAGAGTTGCGTTCGGGAGTGAGCCCAAGGAGGCTGGTTACCAAAAACTGGCCGCTGGACTATCCCTGGACGAGTCCAGACAATCCTAGGATCGGCAGGATTCCAGATTGGAACGCCGAAGTGCCTGACAGCCCTTATCCCCGGAGGAAGCATCGGTACTTCGTTGGGGAACTGTAGGAAACTTATGCACGGCATCGGGTTGGGGACCGGGATCAGCGGCAAAAGACAGTCGTCGGATTTGACGAGTTGGTTATAGACGGTTGGTAGCTTAATGACAGCATTAGTTTTCGGAACGGCGACGAGAGCCGGTTTCCTCTTTGCTCTTGTTCTACGTCGCACTTGCTTTGGTACTGGTTCTGAAAAGGTATATTTGGGTAAATTATTTATTTAGTTCTCGAGTGTTGTGGAATGAAAGTGTCAAATTTTATGGGTCACCTGGTTGTGTGCAACAGAACTCTTCGTACCAATGACTATCTCTTTCACCGATTTTGGTTAGCTCTTTGTCAAGATTGAGCATGGGCAAAGAGAATGCTGCTCTCTGATCAGGACTATCCACGTTGACAAAGTCCAAGTCATCGAGAAATCTTAGATTATTTCTGGTGGCTTTCACAGGACCTTGAAACATTACATTTTATGGCATAAAAGCAGCTTTATCTTGACCCTGAAGCCATCAACATCACCATTGCCACTGGGGTGAAACAAATTCATATAAAGCCATTGTAAAATCCCTCTCTTTTACCATTATTTTTTTTGCTAATATTATGAAATCCATACGCAGGATATGCTCATAATAATTGTTTTACTGTCAAATTCTTTCTGTATCTTAAGCAGTAATATTATAGTATAAATTAATTTTCTTTTTCAACCAATTAGTCCTTTTTTTATTCTGTTCTTCTATTGCTTTATTTATGGAGTGACTTACCTCCTGCCATTGACTTGGTAAGCGCATTCATCTTAAATTTGAGAGACAAAAGTGCAGTTTTGTAAGTGGTTCCCACACCACACTTGAAAATGTTGAGCAGGCAGGGCCCATGGGGCTTGTCAACGGGCCCTGTAGATAACTGGGTTGGCTTAGTATTGTATGGGCCCTGGAAATATCAGGAAAAACAGAGTTTTGCCAGATTTTGTTGATGCATGAAGTCAATGAACTTGCACTGCTGCAATTGAGCAACACATGTGGCATGCATCAGGATTATACATTTTGATATAACTGGACAGACAATATTGGTGAGCAATGAAACAATTTAAGTAAATAATTTGTTGGAAGTATACAAGTAAAAATATAAAAATGCTTGGATAGCAATGAAAATAAGACTAAACGATCTTTGAAGTCGAGCAACCTTATTTCCATTTTATTATCATTTTGTCAATGAGCATGGTTTTGTTATTATCATCCAAAAAATAATCGACACAAAATCATAAAATAATTGATAATCGACTTGAATTAAAGTTTCGGAATAATGCTGCCAACAGCTGAATATAAAATAACAAGTTCAAATGCCATCGATGTTGGCATCAGTGAGTGCAAGACCGAACAGTTCAAGATGGCCGAACTGCGTTTGGAGTGGTCGCGTCTTTGGCAATGATTTGGTCGGTTAATACCGTACTTTTAGTCCAACCAGTGCTAACAGAAGACTCGGTGGTAACGTAGCGGATAGCCCAGAGCTTAGTGAGTGTCCCAAAATGGGAGCAAAAGCAAGCACGCCGAACGGCGGTCCTAGTCCAGGCGCTCGCGGTCGTACCCTTTCGACGAGCTCCAGTTCAGAGCTGGTGGCTTCTGGACCGGGGTTCTCTCTCCTCCGTGCCATACCGACCGCTTCGCCCTCCGACAGAATAAGGGCACGTTCCCTATCAAGCGTCCCAGACAGCCACTCCAGCCACGAACACATGCCTGCCGCATACGACATCTCGGAATCAAATGAGACGGACTCGAGCGACGAACACGAGAGCCCTTTGGCTGCCAACATCAGTCTTGGACGTGTTTACACGGCTCACTCCTTGCCTTCTCACATTTTCTCGCTGAACGGTGAGTGGTGCGTGGCCTTGGTGTTCGGCCTTGGGGTCAGTGGACACCTGACAAGTGACATATAAATAGCCCAAAGTTTGCGCGCGGGCGGGCGGGTGTGTGGGGGTAGGGTTGGATCGATGGCGGTCGGAGAGATCGCCGCCAGCCTTTCAGTTCTCGACGACGGCGGCATGGGCATCATCATCGGCTCTTGCGTCCCCCAAGAGCCAGTCATCGCGCAGCACATGGTTCAAAAGGGTTCGTCCCCGTCATATCTCGTGTGTCGTCGAGTTTTGGTCCATTCCAGACGTACACTTCAGACAAGTGCGTGTTCGCTGTCACTTTTTGTCTAACAATCTGGCAACGCTGGAGAGAATCACTGCTCCAAGGCCTTTGTTTACCTCGACCTTTGCCCTTTTACTTGCACTTTCTTGGTATCTGCAGTTTGACACTGTTTTTCGGGGGTAAACCGGTAGGATTTGCCTCAGGATTATTCAATTCTCATCAATAATGCAAGGTGCACCGACAATCACCATGGTGATAAGCCACAACAAGGGCCAAGGCCACATGTTCAATAATGTAGAGGTCTCTTTTCATGACAATGGGGTTTTTCTTTTCAGGCCTGAAGTGCCCGGTGTGCTCCAAGTTTGCGCTACCAGAGGACATCGAGTGTCACCTGGTGATGTGTCTCACCAAACCTAGACTCAGCTATAACGGTGAGGTTCGGCCTCATTGCCAGCTATACTCTCCAATCGGGGGACAGTCTACGTTAGACTGGCCAAAAATTGTATGAAGTCGATGGAGGAACATTTACGGCATCAGGAAATGAAATGGGAGCATTACAGATAGCAGTCGGCGTACTTAGCCACAATGATCTAGTTGATTACAAGTTACCGGCATTATGTTAGAGTAAAGTAAACTGTTTCCTACAATGCGTTAGTCTTACATTGAGTTGGAAATTTAACGAGTTGATACTTGCATTCCAGTGCTTGTCAACTTTAATTGTTTTCAATTTTAAAGATTCCCAGCTACTATTATTTATTTAGGTAGATGTAAAATAAATAACCACATTTATCACTTTTTTTTTCACTTTTTTTTCTTCAAAAAACGTAGCTCTCAGTTTTCAAAAAACTTCAACTAAGTTATTGGATGCTTTTGTTTAAAATTTTGACTAGTCTGCAACTTAAATTTAGACCATTGATAAATCATGCTTTGCGGCACATCAGGAAAAGTTTAGGTAGATCCCAGCCTCCGAGGGACCGCTCTCTCCGTACTTTGAGCGCTGGAGCGCTGGTTGAGCGCTGGTGTTTAAACGTTCCAAATAGTTCACTGCTTTCATGTCAGGTGGCAGCAGCAGAGTATGAGCAAATTTTGGAAGACTATTAGGTTGTTAGTGATTGCAACACGTCAGAGATTATGAAAAAGATGGGTAGAGAAAGAATAACAGGAAATAGCATGGCAATCAGCAGGGTTCATTTATGCTTCAAGACTGGCCGCTCAAATGGCACAATCTAGGCAGCTTGTCTTACTCCTACGTGCTTCCACAAAGGTTCCGAGATTTTGACAAGTTATGACGCGTGCGTAATTTAGCGGCGCGCTGACCTGTCTCTTGCCCCTCTAGGGGGGAGTATCAGTCGTCCGATCGCGATGAAATTAATATTTGTTGAATTTCCAAACTCCGGGATTATAATAAGACACTTAATTTAATTCTTGCTGACATTCTCTAAATTTTGTCAATGGTTAAAAAATGACGTTATTTTGCTAATTATTTTGCTTTGTTTCATAATTTGTTACTAAAAAAGTATGCAGTTCTTAACTTTACTATTCCGTTATTGGCAAGCTGCAAGTGTCTTGATCGAAAAAAAATATAGAGTCGAGACTGATTTCACCAATATTTCGACCTAATAGAGGGAAAGATTGGTGGCATGTTTAGCAAACGAATTTTCTCATTTTCTGGGAAATTTCCTCTGGTATATTTTTTAAAATATTTTTAAAATATTTTGTCTTATCATATGACCACATTGGAGTAAAATTTAACCAAAAAAAAAACAATAAATCTGTATGAGTAAAAAGCTTAGCTCAAAAGTGCCTAAAAAACCTTCTAGGGTTGCCGGACATGAATTTTAGCAACTTGACTATAATTTAGTTCTGGCCTTGGCTTTCCAGTTTAATGGCCTTACTATTATTTGTTAATAATAACATAAGAGGTTCTAATTGCCCATGCCATCAATGCTGGAGCACTTAACATGCCATCCATGCTACAGCACCACTTAACATGCCATCCATGCTACAGCACCACTTAACATGCCATTTCTACCTGTATTAATGAAAGGGGCCCTAAAAATGTTAATAATTCATGTAATAATATTGACTTTTATGCCATGGTAAAGATCAATCAATAGTAAACAACATTCCTTTCAGCACTAGATGGGAAAGTTTACCTAGTGCCTTCTACCTAATAGATTGCATGGACTTTCCCTAGTTATGATGTTTTAAGTTGCTTAGGACCAAGATAGAGATATAAAGAAATTGCATTTTTGCTATTAAGATAATTCACAAAATTAGTTTTTAATTTAATTTTTGCTATATGGGTACTCAATTAAATTAGTTAGTTAATGAGTAATTAGTACAGTAGTGTATATAATCTACTGTCCAGAAATAGACCAACAAATATTTATCAATGCATGAAGTGATTGCATCATTGCTTGTGATTAGTTTCTATCATCTTAGGGTATTGACATTGTCAGTTGTCACTCTCATTGCCATTGGCATCTAAGATAACGGTCACTCCTCATGCACCTAGCCTGGTGGAGCATAACGTTTAACTATTTTGTATTCCATACCCAGCACAAAAAAAATATAGCAATATCACTCGGCGGTTATTGTTTCGCAAAGTTCATAACTAAGCAATCGGCAGGACTCCAGCATAAGGCTGGGCTACGAAGAGATTGTAATTCTGTTACTTGCGAAGCAACTTGGGGTTACCACTGGGTTTTCACTTTGTTCACGTTAGATCATTTCTAATGTGAAAAACAAATAACTCTGGTGTCTCACAAAGTAAAACAATAGAACTTGATTTAGTGACGTGTGTTTTTGGATTGGTAGTGGTCTCACGGTGACCTCACTTTCACTGTCTATTGACTAAATTAAGTAAACAATTTTCTCAGACTTATGTCCTCTACTTCCCCCTATGTTCAAATATCTGAAAGGCATCATAGCTTTTTGGAATGTCTGTAGAAAAAATAGAAAAGTTAGTCATTGAATTATTAGTTTGGTATCAATTTATTTCAACTAGTCTGTTTCATGCAACTTTTTATGCACAGCTATGTATGCGACTGGCCATTGTTCACTGGTGTCTTGTCGTTTGCAGAAGACGTTTTAACGGACGACAAAGGCGAGTGTGTCATCTGCCTGGATGATCTGGTCCAGGGCGACACGATTGCCCGCCTCCCCTGCCTCTGCATCTACCACAAGGGGTGAGCATCTTTAAGTGGCTTGCAATTAGAGGGCCTGTCACCCTTTGTTACTTCTTGTTATTTATTTGTTTGTAACTTTCACTACTTATAAATTCAATTATGTGATCTTGCTTTTTTAAGACTCGTTACTTAAATCTAGATTAATCCGATTCTTCAATTTAGACCTTTGATAATTGGGGCAGCTTAGCTTTTGGAAATGTGAGAAAAAGTTTTAGTGGATATCTTAGCGCCAGTAACCTAGATAAAAAGTATTTTTTAAATTATTTAATCTTCTTCCACAAACAATATTGCTGCAGGAACTGTTCAAGTAGGGCTGCTACCAGACATATAGCTAGCCCTGCACCCAAGGTTAATATGGCATTGGTACTGTCTTCAGTTGTATCGAATATTGATAGGGATTTTTGCATTGCCTGGTGACAATGGTTAAGAGGCAAGGTTTGAAGGGTTGATCCACCCATTCTGTTATCTACTGAGATAACACTAATTCTACCAATTCATGTTTTGAAAGTTTGTGCAGAGGATAAATAAATCTCTTACCTACGTATTTAATGTAACGAAAAATTACTTTGTGTGATGTAGGTATGTTAATTTTGTAAATTCTGTATGTTGCACTTCATCAATATTTTACTGCTCATACCCAGAGCAAGCGTCTGACATTTTAAAAATTTTGTTCCAGCTGCATCGACCGATGGTTCGAGGTGAACCGTTCGTGTCCCGAACATCCCAGCGAGTAGCCCGCCGAGCGTCGCCACTCGGGTCAAGATGTTCCGTACGGGGGCAGCGACCCCCGCCTTGGGCCTATGCGCTACCAGCCTACCTACCAGTGCTGCGTGGATATTTTTGATACTTTCATAAAGAGACAACGTGGGAGAGAGACCAAAGAAGTGACGAGCGCCGTTGACGCGCGAATGCTAGCGAGTTGCCATCTGCTTTTGTGACGAACTGTGATCGACCAGAGAGACAAGGTGCTGCTGCAGTGGCTGTTTTATTCACTGACAAAACCAAATATGTTGCGTTATTATTGATAGATAGACTATTATGTATTAAACTGACTAATATTAGCCTGTTGTGTGTTATTTCGTTACTGACCCTTTCAAATTAAAGGTATATATCAATTGCTATCGTTTAATTGTTCTGCCTGTTGTGCTGATCGTAATATCCGCCTTCGGAAGTTTTGACGGCGAGAGAAATTTGGCATCGTAGGATTCGTTATTCGGCGGACGGAGCAAAGTGTCATGGCGGACGTGGTCGAGTTGTTATTTTTCGACACGTTTTCGCATGAAAGTTTGGAGGTGAGATAAGCTACAAGCTTCTCGGCATGGTTTTCATGGAGTTAATAGTTTAATCTTTCTATAGACATATTGGTGTCTCTGGGAATAACGCAGTTTCACCAATTTGTCGCCGCGTCCAGTGGCCGGTAGCGAGCTGGAATGACCTCGCCCATCAATCAACTTGTATTCGCTTTTTTCAGGAACTCAACTTAGATTTAGTTCAGTTTCCGAAGCCCGTATTTATCAGCGAAGTGCGTATCATCCCATTGGGAGCACGCGTTCAGGCTGATTTACCTGGAGGTGTACGTCTCGGGTAAGTCACTCCTGCCCCCATAAAAAATGTCCCACCATTGATCCCTCCATTCCAAGGCACCAAATTGACGAGCTTTGCATTTAGGGCCACCAATCCGTCGCAGTTCGAGATAGAATTCTTTGTAAATGACCTGAGCAAGCCAGGTGCATCAACCTTCGAGAGTCTTGGCGGGTTGGATTACAAGCAGAATGGCAACATACATCTGGAGACTGAACGGAGGGTGAGCTCAATTCTCAACGTACCACTGTTAGTTCACACTTTTCCCAAAATTACTAGGTAGGTCAGTAATTTTTCCTTTTCTCAGGTCCCAACAGATGGTTTGGTTCTCCGAGGGTGGTACACAACTATCACTTTGGCAGTGTATGGCGCATTAAGTCGAGCTCCAGAACCCACTATCCATGATGCAACAGCAGATTGGGTTCATCAACTGCCACAGGTAATGCAAACTTGTTCTTTTCACACAATTATCTGCCTCGTGATCCTGCCGTTACCTACATCGTCTGTCGAAATGTCCACAGCCCCTGGAGGCTTCAGCCGGCGAGCGGGGAGGCTACAAGGTGGAGCCCCCATCCGACTACGGCCCCCCCTTGCCCCCAGCGAGCGCCGCCAGCATCGAGCCCCCCCACCACCGGCCGCGCACCCCGCCGGAGCTACAGCCGTCGGCGTCGCCACTAGTGAAGCCAGGTACTCTCGGCGGTCAGGCACCGCACGCCAGCCATCGACGTCTAACAGGCGGGCGATGCGCTGCTGCGGTGGCCGCGACAGGCCCGCTAATTGTTCTCTCTCTAGCCGCGTCTGTCAGTGTGCGACCGTGTGAAGCGTTGAGGTTGCGTGCGACGTCGGGTAAAGTGTGCGTCGAAGCTGTGTTTAAGTGGCGTGCAAGTGTGAGACTGTCAAATGTCTCTGGTTGAAAGCCAGAGTGTTCGATCTTAAGTGAAATGTTCCGGTGCGTTGAGTTTGTCGGGAAGATGCGATCCAATGTGTTGATTTGCACCGATTCGAAGTCTGGTGTTAAAAGTGTGAGACTGTCTCAATGTGTCAAGTTGAAAGCAGAGTGCCCGGAGCGTTTGATCTCCAGTGGAAGATGCCGGAGTGAAATGTTTATCGAAAAGATGAAATGCAATGTTAATTTGCGTCGATTTTATGTTTATTTGAGCTGTGGAAAGCCAAATTTATCTGAGACTCTGGATGGGTCAGGTTGAAACTAAGTCATAGGGGCGTATCTTCAGTGATTCAATCATTCGGGAGTGTAAAGTTTGTTTGGGAGATGATATCCATGTTTATTTGCACAAATTTGGTTTTTGATTTGACCTATGGTTGAGGAAAGTCAAGTACCTATGATGTTCAAATTACGAAGTTGTCCTGCGTGTTATGCCAAAGTTGGTTGCTGGTCAACAGCTTGATGTTGCCATTCAGTAGAATTTGAAGTACATTAGTAAATAATCTGTCAAAAATTTCAATTCAGATTGACAATATCCTAATTCATATTTATGATTATTGTATTTAAGATCCAAATGTCTATGTGAGATGTGGCTATAGTTGATGCGACTCGATTGAAAGTAGAAACCCGAGTTCTAATCTCTCAACGAAGATGCTATGAAAAGTGAAATGTTATGCCAAGTCAAAATCAAATTTCAAAACAGGGCTGTGAAGTGTCGAGTGTTGAACAATCCATCGATCATTGGGCAAATTTTGAAGTTCGATCTAGAATCAGTGGTTGTGCAAATCCGTGGTAAAATAAAGTGCCTGAGATGCGGTGCAAGCAGGGCAATTGTTGTACGCAACAAGTCCAGTGTTTTCGGGCCAACAAAGGACGGTCTGTCAGCCAGTGTGAATTTGTTGATGCTACCAAAATATTCGGCGAAGAAGTGTGTGCAAGTTTGCATAGATCGGTATCGAAACAAAGCTTCCCTCGGAAGTGGGAAAGTCTTGGGAGGCATCTTTCTTTCGAGTTCCACTCTTAAAAGGGCCTTCAAATCGAGTGCGATCCGAGTGAGCATAAAAATGAAGCCGTCAAAGCTATCACCACCTGCTTTCGGTATCGAGTCTTCAGAATCACGTCGCAATAAGAGCCATCTATTGAAGTCGATCAGACCGACTGCTAGCGTTGAATACGACACAGTTCTAGAGCAAGCACTTACAACGGCAATGAAGGTGGTGCTAACAGGGTCAGTAATGCTTCTAGTGTTGTTTAGAAATGAAAACAGTCCTTGCCATTACCACTACTACCATTCATTACCATACTATTGAGGCTTGTTTCCACTTTTCCAGATTTATTCCCCTATCATCAACTTATCAACATTATTCATTAAGCTTATAAATGCAATCCATAGCCTTGATAGTTTTGTCACCTTTAGTAAGCAAAGCTCAAATTGAAATTAATCAAAAAACTGTAAACCCAACATTAATCTTTAGTAATCTGCAATACAATCACTTTAATTCCTAGAGCTCACTGGGTACACAGTGGATTTCCCTGAGCATGGAACTCATGCAATGGGACATTAAAATATGTATAAACTGCTTAAATTCTAAAGTATCAAAAGCAAGTACTACTCAAGTTTTTCATCCCACATGTTTTGGTGCAAGTCCAAGCGCCTTGCTTCGATCAACCTCTCCAAACTTAGCGCGCTACGGCCACGGGCTTATGAGACTTTCATACTTCAACCAGGGATGTGAAAAAAGTCAAGTTGCAGAACCAGATTTGTACCATATCAAAAGATTGAAGTTTGGAAAGAATGAGCGCACGACTAATTTACCGAGACATGCTTGACGCTGGTGAAGTCGAGAAAATAATTGCTATAGAGTGAGCCTTATTGAAGATTTAAATTTTCAAAATTGCTTGAAACGTAGAGGAAAGTAAAAAAATGTATGCACGTGCGTCTACCATTTTCTGCTGGTTGAGTCGCCCGCTCTGTCTCCCCTGCTTCCAATCGCTTAAATCGCTTAAACAACTTACAAGTCTGTAGAATATAGGAAACTCTGCCAAAATAGCATTGTTCAGCAGCGCCTCCTAGGTGGCCTGGCATGACGTTAAAGCACCACAGCCATCTAGTTTCAACTTAACGCAGTGTTGCTTACGTAGTCTTACGTCACATTGTCAAGGATTTGTTTTTCAACAATTCTCAATCCCAAGTGTCATCAGCTGACTGTGAGATAAACAAGCATCTTTGCAGCTGATGACACTTAAACTCCCACCAGCGCGCTGTCGCCCGATATCGCTGAGAGTTTCCTCCACTCTACAGCCTAGCAAGCTATTCCCTCAGAGCCGCTGCAGTGATAGGAGCAGATCGTTCGACAGGTTCTTGACCACGGTGGTGTTGCAGAGCCGGCGGAATCGTTGATGTCGCCCGGCGACGTCGAATCCATCTCGGACACGGAGCTCGAGCGGATCGGACAGGAGGCGGCGCTGCACGAGGCGGAGACGCCCCCACCGGGGACTCCGCCCCCGCCCCCTCCAGCCCCGTCCACGCCCCAGCCGCCGCCGCAGCAGCACCAGCAGCAGCCGGTGGTGCCATCGGTGGTGGCGGCGGCGCCGGCAGCGGCGGTGGTCTTTGAGCAGCCGGAGGCCGAGCAGTTCGAGCCGATTCTCAGCGATGAGGAGATTGTGGACGATCCCGACCAGGTGGGTGGACACTCGGCCAAACTGAAATGCTTTCCAGGAAGCTATTTAACTGCGTTTAAATGCTTAGTTGCCAAATATAAACTTTTCCCCAGGATTTTCAAAGGGGCCTGCTTTATCAAGGGTCTAAAAACAACTTGAAAAATTTAGAAGCTAAAATGCTGTTACTTTATTAGATCCGGAATATTTGATTTTCAAACCAATCTCTTTCCGAAACCTTTCCCAACTTTTGCACAGCTATGCTGGCTGATTTCTAGGATTACCTGCTAAGAGAAGAAGAGGGCTAAAACTGGACTAACCCCAGTTTGACATTGGATATCTTTAATTAATGTAAACTAGCTGCTAAAAATTATGTATCTGCATTTTTCAAAATGATACTTAATTTTCATTTAGGAAAGTCTGCTCGCTTTATGAGTCGAAACCCTGCCTTCACCGGTTAAATCACCTTTGTGGGATTACACCCGTGTTTTTTTTGTTCAGTTCCAGGACATGGATTATGAGATGGCACCCGAAGAGGAGGAGCTTAGCAAGTCGTTCAACCCATTCGCCTTCGATCTACAGCCACTCACGGTAAGGCTTCGCATTCATAGAGCGCAATTGTTTGGAAACGTTTTCTTGACCCATGGCCTGTGAGGTCATTTCAGATGAGCGTTACATTATTATCTTGTTTCGCCATGCTGTCTTGGTCAATCCTTGAGGCCGGTCTTTCGAAAGTGGGTCAAGGAATCAATGGCGGTGTCAATAATGTCAACTGCCAATTTATAACCACTGATGAACAAGAACTGAGAAAACACGTCATAATACTGAACGAATTCATAGACTCCAGTCACCACACAAATAAAGACTGTTAAAAATGTTTCTATTTTAGTAAATTTGCATTTATTGAACCTGTCAATTTTATTAAGTTGGGCAATGTTAATTATATACAGCTAAACAAGTCAAAACTTTATATTTTAAATTAATATGTACTAGCCACCGGATTCCAGTACTCGAAGGCTAAGCAAATGAATTGAAACGAATAGTTCCCGCCACCCCACTCGGACGGTGCTAGCATCTCGTGACGCTTCCCATTGCCCTTGTGCCAGGTTCTGGCGGGCCCGTGGGAGTCCCGCTGCCGGTGGTCGCCTTGCCCGGACGCCGCCCGGCTGGAGCAGCTGCTGGCGACGGACCGGGCGGCCGGACTCGACGGCCTGGAGGAGTGGCTGCTGCGCGCCGAGCAAGTGCCAGCATTGCTGCCGCACGCGCTGCCCTGTCTGGCGCACAAGCCAGGTACGCTCGGGTTCTTGTCGCGAGGCTGTCGCGATGTTCGGACCTCCGGTTTTAATTGTTTACTGTGCTGGCAAAAGTTCTTATTTGGTTTTGGTTATTTGGTCTTGAGAATTGTTCTGCTGTTGGTTGCTAAATATACAGTTAACAGTTTTTTCAAAGCAATGTATCTCAGTAAATTTACAAAAATTCCTGTACAGAAATTGCAAGATTTTTCTGTTTTGAATGATAAAAATGCTTTTTATTATAAAATGCATTTTCTGATGAAAAAGGCACCTAATGCCACTAATTGGAAAAAAGACCATCACAGCTTGTGGTTGCTTGTTGTCATTAAGAATTGTTAATTCAGTCAACTGTTAAAATTAAATAACTCTGGTCTGTTCTTATTTGGATAGACCTAAAGACATCTGCCACATTTTCAGTCGAGCCTTGCAAAGCCTACGAAGCCCGCAGTTACAGAGATCTGTCGAAACGTCCCCGGTTTGTACCCAATAAAACCCCAGGAATGTGCATCCTATTTGTTCCTCCAGAAACTCCAGGAATGTGCATCCTATTTGTTGATACGCTATATAACCTTGAAGAGAGGATCAAACTTCTGATACACGTATCCGATAAATCACGTCATACGTACGGCCTTGATCATCCAGACATTATCTTGCCCTAGGTCCTTCCCGATCAAACTCCCCGAACATGCATCCACGCGATCACCTGACAAGCCAGACATGACAAGCCAGACATAACAAGCCAGACATAACAAGCCAGACATAACAAGCCAGACATAACAAGCCAGACATAACCTCCGACAGAGATCCGTGCCCGACTGGCCGACTGGGTGACGCTGGGTCTGGACGTCGCCAGCGCCAAGCTGCAGCCGCGGCCCAACCTGAAGGTGCGGCACCTAAAGGCGGGCGCGCGGCTGGCGGAGGCGACGTGCGCTTGCGGGCCGCGGCACACCGCCGCGCTGCTCGCCGCCACGCCGCTGCACGACCAGCTGCTGGCGCTGCTCGAGGCGGAGATGATGGCGCTGTCCGTGCGCCTCATGTTCCTGCGCGCACTCGACGCCAGTCTTAACTGTCCGCAGGCGATAGAGGTGGGTGGTGTGCGGGTTGGGTCGACGAGTTGCGTTGCTGAAGCTTTGCGAATGCTAATTTTAACCGCGTTATTTTTAATGATGCGATGGAAATTAACCGAGAATTTGAGACGAAAAAATATGAACTGCGTAAAAACCAATTGAAAAGAGAGGCGATTTTGAATACGGCTCAAACTCTCGTAAAATTTTGTAGGCTTTTGTAAATTTTTTCAAGTTTGGCCCAGCCAAAATTGTAGCTGTGGGTAAAACGCCAAAAACTCGCCATAAAAGCGTTATTTCTACAAAATTGGTGTATTCTAAAAAAGTGCGTAACAATGAATTGTACTCAATCTATAAGTAAATTGGGATTAACATGTCTGGAAAATTTTGTCAAATACTTTTCAGAAGGTTGGCCTCTATAGTGGCAAACGTGATGTTGCAAAGCAGAAAATTTCCATAAAAACTGATTTTTTTGCATTTATCCTCATAAAATGAAACACTTCCTGACGAATTCACTCGGTTTGAAGTGTATCCCCTACGTCTACAATTTCTACACATTATTTTTGCCCTCAACCGCCAAAAAAACGTGTCTAAAATGCCGTAAACCACTGTCAGAAACAATTGGCAATGGTAGTAAACACAAAAAGTTGAAGGCTACACCGAAATAGGGATTTTAGGTCTATAAGTTTGATTCTGTATAGCGAGCTAACCGCGTTGCATTGCACAGAGTATGGTGCGCGAGACGCCGGGGGGCTCGGGCTACCAGCGACTGCTGGCGCTGGCGCTGGCTCCGCAGCTGGCGCGCGTCGAGTACGCGCTGGCCAGCGTCCTGCGCAAGCTGCACCTGCACGAAGCGCTGGCCGAGCTGCGCGATTGCGTTGCCGGCATCACACGCCAGACCATGGAGCAGGTACACACTGACCTACGAGATTTACCTACGTGACTTTTATTAGTAATGTTTCTGAAGTCCGTGACGTATTGTGTGTGGCGGAGACGGCTCAGAATGTGCATCGCATTGAGTGCCAGGGTTGTTTTCTAACAAAAGAATACAAAATCATCACTACCTAGTTCTGTAGTGGTTTGGTGTGAACTTGCTGTTTCCAATCTTAACCATACCAAACTGTTGCTTTGTGTAATAATAACTTACACTCTTTTGATAACCAAACCAATCAAGAGTTGCCAGATGTTGTGATCACAAGAAGAAAATTCTGCTATTTTATTGTATGCTGGCAGAACCATTGTATTTCCCACAAAAAAAATATATAATAATCTTGAAACCACCTGTAAAATCCAATTATCTTTGTTTATCTATCTTTCTCATCGATTGTTAATTTATTATATGATTCATATCTAATCTTGAGGTCAAAACAATCTTCAACCAGCAGCAGCTGATTATAGTATATTTTCCCACACCATTGCAAAAACATTCTAAAGGGGCACACTATCCATGCTGGAAATATGTAGTACTTCCAATTTTTAAGAGGACCTGGGAATAGTAACATGCGTTTTCTTGTTTATCTCGGCTTTGGTAACTAACTGCCATAATTTTGAACCTCTAACTAGATTTGGCTGCATCAAATTCACATTCGTGGACAAATTTTTCTTCAGGTCGATCAAAACTTTTTCATTTAAGTTGGAGTTGAAAATATGCCATAACAGCCAAAGATAACAGCCAAGATTGCCCATTCCAGGATTTACAACAAATGTATTCCCATAAAGAAAGCGTTGCCACTCAAATTCTGGTCTCTGGAAATTAATTTTGAATGTGGTCTATTGTTGCCTAGAATTATTTCTTCACACCAGAATACAAAAAAAATTGTAAAATCGACCCTTAATCAATCTGAATCTGACTCGGTGACACACCGAAATTGGCCCCTGTTCACGTTCATGACGTTGCCCAATGCTCACGACTGTTGACTGCCATCCTCGCGGGTTTCCGAGCGGGTTTCCGAGCGGGTTTCCGAGAACAAACGTCGCCGGTTGCAGGTGTCGGAGGAAGACGCGCACCTGGCTGTGTGCACGCTCACCGAGGTGGCGTCCGTGCTGTGCCAGGCGCACGCGCTCATCGGGCAGCCGCGGCGGCTGCTGCCGGCGACGGCGCAGTTCGAGTTGACGGCCGACTCGCACGACCCGTACCCCGGGCTCTACGCGTTGCTGCGCGACCAGCGGCTGCCACAGGCAAGGCTCACGGGTCGCGCTTGCGCGTTAAACTCGCTTGTTCACGTGTAGCTCCTTTTACAGCTAGTCTATCAATCAGCAGACCAGTTTTCTTCTAGACCCACATTTTCTATTGGATATTTTCTTCTAATAATAAATATTCTATCAGCATTACTTTCTCAACACTCGTGTCTTTTCCTTATCTCAGCACGTTAGTTTTCTCCATAACTATTTAACTGCTAAGCTACCAGACTCAAACTTTTCCTGACATTTCGTAAAGCTTTGCTGCCTGCCTCATCAAGGGTCTAAACTCAAGTGCCAAATAATAATCGAAAGTACCATTGCCTGATCAAGCAGGCAGGTAAACACGATTATATGAGTGTTTGCATAGCCTAGTAATAATAATAAAAATTTTCCTTAATTCCAAATTTTCATGGGTCAAGAGGTGGAAAATCCACCTAAATCTAGGGCCTCAGGTGGTACAACCGGGTGGCCACTCCGGTTGCTTCTCTTGTTTCTTCTTCGTCTTCCTCTTCTTTGTCCTCTTCATTTTCATCTTCTTCATTTCTTTCCTCCATCCTCTCTACTAATTCCTTCCATTGCTCTCTATTCTCCCACAGTCAATTATCTCATCAACATCACTCCACTTTCCACGTCTTTCTACATCCTCTATTATCTTCTCTCTCCATCTTTGTCTAGGCCTTCCCACTCTTCTTCTTCCTACTGCCGTATTTTCAAACTCCCTTCTTGTAATTCGCATCTCATCCATTCTCTTCACATGTCCAAACCACCTTTATCATTCAATAATGATAGTGCATAATCATAGTGCAATAATATAATAATAAATAATAATGATAAATAATGATAGTGCAATAATGCATTCAATAATCCAGTCAAATAGTTTTTCTGAAAAATAACATGCCAAAATTAGGAAAACACATGAGTCTTTAAGAAAGTAATATCACTGTCACTTCATTTCACGTTGCTGCCCATCGTAGAACATGTGCAGTTTCAGAAAAAACCGTCAACAACTCGGGACATCGCGTGCTAATTTTCAACCCACGCCCACTCCAGGTGCTGCTGCTGCTGCTGACGCATCCCAGCGCCGGGCAGCGCTCGGAGGTGGTGTGCGCCGTCGCCGACGTGCTGGAGGCGCTGACGGACCGCCGCCGCGGCCTACACTTCCTGGCGGCGCATCCCGACACGGCCGTGGCGCTCACGCGCGTGCTGCTCATGGGCGCCGAGGAGGTGGAGGTGCGTGTGTAGCTGTTGTCGTTTGTTGCAACGCTCGATGGATTATTATTAGTCACGATTTTAAGGTGTTACAAGTTACATAGTCACATCCCCACATAGCCACATCCATGAGTACAATTGTATCGTGGCAACGGGATTTAAGGATTTTAATTAAGGTGGATGATTTCGTAAATTTCGCGGTAAGATTGATGGATTTCGGTGTTATGGCGGTGTTATGAAAAAAATACAGAATTTCGCGTTTTTTGGCGGATTTCCTTCTTCTTGCTAAGACCACATGAGCTTGTTGTCATTGACAACTAAATTGTGGCTCTTGAACTCAGCAGCCCTTTTCTGGGCACTAACTGCAGGTTAAACTATTTCAAATCCAAGAAGAATGGTTGATATGTGTGTGTGTCCCTGTACAACTCGTGGTCATCATGCCGACAAGGCATTCCGTCATACTCATTTCACCCGGGACAAACATTCGCGAGTGCTTCGCTACTGCTCGGCAATGTTCGTGCCCAACCCGTCTATAGCCTGTGGGGTATAAGTTGACCTGCTGTGTTTCCTGCTATGCTGGAGAAGGGAAAATAATGCGACTGTGGGCGTCAGGTTATATCTCGCCGAGTGTATAGTCTCAAACTGCACGTCCACGCGCCATGCCGCTGCCGACTTAATTCTTGGAAAAACCATCAGCAAATTCTCTGAATTGATAAATAACCCGGAATAGCTGCATTTCAAAATATTTTTTGGGGGAAAAGGCTTATTTCGCAATGATTTCGGAAAGTGTTGATTTCGTCGGTGTTATGGCTGGTTTTTCGTGAATTTCGCTTTATGTCGCGATAAGTTAGTTACATATTTGGTATGGGAATTCCATGAACTGGACTCATCTGCAAGAAAAACATGAGATTTCAACAATTTGCGATTTCGCGCATTACCATATAATCGTGACTAGTTATTATTTAATGGAGATGCATTTTTTAATTGATATAAAGTTACATCTAGGTGGGTAGGTTGTTAGTTTCTTCTGCCATCTTTCCTCTAGGTGTCTGCTTTAAAACTCACTGGCCATTTGGCTTTCCAGTCTGATACATCTAGGTCCATACATATATAGCTAATGGTATTTAGCTTCGAATCAACGCTAATCCCAACCCTTGCTAATTGCGCAGACGCCGACGCCTCTGCAGAGCGTCGGGCTGCGTCTGGCGTACCGCCTGCACGCCACGCAGCTAACGGACCGCCTGCTGGCGGCGCTGGGCGACCCGACCCAACCACCCGTCGCCGCCGCCGCCCGGCATCCGCACGCGATGGAGGAGGAGCCTGCGGCGGCGGCAGGCGGGGCCACGCAGGGAGACGAGGCGCTGGAAGCGCTGCACGCGCTCTTCCTGGTGGCACTGGCGGCGCCGGGCCGGGCGGCACTGGCGCACGTGCTGTGCCGGGGCGACGCGCCCGCCGCGCTGCTCTCGTTCTTCGCCGACAGCGCCGACAAGAACCCGGCGAAAGGTGGGCGACTTGTCGGCTTGATCACAAGTCCAATTTATTTCTGGTAGACTGATATCACTTATTTTATTTGTATAAATAAAACAAGTTGTACAGTGTAAAACAGTGGAATAGTATTGTTTACAGTTTTACAGTGAAAAACAGTCAGTTTTAACAGTTAGGGCTTAGTTTAGGAATAATTGGCATTTGTGTTAGTAATGTCTGTGTACTCCCATTATGGCCCAATGTTGCTCGTATGACGCAAAGGGTCGAAAAAGTCCGCTTTGTTCCGCTCTTATGGAGATCTATGGAGGTCTGGAGATCTGTTTGCTGAAATTTCCTGTAGGTGCTTGCTGTCGACATGCAATGCTATATGTCATGGCATTTCACAAGGTAACAAACCGTTAACGACTCGCAAGGGCTTATAACTGTGTTCAATAGCTATGAACAGCATACAGCTAAGTTAATACTTAACTATCATGTGTAATTGAGTCTTAATAATGTTGTGCAACAAAGTATCTTAGTGCTACTGCACCACTTATGCTGTGTAACACAGTAGTACTAATATCCCAGCGATACCGAGTCCTTAACGGATTGCCACCGAGGAACAGGAGCATAACCGAGCTGTTGCCCTGCTGCCACGCAGGCTACGCGGGGGACCTGCTGATGCTGACGCTGCGCCACTCCGAGCACGCGCCCTGGCTGCTCCGGCACGGACGCGACCTGATGGCCGCCGCCCGCCGCGAGGAGAAGACGCAGACCTCGCGGCTCGGCGACGCCGTGCCCTGGCTTCGCCCCCTCGAGAAGCAGCACTCGCACCATGACCTTGGTCCGCTTTGCGAGGTGCGTAGATTGGGCGGGGTTTCTTTGTTTTTCTGTTGTAGGATGGTCAGGCATGGTCTAGGCAAGTTTTTGACAGTCTTGGTAGTGTGTATGCATTTTTGGAATGGTCTTGGTATGGTCTCAGCAGGTTTGAATGATCAAGTCATGTTTGGAATAGACTAGGAATGCTCTAGGCAGATTTGGGATAGTCTTGGCATGGACTAAGCAAGTGTTTAACAGTCTAGGAACATTCTAGCCAGGTTACGAACATTACACGGGTGAGTTTGCAACAGTCAATGCACTGTCTTAGAACAGTTTATTTGGTTTAACCATGTTTAGCTTCGTCTAGACACGGTCCTGTCCTGCCAAATAGTGTTTTGTGGCTGTCATTAAAAAATCACAAATAACAGCCAATAGGCAAAGCTATTATTCTTTGAGTGCAATACACCTATTCCGTTCAATCAAAATGACGTCATGATACCCACGAGGTAAAGCCATTCGGGTTGTAATCGCACTTTCTTCCTCGGTTAATTAGCAGAACTTATTATATTTGTTTAAAAACTGATAGTAGTTCCAGTGGGTATCTGACATAATTTTTATCTGAGTGGAATGGGTCTTTTGGCTTAATCTCCATTACATTTCCCAAGCTCGGCCCCACAAATCCTCGCGATGCCGCCGCGGCTAATGAACGCTCGCCTGTTTGTCGCGCAGACCCTGTCCCGGCGCGCGAGCAGCGCGGGCGGCGCGCCGGGCGAGCTGGTGACGTGCGTGCGCCTGCTGCGCCACCTGGCGGCGCCGTGCGACGCGACGCCGCTACGCCAGCTAAAGCACCGCCACGCGCTGCTGCAGCTGTTCTCGCTGGGCGGCGGCGCCGGGCTGGTCGAGACGTTGGCCGCGCTCGGCGCCGGGCTCGAGCAGCCGGCGCTTCACTCCACAACGCTCATCGGTACACCCTCACTCTTGTTGGTTTTGTTCGGCGGGCGTTTTCGGAGGCAGCGAATGATGAGGGGGTTGTTTTCACGGTGTTTGCTCTGATTTTAATGGTTTCTTGGTCCCAAAAAAGGCCGGAGAAACTGGTATTTCCCCAACAAGAGCGCTGGCATTTTCAGGGACTTCGGCAAACACCGAAAAACAAAAACCTTTTCATTGTAACGATTCAGTAACTTTGTAACAGTAATTTCATGTTATAGGAACTAAGCTAAAATCTACTCCTGGCCCTGTGAACTCTACTTTCCAAAGTATGTAGTGGACTAATTTCCAGGCCAAATACCAGACACCTATTTATTCCATTCAAGGAAACATGTCTTTATATATATACAACAGGTTAGTCCTACATTCACCTACACAATACACCTATTTCCTTTAAGCTAACATGACTTCATATACTCAACTGGCTTTTCTAAAGGCCAGTTTTACCATTTTATTAAGTTGAAAACTGGACCTCAGTGGGTCTGACAAAACAACATCATATGTCACAACATCAACTATGCAAGACCCATGGCTATAATATTTGCAAGTTTCACATCTGTTTCGTGTCATGTCACCCGGCACTAAGAATCCCCGACTAACGTTGTTTGACCTTGCAGGTGCCCAGGGCGTGGCGCTGGCGTCCCTGGCGCTCCCAGCGCTGCAGCTGCTACGCCGGGTGCTGACGGCGGTGATCCGGTGCCGGGCCATCGCGCATTCCGACCTCAGTCCCGTGCCGGCGTTGCTCTCGGTAAGTGCACACGGCCGATAACGGAGGCGGAAAGCAAAGCGGTCTGACTTTCCGAGGAGGGAAGCGGCAGACGAGTGGTGTAAACTAGACTAGGTAGATGCTGCCGTTAGTTTCAACTGTGACACGGAGTTTAAATTGTTGCATATGTGTGAGGAAGTTTAGCACAAAACGTTTCTGTCTTAGCCTTTGTCAGATAAAGACATATTTCCAAATACCTACATTCACGTTGGTCACACTTTGAACTTGCTGCTGTGATCACCTTCGTATAAGGTTCTACAGCCATTATTCCGATCTCAGTCCTGAGCCAGGTTTGCTCTCAGTAAGTACGTCTGCCTTATAACGTAGGAGGAATGCAAAGTGGCTTGACTTTCCGAGGAGATCAGTGGCAGATGAGTTGTATAAACTAGGTAGATGCTACTTTTACTTTGAACTCTGACTTGGAGTCAAAATTGTGGCACATGTGTGAGGAAATGTAGCACAAAATGTTCATGCTTACGCCATTAAAGTTGGCCAGTTGGCGGCGGTGTTATCCTCCGTATCAGCCATCCATAAATGTCAATCCAACTATAGAATATTGATCTTATTCACTCACAACCACAATTTGCTCGATTACATGCAGCTCTGCTATCTTCGGCATCGATCCGAGTTATTGGACTCTAAGACATCTCCGATCCTTCGACGGGCCGAGTAGTTGAGAGCGCGACTGTTCCAGGTCCACGACCTGCTCCACGCCTTCCCTGCCTCGGCGGCCGGCTACGCGATGGCGCAGGCGGCGCGCCGCGAGGTCGTCGACACGCTGCTCGCCTTCACGCAGCCTGCGCAAGCCGAGCAAGACGTGAGTGCTAGTTTCGCGCCGGTCGTTACCACTTGGTGTCAGTGGTTCAATCCCCTCTCTTGGCTTGAACTTCTTCTGAACTGGGACTAAAGTGGGGTTGAACCAAACTAAAATTATTCGTTGAACCTACGGTAGATATAACTGTATAATTGTATATTTATTATAACGAAATATCCATTACATTATTTTGACCGTACCGGGAGATACGGTTACAATTACCAAATAATAAAGATAAAGGGTGTGGCACCGAACATTTACGGCCAAACATACACAATTCAATCGCTATTGTTAGTTAGTTAATTTATTTATGCACACCTTATGAATGCATACAGAGAAATATTTGTAAATACTTAAATTCTCTCTCACACTTTTGGAGGTTATTGTACAGGTCAACAATGGACAACAACAGAATCAGAGTTACAGCGCAGTGCAGGTCGCTGAATTGAAGAATCGCCGCACTTGTAACGCCCGTCAGTAACTTAACCTCTATGATTTTTAACAGTTCCCGGCGGCGGCGGCGGCACCGCCGGTGTCGAAGAGCCTCTGGACGCTGATGATGGCGGAGGTGGTGCGCCACGCCGGCTCGGCACCGCACTGCTTCCTGCCCGGGCTGCTGGTGCTCTCCGAGATGCTGCCGCTGCCATTGCCAGTGCACGCCCGTCAGCCGCTCTCTGCCGAGCAGCAGCTCAGAGCCGTGAGTCTCTATTTTATCATTGGAAACGAATTATCCTTTCCAAAATTTTATCATTTCCGGGATTGGAACGCAGATCTGTCACCCTGCCGGGATGTTGCATTATCACAGACACAGTTCACAGAAAACCATCTGTGGATTGGATATTGGAGATATTCAATCTTGCGATAGATTCCTATTTATTATTAGAAATTAAATATCCACTTGGATATTGTATTTGTACCAGATTCAAACCCAGATCTTTCACCTCCCCGTGGTCAAACATTATCCAGCTATGCTTAACGGACAATGAACTGTGGAATGGATCTCAAGTTTATTTGAGTTGTTGGGCTCCATGGAGAATGAAACAGGACAAAAAATGAACATGGGATCATAGGAAAATAGGAACTTATTGGATTTGGAGCAATCTTGCAAGGGATAATTTGGGTGTTGGTAATGTGTTGGTTTGGGATTTTTTGGGGGCAAGAAAAAATAGTTTGATCTGGGAATTCAATAGATCAGGGAATCATTAAAGAAACATTGGGTGCAGGATCAAGATGACCCATCATTTTACATTTGGAAACAAGGTAAAGATGTTTATTTTTATTTTGGTATTAATATCAATTTCTAGCACTGAACAGACAGTGTTATTCATTAACTAAAAAGACTCTAAACCGCGTCGCTTGTTTTGCCCGGCCAGGTGAACGCGCGAACACTGTGGTCCGCGCACCTGCTCCCGCTGAATGGCGCGCTACAGGAGCTAGTTGCGCTGGCCAGCGCCTCGTCGTGCGCGCCGCTGCTGCAGCTGGCGCGCCGCGTCTGCGTGCAGCTGGCGGACCTGGCGGCGCCGTCGGCGCTGGCCGTTGCCCGCGGACTGCTCGACCCCGCGCTGGCCGCGCTCGGTCCTGACCCAGCGCCCGGTGAGTGCCGATCGGCGGGTGGCTAACCGCGGTATTATTGTCGCCTCGACAGTTATGTTAGCTATTGCCCTCGATTTGAATTAATACCGCCAATGTAGTTGTTATTTTGACTATGCAAGGTCGCCACCCCGCCGTGTTTTTGGTTTTGTCTAACAGTTGAGTTAGTACCGTCGCAGAGACAACACCGGTCTCTGTGAACGCTCCGCTAATTGTACCGTTTACTGCCTTTGCCATCTCCTAACATAAAATTATCATCACAACGTTACTTTTACAGAACATTCGAGTTGTGTGCTTTTCTTAATTCTTTCCTGTACTATAAAGCTATGAACTAGAAACGACCGCTGCCGATTATGGTGGGGTAGCTCTCCGCGTGTGTGAGACCGATCTCAATAGCCCTCCACCGCTCAGGAGCACTGCTAGTACTATTTATAACAGTTAGTTGAAGTTAGTTGAAACAAATTTATTGCAAAGACATCATATACTTATGAGTGAATCTCGATGGTTTGAGTGAAGTAAATGAAAAGATTAAAAAAACACATCTTGTCGGAATTGTCGCTCGGTGTAGAATAATCAAAACAAAGTTTCACACAACAATCAACTCTCTCACAGAGGACTTGGATGTTTGTTGCCCTTGGTAACTTCCCCGGGGAAGAAGCTTCCCACAGTACTACTGTCTTACTGTAGTCTTTCCAGGATAAGTTCGTCCTCGAAATATGCCCGCCATCTACATTCCCCAAACTCATGAAACTAAATCTAAAAGGAGCTCAAAATGTCGATTATGAAACTAAAACATAGGCATATGTCAATAACCATTAATTAAATACATTCATGGATCTGATAATCTGTTGGTAAACTGATGATAAATGTTAGAATATTGCCATTATTAGTAGGGATGTCAATCGATGACGATTAATCGTTCGATTAATCGATTATGGCCTCCAAAACGATTAATCGATGTTGCCTGCAAAAATCGAAAAAATCGAAAAAATCGTTTTTCTATAAAAAATTCGAAATTTTTATTTTCCCGCTTGTCAGGGCAAAGGGCCAGAAGAGCAAGTGAACTTACCGAAGGATTAGCAAAATTCATTGCAATGGACCTCAAGCCATTCAGTGTTCAAATCCTAAGAGAATCATAAAGACAACCTTCAAAATATGTCTTAACAATGTTTGCCATCCATTTTAACCTAAAATTCCTTCAAAAATCGATTTAATCGATTAATAATCGAATTCGATTAAATCGATTATTAATCGAATTCGATTAAATCGATTATTAATCGATTTTCACTTATCGAATTTTCGAATAATCAATGTTCCAAAAATTAATCGTTTGACATCCCTAATTATTAGTATTACCAACATTGTATTTAGTTGTTATTTTGACTATTGTTGAGGGGGTTTATGCTGCCATGTTTGTTTATCAACCCTCAGTTGAAATCCGTAGGCCACCGAGACAACACCGGTCTCCGTGCGCCCTGTGTTTTCGCTTCACTGTTTGTTTTTCATATCGTTTGCCATCGCTTTTACCGCTATTAATAAACCATCGTCACACCGTGGCTTAAACCATCAGACAATCTAGTTGTGTGTTTCTGTGTTTATTATTTCTATTAGTTTTTATTTGTTTTGTGATAACTTGTTAAACAGAACGGATAGCCGAGTAACGTGTGGGGTCGCTACCGCATGTACGACCGAAATCCACCGCCACCCCATAGTGTTATCATAAATTAACCAACTCAAATCTAAAATTGTAGGTAACACTTCACATTTCAGTTCAGGTAACACAAAACCTGTTTCAAACACTAGCAGAAAAGTATGCTCTCCCAGTATAAATGAACTGAATGTGTACTAACTATGCGTTGAAACCCGTGCCCCCCGGAGGGTAAACTGGTGGTCCTATGTGCTGACGGCATCGGTTTGTCTGACAGCGGTGGCGCCGGTACCGACGGGGACGGCGGCGGTGGGAGCGGTGGCGGCGGCGGCAGCGACTCCACCGGCGGAGGGCAAGGAGCCCGAGGAGCCGCTGTGCTCGGCTCACGCCGCGCGCCAACTCGGCTTCCTCGCCGGCCTGTTGGCGCACGCGCCCGTCAAGGCGGCCACGCTGCATCTCCTGGCCAGCGAGAACAAGGCAAGTTTGACCGATGTCCAGCTGGCTGGAACGATTTGATCACTCCTCGGCCGGATTGGTAACCTTCAGAGTAATATTTTAAACTGTCAATCACAGACGGTCTGCGGTGCATTCCATTCGTTGTCGCCATGGTGATATCAAGTTTACATCTACAGGAACAATAACCCCGCTTCTGGATCCAGGCCCGTGAAACAGAAAAATTTTGGATCGTAAATTGGTTAGTTTGAGTTGTCGGGTACCCAGCTCGCGGCAAAGCTCTTGTTTCAATTTTCTGTGTCTCCAACCTCAAGTTTATTTATGCATTTGTTGTTTCAAACTCTAAGTAGATTTTTACCCAAAATAATTGTTTGCAGTTTGTAAAGTAGCAAAATAATACTAAATTTCTTATCCTAGGCTCATCAGTCACTCAGTCATCAGTAGATAATATTTAACATGTAGGTAGAAGAGAAAATGGATCATGTTAATCAACAAAATATTGTGATTTTTGAATCTGTTCCTGATCGATCATTCTAGAGATAAATGCACAAAACCTTCCTATCCAAGGGCAGATGAGCCAAAACATACGATTTTTTAACTACAAACTTAACATCGGCTTTTAGGTGTTTTCTACCAGTCGTAGGTAGATGATGTGCTACAGCAATCCTCAAGAAATAGCCAGTAGACCTATTCCACTTAGAAAAATGACGTCAGATACCGACTGGACGTACTATCAGTTTGGGAAAAAATTAACTAGCTCTGCTAAATAAAAAAAGAAGATAGATAGAGAAATCACAACCCGAATGGCTCTACCTAGCTTCAGCTAGTGGGTATCATGACGTCATTTTGATAGGATTTTGATTCAATGGAATAATTGAATTGTCGCCGTACAATAACCGCGTTGTTTCCCGCAGTGCGACGTCCGCTACTCGCCGCTGATCTCCCGGCTGTGCGCGGTGCTCCGCCGGTCGGCCGGGGACAGTGCGTCGCACGTTCTCGCGCAGGAGGCTGTCATCTCGATCGGCCAGGCGTTGTGCGACGTCGACGTCAGCCTGGCGCCGGGCGGGACGCTGCCGCCGCGGGCCGTGCTGGCCGCTCTGGGCTCCGCGTTGCTGGTGAGTTGGCGCGGGTTTGCACGGTTGTGTGGGCGTCGCGCGGTGGCTCGGATCCGAGCGGCTGCGGCGATGTTCTGTGCAGTGTTTGTTTGCGTTTTCGACAATGCTATCTCGTCTTTTTCTGCTACTCAAGAGATGTTTTCGGTTCGATTTTGGTAGTAATATTGTCCTATTCATTTCTTTCCATCCCCCACATTTGTAAATTTAAAATAAACTAGGTAGGTACTGTAAAACTCTAGGGATTTTTGAAGTTATGCTCCAATGATCTCAATTGATAATTGAATTGTATAAATTCATTAATAATTTAAGTAATTGGCTATTTGATTTCCTTTCATCCCTCTCACTACCAGCTTTCATTGAAATAATCTGAAACTTTCAAGATCGTCCCAATGATCCACATTTCAATTTAAGATTTTGGAAAAAATAAATGATCTATCAAATTAGGAACTATTGTTTGTTCCCAAGGGTGGACATAGGTATTTAAGGGTAGACTGTAGAGTAAATATCATATTCATAGCAATGAAAATATTACGTCGATTTTATTACCCACCACATGGATTGTGAGCCAAGGCATGAAAATGACCAACATTCCGACCTATCGCGTTGCACAAACGGGAAAAACAGTATCCACATAAATCCTGCAGGACCACGCCAGCGGTCCACACTCGCCGTCCACCCTCCTGCCTGCCGTCCGCGCGCTAGCTCTGCTCGCCGAGACGGACGCAGGCTTCGCGCAGCTCAAGGCCAGCCTGGACAAGAGCCCCGCCGCGCTCAGGAACCTGTTCGCACGGCTCAGCGCCGGCTTCAGCGCGAGCAACACGGCGTTGCTGTGCGCGCTCGCCACCAGCCTCGAGTTGCTGCGGTGAGTCGGCTGTTGGGTCGTAGTTATGCAAACGTGGCCGAGGATTGAATGTCTCGACTAGTTTTGAAGTTATTCTGGACACGGTATTGCCACGAAAACGGACAAAGCCTCTCATTATAAACTAAATATCCATTCCTATCTTTTGTATTCGCACCGGTGCTATAACCTGGATCTGTTTGCCGGTCCGGGGCTATGCATTATCCATGTTTGCAACACACGGACAACCAACTGGGGAACTGTGAAACGAGTATTTGCATTTAGGTTTGAATCAACACAAAGAAAGACCTTCCGTTCAAGGGTTGAGGATCAATGAACTTATGTCAACTTTGCAATCTTAAAAATTGATTAACTCCAAAATTTTGGACATTTTTCCATTAGCCTTAAGATAATTGAAACTTTCTTATTTTGACTTAACCTATCTGCAAATTGCATGAATTAATTTTGTTACTGAGACTTATTCTCATGAATGCTTCTTACGTTAGAACACAGTGGTTGAACACTCAAACTCTTCCTAAACCTAACAACTCAATAAAGGCTAGGAATTTGTCTGAACATATTATATAGGGTTGCAGCAAGTAAATGAATCCTGAGATTCTCTATATCCTACCTCCCAAAAAACATAGCTTCTAGCTTCATGTACCAAAACGCACATGCTCAGGGATTCAACGTAACTCCTACCATTACCAAAACATACGAAGCTCACTGTATCAAGCTGTCAACTTCAACTCGTCTTAACCCAGCCACCGCCCGCCCCTCAGCCTGTGGCTGCCGGGCAAAGAGGACCGCTCCCTGCACCTGACGGTCTCCAATCTCTGAGACTTCATATATCCTACAATTTACCTGTGTGCTCAGTGTTTCAAAGTAGCCGCTACCACTCGTGACTAAACCCAGCCACCGCTCCCGCCCCTCAGCCTGTGCCTGCCCGGCGAAGAGGCCCGCTCGCTGCACCTGACGGTCTCCGAGCTGTCGGCGGCGCTGTGCTGGACCGACGCCAGCGCCGACGCCAGCGCCGATGGTGGCGGCGGCGCGGAGCACCCGGTGCGCGCGCTGGAGGCGCAGCTTCGCGAGAGCGCCGCTGCCGAGGAGGACGTGCTGAGTCTGACGGAAAACCTCGCCGGGCTGGTCCGGCTGCTGGACGAGGAGGACGGGAAGCCGCCGCCAACGAGAGGTGGGTAGCCGTGACCACTGATCTCTATAGCATGGGTAGCGCATTGTCATGAGCCAATGTCAAATAAAGTGAGGCCAGGTTTTTCGCCATGTTGGTCGCCCTAAATACAGGGGACTGCAGACGGCTGACCCCTCCTGTTTTTCAATTAAAAGCCACGCATGCAGGCATATCCTGTCTGGAGTTACAGCTGTATGATTTAATGTTCCTGAAATGTCCCTTGGATATAAATTGAAAAGTGTCTATGTCTACATACCGCAGCGCTCAGAAAAACTGACACGATTAAAAGGGGTTTGAAATTCAGATCTTTGAGTGGATGGACATTTTTTCATTTAAGTTAATACCTTTTTTACTTTCTACTAATCTCTTTGAGTGATATGTTGTGGGAACAAAATGTAACAACCATTCTGAACCATAATACTAATTACGAACCATTCTTATATTTCAAACTGATCGGATGCGTGCATTTACTCTAATTATTCCTAATGTTTTAACGTGCACGCTAAGTCAACTCTTTCGCGAGCGAGCGCAAGTACCGAATTTTGAGACGTGTGTTTGATGTTTGCGCAGAGTGGGCGGAGCCGGTGTCGCCGCCTGCCGAGCCGCTGCTCGCGCAGTTTGCGGCGCGGCCAGTGTTTGTGCTCGGCGAGATCGAGGAGGAACGGCTCAGCTCCTCCTACTGGCTGGCCCCGCCTCCCGTGGACGACCTTGACCAGGAGGTTGACCAGGTGACCAATGCATCCGATAAAAGCAATTCTCTTCGAACTAGAGGCCGGAAGGGGCCGAAAATAACAGAAACAAGATTGGAAACGACAGACATGACAAGCAGGCATGATCTGGCGACTACTGCAGTACCTATTTTTTAAGTGTTTATTCATTGATTCAATCAATTTCAATCAATCAATCAATCAATTTGATTGGCAATATGATTCCTATTAATAGCCCAGATCTAGATCCTAAATCCTTTAATAATATAAATGTGTCTTGAAAATTGGGTGACTGATTGAAGATGTCATCGAGTTATGAGTGGCTTTAAGAACTAACTAAGCTAGAAAAAAGACAAGAAACAACAGCCTGGCTGAAAGCATTATCTCACTGGCAAATACTGCAGTACCCATCTGCTAAACCCTCTAAAAACAGTCTTTCAGTGTTGGTTTAGACTTCCTAATGGCCAGATATTTTGTGTGGTAGAAGGAAAGTCGTCATCATAATACCTAGCTTACGAATTATGAAGTGGAGGAGCCGTCATGTGAGTAGTTACGAGTTATAGTAGCAATTACTATCTATTCGGCAAGAAGATAAATAAAACAGAATTTACAAAGTAACAGTTTCTGTTAGAGGAACAGAATTTAAATAATTAGTTAAAATTTTAAATAACTAAACCTACCTTGTTTACTTAACTACCGTTTCATAAGTCTCGACTATTGAAAAACTCTTCAAAAAACCGCAATTCAAAAACTGGTGCCAAGCATGTCTTTTCACTGCTAAAAACGAAACTATCAATTTGGTAGGTCGGGCGATGTTTCGACACTAGCCCTCCTGACAGTATCTTGTCCCAGTAATAAACAGAGAGCACGTAGCTGCCGTCACGTAGCCGTCTCTGACGTCGTCGGTTGCGCAGGTTCCGTGTGACCTTGTGGCGCTGGCGCGGGAACTGCTGCCCGACCTGGCGCTGGCCGCCGAGACGGAGAGGCTGTGCCGGGTGCCGGCTCAGGCGCAGGATGCGGGCGACAAGCGCAGGGAGGCGGCGCTGGCCGCCGCGTCCAGGAACAAGCGGCCTTTCGGTAAGACTCGTCTCTACTCTCAACGTTAGTGGCGATTGTTTGGGCTTGCGTGCTTAGAAAATTTTAACTGCTTTAGATGTTGCATCGAAACTGTGGCTGAAAGCTGGTTTTACAATCAGCCAGTCCATGGAAAATATTCTCCTTGGCACTGCTCTTTTGGTTTATGTCTCTTAGATACTTTCAAACTTGAAAGTGAAGCTGAAATGGTCATTTGATCGGCATTGTTTCATTTTTTTGAGAAATTACCAAACTTGATTTAGAACTGACATTACTAAAAGTTTGGGTAACAATTTTAATATGTGTTAAAGAATTTGTTTAAAAACAGGTTGTTGTTTGCTAAAATAATTTTTGAACCATTTCCAGCCTAAACCCTTTCACTGATACAAGAGTGTATACACGCTTCTTCACCGCGCCTTAAGTTTGATTGTTTTTTAGATCTTAAGAGATTGTCCAATAGGAAAACAAAACGACGGCATTCTTTTGGCAAAGACGGGGAAACTATCGCCACTTGTTAGCAGTTTGGGTACGAGTAAATCACTTTGTGGCTGGTCATTGCAGGAAACTTTTATTTGACCATAAATATTCCCAGGAGGCAAAAGCAACTCGGCAGTATAAGAGTTTATACACTTAACGTGCCGCTGCACAGCGATCCCTGCGCTTGTAGCGCTAGACTCCAAGCTTTTTTCTCTGTCCGCGCAGTGGCCCCAATGCGCGGTCGCGGCGCGGGCCGCTCGGCCAACCAGCGCGGGGACGTGTTCCGATCGCGGCCGCCCAACACGTCGCGGCCGCCGTCGCTGCACGTCGACGACTTTGTGGCGCTGGAGAGCTCGGGGCAGCAGCCCACCGGGCCCACCGGCTACAACAAGCTGGCGATGCGCGCCGCAAAGGTGGGTAACGTGCCGGCAAAGTGCCCCGTCCGTGACCTGAAGGCACCGAGTCCCATACCACCAAGTCCTGAGTCTGCTAAGATGGATCTATGCTAGCAAAGTCTCACCTGACATCTCCAAGAACCATACTTTCATGTCAAAAGTCTGCTAAGATGGGTCTATGCTTGCTAAGTCTCCTATCCACGACCTGCCTTAGTGCCCCCATGACACCATAATATTAACTTTGAACTGAAATTTAAATTGTAAGTGCCTGCCCATTTGCTCTTAGCCCAGTGAACTTTCACACAGTATTTCTCATCCGTCGATCTATACAAACCTCTATCTCAAGCCATTGCGGCCGTAGCTCTGGCTTCTGAATATTGTTTCCATCTTTGAAAGGATCATAGGTAAATCAAGTAATTTTCCATAGCATAAGTATCGACTAAATGACGATTGTCAGCACCCAACGTGACCAACTCTTTGCTAACGTTCACCCTGTCTATCTCATTGCCAACAATAACTGCTTCCAACCGAGTAATAACTCGGAAAGCGAAGATCCGATTAGAATGAAATTTGGTATGTTCATCCGTGTCGTGATTAAGCAGAAAGTCTTACAGTTTGAGAAAAATCGTTTGGAAAATTAGGAAAATATTAAAGAAAATATGCCTGATCATTGATAACCCAAACGTGACCAACTCGATGTCGCCGCCAGGACATGATGGTGGTGCGCGGACGCGCCCGAGGCCGCGCCTTCTCGCAGGACCGCGGCGGCCGGTTCTTCCCGACGGCGCCATACCGCCGAGAGAATGCGGGGGTGACGGCGACGCGGCCCGCCGGCCCGTGGGACGCGCCCGACAAGTTCCCGCGCTTCGGCCGCGGCGCCTGGCCGCTCAAGGACCACCGCGAGCGTTTCGGTGCGCGCGGCGCGCGACGCGAGCCCGCGCGGCATCCGCGGACATTCACGCGATGAGGTGGCGCGGTCACGTTTCGATGCTTAACGGGGCCGAGAGCGGCTAGGGATTGGTCGACGTTCAATTGATGAGGCTGCTCATTGCCCACGGGCTCGGGGGAGCTGCGAACGTTTCGGCGTCGGCCAGGGATCGCTGTGGAAGTGTTTGGTAGGGTCAAGCCTGAAGAAAGTGCCATACTTGGGCCTTTGTACGGGCAGCATTCGATGTTGCCGGATTCGGCCGCTAGAATGAACGGCAAACGTCTTGGCGTTACCGCAGGCATCAGTTGACACTCGAGCGATGTTTTGCGATCTAGTCGATTGTGTGGTTTCGGCTTGCGTCTTTCGGCTGATGTTGTAATGGATTTTCGGAGGTGGCCGAATGCCTATGTGTGTAAATATGGATGTGTAAATGGTATGTCTAAAAGAAGTAATATGAGTAATGTTACTGATTTAAGGTTTTTTGTCGGTTGGTTATGTGTTCTGGGATTTGTGGATTCGAATTGCACTGTTGAAATGAGGTTTTCTTTTCTGCCCAGTATTTGAGCCTGGAAATGAATTGAATGATGAATGAGTTGAATAATATTGGAGTTTATTAATTGACAGCCAGTGGTCATGATTGATAGCTTAAAGTGTTTTAATTGATGCTGTAAATAGGCATCGTTCCTCGATATCGAGTTTTGTGAATGAAAAGAAGAAGGTTTGAGACCTTTGACAGAGTTGCAGGCTTGTTTTTATTGTAAATACTGTACACCGACAAGTAAAATGTGTGTGGGACATTGCAAGATTGCTTGAATGCAAATCAAACATCAGTATTTCAGAATTAAATCTATGGTGTTCCTAAGTGTTTTCAGGGAAGGAATTCACAATGTGTTCCGAGTTTATAAATGACTGAGAAGCGACAGTGTATCTTGTGGGTTGAAACATCTGTTCATTTCATGAAATCTTGCGCCAGCTAGTGTTGACCTAATCTTGCTTGAACAATGTTTCGATGTACAGAAGATACAAATAAGAATGCTTTTTACCATTGTATCTCATTTTAAAGCTGTGCTTTGAATGGGTGTGACCATCTCCAGCTAAGTTATTTTTTGGCTAAAGGAAAAAAATTCGAGTCACGAAATTTTATTATCAGTGATTTTTACTTAGAAGTACAATGCTCCTCTAGTTGGAGAAGGTAAAAGAAAGGAAATTATCCTGGAATTTTGTTAGGAAATAGATGTTCCTTTCACTAAATAGGGCAGTACAAAAATATTGCCAGGAGCGTTAAGGTTTCAAAATCATAAATATCCTAAGAATTATTTACCCATATCATCCCATTCCAAGCATGGATTTCAAGTGAGATCTGATTGTAAATCGAACAATGGATCAAATGGATACATCACACGTGTTCTGCCTAAGCGGTCGACACCGAGTGGCAATGTTTTGTTGGGAGTTTGAAATACACAATGTTCTCTTGACTGCGGGCGAAGTCCAAAAAACTTCGCTGAGGGTGATAGAGCAACGTATCTATGTCAATTACATCTGAATTACTGTACATTTATTTATACCCAAACTTGATGAGTCCTCATTTACTTACCTATATTGTTTATTTTGTCTAATTTTGCAGGTATTGTAATTTGTATGTAAAATCAGAGGCTAGGAATTGTAGAAATTAACTCAAATTCTTAAATCCTTTTTTTTATAATGTACCTACATACTTACGTTATGTTGCTTTAGAAGTTTAGCATTTCAAAGCCACAGTCTGTATACCTACTGAACGGTTTGTATTTGTGTATACCTCTTCACCCCAAATTTTTGTTATAGGGAAAATTCTACTGGATTTTTGGTATTTTCACTATTGCTTATTAATATCCAAATCATGAAAAGATCCTAGCTCCTGAAACTTTTGTACATTCGATGATCGAGCTTGTGGTGGTAACTAGTAGTAAAAATATTCGCGAGATAAAAATAGAACGTAACACTTTAATAGTAGGTACATTTTCTGTGTAACTCGGCGCATGTTTATAGCTATATGCCGACAAATCTTTTGCCATTCTTTCGTATGACGATAGGATATTTATCTAATTACTAATTGGCCTTCGCCATTGATAATCGATGGAAAACTAGAGACTTGCCACGAGATCGGGACTCCTTCAGCAGTTGAATGTCGTCATAAAGTAATTGACCCCTTTCCTTACGACATTCATAAATTAAATTCCTCGGCTATCACTAATGCTCCTATGAATCACGACCCGCTGCATTCTACCCGAGACACTTCTTATTTTATGTACTTACCATTGGGGCAATGCAAAAAACACAAATTCTCTGCTGGAAATTTACAGTATACCCATTTGGTCTCTCATGCAACGTTTTTCCCATGTCTTTGAACTTGACGAGTGACATTGCAAGCCTTGCAAACGACTTGCATTTTTGTCGGGACGCAACTGCAGTGTTTACTCGGGCATAAAAACAACAATTCTTGTAGGATTCACGTCTCAGCAATCACTAGACAGCGGACAATAACAAGAAATTGCAACCTATTTGATCAACCATACCGCGTCTGCAATTTTCCTTCACATACCTAATCGATTTCGAACTGTTATAAAAACCCACTAATCTATTATTTGTTTAGTTTCGCAGATGACGTCGCCTAGCGCAGGTCGGCCCCTCAGGACGATCAAGATTTCCACATGAGTCACCTCGCCTAGCGTCGAAGAAGTTCCCCTGGACTCCTCCCCTCCCCCTAACACCTGACCACAAGACCCTTGCAGCCAGAACAGTCAAAAAGCGGGCCCTCGTTTCCTTCCTGGCACCCGGCAAGGAAGCGATTCGCCCGTGAAGCCGCGCGGAATGCCTCGCTGACGGAGCAAGACCGATACACAGCACGCAGCGACCGAGCGAGACAGCACACAGGAGAGTTGAACGCGCGAATAGCCAGCGAGCGGGGAACCATAACGCTGTGCTCCTGCGCAAGAGAAGGCACCGTCTCAGAGCGAGCGAGATGCCGCGCCCGACCGTCGTACGCTGCCGACGGAGAACGCGTCCGCGCACGCGAGGTGGGGGTAAGGTCTAGGACAGGTAGCTCCGAGCAGGTCATTCACATACACGTCAGCTGCTCAGCGACGACGATGTCAACATCTCGCCGGACGGGACGCAACGAAGACGCCGGCATGCACAAGTGAAACGCCGCTCGTGACAAGTGCCAAGTGATCAACGTGGTGCGCGCGAGCTGCCTCGCTTCCGGGATCGCGCCGTGAACAGAGCCCGTGGGACGTGCAGGCGACGAAGAGGACCATGCCGAGGCTACTGGGCCTGCTCCTGGGGCTGCAGCTGGTCATCGCCTCTCCCGTCTGGATGCCGCAGTTCCTGTCCGGTGGTCAGTATTCGCAGAGCGTCGCTCTTCCTCGTTCCGGCCAAGATGTCGTGCTGCAGGTCTTTGTTTGTGCGAACAACGGGTTTGCTTTGTAACCGGGCCGGCGTTGATCGGGAATTAGAGTTCCGAAATCTTGCTGCGTGACCGCCGATTTTTGTTAATTTCCGACGATTCGTTTCTGAACGGTAACCCTTTTTACGAAGACGCGGTGAGACGTGTCCCGGAGTGTCATTACCATCTCAATAGATCCGTTACCCGTCGAAACGATAATATGGCGCCCGCATTGCCATTCCCTTTCTGCAACAACGCTAGACCCCACAGGAAAACCGAGCTGCAATCGATTTATTTCTATTTTTATTTATTAACATGCACTCGACCCTAGGACCCGCATACAACTTAAAAATCAAGATAGTCCGATCGCTATCGTGGGGGACCGTCACTCATCCGCGTCCCTCAGACCTACCACCCCCCGGCACACTGCCAGCCGACCCACCCCCAACCCCGCACACGGAGCACCCCCAGCATCCCGGCACCGACGTTGGGGTGACGGTCACACGTCCACTTCCCGTACCGCGTTTGGCCAGCCCTGGCCCGCTAACGGGACCCGCGAGCAGGCCAGGGTCAAGGCTGCCCCTGGTCGCTAGGCGCCCCGCGTGGCCGCTACGTGCGGCGAGCGGATCGGGCATCGACGGACGCCGCCGCCGCCGCTGGCAACGGTAAAATTCAACGTCGACATACCGAATGCGCGATCCTGCGTGACGTCGGTGGACTAGAGGACGAATGCTGCAGTGACCACTGGCTGTCAGGAGCGAGGAGGAACGTTCTGTTCGAATCGAGCCGTATTGTTGCTCCAAGTGACACGCTTATGACGTCAGCATCCCTGTGCCTGTGCCAGAGCTGTCACCATGCGCTTTGCCTTTTGACTAAAACTTTCTTCTCGGCTGTTCTGCGGTGTAAGACTCATTGGGGTTGGCGTGGTTGCAAAGGAATTCTGTTCGTTCTTGGGATTGACAAGGGGCACCATGTTGTAATCAAGACGAATTGGCGTGGTTTTTGAGATCGGTTGAAGAGTTCTACAGTTTTATTGTTACTCTTCAGAGATGGAATGCGTAATTCTAAACCTAAACACCGAAACAAGAAATCAATATGTGACACCTGACACTTCCGTCATCTGTGGAATCTCGCTCGCAACTTCGCAAGTCATCTCCTCTGGCCCAGACATTGACCTGTGACCAGCTCAGCAAAGGAGCCGGGCAACACTCTCCATGTCAAGGGCCAGCAAACTGACAGCCTGACCTTGCCCTTCATCTCGTATTTAGCATGGAGGAGGAACCAAAATTACCATTTCCCTTTCGTTTCGGCTCATCACAAGCGCGAGCTAATGACCACTCGTAGATTGCGATCAGGGGTCGCCATTAACGCCATGTATCGTGTTAACGCTAGATTCGCGATCTCACCCGCGATGGTGCGATTTAGCACGATAGCGAATACCGATGGAAGATGAGGAATCAGGGGTAGAATCTGGAGCATCATATCTGGAGCAAACATGTCGAGACACCTTCTCACAGCATGTCGAACAAGAACCTTTGTAGGAGGACACCCACGCTTCTAAATTCCCAGATGCTAGATATGGATGTGTGGGCGCTTTGTTCGATTAAACCCGGTTTTATTCCTTACAAGGCTGGTATACAATCATTGATAAATATTTAAGAAATTTAAGAAATAAGATATCCATTTCAAAGGGGAAATTGACATCCTCATAGCACGGGTCCCGTCTTCCCATGACCTACGACCTACCTATAATTCTGCATGTTTAATGTCTGAATCGGGGTGCCAAAGTGGCAATATAAAATGCGCTAAATGTGGCTTGTGGCTGAATGTGAGCCAAATAGATTGATAGTTTCCTAAGCCAGTGTTTTGCGTGTCAACCGATCAAAGTGCGACCCGTGCAGAAGCCAATCCAGCGACATCGCCGCTGCCTCCGCCATGTCACTCGGCGGAGATTACGATAAACCCACTCGCCAAAACACCGCTAGCATTGTCCACGTTGTTTGCGCGCCGTTTTAACAAGTCTCGACGGCATCCGGGTTCGATCCCGACTCGCGTAGGTCCCGCTATATCCATGTCTTCGATGGCGCTCGTGCGTCGCCTTGTTGCTGGCTCTCCGGGCCAGGACGTGGCTGCTGGCGCCTTCCTGTTGGTCTGTCCTCAGGGCCGCTGGTGCGCTGGGTTGACCCTTGCAGGCCGACTTTGTTTTTGCCTAATTGTTATATATCGTGTAGACTTCATTACCCCAACATTCGCCAACTTCCTACAGATTATTCTTAGTAGGTGATGCATATACGTATATAAACTGACTTCTCATTAAGGATTACAATATGCCTGAGGCAATTGGTGTATCTACGTATGTGCTAGCTTACAGAAGCATTCTAAATAAATATTGTTTTTCTTATAATGTGAAGTCACACAACCTCAGCTCAGGTCGCTGCGACCTGATCGAAAGAAACGGCGATGTAAAGTAATGGTGCTCATTTGGGCGAGGATTGAAATATCTTAAACTACGACCATAGATTTTCTTGGGTAAACGTTGAATACTAAAAACAAGACCCACTGCTGGTCATCAGTGCCAAATCGAAAGTCGGAACGTCCTGAATCCAATTCGCAGCCGTGATCTCACCGCGATCACGGATGCCGTCTCCCCTTCGATTAATGTTCACAAACGCATTCATCGAACGAGATTGAGGTGACCCGCGTCACACCGACCCAGTGTGAGGTGTCCTTGTCTGGCACGGCGTCGCCCGGGCCGAATTGTCGAAGCGTACAACCGCGAGAATGCGCCGACGCGAAAGCCCCGCGCCCATTCGCCGCGTCTAGCCGAGTCTAGCAGAAGTTTGTCGCCAAGCATCGCCCATCTTCCCGGAAGCTGCGGTCCGGAGTGCGTTGGTCGTGACTCATCCGATCCACATGCACCTCATTGACCCACTTGCGCCGTGCGCCCACTCCCCGAGTGCGTGCCTGTCGGTGTCAGCGCGTCATAAGAGACGGCGTGGCGAAGACTTCTCTTAGCTCTTGTGCTAAGCTGTCACGTCGAGTCTATAGGGCCCATTTCGGGCGTGAGCGTTGTCGCTTTATTGCTTCTGCTGCAGAATGCCGTTGTCGTATTGTACTATGTCTGGACTAAACCACAGATCATGCAGCTTGGTGTACGTGCTAAGATAACAAACTGAAGCGTAAAACGATGGCTATTGTGTTTACTACGCGCAATACCAATAAGGAATCTAAACTATAGTCGGCTGAACGAAATTCACTGTAAAAATATTTCGACAAAGACTTTGCGGGATTTTGCTCGTTGATTTTGACAAGATCTCGGACGGATGTGCAACAACGCGCCAGTGACGTCTCTATAGAAACCGTAAAAGCTCGCACACTAAATCTCACCGATTCTTCCGGATCTATTGTCTTAGCGCGAGTCCACCACTGGTAATCTTGATGTCCTACACGTGATTCACAGTTGGGACCAGGAAAACTTAGCTCGGCGTTTGTTTCCACGAAGTGGTATCAGTTTCCTGCCAGTGACCGAGTGGCCAAACACTTAACACACTCCAATTGGAAACTAAACACTCAGATTCCCATTTCCCAGCCAACCCTTTGTGTTTTTTTCCGTGGGGTCATGCACGCCACCCTTCTTGCCCACCAGTGGCGCACCGCACCGACCCCTCTAACCCCTCTGACCCCACAAGCCCCGCTAACCCCGCGCCGCTCGTTCCAGGCTCGGGCCGCAACATCCGCCACCTGCCGTGCGTGTCGCGCCGCACCGGCGAACACGGCACGTGCATGTTCGCCTTCTCCTGCGCCAAGGCCAACGGCACGCACCTCGGCACGTGCATCGACCGCTTCTACTTCGGCTCGTGCTGCCACCTGCCGGCCGGCGCCGTCGCCGGCGACAACAACACGCTCGCCAACAACCTCGTGCCGGCCACGGTCCTCGAGGTGCACGACAAGCCCACCAGGCGGCCGACGACGCCGATCAGGCCGACGGTCGCGACGACCACCGAACCCAGTTATCAGTTGTTGACCTTCCAGTCTGTGGGAGACAACAACAACGCTCCCAGTGTCGCCATGGAGAGAGTGACGGACGCGCCCCCTAGGTTCGACCCGCCTTTCCCTGCGGGCGTGGCCTCAAGCAAGCCGCGCCCTAGTGACGTCACGGACAGGCCCCGCCCCGGCGTGACGAAGCGGCCGCTGCTTGACGACGTGACGAGTGCGACGTTGCCGTCGTCGACGGAGAGTTTGACGGTGGTTTCGTTGATCACGAAGCCGGTGGCGAAGCCGGTGAAGCCGGTGAAGCCGGTGAAGACGACGGCCAAGCCGACGACGACGACGAAAACGACGACAACGCCGAAGCCGACGACAACGCCGAAGCCGACGACGACGAAGACGCCGCCAAAGACGACAGCCAAGCCCGCGAAACCCGTGAAAACGCCGGCGACAACGACGGCCAAGCCCGTGAAGGTGGTGACTCAACAAACGTCGACGCCGCCCTCGACGCCGAAGCCCGCCAAGCCCAGCGTCAAGCCCCCCAAGACCACGACGGCGAAACCGGTGAAATCAACGCAGAAACCGCCCAAAACGACGGTGAAACCGTCCAGGAAACCGGTGACGAAGCCCGAACCGGTTACCACGACGTCACCGGCGTCGTCTAGCAGCAAACCGCGACCCACAAAGCCGCCAAGGCCGAGCTCGAAGCCGGTTCCGGTTTCCTCGACGATGACGTCGACGACGACGACGAGGACGACGACGACGCCAGCGTCGCCCGGTCTGGTGACGTGGTCAGACTTCGACGTCGCCAGCGAGGCGTCGACGACGCAGAAGACGTCGGTGGCGGAGAAGGCGACGTCGACGCCGACCCCGACGCCGGGAGTGGTGACGGAGTCGTGGGTGCTGCTGCCGTCGCTGGAGCCAGGTACGTCGCTGTCTGACATGTGCTGCACGCCACTGGCAACGAGACGTTTGTGTTGTGCGCTATGATGCAGCGTCTTTGAGTGCAGTGGCGCGGCTTCTTCCACATGTCTATACCAACCATTAGCAGCTTTGATAGTCTTACACCAAGTTGTCCGAGATGAAACCCTGTCCCATCAAACAATTAAATTAATTAATTTGTTAATCAACGCCGTTTTTAAACAAGTTTAACATGTTTGAAATTGTTAAAATGGGACTCGGGCAACATTTAGCCATAGAGTATGAAACCTCCTTATTCTATAATTTAGCTCTGGTTCATACCTTTTCCCAGAAGGATGGGTAATTTTCCAAATTATAAATTTCGAATGGACCAACTCTGCTTACCACTGAAGATAATTTATTTTTTCTCCCGAAGCCAAAATTTTGATCAAGTTTCTTGATACATGAATGAATGTCTCATCAATTATTGATTCTGGTTTTTACCCTTATTTTATTCCCCGTGTTTTCTACGTTTTCAATGCTTTTCCATGCTTTAATCTCTCTAAATATACAATAGATACACTTCTCATATCCGCGTTTCGCCCTCTGCCCGCCTCCACAGGCCTAGAAGCCGGCAGCTCGGAGTTCAGCGAGGGCGCGTCACCCTCATCGACGGCGTCCTCCACGAAATCCCCGCCGAGCTCGTCGGGAAGCAGCTCGTCGGAGGAGGAGGAGGTGGAGGAGGTGGAGGAGGTTACCCCCGAACTGATCGACCAGGCAACCCCCGAACTGATCGACCAGGCGACCCCTGAACTGATCGATCAGGCAACCCCCGAACTGATCGACCAGGCGACCCCTGAACTGATCGATCAGGCGACCACCCTCTCCCCCATCGACCTCCCCGCCTCGACGCCATCGTCGACGTCCGCCGCGACGCTGCCGACGCCCGACGCTCCTGATGGACTCAACATGAGCGACTTCCGCGCCGGTGAGTCTTGTTATACTTCAACACTCAACAAGTAATCTTGGCCACTAGAGACAGGATCCACCAACAGGGGCTACTAAAACTCGAGTGTTAGCGGGACCAGCCAATATCTGTCAGACAGTGCGTTTATTTGTCTCTCGTCGATGGTGATGAAATAAATGAGCCATCTTGCCAATTATTGATAAACCAACTCTTTGTGGAACTTGTCCCTACTGGCTTCCAATGCCAGGAAACGTCAGTGATATGACGTACCAGTTGCATATTTTAACTAGCGATGGCGCGTCTCTTGGCTTTTGAAGATGTATCATCGATTACAAACAGATGGGGCGAAGTTCGCACCGAAAAGCAACCGACAAAATGATGCAAGAAGCGTGGTCATTATGGTTGGTATCAATGCAATCGGCGAAGACGCCAAGAAATAACTGTATACCTGGCTTTGAGAGCAAAGGGTGGACGAAAGGGCCTGGATGGATCATTTGACCGTTCCTCGCCGCGGGTGCATAGCGGGGTTTCTACGGAAAGCGAAACCTTCTGTTTTACCATCTAGCTATCGATCGCTAGCTTGTGATAGGATTGTTCCCAAGATTCGCCCAATGGCTATAGAACTAGAAGCATGTAAATCTGTGCTTTGCGTATATACATTCTCTGTGATTATCTGTGGATGTCGATGCTTTACAGTTCACAATCTCTTGAATCAAGAGTCTGTGCGCATGCATCTTGGCTGATGTAGAGACTTCGACAGATTTCCCGGAAACCATTAAACCTAGGACAGTAATTAAGATAATTACAATTTTACGAAACCAGCTTCTTTCCGAAGCAATTATATTATCCAACCGACGAAATATCCAACGGTCCTAATCAATGAGACAGAATCGGACAGCCCTCCCCTCGCCTCGAGCCAATTGGTATCCCAAATTACGTCAACCAACGTCTTTCTGCGGTTTAGTTTTAGTTAGTGGTAAACTTTTATCGTACTTAACTTAATTTCGGCGTTGTTGTAAATTAAGGGCTTGTGCGAGAACAACAAAATAAGAGCATTGACCCTAGTCCTTTGTATAGGGGAGGAGAGGATACTAAAGTTTTTTTCTTCATATTTCGAAACTGTAAACGTGATAAAAACAACAAGACCTTCCACATGCATGCTTCGGTGCCCTTTTTGATACATTCCATTGCCCATAAAATCGACATCAATTCAAAATAAATTTTCACTGTAAAGCGTTATGATACACACAGAGCCACCGCACAGCTACAACATTTAATTGGAGCTATAAAACAGCTATTTATTAATATACAAGCAGTACACTACCCGTGCCTCCGGCATTACACTTTTTGCGTTATCATAATTTTATTCGATCGCTTTTCGAAACGGAGCGTTCAAAAATTCCTGCCGACAAAGCGACGTAACCATGTAACCTCCTGGTACTCTACGTAACCCACCAAGGACACCACCGGCACATCACCACCGCAAAGATGAGCCACGCTCGCGGTCTTGTCCTTGAGCAAGCGACGGCCTGTGCGATCAGTGCGTTTCCAGCAGACAGCCAGTCGACTCTAGGTAGTAGGAGGCGGTCGAGCGACGCTACCACTACGACGCCAGTAATTCCCACGAGCGTCCACGCGCCGGCGGCGTCCAGTAACATGCAGCTGAACGCGACGCTCTTGGTGCTTTCAGTGTGCGGTCGACGCTTGTTCCCCGAGGCGAGGGTGGTCGGCGGCGAGAAGAGCACGTTCGGCAAGTGGCCCTGGCAGGTATGTGTTTGTGGATCGCCGACGCGGTGTCACCCTGTCAGACCTGTTTCTCAGCGTCGTCGATTTGCATGCTGCTTCGTGTGGGACCGGTGGATACTGGATGAGACTGCGTTTTGCCCAAAATCACAAATTGCTCGTTGAATTGCTTAAAATAAGTATTTTGTGCACCTTTTATGCTACTCTAAAATCTTAGTGCATGAGTTTGACGTTATAAAACGGATTCTGCATGCAGTTTTGCAACTATGTTCCCTGCAGCGTGCAAAGTAAGCTGAAAATCACCAAGAATTTCGTGTGGCCGTTTTGGTGAAACTTAGGCTCGGCTCTTCCTGGCATCTTGCCTCCCGGTCTTTGATCCTGTGGCCTTGGCAGCCTGACAGGCGCATGTTTACATTCAACACGGCACTCCGCACCGGCGTGCAGCTGTCAGGCTGCTGACATCACACAGCACGGCGTTCGGGAGGTTTGCTCTCGAATGCCACGCGAAGTCGTGTCTGTGGCTCACCGCACTTTCCACGCGATCCCAATGAAAAAAGTGATAAACTGAAGTTATTGTTCCTTAAATTATAGTGTTCCCACGCCTGCGGGCAAGCTAGCCAAGGTTTCGCATTGATTTATTGTCGTTCCCCGCGAGCCGTGACTTGGACTTGGCATTCGCATCCAGTGCGCTGCTCAACCAGGAATGCCTTGCAAATCTTTTGATATTCATCGACTGTCGCTCTCAGATATCTATTTTAAATTTGTCCTGCTAGCTCCGCTGACCCCACTACCATCATGACAGTCCTCGGCTAGAACTTCACAGCGAAGAAACTTAATCGTTTCTTTATCAAAAGTAATATCTACTCAAAAAATCCACCGCCGAAAGGGCTCTACCACCGATTCCTTACATTCCTCTACCTCGCCCTTTTCCGTAGATCCCAGCTCCTTAAAAAAAAGTTTGTCCTTGACTTTGGAACTCGCGTGGCTTTTCGCTACAAAAAAGTAAACTGGCGATTAGCAGCAAACCTGCTTGCGCATCTCCTTTGTCCCTCTTGGCTCTTGACAAGCATGAATCCGAGCACGTGGAACGCTCCTCCCGAGACAAAGGGACCGCAACCGAGATGACAGCAGAGGTTCTGCTTGTCCTGCCTTCTCTGCCGTGGCTTGCCATATCTGTCATGTCTACCCTGCCTGTCCTGACTTTCCTTGGCTTATCTGGCCACCTTGCCACCCAAGTCCTGTGCCTTGGTCAGGGTTTCGAACGTCCACATTGAGGCCCTACCGCGCTGGCTTGCCTAAATTTTATTCCCCGGCCTTCCTGGCACACCCTAGTTCATAGTCAAGGTGCCTACCGAATGCATGGGGTCTCTGCCGCCCTGCTCGCCCTGTCTTCCCTGTCTGCCCTGGCCGCCCTGGTCCTTGGTGCTGATAGCCGGTCGGCTGCATGGAGTCCTTGGCCACGTGAACTTGAGCACGAGGCACGCGCCGCCAAGCGGCACTGATTGGCCGCGACGCGACGCAACGCGACGCAACGCAGCGTCGCTGAACTTCACATAGCTTTTTGTTGGTTCTCACACAGCACGGACCACGGACTGACCGTGGTTATTTATTTGAAGCGGACAGCCGCCGCCGCCGCCGGTTGTTTTGTTTCGGTCCCTCCTTTTAGCGCCGTGCCATTTCTTTTAGAGCGACAACAGAATCATTGAACTGAGATTTTCAATCACGAACTTCATCCTGGCCTTGTGTTTACCGATCGTTAACGGATCGTGTTTAGACATTGTATCTGTGTTAACGAATTTTTAACACACAATCGGGGCATCTTTTTGGCTTGTGACTATTGAATTACCGAAAAACTGGTCCTGTTAGTCCCATTTATATTCTAAATAAATTTAAATGCCCCCTCTAGTAAGATGATCTCCAATGGCTTGAAGCTTGCACAGCACAACCATCAGGACCCTTTTACAAGCAGTTCACTGAATTTGTCGCTCATATATAGTTACTTGTGTGAGTATCCGACCATCTGTTGACAAAATTACTTCCATCTCAACACTATTGCATGATTCAATGATGCTTCCACCGATGGCATTTCATTTCCACGGAGTCCGACAGCTTACAAGCCATGGCGACGGTCCCAAGCCTGGCGCACGGTCCCAAGCCTAGCGCACGGTGGTGTCTTCCCCTTGTCTGACCGCACCCCGCTCACCACTTGCGTCACGTCGGTTGCAGATCTCGCTGCGCCAGTGGCGGACGTCCACGTATCTGCACAAGTGCGGCGCGGCGCTGCTCAACGAGAACTGGGCCATCACCGCCGCCCACTGCGTTGAGAAGTGAGTGCCACTCGCCGCATTTATTGTCTTTGGCGAAGTAGAACCGTTTTGTCGCGACTTGCGAATCCATACTCGATTACCGAGATTTAACGAAGGCAATCCGCTCCGCACCCAGAGCGGGATGGCGTGTTGGAAACACTGGTTCTCGTGAGATCGCCGAAGTTAAGCAATATCGCGCGCTGAGTTTGGTGTTGTATGGGTGACCATTATGCGCATGATCAGTTCTGTTAGGGAGAGGTTGGAGGGTTTGAAGTTAGTACGACAACTTCACTCGCCTTGCTTATCAACCTCTTGACAGCATGGATTACTGGAGAAATCCTGTTGTTCAGTTGTAAAGTCCTTCTGAAGGGATGTAAAGCCGGTGGTCCCCTCGGTGCTTTTTGACAGGAGCCACGTGCCGGCACCAGGTTTCCCAACCTCCCTTCTAGGCTAGGTTTGGTTCATCGTCACCCTTTCATTCACCGACCCAGTAAGACCACTGCCATAGGGCCAGTGGTCAAAACAGTGCGTCGTTAAACACCATTAATTAATCAATCAATCGATAAAGCAGGCTGCGTAGCTTTCCAAAAAGTTGGGAAAATTTTAGCGAATGATGTAGCGTTTACCAGTTGAATGGAACAAAGTCTCATGGATGTACGAGATAGCTGCACATCAGACTAATGCTTCCCCGCACGCAGCGTGCCGCCCAGCGACCTGCTCCTCCGGCTCGGCGAACACGACCTGAGCACCGAGGACGAGCCGCACGGGTTCCAGGAGCGGCGCGTGCAGATCGTCGCCGCGCACCCGCAGTTCGACCCGCGCACCTTCGAGTACGACTTGGCGCTGCTGCGCTTCTACGAGCCGGCCAAGTTCCAGCCGAACGTGCTGCCGGTGTGCGTTCCGCAGGACGACACGAGCTTCGTGGGCGCTACGGCGCACGTCACCGGATGGGGACGGCTTTACGAGGGTGAGTGCCCATGGCGGCGGCGGCGGCGGCGGATGACAGTGGTGTCATCGCTAGACCCAGGACTTGGATTCGGGTGCCTTTGGCATGAAACTAGCAGGACTTGAAGTAGGAGTGTTTTTAGTCTTTATGTACTTCTCTTTAAAGGTTCTACAAATTTTGACCATTAGGGCAAATGTATATACATTGCATTGGCATCTTTCATACATGGAGATGGAAATGAGTAGCAAGCAAGTAAAAGCAGCAAGTAAGAAATGAAAACAAATCCAATAAGAATCGGACTATCATTTGAATATGGTACTAACGCAACTGAAACATTATCTAGGTAATGGATATTTGAATTGAATTGTGAATACCTGGTCTACCAAAATCTTTGGATACCATCAATGCCACAAAAGCCTCTAAAAAACCACGCTACACATGCAACAAAAGCTAATTTACAGCCAAAAATTGAGTGAGCAATGAAAAAAGGGTATACCTGGTATCTAATTTTTTTTTTTTTTATGGAAGAAGACATTGTTTTCTTTTTTTGGACATAAAATATCCCACTGAGCAGAAAAAATTGCATACATTCTCAATGATTTTTACACTGGGAATATGAAAATCTTCTGGTAACTGTTTCAAATACGTATCATTGAAATGGGTGAACCTGTAAACGAGTGTGACAACGCGTCTTGTGCGCTTGCAGACGGTCCGCTGCCATCGGTGCTGCAAGAAGTGCGCGTGCCCGTGATCAACAACACGCTCTGCGAGACGATGTACCGCTCAGCCGGCTACATCGAACACATCCCCGAGATTTTCATCTGCGCCGGCTGGAAGAAGGGCGGCTTCGACTCATGCGAGGTAACCTAGCCGCGCCTCCCATGGTCGGTGCTGACTGCTGAGCTACGGATGTCCATGCATCATATGCCCTGTTCTTTCATGCGCTTTGCGTTTAGCTCTATTTGCGTTCCTGAAGTGATTTGTTGTACTAAAGTGGTACCCGCCAATTCATCTAAAAGCCTGACAATTCGCAGGCGAAGGCAGGAACAAAGGATTAGTTAGTAAAACAGATTAGGACTAACTTATATCACCAAGATCATCAAAGATTTAGATGAGATCTGACCAATTTTCATTCTCATGGTAATTCTTAATTCAGCTTTAATGTACCCGCAGATTATGAAAAGAATAATATGGAAAGTTTCTGCTCTGGACAAATTTAACTTTCAGAGCTATCTTGAAGCTCTGATGCTCTAGGAAAGTCTAGCATCTCCATCAATTCCCAATTCCATTCAATTGCTTTGTGGTTTGTTTTGCACATTTCATAATTGAGTCTATTACCTTACGGCTAGAGCTCCAGACATGTCTAATTGCATCATTAACACGGTTCTGAAAACATCTCAAAATCACAGGCTGAGCTAGATGGTGTCCATTCAGAAGTAAATTCAATAATTATAAATATTTGAATATAGTCTTCTTCTGGTGAATATGCTGGATTCAATCGCAGACTGTGACCAAAGAAGCTTAAGAAATTAAGATAATATGAAGCACAATTATGCTTGCTTGTACTGCTACAAGGTTATAAATCATGTTGGCATAAATTACATTTGGTAGGTAGTTTACAAGCACCCAGTTTTACTCTGCCATTGAAATAAAATATTGAGGTCAAACTTGTTGTGAATAATATTTATGTTATGTAGGTACACACACTAGGTAACATTAATTACTGATGAAGTGTACCAAACGTCATTTCAAAACCTAATTTGAAGTAAGATACCTACCTACAAATAACAAGGTATTAGGTAATAAAATATAATGTAAAATATGGTCATACCAGCAAATTTTTTTCTTCCATGCTATTCAAATGGCACAAAATTAGGAATACCATAATATATATAAAATACTGAATTCTCATTGGCAAGATGGCTGTCTAATTTGCAATGTTTGCAGGGCGACTCGGGTGGCCCGATGGTGATCCAGAGGCCTGATCGAAGGTGGCTCCTTGCTGGCGTCATCTCGTGGGGCATCGGCTGCGCGGAACCTAACCAACCTGGCGTCTACACACGAATCTCAGAGTTCCGCGATTGGATAAACCAGATCTTGCAGTTCTAGCCGCTTGCGCTACCAGTCTTCTTGTTGTTATGTTGGCGTTCAGTGAACGCCAGTCCCTTGTATATAGACCTGTCGCCGTATGTAGTATTTATTGGTTATTTATTTTACGCAGAGCTACTTATTAACACTAGGCTAGAGCTAATCGTGATAACCCACACGAAGTCCACAACCGTTTGTAATACTTTGATAATAAACTTGCGTTGGAAAACAAATTGTGATTGTGATGAATTGTGATGTGTATGTTTGGTCATGTTGTGTATAAATTTGTCATTTTGAATTTTATATTTTTCTGTGGAGAAGGGGGAAAGGAAAGCAGAGCAGAGATACTTTGTGAGTAGAAAATGTAGACATGATGGAATTTAATTGGCGCTATTTGGCTAAGGCTCTTTGTTGAAATTTAGTATTTACAGCCACACAATGCATATTCATATCAGTTTGATCAAGTTTCTTTTGAAATTTGAAGTGAGCAATTGAATTTAATTCCGACTCTAGCAAATAATATATGTACAATATTCCCTTCTAAGCAACCTAGATAATTTTATTTACATTTGAATATCTTGGATTTTCCCTGTACGCGCTAGAATGGGCTGGGCCTAATAAGCACCGCGCATTGGCTTGTGGGCAGTGTTGCCACAGTCAGTACTATTGTACTAGATCTAGTACTATTTTGCAAGTCTCAGTACGTCAGTACGCCTTTTCATAAAATCTGAAAATCTAGTACTTTTTGGAAGATTTTCTTCACATACTTCCATTTCTATGAAAATATCGACTCGCGAATAGATTTTTTTTTAAACTCGCGCCTTTACCGATGCAGAAATGTTGCGCACGCGCGTTTCATAATTTTGTCCACTTGTGCTTTTTCGTGTCCAGTTGATTGACATGTGACATTTCGTCGACTCGGTACCGGTACTCGGTAGCCTGGAATGGACCGTCATTTCGTATGTGGTAAAGATAGCATAATGGTTCCTTAAAATTGAATAAAGATATTGGGAATTTTGGGTGCAGTAAAGGCTGCGTCGTTTAACTTGCGGGTTTGGTGCGCTGGTTTGGTATTTGACTATCGCTATTGCTTACTGCTATAAAGTTACTGTGTTTTTCTGCTGTTTGTTCCGCACCGTTTTCTAGGCATCAAATGGATGCAAGGTCCTTGGTATAATCACGGAGCTACTGGTTGGGATGGGTATGAAAAAAAAACCTTCCGGAATTTTTTAGCAGTAAAGTGATAATTGAAGATTTCGCTTCACTCGCTACGCTCGTTAAGCTCATCAAAAAGTATCCAGTGCCAATTTGAGCTTCGGCGCGAAATATATTTGAGTACTTTCTAGTACTTTTTTCTCCCGCTTGGCAGTACTACTTCAAATTTGATTGTGGCAACACTGCTTGTGGGTGCTGTCCATATTACGCCATTGTCTGTCGGCACGTTGCAAAACCTTATTTATCGTCAAATTGCGATATTTTACCTCAATAGAAGGCATATTTCTTCTTAAAAATGTACGGGAACGACGATTACATAGATCAGGTAAAAAATTTCACTCGCTGATTGCTTTCACACTGCACAATATGCTGAGAACACAACATAACCTCTCGCATACTTTACAGGGCTATGACACTTACGGCAATTACGGACCAACCGATGCCGAGCCTCATACTGGAGATCCACACGCTGATCTCGAATATGATCGCTACTACAAGATTCCGGACGTTATCAAGAAGTTTCTCATCTACTTCCGAAATTGTATTAACGAGGGGCTCATATTTGAGATCCAGAACCTCTACGAGAGCACGTAAGTTTTTGGTCGTCTTGTCTTGGAGAGTTGAGATCGCTAAGTCCTGGAGGTTCCATTATAAAGTTTTACATCTTTTCTCCAAGGTTCCCCAAGCTCACCGAGCAGTACTTTGAAAAGCGACCATGGATTGATGAGGCCGACGTGGCTCATCTAGTAGAGAATGATACGGTAAGTTTGCTAGGCCACCTAGGTAATTCCTTAGGTTTACGAAATAATCCAAGTATTTAAAAACAGCTTGTTGAAATCTAGGAAACTCGGGTTAAGAATTCAAGAAAAGAATTTAATCTCATGTCCATCACAACTACTGAAAGTTAAATCTAATTCAAGTGGGTCGAGTGGATATGCAGTCACATCAAAGAAACAATACGTAGTATTTTAAGTTTAATGAGTAACTTTCATTGAAAAAACATCTAATATCACTTAATTTTTTTGCAGGTCTTCCTCATTCTGTACAAGGAACTGTACTTCCGACATATCTATGCCCACGTTCCAGGTGGCCCGTCCTTAGAGCAACGCTACAACTCTTTCTACAATTACTGTGACCTCTTCAACTATATTCTTTCTGCAGAGCAGCCGGTGAGCTATTTATTTTTGTTTGATGTTGTGAACTTATTTTTAGTTTCATAACTGTAAAAGATGTTTAAAAACATGAAACAACTGTTCAAACGTTGTGTCTGATTATTGTATTTTGATTGGCAGGTTCCCCTAGAACTTCCGGACCAGTGGCTGTGGGAGCTCGTGGACGAGTTTGTCTACCAGTTCCAGGCGTTTGCGCAATATCGTGCTCGCCTCTCGAAGAAAACGCCTGAAGAGCTGGAGTCTCTCTCGTCGCCCGCCAACAGCAAGATCTGGAACGTTCTTTGCGTGCTCAATGTGCTGCACTCTTTGGTGGAGAAGAGCAACATCAAGAGACAGCTGGAGGTACGATAGTCCAACTGTTGTTTTAGGCCCGGCGTTGAAAGTAGGACAGAAATATTTACGTTTATGTCTTGCTATCTCATTTAACTGAGGTACACTCCTGGACTCTGAAATCCATCCACTAGAAATTTATACAAGTCCCGTGGAAGGTTGGCTTGAAAAATAGTGTAGGTAAGTCGGGTACACACCATGCTGTATGCCATGTGCTTTCTGAACCTATACCTCGTTATGAAAAACCAGTTTTCCTTACCTATCAGTCATGCCTGCCCAGTGAAATGAGGATCGAGCAATCTCACAAATATGATATCTCGTGAGTCTTGCACACCATTTCAGCACCCCCCAATGACCTATAACTCGTAATTTTGAAGATGCAGAAACAATTCGAAAACTTCCTGTGTCTTCTCTTTACAGCAAACACGTTTATCTAATCACTTCCTCAATATTCCGTAAAAAGTTTGTTTCCATTGCATGATTTAATTTCCTCTCCTTTTAATTGCTTATTATCTTTGGATCAAGTCAATGGTTGGCTCCAAGACCCGACCTTTTTGATGGCTGTAGGCTACCTTGTCCTGGCGGGTCGGGTATATTATATCAAGTACGGGAGATAAGATAACAAACGACGTCGATTACTACGATGCAGTGGAGGAAATTCAACCGGTTGTCATTTTTAGTATTTTTACCATCGAATAAATGTTTTTTAACTATTAATAGGTATCAATAGTAAATGTAGTGTAGTTACAGCAAGGATATTGAAATTCGTCCAAACCGTCTAAATCTTCACCGGCAACTCTGTGACAAATGCTGGAGCTCGATCATGCCAACAGGGCTACTCTGGTGAACGAATATTCGCAATGCATGGTTCATATGAATTGTCAACAGCCCCACTGATAAGAAAACTGGTTTTCCATCATAAGGCAGCTTCCCAAGCAAGTGGTTTCATATGCCATGTGCTCAGCCTCTACCTGGCTACCTATACTATTTTCAAGCAAGACAAAATTGGGACTTGTAAAAATTTCAGGTGGACGGGTTTCAGTGTCCAGAAGTGTACACACTAACATAATGATAATTATGAAAGTGTCAAATAATCAAATAACCGTCAAAATACCCACTATGGGAATTATAACCCAGTTTTTGCCTTTTGGTAGTTATGCTATTGCCATTTGAAAACCACCTGCAAAACATGTGGGCTCGGGCGTATGGTTTACTTCACAACCGACGTTCTTTATGCTTGCTTCAATCGCAATGTGATGCTTTATCTTTGACGTAATGCCCCGCGACAGGTGTACGCCAGCGGCGGTGAGCCGGACTCGGTTGCCGGGGACTTCGGTAGACATTCGCTCTACAAGATGCTGGGCTACTTCAGCCTGGTCGGACTCCTGCGTCTGCACTCCCTGCTCGGAGATTACTACCAGGCCATCAAGGTATGCATGCCGTGTCATTTCTCATTGCTTTGTTTCTAGGACTCAGATAGCAACAAAGAATCGTGGGACTAAGTGGTGGTGGGGGGGGAGGGGGGGGGGGTTGGTTGTGTGATTGGGCTTGGGAGTTGTAGAAGTTGTTCTAGTGAGAAGTCACCTATAGTTTCTTATTTTATCACTTGCACACCTCAAAAATTACCTGACTCGTTGGCTGCGCAGGTCCTGGAAAACATGGAGCTGCACAAGAAGAGCGCGTACTCGCACGTGCCCGCGTGCCAGATCAGCACGGCTTACTACGTCGGCTTTGCGTACATGATGATGCGACGCTACGCCGACGCGATCCGCACGTTCAGCGCCGTGCTGCTCTACGTGCAGCGCACCAAGCAGCTGTTCAAGTCGCGCTCCTACCAGAACGACCAGGTACGTGCCGTTTGTTGCTTCATGCACTTCACCAGGCATCGGGTTTCTAAATGATGAGAAATAGGTTTTTCTGATGTAAGCTACCACCAGAAAAACCAATTAATCTAATTCCTGAGAACGAGGCAAGGGAAGTTGCCTCCTTCTAGATGTACTTACAAGTTATAACATCTTAACACCATGATGCTTTATCCTTCGCTCCAGATCAACAAGCAGACGAACCAGACCTGCTAGACTTGCTTATTACAACGTCCTAACACCGTGGTGCTTTATCTCCCTATCAACAACGTCCTAACACGGTGATGCTTTATCCTTTCGTCAGATCAACAAGCAGACCGACCAGATGTACCACCTGCTGGCCATCTGCCTGGTGCTGCACCCGCAGTGCGTCGACGAGAGCCTGCACCAGGTGCTGCGCGAGGGCAGCTACACGGACAAGATGTACAAGATGCAGTGCGGCGACCTGGCCGAGTTCGAGGCGTGCTTCCTGTTCGCGTGCCCCAAGTTCCTGTCGCCGGCGCCGCCCGCCGCCGACGCCGCGCCCGAGGACCTCGGCAAGGACGCGACGCGCCACCAGACGCTCGTCTTCATGGACGAGGTCAAGCAGCAGAAGATGCTGCCGACGATCAGGAGGTGGGTGCCGGTTTCAGGAGGCTGTTATTGCGTGGCTTAGTGTGGCAAATTCTTGCTCGGTTTGGCAATGTGATTTATAACTAGGGCTATGCGCGTTTTATTTGATTGGTGGTGCGTAGTCAATTTTGAATATAATAATAACGTTCAAAATTGTTGTTAAGACTCGTGTCTTTTCATAATCTTAGCAGGTAAAACCTGAAACAGCTGATCAAGCATGTAGCATAGCTTTGCAATTCATTTTGCTTCAGCTAACATAATTTTTTAGAGAAGCATTTCTCATAAAACAAATAAATTTTTACATTATAATAGTCATATCAAAAGGGTTAACATACCTGGAAAGTTAAGTTTGGGCTTGACAATGAGAAACTTACCATATTTTAAGAACTTGATTACCTATAAGAAAAGTTAGAAATTAAAGGTGCTGAAAATAGAAGGGAGTCTAAGTTTGCATATATAAATTAATTGTGTGACAGTAAAAAGATCTTTTGTTGGGTTGGTTTGTAACGGGCGGACACGGTTTTGCTCGGCAGCTACCTGAAGCTGTACACGACGCTGCCGCTGAGCAAGCTGGCAAGCTTCATGGCGCAGGGGCAGCAGCGCGACCTGGACAAGGAGACGGCGGCGCTCGCCATCCACCTGCTCTGCTTCAAGCACAAGATGAAGAACGTCGTCTGGACCAAGGGCGCCTCCGGACTCGAGGGCCGCTTCCAGTCGGGCTCGGAGGTATGCAGCCGTTTCATACCTTTGCCAGTTACGCACGGAATTATTCTCCAGACTTCAAATTTCCAGTCGAAAATGTAGGCTGGTATTAAGATGGTACTAGTGAAAAACCAGTTTTTCCCTATCCTTTCAACACAGTACCTGGTACCAGTACCATTACCACTACCTGGTGCACCGTAGCAAAGTTGACCATCCTAGCTCCTAGGTAAGGCCCCTCATCTTCACCTTGCCAGGCCAGAAATTTAATGCTTAAAGTTAGGATATTTAGTTTCTGATAAATAGGATCTAATGTTCATGCAAACAGAACGGCTTCCATTCAATTGTACCATTCAATCAACAATAGTACCTCTACCTGGCTACTACCATTGAGTTACTAGGTTCATTATGGATGCATCTCCATTATGGCAGTAGAACCGAGTCTTTTGGCGACTATTAAAGACAGGGATTTAACAGAGAGGTGTATGAAATTCATAAGCAAAGCTAGTGAAGCATAATCTCTCTATTCAGCTCCTGCCAGAAAAAAGCTACTAAAAAATAAAAATGGCACCATACCATGTATTGTGCATGTTTTGACATTTCTGGCATGTGACAGCATTGATTTACATGACATTTTAAGGGAACTCTCAAAGCTTTACAACTTTTCAACAGTTCAATACTGGCAACTGCCACATGAAATGCAACACAAGGCGTTGGCAATGGCATATTGTCAGTGTATGTAACAGTTAGTGACCGTTTTGCGGGCGTCTTGCTTGGCAGCTGGACTTCTACATCGACCGCGACATGATCCACATCGCCGACACCAAGGTGGCGCACCGCTACGGCGACTTCTTCATCCGCAAGATCCTCAAGTTCGACGAGCTCAACCGGAAGCTGCACGCGATCAAGATCTAGCCGACAACCCGCCACCCGGCCCGGAAGGTTACTTCGATGCTGCCGCCGCGCCATTAAAACACATCTCTTGTAGAAAATGAGTTTATTTTACAAAATAACATCTTAACAATCGAACCCGATTCATCTGTTCCGCAAGTTGAATACATTTTATCAAACTTCAAAGACTTTTGTCTTCAACAAGGTAAATTCCCCATACTTATCATGCGAGCCAGCACTCAAAGATGTAACCTATTTCGAAAATAAATCATCAAAGAGTAAAGAACTGAAACATAACACTTAAATTTTAACGGACGTTTAACAATTCGTCTTATACCTGTGATGATAGCATATTTGCTCTGCATTCCTGAGACTCCAAATAAGCACGCTGTTCAAAAATCTTAAAAATGTGAAGCAGATCAACCGAAAATTATCTAGCACGCCAAAAGCATGCGCATCAAATCTAATCGCGGCTCTCCGACAGCTTGGGCGGTTCCCCCTGCCGACCGGCCGCTTGCGGTGTTTCCGGCTGGTCGAACGGCACCTGCACTTCGGCCAGCCACGTCTTGTAGCGCATCTGGAAGCGGCGGAAGCCGTCGCGGAAGTAGCTAGTCTCGACGAGGGCGGTGCCGGGACGGCCGAGCTTCTGAAAAACAACGTCTAATGTTAGCGCTGGCCGCAAAATACGCCAAGAAACGAGCTCGTAAGGTAAGTCACCGCAAAGGATTGTGCAGATGTGTTTCCTTTTGTGTCTTTCTGTGACCTCATCGATGCAGATCGACAGCCGGTGCCGAAACAATGCTCTGTCGACGCAACCAACCTTGTCGTACAGCATCTGGCGCACTTTGGTGTAGAAGTTGTCGAGGTGTTGGTAGAACTGCTGGTTGGGCGGGATCTCGTTGGCCTTGAGCGTCTCCATGACGGCAAGGACGTAGCCGAAGCTGTAGCGGACGCAGCCCTGTCTGAGCAGCGCTCCCAGGATCTGCACGTTGGGGCTGCCGACAGGGGGTGAGTCGGCGTTAGACCAGACCACACGCTACGCTTGCACCATTCACAGGGAAACGTTGCGAGCAAAACTTTTCTAGTGTCGACCAACTCAACAGGGCATGTGAGATTACAAACGAAAGCGGGGCCTTTTGACTGAAGAGGAACAGATAAGAACAAGCAGAAAAACACTCTGGTAAGCAGAGTGTTTTTCATTTATCACACCAAGCAACATGAAAGGTTCGAGGAACATTCAAACCGTTACTGCACCAACCAGCCTAGTTTATGTGAATTTTTCAGGCCTTGCAACAAAAATACACAAGTCAGCATGGAAAATTATGAACTGATATGTCAATTGCAAATGGCATGTTCAACATTCAAAGCTATTACTTTCTTCAGACTCGAGTCTTTTCCTAGCATATTACTATTAGTATTCAGAAAAACTATTACTCATACTCTCATAATAGCTCGTAACATAGCTCATAGCAAACCTCATAGTAGTGAAACTATTCCCGACGTTTCACTAAGCAGGAAGCAATGGTGCCTGCCATATAATATAGACCCGAAGGCAACTAATTGTAAATAGTTAACGATTGGCGGCTCCACCTGATCCCCGCGTCGTTGAGCCCAACGAGCAGCTCGGCGGCCTGCTCCTTGGTCCGACAGCCCAGCGCTAGCGCCCCGAAGGTCATCTCGTCGGGCAGCAGCCGAAGCCGCGCCATCTCGGCCAGCGCCGCCGTCGCCGCGGCGCGGTCGCCGCGCATCGAGCGCCGGGTGAGCAGCGCGTTGAACCACGGGACGTCGGCGTGCACGGACAACGCGCGCATTGCAGCGGATAGCGCCTGCGCGGACACGCAAACAAATAATTGGCTTGTTTGATGTGGGAATTGAACCAAAGTGAAAATCTTGCATGATAATTTTATTAGAAATGTCAGGCTTAGGGTAAGATTAGTTGGTGTGTGATTGCAGCAATGCGTCACTAGATTCACTGCCGTTTGTTCTTAGTCGTATTCTATCTCAATGGAGCTGCACAATAATTCATATAAACTCAACATCCATTGGAAAGCCGTGGTGTAAAAATAACTCGCAGGAAAGAGGATTAAGGACTTGGTTCCCACAGTGGATATAGTTTTAGAATGGATATTTCGTTTCTAAAAATTTAGGTATTCTTTCTAACATTGCGTGCAGTAGCCTCTTCTGATTCTGAGCTCTGATTTTCCACGGCAGGCGAGTTGAAATGTCTCTCCATCATAAACTCTTTCGGCAATTTTTTTAAAGTTTCCTTCATCACTCATCACTCAGTCATCAGTCGACTCATCAGTTATATTCTTTTTCACAAATTTGCAGCAAACCAAGGGAAAGTAATTATGCTTTGCTTCTATTGCTATTCTAAAATTTCTTATTTAAAGAAGTCTCTTTTGATTCAATGAAATAAGAGATAACTAATGTTCTGTACAACTACAAGACAGGTGGTTTTAAACGTGTTTACTCACTTTCTCCGCGGTGACCGTGTCCGGAATCAACTGCAGCATGTGCGTGAACGTCACGACATTGGGCGTCACCCCAGCCCGTTGCATTTCACGCAAGAAGCCAGCACTCCCTCCGAGAACCAGCAGCTTGTCGGAAACGGTCAGCTTGCCCTCGCCCTCCGCAACTCGGTCCTGTCTGTCGATCATGGCCACCTGAGATTCTTCGTGGTCATTGAAATCCGTCTCCCTCCATTGCTCTTCCGTGATTGTCTCTATGGCAAGTTTTCGATCTCTTGCTGCCACCATCTGGACCCTTTCGGCATCGGTAACGGTTTCAAAGCCGTGCACAGCTTTAACGGTGGCATCGCTAATCGTAGTGTCATCCTCAGCGGCTGCGGTTTGTCCATCGGTACCCCCTTTGGCCCCTGGCCCTAGCATTTCCGTCGACTGCGTTGGCGAGTGGCCCCAAGGTCCGATCAACTCCGCGTCGCTCTTGCCGACGCCGCAGTCGCGAGCAACGCGTAGCATCAGGTGGTAACCGCGTCTGTCGGCGCCGCAACCAGAAAACCGTCGCCACACGTCCAGCGCCAGTCGGAAGCCGGTTTCGGTGTCGCTTGCACAGGCCATCAGCAGGTGGTTCAAAGTGTCGGCCGTCAACGGGATCTCCCTGGCGACCATCTCGTCGGCGAGCGAGAAGGCGGTGTCGAGGTCGCCGCAGCGGCCGAACGCCTTCATCATGGCGTGGTAGTGCGTGGCGTTGGTGTCGTCGCCGCGAGCACGCATCTGAACGCGGAGCCGATGAGCCCGGCGTAGGCTGTCTTCGTGTCCGTCGCGCGAGCAAGCGTCGAAGAGGGCCGTGAAGGTGCCACCCGTGGGCTTCAGGCCGCAGCGACGCATTTCGGCGTAGAGGTGGAAGGCCTGCTTGACGCGTCCTTTCTTCGCACAGCCGCCAAGGACCAGGTTGTAGAGGTAGGTGGAGGCGGGGGCTTTGTCGAGACGCATGTCTTTGGTTACTACCGCAACGGCGGCGTCGATTTCGGATCGCGCGAGGTGTGATTTTATGCGGCTGGCATACTGGCCGGGGGCTTCGCGGCGGCGTGGATTTTCGAGGAAATCGCGTTCGCGCCGGTCACCATCGTCCTCGGTATGTGAACTTAACCTCACTCCAATCGGTGTGCTGACTTCGCGGACTGAGAGTGAGGCGAAGCGAAGCTGGGTCAGTCGGAGGAAACGCGAGGAGAGAAACATCGCTGGTCGTGAACTGTTTTTTTGGTTTGTATGATCTTCACATTGTGGTTCCCGACAAGGATTTGTTTCGTACGATCGAAAACCCCTCGCGAAGCTCACGTTGCGTTGAACAGCTGACTACTTTGGGGAGGGGCGAGGGTAACTAGTTAGAACTTGGCACGGAACGTAGCACGGAATGAACTGAGGAACCACGGCAATAGTTGGAGAGGAGAATGTCAATACAAAACAATCCAAATATTTATTTACCAACATGCTACTTCATAATTAGGAGTACATCCCAGTCAACATGCTACTTCATAATTAGGAGTACATCCCAGTTTTAATAAAGCTACGAATGATACAGTTAGAGTCTCTAAAGTACGAGCCAAGAAGAGCTGTATGTACCAATAGCTTACCGAGCCCAAGAAGAGAGCCGATATCATTTTTATTGAATTGTATATCCCAAAAGCATTGTTGTCAGTCGATTTAATTACGGGAAATCGGGATGGGGTACCTCGGTGAAAATTTCAGGATCAATGGTCATTAGGACCTTCTTAATGATGTAGTAGGTGCCCAAAGTTTGCCCGGCTCCAGAAGCCAAAAATTTACATTTTTATTGATTAGCCTATACCTTACGCATTGGACTTAATTTATTTAATTACGAGAAAACTTTACCGCGTACATCGTTGCCACTTTCAGGATCGATGGTCATTAGGACCTTCTTAATGATGTAGTAGGTGCCCCAAGTTTGCCCGGCTCCAGAAGCCAAAAATTTACATTTTTAATTGATTAGCCTATACCTTACGCATTGGACTTAATTTATTTTATTACGAGAAAACTTTACCGCGAACATCGTTGCTACTTTCAGGATCGATGGTCATTAGGACCTTCTTAATTATGTAGTAGGTGCCCAAAGTTTGCCCGGCTCCAGAAGCCAAAAATTTACATTTTTAATTGATTAGCCTATACCTTACGCATTGGACTTAATTAATTTAATTACGAGAAAACTTTACCGCGAACATCGTTGCTACTTTCAGGATCGATGGTCATTAGGACCTTCTTAATGATGTAGTAGGTGCCCAAAGTTTGCCCGGCTCCAGAAGCCAAAAATTTACATTTTTATCGTTTTGCCTATACCTTACGCATTGGACTTAATTTATTTAATTACGAGAAAACTTTACCGCGAACATCGTTGCCACTTTCAGGATCGATGGTCATTAGGACCTTCTTAATGATGAAGTAGGTGCCCAAAGTTTGCCCGGCTCCAGAAGCCAAAAATTTACATTTTTAATTGATTAGCCTATACCTTACGCATTGCACTTAATTTATTTAATTACGAGAAAACTTTACCGCGAACATCGTTGCTACTTTCAGAAACAATGGTCATTAGGTCATTGTTAATGATGTAGTAGGTGCCCAAACTTTGCCCAGCATCGGAAGCCAGCTATTTGGATTTTTATTGAATTGCCTATACCTTATGCATTGGACTTAATTGATCGATTTACGGGAAATCGGGGTGGGGTACCTCGCTGAAAATTTCAGAAACAATGGGCATTAGGTCATTGTTAATGATGTAGTAGGTGCCCAAACTTTGCCCAGCATCGGAAGCCAGCTATTTGGATTTTTATTGAATTGCCTATACCTTATGCATTGGACTTAATTGATCGATTATCTTGAAATCGGGGTGGGGTACCTCGCTGAAAATTTCAGAAACAATGGTCATTAGGTCATTGTTAATGATGTAGTAGGTGCCCAAACTTTGCCCAGCATCGGAAGCCAGCTATTTGGATTTTAATTGAATTGCCTATACCTTATGCATTGGACGTAATTGATCGATTATCTTGAAATCGGGGTGGGGTACCTCGCTGAAAATTTCAGAAACAATGCTCATTAGGTCATTGTTAATGATGTAGTAGGTGCCCAAACTTTGCCCAGCATCGGAAGCCAGCTATTTGGATTTTTATTGAATTGCCTATACCTTATGCATTGGACTTAATTGATCGATTATCATGAAATCGGGGTGGGGTACCTCGCTGAAAATTTCAGAAACAATGGTCATTAGGTCATTGTTAATGATGTAGTAGGTGCCCAAACTTTGCCCAGCATCGGAAGCCAGGTATTTTGATTTTTATTGAATTGCCTAATACCTTATGCATTGGACTTAATTGATCGATTTACGGGAAATCGGGGTGGGGTACCTCGCTGAAAATTTCAGAAACAATGGTCATTAGGTCGTTGTTAATGATGTAGTAGGTGCCCAAACTTTGCCCAGCATCGGAAGCCAGCTATTTGGATTTTTATTGAATTGCCTATACCTTATGCATTGGACGTAATTGATCGATTATCTTGAAATCGGGGTGGGGTACCTCGCTGAAAATTTCAGAAACAATGGTCATTAGGTCATTGTTAATGATGTAGTAGGTGCCCAAACTTTGCCCAGCATCGGAAGCCAGCTATTTGGATTTTTATTGAATTGCCTATACCTTATGCATTGGACGTAATTGATCGATTATCTTGAAATCGGGGTGGGGTACCTCGCTGAAAATTTCAGAAACAATGGTAATTAGGTCATTGTTAATGATGTAGTAGGTGCCCAAACTTTGCCCAGCTTCGGAAGCCAGCTATTTGGATTTTTATTGAATTGCCTATACCTTATGCATTGGACGTAATTGATCGATTATCTTGAAATCGGGACGGGGTACCTCGCTGAAAATTTCAGAAACAATGGTCATTAGGTCATTGTTAATGATGTAGTAGGTGCCCAAACTTTGCCCAGCTTCGGAAGCCAGCTATTTGGATTTTTATTGAATTGCCTATACCTTATGCATTGGACGTAATTGATCGATTATCATGAAATCGGGGTGGGGTACCTCGCTGAAAATTTCAGAAACAATGGTCATTAGGTCATTGTTAATGATGTAGTAGGTGCCCAAACTTTGCCCAGCATCGGAAGCCAGCTATTTGGATTTTTATTGAATTGCCCCTATACCTTATGCATTGGACGTAATTGATCGATTATCTTGAAATCGGGGTGGGGTACCTCGCTGAAAATTTCAGAAACAATGGTCATTAGGTCATTGTTAATGATGTAGTAGGTGCCCAAACTTTGCCCAGCATCGGAAGCCAGCTATTTGGATTTTTATTGAATTGCCTATACCTTATGCATTGGACGTAATTGATCGATTATCTTGAAATCGGGGTGGGGTACCTCGCTGAAAATTTCAGAAACAATGGTCATTAGGTCATTGTTAATGATGTAGTAGGTGCCCAAACTTTGCCCAGCATCGGAAGCCAGCTATTTGGATTTTTATTGAATTGCCTATACCTTATGCATTGGACGTAATTGATCGATTATCTTGAAATCGGGGTGGGGTACCTCGCTGAAAATTTCAGAAACAATGCTCATTAGGTCATTGTTAAAGATGTAGTAGGTGCCCAAACTTTGCCCAGCATCGGAAGCCAGCTATTTGGATTTTAATTGAATTGCCTATACCTTATGCATTGGACGTAATTGATCGATTTACGGGAAATCGGGGTGGGGTACCTCGCTGAAAATTTCAGAAACAATGGTCATTAGGTCATTGTTAATGATGTAGTAGGTGCCCAAACTTTGCCCAGCATCGGAAGCCAGCTATTTGGATTTTTATTCAATTGCCTATACCTTATGCATTGGACTTAATTGATCGATTTACGGGAAATCGGGGTGGGGTACCTCGCTGAAAATTTCAGAAACAATGCTCATTAGGTCATTGTTAATGATGTAGTAGGTGCCCAAACTTTGCCCAGCATCGGAAGCCAGCTATTTGGATTTTTATTGAATTGCCTATACCTTATGCATTGGACGTAATTGATCGATTATCTTGAAATCGGGGTGGGGTACCTCGCTGAAAATTTCAGAAACAATGGTCATTAGGTCATTGTTAATGATGTAGTAGGTGCCCAAACTTTGCCCAGCATCGGAAGCCAGGTATTTTGATTTTTATTGAATTGCCTATACCTTATGCATTGGACTTAATTGATCGATTTACGGGAAATCGGGGTGGGGTACCTCGCTGAAAATTTCAGAAACAATGGTCATTAGGTCATTGTTAATGATGTAGTAGGTGCCCAAACTTTGCCCAGCATCGGAAGCCAGGTATTTTGATTTTTATTGAATTGCCTATACCTTATGCATTGGACTTAATTGATCGATTTACGGGAAATCGGGGTGGGGTACCTCGCTGAAAATTTCAGAAACAATGGTCATTAGGTCATTGTTAATGATGTAGTAGGTGCCCAAACTTTGCCCAGCATCGGAAGCCAGCTATTTGGATTTTTATTGAATTGCCTATACCTTATGCATTGGACGTAATTGATCGATTATCTTGAAATCGGGGTGGGGTACCTCGCTGAAAATTTCAGAAACAATGGTAATTAGGTCATTGTTAATGATGTAGTAGGTGCCCAAACTTTGCCCAGCATCGGAAGCCAGCTATTTGGATTTTAATTGAATTGCCTATACCTTATGCATTGGACGTAATTGATCGATTATCTTGAAATCGGGACGGGGTACCTCGCTGAAAATTTCAGAAACAATGGTAATTAGGTCATTGTTAATGATGTAGTAGGTGCCCAAACTTTGCCCAGCATCGGAAGCCAGCTATTTGGATTTTAATTGAATTGCCTATACCTTATGCATTGGACGTAATTGATCGATTATCTTGAAATCGGGGTGGGGTACCTCGCTGAAAATTTCAGAAACAATGGTCATTAGGTCATTGTTAATGATGTAGTAGGTGCCCAAACTTTGCCCAGCATCGGAAGCCAGGTATTTTGATTTTTATTGAATTGCCTATACCTTATGCATTGGACTTAATTGATCGATTTACGGGAAATCGGGGTGGGGTACCTCGCTGAAAATTTCAGAAACAATGGTCATTAGGTCATTGTTAATGATGTAGTAGGTGCCCAAACTTTGCCCAGCATCGGAAGCCAGCTATTTGGATTTTTATTGAATTGCCTATACCTTATGCATTGGACTTAATTGATCGATTATCTTGAAATCGGGGTGGGGTACCTCGCTGAAAATTTCAGAAACAATGCTCATTAGGTCATTGTTAATGATGTAGTAGGTGCCCAAACTTTGCCCAGCTTCGGAAGCCAGCTATTTGGATTTTAATTGAATTGCCTAATACCTTATGCATTGGACGTAATTGATCGATTTACGGGAAATCGGAGTTGAAAGCTACCAAAATAGTGATTTTAATTCACGTAACAAGCCCGAGCCGAAGGTTTATAATTGGGCTACACTTACGTCTTGTGGACATTTTCTTTAGGTAAACGCTATTTGCCCGGACTATACAAGGCCGTTTAGTTGGCTGACATCTCCAGCAGCGACTTGCATGGCAGCGTGAGAAAAGCCGGCTCTCTCCGAGCTAGTATAGACGCTAAGAAGCTTGGAAGTCCGATAACGCAATCCAAGTGCTAACCTCACAGCGAACCCGCATGTTCTCTCGGAACTGGGTTTCTTAGTAAGATTGACGCGCCAATATTACGCGTCTCGGCTGTATCACAATCGGCAACCCTACAAACGCTTTGTTTCTTGGAACTACCTGGAAAAATACCATTGTCTAAAGAAGCCGCTGCAAGAGTACCAAATACATACCAAGTTCACACTCAATAACATCTTGATCATACTTACTTTTTTAACTCGATAGGTTATACCATTAAAATAGTAACACGTGTATTATGCCATACCGAAGGTGACTTCTGCGTGCAGGAATACATGAAGGTATTCGTTAGCTGGTGTGATGCGTATTTCTGATTCAGAATTTTGGGATAACTGTGATGGGATACATATATGAAACTTGATGTTAAGATATCATGCGGGAGTAATGTTTTGGAGCTCAATAAATTGAACCATCTTTTTAAATGTCACAAATTTCTATTATTTTTCTTCCCTTATACAATTGTTTTAATATCTTGGGTACCCCCAGCCAGGCATGGGGGGGTAGAAACCCGGTGGGTATAAGGCATGGCCCGGGTATGCCTGGTTTTCCCGCGGCGGCGATCTACCGCGCCGCGGAGACCGCTCGCGGCGCGGAGACCTCTCGCGGCGCGGAGACCTCTCGCGGCGCGGAGACCTCTCGCGGCGCGGAGACCTCTCGCGCCGCGGAGACCTCTCGCGCCGCGGAGACCTCGCGGCGCGCGAGGACGTGGATTTTCTTGAGGCAGCCCGCTGCCTCCATGCCCGCTGCCGCTCCGCTTTGCCAGGTTTTTTCTTCGCGCCTGGATAAAAATCGAAGACATTTATCGTTAGTCAAATTAATAATCGAACTGGAACTGGAGCAGTATTTGCTCCACTTTTCTCACTCGCTGTGTTGACAGCACGAATCACAGTAAAGACTGAAGGAACACGGCTCCCTCCCCGACACCGTGCAAGCCACACGGCTACTAAACCCGTGTTGCGACAGAAATACTGGGCGAATTATCAATGCTTACGTCCATGTCAGCGTGTGATTTTCTTCGCTGCCCATTCCCAACGACATCGCGCTGATTGCAAAACATCGCTCTCGCCTAGCGATATGGCAGGACCGGACAAGCCGGCGTCAACTGCTGGCTCTTGGTATTTAGGTTGAATGATAGGTTGGATGATGTCATATAAGACACGGCTCTGGTGCCACCTTCTACCTCAAGTGCGCGCGGGGGTTGCGGGTGTTCCTAAGCTTCGCTTCACGCTTTTTCTCGACCGAGATACATTCTGATAGCAGCGAGAAACATTTTTCTACTTGTCACAACCTGTAGCTCAACAAACGTAGTACCTTGTCTTTATTCCATGGTTGTACGCACCGTGAGCTAGCTCAGCGAAACAAAAAAATCGCGCGCAGAAAAAGAACCCAAAGATACATGAAATTGACGTAAAATATATATTTAAAAAATGCACTCTTCGCAATATTTGAGTAGACAGTGTCTCAGTCATAAGCCTCCCCTGACGCCTCGCCCCTGGTACCAGCCAATATAAGGTGGACGCGCCAATGTAACGCGTTTTGGCTGTCTCACTGTCAGGGGCGGATCTAAGACTCAAAAGGCAGTCAGCAAACGTATCCAAGGGGCCCTCTTAGTTGGGTTGGTGTTGGTGTTGCGGGGGGGGGGGGGGGGGGGATCTGTCACGCAAAATCTTATAATATTGTTTAGTATTGAAAACATAAAATTTGTCGGACGAGGAAATTTTATTTATTTCATAATATTAAATGTTATATTTATTTAAATTCGTTGACTCACCCCATCTACTTGAATGTGGCACAGCGGCGGCTTTTTGCCTTGGCAAAGGTATCTATTGGCGACGAAAAGTCCAGCTTCCTGGCCTACTTGAAACAACGTCCGCACGAGGTGGAATTCTAACCCGAACTGACTGCATGGTTTTTTTATTTCTATGTGCGCAAAACTCGAGCAAATTTCCTAGTTCTACATTTGCCTCTTATATCAGATTCAGTAACTAGAAACAATTTCCACCCAATACCTCCCTAGTACTTCTTTCCACTGTCGCAACCCTTTGTCGGCGCTGACCGGCAAAGGGTACAGCGGCGCGACAAGCGAGTCGTCGGTACTCGGAGCACTAGATATGGATATTCTAGAGAATCTACGAATACACTCTTAGCCAAGCTAACGTTACAATATTATGTAGTACCTGTTTGGGGCCCTAGTGGTTAGTCTCATATTTTTCGTAGTTATGTGTACGTGAAAATATTATATTATTAAGATATCAAATTTATTAACATTTATTTTCTTGTCGTAAAAAATATCGACGCACAAGCCGGGGCCCAGAGGGGCCCAGAAGGCAGGGGCCCAGTCAGCATTTGCTGAAATGCTGACCGTTAGATCCACCCCTGCTCACTGTCGGCAACGCGACAAACGCTGTTTCTTGAAACTACTTGGAAAATACCACTATCTAAAGAAGCAGAAGAGTATTAAATTCACAGAACTAACACACACGCTGACGCCATCCCATCTCAAATACCCCCAGGAAACTCAGTCACCAACTACATTACGTTATGGGTATACAGAGTCTGGGGAGGCTGTGTAGGGAGGAATTGGCGCTGACACCTTAATTATAGCACGTGGTGTTCTCAGAACTTACCAATCGGCGCGGGAGCGGCGGCGTCGGCTGCTGCTGGCGCGGCGGCGTCGGCTGCTGCTGGCGCGGCGGCGTCGGCTGCTGCTGGCCCGGCGTTGGCTGCTGCTGGCCCGGCGTTGGCTGGTGGCCGGGCAGCATCGGCTTTACCATCTGGAACAAAGTTAGATGTTATTACGTTTGAACCTCATGTATTACAATTATTAATCTTAATTTATTGACAAAATTAGGAAGGTTTTATACAGGTTTTAATATATGTATAACTTCTGCGTGCATAAATAACAAAATGCATAAATAAACATAATGGTACACCACGTTAAAGAAAAATGAAATACCTTTAGAACTATTAGCACCCATCTCCAAGGGATTTCTGACTCAGAATGCGCGCGGTGAATGAATGCTCTGTTTCTTGAAGAGACCAGAGCAGCAGCAGCAAGTAGGGGTAGTAGTGGGGTAGAGGTACCCCACCTCTCGCAATCCCATTGGCCAGGAGCGCTTGGTATAGATTGCTATTGGCTAAATAATAAAATTAGAGTTGCCAGTGGCGGCTTGGGACTTGGGACTTTTTTTTGTAAATCAGTGCACTTATCTGTTTGATTTAGCACTTAGCAGGCGATCTTTTTTGTAGCAGGTAGAGTTATGCGACGAAAAATAATTATATTCTAAGAATCGTACAACAATATCACAATTATACTTTGATTTATGAAGCATCAAAATTGTAATCCTCATCGGAATCGGAATCGAAGTCGATATTTTTTATAAGCTCATTGATTTTTTTATCACATTCATTGAACGTATAAAACATTTTTAGATACACACGGTGACACCACATGAAACTAATAATATACTGTCTACAGACCAGAAATATGCTGCGCCGGCAAACGAACAGTCAATTTATGTTCTCAGTTTCTGGCCATTTTCAGTCAATATCTGTTGCAAGCGGCAATCAAAGTATACGATTTCCCATTGGTCTCATTAATGTCAACAAGACTCAAAAGACGCTCTTCTAACTGTGACATCCTTACAAAATCGTACTTGATTGATTGATTATTGGTGTTTAACGACGCACTGTTTTGACAACTGACCCCATGGCACTGGTCTAATGGCGTCGGTGAATGAAATGGTGATGATGAGGGTGATGATGAACCTAACCTAGTCTAGAAGGGAGGAGGGGAAACCCGGTGCCGGCACGTAGCCTACTCCTGTCGAAAAGCACCGAGGGGACCACCGGCTTTACGTCCCTTCCGAAGGACGGTGCAACTCGAACGACAGGATTCCTCCGCTAATCCGTGCTGTCGAGAGGTTGACAAGCAAGGCGAGTGAAGTTGTCGTACTAACTTCAAACCCTCCGACCTCTCTCCCGAACAGAACTGATCGTGCGCATGATGGTCACCCATCCAACAGCGCGATGTTGCTTAACTTCAATGATCTTACGAAAACCGGTGTTTCCAACGTTGCCAAACCGTTCGGTGGAAAACATCGTACCTCAATGGAACACTGCATAATATCAGCAATGTCTTGGGATGAATCAAGCGAGCACCGACTTTACCCGCAAGTCTCACTTAAGAGCCAGCTAAAGTCAGCTTAAAAGCCTAAAATGCAGAGGTCCACGTAATTACTTTTCCTGCCCCCTAAATTGATCCCAATATTTTTGAAAAAAAATCAGTGTGTAGAGGAAGAGTACTCCGACCCGCCTAGTAAATTTTAATTGAGATCGGATGGAAAATAAAACAACCAGAGAAGAAAGAAAAGTGGTGTTTTCGTTTAAAAAACACCCACAAAAAGTCCCAAATTCAAGATCTATTTGTGAACAAAGTAAACGTCCGATCGACACGAGCCTTTACATCGCGTGTTAGAAATTTTTTCAACTATTCACTGATTTTTTTTCATAAATATAGGGAACATTTTAGGGGGCAGGAAAAGTAACCACGTGGACCTCTGCACTACCAAAAATTTCCGTGTGAGAAAGCTAATCTTTCACGGATTAGACCCGATGGAAATAATCTTCCAGTTTTACTGCCTCGTTATCAGCATGAGAAATAAAAACACTCGTGGAGATTATACTTGCACAACCCGACACCAAGTTCAATAGAAAGTTAATAAAAAAGGATATCGATACAAATCCGTGTTTCATACTGTTTTATTGATACGACTGGATTCGTCTCTGCTTGCAGATCAAAAGCAATGTTGAAATGAAAAAATCCGACGAAAATTACCGATTAATATGCATCATTCCTTCACCCACTGCTCTGTAAACCTAGTTGGGTGGGTCTCACTCAACTTTTCTACTCAACTTTACTCAATCTATCAGTGCTCTAAAACTGAAACTTGTGTTACGCACGTTTGTATTGATCTTAGAAGGAAATCCGATAATAATGAAAATCGATATATTGGGTGTCCGATATTTTTCATTGCTTGCTTGGGTCTAACAAATATAGTTATTTTGTATTATTGTGTAATTTTCGGAATTGCATGATTGTCAAGTCGGAAGAGAAGAGATTCTAGGAAGTCGGCACTCGGCATGCTGACGCTAGTTAGCGATAAAATTTAGTCGGCGTAAGATATGGCCGATGACGGCTCGTTCCGTGGAGACAGAGTGTTTTTATAGATCAAAAAGTATATTTTATTCACTAAACAAAGCAATGTTGCTTAAACTAACCACATGGTTTGGCATGTTGGAAACACCGGTTCTCGTGAGATCACCGAAGTTAAGCAACATCGCGCTGAGCCAGGTGTTTGATGGGTGACCATCATGCACATGATCAGATCTGTTCGGGAGAGAGGTTGGAGGGTTTGAAGTTAGTACAACAACTTTACTCGCCTTGCTTATCAACCTCTCGACAGCACGGATTAGTGGAGGAATTCTGTTGTTCGAGTTGTACCGTCCTTCGGAAGGGACGTAAAGCCGGTGGTCCCCTTGGTGCTTTTCGACAGGAGTAGGCTACGTGCCGGCACCGGGTTTCCCCTCCTCCCTTCTAGGCTAGGTTAGGTTCATCATCACCCTCATCATCACCATTTCATTCACCGACGCCATTAGACCCGTGCCAAAGGGCCAGTTGTCAAAACAGTGCGTCGTTAAGCACCAATAATCAATCAATCATTAAACTAACCACCATCGTTTGTATTCAATTCAATTTCAATTTCAATTTCATCTTCATTTTATTCTGCATCACAAGCATGCATACAGGGTAGAAAAAAAATGAAAATAGCAGAAGCCCGCGTAACACTCATAACTAATTGAACAGTTCATACAGCACAGACATGCGAACCCGTTAGTCTTTGTGCTATTTTGTTATATACACTACGAAGTGGTTCACATTCGAACGTGTTGAAAGGAACGAGGACTTCTGGCGTGAGAAGATGGAAGCGCGCCTTTGTTGGTGAGTGAGAAAAAATATATGCTCGATCTCTGCTGGGAGTGACTATTGGTAGACGCTGATGAATCTATAATTTTTGTTTGTTCTAGGTTTTATAACAAGTGCCTAGTCATTGAAATTTGCAACCCGCAGTACAGTAAACGAATGTTGAAGACAGACATCCGAGATCCGCGATGCGTTGTTGAAGCCCGTGCTGCGGCTCAAAACGCCAAAGACATGAAAGCCGCCGCGAAATTGCAGAGGAAAAGTGCGAAGGCGCAAACAGCCAACAAATAAATCGGCAACGGAGTGTTTCCGATCCATGGCTCCATGCAATCGATGTATATTAATTGAAACTAATATGTAGTACGTATTCAAAAATATAATTATTATTTCGTTACTTTGTTCGGAATCAGATAAGTTTCAAAATGACACTTTTGTGGCGTTAAAATGTTCGTCTGCGTTCAAGCATTGTGAAACGACGCATCGATGACTGCATACTAAGTCTAGTTATGCTCTTTGGGCAGACTTTTTTGAAGAAACAACCATGTTATTTCTTAGTGTTCGTCACAAGAATGTGATTTCAACCATGGTGGAAAAAATTAATTTTCATAATGTTATGGGTTAAAATCACGCCAGAAGATCGAATAAAAAAATGTGTTCCATGTACTGTCCATCAAAAACACGATGGTATCAATAAAATTAATCGCAAACAAATACTGATTGATTTGTATTCTCGGCATCTACTACTCAATGAAAGTTTGCTTGCGGAATGCTGTTCAGCAATGTTTACAACAAACTCGACACAGGATTAGAGCGGCTTATAACGTGACGTACTACCAATTCTTTGCCGTGATTGAAAATGTGCTGCAGTAAAGCCAATAAGTGCACTAGAACTTTGATTCAAAGTATCATACAATCTGCTGACAAATATGAATCCAGCCGTGTCATTTAAATCACGAAAATCGAGAAAAAGCAGATTTTTTTCATTTTGATGATTAATCTTGGTTATGCAAGAGTCGCAGATAAGTGCCAGCGTTTATAATCCGTGGCTTCTTATGATTACTGCCACAGATTATTATGTTTTTCGTTATCGTATCGGGTTACAACCTATGTAGACTCTTAATCGTGCGATCTTAGAAAAAAATTCCAATGATAATGGCCGGGGCCGGGGCCGGGACCCGAGACCCGTGAAAGCCTCGTTTATATCAAAGACGGGACCAAACCCGATACCAGCTTTTTGGAATAAATTGGGACCGGGACCAGGAAGAAGACCGGTTTCCTTGAAAATTTTCCTTCTAGATTACCCTATTTTCGGCAAATTCAAGACCAATACCGAGACCAGAGCCTGTTTTTTTGATGATATTCTTAATATCCTGGGGCGGATGTAGCCATTAATTAAATGGAAGGGGGGTCGATTTTATTGGTGGGCGGTGATAATAAAAAATATCGATTTTTCCTACGTGATTTTTCCGCCAGATTTTTAGCCGTGGTTAGTGATTATTTTGTTTGATGAAATCGTCAAGAACGCCACCTAGGTGCTGTCCGATATTATTAGTACCTAATAGTTTATTGTTGAAAGTCTGTTAGCATTTTTGTTGATTTCATTAGGCATAAGATGTTGACAACTCGAAGCATTTTTTAATCTGATCTGATTTGAATCTGATGACGGATGTTTCAATTTCGATGGCTGGCACTATCTTTTCTGAACTCTTATGAAGCACGAATCGAAGCAGATATGTATCAGCTGTTCATCTCTGGCTGGCTGCAATGGCACAGTTCCATCATAAAAATGACGTGGTTGCCTGTAACCTGGTTACATTATATTCCGATTTGAGAGTAATGACTATGGTTGTGAAGCTTGCGGTTCTGCTCTGATTTGAATGACTTTTGGTCCTGAAAAGGACCTTCGTCGACGTTTCGTCCGCGTTGGCGCGGACATCTTCAGGACTGTCCGCGTTGGCGCGGACATCTTCAGGACTGTCCTGAAGATGTCCGCGCCAACGCGGACGAAACGTCGACGAAGGTCCTTTTCAGGACCAAAAGTCATTCAAATCAGAGCAGAACCGCAAGCTTCACAACCATCTTTCCATGGCTCTGAAACACTCCGCCAAACCGTAATGACTATCAAATAATATCAATATGTCAGTGTCCGCAGCTGACTACCCACCCCCTGTGGCCACCGCACTAACTGTTGATGCAATTATATCGAATAACGCAATTGAATCTTCCGCATATTTTATTCCAATATCAATAAAGGCGGAATAATGTGGACCCTTATTATTTTTGATTATTTTATCACCATATCGTTCAATAAACTTTATAGAGTTGCTTTCGAGTTGATATTTTTGACTCGCAGCTCTAACTTCTCTAAAATAAATCCCTCGTTTTGCAGTCAAAGCTAATTCCCAAACAGTCTTGCAACTTCTGTGAGTGTATTATGTTCCCACGCCGTAGACCGATCTCACGCAGCCTTACGAAGTTTCGGTATACTTCATGAGTTCGAGGAATTTTCGACACGAGAATTGTTACCCAACTTGCTTTTGCTATGGTAAAAGCCGACCGGGGAAATTTATGATGATTTGAAGTTATATTGGCTGGGTTCGATGATTTGAAATATTAACTATTTATTCATGCGTTCACCTAATTGGGGTGGGACTAAATTTTTCACTTCTGCAACAAAATTTTAATTTATGGGATATGAAGTACTTTTCTCATCGCTTTCATCTCGATCTCATCTCATCTCGATAGCAGCTGATACTAATGAAATTATGCTCGATAGAATTTTCGAGAAATGCCATTGAATTTTGTGGAAAACAACTAATAGTACTGAGAAAAATATCTGTACTGGAAGAGGCTGGCTAAGGATTGTTGTTGATCACATACTTTCTCACGCTCTTAGTCCCCGCTCGCTATGCCAATACCACGGTGTCGGTGCGCACTGCGTTGGTAACTCAATAACCATGTTGAGTTGTCACTATTCCAAGAACCAAAGCGCATTTGCCAGCCACTAGCATGTCCACTATAATAATAATAGGATCTTTTTCCGCTATAGCATTGCGTTCTCTACGGGAATATTGGAGAATGATGAATTAACGATAAACTATAAATTATTGGAATTGACGGACGGGTGAAACATCCGAGTCGAGCACCGAATATCGGTCTCTTAGAGACCCTGTTATATACGTAAGCCCTTTTGCCCTATTTATACGTACTTTTACGCTACGATACATTGTGGATCATGGGTAACGCCCAGGGTTTAAATCCTGTGTATAACATGATAGCTCGCGACTAATTCTATTCAAATTTCCGAATCCGTGAAAATGCCGGCCGGCTGGCTGGCACCAATTAACTCAGGCTTAGTCTGCAATTCTCATGTCGAATGTTCCACGAACTCAAGAAGGAGCAAAGCCTCGCAAGGCTGCGTGAGATCGGTCTACAAACACAGGATAATATTGCCTAGAGAAGCCAGCTGCGAGTAAAAAATATGGACTCGAAAGAAACTTCACAGTTTAACTAACGAAATCCCATTTACCAAATTTAATTTATTAAAAATAGATTTAGCGAATTTTTAAAAAAATTGAGGGTTGCTGGGCAACCCTCAAATTTTTCCGAGGGAATAGTTTCGGCAGCCGGGCACCCACGGAGTCGGCGTCCCCGGCAGTGGCACTGTAGTGTGTTCGCATCGAAATCCACTCGCCTCAACGTACACTAATCACGCACTGCGGCCAAAGGAATTCACGTCACGAACTAATAATGCATTGTTTCGCACGTGCATCTTGTAGCAGCTAATTCTGCGGCAGAATATGATTGCTCTTATTGGTAGGGGGTTAGTCCTGACTCCTGACCTAGTCAATGTGACCAGATGAGTCGATCTGAGACATTATTAACAAATGAACGCACTTATCGAGAAGAGTGACTTCTCGAACGAAATTTTTACAAAATTGCCCCCCTGGTCGATCTTTGACCCACTCCCTCTGGGTGTCTTTGAACCATAAAACATTGAGATTATCAGCTCTTTGTGAGTTCTACTTCCATTTGATGGTAGGAGCAATCCACCCCGTCTAGTGCTTTTAAGTTCTTTATACGTTCAACTGGACATGAATCACTTTCAAAGTTTTGGCAAATTCTTTATGCTGCATATAAGTCTATCAGTCATATCACACAATAACGAACCATTTTAGAAATAGACTATGAATTCGGCTACAACACGTTTTCCCACTAGCTCCAAGCTCTGTCAATCAAAGAAAGAGCTAAGATTTTTGTAGCCCGGATCCAGCAGAAGTTGCATGGCATTCGTGTGAATTATAAGTCACTTATAATGTCCCGGTGTCATCCTGTCAGGAAGTTAGTTCCCTTCCTTCCGATGGATTGTACCTTGCCAATAATATGCAAGTACTTGTGAAAGTAGCCCTGCACCTGAAACTATAGGCACAAACACACACAGACTCACAAACGGGGTATTTTCTTAAGCGAAGGTATTTTTGGTTCTTTCATTTTGGTCATCTTACTCTGCGTGTTTCTTGGTTTATTTGCGAAATCTTGTCGTAGCTCCTAGTTTCAATCAAGTTCACGTTCAATCCGGCTACTCAAGCATATTGTAATCTCGTGATTTGACGCCGAGTCGTTTCTACTATTTGACTTTTTATCAATCGCTATAATTTGGAATAAACTATCTGAGAACTCATCGACATACTTCGATTCACCTTTTTTCCCCGAGTCATCAACCCCTCCGAACGTTCAGCGAGGGATAAACCATGGTTAGTCCGAACCTCCTAACTACTCTATATTATAATACACGGGGGGAGACTCAATGCCAGAGACCCGGCTTCCGCTGAGCTGAGCACCTACCAATCCCATTTTATCATAATCTTCATTTTAGTTTCTAGATTAGCTATAAAATCTAGTGGTGGCACTGGCAGACTACTCGTTCGCGGACATCCCGACCATCCATCGTGTAAGATCAAAGCCATCAGCGCCCGGATCGCATTTATTAATCTTCGCAGAAGGATGATTCGAACTGCGTGTTGCATGTCAAACCAATACGAACGCGACTGATTGTATCAACATTTTTATCGGACACATTTACCACTAATCGAATTGGCCGGATAGAAAAAGTTACATCCTTCCTAAATTCCACACGTGTGCCATACAGCGGCCGCATTGTAGGGGAGAAATTGTAGGCGGGTGTTCATACCCCTCATACTTGGGGTGGGGGGCTCAACCAACACTGGCTTGGATTTGCACCATCAACGCACGGCTCGGTCAGGACTCTGGTTAGTTGCGCTGAAGTCAGCATCGAAGGAAGTGAGTATACAGTGAACAGTGTGGAAACGAGATTGTACTTTTTTCAGGTTCAACGCATAGATTCGGCAGAGGTGGCGTGTAAACGAGTTCGTTACTGTTCTCTGTTTTAACGCATAGATTCGGCAGAGGTGGCGTGTAAACGAGTTCGTTACTGTACTCTGTTTTAACGCATAGATTCGGCAGAGGTGGCGTGTAAACGAGTTCGTTACTGTTCTCTGTTTTAACGCATAGATTCGGCAGAGGTGGCGTGTAAACGAGTTCGTTACTGTTCTCTGTTTTAACGCATAGATTCGGCAGAGGTGGCGTGTAAACGAGTTCGTTACTGTTCTCTGTTTTAACGCATAGATTCGGCAGAGGTGGCGTGTAAACGAGTTCGTTACTGTACTCTGTTTTAACGCATAGATTCGGCAGAGGTGGCGTGTAAACGAGTTCGTTACTGTTCTCTGTTTTAACGCATAGATTCGGCAGAGGCGGCGTGTAAACGAGTTCGTTACTGTACTCTGTTTTAACGCATAGATTCGGCAGAGGCGGCGTGTAAACGAGTTCGTTACTGTTCTCTGTTTTAACGCATAGATTCGGCAGAGGTGGCGTGTAAACGAGTTCGTTACTGTACTCTGTTTTAACGCATAGATTCGGCAGAGGTGGCGTGTAAACGAGTTCGTTACTGTTCTCTGTTTTAACGCATAGATTCGGCAGAGGCGGCGTGTAAACGAGTTCGTTACTGTACTCTGTTTTAACGCATAGATTCGGCAGAGGCGGCGTGTAAACGAGTTCGTTACTGTTCTCTGTTTTAACGCATAGATTCGGCAGAGGTGGCGTGTAAACGAGTTCGTTACTGTACTCTGTTTTAACGCATAGATTCGGCAGAGGCGGCGTGTAAACGAGTTCGTTACTGTTCTCTGTTTTAACGCATAGATTCGGCAGAGGTGGCGTGTAAACGAGTTCGTTACTGTACTCTGTTTTAACGCATAGATTCGGCAGAGGTGGCGTGTAAACGAGTTCGTTACTGTTCTCAGTTTTAACGCATATTTATACCTATAGCCACTGACACAACTATAGCAATGGAGCGCCCAGTAGATTTGGATAACAAGGATTATTTGCTCGAGCGATACGCAACTGAACTTGCTCTGAGAATCAATTCTTATGACGAGTTAAGTGGCAAGCTCGGTCGGTCTCAGGATGGCCTTTTGGCCCAGACGGTCAGGGCTGTGTTCGGGATGGAAAACATCATGAAAACCACACAATTACGTTATTGGTGGGAAAGCGATTTTCGCCAGCTGCGGTTCAAAGTACAGACAAAATTGAAGGGCAAAGTGCTGCTGACGACGACCGGCCCGCTGACCATTCGAGCCGTCGATGACAATGCCCGCGTTGCGCGCTGCATCATCGCCCACACCGCGCACTTCCCGAGCAGGCGCTACGACGACGTCATCGGCAAGGGCCGTGCTAACGCACTTCTTACTACCGTCTGCCTAGAGTTGGCTAATAAGAGTTCGCGGAAGACGTCTCTAAAGCTTTACTCTAGATTGAGACGGGTAGGGCACAACAGTGTGCGGTGGCACTACGATGCTCTCTTGGGTGGAGAAGACAAGCTTCCCCTGGCTCCTGCCCTCCTGCTCGAGACGAGCACCGCTGGCCCCCAGCTCGAGACGAGCGCCGCTGGCCCCCAGCTCGAGACGAGCACCGCTGGCCCCCAGCTCGAGACGAGCGCCGCTGGCCCCCAGCTCGAGACGAGCGCCGCTGGCCCCCAGCTCGAGACGAGCGCCGCTGGCCCCCAGCTCGAGACGAGCGCCGCTGGCCCCCAGCTCGAGACGAGCACCGCTGGCCCCCAGCTCGAGACGAGCGCCGCTGGCCCCCAGCTCGAGACGAGCACCGCTGGCCCCCAGCTCGAGACGAGCACCGCTGGCCCCCAGCTCGAGACGAGCGCCGCTGGCCCCCAGCTCGAGACGAGCGCCGCTGGCCCCCAGCTCCAGACGAGCACCGCTGGCCCCCAGCTCCAGACGAGCACCGCTGGCCCCCAGCTCGAGACGAGCGCCGCTGGCCCCCAGCTCGAGACGAGCACCGCTGGCCCCCAGCTCGAGACGAGCACCGCTGGCCCCCAGCTCGAGACGAGCACCGCTGGCCCCCAGCTCGAGACAAGCACCGCTGACACGTCCGAATCGGAGAGATCGTCATCGGTCATGAGCAACGATACATCAGATGACTCGAGAGGCAAGCGTAAGCTGGCCAGGCGATTAAAGTCCTACAGGGATTGCGTTAAGTTCATTTTCTCCCTTGATTTCGAGTACGATGAATGGAAGCAATTCCTGGTGGATGGCAGACTCGTCCCGGGAGTGTATAAATCTCACCTCGTTTCCAAATTCGAAGCCGCCGACGCACAAAAGTGTGTCCTGACCGTGAAGCGAAAAGATGCGGGGCGGCTTTGTTTCTACACGATCTACTGCTACTGCCGGCATAGGAAGTGCCGGACGTTCAAGCTGATCATCCGGGAGAAGCCTGCCGTCGGCGACCGCATGACAGTCGACGTGTTTACGGGGATCAGATCGGTTCGGCACGAACATCTGAGAACCCACGACTTACGAGGGGCGGAACGCGTTGCTGCGCGGGAAAAGCTCCGGCACATGACCGGCCACGCTTATAAGATTAAGCAGCTTGTGGCCGCCGACCCCGACGTCCTCATCGAGGGAAATGCGCAGGGCATTAAATCCGATGCAGTGTTTCGAACGATTCGGAAGGAGGCGTTGGCCGAGTTCGATCTCCACCCGAACATGTTTCAGGATCTGCTGGACTTGCAGACATCCACGTTTGACGAGACGCGGAAGGAGTCGGAGTACATTCAGAGTGTATGCCGCCCTTTCGTCGTTCATATTTTCAGCAGAGAACAACTGGAAATCCTGAAGCACGTCGGCAGAGGCGCCCGCTCGAATCTACTCGTGTTGCACTTGGACGCCACCGGCAGCGTTGTCATGCCGATGGACCCGAGCCGCAAGCAAGTCTTGTTGTACGCCGGCGTCATTCGCGTGCAGGACGTCGTTTTCCCCGTCATGGAGATGCTGAGTGCGCAACAGAACAGCGCGCAGATATCGTCGTTCTTGCTACATTTCAAGCACTATGCTACGACTATCTGCAAGAAGTGGCCGCTCGTCTCGCGAGTTGTGACCGATTCATCGTTCGCAATCATTAATGCGGTGTGCTTGGCATGGAACCAGATGTCGCTGACTGCGTATCTGAAGTACTGCTACACGCGAGTGACATGCACGCTAGAACCAAAGCTGACGTCGTCGGTTGCGACACTCCATCTCTGTTGCGCCCACCTAATGAAAAACATGGCGGACAGCGTGGGTGCCAAGGTGAAAGGGAAGCCCATGGCCAAGAAGCTGAAGCGCTTTGTTCTCGAGGTGTTGTCGCTGATGTCCGACACATCGAGCTACACGGTCTTGAGGTCTATCTTGAGGCACCTCAGCGTCATCCTCCGCGCTGCTCATGAGACCCCGCAGTACATTGCGTCAATGCAATCCTTGCATGACATGGCCGAGCAGCATCCGACCAGTGAAACTGATGCTTGCGAGGTCATCTCACTTGACGAGGAGGCTGAACCCGTGCCTAAGACCGTGTACGAGAGCAGCCCATTCTACCATGACGCCTTGAACGACGCCCCCCTCATCGACGAGGTTTTCATCGGCGACCCCCAACCGCCACCCGAGAACGCGCTGATGAGCGTCGAGGTATTGAATCTGATCCTCAAGAAGTGGATTCCGTTCCTCCCGCTGTGGACAGGCTTGTTGATGGATCCCGAAGCTAGCTGCAGGCTAAGCAACGGAGCTGTGGAGAGGTATTTCGATTCTGTGAAGAACGAAATGTATCCAAAAGAACCCAGCACTCGTCCATCGCGTTTGCTTAGAAAATGTCGCGAAAACGTCATTGCTAAGTTTCGCCAAATCAAGCACGCAATCCCGAAGACCAGACTCGCCCATGGGCCACGCAAACGCAAGCTCGAGGCTACGAAAGCGTCGTTCATGGGTGAGAAGGACGACAGTGACGCCTGCGACGACCCCCCCACCAACGCCGGGTTGTTGAAGAGCAGCGAGAAGAGCAGAGTGCCTTCTGAGAGTGCCAGCACCCCTGCAAAGAGACTCAGACTTAGCGACGAGGATAAACAGGCCGATAATCCTCTCGTCGTGGAGACTTGGAGCAAGAAGAAGAAGGGGGGAAGCTCATACTTCGGTAGGGCTCAATTCGCTCAGAAGCTGCTCCTGCAATCGAGATTGCTGACCCCGATTGCTACGTCGACTCCTGCGACAACTCCACCGCCCTCTGGCCGGCTTGCTATTGCGGGGCTGAATGAGCGCCAGCATGATACGACGATGCATTCTACGCCACTGGCCAAGTCGCCTGCCTCGTCGCCGCTGGCGTCGCCGCTGGCGTCGTCGCTGGCGTCGCCGCTGGCGTCGCCGCTGGCTTCATCGTTAAACATTCCTAAATTCGAGGTCAGCCATACAAACGGCCTTGTGACTGACCCTCTGTATTATATGACAGGGTTTCAAGACTCATACACCATTGTCAAATACAGACGCTTCCCGCTTGTGAGAAAAGCGAAGTCGGAATTACTTGGAATGCAAGCGTACCGGGCTTTCAGCGGGAATCGATGGCTGAGCGACGACTCCATCAACGCAGCGGCCACGCTGTCAATGCATCGCCATTCCCAACCAGGCGATGTGTTGATCGACACCTTCGCTACTAGGCACATCTTTGGCGACTCGGTGTTCAGATACCACGGTGCGCTAGGACCGAATGGCCGAGTTTTCATGCCATTCAACTCGGGTGCGCACTGGGTGCTTGCTGTTGCCCACATGAATTTGCGTGAGTTCACGGTGTTTAACTCACTGGGAGGAAGCACCGGAGAATCGACGACCATGCTCGGCAAATTCGTGGTTTTCCTCAAGGCGTACAACAAAGCCCACGCAGGAGACCAGCTGATTCCACTCAGCGTGCAAGCGTGGAGGATTAGGGCGGCAGCAAACTGCCAAATGCAACCGGACTCGGATAGTTGTGGCGTGTTTACGGTGCATTACATCAGGCACTATTGCGCAGGTCAACCACGGTCATTAATTGACCCGCAAGTCTTCCGAAGCACCCTGATGTCAGATTTGCTGACCGCCTCAGAGCCTGTCCACAACCTCTGCTACGTATGCGGCACCGAGGATGCGGACGCGCAAACATCGAGAGTGTGGATTGGTTGCGACTCGTGCAAAAGGTGGATGCACATCAACTGCGAGGAGTACGATGGCAGCCTCCACCCTGACGAATCCTTCCAGTACACATGTCGCGTGTGCTGCGCTGTCCTGGGACTCGATCTGACTCCCAAACGCTCTGATCCGACACGATCCTCGAGTCCAGACGATGATGTGCATATCTTGACCATCATAACCCGTGGCAATTTCCACCAGGGCGACGATCGCTTCCCGGCAGAATCGCGTGGCCTGCAGTGCACAGCAAACGCCGTGGTTGCGATTTTGTACGCCTCGGATGTGTCGCCCTACACTTGGTCAAGTAGCACGCTAGACAGTATACTGACCGAGGGCGATACACTGTACCGGTCGATTACACCATCAGGAGAATCCCGGTACTTGTCGGTGGACGATATTCCCGTTTTCGTCGATTTGCAGGCACGTCCCTACATTTTGGTTGTGGAATACAACCATGCCGTCAATGGGAAGGTGCTAGGCGACGCCGCAGACGACCTGAACGACGATTTAGCCACGGGTATCGCCAGGTTTCTAGAGCGTTACCGAGAAGGAGTCCTAACTTTGATGGGTATTTCCGTCGCAGTAGGTAAAAACAAGAACGGATCCTACTGGTTATTCGACTCCCACTCTCGAGACAGGAACGGACACGTCACAGACAATGGTACATCTTGTCTTATCATCGACGATAACTTGGATCTGATCTGCGATATCGTATGTCGTAATATCAGAACCCCGGAGGTAGGTGACCTATACGCAATACAAGAAATTCGCGTAGTGGGAAAGGACGATTTAACTTCTGAGGATAACGTGTCAGGATCTGGGATGTCTCCTGAATGTTAGACCGGGTTCAATCACCTTCTATTGCACGACGGGGTAGGCGTCGTCGCTGAGCAGTGACGCGCGACGCCGTGATTCAACCGGCGAGAAAGACGACCAGGTGAACAGAGACTGTGTGATGTAGGAAGACAGTCATGGGGGTTGGCGGGGTCGGGGCCAGCCCTACACGACGCCGTCGCTGAGCAGTGACGCGCGACGCCGTGATTCAACCGGCGAGAAAGACGACCAGGTGAACAGAGACTGTGTGATGTAGGAAGACAGTCATGGGGGTTGGCGGGGTCGGGGCCAGCCCTACACGACGCCGTCGCTGAGCAGTGACGCGCGACGCCGTGATTCAACCGGCGAGACAGCTACGACCAGGTGAACAGAGACTGTGTGATGTAGGAAGACAGTCATGGGGGTTGGCGGGGTCGGGGCCAGCCCTACACGACGCCGTCGCTGAGCAGTGACGCGCGACGCCGTGATTCAACCGGCGAGACAGCTACGACCAGGTGAACAGAGACTGTTTGATGTAGGAAGACAGTCATGGGGGTTGGCGGGGTCGGGGCCAGCCCTACACGACGCCGTCGCTGAGCAGTGACGCGCGACGCCGTGATTCAACCGGCGAGACAGCTACGACCAGGTGAACAGAGACTGTATGATGTAGGAAGACAGTCATGGGGGTTGGCGGGGTCGGGGCCAGCCCTACACGACGCAGTCGCTGAGCAGTGACGCGCGACGCCGTGATTCAACCGGCGAGACAGCTACGACCAGGTGAACAGAGACTGTTTGATGTAGGAAGACAGTCATGGGGGTTGGCGGGGTCGGGGCCAGCCCTACACGACGCCGTCGCTGAGCAGTGACGCGCGACGCCGTGATTCAACCGGCGAGAAAGACGACCAGGTGAACAGAGACTGTGTGATGTAGGAAGACAGTCATGGGGGTTGGCGGGGTCGGGGCCAGCCCTACACGACGCCGTCGCTGAGCAGTGACGCGCGACGCCGTGATTCAACCGGCGAGACAGCTACGACCAGGTGAACAGAGACTGTGTGATGTAGGAAGACAGTCATGGGGGTTGGCGGGGTCGGGGCCAGCCCTACACGACGCCGTCGCTGAGCAGTGACGCGCGACGCCGTGATTCAACCGGCGAGACAGCTACGACCAGGTGAACAGAGACTGTGTGATGTAGGAAGACAGTCATGGGGGTTGGCGGGGTCGGGGCCAGCCCTGCACGACGCCGTCGCTGAGCAGTGACGCGCGACGCCGTGATTCAACCGGCGAGAAAGACGACCAGGTGAACAGAGACTGTGTGATGTAGGAAGACAGTCATGGGGGTTGGCGGGGTCGGGGCCAGCCCTACACGACGCAGTCGCTGAGCAGTGACGCGCGACGCCGTGATTCAACCGGCGAGACAGCTACGACCAGGTGAACAGAGACTGTGTGATGTAGGAAGACAGTCATGGGGGTTGGCGGGGTCGGGGCCAGCCCTACACGACGCCGTCGCTGAGCAGTGACGCGCGACGCCGTGATTCAACCGGCGAGAAAGACGACCAGGTGAACAGAGACTGTGTGATGTAGGAAGACAGTCATGGGGGTTGGCGGGGTCGGGGCCAGCCCTACACGACGCCGTCGCTGAGCAGTGACGCGCGACGCCGTGATTCAACCGGCGAGACAGCTACGACCAGGTGAACAGAGACTGTGTGATGTAGGAAGACAGTCATGGGGGTTGGCGGGGTCGGGGCCAGCCCTACACGACGCAGTCGCTGAGCAGTGACGCGCGACGCCGTGATTCAACCGGCGAGAAAGACGACCAGGTGAACAGAGACTGTGTGATGTAGGAAGACAGTCATGGGGGTTGGCGGGGTCGGGGCCAGCCCTACACGACGCCGTCGCTGAGCAGTGACGCGCGACGCCGTGATTCAACCGGCGAGACAGCTACGACCAGGTGAACAGAGACTGTTTGATGTAGGAAGACAGTCATGGGGGTTGGCGGGGTCGGGGCCAGCCCTACACGACGCCGTCGCTGAGCAGTGACGCGCGACGCCGTGATTCAACCGGCGAGAAAGACGACCAGGTGAACAGAGACTGTGTGATGTAGGAAGACAGTCATGGGGGTTGGCGGGGTCGGGGCCAGCCCTACACGACGCCGTCGCTGAGCAGTGACGCGCGACGCCGTGATTCAACCGGCGAGACAGCTACGACCAGGTGAACAGAGACTGTGTGATGTAGGAAGACAGTCATGGGGGTTGGCGGGGTCGGGGCCAGCCCTACACGACGCAGTCGCTGAGCAGTGACGCGCGACGCCGTGATTCAACCGGCGAGACAGCTACGACCAGGTGAACAGAGACTGTATGATGTAGGAAGACAGTCATGGGGGTTGGCGGGGTCGGGGCCAGCCCTACACGACGCCGTCGCTGAGCAGTGACGCGCGACGCCGTGATTCAACCGGCGAGACAGCTACGACCAGGTGAACAGAGACTGTTTGATGTAGGAAGACAGTCATGGGGGTTGGCGGGGTCGGGGCCAGCCCTACACGACGCCGTCGCTGAGCAGTGACGCGCGACGCCGTGATTCAACCGGCGAGACAGCTACGACCAGGTGAACAGAGACTGTTTGATGTAGGAAGACAGTCATGGGGGTTGGCGGGGTCGGGGCCAGCCCTACACGACGCCGTCGCTGAGCAGTGACGCGCGACGCCGTGATTCAACCGGCGAGACAGCTACGACCAGGTGAACAGAGACTGTGTGATGTAGGAAGACAGTCATGGGGGTTGGCGGGGTCGGGGCCAGCCCTACACGACGCCGTCGCTGAGCAGTGACGCGCGACGCCGTGATTCAACCGGCGAGAAAGACGACCAGGTGAACAGAGACTGTGTGATGTAGGAAGACAGTCATGGGGGTTGGCGGGGTCGGGGCCAGCCCTACACGACGCAGTCGCTGAGCAGTGACGCGCGACGCCGTGATTCAACCGGCGAGAAAGACGACCAGGTGAACAGAGACTGTGTGATGTAGGAAGACAGTCATGGGGGTTGGCGGGGTCGGGGCCAGCCCTACACGACGCAGTCGCTGAGCAGTGACGCGCGACGCCGTGATTCAACCGGCGAGAAAGACGACCAGGTGAACAGAGACTGTGTGATGTAGGAAGACAGTCATGGGGGTTGGCGGGGTCGGGGCCAGCCCTACACGACGCAGTCGCTGATCAATTCGGAACTCCGCGCAAATACATCCCGCGCCAGAGCGCGTGACGCTATCAGCATAGACTGTTTGACTGTAGCTCGTCGAAGGAAATCACTTGCTTGAAATGTTCTTCCCGTCCCATGCTGTTGCTGTTGGCTGAGCAACGTGCTCGGTGCTAGAAGCCAGTCGCTGCAGCAGCCGGCCGCGCGGTAGGCGTCGCCGGCGAGCACGGCTGACCAATGAAAGCCCTAGATGTGTGCGTACAGAGAAAAGGCGAGGATTTAAGGCCCACAATATTGTTCGTTTCTCTTCTTCAGCCAATATCATGTCAATCTCTAGGCGAATTTTGCCCACTTTGGCAGCATTTATCTATTTTTAAGCTGAGGGGAATCACTTTTAAGATTGATTCCCTTGAGATGAGCGACAAGCACTGGGTTCTGAGTAGGCCTGCCGAACGAAGTCCGAACTTATCGGGATTCACACCCGTGGGAACTCCACTATGTTCTTAATGCGTACTCTCTTAAAAAGTTAAAATCAGTCGCTCACGAGCTCTGAAGCTAGTAGGATGTGTTTTTCTCACGCTCCCGTCTTATTCCTACGCGAAACAAGGCGAAACATCGAAGTCGAACTGCTCTGGCCACCTGCACCATGCCCCCCACCCCCAATGCACAAGCAGACATCTAAGCTACAACGTCTAGTCATGAGCTAATACTCTTACATTATACACACAACCACAAGTAGAAGGATGAACTCTCGAGAAGGAATTTTTCTTATCACTTCATTTCAAAACATGTCCCAGTGACACTAAATGGCCCACAATATCGGGAATTCTATTATTCTATTGATACCGTTGGATTCGTGGCAACATACAGAGTGTAGATCATTTTGAATCGCAGTGATTGGATGATAATTGCGGATATTACATTGATCTATTTCTTTACTTTTACGAGTTTTATGTCGTGTCGTTATAAGCCTATTATCGCAATGTGGAATGTTGTACTTTCATAAATCAGCCAAGGCAATAAAATATTCCCAGAAATAATTGGTCACTGATATATAGTTGCCAATCCGAAAATCGATTGATTTATTGATAACGATTAATTAGAGAGTATCATTGCAAGGGTGTGGATGTGTAATTGAGACTTCCTTTTTGAACGAACTTTTCAAGTGAAGTTTGACGGACCCAATGCCTTCTCACGCGCACGTAATTTAGTGGTGAGTTTGGCGCGCTTCATCGAATCGATGTAGATATCACTGGAGTGCCTGTAAGGTCCAGCCTCCAAAATCAATCAGTAATGAGCTAATATTCGAAACCAGTGATTTATAACCCGTGCTTATTAGTGCTTCCGTGTGCTTCCGTGTGATCAAACGCACTGTTTCGATAAGGCTATACAATAGCGACAACCCACAGAGGCGAGGGCGCCCAATCGGCCAATCGGTCAATTTACCAAGAATTTCTTGATAATTATTAATGATAATTACGGCAGCAGGTGAGCTATACCACTATTGGGAAGCGCAGCGCTCGAATACTCCAAAAACAAAAATGAGTTCGTCAAAGCACAGGTCTTGTCACATTCTAAAATACGTCGGGAGCTTGGAAGGCGAGACTTCTTACCGCAGTGCTCGTAAATCATTTCATTTGAGCTAAGAACAAAAATATATACTAGAGGCTCATGAGATAAACTCTCGCGCGAGATACTTTTGGTGCACGAAACGTTCCAAGGACGCTGTTGTTGGCAGCTAGCGATGAAGAATTGAAGCCTGTATGTAGGCAATTCATAAAGATCGCGGCTTGGAATCTTGGGAAAATTTGCTTCGCGCAACCGTTGCTTATGTACTGTCAGGAATCTACATTTATTGACTGATCAGGATGAAACTTACATATTTGGAATCTGCATGGCTTAGGCCTCATGATCATTTATTTTAAAATCGCGAATATCTTATTGTTTCCCACTGGCAGTCCGTTTAAAATCATGTAACATTTGAACCATTTATTCAATTTTTCAAAATTCCCTATTTCCGTTTGTATTAAACTTGCAGGGATAAAAAAGCTTCGTCACAAAAGTACCACAATTATGCACTAGGAAAAAATCCTGACGCCATCTCTTATTTTGCGACTTTTGGACAGTACAAAAGATTCCATCGCATTTTCCGAGCCCCCAACCAATTTTCCTGCACGATTTTTTTAAAAATATTTTTGGTAAGTTATGTTTAGCATAATAAAACCATAGAACATATAAAAACACCGTTTTTAGGTCGGGGTGATTCCCCGTATACCGCCTGGCTGCCATGTAACTAGGGACAAGCACTGACATGCAGGCAGCAGTAATTCAGCAGTCAGCAGCAATAATTAGTAATGAGACAGCATCTCGGGGCTCATGAGAAGGCTTTCATCATGAGGCAAATTTTTGATCCGATTGATTCATCTATCGATTTTTCCACGGCACGCCACTGGTAAACAGAGACAGAGCTACCATGAGTCATGTTTCCTCGACCATAAGTTCTCACATACCCCAGATATAACACAAATTCGGTTATTTTCAACCGTGAAGGGTAAGGCAGTAGCAACGTAGGGGTATAATGAATCGGTATGCTGCGATAAGGCGATCAAAAAAAAATGTGCTAACTAAATGAAGTTATTATTCTCGGCCCGGCGGCGCCTTCGGGAGCCAGGCCCGCAACGAATTAAGAATAGCTACAAACTGACAAGTGACTTCCGAGAACTTTCACGAAGTTCATAAAAATCAAAGAGCTGAGCGAGAGATCGCCGCGGCGGCGCGAGAGATCGCCGGGATACCCAGGTATTCCATTCCTCCACCCCCCGGGTTTTTACCCTCAAATATCTGGCTGGGGGTGTGCCAGAAACTGAAATTTCAATGAAATAAGAAAGAATTAATAAAAATAATAAAAAACTTTGATACATTTCAAAAGATGGTTCAATTTATTGAGCACCAAAACATTACTCCCGCAGGATATCTTAAAATCAGGTTTGATATATTATCCCATCACAGTTATCCCAAAATTCTGAATCAGAAATACGCATCACACCAGCTAACGAATACCTTCATGTATTCCTGCACGCAGAAGTCACCTTCGGTATGGCATAATACACGTGTTACTATTTTAATGGTATAACCTATCGAGTTAAAAAAGTAAGTATGATCAAGATGTTATTGAGTGTGAACTTGGTATGTATTTGGTACTCTTGCAGCGGCTTCTTTAGACAATGGTATTTTTCCAGGTAGTTCCAAGAAACAAAGCGTTTGTAGGGTTGCCGATTGTGATACAGCCGAGACGCGTAATATTGGCGCGTCAATCTTACTAAGAAACCCAGTTCCGAGAGAACATGCGGGTTCGCTGTGGGGTTAGCACTTGGATTGCGTTATCGGACTTCCAAGCTTCTTAGCGTCTATACTAGCTCGGAGAGAGCCGGCTTTTCTCACGCTGCCATGCAAGTCGCTGCTGGAGATGTCAGCCAACTAAACGGCCTTGTATAGTCCGGGCAAATAGCGTTTACCTAAAGAAAATGTCCACAAGACGTAAGTGTAGCCCAATTATAAACCTTCGGCTCGGGCTTGTTACGTGAATTAAAATCCCTATTTTGGTAGCTTTCAACTCCGATTTCCCGTAAATCGATCAATTACGTCCAATGCATAAGGTATAGGCAATTCAATTAAAATCCAAATAGCTGGCTTCCGAAGCTGGGCAAAGTTTGGGCACCTACTACATCATTAACAATGACCTAATGAGCATTGTTTCTGAAAATTTCAGCGAGGTACCCCACCCCGATTTCAAGATAATCGATCAATTAAGTCCAATGCATAAGGTATAGGCAATTCAATAAAAATCCAAATAGCTGGCTTCCGATGCTGGGCAAAGTTTGGGCACCTACTACATCATTAACAATGACCTAATGAGCATTGTTTCTGAAATTTTCAGCGAGGTACCCCACCCCGATTTCAAGATAATCGATCAATTACGTCCAATGCATAAGGTATAGGCAATTCAATAAAAATCCAAATAGCTGGCTTCCGATGCTGGGCAAAGTTTGGGCACCTACTACATCATTAACAATGACCTAATGACCATTGTTTCTGAAATTTTCAGCGAGGTACCCCACCCCGATTTCAAGATAATCGATCAATTACGTCCAATGCATAAGGTATAGGCAATTCAATTAAAATCCAAATAGCTGGCTTCCGATGCTGGGCAAAGTTTGGGCACCTACTACATCATTAACAATGACCTAATGACCATTGTTTCTGAAATTTTCAGCGAGGTACCCCACCCCGATTTCAAGATAATCGATCAATTAAGTCCAATGCATAAGGTATAGGCAATTCAATTAAAATCCAAATAGCTGGCTTCCGAAGCTGGGCAAAGTTTGGGCACCTACTACATCATTAACAATGACCTAATGACCATTGTTTCTGAAATTTTCAGCGAGGTACCCCACCCCGATTTCCCGTAAATCGATCAATTACGTCCAATGCATAAGGTATAGGCAATTCAATAAAAATCCAAATAGCTGGCTTCCGAAGCTGGGCAAAGTTTGGGCACCTACTACATCATTAACAATGACCTAATGACCATTGTTTCTGAAATTTTCAGCGAGGTACCCCACCCCGATTTCAAGATAATCGATCAATTAAGTCCAATGCATAAGGTATAGGCAATTCAATTAAAATCCAAATAGCTGGCTTCCGATGCTGGGCAAAGTTTGGGCACCTACTACATCATTAACAATGACCTAATGAGCATTGTTTCTGAAATTTTCAGCGAGGTACCCCACCCCGATTTCCCGTAAATCGATCAATTAAGTCCAATGCATAAGGTATAGGCAATTCAATAAAAATCAAAATACCTGGCTTCCGATGCTGGGCAAAGTTTGGGCACCTACTACATCATTAACAATGACCTAATGACCATTGTTTCTGAAATTTTCAGCGAGGTACCCCACCCCGATTTCATGATAATCGATCAATTAAGTCCAATGCATAAGGTATAGGCAATTCAATTAAAATCCAAATAGCTGGCTTCCGATGCTGGGCAAAGTTTGGGCACCTACTACATCATTAACAATGACCTAATTACCATTGTTTCTGAAATTTTCAGCGAGGTACCCCACCCCGATTTCAAGATAATCGATCAATTAAGTCCAATGCATAAGGTATAGGCAATTCAATTAAAATCCAAATAGCTGGCTTCCGAAGCTGGGCAAAGTTTGGGCACCTACTACATCATTAACAATGACCTAATGACCATTGTTTCTGAAATTTTCAGCGAGGTACCCCACCCCGATTTCCCGTAAATCGATCAATTACGTCCAATGCATAAGGTATAGGCAATTCAATTAAAATCCAAATAGCTGGCTTCCGATGCTGGGCAATGTTTGGGCACCTACTACATCATTAACAATGACCTAATGACCATTGTTTCTGAAATTTTCAGCGAGGTACCCCACCCCGATTTCAAGATAATCGATCAATTACGTCCAATGCATAAGGTATAGGCAATTCAATAAAAATCCAAATAGCTGGCTTCCGAAGCTGGGCAAAGTTTGGGCACCTACTACATCATTAACAATGACCTAATGACCATTGTTTCTGAAATTTTCAGCGAGGTACCCCACCCCGATTTCAAGATAATCGATCAATTAAGTCCAATGCATAAGGTATAGGCAATTCAATAAAAATCCAAATAGCTGGCTTCCGAAGCTGGGCAAAGTTTGGGCACCTACTACATCATTAACAATGACCTAATGACCATTGTTTCTGAAATTTTCAGCGAGGTACCCTACCCCGATTTCAAGATAATCGACCAATTACGTCCAATGCATAAGGTATAGGCAATTCAATAAAAATCCAAATAGCTGGCTTCCGATGCTGGGCAAAGTTTGGGCACTTACTACATCATTAACAATGACCTAATGACCATTGTTTCTGAAATTTTCAGCGAGGTACCCCACCCCGATTTCCCGTAAATCGATCAATTAAGTCCAATGCATAAGGTATAGGCAATTCAATAAAAATCAAAATACCTGGCTTCCGATGCTGGGCAAAGTTTGGGCACCTACTACATCATTAACAATGACCTAATGACCATTGTTTCTGAAATTTTCAGCGAGGTACCCCACCCCGATTTCAAGATAATCGATCAATTAAGTCCAATGCATAAGGTATAGGCAATTCAATAAAAATCCAAATAGCTGGCTTCCGATGCTGGGCAAAGTTTGGGCACCTACTACATCATTAACAATGACCTAATGACCATTGTTTCTGAAATTTTCAGCGAGGTACCCCACCCCGATTTCAAGATAATCGATCAATTAAGTCCAATGCATAAGGTATAGGCAATTCAATAAAAATCCAAATAGCTGGCTTCCGATGCTGGGCAAAGTTTGGGCACCTACTACATCATTAACAATGACCTAATGACCATTGTTTCTGAAATTTTCAGCGAGGTACCCCACCCCGATTTCCCGTAAATCGATCAATTACGTCCAATGCATAAGGTATAGGCAATTCAATAAAAATCAAAATACCTGGCTTACGAAGCTGGGTAAAGTTTGGGCACCTAGTACGTCATTAGCACGGTCCTAATGAGCATTGTTTCTGAAATTTTCAGCGAGGTACCCCACCCCGATTTCAAGATAATCGATCAATTACGTCCAATGCATAAGGTATAGGCAATTCAATAAAAATCCAAATAGCTGGCTTCCGATGCTGGGCAAAGTTTGGGCACCTACTACATCATTCGCGGGTCCTTATGGCCATTGATCCTGAAAGTTCCATCGAGGTACTCATCTTTCGTTGTCCGTCATTAAATAAAACATCTGGGAGTTAAGCAATTCCGTGCTAGAAAAATTGTGGATGGATGACCGCTACTACACGAAGTGCGCAAAGGCATACTCCTGACAATAGGTCTGGGGCAAAAGAAGTATACAATAACATCATGTAGTAGATCCTGAGGACTATTGATCCTGAAATTTTATCGAGGTGCTCATCTCTCGTTGTCCGTTATTTAATCGATTACTTTCAATACCAAATGTATAGACTTCAAGACTAAACGTCAGTGCCTAGTATATTATTAAGAAATGACTTTTTGTATATGACATTCCTATTTCTCTCTTTTGCCTTGGTACCTCCTTGCCATTCCGTGCATTCCGTGCTATTCCGTGCTAGTGCGCGTGCCAAGTTCACGGTGACGCGAGGGTAGGGGAACTACTGTCAGTTAATTTACAAATGGCAGCCATGTCACCGGCCGAGGTAAGTTTATTATCATTATTTATTCATTCTCTCCTTCTACCGTAAACTTAATAAATATCCGACTATGGCTTACCATACATGAGAAATCTATGTATCACCGCGAGCATTTACATATAAAAATATACGTAAGGTAGCGCTCGAAATCGCGAAACATAAATCGGTTGTGTGCCTAGCAGATAATAACATATTTTGCTATCTAATCTTAGGGCATTTAATTTTAAGCGAAAAGCGGCTGCCAATTGTGTTGGTTCATTTACATCTTCCACTATGTGGACTCTCTTTCATAAAATCGAACGACTCCCTTCGTTTCGTCGCTGCGTCGTCAGACGGATTACAACACTGCGACGGCGTGGTGTGGTAAATTTTGCGCGGGTGGAGGGGGAAGTGAATTCTACGTATTGGAACACAGAGAGCTGTGTTCAGCTCGTCGCGACTGTTTTCCGAGAAGCGCACTTCGCGCAGCGCGATGGCTGGAGTCAGGCGGTGACAGATCAGTATCTGTTGTGGAGTGCATCTGTGAACATGATATTCACGCAATTGCAAGTCTTGCAGAGGCGGCTGCTCTAGTTTAACATTCGATGGCAATGTGATTGGGCCATGAGCACCCCCTCGACGCCGACGAAATCACGAACTACATGTTTGGACCCAGCAAGATTTCAGGTCAGTCTTGTTGACCACTATATTAGGAGAGTGTCCACTAACCCTTGTCTACTCAGAATATGACTCGTTGGGAGTTTCCCGTGTATTCAGACACAATGCTTGAGCCGGGATTATTATCTGGATTGATTGAACGGAGACTTGTTTTCAGGGAAGGGTCGCTTCTCGCGTGTAGGGGTCGCGTGATCGACTACCGGCTATTGTTAGAATCCGTGTCGAGGTCAAGCGAAACCCTTGTGATGATCCTCTTATCCCGACATTTCAGCTGAGCAGCGTCGACTCAGACTCCCGGTTCCAGAGCATGTCTTTGTCCGAACCAAATGAACCAGATTCTCCTGGACCCTCCGAAAGTGGAGCTGACTTTATGTTGGTCGACTCTAAACCGAAGGTACCTACCTGCCCTTTCGTACCCAGCTTCACTGAACGAAGACGGAGTGTACACCGGCACAAATGGTGAATTGCAGATATTGTTGGCAGACAGACAGGGGTGTTACAAGAAAGGACCAAATTTGAGTCGATAGGAACTCCTTCTGGCTATCGATTTTTTTGTGATTCAGTCTTAGAAATTATTGAATATTGTAACTGCAAATTCTATAAAATTTGAAAAATATTTGCCCAGTCCTTTAACTAGGTATTTAAAATTAAATCGTTGACCTAATTTCTTCGTTTCCTGTGCTCTGGGCAAGGTATTATCGCATTATAGACTTTGGTTCAAGGCACAGAACAGATTGTCACGTAGGAATAATCTTGAAACCGAGAAAGTGCAACAACCGACACATTAACTCGACATGACCCCAAGAGACACAAGAAACTAGAAAGGGATGTTGAAGTTAGCAGTCCCTTTGCCCATGTCTGGAGTTCCAAGTGTTTTTCAATTTATTTGGTTTAAATTGTTATTGTTCCGTTCAAGCCCTCTCAAGAGCTGCGATCTGATAACCATTTCGATCCGAACCACCGACCACTCTGAACCACAACCACATGTTATGCCAAAGTGCAGAGTGCTTGTCGTAAACAAACTTGATTGAAACTAGCGCTCGTAAAACAGTCGCTAACAGTAACACAAACACACTCTACTATACCTATGATCTAGATTCTAGATCTTCCAGATCTTAGGAATCAATAATCGTTACAACAACCTGTCAGGAAATAGCCGTCAAACGACGTCCGAACCCCGTGCTTGTTTTGCAACAGTTTGCCGATGGAATTGCGCGATCGACAATCTAACGCTGTTCGCAGGTCTCCGTGCGCCGGGGTTTTCTTTTCTCTCAACAAAACACTGTAATTTCTATGTTTCGGTTATGAAACGGCATTTACCATTAAGACTTTTCCGACGAAATGCGCTTTCCCACCGTCCCCGACGTTTCGCAAAGCTTTTTATGCATGATTTCTCAAAGGTCTGAACTCGCTATTTTAGGAAAAGAGATACGAGTTGTAGGAAAGTCATCATTTTGAATTCATTGTTCCACAAAATAAAATATGAATTCGCTTTGAACATTCATCTTAGACTGTCGCATAGACACAGTGTCTGCTAGCTTTTCTCTTCGCATCCGCGTCCCTTGAAAGTTGAAAAACACAGTGAGCGACGAAAAACACATAAAAAAAACCACCCCGCTCGCTGGATGAAAAGCGACGCTTTTGGCCCCAAACTGCGGACGCATGTGGCTTCGACCGCTGTCATGTCCCCCCCCCCCCCCCCCCCCCATTTCCCCGGCAGTTTCGTGCTGATTAACGGGCGCCTCCACCGCGAGCGTCGCGGCGCCGAGCGGAAATAGCGGACATCACATATTTAGCACAAGGCGGAATGGGGGGGGGGGACTGGCCGGCGCCTGGACCGGCGCGCGGGTCCAGGGAAGATGCGATTCGATGGGATGCTGCTGCCTCTGTGTGTGATGCAACTTTCACAATCTTCCCCGCGGCACGCATGTGTGCGACGACGACGACGACGGGCATGACGGGTCCCCCGGTGAATCACGGACGATGCGCTTGCACGGGTTGCAACATCGCGCCAGATCCAGTTTCGTGCTGCTCCAGGTGCTATAAAAAGTTGTCGAGCGAGCGCGGACGACAAGGAACGTGCGCCGCGCTCCCTGGTAACATACATAATTTAGTGTGTGAAACGTCCGTTGTAATTTCGTGTTTTGAATTTGCTACCGACGAACGTGTTCCAAAACGTTGTTGTCATGCAAAATCAAACAGTTACACGTTACAATATTGATTGAACATCATCAAATGCTCGAGGTGTATGATATGGAACTCGAAATCTCGAAATCTCATCTCAAGTCCCAAACACAGGCAAAATAGCAACATTGCGTCCCAAATATCATGGTGAATCCACAAGAATCCATCTTCGAACTATGGTCGTATATGCCCCCCAGCATCTACAGTGGCCTATTGGTGGCATTTGGTGGCATTTGGTAAGGCCTAAAGTTCCACACAAATAGATGTAGGTATCAAGCACCACTGGCATTGTCTCAGGTTTTTTGCTCGTTCTGCACACAAATAACAGTGTATGTGCAAGCTGGCGCGGAAGAGTCCGAAACTGACATCAAACAGGCCCGAGTTCTGGGAAGGGTAGCAAACGCCGACGCCTTTAATTAGACAGCATGGTTCTTATGGAGGCACTTAATTACTTGCCATGGGTGGGTACTGGGATTAACTTGAAGTCGGGTTGAGTCACACTGGATGCACTTTCAGTGCAATCCTTATAGAACTCGGGAGAGGTGGCAGATTTGCTGGTTGATAATACGAAATCCCACTACAGATATCCATGAGAAGACTCTGATGTGCTCTGATGCTTTGTTGGAAGGATGCAGGGCAAACAAAGCTTCTTACAATTAAAAGTAGAAGCAGTGTTAGGTATGGGTTTCAACTAAGCAACCTTTGATTTCTTAAGTATTGAGTGATGTTATCCTCAGAGAGAAAGAGTGTCCATGGCAGAGATAGCTCTGTTTGATCCTAGTCCTCATTCTTCTCAGGATTGAGAATCATCAGGCGGTCGTTTTCCTGGTCAAAACCTAATGCTGTCAATGGATGTAAAGTATAGGATTCAAGAGGGAAATTTGGACAGATTCAGCAGGATACAGCAGGAAATTTATTAAAAAATCCAAATTACATAATTTGTTTCCGTTTCACCGTCCGAGTTACACCATCCGAGTTTCAGAGCATATGAACAATTTTATTTTAAACTTGGGTGGGGTATATTAGGGTGAACGCCAATTTCTCTAATGACATAGATGACATCTTGCAAAAGAGGGTGTTGCCAATGAGTGAAATGCCATCGTTACGCTGTAACCTCTCGTTCCGTTGCCGAAGCCTGAAGGTAACTCTTCTTGTGTTGCAGCGGCGGTTGCAGAAGGAGTTGATGTCGCTGATGAAGGAGCCGCCTCCGGGGGTGACGGTCGACGGAGAACAGGCGTCGCAGAACCTCGCACTGTGAGTCCTGCCGTGCGGCTACAAACCATCGACAGTCGGCAATCGGCCAGTTTACCGCATACAAAACTGATCTTAGCGTATACTGTAGCAGGTGCCGAGTTGGATTCTAGGCTTGAGCTTAGGCCAAATATCTTACTATTATAATATGGGAAACTCTAGGCGAAATCGGGCGACAATGAGCTGGTGGCGTACTTGATGGCAAAGTTTTAATTTCAATTTCAAGTTAATTTATTTGGGCTTGTACAAATCTCACAACATTACAAGGTGATGCAGTATAATGAGCTTGTCATTTGGTTAGAACTGAGAACTAGTTAGAACAGTAGTTTCTAGTTAGAAGTTAAATTAAACAAGAGCAGTTTTCACCTGAAACGGTATTTTTTTCTATGACAACTGTCCGTTGACACTTGAGATTGAGCATAAGCATAAGCATAAGTGTAAACAAGGCTCCTTGAATATGACCCCTAAACATTGCTTTGCGTTTGATGAATTTTTTTTTGTGTTTGATGAAATTGCGCTTGATGACATTGCTTTGCTTTGCAGATGGACTGTGCACATGACGGGCGTGGAGGGGACGTTATACGAAGGGGAAAACTTCCAGCTGCAGTTCAAATTCGGCCCCAAGTATCCCTTCGATTCACCTGAGGTGAGTTTTACCAGTATCAATGCCAATGCCTGTATTTATTAATACTTTGACTAGGTTACAAACAGTTAAAATGAATCTAAATCCAAATTTTGCAATCCACTTAAATTTAATCAAATAGGTAACTAAAGTATGAAAATACTGAAAGATTATGTCAAATTAAAATAAACACGCGGCCACTCATTATTTTACATCTCCAGTTTGAATTGAGAAATTTAGAATGAGCAAGGATAGTGCACTTGTAGCAGCAGACTAGTCAAGGCTATACAGTGGAATTTCAATCTCAATACTTTATCTCTTCAACTCACTTCCTCTAGTTATACACTTTCCTTATCTCTCTCCAAACCAAGTTTAATTTTTTTTTTTTAATATGGAGGAAAGTAGAGAATCAAACTATGTTTTTCCACCCATTGCCACCTCAGCAACAATAAACCCATGTGTGGCTAGAAATACCAAACAGGCAGTAAATCTAAATGGTGAAGTAGGTACTTACCAAGTGGAAAAGTGGCACAAGAGAGAGATAATTTCATTGATTAAACATTTAGGCAATAGCTTTTTTCGATTTTGAGTGAGGAAGAAGTCGATCGCCAAAACATTTGCCACCTATTTAGGATTCTCCACCTTACCCACCACTTTCCACTCGTTATGCCGTGCCGCTCAGCTCACCTTACTGGATTCAGCAACTGTTAAAAGGGGCCGTGTTCTTTTTGACCCGTCGCCTTCTGGCATCTACGCCGATTTGTGAAATGGGCGTTTCTCTCTCGTCGACCAGGTGACCTTCACGGGCGAGCACATCCCAGTGCATCCGCACGTCTACAGCAACGGCCACATCTGCCTGTCGATCCTCACCGAAGACTGGTCGCCCGCACTTTCCGTGCAGTCGGTCTGTCTCAGCATCGTCTCCATGCTCTCTAGCTGCAAGGAAAAGGTAAGCTTCGTTGCTTCTCCGGTCGCTAGGAGAAGGTAGGAAACGTAGGTGATCCTGTTGCTAGGAGGAAGTAATGTAGGAGAATGTAGGATACTTTGCATGTCCAGTTGCTAGGATAACGTATAGACTTCTTAGTTTGCTTAGCTACAAGGAGAATGTAGGCTGCTCTGTTTCTTCATCTGCAAGAAGAGGTAGTATGTTGGTGCTCCTGTTGATAGGAGAAGGAGGCTTATATTTCTCTCAGATGCTAGTAGAAGGTAGGCTACCTCCTATTTGCAAGTGGAGAAGCAACGTGGGAATGGGATAAATTGCTTCCCCAATTTTAAGGATAACAAAGGCTGTGTTGGTGTTTAACTGATTAAGTCCACTACTTTGTGATTGCAGAAGCGCCCACAAGACAACACATTCTACGTTAAGACGTGCAGCAAGAATCCAAAGAAGACCAAATGGTGGTATCACGGTAAGACAAGAATCCCGTTTTTGCATCAAGTATTTTTATCTGCATCAACAGGTGTCTAATAGTTGTCAATCTCTGTTCACAGATGACTCTGTATAACGACTGTGATAGTCTAGGACAATTTTACAATTTTAAACACAATAAATTCTACCTTAATTCCATCACCCTTGAGAGGCTCTTGGGGAGTGGGCCAATTGGTTGATGAGCGCGAGACATTCGGAGGTATACAATGCACAGCACTTTATTACCACCCATGGCATTACATTGACACGGTAGCATTTTCGTTTGTGCAAGTTTTACTAATAGAGTATTAGATACATCATAAGTTCTGCGCCGACTAGGTTTGTAGATATCGATGTTTAATTTTTGTATAAAATATTCTGTTCTTATGTTAAGATTAAATTAAATGTGTTGTTGAGCGATTACGGACGGTAAAGCTTCAACTGATCCTGTACTTCTTCCATCGAGCTGACATTAAACTTGTTTCCTTGTTCGCTGAGCAGGCTGTAGATTGCGGCCAGTTGCTCCTCTTCAATCCTTTAATCATAAAGTCATAAATTAATGGTGACTAGTAAAATATTTACAACAGCTGTATTTTGTTGGTGAGTCTTATTACTTTTTTTCTTCTTGGAGCTGTTCTGAAGACATTCCAGCTGTGACCTGGCTGGCAATTTCTTCTTGTCTGTTTCGCTTCATTTTAGTCAACAATCCTTCTCTATCACTGTCAGTGGGTTCGGTCGCAGCAAGTTTTGTTGCCTTGTTCGGTTCCGCTGGCGAATATAACCAAGATACAATCACTGTCATCGTTGTAACACAAATCATGCAAATAGCGAGAATGTACTCGATTGAAACCTCGCTCAATGACGAAAAACCATTGAGAAAAGGAAAACTCATTTTCACATTTCTAAATGAAAACACTAGCTGTCACTTTGACAGATCTGAAACATTTCTGTTGACTTATTTTTTTAATAGTTGGCAACTGTTCAAGTGTCCGCCATTGTTTTTCCCGTGACGTAATTTCTCTTCGATCTCAGCAAGAAGCCATCTTGTCTTTTCCTCAAAGGTAGGAATTTAGGCGAACGATTGGTCCCGTTGTACGCTGTTAACGAGCCGTTTCATTGCTGTAAATAACTGTCGTGAGTGTGTTCCTACATTTTTACCAGCGAATAACGCTATGTAAAGCTTGTCCTGCCCTTCCAATGAAGCCTAACGTGTTTGTCAAGATAAGCACCCAGCCAAAGCCACCCTCCCGTGATTTGGTTGTAGGCTGCTTATCGATTTTTGCCAATCGTCCGTATTTTACCCCTTTTTGGACGACTGTCAAAAGTACACTGACTTATTTTTCCAGAATCAGTATAGTTTTGTCAGTCGATCTTCTTATATTCCTTAAAACATAATCCATCCACTGTTCAAGGACAAAGCTCGACTTATTCAGGTCACCTAGCCTTACCTAATTTTTAATTGTGATTGACGGATAATTCAGTGAAGACTCGAGTCTATGGGGGAATTTCGACGACATATGATTACACCAGGAAGTTTCTCTTATTTTAGGTGATGGTGTATCATAGGTCTGAGCCAGGCGGTAGGCGCCCGAGAGACGAAGATGAATCGGACGGGTCGAAGGAATCTTATTCTAGGCATCAGGATCGTAGAGACACACATCGACACCAGCGAGATGAACGTTCTCATTATGACAGAGAGCCGTCTCGGTACGAAAGAGAAGAGCGAAGAGATTACAGACGCCAAGAACCGAACACAAAGCAGAACGTATTCCAAAATGACGGCAGCTTTCTAGAGATGTTCAAGAAGATGCAGGAGCGCACAGCCGAACCAGCGGTTGAGGTGAAGACGGAGGAGCAAGCTGGACCGAGCACAGGTCCCAGCGTTTCGACGAGTGGTGCCGTCGTTGACGAAGCGGCTCCCAAGACCCGTAAGATTCCAATGGTGGGCAAGAGGCGTGGCGGCAGAGTCCTCAAAACGGGCATTGTGAAGAAACTGAAAGTTGCGACGCCCGAAGACGACGGTCCCAAGAACGCCTGGTCGATGTATATGAGTGAAGTGAAGAAGTATAAAGAAGCTTCATGTGAAGAGGAGGGCAAGACAAGGCCCCTAGTGAAATAGTGCTTTTCTATTGCTTCTTACCCCGTTCCTATGATAAAAGGAGATTCACTGTTACACATTGTTTCATGCTATAAAGACAATTATTGACACTGTATTATAATCTACATTTAAACTTAAATATAATAATCTGAGACACTTGAGATAATTTGCGAAATGGTAAGTTTGGGGATCACTGAATTATCCGTCGATGCCATAGCTTTAATCTGCATGCAATTTTGAACAATTTTCTAAATTTTTGGTGATTGTGTAATCTGTAGTTTTTTCTCCAAAAAATCATTGTAAATCAAACCAGCTTGTGTTCAAACTCAATGTCGAAATTTGTTAATAATTAATATAACATTATTCCTACTGACTTTTCTTACAAATTTGTAAAAACTTTGTGAAACCTCATTTCTGCTGGATAGTCTTCATCTGCACAAAAAACAATATTATTGAGACAACAATAATGCTGGAACACAAGTTGGCATGGTTTTGCAACTAGATTTTTTCTTACTTTGACTATTGTTGGACGCTAAGAGTGTATGATGCCGGTTCCAGGTTATTGATGACACCAGCAATCATGGGTTCAAAGGATAGCCCGCAAGAGCTGTCAACTGTTCCGTTTGATCCTCGTTTTCCGAATACTAACCAGACCCGGTAAGTTTCTAAGCTCTTCTTTTCAAACATTCGAATGTTTGTTGGAAGAACAATCTTTTAGGAAAAATCAATAACTTGAGGTTTTCTAGTGCCCGAACCTCCTCCAGGTATCTTGGAAAAAACAGCTTATCATAGACTGTCATCTTGGGTTAAGTTTGCTCCAAAAATGTTAAAATTAAATTGGGACATCTTTTATCAGAATTTAGCATCATTTCCCAGTATCATAGATACCAACAAGTTCATACAAATTTGATTCAATATGTTTCTGAAAAAGCAAGGAGGGATTGTTGTGTGGTAGGATGGGCCAAATGAAACCTCTATCTGCTTTTTCATGTCCAAACTAAATCTGTGGGCAGGGACCAAAATTGAAATCTAAACTGACTTGTATGTAAGATTTTCCTAGAGGTTTAGGCACTTAAATTTAATTAGAAGTAATCAACTTGTTCTGAACAAGGCATTGCAATGGATAGGGTGATAGCTATACATTGCATTCTTTTTCTAGTTATTCAAAAGAAGTTTGCAAGAATTATGTTAAGAGGCTATCAGTCTTAATGCTGGCTCTCTTGTTACACAATATTTTCTGAGAAGCTGTGTTTAAACACCTATCATTTCGAAAGAACTTGTGGGTGTTTGGCTTCAGTCCACATCTTTGCTTTTAAAGACTTAATGATGATCTGTAAATTAGATAGCAATTAATGAGGAATACAATTGAATGATCATTACCCACCTTACCTAAACATGTGTGGCTACTTGGCTAATGACAGTGCTTATCTATAGTTGGTTCATCATTAAACATTGTCTGCCTTCTGTTTGCCACCCTCCCTGACACTGATATTCACTGAAAGAATTCTCTGCTTTTTCAAAAATATATTTTGTGAAAATTGCACTATATTGCTGGACCCTATACAAGAACTGAAAAAATAATAAATCAGTGAAATGAGCCAATTTTGAAAAGCAAGTAAAAAAATTAATGCCCATTAAATGTTCTATCCTATGGCCACGGGTTTCATAGTTTCCATGTATTTATGTGTGTTTGCATGGTCACACTGAATTAACCACTCCTTATTCATTTCCATTAATTTAGCCTGTCAAGGTATGCTTTACCAAATATTCATCTGTAATTGTTGCCCACTTAGCAGTAAGTAAGGTAACTGTAAACAAAAGCATCAAAAGTTACTTTCTGAAGTCTCGTGTCTATTCCTAATCTTAGCACGTTAGTTTTCGGAAGGCTTTGAATGTTTTTGCCAAGTGACTGCCGACTTACCTTGCCACCCCCTTCCCAACAGCTGCTGCTACCAAAGCTACCTGGATTTCCACCGATGCCAGAACGTCAAGGGCAAGAACTACGAGCCGTGCAACTACTTCAAGAAGGTGTTCGTCACGATGTGCCCGAGCGCGTGGATCGAGAAGTGGGACACGCAGATCGCAGAGGGCCGGTTCCCTGGCCGAATCGATTGAGGGGCATCTCAAATCGCCAACTAGTAGCAAGCCATCAAGCAAATTGTCTCCTCGTCACTCGTGTTAAATACTTACAAATAATGAAGGTTTAGATGTTAGCAAGCTTGTATCGGCTCTCAATGGCCCGTCTTTGATGTCCGGTCCTAAATTCCAATTCCTGAACCTTGTCTGTAAATGTCGCAATTTTTTGGTCGGAGTTGGTGAGTGGTAGTGGCAATTTGATGGTACTTGAAATATATGAGCTGTGAATAATATCTATATTCTTTGGTTTGGCATTGGCTTGGATGGTATTTGAGAAGAAAGTGGGAGGGATAAGGAAATGATCAGTACAAATGGTTGCATTATTGGCATATGACTAGGATGGGTAAGTTTCAATGATCGATTGACGATTGTAAATTTCGAAGTTATTTCGGTTTCCTTTTGTCTGGTAAAAAATCATGACCAAACTTATTTATTGCCATCCATGGGCTTTAATTTTTTATCAGAAAAATGGAATGGAAACTTGAGTTTGACAGTCTAATGTTATTTTGAAATTAAAAGCTGGTTCTTCAAAATGGTTTTGCTAATTTATTAAATTGAACAACAGTCTAGACTCCAGTATACGTTTATTTCTGCAAGTTATTAATACACACTTATTTTTTACACATTTTACAATAGAGTCGAGTGGCAGCACTGGACAATTCAAAAAATTGGGACACCCCCTGCAGTACAAAATAAATCGACTCTGCCATTTGTAAGATGGCCGGCGTGCTAGCGGTGCTTGAACGTGTGTTAATAGAGGAATTGATTCCAGTGTTTTTACTGTTGTTTAGTGTTTTATTATTCACGCAGAAGCTTGAGGATTGATCGCTTAGTTTTGTGCCGACGCCGGAAGCCGAATCGAATCGAAACAGCCCCCTGCCAGTGCCAGCCCACGTGCAAAGGTACAGTTTCGCTGATCTCTTAACCCTATTACCGGTCACGTTGCGCACACAAAAGCCCCCTTTATCGCTCGAATTCGGCCGGCTTTTGTGTTGTTCGGAAGCTGGGGCTTTCGTTAAGCTCCCGATTGTACCCTCCATCTCTCCAAGCTACCTGACCAAGCGGATTATCGTGGGGGGAAAGAACGAGATACAGAGAGCGGGAGCGGTATAAGCAGATCACAAAATAGTTCGATTTTCACAGGGGGCTCAAGTCTCTCAAAAGTCCCCTCGTCGACAGACAGCTCGGCTCATTTAGCGCGCAGCCACCTACAGTCTGTCTCGTCGCGTGGGATATAGTACATTTCGCGTGCGTTCTCATTCCCACTCCGTCAGCGCGGCTGCTGTCGCCTTGAGAGCACGTCGCATCGCAGCCGCCGCACGTATAAGTTACGTCAGATGGACAATCGTGATAAGCTTCCAGCCGGCGCCACCCCCTGGGTCACCCTCTCGCAGCTCTCTCCGTCGCGGAGACGAGAGCACGCAGCAGTGGCCGGGCGGCCGCGGAAGGTCAACACCAAGGTCCCTTGCACGCTGGACCGGTCATTCATAAGCGCACCTCTCTTCTGTGAATGGGACGACGACAAATGTGGCGGCGACGGCGACGGCGGCGGCGGCAGCGGCGATGGTCACGTGACATGAGTCACGCTGCCACGTGGGCGCAGCGGTGGGCGCAGCGCGTGACGTCACGAGCGGGGTAGGGCTTGGTGAGTGGTCGCCAAGACTTGTGGCAGACACGCTATATGTCGGGCCCGGCCTGCCCCGGCCCGGCCTGCACGACGAAGAAGTAAACAACATCTCACGCGACCACGGCGACGACCACGACCACGACGCGAAGCACTATTGAGAATCGTACGGCGACGGCGGCGGCACCCCACGCGTTCAACACACGCTCGACGGAGTGAACACCGAGTTGATTGATGCTGTGCCCGTCCTGTGCGTTCAATGTCAGCAAGCCAGCACTTTGCGCGCACCTACTTTGTATATACACACTGAGTTATTGCGCTATACACTCTGTTGCGTTGCGTTGTCTGCAGCTTTAGGGTCTCTACACAGCGAAGGGCCACCGGGTTTTTGAACTAAGGTATACATCAAGCTTGAAGCTGTCTTGTCTAAGATGCGAAGAGAATATACGGTTCACTGCGCGGATGTCACACGTCACGAGTCCGTTCGACGCGCACCGCGAAGGTCACCCCCGAACGCGCGACGCGCCGCGCAGACGCACCAGTGGGTCCAAAAAGAAGAAAACACTTTTGTGTCCCGCGACTAGAAGAACTCGGGCGACGGCGCACGCGGGCGGCCGCCTCACGCATCGTTCGGACTCGGACACGCGCACGCGCACTTGGTCACCACCGGATACTTGACCTCGACCCAGCCGCACTTGGGCGCCGCCAGTTGCACGTCCGCCTCGCCGCCGTCGCCGGCCGCGTACCGGAACGGGCTGCGGCGACACGCGAAGCGCAGCAGCGTGACGTGTTCGCGCGCGGCCGGGCGACACGACATGCCCGGCGGTATGCTGCACGACGCCCGTCCCGCCGGGCAGCTGCCCTCCTGCAGGAACCGCGGCCAGAAGCGCACGCCCAGGTCGCGCCAGCTCGCCGCCAGCGGGCACGCCGTGTACGCCCAGAGCAGCTGGCGCAGCTTGTGTTGCAGCTGCGCGGACACGTGCGTGCGCAGCCGCGTGCCGTCGGCAAGGCGCACGTGGCGGAAGTCGGCCTTGCGCAGGTGTTTGGGCATCGAGCCGACGGGGATGAGGCGGCCGCGCGGGCTGCGCCGGAACGGCAGGTCGGGCTGCGCGAGGCGGCCGCGCGGCCGCGTCTCGCTCATGAGCCGCGCGTTGAAGTGGCGGCCGAGACGCGCGCGCAGCCGCGTGGCGTTGAGGTCGCGCGGGGTGGGGTCGAGCCGCGCGTCGGGCGTCTCGGCTAGGGGCGGCACGGCGGCGGGGTGGTGCGAATCGGCCGGGCGCAGGCCCCACTGGTCGGGCGAGGTGCGCGTGTGCGAGGTGACTTGGCAGCAGGTGAGCACCAGCAGGTGGGTGAGCAGCAGGCGGCTGCACAGCAGTTCCATCTGTGGGCGGGAGAGAGCGGCCGCGGTTAGGACTTTGCAGGAGTTTTCCGGGCTTTGCCGGGCTTTACTGGGGCTGTCCTTGGAAGGGGGTTAACGTCTGATTCCTGTAGTTCCTTGTGGGGGGTGTTATAAAGTTAAGGCCTAACATGATTTGTTGAAACAATGACAGAGGGAGAAACTTTAGTCTGCGAAAAGACTAGGAAACTAGAAAATCGCCTTTTATAAAGTTAGCTAAACAGTTTGTTTTGGGGCTAATGGATTGTCTGTTTGCAGTGGAAAAGCGATTCCCGGACGATGAGTTGACGTTTTAGATGGAAAAATAACTTAGATTTTCCGTCATATCGGTCGCCACTGCTGGGTCTTGAATATGACGTCGATTGCGTGTGTCAATCGACTTCGTCTAGCGACCGACAGCGACGCCATACCGACGGCGACGCCATACCGACGGCGACGCCATACCGACGTCGCCGTCCCTCGATGCAACGAAACCGCGCGGTCTTTCTCTCTGGGTCGTCGTCACGTCCACCAACCCCCAACGATGCGAAGCTCCCAGCGCAAGGCTTTCCCTCGCGCGAGGGGAGCCACCCTCCTGACACACGTACCCCAAAGAAAACCCCTAGTCTCTGGACGAGGAAGCCGCCATCGACGCCCTCCACGGCTGCGCGGGCGATCCCTGGACTTGAGTTGCCGACACGCCGGCCGGAGGTCACCGAAGACACCGTGGAAAAGCGATTCTTGGCCTCGAAGTTGAAATGCCTCTTAAGGCACCCGAGTATACGAGTGCGTATTTGGGCTTGCAAGTTGATATGTATTTTTGGCGAGGCAGAGAGTGATTTCTGGCCGTCAAGTTTCAAAATAATTCCCGGCAAACGTGTTGAGAGCGATTTATGGCTGCAAGTTGCACGATATTATCTGGCAAGCGAGACAAGATTGAATCCTGCAGCTTGCAAGTTGCAATCAGCTTGCTCAGCCAACGCGAAGGCACCGGCGCGACGCACACTATTGTCCACACGACACTCGCTCCCGAGAAACACCGATGCAGCAGCCGATCACAAAGCCCGCAGCGGCACGACTGGACCGACGACTGGAGCAAGACTGGAGCTGCGAGCTCAGCGATCATCAAATCACACGGCGGCGGCGGCGGCGGCGGAGACGAAGACGTCGTCGCCGCGGCGGACGAAGCCGGCGCTGCATCGGCGACCCAGGGACCTCTCGACTGCTCTGACTGGCGCCTGGCGCCTGCCTGCCCCCCCTCACCTCCCCAACCCCCACCCAGCCCCACCACCAGCGACCCGCGGGCGGCGTTGGTCCGTGTGCAGAGCTCGAGTCTTCACCAGCCGTTGTTGCCGCCGCCGTGAGGACGCCTCTCCCCTTGTTGATGCTTTTTTCTCTAAGGTCGAAATTAGGGTTTTATTTAAATTTGTCTGCATCCTAGACGCGCGTGGTCGTGACCTCAAGCGATTGCGGGTGTTTGCGTGGCTTTGGACTGCTGAGCAGACAATGATGCTGTAAGGTTCGATGTAACAGTCTGGTGTCCGTATAGCACGCTGGGTGCGAGGCGGACGGCTGGGAACGTGCGACGCGTTCGGTGGGACGTTGAAGCGCGTAGCACGCTGGGTGCGAGGCGGATGGCTGGGAACGTGCGACGCGTTCGGTGGGACGTTGAAGCGCGTAGCACGCTGGGTGCGCAGCGGACGGCTGGGAACGTGCGACGCGTTCGGTGGGACGTTGAAACGCGTAGCACGCTGGGTGCGAGGCGGACGGCTAAAAACTTGCGACACATTCGGTGGGACAGAGTGTGATATGCAAACGTGAACCTAACTATTGTTTTTCTGGAAAATAAGATATGAAATCAACCCAATTGTATTGTTGTCTTAATACGGTAAGGCGATCGTGAAGTCGGCGCGCGCTCCTTTTTAAGCTCTTTGAAATAAGCTTTTCCGTTTCTGGGGTCCACGCTTGGGATCCGGTTGCCAAAAATTTCCTTCCCCCACCCGTTTTGCATTTTCCGGGCGGCGGTCCGGCAACGCCGCGTCCGCGAGGAAGACTCTCTGCAAGGCAAGACGGGCGCAAGACGGCGCAGGACACTAAATAAGGCGGCTCCCGCGGCGCTAGTGTAGGAACAGGCCGAGGTGGAGACCGTGTAGAGGAGGTTCGGCGGTGGTGGACGGTGGAGGAAGGTAGAGGTGGTAGAGGCGAGCTAGGTTCGTCGCGCGAGCTCCATTCATGCGCGCGATGCGTGGGCCCTCTGGCGCGACCGGTGGCGCAGCGCCCGGCCCCGCGCACGCGCTCTTCCGCGCCCCGGTTTTCAAGTGGAGATTTTTCAAGAAAACTTTTTTCTATGGAATTTTTCAAGAGTTTTCTTTTCTACTCAACGCAGTATTTGACTTTGCTGTCGAAAATTGGCTAAGTTTTCGTAACCTTTTATTTTTGACAACAGTTGTTGATAGAATTCGATGAAAATAGTAGATGCGTAGAGAATTGTCTTTGGGACGACCCAATTGACATTATCACTGTTGATGTTGATAATTGGCCAGCATGGAAAGCCACGGTGATTTCCGTTGGTCAAAACAAAATGACAAATTTTGGATTTTGCGCTCGGTGTATCCAGATCGCCGCAGCACGGAGCCGGTAACAATTCACAAGTAAAATAAAACATAAATCTTCTTCAAAGCAGGGGCACCCGGCCCACGGGTAAAGGGTGGTGAAAGCCAGATGACCCCGCTTAAAAGTTGGTGACGCAACGACAGATAATTACCTTTCCGTAAACGAATAAAGATGCTCCTTATTCTTCCCAGAAGGTGGTCAAAGAGTCAAAGATACAGTTCTTTGCATTCTCCTCCGACTGCGTAGAAGCCCAACAATCTCATCCGTGGTAGGGGTAGCCTCTTGGCGCAGGAAGGGGCGAGGGGGCGAGAGATTCGCAGCGTGGAAGTACAATGCGCGTAGCACGCACGATGCGATTACGCGTGCATGGCCAACAAAGTGCGTGCGTAGGAACACGTAGGGTGTTCGTCTTTGCGCGTTGATGCGGCAGCGTGCGTTTCGTTGATGCCCGCGTTATTCGCGGGCCGGTTTGTCGTGGCGTATTAGGAACGAAATGAAAGACCAACAGATTCGTATTTGCTTTCGCTGGAGTCGTCTGAATAAAGTCACTTTGTTCTAAGCCGATTTGAATTGAAAATTCATGAGCCTGCAACGTCAACTGCTTTGATTTGCAAGAAGTCTCTGTCAATTCAATTCCAAAGCTATAATATGAAAAGAAAACGAGGTATTTTGATCTATCTATACAGATCCGCACAGATACAGATCACACAATGCTGACTTGATTACCGACTAATCTAGTCGCTTTGTCAGATATCTAACCAAGAATTTGAAATTTTATGGGTCAATTCCAAAGTCTTATTTGTTAGTGATATTTTTTTTATCTCCGTACAGCTACGTCCGAATAGAGGTGTGTACTTGCGTATGACACCGAGTGTTATGGACTTATGAGTATGACAGAGTTACCTGTGTACCAAATCACCCACACAGTCGTAAGGAACGAGTGCTTGTCAACAAACTCAACATTTCAAAGGAGATTATACACTATACAGAACCCGCATGGTGTTTTGAGTGACTCTGCGTTGGCGCCAGCCAGTTCATCTTTCAATCTCAGACTCGCTGCCCATTGTGAACTGTTGATAAGCGTCCGACACTTTGATTCCCGAGTGTAAAGCGGCAATAAAAGCAGAGAATGAGCCCACGACGCCCCCGCATCACGACAATGCCTTAGCCAGTTCCTCGAATTGCTGGTCGCACACCGGCGCTACGACGGCAACGTCAAAGTCAAAGTCAACGTCAGCGTCACCGGCGACGGCGAAATGTCAACACACTAGCACCATATTCTGCGCCAGCTCTGCGGGCACGCGGTTTTGCCTTCGAGGCACATAGGATCTTGCTGTATGGGCATAGAATTTTTTCTTATGGGCATAGTTTTGGTATATGGGCACAGGCTTTCGCCTTATGGGCATAGTTCTTCAATATGGACATAGTTAATGCCTTATGGGCATGTTGGTTGGGCCATAATACTAAGCACATGAAAATGTCTTGAAAACAATCTCATTTGCAACAAAATAATATGATCACACGAAAAGTTTATAGCGTTAAACATGTAGTCATTCATACTGTTATCAACCACGGGGTGGCAGAAATGGACACCACTTATCAAGCTTCAAAAAGTGCCTTCACCAGTTTTTGATTCCGAATATAATCTGCTAAAAACCACAGCTAATTTCGTGCTAAGAGTTGGCGCCACTAAAACGACGGCATATTTTTACGGATGACCCCATGCCCGTGCAGACAGTGCCTGTACCATGCACCGATTCCCTTTGTGTATCTGTCAGAGCACCACGTGACTCTCTGGTAGTGGCCTCTTGCTAGTCGCTGGTCGCTGGTCTCTAGTCGCTGGTCGCTGGTCGCTGGTCGCTGGTCCATGCCAGCGGATGGCTGCCTGCAGCAAGCAGCAACAATCGCCTCGCTAAGCGCCGGGACACGAGCGGGGCAAAAGCGTGAAATTGCCAAGCTGTCAAAACGCGCCCGCCTGCAGGGGCAGCTGGGTGGCCAGGGGGGCAGGAGGGGGGTATGGAGGAGCGCGGCGTGATGCAACGGTGGCGTACTGTCGGGATGTCTCATGTTTCGCACCACCGAACTCTTTGTATTCTAGTCCTGGAAGGACAGCGAAGTGAATGAATGATGCTTGGGATACGAACCCTCTTGTCGCGGTTTTGTATGACAGTCCCAAATTAGAATCTCCCAAGTAACAATGCAGCCGTTTGAGGTGATCGCTCTGTCATTGATGCCGGTAATAAATCTTCTTATGCACGTAATTGAACGCGGGTAGATTTCTCGCAGAATTGCGAATAAACATGGTTGGTCACCCATCCAACAGCTGTTTCTTGGGCAGAGTTGCTTAACTTCAACTCTTTCAGGCAATAAGATGGCCGAATATGTTAAGATGTTCGTAATTCAATCATCTCACGCTGTTCAGAATTGAGAATAAACAAGAAGTATAGATGGTCACCCGTCAACATCTGGTCCGTTGTAGAGTTGCTTAACTTCGACCGCTTACTTAATTCCACACTAAAACCCTGCCCACTTAGTTATTGAAGACGAAATATCCAATCGAAACTGTGTCCATGCCGTGATACGAATCCAGGAGGATACTTTATAGTGCCTACGACTTCAACATATTTCACATGATTGAAAAATCAGAAACCCTCGAATTTCGTGAATGTTATGCATTACGCCACTGCCGCTCGATCTAGGTGTCTGGCCGCCGCCGCCGCCGCCGCCGCCGCCGCCGCCGTGGCGAAGGTGTTGATCTGGCAGGCGGGCGCCGCTCGAGGAGACGGTCCAGCGCGGACGCGATCTCGCTCTGCACGCTGCACGCCAGCACGCCAGCACGCTCGCTGCGAGCCGGGGCGCCTGGCGCCTCGCAGCCGACGGGCCGCCCCCGCACGCCCGGCGCGGCCCGATGGCACCCAGTTCCTGTCCCCGGCACGACCACTCGGTGGATCCGAAGGTGGACTCGACGGTGTTTGCCGGCCGGTCGGACTGGCTGCTGCTTGGCTGGCTTGTCTATGCGCGTCAGTGAGCGCGGTGGACGGAGGATTGATCGCAATTTCAGCTGAAGCTCTGGAGTTTTGTCTTGAGAGATTGCACCAGGAGGTGTACCCTAAGGTGTACCAGCCGGCTTGACTTTCCTTGGCGCCAGTGAGCGCGATGAACTGAGAACTGATCACAATTGATCTCATTATTGCTCCCTCTGTATAGGCTATATTCATTTTTGGCTCCAGTCTTTTTGCACTAAGGGACACCCCAAGGTGTCACCCAAGGTGTACCGGCTGGCCTGAATGCGGTCTCCAATGCATTTTGGCTATTCCTAGGTTATATAGAGTCTTTGAGTCTGTTTTTAGGGTCTATTTTAGAGTATTTGCCACCTTTCCAAATAGAAATAGAAGCGACGTTTTGCGGAGTACCAATTTGAGGGCTGCCCCGAGACGGAAATTGACGCGCCGTCGCCTTCAGTGATTTCAAATTTATCATCCAAGTTTTCTTTTTTCTCTCATAAATATTGATGAAATGCACTTTGTTTCTTTGTCTCGTGTATTGTCATTACATACTATTTGATGAACTTATCGATTTCAACAACCCCTGGACGGCTTGCATCGGCTCACACCATGTAATGTTGTACTATAACACATCACAATTATATACCACCCTCCATTGGGAAATAATTTATATCACTGGCTGAAAGACTCAGCTTATAGATATTTTTTCTTAGATAGACGTTTAGTTTTAGCACTTGGTCAAGCATCGTATTTCACACACGACATATCGAACCCGAGCACACATTCTTTTGTGACTTCACCTATAAATAGCGCCTGTTCCGCGGGTCGCCCCCCCCCCCCCCCCACCCATGTCAAGGAACGCGCCAAGCCACCGAGTTTTACGATGTTTACCTTCACCGTGATGTTTTGTTTTGGGGAAATCACGCGTGTGAAAGGTTTCGGACGTTGGGCTCGGTTTTAACACCTTGTTTACATCCGCGGGGCCCGTGGCGCTGCGATGGTTCGGCCCCGGGGTGGCGCAACAGCCGCGAGGGGGCTGGTTTTGGGCGCACAAAGCGCCGGCGATTCTGTTGTGGTCGGTGGTCACAGGTCATGGGAGGTTGGGGTCAAAGTTTGCCATGTTGTGTGTCCTTGTCGATGACCGCCATATTGATTTATATGGCACTTTGCACAAAGAGACTAATTTCATGGCTTTGATTTTAGCAATCAATTTTCTACCTAAACAGGCCTCTCCGCCGAGCTTTCAAGCCGAAAATGCAGAGGTCCACGTTTAAACGTTTCCTGTCCCTAAGTTTATCCCAATTTTTTGAAAAAAAATCGGTGTGTAGAGGAAGAGTACCCGGACTCGCCTTGTAAACTTTAATTGAGATCTGATGGAAAATAAAACAACAAGAGAAGGAAGAAACATTGTGTTTTTCGTTTAAAAAAACCACAAAAAGTCCCAAATGTGTGAACAAAGTAAACGTCCGATCGACACGAGCCTTTACATCGCGAGTCAGAATTAATATCAACTATCCAATGATTTTTTTTCAAAAATATAGGAAACATTTAAGGGGCAGGAAAAGTAAAAACGTGGACCTCTGCACTACCAAAATTTTGTGTTTGCCAAAGCTATTCTTTCACGGATTAGACCTGATGAATATTAACTTCCAGTTTTACTGCCTCATTATCAGCATGAGAAATAAAAACAATCTTGGAGGTTATGCTTGCACAACCCGACACATGTGATGACAATTTGACCATCGGCTCTGGTTAAGCTTATTTAAAAATTGTAAACAGGCAGTGTGAAAACAAAAACAAAAACAGAGAACTGATTGTTGTAGAGACAAAAGTGTTAATTAAAAGAAGGTTTTTGAAAGAGTAAGTTCGAACGGATTGTGAATTGTGAATAGTGAATTGTGAATAGTTTATTAGTAGATAGTAGATAGTAGATAGTAGAGTTTTATAGGAAGTAGATAACAAGTAGATAACATATCAGAAGTGGGATTACCTGAAAAAAAGATTACCTAAAAAAAAAGATTAACTGAAGAAAATTACGAAGAAAATTTTGAAGAAAATTACAATATGAATGAAGAAGTGCGAGCAGCGGCAGGAGATGCCATGAAGAATGTAGCTGCGGGAATCTACATTGCTGCAGGAACGCAGCCACCACCACCGGGAACAGGAGGAAATCCCGTCAGGGACATAACTACGTGTGATCTTTTAAACATAATGTTGCAAGAAAACCGACGAAGAGACGAACAATTTTTATCACTGTTCACTGAATTGAGGGCTAGACAACCAACGCAGAATCCACAAGAAAAAACATCAGATACAGAAAATTACCGTGTGATGCCCGATCTGACGCAGCATGTGCCATATTTTGACGGACTTGGGGAAAGTGAGAAGGCAGCGTCTTGGCTTCGTAAGGTACAGTCCACGGCTGATTTGCACAAATGGCCGGAAGCTTTCCGATTGCATAGTGCTCGCGGTCACCTTACCGGCGCAGCACTCAAATGGGAAGGCGCGCGTATTTTCAACGACTGGAAGGACTTTGAGCACCAGTTTACAAATACTTTCGTGGGAGTCGACAATCGGCTGGAACGTTGGGCTCGAGCCACCGAGTACCACCAGCGGAAGGAGAATGTTCAGGTTTATTTCCACGAGAAAGTACTATTATGTCAGGGAATTGGATTATCTTTTTCGGAGGTGAAACAACTGATTGTGACTGGACTCTCATCGCGGGCTCTGGCCTATCATCTTCTGGCGCGAGATCACGCCAACACCGACGACTTGCTGAGAGACATTCGACGCTTCGAGACCGTCGACATTAATAGAGCGGAGCGTTTCATCCAAACAGCCAGGCCAATACCTCGAATGGAGAATAATGGTCGAAATTGGAGAGGGGATATTTCACAAATGAAGACGACTCAAGATGGAATGAAAATGGAGAATGCAGTGACTGCGCACGCTTCGAGCACCAACCCAAGACCGATCAAGTGTTATAATTGCAATCAATCTGGTCATCTGTCACGTGAGTGTTTGGAGGCAAAACGCAGTACACCAGGAATAACAGTGTGTTTCAACTGTGGAAAACAAGGTCACATCAAACGAGATTGTCCTAATCTGAAAGCGCAAGGCGTACAAGCAGTTGTGAAGGTAGGTGAAGTAGACAATAATTGCCCATTAATGAAACTGATCAAGAAAGCTAAAGTCAACGAGGAGGAACTTACTTCAATGATTGATCCAGGAAGTTCATCATGCACGATTCAACTGAGTGCAGTCATAAAATGTGGATTAATTATCAAGCCAACGAGCCAGGAGTTATTTGGGTTCGGCAATGGAGGACCAACAAAGGCTATTGGTGAAGTCTTAACAGACATTACAATTGACGACGTGACAGGCAAAAATGTGCAAATATTAGTAGTTCCTGATGATGTCCAAGCAATTGAGATTCTTGTGGGGAGAACATGGACTGAATTACCGTATATAGCATATGCACGAGTCGATGACACCTTTACCATAGGATATCGAGATGAACTACCATTTTCCAAATGGGAATTTCCAGACAAAAGTAGCATGAAATTATATGTTAAAGATAATACTAGGCTTGATCGAAACTTTGTGACAGTGAAAAGAAACACAAAAGAAAATGGATTTTGTGTCATTAACGATGGATTAGTGAAGGATACAGGAAAATTGATGGATATGATTGATGGTGAAGTCATCCTTCCCATGATGTCAGAAAACCAAGGTGAATACTCGATTTTAAAAAGAGGCCAATCGGTAGGACACGCGCAGTTGGTAGTTATCTGTGATACGGAAGAACAACAGGAATTGAAGTTTAAAAAAGAGGAAATTTCTGAGAAAAGCAAGAAAAAGGATAAGAAGACAGGAGTAAAGAATTTCAAGCTTCTTTCCTTTGGGTCGGAAGCTGAAGAGGATGTTGAAATTGAGGAAGAAGAGGTGGAAGCACCATATGTTCTTGGTCAAGCTAGGAGGGAAGAAAGACAGAAACAGGCGGATGATATTCGCAAAGAAATCCGTGACCTAAAGAGGGGATACCCAAGTGACAAAAAGAAGAAAAGGGAAGATGCACTGGATTCCGTTGTTAAGGAAGCTACTAAGGGTGAGGTCATGCAGGAAAAATATAAGAAGCAAAAAATCGAGTTGTGTAAAAAGGGATCGACACAAGAAGAGTTCACTCTTGCGCTGTTATCAAAATTCAAGAAGAAACTGGCTAGTACCAGGGAAAAATGTGAAGGAGAGAGAGAAAAAGGCATTCCTGATGAACAGGAAGACTGGCTGACTCATAAACTGCACTTTGAGGAGGTTGGATCAACATTGGCAAAAGATGCCAGCACGAAGGGAGATGGTTGGTTCGACATAACTGAAGACGCTGCGGGCCACGTGTACGCCAAGACGGCGCATGTTTCGCAGTTGAAGAGTTGGGGTGCTACGAGTACAGCGTCAGGGACCGATGATGAGCAGGATGCCGAGTCGTCACCTGTGGCCGGGGACGACCACAGTATCAGGATGGACGATGATGACAATTTGACCATCGGCTCTGGTTAAGCTTATTTAAAAATTGTAAACAGGCAGTGTGAAAACAAAAACAAAAACAGAGAACTGATTGTTGTAGAGACAAAAGTGTTAATTAAAAGAAGGTTTTTGAAAGAGTAAGTTCGAACGGATTGTGAATTGTGAATAGTGAATTGTGAATAGTTTATTAGTAGATAGTAGATAGTAGATAGTAGAGTTTTATAGGAAGTAGATAACAAGTAGATAACACATGGTTAAATAAAAGTCAGTTAAAAGGTACCTAAATCATACAATTCCGTGTTTCATATGGTGTTTTCGATGTGACTGGATTCGTCTCTGTTTGCAGATCTAAAGGCAAAGCAATGTTGAAAGAAAAAAATCGGATGAAAATTAACGATTTTTTTCGGTAATATTCATGCGTTTATATGTGAATTAGATAAGTGCGGCTTAAAATATGACGCACTACTAATTCTTTTCCTTGATTGAAATGTGCCACAGAGTCATCAATAAGTCACTAGAACTTTGATTCAAAGTATCATACAATCTGCTGACAATTAACCCAACCGAGTCATTTAAATCACGAAATTCGAGAAATGGCCGTTTTTTTCCATTTGTTGAATAATCTTGGTTATGCAAGAGTGGCAGATGTGTGTGCGCTTTTTTTATCCGTGCCTACTTATTTTTATTGCCATAGATTGTTATGTTTTCGATTATCGTATCGGGATGACAGGCTATGGCAATCTTGCTTCCTCGAAAGCTCCAGCCAAATTGGCTAATGTTGGTTTACAACTCCAAGATTAATTTAATGAGATTTAGAGTCTTAGAAACCAAATAATCCAGGCTAACTATTAACCAGAACTCCGCGTCTGCAAAATAATTTTGGCATCTTCACAGGCTCCAGCCAAGCTGGCTCGTCATGTTCTATCATGTTCTACAACTATATTTACTTAGTTATCGTATATTGTCATCTGCTGACAGCCTAAATGCTTGCTTTTGGGGAGGTTGTAAGCATCAATCATAGAAATGTGGGCTTTCAAAGTTACAAGTGGTCTCTAAATTTACAGACGTCTGCCTTCGCTCCACCGTGCTTCCTCAGAGACGACACTGACAGACAGCGGCGTTTACGAAATGTCGTCGCGGACTTTTCGCATTTTATGTACTAGCGCCGTTTATAGTGGAAAGGTCATGCAAGGGACGTTGTCACTTGAGTGGTGGCCGCACGACTGCCCCCTTTGCCCATTTCCTTGTTTACAATGTTTGCGTCATGTCGAAGGTTGTTAACAGCAGATAGGTCCGAGTTACAAGTGGCCACTAAAGTCGGAGACATCAGTCTGTGTTTAGCTTTCAGTCGTGACCACTTCTGTGTGGCGCCGCCGAGAGCACCCTATTTTCATCGCGGCCTCGATGATTTCGTTTTTGTTCAGCGTTAGAAGGGGATGGGGCAGCACTTTTTAAGCGTTTTTCAGCGGAAAATGCTGGTCTTCTCGGATTTTGATTTGCAGACATGGGCTTTCAGACAAGAGTTTGGATTTATAACACCGCTGCTTTGATTTTGACTTAGATAAGTTTTATCTTAAGTAAAAGCTGTAATCCCTTTGTTATTTAGTATGTGATTTATGATTATTATAGGATTCCTGACTGAGTTTTCTGCAAAGTGACATGGACTCACTAAATCCTTGCGTTCTAAAAATCCGGAGATGCTCTACTTTTGTTAGTTGTTAGTTTAAATTTGAACTTCAATTGCAGGGATTTTTACCAAACATTAAGCAATGAAGACAGTATAAAGTAACACATCCAAGCGAATTAATCAATAAAGTTATGAAGAAAGTATAGCCCCCAACCCAACCCTCTGTAGCGAAGATCAAAAATATATGAACAAGTAAAAGTCAATAACAGTCTCGGGAAGTTCCCCAGCACTTTGTATGTGGGTTCGCAGTTCGCAGCGCAACTAAAAGCCGTCCATTCTCCGGGCATCTTGGCCGCCCGGCAACGTCATAACACCGTCGCGAGTTACGACGCAATTCCGTGCGAAAATATCGCGCGCCTTTGTTCGGGCAAAAACTCGGCGATAACTCAGCGCGAGTTACTGTATCACAGTTTAATTCGGAAATATCGACGCTGCACAGTCTGGATGGGGCTGGCTGCTCTTGAGACATCGTTCGGAGCCCGGCGGCTAGACGGTGTTAGACGCAAATATGAGACGAGACGCCCGTCTGGGGGTGGTGTGGGGCCTCGACGCCGAGACTGCTAGGCGATGCTTCAAAAGTTGACGCCTCACCTGGGTCCTTGCTAGCGTCGAATGTCTGCGTTGGGGTTCGGTGTTTTCGCTGGTCTGTTTTGGGGTTCGGTGTTTTCGGTGGTCGGTTGATTCTTATCAGGATGATTTATTCGTATTTACACACGGGCTAAGCCGGAGCAGATGGCATGATTTTTATATTAACAGGCCGCCATTTAATTAACGAGTCGCTAACAATCGACGTTGGTAAAAATGTCGTCGAATTCTGTGGTGATGGTGCTATGAATGTAGGCAGTCCTTTGATGTCGTAACTCGTACTCCACCCTGGTTCATCCCTTGCAGTCGTCTTACACAACACAAATATAATGTGATAAGATTTCCATTTTTCATCAGTTTTGGCCAAATTTTTAGAAGTCCTTGGTCTTGGCTCCACAATTATTGCCGACGCTGATGTAAATAATTGATACTAAGAAATGATATAAAACTGCTATCGAATTTTATTGAATGATGATTTTTTTATGATGAAAAAGAGAAGCATTCTCCAGAAACAATCAAATTATTCGCAAAGGTCGCAAACATTGATTTAAAAACAATTACTCTGTACAACCATACAACCGAGGAAATGTCCTTCGGTTGAATGTCTTCAACCCCGGTTGTTACATGGAGCCACACCCCCCTGGCTCGCCCTGGCTCGCCCTGGCTCGCTCTGGGAAAATTACCTGTCGTCCCCAGCTTGCAGCTTTCTAAAGACAGTCGCATGTCGGCGACCCACGCGTCTCAAGTGTCTGGAGATCGGCGGCTAGGCGGCGGCTGGCGACGCGAAGAGATACTCTACTTTCTACGCCGCCGGTTGGCGCCTTCGACGCCCTCGTGCAGCTTGCAGCTCGCTGCTGGGAAACTTCTGGTCGGGCTCCACTCTAGTCAGATTCTAGTCAGATTCCAGGCAGGTTTTAGGCGGGTTATACAATCAGGGCCGGTTCCAAAATTTATTTTTAACGTCAACGAGATTATTTTGTACGCTATACCTTCATCTTGAAGGTGAAGCCTTCATTTATACCTTCATTTACCTTCATTTGAAAGAAAATGTGGTGCCGCAGCGAACACATTTGTACTTTGTGTAAAATCATGTATCCATAAGGTATACATTTCACATGTACAACAAAAATGTTATAGCGCATGTGCAAACTAAACGGTGGCACTTTTGGTGGCACTACAGCTTGCTCATCATGCTTGCTAAGCGTTATTTTGTATGCGAATTGTGTACTTTGGGGAACGAATTATTTTGAGAACGAATATTCCTCCCCTAGAAAAGTATCTCGCTGAGCGACCGATTATTATGTCTAGATCCACCCCTGGCTAGCGAGGTTCTAGCGAGGTTCTAGTGAGGTTCTAGTGAGGTTCTAGTGAGGCTCTAGTGAGGTTCTAGTGAGGTTCTGTATAGGAGCTTTTAACGATCTTAGCATCGTAGCCAACGCGAAGATACCGGCAACGATGTGATACGCAATCACGTGCCGGCGCCTAGAGCACTCATCTCAAGCAGACTGTCTGGACGGGATAAGGATGGCCGAAGAAAAATCGGACAGCTTTTAGCTTGAGGCCTCCGTGGTTATCAGTAAATGGACATAAATGACATTTAAACGGTGCATCGAGTCATTTTTGAATTTATTCAATCTCATCGAAGGCTGGTAAATTGGCATTTTGTTTCTTTATGTCGTGTATAATAAACCAAAAATCTATTTATTACATTAGTTAAACTGTCCACAAAGAAAAGAGAGATTAACTTTTATTGTTTATCTCAATTTGTCCTGTCAACTCAGACCATTAGCGCTGTGCAGAAAAGTGCAAATAAAGTTTTTATTGACGTCGGCCCTGGATGCTGGTGCTAGTTTGGCTCGAGCCGCGTATACATTCGACGAAGAGAGAGACGATAGAGCAGGGACGGTAAAGCAATTAGCAAATTAACAAGCTCAGGCAGACAATGCAATTGTATACGCATTATTATACTGACGCCGCTACCCTCGTTTGTGTAAACACCGACCTTTTTTTTGTGTTACCAACTCCTTATGGATAACGATTTAATGTCTAGCCATGGCGAGGTTGGGGTGCGTCTTCGCTTGGAGATTGTGTGCCCATCAAACAGTGGCTACGCGCAGGGGGATACATCCACAGACCCTGAAAAAATCTTCCTCGGTGACTTGTACCCGTCTATTAGCAAATAATGCTGTGTCATTATTCGTAGATTGATTTCGATGTTTTTTTGAAATTTCAATCGAGTAAATGTCGTGTGAGGATAACAAATACATAGCTACCAAAATGTAATTAGACCACATCCGTAATTACCCATGCCAGGGTCGATAAGAGATTAAAACAAATGTAACCCCGTCATTTTTATCGTCTCTGGCATGGAGTTTTGAATGAGGTCTCGTCAGATCAATCAGAATTAGCCACTTGGGGTATGCTAAGCCTAAGGTTAATTTCATTGGCTGTCACCACATGGTGATATAAAGTTAACCACGAGGGTTATAATAACCACACTCAACGTTGTTTTCATATTAATTATATTGGGTTCATCCTAAATAATTGAAAACTAAGCTACGATCGTATGGGCTCACTGCAAAATTGCAAACTTAGCATCGGCGTCCGCGACTCCTCATCTTGAGCGCCGAGCGGGAAGATGCTGCATCTACCGCGAGCGGTCACCGGTCACCGGGGCCGCTCCTTGCACCGACCGTGAGCTGACCACGCAATCGCACGCACCCAACGAACACACCTGTCCCCCCCCCCCCCAGCCCCATCGGTGGAGAGTGACTCAGCGTTGCCCGGAAGTTGTGACTCACTCTCGGGCAAAGATCTCCCCGGACGCCTCGCTGCTCCCTGCAACTCCCTATAGAGGAGTCCCCGTGAGTTCCTGTTTGCGCCATTTGGTATGGTTGCATCTCATACCAAATCGATTATACACCATTGTTTACTCCGCAGTTAATGAGCAAATCTTAGAGTCTAGAAAAAAAGTCCAGTACCTTCCCAGAGTCGTTGAATCTCTCCCGAAATTAGGAGACTTTCTCCGATAGTTCTAAACCTCCCTAAATACCTTCCTGGACCGTCCCTAACGTCCTGAACCTACCATTCAGAGTGAAGCGTTTCGCCTTCGCCAGAGGTCAATTGCCACAAGACACAAGAATGATTGTCACTTCGCGGATTGGGTCTATCGCATTGCAACGAGTCGTAGATTGTTTTGACAGACTGCATTGTATTGACAGGCTGTGTATTGTATTGACGAGCACGGAGCGGAGAAGTCTGGACGCATTGACAACGCAACGGATTCATTCCGCCAAGTTGAAACCATGTCTGTTGACGATTTCCTCGTGGGCAAGGTCAGTTCCCCGCGAGCTGTCAACATCACTTCCCACAATTAACGAACTTTTCGTGACTCGTGACCCGTGACCTGCCCCGACGTCGTGAACCATCACACGAAGTTCTGGGTCACTCCCGCGCGCGCGCGCGCGCGGTTACACACGCTCAGTGTTTCACTTTTTGCAAGGCTTGAAAAACTCAAGCCTTGCCACCAGGAAATGTGTTATGCGAAGAACAGCTGCGACCGAAATTCTCAATTAATTTAGTGCACCATTAATCGGCAGTCGCCTTCCTCAGGGAACACTTTCATTGCTTTCATGGCCCGGCGTCGGCGTCGGCGTCGGCCTCCCCGACGGCGTCGCCTTCGAGTGCCGACGGATTTAGCCCCGGGGATGGCGACGGCTCGCGTGGGGAGGGAAAGGGGGGGGGGGGGGGCACTGAAGCGCGACGGGCATCTGGTAGCCGTCAATGGGCCGCTTGTCTGTCCGCCGCAAGGCCGCACTTCCGGCAGGAAGCTGCCGCGGGCCGACGCCGTGGTCGACGCTGACGACGCCGTTGTAGACGCTGACGACGCCGTCGCAGACGCTGACGACGCCGTTGTAGACGCTGACGACGCCGTCGCAGACGCTGACGACGCCGTTGACGACGCTGGCAAAGCGCGGTGGTCGAAATGCAATTTTCTTGATTTGTTCAGGAATTGATTGATACGTTCCTATTTCCCAGGCAACTCCATGGATACTTTCCGATTGATTGATTGGTTGATGCAATCCTGAAATGCCGCAGTTTTGCGGTGGATGACGATTGATTGATTGATTGGCCTGGACGCCCAATGAGCGTATGTATGCTAAAACTTTACTCAACACTGACAAAAGCTGATTTCTCGTATTGTTATAGTGTTTTAGAGATGATACAGAATCTAGTGGCCCGTGAGGAGCACAAAGATTTAGCTTTCATTGCCATATTTTATGGTCAAATTTTCTATTGTTGGCGCTTTCTCATCACTTGTTGGCTTCTTTTGAGTGTCATATCAATTCAGGACCAGAACACAGATTTAAACCCTGTGACAGTAATGCGTTTGTCACGGGTTCGGGGTTACCATTTCATTTGACCCGGTGACGCCAATTTGACAAGTGGTCAGCGTCACCAGCGAACGGCGCTGTGACGGAGCGCCGAGGATTGCCGCAGCGTGACGCTCTGGAGTCAGACCACAGGATCGCAGCGTCCGAGTCCGCGATAAATCGCTCTCCCCCATCCCCCCACGCCTCCCTTGCCTGGCCGTGTAACACAGACGTCCGCCGCCCGAATTGCAATGCCCCCATCCGTCTTCCGTGCAGACACTGCAGACCCCCGCGTCACACGAGGGCAGGATCGATGCCCGACGCCGGTGTTCCTACGCCGTACATATACCGTCGCGCCCGACTCCCCGACAACCCCCCGTTCCTACCCATGCCACCCCACCCCCCGGCATCGTTTTGTTTCCATTGCTCATCCGCAATTCGGAATTCCATTTGGCACGGCCGGCGACTTTCCTATCATCTTCGCGTAGCCATCATTCTTTATTCCTTTCCTCCCGAGACGGTGCGACGGTGGCAGCCAGACGCCGGCTAGCCCGGGCCGTTGGCTGCAAGCTCGGCAAAGTTTCTTGCCATCTATCAATTCCATGTTCTTAGACTTCTTGTTCTTCCAGCAGACACGTATTATCGGGATCTAAGTTTTGTTATATGTGGCGTGTTTGCGTTGACCACATCGGTCCTGGCGTTGTGGGGCGGCGGGGTTAATTGTCGGCGAAGGGGGGGTGCTGTTTTGTGGCTCCATCCGTTGCGGTCGTTTTCGAGTTGTATTTATATCACTGAAGGCTGCTGCTGACGAACGGATGATAGGGTTCTAGTAATTTTCTCACCAAACCTAGGTGGTGTAAGCATACAAGAGGGAGAGAGAAAGAGGCGGTTTTCGATATGGTAATTATAAGAAGATATTTTTAGCAGCATAAAAGTTAGTGCTAAAATAGATGTAGATAGACATGGACTCCTCGTTTGTTACGTTGACCCATTGTCGCTACACGCTGTGGATCTGTAGTCAAGTCGCTTCGGGAATCGTGGATCGTGGACGTGATCGCGGTACTCTCCCATCGCTCGACGGACGCGATTGACAAGGGTTTCTCGACGTTTCGGCCATGCAAGCGTCGCGTACGTTCACGTCTCAGCAAACTGAACCCACACCAGCTCGCGTACTCGGTATCGGCGATACGTGTCGCCGAAGCATATGCCGATTTACCTGGCGATTTGCTCGGCTCTCGACGTGCTCTTGTTTGAGCGGCTGCGTAAATCGCGCGTTGTTGTCATAAATCATGATACAGATGATCGCTTGATTGCCGTCTTGACGTATCGGGCCTCTTTGCTAACTGTTTCACTATTTCTTAAATCTTAGAAATTCATTCCAACTGGAACTTCTTATATATTAACGATATAATGCATATTTTCAAGTTCGATCATTTATATTAATTGTGCAGTGTTTTGTTTGTTTTGCCTGTCAGATATGGGAAGCACGATAGAATGATCAGTTTTGAAGTCACGTTACACACATGGTTACAACCGTATCCCGCGAAATATTTGATAGCATTTAATCCAACCATCGATGTACAATCAGCAAGGCGACGCGCGGCGTATCACGTTACGTAACATGTGAATGACCACCACACACGCATGTGTCTGTGTGTTCGCAATATAAACGCACCGCGTCGTTAATCTTTATCGAAACGATTCAAAAATTGAGCTGGTTTCATGTGTAAACGAAGCAGCAGCAGCGGCGGCGGCGGGGACCGTTCGACACATGAAAGAAGGCTGTAAAAGGAGCCATGTGGCATGGCGTCGGTAATTGCGTTGAATTAAACCCGTAGAGCACGCTGTAGGTGTGAAGCGGGCGCCGCAGAACGTGCGACGCATTCGGTGCAGGGACGAATTTAAATAGCGCAGATCTGTTAACGTTTCTAATGTAAATTATTAAGAGTCTACATAGCTTGTAACCCGATACGATAACGAAAAACATAATAATCTGTGGCAGTAATCATAAGAAGCCACGGATTACAAAAGCTGGCACTTATCTGCGACTCTTGCATAACCAAGATTAATCATCAAAATGAAAAAAATCTGCTTTTTCTCGATTTTCGTGATTTAAATGACACGGCTGGATTCATATTTGTCAGCAGATTGTATGATACTTTGAATCAAAGTTCTAGTGCACTTATTGGCTTTACTGCAGCACATTTTCAATCACGGCAAAGAATTGGTAGTACGTCACGTTATAAGCCGCTCTAATCCTGTGTCGAGTTTGTTGTAAACATTGCTGAACAGCATTCCGCAAGCAAACTTTCATTGAGTAGTAGATGCCGAGAATACAAATCAATCAGTATTTGTTTGCGATTAATTTTATTGATACCATCGTGTTTTTGATGGACAGTACATGGAACACATTTTTTTATTCGATCTTCTGGCGTGATTTTTACCCATAACATAATGAAAATTAATTTTTTCCACCATGGTTGAAATCACATTCTTGTGACGAACACTAAGAAATAACATGGTTGTTGCTTCAAAAAAGTCTGCCCAAAGAGCATAACTAGACTTAGTATGCAGTCATCGATGCGTCGTTTCACAATGCTTGAACGCAGACGAACATTTTAACGCCACAAAAGTGTCATTTTGAAACTTATCTGATTCCGAACAAAGTAACGAAATAATAATTATATTTTTGAATGCGAACTACATATTAGTTTCAATTAATATACATCGATTGCATGGAGCCATGGACCGGAAACACTCCGTTGCCGATTTATTTGTTGGCTGTTTGCGCCTTCGCACTTTTCCTCTGCAATTTCGCGGCGACTTTCATGTCTTTGGCGTTTTGAGCCGCAGCACGGGCTTCAACAACGCATCGCGGATCTCGGATGTCTGTCTTCAACATTCGTTTACTGTACTGCGGGTTGCAAATTTCAATGACTAGGCACTTGTTATAAAACTTAGAACAAACAAAAATTATAGATTCATCAGCGTCTACCAATAGTCACTCCCAGCAGAGATCGAGCATATATTTTTTCTCACTCACCAACAAAGGTGCGCTTCCATCTTCTCACGCCAGAAGTCCTCGTTCCTTTCAACACGTTCGAATGTGAACCACTTCGTAGTGTATATAAAAAAATAGCACAAAGACTAACGGGTTCGCATGTCTGTGCTGTATGAACTGTTCAATTAGTTATGAGTGTTACGCGGGCTTCTGCTATTTTCATTTTTTTTCTGCCCTGTATGCATGCTTGTGATGCAGAATAAAATGAAGATGAAATTGAAATTGAAATTGAATTGAATACAAACGATGATGGTTAGTTTAAGCAACATTGCTTCGTTTAGTGAAGAAAATATACTTTTTGATCTATAAAAACACTCTGTCTCCACGGAACGAGCCGTCATCGGCCATATCTTACGCCGACTAAATTTTATCGCTAACTAGCCTCAGCATGCCGAGTGCCGACTTCCTAGAATCTCTTCTCTTCCGACTTGACAATCATGCAATTCCGAAAATTACACAATAATACAAAATAACTATATTTGTTAGACCCAAGCAAGCAATGAAAAATATCGGACACCCAATATATCGATTTTCATTATTATCGGATTTCCTTCTAAGATCAATACAAACGTGCGTAACACAAGTTTCAGTTTTAGAGCACTGATAAATTGAGTAAAGTTGAGTAGTAAAGTTGAGTGAGACCCACCCAACTAGGTTTACAGAGCAGTGGGTGAAGGAATGATGCATATTAATCGGTAATTTTCGTCGGATTTTTTCATTTCAACATTGCTTTTGATCTGCAAACAGAGACGAATCCAGTCGTATCGATAAAACAGTATGAAACACGGATTTGTATCGATATCCTTTTTTATTAACTTTCTATTGAACTCGGTGTCGGGTTGTGCAAGTATAATCTCCACGAGTGTTTTTATTTCTCATGCTGATAATGAGGCAGTAAAACTGGAAGATTATTTCCATCGGGTCTAATCCGTGAAAGATTAGCTTTCTCACACGGAAATTTTTGGTAGTGCAGAGGTCCACGTGGTTACTTTTCCTGCCCCCTAAAATGTTTCCTATATTTATGAAAAAAAATCAGTGGATAGTTGAAAAAATTTCTAACACGCGATGTACAGGCTCGTGTCGATCGGACGTTTACTTTGTTCACAAATAAATCTTGAATTTGGGACTTTTTGTGGGTTTTTTTTAAACGAAAACACCACTTTTCTTTCTTCTCTGGTTGTTTTATTTTCCATCCGATCTCAATTAAAATTTACTAGGCGGGTTGGAGTACTCTTCCTCTACACACTGATTTTTTTTCAAAAATATTGGGATCAATTTAGGGGGCAGGAAAAGTAATTACGTGGACCTCTACATTTTAGGCTTTTAAGCTGCCTTTAGCTGGCTCTTAATAAAGGGTATGCCATGCCAGAGTTGTTTTCCTCCAGTATAAAATACAAAACCACAGCAAGCTTTGGGATCATCCGGATTGAATCGCACCTATACCGATTGGAAATGGAACACATACCATAACTACGGGCTTGAACACAGAGTGCTACAGCCACGGGCAATTGAAACACTGTGTGCTTCGTGCTTGAAAGTTGAAATACAGTGTGCAACGGGCTTGAAAAACACTGTGAAATACAATGGCGCGCTGAAATCGCTTGGTGTACACCACGCGGTGTATACCAGTTGTTGTTTAGCCATGGACCCAATAATATCACCAAACACCGGTGTTACTGCCGTGTTAAGTGTTTACATGGTACTGTACGATTGTTATGGTTTTCATATGGGCCTATACCTAATTGAAACAAAGGTATGGCACGTTAGCAAAACTATAACACCTCCGTATAGTGGTGACATGTTGGTGATACCAGCATATAAGGACCCTGACTCCTTACTTTCTTATAGGACTCGTGTCTTTTTAGGTAAGTTAGAATGTGTTTAGTAAAACTATTTAAATGGATTATTCAAGCAATGTATAGCAAGTGATGCCATATAACAAGTGATGCTATTGTTGCTGGTAGCTTATAGCATTAGCTTCTGCAAGCAACGGTTGATGAACATGGCGCGCGTTGGCGTACACCACGCGGGGTGCAAATTTTGTTGAAGCCATGGACCCAATAATATCACCAAACACCGGCGTCACAGCCGTGCTAAGTGCTATCGTGGCACTAAACGCGATTGTCACAGTTTTATAATGGGCCTACCTTACTTCAACAATGGTAAACACACACCGTACAACCGTGTGTGCCGATAAGGACCCTGCCTCCTGTGTGCTGGCATCTTCGGCTAGCGACGAGTGCTGACCATGGCGTACACCCTACGCGAGGTGTCGCGGTCACGGCGCAGCACATGGCCGCTGTTGTTGCCGCGCGCCCGCTTATCAGCGGTTGAGTACGGGTGCCTATCCCCGAGTCAACACGCAGAGTCAACAATCAACACCGCCGCTTGCCGATAGCCGGGGATCTGTTGACTCGCACCGAGGCTACCTTTTAGCCGGCACCACCATGCGTTAACGTCGAGTCGGTGGCCAGCTAGCTGCGCGATTCGCGGCGCTGCCGGGGTCGAGACTCAGTGATTCACTACACCACGCGGTGTGGCGGATTGGTGGCGGGTGTTGGAGTTAGGTTCTGGGGTTCTTAGGAGACGAATGTCTGGCTGCGCTGAGGGCTGGCTGGTTCCGGGTTACTGTTCGCGATTCTGTGCTCTGTTTGAGTCTGACTTAGTCATGTTGAGGTTTTTTTAATGTCAGCTGGTGATCCCTTGTTGTTGACAGTGTCAATTGGGTGACGATGAACTTAATACTCCGGTGGCTTTGGCTCGGGTCAAGCCATGGTTTTGCTATCTACAGAGTTTTTTCTATGGATTGATATAAATTCCTATCGGCTGGCGAATTTCTTGATACGCTTCGATCTTTTAAATTTTATGTTGCATACGGTTTATTTTTGTGTCACGAATCAAATTTCCTGAAAAATGTCATATTCAAAATAAAATGTAATTTTTGGGGACATTCAATGTCCCAGCATGATGTACTACATGATGCATAGTAACCATCCCCGACCCTTTCTTAGGGATGTGCAAAGTTTCTGTGCCTGACCGATGCCCTATAAGATGCTGTTTCGCTATAGAATAGGTAAAATTTCCTCGAAGCAAGAATCGTTCTGACTCCCCTTTTGATAAAGAGTAAAAGTATTTCAATTTGAATGTTTGTGTCACAGATGTGCATCGGTTGTGGAGATAGAGGATTGCGATTGTTTTCGGCATCGAAGGCAGATCGCTTTGAAGTTCACGGACCACGAAGTTGTCATAAAATTCGTTTACTTGTGGTTTGTTTTCTTCGCAAGGGTATTTATATGGTAATTAACGGGGAATAGTCACTCGCGCTTTTTAAATCCTAGGTATTCCTCAAAATGGTCACGGTCACACTATCGTTGCTTCTGGAATTATTTCAAGCGCAGCTATATTGCGCAGGATGACAAGTCTCACATGCCATTCAACGGAGATCTTGTGCTTCCACGACCTTGCAGAATCGACGGAAATTAAACTGATGGACGGAATGATGACTAAATCTGCTAGAACGATTAGCGAATAATCTGGAAACCATCTCGTGTATTCATTATCTTCACAATCGATATGGTAAAACAATTTATGTCACAATTTAGAAAGGTCAAAACCAGTATACCTCAAGCAGAAATCAGAGCGTTCTTCTGAATAAACAGCAGACGTCGTAAGAGTCGTCTTCAACGTTTCCATTTATTTAATCTTATTCTCAGGCTAACGAAGCTGCGCGGATTCAACCAACTGAAAATCCTAGACAGGAATTTCCCGCCGCAGCCTTTTGGCAAACGTCGAACAACGAAGGAAAAATATCATCGTTACGAGACTGCCACGATGGCTACTTTTTTGTCACGGAAGACATTTCCCAATCACACCGACGCAATAAGTTAGACTTTATGGCTTGGGAAACCATCCCTTCCTTGGAAGCTTTGAGATAAGCTATGTTTGTACAGCGCCCTCAACGCAAACTTTAAATTTTCTGTAGGACGGAAATCGTTTCACAGTTAGATGAAAATTTCTCACGTATTTTAGAGACGACAGAAACTACCCGCAATATTTCCACATTTATTTTATAAGAAACACGTTCCCAACATGAGGCTATTGCATATGAAGGGTTCGACTTTGATTTGCTAAAAAATCATAATTTCTCAGTGGCAGGATGGTTCCCATTGCCAACAAAAAATTAATCTATACCTATGTCTTTGTCTACCTATCTCAATACGAAACAGATGCAGATCACAGCATCGCTCCCCAAACGCGCAACCCTGTGTACACATTGTCCAATTTCAAACAATCAGACCTCACAACAATCACCACCACCCACATCCAACAATGAACACCAACAATAAACCCAGCGAAACCCTAACCAACCCCCAACAATTCCGCACCCCCGCCAGCACCTACCTCGTCGACGGCGTCCCTGCGTTGCGATCACTCGGTGCCGTCACCGGTCCTCGACGGATGCTGCATCTCGGTGCGATGCTTGCGTCGTGATGGCTCCTACCACTCTGTCCGGCGTCTCGCACCTCGCTCATCTCGTACCGTCGCGCGCTGGAGATGATGGAGGCAGATGGAGGCGTCGGCGGTCGCGCTCGGCAACCTCCGTCCGTCGTCGCCCTTCGGCGGTCACGTGGCCGACACGGCTGGAGCCGGCGCGGGTGTTGGGAGGACGATATTTGATCGGATTTTGATGTGTGTGTGTTGGTGTTTAACGACGCACGGCATTGGCAGCTAGTGGCGTCGGTGAATGTAAGGGTGATTTTGAACCTGAATATTCGCGCCAAAGGTCGTACAATTCTAATCCATACCGACGATTTGTTGATAAGAAAGATGATAGGCGGCTGTACTAGTGTCAAACCTCGTGCAGCATCTCTCTCGGACTGATCTGGGTTGCAGCAGGAGTGGTCTCCCATCCAAGATTTGACTCAGCGTGATGTTGCTTAACACAAGAAGCAATTCAATTGTACTTTATTGGTACTTGCTATGGAAGTAACAAGTCCATCTTTTGGCACTTGGCGCACGGTAGTTGTTCTATGTCCGATCATGGGATGATACTCAACTACTGCACTGATAGCTGTGGTGTATTGCTTCGCGGATTACCTCGTTCATCTTGGGTGTTATTTATGATGAGACGGTCGTGGCAAGGGTATGTCGGTACTTTCCTGACATTTGGCGTGCGCGACTTCCTCCTCCTGAGCGGTCGGGAATAGAACCCGAGCCTTTCTTAGTACACTTAAGCAGCTCGGTACTGCTGCCCTAACGTAACGGATGTCCAACAGCTTCGTGTTCCGATTACCATCCCCTGCCAATCAACAACCCCAGGTTAATGCGTCGATGCAGTCTTCATCAAATGCGTCATAACGGAGAAGGCTTTCGAAACAAAAAGTACTGACGTAACGGATCTGTTTTTTAAAGCAGCTGCTTTATGTGCGAGGCGCCGGCGCAGTTTCTAAATTCGATTGACAACATTTCTGAAAAGCCGATTAGCATCTAAATGCTCGTCGCTCCATTTGCATCAAGTGATTCAGTGATCGTTCAACAGATTCCTCGGGCAGAAACGGCGACCGAGTGTTCAATTATTTCATCTAGAGGTCCCTAAGAAGGTTCGTCTTCATTCAACGTCCATTCACATAGCCCCTATTGTTAATTAAAACTTTTTTTTTGCGAAAGCTATAAACTTTATCATCCAGAAACTATGTCCGCTTGAAAGTTCTGGGAATGAACTCGGCTGAAATGGTCAATGCAGAACAAAATGAACACAAACACATTTCCACGTGTAAAATAGGTATCATTTATTAATCACATCGAGCGACAAACTCGTATAGAATATAGTTCAATATCATATTCATAGCATAAAATAGCATTAGGATTCGCGAGACAGAGGTTGAGAAAGAGAGGGTTAGAACTTGGAACTAAATCTAGAGATTATCATGGCTTGTTCGACTGGCCACACAGATGGTGCGGTGCCACTATGTTCTACGTCCTTCATGACACCGGGGGGGGTTGTTTTAGACACTAAAATCGCCTAAACTTAACTTCTAATCAGCGTCTGGCGTCCACCATTCTCAAGATTTCCGCCGGATGTCGGAGTGTCGCGAGGGATACAAGAAAACTCAACCCAACGAATAAAGGGAAATGGAGATCGATGTCCAACATTTGATGTTGGTTAATCACTGGTCCTTCTACAGTTTGCTATCGGCCAAACCACGGCAAACACTAAACGTTTATAGATTCTCGCTATTTTTATGACCATGGAACGCGCGTCACTGGGACCTATCCGTCCTCTTAGCCGACACGTGACAAACAGGCCAGAATACCATGGGACGTAATTGTGTCAAATTTTTGAAAAAAAAACACTTTACTGTTCATTAAACTGACCGTTGTATATATCCTGTGTAAGACATAGGATTTTCTGCTAAAATCAGTGATCTCTTAAGAAAAGTAGTTGTTTTCAATGTGAAAATTTGTACACAAACGCCCTCCAGTTCACGCAAAAAAATTCCAGACTCGCTCGCTGCTAGCCACCCGGAAACGCAATCCGAGAGAGGCGGGAGATACAGGGAGAGGGATATACATATATCTATATATAGAGAGAGAGGGTGAGAGTACGATAGTTTGGCGCGCAGCTAGCATGCGCAGCTAGCATGCGCAGACGCAGTCTTGCGGCACCGGGTAGGGCACTTTGAGCCACTGGCACCGGTACTTCCGGCGCCGCTTCTTCCGGCGTTCCTGCGTCCGTCGCAGCCGCTCGTCGCCACCCCACACGTTGTTCTCCGCCGCCTGGCCGCCCTTGCGCAGCCTGGAACACGCAGCCGCGCACCTGTTAGCTACATACAACAGCTGCGCAGTGGTTAGATACATCCAACAGCTGCGCAGCCTGGAACACGCAGCCGCGCACCTGTTAGCTACATACAACAGCTGCGCAGTGGTTAGATACATCCAACAGCTTTAGCCGCGCAGCAGGAAATTATGTTTAATTTAAGAATAAGCTTGTCCTCTCAGCGCTAGTATGTATTAGTATAGTATTAATAGTAAGTAGTATACTAGCTACTAGTATACTAGCTAGTATAGTATTAATACCAACATGATACGAAATACATTTGCACTCACCGATTGAACGATTAGAAAGATGTGACTTTGAATAACTGATATAATGTTTATTATACGTCCGAGAGATGATGTGTTGGAAAATTCAACTCGAAATGATGAAAACTTTGGCCGGAATGAGCTCTGATATATACGGAAGCAAATATCATGTCCAAATTTCAAATTTCATCCGGCCTTCTGCTGCGTTCGGTTTTCAGAGGGTGTATATAAAATTTCTGCAAGAGATCCAGCATCCAGCATTCCGGCAAGCCTTGTTAGCGCGTCGTTGATTCGCAGTCGGCAAGAGGTCCAATAAATAATACATGCATGAGTTACATGACAAGCCCAGTCGACTGGCCAAGCAGCAAGTGGCAAGCGGCAAGTGACCAGTGAGTCACTCATGAGGAGAGAGAGATCTCATCTCGGAGGGCAACGCTGGACGCTCCTCTTGTTAGTGACTAAAAGACAGGCGCGAACTGGCCTCGCGCCTAGGCACATCGCACCTCTAACTTGCACAGTTTAACAACAATAAAACCAGGTATGACTAACTGCTGGCAACAGGTATATCGCTGCTGTTGCCTGCCGGGTGCCCGGTTGGCCTTCCTTGTCACCAGCAAGTGGGATCAGGGAGCAGGCTGCTTTTTGCGTGGCTATTTTCTTTGAGCGAGTGAGCAGTATGCTTGTATACATCACGAGTCCAACCCTCTCGCTGTTATGCGGGTGTGTCAAAGGATTGTCCGAGTTTTTGCCGGAGGACGCCCTGCCACGCTTTCAGAAGTGAATGTGATTATAATATTTCTAATAATGGTTCGTACTTTTGATGGTTCGCAAAATGCCGCTGATTCGCCAGCGGGCATTGCGTAATTCGTGGGTGAAGCCATTGTACATATTATGTTGGTCGACCGTGATCAAGCGAGTCTTCTCTCAACGTAGTCGCCTTCTTTCAAGGAGGTGCACAACAAACAGCATGGGATTCCTCCACCAAAACCTAGCTGCCAAAAGGCTGATGAGCTGTCTCCCACGAAAATAGCCGCGGTTTCTGCAAAAACGGTCACCCAGCCGACATCTGACCCAGTTCAATGTGCTTAACTTCTCTCATCTCACGAAGACATTCGTGAATCGTGTCCAACACATCCGCGTAATAATAACCTCAAGATGTGAAAAATCCTTCTAGTCTTTAAACAATATCCGAAACAGAACACGGGTTTCGAACGATATGGCCACCGTAGTCCGTACCAATCCCCAACCCAGCGCAATGTTGCTAACTTGAAGAACCACCCCTACCTTCTGGGCCATCGCAAGATGTGCACCCTTCCCCAAAGCCTAACTTCAAATATTACACGAAACAAAACACTATTTTCGGCAGCAAAGGTCACCGTACCAACCCCGAAGCCAGCGCAATGTTGTTCAACCTCGACCACCCATACCTGCAGTGCCATCGCAAGATGTGCAGCGTCCGCGCTACCCCCGGCACACAGCGCATGCCCGGCGGCCAGCTGCACGAGCTACCTTCGCCGGCTGCGCACTCGCCGCTGCGCAGCCAGCGCGGCCAGAAGTAGGCGCCGAGGTCTGCCCAGTCGTAGCGCACGGCGCAGGCGGCGGTCGAGACCAGCCAGTCGGCGACGGCGGCGCGCAGCTCGGCGGGCAGCGCGGCGGGCAGCTGCGTGCGCGCAGCGAGCTCGCGCAGTGCGCGCACTGTCTGACGTTCCTCGTCCTGCGCAAGGGGAGGGGGGCGGGTTAGTTTGCCATGTTGCGAGCGGCCAGCTAAAACGTGTGATGGGGATCATTTTCGTGTTACAAGACAGTTTTTGAGGTTGTTTTGACTATGTGAGACCGTTTCGACAATTTCAATGGCCCCTTGGGGTTGATTAAACAACATATTTTAATCTGATGATGTTTAAAAACAATTGACTCATATCATATCATAACATTTTTATTGACTCTGACATTATTCAGGGTTAAGAAATTGTCGCAATGACCCTTATTTCCCGTTGCAGCAGATTACTTTCTTTGGAGAGGTCAATAGGCAGGCAAAAAGAAAAGAATTTGCAAATTATATCAATTTTGGTATCCAAAACAAATAACTCCATCTGTAACGGTGTGTCCACTGTGAGGTGCAACTAAGCAACGTAATAGGAATAGGAACAGTATAGGAATTTTTTGACTTAAATAAAAATAAAATAAATAAAATAAAATAAATAAAATAAATCTGTGGATGTAACCCACTAGACCGGATTGTTCCATATTTTCCCCTGTGTCACGTGGTTGCATGTTAATGAGATTAAACCACACAGTTGCAGTAGAGTGCAGGAGGAACAGAGCGAGTAAGCGGCCCTAATCCAGCCACGTAGTGCGCGTGCTCACCGGCGGCGGCTGCGCAGCGTTTGCCCGCTGCGCGCGTCGCATCCAACGCGAGTCGAAGTCTGGCCCCATGAGACGCAGCAGGCTGGGTTCGTGCAAGTCTCGACGCCGCGGCTTGAGCGCCGACTTGCGCGGGTTTGCCCAGAACTTGAGCGGCAGCGCGGGCATGTCGGGCGCTGAGCCCACGAGGCCGGTACCGTCGGGCGCCGCGCCGGCCGCTAGGTGGCAGCACCAAGCCACCAGCACTGCACGCCACTGTAGGGGACAACGCATCAGGTAGTCTTAAGTGGGGCAGTGGCGCTAGGAGGGTGCCAGGTGGCAGCACCAAGCCACCAGCACTGCACGCCACTGTAGGGGACAACGCCTCAGGTAGTCTTAAGTGGGACAGTGGCGCTAGGAGGGTGCCTCTGTTCTTCTTCCAGGACCCCTATTCTCTAACCTTTTCTGTTACTTATTCTGCAGAATTGGGTAAAATTCGGCTTTTGGTCCAAAGGAAGTACCTATAGGAAGTAAATGTCAAATTTCATCCTATTCCGCAGAATTTGAAAATGAAACCGCTAGTGAAAAGTGTGTCCAGGCAGGTGTGCAAGCGTAAGACAGTAAGGACCAGAGATTTTATGACAGTTAATGCCTTCTTATTTTTGCTTCATGAAGATATAGTTGCTCCTCAAATTCTCCTGCAGACGACTTGAATATTCATGATGGTAAACATTTTCAGTGTCTATTTAAAATTGCACTAAAAAGTGACACATCACATAAGCTATCAAAATCAGAACAACATTGAAAGTTTATTTCTCTGTCGAGACTCGAGAGATTTGATAATCGTCGGTTGATAATGATCGATAAGCATTGTAACTAGATGACCGATGCACCGAGTGCAAGCGACATATGTCTAGTCAACGCCTCTGTCGCTCGGTAATGCTTCCAAATGTTCGCCCGGGCTTCATGAAGGAATGAATTATTGGACAGCTGATGCATTCCACAACGGCCGATTGTGGTAGCGAGGCGTTAAATGATTTTGCTTGGAAATCGTTAAGATATTCCAATGTTCGATCTCAAACTCCACCGTCCGGCATTCGTGTGGGCGCCGTGTATAGCGCTCCCGAATTATAGCGGCTCCCGAAAGCCGCGTCCGGCGCGAAGACTCTGCTGTAGGCCTCGTCCTCAACTCTCAAGGGCCCGTGTCGACCACTGGGTAAACGTCCAAAACGTGCCAGTGGTGGCCAGAGGGACCTGCGACTTTGGAGTCGGCGTACGTCGAAGGGTGGTGACGATGACGATCACAAAAGCTTGGGGTTGTACTGTCTTTGGCATTGGCTTTGGTTGTTCTTGTCTATTAATCTTCATTTGTTTCCACAAATCAGTCAATTTCATATAATTTGATGCAAATCGGCTTTCCATCATTCTTTCTTCACCACTCTGCTCTTCGTTTTCTATAGACTCATTTCCGTTTTTCCATTTGGCGATAACAAGGTAAAATGCGGTAATTGTGATATTTCAATGATTCTATGCTTCTCCAAGGATCTTTAATGGTCCGACGAAAAAGACTAGAAACCGAAATATATTTCCCCCAAAGCCAAGGCAAAGAAATAAATATGCTTACTATTCAAATCTTAGTTTAAAAAACGCTTAAGAGTCTACATAGGTTGTAACCCGATACGATAATGGAAATCAAAATAATCTGTGGCAGTAATCATAAGAAGCCACGGATTAAAAACGCTGGCACAAATCTGCGACTCTTGCATAACCAAGATTAATAATCAAAATGAAAAAAATGTGCTTTTTCTCGATTTTCGTGATTTTAATGACACGGTTGGGTTCATCTTTGTCAGCAGATTGCATGATACTTTGAAACAAAGTTCTAGTGCACTTATTGATGATTCTGTGGCGCATTTCAATCAAGGTAAAGAATTGGTAGTGCGTCATGTTTTAAGCCGCTCTAATCTTACTCACGTAAAAACGAATGAATATTACCGAAAAAAATCGATAATTTTCATCCGATTTTTTCATTTCAACATTGCTTTAGATCTGCAAACAGAGACGAATCCAGTCATATCGAAAAAACCATATGAAACACGGAATTTTATGATTTACCTTTTTACTGACTTTTATATAACCATGTGTCGGGTTGTGCAAGCATAATCTCCAAGAGTGTTTTTATCGCTCATGCTGATAATGAGGCAGTAAAACTGGAAGTTATTTTTCACCAGGTCTAATCCGTGAAAGATTAGCTTTCTCACACGGAAAATTTTGGTAGTGCAGAGGTCCACGTGGTTACTTTTCTCTGCCCCTAAAATGTTCCCTACATTTATGAAAAAAAATCAGTGGATAGTTCAAAAAATTTCTGACCCGCGATGTAAAGGCTCGTGTCGATCGGACGTTTACTTTGTTCACAAATAAATCTTGAATTTGGGACTTTTTGTGGGGTTTTTTTAAGCGAAAACACCACTTTTCTTTCTTCTCTGGTTGTTTTATTTTCCATCCGATCTCAATTAAAGTTTACAAGGCGGGTCGGAGTACTCTTCCTCTACACACTGATTTTTTTTCAAAAATATTGGGATCAAATTTAGGGGCAGGAAAAGTAATTACGTGGACCTCTGCATTTTAGGCTTTTAAGCTGCCTTTAGCTGGCTCTTAATGTTCGTGCGTGAGAGATCATTTGCACGAACCCAATCATTTTCCTATGCACTCCCCTCCAAGTGCAAGGCTAAGGGTTACCAAAAAAAAAAACTCAATCAACAGGCAACATCACCGATCTCGAGTCGCTGTTCGCTGTACTACGATTAGGTTGCACCGCTGACGCCGGCGACGACATACGCTGTCTAGACCCCTTCGTGCGTGCGTCGTGCTCCTTTAGCCCGCGGTGCGGTGTTTAATCGAGAATTTGTAAAGAGTTATTGGTCGTAAATCGGCCGGTGAATGAATGGCGATCGGCCAAGCAACAGATGTCCGTCGTCGATGCCTTCTGGTCAGCTGCCGATCTGTGGGTTAGCCGCGGCGTCAGCGTGTTTGTGGTTCTGTTCGCCTTTCCATGCAACGCTGATTGTTTCAGGGAGTGGTAGTCATCCCATTGAGATTCCTGCTCGTCGAAATGCAAAAGCTGTCGCTAAATGACAAAACGCCACGATAAAAATTGCTACGACAGTGGAATATGAGACACATAACGTATTTCTGAACTTGGATTCGACATACAAGCGACTTCTCGAGTTGCGATGCTGTCGAAACAAAGATATCGAACACTGGAAGTTGTTCGTACCGCTCCACACCCTGGCCTACACCACGTAAAGCTAACGCGAAATGACGCATACAGACTTTTAAAACCTTCCACCCTCTCTTCAACAAAGCAAATCCACCATAGCGACACCAAATAATTGATAGAAAAGCATTGCCGCCCGGCTGTCAGGCAGCTTTACTCGCGTGCATGCACGCCGGGTTGCCTACGCGGCGAGGGGCGACGTGAACCCTTAGTCCGGGGCGTGCCCTTGGCAGCAGATCGCATGCCGCGTGGGTCGACGGCGACCCCTGACCCTGTCAGACGCAGCGAGACGAGGGTCGGCTGGGCCCACGTGCTTTATGACCGTCGCCGCCGCCGCCGCCACGATGCGCTGACCGCGGCCTGGCGACCGTTGGCCATAGAGTAGTGTAAATCACGTCGCTGTATAGACTTTTTTTGAATTTGCAAGCTACCAGAGAATAGACAGACAGGTACTTCAGATGGGATCCAGCGCAAATTGCTGATCATTTTTGTCGTTGTGTTGATGTGCGGATGGTATCGACGTCATCAAGTTAAAATCATGAAAACAGCTACTGACACGGTGAAACCACGGTGTTGTAACAGCTTGACAAGGTGTGCCATTGCCCACCCGACCACAGTTGGAGAAGGTGTGTCATTGCGCACCCGACCACTTCACTTCGAGCACCTAGCGATCATCAAATCCATTACCACCAAGTCTTCAACTCCTTCAAAACCCCCTATGTCGTCAAAGTACCCACAACACCATGCGATATCGACACCTTATCGACTAACTAGTCGACTACACGTCGCTTACACGTTAGTCCGACCTCATACAGTCCCATCTGAAGACGCATTCACACTCCTCGAACGTCGCCGCGCGGCAACTCTAGCACCTGGACACAAACTAGACTCCCACGCTGCTGGGTGCAGCCTCCCAGGCAGGCCGGCCGGCCGAGAGCGACCCGTGCAGCACCAGCACAAGCACCAGCACAAGCACAAGCGCAAGCACTGCACCTCAGTCTGTTCGACCACCGCCGCGGCCTCCGCAGACCGATAGGCAAGCGTTTACAACCGCGCGGACAACCGTGAAACGTTTACAAGATCAGCGGCGGCGATATGCAGGAGTTATGTGTCCGATTGCTATAAGTTTCTGATCGCGCGGTTGTGACGCTGGGTGGCATGCGAAAAACGCTGCGAAATTCGTATTGAAATGCGCTATCTGCAGCGCTATACTATGTCTTATCCCATGGGGTAACTTCTCACAGGATAATATTGGTTGCGATTTGAAGGAGTAATGTGCTTTATTTGGTTTCTGGTTCTTTGTACCGCCTGGATAGCATGGAGAAAACGCTGCGAAATTCGCGCTGCATGGCACGGGCTGCAATGCAATGCCAGGGTGCAAAATTTATGAGGTTACCGTGGGATGTTTTACAGCTGGGGTAGGAGTCATGAATTATTTTGCTATAATTGCACCGGATTCAATAGTCGTCAGCACAGCGAGCGTCACGTGAAAACGCTTCGTACGAAATTCGCACTGCTCTTTGTTGTTTAGTGCCAGCACGTCGGCTCGATGCCAGGTTTTGGTGGTCAAGGATCATGTCTACGTTCATTTGAACAAAAATATATCAAAACTCCTTGATAAAGTTGTACAATTACTATTTGGAATCTCTAGACGTGCTATTAGCGTTTTAGGGATATAGAAATAGCAACTACCTGTTATATAATGTGCTTAAATGATCAAAAAGGCTTGTCCGAGCAGAAATAAACCATAAAATGAAATATACAAAATGTTCGGATGTTGCTTTGCAAGTCTGAGCGTTTCGCTTCGAACTCAGTGCGTGCTACGAGCTTCCAGCAGCGATGTAAAGTTATCGTAGACCACGCGCGAAAACATCGATGATTTCAGAAAGCTCGATGACGCACTCCGGCGGCGGCGTGCGTTATTCACAGCAGCGTCGGGCCTGTGTTTAGCCGGGGCGACGAAAATCCAGTTTGTTGCACGTCAGGCGCACACCGAATCCCATCAGCGCGCGTGAAAAACACGATGTTTACACACTTTGTTCACAGCTCGCACTCAAACGCCGCGGTTTCCATGGTTTTGACAGATTGGCCGCCGCTGACGCGTCGCGGCGAGAGTTGAAAGATTGAAAGGCTCAAGACGGACATGGACCTATTGTTCGGAACGTGTTCCGTTTAGTACCTTACCCTACCTAAAGGCATGGCAAGACGCCTGCATAAAAACGCACTGCGCTCTCGACCACATGGTTCGCCGAGAGGTATTCTCTTGTGGGCTGGATGGATGCGGTTATATTATAAAGGAGGCAGGGCACCACCGATCTCTCGCCGCTATAAGAGTGTGAGAGCGACTAATTTATGGTGGCGTGTTGAGTGATTGATGACTTACTGGGCCAGCTCATTACGCGAGTGTTATGCTAGCGAGCTTTGCACGATTTAACCTATTAACATCATGCGGCATCAGGACTCTGCAGCAAGCAGATGTCATCACAATAAATAAAGTCACGAAGACTGTACTTTGACAGTGCATTGGATATGGTTTGTGTCGGACAGCTGTTTTCGAGTCTCCTAGCAAGGGAGATTGTTGGGAGTTTAGAGTTTAGACCGGTGATATCCGCCCGCTTTAGAATGTTAGTGTGAAAATTATGCGATCGGTAAACCACAGAAAGGCAACGGAATGCCCACTGGGGTGCCGGGAATCGAACCCTGCCCATCCGGATAGCAAGACGATGAGGATGCATCGCGTACCCTAAAAACAGGTGGAATTCTACAAATGCTGTTCGGCAAGCGTTTATGGCCAAACCTCGACTGATTGCAAATCCGCCCCGGTTTCCCTTGTCGCTAAATACACGGATTGGCAAACTGGCAGGCCGACCGTTATTGAGGGTGTCCTAATCCCCAGCTCCCAGTCGGCGGCAGCATAACAAATGATCAGCAGTAAGCACCCCTAAAAGCTCACACTTTTTTTTTTAAACCCCGATATCTCCGACTCAAACTTGACAAATGCAATAAAAACACCCCCGAGATTCCCCGGCTTTTAGCCGCGACGCCTTCCCGCTTTTAAGACGTCGGCGCCGCGACGCTCGCCTCGCAGCCGGCGACGCGGAATTCACGCGTCGCGACGCCACCGCCGTCGACGGCGTCGAGAGGATTAGACTTCGAGCGAGCATCGACGTGACAGCCCCGGGGCTCCAGGGAGTCGCCAAACAAACCCCCTGACAGGTGCCACTCACAGCGACCGCGACCGAGCACTCAGGCGTCGCCAGCTCGGCGACGCCGACGCCAAGTCCCGGAATAGCCGCCCGTGCTACGCGCGACGCCGGGCGCTCGATTCGGGAACAGACCGGGATCGGAGACACCGACCTCCACCGAGGCGACGGCACCTACCTGACAGACGAACCGCATCGCGCCGTGCCGTGCGAATCGCTCGAAGACGTCCGGTCGACTGTCTCGTCGGGCTGTCAAGGAGGTGGCCGTGGCGGCTGCATCGCCGTGGTGCGTGCGTGTGGGGGTGGGTGGTGTGGGGTGCACGCGGGGTGGAGGGGGGGGGGAGCAGGGAAGGTCGCTAACAATAGCCGCCAAGCAGTCTGCTGCGGCTCTCGGGAGGAATGCAGCGGTACAGTCGCTACAGCGGGGCCCGAGCGCTGGGTCCCCCCGGCAGTGCGGCCCCCTCCCCCCCGGCTCCCCGGCCCCCGGCCCCCGGCTGAGGCGGCGGAGCGGGCGGTCGGAGAGTGTAGGGGGATGCAACGTTGCCCAAATTTGGTGGTCGCCTGACAACCCCGGCTGGCCTTGGACGCCGAGGCGACATTTTTCGCGAACAGCAACATTCGTCTTGTTGGGAAGAGAGAAGAGAAAAAGTGTGTTTTTATTTTCTTTTTTTGGTCTCCGTTTTTTGTTTAGTTGCTGACGGCGGCCGACTTTGGCAAGGAGATCGCCGGCGTGATTGGATTTTTGTGCAGCGCGCCTTTGGGAACTTCTGCGAGGACAGGGCCGCGGAGTGGTCATGCGCAGTGAAACGATTCATTCATCGACTCTGGAATGAAAAGTGTCGCCATCTTTATTCGTCCTCTTCGCAAATCCGAGAGATATTTTACTTCTTCCTGTTTCGCTACGGGGTTTTACGAGGCGAACAGATAAGAAATCGACTCCAAACAGCAAGTCGTTCATGTAATGTCTGCAGCCTTGCTTCGAAAGTCCCTGGAATTGGTGGATTCCGCCAGGCCATCAGGTACGCATCACTCCTAACCTACTCATCTTATAGCAATAAGTCATGGGTAAGCACGAGGCTGGTACTCCCAAGTACATTGCGAATAAGATCAAAGCCAAAGGGCTGCAGAAGTTGCGATGGTACTGTCAGATGTGCGCCAAGCAATGTCGCGACGAGAATGGCTTCAAGTGCCACATGATGTCCGAGTCGCACCAACGCCAACTTCTCTTGTTTGCTGACAATTCGTCCAAGTACATTGACGAGTTCTCGAAAGAGTTTGAGGAAGGCTACTTGGAACTTCTAAAGAGACAGTTTGGCACAAAGCGCGTCTTTGCGAATCGAGTGTATCAGGACTACATTGCGTGTCGTGACCACTTGCATATGAACTCCACTCAATGGGAGACTCTTACGGAGTTTGTAAAGTTTCTTGGACGCGAGGGAAAGTGCGTTGTGGACGAAACAGAAAAAGGTTGGTTCGTGCAGTATGTCGACCGAGATCCAGAAGCAATCGCCCAACTGGAAGCAATGGCCAAGAAAGAGAAAATGGACAAAGACGACGACGAGAAGTTGATGGACTTCATCGGTAAGCAGATCGAGCGAGGAAAGACCGAGACGACCGCACCAGTCTACACGGAGCTGGTCCGAGAAAACGAAGAAGAGAAGATTGCAATTGACATGAAACTAAATACCTTTAAAAAACCAGAGAGACCAGAGACATCAAACCCATTCAAAGAACCTAAACGCGACGACACGCGGAAAAAAGCCGACAAACGCAAGGCCTCGGCCCTGGACGAGGTGATGCAAGAGGAAGAACGCAAGAAAGAACGCGCAAACCGGAAAGACTACTGGCTGACGGAAGGCATCGTTGTTAAAGTGGTGACAAAATCTCTCGGCGACAAGTTCTACAAACAGAAGGCGGTCATCTCCGAAGTCCACGACAAGTTTGGAGCTACGGTTACGATGCTGGTGTCCGGGACGAAAGTGAAGTTGGACCAGGCGCACTTAGAGACTGTTATCCCTGCGGTGGGGCGGCGAGTGAAAGTCGTGAACGGGGCGTATCGAGGGAGCGAGGCTACGATGAAAGGGTTGAACGAAAAGAGTTTCAGTGTTTCGTTGGAGATTGCTAGTGGACTGCTGAAAGGAAGGCTGCTCGAGAATATAGCATATGAAGATGTCAGCAAACTGCATCAAGCATAGCTCTATTTTTCTGAGCCTTTATTGTTTACACTTACCTACTACCTGAGGTTGAATTAATTAAATACAATGCAATTATACCAAGAGATTGTTAAGAAATTGCATATGCTGTAAAATGTGCTGAAATCTGAACTGTTCTTTCAAGAAGGATATTCTTTTTGTCTTAAATAAACCATGTACAATGTAGACCTGACTCAAAATTATTCTGTGATTATGTGATTAAAAGATATTATTCTTAGTAACTTCAAGTGCAGAAGATTCCTCAATGCAGAGATACCCCAGCCATCCTGTGTTTTGGCGCAATTTCGAAGACTGAGAGTTGTTTGTTAACAGGATTGAAGCCACAAAGCTTCAAGTTGCTGCCAGTCCCCGAAACAACGCTTCCCGGCAGTTCGGATCGGACGGAACGGAAACGCCATCGAAAGAACAAGCAAGAAACTGAAGTGGAAGCTGTCGATGCTGTGAGTGTTTTGGGACTGGGCTGATTTCACTTTTCACTTCACTTTGGCCAGTTGGCTATTATTAAATAGTATATAGGGATTAAAGCAAACTTTACCATTGTCTTAAAAGCAATGAAGAATCTATCATTAATTTTACTCTTTGGATCAAAGTTGGATCAAAGAAATAAGTTATGTTTGGTGCTAGCATATGAACTGACCAAAATCCAAGCCATTTAGGAATCAAGAATTAAGGTGTCCTATATCTTTTCATAGCTTGACGAGCTGACGACCAAACAAAAGAAGAAAGCAAGGTCATCCAGAGTTAAGAAATCAACAAAGGTAAGCATGTAAATTACACATAACAAAAGGTTTATCATTTCAACATTAGGTACCAAAGATTAAGCAATATCAGTCAATCAAATGCGTCAATATGTTGAATTTTTTGGTAGAGAACAATTTACCAAATAACTTTTAAAAGCATACCTTGTAAAGAAAAGGCATTGCCATTTATTTTGAAGTTTAATTCAACAGCCGGTTTCATCTAAATCTCAAATTGCAAGTTTGTTTTGTTCAATATCGGCCACAATGACGCATCCCGTAACCTGGCTTCTGAAGCAACTAGGTTTGCTACCATTGATAGACTCGGGGTCGGGACCAAAAGTTTAATTAATTTGTACGGCAGCCAGAAGCAGAGCTGACCGCTGAAGAGCGTGAGGAACGGGACAGGGTCAACGAGAACGTTCGCCGATTGCTGCAGCTCAGCTCCCGTCCGACCAGCCAAGACGTCGTCTCCGACGTAAGTTCCGTGGGTGTCCGGTTTTTTTCTTCCACCGTATGGACAGTATAATGAACGCAGTTTGGTTCCAGGAGATTGGGTCTGTTTTTGTCGTTGACCCAAAGCTGTACTTGTGAGTGAAGCAAGCAGGCTCTGAAACAAATTTTGGCCAGCTAATTACTAGTCAAAATGAGTGGCGTTAAAGCCTGGCTTTGATTTATAGACATGTCCTAACTTAGGTTATTTAATTCTGATAAATTTTTCAAAAATTTGATCTCAAACTATTAACACAATGTGCATCTGGTTTTTAATGAAAATCCGGATCCCTGAAAAAATGCATGCACCATAGTTCAGCACCAACAATATCTAGACCCTGAGGATTTGACGGGACAAATACTTGAACATTCATCGACGCAACGCTCATAGTTTACCGACGCTGTCTCCTCCAGATCCTCCAACGAACCCGTCGCGTGCCCGAGGACCGAGTCAAGATCGAAACAGACGAAACGACGGCCTTCACCGCCGACGACTTCAACAAATTCAACAAGGAGTACTTTGGCAATTGAAGCTACTGCATGGAGACAATAAAGAAGTAAAATTCGCTGTGGTGAACTTTTACTGAATTATCTGACATGAAAACTAAATCGAGAAACACATTTCTTTGACAAGATTAACAGTTACAGTGCAGGATATTTAGTGTGTGTAACCAAAAGCACATCTGACAAAAGATAATTTTAAAACACTAGCAGACTAAAATTGTAACCTGGAAATCGTGTGCATGCCAGACCACCGATGAAAGACGAAACGCTGGGCCGACTGATCCTGGTCGTAACGACTGCGTTGTTCGCGTATTACTTCGCCTGGGTCGTCTTGCTGCCGTTCGCCGAGGGCGACCCGACGCTCACTGCCCTCTTCCCCGCCCCGCGGTACGCCCTCTTGGTGCCTGCCATCTCGGGCCTTTTCTTCCTCGGCGGCCTCTCCGTCTTCACGTTGGTGGCGCTGCGTCGAGCGTAGCCCGACGGTTCGACAGATGGAGTCTGCCGCGTTGACACTTAGCTGGCGATTGTGGGGATTGAATAGATTGCAATCTAACGTTTGTGTTCCGGTGTTACACGCCTCCTGTTTGCTTAGCTGAACAAATAATTGACTTTTTCTGTGACTGCCAATCTATTTCGTAGATTGCGCCGGCTTATGACAGTCCCGTTCAGGGTCACTTATAGAGTTACAATATTTTATGCAGCCAGAAGCCAATGCAAATAGTTAAAACAAATAAGGATTTTTAAAAATTAAACTGATAGTAATCATATTATCAAAGGACTAGAACAAAGTTCAAGGTAGCTAAAATTACAACTGTCTCTCTGTTACCAAGGCTGGAACGTGAACTGACAGCAATCGGCACGCTTTTATATTGAATTTTGAATTTATATTGAATTGGTGCCAGGCAACATAAGGCGAGTGGTTTTGGGAACAATTTCAAAGACATTGTGGATTTGCAAACAGTGGAAGTTGAGAGAAAAACAGACACTTCCCATCTATGGGATCAGATCCAAATTCCGGCTAACTTGTTTGGCAGCATCCCCGGATAGTTTATTACCAATTTGCTTCAATTGCAACGACTGGCAGATTGCCATTTCATATACGTTCCAATTAAAATTTGTCAGCGACAACGTGAATCACTATTAACTTGTGACTAGTCCTCTATCAATTGCCATAATTTGTATAACTCAACCTACCGGCCGCCAAACGCCGCGATCGCCATGCTCGTGATCGGCCTGTCGGGAGTGACGTGCAGCGGCAAGACGACGCTCTCCGATCGCCTCCAGACTAAGCTCGGCTGCACCGTCCTGCACCAAGACCTTTACTTCTTGGCGATCGACGACCCGCGCCACGTGTTCATCCCGTCACTCGGACACAACAACTGGGAGCTGCTGACGTCGATGGACATGCCGCGGATGCTGGACGACGTGAGAACGGCGATGGCGGACGGCGGGGACGGCGTGCTGCTCGTCGAGGGACACTCGGTGCTCAACTACCCGCCGATCGCGGCGCTCTGCGACGTCAGCTTCTACCTGACGCTGTCTCGCGAGCAGTGCAAGCAGAGGCGGGACGGCAGGGTGTACGATCCTGCAGACGTGCCCGGATACTTTGATCAGGTGCGGCGGCTGGGTCTAACATTGATAATAACTTTATTAATTATATGTACACTCCTGGACACTGAAATCCGTCCACTAGAAAATTATACAAGTCCCGAGGGAGGTTGGCTTGAAAAATAGTGTAGGTAAGTCGGGTACAGACCATGCTGTATGCCATGTGCTTTCTGAACCTATACCACGTTGTGATAAACCAGTTTTCCTTATCAGTAATGCCTGCCCAGTGAAATGAGGATCGACCAAGCTCACAAATATCATATCTCGTGAGTCTTGCACACCATTTCAGCACCCCCCAATGGCCTATAACTCGTAATTTTGAAGATGCAGAAATAATTCGAAAACTTCCTGCCTCTTCTCTTTACAGCAAACACGTTTATCTCATCACTTCTTCAGTATTCTGGAAAAAGTTTGTTTCCATGGCACGATTTAATTTTCTCTCCTTTTAATTGCTTATCTTATCTTTGGATCAAGTCAATGGTTGGCTCCGAGACCCGACCTTTTTGATGCTACCTTGTCCTGGCAGGTCGGATATATTATATCAAGTACGGGAGATTAGATAACAAACGACGTCGATTATTAAAATGCAGTGGAGGAAATTCAAACGGTTGTCATTTTTAGTATTTTTACCATTGAATAAATGTTTTTTAACTATTAATAGGTATCAATAGTAAATGTAGTGTAGTTACAGCAAGGATATTGAAATTCGTCCAAACCGTCTAAATCTTCACCGGCAACTCTGTGACAAATGCTGGAGCTCGATAATGCCAAGTGGGCTACTCTGGTGAACGAATATTCGCAATGCACGGTTCATATGGATTGATAAAAGCCCCACTGATAAGAAAACTGGTTTTCCATCATTAGGCAGCTTCCCAAGCAAGTGGTTTCATATGCCATGTGCTCAGCCTCTACCTGGCTACCTATACTATTTTCAAGCAAGACGAAATTGGGACTTGTAAAAATTTCAGGTGGACGGTTTTCAGTGTCCAGAGGTGTACCTACAATATTACAGAGTATGGAGTAGCATCCTTTTTGTTCTCATTGAACTTGGGCGACAGGAAGTTCAAGTAATTAAATTACAAACATTTAACTGTTGCAAAAACTCGTCAATAGAACAACTTTTTGGTACTTCATGTAATTTTTGCCATAAGGGCTTGTAACAATACTGTGGACATGGTAATTGGCATCGTTAGTGAAATACTTTTCTCCGTTCAGGTGGTTTGGCCCGAGCACGAGCGAATGAAGAAGGAGCTGCCAGAAGTTATCTGGCTGGACGGCGCGAGAAAGCAAGATGATCTCTTCCAAGAGATCTTGAAGGTCTTAGAAGCAAAGAAGTTCCCTGGCTAGATCTACAATTGACAAGGTTTTCTCAAACTATTGAAACTAGGACGTCCCACACGTGGCATAACATATCACCATCACGTTAATGGATCAGTGAGCAATAGGATAAAATCAAAATGTCACAACTCTACCTACTTGTAAAAATTCCCTTCAAATGTGGAGAAGATATAGTTTGATAGCTTTCTTGTTTCTGAGCTGATTCCTGAGCTGCCAGGAAATTGATTTAACTTGAGGACCAAGTCAATTCCTCTGTGAAATCAGATTTAAATAATCTAGATTTTATTGAATTTTTTTAAATATAAATTTTGTTGATGGTTTGCCTAGTGATCAGACTATTTGCACTGGCCACTTTGGTGCTAAAATACAATAATAAATACTCTTTTCAGTAACCATGTTTTCTCATGAACAACATAAATCTTTTGAAATATTGCATGAATCAGGTAAAAAACTAACCACTGCAATAACTAGGAGGGATATTGTACCAGTGTAAATAATACCTAGTAAATGATAGTGACAAAGGGACATTTTATTAGCGAACAGATAAATACAAAGTTATACACAGCAAGTGGCCGGCGATGTGGCTCACATCGAGTAAGTGGACACCTTGGTCGCGGTCTCGTCTTCTTGACCGTGTCCCAGCGCCTTCTTGACAAACTGCGGGTTCACCACAATCTCCTCCTCCATGGCCAGCATCCGTCTGTCGAGGTCGGCACAGACTGCCATCTGGTGGCAAGGAGGAAGCGATCAAACCTCATGTCGAGCCGTGTTTACACACCAGGATATTTATTATCAACACAATTTGGGAGTTTTTGATCGATAATGTACCTACATTTCTTTGAAATTTGTGGTGCATGCAGCAAAGGGAGTGTTCTTGACATGCCTTTTTGATGAGGAAATTAGAATCGCACAGTGTAAGTTGAATGGCCTAGCTTAGGAATAATTATACAACGTTCCCAAGTGGTATATAATACATTTTTGCCAAATCCCTATGTTCAAGAGGCATGGGAATTGCTTGCATTTCATGAATAGGTTATTTTTGTCAGCCATTACCCTGTATTGGCCGATTTAAACAGAATCGCAGAACTTACCTCCTCTTCGAGCAGCCTTAGCATAGCAGGGCTGTTGTACGTCTCAGGGTCGTCGTGGAAGATGACCATGCCGTCCTTCTGGTTGATTGTAGCGAAGATCTCGCCATCTTCGATCTGGACACACATCCAAACAGTATCAGCCTCGGATTCGGCCACAGGTCAGTTATCGTACATTGAAAAGAACTATAGAAGAAGCAAATTGCTACGTCCGAACCAAATCTTAACTTGTTCCAAACAAGCTATTGGCAACAGAAACAACGGTAGCTGTTTCAAGTTAATTGGAGAATGTACAGGGTCATAGTCAAATACTACCGAACACTGAATTATGCAAGCCCAACGTAGCACCATAGCAACACTAGCAACGCTGAAACACCCTTGTTCGGTGGTACAAATAAAAAATCGGAGAACTAATACAGTTTGTAGAAACAGCTGCGCCACGCCCGGCTCACCATGCTGAGTATGTGCTTCTCTGCGTCGGCAGGGCCGTCCAGCTCGACGCGGCTAGCGACGTCGGAGAGCGAGAGCGTGAGGAACGTCTTGGTGAGCCGCTGCACGCTCTTGCGCCGCTGCGATGCCAGCACCTGCTTGACGAGGCCTGTGTTGGAGTCGCGCGCGTAGACCTCGGCGTGGCGGGCGGCGCACGCTCGCAATGCGGCGCCATCGCTGCCGCCGTACGCCGCCGCTAGCTCCACGTACGCCTGGCTCAGCGGCTTGATGAACCGCGACACCACCTGAGACAACGGCGTTGATGTCAGGATTGCGTTGGGACTCTCGACAAGTAAGCATGTCTCAACGTCTCCAGCAACCGAGGGAGACTGTATAATGATCAACTCCACACATATTTGTACACACAAGTTCCATTCCACTTTCCTTGATCCTTGTTAGTAACTCGAGAAATATTTTCAGTAATTGCAGGTTGACGTTGATACTAGTGGCTAATAAAAGGGGGTGACACTGACATATGGGGAAGATGTTAAGAAGACTACTCAGCAAGAAGTGGCAGAAGAGGTCCAGAAGAAACCTGGGCACACTAGGTAAGTTGAACTCACTCCACTCTTCTCCATCCAGACAAGCATTCAAAGAAAGATTACACAAAAGCAAATGCAGTAAAACAGAGTCTTTTGCCAAAATGTTTTAGTTACTCATTTGCACAAACAAATGAGCGCAAGTTGCAATCCCAAATTGACCAACCTGCGACGTGTACTTGGGTACTGGCTGCACTTTGCCGTGCAAAAGCAACGAGACGAGGATGTACTTTTTGTACGCTTCGAGCATGACATGTGAGACTGCCATTGCTGGGGTGGTCACCGCCACCTCGAAGAAATACAGCGCACGCTCGAAATTCTTGAGCGCCGCGTACACCATGCCTCCGTAGTAGAAGTAGAGCAAGAAGTGCCTGTAAATGCCCACAATACTTAGCACAATACCCCAATAAATCATGACAAGGAAAACATAAAGTCGTATGATCCTAATGGATAAAAAGCCGGATAACTGGAGATGAAGGTTCATCTTTGGTTTCACTTCGAGATCATAATGTTCAGGAGCTTAAAATTAATGTAAAATTTAAAGATGAAAGTGGCTTTCTTTCCATCTCAAGTGCTCCTTGATTAGTAAAGAAAGCTCTATTTTGCAATTTGAAAAACTCCCAAGCTTTGGCAGAATCTTAGCTATCACGAAAATAACTGTTGAAATAAAATCCCCACTCCAGTACCATTCAAGGCCATCATCTTTAGCATGGTATCAGGATGACCATCTGCTCCCTATCTGGTACTTGCCGTGCGTCAAAGCCCTCTCGGGAGAGCGTGGTGATATCGGAGTCTAGGAACTCGAGTGCCGGCGTCAGGCAACGCGATAGCAGACACAGTTGCATCAGGTCGGCGTGCAGGGAAGTCAGCTGCGCGTCTCGCAGCTGAAGCTTGCGTATCGCACGGCGTAGCAACTGGATGCCGCGCAACGGCAATCGGAGCTCAGACAGGCTGTTGGTCACCATGTGGCAAAGCTCGGAAACTGAAAGATGCGAGAAGTTGGTGGAATGATTGCTTATATTTTGCCGTGGATTTCAAAAACCCAGGTCATAATTGGCATTGATCACAGTCAATCAATCAGCAGAGTAGTGCCGAGTTTTCTATTTTTGACAGCCAAACAACTGAACCGAAGTAATCAAAATTTGAGCTACTGGTAAATTGGTAAATTTGGTGAAATCGCTCTTGTAAATACGAGGATAAAGCTTCATAGACTCACATGTGTCTGGAGAAAAGCGTACTTGCTCGCCGTTGCAGTTGTTGACGAACTCTTGAACTTGAGAGAATAGCTGCTCGTGCTGTTCCGGCGTGCCACTCGCTGCCGCCAGTGACAGCTTTGTTGTGAGGACTGCCATAACGCCCAGGGAATGGCTCTGAATGTCGAGGGTTTCCAGGACATTGTCCAGGTGCGCCCCGTTTTTCACCAGCAGCTCCGTAGATTGATTTAGAAGCTCGCAAACCTCGCGATAATTGCCTGCACCAGAAAGGGGGGCGAGTTTAACCTCAATCACATCGACGGGGCGGACTGGCATTTCGTTCAATTAACTTACCTTGCATCGATAAGGTGCGAATGTTATTCACGAAAATCTCCAGCGCCGAAGCCATTGTTGCAAAGGGGCAACTTTCTTGTGACGGGACACTTAACTATACGCAAAAATCCACAACAACCTCCAACGAAAGTATTTCCCTACAAGTTTCACTGTTCTGTTCAAATCATTGTCCAATTTTATATGCGAGCGCCATCTCTCTTGAAAATTGTCCAACTACAAACTGGTACACACTTCAAACCCAAGAAAACTACATTAAAATACTTTTTGGTTATACTAAAGCTAAGAATAAACTAATGTGCCTATATGGGGCTTATATTACAAATGAATTGGAAATATTTAAGTAATAAGCATTCAAATTAGTTGATGTCAGTTCTGCAGATACTTTGTGGAGCATTACTACTGGAATCGTCTAGATTAACTTTGCTTCTATAATTGCATTCAACAAAGTTTAGATCATCGATTCAATGGCCAGGACTGTTGAATACTGACTTCAGAAATAAAAATATTATTTACGGATTTTCAATGTTTATACAATTTGTTTATTTATCAACATTTTTCAGGTACTACACAGTCATTATATTAGATTGGTAAATTTGTACTCAATTTTCAAAAGATAACACTGTTGTTTAGACGTATAAAATTATATAATAAAAATAATATTCCCCAAGTAGTAGGGTAGAAGGCAAATCCAATGTCAAAATAATTACAACTGCCTGGCAGAACTGACTAGCTTTGATAGCGGCGCTTTGGGATGACCCTCTGCCGTACAATCTTTTTGTTCATTCTTCAATACGTAGCAGGCTGCTACTGCTGCAACGCCCTGAAGGCCCCATCGGCAGAGCTGGGGACTGCAACACTGATCAGATAAGACAATAAGTATCTTCAGTATCGAGCCTGTCACCTTCGTTCCTTTTCGTCCCCCGTTCCGATCCTAGTATGACAACGCTGCTGAGTGCTAGAAATACTTCAATGCCTGACTGTTGAATGTCAATTTTAAGCCAATTTCCATCTTATTGCATTCTCATTGAAGGAGATGAGTCCCCAGCATAGTTTTTGTGGGAGGGGAGCAGATTTTGTGCTGCCAACTTATTTAACCTGCGATTTACTTGCGCAATTAATACAGTAGTAACAAAAAATTAATATTTTTTGAGAATTTAGGCTTTCCTTCAGTGACTTAATGTGTCGGTAGGAACCTAAAAGAACATAAAAAATGTTTCGTTGTTACCCGTCAGGTGTAGTCGCCATTGCCTCTTATCTCATATCGCCGTCAGAAAAACCAATCGGCCAAAGGGAGGCCGAGTTTTCTGCCGATCGATATGGTGGGGGGTTGGTCGATTGCAACACGCGTCGTATGCATTGGCTCCTCCTTCATCGGCTGAGCGCCTGATACCTCTGCTAGTTTCTAGGGATTAAATTAGCCTGAAAATATCTTACGGCAATGAAACGATGATACAAAGGCGTCGCCCCTATATCCTCTGCCTGTCGCACCTCACGACGCCGTAATCCCCACATGCAGTGTCATCTGCATAAAATCAAACACTACGGCGAACCTGCTCCCTTTACGACACCTTTCCGGACGGCGTAGACTGCCACATCGGTGTCTCTGCCACAACGGCGTCCCTGCCACAACGGCGTCCCTGTCACAACGGCGTCCCTGCCACATCGGTGTCTCTGCCACAACGGCGTCCCTGCCACAACGGCGTCCCTGTCACAACGGCGTCCCTGCCACAACGGCGTCCCTGCCACAACGGCGTCCCTGCCACAACGGCGTCCCTGCCACAACGGCGTCCCTGCCACAACGGCGTCCCTGCCACAACGGCGTCCCTGCCACAACGGCGTCCCTGCCACAACGGCGTCCCTGTCACAACGGCGTCCCTGTGACAACGACGTCCCTGTCACAACGGCGTCCCTGCCACAACGGCGTCCCTGCCACAACGGCGTCCCTGCCACAACGGCGTCCCTGTCACAACGGCGTCCCTGTGACAACGGCGTCCCTGCCACAACGGCGTCCCTGTCACAACGGCGTCCCTGTGACAACGACGTCCCTGCCACAACGGCGTCCCTGCCACAACGGCGTCTCTGCCACAACGGCGTCCCTGCCACAACGGCGTCCCTGTCACAACGGCGTCCCTGTGACAACGACGTCCCTGCCACAACGGCGTCCCTGCCACTACGGCGTCCCTGCCATATAAGTGCTTACCTTTCGCAGCTGACCTTGTTGAAACGCCGACCCCTATATCAAAACATAGTTCTCATGCCACAAGCACTTGTCGTTGCTTTCAGACGGACGCCGACGTCGTTGCTGAGATCTGTGGAGCGCACAGCGTCGCAGTGGACGCCGACGCCGACGCCGACGCCGACGCCGACGCCGGCGCCGTGGAGGCTTCATGTCCTTTAAACCTCGCGGCGACAGCACGAAGACTTCGGCTGGAGCTGGCGTCACAATCATGATCGTTGATTATTAGATTTATTATTTATTAGATTTATTATTAGATTAGATTTATTAGATTTATTAGGTTTTTTTCAAAGCCTTTGTTATTCTCTTCCCAATAACAATTTTGTTTTTGAGCGAGATCTGTGAACTTTTTCTAATTTAATTTTGAAGAAATCTAATTTCGTCTTGGCTGAAAAAAAACAAATGCAACCGACGGCCGGCCAAAATGCATCCACTATAAAAATGGAAATGATCACTATGGCACTGGAATTCAACAAGTACACAGTAGTTTACAATTTCATGCAATAAGGACATATGAGTCACTAAAACTCTTGCCACTCACGCGCTTTTTGCCCTATGGGCATATTGATGTTGTTTTGCATGTTTTTATATGCCCTATGGGCATATTTTTGCCTTATTGGCATAGGGTTTTGCCCTATGGGCATATTGACATGTAATTTTGCCAGCATTTTGCCATGGGCATATCGTTTTGCCTTATGGGCCTATCGTTTTGCCTTATAGGCATAGGGTTTTGCCCTATGGGCATATAGACATATAATTTTTCCGGCATTTTGCTCTATGGGCATATCGTTTTGCCTTATGGGCATAGGGTTTTGCCCTATGGGCATATTGACATATATTTTATAACTAGGTAAACGATTACTAGAACCTACACTCGTTGCAGGATGAGCGAGCCGTAATCTCCATGAGGAAATCCAAACGGAAAACATTTGACAATAATATAATAAACCGGTATTGAAACCGTTTAGAGGCAAAAAAAAAAATGATTAGCAAAATACTTCATGCACGAATCTGAAACTAAGGCAATTCGTTTAACTTGTTATCATATATACTCAATCCAAATTTGGTGCGGATCGGTTAATTAGTTACGAAGCTAGTACCAAAAAACTGAAAAATTTACGGGTTTTTGCTCATAAAAACAAAGTGGCTGAACAGATTTTGCTCAAAAACCATACAGCACCTCGCTGAGTCACCACGAACGTTTTTGCCAAATTAACGATCTGTGACCTTAAAGTAGGGCTGCTCGTTTTTGTTACAAACAAAAAAAAATCCAAATGCTTTTTTTTCCCTTATGTTGTGAAATTGAAGGATTTCGCTCGCTCATCCAATAAATAATTTTTTATAATTATTATTTATTTAATAATTAAATAAAAAGTAAGTAAGGTCTCCGCTGCTAGTATAAGTATAAATTAAATATATAATTGTATTTAAGTATCAATGCATTGTATTACAGTATTATTATGTAAGCATCTTAATTCTATGTATTTTTCTCTTAACTACAAACTTTTCTTACAAAATTATTAGCACCTAGAAATAAATATTTGCAGAATAGAGCCTTCCTGGCAAGAGTAACGAGGAATGTCCGTTGTAAGCAGCAACAGGTTGACAAGCAGAGGGATTGAGACTGATATCATCGTCGGCGCCGTGGTGCACTGGATAGCACGCTCGCTTGTCAGGTGTCGTCAATTCGTCACAGGTTTGATCCCAGGCGAGGGGGAGCTTTTTGGCAATGTCAAGCTCGTGTAAGAGTTATTCTGCTTCGACATCATCGACAAATGGTTCCGAATAGTGTTCATGACATCTCTTCTTTGTTTTAAGGAGAGCTCGTTAGGTATAATGAAATATAAAATGCACTGCATTTGCTCATCGATAGCGTGGCTCATCGTATTGTACGCTTGCAATCAGTCACGGAAACCGTCCGTCCCAGATTCGATCCCGGAAGCATGCATGGCTTTTTGGCATCATCGAGCTCATGCACACCATTGAAAATAGCGACGCCACACAGAAGGAATTCGGCATCAGCGACGCAAGCAGCGTAAGTCGGCTCTCCACAAGACCGAAAAATCTCACCACGTGCAACGAGCACAGAGAATGCAGAGCTTTGAACTCGACACAGTGGCTCAGCGCAAAAGACATCGACTTCTACATCGGGAGACGCAAGGAGCACAAGTCTGCTCTCTAAAAGATGGCAACAGCCCACCATGAGCAACGAGTAGGGAGACTCCAGACCAACGAAGCACCAGTGGCATGGTGTAGCGGATAGCACTCGTGCCTGGTAAACATGAGGCAAGGGTTCGATTCCCGGCGACTCCGCTTTTTGGAACTTCTAAATTCAATTGGACTTGTATATTTATACCAGTCTCATTTGGGATATCGTAGAAAGAGTAACGCACACGGAAAAAAACAGATTTGTTCTAATTTAGCTAATAGATGGCGCTGTCTATCACATTTTGTTATCACTAATTGCCGTTTAGACCTAACTTTTTGGTTGAGTCTAGTGCATTTGCTTAGGGCGCTAGGGTGGGACGATGATTGCTGGACTAATTCAATTCATTCGCCCAACTAGTTGCAAAAATATCTCCACGCGCTGCTATCCGAGCTGGGTTTGATCCCGGGTCCTCTGCGGTCGTGTCCAAGCACTCTAGCCGCTCGGCAATGGACGCGAATAATTAAGGAGTGTGTTTTTAGTGTCTATGAACTACACGTTTCGGGGCGGACTCGTACTTATTAATATTAGAACTGCTTTTTTCAAAACCCCCGCCACCTGATCGGAACGATAAGATAATAGCGTTCTGACCAGGCGACATGTACCCACCCGGCCATCCGGGAGATACATCAGCGATAGAGCGACCGAAGCGGGATTCGAACCCAAGACCTTCGTGTTTCCAGTCACGCAGTCTATCCATCCGGCTACAGTGCTGACTTGGTGACTGAGAGCTTAGTCGAGTATTTGAACGACTCACATCAAGTCCGTGATATACGCCAAAAATTCGATTGGGTATCAGATGAATTTTAGGTCGGTAAAGAAGTCCGTTGTTTGATCGGCTTTGCATGTGCACGTTTTATCAGTAGATCAGGACCCCGTAGGAGGTATGCGTTTTTCAACGCTATGACACGACCATGTGCTCAGCACGTTGCAAGATGGCCGCCCACCATGTGCTCGACCACGTGCTCGAGCACATGGCGAGATAGCCGCTCTGCAATCAGTGCCAGGATGGCTGGAGGCGGAGTCAAGGGGAGTGTTGGGCGGTTATATTAAAACATGATATAGTTTTATTTAATTTTTATTTTCTGTACATTGCCCATTAATAAAACATAAAAGCAGTAAATAAATAATGAAGTAAAATGGAAAATATTTCTTTGCGTCACGTGTCCCGCCCAGACGGGACAACGCCGACATAGACTGCCCGCGGGTTCGACGGCGTCCTGCTGTCTCCCTGCTGTCTCCACGACGGCGTCCTGATGTCTCCCTGCTGTCTCCACGACGGCGTCCTGCTGTCTCCCTGCCAGCCTCCACGACGGCGTCCTGCTGTCTCCCTGCCAGCCTCCACGACAGCGTCCTGCTGTCTCCCTGCCAGCCTCCACGACAGCGTCCTGCTGTCTCCCTGCCAGCCTCCACGACGGCGTCCTGCTGTCTCCCTGCCAGCCTCCACGACGGCGTCCTGCTGTCTCCCTGCCAGCCTCCACGACGGCGTCCTGCTGTCTCCCTGCCAGCCTCCACGACAGCGTCCTGCTGTCTCCTTGCGGTTTCCTCGACGGCGTCCTGCTGTCCGTAGCGGCGCTCTAAAGTCAAACGAACAACTCGACACGCGACCCCGCTCACTTGAGAGGTCATCGTCGACGCACGTGGTTGTGAGGACGGGGCTCGGACAGATGACATGTCAGGAGTGAATCACGTACCTGAGCGGGCGGGAAGCGCGTCGGGTGCTCAGCGCCGTGCTCCAACGCCTGACGTCAGAGCGTCGTTTGGGTTCTAACTTCTAGTTCCACTACATGAGTCATTGCCACAATGCTGGCGCTACACAGCCATGAAACAATACAATTAGCTTCTCAGCTGATTGACAGCTGTCTGCAGTAATCGTCGAGTTCGTTCCTAGTCGAATAAAAGTATTTTTTATGACAACACTGCAGCCAACACTCATTGAATTAGTATATTGCTGCTACTGCTTTTTTTTACTCACATTTGTGCTGTTTCTATCTATTTAAACAAGAAATCCGAATGTATACATACAAATGTTATTATATGCACTGCGCGTTGTATAAAATTTTGTGACAGACCATTTGAAAAGGTGCACGTGATCCTCGGGTTGAAATTTACCCTCGAGGAACGAGAACGAGGGCTGAGTTTCGGACTTGCAACAAGTAGATTGCAACACACACCCAGGTTACTGTCATCTGCTGCAACTATATTATTGCATCATTGACGCAAAACGGCATCGTTGGGCCAGGATAAACGAAGTAAGAACACCTACGATATACGTACTTTGAAACAAAGAGAGATAGATACGGCTTATTGTTCCAGGGGAGGAGGAGGGGGGAGGGGGAAGATGCTTCACAAGCATGAGGTACTTAACGTCAGCATTTGGCGGTGGTAGCTTGAACCAAGAACTCGCTTGTGAGACGAGCCATGATCAGTCTTTGTCCTCGACGACAAACCTGTAACAGAATGCAACACTGAAGCACATTATTAGCACTGAAAAGACACTCAATAGGTTTATAAACCTATAGGTTAAAACCGTCAATTAATAAGTAGGTTTACTTATTAATTGACGGTTTTGACTTTGTTTTATTTAGACCTCCCTAAATGGCATCAAGTTCTCAAATTCTTGTACGTATCTTTCCTTATGTGACACCATCCCCAAATAGAAATATGTTGCAATGTTCGGTGCGATATCGACCGGAGTTTTTTTACTGCTCATGGCCATCACCTTGGAAATCGGACTGCCACTTGTTATTTTCTTGAATAGTCTTCAGATCAATCATATTCTTCGGCTTTTTTATCGCAAAAAGAATTCTTTAAGACCAGTAGTATCATGCATCTCTTAACTTTGGTGTAAAAGTAAACACAATCGTGCAGGTAGATAGCGATACAGGTTTCAAACAAGATAGTGTCAATAGATGCAGCAAAACTTTTTCACTGCCACATCTCGAGATGGATAGTGATTTTTCAAACCAACGCAAGCGTAAACACCAACCAAAAGAAACGCTCTTCAAGAGCACCGTCGGTTGCGAAACACACCTCGAAGCACCCGCGGCACCGACCTATAAAAGCCATGCTCGCCGGAACCCAGGCAACCATGCTGTCTCGAGCGATCCTGCTGGCCGCGTTGGCGGCGCTTGCAGCTGCCCAGTGCAACCCCACGGTGACCAAGGCGAGCGGCACGCACGCGCCCAAAGAAATCTGCGCCGGAGACCTCATCTTCAGCGATGACTTCGACACGTTGGACATGAAGAAGTGGCAGCACGAGATCACCATGTCCGGCGGTGGGGTGAGTGTGCAAAGAGAGGAAGATTGGCAGAAAGTCACAATAACGTCAGCTGTTCACGGACGGCGAGACGGTGCTATTGGGAAGAGATCATTGATGATTGTTGATGTTTTTGTTGAAAAGAAACAGCTGAAAAGAAAAGTTTTGAAGCCCATTTACTATGATAATTTTAACACTGCTTACACGATATCTGCGTGATTGAATCGCTCCTTTCACTCTCTTCGATTGAAACACTTTGCAGAACTGGGAGTTCCAAGTGTACAGCAACAACCGCACGAACAGCTTCGTCGAGGATGGCAATCTGCACATCCGGCCGTCGCTGCTCATCGACCAGTACGGTCCCGACTTCCTCAGCGTCGGAACCCTCAACTTGGAAGGCGGCGCCCCGGCCGAGCAGTAAGTGCGGTGCATGCAGCCCATGGCCAGGAACGCCTCTAAGGGATGTCTGAACCCAACGCGGTGGTGGAGGCATCGGATTAAACCAACATTACAAAGCAAGTGATTAAGTTTGCATTTAAGGTTTAGCAGCTCGCTATCGAACGAAACCAACGACATGGATCGTTCGATGAATGATTAACAAATAATAAGCGCCGAGAAACTAAGGTCATGGACCGAATAGTGGAATATATTTGGAGAGACATTAATGCACTTTGTCTGAAGAAAGAGCCGATTTTAGCACCAGAATAACTGTAACTTTCCGCGAGACACTTTTCTATCGCGCCTAAAACAAACTTGACCCAGGACCAAGGTGTGAAATTGGCGTCACCCGTGTTACCGGGAGCGTGGATTCTGCTGGCTTGCTCTCAGCTTGTTTGTTGCTGGCATGACGCTGTGACCTGTGACCCATCCAGGTGCACCAACCCCTCGTTCTACGGCTGCGAGCGCACCGGCTCGCCCACCAACTACCTGAACCCCGCCAAGTCTGCTCGCCTCCGCACAGTAGAGACGTTCAGCTTCGTCTACGGAAAAGTGGAGTTCCGCGCCAGGATGCCGCTGGGAGACTGGCTGTGGGCTGGTGAGTCTTCCTTGCTTTGTACCTGACACGCTCGAAGACACCAGTTCATACCTACAACATTGTAGCATTGATATTTGCTTAATTAAAGATTGAAGTCAGATGTGTTTGCTGGCATCTGCAAAAGCAAATTTTCTTGTACTTTGTCCCGCACTCACAGCACATACAATGAAATTCACGGGCTTTGAGCTTTGAAGTGAGCGGCACGTAACGTGCGACACGGTCGATGAGACATAAAACAAACAACAATTCTTGATAGAAAGTTGTAGGATATATTTTTCTGCAAAAATGAATTAAATAATCGTCTCTGCCATTCCAGCTCGCTAATCTCGGGAAACAGCGTAAACGGACTAAAAAGCTAAGCTCCAGTTTCATCTGGCATTTCCTCACAGCCATGCTTCCTGATTTCAAAACAGCGTTCAATATTCGTCTAATGGTCTTGAAATGCAGCGTGCCAACACTTTACGCTGCGTGGTCGGAGGAACACGAGCAGCGCGCAGCCTGAGTTGTCTTGTAAATGTCTTCCCGCAACAGACAAAAGCTTAGCAGGGTTCGTAAACGCGCGAGGAAATCACACATGGGTTGATACTCGCTGGACAGGAGGCGTGCAGCTATCAAGTAACATGGGATATAGTTCTAAGGCGAGCTGAGAACAAGACAAAGTAAAGAGAAGTGACGCCAGCATCTCTGTCGACAGCCCTGTGGATGATGCCCCGCGACAACGCGTACGGCGTGTGGCCGGCTTCCGGTGAGATCGACATCTCCGAGGTGCGCTGCAACGCTGCTTTGACCGCCGACGGCAAGAACATCGGCGTCGAGCAGACCGGGGGCACCCTGCACTTCGGCCCCTTCTGGTCACTCAACGGCTTCGAGCGCGCCCACTATGACGTCAACGTCGTCCCCGGCCTCGACTCCGACTTCCACCTCTACCAGTTCGAGTGGACGCCCAGTGAGTTCTTTTGCCATGCAACCCCCTCCTCTACACTAAAGGCGTCGGGTAAAAAATTTAGCCTTGGATTTTAGTGCGGTTTAGGATAGCTGAACGTCACCCTGCCATATGGGAACACTTGGGACAGGAACGACTGATCCATTTACCTACCGCTAATCGTTTTTGCGTATTAGCACTATAAGTACTGTAAGTTGAGCAATTTACTATTTGTTTCTACGATTCATCTTTTTATAACCTGCATGCATCTAGGTAAACCTATACCAAATTATTTAAAGAAAATGGTCAAACTTATTTATTCAATAAATTTTGAGATGGCTGACTAAAATAGTGGTAAAAGACAGTGTCATCTCTTTTGCCTATTCTTGCAATAGGAGATTTATTGCAATCCCACTTTGTTAGCATTTCTATCTTGTTCTAAAAGAGAAAGACAACCCTTAATTAACCAAAAAAGAAATATCCATTCAAAAATGCGTGTCTCGACGGGGATATGAACTCCGGAATTGCCGCTTCGTTTCCCGAGACTGTCTTCTGTGGGACCACCACACAGGGTGCAGCTGTCAATCACTAATCAGTGGATAACTCACGTCCGTCCTCGCGTCGCGTTCCAGCCAGCATCAAGTTCTCGCTGGACAACAAAGAGATGGGCACGGTGACCCCGCCGGCTGGGGGCTTCTGGGAGCTGGGCGAGTTCGGCAAGGCGGCGCCCCAAGCAGAGAACCCATGGCGACACGGAGGGCACATGGCGCCCTTCGACCAGGAGGTTGGTGCTAGATGATAGCTTCTCAAGCTACGAGGAGTCGAAACTGACGCTGCTTTAAACTACCATTTGCTAAGCAAACAAGGGAAAAGCTTAAGTTTTAAATAGTTAAATAGTTAGTTAAATAGTTTTTCTGAAAACTAAACGTGCTATGGATTAGGACATGAAAGACACGAGTCTTGAGTTAGTAATAAGGTGTCGCTATTTGAAGGTAGGCGCCCTCCACCTTGATTCAGAAGATTCTATGGTGCCGTCCTGGCCTCCACTTCCCAATAGCCATCCTAGAGGAGCTTCAAACTTATCTTTTAAATGAAATAACAAAGCGAGATAAGCATTTTGACATTCCCGAAGAAGGCCATTATTCAACTTGGCACCTCCACCCACCATTTAAGTTCCCTCAAGTTGTGAAAGGCTGGGCTGAGGAAAAATTTCCAGACTGAAGTGTGAAATTTTCACATTAAAATGGAGGTTTCGCTCTATAACTTGAGCCAATTATGACTACCTAGATGGTGACAGAATAAATAATAATACAACCCTTTTGACAAACTGATAAATTGATTTGTGTCTGCATAACAAGGCTATTTTTCTTCCCAACACAGTCAACAGTCAACAGTCAACAGAAGCAAATTTTTGTATGCGTTCGAATGTTGCTTATCAACAACTTCAACGCAGAGTGAAGAAAACATCAATCAGATTCAGAACCAATGATTTAAAAAAAAGGGTTTTTTTCGAAGCTCTGAGATTACAATATAGGCAATAAATATTTTGCCGTATTTACGTAATTGTTTGTTTCTAGAGTTATCGCCGTGTTATCGATGTGATATCAACGTATGGTATAGACAAGACGCATGAGTGATTGCTACAATTTTTTATTTCCAGTTCTACCTGATCATGAACCTCGCTGTTGGCGGAACCAACGGCTACTTCCCCGATGCCACCCAGAACCCCGACCCCAAGCCGTGGCTCAACAACTCCCCGACGGTAACTATAGCCCTGCACCCACCCTGTACACCCCTATTACAATCATAACAGTAAATGATGATACCGTGACAATGCACGGACATCGGTGCCATGTCACAGTACATCACTAGAATGATTAGATTGGCCACGAAAGCTCGAAATTAAAAAGCTAAAAGAGATAAGTTTAAAAAAAAATAGCAAAGAATAGATTAGGATTGTTATGAACAGTAGTAACGTTATTCAAGGTTAATCGATTCGACAGCAATTTTTAAAATCAAACGATAAATACAGAAGCAGAGACAGTTAACTAACCAGTCTTGTAATGACAATGGATGTGGGTTCATGGTATCTGCAGCTGCCTTATCATCTCGCTGAGGGAAGGTTGATACACACAAACAAAACATCAACAAACCCGGTTCGTTCGAAAGTTGGTCGCGTCGAAAGGTTAAATGAGTAAAGGGGAAGCAGGCATCCTGAAACAATTGTCGAGGCCCTAGGGATGCAGAAATCACACGTAGAATATCGTTTTGATAAATACATTTGGGCAAAAATCGAGGGTCATCAAAGGTGTGATCCTAAATCGTAATTCGCTCATAAGTAACCTTCAGCTTATTTACAACTCTGTTCACATCATTAACATGCCTTCACCACTCTCTATTATGGCAATTCGAAATTATGCACAAGGAAAACAGACAAGACAGGGTGTGCTGTTCGGCACCCGAGCACCGTTATAGTGAATCCTGTTTATTATTAGTCTAAACGAAATATGTACAGGACATGCAATGATTCCTATACATTTTGTAGCAATCCTACTTGGGATCGGCCTCAGAGTTTACATGTCATCCCCCCCGTTATCAGCTAGGAATACACCAGCAAAAATGGAATTTCCGAATTTACTACATTGCCAACGGTTCCTATTACCTTTAATGGTAAGTAACTAACCGTTCCTGTTCGCTTCCTACAGGCGTTCCTGGACTTCTGGAATGCTCGTGACCGCTGGCTGGCGACCTGGAACCTGGACGCCGACAACGGTGCGAAAGCCTCCATGCTGGTCGACTACGTCCGTGTCTGGGCTCTGTAGGCCCTTCAATCATCATGCACATATATCTGAAACATGCACATACCTGAATGGTATAGCTTCTGCTAGGCTATTAACGACATGAGCGATAATTACTAATAAAACTAAGTTGCCATACACTTAAATGTTGTCAAATTCTCTGTGGCTCACCAGCTCTCGTGCCAACTTGAAAACATGATCCTCATTGAATCCATGATCCTCTATATCGAGAAATCGAAATTCAGAAGGCATAGAGGTTGGGCCCATTTCTTCGTTAACTGCTCAAGATTTACGAATAATCGACTGATTTCTAGAGGGCATCTGATTGGGCTCCAACACACTTTTAGATCCTCGAAACGTATTTAAACAGCCAGACTCTCTAGCCGAGGCCAAAGCCGTGTTTACCCCTGTGTGCTGAGTAGTGAGTACGGCTATGGCGTAGCTGGGCCGATGGCATAGACTAAATTGATTAAAGGTGCTCTCTATAGGCTTTGACCGTGGTCAAATTAGTTTGATATAGATTGATGACGACCTTACAAATTCAATTCCTGCTAGACGCGAATTAAATTTGTGTGCTGAAATGCATTTCTTGTGGAAACGGACTTCTATTTGGTCCTGGGTCCTGGGATTTAAATGTTATTAACATTCAAATAACAATTAGCTGAAATTTTGAAACAAGGTCGCCGTCGTTTATGCTTGACTGACCCAAGAGGGTCTAGTTGTCAGTTCAAAAAGTTCTCCAGCAAAATGATTCCATATAATCTGTTTTCCAAATCAACCCAATAAATTAAATATGATAATACACAAGAAAAAAACATCTAGCATGCCAAGATTAGGAAAATACACGAGTCTTCCTAAGAAGTTAATGATAATACCAGTAATACACTAGTATCAATAATGTCAAGTCCCACGAGTTATTTCAATTTCAATCTATGAAAACAAGAAATGCTTAATTAATCTTATCTTGCTATCTCTATCTCCCACGTTCTTGCCAAGTGCATCATGACCTATCACCACGATGGCAACTTAAACCACACTTTGCTCAAGGTTACCACACGGGGTTTGATACCACAACCTATGCTATAGATTAAATTACTTATAATATCTATTATATAAACAGAGTTCAAAAAATTTTCATTCACCATTATATTTTACCAGTAAGTTGTCAAATAAAACCTGTTGTTTCCCTTTCAACTATAAGTAAAGTTTCCACTAGAAATTTCCCTTGTTAACCTTGTTAATTTGTTAATTTTTGCTATAGTTTAATCGGGTCATTCAATATTTACTATCAGAATTCCCAAGCCAGGAACATAACCTTTCTTGTGGTTTAAACTGTGACGATCGAATCCAAAATTGTAATACGAACTTCAAAGCTTGTAATCTTCCGACTGTATTAAAGCGAAAGTGTGGCATGCATATTTATGTCATTATGTGTCGTATAAGTGTGGCATTTAGGTGAAATAAGACTCATCTAAGTAAAATCTAAATTACTAAATGACATGACCAGCCAGACCAACTGGTATATAATGCTTTTGATCGGGACACAAGACAATAACGTCACTTCGCGACGGATGGTACTCGTCAAAACGAAGATTACTTACACTTTTGTTCAGTTGTGACTCATTTGACATGTTGCATCTTTCAACACAAATTGTAAAAGTCATCAAGGCCACTAAAAATACCAATCTCCCGTTGCTGCACATGCAATTTTGGCATTAAAAGATACGACACACCAATCCCATTTTTGAGACGAACCTTGCGAAATCCACTCGAAAAGAAACAATCAATCAATCGATCACCAAGATAGACGAAATTAGATACGAAATCGCCAGTCACCTTGGGCCCAACAGGTATAAAAGAATCAGACAGCCACATCCCAGGCAACCATGCTGACCCGAGTGATCCTGCTGGCCGCGTTGGCGGCGCTGGCAGCTGCCCAGTGCGACCCCACGGTAACCAGGGCGAGCGGCACCTTCGCCCCTAGCGAGATCTGCGCAGGTGCACTCATCTTCAGCGACGACTTCGACAAGTTTGACCTGAAGAAATGGGAGCACGAGATCACCATGTCCGGCGGTGGGGTGAGTTACTGCGAATGATTTTTACTTGCATGATGGTTGTGAAGAACTGGTGGTAGATAGCTGATGTATACTGACCTATAGGTGCCAGATTGTTCGGGAGGATAGGGGTGTTGATCTAATTTTATAGTACCTACACTTCAAATGAGAGTCTTCTTTACTCATTTTTCGTAAATTTAATATCTTATTGAACCTACTTGGAAGTTCACTTCATTCCGAACCGGGGGCTATGAAACATTATACTCCAGAAGCTGACGCTTTACTACTGTAGCATGTGCTACTCTTGCTGTCAACTAATGCGCGGCTTGATTTTGTTTGTCTTCAGAACTGGGAGTTCCAAGTGTACAGCAACAACCGCACGAACAGCTTCGTCCAGGATGGCAACCTGCACATCCGGCCATCGCTGACCATCGACCAGTACGGTCCCGAGTTCCTCGGCGTCGGAACCATCAGCCTTCTCGGCGGTGCCCCTGCTGACCAGTAAGTCACAGTTCAGCATCACTGCGATAGACATTTGTGTCTTGATCGGTGTTGCCTGCTTCTTCTCAACTGGGGAGTTATGGAATCATTTACAAAATGTGTTTTTACCGCGATTGGTATTGAACAGAAATAAAATCGAATAAGTTCGCATTTTTAATTTGAACACAAGCTCACAAAGTTATCGAATGAATAATTTTTTTTGAATGATTTCATTTTTAACCATAGCATCGGTCTATGAAAAATAGCGACTTCTCAATCTGGATCACTTTGAATATTTTAGTTTTTGGTCAAATTCTTCGCATTTTGAATGGCACATGGTTAAATCGCGGAATGAAACGTCTGCAGTAATGAAGAGCGTATATGGCTGACTCCTGGTTTAGGGCGTGGCATGAGACAGCATAGCAGCTTGCTCCCGAGACCGCCTTGCTGACAATGCTGTTACCTATGACCTATCTAGGTGCACAAACCCCTCGTTCTACGGCTGCGAGCGCGTCGGACAGGGAACCAACTACCTGAACCCCGCCAAGTCTGCGCGTTTGAGGACAGTGAACACGTTCAGCTTCGTCTACGGCAAAGTGGAGATCCGCGCTAAGATGCCGCTCGGAGACTGGCTGTGGCCTGGTGAGCGACAAATTCCAGTTTCCACCCTTAATGCGCTTCCTTTACGCACCCTCACCGTCGTGTTGGTAACTGCAGAGCCGGCAATTGGTCGCGGAGAGATATTTTTGTGATGGGAAAGATCGTTTGATCGTCGACAATTACGGCTACGGAATACCATCCTATCCTCCCAGCTAGAAGTGATAAAACTCAAATATCAAAAAAGGTCTCAATTATGCTGTCACTAACTGCCCCACCCATAAAGACCATTGCCTCCTGTTGACCGACTCCTCGGTTGCCCATCAACAGCCTTGTGGATGATGAGGAAATCACACCTGGGATGATACTTGCTGGCGAAGAGGCGTGTAGCTAGCGTGGGATATAAGGCGAGCTGAGAAAAAGACTAAGTAAAGAGAAGTGACGCCAGCATCTCTGTCGACAGCCCTGTGGATGATGCCCCGCGACAACGCGTATGGCGTGTGGCCGGCTTCCGGTGAGATCGACATCTCCGAGGTGCGCTCCAACGCGGCGCTCGTCGCCGACGGCAAGAACATCGGCGTCGAGCAGACCGGGGGCACCCTGCACTTCGGCCCCTTCTGGCCGTTCAACCGCTTCGACCTGACGCACTACGACGTGAACATCGTCCCCGGCCTCAACGCTGACTTCCACCTCTACCAGTTCGAGTGGACTCCCAGTGAGTTTCATGCGATATTGCCTCTTTTTCAAATGCAAATGCAAAGAATGTAAACATTGTTCAACTCGAGTTAAGACCCTTGATAAAGCAGGCACATTGCTTTCCAAAACGCGGGGAAAAGTTTGAGTTTGAGACTTAGCATTCATTACCCAGTTAAATAGTTAATTTGTTTTGGCTAGAAAGGAGATATCGCTCCTGGGAGTCGATGTGCTTGCAAGGAAGTGTCGGTAGAGTTGTATGAAGTATATACATCTGGTCAGATTGAGATGTCATTAATGTTTTGAATAACTTGCTTGTTAAGGCGAACTGAGGAGTATAGGAAAGCCGCGTTAGTAAAGTTGAAGACTTAAGAGACGATAGGGAAGTTGTGTTAGAATGGCAGAAGACATATGGGAAGACGAGAGCGTCCCAATAGGCCGAGTTTGCAAAAGGCCGAGTTTGCAAAAGACCGAGTATTAGAGCTAAAACACCGAGTGTCAAATAGACCGAGTCTCCAAAAGGCCGAGTGTTCAAAAGGCCGAGTGTTCAAAAGGCCGAGTCTCCAAAAAACTGAGTCGCGTGATCAAAAGACCGAGTCGTCAGAAGGCCGAGATTACAAAACACCGAGAGTCAGATAGACCGAGTCTACAAAAGGCCGAGTTTACAAAAGGCCGAGTCTACAAAAAGCCGAGTCCACCCCGTGATTCAGACGCTGGGTGCGCAATAGACCGAGTGTTCAAAAGGCCGAGTTTGCAATAGACCGAGTCTCCAAAACACCGAGTTTATTCTACTGCGCATGCCCGGGCCTGGCAACGATGCCGGATCGTTCTGGCATGCTGGTCGTTCTCCAAAGGTACATTGGCTGCCTATCGTGAGGGGCATTGACTGAAATACAGGGACAATTCAGTCGGTGAATTGTCACCGACTTGCTGTGCGAAACAAGAGTCTCTAGTCTACGTCAATTTATAGCTTCACAGTCCACCGACATCTAAACATAACAGTGTTAATAACTGGCCGATCATTACCGATCCCTTCTTAGGTTCCTTAATGAGTAAAGCTTGTAGAGCTTTGATTTCTGAATCTGATTAATATATTTTGTAGAGGTCAAGGAAAAATCCGACGCCCCTAGCGTCTTCGGGCGTCGTTTTAAGTTAAGATGCACTCTTCCACCAATATCGTTTTAGACTGTTATAACAGGGTCAGGAAGCTCGAAACAGGAAAAAAAATCAATGGATGGTTAAAATAAATTTTGACTCACAATTTCAAGTCTCAATTGGATCGAACCTTAGTTTATTCACCAAAAAAATGAAATTTGGACGATAATTGTTGTTTTTTTTTAATATCACTGTTCTGTTTTCTGAGGTAGCTTTACACTGGACTGATTCAACTCGCATGCTTTAACGTGGACCTCCGCATTTATGGTTGTGTTCCATAGAGGCTCTAGACGTATGAATGGAGACAAGAAATTATTTCGATTCTCGACATATACGTATTTTCTTGCCAGCCATGTGACCAACATATTGTGAGGTGATTCGGACACATAGTCCGGTCTATAGTCCGGTCTATAGTCCGGCCAATGGCGGCCTTTTACCATGCATATTCTGCAGGAAACATGCAATTTTACAGTTTGTAGGGTTTTTAATTCTGATTCATTTATGCGAAGCCCCTAGCGGCGTCGGGCGTCGTTCAAAGTTCATGCGCACTCCACCACCTTATCGTTCGCCCCGTCCAGACCAAAGACACAGCGTCATGAAACTCAGTACACATCTTTCCAAAACTAGCCAAGTGAGCTAGGAAACTTTATAAAATTTACATATTTATGTTTTTCGAGGCGTTACAATAAATCAAATAAAAACATGCTTTCCTACCTTCGTCGGCCTACTGAGTACATTAGATTTGTATTATTAGCGTACAATTTTGGATATATTGCTAGCTAGTTTTATTGACTAGCTAGCAATATATAATCTGATTTTTTTAAATCAAACTCGTGTAATAGTAATATCTGATAACACGATTCCTAAATCTGCAGAGAATCCCATTATTTCTTAGGCTAAGCTCGCACCTTCCGCTTGCCAGAGGAAGGGGCGGAGTACAATAGTCGAAGATTACGGTACTTTACTGTACTTTGCCGCTTTAAGACCCTTTACGGTCGGTTTCTATAGCGACCCATGGCTCAAATTTCTGCGTTAGCTGTCAATTACTTGTTTGTATCCCACTCATTATAAAGATGACCGATGGATATTAGGAGTGCGTAATGGACAGGGTCGGAATTGGATAGAATATGTTCGATTCCTATATTGTGCATATTTTTCTTTTTGTTGTTTGTTAACTTATTGTGATAGCGATTTCATATTTTTGAACATGGCATTTGGCAAACTTCTCGAGGAGTAAACATCTTCTCTCAAAAATTAAAATGTACTATTTTATCCTAACAAGACTCACGCGGATTATTATTTGTATAACCTTTATGGAATCTGTATAACTGAACTATTGCAAACGACGGCGATCTCCAGAAGGTTAAACGGCGAAAATTTTATCTACCTTTTTGTGTCCTAAATAACTTGTCTATAAACTGTCAACATTTTGTGTGTATGACGGACTATTCGAGCTCATCCCCACTCCGCAATAAGGTTTCATACTATACATCTCACATCTCTAGCAAAGATTATAGTCAACGAGCAATGAGTGAGAGATTCGAGGACAACCATGACTAATTAAAAGTGTTTTCTTTCCTGTGGTGATACAACGAAATAATATACCAACTGAATACAAGATATAATGTGAGTTGTCATTGAATCGATTGAGCTCGTGATAAATGATAAATTAAAAAATTTGAATCAATTTCAAGCGAATCTGTACTTTATAGCGGACTCACTTACGTTTTGAAACATCACTGAAATGCCGAATGATACCTATTATTTTTCCCTGCTATTTTATCTGTCGCGATGTTCATTCCTTGTGTGCTCGGCAGTTTAATCCGGGATTGAAATACTATTCGATTTAAGTGGAGTAGGCTATGTTAAGGATCGATTAATTTGAATGATCTCATTTACTCAGAGGAAATCATTCTTAATTGACTCGTGCGTTTTTTAAATAACTCTCTATGGTGAGTTTTTACGAAAGTATTAAATAGGGAAACTGTACAGAAAGATCGCAACATTTCAAGAAAATTTTGTTGTCCGTGATAATTATCTGTGGTGGTTACTGGTAACATTGAAATCGGAAATATTACCGGTAATTTTAACAACCTCGGTGCCCTATTTTCTTCATGGACCCGAAAACTGGGAAATTAAATAGATTTATAATTTGCAATTGGGTGTTCCACATTCGCCAAATGCGAGTCAAATTAACTGACGAAGAAGCGGCTCGTGTGCGTGGATGGAAGAAAAATCGGTGCATTTATTTAAAGGCCGTGTGAGGGGAAGGTGGGGTTCACATATCTGCTAGCCCGCAACGAGATAAGAAAAATGGCTCTAGCCCATCTGTTCCTCCGCGCGCGGTGTCTGCCTCAGACGCCGCGCGGACTCTGCTGTGACGTCATATTCGCTGTAGAAAGATTGCCGCGCCAGCCATACGCATAGCCTTTACCTTTCTTACACCCCCCTACATCGAATTTAGTCGACTTCGATGCTTTCAGTTTACTTGTATTGATACATCGAATCATCAAGAGGGTCAATAATAAGTTAAAACATGAATTAAAAATTTTCCCAAGAAATAATGAGCGATTTAACTCGGTGATACAAGTAGAAACTACAAAAACCAACCATGAAAACAATCTATCGGTACCCTTACCTGGAAAGTTAGTCGAAATATTGTGGATTAGCTAACGCCGAGTGTTTAAATCCTGTGTACAACTTGTCGTCTTGCTCCGCAAACTCACCCCTACCAGTTTTTACAACACACGACGGAATAACTTTTCTATTGTTCTTTCCTAGAGCCGACCATGAATTCATCCAATACACGAATTGTTTACAGGCAACGTGTCGCCACAAGCGATTGTTCGTTGATTTGAGATATTTATGAATGATATTCATCAGATGGTGCACTCAGCATCATGTGATGTCTTCCAGTGTGCAGTGCATCGGCGTTGATAACTACATTCTCAAAAGATGCATGATATGTAATGCAGTCAATTCTGCCATGCACTTTCGTTATTATATCACTCTCCTGACATCAGTGACACTCATTGTCTGTTCGCATCGAAGTGCACTCGCCACAAAAACACCAATCGCGCACTGCAGCAGTTGCCCGGCCACAGAAATCCACACCACGAACTAATAATGCATCGCTTAGTGCACTTTTAACAGTCAAATTGGTAGATGTTTAGTCCTGACCCATGACATGTCAACGCTAATATATCGCAAGAAGAACTAAAATGCTCTGCACGAAATGTGTTTATTTCATCTAGCAACGATTTACAATCAATCAAATCTCTTGAACCGAATATTTTTCAGAGATTCAAGTGAGGGTCGGGGAGCAGCCGATATGTTTTGTGGTATGTCTGGATGGTCGTCCTCTGGAGTGCATGGCAATGGTGAAATGCCAAAAGCTACATCTGATATCTACGACAGTAAATCTTCTCGCCAACGATTAGACTTTTCTTCGTATTTTGATCTTAGCACCCATTTTTGTAGCTTTAGAATATCGCACCGATTCGCCTGTCACTGATCTACCTATGTTGGCATTGTGGTCCAGCATAGCTAACACTGATCGGAGAATCATGCCTTGATAGGTAAAATGAATTCGCTTAGACATGTATTTCAGTCGGGCATTGTGGTATGATTCAACCCCACCTGTATGATTATGAACGCGGCCACAAAACGTTGACATCCCACTAGCTCAAAGCTCTGTCGACTAAAGAAGAGCATTTTTATAGCCTGGTTCCAGCAGAAGTTGCACTGGCATCTGGCATTCATCTCAAGTATTAGTCACTTATTATCACATGAGCGATTACCAACACTTGACATAATATTATAGGTCGCAGTATTTCAACTGCCGTAGATCGGCTAAAGTAGCAGCGTAAGCTACTAACAAGGTAGACTAAAATTCAGCGATAAAGTATCGCACATTGCACAACAAAATCATAGAATGGAAGCGAATCGTCGCTCCCGATCGCCCAGCTCGTGCTCCTTGCCGGCCGGCTGGCGGCTCCACGCGCCGCGCCGCACTATTCCCCCACCATCGTCTGCCGAGTATGACGTATCATTATAGCGCGCTAGCTCGGGACTTGTGACTTTTCGACATTTCTAGTTTCCAATGTTTGTTTTGAAGGCAAATCGATCTAAAACTCAATTAAAAACCCAAATTACGATATTCTTCCCCTCACAAGGCCTTTAAGTGAGAAACTATCAACCTGAAACGGTGATAATTTTGTAGAAATAATTTACTTATTAAATTTTCATGAACACTTGAAACTTTTTCATTCCAGAGATTTAAGCATAAGTGAAAGGTGAGCCATCTGCACATTATGCAGTTATTTCTAACAAGGGGGCAAATGTCACAATTGATCGTAATTTTAAGTATCACACCGTCGAACCTCCAGACGTTTCTTGTTGAAGGAGAACAATTGCCTCATTTTCACCCCAGCTATCCGAAGAGAAGTGACAGATATCATCGCACATTACGAGCAAGGACTGTGGGTGTTGATTTGCCGCCATCGTTCAAACTGTTCTAAGCCGCATATTGCTCTGTGAGCGTTCCGTAATAGTGCGTGATGACCGGGAAGTAAAATTGTAGATCCTTTGACCGGTGGGTCACTGTGTCAACATGTCCGGTCGGAATTCGAGTAAGCAGTGACATTTGAGACAAATGCACAAGGTGACAAATGAAAGTTTAATTCAAAAATATAGAAAGACAAAGATTTATTTTCTAATAATATTATACCGAAAATTTCAATGTAACCGGAGTTGGTGTAAAATTACCGTTACCAGTAACACCATTTTACATCACTGATAATTTTGCAAAACAACTGAATAGAGCCAATGGACTTGGTAACGTTAATAGAAAAGTAAAATTTGATTTGAATTCTAATTTACTTGGGACACTCTCCCCTAGTAAATTTCCTAGTGGACAGTTGACATTTAGGCTAAGGTATCTTTCCATGATTAAAATGTGGAACACCTACAGCACACCGATATGAACGATTATGTCAAAAAAATTGTGATGAAAACACTCGCTTTATAGACCACCGGCAATGCATGCATGCTAGATGGGGTGTATCTTATCCCCTAAATCGCTTCTTGGACCGTCTTGCGGCGAAGTGGTAGACAGAGAAGAGAAACCAAATATTTACCGCGTTCACAGCCGGCAACACTGCATGATGAGTAGTAGGGCTGTGATTCTCCGACGGCCGTAGTAAGGAAAACCAGAGTGTCAAATAGACCGAGTCTACAAAAGGCCGAGTTTACAAAAGGCCGAGTCTACAAAAAGCCGAGTCCACCCCGTGATTCAGACGCTGGGTGCGCAATAGACCGAGTGTTCAAAAGGCCGAGTTTGCAATAGACCGAGTCTCCAAAACACCGAGTGTGCAAAAGGCCGAGTCTCAAATAGGCCGAGTTTGCAATACACCGAGATCTCGGTCTATTGCAAACTCGGTCTATTTGAGACTCGGCCTTTTGCACACTCGGTGTTTTGGAGACTCGGTCTATTGCAAACTCGGCCTTTTGATACGCACTCGGGAAGACGGTGGTGCTAAGTGTGGTCTTGCGCGTGTTCCAGCCTACATGTCGTGGTCGCTCGACGGAAACGAGTTCGGCCGTGTCACCCCGCCCGCTGGTGGCTTCTGGGAGCTCGGAGGATTCGATGGCGTTGTGGCTCCTGGGGCCGAGAACCCGTGGAGGTTCGGCGACCACATGGCGCCCTTCGACGAGGAGGTACTACGCGATACTAATTGTTTTAGTTTATAACTTGACCGTAGCTTGCAAAGAACAAAGCTAAACAAACTCTAGGCAGCCATCATATGTCATCAAGCATCTGTCTGGCTCAAGAAATTTAAGGAAATGTCTGGCCACAAATCAACAACGTGAACAAGTCGACTGTCTATTCGGTGGAAAGATAGATCGTTCCGGCGTGTTGTGTCTTGATATTTGACTGATAGTGAACGTCTGTTTGCTTCCAGTTCTACCTGATCATGAACGTGGCCGTGGGCGGAACCAACGGCTACTTCCCCGATGGAGTCCAGAACCCCGACCCCAAGCCGTGGCTCAACAACTCCCCGCAGGCAAGTCTCAGTCGCAGCTCATTTCCATGTACAAAGTCCGGACCGTAACACCAACAGAGAACATGACACGTTTCACTTGTGTGCAATGACTATACGCAGTCAAAACAAATTAGTATCTATTAAGTGCAGTGTCAAAGATTATAGAACAATTTGGAATAGAGACTCAAAAAACTAAAGAGCTTACCAATATTGTGTTTGGGAAAACAAATTAAAGGTAGACAAAGTGCACTTAGATGTACTAAAATCGTTTTTAAATCTGTGTATCGAATGCATGATTTTTTATTAATTCATATTCCATTCCATTCCATTTAAAGTTCTAGTTGATAAAAGTATTTTTGCAAACTGACGCACAGATAAGGTTATGATGCAGTTGTTGAATCATCATCAGAAATCAATTTCGGTGCAAATCCCTTGTAATAGAAATACCCAGACAGTCAAGAATAGTTTATGATGTGTATAGCAAGCAACTAACCGTTCCTATTCGTTTCCTACAGGCGTTCCTGGACTTCTGGAACGCTCGTGACCGCTGGCTGGCGACCTGGAACATGGACGCCGACAACGGTGTCAGTGCCTCGATGCTGGTCGACTACGTCCGTATCTGGGCTCTGTAGATTCAACCGCCATCGTCATCAACGACATCATACTCGAAATCATCCTGTGAAACACTCGAACAATAAATCTTATAGATCTTTCGCACGATTTGCCTTACTCTTTACTTGCTTCTTTCTTGCCGATACACCTACTCCATTCCATCCAATTGAAGATGAAATTACTGTATATATGTATACAATTATGAAGGTATGTGGAAATAATGTGATATTGTCTTATGTGTCACAAATTTCGAAATTTGGTGACATGATGTTATGCCAAATACCATACTACGCTGTGCAGCTATATTATGTAAGATATTTGGCTTCCTTTACCAAACAAATTATTTCAAGCAATTTCCACTATCTGACAGCTCAAAATGATAAGATTTTCATTAAAGATACAGGTAATTTAGCCGGTTTTCATATCATATAGCAAGATAATTATTGTGTTGTGATTAGGCTGCTTGACATCAAGATAGCTAGAAAAGGTATCTACCATTAATTAAAATATATGCAGTGACATAATATTATGTCAAATCACTTTTTGGTGGGAACATATTATAGTAGGGCTTCGCGAATGCCTACTATAATCGCGTATAGTATCGCGTTTAACTAATAATTTTGTTCGGCAATAATCGTGGCATATTTCTGATATCAAATAAATAATTTGATGCGCAGGTTAACATATATATATAGCACATATTTAGCAATGTTTTCTTTGATGTGTGACGCAAAAGCAAAAATTGGTACAAATAAAAAAAACCGCCAACCCCACCATGAATGACGTCGAGTCAGTTTGGTTACTAAACTGGCTACCACGCCTGGAAAAGCGACACCGCATGAGCGTCTTTCTTATCAGAACAATTTAACGACCGGGGATCCAATCACAGGCCTAATCGTAGTATCGATTTTCTGTCAGTCAATTAGGTCCTCCCCTTGATTGATAGCCAACATTGGTTTGCTGCTGAGATCCTGATACTTTCAAAATCCCACGCGGACCAAACCTACATCAAATTTTGAGGACATCGTTCTTGTGAAATCCATTCTGCTTATGTATAAAAAAACACTGAATTATTATGTGCAGGAACTCTAGCTAACGCATGACTTTGAATAGGGATTCAACTTTTTTTATCAAGGTTAGAAATCCGAAATTTTTGGTAATCGACAACCCCAGCTATTATTGGTGAACGATACACCGATTATGAAGTTGACAATATCTTAGAGAGAAAGTGAAACAACCGCCTTGGTGCTGGTGGCAATGGTTATAAACATTGGACCAACCCTTTAAGTTCCATAGCTACCTAAGCACTTGTTTTGAAATTTGCTTTTATATCGCATGATAATCCATTGAAAATATTCCAACATGAGCAACTTACCTAGGACTTGGAATTGTGCAATGGATCTTGGTAGAATCTTGGATCAATGGATCTTGGTATCTAGAGTATAGGTTGATAATCTATCTATACCTTCACTTCACTTGTTTCTGACATTCTACAAGAAAGGGTTTGTAACTTTGTATTTATTTAATCCAGTAAAAATTAATTGTACAACTAACTACCTATGCTCCGCCAAAATTTCGCGGTGAAAGAAAACTGCAGCCATAATTAACTCAATACAGGATTTCATGATTTGAAATGGATTAAAACACCCAAACAAGCTGATTTTTAAGCCCTAGAATTCTGAGGATCTTTCGTAAGGAAACAGATAGGAACATGAAAAGCGGGCAATAAAAGTTTGACAGCAAGACGAGCGTCGATGAATGTGATGCCGCCGATAGCGGATTGTATTTAAACAGCCAACAGAGATAAAGGACTACGAGAGAACGGTGTCGAGTGGGCAACGCACGCGAAACAAACACCGTGTTGCGAGAAGCGAGCGTGGAATAAGAGCCGCGGAGTCGCGTGAAACGGAACGCGTGTGGAATAACACGAGGAAGTCGGCTGACGCACCCGACCGAACGCCCGTCCCGACGACGTAGAAACGGGGTCGCCGCGAGATCGGAGCACTCGACGAGTGCGTCGCCTGGATTTAGCGTCCCGGGCTGCGGAGAAGGTCGCGGCCACGACTCGTTGAATCGTTGCGATTGATCGACTCGACGAAGCGTTTGCTTTGCCGAATCGGCTAGGCGATACATAGCAATAAAGGCCAGGAAACAGTAAAATTAAATGTTCAATTCTAATGTGATAATTGCCAGGTATATCATAGTGGGTCAACTAGGTGGATACAAACCGTGGGGACACACGACATCCAAATTCCAAACAAAAAGAACTGTCCTGGCCTTTCGATTTACTTTCGCGTTCGTTACACGTCGTCCCACGGGGATTCCCGGGTGGTGTCAGACGTGAAACATCGAAAACGAGCGTCTTTGAACGATTCAACGGTTTTGGCCGCGGCCCACGGCGAGCCAGAGACGGGTCCCAGCCGTCGGCGGCCCCCCCTAGAGGGCGGCGAGGGAAACGCACCAGGCAATCGGCAACTCTCTCAAATTCAAGTTATAAAAACAACAACGACAACAACAACCGAGCGGAGGCCGAGGTCAACTCGGTCTCCGACTTTGTGCATTCACGTCACGCAATCACATCGTGGTCAGGCCTCCCCAAAGATGCCCTTAGTTTAATCCTAACGTGCCGTCTACGATGTCATCTGGCTGATTCCCTTCTGTCTACAGCCTGTTTCTTTATTCTGGCAGTAAACAGCAGTCACTTCCCCAAGAAAACTATTTGTCTAACTGAGAATCGGACGCAGACTATTTTTTAAATCAACCAATGTTTCGAAAAAATTCCTGGCTGCTTTCTACAGGTTTAAACTCAGGTCTTCATGTTTAAATTATTGCAGTTTACAGGTATTCCAAGCAATATTGTTATGCAGACAAAATAGTTTTTGAACCCTGGAAATTTCAAACTTTGTAACATTCAGTTCCAGGTTAGACGACTAGTTATTCTGAAACCTAGAGCCACCATTAGACAAAGACTTGACTCTTAAAAAACTTGATAGCCATCAATCGCCGTTGGTTGATGCAGGTACAGACACAGAGCGAACGGCCAAGACCGCCTAGAAAAGCTTCATCGGAAGGAAGGCGACTTTTAAAAACTATAAACTCAACTAACAAAATGGCAACCAAGGCCCGTTCAAAACCAACTAACAACGTACACTCAACAGGTAAATAATTGGGGAAGGTATATGTAGGTAGGTATACTTTAATTAAGAAGAAATAGCTCTCTATATATATATATGTGTGTGTAAATGATTTGTTTGTAGTTTTAACATACGTATTTTGATTGGCTTGCAGAAAGCAGTTAAGTTTGTCAGTTGGTATTGAACGAGTCTCTTTAATTCGAAGCGTATGATTGACTCGCCTGCCGGAAGCATTAGCAGGCCTGGCCGTCGCTTTCAAGAAAGCACCAAACAACACTTAAATTCGCATAGATAAATGCACAAGGGGAGAGTATATGAAAAGAACTGAAAAACCAGAAGGTAGCCAATAATAACACTGATCTGTACAAAGTGGATAGCCAAATCAAAACGGGCACGGAGGTGCGAAATGGCTGCATTGTCAAAAAAGGAATGGGGAAAGAACCGTGTGAAAATAGTATGGATAAAATATGTGGATCTATGGCCCGCCTGAGCCTAACAAATTTCACGCATTTCGGCCACATTTCTAGCGTGGTAAGTCGTACCGCGCTGTTCTGTCCTCCTTACTGTCATCGTGACCGAAGTCATTTGGCCAAAGTCTAAGAACGCATCGAGATGAGCGGGTTTGGCCAAAGGTGGTCCGGTAAGGAAGGTCACACAGGAAGATAGAAGAGATCACTGGCTCCACTGGCTCGAAAAATCCACACATACAGATCAGCAGCCACGAACGACAAAATATCAATGTAATGTTTTGCCGAATACTTATTCAGAGATGAAAGAACATCAGCCAACATAACAAATATATTTGTTAAAGGGCCAGATTTTCGATCAACGACTAAGGAATCAACATTTTGTTTACTTGATATTCTATGGTTGCACCCAATCATCGAGCAGTCGAATTCTTTACTGGACCATGAAGACGAAAGCAGTTCGCAACACCATCCCACCATTCTCGAGAAACTATTCCAAATCTTTCGACACGCAACCGTAACCAACCTGAAAATTGTGAGCATTTCTCTCACATATCATTAAAAATTCTACCCCCCCCATCCCAACGCCCCCAGCCGCATGGCACGTGTCAACCGGTTGACTAATATCTAGCTAGTGAGTGAGTGAGTGAGTGAGTGAGAGAGAGAGAGCCGGTCGTTGCCGATTGCCGTGGCCACTTCGGCCGGGACTCGGAAAGAGTGCGCTGGAGATCGCGCCCGACGAACGCCGAGAGTCTCTCGGAGGCGACGTCGTTTTGCCGCCCGCTTTCGCCGCCGTCACCACCTTCACCGCCTCGCGGCGGCGCACAGTCCGGGCTCGCGGCGATGGGCGTCTTAACATCGATATACATATTATTCATACCTAAGACTCTACGTCATCGGACGGCGTAGCGTCCGAATCCAAGTACAACTTGCGCCCCGGGAGAGATTTCTACTTCGCGCCCGGCTTAACCTGCTTTGGTAGTAAGATGACTCGAGGATCTCACTGTTATCACAATGGCAATGCTGCCAAAAAATGCAGGACATTTTCTGTCAAATCCAGGAATCAACTTTGAAAGTCGAAATAATAGTTTTAAAAACGGTTAAACCGGTCGTCAGCAAATTAAAACGCCGCTGGGAGTTGTATTGCAATTTTAAAAAGAGTCACTTTTTAGCTTTTGTGCCGATGGCATCCCCTGGATGCCAACGTATTGCAATAAAGCCCCATGAACCTAATTGTTGGGGTCAGATTTTCAATAGCCGGTTAAGAAATCAACGAGTCGTTAACTAATCATCACCAGAGCAACAGCCACTCTTTAACAGGAGCATGGTGTAAGTACCTGGCGGCTTTAACTTACTGGTAGCGTCAAATGATTTTGTAAGATCAATATTGGTTTGCTTCATTGGAAAAACCTTGCATGCATTGAATTCTTGGTATAACATGCATTTATTGTCACGTTAAAAAATCGTCGTTTTGCATCCACGCCAAATCCACGCCATAAAAGACGGTTATCTCCAGTTCGAATCCAATTTATCTTTCGTCAAATCAACAACCAATGATAACCAACAAACGACCACGTCAACGCTAAACCGGCGTATTAAAAACCCGTCCCCCGCCCCGCCCTTGCCGCCAATCGCTCGCGCCCCCGACTGTGCATCGCCGTCGCTCCGCCCCCTCCCCGACACTGGCGGGGGGCAGGGGGTGCGCAGTCTCGAGGCCGCAAGCGTGCGCGGCGTGCCCGCCTCCCGCCACCTGGGCGGGGGCGGCGGGTCGCGGCGGCGACGGTGGCGGAGAGGCGGTCTAGTCTTGTCGGGCCTTGCCTCGGGCCCTTCTTGGATGTCATACGAAGTCGAGTTCGGGCGGCGCCTTGCCGCGTCGCTCCAGCCGCCGCTCGAACAGCTTCTTCAGCTCGGAAAGCCAGAAGACGGTGGAGGTGAGCAGCACGAGGAACACCAGGTCTGCGGGAACGCGTGCCACTTACACACTGCCGCCGGTCGCATTCTTTTTACCGTCGCAAATCTAAACCCTGTCTTTTAAGTTTTAATCTATAAGCAGAGCTGGGAAAGATCGGCTGATGTTATACAAGTATAACTTAAGCCCCTTTTACACGGGAGAAGTTTTCAACCAAGTCTGGTGCAGAAGTCTCTTGCAGAAGAAAACTCGGGCCGTGTAAACAGAAACTTGTCTCAAAACGTGTTTGGCATGAGTCGGGACAAGTCGTCGAGACAAGACTTTCGCGGAAGTTTTTAAATTAGAGCATGTTCTATTTTGACACAAGTCTTGTGTCAAACTGACCAATCAGAATCACTCATATTGATAACAATTGTTGGGAGGCTGAACTGACTTTAAACAAAAGTCCAACCAAGAAAACTTGTCCCATGTAAATGGTTGCCCAAGTCTTGTGTGGAACTTGTGTGCACAAGTCTTCAATAGAAGACTTGTGCACCAGACTTGGTTGAAAACTTCTCCCGTGTAAAAGGGGCTTTACAACGCTCGAATATTTCATTTGCCTTTCATGTTTAAATGACTTTCAACAAAGTCAAAGGTAGTGGCTGCATGCCATTAAGTGCCATATATTAAAGAATGATACCCAATTAAAAAACTAACTAAATTAAAGTTGAACTTACTTTGTAAGTAACTGTCTGAGTGACAGCTTTTAAGCCCCCAAATAAAGTGTAGTTAGAATTTGGAGACTAACCAGCAATTATAACTTGTACAGGCTAAGAAAAAAACCATTGAATGAAAGCTAACATTTGGTGGGAAGCATGATGAGTGACAGATGGTTTACTACCGGCACTTAACGGAAAGCTGCGATGCGGCGGTGGACTTACCATTGGCGGAGAGCGCTTCCGTCTGGAACACCATCTGCAGCGGCGGGAAGAAGATGACGGCCAGCTGGCCGACCACCGAAAGCGTCACGGCGAGCAGGAACATTCGGTTGCTGAACAGCCCGATCGTGAAGATAGACTTGGTCTGCAAGCAAACAAGCCTGGTTTCAATCTAGTCTTCAAAAACCACTGTATCACATTCTTTGCTGGTTCCATTGATAACTCCGGTTTTGCTTTAGCTGATGCTTCGAAAGGCTGATTTACTATATTTAAGTTTATTTGTTACGGACGAGAGAGATAACCTTTGAAAACAAATGCTGCATCTAATTGTCTATTGTTCTGACTCATGACTCATGAGACATTTTCAACTCTTTCTCTGACCATCACAGACTTATTTGCTTGATGAGATAATATTACTTAGGTGCTTCTTAGCTGAAGAGAATGAAAAACCTGACATTACCAGTAGAGTGATTCTGTTAATTTTGTTAAGTTGAGATGAGATAAGAGCATTCATTTGCTTTGCACCATTAAAAACATCGACAAAAGTGGAGATCTCATCTCATCTCACTTTAAAAAAATTAACAAAATTGCACTGCTGGTAGAATGCAAGATGGAAAGAGGTACGGAGAATACGACGAGGAACGAGAAATAAGAAATGAGAACGACGGAGGAATGAGGAACGCAGAAAAAGGACCTTAATGCCTTCAGGTTGAAATAGGGTAAAATTGATGCAAAACTAAACAGAATGAAAAACCAACATTAGAAAGTAGAATGCACAGCGGAAAGAGGTGAGGAAATTCCGATTATGAACTATCAATAAGAAAGAACAAATATCATTGACGGCCGAGCGCTCACCTGCGAGCGACAGCTGAGTGCGTTGAACATGTCGAAGAAGACGAAGCAGGTGAAGGTCATGGTGGTGTCGCGCCGCGTGATCTTGTTGTCGCTCATCTCGCGCTGGTAGACCCAGAGGGTGCCGCCGATGATGACGAGCGCGGAGAGCAGCACGTTCGTGATGAGGCCGCGCGTGATCATCGGCTCGCGCACATCGCGCGGCCGCTGCTTCACCACGTCCTTGTCCACCGGCTCGACGCCGAGGCTGCCGGCAGGCGCGGGTGCCGCCGTTAGCAAACCAACAAACAAGTCTACGGTTTTAAAATAAACGTTTAATCTGGGGCATTACGTGGTGCCAGCCTTGGCTACAACTGTGTTACTGACTAGACGTGAGGCTTAAGTAGCCTGACCGAAGCTCAGACAGCATGCTGGCCCTGTGTTTCATCGACTCTGCTTTCGGCAACACGACGCGATTTACACGAAAAATGATTTACGTGAAAACTGGTATACCGATTGTTTGGCTATAAAAATGTTTCAGAATTTAAGTTCAGAGATTTTTATGGTTTACATAAAATTTCATCCAAATCATTGTCGGCTTTTGGTTTCGAGGGTGCAAACAGAAAAAAAAAGGGACTTTCTTACGACTCATGTGACATGTCTTTTCCTAATGTTAGCACGTTAGTTATCAGAACAACTATTTAACTGGGTTATGATTGCCTAGTCCCAAACTAAACTTTTCCGACGTTTTGCAAAGCTATGCTGCCTTGAGTTTAGACCCTTGATAAAGCAGGCAGCACAGCTTTGCAAAACGTCGGGATAAGTTTGAGTTCGGGACTTAGCATTCATTAACCAGTTAAAAAGATTTTCTGAAACCATGGGACACTTGATTATTAGTAGCAAAATATCAATTCCAAAATTTGTATCCGTAAATTTATAATAGATATTTCGTTACTAATAATCAATATCTACCGTACATGTAACGAGTATTTGCATTTAGGTTCGAATCAAACTAACGGGAGACTTGTTTGAGCAAGGAGGCAAATCGAAGATTCGGTAACGCTGGGTGAGCCACCGGCTATCTTCCCCACCTCTGCGCGGGGGGGCCGTCCATGATGATGTTGATCCACAGGATCTGCATGGCGTTGAGCGGGTTCTGCACGCGCATCAACGTGGTGAGCGCGATGAGCGACAGCGCCGCGATGCTCGTGCTCAGTTGGAAGCGCACGAAGTTGCGGATGTTGTAGAAGATGCCCTTGCCCTCCTCGATGGCAGCGCTGGAAGCAAAAGCGTATTAAGTAAGCCACTCCGTTGCTCACGCACTCAGACACCCGTTTGTTACAAGTATGCTAGTGTAAGATTCAATAGACAAGGTTGTATTTTCAATAGACCTATTCCACTCAGAGAAAAATGACGTCAGATACCCACTGGACATGCTACCAGTTTGGAAAAATTATTAATTAGCTCTGCTAAATAACAATGGAAGATAGGGAAATCATAACCCGAAATTTCTCTACCTGGCTTTAGTGATTGGTCATTTTGATGTCATTTCGATTGAATGGAATAGGTGAATTAAGGCTAATTATTTTTATTTAATTTGATATCCATGAAAACTTGAGGTACAAAGTCACACCCCAAAAGTGAAATCAACCTGATTCCAAGCAGATTTATTGCAGATTTTTAGGCCAAAACATTGAGTTTATTCATTATTTTGTTTGAAAATCGGAGTGATCTACCAAAGGTTCCTGCCTTACACAATTTTAAAACTATCAACTTGTGGAAAGTGCAATATGGTAGATATTTCTTTTGTTTTTCTTTAAAGGCCGTGTGAGGGGAAGGTGGGGTTCACATATCTGCTAGCCCGCAACGAGATAAGAAAAATGGCTCTAGCCCATCTGTTCCTCCGCGCACGGTGTCTGCCTCAGACGCCGCGCGGACTCTGCTGTGACGTCAATGTCGCTGTAGAAAGATTGCCGCGCCAGCCATACGCATAGCCTTTACCTTTCTTAGACCCCCCTACATCGAATTTAGTCGACTTCGATGCTTTCAGTTTACTTGTATTAATACATCGAATCATTAAGAAGGTTAATAATAAGTGAAAATATTAATTATAATTTTTCCCAAGAAATAACGAGAGAAATAACACGGTGATACGAGTCGTAAATACAAAAACCAACCATGAAAACAATCTATTATTACCCCTACCTGGCAAGTTAGTAGAAACATCCGAAGTAGAAAATTCGTTAGTAGAACATCAGAAACGCCGAGGGTTTAAATCCTGCGTAAATCTTGTCGTCTTGCTCCGCAAACTAACCCCTAGCAGTTTTACAACACAAGATGGAATAACTTTTCTATTGTTCTTTCCTTAGAGTCGACCATGAATTCATCCAATACACGAATTTGTTAATAGGGAACGTGTCGCCACAAGCGAATGTTCGTTGATTTGAGATATTTATTATATATTCATCAGATGGTGCACTCAGCATCATGTGATGTCTTGTAGTGTTCAGTGCATCGGCGTTGAAAACTACACTCTCAAAAGATGCATGATGTGTAATGCAGTCAATACTGCCACGCACTTTCGAGATTAAATCACTCTCCCGACATCAGTGACACTCATTGTCTGTTCGCATCGAAGTGCCCTCTCCACAAAAACGCACTGCAGCAGTTGCCCGGCCACAGAAATCCACACCACGAACTAATAATGCATCATCTTAGTGCACTTTTAATAGTCAAATTGGTTAGGGGTTAGTCCTGACCCAGACATGTCAACGCTAATTTATCGCAAAAAGAACTAAAATGCTCTGCTCGAAATGTGTTTATTTCATCTAGCAACGATTTACAATCAATCAAATCTCTTGAACCGAGTATTTTTCAGAGATTCAAGTTAGGGTCGGGGAGCAGCCGATATGTTTTGTGTTATGTCTGGATGGTCTTCCTCCGGAGTGCATGGCAATGGTGAAATGCCACAATCTACATCTGATATCTACGACAGTAAATCTTCTCGCCAAAGATTAGACTTTTCTTCGTATTTTGATCTTAGCACCCATTTTTTTAGCTTTAGAATATCGCACCGATTCGCCTGTCACTGATCTACCTATGTTGGCATTGTGGTCCAGTATTTTGGTCCAGTCCACTGATCGGAGAATCATACCTTGATAGGTAAAATGAATTCGCTTAGGCATCGTCGGGCATTGTGGTATGATTCAATCCCACCTGTATGAATTATGAACGCGGCCACAAAACGTTGACATCCCACTAGCTAAAAGCTCTGTCGACTAAAGAAGAGCATTTTTATAGCCTGGATCCAGCAAACGTTGCACTGGCATCTGGCATTCATCTCAAGTATCAGTCACTTATTATCAAATGAGCGATAACTGCAGCACTTGGCATAATATTATAGGTCGAAGTATTTCAACTGCTGTAGATCGGCTAAAGAAGCAGCGTAAGTTACTAAAAAGGTAGACTAAGGGCAGGTTTTTCAGTGGTGTGTTAAGAAGTTAACGATCCGTTAACGGCCTGTTATGGCCTCTGATTGGCTGCTGCAAGGGTTAACAGACCGTTAATTTCCTAACGGATCACTGAAAAACCGGCCCTAAAATTCAGCGATAAAGTATTGCACATTGCAAAAGAAAATCATAGAATTGAATGGAAGCGAATCGTCGCTCCCGATCGCCCAGCTCCTACTTCTTGCCGGCCGGCTGGCGGCTCCACGCGCCGCGCCGCGCTATTCCCCCACCCTCGTCTGCCGGGTATGACATATCATTATAGCGCACTAGCTCGGGACTTGTGACTTTTTGACATTTCTAGTTTCCAATGTTTGTTTTGAAGGCAAATCGATCTAAAACTCAATTAAAAACCCCAATTACGATATTCTTCCCCTCACAAGGCCTTTAATATCAACTTGCTGGTAAAAAATGTGAACCTACTAGATCATTAAGATTCACATTGGATTTGTTATCTACTTGAACTATATCCTTGCCCATTGAACACCGAACAAATAAGGTTTTTTAAAAAAGTTTTCGAAGGCACTGACATGATTGTGTGGAAGTCGTCATCGACGAGTATCATGTCCGCGGCCTCCTTGCAAACGTCTGTGCCGTTCTTGCCCATTGCGATGCCGATGTCGGCCTTCTTCAAGGCCACGCCGTCGTTGACGCCGTCGCCCGTCATCGCCACGATGCAGCCGCAACGCTGGAATGCCTGCGGGAAATGTTTAGCAACATAGAGAACATCCGAAAATGTCCTCGGGCATCTTTCATCCTAAGCTGAGCTGTTGCCAATATTGTGTGGGATTCAAACACTACAACTGGAAACAGAAGAAAACCTTGCTGCATTGGAAGATGATATCTTAAAACCAAAACAGTGCATCGCACAATGTAAATCAAACTGTGAAATGATTTTTGTACGGAACACTAGCACTGAAACCTTGATATCATGGTCTCCACACAGCACTAACTTGGTATCAGAAGAGAAAATCTATGGTACAGCTTACAATCAGAAGCTGCCAAATAATAAGTACCATAAGCAATGCATAGATAATCGGATAATCTTCGTTGTACGTTTTGCAACGTGACTCTTATCCTGAAACGAGAAAACTTGGCAAAGCGATGCCGACTACGGCAGGGCTGGTAACGCGGCGCGGTTCCGACGCCTGTGGAAATGCCGGCCGGGCGGACGTTACCTTGACGATGCTGAGCTTGTGCCGCGGGGTGACGCGGTAGAAGACGCTGACCGCGCGCACCAGCTGCTCCAGCTGCAGCTCCGACATCGCCTCGATCTGGTCGCCGGACAGCACTTGCGTGTGCGCCACGTCCAGCCCGATCATGCCCGCTGCCCAAACAAACATGCGCTGTCAGAACTCGCCTAGTCGTCTCGTCGTCTTGGCAAAACTCATCGGGATCTCATCTGATGCCAGCGAGCGAGGCTCTTCGCTGAGGCATTCTGACATTTACAATTTACGCTGAGAACAACAGATATGCCTCAACTGAAATTTGAAATTTGCTTGTTTGTCATTGTGCCAGTGATGCTTACAGTAGAGTTGTAAGCTCTGTGACTGGCAAGTGGCAATGATTTGAAATTAGGAGGTATGCACATTCTGTGTTCTATGAGTCCAGAGTCCAACAGATCTCGGGTGCCGTGACCCAACACTTATATATTTCTATCCTGATAGCTTCCTTGAAAGCGTAGGGATGAAATAAATGTTGCGGGGATTCGAAGAAGGCCGAATGGTTGAAACGAACATATGGTGGGGCGTGAAGGATTTTGTGGGGACGTAATTAACGCGAAAGGGACATAATAAAGGACGTAGGAAGGTAATGAAGACGGTATGGAACTCGAGAAGAGCGGCGTGGGACATAATGTAGGCCTTATAATAAGGATACTGCCATGCTTGATGAAGCATTAGCCAAGAGGGAAGCAAATGTGGGTGCGTGATCACGAAAGCCGCGACGAAGGCACGTACCTATGGCGGTCGCGGTCTCCTGCGCGTCGCCCGTCACCAGGCACACCTTGACGCCGGACGCGACCAGCGTCTGGATGGACTCGCGGACAAACGGCCGCGGCGGGTCGCAGATGCCCACCAGGCCCATGTACGCGAGGTCCTGCAGCGAAGCGCCGCGCGCCATGCCCACCACTGCAACGACCGAGACAGTCAGTTTCACCGACCATGCTGAATGACTGGACAGCAGGGCGTGGGACGCATTCTGAAGAGTCAGTCAGGCCTTCACTCTTTCACGTCAACCAGGATCAGGATCCAATCTGTCGGCCTTTCAATGCAACGGCCGGGACAGTCAGTTACACGGCCATGTTGAGTGGCTGGATAGCAGGGCTGTTTGGAATCCCGTTCAAAGGACGCATTCCCTACGATCCATAAGGCCTTGACCCTTTCATGTCAACCAGGATCCGGATAAAATCTGAATCTGAATCTGAATCTTAATTTTGGGCAACCCCAAAACCTTTTGTTCAAGTTAAGTTAAAAAGGCAACCCCAAACAAAAGACAAACTAACAAAATGATTACATAATTACATAAATGAATTCTAAATTCAACAGGAGTCGGCTAGAACACGCCAGTTTTACAACATCAATGCAGGCTGCTAGCGTCCACAGAACACAAAACCGATTTCGGCTACCTTCTAATTTCTTCCTTTGAAATCTCTGACCTTGGATATGCAACAGTTTCCTTTTTAATAAGTTTTTAGATCACTCTAGAAGCGCTTCTTTCATCTCCTTTGATATTAACATGCTGTTTAAATAAATACTGGTCCTGCAATTTTCATGAAAAAAAAACACTCTAACAAAGATTTTGCTGTTTTTTTAACTAAATTAATGTTGTCTCGACCAACGTTGACGAAATGGTGACACCACGGGTACCTCTGAGTCCCTTTCGGCCGATCTCGTAGGCCTCGGCCAGGTAGTCCTGCTCCTTGCGCGCCGTCAGCGGCAGCAGCTGGCCGTTGCTCGAGTACTTGGTGCACTGCTGTAGGATCTTCTCGAGCGCGCCCTTCACGAAGTACGTCTCCTCCTTGCCCTGCCGACACCCATTCCCATAATTAGTTTCTATTTTCTGATCATAAATCTCTCTTAGTTGTTAGCTAAGCTCCAAGCTGGACGGCAAACTTAACAGCGTGGCAAGGTCAAACGTTTCGTTTACCTTACGTTTCGGAGTAGGTAAGCCAAGCTCTTGAAAGTTGGTGGTGATGGTCTTACGGAAATACGTGATGGACTGTGGGAAAATAATCTAGGATTTTTAGAACAATAACAACCATTGGTGAACTGATTTTAACCAAATTTTATCCCAGCATAAATGAAAGATGGATTACCATGTCCCTAATTTGGGATTTTCCCAACAGATACTAGTAGGTGCTATGGGCTAAAAACAAAAGTGCTATTTCTTTTCAGGTACCTGTGGTTTTATAACGAGCAAAGACAGCCATCTGCTCCACCGTTTAGGTAGTGTACAAAATAAAAATCACACGAACTGTGATCCCAAGGATGACGGTGAGACATCGAGTCGGTCGCGTCACGCCCAAACGTGGCGGCTACGACTGGCTCCTCGTCCCTCGCGCGCGGCCCTGGCACTCACCTCCGCGTACTTGGGCACGCACTTGACCGCCATCATCTTCTGCTCGGAGCTGAACGGGTACTCCTGCAGCCGGACAAACTTGTCGGCCACGCCGAACATGCCGTGCTTCATCGCCGCCGCCAGCAGGGCTCCCTCCGTCGGCTGGCCCAGCAGCGTTTCACCTGCACACAACGGGCAACCGCTCCGTTAGTACGTTTCATCCGTTGAATGGGGCTGACAAAGCCCCACAAAGCCCACAAAGGCCCACAAAGGCCAACAAAGGATGAGGACTGCTCATAAAGGACAAAAAAGGCCAACAAAGGCCCACAAAAGCCAACTAGGGCCCACGAAGGATTACGAAGACCTAAGAATGGCCACCAAGGAGCACAAAGGCCGAGGAATGCACACTAAGGCCGACAAAGGCCCACTTGTTTACTTTTAATTTTTAACATGTCTGGCAAGTTCGCCACCAGCGAATTCGCCGACAGTTTCCAATTTTCTACAGCCTAGCAAAGCAAGATATTTGGGATTTAATATTAGAAAAAAAATATCCATTCTAAAATATGAATCCGTACCAGGGTTTGAACTAGGGGCTATGCATTATCCAATTATGCTACACGGACAATTAAGTGTGGAATCAATATTAAGTTGATTGGAGTTGGTGTGTAGATATTTAATTAATCTACCATACCTGCACTGCAACAAGTATTTGCATTTAGGTTCAAATCACACTAAGACATTTGGTATTTTTCATCTTGGTACAAGTTGAAACGACAACTTCTCTACATTCCCTTCTATCTATTCAGCGAACAACCACCCGAAGAAGCCGACGAAGCCGACGAATGCTCACCGTTGATGACGGCGTTGTTGCATACGCAGCCGACTTCGAGCAGCGAATAGAACGACTCGCGCGCCTGGTCCACGCTGTCGCACTTGTGGATGTGCAGCTCGCCCTGCGCGTTGTAGCCGGCGCCGGACACCTGCAACCATGCGCCGCGCTCGTTGCAATGGGGTGCGCTCAAAAGCGGCCACCAACTCGATAAATGGTGCGCCCAATGGCGGCTAGCTGAATGGTGATCGCACTGTTTGCAACAGTGTTGTGGAAAGCTGGTGAAATTAGAACTAATTTCTGTTTGTGTCACTGAGCATTCTGTTAAGGGTTCACTTGGGTATGTCCACAGTAGTGACTAATCCAATAACGACTTGTGTTTTTTGCGACAGTTTTCAGAAAGTTTTACCCTATTCCAGTGGACTTGGAAATAATTTCTGTTAAATTGCAATTCCAGTCCTTCAGACAATCGCATGAAGTTATAAAAATGAGACAATTGACTTAAAAAATAGAGACTAAACATAGTATATTTATTGAATGCTGTGAGTATGGTTGTCACTTCATTTAATGGATTGCAATGACACAAACGTCAATCAGCCGTAGCAAGCATATCTAGACTTGTGTCTGGCTAGCTTGTAGTTACACAATCGAAGTGCAGCACTTCTTACATAACTCATATTTCAAGAATCAATAAACCTACCACCTGCAGGGAGCAAAATTAATGACATAGCTATCTGAGTATTTTATCAGCTACTGCAATTGAATACAATCCAACAACCTTGATGTGTCCCATTTATTTCCCATGCAGATTCATTAGGCTCTCTATCTGAAACTGAATGCTTGCTACTATCAAATCATAATCTGATCTAGGCATGAATAAAAACTAGAGAAGCTTATCTTAATACAATCTGGACAGTTAGCTTAGTTTTACTTTTAAGTGTGTTCCAGTTTCACATCAATCTAGATTAATGTGATCTACACACTTGCTTACCCATATAGCATAGGTATGTGAAATGACATAACTGTATTTTTGAGCTGGAAAACTCCTAAGCTGAAAGCTAAAAGTGCCTTTCCTTATTTGAGTCACTCTCCCAACCCACCCCCACATTTTAGCTGCCCAGTCAGCAGCAAAAGGCTCTCAAGAGAAAACCAAGAAAAGCAACCACTAGTTTAGAATCAAAGCCAAACTGCCAAAACTTATTGCATGGACAATGTTGATAGATATTAATAAAAAGAAGAATTTCAAATCCCAAATATATGTCGAGACAGGGAATTAAGCTCCATCCACCACCTTGTCGGGGTAATGCTCTGCTCTACCTCAACAGCAAGGTGAAGGTTCGCATAGGATTCACTGTCTGGGCAAACATTTTCGGTTGGAAATGTTGTTTCTAAAAAGCACCCACTAGCAATTCTGAAATCCGAAACCAAAGTGCATTCCTAGTAGGGATGACTTCGATTCCATTTTTTTGGAATCGAGTACCCGACGACAGGAATCGAATACCCAAATCGATTCCTAAAAAAAAAAAAAAAAAAAATACAAAAAAAGAAAAAAAAAAAAAAAAAAATCAGTGGGACATGTTATGGTGGACAAAAACAAGAGCACGGGATGGTCCAACTACATTCCACCTGTTGATCGCTTTCAATCTTCTTAAAATATTTCCTAACAATTTACAAACGACATCGACACAAAAAGTAAACCCAGGCCAGCAGACAAGTTGGGGACTGCTGACAAAAGCTGTGAGAATGTGCCACATTAGCACCACTAGCCTTACATACTGCCATCAGCTGCTGCCACCTATGCGATTCGTATAATTTTACACAAAAAAACGGAAAAATTCAATTCAATTTTTTTTTTTTTTTTTTATTACTCGATTCTTGCATATGGAATCGATTCCACAAGGAATCGAGTAGGAATCGAGTACCCGAGTACCCGAAGTCATCCCTAATTCCTAGTAGGTACGGTGCAACCCTCAGCCAAGGAGCAGAGCTCCTTGCATTTTCTTACACATCATACCAACATACAAACAATGGCTTAGGGGCAACAGACAAGTAACCAAAAACCGGCTCACCTCGGCAAGGAATCCGTCCGAGGAGACGATGACGGTGACGGTCATCTCGTTCTTGGTGATGGTGCCTGTCTTGTCCGAGCAGATGACGTTAACGCAGCCGAGGGTCTCCACGGTCGGCAGCTTCTTGACGATCGCCTTGCGCTTGGCCATGCGCATCACGCCGAGCGCCAGCGTCACCGTCACCACGATCGGGAGGCCCTCGGGGATTGCGGCCACCGCCAGGCTGCAAAGACGCCCGAATGGCTGGTGATGTCGACGCTCGCCCAGTTTATTGCTTACGTACGTAAGTTACATACGGCTTCGACCACAGCCTAATGTTATCTGGCCACCCTGGCCGGGCTATTCCACTTTCTTAGTTCCTGAATATCGTTAACACTGGTTTTCCTGACAAATTTCTATAGTGCAAATTCCAAAAATGGCTTCTCAAGAAAAGAAGTATGAAGTCTGAAAAGTCAGCGTAGAGATAATCAAAGAGACAATTTTCAGTTCAATCAAGAAGAAACACTAAAGTTTAATTTGATTTAGCCCATTGAATGATCTTACACTGTTCATGTATTTTTATTTTTTCTAGACTTTTGAGGATTTCACTCTGACCAAGCACAAGAACTTTGTGACAGATGACGTACTGACAGTACGCTGATGAAGCCGACTACGTATTCGTAACAATAGTAAATACCTAACAAAGATCTGCTCATCCTACTACAGCCACAAAACACTCAATGTTCAGAAATCTGAATGGTGTAGTACTAATGGTTCTATTGGTGTACTAATGGTGTACTATTTTCATGTACTTAAAACCCATTTTGAGGGCTACAATTTATGACAGCTGGCGTGAGTCGTGACTCACAAGAACCAACAAGAAATGTAATGGACAAAGAATGGTGGTTTTTTTCCCAATGGTGTGACTAATCGAACCCATTGTATTGCAAATTTTAATAGAGAATACAAGGTAAACACAGATGTGCTAAGCACAAGACTTAAGAAAGTAATAAATAGCAGCGGTGTTTTCCGTGATAAAATTACAAGTTTCATCCCGGCAGTGGGTACCTGACTCCGATGGTGAACATGTCGAGGATCGGCCGGCCCTGCACCCATCCGATGAGCATGATCAGCCCGATGATGGCAAACGAGTAGAGGGACAGCTGCGCGCCGAGCTTGTCCATGCTCTTCTGCAGCGGCGTCTTGGGAGCCTCCTCCGCCTGCATCATCTTGAAAACTTCGCCGAACTCCGACTTCTCGCCGGTTGATACAACGATGCCCTGCGGACGGAACGTAGTTGCTTTACGGCCGTAGGTTTCGATTCATGCCGAAGCGTGGGGATTGCATAGATTAACAGTACCTATGTGATACTTCAAGTTGTCATCCGTTTTCTCTGAAATAATGTCTTAAGATGGACAGTGAAATGAACTAAGGTGACTTCGATATCAGATATTTTAGACAATCACCCTACAGCAGTGTGATTATGTTAATTTTTTCAAGGTGAGATGAGAACAGCCATTTTGTCAATGTTTTTAGTGGAACAAATGTATGCTCTCATCCCATCCCACATTAAAAAATTAACAGAATCACACTGCACCTAACAAAAATGCTATGACCAAACAGGATTTTTTCAATTTTCTATATCATCAGTCACAGGCCACAACAATGCTCAGAAAAAAAAATTCAGATAACAATGATCAAATTTACGTTGTCTGACAAATATTATTATAATTCAACAATGAATAGCAAGAAAAAAAATTAGGCGTGGATAATACAGGCTAAGCAGGCTTACAGATCGCCGATCAGTAACGTGATCAATACCTATGCATTGAAAAATTACTTTTTGTCAGGTTTTCATGTTTCGAAAGGAGTTCTGCACAACTAACTGCTGATTGAAACAAGGAGGAAGATCTGGACTTGCATAGTATATTATGTAAGGTTCACAAGTATTTACTTTGCTACTATCTAATTAGGAATGTAAAAACTAAAAAGTAACCTATTAGGCTAGTAGGTATATTATACCAATTACATAGTTAGGTACCTGTGATTAATTATGTAAACCGAGAAAATCACAGCTATCACTATCAGGAAAGGAAATACTAACGGCTGATACAAATTAGCACCAAGTCGTGATAAATACAATCAAGGGGCAGTTAATTGTCCAAGTAATAATGTGTCACTGTCACTAACTGGCAGTGCAAGCAAGATCAAGGATATTTGACCATTAGCAAACACACACCACCCACTGAAGTAGTCCAATTCAGGGCAGTCCCTTTACATAATAGGGCAGTTTTTGATTTTGATACAGTTTAATTGTATCACATCTTTGTTGTCATCCAGTTTTTTATTTCTGCATGAATTGAAGAAATGGGTAGAAGAAACCTCACAAACAGGAATCAAATTTATAAATACAAACAAAGGGAATTTCATTTGAATTCAACAAAGTTTGACTTAATCAAACTAATAAACCACCAGCCTAGTTGCATAGCTGTATCCTGTAAAGCAAGTGAATCGAGGCTTGATAATGAAAATTCCATCTCAAAGGTTTAAGCGATAATAGGTAAAGAACGCCAAGCCGTCAAAACGCGCTGCCTACCTTGCCGTTTCCGCAGCGCACGAGCGTGCCCATGAATGCGATGTTGCGCTTGCCCGAGTGCCCGTTGGCCTTGAGCGCGGGCGCCGTCCGCTTGTTGGCTGGCTCCGTTTCGCCCGTGAAGCTGCTCTCGTCGATGGCGAGGTCGATCGCCTCGAACAGCCGCAGGTCGGCGGGCACGCGGTCGCCCACGTTCAGGTAGACGATGTCGCCGGGCACGAGTTGCCGCGCGAGGAACGTCTCGAGTTGGCCCTCGCGAACGCTGCGATAATATTGCCAGTGGTAACGGAGCAAGGCAGCCGGGAATAGCGTGCATGATCGAATCACAAATTTGTAGCGGCCTGTCTCTGTTGGCCTGTCCTGCAGATGCATGTGGCAAACTGCACTGGCATTCCTTTGTAAATCTCTAGCAAGAAAATATAAAAAGCAAGTTTTGAGCTATTTTATAGACTATAGTTTATAATTTGCCATCTCATTTTTGAACTGGTGGGCAATTATGTAACTTTTTTTTATGGTGAGATGAGATGAGATCTCCACTTTTGTTCCACTAAAACACTAACAAATGTTCATATCTCATCTCATCTCACATTTAAAAAATGAACAGAATCACACTTCTACATTGGTTTAGAAGCTAATCTGATTAGAAAACAATTTAATTACAGCAAAAGATCTCATTAAAAAATCAAGACAAATTTCTATTTGTGAGCTCTGGATTCTGTATCCCAATAACCTGTCTGACCAACTGTTGCCTTCAATCCTTAAACCGATCCTTCAATAGTAAGGAAGTAAACATACGTATGACAGGTAGGTGGCACCAGCTTGGTAAGTTCCTGGAGAGATTGTTCCGAACGGTATTCCTGGATGAAAGCGACCGTGACGACGATGATGATTGCCACTGTGATCGAGACCGCGTCGTCAAACTGTTGCATGAGCACACTGACCAGTGCAGATGCAAGCAGCAGGAGGATCAGCGGATTCTTGAACTACGTTACGGAAAAAACAATCTCGAATTGGTATGTGTGATCTAAATTCTAAGCTTTAAAGGTTGTTGATCTTCTTGTTTCAATCAAAAAAAATCAGATTGTTTATCATTGAAAGGCAGAGCTACGTTAAAGAAAACAGAGAGGACTTTGAACTCTGTTTAGTTAATTGAGTCTACTGATCAATTAAAGTCTGAAAGATTTCTTTTGGGGAGAATCAGAAGTACATCAGACCTGCTCGATATATTTTTTCCATGTGGGGTCCTCTTCTTTAACCGTGAGCTCATTGTAGCCGGCCAGCTGTCTGCGAAGCTCTGCCTCTCTCCATCGCAGACCCGTCCGCAGATCCACACGTAGTCTGGCTGCCACTTCCTCGGCGCCCATCGCGCTCGACTCGCTCGTTGTTAACCACATGTCTCGTTCCGATAGCTGATGAAATGACACGATGGCTCATCACTTATTCACTACAGAAAACCGGGTCGATGTCGAACCGGGGAAAATAATCAATAGGTTGACAGGGGACGTCAGTGATAACCAGGCACTCACCTCACAGCAGTCAGAACTGTCCAACGAATCCACGCTGAACCCCTTTCCAGTTTGTACTAGAGGTTCTTTCTCATACCTCCTCGACTGGCCACTTTTCATCGTCTCGCACAGCGGTTCTCGGCGAGAAAACGCAGTTACATGATCGTTCTAAGCGACAGCTACTTGCCGAATAACGCCATTGACTGATATCACGTGACACGGCAGAGCAGATGGACCTGTAGAAAGCAGAGTCGATTACTCCAATGTCGCCTAACTTTTAAGTTAGGGCGCCAGCTTTTGAATGCCAAGCTTGTATCTCGAGTTACCCACACGTGTACCAATTTTACCTATTCCGCAATAACTGATATAACTATAATATTTTCTGGGTATTTGTTAAAAAAAAAACATAAAAATCAAAAGTACCCAGACAATGTTTTTATTTAATAAGCGAGAAATAATATTTGTGACGAAAGATGATCGAGGGACAAATCAAATTTTGTCAGGGGATACTGACTCAGCTGCATTTCTGGAATATAATATTTTGTGATGGATTTGTAATAAATGACGCTATAATATTTAGAAACAATTGTATCGCTGCTTTAATGCTTCTTCTGTCGAGTGACGTAGTTTTCAATTTTGAAGGGAAGGATATGGCTCAAACTTTGTAAGGAAAATCTGGCCAAAGGAAAACGGTAAGGTCGGAATAGATAGTCAGTAATTGCATTACATCTCTATGACTTAACAATAGTTAAATTAAAGAAAGAAGTCAAATCATAGTTACAAGTTACAACATAAACTAAAAAGCTATTGAGCACATTGCAAGTAATGCAATAATAAATTGCAATACTAAAAATTGTATTTTCAGCACTTATCACTCAGCTTTGGACTTGTTTGGAAAAGAATTACAAGTACAGGTGAATTGTGCTTTAGTAGAAAATAAAATAAAATCCATAGAGATTCCATAGAACTGTTACTGTTCCTTAACTTTTAAAGACATATTGTATATCATGTCTGAAGTTCTCCTAAGTTTCTATCAAGTATCAACCTCCATTTCTTTGGAAATAGGTTGTGAAACATCAACTACTTCAGACGATTCACCTCCAGTAACGATGCTGTCAGTGTTACAAACAAGAGTATCTGCATTGACAGGGGTGGATTTGGCTAAATGAGTTTCTTGACCAGAAATGACCTTTTCTTCGGCATTTTCGATGTCAGAACCTACCTCAATCAAAACAGATGCAACATCCGTGGCTACATTAGCCTCATGAAAGCTTTTTATCATGTCCAAATATTCCTTTTCAGATGTTGCCAATGCCTCTAAATCTTCGCTTTCAATGTAGGAGGGTTGTCCAACATCTTTGCATTCCGTTTCTGTCTTTGATTTTAAAAACACCCGATTCATATACAAATTTTTGTCAGTTTTGCCAAAATACCGAAGAGGATTATCTGGTACTCTTCGGAATGTTGTGTCTCCTCCTGTTGGATGTGGATCTTTCTCAAAGAAAAGGGCGCTTCCTATGCGATCTTGATATTCCCCCTCGAATGTCTAGAAGAAAGTAAAGGTAATGCAGGGATTAAATGTAAATTTTTGCGAGAAAATCATTTTCTTAGCTTAAGTAAAAACTGATGTTTATCAAGATTAAAATTATAAATCTGATAGGACGTCCTACATCGTCAATAAACAACAGTCATAAAACAATGTATACATCAATTTTCCGTAATTCCAAATTAATGGAGATAAATCAAAAATTAAAAATAACAAGAAATTTGCAAAGAGCATCACACAGATAACCTATAAAGAATTTAAATATGAATGCTAGCCCATTATCCCACCCATCAGTTACCGATACTTAGTACCTTTCGTCGTATACACAACATAATTCAACGCAACTTTTACAGTATGTCTGTATCCCGCTGAGACCCAAAGATACCCAAAGGAAGGCCAAAGTAAAAGTACAACATAACCAATAGATTTTATTTTAAGTAGTGTTCAATTTAGAAACTTAATAAAAACTCACCTCTTTGCCAATCTGCATGTATGGTTTGTCCGTATCTAACCCTACTAACTTAAAAGTGGGTAAGCAAATACTTTCGTGCTCCAAGATTTCAGTGCATAGTAAACCATCAATCTCAGCGAACAACAGGATTTCTTCCGTTTCATATTCAGCATCGCTTGTACTCGCCATATGTTTGGTATGTATTAAATAAAAGGGAAATATCCCTCAGCAGTTCTTTAAAAGAGTGATAACCAAAGATACTGCGGGTTGATATGATGTTGACATTTATGTGTTCAGCCGTCACAAAGTCAATTTTAAAATAAATTAATATGAAATGAAAATTACTTGCTAAGATAGCAAAAAAATAATATTCATCTCTTTATTCGTCAATAATTGGATGGGTTGTACTGGGTTATACAAAATTCTTTAATTATTCTGGCCAGAGTAGTGACCTTCGGAGATTTTCCACCTGTTTTGGAATCAAGTCCGACACTTCGACACCAAATAATTTATAATTTTATTTCAGTTAAATGTTCAGTATCAGAATGGGTATACCAGGAACGGCTTTTCGACACTTTTAAATATTTTACTCCTGAAACATGAGTGAAGAAGACCAAACGACCATACAAAAAATGACCAAAAACTTGTGCCATGAATGATTTTGGTTATTCCAAACCCGAAACTCATTTCAGGAGGCGGTCAGTCTATTTTAAAAGAATAAAACAGATTCGTTTGAAATATAAATTATATTAAACACTTTTTGAGGGCCATTCACTTACAATAATTTTGGTTTTCACCGATATTGAATAAATTTTCTGTGTATGGTCTCCCGCCAAGGTTCGAACCTTGGTCCCGAGTAGGCGTGCACGTGCAGGCAGTGCGAAGAACAGCATGGCGGCGATTTGTAAGGGTTCACTAAAATTCGGCAAGACATTTTTGTGTGAGTACAGTAACTCATAGATGTTCCAAGGAAGATAACTCCGTCATATTCAAATCAAACTTTTGAGCTGAATACCTTTATTTCAACAGCCTACTTGTAGATTACCATGTTCAACAATGTGTGATACATCTCTAACCTTAACCTATGTTGAGCGACCACAGCTATCTCCACTATTTATTTTTGATTTTGACTCTCCCTACAGCATCTGATAAACATTTTACATGGACAAAAATCATCCCAGCGTTTCTGAGCACTTCACCTATGTTATCACTAGACCAGAAGTATAGGCAAAGGTATGTTATTTGCCTAACTGGGAGGTGGTGCGTAGTAGCAAACGTACCACCTTCACCAATCTCAATAACTTATTTTAATTCACAAAATGGTATCTGATCCTCGTCTAATTTTCAGAAAAGGCCTAACAAAAAATCCGAATGCATTTGGACCACTTACAAACCGGCCTGACTTCTCGTATCTCGATGGCAGGCCTGTACCGTTAGGAGTAGGCCAGCATCGAAGACAAGTCAAGCAAAAGGAATACCTTGTATGTTTGCAGATAAGTCGACAAGGTTTGCCAAATTCGAACTTACATCTTTCTTACCACGTGTTATTTTCTAGGATACAGTGGTCCGCATGACTAGCGAGATAGACTTTGCGGTGCAACGCCATGGTAAAAAGCTGCAAGAAAAAGAACAGTCAAAGAAACAGATTCTAGAAACGAAGCTGCGACCAAAAGGCCATCTTTTGCCACTAGCTAAGCCTTGACAACTGTAATATCATATGATTGTATCTACTTAGAAATTTTAGAAATATAAGCAATATCAATGCATTGATGTCTGTCTTGTTAATTATTTCACAAATTTAACAACCATCTTTTTGTGTACCTGTAAACTTGAGGAATTAAGGATACAATTTTGGGATATATAGATAATGTGTTGCTGCATTCTGTGTCGCCAATCTTCGATGTTTTGCATAAAATAAACAAGTTTAATCAAGAACAACAATACATTACATTGTGGCTGGATTCGAACAAAGAAAGGACCCATTTTCTTCGGTTGCTAAATAAATATGGTATTATATTGTCATGCACACATTTTTCTTTCTGGCTCGACTCATATGACCACCCAAGGGAAGGGCCTGTCTTCAGAGCAACAGGCAGAGACTTGCAAGTTGTGCTTATCAGAGAACGTTGAAGTTCTCGCAGTTCCGGAACTTGGAGTCTTCTTTGCCGAAGACCCATGTCAGCATTTGACGAGCTTTCATGCTTGCCCGCACTACACCCCGACTCTTGTACCTGTTAGCAAACACAGAGCGCAGACGTAGAATGCTGGTGTGTGGGTGATCGGAAGTCGAAGCCAGCTGTATTATCTTCAACCAGAGCTTGCAACAACTCTAAATGGTGTTGTGAATTTTCATGAAAACAAACTTTTAGTTTGTTAAAAAATTTGAAAAGTTTCTATTTTTAAATTTTCTTAGGAATTGTTTATTTTTTTCCCAATGATTACTTGCCATTACAGTGCTTGCTGTTACCAAGTGGCTGGACATACTTTACTAAAACAATCTTTAGGTATACGGGTTTTTACCATGGCAAGTCACAACCAATCGGAAACTTACCGCAACAGACCATGCGGAATTGCCGTCCGAGTTGATTCCACTTTAACTTTTGCCGTTTCGCGTGATACGGTTTGTAAACGACAGAAAAACGGTTGGGTTGCCTCTACAAGAAAACTGTTTTGCTGTGTAGGTGTGGCTTTAACTAAACGATACAGTGATTTACGAAATGAGACATCGATATTTTTTGAATAACGAGCCGAGCGAGGGCGGCGGATAAGAGAAGTGAAGAGCAGTGCCAACAAACAGTTGACCAGGGACCAGGGACAGCATTTCCAGCAGAATGTGACGCTGTTGTTGAATTGTCTTTGTAAAAAGGACAAAACACTGATACGATCATAAGTTCACACCAAATCCAGACCATCAGTTGATTTTAGTGAATCCTAACCCCTTTCCCTGCAATGGAGTAACCAAGTATCGAATTGCCCTTGATTATTTGTAACGAAATATCAATGTCTGCCGTACATGGAACGCGCATTTGCATTTAGGTTTAAATTCACACTAATCGAATTGCCCTCATCGTGTTCACGTGCCGAGAGACGCAGTGGGGGAAGAGAGTGAATGGAAGGGTGGACTCGTGAGGGAAGGACGGCTCACCAGTGGTGGTCGGCGTCTTCGTCGTCGGCGTGCTCCAGCTTGAGCCTGATCTGCGCCAACGTGCCCACCAGCAGCTCGTCGATGTTGTGGCTGATGCCCACCGACACCTCGATGAACTTGGCGCGGTACGTGCACGCCAGGCACTTGCCGTCTGCAAACACGGCCCAATTGTAACGCGTTTGTCCTGACAGCGTACCCAACGTCGTAGTAGACCTATTCCATTCAAAGAATAATGATGTCAAAGAAAAATGACGAGAAATACCCTCTAAGAGCCAGTTGAATTGACACCCTATCTGCCCTATATTGACCCTATGCCTTGGTTAAACTGAAGACCACTGCAGACCAATAGACCTATTCCATTAAAAGAAAAATGAAATCAAATACCCACTAAAAAAGCATTTTGATAACCCTATCTTCTATGGAATAAAAGTCAACAAAAGATATTATTGGCTCTGCAGTTTAACCAAGGAAGATAGGGAAATCTCAATCCAACTGGTGGGTATTGACGTCATTTTTCCCTGAATGGAGATTCTATTGGGATAAGTCGAGTTGTTGGTGTGTGATATGCAGGATAAAGTAAATACAAGGAATTAACAGGGTAGTTGTTGGTATGGTAGAAGTTCCCAGAGCCGCTTGTAACGGTTGGGTTCAACTACTTTTAATACAAATTGTCAACTTGAGTACGAACTGACAATAAAGTGGCATGCGGACAACGAACGCGGTAATGCTGACCAGTACGATCAAAGGAACACTGACATCCGATCAAGGGAATGCTGACATGTACAATCAAGAGAACACTTACAGTACAAACGAGGGAACACTAATAACACTAACAAGTGCGAACTACGCAAGTACCTTGCGACGAGACGAGCCTGCTGCGGGCCAGGTCCACCTTGTTGCCGACGAGGATGGCGGGACGCGAGCGCAGCAAGTCCCAGTCCTGCAGGCGCGCCAGCTCGTCCTCGGCGCGCGTCAGGCTCGCCTTGTCCACCACCGAGTAGGCCACCAAGTAGGCGTCGGGCGGATCCCGCACGTCGATCTCCTGCCGGCGACGCAAGCAGACGCTTCTTGACACAGCTCCTACGTTGCTCTTATGTTGCTTCCACATCTCTAAGTGACATTTGTTTTGTCTGACAGTACTAAGTCCATCTCCTGCCGGCAACGCAAGCAGACGGTTGGGTGACACTGCTCCTTTTTCCAAGTCTAATACCTTTTCGACTTTAATATGATAACCATGCAACGGAATAACATGATCGATCAATGTGAAATTTTCAGGGAACATAAAAAATGTGCTGACAAAATGTCCTGCCAATTTTTTGAGACAAATTTGTCAAGTACCTATATTTAAAATAATAATTGTTGAAGCCAAATGTTGAATTGCCACGGCATGAACGTGGGGAGTTTAAATTAATATTCTCTAATTGATTTCTCTGCATGATAAATTATGAAATCATTGCACAATATGGAATAAATTCCGTTTTGAAAGTCTGGCTTTGCAGACGTTAGTGTAATCTTGGGCTTTGACTCTTTATAATAAAACTTTTTTTCTTGGAAAAACGAAATAAGTACCCCTATAAAACACGTCTTATCACAAGCACTTATACCATACAATGTGCAATTCACAGCAGACAATGTTTTAATATTGAGGTCCCTGCTTAAAATTCTAGCTTAAACTAGTTAATTCTAGTCCTATTTTAGCTAGGCATAGTTAGAATTGTCTAGAAAAATACTTGATCACTAGTACTAGCTTGGAGAATGAAGTCAGAATGAGCTAGTTTTCCATAGACTTGACTAGAACAAAGACTTGAAATCAGAATTGACTAGCTGGTGCAAGAGTTTGCAAGAGCAAGAAAGTGCTAGAAAAAGCTATCTTTAGTTAGAAATCACTTGCGTTTGCTAGAACTTGATAGAACTAGCAAGACGTTACCTAGGCGTAGCTAGTAATAGATAGAGTTAGCAAGTTGCTAGAACTAACTAGACTTTGCTAGATTTGGTTTGATTACTAGAATAAGCTAGAAGTCAACAGACATAGCTAGAACTAGAAGACACTAGAATACACTAGAGATCACTTTCACTATACCTCGCTAGCAATAGATAGAGTTAGCAAGTTGCTAGAACTAACTAGACTTTGCTAGATTTGGTTTGATAACTAGAATAAGCTAGAAGTCAACAGCCATAGCTAGAACTAGAAGACACTAGAATACACTAGAGATCACTTTCACTAGACCTCGCTAGCAATAGATAGAGTTAGCAAGTTGCTAGAACTAACTAGACTTTGCTAGATTTGGTTTGATAACTAGAATAAGCTAGAAGTCAACAGCCATAGCTAGAACTAGAAGACACTAGAATACACTAGAGATCACTTTCACTAGACCTCGCTAGCAATAAATAGAGTTAGCAAGTTGCTAGAACTAACTAGACTTTGCTAGATTTGGTTTGATAACTAGAATAAGCTAGAAGTCAACAGACCTAGCTAGAACTAGAAGACACTAGAATACACTAGAGATCACTTTCACTAGACCTCGCTAGCAATAGATAGAGTTAGCAAGTTGCTAGAACTAACTAGACTTTGCTAGATTTGGTTTGATAACTAGAATAAGCTAGAAGTCAACAGACATAGCTAGAACTAGAAGACACTAGAATACACTAGAGATCACTTTCACTAGACCTCGCTAGCAATAGATAGAGTTAGCAAGTTGCTAGAACTAACTAGACTTTGCTAGATTTGGTTTGATAACTAGAATAAGCTAGAAGTGTTAGAATATTGCCATTTATTAGTATCATACCAACATTGTATTTAGTTGCTATTTTGACTATTGTGAGGGGGTGCATGTCGCCATGTTTATTACCAACCACCAGTTGAAACCCGTAGGCCACCGAGACAACACCGGTCTCCGTGCGCCCTGAGTTCTCGCTTCACTGTTTGTTAGTTTTTCATATCGTTTGCCATCGCTTTTACCGCTATCAATAAACCATCGTCACACCGTGGCTTAAACCATCAGACAATCTTGTTGTGTGTTCCTGTGTTAATTATTTTCTATTCGTTAGTATTTTTGTGTTTTGTGATAACTTGCTAAACGGTTAGCCGAGAAACGTGTGGGGTAGCTACCGCGTGTGCGACCGAATCCACCGCCACCCCAGTAATAGTAGTGGGATTAACATTTCAGAAGTGGGATGTGGACGTGATTATCCTGATTGGACTCGATAACGTTTTGTTAGAACTTTGTGTTTATTGCCGTGTGTTTTGTGCCTTTTGATGTCTGTGTTTGTTGTGGAACTATTTTCGTGCGCGTAGTTTTTTTTTTTTGTGCTCCGCGTGAGCATTTTTGTGTGTTGTTTGCCCGACCGCGGCAAGTGTAGCGTATCCCTCCGCGCTGGACAGATACGATTACATGAAACCAAAGGACATGAAAGGAAAAGGGAAAGGCCGTAGGGCCAGATCGCCCAGCCCGTCACCGAGTAACCATAGCTATGTAAGTGCTGACAGCCACCGTGAACCTGGAGGTTCGGGCGTCAACGCGAACACCGCGCCAGTGGACCCGAACATGGCCGCAATGCTGGCGACGCTCACTTCGCTCATGCAAGGAATGCAGCGCACGCAGTCTCCCTCAGTATCCGAAGCAAGCGCGGTAAACTCAATTAAGCTCATGCCTGATTTGAGTCGCTACCTCCAGGACTTCGACGGAGAGCCACAGAGCGACGCAAGTGAGTGGTTCCGAAATATCGACAAGACGGCCACGCACTATGGTTGGAGCGACGCCGTCAAACTGGAATCGGCGCGAGCGCATCTTACCGGAGCCGCTCGTCAATGGTTTAGGAACTGCCATGACGAAATGCCGGACTGGAGTTCATTTAAGCGTGAATTTACTGACACGTTCATCGGACAGGTCAGCCTACCGGAGAAGTGGGCGAGAATGAATCGCCGAGAGCAACAACCGGGAGAGAGCTTGATGAGCTACGTGTTCGACAAGTCGGCATTGTGTAAGGCGCTCAACCTTAACTTTGCTGACACGAAGAAACAGATAGTCATCGGTCTGCTGTCTAGAACCTTGAGCGACGCACTCACGTCACGACACTCACTGAACGAGAAAGAACTGCTGCTCCACATTCGCGAGATAGAGGAAGTCGACCGTGAGCGCGCTTCGAGGGCTAATGTACGTAAGACCCAGTCGGGTCACAGACTGCCTGAAGCACCAAAACGTTCTGGGAACCAGCCAACACCCAGACAGTCACAACCACCGCCGTTCGTCCCGCATCGAGATGGATCAACAGCCAACGTAGTTGCAACCGGCACCGCACCGACTACGCCTGGATCTTGGAGAAATCGAAACCACACCAACTCGCCAAGGAAGCAAACGGAGCAAGAGTGTTATAACTGCTACCGAAAAGGGCATATTTCGCGCGATTGCCCGAATCCGAAGAGACCCTTTTATTGTGTACGTTGCAAGAAAGAGGGCCACACACAACGTCACTGTACTGCTGTGATGGATACAGCTACCACCGTGCCACGACCAATAATGGACAACACCGTCAGTCTCGTGGAAACCACCGAAGGCAATAGCCCTGCGAAATACCTACGCACCGCACAAGTAAACATGCACAGTGTCCAGTCGCTGATCGACCCCGGGAGTTCGAGCTGCATCATGCAGGCGAGTGCAGCGATCTCATGTGGACTTCAACCACAAACGACAGATTGTGTACTAACCGGCTTTGGTGACAAGACGACAAAAGCCTTGGGAAAGGTTACAACAAACATTACCATCGACGGTGTGTTAGGGGAAAACATTTGTGTGCTGATTGTGCCAGACGCCATGCAACCGATTGAATTGTTAGTTGGCCGTACGTGGACAGATTTACCGCATGTGTCGTATGCCAAAATCGAAGACCAGCTCATCATAAGAAACAGTCCTGCCGAGCTAATTCACCAGCTCACCACCTATCAGCCCGAAATCAGCAACGACCGACTGCAGCTGAAAGCCGTTCGTGACACCGTGGTTCCGGCAAACTCCATCAACTTTGTGCAAGTGACAGGAGGGACGGAGATCGATGGCCTCGTCATCGTAGAAGCAGGGACTCAACACGACGCATTGTTCGCTCTCGAAAAAGGGAACACTGTTTTACCTGTACTAAACAATACCAACCGCGCACGCATTGTGAAGAGTGGAGAGTGTGTTGCTCGCTCGACTGTCGTCGAAGATCCAGTGACAATGAACAAAGAAACGACCATCAACCGTCAACCTATCGACAGGGCACTGATCAAAATTGGAGACACCGTTACCGAGGAACAACACGAGTCTTTAGTGCGACTGATCAATGAATACCGTCATTGTTTTGCTCAGAACTTACATGAACTAGGCTGCACTGACATTACCGAGATGACTATCAACGAACTACCAAATAGTAAACCGGTTGTGCGGAAACCGTACCGTACAAATGCAAGGGAACGTACAATCATTGGCAACATTGTGAAAGAATGGAAGGACCATGGCATAGTCACTGAAACCAGATCGCCATACAGCAGTCCAGTGTTGCTAGTGAAGAAGAAGGACGGCACCGAGCGATTGGTCATCGATTACCGTGGATTGAATCAGCAGACGGTGAAAGAAAATTTCCCATTACCGAACATTGACGACCAATTAGAACATCTGTCAGAAGCGAAGATATTTGCCGTGCTTGACCTTGCTCACGGTTACCTACAAATTCCCTTGAGCCCGAGCGCACGAGAGAAGACCGCCTTTGTCACATCAGACGAAACCGGAGAATTCACCAAAATGATGTTTGGATTGACTAATGGACCTGCTGAATTCCAACGCTTGATGAACACTGTTCTCGGGCCACTCAGAAACACAGTAGCGATGTGCTACCTAGATGATATTCTGATTCCAGCCCCAGACTGGAAAACGCTAATGGAACGTCTACGCTTAGTATTCAGTGCAATTTCAAACGCTAAGCTCACGATGAAACTGAGCAAATGTGAATTCGGGAAAAGTGAAGTTGATTACCTTGGCTTCACTATAACAAAAGGAAGCATCAAACCAGGCTTACGCAAGACTGATGCGATTAGACATTTCCCAGCACCAAATAATGTCCACGAAATCAGAAGATTTCTCGGATTATCCGGATTTTTTCGCCGTTTTGTTAGACGGTATTCGACAATTGCAGAACCCCTAACAAGACTGACGAAAAGCAAGACACCGTGGGTCTGGGAAGATGACCAGCAGATGGCATTCGAAACCTTAAAGAAAAGTCTGACCATTGCACCTGTATTAGCGTTGTACAACCCGCAAGCAAGAACTGAACTGCATACCGACGCCAGCAGCCATGGGCTAGCGGGAATGATGTTACAAGCCGATGCCGGAGGTGAGCTACGGCTAGTTTACTGCGTCAGCAAGAGAACAAACGAACACGAGAAGTTTTACCACTCAAGCAGACTCGAACTCATGGCCATCGTCTGGAGTGTTCAACGGCTACGCCCATTTTTACTCAGTCTCAAATTCACTATAGTCACAGACTGTCAGGCACTCATCTACCTCAACGAACACAAGACAATAAATCCAGTGATTGCCCGAGCGTACGATATCATTCAAGAGTACGATTTCACCATCCGTCACCGACCTGGTACTAAGATGGGACATGTCGACGCGCTGAGTCGAGCGCCCTACGAACCCCCAACGGACACAATGGATGAGATTGTGTCAAACCAATTGGAGGTCCTGCTAACATTGAGTGTCACCGATCAGGTCCTCATGATGCAATACAACGACAAGGACATACGTGCCCTCGTAACAGCCTGCAAGAAAAAACCTGCGAACCGAACACGCCAAGAAGCTTACCAGACTCGACAAATGGAACTAGTAGATGGAATCTTGTACCGCACCGAAGGTTCATCACGACTCTTCGTGATACCGAAGACGATGAGGAAAGGATTGGTCGTAAAATGCCATGACCAAGCCGGGCATTTCTCCCTCGACAGAACTGTGGCCAAAATCAGGGAGCTTTACTGGTTCCCATACATGCGCCGTTATGTTAAGGACCACATTCATCATTGTTTCAGTTGCTTGCTCCACAAGGTTCCGCGCGGAAAGCAGCCAGGCTTTCTACACTCGATACCGCCAGGAAAACGCCCGTTCGCAATCTGCCACATCGATCATCTGGGGCCATTTCCACGGAGCAGCAAGGGAAACACCGAGCTCCTAGTACTCATTGACAATCTCACCAAGTACGTTCACCTCTACCCGGCCAAAGGTACAAGCACGAAGGGAGTACTTGCAAGTTTGAAGCAATTCATCAGAGAGAGAGGTCTGCCCGAGCGGTTCATCTCAGACCGCGGAACATGTTTTACTTCGCACGACTTCACCAATTTCTGTGAGGAAAATGGCATTCGTCACACACTCAATTCGACTCGACACCCAAGAGCCAACGGTCAAGTGGAGCGGGTAAACAGCACCGTCCTGCCGCTAATCGCCGCAGCCATCGAGCGAGAAAACCATGCAGATTGGGACGCCCAGCTCCCAGACGTACAAAGACACTTGAACACAGCACCGAACAAATCTACAGGACATTCACCGTTCTACGTTCTCCATGGATACAAACCACGGTTTTTCCCGGAGGACAATATGATTGAAGAACTTATGTGTACTAACTCTTGTACTAAGCCCACAGAAATTCAAGCAGCTGCACGACAAGCCGTTGTTACACAGCAGTTGCGTACCGAAAAACACCATAATGTTCGGCGATATCCATCCGAGAAGTATGCAGTGGGGGACCTTGTCTTCATGAAGAGAGCGCCAGTCCACACCGGACAACCCACGAAAGCGCAAGCAAAGTATCGAGGACCCTTGGTTGTCTCGGCAGTACTACCTGGAGACACATACCGCGTCACACAACTAAACGAAGATACTACTCGTTTTTACGCAACCACCGCCCACGTCTCGCAACTGAAGATTTGGCGAGGTCACTCGGAAGATGCTGACGGAGAACCAGATGACCCCGCTGACGGAGAATCAGAAGCCGCAGATGATGCCGACAGAGAAGTCGACATCGGAAGGAGGTCACAAAGACCGAAGCGGAAACGCGATAGGCCGGCATACCTGTCTGACTATGTTTAGATTTAAGATTTTGTAAAATTTTGTTGAATTTTGTATTTTTGTTTTTTCATAACATGTAAGTCTAAAATCGAGGACGATTTAATTGAAGGATGGCCGAATGTTAGAATATTGCCATTTATTAGTATCATACCAACATTGTATTTAGTTGCTATTTTGACTATTGTGAGGGGGTGCATGTCGCCATGTTTATTACCAACCACCAGTTGAAACCCGTAGGCCACCGAGACAACACCGGTCTCCGTGCGCCCTGAGTTCTCGCTTCACTGTTTGTTAGTTTTTCATATCGTTTGCCATCGCTTTTACCGCTATCAATAAACCATCGTCACACCGTGGCTTAAACCATCAGACAATCTTGTTGTGTGTTCCTGTGTTAATTATTTTCTATTCGTTAGTATTTTTGTGTTTTGTGATAACTTGCTAAACGGTTAGCCGAGAAACGTGTGGGGTAGCTACCGCGTGTGCGACCGAATCCACCGCCACCCCAGTAATAGTAGTGGGATTAACAGAAGTCAACAGACATAGCTAGAACTAGAAGACACTAGAATACACTAGAGATCACTTTCACTAGACCTCGCTAGCAATAGATAGAGTTAGCAAGTTGCTAGAACTAACTAGACTTTGCTAGAATTGGTTTGATAACTAGAATAAGCTAGAAGTCAACAGACCTAGCTAGAACTAGAAGACACTAGAATACACTAGAGATCACTTTCACTAGACCTCGCTAGCAATAGATAGAGTTAGCAAGTTGCTAGAACTAACTAGACTTTGCTAGATTTGGTTTGATAACTAGAATAAGCTAGAAGTCAACAGACATAGCTAGAACTAGAAGACACTAGAATACACTAGAGATCACTTTCACTAGACCTCGCTAGCAATAGATAGAGTTAGCAAGTTGCTAGAACTAACTAGACTTTGCTAGATTTGGTTTGATAACTAGAATAAGCTAGAAGTCAACAGCCATAGCTAGAACTAGAAGACACTAGAATACACTAGAGATCACTTTCACTAGACCTCTTTTGTGTGCTAGTGACTTAATCTAGCATCATCTATAGCGCAGCACTGCTAGCTAATTGCTACCCAGCTAGCAAAAATCTCGATTGGTACCAATTGGTTAACCAAATGATATCAATTGACATCAATTGATCGCCAATTGACTTCACATGACCACCAATTGGTATTAATTGGCAAAGATTTTTTAATGAATCGACCACCGATTGGTACCAATTGACTTTAATTATAACCAATCAATATCAATTGGTGAAGATTTTCAACGAATTGACCACCAATGTCGTTAATAGATATCAATTGGTGGAGATATGAGACCAGTTGGCATCAATTGACATCAATTGGTTAAGATTTTGCTACTTTACAAACTGCCATTTGGTTATCGGTAAATTAACTACCCAAATTTTATTATTAACCAAATTATGATAAATTTCCCCAATTCGGCGGGAGTCGAATCACATATTGATAGATAGCTGAGGTAAATGCACATTTTTTATGTCTGATTGCATTTTTCTTATAAATTGAATTTAAGAAAGTTATTCAAGATTTAGTGTTTTTGTTGAAATTTCGGCCAAGTCATTTAACATTGTAGCTTATGGGAGACCCTAAAAATTGCTAAGTTCGGATGGGGGGACATTTGCGGGGTATCGAAGTATATATTTATAGATAGCCCAGGTGAATTTGCATCTTTTATATGGAATAGCTTTTTCTTCAGAAATTGAATTTTCAAAAGTTTTAACGACTTCAAAGTAGGTACCAAAAAACTTAAAATCGCAATAAAAATATAAAAATAATGTTAGATTTGTTTCAAATTCAAATAACACCTGTCCGATTTTGCAATTTCATTCAAATCCATCATCAGAAAAAATTTATAGCAAAAAAAACGTTTTTTGTTACCAAACTTTAGTCATGCCTATGTTACTCCCATCTATCAACCTATGTCTTGACAATTATCTCGATTTTACGAAAACTTCTTCTAAATTAATGAACGGAATTTAATGAAATTTTAACTGGGAATGCAAAATAGGTGGGTTAACTTAGAATTAATTTGTCGGAAAATTCGTTCGGAAAATTTGGCCAAAAATAAATAAAAACCACTTTATCAATTATAACTCGATAACAATTGATACAATCAATTTGAAATTTGGAAGGTGCATCCGTATAGTGATTTGGCAGATTATATCAAAATTTGAAGACAATCGTTTGGAAAATTCGGAAAATATACAAGAAATTGTGCTATTTTTACTTTTCTTGTGTGTTGTGATAACGGAAAATTATGTATTCGCTTAATAAAATCAACTATTGATTGAAATAATCATTCTTCAATAATGCGCCAGTAACATCAATAAATATAGGGCTATTATTTGAACACGTCCATCACAGCGCCATTGAGTTTGAACTGACAGCGCCAGCCAGTCTTCCCCCACTTAAATCCAATATGGCGGACTCACAGAAGACCGTTATAATGCCGGCTTGTTTTCGTGTGAAATTTACATTTATGTCTAAACACACCTCGTTCTCGCCGCGTAATATCTTTTCTCATTAAATTTATGTTGTGATACACATTTCGTGAATAGTTTGCGACGTGGATCGACTTTTTCTAAGGTATGTATTGCACTTAACATTGCTACCTATTGCTTTACTGTGTCAGTCAATTGTCATCAAGCAAATTTGTTTTAGTTAGTTGATATATTTTAATATATCTACCACTTCTAATTGAATGGTCTCATAATTCAATGGTCTCATGCTTCAATACAAAATATGCTTATTGGAAAATTGCAGATAGGGGTACGTCTTCGATTGGCCGACAAATCTTCGACAGCGAAATTTTGAACAAGGAAGGTTGTTCCGTGCAAAGTAATTATCAACGGAAAGATTGCATCTATCAGGCACGGGAAGCCAGAGAAAACTGGTGAGATCTGCAATGGAGACCGGCATGCAATGGCGAGATCTGCAATTTGGAGACCGGTATGCAATTGACATTCTACACTTGAAGAAGCTCTCCGATTTGATTATTAGATTTTACATATCGTCGAGTATACCAATCAAAGTGACATTCCGTTTAAATTTAATTTTTATACAAATCCGGGGCCTAATAATTGCACATTTTCTCTTTGGCATGAAGCCCCTTGCATGACGTCACCACAGGGACGGGTGCAGCACTTGCTCGGTTGCTCAGCCGCTTGCCGAGGCTGCGGAACGTTTGTATGCCAGATACCTTCTTGTCAGTAGGTTCTTTTTTGTCTTGTGTATCAGTAATACCGTGTTCAGTAATGCACTTGCCTTCCTGACAACGCTCGTAATTGCGTTGGCTCTTTACAGCAATGTCATGTTATGTCATTGTACATTGAGATGCAGTTGCCACAAGTGCACCACAAGGTATTTCCTGCCCTTCCTTGGAATGTTTCTTCTCTCCTTCTTTCTTGTGCAAGCCTCAAAACATTTTCAGTCATTTCACTTTGAGTAAACTTCGGATCCAAACTATATGGACGCCCTACCATATTCACGCTGATAAATTGATACGATCGCGAGCGCTCGAGGCCTGGCACTAGACTAGCAGACTCGGCTTGCGGCTACGCACCCGTCCCTGCGGAGACGTCACGCAAGGGGCTTTGCGCCAAAGAGAAAATGTGCGATAATTTGGGCCCAGATTTTTTTCAAAATAAAATTTTAACGGAATGTCACTTTGATTGGTATACTCAACAATATATAAAAGCTAGTAATCAAATCGGAGAGCTTCTGTAAGTACCTAGCTACAGTGATTATTTGTTGTTTCATTATAAGTAAAATAAATTTTTGTTTTGTAGGTGCCGAAGACTTGCTCGACAAGTATCCCGAACAGAACGGAACGGACTTATCCTCAATTCCTCACCAACAAACGCTTGATAAATGAAATTCAATCGTAGTACCTAATAACTTCAATAACATTTTCAGCTCCACCATGAGTCTATTTGGTATCGTAAGATATATTTAGTTGCAATTAAATTTTAATCAAATGCATTGCAGAATCGCATACTTTTTCTTTCAATCCCAGTGAAATCTCCAATTGAAAATACAGCACAGAATGTAAATGATGCCACTATTAATGTGTCTACTTATTTGTTTTCCTCAGCAAGCGCTGGTGGTGCACACCGGGAGGGAATCGAGAGCGATAGCTGCACGTTAATCTGGCCGTGACATCGTACAAGTGCAACATCATTGCCTTCAGCTTCCGAATGTCTCTTATCGCTCTCGGGTCCCGGGTCCCGGTGCGCATCAAACAGCTGCCTGCCAGTCTAATCTGACAGTTTGATGTTATCACAGGTAAGAAAATTGTTGCCAACCAGTAGCCATGTGTAGAGTCGGAACACATTATGATATCAATTAACCGTTGTGCCTATTCAATTTCCAGCACTTGGCCTCCTGGCCAAATGAACAATTGGTACCAAATAGCAGATTACCAATTGTTTGCCATTTGAAATTCGTTTCAAATATCAAATGGCGACCAGTTGATGTCAATTGAGATTTTTGCACTTCATCAAGTTCTAGCGACTTCTAGCTAAAACTAGCTGGCTCTATCTGCGTCTTGTGAGTGCTAGTGACTTCTAGCATCTTCTAGCGAGGAACTGCTAGCTACTTCCATCGAGTTCTACCGACTTCTAGCTAAAACTAGCTGGTTCTATCTACGTCTAGTGAGTGCTAGTGACTTCTAGCATCTTCTAGCGAGGAACTGCTAGCTACTTCCATCGAGTTCTAGCGATTTCTAGCTACAACTAGCTGGTTCTATCTGCGTCTAGTGAGTGCTAGTGACTTCTAGCATCTTCTAGCGAGGAACTGCTAGCTACTTCCATCGAGTTCTAGCGACTTCTAGCTTAAACTAGCTGGTTCTATCTGCGTCTTGTGAGTGCTAGTGACTTCTAGCATCTTCTAGCGAGGAACTGCTAGCTACTTCCATCAAGTTCTAGCGACTTCTAGCTACAACTAGCTGGTTCTATCTGCGTCTTGTGAGTGCTAGTGACTTCTAGCATCTTCTAGTGAGGAACTGCTAGCTACTTCCATCGAGTTCTAGCGAGTTCTAGCTACAACTAGCTGGTTCTATCTGCGTCTAGTGAGTGCTAGTGACTTCTAGCATCTTCTAGCGAGGAACTGCTAGCTACTTCCATCGAGTTCTAGCGACTTCTAGCTACAACTAGCTGGTTCTATCTGCATCTAGTGAGTGCTAGTGACTTCTAGCATCTTCTAGCAAGGAACTGCTAGCTACTTCCATCGAATTCTAGCAACTTCTAGCTACAACTAGCTGGTTCTATCTACGTCTAGTGAGTGCTAGTGACTTCTAGCATCTTCTAGCGAGGAACTGCTAGCTACTTCCATCGAATTCTAGCGACTTCTAGCTACAACTAGCTGGTTCTATCTACGTCTAGTGAGTGCTAGTGACTTCTAGCATCTTCTAGGGAGGAACTGCTAGCTACTTCCATCGAATTCTAGCAACTTCTAGCTAAAACTATGCCAGCTAATACTAGCCAAGTCTATTGAGTGCTAGTGAAAAAATTCTACCTAATTCTAGCAATATCTAGGGTGTTCTACTAGTTTCTATCAATGTCTAGTAAGTTCTAGTTCTAGTTAAAGTGGGCCATAATCAAACTAAATCTAGCTGTTTCTAGTGAAGACTTTCTAGTCAAATCTAGCTAACTATTAGCTAGAAATACTGACTAGAATTTTCATCAGGGGTATCAATACATGTGGCTGAGACTGATGCCAAATTCCTCGGATTCACTCACCTTGGTGTTAGAAACGTTGACAAAGACCAGCTCTGATTCTTCGCCGTTGAGCATGATCGACACCGACTGCTCGCTTGGGCTCTCTGAAACCACACAACCAGAAACCGCAACAATCAACATGGAGTGTCGAGCGCCCAATTAGGATTTCAACGATAAAAGTTGCATGTTTACTTGAAAACTTCACATGGATCTAGTGTCAACCACAGGAAAAGAAACCAAATGAGTGTAAAAATAGGAATTTGTTAGAATTTTTGAGAAATGGATTGAGTTAAGAGTGGGAAGGGATGATGGACATTGGACAGTGGAGGAAGTTTAGAGAAGGGATGAGAATGGAATCGGGTGGTAATTGATGAGCGTAACGAGCGTAGCGAGTGAAGCGAAATCTTCAATTACACTTACTGCAGAAAAAAGTCTCCGATGTTTTTTTTTTTTGTGTTTGTTTTTTTGTGTGTTTGTTCGCGCTTTACAGGCCAAACGCCAAAACCGACTTTGATGAAAATTTATGTGGACCTTCGTTTTCTCTGAACTTAGATCTGCCACGTTTTGTAAGCAAATCGGAAGAGTAAATTTTATGTTATTAAGTTTTTACGAAATTTTTCAGTTTTTCCAAAACACGTTTTGCACAGGCCAAGCATCTGGATATAATTTGACGAAACTTTCAGGATATGTTGATCCTCTCGATTTAATGTTTGTGTAAAAATTTCATTGTTGTATGTTAAGCACTTTTCTTGAAAATGGCGCTTTTATGACGTTTTTTTGCGATTTTTTTAGCGTTTTTTCAGTTGCCACTAAAGCAACTTTATTTTCAACCGATGTTCAAAAAATTGAGTCGCCTGAATAGCGCCATATGGAATAACGCCATATCGGCCATTTTCTGTCCCACCGGAATAAAGCCATAAGTCGGATGGCGTTAATCCAGTGGATTAACGTCATATTGTGAGATGACTTTGTTCCAGTGAGAGCTGCACTGTAATAACGCCATCTGAGCATATGGCGTTAATCCAGTGGATTAACGTCATATTGTGAGATGACTTTGTTCCAGTGACAGCTACACTGTACTAACGCCATCTGAGCATATGGCGTTAATCCAGTGGATTTATGTCATATTGCAATATGGCTTTGTTCCAGTAAAATGCACTGTACTAACGCCATCTGAGCATATGGCGTTAATCCAGTGGATTTATCTCATATTGCAATATGGCTTTGTTCCAGTCAAATGCACTGTTCTAACGCCATCTGAGCATGTGGCGTTAATCCAGTGGATTTATGTCATATTTCAATATGGCTTTGTTCCAGTCAAATGCACTGTACTAACGCCATCTGAGCATATGGCGTTAATCCAGTGGATTTATGTCATATTGCAATATGGCTTTGTTCCAGTCAAATGCACTGTACTAACGCCATCTGAGCATATGGCGTTAATCCAGTGGATTAACGTCATATTGTGATATGACTTTGTTCCAGTGACAGCTGCACTGTACTAACGCCATCTGAGCATATGGCGTTAATCCAGTGGATTTATGTCATATTGCAATATGGCTTTGTTCCGGTAAAATGCACTGTACTAACGCCACCTGAGCATATGGCGTTAATCCAGTGATTACTGATTACTGAATTACTGATTCAATTTTCCTTAGAAATTGAAAGAAATATAAAGGATTTAGTTTTACATAAATTAACATGGGCTCTTATGGGAGATGTGAGCGCGTGCGGGGTAATCGATGGTGCGGGCGAAAGGGCATTCGGCGGGAGTCGAACTGCATATTTATGGATAGTCCCGGTGAATGCGCATCGGTTTACTTTGATTCAATTTTGCGGAGAAATTGAATTTAAGGGAGTTATTGAAGATTTAGTGTTTTCGTCGGAATTGCGGCTAAGTCCATTAACATGGGCTCTTATGGGACTACGAAAAAATGTGTTAGTGCGGGCGAGAAGACATTCGGCGGAAGTCGAACCGCATACTTATGGATAGCCCCGATGAATGTGCTTCTTTTATATAGTGTAGCTTTTTCCTTTGAAATTGAATTTTCAATAGTTATAACGATTTCAAAATACCAAAAAACTTAAAATCGCCATAAAAAGAAAAATTAATGTTAGATTTGTTTCAAATTTCTAGAATAGATGACAGACCACTAAAGTTGTGTGATTTTGCAATTTCATTCAAATCCATCATCGGGAAAAATTAAAAAAAAAAAAACGTTTTGAAGTCTCCAAAGTTTCATCATGCATGATGAAACTTTGGAGACTTCAAAACGTTTTTTTTTTCCTATGTTACCCCCATCATTTAACCTATGTCTTGACGATTATCTCGATTTTACGAAAACTTCTTCTAAAGTAATGAACGGATTTGAATGAAATTTTAACTGAGAGTACAAAATAGGTGGGTGAGCTTAAAAATAATTTGTCGGTAAATTCGTTCGGAAAATTTGGCCGCAAAAAAATAGAAACCTTCTTATCAGTTATAACTCAATAAATAATGGTCCGATCAAGCTGAAATTTGGAAGGTGCATCCGTAGAGTGATTAAGCAGATTCTATTAGAGTTAAAAGAAAATCTTTAGGAAAATGCGGAAAATATAAAGGAAAATATGTGTTATCAACTTTTTTAGTATGTTGTGATAACGGCAAGGTAGATTTGGGCATATAGGTGGATAACCCTTATCAATACGCATCTTTTATTAAGGACTTAATTTTCATTTAAAATTGAAATTGAAAGAGATATAAAGGATTTAGTTGTACGGTAAATTAACATGGGATCTAATGGGAGTTGCGGGGAATTTGAAAGTGCGCGCGCAGGGACATTCGGCGGGAGTCAAACCGCATACTAATGGATAGCTCCGTTGAATGCACATCTTTTAAATCTGATCTATACCGGAATAAAGCCATCCTTCAATATGGGATAAATCCACTGGATTAACGTCATATGCTCGGATGGCGTTAGTACAGTGCATTTTACCGGAACAAAGCCATATTGCAATATGACATAAATCCACTGGATTAACGCCATATAGTCAGATGGCGTTAGTACAGTGGATACCGGAATAAAGCCATATTACAATATGGGATAAATCCACTGGATTAACGCCATATGCTCAGATGGCGTTAGTACAGTGTAGCTGTTACTGGAACAAAGTCATATCACAATATGACGTTAATCCACTGGATTAACGCCATATGCTCGGATGGTGTTAGTACAGGGCATTTGACTGGAACAAAGCCATATTGCAATATGGCGTTAATCCACTGGATTAACGCCATATGCTCAGATGGCGTTATTACAGTTCATTTTACTGGAACAAAGCCATATTGCAATATGACATAAATCCACTGGATTAACGCCATATGCTCAGATGGCGTTAGTACAGTGCATTTGACTGGAACAAAGCCATATTGCAATATGAGATAAATCCACTGGATTAACGCCATATGCTCAGATGGCGTTAGTACAGTGCATTTGACCGGAACAAAGCCATATTGCAATATGACATAAATCCACTGGATTAACGCCATATGCTCAGATGGCGTTAGTACAGTGTAGCTGTCACTGGAACAAAGTCATCTCACAATATGACGTTAATCCACTGGATTAACGCCATATGCTCAGATGGCGTTATTACAGTGCAGCTGTCACTGGAACAAAGTCATCTCACAATATGACGTTAATCCACTGGATTAACGCCATCCGACATATGGCTTTATTCCGGTGGGACAGAAAATGGCCGATATGGCGTTATTCCATATGGCGCTATTCAGCTCCCCCAAAAAATTCACTATGTGCATTAATAATCGTAAAAAGAAGATACTGTGTTAATTTCAAGCAAATCAGTTCAAAAGTTTGTCTTTAATTCGATTTTTAAGTTTTGAAATATTCAAATGTCATTGAGAATTTCTGCTAAATTCTTACTGGACATGTTAAATTGATCATAAATAAGCCTCTAGGCTATGCGCACACGCAATGTAATCGCGTTGAGGGTGAGCGTAAATATTACGCTCATCCACAACACGATTATATGAGTGTTCGCATAGCCTAGTGGTAGGTAATCAGACAGTCTGACATGAAAATGTACAAATTTGTTTGAAAATAAAATAAATAAATATGTTGATTTTCATTTTTCCTCAAAAGGTAATATTATCCAAAGATCTATATTATCTATCTCATAAAACACAGCATGAAATCACGTTGGATACAGTTTTGTTGCTGGATCAATCACAATTGTGGAGATATTTCGATTTTCATGGTTTCAATTAGAATTGAAAAGCAATTTTATAACCAAGTCGAAAAAAAAATTCTATTGACTAAACTGACATACCAAATTTGGACCTAATGCAATTCGAAATCATCACCTGTGGGCTGTGAGGCTGTGTACAAGAATCTCCTCAATTTCTTTGTTGATAAGTGAAAATATTTTTAAAAGTATAAGTAAAAGCTTCCAATATTACACTGCAAAGTGATTTCCCTTATCAATTTCCGCCAGCGTACAGAAGGAATTTTCCCGATGAATTGCATAGGCATTGGGTCGTTATGTGGTGGCACAAGACCGTCACGAAGGTCAATGCAATTCACCACTCCTTTAGCAAAGGGTACCTATTCGAAACATCCACAGCATTATCTTGTTGAACATGCACGTAAATGTCAAACCCATCCATGGATGATCCTTATGAATTTCATCCAATTTAATCAGGGGCGGCTCGTGAGGGAGGTCTGCAGGGCTGCAGCCCTCCCTAGCTTTCCGGTGTAACAACACCAAATTATCTCTTTCTTAATATTTTTTCATGGAATTTAATTTTTAAATATAATATTTATTACATTTACATATTTATTTTAAAGACGTATCATACATACATTTAAACGAGAAAAATACTTACTATTTAGTATTTAATCGTATTGAATCAGCGGTATTTGCTACGGAACGCGTGGCGTTGCAATTGAATAGCGAGCGAAATGCCGCGCGCCATGGCAGCAGCACACTTCACACGAGCAAGCGCGCGGGCTGGAGCGAATGCAGCCCGAGCTAGCTATACCATTCGATACGGTAAAGCCGGGAGACTCGCGGAGCTACGAAGTTTGCCAAGGTCACACTCTGCTTGCTTGTTGCGCGATGCTTACGAATCTTCGGGCTGCTCGCAAGGCAGCTCACTGCAGCTCGATTGGGTGTCTCCGACCGGGAGTCCCCGGACGACGAATTAACTATCTAGAGCGATAACGCTCCACGGCCCGCCATGGTATCGTCACCTCGTCAGTCATTATGGAGACTATTACCTTGACGGGGCTGAAGAGTTGTTCTTCCGAACACTAACATCATAGCCAACTGAAATCACATATTTTTTACTAGTAAAAAATATTTTATTCCAGTTGGCTATGCTAACATTAAACCAAAATATTGCCATACAAACAATTGGACGAATTTTCGTTTATTTGAAGGGGGGGGGGGGATACATGCATTGTAAACTATATTTTTTTAGCAGACCCTCCCAAAACAACCGCCACGAGCCGCCACTGAATTTAATGATTTGTGCTGATGTTGAGAAATGCTGAGGAGAGAAGATATTAGAAAATAAGCGTATTTATAGATGGTATTTGAGATGATGATTATTGGAAATGTGTCGCTTTGAGGGTATATCGCCAATTGCTATTTAGTGAGATGAATTTACCAACGAATATCTCCACAAACTGCAAATAATGCCCTAAAGCCCGAGTTTTGTTGAAGCATAAATTAATTTAGTCTCTCATTTCGTATAGCTTGTGAGAATACATGCGAAGACACCCAGTTCGTGCATTTGCGTGACCCAGAAAAGGGGGATAGGTACTAGCAAAGATACTGTTGTTATTGCCTATTGGCCTTCGGCTGGTACTAGTGTAACGTGGGTGTCGGAACATACGATTCCCTTTGACATGACAGGCATGCCGGCATCACGCATATGCTCCCAGCACGTTAGCAGTTGGCAGTTTAGCACGGCAAAGCGGTGAAGCCACAACGCAAGCCAGTCGATCCTCATCGTCAATCGATCCACAACAAACAGACCGGTTTAATTATTGACTAAATAAATCAACCATCTCGACGGTTTTACGCGTTTAGACAACGCTTGCGAATGAGTTTACGTTCCGACTTTTTTAAGATGTTTTTCGAGTGAGAACTCTTTCGTGGCGACAGGCACCGGTTAAATGTTAAATAAATGTAAACTTGAACGTGATTCGTTGATGTCGGGATATTCAATGATTTTACAAAACGCCTGTTAAGTTGTTTTTCTGATATACAACATCATTCATTACAATAAAACATCATATTCATACACTACAAACACATTCATAGATATCATAGGTATGTCAACCGATTTACGTGGCAATCAATCACAAGGTCAACTAGGTTTCGTTGATGGAATATGTCTGTTGTCACAAAAATGCAGCGATATTATAAAATCAGTTTAGGGATGCATCCCTCTCTCAGATTCTTGCTGTGTTGGTCAAAAGAAAAAAGTCAACAAGTCGTAAATAGCTGTTAGACGTAGAGTAAGACAGTGTCTTTTTAAATACTTGGACGGAGTCGTTATTTGGACTCGGAATACATTTCTATTTATTTATTTACCGTTTAACATTCAACATGGTCTAACACCTGGTGCAACCTACGGTGCCTCGCTTGCACTGGCGACCCTGTATCGCGAGGGCGAACAGTCCATACAACCCCCCACTAGACACCCACCCCCCTGGCGCCTCCGCGGGGGCAACAATCCCTAACGTCCACTCCTAATCGATTGTCGGCCGCTACAGACCATGTAGGACGCGGAAGCACCCCGTGTCGGCACCGGCTTCGACTGCTGACCGCGTTTAACCCCGTCGAGCCCTCCCCCACGTGACCACTCTGATGACCTAGCCGCGCGATGTGGATTCGTCGAGTGGGTCATTGAGGCTGCTGCGATCGATCTGCGGCTATTTGGCCGAGATCTTCGCGGCGATTGAGGCCTCGATGACCGGGGTAGACGTGGCGTCTGGCGTCGCGCAAGTTTGGCACGGATCCCGGACGAATTGGGCAAAACACACACTCGATTTATGAAAAAAAAAAACGGTCTAGAATAACGATGAGGTGTAAACTATATTTTTCTTTGCTTGTCATTGCACGCGAATTCGTGCTTATGAGGTGCGATTAGAATTACTTTCAATTGTATAAAAATTCAACATGTCTGTATGCTTTGTATACTGTACCAACATAAAGCGGCACTAAGTTTTTTTAATAATCAAGCTCTAGTTATGTTGAGTCATTGTTTGACGGATCGGCACAGGCGAGGACTCGGAAAGTCGGGTAATGGGGAGTCGGGGAATGGGGAGTGTGGCAGGGAATCAGACAGGGAATGGGGTCAAGCAAGGAAGTGATGGGGGGAAGTCACGCGCGGTGTCGGACGCATTTTGGGGTGGCATTATCATTTTTGGCACGAGCGTCAGCAAGTCCCTGGCGTGAGATCGACGCTGTGATATTGATGCGTCGCCGCCAGGCATTGTTAACAATGCCAGCAATAATATCAAGGAAAGAGTTTTTCAGGATGCGACTATATATCTTATTTTTCTAGGAAGTAGGAACTCATCCAAATGATGCCATTCCAAAAATATTTCAATGGGAATTCATTTCGATAATAGAAAATACAAAATAACATCGTTTTATCGTTAAAATTTTAAAAATAAAAATAAAATACGATCCCAACTGTCAGCGATTGAGCGCAGAGCTTTTGCTGTTGCTGTTGCTGCGTTGGATGTGAACACTCCAAAGTCTTAAATCACTTACAAGGTTCGTAAAGAAAACAAACATAGTGATGCTAGACAAACCACAAAATAATATTTCGTAAACGCGTGATTTTGGTTTTGGGTTATAGGTCGTAACTTTTAATAGAGTGGTCGCGTTTCCTGTTGTCTTTGAAATCCGCACAGCAGAAACATGGGCAGCTCGGCGTCGTCGCGAGAAGACATCACTTTTATGACTCTTCTTACATAAAGAATAAAACATGTCATGAATTATAGAAACTACGCTTTACGTTGTGGCTGGTGCTATATAGCATGTATGGGGACCTGGACAAGGCGGTCCAGGGTGGCCCTGGGCGGCCCAGGGCGGCGTCCTGACTCAAACATATATCCAAATGTTTATGTGGGGGGCTGTCTTGCTTCCAGATGCCAATTCCAAACTTAATTTGTTAAAGTATTTTCAATTTTACTGTATGCACTTTGATGATGAATTTCTGCAAATTTATTCCCTTAAGCTTGAAGGGAGTATTAAGAAATATTGGATTCTGATAACATTGATATGCCCATCACCAGTAGCCTGCAATAATTATTGTTAATCGTTTAATGCATTAGGGTCATTTGGGCTCTTTGCGGTAACGTCCGACAAGTTACCGTTATTGGACATCTAATACGAGGAACGAGGAGCAACGAAAATCACGATTTCGACCTCGTTCACCTCTTTTCTACGACCATCTGCAAATACTTGATTTTAATTACGCCAAACTTAACTTCCTTTCAAACGTGTGTACTGCTAGCGCCAAGTCATTTGCAGCTTCAACGGGTTCACTTGAATCTTGATCGCCGTGTTTACCAGCCCCAGTCCCTGCCCCTGCCCCTGCCCCGACCACCGACCCCCGACCCCCGCACCCCCGCACTGCCGTATAGCTCAATGCAGACTGCGGAGGTTTCGCGCCGGCAATTACACGAACGTGCTCCCATATCTGTCGAACTCTCGGAACACGACTCCCCCGTCGCCCGTCAAACTCAAAACTTAGCACACTACTTGCGGGAAACGGTTCTGTAAATAAGTTAGCTATATAGCGTGAGCGCGGTGCTAGCAAGTCTGAAATGGAATTAGATTTCTACGGTGGTATGGGGAGTAAAACGTCAAACCACTCAGCGAAAGGCCACGTGAACCTTTCACGAAGGGGTCGGCGGTTTTGGCCCCAGAATAACTCTCGGATCGTGTATACTACGAGGTGGGGTGGTTCAGGTGTTTTGGGGGGTTGTGGGGTGGACGATGCGGCAAAACAAGGTATACGCGATCGAGCACGGAACACAACAGGGGTGGTGTATGGATCTAGCTGAGGTTACACAGCAATCAGTGGAAGTCATGTACCTACAAACGTGCAGCGCAATTTGATGCGAGAGTTAATTATCGGCATAGCTGCGACGCTGCAATTATCCAATTCCAATTATTGCTGCTGTATACAGGTTGAATTGGTCATTAATGAAAGCTCATGGCTTATTTTTGGGTTTGTTTTTGATCACGTGTTACCTGATCCAAACTACTCGCGTTATAATATATTATGACATGAAAACTGACTTTGAAACAAAGTCACTTGATTGATTATTTCAACAGCTCTCGACAACAAAAACATGCGCATCGGCCATAAAAGCTTATTAATTATTTCTTGGACATGAATCGACTGTCACTATAGAAAATTCCCCAAAAGCTATTTCCAGTCGGTAAATGGAATATGGATGAAATATTCAAGTATTCATGATTCCCAATGTATATCCGTATACTATATAGGTATGTATAACATAACACACATAACATGCACGATCGAATAGGGATGCAAATGTTGCAATGTTTGATTTGATGTAGTACCTACTTTCTGTTTGCTTTACCAAGTTAGTCGACGCAAACGTTTTTATTGCATGGATAAATAATTCAAAATTTAATTACGTTTTTATTTCATGCGACGCGTGAAATAGAATATTTGATTATGTATATTCGAATATTTACATCAATTTAGAGGGAATTTGATTAAAGTTGGTGTGGATATCAAAATTATACAGAAATGACGTACCGTATAATCAATACAGGGAATGATGACTTTAATGAATCAATATGTAGGGAGAATTCACTTTGAAGACTTGAAATTGGACCTTTTCAGGATCAAACACCAGTCAGAGCAGAGCAGAAACCGCACACCTACATCCATCATGTATACCTATATCGGCGGGAAATCAATTAAATCACAGAATGGGCCATTTAAATTGAAACCCCTCTTTCGAGGTGGTTTATTTTGATTTTCGTTAACGAGAGGGGAGGTTGCCTCAGGCAAACGAACGTAAACAGAGATGCTCGCATGGTGCTCAATTAATATCACGATCGTTATCAAAATTCTAGTACCTCTGCCTATACCCACTATACCTATACACGGTTTAATATAGGTAAATAACAAAGGCTAAAAAGAAGATCATGGTAAACACAAAATCAAATTGGAATTTCAATATTGTAGCGTTTCGGATCATGGCTATATAAAGTAAAACCACGCTGCAAGTGACCGATTTCAAATTCCTAAATAAATTTCTAGTTTGAAATCTGTTTCGCTATACCAAACATTAATGTTTTTTTGATTGGACATAAAAATTGCTAGCTCTTAGAACGTAGCTCCCAAGACCTTCACTGAACGGCAATTTTAAGGTTCCCCAATGGTTCAATATCAAATTCTATATCTGCAAGCCTATAAAATCGCACGAACGTGACAGACTTTATGAACCATTGGTAGGCAAGGGACGGGTAGCCAAGGGTAGCCATGCGGTATAGGTAGCCACCCCAAGGCATATAAATGTAAGCATGAAGATTTCGCCTATAAAAATGTTCGCTAGTGACGCCTACATCGTTATAGGAATGAGAGCAACATGCAAGGAATTGGCATGTACTTCGTAATGTTGACAAGTTTTTATACATTTCCGCTCGATTGTAAGAAGCGTCTCGACTCGAGGGGGTTTTCTTCGGTGTAGCATCTTGGCTAGTTTTCAAAAAATAAAATTCTTTAAATGATACGTTAGCAGTTAGTGCAGACCTACATTCAAACAGATAATGCGAAGCTTCTCATGTATAAATTGCTTGTGCCACAAATATTTTTCATTCGCATATCATGTGAAAAATGTGACCTATTTTCAGGGCTTCCCTCTTTTCCTTTATGAAATCATTCATTTCGTTATACGCAAACAATATATTTTTCTGTAAAAAAAAACATGAATGAGTGATTTTTTCATATTCAGTCTTAGAAACAAAATATCCAATCTAAACTGATGCACGTGCCGGAAACCTTTTCGAGTTGTAAACAAATATCTGTCACATATGGAAAACGATTTGCAGGTCTGCTCGATTCCTACAGATATTTTATCGGAGGTAGGTATTTGAGAAAATGACATTTATATGTGGCCTGATTTTCAAGGTGTAAGATTTAATTGGAGAGGTGAGCGTAGTAACAAGTCCAATTACCATTTTTTATTATTATTAACCATTTTGTTATAAATGTTCAGGAAATGACAAAAACTGCGAGGATGTTATAAAGAAGCAGGTTGAAATGTTGAATTAAAAATGCTTGTAAAATGGGAACGCAGCAATTGAGACTTTCTTGACTTTTCACATTTCGATGGACATTCCTCTGCTTCATTTTGACCAAAAGTGGACTGAGCCTGCAGTTATTAGACTCACCTCTTCAATTGTTTCGCGTATATTTTCATGTTGGGAGATAAGGGTGCCTAGAAAAATTGGCGAACTGAGAGCCACACACTCGGAAAGTGTAATTCTTTCTTCCTTCTCAGTTCTCGGCAACACACTTCGACGCAGTCGAGAAAATGGTAAAACTGGTCATTAAACTCAAGTCTCCACGCTGGCTCAAGTAATTTCTAAGTAGAGATGGTCAGTTACTAGTGGATAACTAGGTACTAGTTACTACAGTGGATCACTTCAATTGTGCCACAAGAAAGTCATTTTCTTTTTTCGTCAACCACTTCATATGGATAATTGGTTCTTCAAACACTTATCTCATCAGACACTTCGTACAGATTACCAAGAAAATTTAGCTTTTAATACCGGCGACTAAGTCGACCACACGTCATTACCCGCTTTTCTATTTTCTATATATCTACCTACCTATCTATTTCAGGACGTTGTCTAAAATGTGGTCTTGGAATTAGTCAATTTCTCATGTTATCATAATAATTTTTGTAGTAGCCCAAAGATATTATTGACCGAAATTTGGCCTGTCAGAAATAGTCAGTAACAAGTTTCATTTCATCAATCTCCTTAACTGAATGATCTGGTTTTACAATGTCCAGCTAAGTTGCTAACCTCTGGATAAAATCTCGTGACAACCTATCGGTCGCTTCTGTTTTCTTTGTAACTGGAAGATAACTTTTTAACATTGTAAAACCAGCCCTTAACAAGATTCATCTATTATGACTCAATTAGAATATTAAGTGAAGGTAGCACCATGAATAAAACAAATACGAATGTTGATTCCGACGGCTCTAGTAAGCGTTCCATCTCATTGACAAGTGACAACCTCAACTAAAGATGCCAAAGAAAATGCGAAACTCACCTCGCTGCCTGTCATACGCATTGATGCACTCTGAAGTCATGAACTGCGAGATGAGCGCCGTCTTTCCGACGCCGGGGGCGCCGACGATGGCGACGCGGTAGCTGGCGGTCGGGGGCGCCGCCCCGGCGTCGTGGCCCCCTGTCGAGGGCGCCGCCCCCGCGCCCGCTGCGTTCTGTGCGGGCGGCACGAGGCTGCTGCTTCGAGATCGCCGGCGACGGAAGCTGTCACCTCTGTTGATGACGCCTGCAATGGGGTAGACAGGGGCTGTGTCATTGCGCCGTTGAAGGGGTTGAAGGGGTGGTTGTTGTCGGAATTTTGTTGATTTTTTTTTCTCTAAATATTATTTCAATTCAACCAATTCAAACGAAACTAATACAGCATGACAAAAGAAAATCGTATCTGATGATGTCGATTGTGGTTTTAGGGCATTCAACCTTTTGGGGCGATGCCCCGGTTATTCATGCCCGAATAGTATCTTGCTATTAATTTTATAATAATTTTTAAGATATTTGCACAAACTGAGGAAGTTATCGTGATCGTCAAGCAGGTGATCGGATACAAAAATATCACTATACTTTAGCACTAGCAGTTACAATTGTTGGCCGGATAAGACTTGGCGAAACAAAATTCTAATTTTTGACCTATTGTTATTTTAGACAACCGTCTTGCAATAATTTCAATGTTTAAATGGTTTCTGATATGGCCGATAGTGAATAGGTGGAAAAAACCCAAACTCCCATAGGCTAGATAGCTGAGTATTTAAAAAATATATTTATCGATATTTTAAAGTCGCTATTATATACAGATGGTCACTGATTGGACGACAAAGGAAGAGTACCCCTAGTACGGTATCTGTATCTAATATCTAGTGGTACCTCTAGTATCATCTGATATCTAGTATCTAGTATCTATTATCTGGTATCTAGTATCTAGTTCAAGGTATTATCATGAATAAGGAGTTGCAACTCCTTATTCTATGGTATTATGGAATGACCATATTATAACGTACGCTAAAATAATGCCCACGTAAAAATGTTAATTATGGCATAGGCCAATATTTGTTAAAAGTAAAATAGGTAATTGTATAATTATAGGACTCCAAATTAACGGTGCGCGAAAATAAAACATTCTTACCTCAACAATTGCACCGTGAAATGTTACACGATTGAATGACAGCTGCTCGGGCAAAGGCGACATTCCTTGGTTAGAAATTTAGAACCACTAATTCCAAATCGCATGAAAAAAATAGGAAAAAACGCATTGAGCTCGGAGCACATGCCCAAACGTTTTGACATTCTGCGGCTCTTTGCGCCATTTTGACACACAACACTCTTTAAGCATCACACACAACACGCGCCTCGGGAGAAAGGTCGTAACGCACAAGGAAAGTCGTAACGGAGAGTCGTATAACGGTGAGACGCATTGCAGATAATTAAGAGTGGCAGCGACGGTGGAACGACTTGATCGTGCCTAGGCGCTGCCGGCTCCGCCATGGTCATTTTGACTCCTCGATCTCGTTAATATTTTGATTATGTCAGGGGCTAATATTAAAATACAGCGTCGAAGCTCTTTGATTGGCCAGACCAGCATGGTCGTATCGAGCACGGCCGTGGACCTCATCCATGATATTTTGGTGCCAATTTATTGGTTTATTTTGCACCGGTTTTTAATGAGTTTGTGTGCGATTTGATTTCTCTTGGGTCTTTGAGTTGACTTACGGCGGACATGATTGAATACCGCGAAATATGAAGGCAATGTTATAATTTTTTTGAAAACATTCAAAATTCAATTCCAGAGACGATACTAATTTGGGTGGCAATTTGCTGTTCTTGTGGGAATACATCTGTTGTAATCACTTAATGACCCTGGAATGGGAAATTTTGAATGTGGTCAGCCATGGGGGCGGTAGGAAAGAAGGGTTAGAAATCCCTGCACTCTTGCCCGTGTGTAGATGGGAGTGCTCCGGCTTTCGGGAAAGCCAACACGTGACCTTTGCTTGAGGCCTGGTTCGCCGGTTGGTGGTACGTACGTCACGAAAGAAAAGCCACGGGAAAAGTATACAATCTCACCATCGGTTTCTCAAATTTTCGAATGCGGAATTCGACAGCCCGTTATTTCTATATTGATTGCCGGTTGCGCTGTTACGAGATATCATTTAAAAACGAGCATTTAATAACGGAGAGACCGATATTTTGTTATCAGATACACTTCTTCATAACCTAAAGGTCGCACTAGAGGATTAAATATGGGGTAGCGAAAAAGTTCTTTACATGCTGAGTTCCTTCAGGGGCTGCAATTGCCATTTTGACCGATAACAAGCGTCCACTAGAACCTCAGGTGCAAAAATCGACTAGGTTAACCACTTATGAGGCCGTTGACGTGAGCGTATCTTCTAAGAGCATGGTGTGCAGCCTCCTCGGCTTTGATATAGGTACACGCCGATTACCATCCACCCAGGCCGTCGCTGGATCCTATATGCATGCAAAAATCGACCAGGTTTCCATCTTAGATCTTAGACGTCAGCACCGGGTATCTCCGGTGCACAGGAGCAGACTGCAAGCTGCAGACGTCGACCGATGTGCGACGGGTAAATTTAGCCCGCTGGAGACTTTTGGAAACAAACATGTGTCGAACGAGCGGCGGAGAGATCGAAGGCAGACGCGGCTCGTGGTGTTTGCAGCAGCCACAAGGGAGCTGCTGGACGTGATTAGAGGCTATGATTAGAGAGCGCATTAGAGGCTTGAAGTGAGACTTGCCAGGTGGCTGGGTAGAATCGCTGAGAATGCACTTGGTCGCGATCGTTGGCGTTTCACACGTGAAGCCGTCTTTCCCGTTTTCGGGCAGTCACAGCATTTTCTGGACGCTAAAAAGTCATTTTTTGACGTTTTATGAGAGATTCCATCAGACCAAACTTTTAAACTCAATATCAACGGGCTGGCACCCACTCCAAAAGCATAGTAATTTTTTGTTTTTTATGTGCTGTTTTGAGATGCACTGAATATTGACGTTGGCTCTGTGGCATCTATTGCTAATTGGTATCGGTGCATAATATAGGGTGGCTTGCCAAAAGCGTGAAAGAGAATTTCTTTGGTATAGGTATTTCACGTTAATGATATAAAGCCACGTGTACATAGGGGTACGTTTTACTGGCGTAATCTTATAGCGGCAAGTCTTTTATCTTCCGTGCAAGCTGCAAATTATAGAGCGTGTTTTACTTCTACATTTTAATATACAGAGTAGGTGTTAATGGTTCTTACCGGTGCAGCCATTTAGGCTCGTCGTTCACACAAAACGGCATTTTAGCAAGACTTCTGTGTAAGGAAAAGAGTGACTCGCATGTAAATGGCATGCAAGTAAAAAATTGGTTCGTAAAACGCAGGCTCTTTATTCGGTGGTGTATAGGGTGACCTCATGACTCATGAACCTTAATTGATTCGGGGAATAATTTGAGTCTGATCGTTGCTGTGAACCAGACGGGTTAATCTACATTTGATATCGATTATTATTGTAGACTGGTAATTACATTTTCATCAGCAGTCGTTACCATAATGATATATCAATAGTTTCAGATCAAAAAAATATATTATTGACGACATAGCTTTATGATTAAGCTTATCGCAATATGTATTACACATCGCTGGAGCTGATTCTTGACGATAAAAAATCATGATGCTGCTGGGGGGTATCCAGCCAAAATCAACCCAGATTTCCACAAAGTAGACTAGTTTGAACGGTCACCCATCCAATAACGAATCAGACGCTGTCTTGCTTAACTCCTACGCACCAGCGACCTCGGAATGTCCAGACGGCGACGCCGACACCGACGCCGACGACGCCGTCGCGATGTTTTCAAGACGGCACGCGAGCGTCGCGACGCACGGTGACGTCACAGTGAAGACGTCAGTTTATATTTAAACGCGACGCCGGCGGAGTGAGCCAACTGGGTTCGTGGATCCGTTGCCAACGGCCAGAGTTTCTTCGGAAAACAGTTGCCTTTTTCAGCGGCTGTCTGTTAGCCATGCCGGCATAGAGCGACGAGTTCGTTTACCTTCGGTTACCTTCGGTTAACTTCGGTTACCTCGGGAGCCAGAAGCGCAGTTTAGTTTGATTTGTGGGTATTTAAGTTGACAATTTATAGCTAGTGGAGGATGGCTTGCTATTTCTGAAGAATTTCTTGCTGTTTAAAGTTTTAGGATGTTTTTTTATACACTAAAACTTTACGAAATCGCTGAACAAACACCTCTTGCGTAAAAATGTAATTTCATCCATTAATGCAAATAAAATAAAGATTTTGTACTTTTTCCATGTATATTAAATGTGGATACTGGATAGTTGATGATAAAACGAGTGAAATGTAAGACTCTCGTCGCAGGAGGGAAACCATGCCGCCGGTGGATGGCTGCTAATTCTGTTCTTGCTCGGCACTCATGACGGCCTCTTGCATGACGCCACCGAGCTACAGCCATCAAAATGAACGAGGGAACAATTACCTACGATTTACGCCTGTCAATAACATGCAGTTGCCAATTGTGTTGCTTTTGGCAAGTAACGCACAACGGGATGCTTGCAAGAGCAAGAGAGTTTGCTAAACAATCGCTTTGCTGGTTCCATTTCCTCATCAACGAGAACACAACTCGCCCATGAGTGCATGCCGCGTTTAATAAAATATGAGCCGGCCCTCGATCTAAGAGCTAGATAAACACGAACAACCCTTTTAATATCCCACCGTGCGTAGCTAAATCAACAGGTGGCCACCCGATAACACCCGCCACACACCCCGAGCGTCGTAACCAACAGCAACCGGCACACCGATAACACTCCCATAAAAAATAAACGGCTCCAAATTACCTTTCGACGAGAAACTGAACGAACGCAGGCGATACGACTCCTCGTCCTCAACGCCCCCACCGCCGCCGGGGACATCAAGGAACGCCGCCGACTTCCGTGTGGTCGCGTGCACCGACCGCCGCGTCGACCCCTTCCTCCTCACGCCCGGCGAGGGCACGTCGTCGACGTGGTCCAGACGAGGCTCGCTGCCGCCGCCCTTGAGCGGCGACGTACCGTCCTCGGGACGCCGTCGACGCACCGACTTGGTCAGCCGCGCGCTCTGAGACCGGGCGGCCGGACGTCGACGCCGTCCTCCCGGCGTGGAGGAGGCGTCGTCGCCGCCGCCGCCGCCGCCCTGGACGTCGAGGAGGGCTTGCTCCATGCTGGAGAAGCCGGGGGCGCAGATGGAGGCGGAGCGCGCTTTCGAGGCGAGCAGGACGTCGTCGGCCATCGCGTGGCTGAGTTGCTACTGGCGGCGTCGGTTCGTGCGGCGTCGCGACGCCTCGGTCGGCGGCGGTCGGGTGTGTTCGGCGTCGGGGCGACCACCTGGCAGTGAGTGATTGTAAATTGCGGAGTGCGTAATATTTTAGATCGACCTAGTGTCGACCTAGAATTGATCTTGGTTGTAGCGGCGCGCGGCATTGGATGGGATTTATTTCAATGATTATTATGACAATATTTTCGTGCGTTATCGGGTCAAAGTCGCTCTGATTTTCATGGCTTCATCTCTATTATAATATACGCTTTCATAGCTATACAGAAATCCCCATCGCTAGAATTTAACCAACTTTTTTTTACTAACCCACTGGCAAGCCGGAATGGAAAACTTAATGAACATGTTCATTGTGATGGGGGTAAAGAATGGTTGTCCCGACGAGTTCATGCGATTTCGACAACATTGTGGACCTTTGCAGTCCATTAGATCCCGATCGCGAGTCAGAAATTCGAACAAAACTTGCCGAGATATTTTCGTTGTAAAACGCCGTGTCCATGGTCATGATCATCGACATCATGATTGCCATTACCATAAGGCGCATATTTCTATTTACCTCATCCTGTTCCATGGAGAGCCGGAAATAAATTGAATATCCATCACAAACGTGCCGCTAATTTATAGTAAATAAAAATTATAATAACGTGATTTGTGATTTTGTTTAGTAGTATAGAGGATAAGCAGTGCTGTTGCAATGTTGGAGGCCTCCCAGCAATCGAAGATCATAGCGAAAAGCGTGGAAGTATAGTTGAAAAGAGAGAATCCACGCATTCTCAGCGAGAAGGTAGAGTCAAACATTGAAGTGCATCTAAACGTTAGTGACCCCCGGAATATTCCCCGTGACGTATCAAATGTCTGTTAATTGATTGTCAATGATTGATTTACGGCAGGGTAATTGTCCTCTTGAATTCATGGTTCTATTGCCGGCTCCAAGGCTCTGCGAGTTGCGACGGGAGAGGAACTAGTTGATCTTCGACTGCTGCCGTGGTCACTGGTGCTCTTCGCAGCTTTCGTTGCAAGTACAAGTAAGTAACACACACTCGACGTTCGTATTACACATTCGCATTCCACGAGCAAAGGAATCGAATCGGATCTGTTACAGATTTCAGATTTTCAGATTTCTCATGTTGAGTACCAATTCGCAAAAATATTGATTCATGATTCAAGAAATAAATATTAGTAACCAAAATTTTCCGTGTAGTTTGTGAAGATTGAAAGTCTGAAATACTTATTTATTTTCCGGCCCTGTTCCAGCAAAAACTGAAAGCACTGGAAAGATTTTTTATATAACCGTATTTTTCATGTTGGTACAACTGACCATCAGCTTCAACTGGCCAACACGTGTTTGTTCAAAATTTAAATTCGGTGCATTTTTCTTGATAAAGAATTTGAATTGTAATTTATCCGTATTCAGCACTGGGCCTCGCGAACTTTCGTTTTAATTGGATGAGAGTTATTTTGAATTATTTTGAATTCCGAAACTAATTTTTTTAAATGAAAGAAATATTTAAGGCCACAAAATCGATTTGAAGTCTCGCTATGACTTACTATAAAGTACCGTTTTCAAGAGAAGTGGAATGCATTCAACAACAAACAAAAAATCAGGCTAGGTCAGCTAAGTCAGCAAGAAATCTGGTGTTGAAAAACTGGATATTTTTGTTCGAACTGATTAATGTAAAGGCTCCCAATTTTCCTTAAAAACGTGGCAAATTCAGAGATTTCAAAGGGTCTCATAAAATTTCATTAAAATCGGTGTTGGCGCCTGGATTCGAGAGCGCGAATAAGCGCGTGCATAAGAAAACATCCAAGACTTTTCTTTTCATCATGTGGTGAAATTTAAGAATTGCTTCACTCGTAACGCTTGTCAATAATGCACATATTATAAATTAAAATCTAAGAATAATACAATACAGATTAAGTATGGGTATATGCCCACCTTGCCTGCCCCACCAGGGATTAATATCTCACTACTACTTTGCCTCGTAGTGAAGACCTCGCCTCTATTCACAGCAACCGAACGCCGCCATGTCGAAGAAGGAAGCCCGGATTTCGCCGATCCGGCGGAACCTCGAATGCCCCATCTGCTTGGAGACCTGCTCTCCGCCAATCTACATATGCGTCAACGGCCACATCGTGTGCAAGCGTTGCCGCCAACAGACATCGATGTGCGGCGTATGCCGGGCGCCTGGCAAACCTTCGATGCGTTGCATATCATTGGATAATGTGGCATTGGCGATGTCGGGGATGTTGGCTACGGCTGGCGGAAGCACCGTTGACACAGTCGAGGATCCACGTTACCAGTGCAAGATATGCAAAGTGTGGTCTGGTCTCACTGCCAAAGCACTAATGGGTCATGTAAAGCAGTCGCATCCACTCAATTTTCACAATTTCTTTCCGCGAGTTTATAAGACTTTTAAGACGTCTTTTTTTAAACGAGCGGTGCGGGCGGGTGTAGATGTTACAAATTTCTTCCTCATTTACGGTCATAAAAAACTGTTCTGGCTTAAACTTGGCATTGAATTCCCAGCTCAAACTGTCAAAAGTGCAGTCTATGTCTTGGATAATAAACCCATGGTGGGAAAGGAATTATTGTATTTCCATTTTCGAATTATAAGTAACCATGTATTTTTAGATCAGTTCAATGCTGATCTCTTTTGTCAGCCAATAGATGCTCAAGATACAAGTCTTGATTTTGAATTTCCTAGAAAAATGGTTGATTATGTTTGTAAGGTAAAAGTGGTTAGATTTATTTTCACCATGAAATGATTCTGACAATTTTTTTAAACTCCTTTAATTGTGTCAGCAAATATAATTTGCCAGTGATAAATTCAGCTAAAATGTTTTATTAGATTTATTTATTAGTGAAAAACTGCAAAAAAAAAATGCTAAGTAGAAGCCAATGGAGATGGGTATAATAATTGGGCACAGTGTGGCTGTGTTTTGCAATTCTATGTGTAGAAGTGTGGAAATGGTAGTTCGAGAATGTTATAGAATTTTTGTAAGCGCATGTTTAAGTAAATAACTAATATTTTTTAGAGTAATGGTGCAAGTAGGAGGTAGATGGGCATAATGTGGCTTCAATTATATTGCGTAGAGTGGTATTAAAACTCGAAATGTCATGTCAGTTGCCATTCTATGTGTGGGAATGTGGCTATGGAAGTCCTTAAATTTTTTTAAATCATAAATAAATAACAAATAATTTTTAGAGTACCTATATTGGAATTGTGTTCTAAATTTCCCAAATCCTCTTTATTACATAGCTGGTACATTGATTAAAACTTCTAATTTCTATGCAGACTTCAATGTTATACTATCTTATTTATAGCATTTGGAATGGTTTGGGTCAACTAAGTGACTCAATCTCAAGATTTAGAAACATGAATCAGAGACCGAACGGTTTGGCATGTTAGAAAGACTGGTTCTCGCAAGGTCACCGAAGTTGAACAACATTGTGCCGAGTTAAGTGTTTGATGTGTGACCATCATGCAAATCAGTTCTGTTGGGGAGAGAGGTTGGAGGGTTTGAAGTTACAAAGACAACTTCTCTCGCCTTGCTTATCAACCTCTCGACAGCATGGATCAGTAGTGGAGGAATCCTGTTCGAGTTGTACCGTCATTTGGAAGAGACGTAAAGCTGGTGGTCCCCTTGGTGCTTTTCAACAGGAGTAGGCTACATGCCGGCACTGGGTTTCCCCCAAGGTAAGTAGAGGTTTGGTTTCCCCTCCTCTCTAGGCTAGGTTAGGTTCATCATTACCCTCATTCACCGATGCCTTTCATTCACCGACGCCATTAGACCAGTGGCATAGGACCAATACCATTGAATTTGCCAGTACTAGAATCTTTGGGACCAGTTGTCGTAACAGTGCTCCGTTAAAACACCAATAAGCAATAATAATATATTTGCCAGTACTAGAATCTTTGGGACCAGTTGTCGTAACAGTGCTCCGTTAAAACACCAATAAGCAATAATAATATATTTGCCAGTACTAGAATCTTTGGGACCAGTTGTCGTAACAGTGCTCCGTTAAAACACCAATAAGCAATAATAATATATTTGCCAGTACTAGAATCTTTGGGACCAGTCGTAACAGTGCTTCGTTAAAACACCAATAAGCAATAATATATATAAGACAGTCACATTTTTTTTATTTAAAAATTTATCGCCATTTATTTCACGGTTAAACTACAGTAAAATTCTTTCACAGCGCTAACAAACGAGACGTGTTGCGAGCGCCATATAACCTAGCTACCATCCAAAGTAGACTTGGAATGTTTTTGCTATCACTTTCCAATTATCACCTCATTCACATCTCCTGAGCTTGCATCTTGTATCAAATGTGACCCACCTGTCAATCACGGCCGAATGTACTACCATCAACCATTTCACCAGCAAGAAATCATCGACTCCTCTTTAGTCATTTGGGAATATGATTTGATTAATCAAATGCAATATGAATGTTGGCTGCATTCAGATATCAATTGGTTAATTTTGAACAATAATTGAATTGGAATTGCCAAAGGGCTGGTGAATAACTACCTATCAATAATAAGGAAGGAGGAAACCAGATGAGCATGACTTACCAAGTTGAAAAATGACAGATGTTTGATGATTGACAAAATTTTGTGTGAAAGGTTCAAGTTTTAACATGCTTGGTTGTTGGTTTCTGGAGAGGAAAATCAATCCTTACTGCAAAAGAGGATTGTTTCGAAACATAATTAAAATAATTAAATCAGACGACTGAAATTTAATTTGTTTTAGCCGTGTTGCACTATTTTTTAGCAGCCGGGAATAATTTAGGAAACCGTTACAATCTCAGTTATGTTTGCGAGAAACCCAAAGAACACCCTACAGATTTCAAGGAACCAGTGCTACAGTTGGCTTCTATTGGGAATTAGGAATGACTCATTTTTAATGACTCATTCCAAATGAGTGATATTGAAGGCAGTGGCACAGTTGACCATGTCGGTTGCGATCATCCGAACAAGCTGCAAGCTCAGCGCAAGTCGCTAATCGTGATCAACAGCCATTCACATCGAAATGATCCAACCTTAAAACATTACACTTATAAAAATAAATAACAAAATAGGTAGAAAAATGGTAGACCCACACAGGGTTCACAAGATTAACATTAACTAGGAGACAAATTTACGTTTCAGAAACGATTATGGTACACTTCTCCATTTACAAAAGATATTTTAGTAGATTTGTAAATGACACGAGAGAATACACTAGATTTTTTTTATAGTCTTACTGATCGGACCGTCAATGTCCAAACCAGCCAGACTTGAATCGTACTACTAGTTAAAATTAACAAAGAAATTAGAACTTTCATCACCGGGCGTGCATGAGAGAGGTGGCTGGAAAGCGTTCGATCCACTGCCGGAGCGTTTAGGGCACCGGGCGGCTTCGACGGATACGGTCCAGCCGTTGGCTCGTGTCTGCTCGATTGGCCCCTAGAGGCCCGCGTCATGGAAGAACCCCTCTAGGGCTCCCGCCTCATCTCAGCTGGCCATCGCAAACGCTTCTTCGCCCGGGGGACCTTCTGCTTCGTACTTGCCTGCAACCGCACAACTACCAAGTAATTATGCCGTACACAATTAGGTTTAGGGGTCCTCAAGCATTCTTTTGCTATTACATCTAGCCATATCTAGCTGATAATTTAAAAGCAAGTACAAGCTTTAAGGCTTTAAGTGAAAGATCCTAAACTTGGAATTTAAGTACCTACTAACAAAATAATAATCAGACAATAAAGTATTAAAACTGCTTGTTTTTACAAGAAAGTTTTTTTTTTCTGATTACACAGTCTTTGCTAATATATTGTGCCAAAATTTTTAACTCTTAGACTATAGTGATGTTGCAACATATGGCAGTGGTACTGGTGAATACAGTTTTGGGCTGTTCTGATTCATCTGTGGACCTATAAAGGAGGTAATTTGCCTAGGTTTCGACCACGTTGGCTTGGTCATCTTTAGTACGGTGTCGAAGCAGGAGACGGGAAAAATGCAGCCGCCTTGACGAGATGTAAGGGGCACTTCACCACATAGCTGAACACGACCACGCCAAAGTGGTCAAAAACCTCGACAAACCCAGTCATTATTAAGACCACAAATGAATGAAAACAGAGCGAAACCCTGTTTGACCATCGCATCCAACCAGGGTTCCGAAACCGATCCACATTAGCGTACTGCGGTGTGCCGAAACCTGAGAGCGAGACAGAGTGACGGCGAGGGAACTCACATCGCTTGAACCGGCCGTATAGAGAAGAGTAGGGCAGGCTGTAGTGAATCGCCGCCTGGTTGATCGACATCTGTCCGACGCGGACTGCCTCCAACGCCTCGCCCATGGCGCCCTCCGACCAAGGGGTGGGGTTGCTCCGCGACAACTCGATGCCTGAAAAACGGCGGCGGCGGTGAATTTAGTTGGGTGGCCCACTGCACAAGGCCCTGCTGCTTCAGTAATGGTGTTTTACGACACACTGTTTTGACAACTGGCCCTTTGGCACTGGTCTAGGATGGCAGCGGCACACCTTTTTGAGTTCCAGGTGCAAACTTGAGGTTGAACTCTTGCGACAAGATCCGTACGAAGGCTGCTAGCACCGAGAGAGCATACCATTTAATTATTTAGTGTCATTTCTGGCAATGCAAGATTGTTAAAAGGTTTTTGGTGATAAATTTGTAGACATTGCCACATTGACCCACCTTCGTGCTTGCATTGCCCGTACACTGCTTATCATTTACTATTCTTGTTTCATTTCTGACAATGCAAGATTTTACAAACATCTTCGTTGAAAACTGTGGAGATGGTTTTGCGAAGTGGTTCAGAGGCACAGACAGATAGTGGCACTGGCGTATTGAACCGAACAGTTGTGCTCTGATTTCACAGACTTTTTGTCCTAAAATGGACCTTGGTCGACTTAACAACTAAGTTGGCTTAGTCATCTTCAGAACTCAAGACAGTCCTGGTTAGAACCCAGGTTCATTGCCCTTTTTAAGACCAAAAGTGTGTGAAAACAGAGCACGCCGCCAACGGTGCGTACGCGTCGCGATGCCACGCTGACGCACCTTCGCGCTTGCACCGGCCGTAGAGCGTGCCAGTCGGGATGCCGAACTGCGTGGCGGCGCGCTGCACCGACGCAGCCCCCTGCCGGATCGAGTCGAGCGCGCGCTCAAGGTCGCCGGGGCTCCACGTCGTGGGCGCCGCGTTGAACGGCGCCGCCAGACGGATGCCCTCGCGCCGCGCCACCTTGTACAGCGTGCTGCTCGGGATGCCTGCGCAGAGGAACCAATGGAGTGTCACGGGTGAGCGTTTGAGTTCTACAGTTTGGTTTGGCGGAGTGTTTCAGAGCCATGGGAAGATGGTTGTGAAGCTTGCGGTTCTGCTCTGATGTGATTGACTTTTGGTCCTGAAAAGGACCTTCGTCGACGTTTCGTCCGCGTTGGCGCGGACATCTTCAGGACTGTGTTTCTGTGTTTCTGTGGACTGTTTAAACGGTCACATGCAGTTGTATAGAAGACTGCTGTACAAGGGTTTGACGAAATGTGATGAAAAATGTGACCGTGTAAAAGGGGCTTAGTGTCAACTAATTTCCTTAGGACGTTAATAACTTTTCTGAAAAACGCAAGTAACTTAATGATTTTCAAAGCAATTTTGTTCTACAAAGTTACATAACATTACATTCCAAAAAATCGAGACAATTCAAATAAACTTTTCAAGTCAAAAGCAAAATCATGCAAGCTTTCAAGAAACAGCATGCAATCAATCAACACGCTGCTAGATCGGACATGTTGAACGCAATCTATTTCGGCCAGTTTCCCATACAGCGACAGTAAGAAATTCAGCAGCAACTCACCGAACGCCTTGCTGGCCTTGTTTGCCGAGAGCGCGCCGCTGCGCAGAGCCTGCAGCGCCGAGTGCAAGACGTCGTCGGTCCAGCCCTTGCTCGGGCCGTCCTTCTTGGGCGTGCCGATGCCCAGGCGGTGGGCGCGCTGCCACAGCGTCGTCGACGGGATGCCGAACGTCGCCGACGCCTTGGTCAGGCTCAGGTGACGGTTTCGCAGCGCGTCCAGCGCCAGCTCCATGTCCTCCGGGCACCACGACTTGACCTTGCCAGCGCCGTTGACGCCGCCGCCGCCGCCGCCATCGTCGCCGCACATGCCGTCTGGAAGCGGAGAGCATTTATGTAGGAATCGGACGGGACTGCGAATTTGCTGTAGTCTGTCCAAGATAAGGTCGTTCTCGGGAAATGGCTGCCTTTGATATTTCACCAAGTCATAAGACTAAATCTGCATGGCGCTATTTCAAAATATCACTAGGGCTTTGCGAACTTTTATGTAATTGTGCTGTGGATGAGCATTATTGTTATGCTCCACACTAGACAATTCTATGAGTGCTTGCTAAGCCCTAGGGTTAAGAAGAAACTGAAATTTTTTGTAAAAACTGATTTTTATAAGTTGAAGTCCCTCATCACGTCCGCTAGAAGTCAATAGATTACCAAAGTGATGCGGATGCCAAATAAACTTGCATCACCGATACACATTTATTTCTTTAGTTATTCTTTAGCTAACAATAAAGTTAGGTACTAGTGAAAGCAAGAAGATATGCAAATAGTAAATGTTACCAGTGTTCTAGCATTTGATTTTGAAATTTTGAAAAAGCTCCTTACGGATTTACTTTCATGAGTTGGTGAAATTTAAGTGGCAGCCATATTTACGTTATCCTGAGACGATAAAAATATCCACCACATATGCAACAAATATTTGCAGCTTGGTTTCTACTCGGACACAAACTTTACCGCTGTCGTGGTGGAGATGCAGCGACCCGGTCGGCACCAATCCGAGCAGCTCGGGCGTGATCATCATGCCGTGGTCGTCGTCTTCTTCTTCTTCTTCGTCGCCGTCGCCGTGCTCGTCCTCGCGGTCCACGGCGGCGCGCAGCGTCTCCAGCTTCACCGAGCTCGTCGAGTTGGTCGTCGGCGCCGCCAGGACGGAACCGACGGCGAGTCCGGGCTCGGCTTCGGCGGGCACGCGGGTTGCCGTCGGCGCAGGCGGCTCCACGCACTCGGAGAGTCCGACGGGCTCCACCGCCTCCAGCTGCTGGCGAGGAGAAGGAATTTAATTTGCATCGGTCGGTTTGCGTTGCCTGTTTGCGCTCGGCAGGCGAAACGACTGAGAGCCGGTTTGACAATCTCCGAATCAATCTCCAGCTTGATGCATTCGGAGAGGTTGACAAGCTCCACCGCCTACAAACGCAAGGGAGTTGAAAAAATTTAATTGATTTGCGTAAGTCCGTTTGCTGCTAATGCCTGTTTGCGCTGGGCAGGCGAAACGGCTGAGAGCCGGTTATAGAAACTCTGGACAAGGTTTGAAGTTCTACCATTTCTCCCAAATAAAGAATTGCCATGGTGACAACCAATCAGGTGCAGTTGTTCTCGAGTTGTTTGGAGGAAGTCCAGGCAACTCTTTTAGTGCGGAAATTGTAATACCGGTCCTACACCGAATTTGATCAAAATTTCAACTTTAAAATTAGACTCTGGATTATTTTCACTTTGAACTTGAAGCACATTCCGTTGACAACTTTTCTAACCAATCAATTTTTACAAAAAAATTAATTATTTTTAAATCAAGTTTCTTACTCTAGACCTAAAGGCTGGTTCACAATCAACTTAGCAATAGACATAGGTAACTTAAAATAAGCAGTAACTTAAAAGTTTGACATATGGATCTCCATTAGACTGTCTACAACAAACATAAGGACTTAACTTAGACATGACTTAAACATAATGTTTGACCATGTCAAACTTTTAAGTTACTGCTAATTTTAAGTTATGCCTATTGCTAAGTTGATTGTGAACCAGCCTTAAGGGTGTTTGTTTTTCGCATGGCACGAAATCGCGAAATGTGCCAAAAGTGGTTTAAAAGTGCTTTGAAGTGTGTTTCTATCCATTTCCAGTATTTGCCCGCCATTTTTTGCGCGCGAAAAAACGCGAATTTTTCCATTTTCCCCTCATAACACCATAATCAAGAAAATCTGTTGTATTCCGAGAAATTCTCTCTTTTTTTGCAAAAAAAATTGACTGATGCGCCATAATTCCAAAATATCAAATTTAAAATTTTGTCTTCAAAACTATCATTAACGCCCACAGATGGCGCCATCTGCTGCAGATGGCATGGTGAAACCAAAACCAACTGCAGCAAGCAGACTTGCCGACTTCAATGACCAAGGGTTTTACGTCAATGACAAGAAAATACTTGTGTAAATTTTGTTACTGTCGGGTGGATCATGTCCGTAAAGACGTAAAATTTGCAATATAATTTGATTTTTTTCATAACACCACCATAACACCGAATTCAGTAAACTCTAAAACGAAATTTGCAAAATCATAACACCATAAAAAAAAACCTTATCTAGACCATGTAATAATTTTGACTTAACTCTCCATTTATATCAAACCCTACAACATGATGATTGTGTAAGAATTTAATTGATATTTGATCTAGTTTAAGAACTTCTTTTAGAAACGACGTTTTTATTTTGCTTTTTTGGGAATCCATTCGACAAAACTGCAATCCCAAATCTCATCGTATTCACAGCTCAACATGTGAACAGTATCAATATTTCTCTTCTATTTTACCAAACCAACCAATGCTTCAGTTGCCAAGTAAGTCAAATTCAGCTTCGACTTGTTTGTACTCACTGTATTTCTGCATTTGCTGTCGTTGTTATTGTTGTTGTTGTTGTTGTTGTTGTTGCTGATATTATTATTGTTATTGTTGTTATTATGGCTGTTGTTGTTGTTGTTATTGATATTGTTGTTGATGCCGTCGATGCCGTTGTGTCTGCCGGAGTGGTCGATGCCGTTGCAGTTATTGTTTTCGATGCTGGTGTTGTTATTGTTGTAGTGGGCGTCGTGCAAGCCGTGGCTTTCGAGTACAACGATTGGTACGTCCTCGTCGGTGGAAGTCGCGACGGTCACACGGTCCGTGCTTTCAGTCAGGTCGATGTCCACCTGGAAGCCAAGTGGACGTTCAGAGCTACGCACGGAAATGGGTAAGGCAAAAATGGAAATTACATGCTGAATACGCAAGGTTTAGGCTTAGAATAGAAGTGTATGCCCTTAATTGTGCAAAACCAAAAATCAGTAGTCTAGTTAAGAATCTAACGGTGTTTCTCTACCAACTATACACTTTACAAGTGAAAATTGTTGTAACTTAAAAATTTTCACTCGTGGTTACTTTTGTCGGCAACTATATACACTATCAAACAATCTGAATTTTGAGCTGTCACAACTTTTTCAGCAATGCTAAAATCTCTTTGGAATGGTTAAATGGGGGAGACTGGTCATCTGCTGCGGTCATCTTCAGCACCGAACTGAACATGAACGCCGTCATAAAACCAGGCCATTTACTCGGTCAAATTTACTCGGACAAGGTGCATAACCGTACACAACTTATAAATTGAACATGGGGTCCGACCACCCCACTTCATCACTCTGCTACGCTTGTTGTGGAACAGCTACCCACCTGATCGTGGAACAGCGTTCTCCGCGCCCGCTTGCTGCCGGACACCCGACGCAGTTTGGTGAACGTCCGGCGGACCTCGTCCTCGTCGTGATTCGCTCGTCTCATCTCGTCTTCCCTGTGGTTCGCCCACCGCTGCGTCTCTTCCCCGTAGTGGTTGGCTTCCGGCATCTCGCAAAGCCCCTTGATCTTCAGCTGGTCGGCAGTCTTCAGCAGTGACTGCAATTTAAAAACAGTTATTTAGTTGTCTGTTAGTATTCATCTTGGAAGAATTAGGGTGGGAGGACTAGGAGATAAATGGAGGGGGTTGATTGAAGTGGATTTCGGTGGAAGATGTGATACGGATTTAACGATGCATAACTGCAGCAGTAGTACCTACTACAGATATTTTTTTTTTAATTATAATAATGTAGAGTCAGAGAGATTGTAGGGAGATAGTAGTTCTAAGGAGGCGTTAGTGGAAATGAAAGATGATGATCAGAGTAGGGAGGTAGAAAAAGAGGAAAATATATCAGTATGATTGGTCAGCAGGCTTTTCAGAACTAGAAAGCCATGGACCATACTTAAGAAAAAAGTTAACAATTATTTTTAGAATAATTTATTAAACTTAGATATTGAATGTCAAGCATTCCTCTACAAGTTCCTGATGTTTTGCAAATCTATGCTGCAAGTCTGACAAAAAACCAGATTGGAACTAAAGGTTGACCCCATGCTGTCCTACCTGTAATTCGGCCTGTGACACATCAATCTCCCCTCGGTAGACAAACTCGATAATAAACTTGAGATCGGCGAAGCAGACGTCTTGCGGCATGATGATGGTGGGATGTGGACACGGGTTCTCCAGCAGCAGCTTTTGGAAGTAGCTGGAGCAAGCTGACAGGACAACCTGGAAACGAGACAAATATCCCCGTAAACCAGATACCAAGATATATAAACAATCACAGATCACAATTAGGTACCTTACGAGCATCTGAGCAAAAAAATTGTTTTCTTGTGCATATTTATGAACTGAACTAAGATTGAAAAAGATTTGTGCTCAGATTGAATCTGAATTGAAAACAACACTGGGAGCAAAAGCCATGGCAGTGCAATCCCTCTTGATTTGCCAGAAAGACATCTTGGCTACCAGATAATGAGACTGAGATTATTCTTAACTTCTAGAAAAAAATATATTGTCTGTGTGAAAATACCAACATAGGTATATTTTTGTCACCAAAATTTCATTCTCAAGTAGATATGTCAAGAATATCTTTTAAAATTTGCCCCTGCCCTCAGTATTTTAACAACATTGAGGAGTAGGGTACCTAATCTTCTTAAATTTGAAAATGCATTTCTATAATCTGTCTAAAACTGATAATTTTAATTTTTAACCACTACATGTTTCTAGATTGAGGCACTAACCATAGAGTATGTTTTTGGGGTCACCAAATAGATCTACCAAATTGAAAAATTACAGCCATCCCCTCTTGTCACCCTAATATAGCCAGTTGTTGAGTCCATGGAATGATCACAGTGTTTGTAATCATTATCAACCTAGTAAAGTAGTGTAGAACAGTGTAACATTGGTATAAAATGGGCTGTAACAATTTCAAGCTGTCCTTTGACTAGTATTTCAAGTTTATGGTATAGTAGATTATCAGATCATTATCATTAAACACTTTTATTTAGGTAGTAACTATCAATCAAGCTATTTTGTTTTGATTTATAAGCCTGCATCAATCAACTCAATAAAGGTACAAGGACACTTGAAGGAAATGATGACAGCGTTGTTTTCTTGGCATATTCTTACCTTGTGAGCTTTGAGAGAGAGATCATCGCAAGCAAGGGTGACATCTACAAACGCTTCCGTTCGGAGAAGGTGGTGAAACACTGAAGTCATGTTGGACTGGTAGTTATTCCAACGGAGGCAGTAGTGTTGGCTGGCCATTGCCATCGCCTATGGACATGAGAGCACCATATAATTTCATACTTCAAAACATAATAATCATTTAGGGGCAGTTGGGGGCAGTGACCCACAGGGCAGTCAGGGTTAACACTAACTAGACATTATGGAGGGAAAAATAGGGCAGCAGTGAATACACGAGGGGATTTACTGTAGAATAGTTTTCAATAAAATATTACCTTTCAAGTGTCAACACAAATTACAAAGAACGAGTTAGGAAATGTCACTCAATGTCAATAGTAGGTACTGACACACTGTTAGTGCATGGTAGAAAAGTGTAACCTAGTATAAGACACAAGTGTGAACAATGTCTTGAAGATATGCAAAGAAATGGGACTTGCCTGCGGGGCGAATAGAAATAGAGAGAGGTGAAACCGATTGAATTGAACACAACAAGCGAATTTAGAAAGCGGACTCGCTAGAGAAGAGGAAACTAGGCCAAGCGATCTTCCCAGTTGATCTCTTTTTTCCTGCTCAGCTTGGACTTGGAGATATCGTACCCAATGTTTCTAATGCAAATTTATATCAGCCCTATGGAAAAGAGCGTTTACAGCTTAAAATAATAAGTAGTAGGATGAACACTGTTTCGAAAACTTTCAAATGGATAAAAAGCGCGAGAAAATTGTGGAGAAAACTTACGCAGATGGAACTGTCAAAACAAATGGATGAGAGTATTTTTCGTAGCTAACTCTTTTAACATTAAAATACAAACTATAGCGATAATATAGGCAATTTAAACTGCTTAAAAATGAAATAATAACGTTGTCGCACTTACTTTTCAGCGAAATTTGTAGTTGCGCTGCAGATAATTGATGAAATCTGCTCTTGATCTTCTGACTAGCAGACGACGTTTCTTCTCAGCTGCTATTTTGTTGTGCTCTCTCTTCTCGTTGTCTCTCTCGATTCGGTTTCTCCTTTTCTCCTCCTCACTCCTTCTCACTCTCCTCATCCTTTCTGACGTCATTGCCCCTGCTTTGTTCGTGGTTCTTGGAGTGGGTGGAAAATCGTCTTGAGACGTTTCATTGTTCCTGACGCCCATTGGCCAGCGGCATGAAGACGCCGAGATATACAACTTGAACGTATTCGATTTAGATCATTTATATTTATAGAGCATATCCATAAATTGCTTAAAATATTAATAACGTAATATTAGCAATCTTTTTTGTACAACTATGATCCAAATTCAAAGAAAATGTTAGTAGAAAAATGTAACCAGCGCACAAACCAGTGCGCATGCATTTCCCCTACAATTCCCCTTATGCGGCATTCCATCTAGCGTCTCCATCACGGATTCGGCGCCGTAGGAAGTTGCGTCTGAAGTCTTGCGGCGGGTGCGAAGCCCTACTTTGGCTTGAAAAGTTTTGTTTTGAAGTTTTACTTGGTTTTTCTCACTGTATGAAGCTGTTAACTAATTAGGTAAGTAAGTTTATTTGTGATAAATACTGGTTTTTATCATTAGTATCGAGTTATTAGAGGTAAATTCCAGCTAAATTGATCGGAACTTAGCCAGTGGAAATGGCGTCCTCTGATCAGAGAATTACCGTTAGTATTGTCAACTCGCCAGCTGCTGACGTTGTGAGTTGCTGTTTTTCAAAAACTTAATGAATCATTGAAAAAATGGGTTTATAAGACCGATATGTTCAGGAGAGTCCTAATAGCTCGTCCCAGACTGTTTCGCCTGGTCGATAACATTGGGTGTGAAACGCCGCCATTGTGGTTGGCGTCATCCTACCCATCCACCGTCCTCCATTGTGCTCTAGGGATGCATTGACCCAAATCAACAGGCCGGATGTTAGAATTCTGAACACCTTGTTTGCCTTCGCAGGTGCGCGATGGCGGATCAGCAGTATTGTCTGCGGTGGAATAACCACCAGCCGACTCTAGCTGGGAGCTTTGATCGAATGCTGAAGGATGACCGATTCACGGACTGCACGCTATCCGCCGAAGGGGTCAACGTCGAGGCTCACCGCATGCTGTTGTGCGCTTGCAGCCCGTACTTTGACGTAGGTTTTTCTTTTATTTTGCTGTGCATTCAAGATCAATTAATTCCAGAATGCTAGAATGTGATTACGATCATGACATTGGTTGGATTTAATTGAACTATTTATCATAATTCCAAACTGTTTTCTTTTCTGCAGGCACTTTTCAAGCAATATAAGAAAGAGCGGTTTCCCATTGTGATTATTCGAGATGTTTCCGTTGTAGAGCTGAAGGCTCTAATGGACTACATGTACCGAGGAGAAGTTAATATCTCCCAGGTAAGGGTTGATTTTGCTTATACTGAACAACGATTTTTCCCAAAGTTGTGATCCTGCTTGCCACTTTAACATAAAAATATCCCTTGCATTTTGCATATTTATTATATTTATTTTGTGTGGTAAAATTTTTCTTGTTAACGTTACAGGATCAACTGGCTGGCCTCCTCAAGGTCGCCGAGCTACTCCAAATCAAAGGCCTCTACGAGGCAGGCTTCACCGAGTCGCGCGCCTCTGCCCCCGCCCCGGCCGCCCCCCGCGCCTCGACCGGCGGCAACGCCGCCGCCCGCCCCCAGCCCCTCGACCTGCCGCCGGACATAACGAGCGACGGCGCCGCCTCCCCCGCCCCCAAACGACGCAAGCGCGCACGACGGCGTTCGTCCAGCGACGAGTTCCCGACGACGATCGACGTCGCCGCCGAGTCCGTCGGCCAGGCGGTCGCCCCGTCCGGCCTGCACGCCGAACCCGTCAACAACAACAGCCTGTCGGACGGCACGCTGCCGGTGCCACCCAAGCTCGAGGAGCACCAGTTCGATGTCGTCCTGCCGAAGGAGGAGTACGTGGACGACCAGGACAGCATCGAGAACATCACCTTGGACGACGACGACATGGATGAGATGGACCAGGCGGGACCCTCACACGGCGACGGCTCTTCGCAAGGTGAGAAAATGCCGAGACTGCACACCTCGAAATGATTGTTTTTGGGACTTGAGACGCAGGGCCCTGAATTAAGCACCTATGCCTAGTGTGCAAGTTTCCTGTTGCCAAAGTTAGCAAACTTCTAATAAGTCTTCAATCTATAAGGCAAGTTGGCAACTGATCAATGTCAGACATTGCAAGGGCTACCAAACTGCAACTAGAACATTATATAACCGGACCTGTCTGGTTTATTAACTTCAGTTTATGTCTTGAATAGCCAACAGTGTGGCTTCTTGCCCCAGTAAATGGAGTGGACCTTGTGCAAAAGTCAGGCAATTCCTTGCCAAAACAAAACCCATCATCTTGTTTCTTGGCAAAGCTGGCCAGATACCGGTCCAAAGTCGTCATGACAAGTCTCTTGTGTTATCGCCAGGCTACCCCCCCTCGTGGCACCAATCGGACCGCAGCACGGACGACCTATTCCTCTCCACCCAAGACTCAATCAACAACGCTGGCGGTGCCCAGCGGGACTCTCAAGGTAAGCCACGCCGCCGCGTGCACCCCGGCCTCCCCCCCAGCCCCCCAACGGCAGTGTCTTGGCTGGTCGCGCGAGTCCCCTGTCGAAGGCTGCTGCGCATGGTCACTCGAAAACCGCTCCCCGTTGCCTTCACGGAAAGGTGTGATGTATTCACGAAATCTCTGCTCCCGATCTCTTAGTTATAGAGTTGGTTGTCCTTGTACATTATATATTTTATTTTTATTTAGAGCTCTATTTAGTCTTAAACTAAGATAAATGTCCTAACTGGTTTGCACAGATATTCCCTAATTTCCATAATCAGAACATAATCAGAACATAAGAGTAGGAAATCTCTAAGAATTCTTTAGGGAATTCTAATTAGAAAAAGGAAAAGGAAACAGTTTATGTGTGTTACATAAACTTGTTCCAATATTTTGGTAGATATTGCAGTTACGTTATAATTCCACTGGTCCAGCTCTGTCCTAGTGTGCCCCCCACACCCTCCCAATGTCCCTCAGTTTCGATGACCGCAGGTAAGAGCGCAGCAAGTTTTCGAGAGGGGATCACGAAGAAGCTCGGAAGCCTTAATTACAGTGTGTTTAAATGCTCTATTCTGTAACAACATCAAAGTCACTTGCATGTTTCGACAAAAAATCTCTTAACAATGTATATTGGTTCATATGCCTTTGAGACTGCCTTCAAACTTCATTGTGAATAAGGCCCGGGTGAGAGGTTAATTAGTGGCTGGGATGCCTTTCGAAGAGGTTTGCTGTAAAATTTTAATGCCTAGGTATTGGTTTATTGTTTGGTGGCTGGCAATCGAAAATCTCTGCCAACTCTCAGTTGGTGAGATTCGCGATGCCGGCGCCTTGACTGCTGTGGTTTCCGTGTAACTTGAGACTCGGGTGTTTGTTTTGTCCGTGAGAAGTCTGGCGTTGATCTCTCGTCTTCCGTTGTCTGTCACTCGCCCAATGTGCATGTCGCTTACCAAACGATTCGCCTTCTGTTTTACACTCTGGAAACTGGTACCTTGTATGTGCATTACTTTCCGTGACTACAGCAACAGTTGGCGGTGAATTGCTGTGTGATTTTTTCCGTGATTTTATTCCCAGCATTTAGGTTAATTCGACGCAGCCCCGACGGCTATGTGCTTTATCTGGCAATGTTTTCACAAACTGTGTTCTAAAGCTTCTCTAACAAATGGTGATTGCGTTCATAAATTGTGTGTATATATTGATTGTTTTGAATTGTTGCTATTTTTGAGGGTGGTGACTAACATCAGTGAAACTCGGTTGTACATTGTTTAATCCACAATTTAGCTAGATTTTGCACTTCAATTGGCTACCCTACGCTACTCCGAACTGGAGAATCACGACAGAAGACACGTCTCCAATGGCTGCTGTTTGTGTAGGTATACAGGTTTATCACCACTTGTTTTTCCTTGCGCGGTACTTATGCATTTCAGTGTTCCCAATGGTCTCCACCGAGGTATCATATTATCCTTCATCCAAGGTATCTGGCCTGGTATTCCCTACATCATTCTTCCCTCGACACGGCAAAATAGAACCAAAAAACGGGATTCTTTGAAGCAATTTCGTTGGTGGACGTGCATCTTGGCTTCTCATCGACTCCATTCGGTAATGTATTGGTAACCGGTATTGTGACGATATTTTTGCTGTTCAATCATGGATTTTTGTCAACTTGTATTGTGCATTTCTCCCAAAATGTTTGCAGGTTATAGGCTTGACTTGACACAGACTGACTGACAAAAACAGAACTTTCTATTCACCGGCCTGCGCGTGTTCTACGTTCTGGTGGTTGTTTCGGTAATATCGTGTGAAATCATGTGATTGCGTGTGTTTTCGAACAAAAAGTTATTTTTGGACGCCATGTTTCTTGGTTTCTTGGATGGGGCACACCCTGCAGTGTTCGTAATTGTTTTTGTTATGTATTTATTTTCCTCATGCCATTATAGCCCTATCCATATTTCCTTCCTTGATGGAATATTTGAAATGTCGGAAGGTAGGTATGTTGAAGTGCTCACAAGTCGCCTGACTATTTGGCTAATATTGGGTACTGTGAACTTAGTAGGTTGGGGTCTAGTCTATGGCACAGTGGTCAGATATTGCATATTGCAATTTAGGTAGAGGTGCATATGAAGGTACCAAACACGAAAATCCTGGTGCCAGCCTCGCACTCCTATCCGGAAGGGGGGGGGGGGGTAGAATAATATTTGGCAAGGTCATCTGAAACTCTTCGGCTTGACCATCGAGTGCCGAGTGGGATTCCATGCTAAATCACCCATCCTGTTGCACAGCGCGATGCAAAAACGGGCCTGCAACAACAAGCAACAGTCAATTTAAATTGCAAAGTTGTTCACAATAAATTGATGCACTGAAGAAAAAAATACATCGACAATTCATATAGACGAAAATTTCTTGCAATTCGGAGTTTTCCATCTTCCACCGCACCTGCTAGCAATTATTCTACCATATTTCACCAAAACTTGGAGTTATGGGTACCTTCTTGTGAACCTTTCTCGAAAGGTGGCATGTTGTGACCGTGTTATCAAGCAACATGCCATTGACTGAAAAGCAATATAAGTCCGAATTTAGCCATGCCAGCCTAAAGTAATTATCTGGATTAGATAAATATATTGGATGCAGTTTGTCGAAAGTGCAGGACGTCATTTGAGGATCCAAAATTGCCAAAGGGTATGAAAAGGGTGGATTTTGGAGCCAAGGTAAAAAGTAGACTCTTGGGGAATCTTTTCATTGTACGCATGAGGGTCAGTTGCAGTGAACAACATATTTCAAAGTGTGCGAGGTACTGTTGTGGCTTTCGCCCATGTGCATGAGATGGTGACGATGAGTATTATTTTTCAATTTAGTAAAATACTTCAGCATACGAATCTGGTGACAACAGGTAGTGGGGAAATTTTGATTTTGTGCGTTGGCATCAGTTAGTGTTAACAATTGGAATATTCGTTGAATTTCCCCGACTTGTGAGTCTCAATGTGGATGCCTTTATTTGATCGGATGTAGGAAACGGATTTTTGCATGCCTGCCGTTAGTTAATATCTGATGTAGTATGGGCAATGGTATGGGGCGCTCAATCCTGCACATCCCTCCTTTCTGTGAATGCATACCCTTGGCATGAGATTGCGACGAATGTGCTTAGATTGTGAATTGAGTTGGAAGGAAAATAAATCTCTGGTTGATGAAATTGCATTTGCTTAAATCGATTGGGATTCCCCTGGCTTGTGTTGGTATGAGGTGTTCTATGGTTGGTAGTAATGGTGATGCCATCTTTAGTTTGGTTCGATGGCGGAGCCCAAGGTATGCGGAGCCGCCATAGGATTGGGTTGTGCGTTAAAGTTTCTTGTGCTGTGAACTCTTGTGCGATTTCATCACGTATCATTGGCACTGGACAGTGTTTCTTGTTATTTCCACGGCTTGTGGATAGCCGTGTAGTGGACTGATGTTAATTGCAGTTTTATTGCAGGTGAAACATAGTCTATCTGTGTTGGGGATTAGTTTGCCGATCGTTGCGGTGCAGAATTGGTCTGGCTTCATGCAGGTTCATTTTTAATTATTAGTGGGGTTTCAGGTATTCACTGATGAGTTTTTCAATCGCTTCGGTACATTTTAATAGCCGCGTTTAGTGTGATAATAAGTGAAACAGTGTGATTATGAACACTTTTCTATTATTATAGAATCACATCCCATTTAATCTGGCTGTCAAATAATTGCAAGCGAAAAGATTTTCCTTCTATTGAGTGTTCAATGGTTTCATTTGAAATTTAATATCCCGATGAAATAGCTATACTCGATTTTCAATCTATAACACTTTCGTTGGGGTTTGGCAATACATCTTTGATCCTTGCATTGTCCCAATCTGCCTAGCTGGTTGTTAAACCACAGATGCCACAAGCAAGGCCACAGGTTTGGCCACAGGTATATTGTGGCTAGAATATTTTAGCTGATACCATCTGATTAACTGACTTTTCTCATGCAAGACGCTAGTGGCTTCGCCAGTTTGTACTTCCAAGAGCCTGTATGTCAAAATACTAATAATCGTGGAATTCACAGATCTCAGCAAATTATGCTAAAAATGGTGTAGTAATAAAATCATTTTTGCTAGGGTTGTTCAAGAGGTGTTTTCTCCTTGAATTGAAATTCATCAATTGAAATTTCAAACACATAATTGGAAAACACTTGTTCCACAGGCAATAAGGTTGATAGGTAATCAATTAAAACTTCCAATAAGTACGAAATACTCACTGGTACCTACTTTCACGGAAATCCTCCGAATTATTACCATTGATTTCAATGGCACTACTCTTCGTAAAACACTGGGAGGCTAAATTAAAGCAATAGTATTAAAATTGGTGGGTAGGTAATCAAAGCCCAAGAAAATTCACATTGCCCTCAGAATTGCCCAATTACAACTGACCAAGAAAGTTCTACAGCTTTGTGAATCACTGCCACATTACAACCTTTTGCCTCCACCATACCCTCCTAAACTACTTTGGTACTAAATTATGTCAAACATCTGCATTGTATTAGAGCAGCCACCCCGTATTTTTTTCCGGGTTCAATGATGCCACGAGGTATTTAGTAACTTAAATTTAATCTAACAAAATAATACTAAAAAACTTTCTCATTTCAGGTGGTAGAGAATAATGGAAGAACTTCCGTTTTCTTGAGCGTCTACATACGAGTCAGAGTGTCCAGATTTTTTTTGTTTGTGTGCTAATCTAATTGTAATACTAGTTGTGATCACTAATGCCTTTTAATCATTGCAGCACTAAGTCTCTAATTTTATTTTACCAATTGTGTACCCATTCTCATTGCTATTTGTACTTTCAGTCTTTGATGGCTCTGACGGCAATATCCTTCAAAGTCCCGCGAGGGTCTTCTTCAAGGAAGAGCCACTAGACCACAATTGTACTGCGGAAGACTTTTCATCGGATTTGGCAAAACCTCAAAATGTCACGGCTCAATCAAATAGCGTCAGCCCGGGGAAACTGGTGCCAACTGTTCTTCTCAGACGAATCGATTCCAGCATTCGGAGCAGTCCTCGCCTCTCTGGTAATTTTTCTCATCTGCTCCTACACAACATTTTTACTACCTAGTCAATATTTATTTTCATCCTGCTTACCAAAAGACGTTATCTTCTGCAGCCCAGAAGCCCAACCCAACCTCGACTGAACTGCTGCGTTTGGGATGTGCCTCTCGCGAACAGCCGGGGCCCTCGACCTGGCCGGAAGTTCTGGAGCAAAGCTCTGCCGCTGGGCAGCAAAACGTCGCTGAACCAGCTAAGAGATCGCCGGCCAAGTCGTCTGGCTCGCGACGCTACCAGCCGATCCTACCGAAGCCGCCGCATTCAAATTCTACGCTGTCTGTCGCACAATTGCGTAGGAAAACGGCCCGCAGAAACCCTGCTCCCAAGCCGCTGCTAAAACCGGTGCTTAAGCGCAGCGTCAAGCTGGTGCCAAAACCAACGCAGACAGCGACACGCCAGTTGTTGCCTCTTCCCTGCCCGCCGCCGCCGTTGCCGCGGCTGCCCCCACCGCCGCTGCTACCGCCGCCGTCGATCCTGCCGCCGCTGCTGCCTACCGTTATTCTGCCGCGCTTCTTGAACGCCGCAGTGGCGCCTCCGGTTTCAACGCCGAAGACCGTCAAGTGGCAGCTGCCTCCAAAGTCGGCGGGGTCTGATTTTCGGTCGAGGGTCAGTCAGTCGAAGAGGTTGGCAGCGCGGAGATCGGCGAACAGGACAGGCGATTCGAGCAATTCGACGCCGCAAGAAGTGGCCCGACCGGTCAGCAACGGTTACCAGTGCTGTTTCTGCAACTGCCTGGTCGGATCGATGGGCGAACTGATGACGCACTTGCGGACTTGCTCGGATCTGGAGGCGGCCAAGATGTGAACTAGTGCCTGGTGACAAGGGCCTCTGTTGGCTCGGAAAATTAATTATTTGCTGTCAACTGTCGGTTTTATGCCGACCACTTGTTTTATGTCAGATAATTTGCATGTTTGTGTAACATATCGTAATGTACCTATTTCAATCATCTGTTTCCATTTCAACTTGTTAAATTTTTTGCCAGTGTTGTGTATTGCGGTAAACTTAGTGTATCCACTGCCCATATTTTTGCAATAATGGTTAATGGGTGTACTCACTTGTTTGTGATTAATTATAAATTATTTCTAGCTTGTGTCAAATTCTGTATTATATCTTCCATAGCTACCCAAATAAACTGCAACATTCTGTTACCTAGGATTAAAATGATCTGCCATTAATTGACTTGTAACTGATTTGTTTCAGCCTTTGTGAAACACGGGTCAAATATCCCGTTACTAGCCTGTGGGATTTCCTAGGTTTCGCCTATGGACAACGACGGACTACAACTATCTAGCAACGCCTGCTTTTGTCTGTGCATTGTTGATGTTGCTTGTTCTTTGGCATTTCGAGTTACTAACTGACACCAACTAATCACCGGATACCCAATGGCTATCGGACAACAGACAAGAATAAACACCGCCTTGTTTCTAACGACCATCTCTTTTGCAGTGCGCAAGCCCAAGTCGGTGACGATCTGCGCAATCACAGACGTCACTCCGTCTCTACGCCAACTTCGCGTGCCGGTGGGTTTGATCTCCTCCGCCGCCCAGATCAGAATCGCTCGCAGAAACATTATCGGCGTCAAGTCCGCAAATCAGCCGAAACTCGTCATCCGCAGCCAAATGCCTTCGGGAACGCCAGCAACAACAAACCCCAAAGTGGTGGTGAAAGCGATTGATCGAGGAAGCGCCTCCCCTCGCGGGGCAATCTCAGTGGGAACTGTTGGCGGCGTGGAACCGAGAGTGGTGGCCGAGCCGATACCTCAAGCGAGCCCATCTCGGCGCGAGGAAATCCCCGCCGTGGCCGTCTCCGTCGCCGCGCTGCCGCCGGCACCTGCAACGCCCGAAGCCATAGTGGGGATCGAAAAAATCCTGGGCCTCTTCAATTGTCTGACGTGCTCGAAATGCTTCACCAACAAGCACGTCTTGTTGAGGCACGTGCGCTACGAGTGCCAGAAGAAGCGGTTGTTTCAGTGCGCGCTCTGTTCGTTTCGCGCGAAGCAGAAGTACTGTGTCACCCAGCACATGCGCAAGAAGCATTCGCTGAAACCGCCCCAGGAATAGTGCTTTGGAAGAGTATTTTGGTACTTACCTGTTTTACAATGATAAATCCGGCAAGCGTACGACTTCGTGTTATTTTCGTTGATACCTTTATCTGGTTTGATTCTTGGGTGATCCAGTTTAGGAACGTATCCCAGGGATCGGATCTCCTGTTTCCCGACATCCCTTTATCTGTGAACTAGACTAGGTAGTGAAAACCTTGAATGTGTAACCCTGGCCAGACCTCCGTAGCACTGAGTGAATTTTTCGTGTGAATTTTTCGTACAGCACTGTGCATGCTTGTCATTTGTAATTAGGATTATCTTCTTGTGAAACCTTGTAGATTTGTTGAATCCTTAGTGTGTAACAAGTGTTAACTAGAAACAAGCAGACACTCCCAAATTATAGCAAAATGTTACCAAGGTATGATTAATCTAATTGTATTCTGATTTCAGATGCTGGAAGTTTGCCGAATGCAACGAATCTCCTCCACTACAATGGAGCTGAATACCTTCCGCTGTCCACAATTATTGTGGAAGGCGAAGGCCAGGTGGTTATCCCTTCATACAAATACCGTGACAAGGACTCGGATTTTGGCGATTCCGACAACGGAGACTGCGAAGAAGCTACTGGAGGGCTCTCTAACGGCGTGGCTCACGACAACGACGCCGTCGACGGGGGCGTACTTTGCGATTGCGGCAACTTCTACAAGCACATCAGCTCGCTGCGTCGGCACACGAAATGCTGCCCTGGGAAGAGGCCGGCGGCGGGGAAAGTGTCGCGTGTGCCGACGAGGATGCCGGACAGGCTGTCTGGCCGATACGAGTGCTCGGAATGTGACTCCGGTTACTCGAGGGTCGACAGTCTCATGCGCCACATGCGCAAGCTCCACGGCTACGTTGATATGAAGTCGCGAGTCGAAACCTTGTAGCTTTGCAGGCTGCCATTCGGTTGTCTTTTTGAAAAGTTTTTTTTAATTTGTAAGATTTTCCAATTCTTTTTTTTTGGAATTATTTTTTCCGATATATTATCTTACTACCTACCATAATCATTTGCAAATTATTCGTTTCTGGAATGATTTTTTCTTTATTGATATGTTATTAGATATTAGCTGAAAGAAAATAAGTGCTTAATTTTTGATCTGCAGTATGATTGCATTGCAAATTTCTCCATCGTATAATCGTGTGCTGACTTGTATGCCTGATATCGTTAATAGGCGCATTAGCTTCCTGTTCACAGAGTTATTGTTTGATTTATGACTCATTTCCATTTGATTCCATTTAAGTATTATCAATTAATAGTTATTTTTTTGACATATTTGATAATAATGAACGTTTAATCATGTTGAATTCAATTTTAGATCTGCTTACATGTGAAAAGCCATTAAACATGTGTTAATGTGTTAACTGATATCTGATATAATTAATTATTGGCTTTGACAGTCTCCTTAGCAAAGTTTGGCCACTATGTCCAAGATTGCAGCTATCTTTGTTGACTTGAAACAACTGTCTTCGAAGACTCATGGGAGTCTCAAACACATTGCGACTTGATGCGACTCTCTGACTTGTCTTCATATCAAACCTGTAAAGCTGCGAAATAGATGTCGTCTAGCATACAACAACAATATTCGTACTTTACTTATCTGGTTTTGACTGCAATGGTTGGTCTATTGGCTTCAGTTCTAACTTTGGCTGTAAATGAGGTATTTTATAAATCACTGTACTACTGTATGTGTTAAAACCCACTTGAATATCGATTGAAAAAGATGACTAACCATTCTGTGTGAATGGAATTGTACCAAATGGCTCCATTTTTAATCGACATTAATGATGGGTGATGTAGCCTTCTACTTTCAATTGAAATTTTGAGCTGTTTTTAAATGCTGTATCATTTCAAATACTAATCAAGTACAGTCAAATATATTTTAATCAAATTCTCTGTTCAATGCCAACCTGTTCTCACATTAACGAACGGTGTTGCGTTTGTTGCAGTGAACGTTCCGATTTGGCCGTGGCCAGTCGCAGGGCCGCAGCCACGCGAACAAGGCTACCCGTGCGCGGACTGCGGGAAGATCTACAAGGAGCGCAAGTCGCTTAATCGACACGTCAAGTTCGAGTGCGGCATCGAACCGCAATTCAGATGCCCACTCTGTCCGCACCGTGCGAAACAGAAGGCAGCTCTGAAGAAGCACATAGCTCGTCATACCCTACAAGTCTAGGTACAGGCTGTTTCTTTCGAGGTTACCGGGTTGAAACGGATCCTGTTTGGGATGTTAGATGCTTTTGATAGTTTTTCTTGCTTATGATGGAAAATTGATTCAATAGCAAAAGCATCCCGTGTTATAAAACAAGACACCAAATCAATTTCTAGCTGTCGATGATTAAATTTTTGGATTATTGTGATTTTTTATGACTAAAAATTCCTAGCAACCAGACACAATTTAGTGCAGCTCAAGTTAAGAACGTGAGACGGTTTAACCTTTGAAGAAATGGCCTGTATCTGCCAAGAAACTCTGTTTGTTTTCAAGGAAGGTGTGGGTTTTTAGTCTTCCTAACTACTACATAACATTCTTCGATTCCTTTCCTCATGCATTTGGTCTTGTAGTATCTGGTGTTTCAATTGCCAATCCCTGGTTGGCATTCTTGGCCAAACAGTGTTTTGAGCGATAAATTCTAAATGATGCGTTACAAAACATCGTTAGTATATGTCGTTTGCTATCCGATCAGAGAACTCTGAACAGAACCGACTGAAACAAAGCAAATTCAGTCCAATAAGAAAACTGAAAAGTGTGGCTATGTACTCTAATCTTATAATGTGAAAGGGATGTATCCACATGCTAATTCTTGTCCGTGACTCGCACCTTTCGTTCTACGAAAACCCGCACCCAGACGTTCTCTGCAAACTCTGCGTCGTTGTTCCAGGCATCCGGAAACGTTTTGCATGCGCGGACTGCGATCGAAGCTATCTGCAGCAAGACAACTTGACGAGACATCGTCGATACGAATGTGGAAAGCTGCCGCACATATCGTGTCCGCTGTGCGCATATCGAACCAACTACGCTAGCAGTCTGAAACGCCACCTAAACAGCAGGCACAAGGATTCTGTGATCACTGGTGTTTGGCCACATGGCAGCTAGGTTTCTCGTGGCCTGGTTTACCAAATTTTACAAGTGAAATAAGAGAACCTAAAAACAATTGTATTAAAGCACTGCAAACCAGTTTAGAAAATGGTGGTGTTACCACTAGATCAGAACAAGGCTTGTTTTGTGCATTGGACCCTTTTTGTTTGGGTGAACAACGTGGTTGGCGGCTGTAATGCCCACAGGAAGGCGAAGAAAATGCTCTCAAGTGGCAAGTGAAAATGAACTGTTAGCCACTTATGAATTTTTACTTTCTATTTAACGAGTTTCCCAAATACCTGTGTTATACAAATGTGTTTTAACTTAATTTTGGCATTTGGAAAAATGTCGCCAGTCAAATTGATACCTACCTCCCCGTCCCCATATTTTTTACTTTTTAATGATGATATTGATGACATTCTTATAAGATATTATTCGATGCCAATACTGAGAGTATGTACTTAACGTATCTGTTCCCTTTTCCCATATTGGTACTTGAGTGACGAGAACATGTGGTTTCAAATTTAAATATTTTAAATTTGAACAATTGTATGGAAATATTGCTTGGCACCATTTTCCAGCAGCGATGGAAATTGAACAGAAGAAAAACAATTCGTATAATAACTTTTCGCAGCTGATTACCCAGTTGCAGTGCCCAGAACAAAACAAAAATCATTGAAACTTGGTGTTTTGTTGATGAACAGATAAAAAATGAGTATTCTTGAGAAGAAAGTTAACTTACAATTAAGTTGCCGTAAGCAACTTGCATTCAAATGGTGAGCCGTTATACCAGTCATATCATTTTTAGCTTTTACAGTCTTTAACAATCTGACTTAAAAGGTGGCATTTAAAGAGCACGGTGTATCCTTTATGTTCTGCTGGGGCTTTCAGCCCTTATAGTAGTTCAATAGTAGGGATAAGCTGGAAAAAAGGACTTTAAATTTTTATTAAAACCAACAGATTGCGAGTTTCTTAGTGCGTATCCAAGCCAACAACCAATCAAATGGCCCTCATAAATTTTTGGTTGGATATTTTTCTCAAAGGCAAAATGTTGGATTTTGACTGAAAGCCTGTAAAATTTTGATGACGGCAGGTCTTGAAAGGTTGGTGATCCACTGTGTCAACACTTTGGTTGTCGAAATATATCGCATCAATAAAGCAATATGAATGTAGGCCCAAAAGTGACGTAAAATATTACATAAATGAAACGCTTGTATTAATTGGCATTGTGTGCTAACCGAAACAAAATTAGTTTACCTAGCTACAACAATTTAATGCATTATTGGATCATGGAAGTTATACCTGTCATTGAACATCTGAACCAATATTCATGCAGATATTGTTGCCTGCTGGACACAAAATTCAGTGTGCTCTTGTTAAAATATTGTTATCAATGTCGCTCGTTATCTAGTGGTTACCTAATGATCGATCTAATTCGTAAATTTTGGTTAAAAAATAATCTACTGATTCTGCTGTAGATATTCATTTCCTCTGAAGCTGCCTATGTCTTACAATCGGTACCTCCTACTAGTGATATGAAAAAGGATTAAATCGATTTCACATTTTTACACATTTTCTCATGTGATCTGAAATTTAATTTACCAACCAATTAAATGTATTGGTAGATCTAAGAACTATGATAATAAATAAATCAAACATTACTTTATTATATTAATGCATAGCATTAACTTTGAACAAACTGTGTCTGAGGCAAGCAGCATGCTTCAAACATAAAAGTTACTGCATAATGAAATGTGTTTCAGTTCCCAGGGTACTGGGGAAGACAAGAGAAAAACGTGGGACATAGCCAGGAGATTCGATGACGGGGTTTGGCCGGGACGGAAAATGCCGCTGGTAGCCACGAGACATATAGCTGGATCTCACCAAGTTCGTACAGGGAAAATCTTTGTTTTAGTTCTGAGTGCTAGCTGAGATAGTTTTAAGCAAAGATACTGGTATTAGTTTTATGTCTATGGCATGATAGCTATGACTATGAGTATGTACATACAGCTAACACGAACAGGGTATTACAGCTCAATCTTCACAGATTTGGCAAACATGGCACTGTGGACTGAGAACAGGGATGGTGATATTTGAATTGGATTCATTTGACTAAATTTTTGACAAAATCTTTCCATTGCATGGATGAGTTTCCCTTATGTTTGGGTTCATAATCTGTACTTGATCAAATTTTTTTCAAAAATCAAAAATCAAAAATTTGTCTGAATTAAATATAAACTACAGCTCTGCCAGAGAATACATTTTTCAGGAATTTATTGAGATAATGGAAGGATCTGGCAAAACTGAGGAATAAAACTAGGTGTAAAATAAGCGTCTTCTGCCTGGCTTTCCAGCCCGCGTCCACTGACTGGGAGATGCGTTGCATCGACGCAGAGGGCATATGTCAACGGCCTTCGATTGCGTGGAAGTCTCTGCCCCACCGTGGGCCGAACCCGCTTCCGATCAGTTCGTTAGCTCGGAGCACCGAGTACCAGCAACCAATGGACCTTTGCAACAGCCCGGACAGGGACGTTGAGGTACTCGAATACCTTTATTTCCCAAGGTCAAGCAATGCACTAGGTTTAAAATTTGACCATTTATGTCTGGTTGTCATACTCATAGCATAGGGGCCTCTACAAATGTTTCTTCTCAAATTAAGTTGCTCCCAAACCTTACACAACAGCATTGCTGTCAATGTTCAGAATTTTGATGGATTTATTTTTATAGAAACTAGCCGTGGATGTAATGGAAAAGATTTTTTTTTTTTTTGGTTACCTACCTTTTAAATTTGGGATCAATTTTGCAATGGTCATACTCATGGGTTTGATTTGACACCATAAGCAATTGAAAAAGGGCACAGAAATGATGGATTTGAGTTGACTACAGCACTACTTTTGTTCTCATTGTCAATGTCCACCTCGCAAAATATCGCAAATACTTACATTCACGGAACAATGACGTCGATATTTTTGCAGGCACGACCAGAAAAACGCAGCCGATCAACCTCCGATTCGGGAATTGATGAGTAAACTAAATAAATACAAAAAACAGATTTTTTAAAATCTATGTATTTTACACCACTACATCTCAGTTCCCAATTAAACTAAGATGTCTTTGTTTGAATATCACCATCAACACCCCCTATATAGATTTTATTTGCAATGCATTGATGAATGGTCACTTTTCTTGCCTTCATTTTAACGGAAGATAATTGTGGACACAATATTTTCACTTGTCGTTATATTGCCCAACAGTATATTACCACAGTCAGGGCTTGAAGGTGGCTATTGAATTGGCCAAATTGTTGGAGTGTTTTCTGTACAGATGAGTCTTGAGGTGGCACTTGTACTTGTAATTGAGATCACAAAATGGACAGCGGTAACGATTGTGGAGGAAACAGCCCTCCGGAAAGCGCTGAGATTTCCGGACCAGAGATGTCACAAACGCAGCGTAACCTAGGAAAACAAAGCGGACGTTAAGCTTACCACAAGTATCTAAATCCCAAAATCTACAATTTGAATGGTTTGGAGCATGAGTTCAATTGGGAAGGTTGAATTAAATAAAAAAACAGATATAATAAAAAATTTAAAAACAGAATTGGCACTTGTAGGAATTGCAGTACCACACATTTGTTTTTAATCTTTAAATACATAATAATATTATAACTTCCCCTAAAAGCTTATTTGGCACTTGATAATTATAAAACCAAGCTCTAATATTTTTGCAAAAATAATTGATCTAATGTAGGAAAGAAAAGAAAGGCTCATCTTGCAAGTATTTGTCCATGTATGGCAAATTCTATTGACCAGCCGTAATTCCGGTAATATGCGAGTACCAGGTAATTCCACAGACGTAATCTACTTAAAACAAAATATCCAGTTGTAAATTGGATGGAAATTTATTTGCAGTACCTATACTTTGACTCCTACACACAACTCAGTAAAAGCAATGAAAATCACAGGGTATACTGGCACTCAGCTCAGTGCACAATTAATTTTGCAATGATTCTTCTGGATGTCTCTTAGTGATGTGTTTCTTAACGTCCTCTTTCCACTTGCTTCGGTACGAGCACATCGGACAGGGAAACTGCGGTAAAAAACCGCACTCGCTCTTCAGATGTCTCGTGAGATGTCTCCGATTCTTGTAGCTGCGATCGCATCGGGGGCAACGGTGCCTCTTTTTTCCTGCAAGGGAATGCGATGTGAGTTAAGCGTGTCACTTTCTCCGGGTTCACGCTCTCATCTCGACAGGATTAGGGAGCGATGAAATTTGGTGAGCACCACTTTCTTATTTTAGAGATTGCTTTGTTTATTACATTTTGTTGCATTGGAATGAAAACATTCCTGTCTGCCCATTATTATGCCTTATTCTCAAATAAGGTCCATCAGCTACCAAACCAAGGCCAAAAAACATTAGGTACCTTTGTAGATATGGCAATTCAATTTATTATCAACTGGTTTTCTACCTACTTTGGTCTCGTTAATTTTCCTAAAAGCTTGCTTTGGGAAACAATTCGGGAATACCACAAGGTTTTCTCATAACCGTAAATCCTAAAGCAAGTCACTGTGATATTTGCGGATTGGGAGATCAATGACGGGAAAGGACCTGGGAGGTTGGGACATGACTGGTTGCGGGTTTGGTTCAATGTTTCCGTAGGCAGTGCCGTTTGATGTGTTCTTTGCGACGGAACCGCACTTCGCAAAACGGGCATTTGTAGTCGGATTGCTGACCACACTCGTGTTTCAGATGCCTATGGATAAAATAGAGCAACCTCAAGTCATCTCCAGTCAAAGTATTATGCAGTGTAGGTATTTATTAAATATACAGCAAACATGCTAATTGAACTGCCGGAAACTATAAATAATTTAGATAAAGTAGCAAAATTTGTAAGTTAGTAAGTAAAAGTAGTAGGTAAGTAGTATGTACTATGTAGTATTTATTTTTTAATTTTCTGCTGTTAGATTTGTTTGTCTTTCGGTTACGATTTAATGTAAGATATCAGCATTTCTGTCAAGACGAAGTGAAGGAAGCAATATTGTGGTAATATCGACGTAAGCATGCTAAGGAACTAAGGAACAAAAACTCGAATGCTTACCTAACAAGATTCTTTCTTGCGCTGTATGTCTTGAAGCATGTTGGGCACTGGAAGATATTCTGCATGTTTCCAACATCATAACCTGGAACAAGAAACTGAGTTATGCTCAACCGAGTTAACAATTTAAAAAAATTTGAAATTGATTTTTGTTGGATTAGATGAATAGATCTAGAAAACCTCATCCTTAGATAATGATAACATGTTGTAGTTTCTGAAATAGTACATGGTACATTACATATTTTTATTTTCAAATATAATATCTTAATAATATGTTATTGATTAGACGGAGAAAAAAAAACATTACACATTGTTTATTTCAATTTTTATACAATTACTCAAAAAATAATTTCAAAGTATTCACAATGATTGGTATAAGGGCACATGTTGGTATTTTGGGTGCAGTACACTCACACCAACAAAATTGGCTCTGTTATATCTTCTAAATATTTATGTCTGACAGGTTCATTAGTCATTATAAGCCAAAAAATAACATAACATAATATATACCTATATATAAGCATGGTCTATAACTATAAGTCTATATTTAAATATGTATACCTCGGAATGTTTTACAACAATATAGAAAAATACTAGGTATCTTATTCAGTACATGACTTAAGAGAAAGAGCACATGCTTGAACTTGTAGGTACTAGTTCAATACATTGATAGTTGGTACCAATAAATCAAGACTTCAAAAACTTCAAGAATGTAATTGACAGCTTTCAACATATCTTTCACCTCAGTTATTCACAATAATTCATCAATCACCCAACCAGGGATGGATGTGTAAAAAAAATAGCATGCAATACCTTGAGATGTCATCTGTTTTCTCCAAAACTGCCCATGTCTGCAATGTGCAGGGAAAAAGGTGCCATCAAAATTGCATTATTCAAAATCGAATTCTCAAAATCGACCTCCAGTACACGACTGTTGAAACACAGTATTATAGGTATTAAGAATACTCAACCATAAATTCCAACAAACGCAGATCACAAATCAAGGTTCCATCGCCCCCGTCGTTAAAACCTGAGTGGTAACGCAAACGCAGATCACAGATCAGAAAGCGCGTCCGGTTCTCTGATCGGCAGCTGTCCGTGCTTCCGGGCGAGATGCCTACCGAGCGAGTCCCTCCGCGTGAAGCAGCCGGTACAAAGCACGCAGTTGAACCGCGCCGGCTTGCCGCATTCGCCGCGGTGCCGAAACCAGTGCTCCTTTCGTCGGTACAGCTTCCCGCACTGGTGGCACGAGAAACCGCCTGGAAAGAAGGAGCCAATCAGAGCCGGCCGATCTCAGACTTGACAGCGAGCGTCGTGGACGGAGGATGGAAGGAACTCGGGATGCGCGATGCGGATGAAAAAGCAGGTGATTTTTGATTATATTCTCTATTATTAGTAAGATTAAGTCAAATGGTAAATGCGTGTACAGTTTTCAAAGAGCAATTGCTTGAAAATGATTATGGTTTCCAGTGGCCACAATGGAGCGTTGAAAGATATTTATTTAAGTAAAAATATCATCAGTCCTCAACGTTAATTGGCTCTGGAAACGTGTCACTTTAATTGACATTTTATAGAAAACTAAGTGCAGAAACTGCTGCAGCGTATCATTGTTTTTTACTCGATATCATCTAAGATTCCACAAAATCAGCCAATGATATTTGTGAACCGATTCATAAAGTACCCTGTAATAGAAGTTTCATACAGAGGCAACGGTGTCAGCCACCTTCTAAACAAAGTGGAACAAAATGCTGCTTTTGGCTCCCCAGGAGCTTAATATTTTAATCTGGATGCCACTGCTAGAAAAATCTAGCTGAGTTCTGGGAAGCAAAAGACACTCAAGCAATCGGAATTTAGTCGGTATAAAATGACAACAAAATTATCCCGAAATCAAATCCCACATTAACAATTCACATACAAAATTCCTCAAGTAACATTTCTTTCCATGTAGTCAATGTTAATATTATGAGTCTTAAGGCAATGTTCTTTAAGCGAAGATTTCTGTTTATAAGTCTTTTCGCAGAGGTGACACCGAAACTGAGGCTCGAGTCCGCACTCGTAGGTGAGATGTCTGTTGAGCAGCGACTTTCTCGAGTATTGCTTCATACAGAGCTGGCAGCAAAACGGTCGCGCAATCACCAGCTTTCTTCGGCGAACTGCTGCAATCAAGGAAAGAGTTGGTCTTTATGATGGTGAAACAACACACAGGTAGGAATCGGCTGGTGGGTCTAGCCAAGAAATAAAATTCTTGATTGGTGCCTCATTCAAAATCCAAAGTGAAGGAGGTATTTTTTTTTAATGCACGATCTCTGAGTAAATCTGTAAAAATTCAGAGAAGATCGTAGTAAAAAGAATTTCACATAAAACCTCAGATACAATCATTTTCCATCTCTCACACCGCAGGCAAGTGCCGAAAATGTTTACAACCCTTTCATTGTGCTTTTTACCGCATCTGTTAAATGCAAGTTGTGCGGCATAGTTCTCTTTACAAGGCATCCAGTCAATAGCAAATAAAGTAATTCCATCCTACACAAAAAGCTGGCGTAAAAGTTTGTGACTTGTTTTTGCTCGAACAAGTTTCTCGGGAAGTAAATTAACAAACAGCAAATGAGTAAATGAATAAAGAACAACTATTATTATCAGTTTACACATTTGGTTATTTTTATAAAATATAAGGAACTCAAAGTCAAGAATCAGTCAAAATTCAGTTTGTAATATTATGCCAGGCACTTTGGCCATCATCACTATCAGCTGCCTTTTTCAAAGGGCAGCTAGAAATATGCCGTCTGTATGAAGCCAGATGTCGGAATTTCTTCAAGCAAAGACACTGGTATCTAGGCGCAGTGTCGCACTCATATTTCAGGTGACGATTTAATTCCGAGCTGCGACGGTACATCCGTTGACATTTCACACACTGATACTTCTCCGCAACGCGATTGAGGATATCGAGATCTGGAACAAAAAAAGTTGGCCAATTTAATCTTTGTAGATGTAAACAATTTTTAGGTAATTATCACCCAGCCAGCAAGGCACGTGCTAAGTAGATCGAGTGAAAACGTTTCATGTTTACATTTGTCTTAAATAGGTAACTTATGTTCTTCATTCACTAATCGATTGGGGAACAAGGGAATGGATAGAGAACATTTTGTGTCTGGGTGCAACAAATTTATTAGGACCATGAGACATTTACAACCGTGTCATATTTGATTGTAAGCTCAGTTGACGCTTGTTTTCGACAAGCCTCATCATTCATTTGTTGAGGGTCGCAAAGAACGATCAACATTCTTCGAGATTTAATTTAAACATCGTTCTATACGGTTTTGGAAGTCTCGATTAAATACTTAACATTCGTATATTTAAGCGTTGTTTGTTGACAAGGTGCTTTTGGGCGGCATGTGTAGAAGGCTACTTATCGAAAACACATCCATCTGCATTCTTGTGTCCCGCCGGGACCAAGGGCACAAACAAACGTGAAAATACTGCCGCTCGATCAATACTCTCTGAAACATTGTGGCCAGAGATAGCAAAGTTCTGCGTTTTCTTACAAGTGCCTGTAAGATGGCCTCAGATCCATTTGCCAATCACAGCCTTAAAAGGCCATCATCGCTACCACAAGTCACAAGTACGACACTTCTCGTTACGTTGCTCTGGACACGAAGCCAGCTTGTGTAATTCATAAGTCTCATGTGTTCTTTTATAATCTTATAACACTATTTATAAAAATCTTAATCAGGGTATTGAATGCTGATTTGCTAAATCCTGGCATTTTGCAAACAGTTGGCTTTTGTAAGCCTGAGAGGTAGAATGGAGTTTCCTATGCTGAGACTTTGTTTAGTGAAATTGACAAAAGAACAGGAGCAGGACGTACCGAGATAATAATTTGGCAAGTGCGTGAAAAAAAAAAAATAGTAAAACCAACTCAAGGCTTTCCTGATTGTTAGAAAAATAAAATACACAATTTTCAACTCAAAACGTCTAACCCTCTTCTCTCCACATTGTCAAAGAAATCCAGCACTCAATCCCCCGTTTGAAAAGTAGTTTTCTTGGAAACCGGTTTGAGTTTGAGAGTTCCGGCCCCAATCTTCACTTGATGCTAGCTCGAGCCTGTCCCGATCTCATGCTTTCTCTGCACATGACGTTTCATGTCTCCGCTTTGCTTGAAACGCTGCGGACAGACCGGGCAGCCGAACTGTGGCGCTTTGCCGCATTCGTATTTAACGTGCTTCCCAAGACTTCTTCGGTGCTTGTACGTTTTATCACACTCAGGGCAACGGAAGAATGTACAGCCAGGCGAGCCGAACGATGGCATCGTGGAGTAGTCCACCCACGAAGCCACTGGAACAAGAAAGCAAAGCGATTATCGGGATGTTCCAAGCACGAAAAGTGGAATCTGCATTTCAATGTTATGGCACAAAGGAAAGATGTTGCACATAATTTATTGGTTGAAGATCCGACTCGATCTCTGTAACAAGAAAATAATTAAGATCAATTGCGATGATAAGAAAACCAAACAAACCGAGGGAATTTACCTATGATGCTCATGTGGTAGTAGTGCAATAGTTTCTTTGCAGAAAAAATAACACTTGTTTTCTTGTAAGCTAGAACTAGGCAAAAGAAATTAGGTATTATTTAAACTGTAAATAGTTTTATTAATTGCAAAAACGTAATGTTAGACCAATCCGGTGAACAACAAAATCAAATCAGAGGCACCAATGAAACAATTCTTTGGGAGGTGCACTATATCATTAAAATAAAATAACAAAAACAAGGTTAGAGCTTCACAATCACACCCTCAGGAAGCCCTTTTCTCTATATCTTGGACATTTCAGTCGTTAATTTGTGCCCTTTTCACAGTCGGCTCTGTATCCAGAGCTATTTTTGGAATTGAAGTCGTAGAATCAGTTCAAGCCACACACGGCAATTAATTTAAAAACACTATTTCACATCAATGAGAAACAGACAACAAAATATATTATTGACTTTGCTTCATAAGCACAACGTAAGAGAGCCGATTACAAATGAAGCATCAGTCGAAGATTGCCATTGCGGCAGGAAAGACGGCAGTACAATACATATTTGGAAGGCACAATGGTTATTTGGAATGGATAAGTCAAAGATCGTCTGGAAGCAATTGCCAGTGCTTGTTCTTGATGTGCGTGCACAAGTTGATCTTCTGCTTGGCACGATGCGGACAGAATGGGCAGTGGAACCGGGGCTCGACGTCGCACTCGAACTTGACATGACGAGTCAGGTCAAACTTGTGCTTGTAGCTGCGGTGACACTTGCGGCAAGGATGACGGCCTGCAAGCAAGACGCGTCAGTCAGGACGGTTGTGCACGGCACGCTGATTTAAAGCCAACGGTTTCTGTTACAGGCACGTCATCTGTGACAAACGCAGAAAACGCAGAGATGAAATCTATTTCCAACCCAGAACATTGAAGGTGAACAGACGGAGAGCGCGATAGAATACACAAACTATATTATTTGACAGACAGAAACACGGAGTAGTCAACAGACATGAATGCCAGTGTGTTGAATGGTTTGTATTTTTTGTACTGATTGAAGATTTAAGCAATGACGTTGAGCCAACCACCTGAATTTTTGTAGGGGTATTGCCGGGCACCACAGGGAGACAGTGAAGACAAGATGATAGAGTAGCAAACCAATCCATAGATTGAAAAAAAAGTTGTTTATTAACAAGCACGCATCCAGGAACCGCTAAAACTGAAACACAAACTTAGCATAATTTTTACAAAATTTAGGATGATTTTCATTTAAAGCTACAACAGCAAGAAGAAAAAAATAATCTTTAACAAAGTAATATGTACCTATGCAAGGTAGTGGGTAAAAATGGCTCTTAAAAGACAGATCATTGAAATTCCTCACATAAAGGCAATAAACATATTTGACGAAAGTTTGACAAGTAGTTTTTAAAAATTATACAAGCTATATTTTGGCACTAAGCCTTGGGTTCAAAGATCAACTTTTATCTCTAGTTTTATTGGGATACATATTTGTATGCTGTGAATGCAACTAGGAACAAAATACAAAATACCAAGCAATACCAAGTGTCTAAGCTTATAAAACTAAAATTTTTGCCCAGTCCCAATTGAATTAGGTGAATTGAAACATCAACATCATATGTTAAACTGCAACCACTTCAGCTATCTGAAGCTAAACTTTTCCAGTGCAATCCTTGAATCTTCTCGACTGATCCGATGCATGCCTTCCAGATGGATTTGCAAGTTGCCTTTGAGTTTGGAGGCATATTCGCAGATGTGACATCCGAACGGTCTCAGCCAGTACAGCTCCCCAAAGAGCCGGTGGCGGAGGGCTGTAAGGGGCAAGGTGTTATAGATAGGTGACTATGCCTTTATGCTTTTAAGCTTATTTTTATTACACACCTACTCAATTGGACTCGGCAACTGGATTTGGTACCTAGAAAGTTTTGTTAGTAAATAATGTTAAGTCGGTGTTATATAATCCACATCAGACAAAGACCAAATTTTCTCTGGTTTAAGCCAGTATATTATCACTAGGAACCTAAAAACACCTGTAAATAAATTCTTGTGAATATTCAAGTGTGAGCCTTGCTTTGGTGATCTTATAATATGTTGAAAAATGATCTGTAGACCTTCTAGACTTACTAAGCCTCTAAACCAAGATTGCCCTCAAGGGCTGATAGGCAAACTCAATGGCTGAGGAGTGAAGACCCTTAGGTGCCTTAAGGAAAGCAAAAAAGTTATCTAATATGCAGATCCTCATTTGAAGCAGGTGTGCACTAACGTCCTGTCAAGGAAGTGTTTGACATTGGATGGCATTATCAAATGCTTCGGCTGATGCCATCGAGAAGATGGCTTAAAAAGCGGCAATTTGTCAGAAACAGCTCACCAAATCGCCAACTAGCTGAAAACCTCACACATTCACACGAAATTTAATAAATGACACAAACATCCATGGCCCGCAGTAGACAGACAACAAACTACATTGACACGAGGCTACCAACATTAATTATCAAACAGCGATTGTGATAAGATTAAATATAATTTTTTAGCTGAATACTGTTACTTATTGGCAATTATTAGTAAGTTAAAGTTAAAAAAATAGGTATACAACTTCTTGTGTAACAAAAGGATGTGATATTACTTTGTAAATCTGAATAGGTATTTTATTAGAATTGTGAGAAATTTAATCCTAAAATATTTCTGTTGGCAACAAGGAACAATGACGCTACAGCGACAGGGTGACGTCTATCTGTGCCTGAGTATTGTGTGCCTGAGTATTGTGTGCTTCGAAAAACAGCAGACTGTGCCTGACCTTGAGTTTTTGACGAAACAGGATAGTGTGCCTCGCTTAAGTGTGTTTGGCTGAAATCGATTCAAGCTGACTTCCGGATGCAAGGCTCGTTTTCTCAGCCTGAGTAAACTCAGCCTGAACGAAACGTCAAAGTCTGCCTGGTTTAACTGTGCTCCGTTTCGATCCCTCCCCCTTCTCGCGTTTTACCGCTTGCAGCAGACTGTGCTCGAAAAATGACCTTGGTTTGTTTGGTGTGTTCGGTTTAGTGAGCCTGGGTACAGGCCGGCTAAATTAAATAGAACCTTTCCTCGATGCAAAGTCATTCTCATCTTCCTCAACTGCGCACTGGTCTATTCAAAATAAATGTGGCCTCCGCACCTGGTGGAAGTTTGCCCCTATTCAATATGCGAATATCTTACAAACTAGATTCTTATTCATATGACAAGTTCTATAACAATATGTATTGTTCACTGAATAAGAATATTATTATTATTATTATTATTATTATTATTATTATTATTATTATTATTATTATTATTATTATTATTATTATTATTATTATTATTATTATTATTATTATTATTATTATATGATGTATCGGACATTGTATCGCAATCCAGAGACGAGGATGATCGAAATAATCGATATCACAGGGGGGATCATATATGAGAGATCATCGACTAATTGCTGCCCGTCCGGCGACCAAGAGTCGAACAATTGATCGGCCCAACTATTTTGAAATTTTGGACGGTTTTTTTTTCGCGATTTAGCTTGACAAAGCAAAGTGCTCCAATGCCCCTGGACCTAATTGTGAGCTAGCTAAAAGCCTAAAATATCCTCATGACCGATCGGAATGTATTGGGACAGGTTTGGATTAAAAACTTTCTTGGGAAAGGCAAAGATTATTGCAGAGAATATTTCAACATGACTTTTAAAATGTTATTTTTATACTTTTGTGTGGGTGTCTTTGGATGAACCCATGACTTTCATATCAGCATATGATATGCTATTCTGATATTCAATTCGCTTGTATTGATCTTACAAAGATAAAAACAATCCTACTTCACATTTCACACCGCAAGTGTCAATCACTGCAGGTAAACTTGTTTGCAATGTCCATGTACACTGTACAGTCGCAATATCATGTGGCCGAAACTCAGGATATGGACTTCGAGTTGTACATCTGGGCAAATCAACTGTGAAATTGATTATCAATTTAATCAAGAAATGCATGCATAATTTTAATATAAATTAATCACGGGTCGGTCTTTTGGAGGTGCTACGACACTCTTGCTTTTTCCTCTTTATGAGTTGCTGAAGTGCGACATTGTAGATCGGTCGATATAATCAATCAGCAAATAAAATTATTTGGTTTAAATAATTTTAAATGTACCTAGTAGTTCGCATTGCATGCGTGTTGCATGTTAAATATGTCAGTCCTATTAGGCTGAAACCTGCAACCCGACGATGCCTTCGACACTATGTTTGCGTTAAATATAGATTTTACCGTTAGTTTTAGGGTAGGAATTGGCCGGATGCGAGCCGACTGTTTCTTGCCTTTTGATGCCTCACACCTTTTTTCTAGAATTTGTCGTTTTCGGGTGGTAGAAATAACGTCGAATGATGACATGGCTCCCGAGTATCACCACGTATAAATATTTAATATATTAATATGGATAACTTTGTTATCATTGAATATAGGGTAAAAGAACGATTCTGGATGGGGTTTTTTATTTTATTTTTTGGGAATGTTTTCAGCAATGTTGCGCCCTATTTTATATTTTTTTTTGAGATGAGCAAAGATCAAAGGTGAATTAAAAAAATTTAAAACACAGATTCAGGAAAAATTGTACTTTTAATGATTAAATCAATAAACTGGAAAATTATCCACAACCGGGCAGGCCTGCCCGGTTGTGGATGTGTCAATATTAAAAAACTGAAAAATTTGGTGTTGTTGCCCCAGACATAAGAAACCCATTTTTGAAGACCGGAACAAAATAAAATCGAAATTGAAAAAGATATGAACATGCTAAGTGCAAAAATGTTGTGCCATTTCTGGATGGGTTTGAATTTGAATAACAATGAAATGATACAAGATTAAAAAATAGTACAGATTGCCCATTACCGCCATTTGGAGTGCTTCCTTGGAGGATTTACGGGGCATTACTATAACGAAAACAAACCAAAATCAGCACATGTCATCCTACACACCTCAACATTAACCTCAATCGCACAAAAAAATGTTGCAAAATGAACATTTTTCCAGCCTTCTGCGTTTAATATAACAACTTCCCAAAAATATGTGATTGCATTTCTAATGTTGTAATGATTTTCATAAATCTATTGCCAAAAGAAATATAACATTGCGTTCATAATTACCTGAGATATTAACTGTTTTATCATAAGCTGCAATCTGCTAAATCTTCGCAGCCATAGAAAGACATCATCTGACCAGTTGATTTACATTTCTGCGATTTTTTCTCCGCAGGAGATAGCGGCACTTGGTAGCAATATTTAGAACCAACGCTTATTGACTAAGCAAACGATTAGCGCAAAATTCAAAACTGTAGCGGGTCGTCTCAGTTCGCTACGCGACGAGAAGAAACCCATCCAGATACGGGCACGAAATCCAGAACCGTTCTTTTACCCTATCTGCTGTTTTGGCGACACTGCAGCATGGTTCTACCCATGGAGTGTCTCTATATGGAGCATTGGTCCCGACACCTCATTGGAAATCAATGTAATTATGATGATAATGAAAATCTAATATTCAATTTATTTGACTCGATAAGGTGACTTGGAAACTCGTTCAAGTTCGGCAATGGACATAGTTCGATATTACTTCCCATGGACGATATTGATGACGTTGCCAGCGTAATCGATGTCGATGTCGATCGAAAACATGTACAGGATGAAACAGGGGCTTCTTCTTTGCGTTACTATAATTTTAATACGTTATATAATTGATTGCAGAAGAAGTTTCAGATTTTAAATTTTATGCAACAAAAACCAAAAGGTCATCTAAATGGGGGGGAGCTGAATAACGCCACATGGAATAACGCCACATCGGCCACTTTTTGTTCCACCGGAATAAAGCCATAAGTCGTGTGGCGTTAATCCAGTGGATTAACTCCACGGCTTTAACGTCACGGATTAACGTAACGGCTTTGTTCCAGTGGTAGCTGCACTGTACTAACGCCATCTGAGCATATGACGTTAATCCAGTGATTACTGATTACTGAATTCTGATTCAAATTTCCTTAGAAATTGAAATTGAAAGAGATGTAAAGGACTTAGTTTTGCATAAATTAACATGGGCTCGAATGGGAGATGTAAGCGCGTGCGGGGTAATCGATGGTACGGGCGAAAGGGCATATGGCGGGAGTCGAACCACATATTTATGGATAGCCCCGGTGAATGCGCATCTTTTATCTCTGATTCAATTTTGCAGAGATATTGAATTTAAGGAAGTTATTGAAGATTTTGTGTTTTCGTCGGAATTGCGGCAAAGTCAATTTACATGGGCTCTTATGGGACTACGAAAAATGTGTTAGTGCGGGCGAGATGACTTTCGGCGGGAATCGAACCACATATTTATGGATAGCCCCGGTGAATGTGCTTCTTTTATATAGTGTAGCTTTTTCCTTTGAAATTGAATTTTCAAAAGTTATAACGATTCGAAAGTACCAAAAAACTTAAAATCGCCATAAAAAGAAAAATTAATGTTAGATTTGTTTCAAATTTCTAACACAGATAACAGACCACTAGAGTTGTGTGATTTTGCAATTTCCTTTAAATCCATCATCGGGAAAAATAAAAATTAAAAAAAACCGTTTTGAAGTCTCCGAAGTTTCATTACGCCTATGTTACCCCCATCATGTAACCCATGTCTTGGCGATTATCTCGATTTTACGAAAACTACTTCTAAAGTAATGAACGGATTTGAATGAAATTTTAACTGAGAGTACAGAATAGGTGGGTGAGCTTAAAAATGCTCGAGCTTGAAAATTCTTGCGGAAAATTTGGCCGCAATAAAATAAAAACCACCTTATCAGTTATAACTCGATAATTAATTGTCCGATCTAGCTGAAATTTGGAAAGTGCATCCGTATAGTGATTTGGCAGATTCTATTAGAGTTTGAAGAAAATCGTTTGGAAAATGCGGAAAATATAAAGGAAAATATGTGTTATCAACTTTTTTAGTATGTTGTGATAACGGCAAGGTAGATTTGGGCATACGCTTTGAAATTGAAATTGGAAGAGTTATAAAGGATTTAGTTGTACGGTAAATTAACATGGGCGCTAATGGGAGTTGCGGGGAATTTGAAAGTGCGCGCGCAGGGACAATTTCGTGTTCATGTTTATTTTTATATTACTTAAATGCATCATCGCTATTTGATAAGCGAATTGAATGAAGTAAACTCGTATTTTTTCATTGTGCCCCATGTTCCCAACCCTCCCCTACGTCCTAGAAATAATGCATGATCTGGGGGAGCAATGCCAAATAATAATTTCCCCAAATGTCGAGGGAGGATAAAACCCAATTTTTCCTCTATCAATTATCTATCTATTAGATGGATCTATCTTTTACTATGAAGATTACCCATGAGTCTCATGTTGTATTTTGACAAGATTTGTGAATATTTGTATTGAATTATACAATTGAAGATTGAACCCGTGTAACATTACGGCGGAATAAGTTTCCGTTTTGAGTGGTTCATACTTTTTTCCTGTTACTTAATGAACAAAGCTATTCATTGGTGCATTTATAAATGCACCTAAATTAAAAAATGGATTTTAACTAACAAGTTTCCTGCCTTGAAATAATTTTTACTTTATTAACTTTATTAACTTTATACTTTAAATGTATATACTTTATAAATCCATGGCTCTGAACCACCCCGTACTACCAAATAATTATATAAATAAATGAATAAATAAAGAATTAATAAATATTTATTAAAAACAATAAACAATACGTGATTTATTTACTTTATTATTATGGAACGTTTGGTGCGAGTTTTGCTAGAAATTAACAGGATGAATAAAAGTATTAGTAGCGTTTCGAGACAATTACGCATAAAATATATTAGAATGAAAATAACATGCACATTCCTTGATCTTACTTTAACATAAAACCGACGAATGAAATTTGATTTTACAACTGCCCATAAGCTTCCATAGCCGTCAACTATGGGCCTATAACATGGTGATAAGGTCAACGATAGACTTTTAATTACTAGTGATGCAACTGATGTTAATAGTTTTAAATCACAATACAGTGTAGAGGAAGATTAGAAGGACAATGCATCGGTGCGGAGGCCACATTTATTTTGAATATGCCAGTGCGCAGTTGAGGAAGATGAGAATGACTTTGCATGGAGGGAAGGTTCCATTTAATTTAGCCGGCCTGTACCCAGGCTCACTAAACCGAACACACCAAACAAACCAAGGTCATTTTTCGAGCACAGTCTGCTGCAAGCGGTAAAACGCGAGAAGGGGGAGGAATCGAAACGGAGCACAGTTAAACCAGGCAGACTTTGACGTTTCGTTCAGGCTGAGTTTACTCAGGCTGAGAAAACGAGCCTTGCATCCGGAAGTCAGCTTGAATCGATTTCAGCCAAACACACTTAAACGAGGCACACTATCCTGTTTCGTCCAAAACTCAAGGTCAGACACAGTCTGCTGTTTTTCGAGATTAGAGACTTCTGAGCACAGTTTACTCAGGCAGACAATACGGTCTCCCACAGCGACAGACATGCGATAATGGCGCCTGGGCGTGCGCACTGCGTCAAGAAATCAATGGCCTCTTTGGAGAACGCCACCCATATCTGTCGACTCCTGTCTAGCGATGCAGTAAAGTGCAATTTTATTGTGTTAAATAATCTCTAAATCGAGTTTTGATATTACCACTGCATAGGATTTTGTGTTTTCTAAGTAAATCGTGAAGTTTGTAGCTGTGGCTTGTCTCAAATGGATAAAAAGTGATAATGTTTGTTTTTGATGGACCCAGTAATTTGGCCTGTTGTGAATCCTTTAAATATTGTTTGGCAGGATATTTCATTTCGGAATAAGTGGTTACTTGAGAAAATTAGTGTTAGAGACAATGTATATTTTTATTGATTTCAGCTTCCTTAGTATTTACAGATCCACACTCCGAAATACAAACAGCAAATTTGGCCGAGACATTCAAGACAAGAAATTTTTGCTGTTGCCATTTAGGTTGCTAATCCTCAAGTGTTGGAGTTCAGCCGAAAGTTTGGCCTTACGTCTAATCCATGTCTTTATTTTTTTTCTTAATACATTCTCTTTACCGTGGATTAACGTCCATAGGAATGTTTCAATGGCATTGGTCGGTGGCAAGCGTATTCGCTTCATGATTGTGCGAATTCCCCAACGGACCAGACAGCCAGAAGGCCACCCAGGCATGGTGTACTTTGCATTGCTAATAATTCTTTTTAGTGTTTAGCTAGGTACAAATTAATATTAAGATTTAGGAGAAAGAGAGCACGAATCAAAATATAATGTTTGAAATTCTTCTGTTGCAGGGCCACTATTTAAGTGTGCAACATGCAGCCTCCAATACCGCTCGCGCAAGAGTCTCTCCAGCCATATGACTTACGAATGTGGAAAGCCTGCGCAGCACCAGTGCTCCCTATGTGTATATTGCACAAAACGTCCTGGAGATCTCAAGCGACATACCCTTAAATTACACAAGACTCAAATGTAGAATTGCCTGAGGATTTCAAATCTGTCTGGCTCCACTTTTTTAGATTACAAACTCACCTCCTTAGCTTTTGTGATTTGTCTGTGAATCTAATGTCTATTTTCCAAATGATCATCAAGCTATTATAGCCAAATAAACGTTTGCCAATTATGCTTTGCTGTTTCTCATTGGGTTGTAAAAAAATGAATTTATATGTTGGTATACATTTTTGAGTGAATTGTCCATTTCAAATTTCTAACTCTTTTCTCTTTGCAGGGCTTCATCATTTTGACAAACAGAAGTGCACGCGGCATACTAATATCAATGTGTTGTCAAGATTCACATCCATTGTCTTTCTTATCAACTGTCTAATGTCTCTTACAGATTTATCTAAACACCTTGCTTTATACTGTCCAACCATCCATAGCCAATTCCATGAGTTAACATGGTTGTGTTTCTTTGCAGGCAAATTGGATCTGTTCACGCCTGTGGTAAATGTTGTCGAGGGAAGACTCTATTCGAGCTGCACGTTTCCCTGTCCGAATTGCAAGGCTGTGTTCAAGCAGAAGTCTTATCTAAACCACCACATTAAGAATGTCTGCGGCAAGGATCCACAGTTTGAGTGTCCGCTTTGTCAGAAACGCTATCGGCAGAAAGAGAATCTGGTAATAATACTTTTGGTTTTATAGTTTGAAATTTCCCAAATCCCAGAAAACAACTTTTCTGGCTTGATATAGAGCTATGCCAAATCATTAACTCTATCTTAGTTGGGGAGCTGATGCATTGTTCATTTTTCTGCTCATATTACCTTTGGTGCTTTTAGGCAATATTCAAGAGTACAATAACTCAGTTTTATGTCTATAGGCTGTTAATTCATTAAAACCGTTCAAAATTTGCTGCTAATCTTGCACTCCATCAAAGATACCATTGCCTGGTAGAAGTAAACATGTTGTTTGTAACTATTGCTTATGTAGAATGCTAATACAAATTTTAATTAGGTAGGTATGAAATAAAAAAATGTTTTGTTAGTTATGTAAAGCCACGATTACATTGCCTTTCCAGGTGAATCACATAACCAACGAGTGTGGCAAGGCGAACCACTTCCGTTGTGCCGTGTGCAACAAGAGTTTCAAACAGCAGAAGGTGCTCAACTCTCACACGCGATACGAGTGCGGGAAGGAGCCGCAGTTCCAGTGCCCGTACTGCCCGCACCGCTCGTTCATCAAGTCCAATCTGAACCAGCACATAAAGCGCAAGCACTAGCCCACCAGCGCGCAAATTTTTTGCCGGCGAACGGAAAGATTTTCTCGCGAAATTTAACTAGCTTAACATCGAGTTGATGTGTTTGGTGAAAGATCTCTCCATCGGAAACAATAGTGTTGTTAAAATGGTCTGAGTGACTTTCTGATTTCGGACAGTTCTAGTGAAATTGGGTGCCATTTGAGGGATGTTTGGTCGAAGGGGCGACCGTTTACCTCGGACAAATTGTGTTTCACGCTCAGTGAAGTAACGTAGTCTCAGGAAAAAGACGTTTTAACTTTCAATGCACTAAGGGTAATTGCCCTAAGTCTTTGATTTTAACAAGATTATAGCCATAACTCTTTTATATACGTAAGGGTTTTTGATGTCGTGTGGATTAGCCGGAGTTAAGAGGGTGGCCGCTGATCGAGGAGATATTTTGTCCATTTCCTGGTGAATATTTCCTCGGTCTGACATTGCAACAAGTCACGGCAAATTGCTAGTGACTCTCCATGCTTGGCTGCCAATTTCACTCGGTCTAATTAACCTGGCAGAAGTGAATCTGTTGAAGATGGAAACCCAAATCTGTGTTTTGTAAACCACGTGTGATAATTTTGAAGATTTGACAAAATCGTCTGGCTGCTAGAGGTTTTTTCCGGGTATCCTTGCGCAAGCCGTGCCATCAAAAGACTGTCAAGACTGGCCGACGGTGAATTTGGCCGTAGTTTAGAACGTTATCGTCGTCGTCGACCACATGTGTGAAAGCCAAGCGCTTGTATCTGTCTGATTAGTCAAACTACCGCCAATAAAACGTACAATGTGTCAAACCATTACTAAGGTGTAAATATGAATACCATTCACAATCGGTGACCACCAGGCATCATGGAACGAACGGATAACTTGATTCCAAAGAGGAAGAAGGATTCTTAACTTACCGCAGAGAAAATTGTTAGCCATAGTTTTGTTGCATAGATAAACATTTGGACATTTCCTTTATAAGTTGTAGATGTGAACGTTTATCTCATCACGGTTATTATAATTCTGTTTGGTGAGTTGTTCAATCACTCTTTATCCATCTGACCAAGTGCACTGGTTAATTAAGCAAGCTGACAGGGATTCAAGATTCCATGTCTGTCGATAGACGATGTTTTCGTTATAAGACAACGCTTTTTTAGTTGTTAGGCATACTTTGTATCAATGTTACCTAATTAATTTTATTGCTTTGTGTCAATGTTCTTTTGCCAAAAAACTGTTGACTAATAAGTAATAAGTAATAATGTTTAATAGTCGGTGCTTCTATGACATTAAGAATTAGACTACCAACTCTTAAAGATTGATGCTAGACAATTCTAACAATTAACCGTTTTTTGTAGCCTATTTTCAAAAATGTGTGTATTTCTCAATCATGTCCACCATACTTTGTTAAATGTATTATCTTAATGTGGTGAAGGGGATAAGAGTTGCGCAAGACACCTGGAAAGAGTGTCTGAGACACAAGATACTTTTAAAGAAGTACCCGAGTTACTCATACAAGACACAAAACTTATCTCAAAATTACTAATAGTAGTGTTCTGTGTCAACGCACTAGTCGGCCCTAGAAAAGCCCTAGCATATCAATGTTCCAACGAAAGGCCTGCCGACAAATCTATCAAACGCTTAAGTCTCAACGCTCATCCTATTCCGATCACATCTAATTCAGTTTCTCTTTTCAGCTGCGTTTGTGTGCTTGCCGTGCGGACGTCGGTACAAGCATAGGACCCACCTTAATGCGCACCAGCGACACGAATGCGGGCTGGAACCCCGCCTTCAATGTCCGCACTGTCCGCATCGAACCAAGCAACTGAGCAACATGCGGTCGCACATTCGAAAGTGGCACACGCACGTCTTGTGAACACGGCGGCTAGCCTAGGCTCTGTTATTCCGTTTGCTTGGAGATGGTGGGTTGCGGCTAGTAAGTCCACTATACTTCCCGGTGAAAGCTCTCACGTTCTTACTACATCTTTCTCTTGTTGCTCGACTCAATGTGGGGCTACGATTTTGTGTTGGGAACTGAGGTAGTGAAAGATAAATGTATTTTCTGTGACGGAGCATTTGTAAAATGCACTGCGGGTTCGTATCAAATGGATTTTGCCTACCTTACCTACTTGTTTCTATAGACCGTAACATATTGGCACACTTGGCCATGGTTCTATTAAACTCTTCATTGGAACATATTTACTCATTGCTTGTGTTTATAAATATCAATATAATGATGGTCATGCCCTGGTCAAATGCAAGTTGGCTTTTTTTTTGGTCAAGATTAGTTTCAGCACTGGCCTGACAAAATTGTAACATCAACATCATTACAATTGGCAAAATTTATGGCTACTTGCACTTGATAAGTCAATTAGTATAGCGTCTAATTAGCGGGTATGTTGTAACTTGTAAATAATTAACACCCATCGCCAATGTCACTTGATAAGCATATTTAACAGTTAACGAACATCTTCTGATCTCGTAGGGACACCGCTAACCGTACTTTCCCTTGCAGATCCGGTGGCGTCGAACTCGAAACGTTCCTCGTCGGCCGTCAGCCGCCCGTTCAAGTGCCAACGCTGTGGCCGACGTTTCCGCAGCGGGCCGTTCCTGCTGCTGCACCGCAACAACGAGTGCTCCTCGCATAAGAAACGCGGCCAGCGGAACCACTGCTCGAGCCGGCACCGCTGCCAGTTCTGCTCGTTCCGCGGCGAACACCGCGCCCAGCTGGACAGACACGTGCTGGCCGAGCACATGTGATTTCGGTTGCAAAGAAAAATTGGCAACGCACCAAGAGACTGAAAGAACTAGTTGACGACGTTATCCTTCGTGATTTATCGAATTCCCTTTCTGTGCGTCAATAAATAGAACTTGTAATTTTCTTTAAGTTCCGTGTGTTGATTCTGTGTCTGTCGTATCATACATATGATTTCCTCATTTTCTTGTGTGGTGACCAGTGTGAAAGGCATTTCTGTTGTGTTTTTTGATTTCTATTTGTGTAGACAGCTCTGAGCTGTTGTCAGATGAGTTGATAACAACAATTCATCACACAGCAGATCAATGTTGAATGCTTCTGAAAGATTACAATAGAATGCAGCCAACTCAAGTGCCGATGAGCAAAGTGATGCTTAATATTCAATTGATTTAATGTTTTTTTGCATCTTCATAAAGCCTGTTTTACATGGTCACATTGTTCACCGATATATTTTTAATTTTCAACATATTGCAACCAAATTCTAACAACTGTTACAAATTACAATAACGGAGCCATACAATTGAATGATCAATTTTTCTGTGTATAACAAGCTTAAAACAATGCTTAAAATAACATAAAACATTGACGAAGCTTGATTGCGCTAATCCCGGCGGTGAATGCCCGCAGGTGGCCTGGAATGCAGACGTTGCCAGCGGCGGTTCTTCCAGCGCAGCCAGCTCAAGACACACCTGCTGAAGGAGTGCGGCCGGCTGCCCCAGTACTTCTGCGGAGCGTGCTCGAAGGTGTTCGCCGACCGCGAGACGCTGATCCACCACACCGACTTGGAGTGCATCGCGAAGCCGGTGCTCACGTGCAAACGCTGTCGATATCGCACTAAGAACCATGACATGTTACTGAGTCATCGCATACGAGAGAACCATTAACTGTCATGCACACATGCACACTTGAAACTCCTGTCTTGTCGTAATCTTCAGGTGTTGGGTTTTTCAAATTGTGTTTTAACTTTTTTGTTCAGTTTGTTACCTGCGATATGAAAGCGTGTTTGACTTTGGAATAAATTAATCTGCCTTGAACTTAGCAAGGATTATGTTTTATTTTTATTTATTATTTTGTGTGGCTGTCTGATGAGAGATTAACTAGGTATGCTTTTTTCGACAGATGATAGAAATCTCGTAAAATTGGTCATCTTCTATTCGCCATTAATATGTCTTTTCTGAATGCAGCTTTTTATTTTGGAGTCCATATCAATGGCAATTTGTGATTTTCTGTTATCCACTTTCAAACCTTACAACTATCCTGACCATGTTTGGCTGTTTCTTTCAGATTAAACTCGACCCTGCATCTGCCCACTTTGTGAGAGCAGAGTGAAATGGCGGTAGCAGCCGAATCAAGAGATCTTGCTGAGGACGAACACGAACCCTCTGGTTTCCAATGGCGCCTACGGAAGCCCATCGCTCGGCGCAAGAAACACAAGCACTCAAACACAAGTAGTTTTCTGTGTGGTGTGGAATGTCTTTAAATTTTTACTCTGTTCTGCAAGTTAGTGAAGAACCTGAGATCAGTGATCTTGTCCGAACATTGAAACACCTTTTCTCATGTAGCGAAGTTTAAATTCACGGCCCAACTTAAACAGTAGCACATTGACAGAAGCAAACGCTCAAAAAACTTTCTGATCAGACCACCACCTAATTTTTGACGGTTGTATATTTCATTTTGCAGAAAAACTCCTGTTGCGAATTCATTTTTAATGCCAATTTCTTACAGATGACTGCTGTCTTAACGTCCCGGAAATCTTGTGCACCTTTCCTGTCTCCACGGAACTTCCGGAACAAACTCGAAACGGGACGGTCGTCCCACGGCGTCGGCGAATCCCCGACGAAATCAGCTCGGCCTGCGAGCAGTTGCTTACGCGGTCGTGATTTCCAGGGAGCCAGAGCCACGCGATGTGGTTGTCGTTGGAGAGGCGGAGGGACGAGGGCCACTTCCCATGTCCCGGCTGCCAGAAGACGTACCGCTACCGCAGGAACCTGCTCTCTCACGTCCGGCTAGAGTGCGGCAAGGAGCCGCAATTCCAATGTCCGTGCTGCAAGTATCGGGCTTCGAAGAACAACCACCTCACGAGGCATATCAAGCACGCACACCCCGGCTTTCCCGTCGCCTTGGATCAACCGCAGTGGTATCGTAATATTTGGTTCCTAGTTGCTTTCAATGTTGTGTCTCTGTTTTGAAAGTATTAAAAAAATTGATCACCACATTCTAATATTTGGCAGAGAATTTCATATTTTCTCTATTATTTGCATTTCCTTTCGGTAAACTATTCATATTATTACTTACGGATGATCAAAGAAGCAAAATGTTTCAATTTAACTGGTCTGTCTGTACCATAAAAAAAAACATTTTTTGTTTTGAAGTATGCTTATTGAAGTATAATGTGGTATAATGATAATGAAGGCTAATAGAAATAAAGCTAATGACTGAGTAATGAAGTATGCTGATTCAACAATTTCATTTTGAAAAATAAAAAATAGCTTTGCATTTAATTCCCAAGTGGATAAAATATTCTAGGTTCTTAAACACTATGAGCAAATAATTAGATTGAATTGATGAAAGCAATCAATGCAATGAAAAAACTGCAAGAGTTTGTTTGGTTGCATTGATATTTATTTATTTATCAGTTCATTGGAGCTTCTGTTAAGTATTGTTGATATGTTTGCCTGATTTCTTTTTGAGCAAACATCTCTGGGTTTGGGAACCATAGAACAAATTGTTGGTGATCTCACTGTTTATTGGTGGTTTCCCAACCTAGATGGAGTCCTGCTGTCAATCTTATAGTTGAATAATGGATTTTCCTAACCATTTGTTGCCAGGGATATGATTTAAGAATTTCTTTGTATTGTCCTAATTTTTTTATACATTTTATAGTTTACAAGTAACCCTCCGTTCTTTTACGCTATTTTATTCTATTCAAATTTCTATACTAATTTTAAAATTCTGTGGTGATTCATAATTGTTTTGATGGAAATATTTTACTTTATAATATTTTCTTATTTTATATTTTTTTACTTTGCATGTGGATTGACACCCCCACACTGCGTTTTTGCAACATTATCTTCTGAAACAAAAACTGAAGCATCTCGGTAAAAAAAATTCTCTCATCCCTCAAATATTACTTGGCAAGAAATTTTGGTAATTATAATCCTTTTTCATTTTACTTTGAAGACAATGTGCTATCTTTTACTAATTTGATTGCTTGATATCTTGCAAGAACCACTTAGTTAGGTGTTATTATAAATAACTAGGCTATGCGAACACTCATATAATCGTGTTGTGGATGAGCGTAATTTTTACGCTCACCCACAACGCAATTATATTGCGTGTACGCATAGCCTAGAGGCTTTTATGATCAATTTTAAGAGTTCGGCGTTAATTTATCAGCTTTCTCAATGACATTGAATATTTCAAAACGAAAAAATCGATTTAAAGAAAAACTATTTAAATGATTTGCTTGAAATTAACACAGTATCTTCCTTTTACGATTTATAATGCACACAGTAAATTTTGTCAAAATCGGTTGAAGATAAAGTTGATTTAGTTGCAAAAAAATGCAAAATCGCTAAAAAAGCGTCATAAAAGCGCTATTTCCAAGAAAAGCGCTAAACATACAACAATGAAATTTGTACACAAACATTAAATCGTGGGGGCCAACATATCTGGAAAGTTTCGTCAAATTATATTGAGATCCTCGGCCTCTAGAGTGGAAAACGTGTTTTGGAAAAACTGAAAAATTTCGTAAAAACTTAATAACATAAAATTTACTCGTCCGAATTGCTTCAAAAACGTGGCAGATCTAAGTTCAGAGAAAACGAAGGTCCACCGAAATTTTCATCAAAATCCGTTTTGGCGTTTGGCCGGAATCGTGCGAACAAACACACAAAAAAACAAAAAAAAAAAAAAAAAACAAAACAAACAAAAAAAAAAACATTCCGGATTTTTTTAGCAGTAAAGTGAAATTGAAGATTTCGCTTCACTCGCTACGCTCGTTACGCTCATCAAAAATGTTGTTAATTATAGAATGTTAAAGACTATATTTACCAAAAAACTTTTGGCAAATTTGATGACTACCAGAAATGAATCAAATTCACAGTAGGAAAACTATCAAAATGCCATATTGCACTTGAAATGAAGTTAAACAAAGTGTTACTGCTAAATATTGCAGTGGAAAACTTACCCTTGTACTGGTTTTCTTTTTGCAGAAAAATGCCGGGGTCACTTCACTCCTACAACCACTCCTTTCTCAACTTCGATAGCTTGTCAGACGACCTTCTCATCAAAAACATTATGCATCAATTAGAAATCAACACTCAGCTACAACTAGAGAACGATGTCTTCCGAATGTGCCTGTCTCGGATGCAGCCCGAACTCCTAATCGGACTCCAGCAAGCCATCGACACTCTGGAAGTAAAAGAAATGAGACTCGCTGCCATTGGCTCTTTGGTCAACCAGAAAGAACGGTTTGCAGGTGACGAGTCGTCTATTTCACTATGCAAGCAAAAGAGTATTACAATGAGCATGGAATCGGCATCTCGTACGTTTAACTCGGGAGGTACGGGGCAGAAGGAAACGTTGTATATCAATACGGCGCACAAGGTAGAGATGGTGTCTCGCGAAACCGAAGAGCTGTTGAAGGCCACCAATTTGTTTCGAAACGCAACGCGATTAGCCAAGGCGGAACAAAATGCAGCGATCGAAGGGCTAGAAGCCGCCAAAAGAGACTTGGCAAGTGTTTCTGATGACTTTGAGACTCGCTTTCTGAAGAATATGGTGGCAGCAGGTGGCAGGATTCCAGGCGAGAAATTAGTCCGCTTTGTGGAGTTATCGTTAAAGACGACAGACGCAGAGATAACGAAGCTCATGCTGAAAACGCAATCGCTGGTGCTTTTCGGGCGGCGTGTCCAGGCCAAACTCAGGCAGAAACGAGAGCTCGGCGAAACCTTGCGACCGGTCGACTTCAAAATGCTGCAGATCGAGACCGACGAAAGATTATTGGGCCTCGAAAAATCGAGTGCTTACCTTGCCGAATTGAAAGGTTCGTGTGCCAAGGCAAAGTCACGAATGCTCTTACTGAAAACTCAGCTCGCCGAACAAGAAGCGCTGACTTGCGCGATTGATGAAGCCATGTCTACCTGCGAAACAGCCATCGCGAAGGTGAAGGCTAAAGCCGAGAGTACGCGAATCGACGGCCACAAGTCTGCCGCCGACCTGCAAAAGCTGCGGGCGTTGCGCCGCGAGGTCACCGTGCCAGACACCATCGAGTATTTGAAAGTGAAAGCGGATGTGTCGACTTTGAGGAAGGAAATCAAGATGTGGACACGGAAGAAGCACGTGCAGCACGCTACGGTTGTCACGTTTAGATCCAGGGTGAAGATGATGAAAAGAAAGACATTAATGGTTCTGACTAGAAAATAAATCGAATTGTTTGTGGAACAAGGAATTTGATGTTCTTATACTACGTTTCGAGTTGGTGCTGTTTCGTAAAAAGTGTAAAAGCTTTCGAGTGCAGAGCTCAATGTAATGGATTTGTTTTGGGCTCTTGTGTGCTTTTGAAGCAATCTATTACAGTTTTAAAACAATCAAAAAATTGAAACAATACCTTACAAGCATTGCAACTGCCTGTAAGCTCTAATGCTGACTCCAATGAATGACTTTCAACCTATTTTGTTCTGTTAAGCAAAGTTGCAAGGGTGTAATGAATAAATTGAAATCTCACATTTGCTAACGCATCAATGCTTTCATCACTCTACTCAACTGTCTTAACCTTTCTCCGCTACTAACGCTTGCCGGAAAATATGTACAACTTCTAGGGATCTTTCATCTAAACACTGTGGCAATGGTGCAGATGACTTGTGTTGTGGTGGTGAAAATATCACTTCTTATTTTCTATTCGAGCATCACGAACCCAATAATATTTAATTTATGGATAAATTACTTTGTATTTAACTCTGTTCTAACAAATTATGTGGTTGGAACGAGAACGTGAAGTTTTCAGCTTAACGACGAGATAACAATTCGTGCTCACGACCGATGTTTCGGAACTCTTGGAAACCGTTCTCTTTCCAAGCAAGTTAAATGACCTTGTGGCAAAAACTAACTGACAATGACCATTCCACATCATTGTCTACCGTACATACAACGAGTATTTGTATTTAGGATTACATTCACACCATTCCACATTGTTTGCCTACCTCGATTGATGTGAACTGTTTGTTTCGAAGGCTGGCTGCGGCTTTCCCCTGACCCGCGGAAGAGGTTTGCGTGCCAGCGTTGCGGCCGGAGCTATCGCTGGAAGTGCACCCTGCGCAGGCATCAAGACGTAGAGTGCGGCGGAAAAGCTCCGTCTTTCAGGTCAGTGCCCCTGGGACGCTAATGCCGAGCTTGTGGAGGTTTGTGTGTAGAAAGCAGATAGTTGGATATGTCAGGTGTTTTGATTCATATTGTAATGTTTGATTATTTGCTTTGTTAAAGGAAGCAACTTTTAGAATGTGAAAATATGTTTGTTAATTTTTTAAAAATCTGTCTTCCGTTATTACGACTGTTACCTTGTAGATTTGATCTACATTATAGATTTTGGCCAAGAGACTGAGATGACAATTGATTGGCCGTCCAACTATACTGATAGAAAAAATATTGGCTACCTTCAATATGTATTTCACATTCTAGGGGGTTGGTTTTCTTAAATCATCATCCTCTTCAATGATTCTGATTCCTTATTAATTAATAAATTAATAAATAAAATAAATAAATAATAATAAAATAATAATAATAATGATAATAAATAATTTTTTTTAATTTTTTATAAATTTTGAAGACCAATGTCGCTTGGGCTCGGAGGATGTGATTAATTGAGCGGGCTATTTTTAACAGGTGTGTGTGGTGCGAATACAAGGCCAAGCAGCGTGGGAATCTGATTGTACACATCAAGAAGTACCATCCAGAGCAGCTAGCAGCGGGCGACGGGGCCCACCACAGCAAATCTGCTTGACGGCTTCGACAATCAATGTTCCCTCCAAATAGGGATGAGGTTACTTCGAGAGATAGTGGTGATGACTGGCAATTTTATGGGGCCACGAAGGGGTATTTTGGAAGATGTGGTCGAGTAGGAAATGAATGCCAAAGATTGCAAGAAGGATTAATCTGTCTATGAGTATGGAGGTGTGATTGTGGTCCAACAATATTTTTGACATTTTTGGTGCCGGGTAAGAAAGTAGACTTGTTTTCAATTTATTTTTAAGGATTGTCTCTTATCTAGTATTTATTGTTTGCAATTAATTGTTACAGGTATATGATATTGATAGATTAGTTAAGTTAATAGAAAGGAAGGCATGTATTTTTTATCACAATTGACTTTGAATGTTGCCTCTTTCCCATCCTAGAGATGAATTGCGCATGCGCTGTTTTTTTTTGTCGGGATGGCTAACCTGTAGTCTGGGAGGGAAACTAAAGATGGCGTCGTAGCCAAGCTTGTCCGGATGCACATGGATGCGATCGAAACAAAACAGTTTTCCGGGTGAATAAAGTAGTTTTTTCCATCAAAATCCAGTGCTTTTTTTACGACCAGTTTCCGACGTACACGTGTGAAAGGTGCCATTTTCCGTGTGTTTTGTGTTTTCTTGTGAAAATCCGTGGAAATTCGGAGGCCTGCTGCACTGGGAATGTTTTGGGAGGTTAGACTAGGTCATTGACTTGTGGACCTGTGGCGCCTAGAGCCTAATTAGACTACCCACATCCACTTGATTTTCTTACTAATAAAATTCACGTACTAGGTGTTTCCATTACTTTTCGTGTAACCTGGTCCTGACTTTCCCATGTGAAATGGGAGTAGGCCATCCTAAACCACCCACTCTGTACCCCAGCCCGCATTTAGCCTTGAATCGCCCTGATAGCATTTTCCAGATCAGTGCCCGGGTGTGCTACATTCCTACATAATTTTCCACGCTCCCAGGCGGCTCGAGTCAAGTCTCACCTGAGCATTCTCTCAACTTGCTTCCTGATACGTTGGAAAGATGATTGCAAGTCCAAACAGTTCATGACCTTGTTTAGCTTTTCATCAGATTTCCCACATGTTATGTCAGGACAAAGCCTTGAGGTGACCCAGAAAATGCTGACCACTGTAAATTTACACCAATCGTTATTTTGGCTGGGAACATATGCCATTTGTGTTCTGCTTAAGATGCCATGAAAGTTAGATAATAAGTCCATGAAAATATAGTCTTGACCAAAACTTTTTAATATTTTAAAAAGGATTTAGCACATTGTTAAAAGCAGATTACCTTGGTATGAATTCAGGAGACCTGCTCATATACAAATTTTAATCTTACAAGTGTTAATTCTTGTAAAATCTGTTTGTCTCTTAGGTTGACTAGAGCAATGGCAGGACAATATGGGACAATCAACTCTATGAAACTTGCTGAATATACTTCCATGCTCCCAGAGTCAGTCTGAATCCATGATGTGTAAAAGAGTGAGAAGTGAGACATGGCTTATAAAAATTTGCAAAAACTATGTTTTATCGCCAAACAGTTGCTGTCTGTTCCAGTTTCCCGGCGGGAGAATTTCGAGCTCCCGAAAAGGCGAAATCTTCATGACAACGCAGTAAATCAATGGATTGACTATTCTTCTGCATCATCATGTCAGTCCTAAAACAAAAGCATCTCAAAATGTGAAATGGAATCGCTAGTAACTAGAATGTTCTAATTACGACAACACTCTTCGAACCCCATGGCTCTCAAATTTGGTACAGCAAAAACCAAACAAGGGAACGGGCGTTGAGCTACGAGGTCCAACGAGCTGCTTTCGTTTGCAGTCTGGCTGAACCTGGGCCTGGCGCGCCCCACACGCCGCTCGCGCGGACAGCCGTTCTCGTGTCCGCTTTGCGGTCGCAAGTACCGGCACCGGGCCAACCTGTGTCGGCACTTGAAGATCGAGTGCGGCAAGGAAGCCAAGTTCCAGTGCATCGCTTGTCCGTACAAGACAAAGCACAAGCACGACTTGGCAAGGCACCAGACTTCGCGCAGGCACACGCCCGAGGACTTCTTGTTCGGCCGCTAAGTCGGATGCCGGAAAGATCGGTGGTGACTGTTGCCGTAGGCCTGCATTTGATGTGATGCGTATGGAAATCTCGGTCCGGTTTTACTATTCGCGGTTTTTCTCTTGCCGATTGGATTTCTGGCTTGGATGTAAAAACGCATCGTTTCAAATGCGGTCGGCTGTAATTTTCGCTTCAGGTAAGAGGTTTTGCATTGCAGAGCAATGGTTGTTTCAGGAATTTTTTAACTTACTAGAAGGTCAATGATTTATGTCTACCTTGAAGATTTGTTCTTAACAGATTTCAAGGGTTTTGCTGACTGAAAGTGATAATAAGATTAGTTCTTTTTTCGTAAGTTTAATTATTTCATGCATATTTTTGGCCTTTTTTTATTTTCTTGAAACATCCACTGATTGTGTGAATATTGAAACCTCTTGATTAAGATCCACCTATTGCAAGGCTTTCTCACAAGATATATATGCTTAAGAAAAATAGCTCATATCTGTAAATAACAACTTTATAAGAACTTGCCTGTTATGAATGATATAATGGCAAGAACGAAGTATTACGACTGTAGTATGTCATGTGATTTGTCTCAATCTTATGTGGCTCCCAAGTCATGACAGCAATCACGTTTCTCTTAACTATTTCTTGGGCACTTGCCCGCCCATTCGCGCTTGTACCATGTTGCTGGCTCAATGGGCCGAATGAAAATAAACAGGCTGTTAATTAAGTCAGTGTAATGATAGTTTGACATTGTCAAATTTTTTTCCTTTATGATCATAAATTATTTATAAAGCACCCATCATCAGCAATATTATATATTTTCTCATCTTATTTCTAACCCTAATTTTTTTTCAATCTCCTAGGCAATCGACAACAGCAATGAAGACAACATCGTGTGAACAAAGTGCAAATTAACTGTGTAAACAGTGATTGTTTCAACAAACTTCAGAACTCCTCAAACATTTGACCAGACTTGTGAACTTGATCTAATTAATTCTTCGTAGTGCTCTTTACAGCGTAGCTATTAGCTAAGTTAAACAACCGTTTCTTTTATTTGGTATGCTGTGCTTGCTTGGCCTAGAGATTACGGCCACAATTTTAAGTTGTTGCCGATAAAAATCACTACCACCCGTGTTTCTGTGCAATTTTGTACTGTTCTGAGTAACTTCAGAAATAAGTTCTTGCTGTTAAAAATGGGCTCAAGAGCTGGCTGACAATTCAATCTTGCGCTCACAGCCCAACCTCTCCCGCCCATTTTTAAACCTCAACCCACCACCTCGCTCAATTTCTCGACCACCAAACGCAGCGTACTGAAACCGGCAGCCCCCGAACGGCCCGTCCCCCGCCCCGCTAACGCCTCCGCCCCTGTCCGCAGATGCCGACGGTCGGCCGGGGAGCGCCGACGGCAAGTCGCGGGTGCCGCGGACGCGCGGCTCGTTCACGTGCGCTACCTGCTCGCGCACCTACTGCCGCAAGGACTCGCTGACGCGCCACACGATGTGGGAGTGCGGCAAGGAGGCAACATTCCAGTGCCCGTTCTGCCCGCAGCGGTGCAAGCGGCGGTCGCACCAGCTGCGACACATGCGTCGCGCGCACCGCGAGTTTGTCATGGAGCCGCTGGTGGAGCTGGGCCGCGAGCTGTTCGACGCCAAGTGCGACTCAGAGATCGGTTTCGACGGCAAAATTGCGTGAGGCGTGGCCGGCGGGAGGTAGCCGTGTTGGGGACTTGTCGATGAGGCCTGATTCAGATAAATGCTTCGTCTTGGAGCGGCTAGTCGAGCTCTCCGATGCCAAGTGTGACTCGGGAGTGGGTCTCGATAGCACGATGGTGTAGGGTTGGGGCTTATGGAAAGGAAGGTGGCGATTAGGGATTGCAATGACTGACGTAGACAAGTGTGTCATGGCACGCTGGCCGAGCTAGGACACTATCTCTTTGGCGCCAAGTGCGACTTGGGGATGAGTTACGATTGCGCGATGTCGTCGTGTTTGGGACGCATCGGCATTGTGGAAGTTGCCATGATCACTAGTCGTTGTGAGAACCGAGGCGACAAGTCTTAAGGCAACTCGGTGCTTTGATGTGCCGTAGTGGACAGGTGGACGACTTAATTAATACTAAATTTAGAATGTTGTTGGGGAGACAAAATGCTTGGATGAAAGGAGAAACACAGGAGGGAGCACAACTTACCGGCGATGTTTGGAGAGTCGCGATAATTGTGTTAGATTGGCGTTGCCTTTAACAGTTGTAAAAGTGTTATTGAATTAACTTGTGGAAGTCATCTAAAACTGTTTGGCATTGTTGTTGTTGATATATTAATCATTTATATGCCACTCGATCGCGACTAGCCACAATCAAGTGGTTAAAATGATTCATCTGGACGAGGTTAGAGCTTGGATCTTCAAGTCCAGGGGATTGACTTTGCCACCATTGGAACAAAGAAACAGACTGCAATTAGCAACTTGTAATTTAGCTTCATGGTTTGTTATCAGCCTGGCTTGTGGATCCAGCCTCTGGTTGTTGGATCCATTGCATTGCTAAGCGACGTGTGCTCGATTGTTTTTAAAACAACAAACTTCTACGGACACCATGGCCAATCCATGTGATATTGACCTGGGGTGCAACTAGTTGATAAGTGAACTAAGAATATGTCTTTTTATCTGATGTGATCCTACTGCCAACAAATTGGATATGAATTTCCCTTTTCAATTTGATCTATGTGGTAATTTTTAACGGCTAAGTTCTAGTACTTCGATGAAGGCGTAGAATAGTTTTTGATTTGGACTGTGAGCGTACAATTGTTTAGATCAGTGAATCAAAACACTGCTTTGCTTAGGAAATAATTTACTTTAAAACTCGCTAGGTTTTTTGGACTGACGAACAATGTGTATGAATGATGTGGTATGCGCTTAATACTTTATGTTTGAACTGTGCTGATAATATTTTTGGTATTACTTTAATGCGAATTGCATTGAACTGACTATTATTTTTTAGTAAATACTGTCAAGTTACGTTTAAAATGATGTTCATGACCCATAAATTGATGACGTATTTTCTATAAAAACCACTCGATAGCAAATAATAAACTAATTATCTTTATGTAAGCTTTTCTAAACTTGTTTTGGCTTCACTAGATTTAATTTAGTAATTTTTGATTACCTGTGATGTTGACGAACGACGAGGATGGTTGACGCTCGGAGACCGTATGCTCCTTGCGAGAGCCAAACCATTTTTTCTAACCGGTGTTTCTTTTCAGGTGGTATTCGCCCCGGCCGACCACGGCGACCGAGCACCGACCTCTGGCCGCCGACCCCCGTGAGATGAACTCCTCACAACCCGTACATCTCGCCCACCGCACTCTTCTCTCCTCTGTCTGCTAACCGTAACCTTTTGCTTCGAGCCAGCTCAGTTGCCAACGCCTTGACCTGAAATCACTTCTAAATGCGACGCAAATGCATCGCGCCTTTCGGCCCCATTTTAAACAATTTATAAAAAATCTCGGCGTTACCTAACGGAGCTGGTGTCGGATGGAACCTAACGCTTGTAAATAGTTTGCGCGCGCGTGTGTGGACGCCCGGCCGTCGTGGTGCCCCGTCTGACAGCCGTTTGTTGCAGCGTTGCGGCGGCTGCTGCGGGAGGAGGGGTGGAAGGAGTGGCGGGCGGCGCACCCCTCGGTGCCGACCTTCATGCTCGAGTCGCTGATCAACTCGCCGGCGGCGGCGCAGTCGCAGTCGACGGCGCGCCAGGCGGCGGCCATCCGTTCGGCGGCCAACTCGGAGTCGACCTACGGGAAGATATTCAGGTGGGGCCCGGCTGGGATTGAAGTTGGCTCAGATTTGGTTTGCCTCTTTAATTGTTTGGATAAAATATACACATTTTTTTGAACTTTTAAGTGCTACGCCCAAGTTAACTCGGTTAGCTTGACCAAGTCTCCCATTGATAAGCAGGAGTTTGATAGGTAGTCGGAATAGTTGGGTAACAACAACATTCATAGTCTGTCTTATTTTATCTGTACTGTTCTTCTACCCGTGGGAATCAGTATTTGATTGTAAAACGGTCTGTGTAAGGTCGGTAAGGAGGAAAACATTGAGCATGAATCAGGAATAGATTGATGTTGAGTGGTGACAAACATTCCGGCAAAAGCAATCATCGAATTAATTAATTTATACTTATAAGGAAGTAGCCAAGATATCTCAATCTCAGCGGTGTAATTTCCTGACTAAAGGCATTTCCAACCCACTCGGGTCAATCAATGCTGCCCCCCGAGTGACATACCAAGAGGTAAAAGTCTTCGACGAAGTAGAGTGTTGAAAAAACGCCTCGCCGCGGGCTTCCCGGCCGATCCCAACCGCGACACTCTGTTCCAGCTGCCCCCGCTGCGACCGCGGCTACAAGCTCAAGAGCTCGCTGCGCAACCACGAGAAGTGGGAGTGTGGCAAGGAGCCGCAGTTCCAGTGCCCGTACTGCGCGTACCGCGCCAAGCAGAAGATGCACGTCGCCCGCCACATCGAGCGCATGCACACCGACAAGCTCGGCCTGCGCTCGGAGGGCGGCGCGCTCGACGACTCGAGCCCGTTGTCGATCCTCAAGGACGACCAGTGCAACGCGCTGCCCGACGGCATCATCAAGGACGACCTCGAGAAGGTGATGGACAACCCGCCGTCGCTGTTGAAGAGCTTCGAGGGCCAGCCGCAGAAGGGGTAGAGGCGTCAGCCGTTAGGGCGTTTTGTAATCAGGGATGTGGACGCGGCGGCCGTCTGTCCGGGCGAGGGCTTCGACGGAATAGGGCGGCCTTTTGGGCGAGGGAATCGGCCTTTTTTTTTGTACAGTCTGCCGTGGCCTTACATGATGTAACTCTTTCACTTTCAAAGGTGCCTTACTTTTAATACTGAGGGGGTTATATCCATTTGTGAATTATTGAAGAAATTTTCGACTGTCCCCACCGTTTGGTAAGCTCGTTTGTTTGGTTCGATTGAAGGTACCTACTATCGAAGGTACTGGAGTGAAAATAGATTGATATGTTTCCATCAAAAGCCATTTGTGCCTATTTATGTATATGTATCCGGCTTTTTTAAGTCGGTGGCTTCTTTTTGCCAATTACTAGTTAGTGATGGCGTAGATCGGGAGTGGGGATGGACCCTCAATCCGCTCGTGTACATACCGTAGGTTGACATTTGTATATTGTTATGGACGACTCTGTTGGGTAAGTTAGCAGCGTAAAAATATGCTCAATTGATGGCCTGCCATCCTTTTTTACGAAACAACGCAGTGCCTTGAATATCAGGATCTAGTTTTACGTCGTTAGTTGTAGGCTTTGATATTAGAGTTGGGTGTTTGATCAAATTCATTTTTATACAATCTTACATCTGGCTGCTGATGGCTAGTAGATTAAAGAGAGGTAAAGTAATTGTTACAAGGTATTTATGTAGTTATTAATAGGAAATGGCTAATAAATCAACCAGGAAGAAGATTTTAATGAGGTGGAATTTAAAGTTAACAAGTTTGAGTTCTGATACTATGCCAACAGATGACGAAATCCCTTCCGTCTCTTAAACGCTCGCTGCGTTTTCGGTGGAAGGATAATGCTTAGGTTCGGTGCCTTAACTAGAAGGCATTTATTTTATAAGTGTATTTATATAATCAAGTTGACTCTTACATATGTACCAGCATTTACCTCTATTTACTTTAAGTTTTCTTCATGTATTGGTAGATTAGTTGCTAGCTATTTTTATGCCGAAAAACCTATTTCTTAATATTTTGTATCTAATAAAACTCGTTTGTGGTTATTTTGGAGCTGGCTTGTTGAGAGTTGCGATGGATTTATCACTCGTAGCGGGGAACTATCGGCCGTGGTGAAGACAAAGAGACACTCTTGGCACTCGATACTGAACTGTGCCTTCGTTGGAACACGAGCTGTCGCATTTACTTTCCGTAACACCCTGCTTTGGTGATGCATTTCAGTGGGTAGATCAAACCCCAAGGGTAGAAAATAAACTTCATTCGTAATAGGAGTGTATTTTATTACAACGTTTGTTTATTTATTGAAGAATAACTGCATTAAGTGTGCTTTTTTATTATTTTGTGTTTGTATAAAATTAAGGCTGTGTGTCTGGAAGAACTAACAGCAAGATTCAAAAAATGATTTTGCACAATGGGCTAAACTAGCAGTAGAATGGTAGCGTTTTATTGTCTCGTGTAAACTTAATCTAACACTGATGTGTCTCGAGCAAAATATAATCACTTATCAAATACTTAATGTACAAAAATCCTGCAAAATGATACCGAAAACACAAATCGCCGGGCGGTGGCCTAGTCGTCCTGCAGGTCGAGGTACTTGTGCAGGGCGGGAGGCAACGCGAGCGCGTAGATGCCGGTGGGCAGCGACCACGCCAGGTGGAGGCGGCGGCGCACGACGAGCCGACAGAGGTGCTGCAGTGGCGGCGGCGCCTCGCCCGCCAGCCCGGCACTGATGAAGCCGTCGCGGCGCAGCTTGCAGAACATGGCGCGCTTCTGCTTGTTGACGGCGCCGTCGGTGGCGAACAGGGACTCGTCGCGGAAGCGCTGCAGCGGCGGGTAGACGACGCGGGGGATCGCGCGGAGGACCACCTGTAGGAATCTGGCGGCGGGGTTCGGAAGTTAGGGGTGGGTCGACTAATTTTTGTCTGTAAGCGAGGATAATTTTGCCTTCGTTCCCGCAGGATGTTTGGGGCCCGAAGGAAAGCTTGCACCGTGGGCAAAAAAATGAAACTCGAGGTGTAATTTCTGCTTTGTGGGTGTACTTTTATCACAAGAGTGTTGATTGATTTTGAAGGTCTTTAATTGTCTATGTAAAGGCCATATACATTGCGTTTTACTTGACCATTTGTTTTCCTGAGGCAAAAGTATTGAAAGTTTTCAGTCATTGAGGAAGAAAACTTTATATTGAAAGATTGGCGTCACACAAACTTCTTAAGTTTCTCGGCACGTAAGTTTTTCTGCACTACGTCTTCAAACCAAAGGGGCCGGCCAAAAACCTTTGGTCTATTTACTTCATGCTTTACTACCACGTGGTCATATCCAAACCTAAGTTGTGCACACCTCCCTTTCCCACTACGTTCCACCTTCCGGTTAATGGTCAAAGTCTAAGACATGTCTATGAGCTACTTACCCCAAGTATGACGGTAGCTTAGAGTTTTGGTAAAAATCGTCTTCCTCCGGGTTGTAGCATCGAAACACGAGGTTGAGTGCTTGTTGGGCGACGGAGATGGGATCACCGAAAGCTGTGTCGTAGTCAAGACTGGCTCCATAACGAACCATCAGCTTGAGATCCTGATGGCAAGAAAAAGTTAGGTTGCAGGTAACCTAGGCATGTGATGACAATAAAATAAAGTGTACTGTTACTTGTAAGTGATCTGACGTGATCAAAAAGCATTCAATTTAAAGTTATTGACGCTGTAGATACCTACAAAAAATGAAATGTTTTGATTGCTAATAGGTATATGCATCAAAAAAATGTCATAAAACACAAACATTTAACATGAAATTGAAAATGGATTTGATCAAATGGTTTATTTCAAAAACTGATCAGTATTACCAGGGGCGCCGACTTTTGAAAAGTCCGAGGGGTGCCCATACAAAAATTGCAAACGGGGGGGGGGGGGGAGGGCGAATAGTTCTGCACAATCGCAAATTCATAAATGCGACGTACTGCCGCTTTTAGGATAAACTGATCCGCAATAAAACCACAGTCAACACCGTCAGTTATCTCTCGGTGAATGGTAAGAAGTGCTAGTGCATTCATGTTCTTTGGCGTCAAATAGTATGTATCCACGTCCCAGAATCCATGTAAAGGCATTTGGAATTAGTGGAGGCTTCGATTCTCAGCGAAGGGATGCTGTGTACGGCGTTCAAGGTTAAACCAATGCATCTCAGATCAAGCTTGCAGATCAACACTATGATGAAGAGTGTCGTATACGTATAGATTGTTGCCTGATAGCTTAAACATGATCTTAGTATAGCTTCAACACATTTCAATTGTTAGTATGTCAATATAGAGTCCGAAATTAACCAATGTCTCCATGTCTGTACTTATTTGCGACTGACCTCGCCAAGTAAACATGAAAAAATCTAAAAATTTAAAAATATGAAAAAAAAATGTTTTCGAGGGGTGCCCTGGCACCCGGGCACCCACGGAGTTGACGCCCTTGAGTATTACGCTATAAATGTTGAAAAGTTTTAAGCTCTCTTTGAACAAACCTTGATACATGGGAATGGAACCAAACAAATGGATGAGTGTTTCATGGATACAATTTTCAAATGAATATATTGCTTTGCTTCTACTAATTAGTTGGAAAACTGGTCTCACATCATATCTCTCGTTGTCGATAGCGCCCTCTATCGGACGAAACATGGAATACATCCTGTTAAGCGGACACTCCAACATGGGCATCATTTTATTGTCAACGGGGAACAGGAGCTTCATCCGCGTGGCCTGCTCGAGGAAGTACTCGACGTCGGCGTTGTCGTCGCTCTCCTCGTCGCGTTGATTGTAGAGCAGCTCCGCGAAGCTTCCGTTGCACTCGTAGAGGTCACGGAACAGCTCCTCGAGCACCGGATCTTCCAGGCGGAACTCAAACGCGAGCCTGGCAGCGGTGATGAGCGGCTCGCAAGCGTTGTAGCAGCTCCCCACTGAATGTAGGCATAGGGTTTGGATGAATGAGACGTTGTGATGTCGAGTTAGATTTGGGTATAACTACATGGAGTGGAACCTTGATAGTAGGTACATATGGTTTTCTTATTTCCAAGTGGAGGTGTCTGTAATTAATTTATGTTGGATTATAGAATTGATTGTGTAGGTTTTCATAGCAATAACAATAAGCTTACATTTTGTAATTTATATTTACACTCCTCAGGTTCCTGTTAAGCTATAGACATAGTCATGAATTTTTTGACTACAAGGTAAGCCTGAAAACAAATAACATTCTACAAATGAACTTGACCTATCAGTTAAAATTAGATGCAAATTTGTACACTCATCAGGTATTCTAGAGTTGTATCTCTGGCAATGTATTTAAACGGTGAAAAGCGTACTATCAAGATTTCCCCTTTCTTATTATAAATAAGCGTAAAGCAATTGGGTCGGCAAAGGGTCAGATGTGGATTATTTTGTGAGCACAGGTAAATATGCTGTAATTGCCCATTCAGGTAATTAGTTCCTCATTCATTCAACACTCACTCAAATTATGATCTCGACATCCATCTGCATCCTTTTGCATGCTTGTGTTTTGGTTGATTTTAAATTGGAATATTTTCTTATTTTTTTTTAAATTCTTTCCGATTTTTTTTATCTGGTAAGTGGCAGATAAAAAAAAAAACGCAAAAGGTTGGAATAGTATCTAGGGTCGAAGGAAATGTCTGGAATGTGATTCTGTAACTTTATTTAAGGTAAAATTAGGTGAGATCTCCACTTTTGTCTGTGTTTTCAAAGGAAAAAATGAATGCTCTTAACTCACCAAAAAAAGTTACAGTGGGTAGGTATTGCATTTCTGCAGTAGGTACTTTTATGAAACTGACAAGTATTATTTTTTTGCTTTCATTAGGAATCAGACAAACAGGATTCAGACTAAAATATCAAAATGTGTTGATTGTGCGTTACCCGTTGGTGACACGTAATGGAACCTGAACGGAATTTCAGGCTGCCCGTTACCGGCCCAAGCTGCGTTCAAATGCATCAGCCGTCTAACTAATCCCAAATTACTGCGTGTTTTCGAACCGTGCCGGCGTCTGCTGCTTCTGTGATGAGTTATGTTGGCGATGATTGCACACCGACATTGCGTCTCCTCACTTTTGTCCGTTTGCCTCGCCATCAGGCAGATGAAAATCTCTCGCACCTGTTCAATTCAAAGGGTTTTGCAAATGCAATAAAATGAAGCGGCAGTGGGCCAAATGCAGCTTCCGTTCCAAGCTAGGGCAGCCAGGCGATGCAAAAACATCATCAGACAATCACTTACCTCTTCAATAGTTAGCCGAGATAGTAGTGAATAATGATCCACCGAGATGGTTTCATCATCACCATTTTTGACTATTGCAACTTGGTCCACTTTTTCTACAAATGATTCTGTCATGCTAACTATTAAAGGAAAACAAGGAGGGTGCTTCTGCTTGCCTCAATTTTGAATGTCAGAATGTCAGTTACATGAAAAGTGCTCTAGGGGGTGTGGAAGGGAGGGAGTTAAGGTCCCATTGTTGCCCATTTCAGATTGAGATTGACATTGATGCTTTCATGGGCTGATGCATTGTTGGATTTGCATAGTATGATTATGAATGAATAGAAGATGAATTTGTGACAACAATCAGAATAGCCCATCTGATTCCTCTATTTCACTTTTCATTTTGTTTGCATTACAATATTATTGATAGAAGAAAATGAAGAGTGAGTTTGCAGTTTTCTTGAAGATTCCCACTCTCCAAACTCTACCAATTCTCATTCTAAGTACTACCCTCTTTCAATTTTCTGTCTAGGTACTTCCAGGTACTTCTATGGCCCACTGTACATGAACATGTGCCATGCTTCTATATGATGGGCAATGGCATACATTCAATAGATTATACATACATAGTACTTACAAGTTTTAACTAAATTCTACTCAAACATTGTTCACAACTATCCACCTTAATTAAAATCCCTATTCCCGTTGCCACGATACTATCGGTACCTGGATGCGGGGATGTGGGGATGTTTGGATGTGACTATGTAACTTGCACCGCGTAAATCGCTATAGAAATTGCGAAAACGCAATGAAAACGCGTGGACCAAGTCGCGTTAAGTTCTTTTCATTTGGTACTTGAGCGCTGCAACATTGGGGCAGCGATTTGAGCGCGGATTGATGGTGAAAACAAAGAAAAACACACGCCAAATCACTCGGCCAAAAGTCATCGCCTCTGGAGGCAACAATTGGCAACAATACTTGACTAAATGTATCCATAGTTACAAAAGAAATCGCAACGAAAAGTTCATTTATTTCATCCTCAAGTAACAGGACCTATAATATTTTGCCACTGACAAACTCACGCTGTGGCGACACCAAGCGATGGTGGACATCGGTGTATCTGATCTCATGTGAGATTTCTTACGAGTTTAACTGTGAGTTTTTACGACTTTTCCACTAGGAATATAATAGTGTTTGAAATCCAGTTTTACTCTTCAGAAAGTATAATATAGCTTTACTGAAACACTGAAAACACATCAGACAACTACTGTAGATGCCGCCAAAAAACGTGCAGGCCAAACTAACGCCGACGAGCAACGAAGAAAGGACGAAGGCAGCGGCCGACAGGGCACGGGTCCTGGGTGCTGGATGCTGGGTGCCGGGTGCTGGGTGCCGGGTCCTGGGTGCTGGATGCTGGGTGCCGGGTGCTAGGTGCTGGGTGCCGGGTGCTGGGTGCTGGATGCTGGGTGCCCTGGATGCTGGATGCTGGGTGCTGGGTGCTGGATGCTGCGTGCCGGGTGCTGGATGCTGGGTGCCCTGGATGCTGGATGCTGGGTGCTGGGTGCCGAGTCCTGGGTGCTGGATGCTGGGTGCTGGATGCTGGGTGCCGGGTGCTGGATGCTGGGTGCCCTGGATGCTGGATGCTGGGTGCTGGGTGCCGGGTGCTGGGTGCCGGGTCCTGGGTGCTGGATACTGGGTGCCGGGTGCTGGGTGCTGGGTGTTGGGTGCCGGTTGCCGGTTGCTCGGTGCTGGGTGCCGGGTGCTGGGTGCTGGATGCTGGGTGCCGGGTGCTGGATGCTGGGTGCCGGGTGCCGGGTGCTAGGTGTTGGTGCTGGGTGCCGGGTGCTCGATGCTGGATGCTGGGTGCCGGGTGCTGGGTGCTGGGTGTTGGGTGTTGGATGCTGGGTGCTGGATGCTGGGTGCCGGGTGCCGGGTGCTGGGTGCTCGGTGCCGGGTGCTGGGTGGTGGGTGTTGAGTGCTGGATGCTGGGTGCCGGTTGCCGGGTGCTAGGTGCTGTGTGCCGGGTGCTGGGTGCCTGGTGCCGGGTGCTGGGTGTTGAGTGCTGGGTGCTGGGGGTCGGGTGGTGGGTGGTGGGTGGTGGGTGCTTGGTTCCGGGTGCTGGATGCTGGGTGCCGGGTGCCGGGTGCTGGGTGCCGGGTTCTGGGTGCTGGGTGACGGTTGCTGGGGTGTTGGGTGTTGGATGCTGGGTGCTGGGTGTTGGGTGCTGGGTGTTGGATGCTGGGTGCCGGTTGCTGGGTGCTGGATGCTGGGTGCTGGGTGCTGGATGCTGGGTGCCGGGTACCGGGTGCTGGGTGCCGGGTGCTGGGTGTTGAGAGCTTGATGCTGGGTGCCGGGTGCTGGGTGGTGGGTGTTGAGTGCTGGATGCTGGGTGCCGGTTGCCGGGTGCCTGGTGCTGGGTGTTGAGTGCTGGGTGCCGGGTCCTGGAGGTCGGTTGGTGGGTGCTTGGTGCCGGGTGCTGGGTGCTGGATGCTGTGTGCCGGGTGCTGGGTGTTGAGTGCTGGGTGCTGGGTGCCATCGTACGATTGTGCATGTCAACACCGTAGCGTTTGCACTTGAAGGAAGACCGTGGAGAAGACCGTGTCGATTCACCAGGCATTACATCCGGCTATTGGTGGACAACACAAGCAGGGACAGAGAAAGGGAAGGATGTCTGTCATGCAGGCAGGAGGTGGGAAGGGGTTCCAGGCACAAGGTACAAGTGCACAAGGTACAGACCATTGTACGATTGCGCATATCAACTCTGTTGTACTACGCAGAGGAAGGTTGGGAAGTTGGGTCGGGTAAGGAAAGGTAGGATTATTTTTTTTGGTGGGAAGGGGGGGGGGGGGAATTTACTTCGGCAAAAAAATACGCACGAAAGGCAGGAAAGGCATCAGGAAACATACAACACGGTTGGGTTTGGAGGTTGGGTTGGGTCAGTAAAGGAACACTTAGAAGCAGCACGTGCGGCAACACATGAAAACTCTCTTTTCTTGGATCAACAATTGATGGTGGACGTCTGTGGACCCGAGTCACGAATATATATAGCCAGCATTAGTAGTACCCATAATGTCGCATTTGAGCAGTGATTATGTAGATAAATACGAAGTGTCAGGTAAGCGTGGCAGAAGGGTCAAATAACAATTACCGAAAAACAAATCATCACAAGAAACAAATAATACCTACAGGGGGCGAAGCCCCCTGCAAGAGGGCTCCGTGCAGATGGTGCTTTGGGGCGAAGCCCCAAAGCACGCCGGGGGGGTTGGCGGCCGGAGGCCGCAGGGGCAGAGCCCCTAGTCACATATAAAATCACAAAAAAATAACTTCTTGGCCCTTCCACCACTAATTCATTCTTCACAATCACAACATGTTAGCTTCACCGTCAACAGGCAGCAAACTAAACAGTGGATGTATATTTAGTGATACTAAAATTATCCAAATCAGAAGGAAATATTTTATAAATAGACATTGGAATGTGTATAAGGAATGTTCCTATAACATTCATTGCCTAGTTATAAGAGAAAATGCATTTATGTTTAACAACTTTTTTCTGAAAGGTTTTCCAAATGCCTAGCACAACAAGGCACTTGGGTGGCAAGAGAAACTATATTTGGGGCACATCCCTTAATTCCAAGACAGGTCAGCCACGACGGAATTCTGCAAAAACTCCACAATGAAATTTCGGGATATGCCATTCACCCTGGAACCTCCTAAACTAAGGCTACAAAAAAAAACTGTCAAGATGAAAAGTTAACAAGGTTGTGAGTAGTGGAACTCATATTTTCTTCTGGATTGCAAGTAGATGAAAAACCATCTCTAGTAAAGTAATTGAATCTTGCATGGTATGGTATGACACAAGTGCTTTAGTGGTATGATGATCTCTGATAATGCTAATTAAAGAAATTCACATTGCAACAACAATTACATATTATGTTAAGTGTTAACATTTAGTTAGAGAGCATATTTAGTTAGGCATTTCTATGTGTGACACTGATATGATAGATACCCGTTTCTCGGTCGGTTTCTGGCAGTCTAGCCCTCCCTCCATTGCGGATCGGTGACTGCCTTATTTTTATCGCAGGTGAACGACACCGTTAACGCTAAACGAACGCCAGACGAGACTCTTTCCACGAAATGCTCGTTCTCCGAGCCAGAGGTGAACATCGACACTCGACCTAGGCAAATGGAAAACAGGACTTTCAATTAATTTTTCTTGAGGCAGCTACTATTTCAAATGATCTGAATGGTCTAGCAGGCTTACCCGTTCGCGGCTCAACAGTACGATTGCTGCCGTCCTTATCGACAAAGATGAAGCGGCCGCCGATGAAGTCAGTGCCGTAATCACTGAGGTACAGCAGCGAGGTGTAGTGGAAAGAACCGTATGTTTTCTTGTCCACGTGAGGGTGCCAGTACCTGAAACCATTAACAGTCTTACAAGGAACTGCTTGGTCACACCATAGGTCACACTACCCCTCTCTCAGGAAAAACGAAGCAAAGATAAGATCAGTTTTAATTTAGACCTAATTTCTAAGCCATTGGAATTTTTGAGCAATATTCAATACATTACTCAATTTCAAAAGAATTGGTTGAAAGTAACTACCAATGTTTACTATTTGATATTTCTACTTCAAGCTGGCAAGTTTGATGCAATCAACTGAGTCTAAGCACTGGAGCTTACTGGTCATGTATTGATGCCGGTGGTAGGGAAGTAAGCCTCGAGAAGAACGAAGGGCTCGTTAGGTAAACCGCAGATTCCTCCAGACCGAAGTGCTGTGACACCGCTCCTCGTATCTTATCCTTCACCGTTCTGCAAGGAGAAACACCTTCCTTCTTGGTGCCAAGTCCAATCCATAACACATTCATGACTGTGATCTAAAGAGCAAACAGAGACTAAATCATCTCATGCCTCAAATCCACTTACGTATATGTGCTGTAGTCTTCAGGACTGAAGATACCTTTGGCAGTCTCAAGTTTGTGAATGTTGACAAATGCTCCACCCAAAGATAGTGCCCCAGAATGCAGGTCGAGGATAGAAGCAGCGCCTTGCGTTCCAAGCGCCAGACCGCGACGAGCTAGCGAGGCTAACGCTCTAGCCTCTGAGCCCGTGACTAACATATCCGAAACCAGGCGGCCACACCGAGATGGAACGCAACCTGAAAGTGAAATCAGCACCTGACATTAGTTTCGGCGACAAAGTTGTAAACATAAGACAACGCAACATTAAGTTCACAGGGAAAATCTGGACACAAATAGCATACCAGGGAATTTATCCATCTCTGTCTTATAGTCGTCTGAGCAATCAACTGACTGCGCCCGCCTTTCCAAGATGTCTTTGTGCCGAGCAAATGACAGCTCACGACTTTTTCCAGCGTTGGAAAAGTATACAACGGCAAAGACTCCTAGCATCATGATTCCGCGTGTCCAGAGGCGTTGGTAAGGGATCCTGGCGATCGGAGGACCGTTCTTTGGGATTCTGAAAATAAGTTTGAAATACATATGAATTTTTTTTTTTTAAATAATTTGCTGCTATAGGTGTGCCATTGTAAATGAGGGTCTTAACGCCATAACCTTATTTGTGATCTGGAAAAGTCATTCATCACGCTTACTTTGGCTTGTCTGAATCTTCGTCTGGAAGGGTATTCTCCTTTTTTTCACTTTCCTGTACTTTTGACGCATCTTTTCTTCTGCGGGCTTTGTTGGATTCGCTTTGAGACATGATTAGTTATCTCTCAAATTGACGTTTGAACAGGTAACCTATCTGAAGTTGTTGGCATCAATGGAGGTGGGTGACGTCTATCTGTGCCTGAGTATTGTGTGCCTGAGTATTGTGTGCTTCGAAAAACAGCAGACTGTGCCTGACCTTGAGTTTTTGACGAAGCAGGATAGTGTGCCTCGTTTAAGTGTGTTTGGTATAGTCTGCCTGAAATCGATTCAAGCTGACTTCCGGATGCAAGGCTCGTATTCTCGGGTGACGTCTATCTGTGCCTGAGTATTGTGTGCCTGAGTATTGTGTGCTTCGAAAAACAGCAGACTGTGCCTGACCTTGAGTTTTTGACGAAACAGGATAGTGTGCCTCGTTTAAGTGTGTTTGGCTGAAATCGATTCAAGCTGACTTCCGGATGCAAGGCTCGTTTTCTCAGCCTGAGTAAACTCAGCCTGAACGAAATGTCAAAGTCTGCCTGGTTTAACTGTGCTCCGTTTCGATCCCTCCCCCTTCTCGCGTTTTACCGCTTGCAGCAGACTGTGCTCGAAAAATGACCTTGGTTTGTTTGGTGTGTTCGGTTTAGTGAGCCTGGGTACAGGCCGGCTAAATTAAATAGAACCTTCCCTCGATGCAAAGTCATTCTCATCTTCCTCAACTGCGCACTGGTCTATTCAAAATAAATGTGGCCTCCGCACCGATGCATTGTCCTTCTAATCTTCCTCTACACTGTATTGTGATTTAAAACTATTAACATCAGTTGCATCACTAGCAATTAAAAGTCTATCGTTGACCTTATCACCATGTTATAGGCCCATAGTTGACGGCTATGGAAGCTTATGTGCGGTTGTAAAATCAAATTTCATTCATCGGTTTTATGTTCAAGATCAAGGAACATGTGCATGTTATTTTCATTCTAATATATTTTATGTGTAATTGTCTCGAAACACTACTAAAACTTTTATTCATCCTGTTAATTTCTAGCAAAACTCACACCAAACGTTCCATAATAATAAAGTAAATAAATCGCGTATTGTTTATTGTTTTTATTAAGTATTTAATTTCAAATTATATTGGTGGCGTAATGTTCTAGCAGCACATGAGTTAAGTTTTAGTTTTGTGTTGGTTGAAGATTGCATATCATTTGATACAACATTCCACCAAAGTACATTGATGTCTATGACCTCCACATTCACCAAAATCAATAAGTGAAATAAGCAAAAAATGTGGGGTTATTCGACAAATGACGATAGCGGTCAAACTATCTATTAGCCCCCATCCCCTGCAAACTAGATCCGTTTATTTGTCATCATCCGTTTCGCAAGCAAAATGTAATGTCAATTGTAGCTCGCCCTGCCTTCATCTTTCACTTTACATACGAGGGAAGCAAAATGGCTACTTGACATTCGGGGAAATCTGCTCTTGTTTTTGCATTGGAAAATTTGTCGCTATGCTATATGCTTCTATGCTTGCATCACGATCTATTAAGCAGGCCTGCAATATAAACCAAACACAATTTTAACATGATATGATGGGATATGATGTATCGAACATTGTATCGCAATCCAGAGACGAGGATGATCGAAATAATCGATATCACAGGGGGGATCATTTATGAGAGATCATCGACTAATTGCTGCCCGTCCGGCGACCAAGAGTCGAACAATTGATCGGCCCAACTATTTTGAAATTTTGGACGTTTTTTTTTCGCGATTTAGCTTGACAAAGCAAAGTGCTTCAATGCCCCTGGACCTAATTGTGAGCTAGCTAAAAGCCTAAAATATCCTCATGACCGATCGGAATGTATTGGGACAGGTTTGGATTAAAAACTTTCTTGGGAAAGGCAAAGATTATTGCAGAGAATATTTCAACATGACTTATAAAATGTTATTTTTATTCTTTTGTGTGGGTGTCTTTGGATGAACCCATGACTTTCATATCAGCATATGATATGCTATTCTGATATTCAATTCGCTTGTATTGATCTTACAAAGATAAAAACAATCCTACTTCACATTTCACACCGCAAGTGTCAATCACTGCAGGTAAACTTGTTTGCAATGTCCATGTACACTGTACAGTCGCAATATCATGTGGCTGAAACTCAGGATATGGACTTCGAGTTGTACATCTGGGCAAATCAACTGTGAAATTGATTATCAATTTAATCAAGAAATGCATGCATAATTTTAATATAAATTAATCACGGGTCGGTCTTTTGTAGGTGCTACGGCACTCTTGCTTTTTCCTCTTTATGAGTTGCTGAAGTGCGACATTGTAGATCGGTCGATATAATCAATCAGCAACTAAAATTATTTGGTTTAAATAATTTTAAATGTACCTAGTAGTTCGCATTGCATGCGTGTTGCATGTTAAATATGTCAGTCCTATTAGGCTGAAACCTGCAACCCGACGATGCCTTCGACACTATGTTTGCGTTAAATATAGATTTTACCGTTAGTTTTAGGGTAGGAATTGGCCGGATGCGAGCCGACTGTTTCTTGCCTTTTGATGCCTCACACCTTTTTTCTAGAATTTGTCGTTTTCGGGTAGTAGAAATAACGTCGCATGATGACATGGCTCCCGAGTATCACCACGTATAAATATTTAATATATTAATATGGATAACTTTGTTATCATTGAATATATCTGCTGTTTTGGCGACACTGCAGCATGGTTCTACCCATGGAGTGTCTCTATATGGAGCATTGGTCCCGACACCTCATTGGAAATCAATGTAATTATGATGATAATGAAAATCTAATATTCAATTTATTTGACTCGATAAGGTGACTTGGAAACTAGTTCAAGTTCGGCAATGGACATGGTTCGATATTACTTCCCATGGACGATATTGATGACGTTGCCAGCGTAATCGATGTCGATGTCGATCGAAAACATGTACAGGATGAAACAGGGGCTTCTTCTTTGCGTTACTATAATTTTAATACGTTATATAATTGATTGCAGAAGAAGTTTCAGATTTTAAATTTTATGCAACAAAAACCAAAAGGTCATCTAAATGGGGGGAGCTGAATAACGCCACATGGAATAACGCCACATCGGCCACTTTTTGTTCCACCGGAATAAAGCCATAAGTCGTGTGGCGTTAATCCAGTGGATTAACTCCACGGCTTTAACGTCACGGATTAACGTAACGGCTTTGTTCCAGTGGTAGCTGCACTGTAATAACGCCATCTGAGCATATGGCGTTAATCCAGTGGATTTATGTCATATTGCAATATGGCTTTGTTCCAGTGGTAGCTGCACTGTACTAACGCCATCTGAGCATATGGCGTTAATCCAGTGATTACTGATAACTGAATTCTGATTCAAATTTCCTTAGAAATTGAAATTGAAAGAGATGTAAAGGACTTAGTTTTGCATAAATTAACATGGGCTCGAATGGGAGATGTAAGCGCGTGCGGGGTAATCGATGGTACGGGCGAAAGGGCATATGGCGGGAGTCGAACCACATATTTATGGATAGCCCCGGTGAATGCGCATCTTTTATCTCTGATTCAATTTTGCGGAGATATTGAATTTAAGGAAGTTATTGAAGATTTTGTGTTTTCGTCGGAATTGCGGCTAAGTCAATTAACATGGGCTCTTATGGGACTACGAAAAATGTGTTAGTGCGGGCGAGATGACTTTCGGCAGGAATCGAACTACATATTTATGGATAGCCCCGGTGAATGTGCTTCTTTTATATAGTGTAGCTTTTTCCTTTGAAATTGAATTTTCAAAAGTTATAACGATTCCAAAGTACCAAAAAACTTAAAATCGCCATAAAAAGAAAAATGAATGTTAGATTTGTTTCAAATATCTAACACAGATAACAGACCACTAGAGTTGTGTTATTTTGCAATTTCCTGTAAATCCATCATCGGGGAAAAAAAAAAAAAAAAAAAAACGTTTTGAAGTCTCCGAAGTTTCATTACGCCTATGTTACCCCCATCATGTAACCCATGTCTTGGCGATTATCTCGATTTTACGAAAACTACTTCTAAAGTAATGAACGGATTTGAATGAAATTTTAACTGAGAGTACAGAATAGGTGGGTGAGCTTAAAAATGCTCGAGCTTGAAAATTATTTCGGAAAATTTGGCCGCAATAAAATAAAAACCACCTTATCAGTTATAACTCGATAATTAATTGTCCGATCTAGCTGAAATTTGGAAAGTGCATCCGTATAGTGATTTGGCAGATTCTATTAGAGTTTGAAGAAAATCGTTTGGAAAATGCGGAAAATATAAAGGAAAATATGTGTTATCAACTTTTTTAGTATGTTGTGATAACGGCAAGGTAGATTTGGGCATATCGGTGGATAACCCTTATCAATACGCTTTGAAATTGAAATTGGAAGAGATATAAAGGATTTAGTTGTACGGTAAATTAACATGGGCGCTAATGGGAGTTGCGGGGAATTTGAAAGTGCGCGCGCAGGGCAGTGTTGGGTCAATTACTTTTGAAAAGTAATTTAATTACATTACTAATTACTTGACTCTCAAAATAATTAAATTACATTACAAATTACCAAAAACCAAAAGTAATTCGTTACATTACTAATTACTGATAAAAAATACTCAATTACTTTTCAAATTACTTTCTTTTTTTGTATTGTTGCATATCTCTGCATATCAACTACCCAGTAGTTTCGTGTTTTTTACTTTTTTAGGACTATTGCTGCCAAATAAAATGGTTTTCACGTCAAGCCCGTTCAGAAAATTTGCCCGAGCTCACCTCAGAGTTAATACGCGTAATCTGGCCATGGGAGCCTATTTATTTATTATTTATTATTTCTTTATTGAAACAGATTTGTACATTTTGCATGCCAGTGTGTCTGAGTCCCTAACCTTCACCCTGTCCTTTTCTTATCCCTACCTTAAAATTCTTCACACTTTCCAACATCTCTTCACTTATTCTTGAACTGTTCCATTCCTCGACACCCCTTTCTAAAATTCCTATCTTTCTCATTCCTTTCCTTTTCATGTCCAACTTAAACTCATGATCATTCTTCCCAATAAACCTCGCTCTTTCCAATCTACCTCCCAGCTCTTTCCACGCCAACTGCCCACTTATTGCCTTATAAATATAAACTAATCTACTCATCTTTCTTCTTTTCATTAAATCTTCCCACCCAAGTTGGTCAACAAATTTCCCTATACTTCTATAGTTGTACGTGACCAACTCAATTGTCTCAATCTCATTTTCATTCCTCCCTTCATTTTTATCTTCTCCATCTGCTACTTCATCTTTTTCCTCCTCCTCCTCATCATCTTCCTCTTCTTCCTCTTCTTCCTCTTCTTCTTTTTCTTCTTCTTTTTCTTCTTCTTCTTCTTCTTTCTTCTATTTAACGTGGGCCACCTCCACAATATCATCTAGGTTCTAAATAATCGTCTTTTTCCGAATCAGACATGTTTGAAGCTGATCACTTGTCACTAGAAAATTTTCGAAGATCCGAAAATATACGATCCAAACATAAAGAAAATCTGACTCACTGTAGTAGAAGAGCTCATTCACAGCGCAGCAGGTGCAATAAATCCCGATTAGGCAGTTCTCCCTATCTAGTTTTGCTTCACACATCATATTATTATCACATTGAAAACTACACTAGCAGTGACTGCATCCCGGTCGGCTCTCGGGTGAATACTGAATTAACATCGCGTAATATTTACGCATGGAGTGGAAGGCATTTGTAAGAGAGGCAAAATTTATTTTAAAAAACTTGCAAAACAAGATAACTCGTGACTAATTCTATTCTAATCTCCGAATCCGTCAAAATTCCGACCGGCTGGCTGGCACCAGCGAACTCAAGCATAATCTGCAAATCTCATGTCGAAAATTCTTCGAACTCATGAAGGACCAAAGGCCAAAGCCTGGAAAGGCTGCGTGAGATCGGTCTAACAAGCACATGGCATGGGAAAATTTTCACTATCGCTGTGATGCAGATACAGACGTAGTATGGCTGTTCGGGAATTAGCTTCGACTGCAAAACGAGGGATAATGTAAAAAATATCGACTCAAAATAAACATTACGGTTTAAGATATTGGACGGGAAAGGGAATTCCGAGTGCACGGGCCACAAAAAAATCAGGCCCAGGCCGGGCCAGGCTTTTGGGCCGGGCTTTCGGGCTGTTCGGGCTTTTTTCCCATCTCTACTTGTCACACTGCATGGAAGAAAATTTCACATGCCTCACCGCGTTAAAGCACGCGAGACTAAATCCCGGCAAACAGCAACAGCAAGGCGCTGGCCGGCCGGTGCGTGCTGGGGAGGAAGCGGACTTTGGGTGACATGTAGACGCCACATAGGAGAGCGGGAATTTGAATTATGCTAAAAATAGTTGCTTAATCCATCCATTGTTATAAAAATAATTTTAGACAAGCCAAAATGTAAAGTAATTCGGGATTTTTATAACTTTTCAATTACATTACATAAAATAATGTAATTAAATTACATTACAAATTACCTTCTCTTAAATGTAATGCATTACATTACAAATTACTGAAAAAAGTAATTCATTACAGTAATTCAATTACTTTTACTCAATTACTGCCCAACACTGGCGCAGGGACAATTTCGTGTTCATGTTTATTTTTATATTACTTAAATGCATCATCGCTATTTGATAAGCGAATTGAAAGAAGTAAACTCGTATTATTTCATTGTGCCCCATGTTCCCAACCCTCCCCTACGTCCTAGAAATAATGCATGATCTGGGGGAGCAATGCCAAATAATAATTTCCCCAAATGTCGAGGGAGGATAAAACCCAATTTTTCCTCTATCAATTATCTATCTATTAGATAGATCTATCTTTTACTATGAAGATTACCCAGTGAGTCTCATGTTGTATTTTGACAAGATTTGTGAATATTTGTATTGAATTATACAATTGAAGATTGAACCCGTGTAACATTACGGCGGAATAAGTTTCCGTTTTAGTGGTTCATACTTTTTTTCCTGTTACTTAATGAACAAAGCTATTCATTGGTGCATTTATAAATGCACCTAAATTAAAAAATGGATTTTAACTAACAAGTTTCCTGCCTTGAAATAATTTATACTTTATTAACTTTATTAACTTTATACTTTAAATGTATATACTTTATAAATCCATGGCTCTGAACCACCCCGTACTACCAAATAATTATATAAATTAATTAATAAAAAAATAAAATAAAGAATTAATAAATACTTATTAAAAACAATAAGCTATACGTGATTTATTTACTTTATTATCATGGATACGTTTGGTGTGAGTTTTGCTAGAAATTAACAGGATGAATAAAAGTATTAGTAGTGTTTCGAGACAATTACGCATAAAATATATTAGAATGAAAATAACATGCACATTCCTTGATCTTACTTTAACATAAAACCGACGAATGAAATTTGATTTTACAACCGCCCATAAGCTTCCATAGCCGTCAACTATGGGGCCTATAACATGGTGATAAGGTCAACGATAGACTTTTAATTACTAGTGATGCAACTGATGTTAATAGTTTTAAATCACAATACAGTGTAGAGGAAGATTAGAAGGACAATGCATCGGTGCGGAGGCCACATTTATTTTGAATATACCAGTGCGCAGTTGAGGAAGATGAGAATGACTTTGCATGGAGGGAAGGTTCCATTTAATTTAGCCGGCCTGTACCCAGGCTCACTAAACCGAACACACCAAACAAACCAAGGTCATTTTTCGAGCACAGTCTGCTGCAAGCGGTAAAACGCGAGAAGGGGGAGGGATCGAAACGGAGCACAGTTAAACCAGGCAGACTTTGACGTTTCGTTCAGGCTGAGTTTACTCAGGCTGAGAAAACGAGCCTTGCATCCGGAAGTCAGCTTGAATCGATTTCAGCCAAACACACTTAAACGAGGCACACTATCCTGTTTCGTCCAAAACTCAAGGTCAGACACAGTCTGCTGTTTTTCGAGATTAGAGACTTCTGAGCACAGTTTACTCAGGCAGAGAATACGGTCTCCCGTATTCTCAGCCTGAGTAAACTCAGCCTGAACGAAACGTCAAAGTCTGCCTGGTTTAACTGTGCTCCGTTTCGATCCCTCCCCCTTCACGCGTTTTACCGCTTGCAGCAGACTGTGCTCGAAAAATGACCTTGGTTTGTTTGGTGTGTTCGGTTTAGTGAGCCTGGGTACAGGCCGGCTAAATTAAATGGAACCTTCCCTCGATGCAAAGTCATTCTCATCTTCCTAAACTGCGCACTGGTCTATTCATAATAAATGTGGCCTCCGCACCGATGCATTGTCCTTCTAATCTTCCTCTACACTGTATTGTGATTTAAAACTATTAACATCAGTTGCATCACTAGTAATTAAAAGTCTATCGTTGACCTTATCACCATGTTATAGGCCCATAGTTGACGGCTATGGAAGCTTATGTGCGGTTGTAAAATCAAATTTCATTCGTCGGTTTTATGTTAAAGTAAGATCAAGGAAAATGTGCATGTTATTTTCATTCTAATATATTTTATGCGTAATTGTCTCGAAACACTACTAATACTTTTATTCATCCTGTTAATTTCTAGCAAAACTCACACCAAACGTTCCATAATAATAAAGTAAATAAATCACGTATAGCTTATTGTTTTTAATAAATATTTATTTATTATTATTTATTATTATTTTTTATTTATTTATATAATTATTTGGTAGTACGGAGTGGTTCAGAGCCATGGATTTATAAAGTATATACATTTAAAGTATAAAGTTTATAAAGTTTATAAACCATAAATTATTTGAAGGCAGGAAACTTGTTAGTTAAAATCCATTTTTTAATTTAGGTGCATTTATAAATGCACCAATGAATAGCTTTGTTCATTAAGTAACAGGAAAAAAGTAAGAACCACTCAAAACGGAAACTTATTCCGCCGTAATGTTACACGGGTTCAATCTTCAATTGTATAATTCAATACAAATATTCACAAATCTTGTCAAAATACAACATGAGACTCATTGGGTAATCTTCATAGTAAAAGATAGATCTATAGATAGATAATTGATAGAGGAAAAATTGGGTTTTATCCTCCCTCGACATTTGGGGAAATTATTATTTGGCATTGCTCCCCCAGATCATGCATTATTTCTAGGACGTAGGGGAGGGTTGGGAACATGGGGCACAATGAAATAATACGAGTTTACTTCATTCAATTCGCTTATCAAATAGCGATGATGCATTTAAGTAATATAAAAATAAACATGAACACGAAATTGTCCCTGCGCGCGCACTTTCAAATTCCCCGCAACTCCCATTAGCGCCCATGTTAATTTACCGTACAACTAAATCCTTTATATCTCTTCCAATTTCAATGTCAAATGAAAATTGAATCAGTAATAAAAGATGCGTATTGATAAGGGTTATCCACCGATATGCCCAAATCTACCTTACCGTTATCACAACATACTAAAAAAGTTGATAACACATATTTTCCTTTATATTTTCCGCATTTTCCAAACGATTTTGTTCAAACTCTAATAGAATCTGCCAAATCACTATACAGATGCACTTTCCAAATTTCAGCTCGATCGGACAATTACTTATCGAGTTATAACTGATAAGGTGGCTTTTATTTTATTGCGGCCAAATTTTCCGAAAGATTTTCAAGCTCGAGCATTTTTAAGCTCACCCACCTATTCTGTACTCTCAGTTAAAATTTCATTCAAATCCGTTCATTACTTTAGAAGTAGTTTTCGTAAAATCGAGATAATCGCCAAGACATGGGTTAAATGATGGGGGTAACATAGGCGTAATGATACTTTGGAGACTTCAAAACGTTTTTTTTTATTTTTATTTTTCCCGAGGATGGATTTAAAGGAAATTGCAAAATCACACAACTCTAGTGGTCTGTTATCTGTGTTAGATATTTGAAACAAATCTAACATTCATTTTTCTTTTTATGGCGATTTTAAGTTTTTTGGTACTTTGGAATCGTTATAACTTTTGAAAATTCAATTTCAAAGGAAAAAGCTACACTATATAAAAGAAGCACATTCACCGGGGCTATCCATAAATATGTAGTTCGATTCCTGCCGAAAGTCATCTCGCCCGCACTAACACATTTTTCGTAGTCCCATAAGAGCCCATGTTAATTGACTTAGCCGCAATTCCGACGAAAACACAAAATCTTCAATAACTTCCTTAAATTCAATTTCTGTGCAAAATTGAATCAGAGATAAAAGATGCGCATTTACCGGGGCTATCCATTAAATAAATGGTTCGACTCCCGCCGATTGCCCTTTCGCCCGTACCATCGATTACCCCGCACGCGCTCACATCTCCCATTCAAGCCCATGTTAATTTATGCAAAACTAAGTCCTTTACATCTCTTTCAATTTCAATTTCTAAGGAAATTTGAATCAGAATTCAGTAATCAGTAATCACTGGATTAACGCCATATGCTCAGATGGCGTTAGTACAGTGCAGCTACCACTGGAACAAAGCCATATTGCAATATGACATAAATCCACTGGATTAACGCTATATGCTCAGATGGCGTTATTACAGTGCAGCTACCACTGGAACAAAGCCGTTACGTTAATCCGTGACGTTAAAGCCGTGGAGTTAATCCACTGGATTAACGCCACACGTCTTATGGCTTTATTCCGGTGGAACAAAAAGTGGCCGATGTGGCGTTATTCCATGTGGCGTTATTCAGCTCCCCCCATTTAGATGACCTTTTGGTTTTTGTTGCATAAAATTTAAAATCTGAAACTTCTTCTGCAATCAATTATATAACGTATTAAAATTATAGTAACACAAAGAAGAAGCCCCTGTTTCATCCTGTTCAATATGTTTTCGATCGACATCGACATCGATTACGCTGGCAACGTCATCAATATCGTCCATGGGAAGTAATATCGAACTATGTCCATTGCCGAACTTGAACGAGTTTCCAAGTCACCTCATCGAGTCAAATAAATTGAATGTTAGATTTTCATTATCATCATAATTACATTGATTTCCAATGAGGTGTCGGGACCAATGCTCCATATAGAGACACTCCATGGGTAGAACCATGCTGCAGTGTCGCCAAAACAGCAGATATATTCAATGATAACAAAGTTATCCATATTAATATATTAAATATTTATACGTGGTGATACTCGGGAGCCATGTCATCATTCGACGTTATTTCTACTACCCGAAAACGACAAATTCTAGAAAAAAGGTGTGAGGCATCAAGAGCAAAGAAACAGTCGGCTCGCATCCGGCCAGTTCCTACCCTAAAACTAACGGTAAAATCTATATTTAACGCAAACATAGTGTCGAAGGCATCGTCGGGTTGCAGGTTTCAGCCTAATAGGACTGACATATTTAACATGCAACACGCATGCAATGCGAACTACTAGGTACATTTAAAATTATTTAAACCAAATAATTTTAGTTGCTGATTGATTATATCGACCGATCTACAATGTCGCACTTCAGCAACTCATAAAGAGGAAAAAGCAAGAGTGTCTTAGCATCTACACAAGACCGACCCGTGATTAATTTATATTAAAATTATGCATGCATTTCTTGATTAAATTGATATTCAATTTCATAATTGATTTGCCCAGATGTACAACTCGAAGTCCATATCCTGAGTTTCGGCCACATGATATTGCGACTGTACAGTGTACATGGACATTGCAAACAAGTTTACCTGTAGTGATTGACATGCTTGCGGTGTGAAATGTGAAGTAGGATTGTTTTTATCTTGTAAGATCAATACAAGCGAATTGAATATCAGAATAGCATATCACATGCTGCAGTGGCGGTTCGTGAGGTCAAAAAGTGAGGAGGCTGATTTTTACCTGTCAGCCAAGCGCAATCTTCGTATTTGGAGGTTGAAAATGCTCTATTGTATCTATTCCCATCGCACTGAATAAAGATGAGTTTTGGCTTAGGTCTACCACTTACCAGCCGTTTTATAGCAACTCTCCCGGCAAAGTCGCGCTTTGAGAGGTGTAAATCGCACAGTCCGTCCACTATATTTGGCACCGGCGCCATAGTAACTTCAAATTGCGTTTATACTTGTTCAATTTACACATTTTACGTTGACACAATTTACACGTATGTCCGGCCAGCTCCAGTGTTCGAAGATCACTGCCTCACAGTCTTAAGCTGCACATGTGTGCCGGACCCTCGGTGTTGGGGGTGGTCGACTTCCAAGAAAATAAATAGTGAAGGCTCACAAAGACACACGTGGAGGTGCCGTGAATCGTTACTTACGCCCCTTTTTTTTACTTAGAATGTTTATATAACTTAAAATTTAATCGAAATCCACAATCAATTAAATAACGCATGCTTTTATGCGACAAGAAGGCAATCAGGTTGATACAATTGGACGAATGTTCCAATTCACAAAAAAAGGTTTATTAGGGGTAATAGCTCTCGGATGTTACCCCAGGCTCGAGCGGTCAACTTGACGGGCTCATAATGACGTGAACAAAGCAGGACACTTGGCCTGTTGCTTGTATCGGTACGGTGTCGATGTCACCTTCCCTCCACTCTGTGGGGGTCTTCTTTATCGTTTCCCTATGCGCTCGCCCAGTCTTTGCTTACGACGTCCGGTTATTTTTTCTAGTTATTTTCGCCTCCCTCGCCTAATCTTCGAGTATTTTCGTGTAAGAAATGACAATTCTTCGGGATAATTCGTAGCCTCCCTTCTACGTCATTTTCACTGCTTTAGCGCCGGCTATTCCAGTGCAGTGGTGAGAGAGAGACAGAGCATTTTAACATATTCCCCTGGCTTGTTGCTGCGAAGGTCGTGGAGGCTTCTCGCCTCAAGCCTCCTGCCTCCTGGCTGCTCCTGGCCAATCCCCGTCTGCCCTAGCAAGCTGCAGGTGTGCTGCGGGTGGTATCATGGCCGAGCGGAGGGGTACGAAGTTGCGCGAAAAATTTCAAAATAATGCATTTTGGAAAATATACCATTACCCAATGAAAAACTGATCCGGAATCATCTCTTTCCTCCTCTTTTCCTCTCCTCTTTCTAGGGAGGCACAGCCTCCCTTGCCTCATGCACGAACCGCCACTGACATGCTGATATGAAAGTCATGGGTTCATCCAAAGACACCCACACAAAAGTATTAAAATAACATTTTAAAAGTCATGTTGAAATATTCTCTGCAATAAATCTTTGCCTTTCCCAAGAAAGCTTTTAATCCAAACCTGTCCCAATACATTCCGATCGGTCATGAGGATATTTTAGGCTTTTAGCTAGCTCACAATTAGGTCCAGGGGCATTGGAGCACTTTGCTTTGTCAAGCTAAATCGCGAAAAAAAACCGTCCAAAATTTCAAAATAGTACCGATCAATTGTTCGACTCTTGGTCGCCGGACGGGCAGCAATTAGTCGATGATCTCTCATCAATGATCCCCTTGTGATATCGATTATTTCGATCATCCTCGTCTCTGGATTGCGATACAATGTCCGATACAACATCCCATCATATCATGTTAAAATTGTGTTTGGTTTATATTGCAGGCCTGCTTAATAGATCGTGATGCAAGCATAGAAGTAGCATAGCGACAAATTTTCCACTGCAAAAACAAGAGCACATTTCCCCGAATGTCAAGTAGCCATTTTGCTTCCCTCGTATGTAAATTGAAAGATAAAGGCAGGGCGAGCTACAATTGACATTACATTTTGCTTGCGAAACGGATGATGACAAATAAACGGGTCTAGTTTGCAGGGGATGGGGACTAATAGATAGTTTGACCGCTATCGTCATTTGTCGAATAACCCCACATTTTTTGCTTATTTCACTTATTGATTTTGGTGAATGTGGAGGTCATAGACATCAATGTACTTTGGTGGAATGTTGTATCAAATGATTTGCAATCTTCAACCAACACAAAACTAAAACTTAACTCATGTGCTGCTAGAACATTACGCCACCAATATAATTTGAAATTAAATACTTAATAAAAACAATAAACAATACGTGATTTATTTACTTTATTACTATGGAACGTTTATGGTGTGAGTTTTGCTAGAAATTAACAGGATGAATAAAAGTTTTAGTAGTGTTTCGAGACAATTACGCATAAAATATATTAGAATGAAAATAACATGCACATTTTCCTTGATCTTACTTTAACATAAAACCGACGAATGAAATTTGATTTTACAACCGCACATAAGCTTCCATAGCCGTCAACTATGGGCCTATAACATGGTGATAAGGTCAACGATAGACTTTTAATTACTAGTGATGCAACTGATGTTAATAGTTTTAAATCACAATACAGTGTAGAGGAAGATTAGAAGGACAATGCATCGGTGCGGAGGCCACATTTATTATGAATAGACCAGTGCGCAGTTTAGGAAGATGAGAATGACTTTGCATCGAGGGAAGGTTCCATTTAATTTAGCCGGCCTGTACCCAGGCTCACTAAACCGAACACACCAAACAAACCAAGGTCATTTTTCGAGCACAGTCTGCTGCAAGCGGTAAAACGCGTGAAGGGGGAGGGATCGAAACGGAGCACAGTTAAACCAGGCATACTTTGACGTTTCGTTCAGGCTGAGTTTACTCAGGCTGAGAATACGAGCCTTGCATCCGGAAGTCAGCTTGAATCGATTTCAGGCCAAACACACTTAAACGAAGCACACTATCCTGTTTCGTCCAAAACTCAAGGTCAGGCACAGTCTGCTGTTTTTCGAGATTAGAGACTTCTGAGCACAGTATACTCAGGCAGACAATACGGTCTCCCAATGGGGGTGAGATAGGTTGGCTCGTCTGCTTTTATTGTGGAATGTGTGTCTCAAGCGCGGGAGGGTGTTTCTGTTTCGGACGCTTTAGAAGGGATTAGGATTAATAATTAGAAAATAAAGTATATTTGAAAAGGTGATCATGTTGGCCTTTTGTGGAAAAAATGTTTCTCTGTGGGATCTTAATACATCTTCAATAATAGATACATTTCCGAAATCTCCAGAAGATGGTGAGATTACAGACGCTGTCCCATGCAGATTAATTCAGGTTATCTTGTCTAAAAAAAAATTAATTACTTTTTGTTGATACATTCCGCAGGTTGCGATTTCAGCGATATTTCTTGGTCGTGTGATCATAAATGCCTTGCCGTTTTGCGACCGTTTGGTCCCGTCGAGATACTTCGAGTAAAAGATGGCAAATTCCATAGTTCAGAGAAGCTCGTCGGTTTTTCGGTATATTGTCAATGTAACTTTAGCAATGACCTTAAACCAAACAGATTGCACCTACTGGAACCATACTTATAAAGCAGAATTTAAATTACAATTATTGGTACTTTTAAAAATTTTGACAGAAATTCAAAACGCGACTGGATCCATTGCCACAAAGTCTGCATTAAAATGTCTTGCACAATATTCTGCTATTTTAAGGGTAGAAAGACCAGGTTATCACAACCTGATATGTAGTCACATTATCAGGGAGTATTGCTATATAAGCATTCAAACCTCACTAGAATCCTCATAGACCTACCCACCTATTGCAATGTTTTGTAACACAACAGGTAGAAGAAGATTCTTTTCCAACATCGATCTCGTTCATGAGCAACTCAAATCGCTACCTTGCGATAGGAAGCCATAACGGCAATGTCTGCATCTGGGACTGCAAGGCAAACAATGTTCGGAAGACTCTAGTGGTAGGTGAAAATATTTACCTTGTAATGGCCTTAATGGAAATACATTCTATGTTGCATCAAAAGTAAGGTAGTACAAGAAATTAATGATTTGTTTGAAGAACACGACAACACGCAGCTGATTGACAACACATTTGTTTTTAGAGCGGAGACGTGAAAGGAGAGGTCGATTTTGTGGACTTCAATGTGTTCGGCAGTCACATTGCTGCGGCGATGTCGTCTGGCTGCGTCTTGGTGCACGAGTACTCGAGCTCGACAAAGAAAACCTACTGGGTGCCCAATGGCGAGGTCAGATGCTGCCCAACTCACACCTCCTCACACCTCTCGCATTTCAAACATGTTTCGAATAACTGCAACAGGAACAAACAGCAACATTTATTTTATTTTTAACATTGAATTCTTGTGAAATTTTCACCAATTTTCAGACATTTCAGACAACAGACTTCTTCTCATAAACTAATCTTTTGTAGCCAATACAAATCAGGTAACTGGATAGATAGGTATTGTGAACATGGCATGTATTGCATTGTAAAAAGGAGAAATGCAGATCCCAAATTCTTTTTCAGGTATACAGTAATGGGACCTTTTGCCCCCATTCAAAGCCTATGTTCCACATCAAAGTCTACAGAATATGCTTCTTAGATCAATAGGATTTGTTATAACAAGCACAGCACAATCTAAACTCTATGGGTCTCAATAGCAAATATCTTACTATTACAATATTATGGAAAACTCTGACAAAATAGCATTGTTGAAGTAGTGACAGAATTGTGAGCCCTGCCTTGGCGGCAAGCGAAGAAATTAAAGCACCCCAGCCAAACCCCAGCCATCTAGGTAAAACCTAAAACAATGTTACTAACGTCATCTTACGTAATATTTAGGGGGCTTTGTTTGCCACTGATGCTCAATATCCAACGTCAACAGTCTGACAGTGAACTGCACTTGTTCAATTCAACTTCCAGCGCTTGTGCCAGGTTCTTTGTCGCCCGATTTGCCAAGAGTTTCCCATATTGTACAGTAATAAATTTGTCGATGGGACGGAAAAGCGACAAGCAAACTGATAATCCGATGGATGTTTCCAGGCCGTGACCGCGCTACGGTTCCAGCGCACCCCGCACGCCAGCCTGCTGGGCGCCGGCACCGCCGACGGCGCCGCTGCGTTCTGGAACACAATCACCGGCGCCGAGGTCGCTGTCGTCGGCGGCGCGCATCGCGCGGCCGTCACCGACCTGGCGTTCTCCCCTATCAGCAGCAAGCTGGCCGCAACCGTCTCCCTTGACCGTCGGCTGTGCTTCCACGACCTTCTGCAGAGGAGGTGTGTGCGCCAGAGATATCCGTTGGCTCCTCAACCCTTTGAAGGCTGCGAGCGTGTAGATGCGTTCTAGGCCAATGTTTTTTCCGGGCTGCGGGCATGTATTCACGTTGCTACGATGCCTGCGATGGCTACAGGGCAGGCGGTGTGTGATACTAAACATTGCCTTGCTGCGATTGCGCTTATGCCTTTGAGGCTGCTGTGCCTGCTGTGCTCTGAGCATGTATACGCGTTTATATACCGCGGGAAATGTTTGAATGCTTACTAGATCACATTAGTTATCTAGGGATCGTAATACATTGAGAATGTTTTAAAATCAAAAGTCAATTTATTTTATTGACATGAAATGTTATCATCTGATTGCTGGAACTGAGTTGCCACGGTTTGTCACCGGTGTTACAGACAGCAAGCAAGGAAGTAGCAAGTGAAGGAATTTATTTTGTTATATTGTTTTTTAACCAAGCAACCCACATACCAAAAATTTACAGCCTTCAGGTTAAAAGGACTCAAGATCTTAATCAATAATCCTGCCAGCCGTATCTTAGGAGACACTGACCAAACCACGATGATTACTGCAATGCAGGGCAGCCATGTTTTGCAAGACTCGGTAGGCTAAAACCTCGGCGCTATCTTTGCAGCGACACCATGTCTTGCGAGACGAAGGAGCAGCTGACGTCGTTGGAACTGTGCGAAGACGGCGTGAAGGCGCTGGCTGGCACGGCCGCCGGCAACCTGATCATCTTCGACATTCGCTGTCTCGGCCACCCGTTGGCTTCCGTCTGCATGCAAGCCGGCTCGATCAAGCGGCTTCGATACGCGCAGCAGCCAGTAAGCAATCGTTTTGTGCACCTCAGGTTCACCCACACATCAACATTAGCACAAACATTCGCTCAAGCAAATAAACACCGCTGGCAATGGCTTGCAGATAAAGTTGGACTGACAGATAGAATTAGTACTCGGAGCTTTTAGGTGTCACATCAACTTCAACCAAAATATTAATGAGATTGAGAGTACAGCTGCCCAGAGCTTTGTCGTCGGGGTTAGTTGAATTTTAGGCATGTAGTTGAATGCATAGCATAGCATCACTTGAACCAGAGCTACCAGAGACTGTTCACACAAAGCGTTCCGAAAACATTGAGGGCAAGAAGCGTTACACTTTGCTCTAACGAAGACAAGGCTTTGATCGACTGTTAGATCATCTGTTAGAGACGTCAACAGCTTTTGTGTAGCGCAAAACATTTTGATGTTTTTCAGACGAACCGTAACCCCGGGACGCCGTTACCCGGCAACCAGTCGGGGACCTCCGTTGCCTGGAGCCCCGCCCTCAGCCCCGCCCTCGTCGAATCCACGCCACACGCCGCCGACCTGCGTAACGTCATGTTCTCGCCGCTGCGCAACAGCTCGTACGAATCCGAGCTGAGCTCGTCGTTCGTCGAAGCCGACGCGTCGACTCGATCCGTGCAGAGATCCTGGTCGGACGCCACCGCCGGCGTCAAGCCTGAGCGGAGCAGGACTCCGCAGAACTTGCACATCCTCGCCGTGGAGAATTCCGCACTGAAGTCGTCGGGGCGAGCGTCGTTCGGTTCGCCGCTCGATGCCAGGGCGGCTCGATCGTCGCCGGGCTGCAGTCCAGTCCGTGCGGCTCGGTTTCGCAGCGTCGGGATCGGTGCAAAAAGTCCCGTCGCCAACGGCTGCGGTGATAAAACTCCGGTCGCGAACGGCAGCGTTTGTGCTTCGGGGCCGTCGGGCGATGGGCCAAATTTCGCCGCCGTCGGGTATGGCATGTTCTCCCCGTTGAGGACCAGCATGGATATGAGTTCAACGTTCTCGTCACTCTACGAGTCTAGCACCCCTCTGGACGACGTGAGTTTCAACTTACACTTGTTTTCCTTTGGGTTTTTTTGTGAAACACTATGACCAATGAGACTGGGAATTTATTGCTTAGGATTTTCTTCCATTCCAAACATGTGGCAAAGCTTTGCTGCCTGTTTTTCAAGTTTGATAAATTGCTATTGATAAATACCACCAAACCTGTACATGATTCAAAAGTATTGTGTTGCTGCAATGATATTCTGCTAGTAGACGGTTGCTCAACTCGGTCATAAGGCGGAAACCATCGATGATTCAATGTTTGTGTGAGTCATTCCTTACGCTTGGAGTTCAAATGGGTACCTAGTGCTTGGGTAATCTTTATTATTGGTGAGGTCTTTAGTTTTTGGTATTTTACTGGTGAAAACTCAAATTTACCAGAAATTTTTGTTAAATCCCGTCAAAAAATATGAAGATTAACTTCGGCAGAAAAGACAATGACTATGGTCATTTGATCCTATGTCAGTCCAAATTCCAATTGATGACTTCATAGTTAATGTTCATCAGATCCCGTTGATCCATCCAAAACATGACCTTGCTGCACAAGTTTAGCCTCCGACCACCTAAAAGACTCTTATGGGGTTATCGACTGCTAAGCTAACTTTATCCAAACCACGATGTCTGCCTCATCAAAGGTTCCACAGGGCACAAGGCACAGGACGAGATAGTCGGATGTTTAGCTACTCTAGCAACCCTTGCCAGTCTTGTCCCATGAATTGCAGTCACAAGGCAGTGAATCACCATGAGCTACGCCTACACCACACTTCACTGCCTACCTTTGCTCCCCAGGTTGACCCGCGCCACTTTCCGTTTGCCGACGCCGTCACCCACGACGAGATCTCGCCGATCGCCAGCGCTGCAGCCGAGGTGTCGCCGTTCCCAGTCGACTCCACTCCGGGCCCGTTCGAAACCAACATCGACTCCGGCTGCTTGCCGGCCGACGTTGCTGCCGATCCTTCGCCCGCGGCGTCGGCGGCTGAACGCCGGAACGCCGGGGTCGGCGGAGCGGACGAGACGCGGCAAAACGAGACCGAGCTCTGGCCGTACACGTTCGACCCAGAGGCGTGGAGCTCGACGAGCGAATCGGAGTCGTGTTCGGAGATAAGCGAAGATGCCGCAGAGTCTGGGGAAGGTGAGACCGATCCACGGCAGATCAGGGTAGAGAGAGTCTTGAATTTGACCACAAATCAACATTGATCAATATTTGATTGTATACGAATCAAAATTTTTTGTTTGCGTGATTGCGTGTTTGCGTGAAGGTTGCGATGTGGCATTTTCATAAACAACCCCTTGTAAATTGGAAAGGGAATTATTTTAGTGGAATGTGACAAATGAATGACATTATCGATGAATTCAATCCATTTCTTTAAAAAAATTAGGCATACGGTGCTGATTGTCTCGACAAAGCCGAAGTTCTAACAAAGTTTTTTTTCCAATCTTATATTTTGACCATGCAAAAGGATGTTGATTTATCATTTCTTGGGCCGCAATCGATTATCCGTTGATTGACACAGCCACGAGAAACTGGTGATTGTTTGTTTTATTTGAGTTTTGTGATTTGTGAACAACTGAATTTCCGACTGAAAACGTTTGTCCCTCTCTGACCAAATTCCTCTTTGGGTTAAGGTCACCAGGCAAAGGTGAAGATCGCGGTTCAACTCTCAAGTGTGTGACACACATTTTTTACTTAAGTCATGTTTCTGATTAATATAATGTACTTCCCATAAGATGTCAATGCAAAGAGATATGCAGTTTGGTGCAATTCCTACCAGAGGCTTGTGCTAAAAAATAAATAACTAAGGTGTTTGTTTGATTTTGTCGTTGCAGACTTGGCAATGGTAGATTCGCCTGATAACGCTGTGCCAGTAGACGAGAAGCAGATAGGTTCTACCGTTAATCAACCTCAGGTGAGACAAGTAGGTAGTTAATAACACAAAATCACAGTATCACTGAAAAATAGATAATTGACTTGCATGATCTCTGTTTAAGATAAGTTTTCCTTCAATTGTTTTTTTTTTCAGTAGATAGGTATTCTTGTTAGACACGAAGCTAATATAATGTCTAGAGCAATTAAAGAAGTGTTTTATTTTCTCCCGCCAGGTTCAAGAATCCAGCGTGTTGAATCAGATGTTCCAACAGCTGGAGCTGCTTAGTGACCGAATGTCGGAAAGATTCGACCGAATCGACGATGAGTTGGCCAAAATCAGCAAACGGTTGGCGCGACTGGAAGCGAGATAAACGAAACCCGCTGCGATTCCAGCAAGGTAAGTCTGATATTATTAGCTAGAGGGCAGAAAGCAGAGTGGCATGACTCAATGTGAAAAAGTGAACGAGTCTATGCTTAGCCAACTGGACAGCCGTCTTTTTAGTGAATACACCACTGACTTCTTATTATGAGGTTTTATCGGCTCTCAGACGAGATGGCGCCGTCAGTTTCAGGTCGATGTGGAAACAAAGTTTATTCAACTGGCTACATTCAATGCATGCAGATTCTAAATACCAATGTGTGCTTTGAAACAAAAAGGCAAAGAGTGCTGATTAGTTCTTGGTGTTCTGGTAGCAAAATTGTTGAATTGTTTGAACAGATGTTTGATTGAACAGATGTTTGTTTAAACTTTGGCATTCTTGTGTTCGATGAATATTATTCAGTGATATATCCGAGAGACCTAAGTGTTCAGAATTCTAGATCTTCCATTGCAAGCTTCCACATCAATAACTAAAAGTATAAATATTTGTGTAAATGCATTAAGAATGTAAATTGTTTATTGGAGACTATGAGGATGAGAAGCAATTACATCATGTAATTATTTTATTGTATATCTACTATTTTGTATGCTCATGTTACCTACTAAACTACTCTCTATTTATTATTTTTTGAATTATTATCGAATTTCTGATTTGTGCGATGTAAAATAGTAGACATATTTATTATTATTTAATCAAACTAGGGAAGAGCAGCCCAATAGACCAGGCGGAATATGGCAGACGTTTCAGTGAAAGCCTTTTTACCATAAGACTGTCCCCAAACTTTTAGCTCTCTGCAAGTTGCTTTTCTCTTCAGATAGATTTACTGGCCTTTTGACATCTCCAATCAGGTATTTGCTAAATAGAATAAATGGGGTTTCATAAGCAACAGCAGTCAAACAGAACCAGAAATACACTATTCGAAAAAGTGTTAATACTTCCACGGAATTGGGTCTTGATTAGCTTAGGGGTACTTTGTTTGAAAACGTGAAATACATTGTTAAATTATTTATTGAACATTTTAAATTACATTTTCCAGCTATATGTACATTTGTTATATTTCCAGTTACAATGTTGCACTGTTAAGATAAGTCAATTAACTGTTTTTTGAATATAATGTTTTTTCTATGATAACATGTCTTTTCTTTATTAATTTATTCTATAAATAATATTACAAGAAATAATTGATAAGAAGATCCGTCTGCCAATGCCACTGAAAATCGCATTGGCAACATATCCTTTACGAAACGCAACATCCGTTCAAGACGATTACAAAACAATTGAAAGACACCGGAAGACTCGGCCCCCACGTTCACGAAGGCTGCGCGCTGATCTCCCAAAGGACCAGCTGCGGGGTGCGCTCGTAGTGGCACCACTGCGCAAATTCGGTGCCGACCTGAGCGGCGTGGACCCACGGGTTGGCCAGCCTGGCGGCGGCCAGCCGACGGAGGAAGTGCTCGTAGCACGGCGCGAGCGCGGCGCGATCGGCAACGGTGAACACGAACCTGGCCCGGGCATCGTAAACATGGGATTAACAGCTCGCTAAGGAGCCAGGGGCCATGTTCCCAAACAACATCCAATCTTAAATCTTGGACAGTAGACCTATTCCACTCAGAGAAAGATGACATCAGATACTCACTTACTGCCAGTTTGAAAAAAAAATTAATTGCCTCTGCTAAATAACTAAGGAAGATAGGGAAATCACAACCAGAATTTTTCTTCATGGCTTTAGCGAGTGGGTATCATGACATCATTTTGAATGAATTTTGATTGGATGGAATAGGTTTATAATCTTAAGCTTATAACAAGCCTGATTCTCGGTACTTTTTAATTGTTACTAAACTTATGTCGTAAACTTATGCTTGGTTGTAAGCTAACGTAACTTGAAAATGAAGTTAGCCAAAACTTTGAACTGCCTGTAATGGTGTGATATAGTGTACAGAGAAGACGGGTAAAGAGTTGTCCAAATGGGCAAGATTAGACCGAGATACTTATATCGATACCAAAACCGCAATTTTTGGCTCTAGCATGTTTTGTCGTGAGTTCTGCCATTATTGCGTGGCTACCGGAAAGTTAGCAGTTTAAAGCAATGGCCCTCCCCACCAAAGGGAAGTTAAAACTCAACGTTTGGATGTATCGTGGTCTCACCGTTGTTCAAGAGCGAAGTAGAGCGTCTTGTTGGGCGGAATGGCCAGCACCCTGATCAAAGCGTCGACAAACGCGTCTGTCAGGTCATCGTGGTAGACCACTGCAAACAACACACTAGGTCAGTTGTCTGTTTTCCTGCTGCAGGCTTGGATCAGTCTTGCCTCTGTAATCTGGGATCTAGTAAAGCAGGCATCTTTTGCCTTGGATTACTCGGTTGGTAAAGCAAGCAACAGGCCCTGGTTTTCTGATTCGGTCACACATTTTTCCTGATTTTCTAACATTCCATAATATTGTTTATTGGTGTAAGCATTAAAATTACTTTTAATTCTTGTTACCACACATATTTTGTTTGGAAATTACTATCAGTGGAATAAGCACTTTTTCTTTTGTCTAAGCATTACTACATGTGGGTCAGCTATTTTGGGTTAAAAAATAGTGAAATGTTTCCTGTACTTGCACCACCAAGCCTGTGGCTTAATGTGACTCAATTAGTCTTTGCATTTTTGTCTTATGAAAATAAATGTGGTTGGGGTTGGGGGTTGGGGTCCATGAGAATTTCTAACACGAGTATAGATACAAGGAAATATCAATTCTTAGTCATCATGCAGAATCTCTTACTAGTGACTTCAGTCAAGTTTTATGTGACAATGGGTAAATTTTATGTGTGCCAAGATGCCATCCGTTTCAACAATTTACCTAGAAATGCAAATATTTTTTAAATAATAAAAACACAAAATTTGTGAAAGTGAACACGGAATTAATCTCAAATTATATAAATTGCTACCGCGCTACCGTTGCTAAATGTGTCAGGGCAGCTGTGAAAACCAGCTGTGTTAATAGCTGTGATAAGTTGACAAGAAGGCTAAGCTATACTGAAATCCAAAATTTTACGTGCTTGCACAGGCTTAACACTAGTGATTTACAACTACGATACAAAAGAGTCTACTCATTTTGAAGCCAAGCCTACCAAGGTTACCAAGCCTACTAGACGTTGGTTAAAGATTGTTTCCGATGGTTCTCTTCGTGAGTCAAATCGTAAACTCACCATCAGCCGCCAGCAGAACGGTGGTCTGCTCCAACTGCGCTTGCAGCTCTGCCGTGAGCGGCGCTGTGAAATCCAGCGCCAGCACGACGAGTGGCGTTCTAATCAGCGCCGCGTTGCGCCGGGAGTTGGCTTCGAGGAGCTGCAGGATGCCTCCGCGGTCCACGTCTTGAGTCGGACATAAACGAGCGGATGGCAGCAATCGGAATGAAAGCATTGGAACTCTGTTTCATTGGAGCATTGGAGTGCTTTCTTTGGACTTTTTATCTTAACATGTCATTTATCATAGAAACTGGTTTATTGAAAGCTAAGCCATTGAGTTAGCAGCCTAACCTAACCAAACATCAAGAAAAGCTTAAGTTTACTACCTAAGCATTCAATTACCCAGGTAATTAGTTAAACCAAAAAACAAAACATGTGGATTTTATTATGGAAATTCCATTTCAAAGTCCATATCCATGGTCCATGGTGGCTAATTTTCTATGGGGATTTATTTTTTTAAAGTCATTAATGACCATATGTAAGTCATGACAAAAGTGACCAATACAATTTGTATGCATCTTTAGGTACTCTTTCTACAAATTTCTTCTGATGTTTTGCAGAATATGCTGCCTCACTGGTTAGCATTCTATTATCTTATAAACAGTCGTGGAAGCCGGCAACATTGTCAAAATGTTTATTGAAATTGTGAAACACCCTCGATCGACTGGAATTCGTTGCGACTAACCCTGACGTCGTGCATACCTTACTTTGCATCTTTTACAACATATTTTGTGTCTATTTTGTTTCTTTCATGTTTCAACATTTGGCATGCAATGTGCAAGCTTTCAAATTTTTGGCTTTTTGACTTGCAGGTATATTGTTATGAATGCCAGCAATCTGCCAAGTTGGTAATTTCCATGAAACATGGGCCAGCATATCATAACATGTCATAATTTAACATATCAGAATATAATATCCATCCATATCTAACCTAGGGCTGTCTGCATGTTTTACTTAAGGTCCAGCTACAGGGATAATCGAATTCCTGGAACTATCTGAGACTCAAAATTTAACATTTCATCACAATTCGCTTCATTGATTAATAGCCACCGTATTAGTTGGCCTAAAAATATGATTTAAAATTTCTAGGGAAGGTGCAGCTGTTCTTTTATCATCCTGAAAGTTTCAATTGATTCTGATCGATAGTTTTTACACAAACGACCAAATGAAAATGTACTGTTTTTCAGCTACTTCCACGATTTCCGCTAAACGGCTGGAGCTACAGAATTTAAATTAATTACTAGCATTGTCGACATACAAATCTATAGAACCATCGAGGGAATTTTTGAAATTTAGTTTGGTTTGCCCATAAAACTAAATTTTTGTTTTTTCCCTAAAAGTGCCAATTCCTTTTTTTGGAGAGTTAAATCCGCACTTTTTTTTCGATGGTACTATAGAAAAGATACATATATACTCTGCAAAAAATCACGAATTCTCCAACTCAAAGCATCTAGGCGGTACGCTGGAAGTAAATAATTGTAAACATAGAGGTAATTCGGTTCAATTCTTTGTCCGTATATTGCCTGATATTTCCCCTCAAATGCTTTTGTTGCTTTCGTTGCGACAAAATCGCGCGAGAAGTTGGCACTGTGATAAAAATAGCCGGATTAAGAGATTATTAAATAATTCTAATGCCTCAGTTCGACTCGAGAGCATTCATTTCCATCCGTGGCTGGCTGGTTCTCTCGATGTATGTATGTAACGCCGTAATTAGCTCACACCTATCCTATATTGTTGAACGCATAGGAGATGCGAATGCATAACGTGGAATGCTTACCTAGTTTCATGACATATCTTTTTTAGAATATAATCAGATCGAAAGTGTATCTTCCTTTTTTTTGAAGGATATCCGTGGTTCTTCCCGACTAACTTCTTTTTTTTTCTCTGGTGGCATTGCAGAACACAAATCTCACAATTCACAAAAGAAAAACAAAACTCAATCGAGAATAAGACACTCCATACGCGATGTACCACGTGACAAGTGAAAATTGCGCCAAATCGAGTCAGCTGCTAAAGATTGGGAGGCAAATTGCCTGCTACTATAACATACTACATTTGAATACCATCAAGTACCTAGCTAAAGAAAGACATATTGCTCCAGCTAATACAATTACAACAAAAAACGCGCGCTGTTTCTATATCGAAAAGTGCCAAATCGCTAAATTTTACACTACGAGTCCGTTAAAAAAATAATATCGCGTGTTACGTCGAGACAAGTGCGATGGATTAATTTAAATTTAAGAAATCGATCGAATAATGGGCATTTTGGCCTGTTAGCGGCTTATCTCATTGTTGTGATTCCTGGAAAACCTGCCGCTTTGTGTTTTTACTTGCGTCGCTTATGGATTATATAAGGCTTAACGAAATACGCTAGTGACCTAGCTGAGTGATCGCGGTCAATTGATGCCACAGAGGACAATTTTCTCACTAGACCAAAAAATAAAATTGATTTGAAATCAGGGGACAAAGACGAATGCAACGATATATATAACATCTTCGAAAGCTTATAAGTTGTATCCGTACATTTTTTGAGTGTGATATCGCTGGCATTAGAGTTTCTCGGAAAATTTTAATTGCAAAGCGGCCTAGACTGTAGCAGTGTTTAGAACCGTATCACATCGCTGTAAGCCTCGAATCCAGACAGGCCAGACCGCCTTCGTCCACACTCCCCTCGTGTAGTGACGTAAATTGGAAAGGGAAAATGTGCACCGCGTCCCGCATCACTACCCCGGATACGTTTTTAGCTGCCATCTACCGAGACCGAATGGGACTTTTTTTATCCTGATACCTATCCTTAACATTATTCAGAGAGTGTTATAGGATTAATGGAGAAAAATTAAAATTGAATAACATTTTGTAAAAGGGTGCCACCTAAATTGATGAAAATTGAGTTTGTACAAAATAAGGCCTCAGGTCTCAGGTCTTACTAGACTACCTACTAATATTAGCTAAGCACTTGCTGGCTCAGCTAGCCTACTAGCTAGCATCATAGCATAGCATGGGGGTTGCATCAAAATAAATATTATAACTTTATAAGCATAAAATGTGCCAATTTAGTTTTGACATTGGGCATTGTGTGTGAATAATTTTACACAATTGTTCGTATCAATGAAATTATTTTCATTTGCAAACGTCTTTGTAGGCATTTTGATAGATTTCAGTGCTGCACAATACCGACTTGTCAGCGGTTATTTAAAAGAATTCTGTCCGTCAGCAATTGTGTCATATTCACACAATCGACTCAAATGTTTCCTGTCTGAGTGCAACCTAGAGGGCATCGACCGCTGACGCAGCTTAATCGGTGTCGATTTATGAAATGCATCTTTCCCGAAATCGTACTTGAATCAAATCACATAAATTTTTTATATACCAATTTTTAAGAACTTTTTTTTTCTGCAGAATGTCTTGGAAGTTTAGCATGGGTGTAATTTTTTATTTGAATCTGTCATCCAAAAGTTACTATCAAAATTGTATTCTATCCGAGATAAGCAATATTTTTAGCCTATCTCTTGCTTTTCTTCCTCTAGTTATATAAAATGGTGTGTGATATGAATATGACAATGTCTGGGTTTTTTAAAGGAGCTCAATATTTTATGTGATTATGAAACACATTTCGAGCATCGAGATTTGCAATCATCCTGTTGTTTGAAACCCACCTGTCGCAATCACTTTCTTGGCGACTGTAGCTGCAACTAGGCTGGTCAGTCCCACCCCCGCACCCATCTCCATGACAACGCGGTCGGAAAACAGTTCCGGCCGACTGAGAATCAGGTCTGCCAACAGCAACGCTCCCCGCCACACCTGTCGCCCCACCAGCGATAAGCTGCTTTTGGGGCTGTGTTCTGTTGGCAGAAATCCAATTAGTCCCAAAATCTCAAAGTCTCAAAATTTTTTACACTCTTTAATCTGTATATATTATCATTAGTGATTTTAAAATGACAATTAAATGAGCTTAAAATAAATCTAGTTACCAGGACCTGATATGGGTAGATATTCAATGTGTCATCATACACTTGATTCAATTTTACTAACAGCTCAAATATGAGAACAGTTTTTGGAAATTCATTGATAGCTTTCTGTATTCAGTTACTGCAAGGTGAGACATTCAGATTTCTTTAATGATCGTACCGATGTCGATGAAAGTGGCTTCATTACGCCTGACCACTTCCAAGTCGCCATCCGCATCCTGACCGCCAGGCTTTGTCACCACGAACCGGGTCACGACATCTAGAACATAACTATGCTTAAAAGTCCATCCCTCAAATTCCGATACACGACAACCTGTTGCAACCTCGGCAGACTTACTCTGCGCAGACAGCGACGGTTTCTGCGTTGAAAGACATGGCTGGTAAATCTCTGATGTGACCTCATCGTCGTCAGCAGACATCTGTACACAAGGCAGTCCGTCCAGACATTGTTATTTGCCAAATAATACTTGGCTACCAGACAAGAGAAACTATTAATAAATTTGGCAGGTTGAAAAGTTTGATTTTTTTTCGCACGCCCCCTTTTTGAAAAAAACATGGCGTCGCGGGTTATTATTACGTCATTGATCACAGCCCTTGCTGCCACGGCCCCACCGCCCAAGAATCCGCCAAGAATTACGAAATCGTAGCGGCAGTGAACGAAGATTGTTGACGGCCACGCCGGATCACGTGACCGGGTTTGGGCCAATAAAAGCGTACCACGAGTTGGTGTCAAATGTGTCGCTGCCACGACGAGTTCGCTACATTTCCCAGTCGTCTTCGTCCTGGTGCGGTCGTGTCTTGTAAGATGTCGGTGAAACTTTTTCTTTTGGCGGTGGCCTGCGCCTCCCTTGTATTCGCCGAAGATGCGCCAGAGGTCAAAGAAGAAGACGGTGTTCTTGTCTTGACTGCTGCCAACTTTAAATCTGTGGTGGAGAACAACCAGTTTGTACTTGTCGAATTTTGTGAGTATACGCCGGTTTTATAGCCTTTTTCTTCCACGTAGCACAGAATCATCGAGTCGACCTTTACTCAAACTCGAATTTACTTATGTCAACCTACCCGAAATTAATTTGTCTTCCTACCTACCTGCCCATCATGGGCACGACCGACCATGAACCCGAACTTGACCCCTGTGACTTTGACCATCGCGTCTGTAAGTGGGTTTGCCCTGTGATTGACGTGTGCTTATTCTTCTAGATGCACCATGGTGTGGGCATTGCAAGTCCCTGGCGCCCCAGTACGCCAAGGCAGCGACGACTTTAAAAGAAAAAGAGTCAGAAATCAAGTTGGCTAAGGTTGATGCCACTGAAGAGACGGCGTTGGGAGAGCAATTTAATGTTAAAGGCTACCCGACTCTGAAATTCTTCAAAAATGGAACACCCTCTGATTATTCTGGTGAGTACCTACCCATCATATTCGAAAGTCTCCAGAGCCCTTACCTAGAGCTGCCAACAGGCTGCTATTACGGCAGTGCTAGGCAAAAACGTGGTTTTCCCTATCTTTTTTACAATTTTTTACAATTAACACCTGGTCGTAATGAAGCACCAACATAGCAATGAAATGTTGGGCCTGCTATATCGGCAGGCTAGGATTTTATTAATATTTGCTATTCTTAGGTAGTCTTAAATCAAAATACCAAGATTCTATCTAATCACTGCAATGGGTTCTAGCCCAGCTTGTTATTTCTAGTCAATTCAAAATCATATTCCAGTTGAGGATTTAATCACACAGTTTTTTGTTCAGAAAAAAGGCCAAATTAGCAATTCTTTGCTGCCAACATTCTCTCTGAATATTAGTTTTCATAGGTGCATTGAATTTGATTTGGAGATTGTACTTGATGTACAAATGTATGCATCCACAAAGTTATTTCATACTTTTTCCGGTTGTTTGAGTTGCTAAATTATCCTGATTGCTATCTACCTGGACAATGTGATCGGTCAAACTCCGGCCTGTATCTCCATTTCACCCGGCCTGCGAGCCCCTGGATAATTACAATGTGAACAGGCCCCATGGGAGGTTTATGAAGCAAACTGCCTGCATAATCGTGAATAAAGTGCCGCTGTGACCAAGTACGAACGTATTTTGTTTCCGCCTGCCAGGAGGCCGCCAAGCCGACGATATCGTCAGCTGGCTCTACAAGAAGACCGGCCCACCTGCCCGTACCGTTGCCACCGTCGACGAGGTCAAGGCCTTCACGGAAGCCACCCCAGTTGCTGTCGTCGGCTTCTTCAAGGTAACTACTCAGCCTCCGTGATTCCTCGTCGCGTTACGCAGGTAGAGATGCGATGATGTGGGAAATTCCTCAAATGGTTTGCTGAAGTCTGCACTTTGATATAGGTACCTAACTGAGTTTTTTTCAGAGAAAAGTTCTCTTGTAGTTCAAGAGAAGTTCAAGCTGGTATAGTAAAGCAGCTGGTGCCGCTAACTCATAACTTTACATTTAGATATTGTTGCGTAATAGAATAGAGTTTGGAACTATTTTCAGTTAGTTGAACATTAGTTAAGTAATATCCAGGAAAAGAGGAACTTGTTTCTTGGAGATAGATCGGTGCCTGGGAATCTGCACGGAAAACGCCTGGCTAGCAAGTAGCAGGTACTATGGAATATTCCGCGCATTCGCCCGCCCTGTACATGTTTTGCCCTTCGCCGAGAGCGGATGTCAACGTGCTTCTGCCGCAGTCCCCGGCAGAGCGGATCGCCGTCGATAACCCCGTGAACGTTGCCGACGACGACGACGCCGACCTCGACCTTGTAGACACGGCGAATGCGTCTCTCTGAGCCGTCGGCTTGACACTGACCTCGCGCCGACTTCCCCACCGACTTGGAACGCATGCTTCAAAACCCACCGCACTTCCTTCCGACTTGGCGGCGCTTGAGCAGTTGTAGCACTTCACGCTTCCACCTAAATCGCACCCACGCTGCTTGATAGACGAAATGACATGTAGCTATTGGAACCTCCAGTATATTTACCTGACTTGATGACTCTAGAGAATGTAGACGCACTCAATCTGCATGATACACAAAAGTACACTGTAAGAGATTACATATTTATTTGACCTGTAGTTACCTGATTTAATGTTTGTCTACCCGTACTCCTATCCTGACTTTTCTCAACAATAAGATGAGATGTCCTCTATTCTCAAGTTTAAAACGGTTCAAGTTATGGCCTGATCTTGTCTGTTAGGTGGGAAAAGTTATGGAAAAACCAGAATCCCGCACCCTAATTCCCACCAAATTTGTGGACCTGCATTTTGCCATTTCGGTTTGTTGGGCTTGGTGGCGGGTTTGTAGAAATGTTGGCATTGGTTAACCTCGCACCGTCTCGTTTGCTCCTTTTCATTTCCTGTTGACATCCGACTCGCATGCACGAAGCATGCAGGAAAAGACTCGTTTGAATGAGCTAATCCATCGTTTTGTACCTTTTGGTCTTGTCTCTGTCCACATCAGCACAAGGGTTGCAAAAGTAGGCCAGTTTTACATTTTGAAGTCGTAAAGAACCTAATGTTCACCTACTTCTTTTGAACCACACCGGCATGTAGCAAATAAAGACTCCCCGCCCCCATAAAATGATAAACCAAAAAATAATCTAGTTAATTGTGTACAAACTGTGCAATTGAGATAGCTACTTTTCTAATTGGTTCTCCATTGCTTGGGCCTCACTATCACTTTACAAATATATTTGAAGTTCTATAGATTTTGAAAGCGTCGCTTTGGAAATATACTAGAGAACTCTTTGAAACCGTTGAGATCTGCTACATTGTTACGTTGAACATTACTGACACTGACATCTTAACCCTGTACCCACTGGTATGCCCTCAAACCTGACCATCGAATTTTTCAACCTGCATGCACCGAGACGGATTTGCATTTTGTCCCATGAAATTTTGGGCTACTATGCAACAGCAAGTGTTGCCAAAAATGATAAGAATCAAATAATGGAGTTATCCTCGATGAAGCAGACTTGCCAGACGTATGGATTAAGGATTAATAATAAAAAATTGTTTGATTCCATTTATTTAAAAATAAAATGTTAAGCTTGCATTGCCATTTGTATTTCACTGCATGCCTGAAAGGTGTTTGTGTAATTTTTATCACTGAAAGATGATAATATGAGAGCGTTAATTTGTTCCATTAAAAATACAGACAAAAATGTAGATCTCAAATCATCTCCCTGTGATAAATAGTTACACATTTGCCCATCTGAATTGCATACCATTGTGTGGTAGACATCCATTAATAGAAACAAAATACCCACACGAAAATTGTGTCCTTAGGTTAGTTTGCGCGGAGTACAAAGACGATGACGAGCAGATATTTTGCTCGTAAGGACTGCCGGTGGAAATGGCGGCCGAAGCGTGCTTCTCCCCTGTTGCTTGTCGTGGAGACGCTGACGCCTGTGCTGTTTGCAGGACCTGACGAGCGAGGCGGCCAAGAACTACCTGCTGGCGGCCGGCTCCGTCGACGAGCATCCGTTCGCCATCACATCCGACGACGCCGTCTTCGCCGAGTACTCGGTCACCGGCGAGCAGGTGCTGCTCTTCAAGAAGGTGGGTCATCGCGCGTGCAAACTTGCCCGTAGAAATGTAGAAACGTGGGTAACTCGAAGGTCGTTGGCGATGATGCCGGTGGGATAGTACGAGTTGATTCTACAGTTTCTCCAATCCTCGATTTAGGTCAGAGTTAGGTCAAATTTCATGGTGACAGCTAATCAGATTTCAGAATTCTGCTAATCAGAAATGCTTTCAAGGATAATCTCCTAGAACAAATATTATAACATTGGCTTAAGGTTGTAGAGGATAATGCTGATCTATAGTTGATCAATGCTGGGCATGCAATTTTTTTAGTTTACTCCTGAATGTGTGTTGCAAAACAAGTTCTAGCTATGGTTTTTGCCACAGTTTTAGTTTTATCACCAAGGAGCTTAAATCCAGGAAAGGACCATAATTTTAATTGCCTAGATCTGTTATTTGTTAATGACTCGGTAGTTTAATATCTGCTTGTCAGTAATCTTATCTTTTTAATTGAGACTTGATCATTAATCTATGAATAGTCTAGATTTTCCACTAGCAGCTTAAAATGCTATTAAATTGAAACCATTTAGAATCCAAAATTAACCATTCTAAATAGGGCCTGCACTCAAATGTTTTTTCTGCTTTGATGCGGTTACCCGTAGACTTTGAAGGGATGCAATCCAGTCGTCTTAAAAACCTTGGCCGCTCGCCCCCTCTGTTCCAGTTCGACGACGGCAAGGTGGCGCTGGAGGGCGAGATCACCGAGACGAGCGTCAAGAAGTTTGTCGCCGCGCAGAGCTTGCCGCTGGTCGTCGAGTTCAACCACGAGACAGCGCAGAAGATCTTCGGCGGCGAGATCAAGAGCCACCTGCTGATGTTCCTGTCGCAGGAAGCTGGACACTTTACGCAGTTCCTCGATGGCGCCAAGGAGGTCGCCAAGGACTTCAGGGAGAGGGTGAGTTGCGACGGGATGTGGTCTGTTCGGGATGAGGTCATGCTCGAAAAACGGCTGCCATTTATGTTTCGCCGAGTCGTTGAACTAAATCAGTGAGGCGCTATTGAAAAATATCGAAATCGAACGCTTGAACAGTGCCCAGATATTTTATTTAGCAGTTACCATTTGACTTTTAACATTATTATTACACTTTGAAACTAATTTAGTTAGAAATAAACATAAATTGGTGACTGAAAATTTATTTCAAATCATGTCGGTATTATTATGAATGGCAAAGAGTCGACAAGGTTGTACCTACTTAAATTAAATACAGTTTAGCAAACTGGTTTACAATTGGCATTGACAAACCAGCCATTGCCATTTAGAAAGCTATATTCACTGGGATTTACGTCTTGGAGGACTGGAAACCACATCTCGGCGAGTTGCTGACGCCTGCTTGTCGTTCGCACAGGTGCTGTTTGTGTCGATCAACGCCGACGAGGAAGACCACCAGCGAATCCTCGAGTTCTTTGGCATGCGTAAGGAGGAGGTGCCGGCGATGCGACTGATCCGACTCGAGGAGGACATGGCCAAGTTCAAGCCCGAATCCCCCGAACTGACCGCCGATAACATGCGCGCGTTCGTCACGCTGTTCGTCGACGGCAAGCTGAAGGTGAGCTCGCCGTTTCAGGCGCGGCACCGAGGTCATTGGCCACCCACAGCCAGAGTTGCCCACAAGTTATGCCTTGTTTTTAACAATTTTTTCGATGCTTGTGCAATAACTCAACTTATTGCTGTGTCAGCTGTCGTCACATTGTCGATGGTGACAGCAATTACAAGTTCCATTACGAGTCCCTCAAGCCTTTTACTGCTTCAGCCAGCAAAGCGGGGATTAGTGAAGCGGGGAAGTTAGTGGGCCGTCGCCCGGCAAGAGACCGGTTGGGCCGGGATTACGATGTCCAGTTAAATAGTTATCCAGTTAAATAGTTTATCCAGTTAGGAAGAAAACAGAAGGAACCGGTGGATTGTCACCATGAAGAAGGAGTTTTTGTCTGGAGGCTAGCCACTTAACTGGATATTGTATAACCGGCCGTAAGTGCACATTGGCAGTTCGTAGCGATACGCCTAAAGGCATTGCTAAAACAACGTTTGGCTGCCCGTCGCCAGCAACACCTGCTGTCGCAAGAGCTGCCCGAGGACTGGGACACGACGCCCGTCAAGACGCTGGTGGCCAGCAACTTCGACGCCGTCGCCATGGACGCAGAGAAGGACGTGCTGGTGGAGTTCTACGCGCCGTGGTGCGGACACTGCAAGCAGCTGGCGCCCATCTTCGACCAGCTCGGCGAGAAGTTCAAGGTGGGCACGCTCGATCGAATGCTGGCCGTAGTGCTGTTTTTTTACGTTTTTTCGACGTCCGAATACACTTGCACTGGATGCCTGTGTAGAACTCGTACGATTACGAGTCGCTTCTTCCCCTTCTCTCCCGAGAGAGCCCTTTCCTCACCCAGCAAATCAGAAATCTTGTGTGGCTGGATAGCTCAGTTGGTCAGAGCAGCCGCCCGGCAAGCGGAAGGTCCCGGGTCCCGGACGCACATTTTTCCTGCCTAGCTAACCCACCAAATATTTACTTGTATACACAATATAGAATTTTTGCTCAAAGTGCTAATTTCTTGATACACTGTTACACAGACCTAGGATTTTTATTATCTCATTTTACCTCTTTAGTCTTATGGCTACATTTTAAATTCTGTGTGTCCGTTGTGTAGCAGTTGCCAGTGTGGGTCAGACTTGAAACTTAAATCAAATTGGCTATTAGTTAGTTTTGATTTTGGGAAAAGTTAAGGTTGGGTAGCTTGCATTTGATAACTGAGTTTTATAGTTTTCTTGAAAGCTTGCATGGCAGAGATTGGAAAGTACTGGCTGCTGACTCTGTTCGCTTGTTTGCGTGGCAGGAGACGAGCACGATTGTGGTGGCCAAGATGGACGCGACGGCCAACGAACTCGAGCACACGAAGATCACGAGCTTCCCGACACTCAAGCTGTACGCCAAGGGCGACAACAAGGTCATCGAGTACAACGGCGAGCGCACGCTCGAAGGCTTGACCAAGTTCCTCGAATCCGGTACGCAATTCCCGCTTTGCGGTTATTTTCTTAACCTGTCGGTAGCCGCTATAGTAGCTGACATGGTTTTACGGAAATTTGCTTTTATTTTTACCGACATTAGCTAATAACTATAAAAAAATAGTTACTTGTGAGAGGCCAGCAGGTATGCAATTGGTAAATAGAATATTATGGTATTTTTCTAGTGTTTGATGTTGGTGTTTGATATTTTTTTTATCAAGTATTCATCACGTACATAGACTTGAGCGCGGGAGACAATGAGTTTTAGTGGACCGTAGGCTGTATCAAAATCTATTGCGATCATGGTAGGAAACGCAAGCTAGCAAATTTTAATTTTGCTGGATTGAAACGTGGGAAGTTTTCATGTCATTAACGAATACCTAGAATGCACCTTTCCCAATATATCTCCCTACAGAGGAATTAAATCATCCAGATCTTTTTGCTAGGTCTTGAATCCACCCATCCACTTGGTAACGGATAAAAATTTGATACTGGCTAGCAAAGGGGAGACTGATATTAAGGCGAGGGAAATGCTGGATTTTGATTGGAGATTTCAACTGAAATAAATAGGAAAAAATATTTCGACCATGGGTGTTTTGATGGAAATATTCTGACTGCAATGTCTGGCTTTTTTCCAGGTGGAGCGTACGGCCAAGCGACGCCCGAAGAGGCGGAAGCGGAAGACGAAGACGCCGACATTCCCCAGAAAGACGAGCTGTAGTTTAACACAAACACAACTTTTGATACCGGAGAGAACGAGAGAGCGAGAGAGGATTCGAGTGTGAGAGAGAGTGCAAGATTGTGTTTTGGGAAACTATAGTTTATTTTGCAAGGTGATTTTTATTGTGTCTGCTGATAAGTGTTTTTTTTTATTGTCGAACTGTAAGAAATAAACTGAAAAAAAAAATTGCGCAAAACTAGCGGAGGCTTGGAATTACATTGAAATTATATCCAGATTCCAAATCCTACTGACTGAGGACACTATTTTAAGCTGTGTTTCTTGTACCATTCCATTGTGTACACGATTACTTCTGTGGCACCTAAATTTTAACCATCCATCTGCAACCTCCCCGATCCCTTTCAGGTATTTTTCAAGTTGGCATCTATGCGATCTGACGACCATGAATTATCATGCATTGGGCATGTTGGCTAACCGTATTCCATTTCCATTGACCTTGACAAGTCATAGATTCCAGTCCGACCCTTCGACAGTTCTACGTACTATGGGTAGGTACTTGCAGCTTAACACGTCAGTGTCCTTTTAGTGAATATCATCAGAGACTGTTGCTAAGAACTCTTTTAATAATTAAGAGCATAGAATCTAAGAAGTTTCACAACAACCGGCCAACAATCAAGATTTCCACCCTACCTAGCTCCCAAACACCATCACCCTCCGCGAAGACATGCAAATTACTTCCTGCAACAACAAGATAAGAAAGCGTGCCGCCTCAACCGACGACCTAAATCTTGACAAACGGCGCGCGCCCGCCGCCGCTTCAAACGCCGACGCCGACGCCGACGCAGAACGTCGCCCAGTCGGCGTCCAGACGTCTAGCTCAGAGCGTCGGTGCGTACAGCGTGACGTCACATCACGGTCATCGGCAGTCCGGCAGTGTGCATTCGACGTAGAGTGCGTACGACGTTGCGTAGACGACCATCGACGAGTCGCACAGCCAGGAACGTCGCGAGCTCGTCGAGAATACAACAGCAGCAGAGGTGTCAAGCGAATCAAAACAGTGCGCGTTCACATTCAGGGACTACCACAAAGTCACGCTAGCGAAACCAGCGTTTTAGCGAATTTCTTGACTTGATACATGTCTCCAGATGAAGTGACTTCGTTTTGTCATTAAAACGGCTTACAGATATCGGTGTTTCCGCGGACTACACAGCTTCCAACCCCTCAGCTCCATTGCAGAGTCACGTGGGGTGGTCGGGTTCGATCCCCTGGTAACCCTGGTAACGGTCTGCGCAGCGGTAAATCAGTCAGATATCATCTCGCCGACGGAGGCCGTTGTGTGTTTGGTGGGGCGGCGGGGTAGGCGGGGGTAATGAAGCGTGGTGTTGGGATCGATGTGCATTATTGAACGGCGGCTGCGCGTTTCGTGCAGCATGACGACGCTGCGCGCGGTGCTTGCGGTGGTGGTGGTCGTGGCTGCGCACGTCTGCGCGCGGACGGCGCATAGGGAGACGCGCGCGTGGACAACAGGTGAGTGGTTTGGGCGGGAGCAAGGTGCACGGTGCAGGTGCGTGGATTGATGATATTCGTATTGCATTCGCCTAACTTCCCATATTGTCATGGACTCTGGAACTATTATCACCTATTATCATTAATCAAGTACGAGGAAATACTGATTGACTTGGAATATTCCACTCATAAATAAAGTAATGTGGAATTCAATCGTCATGTTGATTGTTAACAATTTTGATACAAATTTAGCTTCATGTACGATTGTTTTGTTTCTAGCAGCAAGAATATCTAATAATCTGATTGTAGATGGTTAGAAATTGATTGGCAGCCAAAGATATGCTCTTTCAAGATTGCTGCAAAATTATGTTTCTTGGTTAAATGCATAGCAAAGGATTTGCATCACACAAAGATTTGACAGTAAGCATCGAAATTATGGTCATCTGTGGTCCCCTTTTATACATGCCAAAACAAACCACTGATTCCACGAACCAGCTAATACATAACATTTTTATCAAATATACTTTTCCATTCAATGAAAAATGATGTCAAATACCCACCAAGACAATTGCCACTTGGGTTTTCAAGTTCCTGTCTTTGGTTGAAAATGTCCACAAAATGTTTTTATTGGCTACCTATTCAATTTAACCAATCTCAATCCAACTGGTTTTTCTAAGTGGGGTACATGACGTCATTTTTCCTTGAATCTATTTTTCCTTGGTCTATTAGGATAGGTATTTTAACTTGATTCCAGTATTTATTTTGTTGATCTAGCTCTTAGATTCGGAGGATAAGCAGTCCACATTGCTTTGAAAAAAGTCAGGGAATCATGGGTAAAGCTTAACACTTAAATCCTAGATAATGTACCTACCTATTCTACTCAGAGAAAAATGACGTCAGATACCCAATGGACGTACTACCAGTTTGGAAAAAAATATTAATTAGCTCTTCTAAATAACAAATGAAGAAAAGAAATCACAACCCGAATTGCTCTACCTGGCTTTAGCAAGTGGGTATCATGACATCATTTTGATAGAATTTGGATTGAAAAGAACAGGTGTAATAGCATAAAGCATTTTGAGACGTGCGTGGTAGAAAAGTGGTACCTACGCCTGGTACGTGCGTGAACGAACCCCGCCGTGCATTGCGTGTTCCAGCCGCGTGGGGCGCCTGCGACTCCCCCGGCTGCGGTTGGGGCGAGCGTCGTCGCGACGTGACGTGTTTGGCGGCCGACGACGGCGGCTGCGGAGACTCGCGGCCGCCCGCCCAGAAACCGTGCTTCGTCGCTTGCAGGCACCACCGAGGTTGGCAACCTTGTGCCAAATATCTCACTAGCGTAGAATTCAGGAAACTCTGCCGAAATAGCATTGTTGAGCTGTCGGCAGAATCGTCAGTTTGCAATAAGAGCACCACAGCCATCTGTAGTAACAACTTAACACAGCGTTAGTTAAGTAATTTCACGTAATATTGAGGGAGCTTTGTTTGCCACCAATTCTCAATCTCAATTTGTCAACTGAGAGTTGAAACATAAAAAAGAGTATCTAATTGCAAGCAATAACTGCCCTTGTTCCTACTCTAACTTCCACTTTAACTTCAGAGTGGCAATTTTGAAATGTCTTGCTATTTCAACTGTATGAGGGCACGATATTTTGAAAAGTGGTAGCGTAGTTAGGATTCAAAAATCTCTTGCTTCACTCAGACAAGGATTTTGCTAACTGCTCTCCACCACAAATTAATCTTATTATGGCCCGTCCTCAGCTACGCAACGTACCTCCTTGCGTCCTGCCATCGCGTCGACTGACCCCTCCCTCGGCCGTTGCTTGCAGACAAGCTGCAGTGGTCGACGGGCGCGTGGGGGCCATGCCTGAACGTGACGTCGACGCACTTGCTGAACGCCACGCTGCGCTCCGACCACGGCTTGATGGCACGCAACGTCACCTGTCTGCTGCTGCACGACGGCAAGGCGGCGGAGGCGAGGACACAGGATGGCCGGCAGGACGCTAAGAACGACTTGCAGGTGACGCTGCGTTTCACTCTCTCTCTCTCTCTCACTACCCTTCTCTCTTTTCAATGATGGCTCGTAAAGACAGGCCGAATGCTACATGTAGAACTGACTTCTGAATAGATCTTAATTTTACTATCTATTATAAGTATTAAGAGGTATCCTTGTGCCCATGTTAAACTATTTCTACCTGTAAGTGAATGAAAATAAAAGAAATAAGAGATGGAAAAAAAAATTTAAGTAACGAAATACACCTTTTAAAACATGTGCCTGTACCGGGACTTGGACCTGGATCTTTCACCTTTTCCGGGATGGAGCATATCCAGTTATGCCAGACGGACAACCAACTGAGGAGTGGATATTAAGTTTATTTGAGTTGTTGAGCTCTAGTCCTTGGGCTCTCCTTGGGCTCCTTGGGCTAGTCAAAGATGACTATGAATTAACATAGAAGATGGTGAATCTAGTGACTGCAAACACACACCAACATCTCAACTAGCCCCAAATATGATGTTGAACACGCTTGTATGAAAGTGGGATCAACTTTCATACAAGTGGGTTTGATTCCCACTGTGAGATCGCGCCGGTCCTAACCCGTCCGCGTGTTTGCGTGCAGGTTGCCGTCGACGATGAGAACTGCCACCGCGTGAGCCGGCGTCCGGACCGTCTGCGCGCCTGTGCGGTGCCAGTCGCGCAGGATTGCGTTGTGTCTGTGTGGCAGCCGGGGCAGCCGCCGACACGCCGCGTGCTGGTCGCGCCCAGGCACGGCGGCAAGCCGTGTCCGCAGGTTGGTACCGCTGAACGCTGGGGGCAAGCCGTGAGGTTGGTATAGTGCTGGACGCTGGTGTCGTACTATGGGGTCTGTGTTGCTACTTGCTCAAAGGTAGACTATGTTCAAGCTAAAGTTGCTGTGAAAGTGATGGAAGAAAATCTAGAACTTAGTAGGCAAAAAAGCTCAGTAGCAAAAAATAATTTTTCTTGTGAAGCAAAAAAAAAGGTCCATACCCACTTTAAAAAGCCAATTTAATTGTAGAGTCCATTAATTGTCCTAGGTTATAATGATTAATTTCGTTGTTTAAAGTGACATTAAATTTTAAAAAAGGAAGATAAAGAAATAACTGCAAAACCGTCAAACTTGCAGCTACATCCACCCACGGCTATGGAAATCACCACCGAACCAGATTTTATTCTTGTTATATTATTCGAGTCTTCGGATCACATAAAGCGTCAATTGTGGCAACGAGTCCCAGCTAACACACGATGTTTCCAGCTGTCGCAGGCTTGCCAACCCGGCGAGGCTTGCGCGGACTCTGCCGAACGCTTGGGCCCGGACGAGTTTGTGCTGCGGCTTGGCAGTTGGCAGGCCTGCGTCCCGCCGGACGCGTTGGACGGCGGCGCCGGCACCGGCGCAGCCACCTCGGCCGAGAGCGCGGAGAACTTTGCGCCGGTGGCGCCGATAGTTGGCGTTCAGCGGCGGGAGGTGACCTGCGTCGACCAATCGGGCGCTGCCGTTGACATCACGTGAGTGTCCCGTCACCAATCGAGACCGACCGCAACCGCAATGCAACGCAACTAGCTTCTTGTATGCACCACAACGCTACCAACTTCTTTCAAGTGTCCTGTAAGCTTCACGGCACTATCAAAGCACCGCAACGCTACACGCTTTTTGTATGCACTGCAACGCTACAAGCTTTTTGTATGCACCGCAACGCTACAAGTGTATTACAATTTACAAGTGCCTTGTAAGCCGGCAACGCTTCACAACCAAAGATCCTAGACCAAGACCATGTCAAGCGTCTTGTTGATGAGCGTAGCGAGCAAAGCGAGCGAAGCGAAATCTTCAATTTCACTTGGTGGAGAAAAAAAACACTTTTGTGTATGTGTGTTTGTTTGCGCTCTACAGGCCAAACGGCTGCTCCTATTTTGATGAAAATTTCAGGAAACCGTATTTTGTTCTCAACTTAGACACCCTGCTTTTTTCAGCAAAGTCGGGGTAACAGGTAACAACGGGTAACAAAATTTACAAAATATTTCAGAATTTTCAAAACTTTTCTTATTTTTTACAGCCAAAAGTTATTTATATAATCACACCAAACTTAAGAAACATATGAAGCAAATTGATATGCAGCTGTGCTGAAGTTTTTGGATCCATATCTTATCTGGTTCATTTTTTATTCGCATTTTTCCGACAATTTTTTATGATTCTTAACTATTTAAGCCTCGAGATTCAAGTGGAAGGTTTAGGTGCGATTACCTTCATATTCTTGTAGGTCTTAAATCTTATCCTCAAGCCCTAAATAAGTACGCTCATCTGCAACGCGATTAGATTGAGCGATCGCGAAGCCCTAGTAATAAAAAATCTTGTAAACCTGCCCGCCTCACGGCACTATCAACTTATCGCGACCCAAACCCTCCCCCTGCGATCGGCAGGCGCTGCGTCACGCCGACGCCACCACGACTGCGAGCGTGCGTGGTGCCGACGGGCTGCGCGGTGTCGGCGTGGTCGGCGTGGCGACGCGCGCAGGAGGGCTGCGCGGAGGAGCGTGGCGGCGCGCGCGCCGAGCTGCACGAGCGGCGGCGGGAGGTCGTGCGGTTGGCCGCCGGCGAGGGCGAGCCGTGTCCCCACCTGGTGGAGACGCGGACCAACGTTGACCAGCTGCCGTCGTGCGCCCTCAGGTACGGCCTTCTGGCAAATATCTTGCTATAGTTATAAGGGAAACTCCGAGGATATTGCGTTGTGGAGCTGGCGACAGAATCGTCGGCCTAGGTGGCGAGGGAAGAAATTTAAGAACCCCAGCCGAATCCCAGCCATATAGGTGCAACCTAAATCAATTTTACTTAGATCATCTTACGTAATATTTAGGGGGCTTTGCTTACCACTGATGCTTAATCTGGTAATCTTATGTGTAAATGTACAGTTGAAATATAGAAGAGTTTACTTTCTTTTCAACTGTGCTTGTTTAACACCAGTACTTTGTTGCCCGATTTAGCCGAGAGTTTCCCATATTTGTAATAGAATGAAATTTATTTCAAGTAGACTTATAGAATTATTCAGCCGTGAAATCATGTCGGATACCTATATGGGTTATTTTACTTACTAAAAAAGTAAAATAAATCTACTGCCTGTTTCTACAATACAAAGACAGAATGTTTCTCAGTATTCCTCTACATTTGAGCTCAGGGCCAACCACTGACATTTGTTGTAATCGTCGTCGTGGTTGTGTGTCTGGTTAATTGCGTTTGCCCGGCAGGTTCCGCTGGCTAGCTTCGCGGTGGTCGGAGTGCGTGACAACGGAGGCAGACGGGCGCCGGACGCCGGTCGCTTGCGGCGGCGGCGTGCAGCTGCGCACCGTCTCCTGCGTACAGCTGGCAGCAGCGGCGGCGGCGGCGGAGGAGGCGTCGTCCACGGCGCACCTGGTGCCGGTGGCCGGCGATCACTGCGCGCAGCTGCCTCCGTTGCCGTCGGTGCAGCGATGCGAGCAGGTATAGACTATTATAGTAACGAAACGTACATTCCAAAATTTTAATCGGTATCGGTATGGTACCGGGGTATGAACGCGAATCTTTTCGCCTGTCCGGGTCTTATCTTAGTGGGTACTTGGCCTTGTTTTTCTTCTAATGGAATTTGTCTATTACTTACTGGAGGGTGATTGTGTAACTTTTTTCAAGTTGAGATGAGATGAGAGCATTCATTTTTGTTTGATTAAAAACATTGACAAAAGTGGAGATCTCATCTCATCTCTGCAGTGCGATTCTGTTGATTTTTATATGGTGAAATGAGTGAGAGCATTAATTTGTTCCATTAAATACATTGACAAAAGTTTTCATTTTCTCACACGCATTAAAAAATTTACTTGCTCTGCTGGCCCTCTATTCACTAAGTTTTTTGTTTTCTAACTCTGCGGAATTGGTTGAGTTTCAGCTTTTGTTTTCTAAGGAATTACAGGAAAAAAAAGCCAAAATTCTCCCAGTTCTGCGGTAAAAGTCAATGAATATAGTGCAGATTGTAAGCTTCTAATAGAAAAATCCATTTTCACAAAGAGAATTGACATATACCATATTTAATATAAGAATAACCTTGTCCGCTCAGAGCTAGTGGTCATTACCAACATGATGCCAGATAAATTTGCAGTCACCAATTTACCTTTAATTCTTACTACATTAGTTAAATACTGTAATAATAAAGTTACAGGTATAATACTAGATGATGTGTGTGGTAAATAAAGCATAGTCACTGTTCCAATGTTACATTTTGACCATTTGAAACAGTGTCATGCGGATTTAGTTTCAAGAGTTGGCAATAAGTAAATGGCGGCCATTTTCCGAGCACGACCTCATCCCGGAAGGACTCTAACCCCCGCGATGGTCGTCAGCCGTGCGTGCGGGACTGCCTGCTGTCCGAGTGGGGAGCGTGGGGCCGCTGCACCGCCATCAACTGCTCCACGGGCGGCAACGCGACCATCGGCCACCGCCTGCGCCAGCGCCGGGTGCTGCTGGCGCCCAGCGCGGGGGGCGTGGCCTGCGCCGCGCTGGCGCAATCACAGCGTTGCGAGCGCCCGCGCTGCTTCTGGTGGCGGGAGGCTGGTTTCGGGGCGTGCGTGCCGTTGGGCCCAGCCAGTCGGTGGGTTGAATGGAATATTTGAAAGATTTTAAAAGAATCTTGGTCGATACGTTGTACCGGGCTGTTATTAGGGCCAATAATCGTTCAGCACAGAGATAAAATGTACGTTCATTTTAAGACATCAAGGAATACTACCAAATATATATTAATTGGGCTTGTAAATGAAAAGAGTAATAATAATAATATAGGGGTGATTTCAATCCCTACCAATATTATTTTCATTCCGGTGTTAAGGAAATTATAGAGAATTTGTTTGTTGGTTGGTAGTTGTTGGAAGATTGTTGTAGGAAGGTTTCGTGACATTAAAACTGCCGCCAGCACCATCTTGCGACGACTTGACCCTACCGAACGCCATCTAACCGAACTCATTGTTCGGCAGCTGCGGGCCCGGCGTGCGCCGCCAGAGCGTGTCGTGCGTGGACGCGGCGGGCGCGGAGACGTCGGCGTCCCGCTGCGACGCCGTCGCTGCCGCCCCCTCGGCCACCGAGCCGTGCTGGCTGCCGTGCCCCACCGACTGCGTGGTCTCCGCGTGGTCGGGTTGGTCGCCCTGCAGCGGCGAGTGCAGCCGCGCCGCCGACGACGCCGACGCCGGCGGACCGATGCAGTGGCGGTCTCGGCTCGTGGTGGCGCCGCCCGGAAGCGGTCAGTATTAGAAAATAAATGTCCGTTCCAATATTTGTGTCTGTACTGGGATTTCAGCCCGGATCTTTTTGCCTGTCCGGGATTTAGCATTATCCGGCTATGCTTTACGGACAGCCAACTGTGAAATCGATATTAAGTTTAATTGATTTGTTCTTTTTGAGTTGAGTTGAGTTGAGTTGGAGTTATTGGAGTCGTTTGAGTTTTTATATCCATGTGCCCAACAACTCAAGTACAAGGCCTCACTTATCAACCTCTCGACAGCACGGATTAGTGGAGGAATACTGTTGTTCGAGTTACCATCCTTCGGAAGGGACGTAAAGCCGTGGTCACCTTGGTGCTTGCCGACAGGAGTAGGCTACGCACCGGCACCGGGTTTTGTTCATCATCCCCTTTCATTCACCGACCCAATATGACCAGTGCCATAGGGCCAGTTGTCAAAACAGTGCGTCGTAAAACACCAATAATCACTAATTGATTAGATTAAATTTGTCTGTCACTGTGAGCCAAGTCAGATCCGTTTGATGTCCGATGTCCGTTGCGCGCAGGCGGCCGCCCCTGCTCCGCGCCGCTGAACGAGACGCGGCCGTGCAACCGCCACGGCTGCTCCGGCTTCGCGTGGCTGGCGCTGCCGTGGAGCGCGTGCGGCGCCGACGGGCGGCAGACGCGCGACGTGTGGTGCGCGGCGGACGAACGAGTCACCGACACCGAGTGCGCCGGCGTCGCGCGGCCTGAAACCGAGCGGGCGTGCGATCGCGCGGAGCCCGACGAGTGCCGCATGTCGGGATGGTCGGCGTGGTCGGCGTGTCCCAGCCAGTGTGTGCCGGGTGAGTGGTTTGCTGCTTGTTGCTGGTCATTTGTTGCTTTTATAAATGCTTGCTGGTAATGTTGGGCTTAGCTGTGGTTTGGAATGGTTTAATGGTAGTGGTTTAGTTATGGAATTTCTCATCTGCCCCCAAAACGAGCCATGTCACAGCCATGTGGTGCCCGGTGACTGGTTGGCGATCTTTCGTGATGCGCTGGCGACTATTAACAACATTAATTGGCTTAAACATACTTGGGGGCACTGCTAATATTATTGTACTCTGACTCATCTGGCCCCAATAAGGCCCATGTCCAAGCCAATGTGTGCTGGGTGAGCCATTTGCTACTCGGCGCTGGCCACTCTTAGCACCTATAGTTTGTTGAAACAAAGATTAGAAATTTGGGTGCTGGTAATTTTGGTTTTAAATTTTATGGTTTACACTCAAGCTTGAATGCCTTGTCTATCGTGTTCAGGATCTTTTCGAAAAATTCAAATCCACGACTCAAAACTGTGTTGTGGTACAGAAATTATGAAATGTTCCAGGCAAAATCTAGAACTAACTTCTCACAGTTTATAAATACAAAAATCCTCCCTCTTTCCATCCTACGAAGTACCTAACTAATGGCATCAAAAAAATCTTGAAACAATTATTTTATGCATAATGTTTTTGGATCCCTTTTCTAATATAGGAAGAAAATTAAAACTCTACTAAACTACTAAGAAACTACTAAGACTTGTAGTTTGTTTCAATTCGCACGTCAACGAGCCCGCCCCCTGTCCCCGCAGACGCCAGCAACGAAGTCCGCGACGGCGAAGTTGCTCCGCTGCAGTTCCGCCACCGCCTCGCCACCTCGCACGGCAGCGGCCCCTGCGGCGAGACGGAGCAGCTGCGTCCCTGCCCTCTGTCGGCCGCCCGCTGCACCAGCCTGGCCTGGGCGTCCGGGGAATGGTCGCGCTGCCAGCTGCCCGCCGGGCTACGTTGTGGCAACGGCTTCATGACCAGAGGTACTCGGCTCGCTAGTTGCGTATGTGCATGATTCAGGCTGTCGTCCTTGCACCAGCCTGGCCTGGGTGTCTGGGGAGTGGTCGCGCTGCCAGCTGCCTGCCGGGCTACGTTGTGGCAACGGTTTCATGACCAGAGGTACTCATCTTGCTAGTTGCTTCGGGCTGTCGTCGTTGCCGTTTTTAACCGTAGGGGACAGTCATGTTTTGGCCGCACGCTGCAGCCAGCAGTTGCGCAATTGTGTTTTATGGTGAATGTTGTCTTGCTAGTTGCGTCGGTGCACGTTTTTAACCGTTTATAGTCGGAGGGGACGGTCACGTTTTTCGTACATATTTCCGATATTGGCCGCACGATGCAGCCAGCACAAGTATGTTTAAGGGTGAATGTTGTTTTTAAAATTTCTAGCTGTCACTACACGGATTGATTCTCGGTGGATATCTGGTGAATTGTTTGATAAGGTGATCCTAGCCATTCATGTTGCAGGAACAATCAAGAAACTGATTGGCACTTGCTTTACACTAATACTCCCGATGTTCGTTTACCTTCCACGCAATCGTCGTTGTGTTATTGGAAATGTAATCAAGGAAAGTCGTATCGGACAGTGCAAAGATGATCGTATTTGAAGCAAAGGTCTAATGTCATCGCAGGTAAAATATTAGATGAAAGCAGCCACTAACTCTTACAGTTTCTATTTCTGCAGAATTGGGTGGATTTCAGCCTTTGTTTCCTATACTTCCTTTGGAAACGAAAGCCAAATTTTTCCCAATTCCGCAGAATTAGAAAATGAAAAAGTTAGTGAATGGGGACTGGCATCAAAGTAATCCATCGAGTGATGTTTCCTGAAACTTGGTGGGTCAACAGACAGATGATCTTAGAAACTGGAGTGTTTCCATCGACTTCTAAAAATCGACTGGCATCAAAGACGCGCGTCTACGTCAACTAACCGCGCTCTTGCCTCCCTCGCGCAGGCGTGTGGTGCTACCGCAACCGCCGCGTGTCCCGCGTCAGCCCGGGCCTGTGCCCGGCACCGGCGCCGCCCGGTTGGCAGCCCTGCACGGTGGACTGCACGCGCGCCTGCGTGGTCTCCGCGTGGACAGCCTGGTCGCCGTGCCAACGTCGCGACTGCGATCTTAGTTCCCGCACGCGACAGCTCGTCGGTAGGTCGATGGCGCTAGGTGTCGCTAAGGAAGCACGGGTCGCCGATGTGGGGTGGAGCGTGTGTTACGGCCAGTTTTACCATTTTACCAACTCGGGGTTGGATTTCACTGCACGTGGCAACGGTCAACCACATGCAGTGAAATTCTGCAGTTATCTCAGATTTGAAAATAATTGGCCTACCCTTTTTATAAAGCTTACAGTTCAAAATGTAAGGTGTTTGAAAACTGTAATATTCACCATTTTGTAATGAAATTGCTTCCCCCTGGGAAACAAAAACATATATTTTGAAGAAAATCTGAAACTCTTTTTCCAAAATCAAGTTTCTTAATGTTACTGGTGTCAGGAAAATTTATTTTCTCAACATCAACTTTACTAGAGTTTGGAACGCGCTGAAATCAGTCTTCGGAAGAGAAATTGCTTCCCGTCGCTACCAACATGAAAATTGTGCAGTGAACTTCAACTCTGTATCGTAGTCAGACTATTCCAAAATGAAGTTTTTATTTTTATTTCTACTATGATCAGTGTTTGAAACAGGTTAAGTTCAGCATAAGTGAAATTGTCTCCCAGCGCAATGAACGTGTTCATTTTGCAGAAAAACTTCAACTCTGTATCGTAGACAGACTTTTTCCTAACCGTGTTAACGGTTGTGTCTGGCAGACGGTTCCTTGGCCTCGGACTGCGGCCACCTGTCGCTCACCGAGACGCGATCTTGCCCGTGCCTGCGGCCCCGAGCGACGCCGGCATCCGATTGGTCCAGCTGGCTACCGACCGACTCGTCCAAGCAGCTCAACGCCAACGGCGGCGCGGGGGGCGGGGCTTGCGGCCTGGGCCAGCGAATCAGAGCGCTCGGTTGCGTAGACGAAGAGGGAAACCTCTTAGAGCCGAGGTGAGTGACTGACAGTTGAATTATAATGTCATACGCTGGAAGCGGGCTGTGAACTATGTTACCTTTGTGCGGAAGCCTTGATTCTACATTTTTCTGCGTAGGCTTAATTGAACGTTTATATTTTACAACCCTTAAATACGTTTCACAGGCCAGTTTTGCCATTGTCCATTCAAGCAAGTAGGCTCGACATTGAAACTTAACCCCTTTGACTGACAACCCTTTGGTTGCTTCTCGTTTAATTGCCCGATGTAAATCTTAGGATTAACTGCTTCAATTTACAGATCATATCACTGATCACTGATATTGGTCGCGATCTACTGGCCAAAAGCCTCAAATGATTTTGATGAAATTTTCAGAATACCTTTGTTTTCTTTCAAATTACACCCTGTACTATTTCCATTTCCATTTTTCCATAGCCAACTTTCTATGAAAATCAGTTTTTACATACATTTTTAGTTTTTTCACTATTCTAGGGCAGGTTGTTGTACAAAGATAATAATAATATCTCTAACCGCCGGTACTGTCTGTACATAAGTTATGAATAAACCAAAATGAAATGACACGAAATGAATCAACCTGAAAGTGCGACGCCTGATTCAAATCTCAATCTCTTCGCCCCGCCAGCCTCTGCGCGCTGGACCGCGGCCTTGAGTCGGAGCCGGCGATGCTCGCGTGCCCCCTGGACTGCGAGACGTCGCCGTGGTCGGCGTGGTCGGCGTGCCCCGGCGATTGCGGTCCGTCGACGTCTCGCCGCGAGCGCACCGTCCTCCGCGAGCCCCGCGACGGTGGCAGGCCGTGCGGCGCGCTGCGGCAGGAGCAGCCCTGCGTCGCCCGCTGCGGCCGCTGGGAGGCGCTCGGCTGGGACCGCTGCGCGTTGCCGGCTGGCGCAGTGTGCGGATCGGGCGACCAATCGCGCGCCGTGCGTTGCGTCGTTGACGGGGAGCAGGTGAGCCGGGCGTTGCGGTTGGATCGATGAGCATTAGTCGTTTCCTTGTTTTTTGTAGTTGATGGTTTTGCGGTTGTGCTCTGATGGGATGAGTTTGGTGGTCCTGAATAGGACCAGTTTACTCGACAGCTAAACAGCTGGGACAGCAAGACAGCGTTTTTATCTGAGACTGGAGTTTATACCCTTTATCAAGCAGGTAGCATAGCTTCGCGGAAGGTCAGAATAGTTTAAGTTTGGTATGGTAGCATTCAATAACCTAATTATAGGATTTTGCGATAAGAAAATGCAGTAGATGAACGTAAAATTGATTTTAAAAAATCATCCAATCTCCATCCTTTGCCAGAGAGAATGAGTTTCAGGGTTCCTAGCCGTAGAATGACTGTAAGTTTGCTCAACAAAGTCAAGGTGGCTCCAGCTATCGATGGGTGAGCCAGGCGGGTCCTGATCTCGGCGACTTGTCGCAGGTTCCCGACGAGCGGTGCGACTTGCGTGAGCAGCCGGCGGACTTCAACCGCTGCCACGTCGCGTGTCCCGAACACTGCCTGGTCGGCGCCTGGTCTGACTGGGCCGACTGCTCACAGGTGACAAGACAGCCGGCTGCAATGCGGTGCCGCTGTACCGATGATTAGTCATCCTTTTCAATGTCTTAGAATTGTCTGACTGTCTGTGGACTCTGAAATTATCAACTAAATTGAGTTCAAAAGTGAATGTAAATTTTTGTGAAAATGGGATCTAGCAAGGGGTAATTTATCATGGATCTCTCCCAATATTTTAAAAGAAAAAGCCTGTACACTGTGTACAAAGCACAGCTCCCAAACTTCCCCAAGGTTACTTAAGTGAAGATTTATTTACTTATTATTTTGCAGAAAAATAGATCACGCATATTCAATTTAACAATTAGTTGCGTGATCGGAAATCCCAAATGGCCGGTTTATTGGGGAAAAGTGGAAAGCGCAGTTTTCCGAATTGAAATCTGACTTTTAATTAAACAATTTGGCAACATGTTAGTGAGAGTGTGAACGAGATTAGATCGGACAAATATAATCGTCCTGTCGAAAGCGTTGCACGCTCTTAGCTGTCTGCTTAGCGTGCTTCGAGCTGGCTTGTTCCGTCGAGGTTTAAAACGAACCTGCGAGCTAATCCAACGTACTGACGCTCTCGTCGTGTTGGCAGCCGTGCGACGGCAGCCAGGAGCGGCAGCGGACGCGCTCGGTACTGCGCATGGCCGCCAACCCGACGGCCAACCCGTGCCCGCCGCTCATCGAGGTGCAGTACTGCCAACTGAACGACACGTGCTTCGAGTACGCCTGGCAGTCCACGCCGTTCGGATCCTGCCTGCCCCTGGGTTCGTTTCCGGAGATTCAATTGTGCCAGCGTAATCAAGTACTCCTGCCTTCTGCTACTGAAGTACTCACGTATGCCAAAATTCTCGTTGTCAAAGCAGTTTGACATTCATTTGTAATAAAAATAACTAATGTGCTTGTGGTCACAGTTGAGGCAGATAGGTTTTTTAGCCGTGGGTAGATTTCACAGGCATGGTTATAGTTTTGTTCTATTTTGAGAGAATTTTTCACTCATAAAAGGAACCCAGGAAGGACCATGAGACTTATAGATCCTTTTTAAATATGTCTATATGTCTGAAACCAGAGCAAGACCATAAATGCATTTGTTTCGAAATCTTTCCAGATCTAACTTAGAACATTTTGTCACGAAGTGTTCTCTGACTTCAGAGGATCTAGGGATTAGGGTCCGTCGGGGAGTAACCCGAGTAAATATATCTAGATATGGGGATATGAACAGTGTTTATTAAGTTAGAGAACAAAAATGATACATAGAAAATACCTGAGTCTCTTAGGGGAGGGGTAGAATATATTATATGGAATATCGTGTTCACTTACCACAGGTGACTCGGACGTTGGATTACGATTTGCACAGGAGTTATGACGGTAGAGTAATTAAAGAGAACCACGTAGGACTAAACTAGCTACGGGACTTCGGTATTGAGCTTCGGAGTTCCTGGTCAGATAACCGTCTTGGCGATACGCTACGGAATTCTAGGATAGTTGTTAAGACTTAGAACTAGGTAAGATTACAGTGAGGTAGCTCTAAAGTTAGTCTAGCCAATCCTTCGTGAGAGTAGTCAGCGACTTTCTTTAGCTCTATAGTCCTCTACGGCAGGAGGTACTACAGGTTCCTATAATATTAATTTTAGTTAGGTAGCTCTAAAGCTTTAGTCAAACCAATCCCGTGAGAGTAGTCAGCGACTTGCTTTAGCTCTATAGTCCCCGGCAGGAGGTACTACAGGTTCCTATAATATTAATTATAGTTAGGTAGGTAGCTCTAAAGTTTTAGCTAAGCCAATCCCGTGAGAGTAGTCAGCGACTTGCTTTAGCTGTAAAGTCCCCGGCAGGAGGTACTACAGGTTCCTATAATATTAATTATAGTTAGGTAGGTAGCTCTAAAGTTTAGTCAAACCAATCCTTCGTGAGAGTTGTCAGCGACTTGCTTTAGCTGTATAGTCCCCGGCAGGAGGTACTACAGGTTCCTATAATATTAATTACAGTTAGGTAGGTAGCTCTAAAGTTTAGTCAAACCAATCCTTCGTGAGAGTAGTCAGCGACTTGCTTTAGCTCTATAGTCCCCGGCAGGAGGTACTACAGGTTCCTATAATATTAATTACAGTTAGGTAGGTAGCTCTAAAGTTTAGTCAAACCAATCCTTCGTGAGAGTAGTCAGCGACTTGCTTTAGCTGTAAAGTCCCCGGCAGGAGGTACTACAGGTTCCTATAATATTAATTACAGTTAGGTAGGTAGCTCTAAAGTTTAGTCAAACCAATCCTTTGTGAGAGTAGTCAGCGACTTGCTTTAGCTGTATAGTCCCCGGCAGGAGGTACTACAGGTTCCTATAATATTAATTACAGTTAGGTAGGTAGCTCTAAAGTTTAGTCAAACCAATCCTTCGTGAGAGTAGTCAGCGACTTGCTTTAGCTGTAAAGTCCCCGGCAGGAGGTACTACAGGTTCCTATAATATTAATTATAGTTAGGTAGGTAGCTCTAAAGTTTAGTCAAACCAATCCTTCGTGAGAGTAGTCAGCGACTTGCTTTAGCTCTATAGTCCCCGGCAGGAGGTACTACAGGTTCCTATAATATTAATTATAGTTAGGTATGATTTGAAGACAATACCGAGTTTCGATGACAATACCGAGTTTCGAAGACAATACCGAGTCCCTTCTAACGATCACTGATGCTACGTAGGACTGCCTATGCTGGTTCAAATAAGATTGCCACTAGCTCTAATTAACACTCCTTATATACAATTAGGCTCCTAATTTGTGCGTGTGATCCAGCGTCGCGTCACCTATGGAGAAGGTGTCGTAGTGGGAGGACTGTTATGATACCTCTGCCTCGAGTGGACCGGATGTGCACTCGAGCGAGGCTAATGTTTCCTGCCTGCGGCACGTGTGCCTGGGAGCTGTACGTATAGGTCCGTGATCATGATGCTCGCATCATGACAATTTCGAATTGCATTTCGAACATTTTGCGTACAAACATACAAATGATAATAGGGTAGTGCTTTTCAATCCCGGCATGAGTCAATTTGAAAGATTTTGCTCGCTTGTCCCAACCACTACATTGGTAAGAGAGCGTCCCAATAGGCCGAGTTTGCAAAAGGCCGAGTTTGCAAAAGACCGAGTATTTGAGCTAAAACACCGAGTGTCAAATAGACCGAGTCTCCAAAAGGCCGAGTGTTCAAAAGGCCGAGTCTTCAAATGACCGAGTCTCCAAAAAACTGAGTCGCGTGATCAAAAGACCGAGTCGTCAAAAGGCCGAGATTACAAAACACCGAGAGTCAGATAGACCGAGTCTACAAAAGGCCGAGTTTACAAAAGGCCGAGTCTACAAAAAGCCGAGTCCACCCCGTGATTCAGACGCTGGGTGCGCAATAGACCGAGTGTTCAAAAGGCCGAGTTTGCAATAGACCGAGTCTCCAAAACACCGAGTTTATTCTACTGCGCATGCCCAGGCCTGGCAACGATGCCGGATCGTTCTAGCATGCTGGTCGTTCTCCAAAGGTACATTGGCTGCCTATCGTGAGGGGCATTGACTGAAATACAGGGACAACTCAGTCGGTGAATTGTCACCGACTTGCTGTGCGAAACAAGAGTCTCTAGTCTACGTCAATTTATAGCTTCACAGTCCACCGACATCTAAATATAACAGTGTTAATAGCTGGCCGATCATTACCGATCCCTTCTTAGGTTGCTTAATGAGTAAAGCTTGTAGAGCTTTGATTTCTGAATCTGATTAATATATTTTGTAGAGGTCAAGGAAAAATCCGACGCCCCTAGCGTCTTCGGGCGTCGTTTTAAGTTAAGATGCACTCTTCCACCAATATCGTTTGAGACTGTTACAACAGGGTCAGGAAACTCGAAACAGGAAAAAAATCAATGGATAGTTAAAATAAATTTTGACTCACAATTTCAAGTCTCAATTGGATCTAACCTTAGTTTATTCACCAAAAAAATGAAATTTGGACGATAATTGTTTTTTTTTTTAAAATATCACTGTTCTGTTTTCTGAGGTAGCTTTACACTGGTCTGATTCAACTCGCATGCTTTAACGTGGACCTCCGCATTTATGGTTGTGTTCCATAAAGGCTCTAGACGTATGAATGGAGACAAGAAATTATTTCGATTCTCGACATATACGTATTTTCTTGCCAGCTATGTGACCAACATATTGTGAGGTGATTCGGACACATAGTCCGGTCTATAGTCCGGCCGATGGCAGCCTTTTATCATGCATATTCTGCAGGAAATATGCAATTTTACAGTTTGTAGGGTTTTTAATTCTGATTCATTTATCCGAAGCCCCTAGCGGCGTCGGGCGTCGTTCAAAGTTCATGCGCACTCCACCACCTTATCGTTCGCCCCGTCCAGACCAAAGACACAGCGTCATGAAACTCAGTACACAACTTTCCAAAACTAGCCAAGTGAGCTAGTTATTGAAACTTTAGAAAATTTACATATTTATGTTTTTCGAGGCGTTACAATAAATCAAATAAAAACATGCTTTCCTACCTTCGTCGGCCTACCAAGTATATTAGATTTGTATTATTAGCGTACAATTTGGGATATATTGCTAGCTAGTTTTATTGACTAGCTAGCAATATATAATCTGATTTTTTTTAAATCAAAACCGTGTAATACTAATATCTGATAACACGATTCCTAAATCTGCAGAGAATCCCATTATTTCTTAGGCTAAGCTCGCACCATCCGCTTGCCAGAGGAAGGGGCGGAGTACAATAGTCGAAGATTACGGTACTTTACTGTACTTTGCCGCTTTAAGACCCTTTACGGTCGGTTTCTATAGCGACCCAAGGCTCAAATTTCTGCGTTAGCTGTCAATAACTTGTTTGTATCCCACTCATTATGAAGATGACCGATGGATATTAGGAGTGCGTAATGGACAGGGTCGGAATTGGATAGAATATGTTCGATTCCTATATTGTGCATATTTTTCTTTTTGTTGTTTGTTAACTTATTGTGATAGCGATTTCATATTTTTGAACATGGCATTTGGCAAACTTCTCGAGGAGTAAACATCTTCTCTCAAAAATTAAAATGTATTATTTTATCCTAACAAGACTCACGCGGATTATTATTTGTATAACCTTTACAGTATCTGTGTAACTGAACTATTGCAAACGACGGCGATCTCCAGAAGGTTAAACGGCTACAATTTTATCTTCCTTTTTGTGTCCTAAATAACTTGTCTATAAACTGTCAACATTTTGTGTGTATGACGGACTATTCGAGCTCATCCCCACTCCGCATAAGGTTTCATACTATACATCTCACATCTCTAGCAAAGATTATAGTCTTCGAGCAATGAGCGAGAGATTCGAGAATAACCATGACTAATTAAAAGTGTTTTCTTTCCTGTGATGATACAACGAAATAATATACCAACTGAATACAAGATAGTATATGTGAGTTGTCATTGAATCGATTGAGCTCGTGATAAATTAAAAAATTTGAATCAATTTCAAGCGAATCTGTACTTTATAGCGGACTCACTTACGTTTTTAAACATCACTGAAATGCCGAATGATACCTATTATTTTTCCCTGCTATTTTATCTGTCGCGATGTTCATTCCTTGTGTGCTCGGCAGTTTAATCCGGGATTGAAATACTATTCGATTTAAGTGGAGTATGCTATGTTAAGGATCGATTAATTTGAATGATTTCATTTACTCAGAGGAAATCATTCTTATTTGACTCGTGCGTTTTCTAAAGAACTCTCTATGGTGAGTTTTTACGAAAGTATTAAATAGGGAAACTGTTTAGAAAGATCGCAACATTTCAAGAAAATTTTGTTGTCCGAGATAATTATCTGTGGTGGTTACTGGTAACATTGAAATCGGAAATATTACCGGTAATTTTAACAACCTCGGTGCCCTATTTTCTTCATGGACCCGAAAACTGGGAAATTAAATAGATTTATAATTTGCAATTGGGTGTTCCACATTCGCCAAATGCGAGTCAAATTAACTGACGAAGAAGCGGCTCGTGTGCGTGGATGGAAGAAAAATCGGTGCATTTATTTAAGTGAGAAACTATCAACCTGAAACGGTGATAATTTTGTAGAAATAATTTACTTATTATATTTTCATGAACACTTGAAACTTTTTCATTCCAGAGATTTACGCATAAGTGAAAGGTGAGCCATCTGCACATTATGCAGTTATTTCTAACAAGGGGGCAAATGTCACAATTGATCGTAATTTTAAGTATCACACCGTCGAGCCTCCAGACGTTTCTTGTTGAGGGAAAACAATTGCCTCATTTTCACCCCAGCTATCCGAAGAGAAGTGACAGACATCATCGCACATTACGAGCAAGGGCTGTGGGTGTTGATTTGCCGCCATCGTTCAAACTGTTCTAAGCCGCATATTGCTCTGTGAGCGTTCCGTAATAGTGCGTGATGACCGGGAAGTAAAATTGTAGATCCTTTGACCGGTGGGTCACTGTGTCAACATGTCCGGTCGGAATTCGAGTAAGCAGTGACATTTGAGACAAATGCACAAGGTGACAAATGAAAGTTTAATTCAAAAATATAGAAAGACAAAGCTTTATTTTCTAATAATATTATACCGAAAATTTCAATGTAACCGGAGTTGGTGTAAAATTACCGTTACCAGTAACACCATTTTACATCACTGATAATTTTGCAAAACAACTGAATAGAGCCAATGGACTTGGTAACGTTAATAGAAAAGTAAAATTTGATTTGAATTCTAATTTACTTGGGACACTCTCCCCTAGTAAATTGCCTAGTGAACAGTTGACATTTAGGCTAAGGTATCTTTCCATGGTTAAAATGTGGAACACCTACAGCATACCGATATGAACGATTATGTCAAAAAAATTGTGATGAAAACACTCGCTTTATAGACCACCGGCAATGCATGCATGCTAGATGGGGTGTATCTTATCCCCTAAATCGCTTCTTGGACCGTATTGCGGCGAAGTGGTAGACAGAGAAGAGAAACCAAATATTTACCGCGTTCACAGCCGGCAACACTGCATGATGAGTAGTAGGGCTGTGATTCTCCGACGGCCGTAGTAAGGAAAACCAGAGTGTCAAATAGACCGAGTCTACAAAAGGCCGAGTTTACAAAAGGCCGAGTCTACAAAAAGCCGAGTCCACCCCGTGATTCAGACGCTGGGTGCGCAATAGACCGAGTGTTCAAAAGGCCGAGTTTGCAATAGACCGAGTCTCCAAAACACCGAGTGTGCAAAAGGCCGAGTCTCAAATAGACCGAGTTTGCAATAGACCGAGATCTCGGTGTTTTGGAGACTCGGTCTATTGCAAACTCGGCCTTTTGCACACTCGGTGTTTTGGAGACTCGGTCTATTGCAAACTCGGCCTTTTGATACGCACTCCATTGGTAACCATTGGTAACCAACATCCTGCCAGCATCAAAATACCTAGGGGGCCTAGGGGCAAGCAGATTTTAAAATCAATATTTCCTTGAAGTCAACAATTTTTATAACATTGAGGAATTCTATCTTTATCGACACAGCTATACACTGACTTGATTCATAATAAATCACAACTAAATCAACAAACAAACTTGATCCAGGCGGCAGCGCGTGCGGCGAGGGCATCCAGAGCCGTCTGTCATCGTGCCGACGCAGCGATGGGCGCGCGGTGGACGACGCTTTCTGCGCCGCCGCCGCCCGCCCTGCCGCCGCCGCCGACAAGTGGTGCTACATCGACTGTCCCGTCGACTGCGAGCTCTCCGAGTGGTCGGTGTGGGACGACTCGCGTTGCCGATGCGGGCAGCTCGACGACGCCGCCGCCGCCGCCGCGTTTGAGGAGGAGACGACCGAGGTGAGTGGAACGGCTGCGCGCGGATAGTTGTCACGACAGTCCAAAAACGTTAACAATCTTGGAGGGCGGTTGCATGGATTCGCAATCACAGATTTGGCAATCTCTTATGTGGAAATGACATTTGTAATGACTTGTAATTTGGTTGGGTCACTGAATTCTTCTTATACCGTCCATGGGATACCATGGGATAACACAAGAGTAAAAAGCATCTGTTGTCATACTGGTTGTCAATAAGATGGTTATTCATAAATCGGTTGCTTCTTACAAAAATTAAAATGTTTTCCTTTAAATGTGTATGCACACATACTTTTCAGAATGCAGCTGCTCCAGATGGTCCCTTATCCCACAACAGGCAGAGATATCATTGTTCATTGCTCAGCTGCTTGATTCTTCTTATCTTTTGCAAAGAGACAGCTACCAAGGATGTGTTTAATCACTCACAAGTCACGCAATTTTGTAAAATGTTTACCTTAAAACTGCTACTTTTCTGTCAATATCACTTTTTTATTACTGGAATTGCATATTTCTTTCATATGAATGGCAATGAACAAGTAGTGGTGTCTTTTTAGAAATTCTTACACAATTTTGGCTGGCAATTAGTGATATTGTCACAACTACTGCTTTTGGGGGTGTAGCATAGCAAGAGGGAGTCCTGGGGATAGTGAAATAGAATGCTTGACTTGATGTTACATGGTATTTACCCCGGTATTTACCCTGGTGGCTGGTTATTAGACAGTTATCGCCTCTCACACCCTGGGCTGGTCTGTACCCTAGATAGACCAAGAAAAACGTTTGTAACTTGCATAATATAAGCCCTACAGAGTTTTTAAGGATATTATTGGACTCGCAGGAAAATTACCCACCATTTCGATGAAAAGTTTGATGGGGATTTGATACATTTTAAATAAAAACCTATAAACTGTCATAACTCGCCTAGTTTTCGTCGTAGAGCGATATTTTCTGACTGGTATTACAGTAGGGCATCAGGTTGGGTTTAGGTTTACATGGTTTACATGCTGTTTTAAGCAGTAAATACCTTTAAACAGTCATAACTCACAATAAATTCCTCATTGACCATTTTTAACAATTTTTTCGGTTTGCAAGGAAAACGCATCCATCTTTCAAGCCTCAGATTGATGCAGACTGGTTTGTCTTCTCGCGCAGGACTTTAATGACTCATTCGATGACTTGTCCATGCAGGAGGGCGTGTCTCCCACCGCGGGGGCGGAGCCTATGGAGCACACCGTGCGTGTGGGCGTGTCCACGCGGCGGCGGCGGGTGCTGACGGCCAGCAGCGCGTCGGGCCGGCCGTGTTCGGCGCATGCGTTGGAGCAGCGGCGGCCGTGCGAGGCGAGGCCGTGCTACGCGGCCGTCACCAGCGCGTGGGGGCCCTGCCAGCTGGAGGTGGGCTTGGCTGCGTTATTGATGGCTAAGCTAACAAACCTTGAATTTTCTGCAGTTTCACAATAGATTTGTTGCCTTCTTTGTCCTGTCATTATCATTTAATTTATCATAGCATTTATGTCATTGATAGCCTATACTATTACACGGTAATGTTGTTCACAATTTAGTCTGCCTCGAAAACTTATTTTGTCCTTAGTGTAAATGTAGAGAAAATCATTGGCAGAAAATCAGGAAATATTGCACTCAGCAGAATGTGGTCAAGATTTTCTGCATGCAGCATGTGGTATCTGGGCCAAGTCTATGGTCAAAATCGACGGGGGCTGCCACCGGTTTCCGTTGTTGGCCTTTCAGTCTAAAATGTGAAAATTTTGTCGAAAATTTGAAAATTCACGCACATTTAATTCACTGGAAATGATGTCAATTTAGGAGTTTTATGTCTTGATTTTTGTTTTCATAGCCTTTTAATTGCCTTTCTCATTTTCTGCATTTTTTACTCAACCAACGGTTGAATCAATTAGTCAAAATTAGTAGTTAAACATGCCATCAGTAATCATTCATTAGCAAAGTCACTTTTTCTGTCAAAGCAGATAGCATGGTTTTGCAAACCATCCTAGTGGGGCAATCCTTAAACTTTTTAAAAGCAAGATGAGATGAGACAAAACGGAACAAATAAACATTCTCATCAAATCTCACCTTAAAAAAAGTCACAGAATCGCATCCCCCCGCAACCACTCAGTATGAAATGCGTCACGTTTCCTCCGCAGGGTGCTGCTTGTGGCCACGGATTCTCGGAACGCGCGGTCTCGTGCGCGGCGCTGGGCTCCCGCCTGCGCGTGGACCTCCACCTGTGCGCCGGAGCTGCCCCGCCGCCCGCCGTGCAGCCGTGCTTCGTGCCGTGTCGCGGCGACTGCCGGCTCTCGGCGTGGTCGCCGTGGAGCCACTGCCACCGGGACTGCGCGGCCAACGCCGTCGGTAAGCCGGCAGGCCGTCTTTCAGTCCGCTTTATACTATAGCCGATACACTACGTTAACTATGTCTACTTCTACTACACTACGTTTCAAGGCTTGTTCACGACCAACTTATGCCGTTAATCTTCCCTTTGTAAAATATTGAGTACAGCTGCACATAAGGGCATGCACATATCCGATCTTGCGTCAATTTACAGTGTGTTTCTGGCCTTTAAAAGTAAAAACACTTGAAAGCAACATAAACCCTTGTTTTATCTTTGATTACCTTTTTCAAGTTCATAAATGTTTTAAAAATACTGTTGATAACCAGCAAAAACATAGAGCCATTAGGTACCTACCTCTAGGGGTAAACAGGTACTGCCAGATATTGCGCCACAACAACACCAGCATTAGTAATCTAATATCCCAGATTTTGCTGCCGCTAGCATTGATATTCACAAACCCGAGCTAAGAAAATTCCCCCAATTTCCCCTATTCTAATTAAGATGCACCAATTGACAACTTGAAACCACCAGCCAAACAGCCATGATAGAGCAAAACAGATAATGCCAGGTGTCGTGCCACGACGAAACCGGCACTTTACCGTGTAAACTAACGTCCGCGGTTTCCACCGCTGCCTCGCAGGGGGCTACGAGTCGCGGAGCCGCGCCATTCTCAAGTCTAGCAGCGCGCTCAGCGAGCCGTGCCCGGTGCAGCTGTTTGAGACGCGAGCGTGCTCCGGCGGGCCGTGCCTGCGCTTCCACTGGGCGCTGGTCGGCGGCAAGATCACGTGCGCGCGTTCTGACGGCCTGCCCGTCACCGGTATGTCGACAAGCGACGCTTTGCTAACATCGCTTTGCTTGCGCCGCTTTGCTAACGTCGCTTTGCTAGCGCCGCTTTGCTAGCGCCGCTTTGCTAGCGCCGCTTTGCCAGCGCCGCTTTGCCAGCGCCGCTTTGCTAGCGCCGCTTTGCCAGCGCCGCTTTGCCAGCGCCGCTTTGCTAACGTCGCTTTGCTAGCGCCGCTTTGCTAGCGCCGCTTTGCCAGCGCCGCTTTGCTAACATCGCTTTGCTAGCGCCGCTTTGCTAACGTCGCTTTGCTAACATCGCTTTGCTAGCGCCGCTTTGCTAGCGCCGCTTTGCTAGCGCCGCTTTGCTAGCGCCGCTTTGCTAGCGCCGCTTTGCTAACATCGCTTTGCTAGCGCCGCTTTGCTAACGTCGCTTTGCTAACATCGCTTTGCTAGCGCCGCTTTGCTAGCGCCGCTTTGCTAGCGCCGCTTTGCTAGCGCCGCTTTGCCAGCGCCGCTTTGCTAGCGCCGCTTTGCTAGCGCCGCTTTGCCAGCGCCGCTTTGCTAGCGCCGCTTTGCTAGCGCCGCTTTGCCAGCGCCGCTTTGCTAGCGCCGCTTTGCCAGCGCCGCTTTGCCAGCGCCGCTTTGCTAGCGTCGCTTTGCTAGCGCCGCTTTGCTAGCGCCGCTTTGCTAGCGCCGCTTTGCCAGCGCCGCTTTGCTAGCGCCGCTTTGCTAGCGCCGCTTTGCTAGCGCCGCTTTGCCAGCGCCGCTTTGCTAACATCGCTTTGCCAGCGCCGCTTTGCTAACATCGCTTTGCTAGCGCCGCTTTGCTAGCGCCGCTTTGCTAGCGCCGCTTTGCTAGCGCCGCTTTGCTAGCGCCGCTTTGCTAGCGCCGCTTTGCTAGCGCCGCTTTGCTAACATCGCTTTGCTAGCGCCGCTTTGCTAGCGCCGCTTTGCTAGCGCCGCTTTGCTAGCGCCGCTTTGCCAGCGCCGCTTTGCTAACATCGCTTTGCCAGCGCCGCTTTGCTAACATCGCTTTGCTAGCGCCGCTTTGCTAGCGCCGCTTTGCTAGCGCCGCTTTGCTAGCGCCGCTTTGCTAGCGCCGCTTTGCTAGCGCCGCTTTGCTAGCGCCGCTTTGCCAGCGCCGCTTTGCTAGCGCCGCTTTGCTAGCGCCGCTTTGCTAGCGCCGCTTTGCTAACATCGCTTTGCCAGCGCCGCTTTGCTAGCGCCGCTTTGCTAGCGCCGCTTTGCTAGCGCCGCTTTGCTAGCGCCGCTTTGCTAGCGCCGCTTCGCTAACATCGCTTTGCTAGCGCCGCTTTGCTAGCGCCGCTTTGCTAGCGTCGCTTTGCTAGCGCCGCTTTGCCAGCGCCGCTTTGCTAGCGCCGCTTTGCTAGCGCCGCTTTGCTAGCGTCGCTTTGCTAGCGTCGCTCGTGTGGGGGTTGAGTCGATCTACTTGCACCGCAGAAAGTTACTCAGAGTTAGGTGTTTTTTCATCCACATTAATCGGCAATAGCTTGTCAAGCAATAAGATTTGATCGTTACGTTATCAGGGAGAACGTTTGGCGTTTGACCGTACAAGTTACATAGTCTCTTCCGGGATTGGGTAATTCTAAGGAGATCGGCATCAATTTGTAAACTTTAAATGCTATGTTGATAATTTTATGTAGAATAAGCACATAAAGTATTTTTAAGTTTAATTTTAAGTTGAATAATTCCATAATACTATAAAGTCCTGGGGCCTTACCTAGCGCGGCCAACGTTTCGGTGCTACGGTGGTGCTACAGTAGCACCAGGTATTACTGTGTTAAAAGGAAAGGGAAAAACCGGTTTTTCACAAGCACCGCCGTAATACCAGCCTGTTGTCCGCGCTAGGTAAGGGCCCTGTAAAAAAGACAATGGGATTCTTGTAGAAAGTAGGAATCAGTTATGCAATGGTAAATAAATTTTAGTCTCACTAAGATTATGCTAAACAAGTTTCCAATTATAATTTACTATCATGACTTCATGACTAAAATATAGTGTGGAACACAAAAAAACAAGAGAGCAACCATTAGGTAATTGACGATTTCATATCACGAAAGATGTCAGTGTAATTTAGCTTGCGGTAACATCTGATGTGTAATGTTGGCGTTGACATTTTTGACGGTTGGCTGCGGCGGTGGTTCCAGGAGGCTGCGAGGGGACCCCGTGCCGCCTCTGCCAGTGCGATCCCAGCCAATGCGAAGACGTTGCGGCGGATCGCTCGTCTGTCACCCTCATCCCCGACGACCAGATTCGCTCGTCGCTGTTTTTCCCACGTGAGTCGGCCACGACAGCAGAGTGTCGATTAAGAGCAAGGAACGGTCGTCGCTGAATGCTAGTTGTCAATAGAAAACATCCAATTTTTCCTTGAGTAAACGCATCAATTGTTTGATTCGAAGGCTTCGCACCACTTCACGGCTCCATTCAGAGGCTTCACACTCGTCTTTGAATGCTAGTCGCAATCTATTGAAATGCTAGCGCAATCGAAAACATCCAATCGTTCCTCGAGTTAACAAAGCAATTGGTAGATAAGGAGGTTTCACAATCGTCGTTGAATGCTAGTTGCGTCAATCGAAAACATCCCATTGTTCCGGAGAACGCTGTTTTCCTCCCTGAGTCACAGTAGTGTTTTGGTTAGGTTTCACACTTGACGTGGACCATCAGTTGTGAAAATATTCAACTCTACCATTGGCAATGACTATTTTAAATGTAAAAGATTGGAATTTGTGATTATTTTTTTTGTAGAAAGCTTAGCCCCCTATCCTAGCTTCAACAGTTTCAACAGTTTGAATGCAGTTTGGAAGAAGAAAGGGAGGTCATCAGCTTTACTGGAAAGCTACGTACTGCTACGTACCCTCTTTTTCCTCACAACCAAAGTTATCCTGCCATTTGATTCTCATCTTATTTAAGTTTCAGGATGATCAGCAAGTGGGGATTATTTGAATGAATTCATAAAATCATTGAATCATTTCAATGTCTCTGCGTGTTTCAGCCGATGACCCTTGGCCAGCGTGGCTCCATCTAGCGCTGGCGGGCTCAGGAATACTGGCGCTGGCAGCGTCTTGTCTGGGTTGCCTCCTGTGGTATGTTAAGAGATCTCCATTCTGCACTTTCACTTCAATGGAGATAATGCATGTATATTTAAAAATAAATGCCTAGCATATTATGTTCTATTGCTGTACCTAATTGGATTTGTTACTCAGTTAAAAAAAAAAAAATCAAAAAAAAATTTAGATAGATAGTAATAGTAGGAAATTCTGATATGTGTCTGATCTGATCTGATCTGTACTTGGTTGCAAAATAGCTGCAGTAATGCATTCTAAATGTCTATTAGCCATGTAATTTGATTTGGATGTACAATTTTTTATGATGCATCAATTTTCTTTCCAGCGCTCGAAGCAGTACCAGCGAATCCCGGACAACGGCAGCCAAGGCTTGACCGTTTCCGTTGAAACCATTCCGTGCATCTCACAATAACTAGCGTAGTTTCGAGTTTATCGTCGGTGTGCCGTTCGTTAGTTGCTTAGCGATATTCGTCCTGTACTTAACATTACAAAGTGTTGTTGTTCATATCGCTTAGGGCAGGCTGTTAGGTGATACAAAGGCGGTAGGGAGGTGTGGCTTGGCATGAGGCAGAGTGGCCGTTTCACGCACAATAATAAATTGTTTATTTAAAATAATGTGTTCTGGTTATTGGCTGGAAGTAAGTGATATTTTGTAATGGTTAGTTGAGAGATAATGTTTCTGGGGGGACTTGTTATTTGGTAAGTGTAATCTTCGATGAGGCCCCCTACAGAAAAGAGTCTACAAAGCCTTGGTTTTTAGTCTGATTAATATCCTCGAATTAAGCAATTACTCTTCCACCAAAAATAGATCTTCGAATCAGGTGGCCACTTCAAAAATAAAATTTTCACTGGTGTGGAAATTTCCCGCGTGAAGCGGTGCATAAATTTAATCGTTCAATATGGCGTCCCTGTGAGTGATTTGACAGCTTTAGTTGACAGCTCGGTGCCGAGTAATCGGTAGTTTCCCTTTATTTGCGACGCCTAGCGTCACGACGCTTCCTTCCAGTGTCGCCGACGATACAATGATGTCCATGATGCTACCATTTGTGGTGAGTAAAGCATCCATTCTTCTATTGCGTAGCATTTTATTCTGCCGGTCAACCCTAACCTCTTGCCGCCTCCGTTCTAGGACGTCGAATATAATCGGCCCTTCATCGATGAGCTGTTCTCTGACGATCTCATGAGATGTCTTCAAGCAATTGTGTAAGAAAAAGTTAATTTCGTTACGCTTATTTCTCGTATTATTGCTCCAACTATTGGCATGTCTTCTGGTAACAATTAATTGACATTATGTTTGACCAGCAACTCGGTAACGTCAGTTTTATGTAGACCTTCATTTTATCGTAAGATGTGATTATCATTTTGATTTTAAATCTATATTTGCACAAACGACACCATATGGATCTTTGGCTTTGTGGAATGCCTTGCTCATCTAATGACACTTGTTCACAGATGTGTAAGGAACTCCGTCATCGGTAGCAACAGGCAAAAGGGCTGCGTGATCAACCAAGGCGTTGTCCCCAAACTGCTACAGCTGCTAGAAAATGCTGAAGACCCCAAGATTCGGGTCGAGGCGGCCGTCGTCCTGGGCTCGCTTGCAAAGGGGACACCGGAACATGCTCAAGAGTTGTTGGCACTAGGAGTAGTTCCCGCACTCATCAGAGGTAGGTGTGGTAGAGATTTGCTAGAGGTGACATTTAGGCACTTTTAGGTCAATTTTTTATTGTTTTGGTTAGGTAGCATATATCGTACAAGGCTGTACAATATAGGAAACTCTTGGCGAAAGCGCTGATAGCGGACCTAGCGGAATAGCTGTTGGAAGTTAAAGTAATCAAGTACAGTTATCACCTGCTCGTTTATATGTCAACCGTCGATAAACACTAGAGATTGAGCATTAGTGGCTATCAAAGCCCCGGCAATATTACGTAATATGACACTCAATGTTGTTGTAAGTTGTGCCGACATGGCGCTGACGATTCTGTCACTAGCTGAACAATGATATTTCCACAGTGTTTCCTAAATTATTCTACAGCCTTGTAAGATATTTGCTTTTACTCTCGGCTAGTTAATGGTAAAGCTGCGGATATTAGTATTTGGATCATGACGTCGGCATTCAAGCAAGCAAAACGCTCGAGTTTGTGACGAGATTGCGGTTGCCCGCAGTGATGTCGGGGCCGGACTTGCCGCTGGCGGCGGCGGCGCTCCGTGGGCTGCGCTCGCTGCTGGCGCACCCGTTCGCAGTGCCGCCGCAGGTGGACCTGACGTTTGCCCTGCGGCTCATCGAGCTGCTGCCGCACTCGGTCGGCGTTCAAGCATGCGTCGCCTCCGTGCTGGCCGCTACCTGCATTGTGAGTAGCCCACCGAGACTGGTGCTTCAAAGTACCTCCCAATCGACCTTTTCCATTCAGGGATAATCGACGTCATTTACCGACTAGGAAAAGCCAGCTGGATTAAGATTTTCCAATATGCCTTGGTTAAGCTGCAAAGCCAATAATATTTTTTTTGTACCTTTTCCAAAAATGATAGCAAAATCAAAACTCTATTGGTTTTTCTCTGCCAGAACTTGACATCATTTTTATTTGAACGCAATAGGTCTATTTAGCGCTGTTTTTCCCTTCTGTCTCTCGGGCCCTTACTTATACCTAAGATCATTGCATGTGTTATATTTCGGTGGCAATGACAGGAGATCAACCTTAGCACCGTGCCTTCAAACCAATTTAATATCACTGGTGTTTGGCAGGCTGACTTTATTGAGATTTTAAAATTAAGTGATGTTACTGGTAGTTCAGGTAAGCTGTTCCATACAAGTCCCACCATTGATTGATTTGATTGATGATGATGATGATGAAATGATTGATTTGTAAACATGTAACATTATATCAAGACCCAAAAACATTCATGTTGATGGCAAGAGCTTAATCCGGTGACCGAACGGTTTGGCATGTTGGAAACACCGGTTCTCGTGAGATCACCAAAAGCAACATCGCGCTGAGTCAGGTGTTTGATGGGTGACCATCATGCACATGATCATTTCGTTTCGGAAGAGAGGTTGGAGGGTTTCAAGTTAGTACAAGAACTTTACTCGCCTTGCTTATCAACTTCTCGACAGCACGGATTTGTGGAGGAATCCTGTTGTTCGAGTTGTACCGTCCTTCGGAAGGATGTAAAGCCGGTGGTCCCCTTGGTGCTTTTCGACAGGAGTAGGCTACGTGCCGGCACCGGGTCTCCCCTCCTCTCTTCTAGGCTAGGTTAGGTTCATCATCACCCTCATCGTCACCGTTTAATTCACCAATGCCATTAGACCTGTGCCAATGGGTCTGTTGTCAAAAAAGTACATTGTTAAACACCGGTTAAACACTGGTTAATCTGGTGGTTTTTTCAGACATCTCAGCATCAGGCCCTTCTGGTGGAAGCTGGGGCCCTCAAAGCAATCTGCGACCTGCTGGAGACCAACACAGAATCCGTACAGGTTTGTTTCTACGTCAACAAGAACTGTTGCGCACACATCTTTGATTTAAAATTGAGAAAAGTCTATGATAAAATATGCCAACAAATTGAACCAATCTGCAAATTTCGTCGTATGCACGACAGATATTTTTGATAAAAAACGATGCGCAAAAGAAAGTGTTTGTACAGAAGCTGAGACAAAAAACATAATTCATAAATAATAAAAACAAATCTAACGTCAAAATTGAGCTACGGTTGGCAAATATTCGACTCATTTTAACCCAAAGCAATATAAGATGAAGCATTTCTTTTGAAAGATGCAGCCTCCAATCATTAATAGCTGGTGGTGAAACACAACAAGACACATTTTATGGGTCCATGTTGTTACCAAAGGACACCGCCTTTATAGTGTAGCCACATGCACTACATGGTAGCTGATCGTGAGCTAGCCGCTAGAACAATATCACCTAATTGTCAATTAATTCTTATTCAGAGGTTTCCTAATGTTTCCAAATGCATACCTAACAATAAAGGGCATATTCATATTTCCTTTATGCATTGTCGTCTTGTATACTTACTTTAGAGATATGAAAAGTATCCACGTATTCTTGGAGTTGATAGACAGAGCGCAACAAATCTAGAACCGTACCGTAGTATAGGAAATGGCTTCATGGCGCCTATCCCCACGGGCTATCAATGATCAAAGATGCAACCACCGAGATTTTCTCTAGATGGCCGCGAAAAAAACAGCCAACACTTTGCGGCTACCCCAACGTCTCCGCCATCCCTAACCGCGCTTTCCCCTTCAGACGCCGACGCTGCAGTGGCTGGCGGCGCTGGTGCGCGACAACCCGACAGCGGCGGCGGCGGCCATGACGGCGGGCGTGGCCACGCACCTGGCGTGCTACACGTCGCGCAACCGGCCGCCGGCCACGCAGCTTGCCGCCGCCGCCGTCGTATCGCACCTGCACCGGGCGGGCGCGTTGCCGCGCGACGACCCGCGCATTCTCTACCGAGCGCTGCCCTGTCTCGTGAGTGCCGGCCGCGTGCCGATTCGACTGGGTCAAATCTTTGTTTGAAACCAATAATTTTCTCTAGATGTTACTTTTTTGCCTATGCCATTGCCTGTGCGATTGAGTTTGAAGGAGGGTAGAGGCTCAGCGCTAATGGCAAACAGTTTGCTTGGTAATATCTTAGTCCGTCTAGGCATCACCACCCATTCATTCACCGACGAGTGCCAATGCGCCAGTTGTCAAAATCAGTACGTCGCTAAACAACAATAATCGATCTATCGACGTGTTGTCCGTTGCCCGCAGGTGCGACTGTGCAAGAAGGAGTGCCTGCCGGAGCACCGGGCAGCGGCGGCCGAATGCCTGGCGCACCTCACCGAGGTGGACACGGAGCTGCAGAGGCTGGCGTCCATCTCCGACCAGCTGGTGCCGGCGCTGGCCGACATGCTGCGCCAGCCGACGCCAGATACGCGCCGCCTGCGCCAAGCTGCCTTCAAGGTAGCGCCAGTTGCTTCTTTAGATCTTCCTTGATGTGGGAATTGAGCCACACGGCAAACTGGTTGATTTGTGGTGTGATTTGTGGCTTTGAGTTGTTGTGCTCAAGGTAGCGGTGGATGCGTTCTTTAGATCGCCGCTGGTTGGTACAGGCGGCATCTTGATGTGAGAATTGAGCCACCCGGAAAACTCATTGAATTGTGGTGTTTAACGGCACGTCAGCAACTACGTCCGCACTGCAAACATTGTTTCATGAAAGTTAGATATATGCTATTTGAAACAAAATATCCTGACGTAAATTTTGTATCCAGATGTACATCGCCGAGATGTGCTTGAACTTGAAGCTTTATAGTTTTTACCCTCTTGAAAGTCGGCTGTCCTGGTAGCTCAGATGCTAAAGGCAAGGTGAAGGTCTGCGGTTCATAACCCATTCTGGATATATATTTTCGATTTGATATTTCCTTTCTTTTAATAAAAATTCATTGTTAATGCAATGAGATTTGGAGTTTGGTTCGATTTGCACATCAAATTACCACCTGGTTTGGAACGCAGGCTACGATTAGATACCGGAAAAATGTGTTTGCCTGCAAATTATTTGGCTGATTAGTGAATGGTTCTATAAAATTGGTTGACCTAAGTTCGAAGACTTTGAAGATTCCTGGAATATTCCATCGAAATTTGACTCAATTGTTTGGCCTGTAGGATGCAAAATTCTTGAATCAAAAACTAAAAAACAGTGAAGCGTAGGTGCAGAAACAGCCGCCCCTCCCACCCATCCCGGCACCGTAGTCCTAACGCGCGGTCGAACGCTTGCCAGGCGTTTGCGTCGCTGGGCGCCAACGATGAGGAGATCCGCAAGCGCATCATCGAGACGGACAACCTGATGGACCACATCGTGTCGGGGCTGCAGGACCCGAGCGCGGACGTGCGGCTGGCGGCGGTCCGCTGCCTGCACTCGCTGTCGCGGTCCGTGCAGCAGCTGCGCACCACGTTCCAGGTATGCCAACGTCGACCTACCGACCGCATTCGCACTCACCGATCCCAGGCGGTGTTCGCACGGTGTTTCAATTGGAATGTGGAGACTTGTCCTTGAATCCATTCTTTGTTACCATACGGAAACACTGGTTCTTGTGAGTTCACCGAAGTTAAGCATCATCGCACTGAGTAAGGTGTTTGATGGGTGACCATTATGCAGATGATCAGTTCTGTTCGGGAGAGAGATTGGAGGGTTTGAAGTTAGTACGACAACTTCACTTGCCTTGCTCATCAACCTCTCAACAGCACGGATTAGCGGAGGAATTCTGTCGTTCGAGTTGTACAGTCCTTCGGAAGGGATGTAAAGCCGGTTATCCCCTCGGTGCTTTTCATCAGGAGTAAGCTACGTGCCAGCACCGTGTTTTCCCTCCATCCTTCTAGGCTAGGTTAGTTTCATCATCACCTTTTCATTCACCAACACCATTAGACCAGTGCCATAGAACCAGTTGTCAAAATAGTGCGTCGTTAAAAACCAATAATAAATCCGCTACAAGCAAATCGAACTTTGACACGAATCGGCAACAGGACCACTCGGTGTGGCGGCCGCTGATGGCGCTGCTGAGCAACGCGTCCGACGACGTGTTGACGGTGGCGTCGTCGACGCTGTGCAACCTGCTGCTGGAGTTCTCGCCGGCCAAGGAGCCGATCCTGGAGTCGGGCGCCGTCGGGCTGCTCTGCGGGCTGACGCGCCGCGCCGACCCTGCGCTGCGACTCAACGGAATCTGGGCGCTGATGGTGAGCGACGTGGCGGCGGCGGCGGTGGCTTGCCCGACCGTGCTTTAGCCTCATATCTCACTATTACAATGTGGAAAGCTTTCGGCAAAATCGGGCGACAATCAACCGGAAGGGAACCAGGGGGTAAAGTTAGAAGTTTAGTTAATCAAGTGCAGTTATCACCTGCGAAGATATCAAAGGGGATAGGCGACACAAAGTCGTTCCCCATGCTACAGCACAGTTCTAGATTCGCTGAGCTCTGTCTATCAACTCTGTCAAGAATGCGAGAATACTTTCATATCTCTTAAGTAAGTATACAAGACTACGATGTATAAAGTAAATATTAATGCTAACCACAAAAAAAAAACATTTGTTTTTAAAAAACCATGTGAGGTCTATCACATCCCCCACCCCCTTCAAAAAAATAATGTAAGTAATGTCTGATTTCAAAATTTGTGAAATCGGTTAGTAGCTGAGGTCTTCTCGGGACATGCGAAGTCAAGTAATCGGAAGGGTTGCATCCCTTGTAATCATGACCGAACAATCGTGAATTGTGGTGTTTTGCGATGCATATTAGCATGTTAACGGCATATTCTACGTCCCTCATCGATTTCCTTAAGAGGGAATGCAATTTTTCAGATGACAGTGAAACAGCGATTATTCGGTCATGATTACAAGGGATGCAACCCTTCCGATTACTTGACTTCGCATGTCCCGAGAAGACCTCAGCTACTAACCGATTTCACAAATTTTGAAATCAGACATTACTTACATTATTTTTTTGAAGGGGGTGGGGGATGTGATAGACCTCACATGGTTTTTTAAAAACAAATGTTTTTTTTTTGTGGTTAGCATATCAGTTATTTTTGATATATTTAAAGAGTTTATATGGTAATTGTTTAGCTTCTGTTTAGCAAATGAACCAACAATTCATAAGCTTTTTTCACCACTATGCCTGAGTGATTATCAATCTCATGCTTAGGTATATTTACCTATTTTAAAATAAGTTATTTTTTTAATCTTATAATATAAGAAAATAACCCGAACAAACTCCTAAATACACAATAACTAACACAGCAAATTGATATAATCACTAATCCGTACCCAGTCTGGCGACGATCATGAAGTTCGAACATGGCGGGTTCGAAACAAGGAACACGAATGACGTATTTCCGTCTAATTTTTCGGTCAAATATTTCGTCAAAAAACGGACTCGTAAAACGTGCTAATTTCAGTATAGGAATTTGTACAGGAGCGTCACTTCAAACATTAATATACACGAAACCCACAAGACTCGGCGTCTAAACGAATATGATAAATAACCGCTGACCTGACAAGATGCTATCTGCAAATTAAGAACATTGTGCGTCTTGTGTATAAATATTTCGTTCCCCTCAGTAACCCAACTTCATTTTCTGTTATGTAAAGTATACAGTGGTAACCTGGAGTCGAGGGGTGTACAAAAGTCGGGGTAATAGACCTCATCGGGAGGTTACCACCTCCCCCAACATGTCCTTTATTGTTAGGCATGCATTTGGAAACATTTGGAAACCTTGAGAATTAAGTGACAACTAGGTGATATTGTTCGAGTTTGTAAAAAACACGCATTTCAGAAAAGTAACAAGGTAATGACTGAAAGTGAGAATCCCTGCGTGTATCAGTTGGCTTACACGTCGGCTGTGGCCGTTCCGTTGCAGAACATGGCGTTCCAGGCCGAACAGAAGATCAAGTCGCAGATCCTGGCTGCACTCGGCACCGACCAGATGTTCCGCCTCCTTTCCGACTCGGAAGTCAGCGTGCTGATGAAGACTCTCGGTGAGTTACGTAGCCCGACGGCACAACGTTTCCATCTGCTCGCAGCTAATTCGCACCCGAAAATTTCCACCCACTCGAGGCTCCTGCCATCAGCTGTCACTGGCATAACCGAGGGCTGGTTTTCATACATATCTCAGACTTGGTGTGTGGGATGACGCTCAAAATCGCGTTAGATTCACAGTAGCTGATTGCCTAGTTGGAAATGTTGCAGGAAACATTGTAAAACTGAGGACCCGAAATTTAACAGAAATTAAAATAACAGTTTTGGATTGCTGGTGGCTAGATATAAAGGTGATATGATTATTGTAGAGGCCTGCCTCTGATTTCAGCTATGTAATGCTGCAACTACATTGCTACACCTTGCTGCCATAAATTCCCATTCCAAATTCTTCCAGTAAGACTTGCCTAAGCGGCAATAGATAGTGGGATGAATTCTTCAAAATGCCACTAGAAAGCCATTGCACCACTAGAAATGAGGTTCGTACTGGTCGGAACGCACAATCACAGCTCAGCGCTTCGTTGCCGAGCTACAAGCGAGCGCGCGTCCGACCAGTGATGACGTCGATGACGACGACGATGACGGTGCAATGTTGGCAGGCTTGCTGCGCAACCTGCTGAGCACGAAGCCGCACATCGACCACATCATGGGGCTGCACGGGCCGCAGATCATGCAGGCGGTCGTGCTGATCCTGGAGGGAGGGCACGGGCCGCCCGTCAAGGAGCAGGCGCTCTGCATCCTCGCCAACATCGCCGACGGCGACACCGCCAAGGACTACATCATGGCCAACCAGGACGTGCTCCGAAAACTCACAGATTACATGGTAAGGAATCTAATGCGTATTGATTTTTATTCGTTTTGTATGAATGGGTAAAATTTATTTATACAATTTTGGGCAACCCCACTAACTAAGTTTTGCCTGGCCTGACATAAATTTTATTATTCTTCATTGCCATAGTCTCCACCAATCTTTTCCTTTCTTCTCTATTTCTCATATTTTTTGTCCTGCCCAATCTCCTCCCATGATACTTTCCTTTCAACTACATTCTCTTATAATATGAAACTAAATTTCCTTTGAAATAAATAAATTTTGAATCTCAGTCGCCACCTATTGTGGTTGACTTTGATATTGATTGACATAGAACAACCATCCGAATGGTAACTAATCCATTTGAATTATGGTTCTCTGAAGAAATTTGTTATAGTTCCAAGATGTTCCACTGATGCAATGTTGTATTCATGATTGTCACTTCACACACAATTTGTTTCTAGATGCACTCAAACGTGAAGCTGCAAGTGGCAGCTATCTTCTGCGTCTCAAACCTAGCCTGGCGATCGGAGCCGGGCTCGGCTGAGAGGCAAGCGAGGTTAAAAGATATCGGCGTGCTGAAACTTCTCCAACAGCTCGTGGTCACGGCCGACACGCTGCTATTCGACAAAGTCAAGACTGCCATGACGCAGTTCTCTGAGTAGGCCTGGCGTGCACATTAAACCAAATACACAGATATTTATGTCGAGTTATTGTTGGGTGTTTTATTTTTGAAAAAAAAAGCTGTTCCTTTTCAAATTTTTGAGAGTTGATAAAATTTCTGAGGTGGGCGGTGGGAGCGAGCCAAGGCTGTGGTTTCGCATTGGGCCCCGTAGAGAGCACTTGTTTTATAGAAATGCCGTGGTCAGCTGGCGACGTCGACCGTTGGTCAGTTGTTCAGCGATAGTTCATGTCGGCGTCTTCATGCTCTGATTGAAACGTATGTATTCTCATCATACTTCATTGCTGGACCATATTGTCGATACCTCAACGGGTGAACTTTCCGTATTTTGTGATCATAAATCGCAGAGAGGGCGCCATACGCATAGGTCAAGTTTGGGGTTATGATTCCGGATGAATGAGTTTCCTTATCTGACTTCCTTTGGCGTGAAATTTATGCTCATCCTGTGTTTGACTCCACTGCAGGTGCCTAAATCATATTTATAGGCATTCGCGATGGGGCTCCTTATTTCAAGATTCAAGGTAAGCCTATCTTTATTCTCCCTTCAGTCATGGCCATTAGCCAAAGCTTTGCTAAAAATACAGTGGCCAAATGTCATAGTTTGTCAGGATGATGTCACTTACCAATATGTCATTCTTTTCAGAGGAAAAAGGAGACAACATTCCAGTTGCTGGAAGGACTTGACAGCGTGAGTGTCCTCTTAATGCTGTTGAGAGAGTGCGACCGAGGATGGCTCAATGGAATGGAATGGAATGGAATTCAATTCGATGGCTCTCTTCGTTTCTAGCGGATAAAGCGGGCTGAGACAAAGGTCCGAGACACGGAAGAACGGGAGCGATATGTGATCGGCCGCTTTGTGCTGTACTCGTCGGCGCTCTACCTAATAGCAGCGCTGACAATGTACTTCTGCTACTTTCCTACAACGCGGAAAGGACAGGCAATAGCTATCACACCTTTGATGCTATTTCCTCTAGTGTAAGTTGGTCTTAAAACAAAATATCTATATGATTAACGAAATTCAAGTTTTCATTGGTCCATATTTTAGATACGGACAATGTCTGATTTTCTTGCAATAGATTGAGTTTGTTCAGGTTCAGGCTCCTCTGAACTAGATCTTCATAACTATGGACTTACTGGAGCTTAAATATCATGTTTTTAATGCTCTTTAAACTTCATATTAATTCTCAGAAGGCATATATAATCTTTGTCTTATCTATCATCTAACCTATGTTTATCTACAGGATCTTTGGCTTGCGACGTTTACTAAAATGGAATTACGGCCGGCAATCAAAGTCGACACTAGCCGAACTGAGCCGTCTCCGCGAAGAGAAACGCAAAACCCTGGAGACGGTGAAAGACACCGAAACGTACAAAGTAGCGCAGAAAATATTGGAACAGTTTGCCCCTGACCAACTGCGAAGAGCACCGATCACACCTGCCAACTCCACGGTAAACACCTACGTTTTACTTGTGCACCTTGGTACAGTTATCTCCTTCACCAATAATTCAATCGAGGCAGATATTTTATATTATAGCTCAGCATTTTTTAAAATTGTTTTGATTAGTTTGAAGAATAAAGGCTCCTATTTACTAAAATGATACTACACTAGCTAAGCTATTGCTAAATTTTCATCATAATTATTCACAATCTTTGTAGTTGAATACATCTAGAAAAAACCTGGAGCACAAAGGCCATGTGAGTTAGAAGCCAATACGTCTTTTCCTATCAAGCAGCATATTTTCCTGTCAGTGTGAAGCTAAGTGTTTACTGAGTTATCTATTACAGGATAGATACCAGTAAGAATAAATTATGCTGCACTTATGTCACCAACTCTGACCAACAACATTTACTAACACTACCTACTGCACAAAACTCTTGTGGCACAAATTATGGCTAAATCATGGATTTCATTTCCTTGTAACAAGGATTTCAAACCTAAGTCTCCTCTAGTCTTTTTTGCTTTGCGGAACTAGTTGAACGAAATTATGACCATAGCGCTGAAAGAAAGACATGCTTTTTTTGTTAAAGGTTTCCTCTAAGCTTGAATTTAGTGTGGGGATTGCCAAGTAAAGTATTATTCTGGCAAAAAATGTTGAGAAAACTCATATTCGAGTTGGAATATCAAGCATTTTCTTCTGCGCTCCCCCACAGCATGCGTATGGGGGCATGCGTTTCTTGATAAGCACTCGTTGTCCCACACAATACTTTTATGATCACAGTTTCTAAATGAATTGTTATAATCATTTCCAAACAACAAAAGCATAAAAAAAAACGGAGAGCTTCCAATGTCAAACGCTTGTTTCCAACGGCAAACGCTTGCTTGCCGACAGATTGCCGCACGGGCACCGATCACGCCGCGGCCGGGAGCGGGGCCGGTAGCGCTGGTCACTCCCGGGCCTCGGGCGCCCGGATCAGCCCCGCCCGGTCACGTGCCGCCCGGCCAAGCGCCGCCCGGGACACCCGGCTTCCCCGACGAACTGAGGCGGCGCGCCATCGTTCAGCAGACGCAGCCGCCGCCGACGCCGCGTGAGTTACCTCATTTTACTCCACAGCCGGGGAACACGATGAAGATTTCTTTCAATCTTTCACATCTCAACCATTATTTTCCGGTGCATTTTTAGTCAACTATCTGCTTTATCAAGGCACCTATGCCTACTCAGTTTTATTTTTAAGAGTGACCTTGTCTGCTCACTGCCATCCATATGAAATTGCTGGGCGACAGAAGTTGCCACCAATCACTTTGCCTGCATAATTGTAATAATTAAGTTAATAGTTAAAGGCTAGCTGGTATGGGAGTGTTTATTATGTAGTTCATGTATTGTTCTACTTCTAGTTAGGCTCTAATTCAGGTTGGTTATTGATACCTTGTTATGTTATACCTTGAACAACTTGTTATTGACAACATCACCACTCGATTGGCTAAGCTTGAAAATGGGCAGTATGAGTCGTTTGCTCAACATGTTTTTTTTTTAACTTTGGCAGGGCTGGTGCGGCCGCTGCTGCCGCCGGACCGCGGACTGGTGGACCGGCTGGTGGACTTCCTGGTCGGCGACGGACCGGCCAACCGGTTTGCGCTGGTCTGCTCACGGTGCCACGCCCACAACGGCATGGCGCTCAAGGAGGAGTTTGAGTACCTTGGTGCGTTGACCCTTCCCGTTTCTTCCACGGCGAGATTGCTTGATATGCAATGAAGGGATTCTTGCATTCATATGTGCCATGGCTATTGCATTGTGCATTGTGATTTGATAGCCAAATGTGTCACACTTTTCAGATTATTCAAAAATTCTCAAATCTTTGGGATCCGAATTCTCTAGCGGCAACTATGAGGGCTCAATAAACCCCCACATCTAATACAATGATCTTCAAGTCCGAATAGCATTGCTTCTATCTCGACTTACATCTTAAATGAGCAAAATTTTCAAGAAATAGTCACTTGACAAATCCGCTTTTGCACATTGTCTTGCTTGACTCTTGAGGACTAATACACCTATTTCATTCTATCAAAATTCAATGAAAATGACGTCATGATACCCACTCGCTAAAGCAAGGTAGTGCAATTCTGGTTGTGATCTTCCTTTGTTATTTATAATAGCTAATTAATATTTTTTCCAAACTGGTAGTATGTCCAGTGGGTATCCGACGTAATTTTTTCTCCGAGTGGGATGGTTCTATTGAAATTACTCAAGCGTGGCGTACGAAGGATAGCAGAACGCTAGTGGCCGACCTGACGACTGCGTTGTTCCAGCGTACCGATGCTGCTTCTGCGGCTTCAACAACCCGGCGCGGAAACAGCGCCCGCCTGCGCCGCGCCTGGCGCTGGCCCCCGGCGCCGCGCCGATGACGCCGTCAGAGTCCTCGCAGGAAGGTATGTCTTGGTCTTGGTGCGTCCTGGTTCCGTCGACCGGTACACAGCAAACGCCAGCATCTTTATCGACCAGGGTCGGCATTGGCGCTTACGCTTCAACTAGTTAAAAACTACGCATCTTCACAAGGTTGATGGATAGTTGAGGCAGGGTTACTCTCATCTCACAGGAGTTTGGTAAATAGCTTGATACAAGCTGTTTTGTAAATGGCAGTTTGCCCCAGAACAATACATTGCTAATACTTTTGGAATTGATTTAAAAGAATTTATCCGTACCAGGGTTTGAACTTGGATCTTTATTTTGTTTCTAATAATAAATAGTGTTGATATTTGTCAGGGTGTTGTTATATTTCATGAATCGTGGTGTTCCGTCGAAATGAACCTTGTGCGGTTTGGCACCTTATTCCGAACTCGCAGAGGTTGACCCGTCTCGGTCGTTGCAGAGTCGGAGGGCGAGGACGACCGTCAGTCGGGCGCCGATGAATCTCCCGCCGAGTCGGCGACGCCTCCTTCCGAGAACGCCACGCCGCCGACCACGAAAGATGCGCCGCCGAGCGCTCGTGACGCGCCCCCGCTCGACGACACCCCTCCCGAGGGCGCGGTCACCGATTCGGCCAAGAACGAAGATAATGCCTGAATTTATTGTTGTGCAGTTTGCGTTCACCGATGCCTGCCTTTGTAACCAGCCAGTCTGCATCCTGGTGATGAAATTTTTGTCTACTCTGGGCTTAACAGCCAGCCATCTTTTTTAAACTTATTTTTAGCTTGTTTTATCTCTTACAATCAAGATATAATAATTTATGAAATACTAATTTGCTAGGGACTAGGAGTGATGTGGAGTCCTTTAATTTATAGTGTAGAAGTGCTACTTTTATAGGATGTTTTACGAGTTTATCACGAAGCACTGCCTTGTCTTTGTTACTCCTTCTCTTCCTCTTGTGAATACAAATACTTTCAGAAGGCTCTCATTCGTGATAAACCTGTAAACTTTGCATGTATTGTTTTTGTGGGACAGGATTGATCCCTGATTGTTCCATTTTAGTGGAAGTTAGGATTGATCAATGTCATAGTGGAAAGTTCCATCAGCCAAGTGTGTCCCAATCCTCATTCTCAACTAGAGTAGGTAGTAGATATCTAGGGGACTTTGAAAGCAAGTGAAGTGATTAATTAAACTTAAAATTAAACCGTTTTTCTCTTAATGCTTTGTTAAGAATTTCCAAGCAAGAAGCTCGTGCTCTCCGACCTCCATCCTTACCGTAATTGCATTAGACATTTCCCATAGAGGAAATGTAAGTGACTGCACTTGTAACAATGTTATTAGTAGGTTCTAAGTTATAGCCGAACGCACTACCAAATGCGCTACCTATGGCGCTACTGCTTAGTTCTAGTTGTACAGTGTTAGTGTGATGAACTCCTTGCCAGACATTTCCTAATCCTGGACTTCCTTTGCTTTTCCCATACTGGCCAAAGGGTCCAGTGGTAAGAACTATAAAGTGTAAAAATACCAAAGTGAGTAGGGTTCCTTCCCACTTGCAAGTTACTGATGACTTACAGATATTGCAAGAATGGAGAGCATAGTGGGTTGCAGGACTTGTGTAGGAAACGGGTCTGTAAAGACAGCATTAGAATAATCACTTCGATTTATTATTCACTTGCATTTTTGAGTAAAAACGAGTAAAAATTACTGGGAAATCATCTTTGATGTCGCCTGGCCTGGTGATCAAGTGTCGGCGGCAATCCATGGTAAGGCTCCCATGAGTGGCTCCAGTAATTACCTGCAAGGAGAATTGCAACACATCGAATGATGACTGCATACACAGTAATCCGTGGAGTGATATTTGTAGAACATTAAGATAGTATTTAACCATTAAAATAATAAGCAAGTCCACTTAAACTTGCATTGCACTTAGACTTCGTAGATGCGTTTCAAAATCGGCACCAAATATTTTAGGTTATGGTTAGCTGTCAAACAATCCAGCGCCGTCGATGAGACCAATAGGAGACCGAGGAATTTTAGAGTGGGGGAAGTCAATGGGTTTAGTGACTTGACCATTGGAACCTCCTCCATCGGCTGAGCGCCTGATACTTTCTCGACAATTCTTGGTGGTTTTCGGCTTGGAATTGAGGCAATCTTTCGGGTGAGGGGTGGGGGAAGGGGAGGAGTCAGGTGCACTTCACCACTAGGACACTACAGCCTCCTCCATCGGCTGCGCGCCTGATACTTCATCGAGAATTCTAGCTGATTTTAGACTCTGAAAATCCTCTGATGACGATGGAGAGGGAGGGGTGGGGGGAGCCAAACGCACTTCGTGACTCGGATATAACCACCTCCTCTATCGGCTGAGCGCCTGATACTTCAACGAATATTCCGGCAACGAAAAAACGCTAAAAACGGCTGCTCTGAGGGATGGGGATCTCAAATTTTTTAATTTTTTCAATTTTTTAGATAATGCGCATTAATAATAAGAAAAATATAATATTATTAATATTAATAATAACAATAACATGAACAAATGTAAATGTAAGAGTTTTATTTTTGTTGTCCTCACCATCAAGTACAATTTACATAATCGCACCATGATCGAAGCATGGCTTATGGGGATGTCGACAACCCCTAACAATATACAAACTCAGAAACTGCTATAAATTTTTAAAGAGTCGAACAAATGTATTAACAGTAAACGAAGTTCAATAAGTCTTTTGGAAATTTCTATTTAGTCAAATAAACATGTCTCCAAGGCGTCGGCGTCGGCGTCGGCGTCGGCGTCGGCGTCGGCGTCGGCGTCGGCGTTCGGGCCCGGGGCGTCGGCGTCGGGCAGACGTTCATCGCAACTTCGGTCTTACGCGAGGCGTGATTCCCTGCGTTGTACAAGGCAGCTAAAAGATGAACCTAAAAAACATAACAACCCATTTGATTAATAATTGTTTTTGATATTATAATCTACCTTATCGTAATTAACGAATTGGTACAGGTTAATGAGGCACAGCTTATGTTTTCTCGAACGACGACGACGAGGTAACATATCAATGATTGAAACGAATGATGCTCACGTAAATGTAAGCCGCGATATAGCCAGGTATACTAATTTTATATTTTAAGAATTATTCTAAACTGAACAAGATAAAACGTGAAATTAAATGATTGAACACACCCGAGACGGTTCAAGTTCAGCCGTGTTGAAGGCTTCCATACAACAGGTCGTTGAGATGCACCTGCTGTGACCTTCGACGGGGTAGGTCCTACTGATTAGAATAATCAAGGACTTGTCATTCATCACCAGAATACGTCTAACTCTCGGCGACGGCCGACGAGGGGTGTTCTCCTTGCAGCAATCGTTTCCCTGCATTGTCCTGCATTTGTGTCTTCATCGAACGAAGCCTCGATGTCTTGGCCTTGACGCCTCCAGCGAAGAAGTCGACGTTGGAGACGTCTGGGACATCTTGCAGGTGCGTGTACTCGTCGCCTAGGCCGTCGAAAGCTTCAAGTTTGGGATGCACCAATATTGCATTCAATCAAAATTTAATTTTAATAACGTCATGATACCCACTCGGTAAAGCAATTTTGGTTGTGATTGGCCTATCTTCCTAGGTTAATATGCGTAGCTAATTCTCTTTTTTTACAGACTGGAAGTTCTTCCAGTGACGTCATTTTTCCTTGAGTGGAATAGGCAAGGTGCAATTGAACCTCGATTTGCTTCCTTGCTCTTGCAATTGCGATTTATAGTTGGACACAATTAGACATCGAATTTGAATCAATAGATTTAGTGGGTATTTCTGACGTCATTTTTCTCTGAGTGGAATAGGTGCAATCGAACTTCGAGCGATGTCCATTGCAGTTGAAAACAAAGATATCGAATTAGACAAACTTTATAGATTTAGATACAATGTGATGGCGAGACTCTTTTAAGACTTGTGTGTCCTAAACAAGAATACTTTTAACTTCCAAGCTTTTAACTGAAACTTTCCCGACTTGGCACAAAGCTGTGCTGCCTGCTCAGTAAATTGTTATACTTATAGTTATTTTCTTCGAATTTTAGAATGTTCTGTGACATGCGTTTACTGACCAATTAATTATGAAGCAGGTAGCATCATAGCAAAAAAGACCTATGCTGCATACCTTTGCTGCCTGCTTCATAAAGGGTCTATACTCAAGTCCCAGATAAAACCAAGAATCGAACAAAAGAGCAACAACAAATACCTAACTGGGAAAAAAATTCAATATTGATAGCTTAGCATTCCCACTTAAATATATTTTTTAAAAGTTATTCTTACTTCTAACTATTTTGTCATGGCTGTGCAGAGCAATCGCTCCCGCCTGATCGGCGTCCCCTGACCCGACCTCCCCAACCTCAAACGACGCCTCCCCTGGACGCCGACGCCGACCTACTGAGACCACGACGGCGTCCCCCTCGCGCGCGGCGTGCCTTGATCGCAGGAGGTCTGCACGGTTGGACGACGCCACGGGGCCGACGACCCCGCTCGACGCTAACGGGACCCCCGGCTAACAGTTACCGAAGATGGCGTCTCGGCGGCAGTGGCCACTCGTCGCCCACGCTCTGCCGGTGAAGGTTGCCGTCGCCTTCGTTGTCTTCGCCGCCGAAGACACCAGCTGCCAGCGAAGGTAGGATCTAGGCAACTAACGCGTGGTAGGACTGTTCGTGCTGCTACGTGCTTGCTTGCCATGTATGTACAATGTGTGAGTGCAAGTGATTTGTGTAGCTATTCGCGAAGGTGTTTACAGCGAAGTGGTTTTTGGGCATGGTGGGTGGTGCGCGTTGACATTCGTGGGTGTCATTCTGCGTTGGTTTTTAATTTTAGTAAAAATATCGGATTACCCGATTCTGAATCCAGCAGGGGGCTGAGGAGTGAGGAAGTAATTCATATCTCGAGGTAGCTTTTGCTACCTGCTACCTTAAGTTGTTTGGCCAAATAATTATCTATCTGATTTAAATTTTGAGATTTTTGTTGGAATTCTAATTTTGGTTAACACAGAATACCGTGAATTTGATTTGCTTTGCACAGTATATTTCCGAGTAGGGTGAGCATGATGGTACAGCGATTAAAGTATGATATTCCAAACAACACTTCATGAATCAGTTTAAAACATTAAAGGTGCTATAAAGAAGTAATTCTGGGCTACCATCGAGCGGACTTTGATGTCGGTCGCATCGCTATCGCGTGATAAAATAACGGTTAGATTTGACTAGGATGCGTCAAGATCATCTTGAGATGATGATGGAGTGAATTGCCCTGAGGAGACAAAGGCAGGCGATCTACCATCGATCTTCCACGCTCATCTATCGAACATGGTAGACAGCCGATTTAATCTGGTAAATTTTCGTCAGCACTGTAGAGAGAGTGGACTAAAGTTAATGTGTTTTTGAAGATGGCCTCTAAGGATGAAGACATAAATGTTTGACATAAAATTTTTTGGTAAAACATCGACAGATTAGTTTCCATGTATTTTTGACGCTTTGGGAAAAGTATATGTCTTCAGTGGCGGCTGGTGACTTTTATTTTAGCCGGGGCAAAAGTATATTTTATTTAAAAAGGCGACCCAAAAAAAAATTGCATTCAAGGTCATTTTAGACGCAAATCTATGCGTTTTCGTAAATTAATTTGGGCCAGGAGACCTTTCTAAAACACGCAGTTAATGTCTCCTACTGCAAAATGATTTAATGATTTTTAATGATTTAATTTTATGATAGATACACACCGAACATGTGGTGTCCAGATTTCATATTTCCTTGTGATCATATAATTGAGTTTTACAATAAATACCATTTTACCGCTTACCAGCAAAAACCTTCGTGGGCTGCAAATTATTTCTTCGAAAATTCCATTCTACGCGGAAAGCAAAATCGAAACGCATGTTGTGTCGGCATTTAGGAACAAATTCGATTTTATTGGAGTCTGCAATAAAATTAAAACATACCTTGCCGAACTCATAATCTGTGACAAGTTGGTTGGGTTGTATATTCATATTTTCTCGAGTCTGCACCCTCCGTTTACGACCTTGGTGGATAGCAGAGGTAGCCAGCCTAGCTAATGTTTTTGGTCTGTGTAATACGTGCAAGCTCGGGGCGACGCCGGATTCTCCTCATAACAGCCCATCTCCCAAGCGTTAAACCGTAGATCCACCGTCCGCGCTGCCTGGCGATTTCCTACACCGATAGCATTGGCGCGGTCGGGGCCAAAAAATGTGGCCCCGAGTTCCAGACGAGCCCGCGCGGCGTTGCGCTAGCGGCGCCGCTCCGCGCCGCGCCACCAGGCGTCACGAGCGAAACGCCGTCCTAATTGATCTGGACAGTTGATATTAAGAAATTGATTGCAAAATATTAACATCAGCCCAAAAGTGCAAAATTTGAATTTCCACAAAAAAATTATGTCTCTTTCCTTCTCTCCTTTCCCTCTTTTCCCGCCAGGGCGACGCCCTGCCTGCCCTTATGGACGAGCCGCCCCTGTATGTCTTCCACTTTTGGATCGCCTTGCCACTTCGTCAAGACGACTGTGAGGATCCGCATTGCTTCTCCCAAACGATCCAGCCAGGGCACTTTTCTAGGGGCAGAAGTACTTCGTTCCTAAAATCAGTGAATTTAATTCAATACTATACTAAACTGTTTTGATTCTCCAAAATTTCACTGCACCAAAACAAGCTGGAGCAGCCACGGGAACGTTATTAGCTGCTGTTGAATTTGCACATCCCTGCTAGAGTTACCAAAGTTCAAAATTTTCACCTACGGAGAAGCTTCTTTTGGAAAAACTCGCGATGGACGGAATAATTACGCTCGCTTACACATGAAAAATATGTCGAACCCACCTATCAAACCAGCCCTGCGATTGTGATGACCCTGCTTTGCGTATCGCGCCGCCGAAATCAGGAAGTCACCATCGACAATCAGCCGATGATCACGGAGGTTAAAATTCAGCAGGCATCTTTCGGCGGGGTCACCGCGGCCCGCCGCGTGTGTTCCGGAACCGAACCCGGCTCTCTCGGTACCGTAATGATGTAATAATCCCGTTGAGAGTGAGACTTCCGCTTTCAATTGTCTGAAAGCTGCTGCCGGCTTGAGTGCTTGTAACGGGTTCCTCCGCGCTCGCATTCCGTCGCTGCTGCTTGCTCGTTGCTCGCTGCTCGCCGATGGGCAGCGGCCATTGAAGGTCACCGGGACAGCGAAGATAGCGATACGAGATATAAGTCAGCAGGGCTTCGGTGGTCTTCCTCATGCAGCACGCACCATCTAACTTCCAACAGCCGGCGGCTCTAGAAGAGTTGAAGACCAACGAAACGAAACTACTGAGACAAGCCCTGCGCGATCAGTTAATTCACGGAAACTGAAAATGACACGTTTTTTAATCATTTTATAGTGTCAATTATGAGGCTAAGCAAAAATGTCGTTAAATACAAATGCACCGGCCTCTAGATTTTGTCTATTACCTCGCTGGAAGTCAATGGTCCAATTCTCTCTGGCAATGTTGATAGTATTCCTTATCAATGCCAATTATAGTGTTGTTATGTGGGTCGTGTTTATTTTTATCGTAATTAATTGGTATGTAATAATTGCACGTTCTACTGTTTGCCAGCAGAGGTAGTTTCGTTGCGCGAAGTTGGGAACCCTTTGGGCCACCGAGCACATAAGAAAATCCTGCTTCCAGGAACCATGGGAATAACATGGTGACCTGAAATAGGAACAGGTTTACCGCTGGTACCCCTAAGCTGAGGTAACACAAGTTTGAAAAGACAGCAGATAGAAATAAGGAACAAACATACAAGCTTGTATCAGTGCCATGCATGCGGAAATTTTTGTATTCCTATAAATTAGGCAATTACATGTGCAGTGTGGCGATGCACTGCACGTGTCTGTTCCTCAACTTAGCACGCTAGTTTTTAACAAAACTATTTAACTGGGTGCTAAGTCCCAACTCAAACTTTTCCTGTATAATATGCTGCTATCAAGGGTCTAAACTCGAGTTCCCGATAGATTCAAAATCGAATAAAAGAACCAACAATTACCTAAGCCTCTTAAAAAAAATCCCAAAAACCCAAAAACTAAACCAATGTATTGACCCGTTTTCCAAACAATAAAACCTGAAAAAATTATTTTACTATAATTCTCCGGAACTGGTTAAATTTCAGTTTCTGTTCAAAGGAAGAACAGAAATAAAGGCAAAAATTTACCAAGGTTCCGCAGAATTAGAAACTGAAAAATTTATACAAAGTCTTTAAGAAGGTTTTTTCTGAAAAGAGACAAAATTTTTTCCCTTCCGAAAAAAAAAACGCAAATATTTCGCTTGCAGATGTTTCGCGCGTGGCTCGCCTGCGTCCTCCTTTGCGCAGCCCACGGCCGCCTCGACGCCGACGTCGACTCGCTGACGGTGGACTGCGCGTCCGACGCACTCACCGTGCGCAGCCCCGCGCAGACGCGCGGCTCGCTCTACGCGGTCGGCTTCCCGCGCGGCTGCCGCGCAGCAGCGAACGCGACGCGGCTGCGCCTGCCGCTGTCCGAGTGCGGCGTGCGCTTGACGGCGACCGACGAGGGACGCGTCGAGGCCGCGGTTTGGCTGCGCGTGCAGTCGGATGCGCAGCTGCAGCAGGTCGGCGATCCGCTGCGCAGGGTCGCGTGTTTGCTGCCCGAGATGGAACAGGTGCGCTAAGTTATTCGCGGTGATTTGGTCGACGGTTTTTGTTTTAGTGGGCGTTTAAAAATTTCAGATTTTCAAACCACGTTTTTTGCTCTGCATTGTTCAGATATGTAAATTCGGTTCCAGATGACGACGGTGTAAAAGTTTAACAATGTTATTGGAAATAACTCTTGAAAATAATTTTGCATCTTTACCGTTTTTCCCACTAGACCACAATCGAAATTGCCCTTTCCAGGGTCAATACAAGATTACAAAAAATGTATTCCATTTATGGAAAGCATCGCCACCCAAATTTTAATTGATTTTTGTATGTGGCCTATTCCTTTCCCCTAAACTAGGTAAACGATTAGTAGAACACTCGTTGCAGGATGAGCGAGCCGTAATCTCCGAGGAGAAATTCAAACGGAAAACATTTGAAAATCATATTGTTGAAAACAGTGCTTTAATGATCAAGTATTATTATTATTATTTATTATTAAGTCATTTTATTTTTCTGATTAGCAGAATACTTCATGCACGAATCTGAAACTTTAGCAATTTGTTAAGCTTGTTATCATATATATTCAATCCAAATTTGGTGCGGATCGGTTAATTGGTTACGAAGCTAGTACCAAAAAACTGAAAAATTTACGGGTTTTTGCTCATAAAAATGAAACGGCTGACCAGATTTTGCTCAAAAACCATACAGCACCTCGCTGAGTCACAACGAACGTTTTTGCCAAATTTCGTAACGATCCGTGACCTTTAAGTAGGGCTGCTCGTTTTTGTTACAAACAAAAAAAAAACATAAATCCAAATGCTTTTTTTTCCCCTATGTTGTTAAATTGAAGGATTTCGCTCGCTCATCCAACCAGTTTTTTTTCTCGTTTGATGTTGACGAAGTCATCAGTATTTTATAGGATATGCTGCTAATTTGAAGACAACTCCCGTCGTGTTTCCCAGTATATACATTTCCCAGTATATATATTTTACATTTAGTTTACAAGGAATTGCAATGATTTTGAGCTCAGCAATCTCTGACGATACCTACGTCTAACGTTTACTTATAACGGAAACTTGAGAGGACTTTGTTTGGCACTAATGCTCAATCTCAATTCTTAAGAGTCAAATAACAATTGACAAAAAAGAGTACCTATGCATGTGATAACTGCATTTTGTTAGTAAAACAAAATTCAACTAAAACTACAATTATAGTAAAATTCAACTAGGTCGTAACCAGCACCGAATTCCGCCTAGTGTCTCATATATTGTACAGCCGTGTAAGATATTTAGTACCATCCCCTATCGGCCCTGAACCGAGCGATAAGTGAACGCGCTCTAAAACACCAACCTGCCCCCAACGCAGCCGTCGCGACGCGGCCGCGCGATGTCCTCCGGCAGCGCGACGCTCCTGTTGGACGGCGTCGGGTCGCGTGGTCACGTCAGCGTTGGCGAGACCGTCAAGCTGACGGTCCGTGCGCGGCTGCCGCGCGGCATCGTCGGCCGCGTCGTCGACTGCGCGGCCCACGACGGCGCAGGCGAGTCGGCGCAGCCGTTGATCGATGCCGACGGCTGCGCGATCGACGCTGCGCTGCTGCCCGACTTGGCGTACCGCGCGGTGCGGGCGTCGCGACGCGAGGAGGTGGTCGCCACGGCGAGGTAGGTTTTAGATTTTTTAGAATTTGATCGCTAGTGAATTTGAACATAGTTTGGAGCGCTGTGTTTACTTACTTGTTGGATTTGCGAGGCTGAGGTGTTCTCCAACCCGGTGTTTGGTCATGTACAGCGCATGAAGCTCACCTTTTAAAACCGATAATCGTAGCTCTATGATCGTAGTTTAAAGTTGTTAGAGGCTGTTTTCAGAAAGTTGCGGCTAGCATTACTAAAGTTACATAATTTAACTTAACTCTGCAAAACAAAGCCCGAACAACAATATAAAACAAATTATATAGCGATTGGCTGTCCATGTAACTGTATACAAGAATTCTAGTTTGACTTTTTCTTGGACGGGCGGCCGAAACATATTAGGTTCTAGACTTCTTAGCTGTCATAATGATGAAATAAATCCTGCAAGGACGAATTCTTCTCCGAACCAGCTAGAAAACAGGTCTGGAGGTGTCAATATCAGAAATGTTTTGACACATTTGAGAAGGAAATCCAGACAATTACTGCCTACTGGCAACTCCTGTCCAGTAAAACAGAAGACAGAACCACTTATTGAACTTATAGAAAATCTAAGAGAAAACATTGTTTATAATATCCCAGAACCTATACTGTTAACTGTCACTCAGCTTTTCCTAGATACATATTATATATTTTATATAAATCGAGATACCACTGACCACGTGTGCCTGCGCACATTCCCGCAGGTTCCCGGCGTTCAAGTTCCCCGACATGCGCAACCTGCACGTGCGCTGCTCGCTGCGTCTCTGCGCAGGTGCGTGCAGCCGGCCCGACTGCGCGGCTGCGCCGGAAGCGCGCACTGCGCAGCCACCGGAAGTCGGCCGCATCGCGCTCTTCAACAGCATCGAAGTGCGCGCGCCGGGCATCGACTTGCAGTCCGACGAGGTGCAAGCTCGCTCGGCCGGTGAGTGTTAGCGTGTTAGGGTGTGAGGGTGTTAGGGTGTTAGGGTGTTAGGGTTCCTGGGTGTACGAAATTGTACGAGGGTCCGAGGGTACACGGGTCGGATCTGGGCGAGGCGACCTGGCAGTACTTTTCTATGGGTGGCATTCGCGTTCTTAAAATTTCACGATTTGCCAATTGAGGCATTCCATGTCAAATCAACTGATTTTTTGGGAAAATCGTACAGCCACCTCACCGATTTTGATAAAACTTTCTAGGATTGTTACCTGGTCAATTTGTAAGTTTACCTATTTTTTTGTTCGCCTCTGGGACGAACGGATCGCCCGCCACGGCGCCCGAACGCCGTTCGTGTGTAAAAATTTAGGGTGCGCGCGCCGTGTTTCAAATGCAAATAGCTTCGGCCCTGAACGAGAAAAATTTTGGAAATTTTCAACAAAACCCCCCCGGCCCCCCTTTTTTATTTTTACCCCCCCTTTATCTTCCAAAGTGTATTTTCCATTTTCTTTAAAATAAGATATGTTTCTAAACAATGTCTTATCGGTAAATGGTGAAATTTTCAGAGTGGGACACCGGTGGGTTTACACAGGAAAAAATAAAACGTGTCGAAATGTGTAATAAATCCATTGAAAACCATGCTTTAACAGGCATTATTTTTAACTCATATTGATCCAATGAGTGTAAAAATGTTACCAAATACCAAATTACAAAATTTTAAAGCTTTTTGCTGTGTTGGGTTGGTAAAAGAGTTGCTTTTGAAGATATCCCCCAATATTTTTTCTTTCTTGAGCCCAAAATAGGGGTGAAATATAGAAAAAAATAACATATTTTTGAGGAAAAATTGATTTTTTAATGGAATTTGGAAATTTTTAATTGAAATTGGATACATTTGATCTGGAGTATGTAAATATTTCAATTTTTTTTCAATTTACACCCCTATTTTAGGGTGAAAATACAAAAAAAAGAGTATAATTTATTATTATTCTTCCTTTTAATTGCTGGATTTGTATTGAATATATGATTGACAGTTAGTGTGAATTTAATCCTAAATGCAAATACTCGTTGCATGGACGGTAGATGATGATTATTAGAAACGAAATATCAATTCCAAAATTTGCATCCGTACCGGGACTCGAACCCGGATCTTTGTCTATCCGGGACACTGCACTAACCAATTGTGCTATACGGACGACCAACTGTGGAATTGATTTTAATTTTATTTGAGTTTATCAAATAAACTTAATATCAATTCCACAGTTGGTCGTCCGTATAGCACAATTGGTTAGTGCAGTGTCCCGGATAGACAAAGATCCGGGTTCGAGTCCCGGTACGGATGCAAATTTTGGAATTGATATTTCGTTTCTAATAATGATTGACAGTTGTTTTCAATTAATTTCACTCTATTTTTTATTTTATCAACCCCCAAAAAGGGAGTGCAGTGAATATAATAGGACAGATTTACTTAGGCTTATTTGATTTAGTAATGAAAATTGAATTTTATGTCACTAAATTGAAAAAAAGAAAGTGGATTTCTTAAAATATGTCCGATTATTTTAAATCTCACCCCTGTGATGGGGATGAAAAAAAAAATTCAATTCAAAATATATATATTTTCTCAATTCTAATTCAAATATCATACTAATATATATAAATACCCTCAATTTTGTTATCTTGCACCACTATTTTTTTTTTTTTGTAGGGGAATTGAAAGAAATTTGATGAAATTTATCAAAAACAACCCGAATTCATACATTCAATAAAAATCTAATAATAAAAATTAGAATAATAATGGATTAAACTCCTTTTTTGTTTTTTCACCCCAAAATGGGGTGTAAATTGAAAAAAGAATTGGCAAATTTACGTTCTCCAGATAAAATGTATCCATTTTTAATTAAAAATTTCCAAATTCCATTAAAAAATCAAATTTTCCTCAAAATTTTTTTTTTTTTTCTATATTTCACCCCTATTTTGGGCTCAAGAAAGAAAAAATATTGGGGGATATCTTCAAAAGCAACTCTTTTACCAACCCAACACAGCAAAAAGCTTTAAAATTTTGTAATTTGGTATTTGGTAACATTTTTACACTCATTGGATCAATATGAGTTAAAAATAATGCCTGTTAAAGCATGGTTTTCAATGGATTTATTACACATTTCGACACGTTTTATTTTTTCCTGTGTAAACCCACCGGTGTCCCACTCTGAAAATTTCACCATTTACCGATAAGACATTGTTTAGAAACATATCTTATTTTAAAGAAAATGGAAAATACACTTTGGAAGATAAAGGGGGGGTAAAAATAAAAAAGGGGGGCCGGGGGGGTTTTGTTGAAAATTTCCAAAATTTTTCTCGTTTAAATGAAAGAGCTCCTAAAGAGGTTTCAAATATTTTTTGTTTCACACCTCTACCTTTAACAGGGCCGAAGCTATTTGCATTTGAAACACGGCGCGCGCACCCTAAATTTTTACACACGAACGGCGTTCGGGCGCCGTCACGGGCGATCCGTTCGTCCCAGAGGCGAACAAAAAAATAGGTAAACTTACAAATTGACCAGGTAACAATCCTAGAAAGTTTTATCAAAATCGGTGAGGTGGCGGTTTTTTGATCAGTTGAAAATTCATGGACTGTCCCAATTGGCAATAACTTTTATTGCTTGAGTATGTCACTTGCTAAGTAAAGTTTGCTAAGGTACTGGTGTTATTACCGATGAATTTGCACCGATGACGTACTAGTTTTCTTACCGGAGGTGCATGATTTTTACCTGCAGCTTATGTTTTTTGCCTGCGCTTGCAAGATTTTTGTTGGCTTTTGGAAAAAAAAATCCTCTGCAAGTTCTTTAACGTTTTCTTAAGGAAACCCACGACCACATTATCCCTATACTATAAGTTAAATATTGACTATTAAAGTGGGTTTAGATGGGATGCAAAGCCGCACATTGTGACACAAGCAGGATTATTGCTTGTGACTGAATTGGGTCCCGGTGATCACGGGGGTGGGTCCGGTCAAGTCGGTCTTGTCCTAGGGTGTGAGGGTGGTACCGGTGCAATATTTCATAAGGCAAGTGTACATGATTCCGAAACATCCCAGAGAAACGACTAGCATTTAACACCGATACAACGCCAACTTGCTCTGCACATTACCCTAAATCAGTTCTGTTCGCATAATCCATGATCACCCCTATGTCTGTCCCCCTGCAGAGATTCCTCCGGAGCGCACCGTCTGCCTGTCTGCCGGAAAGGTGGCGGCTGCGCTGGCTGCGCTGGGACTGGTCTTCCTTTTGGCGGCCGCCGCGGCGCTGTGCATCGCGCTGGGCCGGCGTCGCGAGCGTTGGCCAGCGCAGCGCTTCGTGCGCCTCTAGCGGGCGTCGCCGGAAGCTTGAGGCCCGCGCTCGACCGGTGGCAGTTGGGCAGTTGAGCGAGGGCCTCACGATTACCTGGCCGGGTTGGTGGGGGGCGTTGCGGAGCGTTGGGTGCAGGGGCCTGGTTCGCGAAAGGTAGCTAATGCTAAGTTTCACTTGTCAGCGTGTCGTCAGGCGAATTGGTCAGATTCTCAATTCTAAAACTGACAGCTAAATTCTTTGGTAGAAAACCAAAAGGAAGAAAAATGATGTCATATAATAGAACCACTAAGAAATGCGAGCTGGATTCTATCTTCTTTGGTTACATTACAGACCAATGATTTTTTTTACCTTTTCAACCAAAGAAGGAAGGGAAATTAAATCTCAATTGGCTTTTCTTAGTCGGTATTTGACGTCATTTTTCTATGAATTGAAAAGATCTATTGATTCACAACCATAGAAGTAACAGTTTTAATATGAAAGTGCGTAACAAATCAAGTAATTTACCAGTCAATATGAATTCCTAAATTCAAATATACCTAAGATCTGTACCAAAACCGCCTGAGAGGTACTCAATCATACTCGTTTCCTTATACTGGGTAGGTATATTACTGTCTCTGCTGACAAGTGGACCTTTATAACTCACTTATAGATAGTGCCTACGGGCAAAACCTGCCTTTGGTTCTATATTTAGTGTACTTGGCCTATCTTCTGTGAATCCCTGGCGCCCTGGCCCATACCACCAATATCGGTACTGTGGTGGTGCTATACCTTGTTATACGGTGCTACTGAAATTAGGTGATAATGAAACCTATTTAATGCTAGCATTAGAAGAAACATAGCAACAACAGCACCGCTGTAACAGCGGTGTTTCTTGGGTCCTCCCTTCAATGTGATCTTTCTTGAAGTATTATTGGCGATGTTAGTACTTTACTATGTAGTAGTGCAATTTTAATTACCAATATATGAAATGTGATTATTTAATATTTGTTGTTTTTAGGATTAGTGGAAAATGCCCAAATAAATGAAAAGGTGAATTTTCCCTCCTGTCTCTGTTTTTACATGGAACATGCGATATTCATCTGCTATCGCTTTGCTTGTAATTCCGTTGTAAATTTCGGTTTTGCCCAAAAGCGCGACTGATCATAAATTGGTGCAAATTACAATGAAAGCAACTGAGCGCGCTGCGGTCGAAAATGCATGTAAATACCATCACTCCTGGATGCTCCTAGTCAACTACGTTACGTATCAACATCGGCTACACGGCGTTGCTATGCCGATCGCAGACTCGTGTACCTATGAGTTCTGCACAGTGTCCGGGTTTTGCCTTGCTTGCCAGTTGCATTGATCGAGATGCGCGAGCATATCTAATATGCTAGGGCTTTGTGAATCACGAAACTTGGGGTGCTGGGTGCTGCCCGCTCGGTCTAATTTCCAGTTTCAAAGAAATGGCATTAAAGTTGTTGCAATAAACTAATCGATATTATATAATGTTTCTAAGACGGCACGAGGTTATCGTTTTCATTTTCCCATTCGCATTTCGTCTCATTGTGTTCACAGCCGTAATGCGCAACTGATATTCAGTAAAATTTTCAGTACTTGCAAGCGGTGAATTGGCTCAGTGCAAGAGTCGCTTGGTCTGTATATCTAAAGCTGCAACCAGATGAGGTTCGAATCCACCTTCGGGTGGCATTCTTACCAATGTATCGACCAAGCAATTTATATCTCTAAAAATATAAGTTTCCATCACATCCCTCGAAGGGCAGGGAGGATATGTCGTTTGGATCGTGACGTGAGGGTGATGCGTTCGAATCCGGATGGCTTTTGAGCTTTTCTCATTAAATGTGGTGGCAGGGGACATTTTCACCCGTGAAATTTTAATAACTACGAAACGTAAACAAATGAATGTAATTCAAATGCCTAAAATATTAAGATATCTGTATAGTGGCACGTCAGCCGAGTGGTTAATGTCCGATGTCGGTAGAACGAAGGTACCGGGTTCAAATCCTGCCTATTGAAGAGATCGCAGAGCTTTTTTGCACGTATTTTGGGCGAACATTATTAAAGTTAGTAGCAAAAATCAGAATTTCGGTCGCTTCGCGACCTCGGTTCAGATTTTTGTTGGAAATTGTACGTCCCACCCTAACACCCTAGGCTCTTGCGCTTCGCTTGGCCAAACGTTTTGATCTGAACGACAACGAGTTTGCCCAAAATTGAGAGACAGCGCCATCTTGTAGCTAAAATTGAACAAATCTGTGACTTGGTATGCATTTATTATTTTCTGCGTTATTCTTTCCGTATCATCGCAAAGTAGAACGGTAAATACGATCGATTCCAATTGAATTTCGTATTCCAAAAAGGCGGAGGGCCTGAGTTTTGAACCCGCGCCGCTAGATCACCAGGCAGGTGGGCTATCTCCTAGGCCATGCCACCGACGTTACATTGCGTAGAATACTCCGTACTCGTTGTCCGTTTGCGCCTGTATGTTTCTGTTAGATAAATTATGTTTCTTTTCTTACATCGCTGACTTCCATGCCCCATCCTTCAGTTGCTATCAGTTGCTACTAATTTTTTGTCTGTGCCAGACAATGCCAAAAAGCTACCCCTGCTACAGGGAGCGAACCCGAGTGCTACCGAACGTCCATCCGAAAGCCAGCGTGAAACCCACTGGACTACTCACCCGTTGGGAGAGTGAAGTGTTTTTGTCTAACCCATTTATTGCGATGCACATAAAATCTCAAATATGAGTCGGCCACAGCTTGGCTTTTCGTGCCACAAGAAACAATGGGCTTCTTTCAACGACTGAAGTTATCCAGAAGAAACTCCTCGAGTAAAAAGCGATCCCTGCGCGGGGATTCGAACACGGTTCAAACTAGTGCGAGGCATTGACGTAATGCGCTCACCCACCCAGCACCTGTTATCCTGACAGTACTTGTTTCGTATTTAACGTTCACCGACAACCGCTTAGAACATACCCCAGTCAATCACCATTAATCACCACGAGAATCAAACGCATTAAACATCTATCAATACGAATAAAATCAAGACACCATTGTGACAGAATGTTAATATAGGTGTATTCAGTCCTTTGTTAAATCTTGGGCCCATGGTATGCTCAAACGAAGCATTATGGTGTCCAATATATGGTTCATACAGATACGATTGTTCAGTTCGGAAGAAAAGTTGGGGGGTTTGAAGTTAGTACAACTTCACTTGCCTTGCTTATCAACCTCTCGACAGCACGGATTAGCGGAGGAATCCATGTTGTTCGAGTTGTACCGTCCTTCGAAAGGGACGTAAAGCCGGTTGTCCCTATGGTGCTTTTCGACAGGAGTAGGCTACGTGCCGGCACCGGGTTTCCCCTCCTCCCTAGGCTAGGTAAGGTTCATCATCACCCTCATCATCACCCTTTCATTCACTGATGCAATTAGATTAAAATCGTCTAGGCCATGCCATATCGTACGTAACGCCTCAGCCTCACGAAATTTTTATAGCCGTAAAATGTTCTGAAATATATAAAGCAACATAATATGCAATTTATATATTTTAGTTTTGTTAACACAGCTTAAATAGAAAATTAACATAATTTCCAGATAAATTTTGAAATATGGATATATATGGATGGCTATAGTAGATTTAAGCAGAGCATAATAATATATAGATGTTATCTACGCCAATATCACCCACGTTCCTATACCCTAATTTGATTAGAAGACTCTCGAATAAGTTTAAGCATGTGGAAAAGCACAACATATTTTAAGGGAACATTTTTGTGCCAAATCGGCGAAAATTGTGTCCACATCAACGCACAGGAAATGCGAAAGACCCGTGTTCGGCACCCGGTGAGGATAGAATTTTCGAGTAGATATTACCATTACCAAGGAGCTTATAACAGGAAGAGTGGGAAACACAGTGCTATATGGAATTTCCTTCTGCTACAGCGCCTCTGGCGGACAGTGTCAGTACTAAAAATCACGGCTATCGAGAATTTCACAGCTACCCTGCTTGCGGAGAGTGTCAGTAGCTACTGTAAGGAATTTCACTGCTATACTTGTGCTTGTTGTTACCATGCCCCCTATTACGTTTATAACAATTCGAACTCTACATTAATGTAGAGTTTGTTTGGATCCTTCTTCAGTGAACACCTCCCTTCCTCCCACCACCTTTCCTTTAGGATTCGGAACGTACTGATCCGAGGAATGTTTAATTCTAACTATGATATCATGGCGATATCCGCAAATATCCGCTCATTATCTAAGAATAAATTCGCGAAGCCCGAATTTGAACGATAATGAATGCATTCATACCCTGGTAGGAAGTCGATGTCATCACAGCGAAGATAGGTATGTGGGGGTAGAGAAGAGGAGTATTGTGGACTACGCATACCCCCCCCCCCCCCCCACGAAAGTATAAGGTCGTGTATTCACGAATAATACCTTTAAAAATAGTATACTTCCATGACAGCAAAGTATAACGAACTCAAAATCTTCTGTGCGATGTTAATTTCTGTAACAGACCAAACTGGAATTATCCATTTTAGATTTAGACTATAATCATAAAATTTATGATAGACTGATTGTACATTAACACTCACGTCTGTGAGAAGCGCTCGTAGAAAAAATGCGTCGATCAAACTTGGCGAATATTTCGGCTTGCTTGCAGGTATTTTTAGATTATAGATTCCACGCAAGAGTTACATTTCAAGATGACAAGCAGTGAAGCATGGTATTAGTTGATGAGCGTAACGAGCGTAGCGAGTGAAGCGAAATCTTCAATTACAATTTACTGCTAAAAAAATCCGGAATGTTTTTTTTTTTTTTTTTTTTTGTGTGTTTGTTCGCACGATTCCGGCCAAACGCCAAAACGGATTTTGATGAAAATTTCGGTGAACCTTCGTTTTCTCTGAACTTAGATCTGCCACGTTTTTGAAGCAATTCGGACGAGTAAATTTTATTAAGTTTTTACGAAATTTTTCAGTTTTTCCAAAACACGTTTTGCACTCTGGAGGCCAAGAATCTGAATATAATTTGACTAAACTTTCAGGATATGTTGACCCTCACGATTCAATGTTTGTGTAGAAATTTCATTGTTGTGCGTTTAGCAGTTTTCTTGATAATGTCACTTTTATGTCACTTTTTATGCGTTTCTGCAGTTTTTTGCAACAAAAGAATCTTTATCTTCAACCGATCTTAACAAAATTAACTGTGTGCATTAAAGATCGTAAATAGAAGATACTGTGTTAATTTCAAGCAAATCAATTGATTAGTTTTTCTTGAAATCGATTTTTACGTTTTGAAATATTCAAATAATTTCATCATGAAATTTCCAGGTAACGAATGCCATTGAAAAAGCTGCTTAATTAACACCGAACATTATAAATTGATCATAAAAGCCTCTAGGCTATGCGCACGCGCAATATAATCGCGTTGTGGGTGAGCGTAAATATTACGCTCATCCACAACACGATTATATGAGTGTTCGCATAGCCTAGTAATAACAAACTCAACAATTCCTTCACTTGAAGGGATAGGGACAGAAATAGTGGAGAAATGGATTGCACTCCCCTGAAATTAAAAATGATTGAAATATATTGTAATTTCAGTACATTACCGGTGCTGGAAGGAACTATCAAAACGCGAAAAGCCCATCTTCTTGATATTTTCGCAACTGAGGTTAGTGTTGTAAATTTTTATGAGAAATCGATTGCTGCCGAACCAACACTGAAAGTGTGCGGCGAGCCTAGAATTAAAATCCATCCCTCCTTGAGAACCCACCTAGAAAACCACCAAGAATTTTCGCTGAAGTATCAGGCGCCCAGACGACTGAGGAGATTCCATTGCTCGCATCGCTAATGCAGGAACACTTCCTGTTTCCAGTTTCATTTCCTGGCGCGGCTTATTTGACAGTGACAGGTGACAGCTGATTAACTTGGTTAGTTGGCTTTGCTGAAATTTACAAAGTCTACATAGGCTACTAATAACAACATCTTTGGTCTACATCAAAGATGCTGCTATCACTAGCCTCCTCCTGTCTGCATCATTGCCATAGCCTATTATCAAGATCTTTAGACAGTAACAGACTTAATCCCAAATGCAACTGTTGACAGGCTATCAATGGAGCTGATACCAATTACCAGCATCGTTGCAACCGAGTATATCGCGGCGCCTAGCATCTATTATTAATCAGGCTAAGAGTTACATTACCCCAAACCATAGCTAAGCATTTCAGATCAGCCAGTACCATCAACAGTTCCCTTGTTGCACTAGCATAGTGGGGCTTGCTTTTAATGCTTTACAATGACAGCATGACAGTAATCATTACGTTTTGACACTTACATAGGTTTAATTGATTCAACTGTAGATATCTTCAAACAACATCAATTATTGGTCATTTGGTTGGCGGCATAGGATACGAAGGGTTCATCAATTTGTAATTTGACATTGCTTAAATTTGTTTTACTCAATATATTTCAACAGTTATATAATTGTGTTGGGAAAGTGTGCCAATTGGCTGAATAGATTACAAATATGAGAGGAGAAAAGGAGAGCTCGCAACTTAGAAAGATTAAGGCGTTGAGTTGCGATTGAAAAAAACAATGCGTTAACTTTTCGTCTGCTCAATGCAGCGAGTCTGCATCAGAGATGCCCATGAATTATGAGAAGCTGGCCACTGTTTGTCGAATGTCAATAAAAAGCCAGGACGTATGTGGATTATGACGGTATCGAATGTATTATTTAATTGTAAAATTGCCTACCTACTAAGTAAAATCATATTAAAACTAAAATTGTAGCTAACCCAGATGATAAAAATCACGTAACAACATTATGCAATAATGCGTACAGTAGGGAGGGACAACAACACTAGGGCCCCATGCAGAGTCGTCACTAGGTGCGAGCGCCAACTAATTTGCTTAGTCTATTTTTTAATTAAAGTATGCTTTTCAGCTGCGAGTGCTATAGTGTACAGAATCAAAGTGAGGTTTTAACTGGTCACCAAACTAGAGTCAAAGTCATTTCAATTCTAGTTGCTTTACTTGAAAGATCTACCGCGAATGCGGAAGCCAGAGTTTCCGTGAGCCCGCGACGCGTCATCAATGAGGGCGCACGAAGCCACGTACCGTCTTGGCACCTCGCACCAACCACCGACTCTGCACACCGCCCCCAAGACACAACCCCCGAAATTGGCGTTTCGTTCCAAACGGCTTTATTAGCTCTATTTACACGCAACCGCGTTGCAAGGCACTATCCGGCGTTCGGGCATCTCCCCGCCCCGCCAGCCCCGGTCATCGTACAAAAATAAGCTGCCCCCCTTCGTCTCGCCGCCCGGCCGCCGCCGCCGTCAATGCAACGCCTGTACGTAGTTGGCCGGCAGCATGCCGGAGCGTCCTGTGCGCTGCACCACGCCCGTCATCCAGCCCTCGTCGACGGGCGAGCAGTCGAGCAGCAGGTCGCCGTCGCGGAAGCTGACCTCGTCCCCATCCTGCGCCTCGTAGTCGTAGAGGGCGCGGCACATGCGGCCGCCGGCCCCCGCGGACGCCGGGGGCGGGGCGGCGGCCGGGGGCGGCGCACCGTACTCGCGGCTCAACGGGTCGAGGTCGGCGACCGAGCCTACGCGGCGCTGCGGCGAGCTGGACACTGCGGCGGGGAGAACGAGGTTAGGGTTATGGTGAGGTTATGTGGTTATTGAAGCGGTGGCGGGGTCGTTGAGCGGACTCTTCCGTGTCCTTCTAAGCAAGACTATCATAATCCCATTAATCATAGCAGCTAATAAAATGTATTGGAGACTGCCGCTGATTTCCTGTTAGATATTTAATCCCGTCGGCTAAATCTGGGCCGTGGTGATTTACTGGAGAGTCACTGGTTAGATGGAATGTGGTTTAAGAAATTAAGTTCAGTTCTCACGGGATTTAAAATACCACCAGCCCTAAATATTAAGAAGTTGCTCATGATTGAATCAAACACAAAAAAATCTCATTTTGTGATCAATACGGGTGGATATCGTGATTGGAGATGTTCTGTCTCGTAAGTATGAAATAAAGTTGAATTGTTAATAAGGAATTTGTCACCAGTGGTTGTTCTTTTTCAAAGAATTGATTCAGTTGGAATTATTATTTTAACAGTATTGTTTGGAAAGAGGATATTCATGCTTGGTGATGGAGGGGCTTTATAACCATCCTATTTGGTAACATGATCTAACGTAATAAATAATACTAGAGCTTTGATCATCTAACCACAGCAAAAAAGCAGCTAAAAAATCAACATCAAAGGTTTGTGGAAGGTTCATTCATGTTCATGTTAACCATAAGTTTTTTTTTATGAGAGAAGAATAAATAGTGGAGTCATTCCGAGAGCTAGGTAATAATACTGTGCCGTTTTTTCCCAACTACAGGAACTCAAATCCCAGGGGAGGTATTTGGCTTCAAACATGCGTCTATAGGAGTGTTTCTCAATACCTATTTTGATACGAGTCAACATGCTTCAGTCAGTTGAGCATCCATAGGACTGACATTGCAATTACTGGCAACGTTTCAACCTCCGAACTGAACAACTTGATAACAATTGCAATGAAGTAACCTTTTTATTCAGATCGGAAGATAAGTTCCTTAGATAACGCAACACCCATCCTGAGAGAAATGTGATGATTACAGAAAGAGGAAATAGCTTTTTCAGACAAGGCTTGTCCATGCCATCAATCTGATAAGCATGCATTAAACTAATCATAAACCAGAGATTGAGAGGTAAGACATAAATCACAATTACAAAGCATACGACTAAGCGCATCCAAGCAGGGACAGAGAAGCAAAAAGGTATCCATTGCTCCCTCAATCAAGGGAGATAATAGCCAGTTACAAATAATAATGGCAAGCAAAGAAAGTGCAAAAGGAGTGTGGTAAGATCTGCAGTTAGTCCCGCAAGCAGCAACCCTTTCTCTGAAAATAGTCAAGTCGATTGCATCAATATGAAAGCTGAGCAGGCAAAATAGGAAGCAGCAGAGCACCGTGACGGCCAAGCAACATTCGAGCAATCAACGTATCGAACAAGCTATGTATCAAACAAGCTACGTATCGATCAAACAACGTTTCGAGCAAGCTACGTTTGGACAAGCAATGTATCGAGCAAGCTACGTTTGGACAAGCACTGTATCGAGCAAGCAACGTATCAAGCAAGCAACGTTTCGGGCGGACCTGGTCCCTGGTCCGACGTGTAGATGACGGTGGAGCTCTGTCTCGCCGAGTACGGAGAGTCTCGCTGCTCAACGACGAGCGGCTTCTTGACGGGGGCGGCCATGACGACGGGCTCGGGTGCTGGATGGACGGGTCGGCACAAGCGGGTCAGACACACGACAACACACTGTCGGCTTCGGTCAGAGCGTCGCGAGAGCAACGCTAACGGCAAAGATGCGGCTGCCGGGAAACGGGCGGTTCCGTTTGCGGTTCGCTCGATTGCGCTGGCGCTCTGACCGAGGCTGCGCACGTTCGGAGAAGCCGACACCGACACAGCACCGAGCAACACTTAGCGCAGGATTTATTACACGATGAAGTAAAGTGAAGTCATTTTTGTAGCTTGTCCTAACTTTTTACAGGCGGCTGCAACTATATTTTTAGACCCAAGAAGCAGAGAAGTTATCGTTCAGACACTTAATCAATTCAGAATAAAGGAAGAAATTGCATTGCATCAGAGGAAAAAAGCACAAGTTAATGCTATGCTAAGCAGATGGAATCAGTTAACAATAGATTAAAACGCTATTTCTTTGGGACGCTATCAAACAAACCAAAGATAATTTACAGCCAAAAAGTCCTTGAATGCTATGTGACAAGAGCTCCCTGGATCATCTTATCTCGTAACCATAAAAGTCAAACTGAACTTCTGCTAAAAAATTAGATGATGCTATTATATTACTATCTATCTACTCTATTTGCCAAAGATCTAAACTAACCAATAACATATCATTTTGCCACAAACACAGAACACAAACACCAAACATTTACACTGCAAGACAAATAAATAAAATTGACAAAACATTGCAAACATGGTGCCGATTTATCAAGTAACCTCGACTCCACAGATGAACTGACGCAGATGATTGTAATGGAAAGAGGACGTTTAACTCTCAAGCAAGACCCTTGTATGGCTGAGAAATAACGAGAGATTTAGGAGAAATGCTAATGTCACGGCCCACGAAGGAAACGCTTTTACATTTTATGAAATATAAATCCACTCACCCTGCGGTTCACCCTCCAGCGCTCTCTTCTGTTCCATCACCGCCTTCTTGTGTTGATCTCCGTGGTAGGAAGCGTTACTGCCGATTAAACAGTAACGAACCATTAGATCAAAGTAGCAGCCACCAAGGTCACCTAGCAATGCTTCTAGAACTGGGTGTTTTATGGGTTCTACATAAGCTCCTTACATAATATTATTACTGTCCTACTTTTCCAGAACAGATTAGCAATGCCAATGGCAGGATACATCTTTGTTGGCTATGTATAACTGAAATGAATCATACGACCACGATTTCTCAACATACCCAATCAAGGAGTCTCTTTTCATTTCAAATTAAAATTACTATGAGATCATAATTAGTAAGCAGTGATTCATTTTACATGCCTACAATTTAAAATTACAATTTCACCAGCATTTTGGCACTCCTCCAGTGCAATGATCAGCAACCAGGCAAGCATCAATGTAAGCATAAAATAATCAGAGGCTATGTCAGCACAGTGACCTCATAAATGGCTAGCCAGGATGTAGACAAAACAAGGGATTCCCTGGACTTTACCACTTTAAGTTTTATAAGATTCACAGAACAACCCTGGACTGCAATGCTGAGATTTCTGCTTCAACCATTTCATGAGTGCTAATATGCCCCAGATTACACCTTCATATAGATTTAGAAACACATTCCCAGCCGCCATAAGGAATGAAAAGTGGTCCAATGAATCAAACACCATAAAAGTTTATCAACCCCTGTCCTAGATAAGTCTTCTTTCAACAACTCTAGAACAGAACTTTAAGAGTAAAAATTACTTTTGTATGGGATTTACCTAGTAGTCATACTAGCAACTTTGTACCCTTAGCAAGGTCTGAATGATGCTAAAATCAGGGGAAAAACAAGTTTCTGAGATAGCAGATACTTAAAGATAAACAAAACGGGATGGAAAATAGCCAACATTGCACGCAAAGATATTTTCTCAAAAGTATCCCACAGAATGTTTTGAGGAAATGTTACAGGAGAGACTTTCAATTGACTTTTGACAAGATTTTGCTTTTAAATGGCAAATGTTTTCTTACACTAAAGTAAGAAAATTTTGTCAAAATATCTTCACATGTAATTTTTTCTCGGCACTTTCGGAAGTTAAGAGCGCTTGCAGCGGCTGCGACGGCTCAGAACCGACCTGATGAAGTGCGTGTTCTTCTTGATGCGTAAAGTCTCGGGGTCATCGGCAACCTGCGTGCACTTCCCCTTGGCGCGTTCGAACTCTGCGTGGTAAACGGCGTTCGACTGGATCTTGGTGTTCTCCGCGATCCGCCGCAGCTCGGGAGTCTCTGCCATTGTCGTCGCCTTCGCCTTCGGGATGTGGCTGTGTGCATTGAGAGCGCGGTTAGGTTGGACCAAACACCTTAAGAGGCTGTAGGATAATGGAAACTCTAGACGAAATCAGGCAACAAAGTGCTGGTGGCAAACCTGGAGGACTAGCTAGAAGTTAAGGCAAACAAGTGCAGTCATCACCTGCAAAGATACCTACTCTTTCTTATTTCAACTGGTTAACGCTTGGGATTGAGCATTAGCGCTCGAGGTTGAGCCAAACAAACACCCCTCAATATTACGTGAGACAATGTAAGTAAGCTACATAAAGTTGTACCTAGATGGCCGAGGTGCCTAAATTTCAAGCCAAGCCGCCTAGGCGGCGCTGACGATTCTGTTACCAGCTCAACAATGCTATTTTGGCAGTTTCCCTACAAGGTATTCCACAGATATTTGGTTGGACATTCACGCCAGCATCAGCGTCGGGACCCATTGTTTGCCATATGGTTGGAAAACTTGGCAATCAGTACTTGGACAGATGCAAGATGATTTGATTAGCTATGGTGCTCATTCTCTAGATACAGCAACTGTTCTAAGATTTGGTAACAAAGGGGGTCAATCTTTCACCAGTGAATCTTTTAAAGCAATGTTTGATGTTGAAAATCAGTTGAGATAAGATTGTAGCAATGGAGGTACCACCCTAAAATATCTATAAGCCAACCCAAATAATTTCCAGATTAGATACCTAGGTATGCTTAATTGAATGCTAGTTGTTTGAAGCACTGGATTGGATTTACTACTTTATGGGAAAAGTTACTACCTCCCTAGAAGTAAATTTCCAGAAAATTAGATTGGTAACTTCTTCTCGTCCTAAAATATATTTTAATAGGATTAAACCAACTAGGCTATGCGAACACTCATATAATCGTGTTGTGGATGAGCGTAATATTTACGCTCACCCTCAACGCGATTACATTGCGTGTGCGCATAGCCTAGAGGCTTATATGATCAATTTAACCTGTCCAGTAAGAATTTAGCAGTTTTCTCAATGACATTTGAATATTTCAAAGCGTAAAAATCGATATAAAGAAAAACTATTCAACTGCATTGCTTGAAAGTAACACAGTATCTTCTTTTTACGATTAATAATGCACACAGTGAATTTTGTGAACATCGGTTGAAGATAAAGTTGCTTTAGTGGCAAAAAACTGAAAAAACCCTAAAAAATCGCAAAAAAACGTCATAAAAGCGCCATTTTCAAGAAAAGTGCTTAACATAAAACAATGAAATTTTCACACAAACATTGAATCGTGAGGATCAACATATCCTGAAAGTTTCGTCAAATTATATTCAGATGCTTGGCCTCTAGAGTGCAAAACGTGTTTCGGAAAAACTGAAAAATTTCGTAAAAACTTAATAACATAAAATTTACTCGTCCGATTTGCTTCAAAAACGTGGCAGATCTAAGTTCAGAGAAAACGAAGGTCCATATAAATTTTCATCAAAATCGGTTATGGTGTTTGGCCTGTAGAGCGCGAACAAACACACAAAAAAAACAAACACAAAAAAACAAACACAAAAAAAAAACAAACATCGGAGACTTTTTTCTGCAGTAAGCGTAATTGAAGATTTCGCTTCACTCGCTACGCTCGTTACGCTCATCAATTAAACCAAATAAAATGTCAATACATTTTTGTAAAATGACAATGAGTTGATGTATACCTCTAAATAATCTATGCCCTGGCTATGCCCATTATGCTTCCTGTAAGCCCTGTACTGTTGCCTCATCTCAAACAAGGCAAAAATTTGATACTTAATTAATAATTAATATACATACTACTAGGTATAGATTGTGATTTAGAAGGACATAGATAAAAACAATTAAATGTTCCAAAAGATTAACATCAGATGTGTTTGCTTAAAAAGCTTAGAACAGCATGAACTTCCAATTTTCTACTAATATTGACAGCACAACATAGGTGTACTACATGGGGAAATGGTAAACAATACTGATTGTTATTGTTGTTGTTCGGAGTTTTAGGTTCTTCTTGGACATGAAAGCTTGTTATATTTACTCTTTGCTACCCAAATAAAGAAATTCTTCCATTGTTTCATCATTTTTTGGTTCATGTTGATTAAAATTTGGACTATCAACCCCAGTACAAGAACATAAGATCTAGATTGCCAAAATGCAAGATCTAGCTCCCACCAAAGATAAAATTAATTGATTGACATTTTTCCTTCGCCTATTAATCAACACCCAGGCAAAATAGTTGAAATACCAATTGTGATAAGGTTGACCCTGTAACGATAAGACCAATGATAATAAAATTATCAGAAAAATCCCAAACAGCTAAATCAACAGGTGCCAAGGTGACAAACTATTATGCATCGCACAGCAGATGGATGAACTCTCCAACTGCAGCGCACGGCTCTTTGCAGGGAAAAGACCATGTGGGCGCCAAGTATGGGCATGTATGTCAGGCAGTAAGTGACGTAATTCACTTACGCCTCGCAATAGGGCTGCTTGTCGAATCCCTTGTACGTGCGCATATTCAGTGTCATGCCGCACTCCCAGCACTTGAAGCATGCTTTGTGCCACACCTGAAACAGAGAGGACCGTGTCATGAGGACCGCGTCGGAGGATGGCGTCGAACATGCGGCGCCAGACGTCGCGATGACGTTGTGGACCGAAACGGGAGGCTTAGGGGGGTTGCCGTCAATGGTGACCGATCCGAATTTAACAGCCTTTCACCACGGCGGCCTCTTCTTGCTCTCATGTCTAGACCACGCCCCCACGAGATGACGACCGCCTGGGGCCCATCATCTCATTCTCCAGTAATTGGACCGACATTCCATCGAAAGGGAAGCGTCTTGTAGGGTGGTGGCCGATGACTTCCAGGATGCGGTCGTCGAGTGACGGATTGGGTTTATTGACGACAATAAGGCACGGTGACAAGCTAGGCTAGTCACGAGTTGGACTTACCTTGTCTAGGCACTTGAGTTCCTCGATGGGATACACGACTTTCTGGCAACGGGCGCACGTTTTGTTCATTGCAATTGTGGTCGGCGAAGGCAGGGCAAGTCAAAAGTCACGCCAGTTCGATCGGCATCCGCGTTTCACGTGATTTTCAACGAGTATTCGGACTCGCAACGCGCACAGATGCTCGTTGACTCGCTCGTTGACTGCAACTGTAGTCTGTACGGATGGATGGGGATCGGCTCCAGTTGTCCAGCGACTCTGGAATTAGCCAAGAGTGCCAACTCTCGAAAACCAAATGTTTGAATTCACAGATCGTTAACTGCCAACTAAAAAACATTTCAAGACGGAATTCTGGTTTTTGAATTTTCACACAAACATCGAATGCGAATAAGATAATTTAATTGATGAGCGTAACGAGCGTAGCGAGTGAAGCGAAATCTTCAATTACACTTTACTGCTAAAAAAATCCGGAATGTTTTTTTTTTTGTTTTTTTTTTTTTTTTGTGTTTTTTTTTTTGTTTTTTTGTGTGTTTGTTCGCACGATTCCGGCCAAACGCCAAAACGGATTTTGATGAAAATTTACAAGGACCTTCGTTTTCTCTGAACTTAGATCTGCCACGTTTTTGAAGCAAATCGGACGAGTAAATTTTGTGTTATTATGTTTTTACGAAATTTTTCAGTTTTTCCAAAACACGTTTTGCACTCTAGAGGCCAAGTATCTGAATATAATTTGACGAAACTTTCAGGAAATGTTGACCCTCACGATTTAATGTTTGTGTAAAAATTTCATTGTTGTATGTTAAGCACTTTTCTTGAAAATGGCGCTTTTATGACGATTTTTTAGCGTTTTTTCAGTTTTTTGCAACTTAAGCCACTTTATCTTCAAGCGATGTCCACAAAATTTACTGTGTACATTATAAATCGTAAAAAGAATATACTATATTAATTTGAACCAAATCATTTGAATAGTTTTTCTTTAAATCGATTTTTACGTTTTGAAATATTCAAATGTCATTGAGAAAACTGCTTAATTCTTACTGGACATGTTAAATTGATCATAAAAGCCTCTAGGCTATGCGCACACGCAATATAATTGCGTTGAGGGTGAGCGTAAATATTACGCTCATCCACAACACGATTATATGAGTGTTCGCATAGCCTAGTAATTAAATATCAATGCTAGCTTTTTAGGCATTTATCGCTAACGACTGCTGAAATTGTTTCAGATACTCTACTCAATAGAATTCACCTGCAACTGAAAAATGTTACGTAAACGTAACATTTTTCTATTTTTTTTCGTACCAGGAATTCTCTACACATGTAACACAAATGAAAACAAAACAAATGGAAATGCAAGATGCCTTTATTTCATTATAATATATCAACATAGCTAGATGACTCCCTAATATTAGCATAGACATGCAAAGTTAAAGTAGATTAGCAACCGGGCTTTAAAAATGCGTAAAATTAGTAGGCGAGTAAAAAAACGGTAATAACAATAAATACAGCGAATCACCGCACGGGACTAGCGGCTTTAAAGCGAAGTGTTAGCGACGACGTTTGCTTACAAGTCTACGTTATTTGGTCGACACCACGACATAATCCTCTAGACGAAGAGTCGTACATTCCAACAGGACAAAAGCGTTCCGACCACAGTCCAACGACGCGTTAGCAAATGACTTAAATGCTTATCAAGTTACCGGGTAGGTTCGTTATCTTGCCGACTTTAAAAAAAGCAGCAACTTTCAAGAGTGAGCTGACTTCCGTAGAAGATAAAGCGTTCCAAGCAAAATGGCTTATTCTGGAGGGTCCGAAGTCTGCGGAACCTCGAGACGCAGAGCGATGTCCGGCCCACTTGTAAAATGCAAGACTACCAACGAGCATGCTGCATCTGTACGCTTATAGCAATGTTTATAAACCAGTTTCATTCGAGCAACGGTTATGTCCAGCATGCGCTGAGGAACACCAGCTGGGTTGCAACTTCCCCATTTTCCATGGTTTGACCACATTTAAAACTACATTCCAGACTATTAAAATTTGGGTGCCAATATATTTCTTACCCTCAATGTGGGAATATATTTTTTCTGTCTGTTACTGACTAGCCTGGAATGGGCAAATTTGAATGTGGTCTCTTAGACAGTCGATTGGGTAAAAGTTTTATCCAAAAAATAAATAAATAACTCTGCTTGCTTTTCCCCCAGAATTTAAGAGAAATCAAACCCATCTGGCTTTTCTTGGTTTTCTTATCAGCGGCCACCTTTGCTTCGATGACGCAGGCATAATAGCCGCAAGCCAGTCCAATAACAGCGCTCGGAATCTTTCTACGAGCCTGAAAGCCGCACAGCAACGTCAATAAGACTCCATCGAATTTCACAGCGCGTGGCCAATCGACAATCTGGCCCGGACGGCCGCCATTACGAGTCGGGCGCGGGACTGGCCGTCGGGTCCCGCGATTCCGGAGGTTCCGGCCGCGGACTGCGTCTCCGCGGCCGCGACAATGGCGGTCACTCTTTCGGGCTGCTCGTCCGTCGGATGTACAGGTGCAGCAGCTTCAGCTTCGAACTGTTCAGCGACCTGAGGTAGGGCGCCATCTTGGCCTCCCCCAGGGCTCCGTGCAGCGCGACTATGCAGAACACGGCGCACTTGCGCACGGGGCTCTGCTGGTGGTCGTACGCCTGGAACCGCACGAGGACGCAGCCGATGAGCAAAACTTCCATTTCGATCGAATGCGAAATTTTTTCGATGAATGGCATATTACACTTCACAATAAATAGAAGTCTGGATTTGATATGAAACTAAATAGATCCAAGAAGCCGTGGAGATATTTAAGTCAAAACAAATACTGACTTCATTTACAAAGATGGAAATGGGCTCGTGCAGTAAGGAAAATTGTTACACCGCACACTAGAAAACCTTTCAAAAGATTTCAAAAGTTTCTTGAAAATTTTGTCAACACCATCGTAGTCGTCTAGCCAGTACAGCGCACGCAAACAGACATGAAAAAAAAACACACACAAACAGGATACACACAGGAATTATTTCAGCAGCAAGTGTAATTGAAGATTTGCTTCAGTCGATTCATTAACTATCAAACCAACAGTTTTTGTGAACATGCAACAAAGTGACGGCAAGCCGCAACGGCAACCCTCAACGACATAAGTGCGTGGTTCACCTCAAACAGGCCGGTCATGATGTCCTCGAGGTGCGGCTCCAGCGCGTCCGCCGATCCCGCCTGCACGGCGCGCGTCAGGATCTTGATGGCGCCCTGGTTCACCGGATACTCGCCCGTCTTGATCAGCGGCTTGACCACGCGCACGACGACGTCGGGCGGCAGCACGGCGCCCATCTCGCCCGCGCACGCCTCCGCGCAGCGCAGCACCTGCCGCAAGGACAGCTTCAGCAACCAAACAATGGTCGAGCAACCGGCTTTCTCCATGAGCCTTGATGGAAAGATGTGCCTACTATTCTGTCAAGTCAACCAAATGTTTAATTATGTGGAGTGGTTCCGAGCCGTGTGTTGATATCTGTGATAGGTACGGGTTGGCCCGATCAAGACATTGGTTTCTGCCAAGGTCCTTTTCAGGACCACAAACTAATTACGACGGAGCTAAACCGGACCTGTCACCAAATCAAACGTTTGTTTTGTCACTTGTTCGATTCAAAGTATTTCGATTGGACGAGCAAAGCCGAGACCCGCTGAAACGTTAATAATTACAGATAGGTCTCTGAGATCAGATACTACTCTGACATACACTTGCTTTGCACAGCCATGCTTTGCTTCCCATGCTTTCCATGCTTTGGAAATAGAACTGATTTTGATTTTGTCATTTTACAACATTTTCAAACCTGAGTAAGTGAAATGTCGCGGCAACAGCCAATCAAACGTAGAGAAACTTATTTGTTTGTGAGATTTATCTGATCTTAGATTCTGAAACAATTATGACCCTGGAATTGCCATTATTGGCATTATTGTAGGTTCAGAGCCTCAATTTGATTACTATTCTATTCCCTATTAATCTATTCACTATTCCCAGTATGAAAAACATTCTAATTCTTGCTTTGGATCTGACGGCTTGTTCAAGTCTGTTGTGTGCACCGTCCGTTTGTTGAGCAGACCAGACACCTACTCTATCGCACAGATACCAACCCCCGGATCCAATGCAGGGATTGGCAGTTAGTCACGCGTATATCGCCAGCTCTGTTGCATTGGCAGCCCGTGCGTTGTACAGACACCGACTCCACCCCACGAATCGCAACCTCCTAGACACTATGAGCACGTCCGGACATCGTCAAATCGGGGCCGAGCAACGAGTCTCACCTCTCGGTCGGTGTCCCTGTGCGACTCGAGCGCCTTGAGCAGCAGCAGCTCGCTGAACGCGTGCATCTGCGGCCGCAGCTCGGCGCGCTTCAGCAGTTCCGCCAACACGAGCCACGAGTACGAGCGGCAGGCCGCCTCCGGCCGGTCTTGTTGCGCCAGCAGCACCTTCAGCAGCATCCTGGGGCAGCGGGAAACGCGGCGGCGTCAACAACGATCGGGAACGTCAAGTTCAGGGTCGCACTCGCAACTACATTAAAATATTCTCTCTTGTGAGTTGTGATACAAAAGACACTGCTGTTTATGAGCGGCCATATATTATCTACAAAAGCTTTGAATTACAGTGACATTGCATTCTTAGATTGAATATGTTGATTTAGTTTACATTGCTTTAACTTGACAGGTTGACATTCTATAGCCAAGTTAAATAGGTTTATGGATGGGAAAAGTTTAAAGACACTGCCGTTCATGATGCAAATTGAACAATATGATCGAAAATATTCTTGAGCAGCCATACTTTCCTACAAAAGCTTTGAAGTTTCAATGGCTGCTTAACCAAAGTACCGAAAGACTACAACCAAGATATAGTTTTAAATAGAATAGTTTTTCCAAAAACTAAGAGCTAAGATTAGGAAAAGACATGTCTTGAGAAATTAATAATAGTCAAAAGTTAATTGAAAAGTGACACCGTGTTATTCACAATTTACAATTCACATTTAGATGCCCCGAGCACAACATGAGAAAATGCACGTTTCCGATTTTCAAAACGCCGCACAAATTAACGGCCGAGCGTCTCCCACCCGTTCGCCGTGCCGCATTACCTGAGGTTGTCTTGCAGCGCGTGCGTGGGCGCTTCGGGAATGTGTCGTAGCAGGAACTGCAGGGCGACCTTGCGCGCGGAAAAGTCCTCGCCCTCCAGCGACTTGGCGCACTTGCGCAGCAGCTCCGAGATGTCGGCGCCGCCGTGGGCTGCGGAACAGCAACCAGACGGGTTGAAAAGATCAATATAATACTCAGATACGACTATGAGTCTATTGAGGGCTTAAAAATGTTTTTTATACTAGCCAATTACTTAATTACATTGGCTAATAAATAAGCTGTACTTATAAAGAATTCTGAAAGTTTACTCCAATTTGGTTTCTTTGCAACTTCAAATCAGAACATAACAGCCCGGCTGCAACTGGTCGCCATACCGTACAAGCGGCAGGCACCGAGCGGAGACCCACCTTGCGGCAAGCCGTCCTCGTGGCTGAGCGTGTAGTCGTTGGCGTCAAGCGGGGCCGTCTCGCGCAGGCGCAGCGTGGGCGACGACAGCGCCGACGAACGGCCGGAGCCGCCGCCCACGCCCACGCCCGAGTCCTGCGAGGTCGAGTCGCGTTCGCACGGCGCCGGCGCCTCGAAGCTGTAGCTCTGGATCTCGGCCGTCGTACGGCGTAGGGACCTGCGATGTTCGTTAATCTCTTAGTTCGTTGTTACAGACAAAATTATTTGTTGCATTTTTAAGACTCATAGTCATGTCTTTTCATGATCTTAGCATGTTAGTTTTCAGAAACACTTTTTAAAGGGGTATTGAATGCTGAGTCCCAAACTCAAACTTTTCTCGACGTTTCGTAAAGCTATGCGGCCTGCTTTATTAAAGGTCTAAATTCGAGTTGCAGCCTATTGCAGTTCATCTCCAGTCTGCGGACACCACAACCCCCAAAAGCTTGAATGTTTATTATTTCATAAGGCAAAAAAAACATAACAATATTCATATGCTCATATGTTCTGTTCATATGTTCATTTTATATTCACATGTTCATTCAAAGTCCTCTTTCTATCTCTATAAAGCCTAAAAACTGAAAAAAACTTATTTACCATCCTCATCATCGTGTTTTGCCGACTTACCGGTAGACCTCCTCGGAGCTGAAGGGCTGGTCGGGCCGAGGACAGCGCGCAGACCGCGACGGGGACTGCACCTGCACCGGCGTGCCGTTACGGCTTCGCGCCAGGTGCGCCTGCACCAGCGCCGACGCCGCCTCCTGCGCGACAACCAGCACAAGGCGTTAGCAACAACCAGCGCAATGCTGCTCTTGTGCCTTCCCACCATTAACCAGCAGACAGTGAATGAACTGTAGGCAACGGATGCACTCGTGCCTTCCCACCATTAACCAGCGGTCCTCTCGACAGCAACCGACGTACCTGAGTGTGCGGGGGCAGCTTGGCGAGCGCCAGCGTCACCTTGGAGGTGTCGAGGTCGAAGAGCGCCTCGAGCGCGGCGGTGGCGCCTAGACGCAGCTCGGGCTTGGCGTCGCCCGACCACGCGACCAGCCGCGCTAGCGGCGCCGAGATGTCCCGCGGGAGGTCGGCCCCGCCGGCGCCGCCGCCGGCCTCCTGGCACGAGACCGCCAGGAAGTTCACCAGCGCCAGCTTCACCTGCCGGGGGCGCCGCAAATTGTCAAGGAGATGCTTTTCAGGATATTGAACTGGGTTATTGAATACTTACCTGCCAAACATTGTTTTTTCCTGACATTTTGCCTACTTTATCAAGGGTATACACTCAAGTCAAGGAGATGCATTTTTTTTTTCATAAGAAGTTCATGGGATTCAGGAACAGTAATTAAAAGCATGAGCTTTAGCAGAAGCAATAGCAGAAGCAGATGTTCAGAAGCAAACCCAAGTATTTATAAAGAAAATATTCAGTGCCATCATGTCTTTAAGGTGAATCCAAGACCATTAAATCTTGTTGCTGCCATTATTCTGAAGACCATTGTTCCAGAAGCAAAGTAGGCCTGAGAGGGAAGTCATTTACAAACTTGAGAGAGAGGAGAGCTGACCACAGCCTTTTTACCAAAGACATCCAATGGTTTTAGAAAACCTTCAAGTGGTGACAAGAAAAATGCTAGGCAGCAAGATTGAGCCTGATAAACCTGAATGGGCAATGCGATTTCTTAAAAAAAAAGGCTCGTGTTTGCTTACAAGTTAATGCTTGTGCATTGTTATGCTTTTGCTCATGTAGATTGTGCCTGAACCATAAACGCTTGTTCACAACAAGGACATAATCAACTCATAGAGCATCGGAATTTTCTCCAGCCAATCATACTAGTTCCGTGTTAAAGATGTCCCTGTGCAACGCAACGTGCCTTCAGCGCCCAACAAAATATCCTCCGCCCGCCCCCCGACGCACCCACCTTGTGATTGGGCGTCTGCGTGGGGTCGACCAGCAGCCGGAGCGCCGCGGCCAGCACGCGTTGCCGCGGGAACGAGTCACGGACGACGCCCAGCGAGCGGTGCAGCTTGCTGGCGATCGAGCCGAGCAGGTCGCCGCCGAGCTTCGTCAGCAGCCGTGTCACCAGCAGGTAGAGCCAGTCGTCGAGGTCCGCCCGGTGCGCGACCACCAGCTCGTTGAGTACGTCCAGGAACAGGCTGAACGCCTGCCGGAAAAACGACGCTGTCTGTCAGCCCCAGGGACGGCGGTTAGTTGGCGTAGCGCGAGGTTGCCGGCTTTTTATTCAGAGTGGCCAGCTTTGAACGACCCGGTGGCTTTTTAGCAGCGTCTATCTCCTGCTTCACCTCAGTCTTCAAGATAAACGACGAATCATTTTTAGGGTCGATATTCGATTTGAAATTTGATTGAACTTTTTAATAGAGGCTGCCAGCTTTTACCGACCTGGTAGCTTATAAGTAGTGTTTATCTTCTGCTTCACCAGTCTTGAAGATGACCAACAGGTCATTTAACTCCTTCCTTACAGGCTAGATTTTGATATACACATGCTCCCTTTCCCAAATAATTTTTCCCAAATACCTTATCTTAGCATGCTTGTTTTCAAAGAATTATTCAACAGGGTTATAGAATGCTCAGCTTTTCACTACAACTGTCAGTACTACAACAGGCAGCTAAAGCTGCCAACCTTCTCAAGACATTGAAGACAAGAGAAATTTTTAGTGAAAACAGCAAGTTCACAGTTTACATTTAAAGGTGTATTGATCTTGGATAGCACCCCTATTCACTAACTATATCCGCTTATAATTCCGAGGCACATTGTGCCCATTTCTGCTGCCGTTTCCTGTGCCACACTCGGAAACCGGAGCAGAAACGGAGCCGGAAACGGCCAGCGAATCGGGGTGCCGGTCACACTCGTCTGCCGGGGGGCTGGGCGAGGCTGCACCTTTGTGTGCGCGTCGACGAACATCTTTGCGAAGATGTCGGTGACCCTGCGCAGCTCGGAGCCGGACAGGAGTCGGCCGGCGGCGAAGTACGCCTGCAGCGCGACCAGTCCGTCCTTGCGCTCCGCCCAGTGCGTGCTCGACACGCGCGCTATGATGTCCCCGATGTCGCGTGGCTCCTCGCGCGAACGTGACGACCACGAGTACGACTGCGGGCAGACGTCACCGATTGTTTTCGGAAACTAAATGCCCGTTCCGAAGATTGTGTCCGTACCGGGTGAATTTGTGACTTTGTATCCAACCTGGGCATGCCTGGTCGCTCAGCAGCTGCTCCCTTATAGCACGCAACCAACTTGGCCAAAACTGTATGCGTAAACGCAAACTTAATTAAAACAAAACCAGCATGTCCAAAAGAACCGACATAGCCGGAATAAATAAGCCAACCAGATTGCTACTGGACCGATGCAATTTTTCAGATAGTTTCTTGGGCTGATTAGCTGAAAAGTAGAGGACGAACCATTGGATGCCTCGGGAGAAAATGTTAGTTTGAGCTATCTGAAAGCCGTCACGAAACAAAAATCCACCGCCACTTGGGCCGACTAACAGTCGAAATCCGACGAGGCTGTAGAGAGGATGAATCTGATTGCATCTCCCTCATGTTACACATTACTACTTAGGGCGCGTTGAGCTCAAGACTGTAAACGCTCTCATGAACACGCGTCCTCCACATTTTACGTTAACGTCGAGTTAGTTGCGATCTTGATAGTCGAGTCTTCACGCTAGCCAACCGAACGGGCAACTCACGTCGCGTCGCGGCGAGTCGAACGATCGTTCTGAGCAGCTGGACGTCTCGCTCTCGGGATCGCTGTCGCCGTCGCCCAGCGTCATCTCGGCGTCGCGCGACGCCTGTAGCATCCGGGCGGCGGCGGCGGCGTGCGGCCGCGGCGGCGTCGCGCGCGACTTGAGCGGGCGCGACGGGCTCGAGTCGCGCGACGAGCCGCCCGAACGCGGCACGCCCCAGTTGAGGCGGCCGGGACGCGGCGGCGTCGCGTGGTCCACCGAGTCGCGGCGTTCCGCGAACGTGGCGTAGCTCAGGCGGGACGACGGCGAGCCCGAACGGCTCGACGCTGGAAACGTGGATATATTAGATAGCTGATATCTTGGTCACCCCTGACTAAAATATGAACTTTCTTGATAGTATTCATGGGTGCGTAATTAAGTAAGCGACGACACTGCTGCTGTAACTTTTTTGATACCTCCCATAGAGTCCTCAATAATTACGACTATATGAAAAACTACCCCTAAACAAGGGTGAAACTAAGGGAGGCACCGACCCGATGTCGCGCAAATTTCTGGCCAATGTTCAGGGGGATCAATTGAACATATCCTGAAAAAATTAGCTTTGCATGAGTCATGTCTGGGTTAAACAATAGATTGACTGGACAATTGAGGAAGCCTACAAAATTTGTTATCTACATTTCTTTTCACCCATCTAGGTAAAACCCAAAACACCATTACTTACGTCATCTTACGTGATATTTACGGGCCTCCGTTTATAGAGATCAGTGGGAAGACATGATAAAGTACCTCAACATGGCATCAAAGTTCCACTGTACGAAGCGCTATCCATGGCAATTGAGATCAGTGGTTTGTACTCAGCCTGCAAAACTTGGTGGCACGAGTACAGCATTTTCGGTGACTCACGTTGCGACTGCGACACCCCCGACACCCGTCCGCGTGTCCGTCCCGTCCGTTCGGCGCTGGCGACCGCGTCAGGCGACCGCCTCGGCCGCGCTGCAAACAAGCGTTCGCGTCGTCAGCCGGGGTCGACGTCCTCCGCGGACAACGACAAGCACTCACCTTCGTCTCCTAGTCCACGACACGGCCAGCCGGCGGCAGGACAAAGCAGACCGGTCAGTAATTTAAGCAGGAAACACGGCATGCACGGCTTGGCAACGACGCCAAGTTTCGTTTAATTTTTCAGAAAGAGTATTTTGCTGGTTTATTGAATGGTAAGCTACCAAGAGCCTTCTTGAGCTAAGACTCTTGATGAATCACGCAGCGTTGCTTTGCAAAACGTCGCTTAGTGTTTAAGTATGGTATTCAATGGCGTATGCATGGGCAATGGGCTCTATGGGCTATGCTTTGGCATGGGCTAGCATTCAATGACCCAGAAAGTTTTTATGAAATGTAACAATGTTTTTATGAAAGTAATTTCATATGATTTTGTTAGAATTGAACCTAGCTGGCAAATAGTCCACTGAAATTATAGCGCAATTTTAAAGTGATCATTTGCGAAACACTGGATGGCGCTAATAAGAAATACATTCTGATTTTGTTGCTATCTCTTTTTTTTAGACCAAAGTCAAACTAGATAATAAAGTTGATGACACATTTTGAGGAATGTTTACTCTTGTCCTAATTATGTTAGGAGGTCACATCAAAATCAGCATTGTGTGCTGATGAGAAAAATCAAGATACCTAAATTTGCTCCAGTTTGATCATTTTCTTTTTTCTCATAGTCAAATTCAAATGGCCATTAGCCGAGGCATTAATGTAGTTGACCTGAACTTTAATCTGACCGTCCAAAAACCAGAGCCTTCATGGTCGTAATAACACAGGATACTCACCAGCTCCACTACAAGCAAATTACTTTAATTAGAAACATTGTTATTTGCTGCGGGCTTGTACAAAAATCGCAAATTTTAAACAGCAACACAATCTTGAAATTGGATGGACTCCTCTATGCGCTTACATAGCAAAGCATCGGAATAACAAATGCCAAACAGTGAGACATCATTATCGTTGACTGAATAAATTATGAGATTCAAACTAGATTCATTTTCATCAAATTTACAAGTAACGAGAGTTTGGTAGTCAATTCATATCATCCTGTACATCTATAGAACTGAGCCCACCGATCAATGGGGTCACGGAACTTGCGTAATGAAGCGTTGTAGCTGATGTAACGAATCGGGAGGGTCACCCGACTCGAGTAATGAAGCCTTGGAGCCCATGTAACCATTGACATGGTTACAGGACTCACGTAACGAAGCGTTAGAGCCGATGTAAAGGTTTACAGGGTTACGGGACTCACGTAATGAAGCGTTGGATCCGATGTTCATGCGCGCCATCGCGGCGTACTGAGCGCGCGCCTTGGCCCGCTGCGCCGCCTGGAGGTCGATGGCGCTGGTTGAGCGCAGGGACACCGCTGGCGAACGCCGCGGCTCTGCAACAAATCAGAGTCAGCGCCACGCCTACGTTCCAAACGCACCGAGGGTGCTTCGAAAGGACCAGGTAGACTGGGTATGGGATGCTTAGATTGTCACCAAGACTTTCTTGACATTTTGCAAAGCTTTATGCTTCCTGGATGCTAATTCACTATCTGTTTCAGTTTCTAACTCGGCGGTGTTGGGAAAATTGTTGAGACTGGACGTTTTATGTGCAAAAGAAAAAAAAACAATAAATATTCCAATTTTAAATGCAAGATTTTGTATTTCTAAAATAAACTAATGAGGACATGTCCCCGAAAATCCAACTATAATTATTGTACATGCAATGTTACATTCAAATGATGAATTATTTGTCTAAGATTAAAATATATAAAATGAAATAACTGAATAAAGAAGACATATTGGCCGATTGCGTGCACAAAAAAAGCATGCAAAATTCTGGCAGTTAGACTAGCATGTTATTATTATTTGATTTTCTACACATTTTCATTCCTTGGCATCTAGAGAAACACTTCGCCATGCCATGTTTGTTGACACCAATTAGGTAGCAAATAGGAAAATAGCTAAAAAAAATTAATATTATAGGAATATCACAACTAGACATCTGACCTGTCAAATCAATTTACACAAATTCCACAAAATTGTTTAGTATCTGTTTAACGGAACAAATAATAAACTTCCTCAACAAACAAACAACCATTACCACTCATGAGACAAGGTGCCTTAGAGTTTTCCTGAATTCCGAGAAGAATGCAAACATAATTGGAAGGTGACGCAATGGTTCCACCGTCACTCCCTCATGGCTGCAATTAACTTAGCATATTCTGCTCTTGCTTTTTCTCTCCTTGCCACCTCGTCCAATTGGCAGTCGGCTGACCCACAGGCTGGCAACGAGTCCGGCCCTGCAAGGAAACATCGTCAACCGCCGCCTCGCTCCTGACCACTTTTCTACCGCAGACAGAATGACTCACAGTTGGAAGACGTCACGAAGATACTAACCCACAGACAGACTGACCCACAGTTGGACGACTTCACAATATGCTAACCCACCGACAGACTAGGTCCACAAACAAAGCAACCAAGAAAGGAACCGCAGACGGGCTACTTGGCAGCACGAGCGGTTCACACCTGGACGATTCCACAGACAGACCAATCCGAGGCAGAGAATGCCACAGCTGAACAAGTCATAAAACAAACTAACCCACATTTAGAGGATTCCATAGCTAGACTGATCCACAGACAGGCAAACCTTACTAAACATTGAACTGCTTAATAAGCATAAAGAAGCAATTTCAGGAAATCAATGGCCATTTCGCGAGTGCATTCTTGACGTAAGACACAAATACTTAAGAAATAGATTTGCTAGAACTATAGAATCTGCCCGTCGTTGATGTGGTAGTGTCTCCCATCCCGCTGTACCGCAGGAGATATCGCTTGGAACAAGAACACACTACGATTTTCTATCAGCACAGCACCAAACAGTGGAAGAGATATACGGAAAGCCGATTTTGAATGCTAACGAAATCAGTCGGAAATCTATGCCAAATTTGAATGACGGAGAAAAGTATCGACAGATAGGTCCATCCTTGACAACAGCAATGAAGAAACATTAAAGGCAAGTAACGTTTAAAGATGAACTGCAAAGTGACATAATTATTTTCGACAATCTTAGAAATCCATGTCAAGCCAACTTATCTAACACAAAGATCAAAATAAGAAAGCTGCAACAAAACATAAAAATAGAAATAAAATGCGATACATAACAATCAATACAAACTAGAAAAGGTAAATACGGCAGAAAATCTACACATTAAGCGAAAGGATAAAGAAGTAAAATTTAAAAAATAGAGCAGAAACTAAGCCAAGTACTACAATCCAGTAAACTAGAAACAGAACATCCAACATAACATTCAAATTAAAAATCCAGCTCCGACAACACTGGAGAACTAAAAACGGCAAACTACTTCCGCCTCCACGCAACGAAAGAGCTACGACTACCGAGACACGGAGAAGTCTACGACTACGCTGTCGGCGCCCACTGGCGGCTACCTGTCAGGTCGACCGATCGCGGGCCCGGACTGAGCACCGGAATCCCCGACCTTTGCACCCGGCCACGGGCCCCGGACGCGGCCTGCAGGTTTTCGCTGCTTCCTGCGACCAGCATTCACCGCCGCGTTAGTTACAGATAGTCGTTAAGGGATGGGGCAGTAGTGACGTGAAAGTTTCGGAGAGCTGTCCTCGCCTGAGGCCGGTGTCAACGATTAGTTACCGTCACCCAAGCAGGTAGGGAGCGGCAATCACCGACAACTGGCTTCGTTCCTACGCCAATAACGGATCTTTCACGTCTCTCGCAAGTGCTTCGAGTTATAGATGTTATTGTTGTTATTGGGTTAGAAGTGCATACTACTTGGCCTGGTAGAAAGTTAATCTACAGTTGAAGAGGTGAGTGTAAAAACCAGTCAAGTCCATTCTATTAAATGTTTAGAAAATTACAAAAACTGCAAGTGAATTATGTAGTAGCAGGTAGCAGGTTGAAATGTTGAACTTTTACAAAAATGCTTGTAAAATGGGAACGGAGCAAAGGACTTTCCTGACTTTCCACACCTCGATGCACATTTCACGTTGAATGACGACCACACAGCCGACTCACTTTGACCAAAAGTGGACTTAACTGGTTATTACAGTCACCTCCTCAGTTATAAAATAGCATTATTAGTTGGAACATAGAGATGTTACGCTTGCGCCTCTTTTTGAATCGACAAGTCAAGACTCCGTGCTTCCCATGTAGACGGCTCACTGGGCACTCCCTATCCAGGCTCAAACGGAAACGTGTCGACAACCGTGCACCGAGCCCGCAGCTTGGACTCACCGGACGCCGACGACGGCAGCTGGCGTGGCAGCCGCTGCGTCGCGTACAGTCGCGGCTGCGTCAGCGAGCCCGTGGAGCTGGCGGCGGAGAGCGCCGACTCCCCGCCGAGCGCGCGCCGGTACGCCGTGTCCAGCGACGACAGCAGCGCGTCGGCTTGCTCGGGAAACTGGCGGTGGAAGCTCCAGTAGCCTCTGCAAGGTGCCAAACGCAAGGGTTTAGTCGGGGCGGCGGCTTTTCACTTTCCGATACTGCGGAATTGGGTTGATTTCGGCTTTTGTTTCCACAGGAAGTATAGGAATATAGGGCTTTTGTCTCCTATACTTTGTATAGGAGACGGCAGCAGAAATGTTTGGGAAGGTGTTTCACTACCCGTCCAACAAATGCTTACTGATGTAAGCTTCCACTAGGCAAAACAATTCCTAAAAAAAATTATTGCCGTGCGGTGACGTACAATTTGAAACGTTGATCCATGTATGAAAAGCTAGAAAGCAACGGCTATCGGTAATTTTTTTAAATCTTAAGTTAAGATGGAAAACAATCAAGCTAAAATCAAGTAAAAGCGCTGAGCGATCAAGGCACTTTCTGTGACGTGAACTTTGAAACCCTGATCCATGTACGTTGAGTTAGAAGCAACGTAAAATTAAGTTGGCAAACAATGGAAAACAATCAGTAAAATCAATGAGCTATCCAGGCACTTTCTGCTGTCCGGTGACATAAAACGGCAAACTGCAGCAATCATAGAGCGTTAGAGGCTGCACTTCCTGATGTGCAATGAGTAATGACATGAACTTTGAAACTCTGATACATGTGTGAAATAATGCCAAACTGCAACAATCATTAAATATGTAAAAACAATTGAGGCCAAACCTCAAATGCCGAATTAGTATACAATGGCAAACTGCATCGCTCCATCAAAAGTCAAGTTAGAAAACAATGGTTAACAGGGACGATCAGCAAAGTCGAGACACTCACTGTCGCGCCGTGACCCCATTCTATGAATCCCGAGTTAGACAACAGCAAACTGCAACGATCACTAAATCAGTAAAAGCGATCAGAGGAAAAACCTCGCATGCCGAGTTAGCATCCAATGGCAAACTGCATCGCTCGATGTAAAGTTCAGTTAGAAAACAACGTCAAACAGCGACGATCAGCAAAGTCGAGCCACTCACTGCCGCGCCGTGACCCGCACGTCGTTGTCGGCGTCCGTGACGCCGCCGCGCACCGCCTCCTGCAGCGCGGGCAGCTGCTTCTCCAGAACGTGCGGCGGCCACGTGTTGAGCGCCTGGTGGAGCAGGTCGGCGCACGCCCGACGGATCTCACGCGACTTGCTCGTCATGCCGTTGCACACGGCCGGCAGCAGGCGCGCAGACGTCACGTAGCGGAGGACGAAGCGCGCCGCCACGCCGCCAGAGCTGGCCACGATCTGCGCACGACGGCAACGGGTTTAGCGGCCAGGCGGGATGCATGATTTGGCGGTGCGAGCCGATAGATATTTTATTTTTAGTAATTTTTAACATTGTCACATTTACAATTCTGTGATTTTTTTAAAATCTTTTGACCCCCAAGGCTTCAGAAAGCTTGTCTGGGGGTTAAAATGAACAGGATGATCCAGGTCTATCCACGATAAGGTTGTACTCAAAACACAGATGCCATTCACATTTAAAAGTGCACCCAGCACTCCCACGAACATCGGTACATGTTAAAAGTGAAAATCACCCTTAACGACTAGCGGAAACCCGCATTAATTAATTTCAAGACACCTGCCTTCAAGACCTGCAATTCTGATAGTTTTTTAAAGATGAGATTAGATGAAAGCATTCATTTGTACCATTAAAAACATTGATAAGAGCTAACATCTCATCTCACCTTGAAAAGGTAACAGAATTTTTTAAGAAAAATTGGCAAAAAATTGACAAAAACTAACAGAATCACATTCCTGAAGTGCAATCCTTTTCATTTTTCCAAGGTTGGTTGAGAAAACTCCAAATTGGTCCATGTTTTTAATTGAACAAACAAGCTCTCATCTGGAAAAAACTAACAGAATCACACTGCTAAAGCGTGAAGGCATGAAAGCTCGCGCCCTCAACCAACCCGCTCCCAAACCACGCAGCCAACCCCGACCAACCGGCTACCCACCTTTGCCGAGTTCTGTATTAAGTTGAGCAGCGATGGCAGCAACGTCTCAGAGAAGTGCTCGAGCTTTGAGCCGAGCTCCTGCGCGAGGAACGCGATGGTGAGACATGCCTCCCGCACCACCTGCGAGCGCAGGTCCTTCACGGCGCACGCCACCGCCGGCTCCAGCAGGCGCAGGCTCGGCGCCAGCTCCTCGTAGTTGGCGGCGCCGGCGGCCATCAGCGCACGAACGCGCTTCAGCGCCTCCACGCGCCGCGACCAGTCCACGGCCGGATCCTGCGGGAGCCAAGAGGAACGTTAACGCCGTTAGGCAGATTCACAATGTTAAGACAGATTCACAATGATAACAATGTTGTTATTTCTGCTCTAGAATAGTCTAGATTTGAGGCACGTTTGTAAGTGACGACAGGACCTTTACGTCATATTTAAACTATGTGCAAAAATACAAACGGTTGATTTTGTTCACCAACTTTCCAAGGGAGAGTGTTTGAGGCGGTGTGTTTTAATGGACTCTTACTCTGGACTAAAAATCTTAGACAATAATTGAATTTTTCTGCATCTGATTGGCTGTTAACAAGATTGTTGGTAACAAATTGTTGATAAAGATGTAAAATCCCAATAGATGTCACTCGACATAAGAAAAAAAGGTTATTTCACGTTAAAATTTTCATACAATCTGATACCAGCTCAAGGTCAACGGAAACATTCCCCGGCAATGGCCCAGTCCAGACTATTCGTAACGATGTCTCTGGCTAGCCTTTCCGACGCAAACCTTGCGGCGTCCCGCACTCTCACCTGTAGCGTCGTTCGAATGGCGGCTAGGCTCTTGTCAAGCTCGCGGCCGGAGAACAGCGGAGCTGGCGGGACCTCGAGGAACGCACGCTGGAACGCGTCTTCGTCCACCGAGCCGGCAGGACCGCCTGGAACACGGAGCTCGTAGGTTAGGCGGTGTCGCTTTGTCGACGTCTTTGTTAACCCGTTGCGCGATGCACGCTTTAGACGGTGCTAGCGCTTTTTCTACGTCTTTGTATAAGCGTTGCTTGATGCACGCTCTAGGCAGAAGGTGACGGAGTTTTTCGTCTCTTCGGTAAGGGAGGGATTGAAATTTGACCTCTGAATTGCGCTTATGGGAGCTTCGCTAACTGATTTTTTTAACACGTTGTTACACTTTATGCGGCAAACGCAGGCCTTTACGGTGCACATATGGTTCCATATTTAGCTGATTCAGGTAGCTGTATTTGAAATTTTTGTTGGCAGACTAAAAATATTATTAATTTCACAAACTTTTCTTAAAAAACTCATATTCTTATCTTCAACCTAAAACAAATACTTGACTGATTGGTCTCGACAGCTTGGCGGTCTGAGCTAGTATATTTCGACTGTTCAGGTCGAAGAGTGGAAGAGTGGTGCTATCTTTCCCTGGCATGCTTTGAATTGAAAGATGTTGCTGCTCGTTCAACTAGCTCTGTGGTACTGGATGGTACTGGCCTATTGAGTCTGTTAAGACAGGGAACCGAGCTATTTGCTACACTCTAGGCTCCTTAGTGCACCACTTGCTTTACAGAGAAGGAAAAGGCCAGGAAAGAAAAGCATCACAGTAGTATATTAATTGCATTGCATTAATATAATTCTTATGGCTCTCCAAATCGAAATGCAAAGTCCATTATGACCGACGGATTATAGGGCCTTGAGGATTAGCTCTAAATTGGCCCCAAGCTCTGAATGCTTATTCGTAAATCGCACTTTAAAAAGTTGTACAATTCATATATTTACTTCGTTTATTTGTTTGGCAGCTAACAAAGCTCATAAAGGGTCTGCTAATTGATGAGCGTAACGAGCGTAGCGAGTGAAGCGAAATCTTCAATTTCACTTTACTGCTAAAAAAATCCGGAATGTTTTTTTTTTTTTTTTTGTTTTTTTTTTTGTTTTTTTTGTTTTTTTTTGTGTGTTTGTTCGCACGATTCCGGCCAAACGCCAAAACGGATTTTGATGAAAATTTCGGTGGACCTTCGTTTTCTCTGAACTTAGATCTGCCACGTTTTTGAAGCAATTCGGACGAGTAAATTTTATGTTATTAAGTTTTTACGAAATTTTTCAGTTTTTCCAAAACACGTTTTCCACTCTAGAGGCCGAGGATCTCAATATAATTTGACGAAACTTTCCAGATATGTTGGCCCCCACGATTTTATGTTTGTGTCCAAATTTCATTGTTGTATGTTTAGCGCTTTTCTTGGGAATGGCGCTTTTATGACGCTTTTTTAGCGATTTTGCAGTTTTTTGCAACTAAATCAACTTCTTCTTTAACTGATTTTGACAAAATTTACTGTGTGCATTATACATCGTAAAAGGAAGATACTGTGTTAATTTCAAGCAAATCATTTAAATAGTTTTTCTTTAAATCGATTTTTTCGTTTTGAAATATTCAATGTCATTGAGAAAGCTGACAAATTAACGCCGAACACTTAAAATTGATCATAAAAGCCTCTAGGCTATGCGTACACGCAATATAATTGCGTTGTGGGTGAGCGTAAAAGTTACGCTCATCCACAACACGATTATATGAGTGTTCGCATAGCCTAGTATTATCTACAATTTTTTTTATGACGGGCGCTTTTAAACAAAACAACAAAACCTTTTTAAGAACTCACGCCCAATCGTTTACCTCGTTCGCGTGATTTCGTTGTGCCACTTACACAACATTTCCAATTAGAAATTATCTCTAGACGCTGACACAAAGTAGAAGAGTAAATAAATGTGTTAGTTTAAGAGAGCTGCTAAATCTGACAAAGATAAAAATATAACTCAATACATATAGCGATTATTTGATTATAACTTAGCGAAGTGGACAGAAAACCAAAACCATATCATTAGATACCTACTGACAAAACTATTAATTTACATACCAAATAAACAATATCATAAACAACATAGGAAACTACCACTTTGCCTAAACTTGCACCTTGCGGTAGTATAGTTTAGAAACTAGTTAGTTAGTCGTAATTAGTAGCCACGTGCCGAGTTACATGTTGGGTCTCAGTTTGTTGGACTTTACCAGACAACCCGGGGCACCTGAACAGCACAGCCACGTGCACATAATCGCAAGACAGCCAGCTGCAGCTTGTTAGCAACACTATACCCTCAGGCGAAATGAACATCGCCATCATCCAGTATTAGTTGTCAACCTGGGACAGCAGACCCGTCGCATTCTCAATAGTCCTGCTTTTGGGAAGTGAATTAATTTTTTCCCCCGGAAGTTGTAACCAGATTAATCCACAAAGAACATGAAAATCGGATGCAAAAGCAGGCTCCCTCGCTACGAACGATGACCCCAACAGCATCGTAAGATGACCCCAACAGCATCGTAAGACCGCGAATACCATGATATCATGTTGTTTATTGTCTGATTATCACGGTCCTCGTGCGCTTAAGAAGTCCACATTATCTATAGAAATATCTACGGTAATACATAAGACTCACCCGAAGGGGTGGCGGCGGCGGCGGCGCGCACGGCGGAGAAGGACCCCTTCCTAGGTATGGCGTTGACGCGGGATTTGGTGACGCTCCTCTGCAACACGGGGAACACGGGGGGGAGGCGTCAGCATGGCTTGCTACCACACACAGGACTTCAAGCCTGCATAGGAACGCAGGCATGGTCCAGGGGCTCGTTTGTATTACATCTTGCGTGGAGGCAGGGGCGGAACTAGGCGCCCGCAGGGCCCGCGGCCGCGGGCGGGCCCAGGCCCGTCTACGGCCGCGGGGGGGCCCGTCGGTTGTCACTAAATCTGAAACACTTTTACTCATTTTTGCGATACTTTCAGTGTTATTCACTCTTGTTTCACGCCAACTGCAGATTCAATGTGTGAGGCAGACTGGTCCAGTACGCGGGGGGGCCTTGTCGAGTCAGGTCAAATTTGGTACACGAAGGTTTCGCTTGATAAGGAGTAAAATATCAGAAAAAACGAAAAACTACAGAAAAATACTGTCAATTACATTAGTAGGTATACGCAAGGGTCACTTATAGTGATTGAAAGTATCTTATAGGTATACCTACTCAGACGCTCTGAAATTTTATTTCCAGGAAAGGTCTATCCTGCTTATCATATTGCAAGATAAAACTTGGAAATGTGGTTCACAGAAAATATCGAGCTGATTTTCCAAATCCGTCAATTTGAAATAGCTTTGCAATATGTTTAAAATTCTTGCTACAACGCATAGATTCGCTCTAAAAAAGGACAATGATTCAAAATTTTATCGGGGGCTGAAAAACCTGACGCCTTTGGGGGGGGGGGGGGGGGGGGGCATTTTTGTCCAAATCTGCGGGCGGGCCCGTGAATCGTTGTTCCGCCCCTGCGTGGAGGGCGGATCTTGTGGACTTTTTTGCAAGCCAGACAATATAGTGCTGTGTGGCATTCTTTAAAAACTTGGTCTGCTGCACGTACCTATACATTTGTTTATTGGGAAGCCCTATGTTTGTTCTGGAGGTCTAGACGTGGCTCGTCTGGAGGGGCTGGGAATTAGGTCGGGAGAGGGGTGGACAAGGCATTCGATTCCCGATCGGTGTATCGGAGATCCAAGGATTAGCTTGGGAAGGTGTTTAGACGACGACGGATCCTTGAAGCTCCCGGATCCCAAGCGGACATGGCACTTTCAAAAATAAGTTACGAGATGACGATGCAAATAATGATGGAGATGATGATGTCAGATGAGTATGATTAAAAGAGAGGAAGCTGACATGCGGGACCATGCTGATTAAATATCCCTTCTCGACGACACTCTCCAGAAATCGTTGATTGTTTGTTTAATGGTCACCCCGCCAGAATCTAAGCCGGTGTAATGTTGCTTAACATTGGTGATTTCAACACGGCATTTCTTGGCAGTGCCTACGGGACTTACAATTCACAAGTTTCTACTCTGCAATGCCTCTCTACGAAGCGCCTGTTTCCAAATTTCAATTTCTTTTCCCCATCACCGATCGATACTGTTTCAATAGTTTTAAAAAAGTGGAATTCGCTGTTGCCCGTGGCATGAATTGCATTTGAGAAGTTTCTATACACATAGAAAACGACTTTTTAGTTTCTGAAATCTCCTAAAAAGCGACAAACTTTGTCCAAAAAAGTTTCCCCCGTGGCATCTTGCATCTAAACAAGATGAAACTCGAACTACAAAGCCGATATCGGAAATAGCGCTCGAGTGCTCGAAAAAAAAACAGATACCAAAAGGCGTCAGGAATCTGGAGGTCACCACCAGAATTTATCACTCTGTTTGCACTTGATAAGAATCAGAAATATCCTTTCGCATATTTGCATAAATATCACGGTGCAATCGCCAGCGATTAGGCAATAATTAAACACCGTTTTATATTGTATACATGTGGCATTGTTTAATAGCTGGCACTACATTACAATGAGCACTGCTTGAAAGTCGCGACCGCTGGAATATAAAAAGTGCCAAACGGTGAGAAAGCCTTGACGGAGATGAAGACGCGACCGATGAAGGGCATCGCGAAGATGAACACGAACGGCAATGCATCAAACGGCGAGGGAGACATCATTGACAACGCCTACCGCGCGATCGGGAGGCTCCTCGCGATTTCTGTGGGATGGGTCGGATTAGAGGCCAAGTTCCGCAAGGGCGTAGCGCCCCTGCCACAAGCGTGGGTGAAATGTTACGTGTGACTTGATATAACGCGCCGGCGGTGCATACTTGCTATGCCACGATACCCAATTTGCACATATTTTATGTTTACAAGCCCCGTATTGTTACTTATTGAGCTGTCTAGTTTTACTTGCCAATGCTGCAGATTTGGCCGTTTTGAGGGTGTTTGAAAATTTATCTCGAGTTTTTGTGACAGTCACAAATGATGAACAAGAACTTCTGAAGCGGACAGCAAAAATCTAAGAAAACTTTGCGTATAAATTTTAAAATTATTTGTTTATTTTACTGACCAATTGAAAACACAAGGTTTTGAATATAAATTATTGTTTGGAGCGTCCGCTTAGCACGTGCGATACAAGCGTGTTTGTGTTTTATTTTAGGAGATGAACAACCACGCAATTTACAAAACATCAGACAACTTCCATTCGAAACGAATCAATCATTGCTGTTTGAACGTTCCACCGAACGCGTTGCACGTTCCGAGCCGTCCGCCTCACGCCTATAGCTAAGGGTCTGGGTAGGTCCTCTCAGTATAACATTAAATGTTATTTGAAAAGGAACAAGTTATACGCATTGAGATTGGCTATCTAAAAACGTTCATTTCTATATAAACGTGGGAATAAATTACGATTAACAACCAATCAATGTTATTAAATCGTGTATACGATATTGTACAAGCCGACCGCGCAACTCGACTGTAAGCCAATTAACCACCATTACAGTAATTTCCCTCCGATAGTTGCTATCTTCCCCCCGCGCATTACCGCACGACCCCCGTCGATCACGAAGCCCCGGGACCCTCGCTGCAATGCACGCGTCTTGGGAGGTCGTCGCGTCAAATGACACGCGAATACACGCGAAATCCATGTGCAATTCGATAAGGAGCCGCGATCGCCGCGATCCGAAGACCGGTCAATGATTTATTGTTGGAAACGAAATATCCATTTCAAAATTTGCTCATTTCGATTTCGGTTGTGTTTATTTTGTTATTTTGATTTACTATTGCAAACGAAATGTCCATTCCCGGATTTGTATCCGTACCGGTCGACTTAATATCCAATTCACAGTTGGTTGTCCGTGTATGGCATAACTGGATCCGTGTTCAAATCCCGGTACACGGATACAAATTTTGGAATTGATATTTCGTTTCTAATAAAAAATATCTACCGATACATGCAACGAGTATTTGCACTAAGATTCGAATCAACACCAGCCAATGGACCAGCCAGACTTCTAGCCCTAAAATCCACTAGATTTCAGTCGATTGCCAGCATCCCATTTCCTCTCAATGAACTATATAGGTATAAAATTTCAATGAATCGAGTTATTTTTCCTGTGCCCAAGTAAGTCCATTTTCTTCAAACTCCACAGGGCTATAGAGTGTGGGTTACAGCTCGAGAACAGAAATACGGCCGTGAATTTACGATGCCCATGGTCCCAGAGGGGAAAGAAAATGTCTGGGGAAAAGCAGGGAAAATAACTCACTAAGTGGGATGGATGCATAAGTGCCAAGGGCATGGCATAACGCGACGTCTTTATAAGGCCCTGTCGGATATATTACAATATCCTTTTATAGGCTTAACTAAACTTTATGAGTTACACAAACTATTATTAAGATAAATGTATAGGAAACACCGATCAAAATATATAATTATATTCATGAATCGCCACTAAAAATATATAAAATGAACATTAGAGAGTCGATTAATTTGTGGCGAGTCTAGGCTTCTTAAGTAACGCAATGGATGCCAACAAATTGGGGACACGGACTTGGAAAAACAGGTGAAACTTACACATTTCTTATCATACGTTATTTGCATTTGAAACGCTTGTAAATCCTTGCCCAGACAAGACTTGTATACAAGTTTGGAGGAAGTGAACAAGCTTACGTCACTAATAGTAGTTACGCTGAAACAAAATATCGATGCCTTACACGACAGACGATTTTTTAAATTGCGGCAAATTGCAAACCATGACTGCGCGCGATTTGGGCGTTTATTGCTAATTCAAGCATGTCCCGGTTCGCCTATTAATTCACAAAACTGAAGGCTAGACATGATTGAACATCTTTCAAAGTTCAAACGTTCGCAAACAATAAATTACTTTCTGGATCATGACTCGTTCGAGGCCCCCATGGAAATCACGTGGCTTTTCCTCCGCCGTACGGTTTGCACTGCAGAGCCCACTAAACGACGCCCCCCCCAATTGGCGTTATTGAACAAGGACGGGCTCCGGGTGTCCCCTTGCTGAGTTGTCGTCATCGGCCTCATTACATCCATCATCGGACGCTGCATGACGGGTGAATGCGTCGTAAAACGTCCTGGACCGGATTCTGGCGAGCTAGCTTCGTAATCGACAACTTAAGCAGGGCGTTCGTCGAATTGGATATAGATACAAGCAAATTTATGAAGCGGCTTCAAATTTGTGTCGGTACCTATAGTCATTTCCGTGTGAATATATAAAGCAATATCTATCGAAACATTTTTACAATCGTTATAACGTTCAGAGAATGACATTTATTTCCACACCACCTGCATCTCCGGCTATACCTCCAAAGTCCTGATACCAATCAGCCCCTAACTAAATGGCAGCCAAATCCAAATGGACTTGGACAAAGTTTGGCCTAGCTAATTATGCGCCACACGCGAGTGCAGCCAAGAAAAAAGTAGCATGCCACCAATACCAACCCTGTGTAAGCATGGAAGAGTCATGCAACTGTAAAAAATAACCCGTGACTAGCGTGTACGCCATGTCGACAGCGAGTACCACGAAACGGGAAAAACGATCGCATTGTAAATGATTTTCCAACTGGGTCGGTGCCGGCCATGGGGTAGATGCGACGCGTGCGATGCACGATACAAGACGTAGCGCAACCCCCCCCCACCCCCCCCTCAATGTACTCACCACGCACGCGGTGTCGACGTCGTCGCCAGCGCCGTTGCCCCGCGATTCTGCAAACGAGAAACAAACGGACGGGTCAGAAAAACAGCCAAAATACAAGTTGGCTTTATATAGTCGAAGCTCTACTTTTCGTTGTAGATACATGACTAAAGAAACGGTAAAGGCGTCTGGACACACATTTTCGATTAGAATATTTCACATCAATACTTCAGGCGAAAAGCGATCTATGATATATCAAATATATTTCAGCGTTTTTTCTCCAGCCATCAACCAAAAATTTGTTCGAAAATCTCATAAATATACTGGCAGGACAATTTGCTGACAAAAACAACGAAATTTGCACAGGCAAAGAGCGGAATTCAGGGCACATCAGTCATGGCAGGTCTGACCAAGCCCGCAAAAGCCAGGGAAAATTGCAAGCAAAACAACGGGAACGTGTCAGAGTCAACGAAAGCCAGGGCACGGGCCAGGGCACGACAGGGCACCGAGCAAGACGGGCCAGGGCACCGAGCAAGACGGCCTTGAGCGTGACACGACGCCGACGTGACCCGCCGGTCCGGCCAGCATCGCACACCGCGCAGCCATCGTTGTCCAACTCCTGTTAGCAGTCCACCGAGAGCAGTATGGCCATCGAGAGCGCTGCAGCGGCGAGCATGCGGTCACCGGCCTTCGCCGCGGCGACCAGGGCAACGTGACATGGGAGGCAAGCAGCGACGGCCGCGCGTGCTCCGACTCCCCGAGGAGCCCACCACGGGCACCTCGGCCCGGTTTCCACCTCGACCCGGTTTCCACCGGCGCCTACCCTATCGCGGTGACGCGCGGCCAGGGCAGGGACCGAGCTGGTTGTATTACGCCCTTGTGTGGCGGGCGGGCAGGATGGAGCCCGTGGGGCCAACAAATATCTACTATTTGTAAGATGTTAGCATGATATTTACGGAAACAACCGTAGTGAGAAAAATAAATAGTAGTAGAGAAGTAGAAGTAGAAAATAAATAGCAATTTACGGTAAAAGACCACATTCAAAACTCCATTCAAGAGATGATAAAATTTTGAATGGCTTTGCTTTTCTTATGGAATTATATATATATAATTCCATAATTTGCAATTTCTCTTATAAAGACCATCGAATGAGAAATTTTGAATGTGCACAAACAGAGCCCTCGGTGCCACGGCAATTCGGTTCGTAATGCTGGAGTTATGAAACCTTGCAGGAACAGTGTCCAGGTAACCAGTATACGCTTAGAGGTAGGAGGGTGATCTAGATGTTGGGGTGAACGTATGCGCCACCCTTTGTCGTTGTACACAAACGCCGGGACCGAAACCACTTTGCAGCAAGTTCATCTCCACGGCTGCGTCTCACCTCCAACGTCGCGATAAAGAACGTCATTACCATTCCCGAACAACTCGACGTTCCAAACAAGGTGTATGTTATAGTGAGCAGCGAGTGGTCGCATTTTCCCTAGTTTTTTCTTCGAGACATGTTCGAAGGGCATGTGTTTAATTGGGAGACTTTAAACCCGGCCCTAGCAAAGTGGCCGGGATGGCGGCATTGAGAAGGATCCTGCCTACTGATCTTGCGCGAGAGGCACACGGTGGCACCTAGCTCCCAGACGCGACCACATGCAGAAATGTGAATCGACACCTCTCGGGGACTTTGTTGATGGGTGGATCGGGTTCCGTCACACCCGTCAAGTCGCCAGTCTCAACTTGAAGTTATAAATAGCGAGGCCTAGTTAGCGCTTCTGGCATGGCGCATGGTCACTAACCACTCTAATGACCTCTAAGCGCGCTTCTCTGCAATGCCAGGGGTGGTGCACCCTTGCACAATTCTATTGAGGTCGAGTGCTGTCTGGATTTGCTAATATAACGACCTTCGCCCCCCCCCCCCCACCCCCCACCCAGCGCAATCAGCACAGATAAATTTGTCAGTCAGATTTGACAGATCAGTTGACTTAAGCCAAATTCAAAATTTAATGCGAGATATGACTTTATCGAACAAATTAATCTGCAGTCTGCACTTGAAGTGTGTATGCGATTAAATTAAATCAAAATTCCAGATATTAACAGGAAAACTATGAGCAAATTAACGAAGAATCGTAATCGGAATATCACTTGAGACAATTATCGCTATAAATGTAAATTCCTTTAGCAAACTGAGCCAGGCCCATGAAACTTGTATCAAGTAACTCCTGTCAGTGTCACACTCTCACCCCCATAGAGGAAGTGACCCTCGAGACAGTACAATGACAGAGCACACCATGTTACCACGTGCTTCAATGCGGAACTTTCCTCAATCAACAGCTCTTTACAAGGATCACTTTCACATGCAGCAATAATTTAACAAATCTTCTCACGCAGATGCCAACTCCTGAACACGGTGACCAGCTTTCGACCCTGCAGCACCGGTGCATCTGCTACTGCTGGTGCATCTCCTGGAGCAACTACCGGGTAACGACCACTAATTCCACTGGCAGCGACAGTGACAGAATCCAGAAGTCTTCTGAACACTGACAAGGATAAAATCCTAATCGACCTAAGTTTGTCTGAAGACAACGAAGTTCCAGAATGCCTTGCAGGAGTTTTATGCAATTGATTAACTGCGCCATTATGTCACTAACAGGAACAGTTACCCCAGGCGGGTTTTATAAAATTCCTCCGTTAAACAGAAAGAAAGTCTAGAAACATGATTCGCCTTTGCAATATACAGCAAGCAGTGCCTAGAATCAGCTGCGAGCTAGGAGTTAAAAGCACATGCAATTGGTAAGAGCAGCAATGCGAGGTGGTAAACACCCGAGCAGCCGGTCATAGGGGAAATCATCCTCGGCGCTGCTGGTGTGTAAATGATGCATGTGGTGCCACCATCATCTCCACTTGCAGCTGATTTATATCCGTGGCGAAATCGCACAGTGTCGCTGACAGCTTCCAAGGGGGTGGGGGGTCGCGATCTCGGCAGGGGGCTCCATTGGCGTCGTTGGAAGCCACCCTACGTACCGCTTGCAAGACAATTTACCAGTTTCACGAATGACCACCCCTTGAGCAGTATCCATTAATGGACCACAATCAGCCTAATGGACCACAACATGAGTAGTAGCAGCTGCTCCAGTGGCATCAAGGTATAGTTTTCTAGTTCAAGACCATGCGTATCCTGTTTGATTGACGGCTACCTGAGATAGTTTGCCAGTTTGGCGATGGCCACCTCAGTAAGATTAGGAGTTTGTAGGTGAATCCAGTTGTCCAGAATAGAAGCAAAGATAGGATTGTTCGTTCCTGCATCATGCAGGGGTGAAGATAAATAGCTGGTTCGACTAAAGATTGGTGCAGGTTTGATTGACGGCTGGCTACCTCGGATGCGCAGGACGGCGTCGAACTGCTGGATCCATCGCAGGTCGTTGTCCCAAGCGACCCCCACCGACATCGCTGCTACCCTATCACTACCCTCTCACTACCCTCGCATCGCGGCGAACACCCTTCACTGAACAATCGCACAGTCACCACGCAATCCACTCGGGAATCCACCTTCAGATGCACACAGTCAGAAATTCCGAAAGAAATCCACTTTACAGTACAGACAATTGTCACTCGATGCACAAAATCCTATTGAGCCGCAAAAAATCCTATTGAGCCGCACGAAATCCACTCTGTATTCCAGGTAATCACCTTCTGAAGCACACAATCCACTTAAAGAGACCAGCAAAGCTTGAAACACGGCATAGAATCAACTTGAAAATCCGAAAAAACGTTTCAGGACACAACAAACGCCCACCAGTCGAGAAAATCGCCTCACGCTGGGCAAACCGTACGCGCCGAATTCACTTTAAGAGTAAGATCGCGGCTCCCCATCCTCTGCGTGATTGATGAGAATCGCCGCTCGGCCAAGATTCCCACGGCGCGCGCGAAGGAAAGCGCGGTTGAAAGCGAGAGCGCCGCGTGGTTGCGTCAGGTCGCGGGGACCGGTGAGCGAGCACTGAGCCGGACTTGCCGGCAAACCGGCCGCGGCTCTAGGCTGCCCGTCAGCCGGCCGGTATAGAGCCGATACGAGATACGAGTTACGAGTCCGCAGCACGATCGGTGTGATAGGGACGGCGCAACGTGCGACACGTTCAATGGGACGTTGGAGTCCGTGGTACGTTGGCTGCGAAGCGGACGGCTGGGAACGTGCGACGCGTTCGGTGGGACGTTGGAGTCCGTGGTACGTTGGGTGCGAAGCGGACGGCTGGGAACGTGCGACGCGTTCGGTGGGACGTTGAAAGCGCTTAGAACACTGGGTGCGAAGCGGACGGCTGGGAACGTACGACGCGTTCGGTGGGACGTTGAAGCCCGTATAGCATGCTAACATCTTAGAGAATGCAAATTTTTAATCTGCGAGAGTTGATTGTATTTTTCTGCAAAAGTTACGATCTGTCATAATTTAGGCCTTTGTCAGAGCATTATAACCCGGGAGATACGACGCGTTCGGTGGGACTGGGACATTAAAAGCAATAACTCAAGAAATCCATTTTTATATCGCATACAAAGGCGATTCAGAGTCGCTATTCTGCAATACCTATGCACTAAAACTCGTATCTAGTTCGCAAGTGTTCCGATCTGACAGTCCTGGCGCCCCACTTCGCACAGAGCGAGTGCTGCGGGTTGCCTACCGCTGTGCCGGGCAGATGTAGCGGGCTGTCTACCCACGGCGAGCGCGGGGTGACGGGGCAAACAGCACCCTTTGGTAGAGTAGAGAGCAGTGAAAAACATGAATGATGACTAATTCTCGGTGAATTTGGTGGCCAGGTTTCACGACGCTCACCGAGTGTTCGCAAAATCACATACTTTCCTCACAAAGCATAAAATCGCGACACTTGTAGCCTCTTTTCGCGAAATCAGCCACTCTCCGACTTTCAATGCTCTGCGCGATTATTCTATGCAGCGAGGAATGGGGTAGGGACTCAAGAATATCTGCCTCTTGCCAGTTGTTTTCCGAAGGTCACTAGTGTCACTCCCAAACTTTGGCAGGTTTCTGAAATCTCTCGCCGGAGACTTTTCGAGATGATGCCATCAGTATTTTTTGTACAGACTCAAAATTAAATTGGTGTTTGTAGCGCCCAGGGTGACAAAAATGGGCGGCGAGTCAGAAGTGAAGGCATCACGATGAGAATTTGAAGGTTTACCAAGACGCTGTGATTTGGTGTTTGCATTTTGCAGTGGCCCATTTAACTAAGCAGGGCCAGAGGCAGTGTTGATTTCATTATTTAATATTTGTTTAGCATAACGCCGATGTGAACATTTTATTGCCCAATAAAGACAGCAACTACAGTCTGGGGGGCCTGAAAGTATGTTGTGGGTGGGAAGCATTACAGACGGAGGATATCAAGATCCAAGACAATGCAGTTTGTCGGGCATTCTCTGCTCCATTGCTAATGCAAACAGTAGAGCGTGCTATAAGCTGGGTAATGCAATGAAAGGGAGTGCCTTTCAGGTAACAGGATTCTGATCTTCCTCCTATTGAGGTGAAGGCTTCCTACAAGGAAATAGATAGAAAAACAGAAAAATATTAAAAAAATTCATCAAGCAGTCTGTTTTTCTTTTAATTATTATTTTATTTGATCATATTTATCTGAGCTGTTCTCATTATTGTGTATGAAATGATCCAAAGTCGAATACTTTCAAAAGATTTATAGAAAAACAATGGAATAATTTTTTTAGACTTTGGAGGTAGCTATCACCTAAAATGAACAAAATATAGTGTCTAATGGTTTTACTGATATTTGCCACAAATATCAAGATACGAGAATTTACTGGCTCATTGATGGCTTCCTTGTTGAAGAAATTACAAGGAAATATGCAACATCGGTAACAAATGCTGTACATAATCACAACTTGATATGGAGTACAGACATTGTGGTAAAAGAGGGCCTGGGGCTAAAAATGAAATCGTGGTAAACGGAATTACCGAAACAATTTACAATTGACTTTTACAAGCATTTGAATAACTAAAAATAAACGTCCACAAGTGAAGAAATAGCGATTCTACCCACAGCTCGAAACCCCTAGACAGCGTCCTATTTACAATTTCACTCAGACAGCACTAGCAGGGAAGACGGAAAATCACTGTGGCATGGCTTGGCAATCGGAAAATGCCACAAATCACCTAGACTCTCAGCAGTAAAGAGATACGTTTCTGGAAATGCCTCCACTGTTGTGAGTGTGACAATAGCTTGTCTTAGAGCTAGTTTATGTTCCTAAAAACTTAGAATTTTGTTTCTCTCCATATCTGTCTCAAGAACCAGATGTGTGCGCGTTCTGCAAGAATCCCGCATTAAGATTTGCACATCTTCGTAATGTGTAACATCGTGCATACGGTTTCGCCGCTAACTGAGCCACGTGTGAGCAAAGTGAGCTCAAATTGCGAGGATGAACCGCCATCTCTGATTCCGAGCGATATGCTACTAGCGAAGAAAAACATTCCAGCGCTAGACAAGGAGAACGAAGGATGCGTGTTCTTGTGCGAGAGAAACCGGACACAGTGTGGTGTTGAGTTGAAGTTCAAATCATCGAACAACCCCCGACATTGTGTTCCTGTCATTGATCAGCTGTTGACGTTAGGGAGACGGTTAGCCGACGAAAGGTTCTGGTCCACGGCATTTGCAGGACTTACCGGCGTGGTCGGAGCCGTTGGTCGAAGCGACGACTTCCCCGTTGTCGCGAGCCTCGTCGAATCGCGCCATCAAAACGGCCAGCCTGCAAAAACGACAACATAATCAACACTCTGATCCGCTGACAGATTCTTCGGTCTACAAGACAAAATGAAGTCACCATCATTTCATTTCATGCCATAGGGCCAGTTGTCAAAACAGTGCGTCGTTAAACACCAATAATCAATCAATCATCGAGTGAAGCCTTTAGAAGTTTGTACCACATTTGTCTGTAGTTCTAGTTTTTTTATTCTCTCAATCCTACAAATAACTAGTTCTTAAAAGCAAATGAATACAATAAACTCAATTTTGTAGTTGATAATGGTTAAAAATTAATTATAATTATTAAAACTGGCTTGATATAGAAATTTGAACCTAGCTAACTCCTAACATTACCCCAAAAACACCATGCAGGAAAAGTTAAATATAAGCCTTCCAGAAAATGGTCATTAGCTGAATGCCAGACTGAATTTAGGCATGCGTCAAACATTATGTTATGTCTACGCCAAATTCGTAAGTTCGTTGGCGATTTTCTTCTCGAAATACTTAATAAAAGCTCTCCGTTAACAGCCAAGCTGGCTGTAGATCGGTCACTTTCCTTCAATTTGTGGAACATCTTTCTACTTTTGCAGCATGAAAGACTTCCATGTGCAACATCCCCGACTAAACCACGCTATAAGCTGACGGAACGACATTCCCGACTAGACAGAGCTTTCATATCCAACAGCAAATACTCGGCAACATTTTCTACTTTCACAAGCGTTTGCACAGCATGCAAGCCTGGCACGAACAACGTTTCCAACTGTTCCAAGCTCTCAACTGATAGCACAACGCTTCAATGCTACTTGTGCATCGTGAAGATTTGACGATCACGTCAAACCTCATACCAAAATCAAAGCCGCCTAGTCCAAGCCATCAGCCTATGACTCAACATTCCAATGCTACAAGTGCATTGTGTAGATCTTGACAATCCTCTTTGCAACGTTCCCAACTGCCACCCAACGTTACCAACATTATGCCATCGACTGAACGTTCCAACGCTAATTGTGCATATATTGACAATCAGATGAAACCTTACATGCAATTTTCCCACCCAGTCCAAGCTAACAGCCAATGGTTCAATGTTCCAATGTTACAAACACATTGTGTAGATCTTGACATTCACAGCAAACCTCTTTGCAACGTTCCCAACTACACAAAGCCATCGGCCGACAGCTCAACATTCTCAGCTAAACCAAGCGATCGTCACGTACTTGGCCGGGGGCACCGAGTGCTTGCGCTGCAGGTCATTGCGCAGCCGTTCGCCGACCATCGTGTAGATCTTGACGAGGACATCGAACGCGGCGTCGCGCACCGGCGAGATCGGGTCCGAGAGCAGCTTCACCACGCCCGGCACCAGGCGGGACACGCCCACACTGGCGTGGCCGTAGCTGTCCCAAGAAAACACACCGTTAGTTTGCCTTGTCGCATGTTTCAATTACTTCGAAATTTAGTTCTCATGTTAAACTAATTTAATTTAAAACATTAATATGATGCTAACTTTATTCCTATTCAGGTTGGAAACAAAACAAACTGCCAATCTAAAGCAAATTCAAACCAAAATGCAATCTTGTTCCATGCACAGTTAATATTTATTAACAGAAACAAAATATTCACTTGAAAATTGTATGTAAAAGAATAAACTTAAAATCTCTTTGCATGGACAGTAGATGTTACGAGAAAGGAAAATTTTAAGTGTGACGTCACAGCACAGTCCATAAGCTCAATAATTTGGAGCTGTACTACAGCAAAGTAGAGAATGGGGTTCAATTCCCCTTGTGGACATTGCATAACATGATTGGAAATTTTGTTTTTAGCAACAGATTATTTTTATTCCATATGCTTGATGCCGTTGCATGTTTGCAGCAAGTGGTAATACACTTAACACACCATCGTTAATTCTATTGTTTTAATTTGTTTTAAGAATCCAGTTGCTGACGTAAATCGAAAGGCTTTTAACATGCTTAACTCAATTCGTTACAATTTTGTGTTTACATTAATGCAATTAATGCCAGCAATGATTAAAAGTAAAGTACAACATGTAACCATCACCTACTAAAAATCTAACGATTCAAACACAGCTAGCCAACGGCGTGAACAACACAACACCGGACAACAGCGAACAACTTGAGAGCAACTCACTCTGACAGCGTCTTGGAGAGGCAGGCGAGCACCTCCTCCCGCACCTTGCCGTTCTTGTGCGCAAACGCCGGGCCGAGCTTGTCGAACAGCGAGTTGGGCGTCAGCACGTCCTTCTCGAGCAGCTTCAGGATGAGCAGCTGCGACTGTTCGCGCACCAGCTCCTTGCTGTCGCCTGCCGGGACGGACGAGAGGCAAGCGTTAGCGTTTTGAGGTAGAAGCGGTAAGTGCGGTAATACTAGGGATGCGGGAACGCTTATTTTTATGCATGGCTAAGGGTTATTTGTACAATACTGATTGAACAATGTATGAGAATTTTAAGTCTTAAACAAATAGATTAATTGAAAAAAAAACTAGAAAAATACTTAATAAGCCACACAAAAGAGCTGTTTTAATAAATTAAAACAAAAAACTACATTAGATAGTTTGGCAGCTAGAGTGAAAAAAGGTTATTTGAATAAAACCGAAATTTTTTCATACAAAATCATTTATAAGCAAAGGTAACACTGGATTATGCTGAAAATAGTACATAGTCTAAGATTTCGAATTTATCTTGAAAATGTCATCGGTTACGTTGCTCAGGGGGAATGGAAGGACAGAAGAAAGCTGGGAGACTGAACTACGGCATACACCCAGAAATGGATTTTAAGTTGATGGTCACCCATTAAACAGCTGGCTCAGTGCACTGTTGCTTAACCTTGGTTGCGAGAATTCGCGTTTGCAACAGGTGATATAAGGATTTTTGTTGGCAACAAGGTGATTTCACATTATTTAAACCATGGAGGTTCAGAGAAACATATTATTCTGACTCTAAAAATTAAGACTTCCAGATAGATAATGGGGCATTTTAATAATGCATCATTATTGTGAACACTGCTTGTTACTTAATCGGGATTTAAAGTTTCCAGATGACTGTTTACCATAAATCACATATCACCAACGTTGAATTATGACTGACTGAGACATAATGTTGACTTAGTTAGTGATCTTAACTACGCATAATCTCTTGTAGGTAAACAAACACCATTATGCTTAGCACTAACTAGGTAACTACAAGTAAATACTGCATAGTAAACAATTTCTTCAATGACAGTCACAAGCATGGACACGCGAGATAATGGATGCTGTTGCAGGTGTTTCTGTTAGTAAAGAAAAGAAAAGTGCCAAGGCTGTATACAAGCTCGTGTCACCGTTATTATTAGATCCAACAAGTCAAAGACCATTATTTTCAAAACTATTTCTTTCCGTCAGAGCTCTGTTCAAATTAGCACCATTTCTTCGTCTCTACGATACAAAACGCACAAAGATACCTGCATAAAATTAAAAAAAAGCGAACAAATTAAAAAGAATGACCTCAGGCAGTATTACCAAGATAATAACAAGGCAATTAATCAATCATAGCAGCAGCAGCGAGGTGTTAGGCGACTCACCGACATACCCTTGCGTCGCCGGAGGGCGAGGAATGGAGGGAATGGATGGACGGGAGCCGCTCCTAGTTCAGCCCCTGGGGAGGATAAGGAACATTGGTACAGCGAAGCGATGTCCGTGTGTGCGAGGTCGCTTACATGAGAGAGGCTGCACATGACGTAAATACTAATTGGAACCGCTTGTACAAGCCAGAAAAATGCACTGCGGATTTCTTGAATCTTAGCCAGCAACTCGAGTACTCTGGCTCTTTTAAAATATATCTGAACTTTTGTCGGTGGTGAAGCAAAGTGTGCTGTAGCTTTGCGCATTTAGAATTCCTCGCGGTTCAACGACGGATTCGGGGATTATTGGATTTGTGAAACCACACTATAAAAAGCAAGTCTCTGTGTGTCATCGCGAATCAACACGCACGGGGCGGCAGGATGACAAAGGAGCATGAGCCCTCAGGTAGATGAGTCATCGAGTGGTTTTAACCTTTGGATTTCTACGGTTTAACGTGCAAACATGACCATTCCATAGCCCTGTGGCCGAATAACAATTCCGGCACCATTCGTTGGTAAGAACGAGTCACAATGCATAGCGAATTTCGCTGCGTTTTTTTCTCGTGGAAGTACTACTAATACGGGTCATAATGGAGAGCGAAAAATGCCTGTTTTTCTCTAGCGACGGGCACACCATACACGTTCAATGCCCGAGGGAAATCATGGAAAACTATGTCGGGCCGGTCTCTGGGATCGAACCGACAACCTCGCGATCGTGAGTCAGCTCTTAGCGGGAAAATGAACTGGAACAGCAGAGTTCAAGGGGCAAAATGTGAAGACGTGCCGGTCTGAAGTTCGGCGAGCCTTAGAGAAGAAAACTTAGCCTCGGTATCGGCGTTATCCGCGAATTGTGTCATTATTATTGACAGCGCAAGCTTCTGGCTCGGTCCTTAGCCTTACTATGTGTAGATCGATTCATCAATGCTGGCGGCGTTACTCTGATAAAAAGTTATGACGTGATAAGAATCAAGTAAACAGTCGCGAGAAATCGTGAATGACAGTATACCGGTCACCCATACAATCTATGGCGTAGCGCGCATGTTGCTTAACCCTTGGATGAGATGGAAATGAAAAGAAATGTAGGAAGATACAAGATATTTCCGCCATGGCTGAGTTGGACCCGGCGAAGTTATCCCACGTCTTTTCTCATATTATACGATATAATTTTTTATAACTGCTCCATCGCCAGAGTGTAATCATGTAATCGTATTTCAGTGGCGATTTGGCCCATGATGGCTTACAAGGAAGAAACCCCCATGTCGACACACGGAATCACTTAATTTCCACGGAAAATATCATCCATCGCGGTAAGGGCACCCGTATGCAATCTGCATACAAACTAGAACACTATCACAGAAGCAACCAGGAAACCAGATGATTAATGCCAGTGTTGATGGGAAATGGGTATTTCGCACCCCCCGAGCGGGGGAGGTCGGGAAACTCACCGAGCCGGTCGACTATGGGCGGCAGCACAGTCGGCAGGTACGGCCGGAAGTCGTGGCCCATCTTGCTGACGAGGGAGGTCATCGCTTCGATGCCGAACTGCGACACCTGGAAGCGTGAGGAGAGGTCAGCGTCGGCACACACCCAGGGCCAGGGCCACAAGGGGCAGGGATCGAGCCCTGGTCAGCGCATCACACTCCGATGGCAAATCTACGTTTTCTTTGTAGTTTACCTGATATCAATTTTTCGTTTAGTAGTGAAGCTGTTTCAATTATTTATTTCACTTGTAGTAATACATGGTTGTACCATTGTAGAGTGAAGGATATCCTTGTCAATCTTTGGTTCTAATTTGTGACATGCTGATAGTCGCGATTTCTTCAAAAAATTTGGTTACTTTAAGACTAAAGCTCTAAAGGAAAGTATTGCCAGTATAAAGAAGGTCTGACAAATTTTTAGCTATCTTGTACATTCTTCATCCCTTATACTTGTCGTAATGTGTCATAAAAAAAAAAAATGCCAAGTCTATTTAGGTGAAATTCAGTGTATGGGTTCGGGGGTTCGAGAGTGGGAGGGGTTGAAGGGTTTGTCAATTCTTTTTAACGACGCACACACTGCGCCGTTCATGCGTGCTCACGCATTGCGTGCTCACGCATTGCGTCAAAGGGACGAAAACAGCGGCGCCAGCCGGGTAGAAAATCAGGAAAACCCGGCGCTTCAGATCTTCTCCTATACACGGGCAAAGGATACAAAACATCCTTTTCAATATCCTCAGTGTCCTAACTTCCTCGGTTTCGTGTGAAACTTGAAACCGTCGCGGGTAGGTATACTCGAGTTTAACACACCCATTTCTAACGAAAGTTGTGACAACTGTGACATGTTCTTATAAATCGATTGCAGCTCTCGTGTAATGAATGGTATCTAACGCTATACCTACGCATACGTACGCTTATCCCACGAAATAAGACCACAAATGTCACCTCGCTAATGCTCAGAATGCTTACGGCACCCCGATAGATTTCCACGCAATCACTCCTAGCTCCTTCATCTTCAAATTGGCCAATTAGCTCCTTATAGCAGCGTTTCCCGTGGCCAAACTGAGCGGATTTTGTTTGAGCTTCACGCCCGAGCGGGCGTCCGGCCCGTTTAGCCACCTAGTCCTAGGTGTCACGCGACGAAATCAATCTGCATGCATTGTTCTAGAGCAGCATGGAGCTGGCAGCTGGCCTCCTTCGCGCAGCTTGACGCAAAGTGCCGGTTTGACGGCCAATTAGATCATGATGGAGCCGTCCCACGCAACGAGCTGCGATGCATTGTGCACTTGAAGTGTTCACTGAGACCGATATAGAGACATGGCGACTGTAATCTCTCCTCTGTAATTATTAATTATGTTGCCAGCTTGTTACCTTGATGTAGGAAGCGTACCAAGCCGCAAATGTTTTACAAATAACTATTTCGCTGGCTTAGTGAGTGCTAAGCTACTTCAATTTTAGGATAACTTGAATTGACTTAGGTTAGCTGAAAAGTTTCAAAGCCAAATTTCGTCCAAAATTGGACGGGCCGTTTGACTTGCATCCTTTCTTTTTCGGGCTAGTGCTTTACCAAATGAGCCATACGATCACTAATTCGGCTACTAATCCTCGATCCATCCCAAAACTATCTGGTTCTACTTCTATCTCTATTCTCTACTCGCGGAAGCACCATATACTCAAAAGTGCGACAATAATAACTTAATTTGGACGAAAACGAGTCATCATTGGTAATTGTTTTTTTTGCACGCTGTACCGATCTAATCTCCCAATAAGTAAAAAGCAGCGCAATTTGTTACGCATAATCAATCAGTCGGTTAAAAACAGAGTCCTGCAATGAGCACGTATGAGTGAAGGATGGAAAGTGCTATTTTAGCTATATTAGGGGCGAGATTGTCTTTGACTCTTTGACATTAAATTTTTATTAACAAGGTTGAGCTTTGCTCAACCTTGGTGCCCATAGGGCACAGGCATTTGCGCATGGCGCAAACATATGCGCATAGCGCAGACATATGCACATAGCGCAAACATATGCGCATAGCGCATACGAAATGTAGGTAAGTGTGTTGGTAAATAATATATGCTTACTCAAGCTTACGCCCATAATGAAATACAGCCGCTCTGAGAAATATTTCCTCGTCCAATCACTATATACCTTGTTATCGTTACCAGTTTCTGTATTAGGGCCTACGGCCTATACTACTACTTAGCGCAGCTGTTTAATTATAAATGCGGTAGTAGAGATACCATTTCCAACCGATTTCAGTCAAAATTCTATTGTTTAGGAGGACCTAATGTAGAAGTTGATAGGTTCTGTTCTAGATATTATTTCTAAGTATTTCAAATTCATTGGTTCAAGGAGGCAGAGGAAAAGTAAACAACATAATTGCCTGCTCATTTTACCATTAATTAATTACTTATTTAATGGTTATTATACTATCACGGCGCAATAGCAAATAATTAATCATTCAAAATTCTTCATTTGAATGTCAGAAACAATGATGAGTGTCAATTTCTATAACCTCAAGTTTTGACACGGCACGTTGCTACGATACGGAGCTCGGATCATCGCTTTACCTTCGCAATCACTGCTGTAAAGATACTGTACGCTGATGATGCTGCGCTAAAAACCATCAGAATCGACGATTGCATTTGTTTAATTTGTAATTAATATTGAAATTGAGTCATCATAGTTAGCAACGTGTTATTAAATTTACCCTAATATAACCGCAGAGCCAATTTAGCTTTGCGGATTCGTGCTATGTAATAAAAAAATATATAAAAAAATTAATTAAATATAAAAAAAACCTACAGCCCGACTAAAATTGCCTTTGTGTTTGACTCTCTTTGAGAGGTCACATTCATGTCTAATATCTTTGGGTTTACTACAAAAACCACGATACACATGTAAAAATGGACTCATTCCTATGTGTCGGTCGGCTATCTCTGTAAGGCCACATTTCCGTCTTCAGAAATGTAGTACCAAAAGAACAGAAAAGCATGTCAACGACACTCTTTTCCATCCGTTTGACCATCTGGCAGGGATGAACCATTATATAACCGATAAAGGCAAACGATTTGATAGTTTATCGCACAAGTATAACAGTTTTAGGGGCAACATCGTCTTCGCTGACGCGTTCCATCGCGGAAATGCATGCTCTCAGTGCTCTCAGCACCGAACGCCGAGCACTGGGTGCCATCATGATATAACACACCCGCATCATCACCCACTATAATATCTCACAGTCCCCGACAACAATGGGCCCGGGAACCGGCGTGCTAGCGTGCGTCGGCGACGGTAGGAGGTCGACGACCACCGCTTCGCGGAACGCGCGTGTCGACCGTGTGGTGTCGGGGGGTGGTGGGTTTGTACTTTTACTGGGTCAACCCCGGGCGCCACCGAAGGGAAGCGGCCTGGGGGGCGTTTATCGAGTGTTTATTGAGCCGTGGCGGGCGGCGCTTTGACGGCTTCGTGGTTGTTTGTCTACGGACCGGATAGGGTTAGCGGTGGCCGGTATTGTGGCTGATTAGGGGGGTGTTTTGAATGTTGACACGTGGGTCGAACCGCCTGGCCACGAGGGCGGCTCGAATCGAAGTAACATGTCGGTAATTTACATGGAAAGGGTGAAACTAAGAGGCATTTGTTGACGTTTTATGATGGGTGGTGGTGTAATTGATATTGCAGAACTGGTGGGATGCCACCGATAGTAAAAGTCTTTGTCAAGTCGGCAGATTGAAAATTGAAAAGCCAACGATGTTGTTGGTATTACGACAATCGGTCGCAATGGGTCGGAAACTAGAGACAAATATATCCTTTTTTCACTAGTACCTATCAGAAGTTGGTCATTTTAGATCAGCTGTTTATCCAAAAGAAGTCCAAGATCAGAAATCTGAAGCTTAATGATTTAATTTTAATGTTACACGTCTTCCTATGTTAAAATGTTCCTAAACTCTCCGCCTTCCAAAGCACAACTTCGCGACACGGGTTTGCTGTTTGCTATGCAAACTATCACAGTAGAATTTTCTATGCGGGATGACATGGAATACCAGACAGACACCTGTCCAACTTCCGACGTCAGTCTTGGCAATAATATGAACTCAATCGACATGTAATTCAACGACTGATCATCAAACGTTTAGGCGCCTTCCCGTCTACAAGCCGGGACATGAATGATTCAGTGATAACGTCCATCGGTCCCTGGGTTCGTGCAGTGACACCCTTATCGACACGCACAGGGTTGAGATCTCAAAAGCTTTCCAAACTCGTTGATACCGACACGTGTTCGAAGTGAAGCGCTCGGACTGTCAGATCTGACGGGTTTATCATATTACTATTGAGGAATTGCAACACACAAACACATGCTATCTTACGAATTCGGCATGAAATTTTCATAACTTATTGCTATTTTTTATTGCCCCATCGAACGCGTTGCACGTTCCGAGCCGCCCGCTACACACATTACATGGATTTGTGCTACCGGCATAAGAAGTATTTCTCCCGGATTTCTCTCCGGCATTTCGCAAACTATACGTTGCCTGCTCCTCAGGGGTTAAAAATTTCTCATTATTCATTCAAATACCATGCGCTTCCTACTGAGTTACAAAACAATCCGGCACCGGAGGTAACTCAAGGCGGGCACACCACACAACATATCGTGTGTGTGTGTGTTTGTACCAAGAGCCAAGCTACGCTGTAGCTGAGTGCTTGATAATGTCTAAAGGCTGTTGTAATTGTCTTTTTAATATTCCACATTGTCTAGACCCGCCTGATGCCTGGAAAGTCAGCCGAGGAGGCGGCTCCTAGCTTGTCTGTCAATAGGTACCCGTTGCAATAGCACCTAGAGACAGGGATGCCTACAGTGTATTTGCCTGACAGGCTGATTGCAATGCTTGGGAAACACTCGAGAGGAAGCTGCCAAGAGATAGGCATGGACTTGCTGAACGGCCAGAACCAATAAAAGGCTGCCAGAGGAAATTATACTCTCGTTCTCAATCACTTAGAGGTCAGAGAACTGGCACTGCTTTTTTGAAGAGTCTGCGTAGGGAGCCTGGATGGTTAACAATTGGGGAGACATTGTCCTTGACTCTTCTAATTTTACAATTGCTTAATTACTATCATTGCTTGGGAAGAAAGTAAACAATGAAATTAACAGAGGGAGATCAGTGAACTTTTGTGAAAAAGGTGCCAGGTATTTGGAGCTAGAAAGCGGTATCCAGACCCATTGGTCAGGATTATGATAGCCTGCAAGGAATTTCTGCGGCCTGTTTACACAGAGTGCTTTATATTTGGAACTTTATTTTTACAATTGTGGCATGATTATTCAAGTACCTAAATATGGTTGTGGCATGGCACAACACTTATGCAGCAAATAAACTACAGGCAGCAGTTGAGCTAGCCATTTCTTATTTTTAAGGTTATCTCCAGTCAAAAGACTGTAGAATGTTAGAATATACTTAATAAATGTACCTACCCATTTATCTAGTGCAATGAGGCTACAGATTCAAGGTCTTTTAAGCTTTCTTGCCAAATATAAAGTCTTTGTACATGCTTTGAAATACCTGAATGGCAAATAGATTTCAATCATAAATTAAGTATGTAGGTAGATAAATTATAATAATTTAAGCACCACCCTTCAGAAAGAGGCTTAACATCCTTCAGCGGTTTTACGAGGATTCTACCAAAAACATCAAGATCAGCGTCCCGTAGGATTCCGGAACAAAATGGTTACTACATCTTGGTTTTACATTTTCTTCCTACATGCTCTGGACTCAGGTATTGCCTGGCCTGGTCTACCACACAATTTTGAATGTGTTGGTGAGGATTGTACCTGACTTCTGTGGACCATAATTCAAAAAGGTAGCTAGTACTTCTAAAATTAAATGAAATCCAGTGCCAGCATATGGTAGGAACACACCATCTACATTTGTTAATGACAAAATACATTTCTGAGAAAGCTGGCAAACATCAGTTAAAATCCACATTAGACTTTCAGTTTGAATGGTGGTAAAAATTATATATTAGAGGGGCCATAACTGCTTTAAGTTCAATAATGGATTTACCTCCCTTGAAATAATAATTACCTAGTAGGATGATTTCACCTTGTGAGAACTTTGTACTATCAAATTGGATTACAAACAGAAAGTAAATTAGACACTAATATACATCAATAAAACAAGTAAAATACAAACCTTGTAGTTGCTACTTTGCATCCATGGGATGAGGCTGTCGATGAATTGACCAATATCCGAGCACTCGATCGATGTGTCCGGAGCATCAAGGAATGCAACGAGATGTGTAGCAATGTTCAGCTTATTTTTCGTGTCCGTTGTGACTAGCAAAGGCAAGTAGCCGTCCATATCTTTCGGCTTTTTGAAAGCCATTGTGAATCGAGCTTCGATCACGCCACACTCATTCAAAACATTGCAAGTAAATCAGCCCCAATCGAGGGCTAGCGACCCAGTAGGATCAGAACCGTGGATTAGAAACAAGCAAAAAGTCGAGATCAAAGACGCAATGTACAGGAGTTAGATCTTAGTTAGTAAAACCGAATTGAGCTCGGCCCTGGGCAGAGAAGGCGTATGTGGGTAGGTCGTCCTAATAAGGAAGCGCCCGCGAAAGTATGGGCGTTGACGGGTCACTAATGGCACTCGGAATCGATAGTTTTTTAAACACGTGAGACGTGCGTTTGTCGCGATCGTCGTTGTATGTCGTTCTACTGGCGCAATTCCTCGTTGAAATCACATTTGCTAGCGTCTTCGGAACAAACGGGCGAGCGGAACACAGCGGCCATGTTGGAACTCTTCGACTGGTGACCTCGGCCAAGAAGAGCAGGTGGGCCAACCTACGCGCGGGAAAAAAGGCAGAGTCGATGTACACGAAACTGGCGACAGATTCAAAACTAAATAAATAATTTGTTAAATTTATTAAATAATTGCAGTTATCAACCTGACATAAAGTTTACAACCTTAAAATTACAGTTTTTTGAGCTTAATTCGTGACTTATCCTAAGAGATGGTGGGAACTGTGGTGTAATACGGCTCAAGCAACACTAAAGCTCAACAACATAAAATGCATCTTTGGCTCAACAAGGGCCAAGATAATATTGCCACGCGTCAACAGCGTCTCTACCGAAACGTCCACTCGCGCACTGACTAGTTCGCACGTGGTTTCAGCCGCTAGGCCAGCGGCGGGTCGTCGTCTTCTTGCCCGAAGGCCACCTCGTCGTAAGTACGCTGCCTTCGAGCGCGCAACTTTGCCAGCCAGTGGAACCGTCTGGCGGCCAGCATCAAGCCGGCGACAAGTAACGCTGCAGCAAACCCGGCTACCAGCCATCCCCACGCCGCGTTGGACGCAGGAGGCGGGGCCGGCGTTGTCGAAGGTATTACCACGCGGGATTCGGAACACGAACCGCTGGCGTCACGTGGTTTCCCGGATAGACATTGACATCGGCCGTGCACTAGATCTTCAAGAGTGATCTGCACGCAGGTTTCGTCCGAGTGGCACTGGCCAAGATCGGACAGTTTGCATAGAACGTCTGAAACAGGATGACAAGAGAAAATACTTAAAAGACCATTTCAGCTTTTTACTGTAATGAATTGTGTACTTATTTGGTTAATAGGAGTTATGCACAGCTGTGATGTGATTGGAAAGTTGTCTTAAAATCGCTTAACATAGAGCAAAACCATACTACTCTACTCCTACAAATATTATGTATATCTTTGTAGCAATCAAATTAATTAATGCCATTCCATGGCTAGTACAAGCTTATTTTTCACTATTAATACAAGGTATTCAAAACTCGATGCACTATAAAAATGAAACAGCAAAGTTTATATAATAAGACTAGGCAAAGTCAAGAGGCCACCGAAAAAGGTAAACATCGAGGAAATTATCTAACTGCGATAATTAGCGTTTAGCATACCTTCCGAGTGACAACTTTGTAACCACAACAAGCAAATCACGGCAAAGAGCAACCACCAGTGGGGTTTGCCCATCGTCTTCGCAAAGTCCTCGTCTGTTGTGTGAACGTAGTCGGCGAAGATTGTAAGAATCCGGTGACAAAGAAAATTTCCTAGAACGTCGAAAACGGCAGCCGACTACTTGGTGATAACGACATGATAATAGCTCGACGTCACAACAATCGAGGAAGGATGACAAGTGAGTAGTGACAGTCAAGTGGCGGCCATATTGCTTGGCGGTTAATTTGGCGTCAAGGTTTGAATCTCACCCGACGTCTAAATTGGTAATTAGCAAGTATGATTAGCAAAAGCTTCAGAGTATTATAATGGCGCTTGATACGTGGTGACTCACTGTGCATGCGGAAAATTTTAATTTCTTATGCCAGCTGCAGCCTGCACGGCGAATTAGGACGGCAACTTGTTGATTATGCTAGGAATGGCCAATCTGTAAGGAACACAGAGCCATCTGTTTGTCAAACTAAAATCTAGCATAATATAACAAATAAAAATATTTAATGTAAGATCACTTTATAAGAACATTGTTGATAAACTCTTATCGGCATTATTTTGTTACACAAAATAATTTTTAAAATTCTTGATAGTTAAAAACAAGTCATCAATTAAAAGATTGCAGCCAAAATATCACCTAAGTCTATTGTTTAAGTGTCTATGTAGTTCAAGAAGCAAATGATATCTTCACTTTGTCGGAATGTAAGAATAAACATTATCCCCTTGATTTAGCAATAATCTCTCCCCATAGCAGATCACCCTTGCAGCAAGGGCAACAACCTTGCACTGGTAACAGCCTCTTGGTGATGGCTTTGGCCAGACAAGCAGCGTGTGCTTCAAGGGGACAGTGGTAGCACCGCAGCGCTTGTCTGACATCCAACAGACTAGAACACAGGGTGCATTTCACCGTTTCTACGCATTCCACATTTTCTAGATTTCTCATCTTTTTGAGCTTGCGTCGGCAGGGGGCAGGACCGTACGCAATCGGCATATGAATCGGAGGACTAAGTCCTACCTGGAAAAAAAAAAAAAAAATTAGCTTATTGGCGCAAATTAACATTTGAAGAAAACAAAAAAATTATACCATGGCTTAAACAGCTTCTTAACCAATTTCATTTGCTGTTAATTGTGCAAAAACAAAAGCTACCTATCTGAATTAATGAACCATTGTCGTTTTAAGTAATTTGTATCACTTAAAATAAACAATCAAAATAAATTTGTAACCTGATCTTATTTCTATCTTAGCAGGGAAAGAAAGTGAGATGCTTAAATGCATATTCTGGCCTGATGATGTTTTACTTAGTAAGAACCATGGCAGATTCAAATTTTTTTTAGCTTAATAGCTAGGAAAAACATACCGGAAAGTCCCTGGAAAATTCTGGTAGCAACCATCTTATTGTCAACGGCAGCAACGTCCAGGGTCCTATTCGCATCATCTCGCAAGCCACACGCAACCGAAAGTCGAGTTGTTTCTCACGCGCTGCTTTTGCGGTAACATGTCTAAGCCGCCTCGAATGCTTGGGATGCTGCCAAGCCCATTCAAACTGAAAAAATTATTGATTAGCATGGCACTAAAAAAGGGACAAGCGAGCAGAACTCAAATCTGAAAAATATAACATTGGAACCAAAAGCTTGGTGGATAGTTACTCTAAGGGCCGATATATCATTGGGAAAGCCATGGATGATCAGCACCATCTGCCTGAAACCAATAATACGGTATTTTAAGCGTCTAAAAAGCCTTTAATATTTCACACATTGCTGAAACATAACCTTACACACCATGGTCCTCTGTTGCTCGTTCTCTTAGCTCCACCCGCCTGGCTTCCACGATTGTGCTGTTTGATTCTCCTGACAGGGTCCACGGTGTAGCCGATGTATGTTTGACCCAGATATTTCGGGTTGGCACAATAGAGGAGATAAACCCCGAAAAAGTCATGACAGTCCCCTCCCGCTACATCTTCTGCCATATTTGTTGTTTACATCGTTACCAATGGAACATCCAGAGTGAATGGATACCTGAGACGAAAACAAATTTCGTTTTTCATGTGTCTCTGATGAATTCTCGAGCAATCGAACATATTCAAAGTATCGAATTCAGTCATTTAGCGACAATGAACAAGGTTTGAGGTACTTTTACGTGTCATTTAGTCAAATGTGGCTATTTCGGTCCGATATCTCATGGCCTGTTGGTCTAGGGGTATGATTCTCGCTTCGGGTGCGAGAGGTCCCGGGTTCAAATCCCGGACAGGCCCAGACATTTTTGTCTCTTTTTTCTCTTGGCAGAGATACAATATGCTGGTTGCTACCACACTTGTTTCTTATTTCGACTAAGCGCTGGTAAATGTTTTGCTGAAATCATTGTAAAAATACTGGTCTTGTGGCGACCACGCCCTCTTTGCAACTCTCACTTATTGATCTGTATTGAGCACAGCTTATGGCACTAACTAGTCGATTGGTTCGATACACTCACATAGGCCCGAGGCAAGCATAGTGATCTGTGATCTAATTGGAGTCAATCCTGAACCGAAACATTAGAATACGGAATGCGTAGGCTATCCCCCCTCTAACCGACATATGGTGCAATATCTATCCCCTCCACCATCAGCCGAAATAGCTCAGTTGGGAGAGCGTTAGACTGAAGATCTAAAGGTCCCTGGTTCGATCCCTGGTTTCGGCAGTCTTTTTGGTTTCTTTCATTAAAGATATTTTTGGTAATTTCTTCTTAGCAAGTAATTTTTTGTTGACATCATCAGCGTAAAGCCTTGTGTAGGGTGTTTCCAGTCAGTGATATTTACGGGTCATTTGACACTTATTTATTTCATTTTCATGTTTATCCCTATACTAAATTTTATATTTCTCTGAGCCGTATTTCTGGATAATCGTTCATTTGTCGAGTACACGCAGAGCGCTGCTGTTTTTCTTAGCCATTAGTTCCGCCATCTCGAAGAAGCGGGCAGACACTTTGAAGACCGGGTCCATCTAGAACAAGTAGCATCAACTTCAGTCAGACACCATCGATCCCACTCGATGACACATTCTGCCTAGATTTTGTACATGGTGCCCACGCGATACCTACGTTTTGGACTCCCCTACGCGTTTATTAGGCGTGAAAGTCTAGCTCCGAAGGCAGCTACGGTAAAATGTATTCATTAAACATTTTAGGAGTCAAATATTAACAAGGGAAATCTTTTACTGAGAACACGTCGACCATCCAAGCGAAAGCAAACAAATTTGGGAAACTTATTCAGATAATAATAGTTACCTCCATTGGCAATATTTCATTTCAACCTTCTAATTAATTATTTCCACCAAGAACCTACCTACCTACGAACGAATTGTAAGCAGCATGAAAAATCAGCATATTTCCTACGACACACATCCTATTGTCAAACACTCAAACAGTATTCCCAGCAACCCCCGCTGCCGCCCCCACCGCTGCCGCCCCCGCCACCACCTACCTTCCTCGCGAAGTAGCACGTCTGATCGGACGGCCGGTGCTCGCACTGGAAGCAAGACAGCTTAACGCCCCCCGTCGGCAACACGCGAGCGCTGCACGATCGGCAGTCGGAGTTCACTTGCGTCTCCTCCTCGAGACTGATGCGACACTGTGGCTCTTCGACCACCTTCACCTCGGCGTTGACCGTCTCGCCCGCCGCATTCGACGCCGTCCCTGCCGCCGCCACCCTCGCCGCCTCCTTCCCTTCCGCCGGCCGGCAAGGGTCCGACCCGTTCCGCTTCTCTCGCGTCGCTCCGCACGGATCGCCCGGCTTCTCTTCTCCGCTGCAGATTTTCGCACCGGCCGGTACGTCGCTTCCGGGAGGAAACGATCCGTCAGCAGCTTCCGCAGCCTCCGCGCCTTCCACTTTGTTGATGCCGCCGCAAGTATTCGACTTCTTACAAGGACGACACGATTCCTCGGATTTCTTCATCTCTTCGCCGTCTTTCGCGGCCTCTCCTGCTGTCGCGTCGCCTCCGTCGACAACCTCTTGGAATCCTTTGAGCGCCTTCGCCTCCGTTTTGGCCGTTTCCTTCGCTTTGCAGCCGTCGTCGCAGACGTTGACCACCTCCTCGACGCCGTCCTGGTTCGCGCACTGCGCGGTGCACGCGACTTTGTCGGTGCCGATGACGGCGTCGTCCTTGACCTCCGCTTCGGAGGGCTCCTTCTTGGGCGGCGCGTGGGACGTGGGGGGCTGCTCGCGGGGGCATCTTCTTCCCTTCTGGTGGACACGAGCGGACAAGGTCAATGCACGGGGATGTGGGACATGGTCTTGGTGAGAAGGATTAGGTTGCTTATCAGCGCGTTTATCAGCTGATAAGGCTGCAATAGCGAGAGGCGCCGCTGAAAACTGCTTATTTCGCGTGATAAATGTAGTAAATATGTCTGTTTTGTTCCTCATGAAAAGATATCATGTTGGCATCCTAATTGTAGACCTACTATCTAAACTATTTACTAATAACCACTTATCAATGAAGTGTTGAAAGTTGAACGATAATTTATTACACACCTTGAAATATGTTATCATGAGAGCCTAACCGCGCCGACTTGTCGCTATTGTCATACAGGTGCGAAGACTCCGAGTCGTTATATTTATTTTAACGACACGTGATACATCAGTTGAGCACGCCGCGTCAAGAGTCCCAAATCATCAGCACCCATGTGTCGACGTGTCCTATACGTCCCTCGATCCCGAAAAAAACACTAGCGGTTGGGCAGACCTCGGGGGGATTGGCGGTCGGCGACGGCGTCAGCGTCGGCCTCTTCCTGGGGCCCAGTTTGGCCGGCGCCTTATCCTCGTCGTCCATCCCGCGCAGAGGCGAGCCCTTGCTGTCCGTTAGCCGAAGCGAAGCGTCTTGCGACGCCTTCACCAGCTCCTTGATCAACTCCTGGCCGATGCCCGGCTCGGCGGACACGGTCACCACCAGCGTCTGGGTCTCGTTCCCAGCAAACGCCCCTGCATGCCGTGACAGTCCACCAACTTGTCTTAGAGCGGAGCTAACATATTCTATCAAACCCCACCGTTGTCAGGGCCACCAAAAGGTGGCAGATATTGCTTCTTCCAAAACTCCATCCTGAGCCACAGCATCCGTCAGGTTTTTTTACACCGTGTTCATAAATCAACTCCCATTATTAGTCCTGCGCCACACGGAATAATTCACTGGAATAGGAGCATCCATTTCCAATCGTGAAAATCTCATATCATGAGCCAAAGGCATGTACTTTATCAAGAGGTACTAAGATCTCATTCTGTCAAGTTGTCGACAACTTCTAGCTTTACAGGTGAACATGCGCCCCTAAGCCGACGTCACGCTATAGGAAATAGAGGAACACGAGGATCGCCAAGAGGTATTCTATGAAGCACACGCTTTGGTGTTAGGTGGTTGACTTCGTCTCCTGCCCAGTTTAAACATAGTCTTTCGCAGATCGTCGACCATCGGAACTCACCAAATCGACATTTGTGGCCGGCCGGGCCGAATAGTCCCATGTCCTGGCAGAGGACGACCATGAGTAGCACGAGCAGACATCGCTGCACGAACATAGCCCCTAGAGGCCGAACGAAACTTACAAGAAATTTGGAGAGCAAACCGGTCAAAAAGTGTTGAAAAAACAGCTGGCAGTCAGTTGTTTAACAACGTCCAAGAGAGACAAAACAATTCGAACGCCAAATCGTTCGCACAGCCTTCTAATTGAACAGCCCAAGCGTGACGGGAACAAGGAATCAGAACCGATGGAGTTGTTTAGGCCGATTGAACATGCGCCGGTTTTGCTAACAGAATTGAAATATAATATAAATTGTAACAGATTATAATAATAGCAGAAAATAGACTCTAGTTATTTACACGTTCCACCGGTCATGCTTCGCAGGGTAATACTGGACTACGTATTTAAAGTAAAGGCGATGATGAGGCGACCCGAGGTGACATCCCCCTTCGAGGACGCCGTCGTGCAGGCGTCGTCGGGAAGCAGCGCGGACGACGGCGACATCCGGTAAGCACGCTATACAACGGTCGGTTCCAAATACGCGCGATTTCTCACCCGCTTCGCGATCAAGAAAAAACGCCACTCTGTTCACACCCGAGATGATCTCTCGCGAAACCTAGTCGCGCTGGCGACAGTCGTGCCAGCCAGCACTCGGTTCATTTCGCCTAGAAGTGTTTTTGTGGCCAGGTTTTCATTTCCATTGACAGCTAGAGCTGATATAGAGATATATGATGAGGTTTCGTAACTCCTAACATATAGAGAAGTGTGTGAACAAAGTCCCGTTTTAGGTCGCAACGAGAGTTACACAAATCGCGAGTTAAAACCCTTATAACTCAAGGACGTCGTCACTTGTATTTGCGCAGAGTGTCGATTAGTCGTCATTAGGTTGCCCAAAGGTCTGTGAAGTCGTCATTAGGTTGCCCAAAGGTCTGTGAAGTCGTCATTAGGTTGCCCAAAGGTCTGTGAAGTCGTCATTAGGTTGCCCAAAGGTCTGTGAATTCGTCATTAGGTTGCCCAAAGGTCTGTGAATTCGTCATTAGGTTGCCCAAAGGTCTGTGAATTCGTCATTAGGTTGCCCAAAGGTCTGTGAATTCGTCATTATGTTGCCCAAAGGTCTGTGAAGTCGTCATTAGGTTGCCCAAAGGTCTGTGAATTCGTCATTAGGTTGCCCAAAGGTCTGTGAAGTCGTCATTAGGTTGCCCAAAGGTCTGTGAATTCGTCATTAGGTTGCCCAAAGGTCTGTGAAGTCGTCATTAGGTTGCCCAAAGGTCTGTGAATTCGTCATTAAGTTGCCCAAAGGTCGAGAAGTCGTCATAATGCTGCGCAAAGGGTCGTGAAGTCGTCGCTAGTTGCGCAGTGGGTCGAGACTCTCCAGCGAGAAGTCATCGTTGCCGATGGAGAGGCCGCGACTGAAGCCAGCCTGAAAACAAAGAAAAGACGGATCAATCTCAACGGCCATCGTGGCCACTGTCGTCACTCGTCGTCTTCGTCAATGCGCAACATCCTCCCGGGCGCGCGCTGCCAGCATGACTATCGAGTGTTTAACCCAGATCTTGCGTTGCGGCGTTGCGGCGTGCTGCACGATCCGATGCTATGTGGCTGCTTTCGACGCTGCTGCAGCGACGCGGCCGTTCTGTTCACGATTTCCCTGATTTCCCAACGTGTGGGCAACGAGTCGCAATCAAAATGTGTCGCGACAATTGTGTTTTATTGGTCTAGCTGCCACCGGCCACTTGGTCGCGAACAAAGCGTGACCTAAATGGGTGGTAACGAGCGCGATATATAAGGGTACTGTTTATATAAGCACCGCTCTTCTGTTCGTTCTCGTTTGTAGGGTGGCTGTACTTGTTGGAATGTCTTGAGTTGTCATGTTCGTCATGCACCTTTTATTAGGGTGCCAAGATGAAAAATAACGAGGGACACGTCGCAACAGCTTCAAACTTGCAATTTGATAATAATTTTAACCCATTTTGAAATGGAAATATCTCTGCGGAAAAGATATTAAATTTAAAAAATCACGTTTGAAAAATTTAAAAAACTGGGTGGTGTACAGACATATTACGGACAAAAAATACGTAAGATATATTTTTTCTGGTTTCTGTGGGTCGGTTTGCAAAGCCATGCTGCCAGCTTTATCAACGGTCTCAGCTCGTCGCAGACAAAACCAAAAATCTAACTAAAGTTACGATATTTTCTATCAAAACTCACGCTATATTTTCCAAAATAAAAAATAAAAAAATCAGGTGTTATTTCTTGTATTTATTTATGCATTTGAATCATCTGTTGTCTACAGGGGCGGATACAGGGGGGGGGGGCGGTGGGGGCGATCGCCCCCCCCCGGGTCACCGTGAAATTAGAAAGAAAATACGAAATACGGATAATTCAACTGCGATATTCGGTTGAAAGTTAAGAAATGCGACATTGATTCAACTTCAATTTTTATTTAATTGAACGATGAGAGCATTTATGGGAAGTTGAGCGGCCACTCTTGTGCCGGCGCGGGTTACTTTTCGCTGACTGAGACTGACAGTGACTTCGTAGGCAAGCGTAGAGTATAAAGAAAACACACAGCTGCAATTCCATGCGTGTCAGCTCGTGTCGAGTATTGTGTCACACTCACATCTCGACTCTCGAGATCCAGAACAGTTAGTGCGGTGGACACAGCGGGTGGGCAGCAAGCTACCGACGCTGGCATATTGATATTATTTGATTGCCATTACATTTACACTCAAATCGGAAGATTGTCCTCTCAGAAAGGTAAAATCGTCATTGAAATTTCTCCCTCAAACTACTTCTAATGAATTCGGACAGCACGATAGTTGGCGTTGTGGACGACTTCACCAAGTTCATCAGAGCCGTGGAGCTGCAAACCACCCGAAAATAATGTTTCTTGCCATTTTAGACCTATTTAACGCAGAGAAAAATGACGTCAGTTACCCACTGGATGTACTACCAGTTTGGAAAAAAAATTAAATAGCTCTGCTAAATAACAAATGAAGATGGGGAAATCACAACCCGAATTGCTCTGCCTGGCTTTAGCGAGTGGCTATCATGACGTCATTTTGATAGAATTTTGATTTGTAATGGGTGTATTGTATCTCGACCTTTTTCCTTGGCTTGAGTATTCACCAGCCAAGGAAGGATCATTTCGCAAGTATATTGATTGTGCCCTCTTCATTCATGGATTCTTATAATATAATATATAATAGTTAATATAATATAATATATATATATATATAATATATAATATAATATAATATAATATAATATAATAGTTTATATAAACATTGTGCATAACTCCAAAAAAAATCGATATTTTCAGAATTTCCCCCCCCCCCCCCCCCTCCCCCCCCCCCCGACAGACAGCCTAAATAAAATCGCCCCCCCCAGAAATAATGGCTAGATCCGCCCCTGGTTGTCTATCAGGTTTATTGACCTTGGAACCGAGAAAACTCAGACAGACAAAATGGTCTCCCAGATAGTTTTTCTGAAAACGAAACGAGCCTTAAGGTACAGTTTTGTTACCTTCATCTCTAGCAGGCGGCGGTCGAGCAGGCCGATGGCGTCGGTCAGTTCCTTGGGGTCGGCGTCGGGGCTGGCGACGAGGTTTCCATGGAACCGGTCCATGCCGAACGGGTCGAGCGCCACGGCGGGGGTGGGGCGCCGCACGGCCTTGGGCGGGGGCGCCACTGCAACACGCGGGTGGAGGCGTTAGGTGTGCACGATCACGCGAAGGTCATCGATGCTGGAATCTTCATGTAACCGACGCCATCCAGGATTTATATCCAGTGATAATAATTAAGCATTATATTTATTAGGCAATGATTAAGACGTACAATTGCTGATGTTCTTTTCCTTTACAAGATAGTTAATTGTTAATATTATGTTGACCTTGTACATAAAATTTACTTCCGGGTCCCGATCAAGAATACGAGGAATTTTGATGTGTTTCAGGTTGCTAAGTCTCGTTTGAATGTTTTAAAATATTCTTGCCTTAGTCGTATGCAATCAGTATTCAAGAGTATTAATATCTGTGGTATTATTGATGTTGATATACACAGCATATCTTACGAGGATTTTAAAGAGGTCATGACAAAGTCTTAAACCTAGTGACGAAGTATTATTTGATACTGATTATGTGATACAGCTTTCATGACTTGTTTTGTTATAACCTTTGATTGCACTGTATTGTATTTTATTTTATTATATTGCACTTGTGGTGGGGCCTAGCCCCGTTGTAATAAAGGTTTAATAATAATAAAATAACTCGCAATTTACTTAGAAGTACGTTGATGTAGGATTCATCATGTGTTATACTATTTACATGCCAATGGCAAACTCCTTTGCGGTTTAAGATAAAAACAACCGTTTATCTTCAAGTTAAATGTTAAATTTTAACAATATCCAAGGCTAAGATAAGATTACACATTATTATTGGTAAATACCACTTATTTTCCATAAAAACCAACTGCATTTTCGCACAATTTTTACCCTTCTCAAATGCCTACTTTGACTACACTGAAGTCAATCCCACCCCCAAACACAACAACAAGTCGTCACACAGCGGCAGTGAGACTTAGTCAGTGAAACGAAAACCTTCTCACCAATTACTTTCTTGAAAGACTCTTGTCTTTTCCTAACCTTGACATGTTGGTTTTCAGAAAGTCTATTTAACAATTGGTATTGAATTCCAAGTCCCAAAACTCAAACTTTTCCCGACGTTTCGCCAAGCCATGCTGCCTGCTTGATCAACGGTCTAAACTCAACCCCCAGTTTTTTTGAAAACCATCTCACCAAATCCCAACCCTCCACAAAGATCCATCTGTCAAGACATTGCAGCCACACCACACCCCACAACAACAAGCTACTCACACAGCGGCGCCGGCGACGTCGGCGTCGTCGTCGTCGGCGTCGTCGTCGTCACCGCCGTCGAGTTCCCGTTGGTGTCGGCCGCCTCGAAGGCGCGCGGGTTGAAGTCCTCGTCGAATTCGTCCAGCAGCAGCCCCTCGAGCTTCCGGCCGACCATCGGCTGCTGCTGGCCGGTCGGGGAGGTCGCCATGGAGGTCGGCATGGAGGTCGGCGAGGAGGTCGTCGACGTGACGAACGTGGCCGCGGGGCTCGTGGGCGAGGTCGACGCCAGCTCGAAGGCGCGCGGAGGGACGGGCGGCGCGGACGCGATCTCCACGAGGCGTCCGTTCTCCTGGGGGAGGTGGGAACGGGGGGCGGCGGTTAGCATCGGGTAGAGGGTGGATCTGATTTTTTTTGTTGTTTTTGATGTCATAGGACCAGTTTTACAAATTTTATACTATTTTTTTCAAATAGAAACACTGCATTGTACTATATCACTAAATATTTTGGGTGGGTGATCAGGCATAGCTACTCATCTAAAAATCCTTCTCTCCCGGAAGGACCTGGTATACGGTGACCCAACCACAACGTGACCGCGGACAGCGTTGCTTAACCTCGAGGGCGCGCGGCTTACTGACCTGTGGGGGTAGGGCGGTGTTGCTCTCGGCCGACGGGGGCTCGAAGGCGAGAAGATCGGTCAGCCCTTGCGCGGCCAGGTACGCGTCAACAGAGTCCTGTCGGAGACGGGAGGGCCGAGTGAGCATCTTGTTGGCAAATATCTTACTGTTAAAATATGGGAAAATCTGTCTAAACTGCATTTTTGAACCGGCTAGAGAATCGTCAGCGTCGCCCAGGCGGCGAGGTAAGTAATTAAAACACACCGGCCATACGGGTACAACGTACTACGTCATCTTACTTAATATATAGGGGGCTTTGCTTGCCACTGATGTCCAATCTAAAGTGTCACCTAACAGTTGACATGTAAATGAGTATCTTTGCAATTGATAACTGCACTGGTTGAATTTAAATTCATAACTTTGCCGGCAGATTCGCCACCAGCGCTTTTTCGCCCGATTTCGCCGAGTATCTTCTACATTTGATGCTGGCAATGTTTCACACGCCTTTCATGACCGACCATAATTTTGTACTGAAATTACTATGATGACAATTACCACGATACTCTCCTTAAGATTTCAACAATAAAGTTGTGTGAGAATTACACACAATGAACTTGCAATTCGGGTCCATAAAACACGGACTAGAGTCGCACGATCGAGCTCACAACGCGGAAATAGTACGTAAGATATTCGTAATATAAAATTGGCCTCCCAAAAATTTGTTTGGAACATCCCTCTCGAATCCGAATCCTCAGTCCCTTACAAATGAAGTGTGAAAAAGTTAGGGTCATGCCCGAGACCCCTATTTGTAAAAGAATCGGCTGGAACTGCAGTTAAAAACACAAAGTGTATTTTCTTGTCCTGCAGAGCCCAGGTACCTCGTCTTGAAACCCGCCATCGACACCATGTGACCTCTCCTAATCAATCTCAGGAACCTTAACAGACCACCGACGCCCATCCCCTCTAATCTCAACTTCGCCTGGAACCTCTCCTTCGCTGGCAACGCGACAACGCCTGCGCTGGTAAAGTAATGTCTCCAGCAACGCAATCTCCCTGCACTGCAAACGCTACCCTGGCTGCATAGTGCTGTCAACACAGCATGGACAACACTGCGCCACCTCCCCCATTGCCTCTACTACACCGACAGTAATACGCGGCAACGCACCTTGCCCGCCAGCGCGGCGACCTGCTGCAGCCGCGTGCCCAGCGCGGCAGCGCGCGCCTCGTGGTATCGCGCCTGCGCTTGCCAGCGTTGCTCCATCGTCGACGTCTCCAGGAAACGGCGGTAGGCGAGGTCGAACGCCTGGCCGATGGTCAGCGTGATCTCCTCCGCCTGGAACAGGTCACCAGTTGGAACAGTTACATATGGAACCGTTGGAACAATGTGAACCGTTGGAACAGTTCACCAGTTGGAGTAGTTACAGATGGAAACCTTGGAACTGTTGAAACATTTACGGTCGAGAGAGTTGTAACTTGGAACATTTGGAACTGGGAACTTTTGGAATTGGGAACCGTTTTAACATAGGTAAAATGGTTGTATGGTTGGTATGGTTTGAAGTTTGAACAGTTGGAACAATGTGAACAGTAGAAATATTGAGTACATGTAAGCCAGTTTGAGAATTGAACCGTTGGTCCTGTATATATACTCGAACTGTTGGGAATTGAACAGTTGCATCTTGGAACAAATGGAGCATTGTGAACAGTAAAACATTTTCAGTCGAGACAATTTAAACTTGGAACCGGTGTGTCTTGGAAGAGTGGGATCAGTTGAAACCGTATGAACAGTTTTTTAAAATCAATAATTGGAAGTTTCGCTTTGTTTATGCCGCACGTTTTGAGAACGTGGTGAGCAGGATCAGGATGAAAAAACAGGACGAACAGGAAAACAGGATCACGTGGTTCTCTGGCAACAGGATGTGGACCAATCACGCTAGTAAGCGGCTGAAAATCGACTAACAAAGTCTAATAAGTCCAGCAAGCCAGAAGTGTTATTTATAGCGGCAACAAGGTTAAATTACTTTTTTTTTCTTCCACACGAGACACGGAGCTTTTGAATATGTCATGTCGCATGTCGACAAGAATGACTTGAGGCACGTCATGTTAAGGTGGTCGACAGACGTTCTCCTAACTTACAAAACACACTCGCACAGAGTCATGACCAGCCGTCCATTCTAGGACCCAGTTGCAACTGCGCGTACAGAACCACAATGGATTCACAAATAACACACTCATGGAAATGTACAACTATGGGTGTTAGCGCAACAATGGACGAGATTTCGGCAGAAAGCCCTGCGCCCGCTACAGCAATGGACCACTTGACGGAGCACCTCATCATTTCTAGGTCAAGTTCCGGTGCCCGAGGATCTTCGACTGCACGCCATCGACAACGGCAACTCTGTATGCAAGTGTCCAACGGAACGCTTCCGCCTCGTAAAGCCTCCGTTTTTTATCCTATACAACAACCTTGGAATCAATGATTGAAAAAGTGACATTTTTCACGTTTTTTTCATACAGTGGATAGGTGGCATACCAATTAGTATTCAAAACTCGTTCGGAGCTGGCTATTTCAGCTTCCTATCGCAGCGATGAGTTGGAGTTTCTTGCTTCTGTAGACTGTGTCAACAATCCGATGACCAAAGTGCAACTTCATCCCAAGGATTATACAGACTCAGGGCCACAATGTAGCAATCTCTTCGGTCTTTTGGTGTCTGCTGCTGTGGTGGATGCTAATTTTTGCGCCAAGTGTGAATGTCTACATAGCAGAGGAATTCCGGTTCAGTTCTATGCAACATTTTATACACGGCATAAATCATTGGACAGAGTTTCAATAAGTTTTCACTTTGTCCGTGATTGCAACATCGCCAGGAGCGGGCAGTGAATGGTTGCTGCTATCCTAATCGCCTGTACTGACCCCATATCGTTTCTCACCATTTCCATCCATTGCGATTGGACTTGTCATAGCCGTTCTATTTCAGTATGTGCACCCACTTGTATTCAACACGATTAGCTATGCAAAACACCGCCATCTTTTTGGCTGCCATATCGTTTTTAGTTCCTGAGAGTAACGAACGAATAATACTCTTCCTGTTCACATGATGTTTCTGTTATTTGAAAGCATTAAAATTAACTATTTGTCTATTGATAAGCAACTTATCGAAACATCGGGAAAGCCAAGTGAAACGCATAGCAATCTATAACCCATTCTTTGAAATATTTTGAAAACTAACGTGAAGATAGAACCATGAGTAACGAAAGCCTTGCTGGGTGTGCTTACCAACGCAACGGATTGAAAGCCCATGCAACGCGCTACACTCTAGCGTAGTACGACGACGGCGACGACCTACCAGCTTGTCGGAGACGAACACGAAGCACGCGTGCTGCTCGTCGACGGCGTCCTCCTTGGCGATGAAGCTGAAGAAACGCTTCTCGCCCTTGTCGTCGGCGCAGTACGAGATGCGGTGCAACGGAAACTGGTGCAGGATGCGCTTCGCCCCGCGCGGTTCCTGGACGGCCACCCCATCGACGCTGATCGTCAGCTCCACCTAAAGAGACAGGGCGATTGCCTGGGATAACAACGGCTAACCTCCAGATAAAAAACTCACATTCATGGTGTCAACCTATCGGTTGCTTCTGTATTCTGACTAACTGGAAGATACCTATTAAACAACGGTGGATGTCGCATGCTTTTTTCTTGCACTGTCGCTGCACCCTGGCTTCGGATTGTGTGAAATGGTTTAAACAGCGAGAGTAATAACAAGTGGAGTCCATTCTATTAAAAGACTAAAACAGCGAGGATGTTATGAGAAGCAGGTTTAACTAATTAGCCAAAAATGTTTGTAAAATGGGAAAGGAGCAATTGGGACATTCCTGACTTTTCACAGATCGATGGTTCGATGTTGAAGAGCGACTTCACACTAACTATAGGACACTACTTGGACACTACAAAGCTAACTGATTTTGACCACAAGTGGACTTGCAGTTATTAATCTCACCTCTTCAATTGCATATGCGAGTCAGATCTGTCGTGCTGCCATGATATTTGTATTGCGTTCAACGCCTCTAATTGTCACGAAGACTTAAGAGAATCAGAGTTTATTCAAATCAATCTGCAATTACTCGTTGCGTACATGCGGTAGATATTCATTATTATTATTGATTGAATTCATTAATAACTTTAATAGAGTCATTGTAAGACATTGTAACACATTGTAATGGTGAAACAATGGTGTGAATGTAACAGGTAAACACTGTTTTTCTCTGCTTTCAACGATCGGTGGTTTCGATCACTTTTGCCAAAGTCCTGAAGATGGGGGGGCTGAATAACGCCATCTGGAATAACGCCATATAGGTCTAAAATTGAAAACCGGAATAAAGCCATCTGCTAGATGGCTTTATTCCGGTCATTTTTTTGATGGCTTTGTTCCACCGGAATAAAGCCATCAAACCAAATACCCTAGATGACGTTATTCCGACTGGATTAAAGCCATCTAGTTGATCTAGTTGATGATGTTTATAATGAGGGCATTGAGTATTTAACACTCGAATATCGAAAAAATTGTGTCAATATTTTCATTCCGGTACCCCTCCACCGGAATAAAGCCATCAAACCACATCTGCTAGATGGCATTATTCCGGTGGAACAAAGTGATCAAGATAAAAACCGGAATAAAGCCATCAGCGAGATGGCTTTATTCCAGTTTCGATCTTTTAATCGACAACCTATCAGATGACGAACATTGAAAAAACTGGAGACCGGAATAAAGCCATCTGCGAGATGGCTTTATTCCGGTTTTTATCTTGATCACTTTGTTCCACCGGAATAATGCCATCTAGCAGATGTGGTTTGATGGCTTTATTCCGGTGGAGGGGTACCGGAATGAAAATATTGACACAATTTTTTCGATATTCGAGTGTTAAATACTCAATGCCCTCATTATAAAGTTCTTAGTATCTTTCTCACCAGGTGGATATGGCGGCAATAGGCTATTCTACTCATGGGTTTTTCTCCGCGCAGGCCGTAATGGTTGGATGGTGGAGGCACGCGATTGGCTAGAGAAACTGGCGGCAATATTTAGGGGCAATGGATGCGGTTAAATGCGCTGTTAGACTGATGTCATATGATAAAGATCTAATGAACTCTGAATAGTGTTAATAGGGATAACACTCATAATTTTAAAAAGGGGGTAGTCTACTTGACCGAACACATCGACGCGGCGGCCATTACTGCGGTTCTAACAGTTTCATAGTTGGGGATAAAATCATTTTAAAAACGAACTGATCAAAAGTTCAGTTAATTGAAAAAAATAACTAGTTCATGTCAGAAGTTCAAGTTCGTATGAAGAAACGAACGAGTTCATTTTAATAGTTCAATTTTCAGAAAAGAGCTATTTTTAAGCGTGTACATAAGCTTTGACATTTTCTGAAATTTCGGTCAATTGTGAGGAAGATTGACATTGGTACCATTGTCACTGTTCGATCGTACCAATTATTTATTAATATTTGTTATTAACACTAACTGAGTAGGGTAAAAGAACGGTTCTGGATTTCGTGCCCGTATCTGGATGGGTTTCTTCTCGTCGCGTAGCGAACTGAGACGACCCGCTACAGTTTTGAATTTTGCGCTAATCGTTTGCTTAGTCAATAAGCGTTGGTTCTAAATATTGCTACCAAGTGCCGCTATCTCCTGCGGAGAAAAAATCGCAGAAATGTAAATCAACTGGTCAGATGATGTCTTTCTATGGCTGCGAAGATTTAGCAGATTGCAGCTTATGATAAAACAGTTAATATCTCAGGTAATTATGAACGCAATGTTATATTTCTTTTGGCAATAGATTTATGAAAATCACCACAACATTAGAAATGCAATCACATATTTTTGGGAAGTTGTTATATTAAACGCAGAAGGCTGGAAAAATGTTCATTTTGCAACATTTTTTTGTGCGATTGAGGTTAATGTTGAGGTGTGTAGGATGACATGTGCTGATTTTGGTTTGTTTTCGTTATAGTAATGCCCCGTAAATCCTCCAAGGAAGCACTCCAAATGGCGGTAATGGGCAATCTGTACTATTTTTTAATCTTGTATCATTTCATTGTTATTCAAATTCAAACCCATCCAGAAATGGCACAACATTTTTGCACTTAGCATGTTCATATCTTTTTCAATTTCGATTTTATTTTGTTCCGGTCTTCAAAAATGGGTTTCTTATGTCTGGGGCAACAACACCAAATTTTTCAGTTTTTTAATATTGACACATCCACAACCGGGCAGGCCTGCCCGGTTGTGGATAATTTTCCAGTTTATTGATTTAATCATTAAAAGTACAATTTTTCCTGAATCTGTGTTTTAAATTTTTTTAATTCACCTTTGATCTTTGCTCATCTCAAAAAAAAATATAAAATAGGGCGCAACATTGCTGAAAACATTCCCAAAAAATAAAATAAAAAACCCCATCCAGAATCGTTCTTTTACCCTACCTATTGGAAACGATGTAACGATGCCCAAACAGAACAGTAAACACAGCACTTTTCCTACTCCTCGGCCATTAGCACCATGCTAGCGCCATGCTAGCAGCCTAGCGGCCAGCATGGTGCATGTCACGTGACCGAAGGCGAAGCGATCCTCAAAGTAACAAACACTCCGTTTGGCAGATACGCGCATGTTTCATCGATAAAGACGCAGAATGTACCAATCGGCAACCGACTTCTATATTGACAAAACAACAGTAACACCAATTGCCAAACAGGAAAAATCGGCGCTAACGAAACCAAAATTCGCCATCAACTTTTGAAAAGTTCGCGGGAATAATGAACGCGTTGAAATATAAAGTTCATCACAGAAAAAATAGACGCGATCAGTTCAAAGCTTACTACAAAACGAACGAGGCCGCGGACTTTTTAAAATTTCGTTCCACAACTATGGACAGTTAACATCATCATGGTTTAGTAGATATTCCTCTCATTCAGTGCGTACAGAGCATTTGCGGCACTTAGCCGTAGCGTAAAATCAAAAACCCATGCTACTGATTTCACGTAAAATAGTTTTAAGAAACGGCGAAGCACGTACACTGAGATATCTTTGTGTGTATAACTATATTACATTGAAAATAGCCATTGAATATACATTTGGTGGTTTCTTTGAATCCTGGTGGAAGACGATTTCGGATCGTGCATTTAACCGCATCCATTGCCCCTAAATATTGCCGCCAGTTTCTCTAGCCAATCGCGTGCCTCCACCATCCAACCATTACGGCCTTCGCAGAGGAAACCCCCAGTAGCCTATTATTGCCGCCATACCCAGGTGGTGAGAAAGATACCAAGAACTTGATAATTAGGGCATTGAGTATATTCATCCATTCTTGCTAGATGGCTTTAATCCAGTCGGAATAACGTCATCTAGTGTTCTTGGTTTGATGGCTTTATTCCGGTGGAACAAAGTGATCAAGATAAAAACCGGAATAAAGCCATCTCGCAGATGGCTTTATTCCGGTCTCCAGTTTTTTCAATGTTCGTCATCTGATAGGTTGTCGATTAAAAGATCGAAACTGGAATAAAGCCATCTCGCAGATGGCTTTATTCCGGTTTCCAAAACCGGAATAAAGCCATCAACCTCATCAACTAGATGGCTTTAATCCAGTCGGAATAACGTCATCTAGGGTATTTGGTTTGATGGCTTTATTCCGGTGGAACAAAGCCATCAAAAAAATGACCGGAATAAAGCCATCTAGCAGATGGCTTTATTCCGGTTTTCAATTTTAGGCCTATATGGCGTTATTCCAGATGGCGTTATTCAGGCGCCTCCTGAAGATGAACCCCATCGTTGTCGAAAAGTCCACAGACCACGCAACATAATAATTTTTACATCAAAAAAATATTTATGAAAAAAATATAGTATAAAACTTATATATTTTTAGTTCTAATTTTAAATGTTCATCGTCTGCCCTTAGGACCCTTGTCCTCTTCATGCCAAGTACCTGGATGTTACTGCAAAGCTGTTACCAAGGTGGTTGTTATTGTTGGTATCAGGTAGGATGCAATCACTGCGTAGCACCGCTGTAACAACGGTGTTTGCTGGCGTGAAGCTGACTACTCGGAACGTGCAGCGCCGCGTTCGGTGGGCCAGAAAATAGCTATTTAGTCTATTTGAATTTAGCATTTGAATTGTTTAAAGGTGTGCCTACACCAGAGGTGTTTTTTCCTCTTAAATACAACATGAATTCGTCTCGGATAATAAAGTAGTCTCTAAACGTCCGAGCGCTCTGCTTGGAGAGTTCTCTTCGAACACAGTGTAATTTGGGTTCGTATTATGGAGTGCAATGTAGAGTATAATGTTGTGTATTTAAGAAGCCTAACGCCAAGATGAGAACAATATCAATTAATCTGTGTTAAACCACAACTAGGGGTTTTTTTCTGTAGAAGATTTGAATAAATAAAAATTGATAAAATTGTAAATATACGAAAGAACGCATGCAATATCCGTTTGCGATCCATTTTCATCTGCCAGTGCCATCCCTAAATTTTAGTTTCCCACACAGCAGCCGAAGGATCAAGAGTTTCAGAAACACTAAGTGTTCGTGTTTTCCAATCCCCACCGCCACCCCCCTTATCCTCGGACCGCCGAATGGGAGCAGACACTTCCTGGGGGTTGGCCGAAGCGAAGGATGTCAGACAGACAGCGTTGATGATAAGGGGCGCTATAGGGGAACGCCGCGACGTTGGCATGCAGCCATCGCAGCCCACAAGCAGCCAGAGCCAGCAATGTCATGCAACCAGGTTCTCTCCCATCCGGTTCGGTCCAGCAACCGCGCGCGATGATGAAATCATCTCCGATTAGCGTCCGTAGCAAAGCGTTGTACTGGATCGAATTGGAAAATTACGTCGCGGTTTCACATAAAAAAATCTACTCGTTGAAAAAATGACAAGCAACAACACCACATTGATCGTCAATTCGTATTCATTGTCATTGTTTTGTTTTAACTGCATTCGAAGCAGGTATTATGAATAGAAGATATCTTTATTCTGCACTTAGCTGGTAGAAAATTATAGTTTTCCTGGTACACGCTGAAATAAATCAGCGGATATAGCCTCCAATTGATCGATCGTAAAGTTCTGATGTCTTGTGTCATAATTATTGTCATGGTTTAAAACAGTGGACAATGCGCAGTGCCGTGCGCGTTGAGTAATCCCTACGAGGAGATGTGCGTGGTATTGATGTCTGGGCTTACCTTCGGCGTCTTCGTGCCCTCCGCCTTGCGCAGCTGCTGCGAGAAGCGCAGCTTGCGGATGCCTTCTTTGACCACCTCGATGCCCTTGGGCGCGTCGACGGGCGTGCAGCCCAGGAACTGCAAACGACAACGCGTCACGTTTAGAGAAAAACAGGAGGCTTCTTGTTGGTGGTGCTATCCGGTCGGGGACTCGAAGCACGGTCAACGACTAATTGGATACTAAAAACATTAAAAATCCATTAAAATTGTCTCCGATCTCCACGAAGATTATGGTACCTGGAAGTGGAATCTTTGGCTGTGACAATGATTCTTTTATCTTCTATCTTCTACAACTCGACTTTACTCCAGTTATACCATGTTTTACTTTCTGAGGGCTGGGAGAATATTATTGAGAAAACAATGGACTTATCTTTCATTAAATTGATGAATCTACCTATCATTTAAGTTTTTTTACATACTACAGAAGGCGTAACATTTGACGATTTGTTTCCTGATTTTTTTTTGTGATTCACAAAAATTACATTATTGGATCATGATGACTTCAATGAGCAGAAAAAGGATATTTTCTGTCTCCTTAATCATTTCCTGTTGACCTTGCACCATGGGGCTCATCCATTAGTAATTTGATTTGAAAAACTAACGAGAATTTAATTTTTCCTTGATTTTTTGTAGTGTTTTCAGCAACATTGATGTGTCATGTTCATAACACTGTTATATAAATGTACTAAATATGATAGGAAGCAGCTCAAATAAAAACAGGTGTTAAAATATTGAAGCAGAGCCGTTATCAGTGCGAGACAGCAAAATATTGACATGACTAAAACAGACAAACTTCCAACTATATTCTTATCATTTCGCATAAAATTCGCAAAGAAACCGACTTCAAACAGAGCAAGCAACCAAAAACAAATAGATCAGTACTCCTGAAGATGGCAGACCACATTCTGTCGAAACGTCGAGCTATTACGTCCCTTTCAGGACCATCAAACGCTTCCAATCAGAGCAAACCCAGAAAACCTATTCAAATAGCTATAAATATAGTTGTAAAATGTTTCGTTGCAGTTTGCAGCAAAGATGGCATGAGGCAGAGGAACCAATGAATCTGATACTGTTATTAAATCTAAATCTCACTTAGATTCCCACCTCTACCCGACCATGTTCACAAAAGAATGTGTTTCAAAAACCATAAATACAAGGAGTTACCACTGAATCATTATCGTCGCCGTAAAAAACAGCAAGTAAAGACACTATGGAGGTCAATGGATATAGAACTGTTTGAAACGAATCCAGGTTTGTGTTCACTAATTGGTGAATTCGTTTCCTTTAATCAGGTGAAACGGCACTGGCGAGACGCTTGTCAAATAAACGGCACTTGACACAGCGAAAGACTCGACCGTCATGACGCGCATTCAAGTTGTTAATAGGTCAGTGCCGGACCCTGGGTCTTCAGCAGCAGCAGCAGCAGCAGCAGCAGCAGCAGTAGAGCGGCCCACGCCGTGCATCGAGGGAATAACGGTGGTCTGCTATAGCTGCAAGTCTGCACGGAAGCTGGAGGCACGTTCATGGCCAGACACGAATTGTATGCCAGCCTGTCAGCCAAGCGATTCTGCTAGATTCACCTCTGGTACCACGGCGAGCGCGACTGCCTCTCGCATCCAAGCCATACATGACAGGGGTGCAGTTGGAAGGAAAATGTCACAGCGCCCAGAATTTCAACAAATGTATCGATATGCGGCAAATGACATGCGAATTTCATCTCATGCACCATGTCCAGATCGGCAGCTGCCAGCTTTGATATTCTACCCATTTTCTGTGGTTAAAAAGGTCCACAAAATATAATAAGCTCTGCATTTAACCGAGGAAGATCAATCCAATAGGCTTTTCTTATAGTGGGTACATAACGACATTTTACCCCGAATCGAAAAGGTCTATTGCAGTGAAATAATTGCGAATCTGCGAGGGAGCCCAAAGCGCAAAACGCAAAGGACCAAGGGTACCAAGGGCGCAAGGGTACCAAATGGTACCAACACAGCAAACCAGAAAGGTCATCTCTGAAAAGTGCCAAATCAGCTAAACTATTCGAACTGGTGCTATATATAGCCAGGACATGGGCTCCAATAGATTGCAGCGAGAGCGCCCTGGCCCTTGCCCTGGCCCTGGCCCTGGCCCTGGCCCTGGCCCTGGCCCTGGCCCTGGCCCTGGCCCTGTGCCAGAACTCACCTTGACGAGGTAGGCGATGTGGCCGCGCTGCAGCGCGTCGGGGGCGTGGATCCAGTTCCGGTTGCCTGCGACAGAAACAAAGCCACATGATGGTCATATCAACAAGTCAGATCGCGGACACGGGAGCGAGACACGACTACATGACGTGTCATCGTGCGATCCCAGCGTCCCATATGGAGCTCTGAGCGCCAAGCACATGGGTGTCTGGTTCACCACCATGTTTGTAAAACGCCTCCCAGTCCCCCGGATGTGTCACCGCCACGAGATTACCCTGGAACTCCTCTTCAATGTTTCACCACAACATGCTTGTAAAATACCCTGCGATGTCCAAACACCAAGATGGTGAAACGCCCACTGTCACATCACCAATCTGGTGAAACGCCCATATTTTTTACAAATCAGTCAGGTGGTAGTAAGACTCCCTTTCAAAGTGTCACCACCATGCTTGACAAACGCCCCCTGCCTTACCATTAAGCAAAACTCCCCTCTGCTGTTCAATATCCATGCTTGACTGAGGTTGCCCAGTGTCACCGCCAAGCTAGTAAAACGCCCCCCCCCCCCCGGCCGCATCCGGGCGACAACTCACCGTTCTTGGCGTTGGTGTTCGACGGCGACGTGGTGGAGGTCGGCGGCGACCGGCCGGTGGACGCCCACTTGAGCAGCGCCGAGTTCCTCATCTGTAACACGGCGGCAAGCGCGGGCCTCCAGTTAGCTCGGGCTCGCGTTACATGGGGGTGATGGTGTTGGGCTTGGCTCTTGGTTTGGCACTGGGCTTGGCACCAGGTTTGGCACTAGGTTGGCACTATAGGTTTGGCTCTAGGTTTGGTACTAGGTTTGGCACCAGGGAGCTGCTTTATTTATCATCAAATTTTGTTACAAAAAATTGACAAAAACTGTGCTTTTTTAATTTTAAACGGCTGAGTTTATACGATTTACAGTTAAGTGGCTAACCCGTAGATTAAAAATAATTTTACTGATTTTATTCCTTCATGGGCAAAAGGAGGAGTTTTGTGTAATGTAAAGGGTAACTTCCCCAAATGTAACCTGTATTTAAACAAATTGATAGAATAAATCAAATCAAAACTCGATGGTGACAGGTGCTTCTGTATTATTCTTAACCGGAAGATAACTTTTTGACTGGACATTGTAATTTAGGCCCTTACTTTATTTTACCGGTTCTCGCTATTTTTAAGAGAGAAAATTGGCAAAAATACGAAATTTTCCAAAATTTTTCTGGTCGCTGCAAGAATACGCATTTATATTTCCCGTAAAGTACCAACTTACACAAGCTAAAAGATCGAAGATTTTGATTTTCTAAACGCAAAGCACCTGTGAAGTTGTGAACCGTTGATTTCAACCCGTCCAGCCCTGCTTTAGCTTAGTGCTAGTCAACATTCGACTGATTAGCATTCGGATCGCTCGGATCGACGGACGCTCCGACGTGTCATCGCTCTCATTGGGAACAATATGACATGCTGCACCCAATTGCTTACAACAAAAACATTAAGTATTGGGCTCACAAACCTACTGTGAATGGATGTTCATCCATTCATCCATCCATCGACTTTTCATCATCTAAATGACAGTAGATTTTGCTTTAGCAGCGTGAATCTATACATTCATTTATAAATATTTCTAAGTTTGTTTCATCTCAACGAGTTAAATATTCGGAAGTAAAAAGTTCACCAACCAGCCAATAGCTCTCTCACCTACTTTTCAATTTGGGGTTAGGCTAAAAACTGATAGCCGATAGCTCTGCCAGGGCCACAGTGACGCCTTTTGATTGTCAAACACACAAAGGGCTTTCCGCAAGCGCGTTATCAGACGAGCTTCCTAAATAGCCGGAAGAGATAAGAGACATCGCGACGACATTCTATTCTATCGTTATCAGACTCCATTGGAATTTGCCTGGAATCGAAATGGATGCGTTGAGGATAATTGATACATTTTCGTCCCACTAAACCGTGCTGTAGTACAGCTAGAAATTTCTTTGGCAGAAGCAGTTTCTTAAGCAGTTTCTTTGCGGTCGCCTTTTCGTCTGCAACTTTGACGTGTCGCAAGAAACGTCAAGTGACCACAAGCAGGTGACACCGAGAACGAAGCGTGAACAGAATCGCGTCATGATTTCATGACTGTGAACTCGCGAAGCAATGCTATTTAGTCACACAACACAATGCAACCATTGCTCACAATGTGCGCTGTTTGAAACTCGCATTATAATGCATGCGAATTCAGCGACACAGAAATGACATCGCTGCTAAATGCTCGCAAAGCTCAGGGTCACGTGACCAAGGTCGTCGGATTGGCGACGCCTGTCAGGTGACACGACGCGATGACAGTTGTGACATTCTGACAGTGTGGAACGCGTCCGGCGATTGTGACCGTCACTGTCAGTGCAGTGCGGCGGTTGGCGCTCACAGAAATGATGCACTGGTTCACGGTTTGGCTTACAGTAAACTGATAATTCACTTTTAATGTTTCTTAAAATTGCATTCTAACTGCTTCTAATAAGGCTTGGGCGGATGGGAACAGGGGTAGAAAATTCTCCAATTGACTGACAAAAAAGTGTAGATCATATGTGAGCAAAAATGACAAATCAAGTCATGTTTCGTATGCCAATTCGATACGGACTGTATTGCATCATTATAAACACATCCAGTGCGTGACTCTTCATAAAACCCAAGACCATCATGTCCAAAATAACTACACTGCAGCCAAAACTAACAAGATAACGCATTTGAGACCAATAAATTGGCATCAGAAAGTCACTTGCAACCCGAAGATGGACCATGCAATAGCGATAAAATGCAGCATTAGGCAGTCGCGTAATTGCTCCTTTGGGAACAACTGGTAATGGGCTCATAGTCGTTTCGTGGCGACATCGAATCGACCAAAGTGGCAACGGACAATCAGCGTATCTTTTAGCTGGAAGCGATCCCGGCTAGCGACGGCAGCGAGATGATTGCTCCATTGCCGCATCCTCGACCGGCAAGTGGCTGATCGCGCGAGTCAAGTGGCAGACAATGGGCGACGCCGCCGCCGACGCCGCCACCACCACCGACGCTTGCGGAACACGTATAGCCAACTTGCACAAAGACATGGGTGCTCGTTACAGACCAAGTCAGGTGTGGGGCGGGCGGCTCGGAACGTGGCTCGTGCTCGGTGGGACAGACAAGAAGCAAATGATCTACTTGCATTCTACGTTTCAGTTGAAAAAAAAATGACATAGTTGTTTTCTACAATAAAATGAAATAAAGTTCTTCACACGTTCCATGGAAAGCGTTATGAGCGATTCATATGGAATTCATATAGATTCGAACAGCGTGCTACGGGCTTGAAACACAGCGTGTTACGGGCTTGAAACACAGCGTGCTACATGCTTGAAACACAGCGTGCTACGGGCTTGAAACACGGCGTGCTACAGCCTTGAAACACGGCGTGCTACAGGCTTGAAACACAGCGTGCTACGGTCTTGAAACACAGCGTGCTACGGTCTTGAAACACAGCGTGCTATGGGCTTGAGACACAACATGTAGACTGTAGACATAGTGTGCTACGGGCTTCGAGCTAAGCGTGCTATACGAGCTTCGAACACAGCCGACATGGAGAACGACGCCTCGCCGGAGAAAGTACGCCCGTCGACGTCTCGGCGCGGATCCACGCGGCGGTGAAACCGACGTCGACGTGATGCTCGGAGTCGGTCGCCGGTGAGGATATAGTCGGGAGTCGGAGTCGCACCGGCGAAAGCGGGCCAAGGCCTCGCCGCCGCGAAACCGCGCGTCTTCTGCGGCTAGGGTCTCGGTGGATACGATGCGATGCGATGCGATGCGATGCGATGCGATGCGATGCGCGGTCCCCGGTTCCGGTTGCAGCGTATGTGCAAGGCAATGTGGTTCCAGTTCGGTTGCGATGGTTCGTGATATCTACGGGGGTGGAGAGAGAAGCCGAGTGGCCGAAAATTGAAGACTTCTGGCGCAGTATCCACGAATTGGACAAGTATTCTTCGGGAGAAATTAAGCACGGGGAGAACCAAAGTTTTGGTGACTGAAATCCGTTTCCGGGTGAGAACGCGACATGGACATACCTCCATAGAAAGGTTTTTGGTATCTCATTGAAGTTTATCAAAAGATAATGCGTTGCGGTGCCTTCATTAACCCCTAACACAACTGGGATGGGACTTGGAAGGGCCGCGGTCACCCACTCGACGTCTGGCCCGGTGCAGCTTTGCTTAACATCCAAACACGCTTGACCGTCGGCGCGTATCCTTCCGCGCGAAGCGAGTGTGAAAAACCTGCGCCGGGGGTTTCCACACGCAGAAAAAGCTCCATGCAGTCTCCCATGACAATCAATAAGTAAAAACACGTCGGCGCAACGCAATAGTAAAGTGTGTGACCACGAATCTCCGGACACTTTCCTAATGAAGAATATGTGGAGACAGCAGACAGGAGATCTTTGTTCCGCTTCGCGTTTAGTTTGACGACGTGAATGGCGACGTGACGTTAAGACCGAGACGCGGACAAAGGCAGACAGCGAGCCAGCGTCAGTTAGTTCTGACAGACACCATTCGCCCAACCTAGTACCAAAATATCACAAGAAGTCACCGAACTATACAGCCTGCTAGACGGTGACTTCTACAAGTCACGTGTGGCTCAAGTGCTTACGAAGATTTCCAGCTGAAGAAATCCACAGCGTGTTTCCATGAACAGAAGAAAACAACATAGTGGAAATAAAAACGCACTTCCCAAATCCTCCGCCCAGTAATTTGTGCATCAAGTCACCTAAGCGCTGTGCACCAACCTTTTACCATGCACAAAATCCGTGTATCATTATCAATGTCATTATCATTATCACTTATTATTTTAAGAAACCCCGTCCCAAAATGTCCGCTTAAGATGCAATTCGCTTGGATTTGCTTCCTCAAACGCATTGGTTACCGATATAAATTACTTCTTTGGGCTTGGTATATATTTTTCTGCAATTCCCGTTATCCCACTGAAGTGATTCCATTGCTTATCAACCCCAGCCCCACAAGAGGTCCAAACCATCATCTCTCATGGACCCTCAGCATCAACCACACTTCGAGCAGAGATCTGCACTGAGAGCACGCCATCCGCCGGCCGGGATGCCCGTGTGACGTCACGACACGCTGGAGAGAGAAAGAGAGAGACAGTCGCACGGAGCGAGCGAGACAGCAGCGATGAACGACGCCGTGCCAGGCACATGGTGGCACGACCAGCTCGGTGGGCGTTACGCTGCCTCGAGCGGTCACGCTGTTAGACGTTGCACCGACCGTTGCATGGATGCATCCGAGCCGGTGCAACGCCTCTCTGGTCATTCAGGCTGCATTTCAAGCCGGTGAAACGCCTCTCTAATGGTGAAGGCTGCATTGCAAGCCGGTGTAACGCCTCTCTGGTCATTCAGGCTCCATTTCAAGCCGGTGAAACGCTTCTCCGGGAGTGAAGGCTGCATTGCAAGCCGGTGCAACGCCTCTCCGGTGATACAAGCTGCATGACCAGGCGGTGAAACGCCTTTCAAGCATTGCCGGCTTCATCTAAGCGCATATAACGCCCTTTCCAATTCAACAGCCTGATTAAAAACCAGTGAACGCCTCCCTCTGCATTGAACGCCGGTGCAGTCTGCATAAAAGCTAATGCAACGCCCGATGATGCAAGCTTCCCTGCGCTGACACCTGCCGGTTACCACGCTCATCAAAGACCTGCATCACTGAGCACAAGTTTGTCCCCAAGAGCGAGATTCGCACGAGAAATCTCGGCGCTTCTGGACCAACACGCGAGAAACGGAAGAAAATCAACTTTGGGGGAAATGTATAACCGAACCCGGGTCATTTGACTGCCGTTTGTTATCAATCGAATCCTTTTGGCTGATGAAGAAAGATTCCGATCATCTGGAACAGTTTGTTCAACCCATGATGATCATCGGAGATGCAAGCCTGGTGTAGTTTAACTACCAATCAAGTCACGCAATGGGAAATAATAATTTACTGTAATAATAATAAAAGCGAGCTATTTCATGCATTCGTACAGTTAACCAAATGTCAATATTATGCAGACGTCATTGGAATTGTTACATAAACGTTGATATTTTTATACAATATTACCTATTGTAACGTGGTGCATGAATCAATGACAGCTCGTTCGGCGAGGCTGTCAGATTTCCTAGTTAAATCAGTTAAATGTTGCAGAACGAATGATCCCCCCCCCCCCCTACGGTGTCTTCCACCATGGTCACGCTGCAATTGTTCCTGGTGCACAAGATTGCACTTGCACTAGAGTGCAGCGTTGCAGCGTTGCAGTGCTGCGTTGCATCTAGAGTGAAATTGCAGGGAGTGCTTGCGCCGCGGTGGCATTCCTTGCTGACCGCTACTATATTACCACCGACCCGATAACCATGCTGCTATTTCCATCTCGAACGCTTCAAGATAATGCATGAGCTTGCAGGTAATGCTTGATATTTTTAACTCGAGTTGATGCATTTGTGCAGGTAATCCGATGCCCTTCTCTTCAGGCGAGCTAAATTGATGAATCCAAACGGCTGGTTGCAGAGGTAATCAAACGATGAGATATTACATTTGAAAGGCACCACTACTTTGAGAGTTTAGGGTCCATTAGCTTCACTTTACAGCACCGCAGGAACACCGGCGCAAATTGTTGGAAATAAATTAAATGTGCAGTTACTAGCAAACACATACGTTATTTTTACATACGGTTACTATACTAAATTGCCAACAAAAACCACTGCCATGTATTTATGGGGCTCAGATTATTAGGATTGATCAAATAGTGATGCCAAAAATCGTAGCACCATACCAGTAACAACAATGTTAGGTTTAATTGGTTACAGAGCAGCCATCTGCGAAAGGTGAATCGGGGTTCGAGTCCCCCATAGATTTTCGATTGGAAATCTGATTTCTAATTTACTATAATAGCCAAGGGTCGGTCCCTTGTATGATAGCTACCATCTTATATACCGACAATGTCTTCGCTCATTCTGAGCTGATTGGCGAAAGTTATGGCATGTTTTTTGTACACCTATTCTTAAAATATGATATTGTGAACATAAAACGGTGAATAATTCAAGCAGTGCAGTGCAGTGGAGTTTATATCACCTTGCATTTTATAGCCATCGCGATGTTAACTCGAACCGGTATCAATAAATTGACTCGGAATGAATCACCGACTATTCATTAGGACAACATGACCTTTCGCACTTTCTTGGTTCTCTCCAGAAATCAGAGCAGCGCTAAGAAATTTCATCTTGAGCTATCGGAGCAAGAGAGAGAGAGGAGAGAAGCTCCTTACAGAGAGTCGTCAGATCTTCTAGAAAAGTGTGGAACAAATCTAGGCAGTTCTGCTGAGTTTTCACCTGAGTCGTGATATTTCCTCGGCCTTTTCCTATGCCTGCTACATTTTCATGTCACTCTTCGGACATAGCTTCAGGGTCAAAGCGTCTGGTGTCCAGAAGCACAAACGATTTATTCTTCAAAAAAATTATTCAACTGGATTTATAGAATGATAACCTGACACTTACAAATTTCCCAACGTTTCGCAAACGTTTATCTTAACTCGGCATTCTATAACCCATTTAAATAGTTTTTCTTTGGAAAACCAACGTCCATAGCAAAGGAAATGCAGGAAAGCACGAGGCACGAGGCATTAAGACGAGAGGTTTCTAAGAGAACAAACGATTTTTCTTTGCGCGATCTTAAAATGTTCGACTCGAGTGCAGGTTTCACAACTAGAATATTAGTCTGAATTTTTTCCAAACAATCCGGGAACAACTACATCCGATTGGTTGTCACCTTGGCGATTCCTTGATCGAAAGAATTTCATATCTTGTTCGGAGATTTAAAACCCGTCCTACAAATCTCCATGCCCTCGCAAGCCGCATGATCAGCGTTCGATCATATAATAAAGACCTTCTATGGTTCGATGCTGCCGATTGCCGTCGGGGGCGCATGGCCCTTACCGACCACCGAGTTCACAATCGCACGTGCACGCGTGGTCGTACACACGTGGTCGCTCACATGGGCAACGCGCTAATTGCTAATCGGATGCAATTAGCGTGGGGGAAATTCCTCGCCGGTCGTTTGTTGATCGTAAAGAAATCGAGTGAGGCCCGTGACCGGCGCGCACAGAATACCTGGCACCTGGTCGGGAGCAAAATCTAGCTTCATCTTTCAACACGGTCTGAACTATAAGGACAGAACCTTTTTCTTAAAAACCGCCAAAATCGAGGTACTCGTGTGTTTTAATAATATTAAATATTGAGGTTGTGTCTTAATAGTTTGATAATATTAAATTTTACCGAATTAAACGGCTTGCAAATGTGTTTGTAGTTGACTATGACAGGCCACATTTTAGTTTAATAACTTTAGATTCACCAAAAAAATTATGATACACGAGTAAAATGTGTCCATTTCTAAGTATTGACCATCTCCGAGAGGTCACACATCATGCAAGTGGTTGAAATTATCTTTGACAGGTCACATTTTAGTCTAGAATACCTGTGGATTCGCCACAAAATCATGATTAACGTGCAAATAGGTAATGGACCCATTTTTAAGTATTGAAAATTTCAAAAAAAGTCACACTCCGGTTTTTATGCTTAAATCAAATCCAGAAAAGAAGCTGTCTGTTGATTTCTACGTGTTTGACCATCTCGGGATGGCATCAAGCCGAATGGCGAGGGGGGGGGGGGGTTGACAGCGCGCTGCTTTCTGGGTCACGCCGGCCGTGGGTGAATGACTCGCCCGAGAAAGTGACAGTCCACGCGACGAGCGCGACCGGGGACCGAACCCGGGCGTCTCGCGAGCGAAATCTCCGCGTACGTGACGCTGGATATGGAGCTCCGCGCACTACGCGGAGGAACGGTGAATTTTGATAGGCAAAAACACGCTAAATTAGAGACTTTTTCCGTTTGTTGAAGAAAGGATTTGATGTCGGTGTATAGACGATGTAGCGCAGAGTTAACACACCAAGGTGTCCCAAGACTGAATTAGCTTTTTAACAAAGTAAACATTGTCGAAACAAAAAAAACACATAAGGTATTTCACAAAACCGGCTGTTGCATGCTAAGTACCTTTGATAATTATTCAATTCACTGTTCGACGAGTTGTAATTATCAACGCGCAGCTAAATATTGAGTTAACTTGGCGATAAAAAAAAAAAAAAATACATGGAATGTCACGTTTTAAAGTCAATATCATCGTCGACATCCCCCCGGTTACAAGCCGAGATGAAGGTGTCGAAACGCCCCCCCTGGTGCGTGGACTTACCCCGGGCGACTGGCTAGGCGACGTCACGGACAACAACGCATCGACGACGATCCGACCACACGGCACCGAGCACTGGCAGAGACTGGAGTCTTGGAGGTGTACGAGTCGCCGAGCAAGCCAGCGGTAGGTCTGCAGCTAGGCGACCGGTTCAACGTCGATTTCCTCTTCGTTGGCGGCGGCGGTAGGGACGCCGTCAGCTCGGTGGCAGCGCCATCTGTGAGCCAGGGAGGCGGCGGAGGTGACTTAGTTTAGGTAGCTGGTAGCGGCTAGAGTTGATCATTGTTGTCGAGAATTTGTTTTTCATTTACATTTTACCAAATACTATAGTTTGATTTTAAACTGTCTTCAGAAGTCAGACGGATCTATGCGTAAGCGGCCGCTTAGGCAAAGATGCTGGTTTATATTTAAAAAAACTATGTTACTGGGCGTAAACTTACACTTTTCATACCTTTTAAAGCTTTTCGGTGAAAGCTTACGTTGGTCTAGCTTTCAAAATATCCGTAAGAATAGTTTGAATATAGGTATGAAATTGAAAAATCAATGGAACCGGCCAAGATTATACGACGTTTGTGCCGAATAACCAACTGATAGAAACTCATTTTGTGGGTTCACACTTTGTTACGGACTATAAATATGACTATCAATATTGACAGCATCGATAACAGGATCAGTATCAATTATCAGTAAAAACATTTAACAGCCTATTGGGAAGCGCAAGAATTAAGAGATGGCAGCACCGTCGCAGCGATTGGGTGATCAATTCTTACACGTGGGATCTTGGCCGTGTAAAAGTGTTTGTACGGCAGTTGTAAGAGCAAGGTATTTAGCAAAGAAGTTATCATATTTCCAATTTGAAATAAAAACAAGTGGGATGGAATGCAATGGAAGAACTGTTCAAACAGTAAAAGGTAACTATCTCCGCTTTACATAGTTATTCTCCTTTATGTTCAGTCGTATAAAAATGCATGTTTGGTTATGGTTACTCATTTCCAATTCAGTTTCGATGTTGTTATGTTACAGTTTCCCATTTACGTAATGAGTTGCCCAGTAATTTTACCACTTAACATAAGCAACGGTATTTTCATTTTCAGTGCCAATCACTTACTCCGTTATTTTCGAGTATATTGGAGGGAAGAAACGGTGCCTGGAGGAAGGTGAAACGCTGGCTAAATCTACATTCATTGCTGACTGTTATATTTTTGAGAAGAGCAAGCAAACTGTTGCAATAAAATCATTTATTTTTCAATCAGCAACTTCAAAACCTCCTCATGAAATAGTGTTAGAAATTCAGCTAACACCGTGCACCAAAGTTGTTGAAGCCAAGTGTAGTTGTAAAGCCGGGTAAGTTTCTACTTGTATGATTGTCATTATTTTTATTATTATTATTATTATTATTAATATTTTACAATGTCTTAGATGAACTGCAATAAGTGTGGGCAAGAAACATCATCATGTCTTTCAATATCTGGATGAAAAGGCTCGAAGCCAAAGTTGTGGAGAAAAAAAATGTCGTTGACTGTGTCGTTATGATGAGTATCATGCATGAAAGTAGTATGAGTAAAGCATGAAAGGCATGGCATGGATTAAGCTAATGGTTGAGGTCCTAACTAGCAAGTATTACATTACCATTTAAGCATGCAGTTGTAGATAACTTGAACCATAACCCCATAAAGTCCAACATGCTGCTGGTAAAACCAGCCGTAAGAACAATTTCTAGGTAAAATAAACTTTCCAACTTTTTTCTTAATTACGTGGGAGTAGTATCTATGTAGTACCATTTTTTCTTCTGTCATATTTTCTTCATGCTGTACGTTTACAAAAAGTAGAGTCTGGTTGAACACAAATTAATTTGTATGTTTAATTAATTTGAAATAAGGTTGGGTCCAATTTTATCACGGAACTGTGAGCAGGCCCTGAAGGTTTGCTGCAAGTTTCACCTTATGCTTTGTAACTTGGGGAATGGTAAATATGTTGGGTACCATTTGCTATTATGCCCTTTTCTCATTAATGAGAAATGCTTGCAATACTTCCTGGTGTCGAAGATGTAAACACATTCCAAATGTTAATTTATTAACTTCGATTACTATCTCTCAGGTTGTCGGGAACTTGCAAACACGCCGTTGGAACGCTGCTCTACCTACACCAAAATGAGGTGCGTGAAGAACAGTCCTCATGCACAACAGAAACACAGCAATGGGGTACGATAATCAAATCAAAAGCTGCTCTTCTGCACCCGCCACAGCAGATTTGTAATATCCACTGTTTCGAGCCATACCAACGAGAGAAATTAGTTCTGAAGGTGCAGCCTAGCGTCAAAAGTTCTCATCAGAACATTATGGCCAATCTGACCTACGCAACCTCTGTAAGTAGGCATTTTGATAATGCCCCACAATTAACCCGGGAACATCCTCCGCAATCTCCAACACCGTCTTTCTTTGAAGAGCTTTTGGCAAAAACAGATTCCGTTGAACATCCACCAACCTTTGAGCCCCAAAAATTTGAGAACGAGCAACAGATTCAGACATTTTTTGAAGCTGAAGTCCTCGTTTCATTAAACAAATCTTTGGAAATAATCCAATGTCCCCAGTTAAGCAAAGACTGGTTCAATGCCAGACGTTGGATTATCACAGGAACATCAGCAGCGAAGGTAATTTCATCCAAAAATTTGCAACGCACAGCTCTAGCTATAACAAAAAAAAACAATTTTTGTGGAAACCGTGCCACAAAATATGGTCAGAAAATGGAGCCCATTGCTAGGAAGGAGTTTGAGATGAGTGCAGCAAAGAGGGTACAGTATTGTGGCCTAGTAATCAACCAGAAATATAATCACCTGGGTTACAGTCCCGATGGAATTGTAATGAGTGAGGAACGTGAGTTATTAGAAATAAAATGCCCTGCAACAGCCGAAAACATTCCGATTGTAAAAGAAGACAATACGGTTGCTGTTAACTATGTCACAACGGACCGTCAACTGTCAAAAACAGCACGAGGTTACTACAATCAGGTACAATATGGCATGTTTGTTTTAAATATGACAATCTGCCACTTCCATGTATACTCATCAAAGGGTAGTGTCACTATCTCTGTACCAAGGGATGAGGTTTTTTTGGAATGGGCGATTCCTAAGGTACATGAATTTTTGATGAGCGTAACGAGCGTAGCGAGTGAAGCGAAATCTTCAATTACACTTTACTGCTAAAAAAATCCGGAATGTTTTTTTTTTTGTTTTTTTTTTTTTTTTTGTGTTTTTTTTTTTGTTTTTTTGTGTGTTTGTTCGCACGATTCCGGCCAAACGCCAAAACGGATTTTGATGAAAATTTACAAGGACCTTCGTTTTCTCTGAACTTAGATCTGCCACGTTTTTGAAGCAAATCGGACGAGTAAATTTTGTGTTATTATGTTTTTACGAAATTTTTCAGTTTTTCCAAAACACGTTTTGCACTCTAGAGGCCAAGTATCTGAATATAATTTGACGAAACTTTCAGGAAATGTTGACCCTCACGATTTAATGTTTGTGTAAAAATTTCATTGTTGTATGTTAAGCACTTTTCTTGAAAATGGCGCTTTTATGACGATTTTTTAGCGTTTTTTCAGTTTTTTGCAACTTAAGCCACTTTATCTTCAAGCGATGTCCACAAAATTTACTGTGTACATTATAAATCGTAAAAAGAATATACTATATTAATTTGAACCAAATCATTTGAATAGTTTTTCTTTAAATCGATTTTTACGTTTTGAAATATTCAAATGTCATTGAGAAAACTGCTTAATTCTTACTGGACATGTTAAATTGATCATAAAAGCCTCTAGGCTATGCGCACACGCAATATAATTGCGTTGAGGGTGAGCGTAAATATTACGCTCATCCACAACACGATTATATGAGTGTTCGCATAGCCTAGTATTATCTTCATTTACTGCCGCTTCTTGTAGCTCATCAACACTAGAATTGCTGTTGTAAATACTGTGTGAATGCAAAATACAAGTTTGTAAATACTCTTTGTAAGTTTGTATTATTCTACAATTTCATAACATTCTAAATTTCTATACATTGGTTTTGACTGCTACCAATAGGTATGTTTTGTAATTATTTTTATTATGTAATTAATTACTCGTATTGCTAATTAATAAATACACACTAATATCCAGGAAATCTTTGGAACAATTTGTATTCTAAGTGCAATATCCTATCCTAATAATCCTAAACATTTTACCTACAATATTTCCTCATTTAGTGTCTTAAATTAGTGATCAATCTATCTGGACTTGTCAAAACCTCTCATCCGACAAGATAGGGGAGCTTAAATTAACGAGACAGGCACAAATTGTCACGATTTCGGTAGCAAACGGCACCAATTCAATTTCCAATCGTTCGCTGCCGATTGCAAACACCTTCAGACGTTGAATAGCCCTTTCAACATGAACCCTGGCTGCAGCTACTCTTTGATTCTCTATCGCATCAGCAGCATTAAACTGAGACTTTTTCCGCAAGAATGGGGGCCTGTACAGTTTTAGAGATCTTTCTGAACATTCATGCTCAATCATGAATCCTTTGTCCACCATAACCGCATCGATGTAGGGCTGGCACATATCCAGAACACCGCAATCATTAGTGATAAATTTATCGCTGCACCGGCCACCATAAGCGTTGCTTACTAGTGAAATCATGCCCGATGGCGTTACCCCGATCAGAAATTTTGTCGTGTATGTTCCTTTGTAATTACTGTACATTTGGAATCTACAATTTAAGCATTTGGGCCGTTCAACCGGAATCTCCGTGCAATCCAGCACCACTCTGGTATCGCCATATGGCTGGAAACAGACCGGGAGATTATTTCTGACCGACTCAATCGACGGGAAGAAAAGGGCAAACTGCAGGGCAGCTTTCAAAACAACCAGCATGCTTTTGAAATATGTCGATACCGATCGTTGACTGACTTTAAACAGTATTGCTAGCAATGCGTACGATAAATTGTGCTTCAGCTTCATCGCCGTCATCAAAACGCGATGCTCTGAATCCAAGCCAGTATAGCCAATCGAGTTTGCTTTTTCTATGACTGTCACCTCTCGAACAATGTTTTTAAATAACTGTTTTGATTGAAAGCCAGTGGCCGTGGACACTTCCAAGTCGGTGACACAGGCATCAATAGAAAATCTATTTTTTGAAAAAATTGTATTGACTTGCACTTCAGCATCTTTTTTTGTGACTTCGATGCGGCCTACTGTCTCGGCGAGTGAAGCAAACTCATGGAGAACAGTGAAGTCCGCTTGTGTCAAGTTATTTTCTTCCGCACTGACATCTCGGGTGGTTTCGCTGCCATTTTCAGCCAGGCATGACGTGTGCTCCCCTGAAATACACAATTAGAATATGAGGTGTTGGACACTATTATGAATTAATTATGAACGGATGTACTACCCTACTTGTTATAATTTTGATAGCTACTATTGAATAGTGAGCAATGTGTTAAAATTTAAGTTATGTTAGGAGACATACTATCAGGGGAGAAAATATTTCTAGGTGTAAGACTGGTACCCACTGCAAATAATATTATGTTACATATAAATTGCTGGGAGCAAATAAAGATATTAATATTTGAAATGACTAAACAAGTATAAAATATAAGTAGGTATCTTTGTTCTTACTCCCAGCTCACAAGCACTTTGGTTTCCAGCTTACCACTTCCTTGAACCGTCACGCCTAAGATGTTAGTCGATCTGAATTTTCTTCCGTGCCTTGGTGGCTTCGGCTGCATTCTACTCTCGACAGATCGAAGCGGAAGATTCCGGCTTGGAACGGCTGCCTTTAAGAGGAACCGCTTGTTACATTTGCCTAGAAATTGCCAAAGTAAACAATAAATGAAAACAATTTTCTATGTCAATTGGCTAGCCAGCTGAGTGAAAGCAAAGATATAATCTAGTAAAATAAATAACCAAAGACCATCATATTTAGTCATTATGTTTGTTTTTGCTCTAACTAGATTGATTTCTCTGAATTGAGGTTACGTACCGGTGCGCGAATACCGAAAGTCTTCTTCGCTGAAATGGTCACTGCAAACTTGCGTCCATTTGGTAGGCTGCTTCCCTGTTTTTATTTTCACTGCCCACTCTTTCCGAAGTTTTGGGTCTTTTGGGAAATAATACATGCTGACAACGTTTTTGCTGTCAGTTTCCTTCTTCAAGCCATTCTTCCGAATAGATTGGTGGCAACCAAACACCGCACAATTCCGTCCACCACGCTTAAAGACCATAGTAAAATACGAGGATAACAATATGCGATTGGCAATAAAATAAATTTAGTTTATAAAAGAGTAATCAATATGAGGAACGTTTTTGCTAATGAAAGAAAACTGGCTGTAGCTAGGCAGCTCTGATCCCCCAAACTGTAATGCGAGCGTTAGCCACCAGAGCGCGTCTACAGGGCTGCGCTTCCCAATATCCGCCCATTGGATTCTGGCATGACATGATGACAATCCTTGGATACAATATAGAATTTGATTGGCAATGACCTATTTCACTCAGTGAAAAATTACTTCAGATACCCACTGGACTTACTACCAGTTTGAAAAAAATGAATTGGCTCTGCTAATAACAAAGGAAGATAGGGAAAACACAACCAGAATGACTTTACCTAGCTTTACCGAGTGGGTAACATGACGTCATACTGATAGAATTTTGATTGAATGGAATAGGTGTATTGTGAATACAAAAATTTCAAAGTGAAGTGCACAATTTCTTCAATCCTATGTCCTTTTCACCAACATATAATCCAATTAATTACTAGTGTGTTTTTCTCATTTTTATAGAGCATTCATCTTGTTGCGCAAACATTTTGTCTTTCGCAGTTTAGATTAATTGTTTTTGATCCGTCAGCTGGCCATGTGATAGGTGGGAGGTTTTACATGGTGTTATCCATCGCATGCGCCTGACAGCACCACGCTATACCAGGTTGTTAGGCCACCCGCACCTCACGGCTGCTTGTAGAGCTGCATAGATCCTGGGACAGTCCACGCTGCATAGAGAGCCTTGGTAGCCGCAGAGTTGTCAACTACACGCATGCTAGCAATGCATCGCATTTTCTCCCCATTCTTTTTGGGAGCACACATGATTGACACAGTTTAAGAATGGATATTTCGTTGAAACAATAAAAATCTAATGGAAATGCAACGAGTATTTCAAAACCTTTCCGGATTTCATTTCAATTCGTAAATATAAAATTCTGGAATTTGATACCAAATACAACTCAAAAATACATTTAGGCTAGGAATAATTCTGTGAGATTTGAGATGTAGATACACAAAAAGAGTCTCAGATACAAGAGGAGCACAATTTGGTTATAATTCTCATTCCTCTATGACATGGAATCTTTAAAAGGAAAACAATACATGAAAACAAACAATTAAATTCGCTTATTGCACTTTATTCCTCGGCCCCTAAAAAACAGTGGGCCCAATTAACTAACAAACAATCAGGTTATCTCGTGCAGTTGTGCAATGGCCACTAGGTGCGCTCTCGTCGCTTCTCTGCGCTAAAACTAGGGTTATGTGACGCATCGCTTCCGCTGCGTCCTGCTTACGATCCTATGGTTACGTGCAAACAATGTTAATATAGGCAATATGGCGCGAGCTCTATACAGAGAGATCGGTACTAAACATACGGCCGCATTGCCGTGTAGCCCCCCTAAGTAAGGCTAACGGATGCGGGGAGGGCAGACAGGACTTTCTTGGGTCTTTAGTCAAATTTGCTATTAGGTTATGATTCAGAGACCATGGTTAATTGACAAGGATGATACTTCCGACCATTTTTATTAGGTTCATCTAGCAGAGGAGTACCATATTGGACTCATTTTTAAAAAAATTGAGAATCTGAATCATGAATAAATGTTTTCCACATTGTTATTGCATTAGCAATAGTGATGTGGAGCTACGACATCAATTTTTCTGAAGTTTTAAGTGTACAAGTCAACACTCTGAACCTAATTCTGATGTCTAAGCAATTATACCATGTAATTCCCTGTGCGAAGACTTCTGAAAAGCGTCATCCTGATCACACCAGCGTCCTTCAACTAAAGACCGCAAGATCGCCAAGCCAGACTGCGAATTTACTAAGCCTTACCGGCTGCAACTCTAGGAATTCTCGCAAATTATTGATCGGAAATATTTCGCCGCTGTGTCAAAAGAAACCGACAAAGTTAGACAATAAATATTTGCGCTTTAAATAGGGCATAGTTAATATACTTTTAAATATATCAATTTTACATACATATTTTACAATTAGTCACGCGATTCTGCACCTGACAGCCGCGTGCCAGCCAGCGCTTGAAGCTTAATGCCAACGCAACCACGTAAAACTGCCACACGCCGCATGAGTTTCACTCCCCGCCAGCACAATTTCCGCCGCAATAGCGCCGAAGAGTTGCAGCCCATCAGACTTAGCATCGTCGCAGCCGCGGCTCCGTTCCCGACGCACGCGCAAAGACGGCCAGGAGAAGCGCGATCACCGCCTCCACGGTCCTCCGCAGCCTTCTTCGCGCGGCCGTGACGTCGCCGACGGTCACTCCGTGACGCGTCAGTTGATGCGACCCTTGTGCGTCATGAAGCCGTGCTCGTAGCCGGGCGCCGTCGCAGTGTCCCCGTCCATGTCGGGCGCCATCTTGCAGCGCGTCGCGCGGCGCATGCGCTGGCAGGTGACTACCAGGCTGAGAGATAGCGCTGCGAGCAGCACGCCGGCCAATCCTGGACGAGGTCACACGGCGAGGTCAGTGCAGGACAGGCTTTTCAGTGGGAATATTGCTTGGGAAATCTTGGTCCTGCTGGCTTTTCGCAGTCATCATTGCTTGAATGGAGGCCTTAGTTCGCTTTAGTTGGGTTAGAAGTGTTGCAAACAATGTTATGGCAGGCTTTCCAGGGCGTTCTGCTTGGGAAATTAGAGCTCTGCTGACTTATCGCAAGGGGTATCAGGCGTCATCGTTGATTGAATGGAATCGATGCCTTGGAGCGCCTTAACGGGGTAAGAACTGTAGAAAAATATGCTGTGACAGGCTTTTCATGCGATCCGATCAGGCAGTCACAATCCAACACAGACTTTTCTCAAGCGGTATCTCTGAAGTCCTTAATTGCTTGAAGGGATAAGAAGAATTTTAGACGCCTGATTAGAAGTAGGGTAAAAAATGTATTCGCGTGTAAAGTGCATCCAGTACACTTGTTTTGAAGCCCCTTGGAACGCCATCAATCACAGAGATAATATAGATTAAAGAATCAGTTACTTATTCTTTTCAATGATACTTGGGACTTGCAACATTGCTGCCTTTTGGCATCAATCTCGACCATTTCATCACGAGCTGTCCACGTAAAGTATTCCCTGAATCCGGCCCGCTCTTCTCAATACATACTTCAACCCTCAGCATCGCATGACAAGCAGACTTTATCGCCACTTTCCCGACCAAAGAGTGGAAACCCATTGCTATATGGAATTTCCCTATACTTGGAGAGAGGTTGGAGGGTTTGAAGTTAGTACGACAACTTCATGCGCCTTGCTTATCAACCTCTCGACAGCATGGATTAGTGAGGGAATCCTTTTGTTCGAGTTGTACCGTCCTTCGGTAGGGACGTAAAGCCGGTGGTCCCCTCGGTGCTTTTCGACAGGAGTAGGCTACGTGTCGGCACCGGGTTTCCACTCCTCCCTTCTAGCCATAGGTTAGGTTCATCATCACCCTCATCATTCCCATTACATTCACCGACGCCATTAGACCAGTGTCAAAGGGCCAGTCGCCAAAACAGTGCGTCGTTAAACACCAATAATCAATCAATCATTATACTCCATCGCCCCTGACGGACAGGGTCGGTAGCTGGTGTAAGTAATTTCCCGGCCATCCTTGTTACCACCCCCTAGAATTTCCTTATCCTCCAGCGCCCCTGACGGGCAGTGTCGGTAGCTGCTGCAAGCAATTTAACACCGCCGCCCTCAAGAACGCACCTGCCAATGCGGACAGCGCCGCCGGACGCACGCACGTCGCCGTCTCCTGCGCGGCCGGCGCCTGCGCGTCCACGTCCTCGTCCTGCAGCACGCGCAGCGCTTGGAACAGCTGCACGTTCTCAGACAGCTGCGACTCGTTGGCGGGCGCCGCGCGTTTGCTCACCGCCTTGCCGTTGCGCCAATGGCACGGCTGCGTCTGCAAAACAATGGGCAGCGCACGCGGGATGTTAGAATAGTGGAAAGTTAGCATCGTACAAGGGCCGGAGTTGCTCTGTACAGTTATCCTCCAGTTAGGAAGGAAACAGAAGCAATCGATGGTTGTCACCATGGAGATGAGTTTTTAGACGGAGGTGAGTCACTTACTGAACACTGTAAAACCCAGTTTAAAAAAAATGTCCTTTGTCTGACTAAAGAATCAAGATTGGATATTTTGTAGAATTCTAATTAATTCTTTTTCGCTGCCTGTATCTCACTAAATCAGGGCATAAGCCCGTTGCTAATGATAAAAATTATGAAAATGAGTAGATCAGCAGCTTTTTAACATCGATGTCTGCCTTTTCCCAACAACGTGCGAAGCTTTTCGCCAAGAGTATTGCCTATTCACGATCACTGCACCGGATTTCCAATATATTTCCCATCAGCCTACCATCGATGCCAACCCATCAGACAAGTTGCCAACACAGTGCAAACTGCAATACATTAGCCATAAGCGATGCAAATTATGAAAATTATGAAAATTATGAAAATTATGAAAATGGTGACAATGAGTATGTCTCACCGGACACCGTCCATGGCACATGCGCACGTCGCACTCGATGTAGAGGGCGGGCGAGCCGGTGAACCGGAAGGTCTTCATGTAGGCGAACACTTGCGTCTCGAATACGCCCGTCTCGCTCCACGAGCCGCGGAAGCGACTGATCAGCTTGTCGTCCACGGGGCATCTGCACGTGCCAAAAATTCATTTGTAATTACATTCATATCACTTACACAGTACTTTCCTGGCTATCAAACACTTACGGGTTCATCTTCAGCAATATAGACTTTGTTTTTAGGTAGCCGATCACGTCTTAACGGTCCGTTAATGTTACCATGGCCACTGTCATGGGTCTTAGTGTAGGAACACGATTCGTCACTACAGGAACGATTTGATATATTCATTCATTGTTTACGTCCACAAGTACCTTGAATATCAGCTACACCTATTTACATGGAATTCTTTGGAATGACGATGATAACGAGTTAGTTTATGGATATAATTAGACAAAGCCATTTTTTTCGTTTAGCAATTTGAGAGATTGTTACACTACTGAATACTGAATGATGAAATTCGTATCAAAAACGACAATCTGTCAATTATGAAAAGGTATTTCTCTGCAAATGCCTAGTAATATTCGAAAACAACATGTAAATGAGTAACAAGACTCTGCTAGAAAACTCTCCAGTCAATTATTTCTTGTCCAACTCGTGCACGGAGTCACCGATCAAACAGCGGGGATGAAACAGTAGCGCATCGAACTCACCCGTACTGATCGATCAGCTGGATCTTCTTGGTGGCGCCGTTGTGGGCGAAACAGTCGTTGACGACGATGTCGAAGCCGTCTGCAACACACACACACAATCCCATGTCCATCAACTTCAATGCAGACCGTCGAGCTTCAGCAACATTTACAACATCCACGCGCGTTGCATGGCTGACCATTCATAATCCGTCGCTGGACGGAGAGATGCTACCGTAGCTTTTATCAACACGTTACAACACGATTGGTGGCTCAATCCTGCTTGAAATTCAACTTATTATTTATTTCAAACTCATGACATGGTCCGGTGGTTTTAAAAATGCACACATCAAAACTTAACAACTAACAATTTACAAATTAAAATAGCAATCTTCTCATCTTGATAGGCTTGATAGGCTTGATAGGCACAAGCGAGGAGAGAAAATCGCTTGAAGAGCTGCTGCTTTAGTTGTGAAACCGTTGGAAGAGATATTTTGTGAAGATGTGGACGAAGAAACTTCTGTTGCCGGTTCTAATGTTTTCATCACAGAGTATGACGTCCAAAGTTTGCACCCATTTGTAGATAGTTCAAATATCTCACTGTTTGCCTCGTCTATATGGTTCATCACCGAAAACAACCTTTTTAGGGCCCTAAACCAATCCAATACAGTGAAAATCACTAAAACACCACCTTCGCGGTGGACATCAACGGTCATCATCAAATCGACGCCTTCGCGCAGCCGCGCAGCCGGTGGGGTGTCACTCACCATACTTGCTGCGCATGTAGATGAGCAGCGTGAGGGGGTCACCGACCCTGACCGGACCGCCGACCCTTGTGCCCCCCGCGCCGTACCCGTGTCGGATCTCCATGTAGCACTCGGGCGGCGACAGGGTGAACACCACGGGGTTGCCGGTCGCCACTCTGCAACGACACGCAGTGTCAAGGTCGAGGGTCAAGAGCCGAGAAGCCGGCCACCCGTTATGGGATGAGAGTGTGTCAAGGAAATGGTCAAGAGATATCTTAAGTTTCTCTGAAGATGTCTGTGTCTTACAATGGACATTGACGCCAAAAAAGGTGACATCGTCATAGCATCATGCAGATGTGTAGAAAATCGACATCCTTTTCACCATATACTAATATGATAATATACTAAATACTAAATATATCTAAAATCACTAAGGAACGATTAAAAAAAAATCTGACTTCGTACTTAATGAGATGAACCTATAAGAAAACAATATTTGAGATAAGACGCATCTGATTGGCTATTTCCGTGATCATTAACTTAACTCAGTCCTTAACCTTGGGTTGAAAAGGTTTTAAAATTGACCCGTAGCACTGGGGTCACTGCCATGATAATATCACAACGCTGCTGCGATTGTTATCAATGATGATATCAATGATCAACAATCGTAGATCATGGTATCACCAGTACCACTACAACAGTGGCTTATTGCTGGTGTAAGATGACACCAAAATGACTATCATCGGCATTCTATCATCAAACTAACCAAACGCTGCATGTGTATAGAGTTCAAAGTTTCTGATTATTTGAGCTTGTAGCTCTGCCCCAGCGTCTGGGTCACTCCGGATGACACCCGTTGCCGTTATCTCCGCGGATGGCCTGTCAGTGCTAGAGAGTTTTACCGAGATTTCCACACTGCACTGGTCACATTTCCATAGGAAACAGTTAGCAAGGCTCGCGGAGTCGAATCTAAACAAAGTGGCAGCATGGGAGGCCTTCAAGGTCCGTTGGCCGGACAAGCTCGTTGCTATTCAATCATCTTACGCTGGCCAGCTGTATTGTGCGATTATGACCTATATAATTCTCGGCTCTAATTCGAATGGCAACTAATCCACAACAGAGTAGTGATTATCGTGTTAAGTGAATGCAGCCCTGAAATAACTGTGATAGTTTTAAACGGTTCAGGATGGATAATTGGATTAAGAAAAAAAGTTGCTAGAATTATTCAGTTCTTCCAACTCAACAGTCAAGAAATATGTGAGAGAAAATTGAAAGTCTGTTTCCACAGAGAAACCCATGAATGCAAACAAAGCTCAATTACAGATACAAATTTTGGAATAGATATTGGGTTTCAAATAATTAATATCTACCGAACCTACAACGAAATTGCATTTTGATTCGATACCAGCTAATGTCTCAGGGCTTTTCATTGACGTGTGACCTTGGTGTTCCTCTCCCTTAAATTCCCGCCTCCGACGTGCCGTTGTTATTACTCACTCGACGTCAAGGAAGGGGAAGGTGACCGTCTTCCAGAAGTCGTAGCCGTACTCGCAGGTGACCTTGAAGTGTTCGTCCCACTCCTCCTCGATGAGCGGGTTGTACTGGACGGTCACCGTGTTCCACATGAAGTTCTTCTGCAAGGGTCAACCCGTCGATCACGGGGTCAGTTATACGGAGGAGCTGGTGTACGCACAACTCGCAGAGCTTTTTGAAATAGCTGCATCCTCTCACACACTATGAACTGAGGTTGAATGTAGGTGGTCACCCATCCAACATCTGGATCGGTGCAATGTTGCTTAACTTTGTTTCTTCAGTCTTATTTGCAAAATTCGCATCATATATCCATCACGCAACTGACGCAACTGTCCTACTGATATAACCAGGAGGAAAACTAATAATACATTAATATTATTGCTAAGATGACCCAGTCATGAAGCTCATATCATATCTGATTGACTGTATGCCAAATTACGTAATTAATGTGATTTTTTCACTAGGAGATTTGAGTGGACGCAGACGAGGTATATTTAATCAAATAAGATAAAAATTTCGGCAGATTACCGTACCTACTGGACCCAGATTCACGTTTAGCGGTGTTATTTAAACCCTCTGGGTATACGTTTGTTGTCACCATGGGCCAGACCAAAGATATTAGATTTTGGATGTCAGCGTCAGATTTTAATACAGTTAATACCAGTTAATGATTGTGATGGCTGTTGGACATGTAACACCGGAGGCTATAATATCCCTGCCGAACCCGGGCCCGTGAGGCCACGGGCAAGGCTTATATACCAAACAACCCTTCTCATCCAAAACCAAACGCTTGCAGACGTACCGTGGGCCCCTTCCGGCTATCCTCGTGGTGCGTGTTCTTGCCCAGCGTGCCGCAGCGATTCAGCTGGATGAAGAACTCGTAGTAGTCGCGGCCCGTGCCGTTGATGTAGACACAGTCGGGGTCGTACGCGTAGCCAGACGAGTACAGCAGCCCCGCGAAGCTGCCGTTGAAGCCGACGCGGATCTTCATGTAGTCGTCCTGGCACTCCGCCTCGATGTCTGCAGGAAGGCGACATGGGCGTCGGTGTTTAGTGGGTGAATGTGTACATTGACTCCGTGCATTGGGTTAGATGGATTGTCAGGCGTCGTGTGGATTGCCAGTCCGTCGCGTCGGCAGTCCGTTCGTTGTGGTGACATGGAAACTGTGCCACGGACTGCAATCCGTCGGATTCAATGCGCGGATTGTCAGCCCGTCGTGTGCATTGCCAGTCCGTCCCGGCGACAGCCCGTTCATCTACAGATGATTGCTTAGAAAATATGCACTCAGCAATCTTACAAAAGTATATGGTAGTGGCAACGTGATCTCAGTAATTTCACAAATAAATGTTTGTACTATTTATATACCTATACGTCCTTGGGCGACGAAAATTTCAATGCACACTGCAATTGCAAATGGGCCTTCTTCGCTATACTGATAGGACACACTTCAATGTACTTATAATGATATTATTTAGTGGCATCATAGGCTTCCTCTGGCTACACACAGTATAAAGGCAGTTGAGATTTATTTAATGTATTGTGCTATTTGACGACTTCCTGTTTTGCATTTGGGGACGGGGTCAAGCAATGTGCTTTGGATCTGAGTTTTTTACTTCGCTGCTGCTGCTGCTGCTGCTGCTGCTGCTGCTGCTGCTGCTGCAGCTATCTCACCTAGACCCGGTATACACGTGGCTTAAACTAGGGCTACAATTGCTATATGACTTCAGCCCAGATTCACTCTAAATCTGTTTCAATATAATAGAACCGCAATCGTTTATAACGTCATCGATTAATGAAATAAGATGTTTTGTCTGCTAAAAGCTTGGATGACTTGCACATTCAAAACTGTTGTTTGAATGAGGAACAACTATACGCCGAGATTGCTTCAAACGAACGGTTTCATCACGAATTTATCGGAAGATTTGTTTATAACTTTTTCAACTCGCAGCTATAAACCACAAGTGCGGTAATATTTAATCCAAATTGCGCGATGAATTGAATCGCTACATACGAAAACTGTGGTCCAGCATGTAAACCATCCTATTACATGACGTTCAAGCGATGTTAACCAATCAATTCGCTCTTCGTGATCGATATCTGGCTCTTTGTCGAAACGGGAGGTGCATATTTTCCCACAGAAAACACTGTTTTTACCGAAACACTGCAGAGAATTTAGTTACTTCAGATAAAATTACAAGCCAGCCAGCCAGGAAAACTGCAGCTTTAACATTGCGACAAACATGCACTTGCAAGTTGCATCCCGGGACGTGTTACAAGATGGACAGGAAACTGGTGGATTTTCTTTGTCTTACACGCGCAGTGCACTGATACCGAACTACTCACATAGCGATTATGAATTTAAATTAAATGTTTCTCAGTCGCATTTCCGGACAACTCTGGTTGCATCATCTTCGCTCTGCATCGCAGGTCACGCACTGTGGTATAGCATCAGCTGGAGCCAGAGAACTGTCTCTGCGTATACCAATCCGGGAACTCTGCAGTTGGACCTATAGGTGCCTCTCAGGCCTTGAACTTAAATGAGAGGGCTTGGAAAATATCTCGCCACCGTGTGTCAATGATGGCAGCTGTTACTTGAAAGGATATAAGTCTAGTTAGGGTCTGCGCTAAGCTCTCAACGTGGCTTAGGTATTTCAGGTCAACGTAAATTTAGTGTCCTCAGAGGTCCGATTTGTACAAATTATCACTAAAAAGCCACTATTTTTCTGTAGATATTACTCCTTTTTCGGAAATTTTCCATGTCCCCACAAAATAAACAACGAAAAGAAAAGTGGCGGATTAGTCGAATTTTTTACCCAGTTGCCCCCTGGCCACAAGCCTGCCAGCCTGCCTATCGTCAACATCCACGGCCTTAGATCCCCATAAGCCTCTAGGGTTGCTGCCTAGAAGCACCACGCACACAATCGAATCTAAAAGCTCCGTCTCGAACGTGCGATGAAGCCATGTCCTAAGAGCCCCCCGCATCGGCGCCCCCCACGGACAGACACACCGGGGTCCCGCTCTGCTAACACCGCCACCGGACACAACTTTCGCCGAATCCTCCTCCACCGACGCCGCCGGCGTGCGATCTGTAACAACGCGAGCAGCGCCGCACGCGGCTTTCGCCCCGTCGCTTGCGCTTCCTCGTTGCTACACGGCGAAGATTGTGATCGCATCTCGGCTTGGCCAACGTCCGGCGATGGCCGCGCCGGATAGGAGATTTGGCCATCGGTGTTAACACGCTGCTCGATGGCTCGGTGCGCCGTGGGTGCGGCGTGGGACGTGGGATCGAGCCTCTTCAGGTGTATTTGGATGTACTGCGGGGTAGCACTGGCTTGTTGAACATGAGTTTAACGTGTAAAGCTCATCGGCACCGAGACAAACAAGCGGGTGTTTGCCAAAACGGAGGTTAATTCGTCGTTGATTTTCAAATGTAACGAATCGTTGACCTGTTCGTAACGGAGAGTCGCTGATCTAAAGCAAACAGCACTTGTAAAGGGCGTGTCAAGCTTGTCAAGAGGCTTTCACGTACTGGTGTTTCAAGTGATGCTGTGTAGTATGTTTAATAGTGAGAGAGCGTCATTTTCTTTCAGCATTTTCCAACATTTTTTTCCTAGCCATCGGCCAAAGGGGTGTTGACGATTCGAAAACAGTGCTTCTCAGACCTTTCTGCTGCTGAGTGTCAGATGAAAATGTAGGACCTACCGTGGAAATTGACTATATACACATGGTGAACGACTATATGCTTCTGCGTAATAGACGGAGAGGTTGTAGACTGGTATACAAACATCTTTAGTCGGCAGGGAGGCTGTCAGGGAGATTGACGGAGGTTGGGGAGGTCGGCAGTTGAGGGAGGATACCAAGAGGTTGCAGAGAGGTGGACTCACGGTGCACGCGCGACGAGTTGTGCCGGTGACGGGCGACGTCGCGGTCCCACGGCTCCAGCAACGGGCGCGGCGCACGGACAGGCACGTAGCCCGTGCCGTCGGCAATGAACTCCACCTGCAAGCAACGATCACCGTCAAGACACCGGCGAGAAGGCGGCGACACCAACCGCCATCACCCTCAACCGCTGACACCCTTCTTCTGCACGAAGTATGCGATTCGAAAACAGTGTTCCTCAGAATCCCGACTCTTCCGCTGCTGAGTGGTATAGATGAAAATGTAGAGTCTTCCGAAGACACTCACGCTTTGTGGGTGAATGCTTCGCCAATATGTGGTGAAAGGAAAGAAAATGGAGCATGGTGGCTGGTAGGGAGGTGGCTAAGAGTTAGGGGTCGTCTGTGTCTGAACCACACCCCCGGCATTGAAAAAATGTGATTATTGAAGATGGCCACCAACTGGCGGTCGAGGCACAGTGTAGCAAGTAGCTGATAACTGGTGGTGGGACACAGTGTGGCAAGTGGCTGCCAACTGGCAGTGAGACATCATAATATAGTAAATAATTCTTCAAAAAATATACCTTGACGCCGTAAAGGAACCGGAAACGAACTGAACCATGCTAATCTCTCTTTAATATCGGTTCCATATGTGATATGGTGTATGAACTTGGTCGAAGACTAGAAGGCTGATGAGAACTTGCAAGTTCGGTGCGTCGCGAGCGATTGGAGGGTTTTGAGTGCGTCAAGACGCAAGTGAAGACACGAGTAAAGACAGTCGGTGGTCGACACTGACCTATCTCCGGGCATCGCGTGCCAAGAACGCGTTGTCTCGGCCAAGACCTCCACACCGCACAAGACCGCGACCGCCGTGTCTTCTCCGTGTCTTCCCCGTGTCTTCCCGTGTCAACAACAGTTTAAATGCTTCCTGCCGACGATCGCCGTCCTCCACAAGTGCTGTCAGACGTGTTTATACCTTGATTGTACCGAATTTAACTGCCGCTTCCGCACACGAATGCTCGCTTTTAAGCAACGCGAAAATGCCGTGTGTTATATTTATTGTTTTATCGATCTAAATTGTAAATGAAATTAGTACAGTCGACATAGGACACTGTGTGCGAAGCGGAAACACCTATAGCAGAGCGCTCGGACTCACAGATCAAGGGCAACTTCTTCCCGGTAACAACTCAAACAGTTCCTGTGGGTGTCTATTTTTGACACTTCTTAAAGTTAAGCAATATTGCACCGTGTCAGTGATTCGAATGGGTGACCGTTGATGCCGAAACCCCGCGTTTTCTGTTCGGGATCAAGGCTGGATATTTTGCAGCTAGGTTGTGAACACAGTCCGTCGCCAACCACGACACACTACCCCGCCAGCTAAAACACAAAAGCCCGGTGGTGTCACCAGAGTGCGTCGTTGCATGATCGGTGCACGTGACCCGCGGGGCCGTTATGATAATGACGCGCACTTTTATTGTCGCTCGTCAATTTGCAAGTGTTTTAATTAAAGACGAAGCTATAAACATTGTCTAGCGCCACGCGGCGTGACAGCACGCGACGCGACGCCAGGCGAGGGCGGCCGAAGGGACCCGAACGTCTTGACTCAACAGCAATAGATAGCTTGTGTGGATGTCTGGATTCTGGAGGCGATCTGGGCAGAAAGCTCCATATTATTACTTTCTTAAGATGCATGTCTTTTCCTTGTCTAATTTGATAGGAAAAGTTAGGACTTAGCTTTCAATACCCAGTTTAAAAAGTTTTTCGGAAAGCCGTCTTTGATCTTCATCGGTCTTTAAAATAGCTCGCTTACATTTAATTATCTTTAAATTTCGGTTATTCGTGGTAAATTTGTTTGACGACAAAATTTTGCCACAAAATATCGATTTAACAAGCAATTTTTCCTGCAGTTATTTATGTGACTCATAAGAATTTACATGTTTTCCTGTCTCTTTTTAATCGTATCAATGATTTTCGACTGGCAGAAGATGGGTATTGACAAAAAATAATTAACCCATGGGGTGGTGTTGGTTGGGGTGGGTTTTGTTCCGATACCAAGACACGGAAGAGATCACCAGATAGATAAGTCTAAAACCCATCAAATACACACTATAAACCAAACGGAAGAAACGGTAAAATTGCTCGACGCATTCAAACTTGAAAGACATGACGCGGCATGGAAACTCTAGTTTCGATTCATTTTGAGACGTCGCGACGCCCAAAGTTTTACAAAGCAGATCTTGGGAGTCGGAGATAGTACATTTAAGAAAAAACTTCCATCCATGGGTTTGGGTGAGGCGAAGAACGTTTCGAAACTAAGACTTGGAGAAAAATAACGAGCTTCGTCGTGTAGGCAAAAGAAAACAACAAATAAACTTAAATCAAATTTTTTCCATCGATGGAACGGTAAAATTGCTTGACAGCATGGAATAATATATTACTGCGAGCACGCTGGACGTCGCAACGCCCAAAGTTTCAAGAAGCCCCACCGAAATCCGGCTCAACAACCCTATTTCAGCACATTTTCCTAGATTCCATCAGCAAAAAGATATCTTTCAAAATCTCAAAACGACAAGTGCCGGTACGCGGTGGCGGCGGCGCCTTCTCGAGCCTACCGGGCGCCGCTGCACATAGCGGGGCCGTGCCGGAAGGAAGACGGGCACGCCGGAAGGCAGCAGGCGGTGAAGCACGGCAGGTGCAACGGTAACGCGAAGGCCGGTCTGCCAGAACACACCTGTGTGATATGCGTGCGTTCCGCCGCCGCCGCCGCCGCCGCCGCCACCGCCGTCGCCGTCGGGGGGGTCACATGGTTACAGATACACAGTGCATATGGGTTGCCTCGCAAACCCCCACGGCGTTCAATAGGACCCAGGGCCTGAATTTATCATCATTTTTAACCACGGGGGTTAAATTTATAACAGACAATCACAGTCAGCCTCCGGTGCATTTCTTTGGCTGCCTTCCTGGACCATGGTGATGACAAGTTGATCCCCACGTTTTGATAACCACGCTTCGTGAATCATTGCCAAGGGGTCTAAAATAAAACTGGGTTGTTGAAGGCTAAGCTACCAAACTCAAACTTTTCCCGACTTTTCGCAAAGTTGTGATGCCTGATTTCCAAAGGTCTAAAGTTGAGTGCCAGATTAAACAAAAAATCGAACAAACGGACCACAACCGCCCAAAGGGGTTGAACCAAAGACCTAATCCCATTTCGATGGCTGTCACGCCATTGGAGACTGATAACAACATTGGTGATTATAACTCATCATGCATGAGAAGGGCAAGTCTTCAAATAGGAATGCATCAGACTGCAGATCTCTGCATAGTGCAAAGTGATGGTGCCAAATTTTCCATACTCGATTTACAAACGGACGTTTCCATTACATTTTTGAGAGGCAAGTTAGATAAAATCTTCAAGCGTTCTTTTTGAAACGAAATCGAGCTGAGATTACATAGCTCGAAAACGACATCTTCAATTCTTGAGAGTCAATTTTGCTTTCGTTGGTTTAAACACCACAAGGTACAATGTTTATGTTTTGGTTCAAGAAATTCGGTAGTTTCTTTTCGTTTTCGTGCTCAAGACTTTCAAACAATTAACTGTTTCTGAAAACCACGTGGCCAGCTGCAAAGCTAACACCGCTTGCTTGCAGCGAGTAATCAGCTCTGCTCGACTAACTCCTATGATTTCATTCATTATTCCGATCCATTCATTACAACCAGGGATATGCACACATGAAAAGTGACCTCTGTATGGGCATACAGGGAAGATACGTCCCAATCTTATTGCATGTACAGCGGCAGGGATAGCTACTACCTAGTTATGATGACAGAGGTTAGTCTGCTTTGTCATTACACGAACGGAACCATCTAACAGGATGTAATTAAAGCGGTAACGATCTGCAAGGATTCGCTGGCAAACTAGCGAAGTTGATTTCTTGTTAAGTGTATTCTAATTTCATCTAAGAATGTGAACAATAATGGGTTAAGAAGTCCCGAAACTTCTGTCATATTGAGTTATTGGCCTCTGCTTGGTGAGATGAATGACACTGTGTAACACCTCATTAAGTTTGCATCTGCACGTGACAAGCTGTGATCGCTTTCCGAGACCAATTCTTAAATTATCATTTCATGGTCTTACGGATTTATTCCCAGGTATACAAAAGCTATGCGCCAAATTTTAATCGTCTGCGCAATGGAATTTATGGAATGGCTGGGAGAATAATGAGCTAATCGCACAGTCAATGTGTAGCAAAATAAGTTTGTTATCTGCAAAACTTTTCCATCAAATTTCTATAACAAATATTTTTGTCCAACCGCACTATTTCTGCACCGCTATACGCCCGGTGTTTTCTAATGGTCGCCTTACCCCATTGAATTTTCGTTTTGGGTTGTCGTTGGCTTCCATATAACAACCAAAAAAGTCTAAATTTTGTTGTCATGCACAAAGAATCCCCCATTCCTCAGTTGAACTGGTAAAACAATAATTTTATCCAGGCCAACCACAGCATCAAAATTAGTTGAATATTTGTTCGCTGCAAATTTGCACACACTCGTATGGCAAGTTGTCAACAGACACACATTACCTTATGAGCATAAAGAAATATAGGAAGAACCGTGAAACATATCAACCCCGAACACGTATAGACCCCGACCCAAAACACCTCAAACACTCAAAACAACCAAACACCATCACAAACACTACAAACACACTCAAACAAAATCAGCAACACTCACCGCCTCGAGCTCGGGTTCGGCCCTCGACAACGCCGCCCGCGTCTCGTTGCCCTCGGAGGTGGCCAACAGCTCCCCGGGCTCCCCCAGCGGCGTCGACGCCTCCTCCAGCAGCGTCCCTGGCTCGAGCAACGCCATGCGGGTCAACTCGGCGGCGTGTGGCTCCCCGAGGAGCAGCGGCAAGTCACCACTGCCCGTCTCCTCCAGCGAGGAAAGCGTCGTCGTCGCCGTCGTCGGCGTCGCGACGAGCTGTGGGCGTGGAGGGTGGGCCACGGCGTTAGAGTGTGGCGCAAGGGTGGTTTTGGGGCATATGGTGGAGGGAGCGGACGCTTTAAGGTTGGCAATAAAAATGTTTGCCTGTGTAGTACTCGTACCATTACGAGACGCTTCTTCCCCTTCTCTCCCGAGAGAGCCCTTTCCTCACCCAGCGAAGGCAAGAATCTTGTGCGGCCGGATAGCTCAGTGGTCAGAGCAACCGCCCGGCCAGCGGAAGGTCCCGGGTTCATATCCCGGTTCGGACGCACGTTTATCCTGCTTGGCTATCCCATCATCCCTACTGGTGTGGGCTTCCACCAGAAACACTGATTTCTCAAACACCCTTAGTTTGATCGCCTTTGTCACACTTACCCCCAATGATTTTTATCAAAAAAATATAGATGTTTGGGGATGAAATGACATGTGATGTTTTGCCTTTCCTTCAAGGGTCAAGGCCCCCGGAAAATATAGAGCAAAGGGCGCAAAACGATTACATTGATACGCGCCTAGAAAATTTGAATGTCTTCCTGCACCAATTCTCAAACTTGCTGAACCAAACTACCATTCTACCATATTCTACCATTCAACCATTCTTTGTCTATCATCTTGATGCACTAGGCTGTCATGAGACAAACGACACGATTGTTAATTTTATTGCTATCGTTTTAGTCAAAGAAAACAGCAAGTCTTTTATAAGAAAAGACATATTTACGGTAAATACAGCGAGTATTTGCATGTTAGATTTAAATCAACACTAACAGCATTCTTAAAGGACGATCCTAACTTTAGGGACTTTTTTCTAATTTACACAAAGTCGCTCTCAATTATTTTGAGTTTTAAAGGAGTTAGGGGTTGAGATTGAACAGGGGATTAAAATATCAAAGGGGTTGAGAGATTTCTGGAAACATAGCCATTGTTGTATCCTTCCAGCAACACAGATTGAAGCATCACCTCGCGTCGACCCGTGCATTGATCTCTCCCGCCAAGCTCGAGCACAGTGAATTACGTATAAAACCACCGACCACATTCCACTAAAACCAAAATGGTCTGGGAAGTAAACACTGGCTTCCTCCCCGACAAGAAGAACAACCACCGGGTAGTGTCTAATGTGTGTTAACATGGCAGGTACCTAGATAATTGCCCCGGCAGCAGCAGCCGCAACCTTCTCTTATCTCGCTATCAGCAAGCAGTCGGAAATCGTGCGACGCATGAGTTGATCGTAGCCATGGCCGCGGCGGAGCCGACGAAATCTTTCATCTTTCAGTCTTCATTTTAAATTATGTGTATTTTTCAGAGTGATTTACTTACTTCTATCAAACGATATGCTAACTAAACAATTGAAGAGATGACTGTATAATAACCAGGTCCACTTGTGGCCAAATATCAGTTATCATGTACTCGTCCTTAACCAAGAAAGTGTGAAAATTCAGGAAAGTCCCAATTGCTCCGTTCCCATTTTACAAGCATTTTTCGTTGAAAATTTCAATCTGCTGCTATATAACACCCACGCAGTTTTTGTACTCTCCAATGAATTTTTTATCCGGTATCGCTTCTGAAATTCGATAATAATACTAACACGTTGCTAAAAAGCCTTTCAACGTCACGACTCTAACCTTATATCAAAATTGTCTGCAATAAGAGATTTGAGATAACGACAATGACTTCTGACATATTTGAAGATGCTGTCAAAAAACTGCTCTAATAGCAAAAAAAAATTAGAAAACCCAATCTATACCATTCGATTCTCCAACAATGTCCATTGACCTAACCGTCCCACCGCCGTCCCTCATCCAAATCCGTGTCCGCGACGCGAAGCCATCGCAACGCCCCTCCCCAAGTCTAAAACAAAGCGCGCGGCTGGCACTCGGGGTCGCCGCTGCACGAGGTCTTGTCCCTCGCCTTTGTCGCGACGGCCGGGGGGCCGTGACCCTCGGGGGACGCATGATCGCTTGATCGACACCGACATCTGCGCGCGCGGCGCTCCGTTGCACCTGACCGGGCTCGAACCGCGGACCCCGAACTCTTCGCGGGTACTCACCTGGAGCAAGAGGCAGACGGCGACGCCGAGACAGAGGGCACGGCGTGGGCGACATCTGGAACAATGGGAGTGCAGGTGTCAGTTGAGAGGTGGAGTCGGTGGTTTTGGCTGTCGGATCCGAAGAAAGTGCAAATCACTTTATGGTCATTCATCTTGCAGAGCAACGAATTGAGCGTCCAGAGAAGGCATATTTTTTTGTAGAAACGAAATATCCTGTGATAAGGTTGTTGTGATTGTGATATAAATGTAATTAGGTTGTTTTTATTGATTATGTGCCTCGGACGACGGGGAACGTTCGGTGGGGCAGGAAAGTAGCGTATCTTTCAGAATGTCGTGTTTATAGTTTTAACCCTATGGGTGTATTTCGGAAAAATGAAAATTTTCCCTAATTTCATCCCAACTTTGCTTCAAACGCAGTGAGTTTCTCTTTTGCCAGCGATCCTTTACACAATACCTCACCCCCAGTTGTCAGGAAAATGTCGGGAAAGTCTTCGCTTGAATCGAACCCCGGTTCTGTCGCACGTTTGTCCACTGCCCTTCCATCTTACACAAGCACCGGACCGAGAACACCAGTTTATTATCAGAATACGCCAATGGCTAAAGAGAAATTACATCCCAAAGTTCAATACACGTTCTGTTACCGCATGCAAGTCAAGCCACCCAATTCAGCAAAAAAAGTTGCATCACTCAAAGTTAACAACCCGTTAACTCCTTTACTCAGCGCGCATTACAGAGTCAAACAACATCACGTCATTTCAGAAGTTGGTTATACATATGAACTATGTTAAAATTGTTTGCAAAGCCCATTTTTTACGCGCCATTAAAAACGTGTGGTACGGCTCACAGCGATTTCGAACGTGATACTCGAAAAAACAATGTAACCAAATTCCATTTCCCATATCGACGCCGATTCCGCATGCAGCGCCAATAAAAAAACCCAACAAATGCAGAACCGAGCGCCGTTGCGGCCACTTAGACGAGGACGTAGAAACACGGTGTACGTCGACCGTCGTGTCATATACTCCACCACACCATGTGAAACGAAGATCCAGAGCAGCGAATCGAGCGTGCGGTGCTACAGCGAGTGACAAAAACAAAAACAAAGTGCAAGGAAGCAGCGAGAAAATGCCGGTGGTTCGGCGACGTGACAATCTTCGGACGTACCGCGATTCTGACATAATTGGCTAGCAGTAAAGCGCGCCACCGGTGCGCCGAAGCGTTGGGGGGGACAAAAAAGGCACCGCGCGCTGGCGTAGAAGATTGAGTGTCAACTCCGCGGCGACGACACGCAATTTTCGTCGAACGGTGGATAATGAAGTGGCCTGGCCGTGCGCTATGACGGCGGCACGTAGGGGTACGCCGAAAAAAAAGTGTCCTCCGCGATAAAAAGCGTAGGAGGTCGCGGGGGCCGGTATGGTAATACGGGGCACCGTTCTTCGGATTTATGTTTCTATGTATGTACTATAATTTTATGCAGATTTGAACTGGAAACGAAGGTATAGTTTCACCCCCATAAACGATGGTTTTTCCTATCTAAGCCACCTCTCCCTGCTTATTAATTAACTGATTTTGTCATCCTCCTTCTGCTATGATTCGGTAAAAAAAAATGAAAGGAACGCTTGGATATCAGTAATTGAAACCAGATTTTTTTTTTTTTCGCGTTCTTTACCAAATAACGTAGTATTATCGAATTTTCTATCATTTTTTTCCACCTTGAAAACGGCTGCTGACCTCTTTACGGTCATTAACAAGATAAGAGTGACCAATTAGGCGTCGAAGATTGAAGTAATTTTTAGACATGAACCAACCGAGGAAGGAGTCAGTGTTTACCTTTCTTTGACTCCGAGTAATGCTCTCCTATTATCTTGAAGGAGATTTTAATTTTTTTTAAATTTTTGATTGCCGCTTCCCAGCGATACCACGCCAAGTAATGTTTGAAACTTTAAAATTTGACAGGTCTTCTTCTTGCCATCGCTCTTTCTGCAATCTCGATCCAATCGATCGAAACAGATTTGCATGCGATGGTAACTGATTCACAGAAATCAATTCCTCCTGCGTCAGCGTTTCGTCATTTCCCAGGGTTTCGCGCCGATAGATTTGTACCCTCGCTGCTCCATGGCTTTCCTAAAAAACCGACCTTCGTCGACGAAATCTTCAATTGAAAACGCCCGGCGGGCAGCGAGATTGCCCAAGAGAACTTAATGAAACGGTAAGTTCTTGAAACTACAATGACTTAAACAATTGGTAACGTTTTGCAACCGGGTTTTTTGGCAATAGCTATCAATGTCGCATCCGGTGCGTCTGCTTGGAAAAGATGTCTCCGCGAATCAATTAAATCCAGATTGATTTGTGTATTGTTTCGAAAGAAGAAGCAGACTCAGTCTGGCAGCTAAGGAAAATACAATCACAGACTAAAAGCAATCGAAGATACGCTCATCAATAATGGACCTACTCGGGAAGAGGTGTGTGGTTTGTTTTCACAATCACATTTCTAATTTTCTAATGCAAAACCAGCGTGAAAAATAGCATTTCGGATTAGTTCAATTCGAATATAAATGCAAATACTCGTTGCATGTATTACGGTAGACATTTCGTTGCTAATATAATAAGCATTTTGGATAACTCTGGTGACATTTTAACCATGCAATCCATCAAAAATTTTAATCAAATATCACAAAAATTGCTTTGCCCACTCAAAAATGTAATTTGTATATAAAAAACGATTTTATCCCTATAAGTTGTATTTTTCTTTGACCGGGGACATGTGCTACAATTTTTGCCGCCTTGCGTTGAATTCTGCAAGGAATCGGTAGGTTGCAAAGCACCCCCACGAGAAGAACACCTGACTTCCCACCGCGCAGAGCAGAAACCTGCTAGGTAAACTGAGAGTGTTGCACGGCACATACAAAAGCGCAATCTCTGTATCTGGACATACTAAGGAGCCACGCTAAATGCTGCATCTTTTCTGACTTTTCGCAAAGCTATGCTCCCTGCTGCATCAATTAGATTTAGTCGCAGAATATCGGTTAAGAATCCAACGAAATAACCACTCATAAATGAGCGTTCTACGGTCATTTGCTTGAAAGCAATTGTTAAAAACAGACAAATCGGCTATTAATCTTATTTAAGTGTCAGTCATTGAAAATAAATTTTATACATATTCTTTATTTGTTTCCATAAAATGGCTCAAAATATTTACCATTTTATGCAACCTTTTTTAAACCACACCAACTTGGCCAGGCCTGACATTGATTATTTTCTACTGTATACTTTCCTCTTCTTCTCCATCACACTCTCTTCATCTTCATCACACTCCACCATTCTTTTCCATCCATTCTCAGTCATCATCCTCTTGTACTTCCATTGTTCATAACAAACACTCTCCACTTTTCCTTGTCATCCCACAATTCCTTCCTTACGACTTCTTCTCAATTTCCTAATCTCTATCCAATGTCCCTTTGCGCCATATCAATCCATCTTTCTCTTTGTCTTACACTAAAAAATACACAGATAAATAAAAATCCATCCGGCAGCCTCATCGTCCTTGCGTCTTCAACTCAACAAACGCGACGAATCGGCGGAACCGGAAACCACGCTACCTCTGCTCGGAGCCGCGCATTCCGCGAGCGCTGCGGCCGGGGACGCCGTCGACGCTCGAACGGCGTCATCGCTGGTCGTGATCGGCGGTCAGAGGCGCGACGGATCGACGCGGTCGTGCCTAGCGACGCGACGCTTTGTTTGTCCAACGATCTTCGTCGTCGACGTCGACGCGATCGACTGTTTGTTGAGGAGTTTTTTTTGCACGCGGCAGTCTTCCTCGTGGGGTTTTGCTGTTGTTGCGTCAGTCCAACGCTTCCAATTTTGACATAATTCGAGTAGGCATTGGGCATTTTTTTGTAATATACTACAAAGCTTAGCGGTTCTGTATACCTAACCGCTGAAAATCCACAAATCAAAAATTGCACGCGTTTCTATTCAAATCATATAAAAGCGATGAATTTGAATGTGTTGTCTTTATTTGCTTTACAGATTCTCCTCCGAAAGTAAAACAAATTAAATTCCAAATAATTAAACATGATTCATCGCATACCGGATGGAATTTTGAATGTGGACTTTTATGTGGATTTTGGGACCAGGCCAACATATCCATAACAGTCATAACGACAGTGTGCTTAAAACTTGGTTTGTAAATACATGGAACAACTCAAAAATCAAAATCAATATACGAATCATATTTCAATATTTGGACATGGACTTGCTTAACTTAGAATCTGAGTGTGCTGTTAATTTGGTACTGTACCGAAAGTAAAACTAGAATGTAACTCCACATTTTACCTAGATATTTATCCACAAAAGTGTGTTGTAAAATGGCGCCAGGGCGCATTTATCTGCCAGTGGGAGGGATTGACCTTGTCGGTCGTGACCTTGCGGGTCACGTGGCCCCACAGAAGACCTGAGGGATCGCTACGTTCGCGCGTCATCCGCCTCGGAAAATTCTCTTCAGCAGCAGCAACCGCGTTTTGAAATTTCAGACTGTATATCCACGCCAAAAATGCAACGAACTCGTCACGAATCGCCAGAGTTGTATGCACTACAAAGCACCGCGTCACACTGTCTGTGTCACCTGCAGAAGGAAGAGGCTGAGAGATACAGCAGAGGCTGCAGCCGCTGACAATGCTTCTATTACCTTGTTAATTAATTGTCCCATGTTCACCACGAGATGTTCACGGTAGGTTAGGCAGCGCAGCAGCAGCAACAGCGATCGTCTCGTTGCATGAATACCAATTGAGATCGCTCCACGAATGCCTGTTTATCACGTTAATGACATTTCCCATTCAGTCCATAACTCTTTGGTGCAGATAATTGCTGGCATCTTATTGTGTCTGCATCAGCATCATCACTTGCAGAATTATCGGCCTTTCAGTTAATAAACGCTGAATTACGTGAAGATTTGTCGTTGCATGGGAACATTTCATGCTTCAATAAAATGGGTATTCACGAATGTCATCCAACTGTACGCGAGTGTTTGACCAAAGAAGAGCTGAGAACAATGACATAGGAACTCTTATACAAAGTGCGAATGACTCCATCGGAAAAAAAGTTGTCGCTAGATTCTCGCGAGACATGTTCCTATATACGTCAAGACTTTTTCTTTGCGTCGGTCAAAATGCTTACCAATTTTTCTAATGACCATGGCGTGGATGTGAGCAAATCAACCCAGTTGACCCGTGAAACACTTCTTGTGGTTTTTGGCTACATCGATTGGCTATAGTTTGCCTGTGTTTGTCTTTTACTGTCTGCCACCTGAATTTACGCGGTTCTAGGCACCGTTATGCGTTGTACTTGTATCATCTTGGTGTCGGGTCTTGTGATCGCAAACAACAATCAGGATGTGATTATAGTCGCTCAATTTCGAGTTATCGACACGAAGTTTGCTTTTTCGCGCGAAGTTGTCGAATTAAAGAGGTAGATATCATGTTCTTCGCGTACTAACAAATATAAAATACCTAAAAATGTCTACGAAAAAGTGACGACCATGTTCTAATGGCACTCGGGGAAAAAAACTATAGTTGGTGTGTTTCTTGGCTTCTTGCGTATACCTACTGTTTTGCACGCAGCAATCATAATTATGATTGCCATCGAGTTGGTATCAAAAATATCTAGACTAGAATTTACCTGAAATGCAATTAGATATCACAGTTTTGACTGAGTTTGAAAATAAGTCTCATGACACAGATCTAGCCGAATGAAACGCAACCGTGTTTTTATCCTGATTGGCAATTGAACGAATTCGAATCTGAAGCCTCGCATTGTATGGTTTTACTCATTTTAATCCCCTTATGACACAATAGCTTATAGTGATCAAACATTCAGACGCTGAAAGGTTGCAACTGAATGATAAGGTAGACACTTGCGTATCTTCACGATATAAAGCAATTGATCCAAGCGTAAAGCTACTTCTATAACCAGATGGATTTACTCAAATTCATTTCCAAAGACACAGACATGTAGCCAATATGACAAATATTCAGTATCTGAATCGTCGCACATCCGAATTAGAAGCATAAAGCTTAGTTTCTTGAGTTAGCTATTGAAGCTTATACTTTATAACCGCGCATTTACTGCTTTTACTAAATTCAACCCCAAATAACACAGACTAAGCCAAGCTGTAGACCCATCCGAGTCGCCGAAAGGTTATACGTAGCACCAGATATGTATGTGATAAAAGGACAGGGAAACTTCCAGTTTGAGCCAGTTGGTCGCACTAAATAGTTCTCCCTCGGGAATCACAGCCCTATCAGTGTCCTATCCCAAGCCACGTCGCTGTCTGGATTTGCTATTTTAACGCCAGCATGGCCCATGGAGGACCCAGGTCTACAGGTCGCCATGTCTCAAGGGAAAACCATCATCGCATTCGCGCGGCGCTGAAAACCCAAAGGTTAAGCAACATCGGCGCGCTAAGCCGGACGACCGCGTCGCTCTTGGCCAATCCACTAAATTAATTAACTTCATTAACGCGCGCACGCGCCCAGGGGCTTTCTCCGGACGCGCAGGGGTCTTCAGATCGCTCACTTGCTCGCGATTGGCACACCTTCGACGAGGCGATTTGCATTTTCACCGAGCGTTTCCACGTTGCGACGTTGCGACGATTCGGCGTTGTGACACGCGGCGCTGGTGTTGCGAGCGTGCCGCGTAATTTACCGTCAATTAAGCAAAAAAAGGTGTTTGCAAATTATTTCAAATTGCTAATAACTGCATGTCAGGATATTATCTTTTTGCTGTCGGAGGTAATTGTATGGATTTTCCTGGACGGATTGAGGGTTTTGTCAACAAGAAACGTCGTCTGTTATACGTTTGTCATTGAAAGACAGAATTCATTTTCTTATGATACTATTGTTCGTGGAAGCGAGCGTTTCGATGAGATTCGTTGACGACAGTTACAAAAGGGTGTTGGCGAATTGTGATGCAACGCGGGTATATATTTTTTTGTAATTAACGTTTTCGCGGGATGATTTGACGGTTTGTTGACAGTCAAATTAGTCAGATAGACGGTTTGTTATCGGCAGACAGCTCGCTGCGTGCTGACGCGGTTTGTTCCATCAAAATATACCAAATTTCCGGTTAGTCGTGGAAACTGAGTTTTCGGGGGTTGAAATCAAGTTTTAGTGGTTTTACGTTCCTCAATGCATAAATATCTCCTGCAATTTGCACGTTCGTACTTGCAACAGAAAATGGGATACTGAGAACTAAGCTTCCCACAACACTTTTTCAAAGTATCGCAAAGCTAGAGAGATCTTTGAGGAAACAGACAGCATAGCTTTGCGAAAAGATAAGTCACTAACATCGTATGAGAAAAATTCCTTTCCCCTGATGATAATATTAGAACAAAAATCCAAGAACATTATTCACTCCAATAAAGTAAGGGTCCTAATGGCGAGGTTATTGGAAGCACGTACACGGCACAAGGACCTATAGTTGTAGATTATTTTCGAATACTTTGTAAGCCAGGAAAGAAATTCCACATCGGAAACTTTTGCAAAAACCACCCCTCGCAGCCGAATTTCCACATCCTAGAACCGACCAAAAAACTGTTTTAGGAAAATGGCACCAAAGGCCCACCTCTTAACCCTAAGACTGCTAAGACCAGAAATACCTATTTAATAAATTAGCAGAATAGAGGCACAGGATAAAAAATTCACCCAATCACCTGCTTCAACTTTTTGCAACTGATTTAATTTTTTTCAAACCCACCCTAGACCACGACGAGTGAGCTAAATTGTCTAGTTACCTGTAGATGGCCATGGCGCGGACTGACACTTGAGCGACGGAGCACACAGAGAGAGATCGAGCGAGAGTTGCACCCTTGATGGGCTCTACAGACGTCGACAACTCCCCAGCATCCCTAACACGCCGTCCGCGAGAACAACTTCACACGCCGCAAACCCGACACTATCTCCGAATCAATCAAAAAAACCTCCGCAAAAGATTACTGCATACAAACACACCGAGTCCTCAACCTAAATTCGCTCCTAAACATCAGCGACCTTGACTATTTTCTTAGCCGCCAGCTAAATTTAAATATCGCCACCCCTGCACGACACCAGCAGCAGCAGCAGCGAGCTTCGAGTCTCGGGGGCGATGTACCTCCAAAACGTTGCTGGCGAACGGGCAACTCACAGCAGACTGGCGTGCTTCCGACGACGACGCCGTCGAGGAGGTCACACCTCGGCGCCGACGGCCGAGAAGAGCGGCCGAAGACGATTCGGAGGAGAGGCCCTCCCCCCCCCCCTCGGCGGTACGCGATTCCGGCTTCCGGGTCTGCGTGTGCCACCGCGCGTGAGTGTGTTGATGCTTTTTGGCGCGTGCGCGTGCGCGTGTACCGACTTCCGACATTTCAAGGGTGTTTTTTGACACCCTTGGCGTGTTTGGTATAGAATGGGTATTTACGTGTTGCGCGTGGTCGAAACAAAAGAAAATATACTTTCTTAGGCGCGTGCATTGCATAGTTATACGAAGGTAGATACCTACTCCTACTGGATTTTACTAAAGATACTAGTTGAAGGAAAATTGGGCTAGCGGAGGAAGAAGTCAGCATATCTGCAAATTTCATTGCATATTGCCCCGGTAACATTGGATGGTGACACTGGCGGAGCTGATTTCCCATTCATAATCTAATATTTTAGCTGACAGCATCAACCAACATTAGGCCGGGGCTCGAATCCTCGACCGGATATACGTTATTTGTAAGAAAATCAAGTTTCACAGGTACTTTCTATGAGGTTTTCCTGTCTCTTTAAGCGCGTGCAGCATGGCGATAAGATGATAACGTTGATATATAATATGCGAAAACGGAAATTTGACGAGGGTTATTTTCTGATTATAGGTGTTGACGGTGTAACCCATTGTGAATAGACCTATTCCATTCAAAGATAAATAGCGTTAAATACCCACTAAGAAAAGCGCACATGCGTTTTGATTTTCCTACCTTATTTGGTTAAAAAGTCCCACAAAAAATATTACTGGCTCTGCAGTTTAACCAAGGAAGATAGGGAAATCTCAGTCCAACTGGCTTTTCTTCGTTGGTACTGGGTATGTCATCATTTTTCAATGAATGACAAAGGTCCATCGGGCCCTATCGTTTAAGTTTTAGCAGTGATCGAAGGTTTAAGGGTACACATTGCCAGGCCCTGGACATATCAGAGTGAGTCTCGGCGGGGAGTCGAACCCGGGACCAGCGAAGAGCTTGCAGGCCGTGTTCCGCAGAGCCTGACCCAACGCGTTGCGCTGACTTACATAACTTCGGTGAATCTATACGACGGTTTTGTTTTGGTACTAAATTTTTTAAATTAAGGCATCAAGTAGAGATAATATTTTATGCGCGTTATAATTGCACAAGGTGTGAAGCGGTGTGAACAGGAAAATTTAGCAATCTGTCTTAGGAATTTCGTATGTTAATTTGTTAATAGTATATTTGACAGAGCTTGTCTTTCTGCCGAAAATATTGAAACATCACAGGATTTGGAGCAGGAGCAGTGATTTCATCTTATATACCTTATAACAAAAAATTAGGAATAAAATGAAATGTTTGAATTGTGCAATGCGTAGTATACGATGGGACAATTAAATATCAATAATTTCTGTAAAAATCGTGTCCAATTTGTAAAAAGGTAAGCATAACTGATCACAGCCAGCAAATAACATACAAAATCATCGCCATTTTCATAGAATAATGACGTAGCTTCAAGCTTCAATACGCAATATCAAGGCAACGATTAGAAAAATGCCAATCTTCCATTTATTTGTAGCAACCCAGGGTCTCCCACCAAGATGATAACTTATTCAGGAGAAGATATTGCCAATAAATATGAAACCATACGGCGCTAGGGCCCCTATTCATTAGCTTTTTCAATTTTAAATTCTGCGGAATTGGGTAAATTTCGGACTGTGTTTCCTATAATTCCTAAGAAACAAAAGTCGAATTTTACCCAATTCCGCAGAATTAGAAAATGAAAAAGTTTTGTTAATAGGGTTCCAACTGTTCCCGAGCTGTTTCGAGGAATTTCAGTTTTGAGACTGGTGTCTTTTCAACTATAGCGACAACACAGTCAGCGACCAACCCCATCAAACAGCCTTGGTCTCACAGCAACGGCGTTCACGCGTCCCAACGCCACCCTTGACGTCCACACTTGAACGCTTGAACGCTCCATCGCACCGATGACGGCGTCGTGGTGACCGGCCAGCGGTCGGAGGCCCAGCGGTATCGATGTCCACGCCGACAACCACGTCGGGGATGGTGACCAGCATGGCCGACTGCTTGTGGCAGATCCTGCGCAACATGGCCCAGCTGACGCTCATCGTCGGTCTGGTCATCATACACTTTGCCGACCTCTTCTGGAACGCCAAATGGTATGGCTAGCCGCTTTTCTCGTTTGCCTTCGAGATGATATGTATAGCTCTAGTTTGGGGTTCGAATCCCTGGCTGGATGAACAGTGGACTTATTTCGTGCGCGTCACTTTGCTGACTTCTTTGGGCACGCCAAATGGCATGGCTTTTCTAAATTTCTCTCAGTAAAATATGTAGGTATCTTTAGTTTGGGGTTCGAATCCCTGAGTTGAGCAATGGACAGATTTCGTACTACTCGTCACTTTGCTGAATTCTTCTGGCACGCCAAATGGTATAGTTTTTCTAATTTTCTCCCAAGAAAATTTACATTCCTATAAATATAATATTTCATCTAGTTCGGGGTTAAGGGCCACAGGGGTCGATTACAACTTTTTCAACCCTGGATTACTGTCAGATTCAATACAAATGTCATGGTAACAGCCAAAATAATAGGTCCCTGAGTTGGTTGACAATGGACCCAAGTTCATAGGTCAGATTCAAAACTGTGATGGCTGGAGACCGGGGCCCGAGTCCCTGTATGGAAGGAAATTTCGCTATAGTATAGCGGTCGGAGCAAAAAATGCGATGGCTATGGCCATGGGTTCGAGTCCCTGAATGGGGTAAGTGGTCAGAGCAACAGAAGGGATAAGTGAAATGTCTTAAAATTCCATGCCAACTCTAGCCCGTGCGTGTCTTGTTTCTTAAAGCAGAAAACGAATGGTACGGTTCGTGATATTACAAAACAATGTCATAGTCGCAAATTCTAGTGACCACCTCTGCTGATTCTTCCGTTTATCCGGATTTCCTATGCAAATCGAAAGATATTGGGTCATGATCCATCAACATTTAGATTTAACCTCGCCATCAATAGTCATCTGCATATCGCGTTGAAAGCTCAAGCCAATCTTCCAGATCCGCAAGATAAGCCACGAGATCTGAAGCCAAGACCGATAACATAATTCGTGTAAGTGCTATAGTAAAGATCACGTGCCTTTGATACTAGATCCATATCATAATAATCATTTCCCGTGTTCGTCGTACATTGCAGTATTTCTTCTTGCGATGACCTTAGGTACTGGCATTCGCATGTGTAATGACCAGTCACCATTGCCTATAGCTTGCGAAACATCCAAGCAACTAGCAAATATCTTACTATTTTCTGTAGAATATAGGAAACAAAATCGCGTGACAGCTTGTGGTGAAGCTTTTGGACGGAGGTGAAGTTTAAATATAAACAAGTCACCTGCAAAGATACTCTCTTATGTGTCAACTGTCAGTTGACACTTGAGATTGAGCATTAGTGCCAAAAATAGCCCATTCAAATCCAATGCACAGGTAATCTGTATAAAAGTAACGTTGTGATAAATTGTAACTACACAGCTGTGGTGCTTAAACTTCCTCATTTCGCCGCCTAAGCGCAGCTGACGATTCTGTCACCAACTCAACAATGCTATTTCGGCAGAATTTCCTATATTCTATACGGTATTAGCATTATTCAATGCCTCCCTCCGAGTTATAATTAGTAATTTAACTCTAGCAAGCCAACACATACCTAACAGGGTTGGCATTTTAAGTCAAAACACCCTGCACCCATGCAGCAGTATTCGTACCAAGGGCATGGTCGACTTCTAAACGATGGTATGTAACGTAAATCCGAAGTGTTACCATGTGAGGGATGGGCGGAAGTTATGTGATGCAAAATTCACGCTCCACTTCGCGAGCGCCATTAAACTTTGCAGAGCAGACGCGATTTTTTTCCGTAACACATTTGTTCAGTTTTGGAAAGTTGGACCGGTGGTACGACGACTGTGTCCTGTTAAATAAGAAGCAGAGCGCTTTGGGGTTTGACGGGCACCATAAGTGATGGGCTCGTTTGAATTGTGAGACAAGTTGCATTATGTAACAGCCCATGGTGCATGGAAATCCAGCGAACTGAGCGACATAAGGGTTGCGCCAACAAATAATTGTTTCGAACGTGTAGTAAGCAGTCCGGCCACACATACACACACATCACTATTCTTTCGGCAATATAACTATAATCAAAAACAATTATATTATAAATAAATGTAGCCAAAGTTGTGGCTCAATAATTTTAAATTCGTAGGTTCATCTCCAGATGCTTTCTCAATATAAGTTCCCCGTTGAATGCAGTGTGCCACTATTATAGTTGCTTTACCAACATACTATTAACCTATTTTTGACCAAGGACAAAGTTCACAGAAGACAAAGCATCGAGCCCTATTGTTGCGGTCACCCTATGTCCCGTGTCCGACCCATCCCCAGGGTCCTGGAGCCGTGACCTCCAAGGCCTCCCACCCCGCCCTCTAATCGACCACTGACGACCTCGGGGACGGGACAACCTCGACCCCAAACCGCCATCCGGTCGCGCGATGGACAATTACTTCCTTCCGGATCGCCGGACAGCTTTGTCTTGCGCGTCAAGCGTCTAGTGTCTCACTAAATGAGCCCCTTTGTTAACGCCTCGTATTCCTCCAGTACAGCGCATCTTGCAACTTGTTAGTACAGCTGGTCTGCAGATAGATCGGTATACGGCCACTTCCTCTATCAAGTCGAAGTCTTTGTTGTAAAAAATTTGTTTATGATTATGAGATAAGGAAGCATGCGGTCTGCCTTGAGATTTGATGAACCTGTGTTGTGTTTTATTTGTTTTTATGATGACAAGATCTAAAAAAGTTTCTGGATTCGAGCAAATCGAGGGTTATGAATTCAAGTCTTCTCTCGGTCAAGACCAAAGTAATCTAATATGTTTGCCGTAATAATTAGAAGCTGCCACAGCAATAAGGTACCTATCAACTCAAAATGATTCAAAGCAACACGTGACAGAAACAATAGGTGGTGTTTGCAGTGGAATTTACTTGGTGAGTGGACGTTCTTAGATATATTTTAATGCAAGTGGGCAGAATATTTGCATAGAACGCGATTCGAGGGACAGTAAAAAAATAAAAAGATCCTAGTAAGACGTGAAAATGAAATCATTTTTCCCAGGGGATTCCCAACGTTTTGCATTCGGATAATATTATGTCTGAAGGTCTACCCTCCCCCTAGGGCCTAGAGAGAGAGAGACAACATGTTCCACTTGTGATTTCAAGCTAGTGCGTCAACAAACCAAAACCAAAACACTCACTAGAACTAATTTTCGGGCATTATAAAAATCAAGCCACTTTACCTGTTATGTCTAGAAGTGAAGATAGCGGTTGCGCCTTCTGGAATCAGCGTAGCCGCAATGTCAACTCAGTCAGTGCAGTGGACGCCATTAGCGAACTAAATTAACATTTTAGGTACCTACCCCTAAATACCATTTCACTGCACATCGCTTCGTTTGGCACCTTGCTATCAGTTGAATCACTGCGTTTGAAACTCATTGGTAAATCCATCGGCTGCAATTTGCAGTGGTAATGTAATAATTTGATGTAATTAGGTCTTCATGACAGCCCTCGCTGGGTCACGGCACTGATATTTACTATAGGTACAGTGATGTTGAAAAATGAATACCATCGAGTTAAACTAGTATTTCAGTGTTAGCACTTTTAAAACCACCGAAATAGTTTACAATACACAGACACCCCGAATCAAAGATGATTGTTAGTTAATTTTATGTCAAAACTTTGATTTTCAGCGATTTTGAGTCACTATCATGCAGGACCGAACCCCATTGCTAGCCGCTGCCTTCTATGACTAACTGTTGACGGTTGGTCGCCGACTTCAAATTGTGTGTGTGTTTTTTTGTCAAACAATGCAACCTAAGCATCGAGAATTGGTACTACTGTTAGTCAAGACATGTTACGAGTCATGGGGTTTGATTTATATGCAAAGCAAATTGTAAGTATACCCACAAACGTAATTGATTTTGTTTCAGTTTCACCAGAGATGTACATGATAGTAAAGTTATTGATCGTACTTGTTATTGTTATGAAATGTAAATAACCAGATCGGAAATCTGCATTACAAAAACACCGGGAATCACTTTCGTTGCATCAGCCTTCATCCCACCATCTTGGCTGTCGATTTATGCTCGATAACGAAAAATTAACCCCTTAAAATTCTCCTCCCTCACCCTTATAGGCTCACCAAGGGCCTCATCCTCTGGCTCGGCCTGCTGATGCTGATGATGGCCCCCGACATGGCGCCCAGCTGCCCGAAGTCGTCTTCGTACGACGCCGATTTCGACGACATCGACGCGCGATCCGGCGCCGGCGCCGGCTCCGCGACGCCGCCGTGTTTGGGTGGCGGCGGGGGTGGCGGCGGAGGGGGCGGGGGCGACTTCTTCCACCAACCGGACGACTCGGTCATCCTGTACGTCATCAGGTCACGACCTGTCTGACCACGCCAGCCTTGGGGTAACTCAATAAATTCTTTGTGCACGTGCCGGGTGAGGATTGTTTAGGGGCGTTTGCTTTGTTGTGGCGTCTCGTTATACCCATGGGTTTTTGCCTAGCAGTAAAATAGTAATGTTGTCCTTGTAATACGCAAGGTCACATCAATTGTCACACCGATGACAGGCTGCTAACTTTCCCCTGGGCCCTGTACCTACCCTAGATATATGGTCATTTGTCGATTGACATTCGATCTGCAGTAGAATGTGGACTTTAATTTAATTTAATTACTACGGCTTGTAAATGCAAACCTATAGGAACTTTTCTAAAATACCACTATAGAAAATTATATTTCCTTTACTGAATTGTTAGGGTTGTCGCTTCACAGCCAGGCGTACATTGCTACACGTTGCTCTACAAATACATGCATACAAAGATAAAGGCTGCATACCTCTTGCAACTTCCATCCATTACACATTGTCTGAAACATGAAACATGATGCAATGTGAATCCGCATGTTCGGCCACACCATAAACATCGGCGCATGTACATGTCTTGCATTGCTACTCGATGGAATGCCTCGTACCCGAAGAGACCGCAACCGGGGCTCGAACCCACGCTCCCTCCGTCGACTGCCATGGCTATTTCGTTAGAAACTGTATACTATATATCTCGAATGTTTTGGTCGAAGAATAAATTAGTTTGTGCAGACGTCCGTCCGTTTGGGACTTTGAAGGCATCGCGAGCAAATCGAGACCGAGCGGCGATTGTTTCTTTTCATCGCGTCCACGGAGTCCAGTTATGCAGTTTGATGTCGTCACCCTCCGTCGCGCTGCTCGCTTGTTTCCCATCCCAGCGCGGTGACCGTCGTCGCCATAGAGGTCGCCTCGGCTAGACCTCTAGACTGGCTGTTTTCTTGGGCGCCATTGGTCAAAGACATGGAATTTAAGTGTTGATTCGAACCTAAATTAAATTAATTGGGTGCATGCGCAGTAGATATTTAATATTAGAAATGAAATATCCATTCGTTTTATACATCCATACTATTTAACAAGGAACGACATTGATATCCATTTTCTTGATAAGTGATAAGTGTAATTTGACATATCCTATTTCTGAACCATAAACTGACTCAAATGACAAGAAAATGTGTTTGTGGTTGACTATATCTCGGACAGGCCACGTTATGGACCTAATATATTTTGGGTTCACTAACACAAATCATGATAAACCCGTATAGAGGGCTCTATGCTGTTCGTTGGCATCTATAAAAGGTCACAAATCAGTATTTATCCCGAAATATACTTACATATCAAGAAAAGCGATGTCATAACACTTTATTATTTGTGATTGATCATCTCACCAGGAATGGGATGACAACCCGATGTCAACCCAATTGACACTTGACCCTTTGCAGTGTCATCATCGGTCATTCTTTTAGCAGGGCGGTGAGGTGCCAATGTGTTTCAAAGTTCATATCAGTCACAGAATCTCATTCTTTGTCAAAATACGCTTCAAAATATTAAAAATCACTGCTATTCGGTTGGGATAGTTAATTCTAATACGACATACAGTATTTTGAAGTGAAATGGCATGAACTGATGTCTTCCTGTTTACAGGAGACATAGGAAAACTATCTTGGAGGGATTAAACTAACTTGCTTCTATTTTTCTCCAACATACGCTGGATGAAAAACGTCAATTTTAGCAGATATTCGGTTTTCAAGTCTTGTGCAATCTTTCTGAATAACTTTCGGAACTCGTGCGTTGATTTTGAACTATATTTCACACAACACAATTTTTTTGTGTTAATTTTTTGTTGCCCAGCCGTCCGCATCACACCATCGATGTACAGTGCATCGCTTATCAAATAGCTGTCGTCAATCTAGACACGGACCTACGCACTCGACGTCTATGACCCAACACCACGCTGTATGCAGCCTCCCATTAATCCGCATCGCTTTGATAGGAAACGGCCATCTAGATCGGTCTCGGACATTATGCAGATTGAACAAAAGACAATCAATTCACGTGCGCCGTGGCTGATGAACCGATCATCATCACCATCATCATCATCATCATCATCATCATCACCATCAGTAGCAGCATCCCTATATCATCCAACGCGGCGTCTCGGTCGTCGCGAGTGACTCGTGAGTCACGTGAGGAAAACAACGGTGATGCGATTCGTCCTGGGATTGTCGGCGAGTGGCCATTTCCACGTCGCGTGGACATGCCAATGTCGGCTCGATCCTGTCTCAACTCTCAACTCTCAAGTTCCAACTCTCGAATCTTCAGATGCTAAACTGAGAGAAAAGTGGGCGGAGAAGCGATTGATCAAACTGGGAGATTTGATTCCCGCTATAAGTTTGTATGTTTGGCCTACAGACGTTATGGCAAATATGCGATTAGAAAATTACTTTTATAGGACACAGGTGATGGATTTTTGTTGTAAGTGTGCAACTTTTTAGATTTCTCGTGTGAGTTCCTTGTTATACGATCGATAACGGAACGATTTTCCTAGCAGATTAGAAACTATTTCCACTGGTTTGTGCTGGATCACTCCCAACATCCAACTGTGAAATGAAATTATTTTTGTGAGGGTTGATAAAGATGTAAATTTTTTATATCCATAGATCGGGTTGAAAACGAATAGATGCATTGGCCATCATGCATTGCCATAATAGATTCAGGTATTTATTTTCAAATATTTAATCTTTCCGTCCCGTTACCGGACTATTATAGTACCGAAATAATTTTTGTTCGCACGCGATTACACGGATCAAAATCGCGAAAGAAACCCTTGAAATACGGGATAAACCGCCGCATACGCAAATTAATCCGAAGTCGCGAACACGTCTCTGCCAACTGCTGAACCCACCACCTCAAAAACGTTAATCAAATCAAAAGCAGATCGACCACAAATCCAGACATGTTAGCACCGAGAAAAAAATACACGTCCAAATTTCCTAACCACCTCACGAAAAAAAAGCAGTGTCGCATAAAAAGCGTCTCGAAGAAGATTCCATGGCGCTAGGTAGGTTGCTACGTGACCGATGCGAGATGGCATCTGCAGAGGATGGCATTGAATGGTGGCTGGTGGTCAGTCGAGCGGGGCAGCCAGCTCCTGATGATGATAACTGCATCGCGGTGACCTAGCCAAGGCCGGAAGGCTAAAAGGACGGTGCTCGGCTATGAATACACGCCGAAATGGCTGGTTTCAATCACCTGGAGATTCTTTTTATGGTCTGCAAGCTTTTTTGCATGCATTTTGTCATTGGTTTTCCGAAGAAAAACATCCCTTAGTTATAAAAATACAGCTTTTAACAATGGTTAGCAGTTCAAATCTAGTGCGTATGATAATATAATTCTGGTGTCAAAACTCTGGATTGAAGTGGGATTTGTACTGAATTAAATGGCACCACTTTGAAATTGAATTGAAATTGTCATTTAATTGCACAGCCTATAGCCAATGTTATCAAAGGCCCTCTGATCGAAGGTCCCTCTATAATAATTTACCTAAGGAATTGTTACTAAAAATTGACACAGATTTTAAATCGATTTAAAAGTCATATCTTATTAACAAATGTTACTATTCAACAGCTGAATTTTTCGAAGACTGATCACATGTGTTCATCATATGGTTTTATCTGTCTTAAATGTTTTCGGATTATTGATTGTATGTTCTTACTTATCTGTTATTTGTTTTGACTGTCTTATATCTTGTTGATCGAAGAGACAATAAAGTGCTATCTATCTATCTATCTTTAAAGTTCAAATCACCTAATGGCTAAAATTACAATGTATAAAACTCATCTCCGTGGTGGCAACCTGTTGGTTCCTTCTGTTTTCTTCCCAACTGAGGATAACTATGTAGCTGGACATTGTTATTTCAGCCCTAAGTACACTGTATGGTAAACCGGACTTTAGAATGAGTTAAAATGTGAACAAATCTGTGCTTGACGGCACAGTTTTCATCTATTTGCGCTTAAAGATAAGAAGCAAGGTGCTTCCACAGCACTTAGCTAAACTATCGCTTCAACCAATGTAAAAATGTTGAGAAATCGGTAAAAACCGCGCATAATTAAAACTCATACAAGATCAGATTACGAAACTGAATCTGAAAAATGATAATTGCGTGCGCGCGATTTCGGCAAGCCGATGGTCGAGCGAGGACGGAGGCGATCTGTCGGCTTGATAGCTCCGCAAATCGCCGCGACCTCTGCCACTTCCTCGACGGCGACCTCCTCGCTTCCTTCCTCTCTGCGGCGGCGCGGTGCCGGCTTGAGCGCCTTGGATCGCCCCACATCACGTTCGACCCCAGATAACTCGACCATAGAGTAGTACTATAGTGTTACTTGGGAGGCATATCACATTTTTTATCACTTGCACACTGCAATTCCAAGGTGTTATACACATCCAGGCGTAAGCAGCCGGTTAGGGGGGTACTTTTCGAGAGGTGGAATTTTCGTTCTTGAAATTTTGTGATCTTTTAAAATATATTTCATTATTTTCAATCTATACAACTCAAACAACCTAGATAGAGCGCCAAGGCACCTGCTATTATTATTACTGCTAAATTTGCACGTCCAATATTCTATTACTTCTAGCAGCCAATCCCTACCTTCGAATCCCTCTGCCTCTTCTTCAAGAGTTAGACTGGAAGTAATTCAGTATTTATCAAATGGAGTCAAAGGAACTGTGAGTCTCAGAAACACATTTGTTTTCGACACTGTTAGCCCTTCGATCACCTTCGAAGGTTAACCCTAGACACTGGGATGTAGCGTCCCAAAATTTCAACTAAAAGCATATCGTAGGTGCATGTAGTTTATTTAGTTTCCTCCAAACAAACGGGATTTATATCTAAGGTTGAAGTACGAGCGTTAATTTTCGACCAAATTATGCGTGAGCCCCGATAAATCTTGAAGTGTGTGCGTGAGGAACTTGATCTGCAACCGAGCTGACAAGGTCAAGAGTTTGCTGCCGCTGCAGTGGCGAACGTCCTGGTAGGCAACCCGCAGTGCTATCATTTGCAAACCTTACGATCCAGCCAAATAAAATCCAAACTCTCTTGAACTTTGAATGTCTCTTGTCAGTTCTATAAGACAGATAAAGACGTTTTTTTTTAACTAGGTAAACGATTAGTAGAGCCTACACTCGTTGCAGGATGAGCGAGCCGTAATCTCCCTGAGGAAATCCAAACGGAAAACATTTGACAATCATATTGTTGAAAACGGTGCTTTAATGATCAAGTATATTTTTATTACTAGGCTATGCGAACACTCATATAATCGTGTTGTGGATGAGCGTAATATTTACGCTCACCCTCAACGCGATTATATTGCGTGTGCGCATAGCCTAGAGGCTTTTATGATCAATTTAACATGTCCAGTGATAATTTAGCAGCTCTCTCAATGACATTCGTTACCTGAAAATATCATGATGTAGTCGTCGTGAAATTATTTGAATATTTCAAAACGTAAAAATCGATTTACAGAAAAACTATTTAATTGATTTGGTTCAAATTTACACAGAACCTTCTTCTTACGACTTTTAATGCACACAGTAAATTTTATGAACATCGGTTGAATATAAAGTTGCTTTAGTGGCAAAAAACTGAAAAAACGCAAAAAAATCGCAAAAAAACGTCATTAAAGCGCAATTTTCAAGAAAAGTGCTTTACCTACAACAATGAAATTTTTACACAAACATTGAATCGTAAAAGTCAACATATCCAGAAGGTTTCGTCAAATTATATTCAGAAGCTTGGCCTCTAGAGTGCAAAACGTGTTTTGGAAAAACTGAAAAATTTCGTAAAAACTTAATAACATAAAATTTACTCATGTGAATTGCTTCAAAAACGTGGCAGATCTAAGTTCAGAGAAAACGAAGGTCCACCGAAATTTTCATCAAAATCGGTTTTGGCGTTCGGCCTGTAGAGCGCGAACAAACACACAAAAAAAAAAAAAAAAAAAAAAAAAAAACAAACAAACAAAAAAAAAAACAAAAAAACATTGGAGACTTTTTTCTGCAGTAAGTGTAATTGAAGATTTCGCTTCACTCGCTACGCTCGTTACGCTCATCAATTAAGTAATTTTATTTTTCTGATTAGCAAAATACTTCATGCACAAAGCTGAAACTTAGGCAATTCGTTTATCTTGTTATCATATATATTCAATCCAAATTTGGTGCGGATCGGTTAATTAGTTACAAAGCTAGTACCATAAAACTGAAAAATTTAAGGGTTTTTGCTCATTAAAAAAAAATGGCTGACCAGATTTCGCTCAAAAACTATACAGCACCTCGCTGAGTCACCACGAACGTTTTTGCCAAATTTCGTAACGATCTGTGACCTTTAAGTAGGGCTGCTCGTTTTTGTTACAAACAAAAAAAAAAAAAAAAATCCAAATGCTTTTCTTTCCCCTATGTTGTTAAATTGAAGGATTTCGCTCGCTTCGCTCGCTCATCCAATCAAAAAGTTAAAAATACGAATACTACCTCACCAAGGCTAAATATAAATAAATTTAAAAATAAGGAGGAAAGGAACTTACCGTAGTAAATTAAGAAATACAGAAGTATGGTTTATGATTTCAGCTGAATAATCAGATTGACCTGACGTTTCAATTGGAAATCAAGAGAAAACTATTCCACATGAACAGCTTTAACAAATATATATTTATCCAAGCATTTACAAAACAAATACAGATTCACAGCATATTCATGAAGTTCAGACACCTAAATCCCTCGAGTACACCACACACTCTCCGTAGATCCGCCCTCTACAACTCGTCGACCAATCGGTTCGCGTGCGCGAACGCAATCTGCGGCTCGCGTATCGGCAGCGAGTCCCAGAACTTGCGGTTCCCAAAGTCGGCGCTCGTCTCGATCTTGAGATCCTTGTCGCTGCCGAACCGCAGATAGCTGAGTTCGGTGGCGCCCGCCGCCAACGGACGCCAGTCCACGCCGGGGGGCGAGGGGTTGCTGCCCAGGGAAACCGTCGTTGCGTTACGTTTAGCCGTGCAACCCCGGGGTTCGTAGCCTCATTGGGGTATGGATTCACAAAGTCAAGTTTTCATTACCCTTGCGGTGAACTTGTTATATGATATCGCAATATTTTGTTCCCAATACAAAATATCTATCATGCATGCAACAAGATTTGCCGTTTTGTTCGATTCCTACCTTAAAACAGATTGCCAAAATATGTAATGAACTGGGTTTTGGCAAGTTTTTGGTGTGAAATCTTAAAAGTCTTGTTTCTACCTCTAGGGAGCCCAAAAATGAAACAATGCGCTTAATATCCGTTCAAAAGTCGGCCGCGCAAGTAGCTCAATTTGTAGAGCATTACTCTGGCAAGGCATTTGATGCCCCCGTCCAGACACAAATTTTCGACCGGATATTTCGTTTCTAACCATTAGCTACAACTGGCTGTCGTGGCAAGGACTCACCCTGTGCTTGCGTAGCGGATCCACCAGTCCACCATGAACTTGGACATGGCCCGGTCTTCTTCCGTCTCGTCGGTGTTGCAGTAGAATGCTTCGAAAACGTACGCCGTGTCGTCACCGTGGCTTGAACCTGGGTAGCGATCGCGTTTGATTAACGTCGTTCGGTAATCGATGCTCGATTACTTATTTGTCACGTTTAGCATTGCTCCGTATTGGCAGCTGGTCCTGCTTTTGTTCAACTATTTTTTTTTATATCGTATACTGGCGGAATTTATTTCAGGGCATGGCAACCAAAACATGGAATTCCACTCTTTAAATTTTTCTCATTCAAAATTACATAAAAAAAATATAATGCCGTATCCGGTATCAGGGTATCTAAACTGCTGATGGCTTTACTTTCGTGTTCAATTTGATCTTCATCAAACTATATTTATATTCAAAAATGTCTATCCAATTGGCATTGAGTATACAATAGGTAGAGACCGGCCTTCAAAATCTTATATTGCAGCTACAGCCAGTTAGATAATTAGCCATTTAGCTTCAGAAAACAAAGCAAGAATCATTTAAGCAATGTTAGATCCATTCAAACCTGCTGGGAAGGGTATCGCTTTTGAAAGCAATACCGATGATTTCTCATTGTGCTCGTGCCTGTGCTCCACTCACCCAAGTTGACGTTGGTCTGCGACAGCATGTTGGAGAGGCTGCCCTTGCCGCGGTAGGCAAACTGGTAGAAGTAGACGGGTGCCGAGTTGGTCTTCGCCTGCAACTTGGCGGCCCGTTCGGCGTCGGCGCTGAACAGTCGGTCTCCGGTCAGCTGCAAGGTCAAGGTCCAACGTTACCGAGCACCTCGATTGTCATCGATATTGAATTTGTATTGAAACCTGACAGAATCGATATTTGTACCAGTCGATCGATGATTTGTGGTTTACATTATCCAGTACCTGGTTACCTGGGTGAGGAAAAGGCTCTCCGGAGAGAAGGGGAAGGAGCGAGTCCTAGCGAACGAGTACACAAGCAACTTGAGCTAGTGTATTCGATGACCACGTGGCAGAAACTTATATGCGCTAGTACTTTTCACCACACAAGTCACGGTCGTCTTAAAAGACGTATGACCGAACGGTTTGGCATGTTGGAAACACTGGTTCTTTTGAGATCACCCAAGTTAAGCAACATCGTACTGAGTTAGGTATTGGATGGGTGACCATCATGCACATGATCAGTTCTGTTCGGGAGAGAGGTTGAAGGGTTTGAAGTTATTATGACAACTTCACTCGCCTTGCTTATAAACCTCTCCACAGCATGGATTAGTGGAGGAATCCTGCTGTTCGAGTTGTACCGTCCTTCGGAAGGGACGTAAAGCCGGTGGTCCCCTCGGTGCTTTTCGAGAGCAGTAGGCTACGTGCCGACACCGGGTTTCCCCTCCTCCTTTCTAGGCTAGGTTAGGTTCTTCACAAATACCATTAGACCAGCGCCATAGGGCCAGTTGTCAAAACAGTGCGTCATTAAACACCAGTAATCAATGAATCAATCATCATACGACGTACCTCAATGAGCTTTGCCCGTGTCTCCGTGTTGACGGGCTTGTCGCCGAAGTAGAACGTCTTGATGCGTTGCGCGACGTCTGCCCGCTGGCCTGGAGCCACCGTCGAGTTGAAGTCCAGCATCACCGGCAGCAGCTCGTCCCAGCGGTTGACAAACTCCGTCAGACGCGCCTCGCTGGCAACGAAGTCTGCGGGAGATACGCGACCGAGTTACGATAGGCTGCGCGGACGGGAATACACTGGCGTAGGATTCGAATCGGGGACAGTCTGGTAGGAGAGACTCAAGCACGAAAAATGGCTGTATTTATCAACCATGCAGCCCAAACCAGATGCTAACTTATTTCCAAAAAATGAAAACATTACCTAGATAACAAGAATCTTGTGAAATCATGCCGTTTACTCCTACGTTATTATAATGATGTACAACGACACAAACCTTAAATGATTTTAGCTGTCGAAAGTGATGCAAATTTAATTTTAAATGTCTGAGCAATCTCAAACGGTTTCTACAAGTTCAAACCATTACCAAACCATCTTCTAGATTCAGTAATTCATACCTAGAACAATGCATACTGTTCCAAACTATTTTTTAGTTGATTTGCTATTACTATTAAATCTCCGTAATATTCCAAGACGTATCCAAGACATTGCAAGTTTGCTGTGTGCCGACGTCTACCTGCAGTGGGGTAGAGCCCCTCCTCGGTGGTGACCCCCGTGACCCAAGGCACGTTGAAGGCGCGCCCTTCGATGAGAACGTCGATTGCCGGTTCCGCCAGGAATGCCCCGGGCCGCGCCACTTCTACCACCGGCCCCCACGGGCAGAAAGGCAGCATGCGCCATACCTGGAGGGACGATTATATTGGCGATGTTAGTTTTGACTTACTCTTGATTGGTAGCAGTCTGAGCAAACTACGGAACATTTTGGAAGAAATGCATTGAATATCCTGGATGGCAGATGAATCTCGTTTGAAGGATGTAAGCAGAACTTACTGAGGTGAAAAGCGGCTTTTTGTACAAGAAAATATTGAAGCAAAATGTCACAGCCTAAGCCTTTGTTGGTTGTATGCACAATCCAAGCAAATTATTTTGGCAACTATCAAGTTTTCCACTAACCCATTTATTAGAAGTTTAAGTATCCTGTGATTGTTGAAAATCAAAATTTCAAACATTTTCTTGGTCAGTGCCAACTGGACCAATACTTGTTCTTGGCCAATTCAACCACAAAAAGAGTTTCGAGTTATTCAGAGTTCAGACGCAGAAACACTACTGATAAATCCACCGACAGACCACCTCTCTGGCATGGCCAATTCAATAGTTGGTTCAATAGATTGTACACACAAAAGTGGTGATTGATTTTGTTATTTACACTCATTCGTCTAATTTTGTTTGAGATGTAAATTTCGGAAATTATGAGAATTAACTTGAAAATCACAAAATTTTAAGAGCGAAAACGCCGCCCCTATAAAAGAGCGGCAATCGCTTGCGGCCCGACCCTGCCCGGCTTGCCGTGGCGACGTACCGAGAACTTGGTGATCTGCTCGACAATCGCTCGCGCCGGGCGATGCCGCAGACAGTCAACGAGATCGCGCGACGTCTGCGTGGGGCAGCCGAGCAGGCTGGCCAGCTTCTGGCCGTTGCCCTTCACCTCCTCGATGTTCGTCCACGGAGCGAGCGCGCTACCGCTCAACGAGATGCCTTGCTGGAACAGGCCTGCAACACGATCTTGTTAAAACATGGAACAGCTGTTCTGACATGCAATCTTGATACGACATGTGCAACACCCGAAAATCCTCCCACTTGTCCTCCTTTTACACAGCAACGATGAATGTCTCGAAATAAGCCATGTGACAAGGTACCAGCAATCTACATATACCTATCTACCTATTCAACCTATACTGACATGGTACCTTGTGGAGATGCATTACATCTAACTCCAAGTGATACACTGAAATTAATATTTTAAATGCTGGCAATTTTTGCATTATATAGTGATGATGGGTGTATCTGGGAATCTATTTTCAGAAAATATACCCCTTGCAGCCCTTGCACCTTGCAGAAACTTTGCAGCAACCTTTGCAGCAACTTTCTTCACAGGGTAGTAAATGGCTAGTCATATTCCAAATGAAGCAAAGTGCATATACCATATGCCATATGGCTCTTGTGCAGAATCTTAATTCTTTGTAAGTGGCGTGTGATATGGTCAGATACAGTACCTATCTTACAACGTTCCGTGTGTCATGGTTCGGATGCCGTATCGAAGAATGTCGCGTGTGACATTGGTCAGATGCACCGTCTAAGAACGTACCGTGCGACATGGGCGAGAGGTAGTGGAAGTGCACGGATGCGCCACCTGCCGAAGTGCCGGAGATCGTGATCCGGGCCGGGTTCCCGCCGAACGCGGCGATGTTGCGCTGGACCCAGCGCAGCGCAAGCGACTGGTCTTTAAGTCCGTTGTTCCCGGGCACAACGTCGTCCCCGGTGCTGAAGAAACCTGTTTAAAAAATAATTCCCCTGGTTGCATTAGCTGCAATTGCTGTAAGGACAGAACTGGCAGGGGACGACGACGTCACTTAACTCAAGTAATCCCAAAGCGGAAACTTGGGATTATATGATGAGTTCCTCCATCTTCCCAAACCCTGCTCAAAGATATGCACTTAGGGATAAAATACACCATCCCATTGGGCAACTTACTGACAATGATTTTGTTCAATATGCCCTGCCATATGGCAAAACTCTATGCCTATAAGACGCAAGCTAAATAAGACGTCATCCAAACCATGGATGATTTTGCATTGCCATGTAACCAAATAAAACATAAGAATAAATAAAAATTAGATTGCTTGCATGTGGTGAGACCATGTCATGAAAATGAACTTAGCACCACAAAAACATCGACAAATAAATAAAAATAACACTGGTTGTGCAGTGACAACGTACGACACTCAAACACGAGCCAAGTGTCCCCACAACCAACTCACCAAACGGTCCCAGCCGATAGTTCATCGAGACTAGAATCACATCGCGATCCAGCAGGTACTTGGGCCCGTTGTTCCCGGCCGAGCCGAGCATGAACGCGCCGCCGTGGATGTTGACGACGACGTCGAGTTGCCGGCCGGCGATCTCGGCGGGCGCGTACACGTTGAGGTAGAGGCAATCCTCGTCGCCGATGATCTGCCCCAGGCCGAACTGGATGCACGCGCTGCCTTCCGATTCAGCGTTCCATACGCCGCGCCACGGCTTGGCCGGCACCGGCTCCTGGATCAACGAGCGAGTTCCGAGTCGTGAGACATACGTGCATTGCGTGGGAGCTTGAACCAATGGGTGTGATGGACGGAAAGGTTATGAATCTGTGATACGGGGTACGAATCTATGTGGGCCAGACAAGCCAATGCTTGGATGGCGTAGTTGGTTTGGTATATTGGTAGAGAGAACTGTTATTTATAATTATAAGCTATTTATTGTGTTTGGGTGTGATTTACATACATATGGACTCACATTTTTGATTGGATATTTTGTTTATAACAATAAATATCTAAAGTGGAATCATCAATCTTTTGCCTTTTGGTTCGATTTCCTACAGTCCCACTGTTTTTTTTTCGATGAACCACCAAGAATTGTTCTTTCTTCTTCCTTATTAAGTATTGTCTAAGTACTACTACAGGCCGTATCACCATTGAAGGAAGTAATTATAGACGAAGGAAGTTCAATTAGAGGAAGGCCAGAAAAAGTATTGAGAAATTGTTCTTTTCCTGTAGGAACTAAAGCAATTGCAATGGATGTAATGAAGTTGAACAAAGTTCACAAAACCGAGATATACAATATGAACTTATTGAGCACTTATCTTTAATGATAAGAAATTTTTTATTTGTAGGTTATTTATGCCTCATTGGATCTGGAAAATTTAATTCCTCCTCTAAGGATTACTGAGACACAGCAAGTTTTTCAAATTTAAATAGCGTGTGTTTACTTTTTACCTACTACCCCCCCCCCCCCCCCCTCCCTGCTTCACTGCTATTTCCCACGTCACCCCCAGTCACCCGACACCATGCCGTACCTTAAACCTATTTTTCCCGACTGCCGGTTTGGCGTACGGTATCCCCTGGAAAGCCGCGAACGTACGTCCACTAGCCGACTTCAAATACGTCCCCCGCAACGTTCCCTGCTCGATGGTGAGTTCGGGCCCTTGCAGTGCCAGCGCAACGCCAGCCAAAACACACAACAACACCACGCCTGGCATTAACACAGCCATCTCTGATGAAGGAGACTGAAAGACTGACTTCAAAACTGACTTCACTGACTTGGTCTGATAACAAGCCACACAGGCTGAGTGCTGGAATTGGATAATTGCTGGGTATGAAGTGGTTTATGTTATGCTCTTTACATATAAACCTGTAGGATGGTAGATTGAAGTTCAAGGCTGACTTGTTCATACATATTATGGCAATTACATATAGGCAACGGGCATAGGCATAATAGGCAAACAGAAATACAAAACCATTAAACATCATATTAAACTATCAAATAAATCATAACTGATAACCTGATAAGAGACGTAATAAGGTTCATTGAAATTGATTCAAACAAGAGAGCAAAGTACCTAACTTGATAGCTATTATTGACTTAACAACCCAGACAAATATTGAGTCCATTGGTATAGTTAAAATGAGAGTTCCCTTTTCAGCTAATATATTTTCTATTATTATTATTAACATTAATATTAAATACCATAGAACATTCCTTTGGCCTTTTCATGTGGGATTCTACAGAGGATCAAAATAAGGGTTACTTAATAGAATAGAATACAATGTTAAAATATGATAAAATATTTATAGTTATACAGCCTTTCAGACAACCAGTATTTTGCTTAAGGTTTCTTATATATATCAATCGTTTATTATTTATTTGTGATGATAAATACAAAATTGCTTGTTTTTTAACTATGTCAAAGCTTTTAATTGTTGAATATTAAAATGACTAGATGCAAATAGAATATGTCAACAAATAAAAATTACAGATAATGATGAGATAAGGAATAGATAATTTATCAAACAGCCCATTTTGTTCTTATGGCTGGAGATCTGCTATTTAATGCATCTAAGGAGTGAAGTTCTCTATTAGGATTGTTATTACTTTTTAATCATAAATTAAAGTTCAATCACTTCTGGCCAGTGCCCAGTCGAGAACTCGAATTCAACTCCGATCAGGCAAACCTTCCCGAAAGAAATCAATCTTTTTTCGTCAGCAAGGCCGGGTAATCAATGCAAAAATCTCTCGCCTCTTGATTGATATTTGCAGTTTATATTGAGGAAGAGGGATGGATCATGGTATTAATGTGTTAGCTCATTAAAAGATAACACATAAACAGCATTAAGCACTTCATTTTTCAAAAACACATACTTAGCAACTAAAACCAATATCAGTTCAGTCATAGCAAATGATTGCAGAGCACTTCAAACATTTTACTGGCACAAACCATTCCGGATAACATTAGCAGGAATGTATGTGCATGAAAATCAGCATAACATGAGAAAACATTTTCAATAGCATAAGGCCTTCCCAGAAACATGTAGATATGTAGAGGGCGTATAATTTAGTCCGAAGATCTTCCTGACGAGAGTAAAATTAAACCAGACGTTATGTTCTGATGCCGACGACAAACAGAGTGATTCTGTGCCCACATCAACCCCACAAAGAAAGGGGCAGATGTACCCTATGGTTCAAGCAAGCTTGTACCCAAACCCCCAAAAAACACCGAATGCCACTTCCGGCCAAAAGCGCCTCTTGGTGCAGACGACGCATCGAAGGGGAACTCTCTTCAGCGCCACATCGCCTCAAAGTGTTAGCACTCCCTAGTGCTTAATCACAGTAAAAGCACACCACTGCTCCTAAGTCCGATCAAATTGCACCGAATCCATTAAAACCAAAATCACGGCAGACACCCACTAACAAAGTTAGATATAAATAGTTACAAGAAAAATAAGTTGTCAAAACAAAATACTTCCCTGTATTTTAAGCCCTGTGTAGCGACTCAATAACATGCACTGTCAAATGTAATCGATAGGGTTCAATCATTCAAATCCCCATTGTTAAAGTGCATATGTTATTTACCCTTATCGTAATACAGGACGACGACAAAATCAGAATTGTATAATAACAGTGCTGAAGTGCGGTTCTGTTAATTTTTGTATGGTGAGATGAGATGAGAGCATTCATTTGTTCCGTTAAAAACACTGACAAAAGTTGTCATCTCATCTCACCATAAAAAAATTAACAGAATCACCCTGCTGGAAGCATAAAATTGAGCCGTCCCAATTATCCGACAACGCATCTCTTATTTAATTAAGGACAAGAATAACCGAAACATCGAGCAGGCATTTGCCATCGCTTTCCCTCCGCCGTTGCGGAGCTCACATCGCGTCGAAATGGAACCTGTGCGCCTGCGCCTGCTTCTCCCGGCGGTCTGCGCGCCGCTCGACGAGATGCAGCGCCAACACGAGTCCGCCGATGAGCAGACAGGTGGCGCCCAGCGCCAGCAGCGAGCCGAGCACGAGGCGGGAGGGCGCTACGAACAGGCGGACGCGCCAGCGCGGCGTCCAGAACACCTGCACCTGCGAGTTCGGGATCAGCTGCGACCACTCGCGCGCCTTGCCGGCGACGCCCACGCGGAGGGTGTCGACGAAGTTGGGCGTGCGGCCGAGACCTGTGCGGAGGAGGGAATCGCGTGTTGGAACTCGGCTCAGATTCGGCGGAATATGGAGCGGAGGTGTTCCAGTGAAATAATGGATGTCGTCCTCATGTTGATGCACTTAACAAGCTAAGCGAGTGGAGCTAGTCTTCATGTTTACCCACTGCATTACAAATTTGTATAGATTTTGTTTGTTTGCATGTCTGTATGTTTTTTTAAAGTTTATGTCAGCTTGTTTGCACTCTACAGGCCAAATGTCATATTTGATTTGCAAGAAATTTTAATGATACTTTTGATGTTTCTCAACTTAGGCCCCCTGCTATTTTAATCTCATTCCATTTACAAATTTTATTAAAAATTAGTTATTAATTAAATTTTTGTCTCAAATCACTTTTCTCACTCTAGAGAACAAATGATCATATTTAATTTGACTAAAGTTTGCAGGTATGTTAACCTTTTTAAAACGACAACTGAGTAAGAATTACAACATTTTATGTTCAGCATTTTTCTTAAAAACAACGTTTTTATGTAGCTTTTTATCATTTCGTTCCAGTTTTTTCCCGGTAAACCAACGGTGACACCTAAGTGACACCATCATGTGCAAATGAAACTTCGCTTTGCACGTAACGCACATCAACAAGACAACCATTATCCCACCGACACATCATGACATCACCGGTCTCACCGAACACGACGTAGGGCAGCGCCAGGGAGAAGTGCGCCGACTGCGGCAGCTGAGCTGCGGCGCAAGCCACCGGCGTCCCCTCGACGGTGGTCGTGCGGTACGCGACCCTCGGCCCCGGCAGGTTGCCTTGCTTCCCGCCCACCATCACCTTCACGAAGTTGGCGTCATAGTCCAGGTTGTTGCGGAAAGCCGCCGCCCTGCGCCCAAAGTCACAATTGCTGATTGATTATTGGTGCTTAACGACGCACTGTTTTGACAACAGGCCCTTTGGCACTGGTCTAATGGCGTCGGTGAATGAAATGGTGATGATGAGGGTGATGATGAACCTAACCTAGTCTAGAAGGGAGGAGGGGAAACGCGGTGCCGGCACGTAGCCTACTCCTGTCGAAAAGCACCAAGGGGACCACCGGCTTTACGTCCCTTCCGAAGGACGGTACAACTCGAACAACAGGATTCCTCCACTAATCCGTGCTGTCGAGAGGTTGATAAGCAAGGCGAGTGATGTTGTCATACTAACTTCAAACCCTCCAACCTCTCTCCCAAACAGAACTGATCATTTGCATGATGGTCACCCATCAAACACCTGACTCAGCGCAATGTGGCTTAACTTCGGTGATCTCACGAGAACCGGTGTTTCCAACATACCAAACCGTTCGGTGCCCAAAGTCACGGTTACGCTCAAGTTGCGGCGAGGGCAGTCTTGCATTAGTCCGTACGGGATGAGGTTACTCTATAAAATGGATGCCATTCTATGCCATTCTACTAAATGGGTGCCATACTGCTATCAATTCAAAACTGAATTATGGCATTGGCACTATTATAAATATCAAGATTTGACACCAGAACATCTGCACTGCTTGCACACCTGCTCGCAGTTAACTAGAGTCTAACTTAATTCAGTTCATTAACTAATGCAGTTATATTTATATGGGTTAGTTGATGACAACTTGCGCCGAGTGTACAAGGTTACTCTTACTCCATCAATCAACTATAACCGAAGAGGAAACCGCAATCAGTGACCATTGATTGTTTTGGGTTTAGGTTTTAGTGTGCTCTACATGCCAACGACAACTCTGTAGCTATCTGACAAAACTGTGGAATTTTGAGCAAATTTGATATGCTTGCTAAGTGCAAGTTCTGTGAAAGATGAAAAAATTTATTTCCACAAAAAGTTAATTGTCAAACACATTAAAAAATCAACTCTCCTTTCAGAGACAGTAAAACCACTGGAATTTCCTGCCCTATCATACCAATAACTTCGATACGAATCGCCACTGAAAATCCTCTCAATCAGCCTCCACATCACCCACCTGTCCCCCGCCAACACCACGTCCAAAACGCCGTCCTGGTGCACGTCGTAGAACGCGGCCAGCGCCTTGCCCGCCGCCAGTGCGGCCAGCTCGTCGCGCAGCGCGAAGCTCCGTCCGACGCAGCCGCCGCCGCCGCACGCAACGTTCTCGAGCAGGAACGGCTGGCGTTGGGCGCCGCCGGGCAGCTGCAGCGTGGCCAGCAGGTCGCAGAAGCCGTCCATGTTGAAGTCGCCGAGGCGGAGCGTCACCGTGTCCGTGTACGCCTTGCCGTCGGGCGGCGGCCAGCCCCAGGCGCGTCCGGCGCCGTCCGTCAGCACCGGTCGGAGGTCGCGCCACGAGCCTGGGCGGCGCGTCGAGATACATCGGCCACGCTCGGTTAGGTTCAAGGCTTCACTTGCTTCGCTTTGGCTTCGGTTTGGTTTCTCTTAACGTCAAATAGCTATCCAATTTTTATTGAAACATGGTGATATCTTCTAAATCTTTCCTATTAGACTAGATTTCCTAACATTAATAGAGGCATCCAGCCATAACTTGTCATAAAAATTCAATTCGGCAACAATCTGTACCTAGAGTTGATTCGAAACTTAATGCAAATACTCGTTACATGTACAATAGATATTAATTATTAATTAATTAATACGATAGATATTAATTATTACTAGTCACTAGTTACTAGTCACTGCTTACGAAAATAAATGGCAAAAACCAGTGACACTGGCTAATAACATTCCACCCGGCCAACGTACCGGCAAAAAACACAAACCTTTCGGTCAGCCGCACTCACCGTTGACCTGGTCGTAGACGAGCAGCGTGCTATTCGTGCATGCTGCGTCCGCACAGACGGGCAGCACGTGCTCGATGCGACCCGACTGGTCGAGGTCGATGAAGGCCGACTGTCCGACAAAGGCCGCCGTCGGCCTGTCAATGGTGGTGTTGAACGCGAAGCCGAAGGCGTCGGGCGTGCCGAGGTGGAGCTCGAAGCCGGTGCCGGTGGAGAGCAGCAGGTCGGGCGCTGAGTCGCCGTCCATGTCAAGGAACGCGTGGCTGTGGGGGCGGCGGAGGGGCGGCTCCGCGCGGCTTCCGTCGCCTGCGGGGGCGGCTCGGTGTTGATTGATTGCTGGTGTTTAACGACGCACTGTTATGACAACTGGCCCTATGGCACTGGTCTAATGGCGTCGGTGAATGAAATGGTGATAATGAGTGTGATGATGAACCTAACCTAGCCTAGAAGGGAAAAGGGGAAACCCGGTGCCTGCACGTAGCCTACTCCTGTCGAAAAGCACCGAGGGGACCGCCGGCTTTACGTCGCTTCCGGACTGTGCAACTCGAAAAACAGGATTCCTCCACTAATCCATGCTGTCGAGAGGTTGATAAGCAAGGCAAGTGAAGTTGTCGTAACTTCAAACCCTTCAACCTCTCTCCCGAACATAACTGATTGTGTGCATAATGGTCACGCATCAAACACCTTACTTAGCGCGATGTTGATTCCCTTCGGTGATCTCACGAGAACCGGTGTTTCCAACATAACATGCCAAACCGTTTGGTGCCTCGGTGTTAGGGGCCACCGAGTTTCTTGAGAAATTATAGTTGAACTGGGTGTTAGTTAGGTTGTGTGTTAGGTACGAAGTTTTGTATGTTTCTGTGTTATTTGAGTAAGACCCGAGCATCGCAAGGGGGTCAAGAGAGAGCGAGACGTACTGAACCGACGTTTCTCGGGTGTGCGGTCGGTCCGGGACAGCCACAGCGTTCGCTCGCCGCTCGGTGAAACGCCGAACAAATCGACGATGTTGTCGCGGTCGTAGTCGAGAGCAAGCGGGTGTCCCCACATCTCCGCCCAAACGTTCTGCAACAAAACACAGAATGTGAAGCAGTCAACTCAGCTGCAATCTCAAGCTCATTTCCGTGAGAATTTGAGAGATTTGACATACCTGCGTACAGTTCAGCTGGCGGCCGGAGCCCCAGAGGATGTGAGCGAGTGTCACGTTGCCCCCTCCGGAACCGATGGTCGTCACTAACAGATCCATGTGAGCGTCGCCATCAAAGTCGCCCGGAACCACACTGCAGAAAACATGAATGTCTAACAATCCTTGGACCAAAATAAGATTGGTTTTACTACAATTTATATCCTGGTACCTGGTGATGTGTCGGCCAGCAAAGGAGCATCGCATAGCCGGCTCCGCTCTAAGCAGCGGCTCCGTGGGATGAGCCAAAAGCACTGAGACAACGCTACCATTTCGCGACAGCACGACAATGTCTGTAAGCTCGTCTGCGTCCAGGTCGCCAAACGCCGCTGGAAAGACGTCTGTCTCCGTTCCGAACACTGCATCCGTGATGTTCGATGCTCCTGCCAGACTTGTGGCAACGAACAGCCCGAATAGCAGCTGTCATACCAGCAAAGGGTCAAGTAAGGTTAGGGCATTAAAAACAATATAATTAACTCAATTGCGAAGTACAGAGATGAATTTTGGAACTTACCACAGACAACCCACCCATTGTGAGTAGCTTTGCTGTTTTTATCACGCCAGCTACCTGCCGGTTGTTATTTTGTGGTCAGAATTAGATTTTATGTCATTTGACACTTAGTGAGACATTGTCGGCCATTTTACACGTTTCTTATCGCTTGCTCGCTGCGGCAGCGATAAAAATATTTCAAATAAATTACCGCTAAGCTGCATTTTTTTCTGAATTGGTTGGGCCATTGGTGTTTATAAACATCTTTGACCGTTTGACTTTGGTTTGGACCGTAGGAGTAGGGTTGTAATAAAAAATAAAACTCATAGCTTACATTGAAAAGATTTTTAACATATTTATTTATATATTAGATTTTAAGAGTTCAGATTTTAAGTTAGAAATCTTCTTAATGCATCATTCCGTGGAGCTTGCAAATTGGTGAGAGATCACTAGTGATGAAAACGAGAGCCATTGTAGTCGCATTCTGAATCTTGCCGTGTTGGCTCAAATTTGTCCCCGTTGATTTCGTTGGCCTCAATGGCAGCGTTTATTCGAAGAAGATCTTGCGTGGAGAGGGTGGTTTCTCTTCCCAAGATCCAGCCGTTCGCTACAATGTGATATGTACCAATTAATAAGGTAAGTCAACGTATAATTTGACCAATATTGTGCATGACATCTAACGTTTACTCACTTGACGAGATGCCACCGATGGATACGCAGGAGTGTACGAGAGCAAAGTTGACGTAGTCTGTGTCGACGACCCAGTATGGGGCCGGGAACGCTGAAACAAGCCGAGCTTACAAAACCTGCAGCAGAGGCTTACGTCTTTCTTGGACACAGTTGGGTTTGTTCTAAGAATTGAGTGTTAGTGATATTAACCATGCCATTTGGCTAAGCCATGATTGGAGAGCGTTAGGTAACTAGATATGTTTCTGCCTTGATCTTCTTTGCTCTACATATTGTCATCTTTTCTTCATAGTCAGGAAAACAATCTGATTTCTTCATCAACCTAATCGTCCTTAAGTATGATGCCACAGCATTTTATATTATATCAAAGTTGAATATATATTTTTCTAATAGCGGGAGAACAGCTTCCTGGTATAAGAACTAACAAGTAAGATGATGTTGTACGGGCTGCACATAGGACGGTATTGTGTCAGCCTTTCCGGAACGTTTTCACCAATTTGTGTTAGGATCGACAAGAACTAGACTCACGTGCAATGGGAAACGTAACAAGCAGCCTGCCTTCGCCACTGTCATCGGCCGGGCGCGCTGTCCCGGTGATGTTGTCGTACGCCTGGGTCCTGGCAGAGGCAGAAAACAAAGCGTTCTCAAAAACATTCATTTGTTGCCACTACGGCTCATTAAATTTGCGATTAGTTTTCTATAGTTCCCATTTACCAATGACCTTGTATTTTAACATAAGATCAAACTCTAGGTGATTCAATTTCTTACTAAAAATTATTCTTTGAAATTCTGAAAAATCAGTGTGCAAACAGATAAGATAACAAATGGAGTACAACAGTTGGTCCCTCATTGATAGGTATTTCTGAAAAAGTTATGTAATAGATTAAAAACAGACTAGAAAAAAAAAAGTTAGATGATTACAGCTTAGCTTCTTTGTGTTGAGCTTTCTTCCTCAAGTGCTTTTTGTGACATGTGTCTCAAATCTATTTCAAAGACAAATCAAATCATACTTTATTTCACTCTGACTTTGATCTTAATTGAGCAAGACAATAATTTAACAAAAACTAACATAATATTAATCTTTACCACATATATTTTTAACCACATAACGTGATTACAACACATACAATTTTTTCGAGATTTTTAAAGGATTGAACATCCCCGATACTCCAACCGAACACCCCCATCCAGCACTGAGCCGTTGTGACTCCCTACGTGACAACGAAGCGATCAGCGATTGACTAACCTGTCGTTGAACTCTCGGTTGAACACATCCACAGGCTCCGCGGAGTTATTGCTCAGCGTGTAGTGCGCGGTAACGCAAGACCCGGCAGGCTGGTTGATGTTGGGAATGCGCGCAATCTCGTACCACAAGCCGGTGTACTGAAACATTGGGGTCGGTAGTAGTAGTATGTTTTTTAGCCCTTTGGTTATTACTTGTGTCATTAATACGTTACAAATAATTCATGCCTGGCAATTGGATTCTGTGGTTTTAAAAGTATTCACAAGTCAAGAAAACAAACTGGCTGGAAATTTAGTTTTAGCTAGGGGAGCAAGAGTGAAGCAAGTGAAATGATGTAATCATAAGAAATTACACCATAGGGCATCATAGCTAATCCAGACAGTTATGTATGGTTACGTAATTCAATTAAAAAAATACAACCATTCGGATATTAATGCTGTTTATCCTCTTATTTGAATAAAAAGTCCAACTCACGGCTGCTACATCGAAGTCTTGTACCACCTCTACGGCAGGGCAAGCTGCCGCATTGACAGCGGCAACCGCAAAGCACGCCAAGAGCGAAGCTACGATGATGTTCATGGTCGTCGACAAGCAGATCAATTGACGCAATTCTAGAGCCAACCGCTTTTATAGTCTACCTTCTAGAATCGATCACAAGATTGGGAAATCCGGGACTAGGACGGTATGATCATGACTGTATAAATATGTTGAAAGAATTGAAGTACTACCTTCAGTTTCTATTTTTGGTAGCAGATTGTGGAGATTGAGGATGTTAGATAGATTAACATGCAAAAATACAAACAATCAAAGTAGGCTTCAATGTTATCTAAGACGAGTGTTTTAATTTTGAAATATGAAAAGTACAACTCAATAATCTCAGACGGGTAAACAGGTGTCCTTCAAGGAAAAAATATGGACAGGTATAAAAACTAATATTTAAAAATGTTTATCACTGATTAATAGTAAGTGGCTAGCAGATTACATCACAATTCACAGTATAGGAATGCAATCCTAGCACCTACATTAGGTAAAAATTGCTGGTATAATAAGGTTACATAAAATACTTCTCATTAAATTTAACTCTTACCTAGTAAAAGCTTACATTTATAAAATCACCTGATTTTTATAAAAATTCGGTGCATGCTTCTTATAATAACACCTAACAAGATATTGATGCCCACTAATAGGAAAAGCATCACCTTGCTAAACTAGGCTGTACCAAAAAATACAACCCATTTTTTTTTTACCAATTTTCATTTTCATTTCAGATCTGTCGACAAAAAGTGTGTTTGCGACTGGTAAAGCGTTTACAGTAGTTACGGGTTCCCAAAAAAAAACTGTCGCCTTGCATCGCTTTTAGTTCCAAATAATCAAACATGAAGCTGTCGAAAGTTATAACCGTACAAAAATTTGAGTCAATTTTTTTTTTGACCAAGAGTCAAGTTTGACATCGGTCAATACGCACAAGATTTAGAGACTTTTTAGTTTCAAAACTGGCAAGAATATTTGGAAGCGATAGGCAGGAATTGGACTTTCTCTTGTAAATCAGACATTATGTTGCAAAAATAATTTTTGCCTAACATGAATATCTTAAAAATTGAAATCAGAATTAAAACAACTGGCACGCAAATGCTCTGGTTGTGAACAACAGATCTAACCCTTTCTTTAGGCTTGATTTGTAAAACGCCTTCGTACACTGTCAAACGCAACTAAACTAAACCCTTCAATCGTGAGCGTGCTTCAACACGTTTGCCTCCATGTTAAGACTTTGATGGAGGACACCGGAAAGAACAAATTCTTCGCTGACAAAGCGTGTGGCTCCGTCCCACCGTTTCCACAAGCGCTCGTCCTTGGCGCAAGTCACCACCAGGCTCTGCGTGGGCCACTGCTTGGGCACGCGGGACAAGCAGCGCGCACCGCAGCTCTCCAAGATCACTGCACGACAACAAAGTCACAAAGTCAAGGTCAAGAACAACAACAAAGTCATGTCGGAGAAAGCTTGCCGAGAACTGAGAAGACCAAGGCTTGTTTTTGATTGTTAGCAGTCTGCAACGGACATAGAAAGACAGAAAATGACGTAGGAAAAATAATTATTTAGGTGTTCGACAGATGCTGCAGAAGCGTGGCATTCTATGGCATTATTGATTAAATTTAGAATACATTTTTTTCTTTTAACATATTTTGAAATGCAAATTTATTGTTTGGCTTTGGGCAGTGAAGAGAGAAGAATTGGATTCAATAATTTCATCACAATCCCACCCATCCCAGTCCCAAGAAATGAGTATAAACCAACCTACAGCACACAAAGTTCTTAAAAGAAACTACAATTTTTAATTTCACTGCTCACTGTAATTCCTATGGGAGGCACAAGCAATTCCAAAAATAAAGTGATACAAATAAGCTCAAAAAGCAACTCTCGCAAATGTTCAAATGATTTACTAATCACAACAGCAAACAGTGATCAAAAAGCCCCCATTGCTCCTAACGCAGGCTCTGATTGGAGTACGCCAGTGTGTAAAGTTTGCAAAGCCACGTGCATATGGCTTGAATGTGAAAACCTTTACACAGCCGGCCGCAGCTAGACTAGAGCGTGCGACTTCAGTCTTACCCTTCATCTCGGCAGGCGGAGGCCGCACGGACGGCGTCACCATCACGGAGTACCCCTCCAGCAGCGGAGGGCCCGCCCGAGCGGCAGCCAGAGACGCGTTCAGCCAAAACTTGAACGCCTTCTCGCGCACCTCGTCCGTCAGGATAAAATCCCACGGGTCTGCAAGCAAGCACGGCATACGGCAGGCTTAGAGGTAGGCATTCTGCTCTAGAGTTTCACAGACGCATTTTATTAATGCATTTTGCGCGTTACTGAGAGAGACAGAAGATTCCAGAAGCATGGAATACTGGATTTGAACATCACAACATTTTTGGACACAAAAATATACAAAATTTTATCAACGCAGTTTTGTAAGAATCTAAATTTCAATGCCTAACATATCTTCAGTCACTCTCTCAGTTGCCCATAACTTATAAGCATTGGCCTTCTTGTCAAGCCCTATGCACCTTGTGTGCTCAAGGCCGCCTTCGGTCGCTTGTGTTACTGCTATGTCAGTTGTGTGCGATCCTATCCTAAATCCCATGTTTGATTGCCTTGTGCGTTACGACTACGAGCTGTGCTTATGTCAATTGTTTACAGTATATTCATACTATACTGCGGCAACACGGCTGGTCACGGAATTTCCGCGTTTAATTTTTGCCGCCAGTCACGACACGGTTCGTGTAACAACCGTCACAAGTTTCTTGCAAAATTAATTTTCAAACTTGCAAAACAACAATAAAAACACGGCAAGTTAAAGAAAGAAACGTCGAAACGACATTCGACAACGCCGGAAGTGAGAAACGTCCAGCCAAGCGTCAGTGACCATGGAAAACGCGACGGCTTTCCGAGCGTAGACTCACCGAGGAAGGCGCCCTGCTTGCGGCACTCCGCCAGCCAGTCGGGCGAGACGATCGGGATGCCGCGGCCGAGGCAGCTCAGGAACTTGCACGTCCTGCGAACCTGTTCGGTCACGAGCACCGTGCACGAGTCCACCGAGTCGGCCACCGAACCCCCTGCCAAACACGCCCAGGTTCAAGGAGATGCTCGTTATAGCCATGCGAAAGTTGTATCGGTACCGATGGTCCAGTGACAACTATAAATTATGCTACACGTACAACCAACTTTTGAATGGATATTAAATTTATTTGTGTTATTGTGCTCCAATCTCCATGCAGGTAGAAACAGGACTTATCGGTGGTCCGGTGACCATTTTAAATTGATGGGTTAGCTAAGCAGGAAAAATTTCTTTTTCCATTTTCCATTTCCATTTTTCCTGCTTAGCTAACCCATCACCAATTGCTTACGGGTGTAAGCTTCTACCAGTGAAAACCAAATTCTCATCAATTTTAAATTATCCACACGCACAGCTAACTTTCGAATGGGTATTAAGTTTATTTGTGTTGTTGGGCTCCTATCTCCATGCAGATAGAAACAGGACTATGATTGAAAATAGACTGCACTGAATCTAGTGACGCTATCCTGCAATCACACACCTACAACTTGGCTGACCAGTATGCGTCTAATTTTCTTGTCCAGCTCAGATTAAAGTAGGCCAGAGTAAAATATGGTGTGCCGAGTTGATAAGAAGGAGCAAAACACAAATAGGGAAATAGTAAGATAGAGCATGGAAGATCAACAAAACAAACAAAGCCAGTCTGGTGCCCTATTGTTACTAGCATAACAACTGGTGGGTGTTTCAAAAGTATTGTAAATGATTCCGGTCCGGTTGTTGGAAGCGATAAATTGCTCGACCGTGCACAATAAGTAATAATAAGGAGCAAGAAGTAACGCAAAGTAAGAGAAAGTGACTCACCAAGTCGATTGACTATTTCCCACTGATCGTCGTCGTTGAATAAAGTGAACAGCACCCTTGGGGTTCCACCATCCTGCAATGATTATACACCTAGGACTTCGCCAACGCTTATTACGCATTCAAAGTAAATTACTCTGTACATTTCATCACCATCGGTCCAGCTAGAACTTTCTAGAGTTCTCGAGTCCCTTGAGTTTTAGAAAAAGATTTTAAAATACTGAAAATTATTGTAAATTTGCATGTGGCAAAGCTTCATTTTGTAGTTGTGTCATTAAACACCACAAATCAGTTGCAGTTAGCTGCTCCCCAAAAATTATCCTAGGCGTTTACAATGTACTTTATTATTATTAGATATAAGCAAGTATTATCAATTTGATGTGGGATCGAACCAAACTTCAAACATATGTAGGACCAACAGCAGACATTTTGTTTCTAATGATTAACAATCAATTCCCTCTGAATCTCTAAAACACTTGCTTACATTGCCCAAAGAGTTGCGGGAGCTTTTCCGCGGTGCTGTGACGTCGACGCCTTTGTCCTTGACGGCCTTTTTGCCTCTGGTGGCGGCTGCTTCGGCCTTAGCGGCTGCTGCATCGGCCTTAGCGGCAGCTGCATCGGCCTTAACTGCAGCTGCATCGGCGTTAGCGGCAGCTGCTTCAGCCTTAGTGGCAGCTGCTTCGGCCTTAGCGGCAGCTGCAGCGGGCTTGCTTCCTGGCCGTCGGCCACGCTTCCTCACTTGCTCTTCGGGCGGAGCCGCCGCCTTCCCAACTTCCGCCGCTTCAGCCTTCTTTCTACCCGGCAAGACCTTGACCACTTCAACCTCGTCGTCCGCCTCAGGACGCCTCTTCCTCCCTCGCTTCGGCAGGACACTCTCGGCCTCTTCAACACTCGAAGTTTTCGCCGGCGATCTAACCTTCGACGCTTTCGCCGCAGTTTCCTTCGACTCCGGCCAGAAAAACTGGTCGATGTTCGACTGGCCACGTCGCGTCGTCAACTTCTGAGCTTCGGGCGCCGCAGCCGCAACCGAACCCTTGGCTGTTGGCTTCTTTGGCGGCGGAGGCGTGGCGTCATCGGCGGCCGGCCGCCCGCGACGTTTCCCGCGATTCGGCGCAGCCGCCGATCCGGGAGACTCGGCAGGAGTCCCGGGCGTCGCGCGGCTTTTGCCCGCTGGCTTCGCGACCGACGGCAACGACGTCGTAACGCCTCCGTCTAAAGGCGCAGATTCGGCCGGTTTCACTACTTCTGATTTCGCTGTCTTAAATCTTTTAGCCACCGGAGTCGTCTCAACCGCCGGACTCCCGATCTGGTTGGCTTTTCTACCGACGCTCGGTTTCACCGAGACAGCCGGATCCAAAACCGAAGAGGTCTCTGCGCTGTTGGCTGCTCGTCCCCTTCGCCCCCGTGCGTTGGTTTTCTCCGGAGAATCCGACTCGGCTCTGGGATTCACGGACGCGCGGGAGTTTCCTCGCCGAGTGTTATGCGCTCTGCTGCCGTCCTGTAAGTCGGCACTCGAAGACCCAGTTTCGGCATCGTTTCGTCGGCGCTTACGGTCTGGGACGCCGGCCGACTGCTGTCCCGCCGCCGCGATGCTTTTAGGAGCTTTTGTTGTCTTGGTGTCGGGCATCTCGTCGTCATTGGTTGCTTGGCGGACGGCTCCACGTTTCCTCTTGTCAGCGTTGGCTGCGGGAACAACGGCGTCCTGTCGCGAAGTCCTTGTAACGTCCAGTTTCTGACCTCGACGGGTCGGCGAACGAGTAGAAATCTGCGATTCAGTCTTTGACGTGCTCACTGCTTTTGACGACGCTCCCGGGATTCCAGTCTTGGGTTTCTCCGTGTTCGTGCTCCGAGGATCGACGTCCGATGTTTTCTCCGCCGGTGCTCCGTCTGTTTGAGATAGCTGCTTCAATCGCCGCGGCGACGCTCGAACCGGCTGGCTCTCTGACCGCGTCGATTCCTGGCTGGATGCTGCACTCTGCGTGGCCCTGGAAACAGGCACGAGCAAAACACACATTCGTATTTAAACTCAGTAACAACAAGGCGGCAGCCACAACAAACTGTACATGCAACGTTTAGGTAATAATACGTAATCTGTCAACTATTTAATACCAATTGATATTCACAGCCAATTTTCATAATGTAGTAAACTACATTGTCTATAAAAAGGAAATGATTTACATTTTTCACCAACACACCTAGCTCTGGGTCTAGGTCACTCATATCTAAATCATTTCTACTGTAATACTGGTTAATAATTTGCAGCTCAGAAAAATCAAGAACATTTGAAGGAGCGTGCTTGCATACAATATATACAAATCGAGTGTTCGCGTATCGGAAGCCCACCTGGAAGGAGTCGAGTCTCCGACGTCGCTGCCCAGCGAATCCGCCGCCAAGTCCAAGCGCCGGCCGCGGCGCGACGGAGGCCTCGTCAACGTCTGCTCGCTCTCCGGGCTGTCCGTCCGCTCGCTCTCTTGGCTGCCGGGCCCGCGACGGCTACGCCCCCTCCCGGCCGTGGAGACCCGGGCCTTGGCTCCACGGCCCAACGTCGCTCCCTTGGCGGCCGGCGATTGGTCGGCGGTGGACGTTGATGCGGCAGGTTCGGGCGGAGGTGGGGTCTGCGAAGGCTGGACGGCCAGGAGGCGGCTGACACCTGCAGGGGAAGAGGCGGTTGGAATACCGGCGGTGCAAGCTTTCGAACCAAGCAGCTGTGTTTGGCGCACGACAATCGCAGAAACATGGGACGTTACGGAGCCTAGCCTGCTGCAACTCTTTTGCCTGATTATTTTGCCAAAATTGGCTGATAATGATATTATTATGGCAAAAAATGAATGTTTGGTACAGAACAGCTGTTTTAAGTGATTGATTAGGTATTAAGCTCCAATTGCTGGCTCCATCTGGCAAAGCAAATCGGGAATTGGCTGCATAACAAAATGTAAAATATGACAGAAGAAGTTATATTTGTTAATACCTATATCAATAATGCCAAAAGTTTAAGCAAAGTTCTTACTTGCGGGTTCCTTTTTATCTAGCAAAGAAACATTACAGCAAGTAACAAAGGTTTCAAAATAGTATTCCAAGAAAACTAAATATGATCAACATCCACACTCTTTGCCAGTTTCGGCCGCAGAGTCGTCTAACTCACCGAAAAACACAGAGGCACAGACTAAAACAAATCATTACAAGAATTCGGAACCTTACTTTCGTAACACTCTTGGCTTTTCATAATCTTAACCGTTAGTTTCAGAAAAGCTATCTGGGTATTGATTGCTAAGTCCCAAACTCAAACCATTATATATAATAAATTAACTATTAATAGTTCGAGTTTAGGACTTAACTGGGAAATACCCCAGTTAAATAGATTTTCAGAAAATTCGGAACCTTATCACACACCCCATGTGAACAATATCAGAGCAAATAAAAGTGACAATTAATGAAAATCATGAAGCCCGTCATACCCGAGACAACGTCGGCTCTCGTCGCGGCCCGCAGCTTGCCGTCGGCGTCCGCGTCTCCGCCCGCCCCGCGACCGCCCATGATCTCGCCCACCTCCCGGTCGGAATCGTCCGAATCCACGATGACCAAATCCTTCCGCCGAGGCCTCCCGACGCTGCATCGCTTCGTCTCCGCCGCGTCCACACCCGCCGCTCCCTCGCCCACGCTCGTCTTGCTGCCCCTCCTCTTCTTCAAGGGCGACTGAGCGGGCGAGTACGGCACCCGCTTGCGCCTCACCCTCTTGGCCGCCCCCGCGCTTGACAGCGACTCCTGCGACGCCGGCAACTTCTCCAGGTTCGAAGTCACGACGTCGGACAGTTGGTCCCCGTCGCTGTCGGCCGCCGATGGGATCGCCGCCAGCTCCTCGAGGAACACCTGCGTCTCGGCGAGAACGTAGCTGTTGTCCGAGTCGGAGTCGGCCTCGGCGACCGCGTTGTATCGCGTCAGGTCGGCATCGCACGGCTGCGTTTCCGGTTCGGCACTCTCCAGTCCGTCCGAAGTATTCCCGTTGTTCTCGGAAACCTCGAGAATCGTCGAGAGCTTCTTATGCCGGACGTCGTCGGTGTCGTCCGGGTCGCCGACAGGCTCGTCGAGCGCCGATTGGAACGAGACGCTGGTGTTCAGCCCGCTGCTCTGCATTTCCAGAGCACTGGCGAAAGACGGCACCGGCGTTCCGTCGCGCGTCACTGGGTCCGTAGCCGGTAGGCCCGGGCTAGCTTGCGTCCCAGCTTGCGTTGCGTCGTTGAAGACGCCGTCGACCGTCAAGCTGTCTGCTGGCTGGTTGCCGAGCTTGCCGACCTCGTCCGTGACCACCGCGTCGGGGGTCTCCGCGTCCGACATGTCTGTTTCGTCGTCGTCGGAATCGGCGATGACTGCGGCGGCGGAACGCGAAGGGCTCGCGACGGCTTCGTCCGGGATCTGCGTTTCTGGCGCCAGGATCTCCTGCTCGCTATCGCTGTCTGACGCAATCGGCTTCCGCGCTGGAGCTTGCGTCTCCAGGTCGTGGATGCCCGGATCGCCCGGCTTGCAGCTTCCCGCCGGGCGTCGCAGCGAACGACCTCCTGCAACCGTCACCTGGGTCTCGGCGCTGTGAATGTCGAACTGTCCTCGGAGCGTTTCCTTCGTCCCTCGCGCCGTTTCCTCGCCGGCAGAAACTTGCGTGTCGGCGCCATGAATGTCGACGGCGGCAATGTCGTCCGTCTTGTTCTTCGGCTCCGGTGCTTGGGTCTCTGCGTTGTGAATGTCGATTACAGCTTCCGTGTCCGAAACGAACAAAACGTTATTGCTCCTTCCTCGTCGCCTCACTGACACCGCCGCCCATTTATCACCGGCCTCCGTCTTTGTCCGGGAATTAGCGCCGCCGCTTGCCCGAACACTGCCGTCGTCTCCACGGACTTGAGTCGCCGCGTTGTCCCAGTCGATTTCTTCCCAACACGCCCGACTCTCACGGGGCAGCTGAGTCTCAGCCTCGTGGATGCCACGTTTGGTATTCTGGCCCCGAACAACTGGCGCTTGCGTTTCCGCCTCGTGGATGTCTTGTTCCATGCCGGCCCCAACGGTCCCCACACCGTTCCCCGCTTGCGTTTCTGCCTCGTGGATGTTGGCCGCGGCTCTCGGCGACTTCTTGTCGAAGCTGAAGAAGTCGCCTGGGCTCGAGTCGCTGTCGTCATTGGTCGGCGGCTGGAGGGGTTTCTTCTTGGCGGGGGACGAGAGCCGCTTGGAGACGTAGCGTTTTGTTGTTCGCGTCGGCGATCCGGCAGGGATTTCACCCGTCGGCTCGATGCATGCTGCCAGTGAAGCTTCATCCTGCGCACAGTTCCGTCCTTTCACGTACTTTTGAGTCGGCTGGTTGTAAATATCCGATTCATCCTCGCTTTCATCGTCAGCCACTTTGTTCTTTCCTTTAACGTATCTTTGAGTGGGCTGATCGTAAATATCAGAATCTTCCTCGTTTTCGAACGGCACTTTCTCTTTGGGAACCTTATTTTCTGTAATTTTGATGCCGTTGGTTTTATCTCCTAGAGGGACTTCTTCTTTATCTGCATTTTTCATTCCTTTAACATATCTTTGAGTGGGCTGATCATAAATATCAGAATCTTCCATGTTTTCGAAGGGCACTTTCTCTTTGAGAACTTTACTGTCTATAATTGCTTGGCAGATGGTATTATTTTTAATTAAGTCTTCTTCTTTCTCCACTTTGTTTATTCCTTTTACATATCTTTGAGTGGGCTGGTCGTAAATATCCAAATCCTCCTCGTTTTCGAAGCGCACTTTTTCTTTGGGAACGTTATTTTCTGTACTTGCAATTGCGATGGTTTTATTTTCAATTAAAGCTTTTTCTTCCCCCACATTGTTCATTCCTTTAACGTACCGTTGAGTCGGTTGATCGTAAATATCCGAATCCTCCTCGTTTTCACCGAGTCCAGAGGCAAGTGTGGATACGGAGTGCACCTCCTCTTTGGAAAAGTTAGAGACTTCTTCTTTTTCCATGTTGTTCATTCCTTTCACATATCTTTGAGTCGGCTGATCGTAAATATCCAAATCCTCCTCGTTTTCGAAGCGCACTTTTTCTTTGGGAACGTTATTTTCTGTACTTGCAATCGCAATGGTTTTATTTTCAATTAAAGCTTTTTCTTCCCCCACATTGTTCATTCCTTTAACGTACCGTTGAGTCGGTTGATCGTAAATATCCGAATCCTCCTCGTTTTCACCGAGTCCAGAGGCAAGTGTGGATACGGAGTGCACCTCCTCTTTGGAAAAGTTAGAGACTTCTTCTTTTTCCATGTTGTTCATTCCTTTCACATATCTTTGAGTCGGCTGATCGTAAATATCCAAATCCTCCTCGTTTTCGAAGCGCACTTTTTCTTTGGGAACGTTATTTTCTGTACTTGCAATCGCAATGGTTTTATTTTCAATTAAAGCTTTTTCTTCCCCCACATTGTTCATTCCTTTAACGTATCGTTGCGTCGGCTGATCGTAAATATCCGAATCCTCATCGTTTTCACCGAGTCCAGAGGCAAGTGTGGATCCGGAGTGCACCTCCTCTTCGGAAAAGTTAGCTACCAAATTTGCGTTGCAGATGGTTTCCTTACCAAGAGAGACTTCTTCTTTCTCCATGCTGTTCATTCCTTTCACATATCTTTGAGTCGGCTGATTGTATATATCTGAATCCTCCTCTTCTCCGATGTGCACCTTTTCTTTGGGAACATTACTTTCTGTACTAGCTATGCAGATGGTTTTATTTTCAATTAAGGCTTCATCTATCTCCACATGGTTCATTCCTTGGACATATCTTTGAGTGGGCTGATCATAAATATCCACTTCTTGTCCCTCTTCTGTCAGAAGGCTCGGGGAAGCATCGCTATCATCACAGCCTGGCGATGTTGCTAGATCTACAATACAAACGAGCAAGGGTAAGTAAGTTGTCCGTTCAATGGTTCCCTGTAGGGAAATTTAAAGGATTTGCTATTCAAATTGAATATTCAAAGTTCCTAGGATATTTCTCTCCCCTTTATTGCACTGATTTTTTAAATTTTTAAGGGTTTGAAATTTGAATTGAATTTCCAAAACAATATCGATTGCCTTCCCCCATCCTCATGTTTCCAATTCCACTAATTTTGAAAATATATCTTACTACTAGGCAATTGAATATTGGAAGCTCTTGGCAAAACCAGGCAAATATTTATAACCTGCAAAGATACATTTTTTAATGGCAACCTGTCAGTTGACAATTGAGATTTAGTGTGTTTTTAGGTAAATTAGCTGATGTAAAGTTGTTCGATCAAGGTAACATATTTGGAATTGTCAGTACATAAATATCTTCAGGTTGTACCTAGATTGCTGCGGCGCTCTAACTTCACCCTACGCCGCCTAGGCGGCGCTTATTATTCATTTACCAGCTCAACAGTGATAATATGGCCGAGTTTCCTGTCGTTCAACAACCTTGTAACCAAGATATTTGATTGTGTGCAGATCGCAGCGTACGAACCATGAGTCTGGTGCGCAGGCAAGAAGCTGACGGAGTCAGCGGTTCTGGGCGACGCTTTCGGGGAGTCGCCAAGGAAGGAGTCGGTGGCGTCGGACGAATCCCCGTCCGGTTCCGGGGACTCGGGAATCACCATCGGAACGGCGAGATTGTTGAACTGGTGGCGCGCCGTGGGCATCGGGGTCTCGGAAGCTAGAACTGTCCCAAGGACACGTCCAGTTAACAATCAATGCCAATAGGGTAAAATTTATTACAATATTTTTTCTTTGTAACTTTTTAAGTGTTCCTGGTTGCAAAGCTGTTAACTTATACTTTTCCTGACATTTCACAAATCTATGCTGCTAGCTTTTTCAAGGATCATCAAGGTTTGTTAAGGTTTAGTTAGACCCTTGATAATGCAGGAAGAATAGCTTTGCAAAATGTCGGGAAAAGTTGATTCAATTACCCAGTTAAATAGCTTTTTGTTTCTAACTAACGTACAAAGATAAGTTAAAGACCTGAGTCTTAAAACAGTAATAAATAATTGAAAATGTTAGTAGGCATTAAGCAGTAAACTCAGGCACGGATGTAATTACCTCCAATGACAAACTTTGCTTTCACGTCAGCAATCATGATTTCCGCGCCGTCCTCAAGGTCATAGCGGATGTGCGGCTTGAGTATTTTCTGAAAGCAACCCCAAAAGAAACCTCGGTTGGTCAAGTAAAGATCACGGAAGTCAAGCTGTTTCCAGTCAAAAAAGCACTCAATATCCAATTAAATTGAATAAAAATAGGGCATTGCCAATGCTTTTGGGTGCTTTTTGAAATTTCCTGTTAGGAAATTATTTGAGAAATAAAGCTTAGAGATTTCAACATGATAAAAAAAAATCTTCTCATTTAAATTTCATTCATTGACATCTCTACAAAACAGATTGGAAGTGTCATTTTTATGTTACTCTTTCAATATCAACAAATCATGGTATAGTTTGAAAACAGCAATTTAGATACCTACAGTTGTTACGATCTCACTTGGAACTTAAATCTCTTAAGCAAAGAAGTATTCTTCACACCTAACTACTGGTGTTTTGGTGGTTGGGTGATTGCAATACATACTTTCCCGACTCGCGTTTTGTTTACGCTGCCGAGGTCGATTATTTCCGCCTCTCCGTTTCTCTCGATGTCGATTGAAACATGTTCCATGGACACCGTCTGTAATGCAAAATTCAATTTGTAAATATATATTTTTTTATTATATGTTATATTTTTCACATTAAAAATTTTAAGCTTTTCACTGAAAAGTATATTCAAGTCCCACCAACCGGCTTATCGATGACGATAGAGCATTTTGATCCATCGCGGCCTATTCGGTTTTCACCAGTAAAAATTTGGTGGCGGATACCATCGATCTCCAGCTCTCCAACCTGCGGGTAATTATGTGAATTGATTAGAATCAATTTCATCAATCAAACAACGACCATTGAATTTTGATTCAAATTCAATGCAAAAATATTGAAATAAATTTATAACCTAAAAAAGAAATACTCACATGTTCTCTAGGCTCGTTCGGATCTGGCTCTTCATCTGAAGAGCCACAAATCCGCTGCGTACAGGGGAAATCCATCCCCCTGCGATCTTTAAGTGATATTCACTGTTAATAAAACTATACTGAATTAAGAAGGAACGAGTGACAATAAGTAATTGGCGGCAGGAACAATAATGACAATCAACATGTCGCCTTCAACAGTCAGCGCTGTGAACTAGGCACCGAACTGAACTGAACATCGAGTATTTTCAGAATGCGCTCCATTTCTTTGAAAAACAGACGCTCGTAATTATTACCAACTACTACTATTTTGTTTGTTTGACTTTGAGGATATCTTGGAGGTGATTTCAATGCAGTTCTAGTTCCACAGATCAGATTTATCTGTTTATTTTTAGTCAATCAATTAATAAACACAACAGTCTATGACTTACGAGAAAATTTCAATTCTACCGTCTTGTGGTTTGTGGTGTCTATTACGGGGATAGGTACTTTTAGACACTGCCTGTGAATGTGATAGTGATACGCTGTTCAATTAGGGTTGGTGATTCACACTAAATAATTGAGACATTGAGAGGATAAAATAATTTCCTCTGGGATCCGGATCCCTATACTCCTCAAACTTCAGACACAAGACAAGTTTGGAAAATAATTGATGTTTTCTTCATACACAACGTCAGCTCAGCAACAACTTGACAGTCACAATGGCAAATAATTTTGCGCGATATTTTCTCCCTTCCTCCCAATTTCAACTCCTTCAATGTTGTATAAAACTAGGCTATGCGAACACTCATATAATCGTGTTGTGGATGAGCGTAATACTTACGCTCACCCACAACGCGATTATATTGCGCGTGCGCATAGCCTAGAGGCTTTTATGATCAATTTAACATGTCCAGTAAGAATTTAGCAGTGTTTTCAATGACATTTGAATATTTCAAAACGTAAAAATCGATTTAAAGAAAAACTATTTAACTGATTTGGTTCAAATTAATACAGTATATTCTTTTTACGATTTATAATGTACACACTAAATTTTGTGAACATCGGTTGAATATAAAGTTGCTTAAGTTGCAAAAAACTGAAAAAACGCTAAAAAAATCGCAAAAAATCGTCATAAAAGCGCCATTTTCAAGAAAAGTGCTTAACATACAACAATGAAATTTTTACACAAACATTAAATTGTGAGGGTCAACATTTCCTGAAAGTTTCGTCAAATTATATTTTGGATGTTTGGCCTCTAGAGTGCAAAACGTGTTTTGGAAAAACTGAAAAATTTCGTAAAAACTTAATAACATAAAAGTTACTCGTCCGATTTGCTTCAAAAACGTGGCAGATCTAAGTTCAGAGAAAACGAAGGTCCATGTAAATTTTCATCAAAATCCGTTTTGGCGTTTGGCCTGTAGAGCGCGAACAAACACACAAAAAAAACAAAACAAAACAAAACAAAACAAACAAACAAACAAACAAAAAAAAAAAAAAAAACATTCCGGATTTTTTTTAGCAGTAAAGTGTAATTGAAGATTTCGCTTCACTCGCTACGCTCGTTAAGCTCATCAATAACTGCTACTTACCAGGAAACTAAAAGAGCGGAAAACTCGAGGCAAATCGTGCTAAGGGCTAGTTAAATGTGAAAAGTGAAAAGTTAAATAAGTGGACATGCTAAGTGGACAAGTCTTGCTAAAAAGCTTCCAAAGTGCAATTTTCCGCGAAAAAAGTGGATAGAATTGGCATCCCATCGTTTGACAACTCGATATAGGACCAATTTCAATCTTGGCTATGTAATTTTTATTCCTCTTATGTTAATTAGAAAAGTTGATCTGTACTATTCCTTGCATAAAACAATCCCTCGAAATATAGCAAGTCAGTCGATCCCATCAACAGAAGCAAGAGAAAATGAGTGGGTAAAGCCATTGGCAAAGCCCTAGCTAAATCACTGGGAATTACCAAATTAATAGGCACCATAGTCGATGTTGGCAGATGTTTTATTTGTAATTAATTTTGAAATTGAGTCCTAACAGATTTACGTCATAGATTTTAGCCTCATTCTGTTATAGATACTGAATTAAATGACATGCAAATGCCTATATGGTTCACTATTTCAAAAGATTACATTTCGGTCTCCCACAAAAATCATGATAAACGTGAAAATTTTACCCATTCCTCAATCTCTTCTCTACTATCTCTGATAGGCCGTATCCATGTCAATTTCCTGAAATCAGAAATCGATTAAAAAATTAAGCACGTCATATTATTTATCTGCGGTTGCCCATCCTACCGGGAAGCCCCGACGACGCGACAGTCGCTATCACGGCTTCCTTGTCGTGCACTGGCAGGTCTTCGGAGGGCTTATCATCAAGACACCCCCTGACTGCATCCCCTAACCGGTCGCCCCAATGCATCGCCACTACCGGTCAACCACGGCCAGGGTGGTGTCGTACAGGGCGCTCTTCTCTCTTCTCTCCGCACCACCAGCCGACATCCGCAAAGCCGTGAGTCGACGACACAGATTTCGGAGGAAAAGGATCCCATTCCCAGAGGAAGGAAAATAATTTTTATCAGGAAAATAGAACATGTTCCAGTGGTTTCTCTAGATTGAGGATTGATGGCCACTGGCCAATCGCTGTTACATGGTAAAACTAAAACTTCATGGTTGGATATTATGTTCGTGATTGTGTGAAATGAATTTCGGAGAAAAACCTGAACTGGTGCAGAAACTTTCCTATACCCTTTCGTGCAAACTCTGCACCACTAGACACCACTAGACGCACCCAAAAAACCATTTTACAAACATTTTCAAAGTGTTATACCAAATAGGTGCGGTTCTCAATAAACTAAGAACATCTCGGACCTAGATTTGAACCAGTGCCTCGCTACCAGTCGGTGGCAGGTGGTGTCCCAACTTGTTTGGTGGATGTTCAGAATTCCTCATTTTTTCTATGCAAGAAAACGTCGAGCAGATGCTAACTTAAAATAATACTACCCCAAAAATTTGAAAACGTTTCCCACCACCAGCGTCCCTCTCCCCGCGACCCGCTCATCACTCCCCCCTCACGCACTCTACCCCCCACCCCTGGCGTCCCCCTCTGGACCCGGGATGCTGCGTGGAGGGATCGATACGCTGGCTGGGCCGCCGGTGGCTGGCGTCTGTCCAGACAAGAGATCAGCGTCTAGCGGTGCGGCGCACATCGCGTCGTGTTTGTGTGACTATAGCTTCCCGCATCGTTGAAACGCTAAACAACGCTCCTGTGATCGCTGAGGTAGGCTGCTCTGCATTACTGTAATAGCTGCATCGCTGCTTGCCAGCTCTGCTATGGGGACTGCGTTCAGGATAGGGATTAGGGGCTCGTGCATGTTTTCTGTTGTGGATTTCGGTGCTCGGTGTCAACTTGTTGGCTTGCTTGCATGATATACTTATACTAATCTTTTTGGACCTCGTGGTTTCCAGCGTAAGTGCTAGAGAGAGTGTGAAACCATGTGTCGGATTAGTCTATTTTCTAGTTTGTCGTGGTCAAAATTTGGCAGAAATGTGACGTTGTATATACATTGATCTGACTGCATTTCCAGATGCTGCTTTGACAATTGTGAGAGAATTCAGCGTGGCTTTCTTGTGTCCGTTGGAATAAGCGTGTGAGATTGAAGGATGGTTGTCGCTAAAATTTCAAAATTAAGTCGAAGTTGATTATTAGCTGTTTGCGCATGCCATTTCAGGATATGTAGTGGCAATAAGTTGGTCGATTAAAACGCAGTAATCACCGGATGTTTTCATGCTCGCTTTTAGCCGGTCTGATCGAATGGCTTGACGTTTGGGGGGGCGATCGTGCAAAGTATTTGCACCTGCCAGAATGTTTTAGCAACAAAAAAATTGGCAAACGTTTTTAATTTCGTTTAGCGTCACAGGAATAACATTGATCCAGCAGCAACTGTAAGGAAATAAATGGATTGAACGATGGTTCAGTCTTGAGATTTGGCCCACATGAACTGTGTGAGATACATTTGTTAATTATCCCTTCTGCTAATTACCAAACGATATAAATTAGCAGAATAGCACGATGAATCTTTGCAAACTTGGCACTTTTCGGCTGTCACGTATTTTCAAGTGACCATCTGACACAGAAAGCTTCTCGATGAGCCAGCCTATTGTCAGAGTGCTTCAGATCTTGTGTCTTAGAAGAGGGTGACGGTGAATGTGTGGGGGTTGAATTCGACGTCAGCGTTTCTAGGGGTTATTTCCGGGATGGCGATGTCAGCTGATGTCAAACCTAAGACCAAAAGAACACTCTGCAAGAAGCGCGCTGCATTCCTAACACTAGAGCGTTATAATTGGTGATAGTTTCACTTAATTCTGCAAGAAATTAAGCAAACTATAAACGAACTTACAATCGATGTTCTTATTAAGAATATCTTAATCGATTCGTTCACGCTTCTTTATTTCATGCCTGGTGTTCCTTCGAAAGCATGTTTACAGTTGCACCCGAGCTATAATAATTCCCATGCATGGTTTCTCACCCCCTTTTCAACTTCCGGCCAACACAGCTATAAAAGCTCAGAAATTGTGGTTTGCCTTTTTGCTGCTTTGCTTAGCTTTGCTACGCGTGCTTTGCTTTAGCTTCATCCAACTTGGAAAAGCTTTCTTTACCCAGCTTAACTCATCATTGTATTGCTCTGATTTTTCATTCGTTTTTCAATCGTATTCCTTTGTCACGCTTTATACCTTGCTAGACATATTCCATTTGAAGACAAATGATTTCAGATAATCGCTAAGAAAATAAACTTTGGTTTTGACTTTTCTATCTTCTGTGGATAGAAAGGTCCAAGAAAATATTATTGTCCCTGCAATTTTACCGAGTAAGATAAGGAACTCTTAATCCAAATTATACTTTTCTTACTGAGTATCAAGTGTCAATTCTCCCTGAGTGATAAAGTTACATTGCCCACATTCGCCTTTATTTGCCCTTCTTTCACCACCTCCGACCAACGTTGCCCTGCGACCTGCACTGACCCACGATCTTCCCGCGCAGTCCTGCGCCGTCGCGGCGGCGGCGTCGAGTGCGTCGACGAGCGGCGCGCGATGGTCGGCTGCGCGGGACGCCTGCGCGGCTGGCTGCGCGGCTGCGCGTTCTGCGCGCTCTGGTACGCGAGCATCTGCGCCGGCTTCCTGCTGCTCTACGTGCCGCTGCTGCCGCTGTTGCTGTTCCATCAGGCTGCCTACCGGCGAGCTACCGACGCGGTGTTTGCCGCCTGGGAGCTTTACCCAGTGGTGAGTTCATCATGATGTTGTCCTTCTTCTCCCTGGACCATCTAGCCGTAATGGTCACCTGGGAGCTCATTGATTTCATTGATATGTTGAGGGCTTGGTTTCAAAAATCAAGATTTTTTCTTTCCCCTTATACTCATGGGGAATTCATTAGGTATAGTAGCCATGATCATTAAGTTCACCTCCCAGGCTATGGCCAAAATTTGAGGATTACTAAAACACAGAGATTAAAACATTTACACAAAAAAGTTGGGAACTCTGGCATCAGTGGTTTATCTATGGCGGGGCACAGAAAACCCTAGCTTTTTAATTTTTCACATGCACTTTGCATCATCTGACTAATTTCTCTCTATATTTTGACCGATTTGACCAAGAAGAACACGGTTCCGGCAATAATGAAATGTATGGTCCTTAAACGCTCAAGCGTTTATTACATTGTAAGCGTTTCCGGCGCCGACCACCAGGCGCTGCTAGAGCTGTGGCTGGGCGTGCGGGTGGCGGTGACGGGCGACGAGCTGCGAGCGCAAGACCGCGCGCTGCTGCTCATGAACCACCGCACGCGGCTCGACTGGAGCTTCCTGTGGGCGGCGGCGTACCACGCGTGTCCCGCGCACGCGCATCGCCTCAAGTTCGTGCTCAAGGCGCCCATACGCCACGTGCCCGGTCCAGGTACGGAGGTAGCGGCGGCGGCAGGAAAAAGTTTGGTTCGGATGCCGTCATATTTTTCAGTTTGGATGATTTCATACTTCTGAATTACATATTACTTCTTATTCTACCAGGATAGGATTTTGTAAGTTCACCATCCACCATGGTTTCCATCCTTTTACCCATATAAGCCAATAATTCAATTAGAATTAATAAGAAAAGGCTCGGTACAGTATTCCTCAGCACGGAGTTTTCAGAAAAACTATTTAACTGGGTATTGAATGCTAAGTCCCTAACTTAGACTTTTCCCAACGTTTCGCAAAACTATGCTGCCCGCGTTGAGGGTCTAAACTTGTCCAACCATTAGCCACCATTAGAAGATTTACAATTGTATACCAATCTAAGCAAGTTTTTCACAATGCTTACAGTCTTCACAAAGAAAAAGTCGTCTAATCTGTGCGTTTCCCCGGTTCCAGGCTGGGTGATGCAGATGAACTGCTTCCTGTACATCCACCGACGCTGGGAGCGTGACAAGGAGCTGCTCGCCCGAACAGTCGACTACCTTGCCGACATCGGCTACACTTACCAGGTGCTGCTATTCCCCGAGGGCACGGATCTCACCGACAAGTCGCGGGCCCGCAGCGATCAGGTAACTTGATTTTGAGATTTTTGATGCTTCAGTAAAAATTTATTTATTTAAACTATTATTTAATAGAAACTAAATATGCATTCCAAGATTGCATCAGTAACCGTACGTTTCGTTACGAAATAATTTTGAAATGAGTATTTAGTTTCTAATCATAAATATTTACCGCATATGCAAAGAAATATTAGAGTTTGTTTCAATCCCTCATTATTTAACTTGATTATTCAATGCTAAGCCATCAAACTCAAACTTTGCCTCAACTGAGCTCAAACTGAGCACTGCCAAACAGTGGCCAGAGCATCTCAATTTGTACTAAATTGCCCCAACCGATTGCATGATAAACCAGGAAACAGACATGGGGTAAAAGAATTTTAACGGATGTGGGAGTGGCTTTCACAGTAATTGATTGATTGATTAATGAAGTGTAGTTAAGTTGTCGTACTTACGTAAAACCCTCCAACCTCTCGCCCGAGCCTTTTGTCCTAAGATTGCAACCTGACATATATGAGCAAAGCATTGAGAACACTTGATAACAATATCACGACGTTTCCCGCCCAGTTTGCGGCAAGCCACCGCTTGGAGCGCTACCAGCACGTGCTGCATCCGAAGACCACCGGCTTCAGCTTCCTGGCGGCGCGAATGAGGGCACGCGACGCGCTGGACGCCGTCTACGACGTCAGCATCGGCTACCCGCAGCCATCACCTCCGCAGAGCGAGCTGGACCTGCTGCGTGGCCATTTTCCCGCCGAGGTGCACTTCCACGTCACTCGGTACGTTGCTTACGCTGCAATCACGGACATCCTAACGTATACTGAGACATCCTAATGTCATAAAATATGCTGGCTTTGAATTCAAAGCTTATCTGCTGTAATTTAAATAGTCTACACCCAAGGGTGAAGAGCTTGTTTCCTTAAGAAGGCACGTACCATTGCTTTGGAAGTGATTACTGGTGCATGGGAAAGCTCTTTTTTTACGCCAGTGCAACTTTTGTTATTTATTTTACATTTCAAGCGAGATTACAGCCGTAGGTTTGCTTTCAATTCACTGTTTCTTAAATAACATAAATCCATCTGTAAAAGGAATAAATATAATTACACAAATTTTTTATAAATAGACCTATTCCACTCAGAGAAAAAAGTGGTCAGATACCCACTGGACATACTACCAGTTTGAAAAAATATATTAATTAGCTCTGCTAAATAACAAAAAAGATAGGGAAATCACAACCCGAATTGCTCTACCTGGCTTTTCGTTGCGTGGACTCAGCTATGCGAGCGTCGGTGCAAGTAGCGGACGGAAGGCGTCGGTGACGTCATATTGGTAGAATTTTGATTGAATGGAATAGATGAATTATTGTTTTTATTATTAGAAACAGGGAATAGCAGTTTAGTTTAAATTTTATGGTTTTTAAATCCAACAAGGGTTTGGGTGCCAATATATTTTTTACAAGTTTGTAGACCTGTGAGACAACCTCCCATAAAATCAGCCCCTCCTAACGACCCCCTCCCCCTTCCGCAGCCACGACGCTGCCAGCCTCCCGCGCGACGAGCCCGCCCTCCGCGAGTGGCTCTCCGCGCTCTGGCGCCGCAAAGAAGCGGCGCTGGCGTCGTTCGCCCAGCACGGCCGGTTCGCCGCGGCGGGGGCGGGGGCGGCGCCGTGCGTCGGCCCGTCCGCCGGCCCCGGCGCCGCCATCCCCTCGCCCGACTACTCGGACCTGTCGCCGTCGTGTCCCCTCGCCGTCCCCGCCGCCCCCCTCCGCGCGCGCGGCGCCGTCCCCCGAGCGCCACGCGCAGGATCCAGCGCGCTGCATCTGGCGCTGGCGTTCTGGACGGCGCTGATCGGCGTGGCGCTGGCGATGCTGGTGTGCTGGGCGTGGGCGCGCTGGGTGGCGTTGGGGGTGTGCGGGTTGTTCTTTGTGTTGTCGGTGGTTAGCGAAGGGATTCATCACGTGGAGATATCGCTGCATTGGTTGAAGCGGAGGTGGAGGTCGAGGAACGGGGGGTTGAAACGGAGCTAGGTTTTTAGTTTGCGGTGTGTGCGGGTGCAGTTTAGGTACTTTATAAAAAAAAAATCGAATTTATTCACCTAGGAAGATCCATTTTGTTAAAATTTTATATTGGGGTGCAAAGAGAGTAGTACAAAAATGGTAGCCGAAATGTTGTCGTTAGATTTCTTAATCAGTCGACTCATCGAAAACGCTGTCCTATTTTCTACGCTGTTATAGCTGGGTAGGGATTGTTTAGCGACTGCACCTGACATCGAAACCAACAATTGTGTGATACGATTTGTTTGATGATTTAATGGCTGGCGTCTCAAAGATGCCGGCCACTGTGAATTCATCGTGCCAAAGAAACTTCGTGAATAAGCTAGTCAATAAGTCATTCATTATAGTCATTACTCATTAGGCATAAAATTGTCACTGAAAGTCAAGTACTATCAATGTCAATAATAAGTGTTGTTGGAATTTAGAAGATTTAGCATAGAATTTTGAAGTATTGTTCAAAAGACTAATAATTTCCAGACACCTGCACTCACACATTTCATATAGTCCGGGGAGGCTAAATGGAAGATTGTAATTTTGTCTAGAAAATTGGGTTTGGCATTCATCCTCAAATATTCTAATAATCGAAACAATCCCATGGGCAAATAGCATACTTTCTAATATGCCTCCTTGGAAATTTTCATACACTAGATTAATTTACTTACCTACTGGTTGCAATGCGGTAGACAGTGCTGTGTAACGCTTCGCAAGCAAGAAACGAAGAACTTTTGCAACTTACGGAGAAAAGCTTTTCGGCAAATGAATTCTTGCAACTTTTGAAGTGAAGAATTTATTTGCTGAATTTAGTGTTTTGGTCAGACAACACGTCTTTAAGCTGCTCAAGAGGTTGGATAATCCCCGCTGAGATTTCAACTCTATTTACCTAGGTCAGCGGCAGAGAACTGCGCCTTTAGGAGGAGGCAAGACCTCATAAAAGGGAAGGGTGAAAAAGATATAAATAGGTATAGTTAATAATTTATATTTTTCGTATGAACGTGCGAATTTCTCGGTAAGGTCCCTCTATTTACCTAATAATTCTCAAAGAATGGTCATTGAATTTGAGTAAGGTCAGGGTTACAGTAGCGGGGAAAGTGTGAAGGGGAGGTGACATATTATTCTTCTCTAACCGCCTCAGGTTAGGCTAGTGTTAGTTCTGCAAGTGCAGGGGTCATCTTGTTTTGATTGTTTATCGAGAGAATTCGCAGTGATTTATGTTCGATACCCTGTTCGTTGATCATTTCGTGTGACCGGTTAAATGAAAATATTCGAGCGCTTGCCGAATTAATCTATATGCCCTTGGGGAAACGTGAATATCAGACCTTCGCATACACCAGAAATCGCGAAAGATGGCTGCAGAAATTCATCATTTCAAAGCGAATGGTACTACTGCTACGTAATCTTCATAACTTGCTGAAAACAAAGTAAGAAACTTTTGTTGTTTTCTTTTTTAGTGTGATATGTTTCTGAGGTTATTCAGATCAGCGTCATAGCTATACAGTTAACAGAATCATAAACAGTAGCACATGGCACTCGACGAAACCATGGCTAATGGCAACTTCGAGCTCATTGTTAGCAGGATTTCTTCGAAGTACCTACCACACCACGAAATTATAGTTACAGAGGTATTTTATTGTTCTTGCCTCCTCCCTATTTCGACACACGAATCGCTACTGACCAAGGTATTTTAAATCTATGTCTGATATTTGATTACTTTTTCTCCGGCGGGCAAATGCACGTCGGCGGAATTAGTAAATGCTATTGAATTGTAAAAATGAAAGAAAGAGTTTCGCCACAGGTTTCACTAACATTTCTATGTTCCCATCGGCAACAGCTGATGACTAAAGTTACTAGACTTTCTGAACATGTGCATGAAATAGAGACCCAATTGTGTTTCTGGGCAAATTGGACCTGTTGTCAACTTGTTCCCCAAGGGAATGGCTTGGCTATGCGCCAGTTGTCAGCATCCCTTTTACACCTATACGTAAAACATCAAGTCTCTCTCCAACGTGATATTCAATGTAAATGTAAGTCGATTAAGTAAACTATCTTCTGTAATCTTCTGTAATCGTGAATGAATACCAAGTAAATGTTAGATTCTATTCCTCTATACTGAATGTCTGCTGATTGTCAGGTCAAAGGTGGTCAGGGTGAAGAGTTGTGTTGGTCTTTGTACTGGTTGGATCCATGGTATAAGTATAGTTGTCTTGACAAGGTATGCCATTGCGCATGGTCCCCCCTCCACTCAGCCGCCGCGTGACGTCAGCTGGTGAGCAGATCGCTGGCCGAGCCGAGCCGTACATGCTGGAATGGCCCATGTGCTATTGCATACACGTGCGTTTGGGTGTCAAACTCCTGATTTATCCTAACCAAGTAATTAATTTACCTTGCATGAACTATTGTTCATTCGAATATTTCTCTTTTATAGGCGTATTTCGTAGAAATTTAAGAAATAATCGCAATGGATCAGTTTCCGTTCTGTTCTGGCTTGCTTTGCGTCTTGGGAAGAGGCTAATATTTGGTGATATTATTACATTTACTTTGTTGACGCACTAGTCTAGCTTACTATTGGTTTCTAGTTGTAGACAAGTTTAGTTTTTTAAAGAAATAAAGAACAATAATATCAGAATGGCAGAGCACAACAAAACAACGTGCGGTTATGCTCTAGTCACAGTTGGACATTTGACGTGTTATATGGTCATGGTTATATTATATGTGCAGTGTATGGCTGTAAGATCGAATCCACGAAACGCAGTACCGAAGTAAATATATCGTTTTTAAGATTTCCAATCAAAGAAGCCGAAGTGTGCAAAGCAAGGGTAGCTTTCTGTAGGCGAGATGATAAATTTAATTGTCAGTACGCGACAATATGCACGGAACAATTTGACTCGGGCTTTTTTCGGTGGGATTTGCGACATCGGATACTAAATTACTCCCAAAAAAGTGGCCCCGGGGTCAGTTCCCACGCTAAAAGGCCCCAAAGTTCAATCAAGCATGGACATGGAATACTCCCGATCTGAAAGGCGATTGAGAGGCGAGAAGAGGGTTGTCAGAAAACGTTTACATGAGATGATTGCATCGTCTGCTAATTCTTAAGTGCAGTAGTATTTTGATACAGTGACTTGTATTTACATAAATCTTTACCTAAAAGCAGTAATTCTCGCCACGAAGAAGAGAAAAGAGAGAAGTTAGCTATAAAAATGAAGAAAACTGTAGAGTAATTCAATCAACAAATACTATGCCCTTGGATGTGTCTTAATTATTGCTTATTTTCGTAATATTTCGTGTTTTGTGTTAATTAACACATCAGTATTCAGTTTAATATAATGGCATGTTCTGTAAATTAAACCCCATCAGACAATACTTAGTATGTAGGTACCTTCACAAACATATGTTATTGTCGTTAATGTTAATAATAAGTTTTTCATGAAGCTTATAAACAAACAACCTGCATGCGTTTATGTTTTATTGTGATTATTTATCTAACAGTCCTTATTTTATTTTGGTGGCTTCTGCCACAGCTAGTTTAATATTGTTACTCCACGCATTGTCAGTCATTTCAATTGTTTTCGAACTCTTCTGCGAAAGAAACACTCCAATAACTAATAATTCCTCGCCAATCTCAATGCTTTTGCCCGCCGAGCGGCTCGTTCTCCTCACCAGCTGACGTCATGCGCGAGGCGGACGCAAACGCGTCCACCGGAGTGCTATACCTTGTCAACCTAATACTTATACCATGGGTTGGATCCCTCAAAGGATGTTTGGAAATTTGTAAACCCTCAAAATGGCAAGTTTGAAATAACATCTCGGTCGTAACATCATTACGAAGGCCATGCTACCGAGGTCATGCTAGCACATGCTATAGACCAATATTTTGGTTAGTCCTTGTCGGGTCCCCCGACAAGAGTGGAATTTTACTCCCATTTCCTATCCCCTGAGAATTCGGAGCTAGTGAATGTCAGAGACATCCCCATCCCCTTTAGACTAAATACAAACACCAGAAGTTTATATGACATAAATAAACAAGACACAATGATCTGACTATAGCAGCGGGCGTAATGTTGTGCATGGACAACCAAAATAAACCTAGACCCATTATAACTTACTAAATAACACACATACCTACTTAATTAGGTACTACCTACACTAGAGACCAGAGAGGGCTCGCTGAATAACCTGTATAGCATCAAATTAAACAAAGCATTCTACCATGGTTAATCATAATAAAATAATTAGCTCCCTCGGGAGCTGATGGCTTCGCGCAAGACACGCATTAGCTTTGAAACTAGAACTAGACGATGTTGCTGTCAAATTCACTGCTCTGAATATCAATAACGACCGGGTCGGGAAAAATAAACGTAGGTAGCACTAGATTTTTTTTCACAACATATTTTTATTTGGATGTAAATACATTCCAAAATGTGGATATCATAACTTAAAATACATTGTGAGTGACGAACTCCTATCGATTAATTTGATGAAAAAAACAATAAATAGTGATTACAAATCGCCTTCTTAACTAGGCGCTGCTCTGAGTTAATACCAGCGATTGCTGACAGCGATCGCCCAGCTTGCATGAAATAATATGCTACTCTTGACTGAAGGGCCGCACCACACGGCGACGGCGCCCAAAGTTAATAATATTACCTAATTACTAGATTATTACAAACGATTAGTGCAGATGACAACGATGACGACATTATAAATTAGAGTAACAAAATCTTGGTGATTCGACAACGTGCCCTACAGTCTTTTCAAAGGAGATTTCTACACTTTTTTAATATGAAGCTCTGGGACGGACACTGGTCTCTCATGCTATCTGAACGATAATTTTAATCAGTTACACATTTCCTCTGATGTCTATTTTTAGCATAGTTTTTCACTATCCATTGAGTTTACTATCCATTTACCATCGGGCTACGGAAGCTAAAGTCTTCTCCGGTCTAAATAATATTTCAAGTTTATTTCTCTCGATGTTCCCATGAAATTTCAGCTCAACTCAAGCAAAAGAGCTGAGAAAATTATCAAACTGGACCCTAAACAAAAAACTTTCCAATTTCTGCCTCTGCCAAACGCATCAGTCCGCCCAGAACTCCCCCTTAATGTCTCCCCGGCGCCTAGAAGCCTAGAAGGTCCTGGTGATCTGTCGGATCCAGTCAACGTAGTGGGCGACCTTGACGTAGACGCCGGGGACGCCGTACTGGCCGCATCCGATGCCCCAGCTGACGACGCCGACCACCTGCCAGGTGCCCCCGTGCTCGCACACCATGGGACCGCCGCCATCGCCCTGCCATGACAAGAACACAGCGGTTTTTAGTTGCTGCATTCGCTTAGCAGGGTCACAGCTATCAGCGGTTGTTACTGTCAGGGCTGTAGCAGGGTCACAGCTATCAGCGGTTGTTACTGTCAGGGCTGTAGCAGGGTCAAAGTTAGCAAATGAGATTATTCGTATATCTTTTTTCTAGTATATCTAAAATATATTCCATCCTCAAAGCAGAGAAGATACATTAAAGGCTAGTGCATAGCACTTCAACTTCCTGCTAAGGGTGGGCCATTTTGCTATGTTTATTGGCAGCAATTAATCGAGTAGCCAAGCAAATCTGAGTTCTTCTACACCTTGTATCACGGTTTCGATGTGACGAGAACATTATAAGTTTCCTCGACAATTTCTAAAAAAGTTCAATGAGAGCACATCTCACATGACAAGGACTTAGCGTCGTGAATCCGTCGAAACAATCTGTTTGCGCTGTTAAAACTAATCAATTAAAACTCCACAGATGCGAAGTGCGAATAAGATAAAATTAAACGAGCAGCCATCAATTTTCTGCACGAAGACGATATTTTCGACCCAAACAACCTGACTATTTCCGCGAAGAAAGTGCCCCATTATCTTCCAGACCTGTACACATGAAAACCAGCGTGAACAAAATCTCACCTTGCACGCATCCTTGCCCTCCTCGCCGCCAGCGCACACCATCCCCGGATGGAGCCGGTACTCGTAGCCCAGCCGCGTCTGCTGCAGCTGCGACTGGCACTGGTGGTGCGACACCACCGGCACGTCCACCTCCTTCAGGATGTTCTGGTACTTCCCGTAGTCGCCGAACGCGTCCTTGCCCCAGCCGGTGGTCCAGCATCGCTGTCCGGAGAAGTCTGTACGTGGATCGGGCAGACACGCGGCGGAGATATGCGGTGCTCGCATGGTGTCGACGGGACGCGCTAGACGCAGGATGGCCAAGTCGTTGAGCAGGGTGCCGGCGTAGAACTCGGGGTGGATGTGCACGGCGCTCACGTCGCGCTCTTCGTACGGGTAGAACTCGACGTCGTGGTTCACGTCCCATTCGCCGAGGCGCACGCGGAGGTCGCCGCCGGCGTAGCTGTGGGTGGGAGGAGAAGGGGCACGGTTAGAGTGGGCCTGGGTGTGGGGTGGGTGTTGCGATGCGGACAACTTGTGCGAATGTCTATGGCTTGACCTTTTTGGTCACTCTCCATGTGGAAGAATAGCTATAATTTCGGTCAAGCTAACGCTGTAGGTAGAAGTGTGATAACAATTAGATGTTGGCTTTGATACAAATGGTGAATTTTGTTTCAGGCTGATGATGCAATTTAAATTCGCTTTCGAAGTTTCTTATAAATTAGGCACAATACTAATTATTGCATCTCATATGAGTATATTGACACTGTGTGTTAAATTTAAAAATTAGCATCTTATTCTTATGAGAGAAGCTATTGCATAATGATGCTATAATATTAGTTACCTACGATTTCTAGAAAAGTCAATAGATGCATAGCAAATGTCTCCGAAGAGCAAGACAATAGATGGGAGTAATACAAATTACTGTCTTAAACGGAACTTGAAGTTGAGCAAGTTGCACCGTCATTTCCTCGAATTCGACTCCCAGACATTAGCCAACACGAAGCGAGTGAAGCAAGTACTCACGCTTTGACGCAGTGCGCCGCCGTGATGACGTGCAGGTTGTCGATCAGGGTGCCCCCGCACACGTAGACGCTCTCCTGGGAGTCCTTCTTCAGGATCGCCGCCTGCCAAGGGTACTCGCCGAACTCGGAGTCGCCGTCCACGTAGACCGGGTTCTTGATCCGTCCGTTGATGCCCTGCGCGTGTCGCTTGCCGCACTGTCCTTGCTGCTGCTGTTGCTGCCCGAAGCCGGCTTGCGTGATGCCCTGGCTGAACGAGCCCTGGTTGAACGAGCCCTGGTTGAACGCGCCCTGGTTGACGCCCTGTTGCCGGAAGCCGCCGGGCTGGGTGGCCGCTTGGTTGTAGATGCCTTGGTTCAAGGAGCCTGGAGCGATGGAGAATGCAGGGGTTGTTATATTTTCATCCCTTTCGATCGGATCATTACGTACCGAGTTATTACTGATAAGGCGTATCTTCCCTAACTTTCGCCGGAAATGCGGCTAAGTCAAATAGCATGGGCTCTTATGGGACTACCAGAAAAATGCGTGCGGGATAATCGATGGTACGGGCGAAAGGGCATTCGGCGGGAGTCGAACTATACATGAAAAGATAGCGCCATGATGTCTCATGATCTGGCAAGAGACTATGATTTTCATTGAACATTTCTTCGCTTTCTCGCTCTTAGTTATGTTTAGAATGCAACGAAAAACTGGTTCAAGTTAAATTTGCGGTTGAATTGGTGGTAAAATTGATGCCTTCGGCACTTGATTGAGCGCTGAATAAGTGAAATACACATCATCTCAAATGTGGTTCCATCACGGCGCATGATTTAAAATGAAATTAAGACGCGATCTTGCGTGAAATCTGCATGAGATACGAACAAGGGTTCAGTGAAATTCAAAGTCCGGGCTGGCCATGTCACCGGCGCCAGGTCCACCTACCTTGGTTGAGCGACTGCGAGTAGATGCCGCCGTTGAGGTTGTAGTTGTTGCCCTGGCTGGGTCGTATACTATCGCGTCGACAACACACTTGCCTCGCCGAACACCGTCCGCCCACCTGGCGCTGCAAGAAAACCCCACGCTGGTCAGGAACACACCCCGTGGAAGCCCTCGATTGACAAGCGTCGACGCGTTAGACCATCGAGTTGATGGGGGACAGGTTTTGCATTGGAGTACCAGCCAAGTCCGATAAATTATTAGTAATGTACAGTCAATATTCACAAAGAAATTGTTTTGTTCTTGCAGTATTTTCAATTGGTGAATTTAGGCGCGTGAACCCTTGGCCGCCAATGGATGCAAGTGCTTAAACAGTTCCATTATCCAACTCGATGGTTCTTTACACATTTCCTATGAAGTAAATCGGAACGCGCAGTGAAACATTCAAACAAGTAATTATAATTAAGTTGTGATTCACAAAACACTGCTCCGGTTTCTGAAAGCAACGTAACGCAACGCCTCACCGTGAAAGCTTGTCAACAATCGCGGCACACGGCGTCCTCAGCTTTCCAAGACAAATGTTGGGCGGATTATTCGACAACCGTAAGCATTTGTTTCGGTGAGTAAGTGCAGCTGATGAGAGAGAAAGTTACCGTTCGTGTTATTTGTCAGAGTCAGGTCGCGCTTTGCTAACCTTTTGAACTGTCATCGCTAATTGGGAAGGTAATGCGTCATTAATTAGGCATTGTTTCGTTTGTCGCAACGAGCAATGCGCAGAGTCCAAACCATGGTGTTATTTCGGGGGTTGTTGTGGTTGAGGGGTGAATGTTGCCTTGGCCCGAAAGACTTTTAGTCTGTCAGCAGTGCGACTACAGACGTGGCAAATTGGTCAGTAAAACCAGCACACGCTTCCAGCACACTACTGACGACTTACAAGACATCACCGACGTTTTCAGAGGCTGGAAAAGCGATTGTTGTCGCGAGAACCAATCACAATTCCATCGCTCCACGCCGAATCCGTCCATCCCCGGCCAGCAACGCTCATCCCGAGTCCCTTACCTCTTCGCCATCGACGTCCCGCCTAGTCCTCCGGAAGTTCCTATCCGTCGGGAACGTCACTCCCCTACTTGGCACTGCGGAGGAGTTCAGGGTGCGAGAGGAGCGGTAGTTGTGGTAGGGATTGTCCTCCTCGTCGTCGGAAATGTACGGACTGTTTCCGTTCGACGCGTACCTAACCGGCCCGTCGAAGTTGGGCCTGACTGGCGAGAAGCCCTCGTTGTTTCCCGGACCGCTGGGAGGCCCGCTAGGAGGCCCGTCATCGACATTGACGTCGTTATCGCGGTAGTTGTTATAGTAGTTGTTGGACGGATAGAACGGGGGCCGAGGGCCGTAGTGCGGGGGCGGCGGTCCGTGGTGCGGGGGCGGCGGTCCGTGGTGCGGCCGCTGAGGGCCGTTAAAGTACTGCGGGGGTCCGTGGTGGTAGTGCGGCGGCGGCCTCGGGGGCACGTGATGCACGTGGTGGTGCTGGTGGTGGTGTTTGTTAAAGTGCGGTGGCGGATAGCCGTAGCCGCCGCCGCCGCCGTAGCCGCCGTAGCCGCCGCCGCCGTGGTAGTGAGGCTTCAGCCCGTGGAACAAGCTGCCTATCTTGTGGATCAGACCCTGGTTGGGCGTCACGTGCAAGTTAACTAGCGGCTTGATCACTTTGTCGCCGTCGTCGTTCTTCGTGACTTGCACGGAGACGAGAGGATTGACGGAGACCGGACCGAGGTTGACGCCGCCGAGGCCCCCGATCGAGCCTCCGTACGGGTTGAGGGCGGGATAGGTGCCGAAGGGATTCAAGGGATAGCCTCCTCCGCCCTGCGGCAGGCCGAACGACACGCCGAACGTCGGCTTAATGCGCAGGTCGGGGCCGTAGCCGCCCTGGCCGCCCTGGCCGCCCTGGCCGAGTCTAAAGCGCTGCGGGAAAACAGACATCGGGCCGGTGAGCGCGCGCCTCAGGGGGTTGGGGGGGCGTTGAGACAGCACGGATCGCGGGGGGTTTTGACGAGCTTGGTTCTACAAGGGGCTGGTGCTATGCGAGGATGGTTTGTTTCAATAGCAGGGTGGTTGAATTGGCAAGATATTTGTCTAAAATTTGTTGTGGGGATGAAATTACGGTTAGGAAGCAAAATTCTTAGAGAAAATAAATGAAAATTTAGTTTAATTGTAAGAAGTACTCAAGAAAATGTCATTCAGTAAGTGACAAGTCCAAACTGAGGGCAGGGGAAAAGAAAAACTGCTTCAGACAACCAAGTGATAGAAGAATTTCAATTTAGCCTTGTGCAAACTAAACCAATACTTAGATGCATCCGAAAGCTGCAGCTCAATTTTGCATTTCCTCGCCAATCTATAACTGCAATCAATCTACCGAAAGAAGCTCTACTGGTCCGTGCCGTCGCTCTAGCAAATGTACAACGTGAGCTCCCACCGGTTACCCGCGAGGTTACCCGAGGTTACCCGTGGCTACCCGAGGTTACCCGGGGTTACTCGATCCCTGGCCGCCCAGCAGCGAAGGAGAGGTGTGGAGGTCGGGAGGAGGGAAGAGGGGTTGTGCCTGCATTACATTGAGTCAAGTGGTACCGCAACGCTCCCGAATTACGTGGACGCAGTCAGATCAGTCGGTTAGTCAGTCTTCGTTACACGTCGTCGTTAACGCGTCGTCATGCCTACCCGCCGTTAGTTCACAATCCGATGGTCCTCTTCGAGTTACCCATGGTTACCCATGGTTACCCTTGGTTACTCATAAGGAATGATGGGTTGTCGCTGCGAAGAGATAAGTTAGAAAACTCGAATAGAGTTCATATCATTGGTCAGTGATTGGTCGGTAGTTGTGAGTCATTTTGTCAATTTCTGGGGGTGGTTTTGCGTTTCAGCCAAAGTATTGTTTCTACCAAACGAAACAAATGCTTTCCGAAGTCCGAAGAAGAAGAATATTCGACAAAACGTCAGTTTGAACCGGAGAATGAAGACGAATTTCAAAAGGATCTTTATCCGCCACCATGCTCTAGTAAAGGGTTGTATACAATGGCGTGCCTTACATCCAGGTGTTGCCGCCTTGCACCTTGAGGAAGCAAAAAGCAATTGCAAAAAGCTGTCATTTAAGTGACGTATCACACCACCAAAACTACCACTACAAAGCCCGTGATTTGAACGGGCTTAAAACCAATTAGTATTATTGAAAGCAATCATTAGAAATAAAACAGCACGATATGTTAAGAGGAGTTGTTAGATCATGAAGGATCTTACATGAAAAGCCACCGTGCATTATAACTAAGTGTAAACCTAGGCAATACCCTTATCAGTTTGTGGTGCGACTCCTACAGAGTCTCTGTAAACGTATGAACAGACAACAGCATGCATTTCTCGACTACCAAACACTCCAAGCCAACAACCGATTTCACAGCAACACAACGACAAAACAAGAGAAAGCACCGAGACGCCGCTTACCGGTTCCACCTTGGCCTCCTCCACCGCGCTGTCCGCCTCCCTCCTCCTCCTCGTCTCCTTCTTCTCCTCCTCGGGCTTGTCCTCGCGCTTGGCGTGATGCGAGATGATGGTGCCGTTGGCATCGGTCACCACCACCTGATCGGCGCCGATCGCCTCGATGTCCTTGTCGGGGTTGTTGCGCGGATCGATCAGCGACTGGCCGTCCTTCCGGCCGAACGACGGGCACTGGTCGTAGGGCACGCAGACGCAGTCGTCGGACCGCGGAGACTCGTAGCTGGGGAAGCCGTTGGCGTACGAAGAGCTGGCTGCCGAGAGGCTGTTGCCTGCGGGGACGGAACGCGGGGCGTTTAGCGAGCGTGTCGTCGGGCGGTTTGGGGGTGGTCGTTGTGGTGGCTGTTCTGTGAACGTGGGGCGTTGGGGCGGCTGATTCGAAGTCTAAGCGTTTTAATTCGGTAAAAATAACGCAAAAATACACGAGGGTGTTGATTAAATTTACCGCTAAATGTGGGATTGGAAGGGTGTTCTTTACGAAAGGCGTTTACATAAACAAAATGCTCTGATACATGTGTTTGTTGCCGGAGATATTCGCAGATTAGAATTAGAATTAGAATTAGGAAGGTTAAATTGGTTGCTTTTATCATTTATGTTAAAATCATAGTGTACACCACACGTGTCTTATCGCAATTCAGCCTAAACAACAGAATTATAATTCACTTTCAAGTAAGAAAATTTGTTTTTGCATCAATTTTGAAATCAACGTCCCAAACGAACCTATGCATGAGAATCAAAGTGATTAGACCACCGATACGCCAGACGAGGCTGAATAAACAGTCGCGTTAGTGCGTTTCTTCCTTGTTCGATAGCTACGTATCGCATGACACTCACCAGAGAGCAGCGGTGTCTTCACATTGAGCTCCTTCTTGTAGAAGGGTGCGTTGGGGCCGATGCCCTGGTAGCTACCGCCCTGTCCGTATCCGCCGCCGCCGAGGACGCCACCCTGTCCGTATCCGCCGCCGCCGAGAACGCCGCCCTGTCCGTATCCGCCGCCGCCGCCGAGGACGCCGCCGATCGAGCTAACGCCCTGGGGGACGCCGCCGTAGATCGGCCCGATATTGGGCTTGAGCACGCCGGCGTCGCCGCCTTCGCCGTGGTGGAAGTGGTGATGCACGTGTTGTTGAGGAGCGCCGGGGGCTGCACGGGGTGGAGAGGAGGGCGTTAAACTCGAGTAATTGACATGCGCTCGACTTGAGCGTTGCGACGCGAAGTTCGTGGGGTTCCGAAACTGTGGTTGCTATACTCTTTTAGAGTATGGTTGTTTTGTCTATGGTGGATGGAAGACTGTTGGTCCATCGCAATTTCTAGTTTCCAGCTATCTTGGCAGACAAAGTTTAGTTTGTTGATACTAACTTTAAATTGCCAAGAATCACTCTCAGCTTCATTAGTTTATCTGCGTGTCATTTCAGCTTGACTAACCATGGGAACAATTGTCAAATGTTTCGAATCGAACAGGCTTAATCCACATATCGGGGGCCTCACCTTGGTTGATGATGACTTCGACCGGCTTCTTAGCGAAGCTGCCGCCGCCGTTCAGGTGGAAGTTGTTGCCGAGCTCCGGCTCGATGATCTCGTGGACTTGCGGCCCGACGGGCCTCGCTGCTCCATAAATCGGTCCCAGGCCGCTGGGCCTCGGGCCTTGCGGAGGCCCCGATGGCGGGAACGGGCGGCCGTTGTACCCAGGACGGGGTCCGTTGTACCCTGGACGGGGTCCGTCGTAACCGGGTCGAGGACCGTCGTACCCCGGGCGGGGACCTTCGTAGCCGTTCAGGTTGTAGGATGGGGGGCGCAGGGCATGGCCGAGGCCGGGGCCGCGGACGGGCACGGCGGGCAGGGGCTGACCGACGGGCTTCAGGGCGACCGGCTGTGCGTAGATCACCTCGTGGGGGCTGATGTAGCCCGAGGGGCTCTTGCCGTCGACGTCGAGGTCGTCGCACTGTGGGCAGAAGGACGTCGTCAGGATTGCGGTGCAACGCAGGGGACATGGTTTAGGCTGAGGAAGTTGACGAACGACTTGATGATGGGGTTTATTTAGCCTCGCAGCTAACAGCATAGCAATGTGGTCATTTGCGATTTAACTAACTATTTTAGGTGAGAAAACATAGATGAAAGTATTCTTTTTGCATTTGCGAAGTGAACTACCGACAATTTGAATGCAATGTTATGCGCGTGGTTTACGGAATTACTGATGATTTGGGTATCCGTTAAATTGTCTGCTGCTTTTCTCAGGGCTTCTATGACAAAACTAGCTGCCAAATGCAAATGGATGCATCGCTACCATTGTTTAAACTTTAGCGGCGTGAGCATTGTCTATATGGTCCACCGGTCGAGAGACAAAAAGGGATGTTGAAACACAGAAACACCTCACAGGCAAGAGTATGAAGAAGGGATTAGCAGCCATAGCAACGCCTTCTAGAGAGACAGAAAGACAGACAGAGAAGGTACTGACCGCCATGAGTCCGAGGTTGCAGAGTCGCTCCTTGATGTACTGCCGAGCTTGAGTGTCGTCTCCCGATCGCAGCGCCTTCTGCACGTTGGGGTCGGCGTAGACCTCGTCGAAGCCGTCCAGGTTGCGTCCCTGGCGGTTGGAGACGAGGATGTCGTCGATGACGGTGGCGCCGGCCGGCCCCGACGCCGACACCTCGAAGTCGCTCAGGCTGCGTCCCTGCGAGACCAGATCGAACGTCGTGTTCTGTTAGCGCAATGCTCGATGCGATGCCACATGCACTTTCTCCTGATTTGCATCGAAGAGATCAGCGCCGGATGACTTACTGAGTGCAAATTAGCAATTGCAACGTGACTTGGTTTCGTAGGTCCATTGTGTACCTTACATATGACACTGATTGATATTCATCTAACACTTTCCGAAAGTGTTTTGCTTACATATTGATACATAACTGTGACTTCCGGATCCTCCAGCGTATTGCCAATATCTATTTTAGTCACTAACCACAGGTATAATTGAAATGCTATTTGAAAATACCGCAAAAAAACGCGATACACAATTTGATGGTATTTTTATCTATGCCATAACGTGGCGTTAAAAATACGAATGTAAAACTCGAGAATTTTTTTTCGGGTATATTCCATCCAGTAAGAAAATACCCACCAAGAAAAGCCATTACTGATGATTTCCATATCTTCAATAGATGAAAGATTCTACAAAAATTTATTTTGCTCTGCTTTTTATTCAACGAGGATTCAATCCAAATGGCATGTTTTTATGGACTATTGACATCATTTTCCCTGAATGGAATATAGCTATATAGATGAAAAAGGAAAACCCAACGAAATTAAGTCCTAAAGGTGGTTATCCGTGGAGGACTTCCCACGTTGCGTACCTGCGTGTCTTCAGTCGCGTTGCCGGAGGGAGGATCGACGACTAGAAGGGCGGGCGAGTCCGCCGCCGTCGCGACGTCGGCGATGCCCTTGTCGGCGTCGGCGTCCTTGGCGTCCTTGGCGTCGTCGCCGCCCCACGACCAGTCTTTGTTCTCGGCGGCGTTCACCGCGAGCAGTGCGTACGTGGCGAGCAGCCACACGCACGAAGACACACGCATGATCTGGCTGCAGACACGAGGGCAACGACGACCAACGTCAAAATGACGGTTTCGAAAAAAAAAAATGAGCTCGGAAAAAATCTATGTGAACATTATAAGATGTCTAAATATCAATTCTAACATTTGTGTACTGTTTATCACGGGTTATGGACCTGATACCATGGCTTTCGGATTGGATATTTGGTTTCTAACTGTCATCATGCACTTTGCAATGCAACTAGTTTTGCAGTTTGCAGTTTGCAGAGGTTTTTGCTGGCAAAAAAGCTACAAAAGAAAATATTCTGTTGAAATCCCCTTGTTTGCCTTTGTTTGGGTGGAAAACCATGTGCCTATTTGAAAAGTCGTTAATAAATGGATAAAATCAGATAGATCTTGTGATGCATTGTGATTATTCATATTCAAAAGATAGTCACATATTGAATTAAATACGAGATAATCATAAAACTCGGCATGCATGCAACTGGCACTTCAAGTTTTATGTAGTTGGTCACATAAACATAAACATACTCAGATATAAAGATGTTATATAGGTGGTCACTTAAACCATCTGGAATGGATCGCTATAAATGCAGTGATGCTCCTTTTGGATAAAATTCCGTTGATGAGTTAGAGAAACCCAAATGAACATAGGAGCGCAAATTACAACAGAAATATAGCTAAAATAAAAACTAATTACTTGATGGAAAGATTACAAACTACAATGGGATATCGGTGTTCACATTAGGAGAGAAATGTATTTTTGTTGTTTCAATGGAACAAACTTTTGTAGAAAACATGCAGCATCGTAAACAAAAGCTGTTAAAAATTATAAAATCCGAATAAATGTACGAGCTCGTAAACCACAAAATAGAAAACGACCGTGTCGGAGAAATGGAATCCCACGCCATTCATTTTAGGAAGAAGACAACCTTCATATTTCTTGCACGTTTCGCAATCGCATTTCTAAAAAGAAATTAGAATTCGCGAGCATTTGGCAATTGATGTCCCGACTGAGAAACACGCATGATGTATCGCTTTAAGGAGGGGGTGGAACTATTTTCTCCCGTCAACCGATTTCTACCCACCAAAGTCACACACCATAACGTGGTGTGTCACCAAATTTCACATCGCCGACGCGGAAATCGTACGACACACGGCGTGTGGGAGGGTGAAAATTATCGAGCCTCGCGAAAAGAGAGTTGGCAAATGAATTAGCGACGAAGAAAGATTAGAAAAAATTGTACCCCGCGCACCTCGCAAAACTTTCCTATCGAATCAGCCGAAGATGGGGCGAAATTGCGAGCACGAAGCCCACGAGTACTTGTGCATGGGTTTCATCTGGCGAGCGCCCAATTGAGGTACACCTCGCCTCTCTCGGTAATCCTTCGTGCACATTTGCAGTTTCTTGAGAAATTATGAGGAGTCTCTAGTGTGCCACAGTATCGAGTTGTCACCAATTGAATCATTCGCGTATTTAATCAATGCAATCTGCATTAATGAACAACATGGACATCTAAAAAATGAACACACAATTTGGCACTTTAATATAATGTGAGTTTTACGAGTATGTAAACCTTATAACTTTTCTGAGACAACTTTGTCTCTAGCATGACGGTTGTGTTTTAGACTTATTACAGAGCGATGAGCAACTGTGACCGAGTTTGTTCCGATTCCGCGATTTCAAATGCAGATCAAGCGCTAATCATCATAACTCTTACTCTCTGAGTGGCTTACGATGTTCCAAGTGCTCCAGATTCACCGTAAACCCGCCAGACATCCGAACGAAGAACAATACACCGACAAGACAAGAACAATAGCGCGCGGTTCGATTAGGTGAACGACCGGCGATCGAAGAAAGGTGAAAGGTGGACCTCCGCGGGACCTCCTCGTAAGACATGACCCACTTTCCGGTGTGATCTCACTTTCACGGCCAAGAGGGGCACGCTCGCTTTCATTGAGTGGCCAAAACATTGCTCTGATAATGTCGCTGCCGCAAACAATCGACATCGAAATCGAAATCGAAGTCGGAAGTCGATTTGTACGCAGGTAACGAACGTTGGCGTTGTGTTCGAGGATTGTTTTGGTCGGTGGTAGGTTGCTGCTGATGGTTCGGTGAAGCAGAGAGAATGTCTTTCTTGGAAGTTTGTGTTTGATGAGAAAAAGTACGAACCAGTTTAAATTTTTAAATTAAATGCAACGATTGCTTTCTATTTGATTGAAGAAGAGTGATTGTTAAACATAGTTGCAGGGGAAAATGCTACTTTAACTCGGAATCATCTATTCCATCTGTAATCGTTTTTTATGGGCAATTTTTAATGCCCAATGATTTAACAGTGCGTTAGTAATAATCGAAATAAAGTTTGCCTTGGATTTGAAGAGGGTTATATTTTTACCAATATATTTTGTAAAAAAATATGTTGAAACTATGCGCTGACTGAATCCCTACAAAATTTTCCAGTGCTCCAAACCCAGAAGTCGATACACCCCTTTAATCAAAGCTGACGAAGATCTCATTAAAAGAAGATAATCCAACCAATTAAGCACCTGCGGTACTAAATTTAGGCGAACCAATTCAACCGCCCTTCGCACCCCAACCCCGAATCCCATCCAACATAAGAAACCAGCATACCTTATAAGCGTCTGCTTCACTCAACTCCACTTCTAGACACCTCACGACGATCTCTTCACCACTGCGTCGCTGACACCACTGATTTGCCTTCGTTCGGCGCCGGCCGGTTATATAGAAAGCTGCTGCCGCTGCCACCCTCCATACCACCTCTTCGGCGGCGGCGGCGGCTGCAAAGCCGGAGTACCTCGGACTTTCCAACGTCTGCAATGCGGCGCTGCACAGCGAGGCTGCCCTCCGCGCGCGTTGCCAGCCAGAAATCCCAGGTTGCATAAGACTCGCCGTGGCCGAGCACATGTACACGGCTTCGATTAGGTCATTGCTTCACAGAATGCTTGCATTCGACTTGCGAGCGTCGCCGCCGCGTTTCTTAAGGGGGTTTCCCAGGAAATTATACAGGTGTTACGAGGTCGCGATTAAGGTATTGGATTAGCGGCGATTGGGATCGGTTGAATGAGGTCGTTGTGATTAGAGGATGAAGGGTTTTTGATGGTTTTTCCGAACGATTTGGATTGGTGTTATCATTAGCATCTATAGCAGCGAGATAATCAAATGGTGGAGCCAATTAATATGAGAGAATATATATTTTTATAGCAATTTTAATAATAATTTTAAAATTTGACAAACACAGTTATATATGCAGCGAAATTGGTCAAATATTGATCTAAGCAATCCTATAAAATAAACGGAATGAAATTAAAATGAGCGCTATTAAATTATTATAAATTATTTAAAACTAATTAAAATTATAGTTGCAAGGCATGCGTGGTTCAGAAGAAGATATTTAACTGGGTAAATGTCACAGAAAATAAATCTGCACTCTCACGTGTTGCAGGGCCTAGATCCAAAAATAGACCGCGTATCTAATTTGCCTTCCACTCACCACGAACAACACACGAACGTGACAATACATCCGAAACACATTAGGTAACCGGCATGAGTGTGCAGCGACCAGAAGTAAACACTGACTAATGAGTAATGACACAGAAACGGGCTCGGGAGCGCCCGGAGCCGCGCGGAGACTTGAACGCTGGAACAGGCGAGCAACGGCAGAGATACGCGCTCCATGCTCATGCGTGTGACGTCTTGTCAACTTGACAGCTGTCAGCGGAGTTGGGTGTTGGGGTGTTTGGCTAAAGAAGCATTGCGATTGATTGTTACGTGAAAAGTGGTCCGTTTTAGACGATTTTTGTCAACTCTGCGATGATGAGACCTAAAAAAGAGCTTCTCTGAATGTGACTAAAGCTGTTGCAATTCTATTTAACTAATAACCGGACTTAAACATGAGCTTATGAGGTAAGGGGAGAGTTGAATTGATGAGGTATCAGCCAATTATATGATATGAACCTTTATCTATTTACGCATTTGAGAAATATTTAAAACGGATCTTTTAGAAAATTCATTTCACCACTATATTAACGCATGACAAATCATGAGTCCGGGTTGCCATCTTCATTATATCGCTGAGAACCGAGCTTTCGGACAGTCGGCCCGTCTTTCCCCTTGAAATGCACGCATGGCGGCGTCAAAGTCCGGCTCTGCACATTGCGGCGATTGCAGCAGCATCAGCACGCCTCAGCCAGAAGAAGAGCCGATCGCAGAGAAGCAGAGGACAAAGCGGATCTGGCGGGTTCATCAGCCATGGCGGCGTGGCGCGAGCTGCTGTTGCAATTACTTGCTCATACCTTTTGGACATGCTTTCTCCCGGAGACGGAAGGAGTTTCTGATGCTCGCATCGGCGAACACGCAACGACAACAAACCGTGAGTCATTCGCCGGGTGTCGGGACTCGGGACGGTCAGGAGGGCTCGTCGCGAACGCTGAATGCTGGCAAAGCGTCCTCAGGGGAAGAGGGTTTCAACGACAAAAAGGCTCGTAGCTTCATAGGGACAGGTTCACAACGCATAAAGTCGTATTCCAACTTTCTTCGGGCAAGACCAATGCTATAAAGGCTGGTTCACAATCAACTTTGCAATAGACATAACTTAAAATAAGCAGTAACTTAAAAGTTTGACATATGGATCTCCATTAGACTGTCTACAACAAACATAAGGACTTAACTTAGACATGACTTAAACATAATGTTTGACCAAGTCAAACTTTTAATTTACTGCTAATTTTAAGTTATGTCTATTGCCAAGTTGATTGTGAACCAGCCTTAACACCACCTAACTGAAGTTGATGAGTGATGAGTGTTTCTAGGTCCATTTAGATCTATACTATTGGCAATGGTAAGGCCATTGTGGTAAGGGTCCAGAGGTTAACTTGAGGTCAACACATGGTTATACTTACCTATGGCTAATGAAAGCATCTTTTTGCACCGATTGGCTTTGGGCGTCTCAATTGGCAACTGGCTCTATGAGTTCACCTAATGAGATGATGTGAATGATATAGTGTGAAAATGATTATAATGACCTGACGACTCGAAGCATTACTTCCAATACAATGAAGTTGACATTGCTAATGCATAATTTGCGAAGCTAGGAGACTGGAATTATTTTAAATTGGAGTACAACCGCCTACCTTCGTCTATCGCTAATTAGTCAAGTGCGCTAATGAAGACGACTGCCCTTGGCACATGACCGGCTTGTGGTTGAAAAACACTCTACTCGTTAGCTACCGAACGGCTTGACGTGCTGTTCACGTGTGATCATAGAAGTTAAGCAACATCGCGCTGGGTCAGCAGTTAAATGCGGTGACCATACTTGCGCCGCAACTCCAGTTCTGTTCAGGAGGGCGTTTGGAGGACTTCAAGCTAGTTATAAATAGCTTAATTCGCCTCGCCAACGTACACCGCGAATCGGTGGGGTCGGCGTTGCCCCAGTGGTGCCACCCTTCGATAGGGATGTCCCCTTGATGTCCAAGAGATAGGCTACTGCCGGAACCACGGGTTTCCCAATTTCCATTAAAACCCTCGTCGTCACCGCACCATTCACCTAAGCAAGTGCCACACGGACAGTTCTCAAGACAGTGCGCCGTTGAACACTACATTAACAACAGCACCAAGGTGACAGTCATCTTTATCAAGTCACACTCTGCGAATCTGCATCGCTAGCATCCATCAAAGCAGTTGCAGAAAGTGCAGCGACAGCAGTTGCCCATCAGCAACAAGATGTTAACATCTAGTCCGGCTTCTGCCATCAATGATAAAGCACGGCGAGTATAATACTTTAATAAACTCGTCACATGCGCATATCACGCGCAAGAGAAAGTGAGTGGGCGAGGCGTTTTACCGAGTAAACAATTGTTGGTCGGGTTGGATTAGGCATGCCATCCCACGGCGTAGGTCCTGCGAGGGCCAGCGCCGCGGGGTACCACGCCCAAACTGGATGGTGCAGCCGGAAGCAGCGAGTGCAGAGACGATGGCAGCAGCGCTGTGTATGAGAATGCAATCTCGTTGTTCTCTATGGTGATGCCCGACGACGTTGGCGATGCTGTGCTGTGAAGCGCGAAGTGTGGTCATCCGGATTAGGATGTGAACGACGGACCTTTCGCTCTGCTCGGCGTCGGTTCTAAGATTGGGTTGAACAGGGTCGGATCAAGGCGTACCACTAAGGGGCGACATTTGCGTTCTCTAAAATTCGTGATTTTTCTAAATAAATCTTGATAATTCTAAAAAATTCACAACACAAAGCAGATAAAGCACTGTTTATTGTTACAATTGAATTTGCACATCCGACATTTTGGTATTGGGCCCACCAGGTTGGCCCTATAAGAGTGCTGATTTCCTGGAAGTCCAAAAAAATGTTTCCCTTGTGGAAGCACGCTTTCCAAAAACTGAAGTGGTTCGAGGGAAAGGGGGAGTAGCAAAATTATACATACAAACAATCTCTCAAACCGTCGCTGGGGTTGAAGGAAGTTGGTGGTTGGCTCTTACTTCTTGTTAGTAAAGATCAAGATATTTATTGGCGAAGAAATTCGCGAGTTCGCAATCTTCAACCGGCCAGGCCATGTAACGATCTATTTCACAAATTCGACACGTTTGTGTTAAAGCATAGTCGTTTCATTTTAGCAATTTGGGCTTATAACCGAATTCTGGTTAAACCTGTAAAGGTGTAAGGCATGTTTCTCCTGGGAATCAGCGAAAAATGATCTCCACGAATGTCGATCCTAAATTAGGTAACAAAATCACAAAACTTGCGAGGAGAAACATAATCAGTTACAGAGCCAACGTGCGTGCATCGCCAGTTTTATCAGCGTTCTCGGAATCATCCAATCAAGAGTCTCTCCTCTCAGTTTCCAATTACAAGGCGAGGGAGGATGCATGCCTCGAACATTCTTCAGCAGTGACCGGCAAAATACGCGGCAGGCACGTTCCCTTTCTTCTAGAGTAACGCCACAAAACCACAATAAACTGAAAAACACGGTAACGAGGTTATCTGTTGCAATATCGCTTCAAACTCTGGTCAATCAAGAGTCTGCACAGATTTCGGATGGAGCCAGTGTTCCAAACCATCAAACAACAATCCTATCGAACAACGAAGTCAATAACATTGTATAAAATGTATGGGTCATTTCTCGATCCGGGCGTTCCCTTCCTTTCACGATACAATGAAGCTACGTCCGCCTTCATTCATCCGCAGCACCATGTTGCTCAACATGCGTTGACCATCCACGACCCCCCCCCCCCCCTCCTTCCCGTCTCAACACCCTTGACCTTCGCCCTGTCCGAGCTTCGAACCCGGGCCATTGCGATGACATCAGAGCGGTGAAAGTGCCACCACCGCTGCTGCTGCTGCTGCTGCTGCTGAGGCTTCCAAGTATCCATAGGCTCGAGCTTTAACACAAAGACTTTCGCTGCCCGCCATCCTGGGCGCTCGATGGCGCAATGGGTGACTTGCTCTGCCCGGGTCGCATCGCAACCGTCGACAATCGATTGTGTGTGTGTGTGTGTGTGTGATATTTGCATGTCTCGCAATCGCGCGAATCGCTTCCATGAACGAGCCGGTGGTGGGAGGGCGTTGTGGTCTACTTTTGGGCAGTTGGTATACGTCAGAAGGAGGCGATGACTGGAGTGTCTTGTAATTGCTTTCTGTCATTCGGTGAGTTGGAGTTTGATTGGTGAATAGCGGTGGCATTCGGAGACGTTGCTCGTGTCAAGAAGGATTTCCTGAGACAGATTATCTAATTGTTGCTTGCCGGAGGTATTGTGTACAGCAAAGAGCATATGGAATTACCATTTTTTCCCTTAGACCCATATTATATGTTGTTGTTCTTCCAAAGAGCCCCACAAATATTCACTATTGATGGCAAATAATACGTTTTACATAGTAATGTTGCCTAAAAACACACCAACGGCGTGTTTTAGTTCCCTCGTACTCAGTCATTCAGACAGAAAAGGCTTGGGCGTTTGTGGAGATGGTCGGAATCAAGATTATACATCCATATCTGTAAAAAAAACGATTCACTCGACAGGTATTTCCCGGTAAGCGTTGAGTCCTTGGCTGTTGCGAAGGGTGGATCAGATAGAGTCAAATAGGGGTGACCCCTACGACCTAGCCGAGGGCCAGCACCCATTGCGTGCACCCTTGGCAGACATACCTCGAGCCCGGGTTTCACCCAGCAAGTCTGCAAGCGGCTTGCTAGAGCTACCTACAGAATGCAGACGGGGAAAAAATAGCCGGTCGATTAAAATGATTGCATAATTATCTTCCTTGTCGTGTATTAAATTAACGCAGCCCTTTGGGTATGTGTTAAGGAACCTAAACCGTCGCTTGCATCGTTCCCGGTACCCGTTACATACTTTTCCATCTGTCTAATATATTTTTTTGTCTCTTGTGGTGGGTTTTACCATACTCTACACCCCACCAAATGGGTGCCATCTCACAGACTTTCAAGAATGTTGTCTCTAATTATATGATATTAGAAATATTAGTTTAGATATTTTATTCCAATCATTTAAATTTTGACTACCTGCAGAAAAAATGCTCAGATATTTTTTTATAGTTTTTGTATGTTTTTTTCTCTCTACCATAAGTACCCTACGCCAAAACCAATTTTAAAGACAATATGATAGAAACATTATAATTTTCTGAAATTATACCGGCCACGTTTTTCTGGTAATTTAGTTTCCTAGTTAGTAAACTATCTTTATAATTATCTCCAAATAACCTCGATTAATTTAGTTTTATTTTATTAAATTTTAAATTGATTTTTTTGTCACTTGATGTTCATAAAGTTGATAAAGTTGAGTTGTTGGGCTCCATGGAGATTGATTCAGGACTATTAATGAACATATAAGGCGCTAAATCTATTGACGCTATGCTGCAATCACTCGCCAACAACTTAAAAGCAATTCTACAGTTGATCGTCCGTGTAGAATAATGGATAAGTGCAGTGCCCCGGACAGGCAAATACATGGGTTCATAACCCGGCATAGATACAAATTTTGAAAGGTTTATTTGTCACCGTACATGCAAGCGAGTATTTGCACTGAGAATCAAATTCACACTAACTTTACAGTCATAATTTGAATTATGTAGATTAATTTTTTTTCGAGTGTTTAGAGTATAAATGAATATTTAGAGACATAAAAATCGGTCTCTACAGGAGTCCAAACAAATACAATAACAAACAAACAAGAAAAAATCAGAGAATATTTTTTATGCACGTGCAGTCAAATTTTAAAAATAATCGCCATTTGTAACTCTTTTAAGCCAAATCGTTTTCAATTTTTCGAAAATGCTCTAATTCTTTAACGTCATTAACTGTGATTTGTGATTATGATGTAGCCTCTGACGATTTCAGTTCATGCGAGTTACCTAACCATCCCCTAATTTCCACGCAGTTTTCATAGATACTCTTTTATGTCAACTGTCAGAAGACATTTGAGGTTCACCATCACTGCCAAACAAAGCCCCTCAATATTACATAAGATTTCGTGAGTAACATTGTTTTCTAGTGTAACTAGATGGCTGTGGTGTTTTAATTTTAAACCGAGCCGTCTACGCGACGATGACGATTTGTAGCCAGCTCAACAATGATAGTTCGGCATATTCTTCACCCAAGGAATATATTAGGATATTTGGTTTTACTTTATGGAGGAATAAAATTGATATAAAACAAAATTGGTTTTACTTTTTTGTCAAAATATTTATCACATTTAATGTGTCTCCAGCGGCGACGTCTTCGGCTACTGGACGGCGTCGGCGTCGGCGTCGGCGAGAGATCCCAAAACCAGCGATCGACGCAACATCAAATCACACCACACACCGCTTCAAGAAAAAACACCAATTCCACGTACATTTTTTAAACTGATGATGTCGTTGGTGCTTTAATATAAATAATTTAACTAAAGAAGTGTCTATTGAATTATTTATTATTTATTTATTTGTTTAATTGAACTATTGATTTATTTATTGAATTATTAATGATAAGCTTTTTTTATTTCTACAAATTGTAAATTTGGAAATCAACTGTGCGTATTTGGCTCAATATTCCCTACTTACTGGAAAAAGTTTAGCAATTATTATCCATTTCCGTGGTAGTGAAGGTTTTATAATTATGTTCGGTGAAATGTATGACAAGGTGGACAATTGAAAGAGATTTTTTTTTAAATTATGTTTTATTCATGTTTCATCTTGGTCCTCCGTCACCACGTGGAGGTGCCGGGTTTACCAGACATGCGCAGCAAGCCGTGATTGGCATTGATTAAATCGAAATATACCTAATTCATTAAATCAGCAACCGAGTGCGCTATTGAATAAAAAGTAACGAAATGTCATCACTCTTTTATACTCCTACCTAAATGATTACATAGTAGGTTGTTACCTTGTTGTTAATACAGCAGCAGCGTACCGTTCGTGCCATCTGCCGGTAGGCAGACATTGTGGTCCTCTGCTACGCGCGAGCTTTCAGCTCGATGTCGCCAATTATTTTGAGCTAGACTCTCATGCCCGTTGTGTTTTGATGTGGCTGTCGAGTTGGCTGATAAACGATCAGATTATTCCTGTGAGAATCTGGTATAGTATCAGCTACATTCGCAGAAATGCATTGTGCGAATACCTGTGCACTTAAACTATATGCAATTCTCGCAACAGCTTACAACTCCTATGGGTAGATCGACATTAATGCAGTATGAGACAATAATTCATATGCAAGTATAATTTTTCTATTTTGAATTGACGAGATGGCTGGGTGGAAAACTCGTTAAGCCTGTAACTTTTTTTCTAATCGACCCTGGTTCAAATCCACTGACGAGAGCTATTTTCCATTACCAATTGAAAGAAAAAGTGTCATGAGAAACAGTGTGGTCTTCTGGTGAGGAAAAATCCTGATGTATTGCCTTAGAAATATTCTGCCAGATACTTTATAAATTCTATTAATTGATTAAAGCAGATAATTGATATATTAAAAAAACCCTCCAACCTTCAACGGATCTCGCAGCCCAGTGGTAAGTCCCTGGATTGTCAACCCAAAGTTCTAGGGATCAAATCCCGCTACTCGTGTTAAACACATTTTATCTCTTTTTGGATGAAGGTTCAAAAGAACCAGAACTAGATTTTCTGAAAATAACCAGAGATATAATTTGCATCCCCATTTAGTTCTAATATAGCTGCTAGATGGCGCTAGTAGGCTCTCTTTGGAGAAAAATTTGCTTCCACATTTGGTTCAAATATTGCTAATAGATGGCGCTATTAGTCGAACATCACGATTAAAGGAAAAAAACTATCAAAGCACATTTTCTAAATTTTCCTGCGTAGCATTCCTTTTTCACCGCCAAATTTAAAGCAATTTTAAGTATTTAGTTTAAATTTAGTTACTAGACGGCAGCAGTAGGGTTCTATGGGTGTCAAAAACAGCTTACTTAAAATCAAATTTGAAAATATTTATAGCAAATATCAATACCACAGAGGCCCTAGCAGTATTTGAAAGAGCGACGTGAAAACGATCAGTTCTAGATCTCCAATGCTATGAGCAGCTCGTCTATCAACTGCTAGTCAATTGATGGCTTGATTGGGGGATGCTTAGTTAAAACGGGAGCCTTGAACTTAAATTAGTGATAGGGGCGTCCTTTCTTCGACGGCGCACTCACTTGCCGAATCAGTCAACTACGATTCTTGTATCGACTCAATCATTTATATCGACCTTGAGTTCCCTCAAATGTAATCAATTAATTGTTAAACTCATTCTACCTTCCACTAACACAAAGAGGATAGTGGTGCATTAGGTAGAACGCTACCATTGCGCATCACGGGTGGTGAGTTCTAATCTCAGTTGGTCAAATTATTTTTGCTGGAAATCCTTCCAAATGGCAACGACCGCTCTCGTCTCGACGACCCGGCACCTCCACGAGCTAAGAGATCTCACGTCAAAACAAGAAGACAGTTTAGAATCTGGGTCGGTCTAATGAGAAATAATGACAGATGGCATCGCACCAGTTTTCATTGTGGACCAAATTTTCAAAGTCATTTTTTCGTTTGAATACTTACAGCTTAACGTTAACAGCGTTAACTTACAGCTTACGTTAACGTCATGGATGTAAATAGGGATAGGCAATCCCAAATAGGGATTTTCACTGAGACCATCTGAGACAATGACATTGCAAGCGAATACTTATATTTTTTATGGGTAACTTTCTTAATGAAGAAGAGCAGCACCTAATCTAGAAATAGTACCTACCCTAAGTATATGAAATTCAAGCAGCTCCCAGCTTAGGTTAAGGTTTAGGCCCTATGGTTTACGTCTATTGTTTTAGGTACCTACCTACATAGGTATGTTACCCGCGGCAGATCATCAAGGCCGAGAGCTTGCGGCAGCAGCTGCTAGCTGCTGAAAAGTTTCTTCTTTTCAACTCTGAGAAAATCCATGAAAGCGAGAGAAATGTACAAAGATTTTCATATTACCAATTATAAGTACAAAACACATTGTTTGTTAAGGAAAAAAATGGATTTAGATTGGTTCATCATCAATTGAATGATCATTCCACATAAAAAACAACCCAATTTATTTTAAATAAACATTTATTACGAGTGAAAATTGTTCAGGTTAAATTGATTGACAAAAAAAAAGAAACGAATGATTGATAGACAAATACTCTTTGAACGAGACCTAGCCTTATGAGAAGAAGTAGCTTGACGTCTTACCGCCAACTCTAGGTAGTAATAAATAATGCCAACCCTCAACCGATAAGTTAGTTACCACACAAACAAACGCGTTCCCTCGTGGCTATTGCACGGTCATTATGGCGGAAAGCAAACTGTGTGTGTGTCGTCGTCGTCGTCGTATCACAAATAGTACATTTTTTTACTTAGCGTCCAACTCTTACAAAAATTATATAACTATCTTTCTCCCATGCACAGCCAGGCGGATGTCGCTCGCTCGTTAGCGAAACAAAAGAAACGAGCTCGCGAGGCCCGCCGTGAGCCAGTGGAACTTGCGGGCGCCTCGGCTTTAGATTAATTTGAACTGAATCATGTGATGATGTGATGTGGGTCCGCAAAAACAGAAAAAAAACTACCCTTCGATAATGTATATAAAATAAATAACTATTAAAAAATTTACAACCAAATCGAAAATATATATCAGGCAGGAAAAACAAATTTCCGGCCAAAGTTCTAGCACCTGTGTTTCCCGAACCACTTTCAAGAGAGAAGGAAAACTTAATTAAAAAAATACTTAACATTACACTTTAGCTAAAAAATAACGTAAAATTACTTTTAATTTTTTTTTTCTTAGATATCCTTTGCGTCTAGAGGTTAGGTCTATTGTTTCCTGTGGATGGCTGTACATTGCTGGCGGGCGGCACATTCCGCCGCCCGCCGCACAGTCGTGAGAAATTTATTTACATTTACAACAAACATTATTTTTCGCATTAGTTAAGGATCAACATGTTATATATAATATACCTATATATGTATATATAATTTATATATATATATTCATAATATATATATATATATATTTATATATATGAAATATTTTGTCCAATACAAAGCTTTGTTATTGCACGATTCGGGTGAGGAGGGAGAGCCAGCGCCCCCCCTCTCGATTTCAAAGCATCGACGCAACCAACCAAACACCTTGCACAGGGTTTTTACATATTTTTTTTCCGGGAGCCTCTTGCACAGTTTTAACAATGAATATAGCTATTAACCCACTCCACGAATATCAGGCCCACTGGCCACAATCGGCGGCGGCCGCCGCTGCCGCCGCCGTTGCAGCTATATGATATAATAAGGCATTTACTTACAACAAACGTTACGTCCTTGGTTAGTCTATTTACACGAGGCCTTCGGTGGCGTCGATGCCGTAGCGGCGAGGGCTTCAGCTGTCGACGGAGAACAGCTCCTTGTGGAGCGCCGGGAACTCGAGGTGCGGCGTCGAACGCTTGAATTTGGCCAGCGCGTCCATGTGCAGGTTGCTGATCTCCCTGCGCTCGCCAGACAGACATGAGAGTGGTTAGGTTGGTGCTGGCGGACTGCAATTTTTTTCATTGGCTCTTAGCGGCTTGAGGCTTAATAGGACCCAAAAGCCAGATTTCTCAAGCGTTTAAAACTATCAAGTCTTACTTTTATACTGTTTGCTATGACCATTTTGAAGTTAAAAAAGTCCTCTGAACTTCTTGAAAACAACAAAAACTGAAAGCTGACTGATTAACACCCCTGTGATGCTTACGCCTGGTTGAGAAGTAGTTTAATTTTTAAATAATGCCCTTCGATTGTGTTAGCTGCCCCAACATTGCTAACCATTAAGCTATCAGTATCACATACTTGCTAGCAATAATTCTGTTAGTGACACTCGGTCCTGATTAAGAATTTGGCTGGCACATGGTTACTTTATGCAATCAAAGTTTTATCTACTATTTGAAAATAATTTTCTTTATTTCCTGACTAGATTTTATGACTGAAGTCAAGGGTCGAGTCCTAGATAGGAAAAACATTTTTCTCTGTGCAGCAATATTTTTTCAAAGGAAATTAACTTCGAGAAGGCAAATAAAAGCCCACTGTTCAATAAAGAAGGATGAATGCAGACCAGCACAATGTGTAGAGCTTTAAAAGAACAACTGACTGACATTTCTACTCTGCGAGTTGTTCCTCTCTGCTCTTCCTAACTAGATTCACAGGCCAGTTGGCACATCGAATAAGAAATGTGCTGCCTACAAAGTGTTCACCATCCCGGCCTTGTCGTTACACCGGCCAGCCAGCGACCTGCGATAAACCGAGAGAGAGAGAAAGAGAGTGAGAGTGCGAGAGAGAGGTGATGCGTGTGACGTACCGCAGCGTTGACACCTTGGCCAGCATCGAGTCGCAGACCGTGACGTCGCCCTTCACCGGCAGCATGTGGTTGCGGTCGAGTTCGAAGCGCAGCGCCCGCGTCACCGCCGCGCTCAGCCGGCTGATCTCGGCCAGGCCCTTCAGTCCTGGTCGGTCTGCGGAACAACGTCGAGCAAACATCAGCTGGTCTCCGGATGAACACCAGGTTTAGTAGGCAGGACCAGGGCAGCATCCCGGCAAGGACAGGGTGAAGGTGAAGGACACACATTGTTGATTGGATATTATATTGTTTCTAATAATACTGGTCAACTACATACTACTTGCAAAGCTTCTAGCACTAGTTTTCAAAGTACCTAACTATTTATCATGCTTGAATAGATACTTTCTCTAAAAATAGGGAGCAATTTTAGATGTGTCTAGTATTCCAGTTTCCAATTAATGGTAATTTATTTGAAATTTGATTTGGAATGGAGGGTGAGGAATGAACAATGAGGGCTGATAATTATAGCATAGAATAAAGATTATATCTATGATTATAGATTAAGATGATTATAGTCAATACTTGAACTCAGCCTATGTTAACTGGCATGAAGATTGTAAGCTCATTAGGCAGTGTCTTTTAGTTTCCAGGTTGTTGCTCAAGTATTCATACAGTGAACCATGAGTGAACCTTGCCAGTTGTGACAACCTAGCCGAGGCAAACGCCAACACCCACCAGCAGAGAGCAGCACTGCCGCCGAGTAGAGCGCCAGCTCGGTCTCGGTGAGCTTGAGCGCGGCTACTGACTTGGCGAACTCGAAGACCAGCGTGACCAGCTTGGTCTCCTGCGTCTCGGTGGTGAAGAACGCGTCCTGCGGCAGCATCACGTCGGCGTAGAGCACGCAGTTCTGCGAGAGGTCGAAGTAGCGCGACATGCGGAGCACAGCCAGCTCGAAGCTCCCTGGAGGACGGACGAAGAACACGGTTAGGAAATTGAAGATGGCCGGAACTTAAATGCTCATTTTTGTTGCGTGAACAGCAGATATTTTTTATTAGATATTTGTAATTTTTCAAAATTTTCGAGTGGATATTTCGTTACCTAGTATAGCTCAAATTGGACTCCGCTTCAATGTCAAGCCATTTCACTCAAACTAATAGAGTGGTTACAAATTTATTTATGTATAACAATTAGATTAATTCCAGTTTTCATCATCATAAGGACAGATTCGTAGGTAGGTCTTTCGATTTGAATTGCCTACTCTAAACATGGCAGGTAATTTTAGGTGCCATGGTCACAACTAATTGAAGGAAGCGACAGAAATCACAGCCAAACTCTCCCTAGTGGCTTTATTATTTTTGATAACAAAGTCCTCAAGTAGTAGGACTAACAAAGTAATAATTTCACTTGACATGTAAAAAGTTGAAGAGGCCTTTGGGGTTCTCTTCATTTTTGCACATGCCTTTGACAAAATGACTACTAGGCAAGTCATGCTCAGTCCTCTGTCCTCTTTCAAATTATGCCAGCCGTTAGGTGATTCTCCTTAAGTACCTACTTGATTCCATTAGCAGTTTGGTCAATTTCCCCAACTAAAATTAAATTCTTCCACACCAAATCCACAAGGAAACCCACCGGCTTTGAGCAGCACGATCTGGTCATCCTGCGACAGCTTCATGAAACCGGGCACCATCTTGGCGAACTCGATGATCTGCTGGATGACCGTGGTGAGCTTCTGCGCGCACTCCAGCCAGAGCTCTTCGTGCGCCATGTTCTTGTAGAAGACGAGCTTGGATAGGTCCTGCGGCTTGCGGAACATCTCCTGGATGTGCTCGGGCGGGAAGAGGCAGGTGCGCGCGTGGGCGTCTGCGATGGTCTTCAGCAGAAGCTCGGTGATCTGCGTCGGATCTACGGACACCCGACAGACAGCACCCGTGGGCTCGAGTCCAACGGCGGGGGGCCGTTAGCGGATAGGGGACGCGTGCTCTCGAATCGCAACGGGTGTGGTTGTGTACAAGGTTTCAACATGGTATTTGGTTTGATGGTAGATGGTAGGCATCACTTATTTTTGGCTGAAACTGCATGTCTTTCATAGGAATTACAATGGGCAGTGATATGAAAAGTAGTATTTTTCAAACACAATTCCACACCACCCTGGTATTTCCATGTGAAAATGCTCGGGGAGTCGAACCCAGATCTTCAACTGTCTCTGAACCATCTAAGCTAAAATTGGACAGATACTTGAAAAAAAATGAAGCTAATTTGAAATTTAGATTTCCTTGGGGGTAAATCTACCATTATAATTATCACTATTTGTAACAAGAAATAATATTTTTCTGATAGTGTGATCGTACCCAAGCCAGGGATTTTACTTGTAGAAATTCCTAGGGATTTGTTTTAGACTTGTCCTAATAAATTAGTTAATAAAATGGATGGACGTTTTTATCAAAACGAGTGGTCATGTAATTGAAACTTGCCCACATTAGAGATGTCATGACATGAAGAGAGACAACACAAAATGTCAAGAAAGCAAGACAAATTCCTGGCTGTGAGAACTTATGAAGCGAGCATCCACAGAGGAGCAGACATCCCTCTGCAAGTTCTTGGCAGGAACAGTAAATAATAGAGCTGTCAAAACGGGGAGAGCAGTGCGCTAGAACATGGTCCCGTCTTCCGGGCAGGATCGATTTTGCTAGCCATGTTGGAGTTGGCTGTATGTAAAGGGTGTTGCTAAAGGTCAGTACAGACTAGAGAATCTCTCCAAGTGCTGCAGAGAGCAGCATCACCGTGCATTACTGCTACTGCGAGAGATTCGACCGAGCACTAGATAAATTCAACTTCACGATTATACATACCATGCGGTGGGCTAAGTTTTGGTGGGTTTAGCTGAAAAGCAACTCATAACATTTTAAGCAGACAAACTGACACGATATTGGTAAGAAAGCTTAATTTTCAGAGTTCACTCAACTCACAATTTCACTTCCTAGGGGTTGCAAAGGAGCCCAATAAAACTATAGAAGTAATAGGAAAAAGGATCAAATATGGGCTCTGATCCTGCGGATAATAAAACCTATTGGCTATACAGCAGGTAGCGAGATTTCATATTGTTTGTGAGAATATTGTTTTGGTTATGGCTGGTTAGTGAAAGCAGGCATGCTAGTGCAGAAAACCGTTTTGGCGCATCGGAAAAGTGGAAGCAAGCAGGCAAGCTAGGATAATAAACACAGCACACACACACAGAAATGATTTACGGGGGCAGCGGCAATAAAGTATGAAATGCCAGAGTTTCGTGTGGTTCGGTCTTGCATGGGGATGGGGGGGACGAGGCTCTAGGAAGCCGACGGGAGAAAGAAAGCGCTAGCGACGAGAAGAACAAAGAGACAAAGCCGTACGGTGTACATTTTCCGAAGAGACTGTGACGTCGCTAGAGTGATCGAACCCTCGGGAGTTTGGTTTCGAAAAATACCGGCATCGGAAGGACTATATAAAGAAGTGCGTCTCTTTTCAGAAAATTTAATTGGATGAAGGAAGCGCAAGAACCGAACGAATGAAATATAGAAAAAAAAATCAGATGTTTTTTTACCATGTTGAACCCCATCTTTAAATTCGATGAAATATACCGCAGTATTTTCATCGATGCTAGAAATGATATAGAACACGCAGACATAAAATCTTACTCGCGATTGAAAATATTGGTATATCCGTCAAGATTCCGTCAAGATTCCGTCAAGATTCCGTCAAGATTTTATAAAAAATTTAAAAAATCTGAATAATATGGAGATTATAAAAAGCGTCATCTAAGCCCGATAGCTACGAAACACTACAAAAAACCCATGCACAGACAGCTCCATCATCACACACCAAACGCCTCCGATCTACAAGCCAGTCAAACGCCCCCCCCCCCCACGCCCATGCCAAGATGCCCGTCAAGCGCGCCGGTGGCTTCGCGCCACGAGCGCTTACTTGGATGCGACGTCTCCGTCTTGTCGGACGAGACCGACGCCGACGCCGAGGCCGGCGACGACGAGGACGACGTCAAGAGGGTGGTGCTGTCGACGAAGCCTGCTACCAGCGAGTCCATGGTGCTTGCCGGCGCCGCCGCCCCCGCCGCCTCCTGCTTGATGGGCAACAACGCCAGCCGCGGCGCCGCGGCCAGCGTCGGCTTGGCGTCGCCGCCCCCTGGGATGGCACAGTCCGACCGTCACCCCCCCCCAACAACCGTCGACGACCACCATGTGTGTGCAACGTCCCAACCAAGTGTCTTGCGCGGTCACCACCGCTAGCATGCCGGTTACGCGCCTTACAAGTGATTTCATCGTATTTGCCTGATTTTGCAGGTGAACCCAAAAACTCTTAGTGTTTTTCTGATTTATGTCTATAAAACCACACTTGTCACTGCACTACGTACGTTGTAAGGGCACATAGAAAGCTCATTGTCTGAGATTTTGATAGCAGATCGGTTTAAATGTTATAAAAACGGAAAACGCTAGTACATTTTGGGTTTGCCATACCATCAGTATATAGTGTAAACAAACAACACCACAAGACACCCTCATATACATCCACCACCCCCAAGTAACCAATCCACCAAGTTCCCTCAAAGTGTCGTAGGAGATGGGTGATTAAGGACATTTTCTTGTCGATCAAATGCTACCGCAAGGTTTACAAGGCTCATAAACTTTTGACTTGAATGAAACGCACCTGCCGCTTAAGCACCTACCGCAAGCGTCAAGGTACGAAGTCCTCCACAAAGACACCGCAGCACAAAACCCCCTCATTTATGACTGGACTGGCTAAAACTGTGTTCCATTCGCTAAGTGAATGCTGCTAAGAAGTCCTGCAAGACAAGGGATTCCTGGGGGAGCGCATGCTGAAGGCTGCAAGGCGAGAGTCCGGCAAGGATGGCTCCTGCTCAAGAGATTCCTCCAAGGGCTGCAAGGGCCGGCCAGAAGCCTGCAGGACCACGGCGAAGGGCCGCAATGCGACCTACCTGCCGTCGACAACAGCGGCTGGTTCTCGGTGAGCGACTCGAGTTGACCGGGTCGAGGGTCGTACGCGGTCGTCGAGTCGACGTAGTCAGCGGAGATGTCGTAGGCGGGCATCGGATGGTGGGGGGCACCGGCGACGGGCGCGTACGACGTGTAAGAAGGCGTGTAGCTGCCCAGCTCGCTGTTGAACGTGTAGCTGACGGTGAGGAACGACGACGCCGTGTCAGTCAGCTCGCTTGCACGTTGGATACGTTGTGGTGGGATGTGATGTGATGTGTGGGTGTGGTCAGGGGGTTGCTTGGTTTTAACGGTAATGCGTCTCCTAGTGCTAGTTTTGTGGTGCTGGTCATTTGGCGTCGGTTAGAGTGATGTTCGACATACATTGGCTGGAAGCAGCGAAATTTGGTGCTCTTTTCGAAGAGAGGTCTTTCGAAGGACGGTACAACTTGAACAGCAAACTTTGCTCCTAAGTGAAGTGGAGCTTATTACTTATAACACTCAAAATTCTATGATGAAGAGGAGGGTGTTTCGGCAGGGGAGAAATTAAGGTTTTAGAGAGTCTGATTGTAATGTGATAGATTATCGTTTCTTTTTAGTTAGACCATAATGGGATTAATCCCATCCCAACCCAACCCTATGAGCATAACCGTTAAAACACGTGGAAGCACTATGTTGGCGAAAGGGATGATGTGGTATGGTGGATGATGGGGAGTGTGTTGATAGGATGACTGATGACTGATGACTGATGACTGAGCGATACGATGACTGATCGATGACTTTGAAATGCCATGGCAGTGACAATAAACTTGCGTCGAAGTTCACAAGTCGTATAACTATTAACTACTTACACTTTCTAGTTCATGACAGGATAATAACAACAATCATATGAGAAAATTATCAGCCGCTTAAAATTGGAGTAGACGTTTGCAAAGCATCGAATGGATTTAAAATCACGAGAAGATAGATAACTAGCAATGATATAAGACTAAATTTGACTAGGCGCGACCCTGCTGACATGTTATTTTGTTCAACTACATTTTGAATTCAATGGAAAACTTGTGCAAACAGTTGAAACTGAACAATGAGATAGATTTTTATGACTTCCAAGTTCTAAATGCTTGACAAAATGACAACGATTGGTGCTACATCAACTTGATTGTCCACAAAGAAATTTAGAGCAGCACCAACTGGAGGATCCGCCTAAAAGCTAGCCACTTACCCTCCAGTGTAGCTGGGCTGCAGCTGGTCGGACGAAGATGGCGTCTGCTGGTCGTAGACCGAGCTGTCGGGTGTCGTTTCGAGGGCTGCCCGCTGCTGCGCCCGATGGAACCGCACCTCGTCCTCAACCTTCTCCCTTTGCTTCTTGGACATGCGCCCGAACTTGACAGCTGTAGGGACACAAGGGCGTATCTGTCAGTAGCTATCCCTTAAGCTTCTCCCTTTGCTTCTTGGACATGCGCCCGAACTTGACAGCTGTAGGGACACAAGGGCGTATCTGTCAGTAGCTATCCCTGAACCTTCTCCCTTTGCTTCTTGGACATGCGCCCGAACTTGACAGCTGTAGGGACACAAGGGCGTATCTGTCAGTAGCTATCCCTGAACCTCCTCCCTTTGCTTCTTGGACATGCGCCCGAACATGACAGCTGTAGGGACACAAGGGCGTATCTGTCAGTAGCTCTCCCTGAACCTTCTCCCTTTGCTTCTTGGACATGCGCCCGAACTTGACAGCTGTAGGGATACAAGGGCGTATCTGTCACTAGATATTGCCTGGACTTTCGACCACCTTGGAAAAGCCAATGGGGCACTCTCCATTTAATTAAGATATCAACACCCCATGGAGGGTATACATGGTATGGGGGCTGGATCCTTTCGAACATCAAATATCAAATGTTAACGTTTTCAAAGATCCGCGAAGAAATGGTTGATTAAAAGTATGGGCCTCGAGTATCTATTTTCTTCATTAAATGAAAAGAAGTGCATTTTTTTTGTAATATGTAGTTCTTTAGGGGTGGAACCGGCGAGGGGACGCGAGCAAGCTGCAAACTTCATTTTGAGACAAATTCCTTTTTTTTGCCAGCTTTTCTCTGACATTCACTAAAGCCAAAGAAAATAACACACCAGCAACCACAGATTTTTTTTAATCATCATAAAAGCTAGACCGAAAAATGCCACATGCCAACTAACGGAAACGGCGGTGCCAACAAACGGGCGGAGGAACCTGCACGGGCCAAATTCAGCCTCGGACCTATCGCGTTGCCGCCACCGGCAAATCGGCGCCCGAAACACACAACGGGGCAGCCGTGGCGGCGGGGGGGGGGGGGGGGGGGGGGGGGGGCTGCAACACGACATTCTCCGGGGGCAAGTCTCGTGGACGCAACGCGGAAGACACGCAGCCCGCCGAGATGGCCGCTCGCCACGCTAGCCCAACCTCGCTGCCACGCTTCCGGAAAAATAATCATATCCATCCGCCTTCATTTTCCTACCCTCCCCCTCCACCCCGCTCCCGAAGCACGTTGAAACGTTAGCCCGCGGACCTCCTAAATTTCCCCCTATCGCCCCCACCCCCACCCCCGCCTACCCCCCGCACGTGTTCAGGACGCGGAAGTGCTGGACGGGCGCCCACTCGGCCGATGACGTCAGAAGCCGACGCCGACGCCGACGCCGACGCCGACGACGACACCATGGGGTGAGAGACCTCGCCGTTGCCAGCGATGCTTGTAACTGCTCTGGGCGGCCGCAGCGATAGCGCCTTATCTCCTTGTGATTCTGATAGATGCTGGGCTACGAATGGGCGAGCGGGCTGAACAAGCTGGCTGACAATTCTATATCTGTTAAAATTTCAGATGGGAGCTCTCTCCCAAGCAATTACTCAGTGTAAGGATTTAGGGGAGACTTTCTGAGTCGTTGTTCGTGGTAATAATTGAGTTTCAAGGTTTGGGCGAAGATTTTTCGTAACGGCCCGAAAAGGGCTGAGGCGAATATTGAGGGTCCTTTTTTGGGCGTATCATGCCCTTTAGCAGGTGTTCACTTCTCAGATAGAGTACAAATGGGTGCTGGTCATGGATCAACCCCTTACACTTTTCGAAGTTGGCCAAACAAGCTGGTTGATTGAAAATTCTAGCTGCTCATAAAATTCTAGTCCATATGGGCCAAGCTGGCGGGAAAACGTAAATGCCTGATAGGCTTAATGTACGGGTTAGCACTTTCGATTCACCCTTGAATGATTGCCCCCAAAAAGCAAGCTGACAATCGAGTAGTTTGACTTTCCGTCCCTTGCACGCGATGCATTGTAGTGCAGTAAAAGATTGCTTCGAGTCATTTCTCTGTGCCACAGCTGCATTGCTGGCTTAGCCTAGGTCAGGACAGCATCAGCAGCAGCTTGTGTGGAATTTGTTAGCGCAGCCATTTCTGCTTGCAAGTTACCCGAAACTTTTGATCTAAAACATAGATTACTTTTTGCAGTCAGAACAATCTTCCTTTGATCTGCCTGATCTTCCTATGTCCAGGTGTAAGACTGTCAGCTAAGTTTGTCAGCATGAAATGTCCTGCCGGGAGTAGAGCCTATCAATCAGCAATCAACAACTCAACAATGCACGGACCGGCACCTCCACCTGATTCAGCTGAGACCTTTTTCATGCAGGGAAAAATGACGTCATGTACTACCCACTAAAAAAAAACCAGTTGAATTGAGATTTCCCTATCTTCCCTGGTTAAATTGCAGAGCCAAAAATATTTTTTGTGGACATTTTCAACCAAAGCTAATCCAAATAGCTTTTCTTAGTGGGTAATTCAAATAGGTCGGACATGGAGACTTGCATCAATGATTTTCTGCAGGAATTCGGCAAGCTAAAATACGTGCTGATCATGTTAACTCCACTAAACCCACTTGACTATTGTATCCCACCTGTACTGCGTGGATCATAGAGTTGAAGGCGTCAACCTGCATGTGCTCCAACGTTGAACAATGAAAACTGCGTGTGTCGCGTGCGTTGCGTAAAGCGGGGGGAAACGACCGGCCGCTTTTGTGATGCATAGTACAATTCTAGGTAACGCCAGGAATAAGGAAGTACGACTCCCCGAAACTTTTGAAACTTTTGAAACTTTTGAAAGATTCATCAAATGCAAGACGTTCAGTGGGTCGCCATGGCAAAGAAATCACCAGCTGGTCGAAGATAGGAGTCGTTTTCAATTACAAATCAAGAATATACATTGGCCAATCTTGAGGCAAAAACAAACGAAAATTTATTTTTAACCGTGCAATGGTTGAGGAGTAATCGGCTGGGACTAGTGATGAATTGAAATCGCAAAGGTCACATTTTAAATACCGTCCTAAATTGTCAGTTGTTGCTGCCTCTTATGATGTGGACATGCTTTAAAATCTGATCAACCACCCCCACCCCAAGATTTACCGACTTGGTTAATGCTATCTAGCTCTGCTGAGTTACGATTTGGATTTGGCGCAGTATTTCTGTGTTAGTGCTACCAATTATGTCCTTCATTTGGCAGGTTCCAGGTTCGATACTTTTTTGTGCGACTCTCCTGATAGTGTTTTCCACTGCAATTACAATATCCACTGCAATGGTAGGATTGTGGCAAATTCCACAAACAGATATTCGTGGTACTAATCTATCCTCTTCTATTCCATACGCTTCCAGACAAATCCGTAAGCTTTGGGATCGCTATCAGCGTCATGTGAACTGCGACAGTGGTTTTGGCGAAGGGAAAAAAGAGGCAGGACGGCACATCTGGCTTTTACAACCAGGAAGTCCAGGGCTCGAATCTCGTTGTGGTTTTACGCGCGATATCTTTATAGTCATTGGCCACACATTCCGGAGAAAATTCTAGGATAGTTCATTCGGCAAATTGTCGCGGTCGGGTCTTTACCCTCTCTATTCCCAAAAATCAGTGCCAAGCTTTTCTTCCCGTTATGTTTTGGGTGTTTCAAATTGAGTTTAGAACTTTGCAAAAAGGGGATCATTGTTGTGAGTTCGAGCAGGAAGTTCTTTCTTCATTTCCTTCGCCAATGTCAAATCACTTGGTATCGAGCCCGATGTTGTATTAAATGAAATATCTGCTTGAATTGTTGAGCTAGGTCCGAGATGCAAGGCGGTGGATTTGATAGACAAGTCGGGGGCTTGAGTCTCCGAAGTGTTTTACAGTTCGTTATAATTGGAGTTGAGTCTAATTGTTGGTATGCAAGATGCATCTAGAACCATTAAAGAGCTGTATCTGATAATTGATCATCGTCTTGGAAATAATCACAATCATATACTCTTAGGTCGTGACTCGATGAGTATCACCCGCGATGTGAACAGAAGACGGAGACACGAATCCTCGAATTCGACCGCGCTGCATCCATCACCCGAGCATCTATCGAGCAATCACTCACCGTCCCTGCTCATGCCAAGGCGCAGGCACTTCTGCAGCCGGCAGTACTGGCATCGGTTCCGGTTGACCCGGTCCACGATGCAGTTCTTGTTGCGCGGACATTGGTAGTTGACCACGGAGCTCTGCGACCGACGGAAGAATCCCTTGCAGCCCTCGCACGTGATCACCCCATAGTGCACGCCGCTGCTTTTATCTCCGCAAACCTTGCACGGGATTATCTCGATCTGGGCTGAAGAGGGACAGAAAAACAAACACAGATGGTTAAAACACTGTTCGGAGATCGCGTTCGGTGGGACGTTGGAGTAGCACGCTGGGTGCGAGGCGGACGGCTGGGAACGTGCGACGCGTTCGGTGGGACGTTGAAGCCCGTAGCACGCTGGGTGCGAGGCGGACGGCTGGGAACGTGCGACGCGTTCGGTGGGACGTTGACGCGTAGCACGCTGGGTGCGAGGCGGACGGCTGGGAACGTGCGATGCGTTCGCTGGGATAGAATTGCAAGAACTGTTAAAATTTATAGTATTGCCTATTACAAGACGCCTGATTTGTTGACTTGATTTGTTGGCTTAAAGTTGCAGGAGTTATGGCAGTTTTATATTAAGATTCGACACACTTATAATTGCATTATTACATGCAAATAAAATTGTTATCATCGATATCTATGATTAGATATTAGTGATAACTTATTTCACTGAAACTGTGGCCAGGCAACGAGGACTTGATAATTTTAATTCAACTTATCAGCGTTAAATTTCGAGACACAGAAATGTTCTGCGTCTGCGCGAACCAGCACATAACTGGTATTTAACGCCAGTATTTCGCATCTGCACGGTGTGGGTGTTTTAATGGATCGAACTTTCGGCGGGCCCACACGTTCACAAGCGTTTGTCGCAAATCGTGACACGTTGGAGCAGTGTTGCTCAAACTAACTTGTTGACATTTCATCATCCTTCTGATCACAATATTGATTTCGTGGAAAGGGTGCGATTAATCAAAGAGACAAACTTGGTTTATGGGAATTGTTATTTTACTTAACTCCCAGGTTTGAGTTGCCGAGGAAGTCAATGCACAAATCTTAACAGTATAACACGCCATTCGGGTGCCTGTGATCGCTGGGCCTTGCCAATTAGTTCAATTGTATCTCGGCTCTGAATGCATGCGACGATCGAGAACTAGATTTAAGAAGTGCATTCACACAATCCACGAAACGAGGACCACAATGGAGAGATTTAGAGCCGGTTTGCCTTGCGACCATCAACCTCCGCGAGATCCCGGGTTCGAATCCTCGACCAATTAACCGGTTACTCTCTTGTATAGGTCCTCTGTCCTCTGTCTGAACTGAGCAGTGCGTCATTTGACGATGTCGTCAGCTGGACGTTTGCATGTCGCTAGCATCGTTTCAACAAAGCATGCAACAGCAGGTCTGTCTGCTGACCGCCGGATGTCATCCGCTTCTGTGGAGGCGGTGAAAAGAACTCGTGGAAGATGCTATGGTTTGTATGAGTTGGTGCTTCCTGCAGTCTTGGGTATTTCTCATGTGCTGATGATGTTTTTTGCAATGTCATAATTGAGAAAATCAGGAAAATCAATTGTGATTGGTGTAGTCATGGCAAAACATGGTTAGGTCCAAATCTATGTAGATTTATATCGACTTTTCACCAAATAATAATTAAGATGCATCGGCAACATTGTATGAACTTGCTCGCAATCCTAGCCTTGTGGAAGGCCTGCGAAATAACAACCCCTAACGAGCGTCATCTCAACATCCCCGAGGCAAAGCATGCCAGCGCCATAGACTTTTGTTCCTCGGCAATCAATCAATCTGGCTCACTGAGACCGGTTATCATTCATCGTTTGCTTACAACCCTAGACGTTGCTCCGGTATCGCTCCGGGGCCTTACCTAGCGCGGTCAATTTGTTGGTATTACGGCGGTGCTACTGTAACCTTGGTGCTACGAGGCGGTATTACTGTAACACCGATTTAGCGCGGCACATCGGTCCTGGTTTTTCGGTGCTACTGTAATACCACTAGGGAGCAGTGCTACCGTGGTGCTACCGCGGTGCTACGACTAAATTATTAAAAATGGCGCTCTTTGCAATCAGCAGCCGGCTCTCATCTCGTGAAAAATTTTGTGTAAGATTTTATACGCGTGACGGACGTCAGTGATTTCTATCTCTATACATGGACCAGAGTGGATAGAGGAACATTTTCTTATGTTTCGGACCGGCTCGAAGAAGATTTGTTGCGTGAAAATGAAGAAAACATTTCTGTGCCTACGGACACGCGAGCTGTCACTTTTGGCAAGACTTGTCCTTTCAATTGACTGTTGGTGGACTGTAAGGTGTTTCGCAAACTGCTTGTAGCGAAATAATTCGTCGAGTTGTCGCTAGCCTAGATTGCAAGAAACTATGTGAAATTTCCGTCAGCTGCTGCTGAATTGAACGATACCAAACTCGACTATTACCTGTCAGCGGGATACGAAATTTGGTGGACATCGTCGACATTTTATCATTCATCCATCATCATCAAACATTAGAAATAATAATGATTTTTATTATAAGTTAATTCAATGATTAAACAATTCATCTGTGACATTTGCTTCGTGTGTAAAGTTACTCACTTCTAGGACTGAGCGTGAAGCAGATCCTGCTGCATTCACTGCTGCTGCTACCTAGCCACGTCAAGCTCTCTATTTCTTTTATTTCGTTACTGAGGATGTGAATAATAATTTTATCGTTGAACAATAACTTTTATGCTTATTATTAAGTTCCAGCCTCTCATTTTCATTAAAATTGGACTTTTTCTTTCGATATGTCAAAACTTTTGTCGGTAATTTTCACACAAAAATCACCGCTTGCTGGGGCATTTATTTCAAATTCGGTGTCATTTTTAAGCCAATCGTAGCGCGTTCATTCAATACGACCAATCAAGTGTCTCCTGACATAAAGTCAGAGTCGCCGAAATAGGTGCTACATAACACGAGCGTAGAACCGCCGCGCTAGGTCGGGGTTACTGGTCGGTGCTACGCTGGTATTAGTTAGCACCGGTGCTACATGATTTCATTGTTAGTAATACCGGTGCTACTGTGACCGCGCTAGGTAAGGCCCCCGTACGCTTCCAGCTCGAAGGAAGGAAACCCATCGAGTTCTCACTGCAAACGTGCAAGACATCTTCAATCCTTTTCGCTCATTTCATTGATTGTTTTGGTCGGTGGGGACAACGGTGGTCGTCTGTAGGTCGTGGAACATACACATGAGATCTGCAGAGAACGACCTGAGATTCCATGCATTGCAAACAGGGTAGCGGCCGTCTATGGCTGCTGAACAGTCGAGATGCTCGAGTAAGAAACAATAGTACACAGCGTGACGCGTCATGCGTCATACGCATCGAAACAAACGCAGAACACGCGACATTCTGCAGTCGCGACGAGACGAGCGCTATTTGAGGCACGACGGGCTTCCCCGACGCCGACACCGACGCCGACGCCGACGCCGACGCCGACGCCGAGACCGGTCGTGTCTAAAATAGCCGGCGTGTGGCGGTCGCTTGCCCGTGGCCAACGGCGCAGGGCACACGTGAAGTCGCCGTCGGGGCACATGACCACGGACACGCCGAAACAACAGCCAGTCGGAGGGCCAGGGAAGACAACGCGCGCTCCTGGGCAGTGGGTGTATTTTGACACACGACGGCCAGCCAATACATGTCACGGATTGCCAGCATGGACATGACGAAAGTGACGGGCCGACAATCTGTCGTGTGTACTGGCTATGCGATTAGCGAGGCTTTGTGGTATAGAAGAACTATCTCAGTCGTTAGGGGGGAACGCATCCTTTACGCATCCTCCCCTAGCATGCTGTCCTGACGTCTTCGACGTTCTAGATCCAAAAACACTCGACCATTTCCCAAGTTATTTGTCATGTCTGTCAGCAAGGCCGGTCTGACGGATAGCAGCTATATAGTTGTTTTCCTTGTTTTATAACGAAGCAAGCGAAAAATCAACCTAAATTTAGTACATCAAAATTTTTCAATCTGATTTGAGTCGCGACGATAACTGCAATATTGTGGCGGATCAGCTCGATCGCGATCGCTCGATCGAGCAAGTCGAAAGGTCGCCGTCGAAATCGCGGTCCAAGCTTGGCGACCCCGGCTGGGTGACGCGGACGCCGACGCCGACAACACGCCGCGCAGCTCGGTAACGGTCCATCGCAGGCTCCGCGCCGGACGAGCATCACGGGTCAGTGACGACGCCGTCGTCGGGTGCCCTGCCCCGAACCATCGGCTTGGCGCTGTGCAAAACATGGCCCATCTTTCCAGTCTCTGTGTGCTGTCTTGTGTCGCCTCAGCAGATCACGAGGCTGTAGCAGTCGCTTGAGATGAGGGGGAATGAAAATAACTTTGGTATTCGTAGCGAACTGACCAGCAGCGCTAGCAGCGGCGAGGCAGGCACTAAAAAAATAGTGATTCGAGAGTGCGAAATCGCTTCCGTGTTCCGACGCCTTCTAGTAAACATCTCTCTTCGCTGATAACAGACTTCACTGTAGACTCTGGAGTCACTGATGACGTGTACAGGAAAGCCTCCAATGTTTGGGATCATTGCTGTGTTGCCAATAAAGCGCAGGGGTGTTCGATTAGTCATTTTTTTAACACCGTACGCTTTTACCCTACCCCTTCACCCCGCGTGAAACGCCGTGGGTTTCCTACAAAACTAGCCCCGCTTTCCATTTCCTGTATACAAAGCGAATGAACGTTTCGCCGCTGCGCGAGATCGCCATGATGACACCGCCCTGTCGAGTGGTGCCGACTACCCAGGCTGCCAACCAACTTTCGCGACACCTGCTACTCGCGCCGCCGAAAGAGAGCTTGCTTTCGCAGACAACTCCCGCCCACGCACTTGCCCAACGCGGGAAGCCGTGCAGCTCGCGTTGCCGGAAGATCGCCATCTGCATTTCCCATCCACCACGGGACGCAGACAGGGACGCACGCGTAGCAGCACGCCAGCATGCACGCAGCGCTCCGCAACACAGCTCGTCCCGTCTCTCTCACACCCGCACGTAAACAAGCCACGGCGCGACGTCACACCAAGTCACTGCCCGTCCTTGTGACATCATACACCGCTATTTTCCGGGACAGCGGCGTGCGGTTTGCCGCGCTCGCTGCCCACAACATCCACACATCGGCGGTCGTTCACCCTGGCAGCAAGCAGCAAGCAGCAAGCTGAAGCAGCAGCGGCCGCAGCGGCCGGCGTCGCACACACTCATATACCTCGGATAGAATTCGCGCATCTCTTATCGGCGGCTTGCTGGTCCAGCTGTAGGTGGTGCTGGTGCGGGGGCGGCGGCGGCTGGGGCGGCTGTGGCGACGGCGACGCGCTCAGGGGACGCCAGCGCGAGGGCGGCGACCGCCCCCCGTTTCGTAGCAACTCGTCGAGTAAATCCATGCGTGGTCGGTGTCTTCTGTGTCGGCTATCATAGTTGCGACTGTCCGAGGGCGACACACGCGAGCACTAACACATCACCCGGCGCCGAGGCCGGACGCTTCCTGGTGCAGCGACGACGGCGTCGTCGGCGTCTTCAGCGGCGGCAGTGGCGCGGGACTTGGCGGGTCGCTCGTGGGGGTTTTTCGGGCCCGAGGTTCTTGCTTCGATGCCCGCCGGCGATGTACTGAGTGCTGCCGCCGCCGCCGCGATGGTTCAACGACCTCGGATGCCGTGACGAAACTCGGAACGGCAATTGCCGAGCGCGGCCGAACGTTACGTCACGGCGACGGCGACGGCGACGACGGCGACGACGACGGCGGCGTGGAGTTGGTGTCCTCGTCGAGCTCGCGGCACGCACTCGGATGATTCGTGGGAATCTCTTTGAGCGGCCGCCGCGGCGGTGACTCTTGCCGGGGAGTGTACGTCGATGAGTCGCCTCTTCGCCTCTTCGCGCAGAGGGCTTTTTATTTCGGAGCTTTTTTCCTGGGATGAAGTGCAGGACCTTTAATTGATCCGATTCCCAATTCCGCGTTTGTCGTCTTTGATAACTGTACACTCCTATGCCAAGACTTTTTTCTGCGAGGTGTCTCTGTCTCTCTTCAACGCATGCAAATGTCCGCGTCCCGCGCAGCCCGAGTCACATTCAGCGGACCGCCTCCGCGAAAAAAACCGCAACCTGCTACAGAGAGACGAGAAAGAAACCCCTCCGTCGTCGACGACCACCAGCCAACAGGTCTCTGAAAACGCAACCCCCTGAGGGGCCGGCAGCCACCTCGCGTATCCCACATGTTACGCAAGTCCGACGCATACGTCAGCACGCCGCCGACAGGTGAAAGCCGAAGCATCGGCTAGCAGCGAGCAGCGAGCAGCGAGCACCTCACATGCCTCATGTGTGAGTATATAGCAACAGCTATAGCATGTGCGAGAGTGCGTACACGGCTCTTGGCCGCAACTGTACACACGTGCTACTGTCCAATCAACTCGCGGAATATATTGCAAGAAAATAACTGTGCTTTGAATGCTTTGACTCACACACACACACGGCCAACACACACACTCGGTCGGCGGCCGAGTGAAGCCGAGGCGAGCCGAAGTGAGTCGGGCCCCGCAAGTAGGTCAGTCGTGTGCACGCTATAGGAGGGGTCATTGGTCCCTGCTCGCAGCTCGCAGCCAAGCAGCGAGCCGAGCGGTACTAGCCGTGGTGAATAAACATACGCTCGAGCCGGGGCCCACGGCGTCGTGCGTAGCGCGGCGTTGCGTGAGCGTGGGCGCCGCCGCCGCGCGAAGGGACACGCACACGCACAAATTATGCGTCGGGTGGAATTGTCGGAGAACGCGCTGGGTGCGTAATCGCGATTCACGCATTCACGCACGGCGGCCGGCATTGTTGTTCGGAGTCGCGTGACGGCAATGGGACAGTTTCTCGGAATCCGGCGGCCATGCGATTGGGCAAAAATCTTTATAATGGCCCCCAAATTAAATGTTTCTCGACGCGGGCCTTTTGAAAATCGTGTGCCTACAGCGTAGGTGGTAAAAGAATAAAGAGCCATGTCCCTGTCTATCAGACAATGCAATGATTTCCAGTAAAAACAGTTTTATACCTAATCATCAATTGGCTAACTGTCCGTTAGTTGTAAGGATTGTAATTTATACGACTGTTTAATAGACTCTAATTGGCGCTTAGTGCACAGAGAGTACCCGCGACGAGATATGCGCCCCTCCACTCGGGCAACAGTACTTGTGGCGATCTTGAGCAACGAAGTAGTGCGCATTGTTGTGTGACGGATTGCTGTGTGAAGATAGCCGTGACGAAGATGACATGTCTCGTGGAGCTGACCACGTGGTGGCAGGGTGGGTGTGTGGGTGGTTAGTGGACTCCCCGTCGGTCGCGAGCGATGCTTTCGCCTCGCCTAGTACCGGAGACGATCCGATTTTCGTGCAATCGATAAGAGCAAGTTATTAATATTGATTTGATAAGGAAAATGAGACGGTGATAGCGACTACGCCGTCCAGTCAATCCCGAAGATAAGCTTTGGCGAATTGAGCGACGGAAAAAGCAGTTTGTTGAAATAAACAAACCGAGATGGTGTGTAATAATACATCGCCGCGGTATTTTATGCAGACGGATTTAGATTGTGCCGTTAGTTTTCTTATCCAAAGCAGACTGTACCTCGGACACGAAAAGTTTGCCTCTTTCTCGCGGGCACTAAGACCATGCGGACGTCTTGATGCAGGAAACGTTGGGAAGCTGTCCTCCAGCACTAAAGAATCGCTTGGAACTCCGCTCAGTGATATGTAGCACTTCGCTCAGTGATCAGGTAGCACTCCGATCAGAAATCGGGGATCCGCTCAGGTTCCTCTATGTCCATGGATCCATTGCTTCTGTTGGTACCTATACGAGCTGTCGCACTAAAAATTGACGAGTATAAATTGACCCGAAAAAAAAGGCAGCTGCTCTCATCTTTGCATATTGACTGCTGCCAACGCAAGGTGCAGCGGGCCATGCGAAATAAATAACCTATAGTACACGCGTGGATAGGAAAGAAAACAATTTCTATTGAATTCGTCGGATGTATCATGTACAGCCAGTCAGGAATAATTCGAGACTTTCCACTGCGATTTTCGTACAGATATATCCTTGCGGAAAATAAGTGCGAGACATTAGTATATTTTTATGAAATTAAACGGAAGACCACTGGACAGTAACAATTATTTGGGCATCTTATGCGAGGATTAAAATTAGTTGGTTGAGTTGAGTTGAGGATTAGTTTAAAATTCTCCGATTCAGAAATATTTGCCCCACGTTAAGTTCTTCCACGATTATTGATTCGACTAAAATCCCTCGAACTGGAAGCCAGGCGTGCTTGTGATAGCGCTTGTGCTAGTGCTAGTGCTTGTGCTAGTGCTAGTGCTAGTGCTTGTGCTAGTGCTTGTGCTTGTGCTAGTGCTAGTGCTTGTGCTAGTGCTAGTGCTAGTGCTAGTGCTAGTGCTTGTGCTAGTGCTTGTGCTTGTGCTAGTGCTTGTGCTTGTGCTTGTGCTTGTGCTAGTGCTTGTGCTTGTGCCTGTGCCGGGGGCCCGTCGTAGCATGTCAGCAAAGAGCAAGCCAAGACTGTACTTTCGCACGGATCGGCGCAGCAGTAGGTACCGGCCGAGGCGAGGTGCAAATTTGCGACGGGCACTGTACTCGGCAGGGTCTTATGAAAAGAAAGTTAGCAAGTATGAATGTTGTGATGTTGATATGATGCAATTCGCCGAGTGATATACCAACTAAGCAAGCAGCGAGCAGCGAGCAGCAGGCTCTGCATGGCCATACACCAAGCCGGCGATACGCCCGTATAAGGTTGCGGTTTTTATTGCCACAGCTCTGTATACGCGAGTTCGCCGAAATCGACGACGCATTGCGACCGTGTGAGACGACGCAATGCCGGCGGCGGTTCGGAGGTGCAGGGCTCAATGTCACTTCGTCGTTGGGCGAAACTGTGCGGAATCGCACTCCGGAGTTTTGCCAAAAAAGAGACGCATTTTATTTTGGACTATTAGGAACTAAACGGTCGATTAAAGATTTTTATAATGCCAAACATTTTCGATTAAAAATTAAGTCACTAATATGTAAAATGTAAAATGTCCACCGTCAGAGCAAATTCTTTTGCAGTTTCGTTCGATTCCGCACTAAGTGGACTTGTTGTTTGAAAATCATACAAACGCGGTTTTACAGAATATATGAGGGAACTATTTGTAAAATGATAAAAGCTTTGTGCAACGCTTCATCCAAGAACGAAGTGTAAAAATATTCACGTAAGCTTTTCGTCCCGGCAAATTTGGACAGTGGTCAACTGCCACTAAACCAAAAAACAATTTTTTAAACAGAAGGACCGGTGTAAACCGCAAGCCGTTAGCAACACACTTCACGGCCCTCGTCGACGTGACATTATTCCCCGGCAACCACGTTCACATCTCTTTCTTTCCCGCTCGCAATTCGCAATCGAAAATTGGCGAAAAGCAGCGATCGACGACGCCGGCGTCCTTCGGCGCAGCAGCCGCCTGCTTTGCCGGCCGCGTGACGGACGGTGGTGTTGTCGTTGGAAGTGGGTTAGAAGTTGAACGGCACGGGCGAAGGCCGTACGCCGCAGATAGCGTGCAATACTATCTGCCTGCCTGCCTGCCTGCCTGCCTGCCTGCCTGCCTGCCTGCCTGCCTGCCTGCCTGCCTGCCTGCCTGCCTGCCTGCCTGCCTGCCTGCCTGCCTGCCTGCCTGCCTGCCTGCCTGCCTGCCTGCCTGCCTGCCTGCCTGCCTGCCTGCCTGCCTGCCTGCCTGCCTGCCTGCCTGCCTGCCTGCCTGCCTGCCTGCCTGCCTGCCTGCCTGCCTGCCTGCCTGCCTGCCTGCCTGCCTGCCTGCCTGCCTGCCTGCCTGCCTGCCTGCGTGCCTGCGTGCCTGCCTGCCTGCAATTGTGCAGAAAATGCGTGACGCCGTTTTGGCAGCCGGTCATATGCGTCGTGCAATCCCGACGACGCCGGCGTCAACGCTGCGTGCATGAATTGAATTGTATGTCGGTGTCGGTGAACGTTAGGCCGATGCCGAAGATTGTTGTCGATCTGGGAATTCCCACCTGAAGATGGGAAGATCTCGATGTTCAGGTCGAACGTGTAAAAATCAGCGCGGATCTGTTGCCAACTCAACGCTGACAAAACTAGGATGTGAATTTGATGTGACCGACGTCAAAACACTAGTTCCTACTCCTAGAGATGATGGTAATCTGTGTTCCCTGGGCTGTCTTGGGAACCCCTAGCCGACAAGAGGACGCCTCTTTGACGACGACGTCGACGTCGGTGTCGTGGTGATAACTTCACTGATCTCTTGTCTGACAAGACGTCTATGGGCAACTCTATCCAGTTCGACATGGTGGAGTACCATTTACTTGCAAAAGGGGTACGAAATCGCCCCTGAACACGTCAACCAAAACACCCGGCAGGTCTAATTGAGTGTATTCTTTTCATTAATACATGCAATCGAGCGGTGTATATTATTTATCAAGGTGAAAACCCTGCAGCTGATCTTATGGGTATTCGGTCCGAGATGTTGCAAGCGTTGTTTGATATGCCTCGTTGGCGCTACGAACGTAGGTCAAACAAGCTGGCCGGCAAGTGGCAATCCATGACAGAGTGGTTGCCGATTTGGTCACCCATTCCGGTGATAATTCATCGGAACAACAAGCCAAAGGGAATCGTGATCTCTAGCAACTTTTAGGACGGTCACCACGCCGCGTTTGACGACGCACCGACGGAGACAGGCCAGACGGCTGCATTGCTGATGACACAATTAAGATGCGGTATATTTAGACGGCTGCGTTGTTCAGGTTTCGCGACTTAGTTTGATGACGTCGATGACTAAGGTGGCAATAGCTTTATTGTAACTTTTGGTTTCTTTGATGCAGCTAGAGTTGAGTTTGACATCTCGATAATGCATTATTACTTGATCAATTAAACTTCGAACAGAGACATCTACGCGCTGCAAGCTATTATTATGCTTATGAAACCAAGTTTAAATATAACGCTCAACTATAATGCGATAATTCTCGTTTTGCAAAATACACGCCGGAATTTTGCAACACCGTTTAGCAGGTCTGCCTGTCAAATGTTTGACACGAACTGTCACTGTCAGTGATAGCTCACACTATCGCCGTGCCGGTATCGCCGCATGTTTCGTTTTTTTCATTGAAAAAGGAAAGTGTCGTGAATATGATTGTAGCGATATGTGGTTAATGAATATCAAACATATTCAACCCCTCCTGGCAATAGAGACATTGGCACGCAGGTGTCAACTGTTGTTGTTTTCTGTTAGTTTATATTCCAAGTCGTTTGGACTTGGACAAGGGTTTTACTCTAGCATTGAGTAAAAGAGTGGAAGCGTACCAGACATTGAAATGCTAGCTTTCGCAAAACAATAATTACAGACATCTTGACGTTGCCTACGAAGACTTTAGCAATAACTTGCAGAGGATGTCGAATCTTTCACAAGCGATGTTCTCTAGTTGCTTATGCTTTTATGCTCTATCGCGAGACGATGAATATTGAGAACACTCTAACCATTGGCAGACGCCAGAAAGAAAGAGCGCAACTTCATTACAGTAGTATCATAGATCATAGTTTTCATAGATTGAAAATGAAATGTCGATACCTACACTACATCATTCATAGCGCGCGATTCAAGAAAGTTATGGCAATTCACGATGAAAATAACAGACAAGAAGTTGATAACAATACAGTCCCGACTATGTAATTCAACCTTCTCAAGTTACAATCACAACTAAATCTTTCCATCATCATCATCATCATCATTATAATCATCATTATCGTCATCACGGTTGGCCGGGAATTGAACCCTACCCACGCCGCACGCATCTGATATACAAAACACCCGACATTCCAGGCCGTATGAAAATTCTAATCCCCTTCCCGTCCACCTCACTCCCTCATTCTCATTAAAACCCCGATCAAAACCTCATCAAGCTCAGTAGACCACCAATAGATAGCCGACTGGCCAAGAGTGGCCAATCTCGTGCAAGCGGGCGCCATATTTGTTGATAAGAAGCTGTCAATAACATTTATTAGCGTTGTTTCGTAAAGGCAGTGAAATATCTATAGCAACTATATTTGTAAACTTCCGCAGAAGTGTTTTTACCGGTCCTTCTTTGAAAAACTAAACAAAAAACATGTCAGCGCAATTCACAGTCTAGCCACTCCAGTGGAGTATGCTCTCTAGTCGCAGCCGGCTCCTAGGGTGGCTTTTGGGCGACGGATGGTGTGGCTAATGAATTATCTGCCAAAATTTCGATCAGCTCGATTCCAAAAACTACGGGAAACGGCGCTCGAGCCTAGCACAGAGGCATAAGCCGAAGACCCACCATGCAAAGTCCATGACCAGACAGCACCCAGAACGGTGCAGTGTGGGCAAAAGCTCCGGAAGCACCCAACGTTTCGCGCGGCTGGCAAAGTTTACAAGGTAGAAAAGGAACTGACCGCTATAAAAATTTGCTAAACCATTCGATAGTGGGCCGGCCGGCCGCAAATAGCTCTTGGGGTCGCAACATGCTATCGGTCTGTTTTATTGGCCTGTAAAAGGGCTTTTATTCGAAAGTACTCAGCCCTATTCTCCCACCCCGTCCCCCCACTCCCAGTAAACCCATCAGGCAAATGGTGCCTGTGGACACATCACGGGTTTTGCTACACATCTCTGCACCACCCTTACCGAATACTGCCAAGTCGGCAATGTTTTCATCTCAGGTTAGGCGGAGGAAAGAAAGTACTCGCAACGCAAAGTGACTTGCACAGCGGACCATTCACAAATAACTCAAAAACCATTCCCTAAAGAGAACGGAAGTAGGTATACCGCCATTTCAAAAACTCATCGCATTTTGGTCGAGCTAACATTATAAAACGCAGGCAACGTTGTATTTAGGGTTTGTTCGAGTTGTTGGTGTGATGTACAGCTGTCTAGGTTCATGATTGGACCATCAAACGCTCTACTAGGACAGCAGAGCAGTCCATGGAGCAACAACCGTGATAATTGAACGCCGGTAATCGCATCGCCAGCCAAATTTCGAACGTCCCGCCAACGCAAAGTGCATCGCGAGCGACGTCGCTGCAGACACGAACGGTGCACGCTTCTCGCACGGAATGTACCGCCGCGGCCGGCCGGCTGCCGGGGTACGAGCGGGCGATGACGGGATGACGCCGGGATGCGAAGCCAGGACCACGCCTGCGACGGCGACGGGTCGATAGTGCATCCAGCGAGCGTGCAGCGCGCGGTGCTCCGTCCGACTCGTGGTGCATCGCGGGGGCGGCGGCGACGGCGGCGGCGGTGGCGCCGGGGGGTGGCCGGGGGGTGGACGGGGTGGCATCATGGAAGCCCTAAAGAGGCGGTCTGCAGCTCGCGGAGCGCTTCTTTGTCCCCGTCCAGAGACAATTCCGAGTGGCGTCGCGGCACTACAATCGCTCTGGCATGCGACGGGCAAGGCTCTCGGCATGGAATAAGGAGGATTCGATGCTCTCAGGCTACCATTTGACGAGGTGCCGGTGGAACACATCACCGCCGAAACCGCCAGACGGGCGTTGGGAAAGATGCGGCGTGTTTGTGTGCGTTGTTACATAACAGACCGGCTCTACGATATTTTGAATGGGTTTCTTTGATATGCGCGATGTACACATTTCGCGTCACTTGAAACGGTAACCGCGCTCGCGCGGGATTTATTTGCAAGATAACAAGGAGGTGTTTATTTAAATTTGGAACTGATAACGCGATAGCACGCAGAGGCGATGGTTCCTCGCATTGGCCGAGCGGACTGCTCGACGCGGAATATTCCATTGTTTCCGAAATGAGACATCTGCAAGATAGTTGGATATACAAAAGAACCGTTTCACTCGTTCACTCGATCGCCCAAAACGGCGGCCCCACCCCCGCCGCGACGGGCACGAGTTGTCATCGCCGCCGCCGCCGCCGCCGCCGCCGCCGCCGCCGCGCGTCGTCAATAAAACCACCTCGCGCATCACGCGGAAGTCACCCAAACACAAAGCCGGCGCGGGGTCCCCGCGTCGCTATCAGTCGCCCGTCCGCCGCACAATGCATCTCTTATCGTCGCTTATCGTTCCTCAACCTCTCGCGACAGCCTACCCGGAAATCAGCCTCCCCCCCACGTGTGTATGTATGAGAGTGCGTCAACGCCTCCAACTCGGCGCGATGCCCGCTAAACGCCGTCAACCATCGGAAACCCGCCACACACATGCTGCGAGCCACGCGGGGAGGCGTTGTGGAGTGAAAAAAATAACACACACACACACACACGGAGAAAGCGTTGCGACGCGGCGTTAGGCGTCGCGACGCCGACCCGTATCGATCGCCGAGCGACGGCGCTCGCTATCGGCTTTAAAAACGCGGAAGTGGCACCTTTAGCGGCGTCGCGGATCCGCGCGACGCCGAGCGTCGGTGTATAACTAACACAGGAAGCACAGGACGGGACAGCTCGGTGGGGGGCACCGGACACGAACCACCGTGCGGTGTGGGTTGGACGGGAGAAGGCGGTGGAGCCAGTCAGATGGGTTAGCTATCTAAATTTTAATTAGATATTAAGTGTTGAATTACTTTTTAGTGTCTCAAAGGCGTTGGTACCTTTGATGGAGCCCGCCGCCGCCGCCGAAGGTCCGTTCTGGCTTGACGGCTGATTACTAGGTTGATCCTTAAGCGCCGACACTTGGCTCCACATCTCAAACATGTCACAGATTAGCACTGACTAGCACGCGCGATGTCCGCGACACTGGTCACCGCGCTGCCTTGTTGCACCACCGTCGCTGCTGCTGCTGCTGCTGGTGACGGCGTTCGGTGACGACGTTGCGTCTTGCTGGTGAGCGCCGGCGACAATCGGAGGGTCGTGATTCGGCGCAGTTCGGTGGGCGAAACTCGCGCACAACATCTTGCCGCCACGGTGGCTCGCTGCGTACTGACGCGACGGCCGCACCGACTCGCCGCCGCCGCCGCCGCCGCCGCCGCCGCCGCCGCAGTTCGATTCATAGAGTCTCCTTTCTTAAATCCCCTCTCCGTCCCCTATCTCTCTCTCTCTATCTGCTCCCTCTCTCTCGCTCGCTCTCGTCGACCGGCTGGCAGGATGATTTTAGTGACACGGCGGTCTTTAGGGCACTCGGTGACAGTCGGACACCGACGCCGCGCCGCCGACGTCGACGCCGACCGAAGAAGATGCGCCGCAAGAAGTTGCGCGTTCGGCAACAAAAATCGCGAGTCTCGACGTGCCGAAGTTGTTTCGCAAAGTCCCCAGACCCCAGACGGAAAATTCGAGACAAACTTGAGAGTCGGTCGAGTCGCGAAGTCCGGCGCGTCAAGGAAACATCCGTCTTACATCGGGACTCTGTGTGTATAAATTCGTGTATTTCGATCGACAAGTTTCGTCGCGTTTGCTTCCTTGTTGAGAAGAATGCACCCCCGCCGCCGCCCCCGCCGCGCCCGCCGCCCCATCCCCGTGGTCTGCATCGGGTAATGAAGAGCAGAAGTGCACGCCGAGGTCCTGTGCGCCGCGGACAATGCAGCGCACGGAAACGCGATGCTAGCAGCGCGGACAATGGACCGATGATGAGATGAGCGCGGAGTGCGGAGGGTACGGCGGGCGTGGGTCTAGCGATGAGCCCCTAGCAGGTAGCCGTCGTCGTCGGAGAGTCCCGTTATACGAGTGAGTGAGTGTGTGTGTGTGTGTGTGTGTGTGTGTGTGTGTGTGTGTGTGAGTGTGCTCTCCGGCCGGCTGGCCCAGTGGCGGAGATGCCTGAGACCGCTGTAGCGCAGCATCCGAGGCAGCGTCTCACGCGCAGAGCATGGGAAGGAAGCTTGCTGGCGGGCGCGATGAGGTACCGCTAAGAATAGAACCGGGTGCAAAAATTGGCAAAGAAATGAAACGATGGGTTCAGGTTTTTTTCTCTTTTCTCTTCGGAATGGTTGCTATCTTGGATGTGAAAGGGTCCCGATCGATACGCCGCGTTTTTTTTTGGTTTTTATTGAACTCCGTTATGTTGCCGATGGTTGTTTTTTTCTGTTCCGGGGAGCTCATATTTGGGTACGCGGGGGTGCGTTTTGTCTGGTTGCGAGGCGGAGGGTGGCTCGATACCTGCGCAGGGGTCGGTGTCGTCTGAAAGGGCAGCCATGGGTCGCCGCGCTCGTGTTTCAATTCGACGCGGTATTTGCATCGGGTGACGGAAGTTGCGATCGCGCCTGACGCAAGGAACGTATCCGCACGGCGACTTTCAGGGGGACGCCGTTTAAAGGGACGCCTCGTTTCAATGGGCGCTGGTGTCTGTAATTGGTCGGCGTTTAAATGGACACCGGAAGACGGTGGACGGAGTTGACACGCAGCAAGTGTTTTCCTTCGGGGGATGCGATTAAAAATAAATAAGTGAAATAATGCGATGGTAGGAACGCAAGAGGAACGGAAGAGGAACCCGAATTCGTTTGGCTATAACGAGGATGAGTGACCAATTTTTCCCACCTCTAATGGCTTGGCACATGGCTTGGCTTGGCAAAACAGAACAACATAAAGAGACATCCGAAGCCCAGATACCAGTCACTCGTGCAGCCAATTTAGTAAGGATGTCATTAAACGAATCAAATTCACATTATGTGAATCTCGTTCTGAAATTATTCAGAAAATGTGACTGATAAGCTCTAAAAGTCAGTAAACGTTTTGAAAAGCAAGATGTACGATGCTAGTTTATTAATTTTCATAAGATGCAAAGTTTTCTTTCAAGTTGTCACCACTAGAAATGTCATTCCAGAGTTAATTAAGAAGGTTGGATCAATGTAATTATCATGGGACGGAACATCCCATCAGCCTCTTGAACAAAAGGTAGAGACAACTGCGCCATCGGAATATCCAGCTTCAACACACCAAGGCATCAACATCAACGCCCAATCCGACGCCACTGCCCTGAGGAATCAACGCCCTCCCCGTCCCATCGAGGGCCCCGAAAATATTTCACCAACCCCGCGCGGGATTCGCGGAAGACGGAAGGAAACGGGCCGACTGTTTGTTTGTTATCGCCACGCAATGGCATGACGTCACGCGACGCCGTCGACGTCGACGTCGTCGACGCCGCTTCCTGGTTCGTACAACATGCGAGCGACGCGCGCGCCTCGCCAGCGTCGATACCGACCGTCGTTGCCATGGCTCCCGTGGCCGGCGTATCGACTAGCGTCGGCGTCGGCGTCGGCGTCGGCGTCGGCGTCGGCGTCGGACCTCCCTCGGTCCGTTTGGCGTCGACAGGAAATGGTTCGCCCCGTGGGAGGCGCTCTCTCTGGGCGACAGGGGGTCGCCGTCGTGGAAGGAAATCGCGTTTACGCGCGGTTATGGACGCCGTTGAAGGGGGTGTCGTGAGCCCCGCGGCTGGCTGTCGATGAAAGAATCGGTTCTGTGTTCAGCGACATGGTTTAGGGGGCAGGGGGTCTACGTTGTGGAATTAAATCAGGTCGCTAGAGGACGCCGTCGCAGCGGATCGGCGGCGTTGCGTAGCTCTCGCCGTTGGTGGAAGTATTGGTGTTTCGTGGAAATTATCGATCTTGTGACGTCGCGTTGTTTTTGGGAGTTTTCTTTCGAAGATCGAAACGCCCATCAAGTTTTTCTATGTGGTCATCGCTGGCATCTGAAGTTCGCGAAATGTATCATTCTTATCCCGTCCAGAGAGATTCAGGATGGAAATGCAATCCGCCAGCTCGGCGTCCATCTCAAAGTGTGCATTACCAGTCGACCTGCTCTTCTAGATGTCACACAATCCGAGCCCAAGAATGTCAACGGCTGAGACCCCGCCGAGACAAACGTTAAAGTACGATGCTATTGCTAGCTGAGACAGACACAGACAGGGAAGGATTGTCAGCGAGCCATAATAACGTAGCAGCAACAATATGCCCTGCATGTCAAGGGTTAACTGATAATGATACCGCCGAGCTCTAAGCTGCCGTGCCGTCGAAGTCCTCTCAATTAGCAAGGGATGTCTTTGAAGCCGCGTCGAGTTGCAAGGGATGGAGACTGGAGCGCAGGCCAGGCTGCACTTCTGTCGATAACTTCAGTGAGATCCAAAGATTCGCGTCGCATCCCCACGAGAGTCTGCTCTCAGCGGGAATTCAGCACGGCTTCGTATTCCAGGCAGCAGCTCGGCAATTCCATCGCAAATTTCTTGAAACGAGCAGCGAGCGAGTCTGCAATGTCTGTTGCAGCCAAACTATACATCAGGAAGTCACAAGCAGCATTCAAAGCAACGGCATGCCAGCGTCGACGTGCTCTAAGGGTTCCTATCAAACGCGGAGGACCCTCCGAAAATCACGACGTCGTTCCCATGCACTGCGCGAGACCGAAAGATACACTGTATCCGTGCGATGTCTTTCAAGAACTCCAATGCTATCACAGACGCCATCACGGAGTCCAGGGGTTCGCATCAACCCCACTCCAGCACCCTCTGACCGTCGTTACGAGCCCAGCGCACAATAACGTATAAGTCACTCCAGCTCTGAACTTCTCTGACCGGAAAGCTGCCTGCGATTGCATTCAAATTAAAAACAACATCAAAGGGCATCCCAAGACATGGTCAAAGACCCAGAGAATCCCTCCGATTGGCTCTGCGAGCCCAACCTGCAAGCGATAAGTCGCCATCCAGCGCCACGCGCTTCTCGCGCGCTCAGTGGTGAGCAAATCTGCGATCGAAATCTGCTGGCCGGAGCAAACTTTCCACAGGAAGCGTTTCTCCTGCGGCGGCGGCGGCGTCGTCAACGGCGGCGGCGCTCTCCGCCAGGCCGCTGTCCGGCGCTACTGCTGCGACGACGCCGACCGGACGACCGCCGGAAAGAGCGAACACGGCGGCGGCGGCGGCGGCGGCGGCGCTGGCAACAATCGCATGTCCGGAACTCGAGCTCGCACAGCGCTCCTGGCGACAGTCGACGCGGTGGAGAAAGTGAACACCACGCTCCATCATCGTCGTCATCATCGTGGTCTTCTCGAGGAGGTGACGTCATGTGTGAGGGGTGCAGCTGGGCCGTGGATCAACGGCGACGCTGGACGGCGGCGGCGTTCAGGGGGGCGTTTCGACGGCTTGATCTTTGTGGAAGTGTTAACTCTGAACCTTCACCCTTAGATCAGTGTTCGAAAAAGAGTTTCAGGCAGGGAATTCAACTCAGTCATTCATTTCATCTCAATTTTAGTTTTTCACGTGTTTCTGCTGTTTGTTTCGCTTGGCCACAAGGGTGGAGTGCTTATGTTCAGGGTGACCATGGTCATAACAAAGAATAAGGAGCCTCTTATTCTCTGGTCATATCACCGACCGTTTGGTAGCTAAGGGCTGGGAAAGTATGGGGGAGCGTTTGAACAGCTCCGTCTCGCATCAAGAGGCGTTTAGACCGGCGAGAAGCAGATGAGAGTTGAGCGGTCACAAATTTTCATTTTACCGGAATGTGAGATGCGTGGAAGCTGTGTCACGGAACGTGAAAAAATTCCTGGCGCGCGCTTCAAGAAAAGAAACTCTGTTGAAATCGCGATAACCCGCAAGATAGGTTCGATAAGCAAGATAGGCAGCGATGGTGAGGACACGCCATATGGCTTTGCGCAAGCACACAGCATGCGGGCCTCGGGGCCCCGGGGCCTCGGGCAAGCGGGCCTCTCGACGCGATGAAAAGCGACGGGCTCTCATCGCGGCAACGCTCGCAGGTACCGCAACGTCGTACACGCCGCTAGGTGGCAAGCTGTCGCTGTGTTCGGCCAGGAAACCAGCTGTTTGCGTTGCCGTGCGACGGTCGTAAAGCAACTGCAAGGTTTCACCAGCCACGGCCGATACCTTCGCACAGCAGGGCTTTTCCAGGAGTGCAGCCAGGAGGCCACGGGAACGCATTTTCCAGAAGGTTTCCTGTGCCGGAAAAGCGTGGCTATCTCTTGTAAGAAATCGATATGCGGACGAACGCGACGCTACGCAACGCAATGCCGGAAATAAATCGAGCCGTTCATTCTCGTGAAAGCGGCGGACGAATTTTCCCGAATTCTGCCCGCTCGGCGAGAGAAAATTGCTCGGCGGGGCTTTATTTCTAGCCGAAGTTCAATTTCCTATTCGAAATTGCTCGAAATTGCTAGCAGACATCGAGAGTTCAGGCCAAACGTTTAAATAGTTTTGGAGTTTGTACATGGCTTTCCCATCGGATAGGAGAACAGTTACAGTGTCCAGTTTTCACAAACTTCTAATTCACATAAACCTAATCGACAGGTGAGAGTGTAATGTCAGTGTCAAACCAAAGTGGAAAGCACAAAGAAAATTTGAAGAAATCACGAATATCGCAATAACAACCGCTCCCAGCTCGATCCAGCGCGTATAATCTCTGATCTCATATCAGTTGCTAGCTAGCACCAAGTCAACTCACCCCCATCCAGACATTGACTCATCGACACCTCAGCCTTGTCGATGGTCCACGGGTCACTAGTGACAGGTGCGAGCCAGAGCGGCCGAGGGTGAACGCTTCACACGCAAACACCCGCTATCCTGTCTTGCGCCAAATGTCACACGATCGCGGGAACTCTCATGAATTCCTTCAATCGTATCACACCTATGTCCTCAAAACACTTCAGGTAAACCATCTAGGCGCATTTTCATGCTATCTGCAAAATGAGCCACAATTCCGAACAAAGTGATCCCCCACAATAATAACAAAACGAAGGACGTTTGAACACAAACAATCTTTGTTCGATTAAAGGAACAATGGTAAGGGTCGATATTACAATGAACAGTTTAATAGTTTGCCTCCAGTCAGGAAGAAAACAGAAGCAACCGATAGGTTGTCACCATGGAGATGAGGTTTATCTTGAGTGGACATAGCAATTTCGGCCCTAACGCCATCTGACGGTGACCCCCAGCGTCCTCAACCATCATCCCCACCAACGCAATCAGCATCACCAAGTCATCCTCACAAGGAAAACCGCGGAGAAAGGCGACTCAACCATCGAACTCCGTACCCCGCACTTAACCCAAGTGCCCCGTTCAATCTGGTCCGCCCGCCACTGCTCGTCACCCACATCGTCGTTCAGTGGCGCACCGACACCGGGCGCGGTCTAGCGGCAATGACGTAGCGCTGCCCGAGTAGAGAGAGAGAGAAGCAGAGCGACGAGAAGATGGAACCGTTAGCTTCGAGCCGAGCACAAAGCGCTCGCTGCATACCGTTATCTTCACCTACTTCAAGCGAACAGCGGCGCTCCACACGATTTCGAGGGTCGACGACCCCAGCGGCCACGACGCCGCAGCAGCAGCAGCAGCGGCAGCGGCAAGGCTGTTAGAGGAACTTAGAAGCCAGTGTGTGACTCCGGCCATGGGGCACGGGGGTTGAGGGGGGGGGGCAGTTTAATGAGCCTCCTGTTTCTGTGTTGTGTGTGTGTTTTTTTTTTGTTGCGCCGAGCCCGCGAACACCGTGCCAATGCACGCGGTTGTGACGTTGCGATGCAGAGTCCGGCAGCGTTTTAAACTGTGCGCGATAACGGTGTGACTTTACGCGGACGTGGACATTAGAATGTCCGTGCGTTAATAAGTTGTGCGCAAGATTTTCGTTTCAATGCAGACCTTATAGTTGCAGGCGGCGTGCCGAAGTGACCGCAATGACGTCATCTTGTCCGCTTATTGTTGTCTTGGTCGTTATCTTTGTAGGTGACTTCTGCGACAAGGGACAGTCGGATTTCTAAGAGAGAGTGGTGGGGATGGGGGGATTCCCATGGATTTGTTGCACTTTTCAGTCTCTGAAATGTCAATGTTTCACTCAAAGAACGTAACCGCGCCTCACGAATTGTAACCAGATAAGCCTCATCAAGGATTAATCACTTTTAAAGATTCCGCGCGGCGGAACTATTAATAGCAGTGGCAATCTTGATAAGCATCGTGACACCATGTCACACAATCCTCATGCCCAATCGCCTGACTTGACGGCAGCGATTCCCTTGTCTCACACATCATGTGTACAAGATCGCTGTCAGACAACGCCGAGCGTGGTCATCTTGATCGACGGACACGCCGGCCGCGGTGCGATCTACAATCCCCCCGTCCCCCTCGCCAGCAGCGCCGGGTTCGAGTCCCCGACGCCGCCACCTTCCCACGACGCGCATGCTCCGCACCAGCCACGCAGCACTAATTCTACAGCCATCCACTAATTACAAGCCACGGCGGCCAGCGTAATGACGAGACGAAATCATGCTCGTCGCGACCATACCGCTAGGACTTACTACAACGAAGCTTGCAGCCATTCAAAGTCGGGCTCAACGGCATATTTTTTTGTACATTAGGGAGAAGGTAACGCCTCTTTTCGCCGCGGTTTCCCACGGAGGCGCCGCGGCCTCCCCGGCGGTCGATCATGCAGCTAAACGCCTCCACTACCGGCGCACGTCGGGTTTCTTGAGTATGTGTGTGTTTTTGGCTACGTTGTGTGTTTACCGTGGATGCTACCTGTCATGGCGGTCGAGTGTGGAGACGGGCCGTCGCCATGTCCCTGCTCGTCGGCCAGCTCGTCGGCGTCGATGGGGAGGGCGTCACGACGCGGACGGGGCGACGCGCGGCGACACACTGTGCGCGGCGCCGCGTGCCGGGGGGTGCCGTGTGGGGGGCGGGCGGGGGCGGCGGGGGGGTGGACATGCGCGGCGGCGGCGTCGGTGGCGTCGGCGGCACGGCGGGTCGATAGGACGCCGACGCCGGCGACGCCAAGGAATGCGACGGCGGGACGTAGCGCCCTCTGGCGCGGTGGCGTCGGCGGCTTCGCACGCCGTTTGAATGTGTGCACGGTTCGTTCATGTTTGAAATGTTGGGGTAGACAATGTTGTGTCGGGCTCAGTCATTCGTGGCCCGCGAACCCGTTCTCGTCGCCGAACGAAATAAGTCAATGAAAATCTTGATTTAAACGTCGAGCCATAAAAGAGTCATCCACTTGCGTTAAATTTGATCTGGGCGTTCCAGAGGCAATTAAGCTGTGGGTGTTTCGGCGTCATTGTGGAAAGGACAGATCCAACAACTTCCCTCAAGGCCATTTGACGCGGAAAATGCTTTTCCATTAGCTGCCACTTCGAAGGGACTCTCTCTTTCCCCGCCTTCCTCGGCCAGGATTCACCTTTTCCAGCTTTTGTACCTTTCGAATGAACTCCTGAAAGAGTTACTGGAGATGGAGGCCAAAACTGCCCCTCCGCAAGGGGTGCGTCTTGCCAAGCTAATATCATGCTGGTAAATAATGGGAATGGTACCCCAAAAAATCATCACAACTCCCAAAATCTTTCTCTTCTCATGTGTAACTAAATTAATCCATTAAAGACATCGGATTGATATATTTCTGGACTTTTTTCTGACTTCTATAATGTCCTCCTGTTCTTTTTCCCACGTCGTTCTTCCGGGAGGGTCCCGAGCCTTCGCGGCCAGCGTTTTCCAGCCTGGACGTGGCAGATTCGGGAAAACTCCGTGGCGTCCAGCGTCCACGCCGTGGCCCGGCCCTGCGCGGTGGGTGGGGGGGGGGCTAGGTGGCCCAAGTCCCCCCTGCGGGCGAGCGGCGCGGAAGCGCGGGCCGGCAGACTGCGGCGGGTCAACAAACTGAACGGTTCCTCACCAATATCTCGTCATGTTGAGCAACGCCACGCAACGCGACGCGACGCAACGCAACGCGACGCGATGCTGGTGTAGCCGTGGCAAGAGGGGGGAGAAGGCCATGTGCAAGGGTGGTTGACCACGTGCAATGGTTGGTAGTTTTCTGCAAGAGGCTGGCCCGGGCATAAGAGTGAGATTTATGACCATGAGGAAGGGTTGTTGACCATGTGCAGGCATTGGTGACCATGTGATGGTTGCACACATGCGTGAGGTGCCGAAGTAACGGGGGTTGAGACCCCAGATGTGTTTCATAGCAGAGGTCAAGTAGCGAGATGTACCGGTTAACGAGTTATCTGAGAATTTTCCTGTAATGACCGTGGGAAATCCACGACCTTGTGCAAGGGTTCCACTCACAAGTGCACCGAGTACTTGGGGGTGAACTTGGTGTCGACTAGAAATCAAACTATCCGCGCAGACGCAGTAATTCCGGCCCGGCTTTGCTTGGAGACTTGAATGCCTGTGTGGACCTGGTGCTTCCTACGACACTGGTAGCGAGCCTCCTCGGCCAGACCTCCCCGAGACACCCGGGCTTCCGGTATGCAAGGTGGTCGCGTGCCAGGGTCGTCCGAGAAGCCACGCATTGTTCGTTGTGTCCACCGTCGATTGTCGATTGTCCGTCGCGTCGGCACGGGCTGGCCACGTGGACACGTCGCAACAAGTGTCACTCTCGACACGTGAAAGCGTCTTAAGCAGGGAACGCACGACGTCGCCGTCGCTCACTTCGAATTCCAGCCGAGTGCCTCGTCGATTTAGATCGACAAAGCACTGAGAGGCGTTGTTGCTTGCGGAGAGGAAAACACTGCGATCGACGGGTGAACCGACTCCAATCCCGATTTCCGGGGATCAACCCCTAGAAAACCACCCTCTGACACCACCCCATCTCGCATCCTCCAACAACCTCACGCAACCTCGCTGCAAACCTCGACACTAAAACACCTCACCACATCCTCAATCGACGCCGTCCACTTCCTAAAGGTCACCACAGCGTCCACTCACCTCTTATAGTGCTGGGCATCACTCAGCCTGCGTCGCATTGCCCACGACGGCTCGCAGGACTTGCAACGGGCCACCCCTCGCCGTATAAATCCAGGCGTCGCGGCGACACACGAAATCCAGGCGGCACACCCACCCCACACTCGAGACACTCACCAAGCAGCACAACTCCCACGCACCCACACACACACACGCACGCACACTAACACGACCGTCACTGGTGTCCGTCACACGCGCGGTGTCACGACGGAGGATGGTGTCCGTCGTTGCAGTTGATGGTCTGAAGGCGAACGGTGACTGAATGCCGGGATACCTGCACCGGTGCTCGGTGCCGAGAGCTCGCCGCTCGCCGCTCGTAGGACCAACGGTACATCGCGAGCTGCTGCTGCGGCGGCGGTGGCGGCGGCCGGGGCTGGAAGAATGCTCGGGCCGTGGGTCGATGAACCTTCGCGCCGCGCGGCGGGCCAACGGTGTTTACATCCGTGTCACACTGACTCAGTGAACGCGCCCGGCGGTGGAGCCGGCTGTAGCACGGCGGCGGCGCGGCGTGGAACAGAGTGTGCGGAGAGTGCGGCGGCGGGCGGCGGCGGCGGCGGGTGGAGGAACGCTTGCCGAATGTGTTGCAACTTGTGAGGTAATTGCGAATTGTTGGCCTTTTTTGTTTTCACTTTGTGCGGAGGGTTTGATGTTGTGTAGTTTCAATTTTGGGGACGATTTTAGTTACCCCGGATGTTGATGAGATTAGTCTCGGGAAGAAATAATCTTTAAGCGATTTGCTATCAAGAATCAATAACTAGCATATCATTTTACTTAACACAATGTTGATAAGTTGTGAGATATACCCTTCGTCCTTTAACGCTAAATTAGTGCCCGAGTTAAATTGAAATGTATGGCAACAGCAAGTCTAATCAGCGGTAGATTTCTTCTAAGGGTTCTGTTTTTCTTCAAAACCCAAGAAAGTAAAAATTAGCAAAACAAAGGAATTGGACAAATGAAAACCGTAGGTTAGTTGACAACAGATCATAGGTAAAACATTATAATTTGCACTGGAAGATTCTAAAATCGCAACGGGGAGCATCATCACACGAAGTGGCAAAAAAGGGCTTGGACAAATCCGTAACTCAAGTTCGACCATTGAGTTTGAACGCAACACGTATGCAGGCGACACATGGTCAGTAATTCAAGCCGCTGCTGCCACGAGATGCTGCCTGGCAAGTGGCAAGCAAGCAACAATCCACCGTCATTGCTGGCAGATTGTTACACGTCATAACCGCTCATTGCCTTGTTACACGTCGCACGTTTCGCTTCCTTAATATAGTCAAAATTCTCAATGCAAAATTAATCTCGTAGTTTTTCTTAACAAAAAGTATTTTAATTATTTTAATATTAACGTAATTCCGTCGGGGCACGTCGTTTGTTTGTTTATTGCTAAAAATTAGCCACTTTGCTCAAGTACCAAGAAGATGTTCGACGAAGCGCTGAAGAAGATGCAGATGAGGAATTCGTCGAAGGTAACAGACATCTCTTCTGGTGGAAGGAGCGAGCAAGGGGGGGAGGTCGGCCCTTCAATACCCTAGGTTTCTCCCAAATAAGATACATTACTATTTTCAGCTTGTTTGTTGCCTAATTAAAAGATGAATAAAAAAATGAACAAGGAAAAAATGAAATTCTATGAGAGCATCATATCATGATCCTCAATATAAATAAGAAAATAATGTTCATGAGGATTTTTATAATTTTCTTTTGGAACATAAATAATGATATTGACATTTTAATTCTAAATAATACTAAATACTTATGTTTAACCTAACAAGCTTTCCCCTACTCGATTTAAATATTTTAACATTAATCTGTTATAAACTCTTATGAGCTATTATTTTCTTCGAGGGTATTTAAGAATCTTAATGTGACGGCGCTTCTTCTGCCAAATTGAGGAAATGCTCAACCCTTCCTCCGACGAATCGAGGATTTCTTGGAAAAGGCAAAGTTTTTTGGGTAAAATTGCCATAGTTTCAACATAGAATTAGAAGGTTGCTTATTCCTTCTTCCATGGTTTCAAGCTCAGATGAAAGATAGATGGGAAAAGAAGAAACCCCGAAAATTTAGATTAAAGATCTGCTAGAGACAAGGGGTTGAATGAAAAGGGGATGGGTTGAAGATTGAGGAGTGGAAATGGAGAATTTCAGTAAGTTATTTAGCAAAATTTAATGCCTAAACTAAATAAGTTTACTTGGACACAATCACGTTTTCAAAATGTTTCAATAAAATACTCAAATAAATTGACTAACCCCCTGTCCCCACCTCCACCCCTATCGCCCACGCGGCGCAGAAGCGGATGCGCGGACTGTACCTATTCCGCGCGCTCGTGCGCAAGGTGATCGCCAACATGGACTGGCTGGTGGGCGACAGCGAGGACGCGGAAGAGGTTGACGGAGAAGCCACCACCGACCTGGCCAGACTCAACCGCATCATGCTGCGCAGCCACAAGACGAGAAACGCGGCTCGCGGCATGCTGAGCATGGCGGTGACTCGTTTGCCCTCTCCCCATTTTGTTGACTAGCCTCCTAAGGGGGGGCTAGCCCCCTTGGTACATGGATCCTTGCGGAACTACACATAGTGGCGGAGGGTGCCGGTTCCTTTGTTTGTTGTTCGTTTGTTTGTTTAGGAACCGTCCGAGTTTGTATTTGAAGCTGAAGATAGTGTGGAGATTGCCAAGCACTATTCTGGAAAAGTTTCGAGAAGTCTCACATTTAAAAAATATGCTTGGTATTGAGGCTTTAATATGAGATTTTTCAACTTTTTTCCCTGAATGATACCTTGCCTGGCAATCTCCACACAATGTCGAGTGCATAGGTAGGTTAGCACTAACAGCATGTTCTGAACCCAACAGTGAGAAGGTACGAGATGGTCTAGCTAGGGACTAGAAAGCAGAGACTCTCGTTAGTACGTTTTCCCTTGAAACATGTACTTACTTACCTAAGTACCTACAACATTCTCTTCAGCACAGGATAAGCGCTTGAAAGTAGATTCTTTTCAACTGAAACTTGTGCTCATTGATAAATCTTAAAAAGCTTGGATTAAATAAAAGATTTAATTACAGGAGAATTTTTTTTTTGTTAGGAAAAATAAAATTTAAACAATCTTCCTCGAAAATTTGTTTTAAATTTCACGAGATCTGTTTTTATCAAAAGTCCCTCCGCTTGTCTGATCAATTATAGTGACGTCATCAGCCAGCCTGGTGGCTCGTGATGTCACCTGTAGCTAGCGTCACCTTGGCACGTTTTGCGCGCAAAAAGGGCTTGAAAAAAAATCCCAAAAAAAATAATTTAACTAGTGGCTCCGCTCCTGCGGCCCCCGGCCGCCAACCCCACCAGGTGGCTCCACCACCAGGAACCCCGAAGTTGGTTGGTGGTGGGCTCTGTCCCTCAAACACCGTCCCCTGCAGCCTTCGGCCGCAGACTCCTGCAGTTTTTGAACGAACGTAATTAGAGTGAAATCATGACAGGCAATAGTCTGGTCACCGTGTAGTACCAACCGACCACGGGGGTGAACTAACATCACCATTCAAACCTCATCTAACCGACCTAAAATGTGAGAAAATTTAAATTTGTAACTTAAAACATATATTTTTGGTTTGTAATGCGCGTATCGTCATGCCTATCTTCGCGCATATCTTCATTGCGTGTGTTCAATTGCAGGAGAAGACCATCATGCTGAAGGACCCAACGGATCGCACGGAAGAGGAGATGAGACAGGTCTACAGCGCAATCGGAGGCTTGACGTGGTTTAAGCATTTCCCCAGCTTCCAGAAGGTTCGGTGAAGTTTCAACACAGACCACTAGTTCAACCGTTTGGCCAATAAACCGCGCACAATAACAACAAGGTTGAGCTTCGCTCAACCTTGGTGCCCGTAGGGCACAGGCATATGCGCATAGCGCAAACATATGCACATAGCGCAAACATATGTGCATAGCGCAAACATAAGCGCATTGCACAAACAAAGTGTAGGTAAGTGTGTTGGTAAACAATATATATGCTTACTCAAGCTCACGCCCTTCATGCGAAATAAGCCGCTCTGAGAAATATTTCCTTGTCCAATCACTATGTACCTTGTTATCGTTACCAGTTTCTGTATTAGGGCCTACGGCCTACTACTACTTAGCGCAGCTGTTTAATTATAAATGCGGTAGTAGAGATACCTTTTCCAACCGATTTCGGTCAAAATTCTATTGTAAAGGAAGACCTAATGTATAACTTGACAGGTTCTGTTCTAGATATTATTTCTAAGTATTTCAAATTCATTGGTTCAAGGAGGCAGAGGAAAAGTAAACAACATAATTGCCTGCTCATTTTACCATTAATTAATTACTTATTTACTGGTTATTAAACTATCGCAGCGCAATAGCAAATAATTAATCATTCAAAATTCTTCATTTGAATGTCAGAAACAATGATGAGTGTAAATTTCTATAACCTCAAGTTTTGACACGGCATGTTGCTAGGATACGGAGCTCGGATCATCGCTTTACCTTCGCAATCACTGCTGTAAAGATACTTTACGCTGATGATGCTGCGCTAAAAAGGAAAAAAATAATCAAGAAAAAAACTTTTGAAACTATAGGGTTAATTGATGAGCGTAACGAGCGTAGCGAGTGAAGCGAAATCTTCAATTACACTTTACTGCTAAAAAAATCCGGAATGTTTTTTTTTTGTTTTTTTGTTTGTTTGTTTTTTTTTTTTGTTTGTTTTTTTGTGTGTTTGTTCGCACGATTCCGGCCAAACGCCAAAACGGATTTTGATGAAAATTTCGGTGGACCTTCGTTTTCTCTGAACTTAGATCTGCCACGTTTTTGAAGCAATTCGGACCAGTAAATTTTATGTTATTAAGTTTTTACGAAATTTTTCAGTTTTTCCAAAACACGTTTTCCACTCTAGAGGCCAAGGATCTCAATATAATTTGACGAAACTTTCCAGATATGTTGGCCCCCACGATTTAATGTTTGTGTACAAATTTCATTGTTGTATGTTTAGCGCTTTTCTTGGAAATAGCGCTTTTATGACGCTTTTTTAGCGATTTTGCAGTTTTTTCCAACTAAATCAACTTTATCTTCAACCGATTTTGACAAAATTAACTGCGTGCATTATAAATCGTATAAAGAAGATACTGTGTTAATTTCAAGCAAATCAATTGAATAGTTTTTCTTTAAATCGATTTTTACGTTTTGAAATATTCAATGTCATTGAGAAAGTTGCTAAATTAACGCCGAACATTTAAAATTGATCTTAAAAGCCTCTAGGCTATGCGTACACGCAATATAATTGCGTTGTGGGTGAGCGTAAAAATTACGCTCATCCACAACACGATTATATGAGTGTTCGCATAGCCTAGTTAAACAAACAAGGGTTTTGAACCCGGTTCTTTTCGCCTGCCCGGGGCTATGCATTCATGGAGATAGAAATATGACAATGAATGAACAGAAGGCGGTGAAGCTAGTGACGCTATGCTGTAATCACACACCAACAACGCGACTAACCCCAAGGGTTCATTCGAACCTAAATGCAAATACTAAGTGCAAATGCAAATATGAATTTTTTCATTGATGAGCGTAACGAGCGTAGCGAGTGAAGCGAAATCTTCAATTACACTTTACTGCTAAAAAATTCCGGAATGTTTTTTTTTTTTTTTTTTTTCTGTGTTTGTTCGCGCTCTACAGGCCAAACGCCAAAACGGATTTGGATGAAAATTTATATGGACCTTCGTTTTCTCTGAACTTAGATCTGCCACGTTTTTGAAGCAAATCGGACAAGTAAATTTTATGTTATTAAGTTTTTACGAAATTTTTCAGTTTTTCCAAAACACGTTTTCCACGCTAGAGGCCAAGGATCTCCATATAATTTGACGAAACTTTCCAGATATGTTGGCCCCCACGATTTAATGTTTGTGTACAAATTTCATTGTTGTATGTTTAGCGCTTTTCATGAAAATGGCGCTTTTATGACGCTTTTTTAGCGATTTTGCAGTTTTTTGCTACTAAATCAACTTTATCTTCAACCGATTTTGACAAAATTTACTGTGTGCATTATAAATCGTAAAAAGAGAATATTGTGTTAATTTCAAGCAAATCAATTGAATAGTTTTTCTTTAAATCGATTTTTAAGTTTTGAAATATTCAATGTCATTGAGAAAGCTGCTAAATTAACGCCGAAGATTTTAAATTGATCATAAAAGCCTCTAGGCTATGCGCACACGCAATATAATCGCGTTGTGAGTGAACGTAAGTATTACGCTCATCCACAACACGATTATATGAGTGTTCGCATAGCCTAGTAGTTTGGTAAAATTCGATACTCATTAATGTCGGCATTGTCCTCGCAGGAAGTTTGCCAGGAGCTGGCATCGAACACCTACTTCCTCTACTACCAAACGGGCCGAACCGTGATCCGCCAAGGCCAAGACCCCCACGGCCTCTACTTCATCCTCGAGGGCAAGGTGGACATCTACGTGGACGCCGTCGATCCGTTCACCGAGACCAGCGCACCGATGTTCGTCGGCAACATGGAGGGCGGCGACGTGTTCGGCGAGGTGTCGCTGTTGCACAACCTTCCGCGCACCGCCACGATAATCACAGCAGGTGGGTGTCAGTTGGGCACAAGTCGGACTTGCAGTTAGAACTTAGGGATCAGTCATCATCATCATACTAGTGTGGGGTGTTCGTCGTGCAGAAGTCGGACTTGCAGTTAGAACTTATCGACAACGAAGAAGTCACGATTTTCAAAAGCGTTCGTAGCTTTGTTCAACTTGCTACACTATTTCACTATACCATCAAACACTGGTGTTACCGTTATAGTAGTGCCATAGTTTTCCTTTTGAGCTACGACTACGAGTCTTGGTATTAATATGAACAACGTAAGAAACTTGGGGCCACGAGCACTAAAGCACCATAGCACAAGCATGTTCATGGTATACTAGTTAGGGCCCCAAAGCGCGCAGCAGACGGGCGAAGTTGTTTTCCGCTGCATGCGCCGAAGTGTAACACGCTGCTGTCTCTGCCACCAACCCACCGCAGCCGACTGCAACTTGCTGTGTCTGCGCAAGGAAGACTTCGACAGGATCCTCAAGTCGTCGCTGCAGAAGCATTGGGACGAGCGCAAAGCCGCGATGAGCGCCTTCCCCTACTTCGAAGGGATGGACGAAGTGAGCGTGCGCGAGTTCTGCATCCTGTCGAAGATGGAGACCTTCGCCACCGCGGACACCATCTTAGGTAACAACGCTGCGCGGTTTCTCGGAGGGTGGAGCATGGCTGGGAAACGCAGACGATGATGTGAGGCGAAGAAGGTCCCAAAACTACGCATTGGCCATCTAGAAGGCCATCTAAAGCCAAGCTGTGGATTACAAGAGACCAAGCCTTCTATACGGAAAAGATACGACTTTGAAACTGTTTCTCCACTGGAAAACTGAACTGAACTGAGAGACTGCACGTATATTGAGACGTTGTATCCGTTTTATGAGGTTTACAGAGCGTTTTCCGTGATTTGGGACGCATTGAGGAACAGAGGCGTCCGGATAGTGAACGTAGGAGGTAGAAGCATTAGTTGTCCGAAATCTATGCTTCAGCATAAACTAGGTGTCCACCCGAGTCGTTTTGCTGTCCGTTTCGTGCAGGCAGTGGGATCGGCGAGCCTGAGTTCGTCCATTTCGTTCTCTCCGGCGAGATCCAGGTGATGGAACCGCTCAAGGTCGCCGTCAAGCGAAGCAAAGGGATCATCCGCTACAGACTCTACGAGTGCGACATGAAGATGAGGCCCGGCGAGAAATTGGAGGCGTTCGCCTTGCAAGCGTTACTGATGAAGGCCGGATCTACTTTCGCATTAGGTATATAGAGTACCGCCGGGAAGCCAACCCCGCCGTTCAAGAGGACATGGTCTTTGACGGAGTGTGTGCAATTGCTCATCGAAAACCAGCAGCTTTGGCCTTTTATCATGAGAAATAAGTGTGAATGTCTTCAGAAACTATTAAACTGGGCTATCATTGAATGACAAAACTTCAAACTTGCTACAAACTTTTCCCCAGCGTTTCTCAAAGCTATGCTGCCTGCTGCAAAGTCTCAAAACTTGAGTTATATATGCAACAAAGCTTTGCAGAACTTCGAGAAAAGTGTAAGTTCTGTAGCTTTGCATTCAATAACCCAGTTAAATAGATCTTCTGAAAACTAACGTTGCTAAGATAAGGAAAATTAAGTGCGAATTTCGCCTGCTTTCAGGAGAGATATAGGGACAACTTGTTATCAGGATAAATCGGGGCAACTTAAGGGCAAGTTATATACCTGCCTGGCATCCAATAACCCAGAAAAAAATTTGTTTTCAAGACTGTGTCCTGCTTCCTAGGGACGAATCTTGCCTGTTTCCAAGAGAAATAGGGGCGACCCTTGTCTGATTTAAGGAGAAACAGGGGCGAGTCTTGTCTGATTGCAAGAGGAATAGAGGCGAGTCAGTTTTGTCTGATTTCAGGAGAAATAGAGGCGAGTCTGATCTGATTTCAGGAGAAATAGAGGCGAGTCTTGTCTGATTGCAGGAAAAATAGAGGCGACTCTTGCTTGCTTCCAAGAGAAATGGGGCGACCCTTGTCTGATTGCAAGAGAAATATGGGCGAGTCTGATCTGATTTCAGGAGAAATATAGGCGAGTGTTGCCTGATTTCAGGCGAGGAGCGCTACGGCCGCACGCTGGTTGCCACCGAGCCCACCACCTGTCTGCTCTGTCCGCGCTACTGGATCCTCCAACACAACAAGGGCCAGATCTGGAGCCGCGTCGTCAACTTCCTGAACAACCACGTGCCGACCAGCCGCGAGCTGTTCGACAACTTCCTCGAGCAGCGCGCCTGGCTGCGCTACCGGAAGTCGCTGTTCGATGACGCCACGCGCGGGCTGAAGCGCAGGACGAACACGACGATCCACGACGTGCCCTACTCGCTGCGCCTCAAGGAGCACATACAGTTCGACAGGCGAGTCACTTACTACTTAGTTACCTACTGTGGTATAAGTTATAGGTTAAGTGGAGTTAAGTTTCTTATGTTGGTTACTAGTTACTTAGTTACTTATTTAGTTACCGAACGGTTCGGTTCTCGTGAGATCACCGATGTTGAGCAACATTGCACTGAGTTAGGTGTTGGATGGGTGACCATCATCTGTTCGAGAGACAAGAGCCTTGCTTATCAACCTCTTGACGGCACGGATAAGTGGAGAAATCCTGTTGTTTGAGTTGCACCGTCCTTCGGAAGGGACGTAAAACCGGTGGTCCCCGTGGCGCTTTTCGACAGGAGTAAGCAACGTGCCGGCGCCGGGTTTGCCCGGTTGGCGTTAACGTCTGTTTTTGTCTAACGCAGACCGGGATATCCCATGAAAATGGTCTTCGATGCAGAAGGAACACAATGCAGGCTCCACCGAACTCCATCAAGGGAAACTATCAGCGTTGGTGTAGACTGACAAAGTAGGTGTTTACATTTTCTTATGCATTTACTTATTTACAAGCAAGTTACACTGACGTGACACCCTCAGCACTAGATCTAGGTTTAAGTGACATGGCATAGCACCCGCCTACTTACTGTTCTGGGGAGGAGTTTTCTTTCTTACAGAGAGTGATTTTTCAAAATAAATCTCATTATTTTCGAAACAACTCAAGAAAACAAGCTGGCGCAGCCTAGCTATACTTATTATTTTGTTACCGTTGAATTTGCAAAATTCGGCTCATTTTCTATCAGTCAATGATTGAGACAATCACAATCAATGATGAGACAGAGTGAGTGCTTGCATTTTTCCAATGTCTAATTGAAAGAGGATCATTTTCCCACAGCGCAACGCTTCGGCCCATGAACTGCCACTAAGTACGGTAGCGACTACCGGGGAAATTGTTGGTTAGGAAATGAGTGACTTGAAAGCCCTGACGCCCAATTTTTGCAGAGGTCTCGCAAGAAAAACTCAGTTAGTTTTTGATAATAAAACCGTAGTTTACCATATTTTATAATTATTTATATACTCTTAAATAAGTTATAAGATTTATTTTGATATTTATTTACACCAAATTTGTTTTCTTAGATATTATGATCGATTCTCAGAAATATTGATCCAATAAAGTGTGACAAGGAAGCCGCTCATAATTTATTTTGTGTTTATGTGAGCGAATGTTTCTTGTTACTGCCTGGCCTTACAAATATTAGTGTTTCACAGATCGAATTTTTCTCATCAGTCTCTGACATCAACAATCGCAATATTCAAACAAATGCGCAATTTTTGTAATACTACACCCATTCCATTCAATCAAAATTCTATCAAAATGACGGCATGATACCCACTAGCTAAAGCCAGGTACGGAGCGATTCGGGTAGTGTTAAAAAAAAAAAACACTTCATAAATTATCGCAACCTTATCGTACAAATATAGGCAGAAGTGCACCTATCCACACTTAATGATCACCCAACTAATACATCAAGCCAAATCAACGCTAGAAATCGATACACCTTCCCCTGCGACCCACCCACGCAACAGCTACATCCCATGCCTCCGACGAAGACAAATTCGCAGCATCAAATAAGCTAAGTGCCCAGATACAACAGAAAAAAACACAGCCGTTGCACCAGCAGCCTCCGCCGCACCGCGTCACCATAAGCAGCTCGACGACAATATAAATAAGTAGTAATTATTTGCTGCTGATTGGGTCTCCACGGAGAGAACGCTAAGCGGGTTATGCGATGCCTTGCGATTGGAGGATACGCGCTAGGAGCTCGTGCGGCGTCGTCGTCGTCGTCGTCGTCGGCGAGGGTATATAAGACAGAGGCACGACGTCGGACGTCCCGTAGTCTGTTGGCGGCGTCGACGGAGTTCTCGCGAAGATCACAAGGTAAGACGTTGTGCGAGCGCGGGTTTAGCACTAGGCGCGGTACGATGTATGATCCAAAATATCGACAAGAATTTCGCTGTGTTATATGTGTGATTGCAAATTATTTCCGCTTGTTCGCAATCGAAATTCATTTGGCGATTGCGTACACGGGTGAGTATTAATCTGCATGCGCGTGTGTGTGTCTTGTTTGCTGATTATTGGTGTTACCTACGCCGAAAAAAATTAATAATAAATAGGGGCACAAAATGCGATACGGATTTTGGCGATAATCTTGTTCGGTGCACGGGCTCCTTGACCCAGTTGGCGGTGGCCGATGAGGGAGCGGAGGCGTTGTTGTGGGGCTTCGCGATGCGGGTTTCTGTATGTGTCTTGCCTTCTCATGCTCTGACAGCAGCCCCCGTCGCCACTGAGCACATGGGGCACTTTAGCCGTGCTCTAGACGCTCTAGACGCTCTAGACGCTCTAGACGCGGTTTGAATGCAGGTCGATTATGTGACTCTAAAGATCAGCAGCAGGTATCTCCAGACTCTTAGTCTTTTTCACTGCGAGTATGTTACTATTTCAATTAGGTTCCTCATGAAAAAGGCATAAAATCTAAAGAGTAAAATCTGTAAATTTTTCATGTAAATTAGTGTTTAGGTATTTGAATCATGAAATTCGATTTGAACAAACATTTCACAGTGTAATACAGGGTAAGTCACGCAATGACCGCTACATGACCACACAACGATGTATAACAATCATACATTTTATGAAGTAAGTAAAGATATTTAAGGAAATAAGTTGACTGGTCAAATATTTCTTATCATGCAAAATCTGGATATGATATGGTACCCACGAAATTCTAGCTCGTTCGCTGCTGATATGTTGGAATCGGCTAAAAGACAGCTAATTTCGAATCTTTATATGTTAACGATAATTTTAAATCTTTCTTTGGGAAGTGACCATCGGTGTGAGATGTGAGGCCTGAATTTAGCAATAGACAATCGACCTGGTTGACTCGGTGTACCGATTTCACGCCCGTCGCTCTCCCGGGGAAATTGCCTTTGGGAAAGCTGCGGACGTTTTCTTGCGGTCAACATTGTGACTCGGGGCAAGTAAGGCGATCTCATGCAATGTTTGTATTAGCGCGCTTGGTGTGAAGCGGACGGCTCGGAACCCACGCGTTCGCCGCGACGGAAAAATAGTCCAACCATAATGATATCTGGGTTGCCCTCATTTGTTATACATTTCAACTCATCCAATCCTCTCTAAAGTCTGTAAAACTATTTGCTGAGTGGCAACTTCTCCTATGTAAACTGCTCCAATAGCGAATGTTAAAAAGCCTTCTTGCAACTGGTCTAAAACGAATTCTGGCAATTGCTCCAAAGCACATTCTGTCAAGTGCTCCAAAAGTCCGCTAGTTCTTCGATCTTCGATTTCATACAGATAGGAAAATAATTGCTAAGTTGAGTCGCAAGTTTCTGTTTTTGCGAAAAGAACTCCCCAAAAGGACCCAATTTTTAGCTGAGTGATTTAAAAGTATGGATTTGAAATATACATGGCCACATCTACACGGGTACAAATTTTCAATCTTTTGTGTCCAAAGTTGGCTGGTGAACTCCCCCCAAAACAGGGCCCATTTTTGTCTAACCGCAGCGAGACTCCGACGTTGTAATGTAGAATTTTGTATCGAATGCGTTTCCAAAATTACATAAAAATAGGAAAAGAATTGAAAGCGTGGATGGAAGTGATGGAAAGTGATGAAGACACACTGAACCACAGGGATAATATTAGTATAGGAGGGGGATAGGAAGATCGGAGGATACAGGAATGAATGGTGCATATTGATCTATAGTTGTTTAAAAAAGCGTGGATTTGTTTTTCTTTTGGAAATAATATTAAATCATCTGAGTTGTATGTCCTAAAAGGAGCGCTTCGCTGAAAGCATTGACCACTTCAAACTTATTTTCTTTTAAGACTCTATATAATCTGCTATATTTTGGGCTCAAATAATTAAAAAAGTACTGACTAGTATAATGCAGGAGTTCTTAAAAACGATTCACTCAGCTTGCATTTTGTCATTTTTCTCAGTAAATAAGCGCAGATTGTTACAATCTAAAAATATGACTGCAAAAATCATATTTTTTAATTTACGAACACCAATTTAACAAAATTTAAGCATCTTCATTATCTGCCTTTTGACAAAGCCAAGAACCATTTTCGACCTCCAATCTGCACACCAAATTAAGAACGCCAATCAGGCCATTGCAGAAATATCCACTATTTTCCTTTGTGTATAGCCAAGAAACATCCGACCAAAGATATGCGCGATTCCTAACACCGAATTGCAGCAGGAGGATTACTCAAGAATGACAGTTGTTCCAGGAAGCCAGACACCAGCAGAAAGATGTCACGTGGGATGCTGGAGAACTCAGCGCAGGAGCAGGTCCAAGACGTGCAGTTGGTCTAGATTTGAGTCCAATAAACACTGCCAATCGACCGAGACACGAATTCCCGGCTCGCCACTAGAGGTGTCGATCTGTGATTTAAGCAATCTTCCTTTCCGGACGTTGGTCAAGAAAATTGTAACCGTTTTGAGCAGCATGGACTTCGACGAGTATAGGGTGCGAGGTGAGTACAATTGAGATTGTATCCGATGATGAATGAATGCATGAGCTCTGCGTAGAGGCGCTTTGTGGGGAAGGTTTGCTAGACGGTGTCACTACAAGGTCCCGGATATTGTTTTCAAAGGGACACATTGTTGATTCGAACCAATCTGCAATTATTCGTTTCATGTATAGTTAGATGTTTATTATTAGATGCGAAATATCCATTACAAAATTGAGTCCGTTCTTGTAGTCAAACCCGGATCTTTCACCTAGCCGGGATGGAGCATTTCAGATATTTTCAATAATTAATTTTTTATAATAAATGATAGATGACTGAGATATTAAGCATAGAGGCATAGAAGTATTTGAATAGGAACACATTCATTGCAGGGACTATAATTGTTGAAATTAAATAAACCCCATCGAACAAAGCTATTTATGGAAATATATGTACACAGGAGCGATTCAAACTGTGGGATTCAAGAGTGTCTTTGTAAAATTTAAAGCGTGTAAATAGAATTCAATCAACAAAGCCACCTGCAGTTTGTGTTAGTTCCGGTAACAGAAGTGCCCTTAAATTGCCTTCAATAAAATGTTGCAAGGTTAAAGTTAGTCGTGATTCAATTTCAATACATTGCATTGAAGGTGGGTATGTATGCGTTATGAAATTACCTAAAATGATCGTATAATCGTGTATAATCGTGTGATTATAATCGTGTGAGTTATACAGTTGTGATTAGCGAGAAAATTAAAAATGTGTGGCATTATACATGCAATTTTAGCTTGTAAACAAAACGAATTGATTGAATTTATACGATTTGAATTATTATTATTTTTTAATTATTTGTGATATGATTTTTTAATGATGTGATGAAATGAACAGATAAACCGGAACACTTCGTGAGAACAGAATGAGAATAATAGAGGGTGATTGATTAAAAACAAAATTAAACAATATAACATACAGTGAATTGTGACATTTGTCAAAATTAAGTCAGCAATCACATCGTGTTGTAATAGGCTACGGTGTTATTACCATCCTAAACTTGATTGATTGATTATTGGTGCTTAACGACGCACTGTTTTGACAACTGGCCCTTTGGCACTGGTCTAATGGCGTCGGTGAATGAAATGGTGATGATGAGGGTGATGATGAACCTAACCTAGTCTAGAAGGGAGGAGGGGAAACCCGGTGCCGGCACGTAGCCTACTCCTGTCGAAAAGCACCAAGGGGACCACCGGCTTAACGTCCCTTCCGAAGGACGGTACAACTCGAACAACAGGATTCCTCCACTAATCCGTGCTGTCGAGAGGTTGATAAGCAAGGCGAGTAAAGTTGTTGTACTAACTTCAAACCCTCCAACCTCTCTCCCGAACAGAACTGACCATGTGCATGATGGTCACCCATCAAACACCTGACTCAGCGCGATGTTGCTTAACTTCGGTGATCTCACGAGAACCGGTGTTTCCAACATGCCAAACCGTTCGGTCTCCTAAACTTGAGTTTCCCATCTCACATAACATTATACATTTATAATTTCCGGCTTTCCTCAAGGCCTGTCCATCCCTTCCATGTAACTTGTAACCATGTAACTTGTAAGTCAGTTTCAACCTTGGGTAAACTGTAAATCAAAGTTACAACATACAAATGTAAAAAAAAATGTAAAGGTCTACGATAATTTATCGGTAATTGGCGAGCGCGTGCATTGGTTGGTGAATCTGAATCACATTATATTGTATTGTCAAGTGTATATTCACGATTAGACAGATATCAGCAAGGTATTTGCAAGTTAATTGCATTGATAACCAAATAAATACAAGGTATACTGTGATGATATTTAAGCATTCAGAAAAATCATAAATTAAAATAAAGCGCAAATTGACTGACTGATGATAAAACACTCATCGGTTGTGAATATCAAATTGCTTAGATAAATAAAATATATTGTTTCCTGACAGTGAGAAAATCATTCGATTTTCATACACAAATTGACTTTGAAATCATCACTGTGGGTTTTTCAAAATGGAACTGTTTTTTATTTTTAATGAAAGAAGCATTTGCTTAGTAGTAAATACCCCAAAAACTAGTGAAGTTGCAAATTGCAAACGGGCCTTCCACTACCAATGAAGAAGACAAATGAAGAAATAGCATTGTCTGATTAACAAAATCACTCTCAGATCTACGACCACAATATCGACAGCTACTGAGACCGGGTTATCTAATGTGGTTGCGAGTAACACCGCATTGATCACGGAATAGAATCTATGTTCAATTATAGATACTGAAGCGTTATGTGACTTCCAAGATTGCAAAATGCAACAATTTGACCCAGATCCAAACAACATCCCCCCAAAAAATAAAACAAAAATCCCGAGCATTTCGCGCCCCATTCTGAACCGGTATAGCGTGTACCACGATTATCTGTCAATTCCTCGCCTCCAGCCGTGGAACGAATCCAAACCAGCGATTGACAAACAAGAAAATCTCGTTGCCCCGCTGCTGTTGATGTTCTTTGCCTATAGATTCGTCTGTGATTGCTCCATTACCCCGTGACCCATTGCTCGTCAATCACTTACAGCAACGGGCTAAGAAGACAGTGATTCGATTCCACCGGAAACTGTTGACTTATTGGCGTCGGTATTGTCGTGGCAAACGACGTCGTTCCCTGTCGCGACGCCTGTTATTGTTATCGCGCCCGTTACTGTTAGCGTTGGCTGGTTCAGGGACCTTGCGACGACGTGGAACCAGTGGGCTGTTTACCGAAGCAGGACTTACCGGGGAGGGCGTTGCATTAGATTGGCAGAGGGGCACCAAAGACGCTGGTCTTTTGCCAATCTGATGGAACTTGTTAGAAAAAATGTAAACGTGGGCTTTAAAAGCGTAAGAACTCAAATATCAAGTCTTAGACTAAGTCGAGAGAGCAGGAAACAGCTTTGCGAAACGAAGACGTATAGCAATCAAAGCAGAATTCATTATTTTTTAATGCGATCCTAATGAGTATAGAATTCGAATTTCTCCGAAATCTCCGCCAGCAACAAGATAATGGTGGTAAATTGCTCACTGCATACAATATTTGACGAAAAATGATTTTAGAGATAAGCTATAAATCTTGAATCACGCTTTAGCTTAATTCCAACTAAATAAGCTGAAGTGAGGAACTATACGGTCGAATAAAATACGCGACACTCGAACTTGAAGTGGTGTTTACTGTAATTCTATCCGGCGTTTCGGAGGCAAAGTGCACAGAGAAATTTCCATTTCCAGCTTGGCCTCCTGCAGTGACGTCAGAGGGTCGTAGGGTGTAAAACCAGCTTGCTGATGCGCGTGGCAGATCAGCATTGAGATGAAAGCTCCGTTTGGCCAAAGTTTGTAATATGCTGCTCCAATTCTTGATTTTGTGCTTTGTTTAGGGTGGTATTGCTGCGTATAAAGTTGTAGCAAATATTATCTTTCTAGGCTGGATATTTTGTTAAAGTTATCTTTCATTAAATAAATTTTATAAGTTTACTAAAAGTTTCTGTACTAAGTTTTCTGTTAACAGCTGTTACTTCAGTCAACATATGCCTACTTTTTAGGTTCAATATTGAAATTTTGAAATTTCCCCGTGGAAGTTTGGTTTTAGGAGTCGGTGCGTCCAAAAAAGGCGTTTTTTTTTGGTTTGATCCTTCCCTGTACAGGCTGTATGGGGTGTTTCGTGACTTTAGTAAAAAAATAAATAAAAAATAAACTGCCCCCCGCAAAATGCGGATGCTCCGCTACCGTCGCCTCCGTGGTGTCCACCGGCAGGCAAGGAGATGGTCGACTACATCGCCGACTACCTCGCCAACATCCGCGAGCGCCGCGTCTTCCCCGACGTCGCCCCCGGCTACATGCGCGACCTGGTGCCCGACGCCGCCCCCGACGCCCCCGAGCCGTGGGACGACATCTTGAGCGACGTCGAGACCGTCATCATGCCGGGGGTAGGTGCCCTGCCCTACACGGCGCTCGCTGCTCTTTGTTTGCTTGGGTTCCATTTCAACTCAATCCTATTCCATTCAATCAAAATTCAATTAAAGTGACGTCATGATACCCACTCGCTAAAGCCAGGTAGAGCAATGCGGGTTGTTATTTCCCTATCTTCCTTTGTTATTTAGCAGAGCCAATTAATATTTTACAGACTGGTAGTACGTTCAGTGGGTATTTGACGTCATTTTTCTCTGATTGGAATAGGTCTATTCTATGTCCCATTCTATAAAGCTCTAATCATTCCAAATGCAGTAAATCTCACGCGCATTAATGTCCTTTAGGGCATGTAGGGTAGATTTAACAACATTTTCAGATAATCCATCCTACTTACAAATTTCAACTAGGTTTCACCGTATCTGATTCTGTTTCCATGACAATTGACTATAAACTCCGATTGAAAATGTTGTTTTATCGATCCTAAGTTATTCAAAAGATGTGTGTGTGTATGAGACAAATTTTGTTTTTAAGTAATGACAGTGAACAGAAAAATGACACTAGTGTGGGAATGTCTTTCGATGCTTGGCAATCCGTCGACGTTTGACACGAGTGTGTTTGCTTGCACGGTTCTAAACAGGGAAATAAAAGTCTTACACGGATTTCATCAAGAATGAAAACAAGGAAATTGCAAAGCTTTCTCGAAGAAGAAAAGCGAGTTTAATTTCAATATGACAGACAGAATACGTCGGTACCGTATCTGACGTTGAGAGCACCTACGTCCGAGTCGCAACCGACGCGCGAATTAAAGAACGGAGTTTGCAGAGCGATTCTGCACGTGGCGTGCAATGTCGCGGTACTCCCAGAAGTTGAAACCTGCACCCTTGACATGGAAATGGAATCCTCGTCGGTCGGTCGCCCACACAGCTGCCGGCAGCGCCGAAGTCTTCGCTTTATCGACCTAGACGAGGCGGGCACCTGTTTTCACTCAAATGATGCTTCCCGAGATTGTTTTCCCCGGGAGTCCACGGGGAGGCATTAATCCCCCAATCAACGCGGTGTCCGTGACGCACCCGCCCCCAAACTCCAACAAACAGGAGCGATACTTCCAATCACCCTTGCCGCTGCAGCGCTTCAAATTCTAAGAATGTACGCACGCCGCGATCAACCAATATCTTTGTAGCTACCAAAGCAATTAACATGGATTGATAATGTGGCATCTTGGCTAAGGTCCAGTTTTTCTGTGGCCCGTTAACTTCTTAACGGTCAGTTACTGCGTTATTTCCATGGCTACTGTCAATGAGATGCCTAGAAATTGTGTTCCTAGAAACAGAGATGCCTATAGCCTAAAATAATTAACAAGCCACAGAAAAATTGTGCCTAAGACTGTTTTCCGAACCCATGTTAACTCTGTTTTAGGATCGACAGCAAAAAAACTGCCCAGTGCTTTGTGGCTTCTAAGAGAGCACCCTTCAACATTTTCGCCAGTGCGTCTCTGAACTATAATCTATGTGACATTGACAATGTCTACGAAAGCGTACATTTATCACATGCAATGTCTTTATGGAGGAGTAAAGCTAACAACTAAATAACCCCTTGTCTTGTGAGCAGGCTGTCCAAGAAACATCTCAACCAGTAGCCACAACCTGTCGCGTTGCTGCCTGTTGTTCGTGCCGCAAGACCATGTCCACGAGACGTTTGTTGGCTGGCTGTTTTAGCTGACGCACTGGCAGAGTCCGCACATGCACGCCTACTTCCCGGCGCTGAACTCGTTCCCGTCGCTGCTCGGGGACATGCTGGCCGACGCCGTCAACTGTCTGGGCTTCACGTGGGTACGTATGCGTGGGGCACGGCGTCGGCGTTGTGCTCCCGACCTCCGACGGGATGCCGGGGTCGCTTCGTGGAGACGATGGCCACATAGCACGGGATACGCCTAGGCCATGGTCGTAGCTAGGAGCAGTGTCACTTAGTGCTTTTTAATCAAATATAAGCGCATTTAGATTGTAGAATAGTCTATAAACTGGCGTCAACTGTTAGTTTGGTGGACATGATACGCTCCAAGCAGAAATTATCATCCGCGCATGGCTACTTGACGATGTGGGTAACGTACAGAGTATACAGTCTATGTTTCACTGGTACCAGAGAGTAAGTCCCCATCGTCGTACAATTCCCGACAAAACTAGAAGGACTAAACCGCAGCTCGAGCCATGTCCAACTCTGTCCGGTGCGCGCAGGCGTCGTCCCCGGCGTGCACCGAGCTGGAGATCGTCGTGATGGACTGGCTGGGCAAGATGATCGGCCTGCCCGACGCCTTCCTGCACACGGCGCCCGGCAGCGTCGGCGGCGGCGTCATACAGGTACGTACCACGTGGTCATGACAAGCACCAAGTAGTCATGACAAGCACCCACCCAAAGGTTTGGCATGTTGGAAACATCGGTTCTCGCGAGATCACCGAAGTTAAGCAACATCGCGCTGAGTTAGGTGTTGGATGGGTGACGATCATGAACATGATCAGTTCTGTTCGGGAGAAAGGTAGGAGGGTTTGAAGTTAACACCTACGACAACTTCACTCGCCTTGCATATCAACCTCTCGACAGCATGGATTAGTGGAGGAATCCTGTTTTCGGAGTTGTACCGTCCTTCGGAAGGGACGTAAAGCCGGTGGTCCCCTTGGTGCTTTTCGACAGGAGTAAGGCTACGTGCCGGTACAGGGTTTCCCCTTCTCCATTTGCTAGGTTCATCGTCACCCTTTCATTCACCGACGCCAGTAAATCAGTGCCATAGGGCCAGTTGTGAAAACAGTGCGTCGTTAAACACCAGTAATCATCATGAGAAGCACCTTGTCGCTATTCCACGCATCTTGTTCCTTGATGCCCTGCTCGGCATTACATTGGTCCATGATGGCCGGTTCACACGACTAGTTGCTAACCTGCGCACTGGCTCCGACAGATTGTCAGCTGGCCGTCATTGGTGCCAGCGGTGGGATCGCCGGAGTAGATTTTTGGTTTATTGATTAAATAGTCAGTAATGTGATAAGTATAATTGGTACATATTATAGGGTCAGTTTTAGGAAGTAGTGCAGTGCAGTATAACGATCGGAAGCTGGGAGAGCTGTGGCATTGAACGAGACGAAATGCAGAGAATTTGTGTTTTATATGGGTGTCGGTCAAAGGGATGATAGTTTACTAGAGGCCAAGTTGTCGAGCTCTGACGCCGTCAGACAGTGCTATCAAACTGTCTAGCAGGTTGATCACATGCTGATGGCAGGCGAAGCTATTTCAAGGGTAGCTATTTTCAAGGGAAGCTATTTCAAGGGATCATAATACAAGACAAGCTAATATGCTACATGTAAAAAAAAACAATCTGATGACGTCCCAAAAGCAGGTACACAGCATGTGCCTGCTCTTGTTTAATAAATCTCCGAGCAACATAAGGACATGCAATGAGAGTATATCAATATTCACGAACAAGCTCCGCTCTTATCTACAAGACATGCAATTCTATGCCCTCAGCGAGTATTGTGGTGTGTAGTTTGCAACCTCTGACTAAATATTATATCATATTTATGTGTTATTATTTTATATTGATATAGAATTTAAATATTGACAGTGTTATTTAACTAATTGTCATAAACTGACTGCGATCTCTGATTGTACAATTTTTGTATAAAATCTCGACAAACTATGTAGTAGTTTCTTTAGAGAATAAATAAATAAATAAATAAACCAATCAAACTGTCCTGAAGCTGGTGTCAACGTGGTCTTACACGCTGTCTGTGGGTCACACCGCGGTGTTTTCTGTCCTGGATGGCCGTGCAGACGACGGCCAGCGAGGCGACGTTCGTCTGTCTGCTGGCGGGGCGCACGGAGGCGATCCGCCGCTACAAGGAGGACTATCCCGACCTAGAGGACGCCGACATCAACTGCCGCCTGGTCGCCTACTGTTCCGACCAGGTACGACGCCGTTGTGGGTAGAGGACGGTGGAGGCGCGGGCAGGCGCAAGAGAATGTGTCTTGTATTTGTGTTGGGAACGAGCGCTTAACTCTAGGGGTTGTTTTGATTTAACCGTGTGTTATGATAATCGCATTAAGATCTTTGGTATAACGCACCCAACCTGCGGCCATCCACAACCAAAGGAAGGAAACTGGAAATCAAAAAAAAATCTTTGAGAGGCTCAATTTTAATATTAACGACAGCAGTTTGGTTGAAATTGAAACATCTCCATTGTTTCTGCGTTGAGAAAAAAAAATGTTAAAAAAATTGATTTGAAATTAATTTAGATTTTAGAAAAAAAAGTAGTGATAGGTTTGCTACGAAAAGAGTAGGGCGTCCAAGATGAGAGTTTTCAAACGTATCTTGAAAATTGGAACGAAATCTTAGCAGATTTGACTTGTATACAACGCGGACAAAGAGTCGTGCGAGATTGTTTCTGCAAGACCCGAGACACCCGGACTCGAAAGCCCCGCCCCGGTTCCTACTTCCTGTCTCGGTTCCTACTTCCTGTCTCTACCACCAGGCGCACTCGTCGGTCGAGAAGGCGGGGCTCATCGGGTTGGTCAAGATGCGCTACATTGAGACGGACGACGCGCTCAGCCTACGCGGCGACAAGCTGCTCGAGGCGCTCGCCAGGGATCGCGCCAAGGGTCTCATGCCGTTCTTTGTGAGTATCGGCGTGGACCCTGTTTGGTCTCAGCAAGGATGGACTTTCTTACCTCCAAGCATGGACCTTCTTACCTCGAAGCATGGACCATCTTACCCCAAGCATGGACCATCTTACCCCAAGCATTGACTTTCTTGGTCCGATCATGGATCTCGTGGGCTCAGCAAGGACTCTTTGACATATCAACTACGTTCTGGACCCTTGTTTGAGTATAATGAATTTCCGAGCGGAAGGAATGTAAACGGGAAGAACCGTGAAGGAAGTTCCTCTAGCTAACTGAGAGAGAGTGTAGAGATCACTTGTGTGACGAAGGAAAGCTACCAAACAGTGTGTTAGCTTAGTCTTTGCCCGGCCATGGGCACTTGCGCGGGCAATTGCATTTGAGGAAGATTAACGTGGCCCAGGGAGAGCTTGTGAGTTTCCCTTGACAATTCTAGCCAACGTTTACTGTTTTCTACAGCATATGAGCAATCAAACACTGTGACTGAAACAATGTACCCTCAACCCTAGTCTTTTATGACGATTAATATGGCCCAGGGTGCAATGTGCCACCCTTGATCGGAGAGACTTGACATCAAGGGTCAACCACCCCTCGAGTTCAATACCATTCGTGCATTCGTGCAATTAACCATCAAGACCCCGAAAGCGTAGGGCCCAATTTCTTGATCGAGCACAGATGCTTGTGTGTAATACCACATGGACAGCATGCCTTTCACACGCATTTCTTGATTTTGAGCAATCAGAGATGATCAATGCATTTAAATCAGTCAATTTTTCACGTTTATCTTGATTTTTGTGTGAAACTTAAATGTAAAAAAATTACAAGTTTTTGTATCGGTAGCCGAAAAAGTTAAAATTTAATTAAAAAAGTCTACGCAACAATTTCAATAAGCAATGTCGAATAAAAACGTCGATTCTGGCGGCTTTAAAGTAGTGCTAGCAATTAGTCGCAATCATGGCCCAGCTGCAACCCCCGGTTCCACCAACATGAAAAACAAACTATGTGTGATTTTCGCTAGAACTACTTCAAATGAAAATTCGCTATCATCAATCAACCCACCCAGATAAAGACATGAAACATCCTATGACTGTCCTAAAAAAACGCGATCCCTCCTCCGCTGCGCGCGCGCAGCTCTGCGCCACGCTCGGCACGACCGGCGCGTGCTCGTTCGACAACCTGCGCGAGCTGGGCCCGATCTGCGCCAGCGAGCACCTGTGGCTGCACGTGGACGCCGCTTACGCCGGGTCGGCGTTCGTATGCCCCGAGCTGCGCGGCTGGCTGGCGGGGGTGGAGTTGGCCGACTCGATCGCCTTCAACCCCAGCAAGTGGCTGATGGTGCACTTCGACTGTACGGCCATGTGGTGAGCACGACGCGCATCACACCCTCTGGGGTTGTTACTTCTCATGACTCATGTCTTTTCCTTATCTTTAGTTTCCAGAAAAATTATTTAACTAGGTTATTGAATGCTAGATTCCCAAACTCAAACTTTGTCCGAGGTATCGCGAGGTATCGCTGTTATACATTTCAAGTGATCCAATCCTCTAAAGTCTGTAAAACTATTTGTTGACCCCCCCCCCCCCCCAGCCACTAATCTTAGCTTTCCTGACCCCACCCAACTTCCCAACCCAATTTATGTCGGGTCAGGAAAGGTAGGACTAGAAGGGGTGGTAGAAATATATAGCGAGGAGTGGACTTTTGGAGCACTTGACAGAATGTGTTTTGGAGCAGTTGCCAGTATTCGTTTTAGACCAGTTGCAAGAAGGCTTTTTAACATTCGCTATTGGAGCAGTTTACATTGGACGAGTTGCCAGTCAACAAATAGTTTTACAGACTTTAGAGGATTGGATCACTTGAAATGTATAACAGATACAGCGTTCCCGTAAACTGCTCCAATCGCGAATGTTAAAAAGCCTTCTGGATGCCTTCGTTTGTTATACATTTCAAGTGATCCAATCCTCTAAAGTCTGTAAAACTGTTTGTTGACTGGCAACTCGTCCAATGTAAACTGCTCCAAAAGCGAATGTTAAAAAGCCTTCTTTCAACTGGTCTAAAACGAATACTGGCAACTGCTCCAAAGCACAATCTGTCAAGTGCTCCAAAAGTCCGCTCCTCGCTACATATCCCTCCCCCCACGACCCCCCCCCCCCCCGCCACTAATCCTACCTTTCCTGCCCCCACCCAACCTCCCAACCCAATTTATGTCGGGTCAGGAAGGGTAGGACTGGAAGGGTGGGCGGGGGTGGTGGAAATATATAGCGAGGAGCGGACTTTTGGAGCACTTGACAGAATGTGTTTTGGAGCAGTTGCCAGTATTCGTTTTAGACCAGTTGCAAGAAGGCTTTTTAACATTCGCTATTGGAGCAGTTTACATTGGACAAGTTGCCACTCAGCAAATAGTTTTACAGACTTTAGAGGATTGGATCACTTGAAATGTATAACAGATACAGCGTTCCCAAGCCTTCTTGCAACTGGTCTAAAACGAATACTGGCAACTGCTCCAAAGCACATTCTGTCAAGTACTCCATTCAATAGACAATTTTTTGGGAACGCTGTATCTGTTATACATTTCAAGTGATCCAATCCTCTAAAGTCTGTAAAACTATTTGTTGACTGGCAACTCGTCCAATGTAAACTGCTCCAATAGCGAATGTTAAAAAGCCTTCTTGCAACTGGTCTAAAACGAATACTGGCAACTGCTCCAAAACACATTCTGTCAAGTGCTCCAAAAGTCCGCTCCTCGCTATATATTTCTACCACCCCCGCCCACCCTTCTAGTCCTACCCTTCCTGACCCGACACAAATTGGGTTGGGAGGTTGGGTGGGGTCAGGAAAGGTATGATTAGTGGCGGGGGGGGGGGGGGGGGTGTGGCGTGGGGGGGGGGGGGGGATATGTAGCGAGGAGCTGACTTTTGGAGCACTTGACAGAATGTGTTTTGGAGCAGTTGCCAGTATTCGTTTTAGACCAGTTGCAAGAAGGCTTTTTAATATTCGCTATTGGAGCAGTTTACATTGGACGAGTTACCAGTCAGCAAATAGTTTTACAGACTTTAGAGGATTGGATCAGTTGAAATGTATAACAAACGAAGGCATCCCCAATTTTTTCCTATTCCATTCCATTCATATATTCCGTACAAAGAAGTCTACACACTAAGAAAAATCACTTGGCTTTAGATTTACCTGTCTTCCTTGGAAAGGTCCACACACAATATTATTGGCTCTAAAATTTAAACAAGGAAGATAAGGAAATCTCAAACCAAACTGGCTTTTTTTAGTGACTCCTAATTCTTTTTTCCAGCATATTTTCCAATCTATTGCCGTTCTTCATGTTATAAATGACAACTTCACCATGTCGGTTTCTGATCCTCTCTCTATTAATTACTTTTTCATTCCATCTCTTCTGTCTATTCTTCCGCCTGCGTACTTTCATACTGTACTTGAATCACAAGGAAACAAAGTGTAATAACCAATAATTAATTGCTATAGTGAAAAAAGTAAAAAGAACCAGCGACGCCCCGACTTTTCACCCCCCGGCACACGTGACCTTGCATCGGCCCGTAAACCGACCACCCAGCCACCCCCGAGATCCGCTTATAGACAATCAGCCTCGTCGCCTGACCGCCCCCTAATCGGCGACCTCCCCGCGACCTCCGCTCTCTAATCGGCGACCTTCCTGCCGGCCACGTGACAGGGTGAAGAACAGCGGCGCGCTGCATCGCACGTTCAACGTCGAGCCCCTGTACTTGCAGCACGAAAACTCGGGCCATGCCGTCGACTTCATGGTGAGCGAGCAGGGGTGATGTTGTCACGTCAAGGGGTAGTTTTTACACGTGGAATGGTGATTTTACACGTGTAGGGGTAGTTTTTTTACAATACTGGGGTGGTTTTCACACGTGCCGGGTGGTTTTGACACGCTAAGGGTGGTTTTTACATGTGGAGCAGAGGTTTTTACTCATGCATGGGTGGTTTTTTCACGTTCTGGCTTCGCAATCGCTTATTTTCACTGTGTTGAAGATTAGATTCGTTTCGACAATATTTATTTGAAAATCGCAATGTAATATCCAAGCAGTTACGCGAATTAAACTTGGAAATCGCAATGGAACTGGCAGAAACACAGGTTTTTCAGCAGTATTACAAAGCGCATGACACGGAAATTTTCACAAGAGCTACCTATACACTCTTGACGAAATATTGTTTTCAACCCTCCCACATTGATCGACGGCGACCCTGGGAGGAGCGTCGTGGTGAGCAGCGCGTGTTTGTGTCGGCAGCACTGGCAGATCCCACTGAGCAAGCGGTTCCGCGCGCTCAAGCTGTGGTTTGTCATCCGCAGCTACGGGGTCTCTGGGCTCCAACGGCACATCCGGGAGGTAGGTCCCAGCTTGCTTTCCAGCCCAGGTGCCAGCTTGCAGCAGGTTCGATTTCGTTTTTGCGGTTTTTTGCAACTAAAGCAACTTTATCTTAACAGCCGATGTTAACAAAATTTACTGAGTGCATTATATTAATCGTAAAAAGAAGATACTATGTTATTTTGAAGCAAATCAATTCAACAGTTTTTCTTTTAATCGATTTTTACGTTGGAATATTCAAATAATTTCACATCATGATATTTCTTGGCAACTGTGTCGAATTTGAAGGTACCGTGAAATTTTTATCAAAATCGTTGAACGCGTTTGACGGAGAGACATAAAAGTAAAATAACACAGACAGTCTGAGTGTAGACCCTTGATAAAGCACGCAGCATAGTTTTGCAAAACGTCGGGAAAAGTTTATGCTATGGAACTAGCAAATTCAATAACCCAGTCAAATGGTTTTTCTGAAAACTAGCATGCTAAGATTAGGAAAAGACACGAGCCTTAAGAAAGTTATAACACACACACACCCTAGATTTTTTTCAGCAAGATATTCACCATTCAATTAGAAGTGTTGTGATCTATCACAAGAAATCGGATTAAAACTCAAAGTTTTCCGCTGAATTGTGATACAATTCCACCAATGAACGCGCGATTCGATTAATCCGACCTTCGGTTTGTCGCGCTCGCCTGCCACCAGGGAGTGCGGCTGGCGCAGAAGTTCGAGGCGATGGTTCTGGCAGACGACCGGTTCGAGATACCGGCTGCTCGCCACCTCGGCATGGTCGTCTTCCGGCTCAAAGGTACCCGTCAACCGACTTCCGGTTCTTGGCCATGGCCGCTAGCCCTAACCATCTTACCCCTTTGTGAGCAAGGTTGTATAGAGTCCTGAGAGAGAATAATGTAGTCCTCACTTTCCCAAGCGAGCAAGTCACTGCTTTGGATATCTTTTTGAAGAGAGTGTAGTTTATCTCCCATTAAAGATCTACATCGAAACAAGGAAGTATATTTTCGAATGTATCTTTTGTTTCGATTAGTTGCTACTTGGCACTCGAGTTAACACCATTGATAAAGCAGGCAGAGTAGCGTTTGAAACTGAAACGTCGGGAAAATTTTGAGTAAAGGACTTAGCTATTTGATAGTTTTTTGAAAAATATTTTCGAATGTACCAAAGCAACATCATTTGTAGTTACATTGAGTAAATAAAGCAATCACTTGCCTTTTAGGAACGCAACAAAGCTAATGCAACTAATAAATTGAACCAGACACATGTCATAGCAGTTATCGCTTTGCATTAGCGCTCAATCCGAAGAAAATCTTCCCATAAGATCCATTTCCTCTGGTATTATTAAATTTGGTGTCATGTTCGACTGATTATTGTTCCGCGGCTCCAGGCGAGAATCAGCTTACCGAAAGGCTGCTGAAGAGACTGAACCACCGCGGACGCATCCACGCCGTTCCCGCAGCGCTCAAAGTACGTATAGCACCGGCGCTCGAACCCATACCCCTTCATTGTGAAAACCAGAGGGGTTGGATCCGGTGTGTCTGGATGTGGAAATCACAGACTTTCCAGTATGTTTCTGTCAAGATTAACCCTGGCGTTTCAAGTTTGTGATTAAACTTTGTGATTCCATATTACAGACTCGCGGTATTGCAATTTCCGAATAAAATAATCCCGGAATCATCCGCAAATCACTCTGAAACAACTGCTGCTGATTCGTTGTCACCGCGGACAAGCTCAAATCTCCCACTTTCCTCAAAGTTTTAGAGAAAGTTTAGTTTTGTCTGTGAGTCTTACAAACAAACTAGCCCTGCTTATCGCCCTCCCCAGCCATGGGGGTGTATACTTGATCCAGTGAATCTTACAAACGAACTAGCCCTGCTAATCGCCCTCCCCTACCAGGGGGTGTACGTGATCCGGTTCACGGTGACTTCGGGCCGCACGACGGTGTCCGACATCTGCCGAGACTGGGCGGAGGTCCGCATCGTCGCGACGGACGTTCTCCTGGAGGACGTCGGCGACGGCGTCGCGCTGGTCGCGCACGTGTCGCGCGTGCCGCTGAGAGGTCGGTGCAGCGCGCACTCTACGCATAACGTGTATCCTGGACCTCAACTGCGTCCTCCGTCGATCCTTCGTTCACTCTTGTAGCGGCCTAATGGGTATTATAATAGCCCTGAAGCGAACCCTTACGCACTCTGGCATAAATATCATGTCTCGTAATGTGTAGACGGAACTTCGCAAAACTGAAAATATTCCATCCGCTCTACCTAAGTACTAGTAGCGGTGACTTACGTCCTCCACAAAGTTGTCAGTTTACATTCCTTTTACATCCAATCGCCTTCCTCAAACCTGTTCTCTACCCATCTTCAAGAAGAGTCCTCAACACCTCTGCTCTTCGATTAAATGCGCTCCTTCAATCTCTTTCTTCCAATCTCGCCTGAGAGCATTTTTGGATTCCGTTTCCGTTTTCCATTGATGACTCTTTCGATAATTATTAGTGCACGTCTTATCATACTCATGTAATAATTTATTGCTTGTAATATTATTATTATTATTTACTTTTCATTTCTTCATTATTTAATTAGTTTACTTTTTTATTATGATAGTAATAATTATTAGGAATAAATATTTAAATAGTTTCATTCAAGTTTCATTATATTTTTAGAGTTATAGGACGAAGCCTATTATCTCCTGAACTGTCTCGTGATAGCATGACTGTTGCTGTTAGAGGCTCGGTTACACCAATTCTTCCAACTCTTGGATTGCCAAGTGCGCATTGCGTTCGAGAGTGTGTGACGAAAGTCCGTAGAATTGGCATCACGTTCTACGTATACAGACGCAGTGATTGCAACGGATTCACTGCCGCCCGCCAGGGTGTACACATCCCGGATTTGCTTTATACTATATTATGGTATAGAGACAATAGTGATTATTATTTTTTTGTGTTCATACGATATGTTTTCGGAACTTTGCAGTGGATTGCAGTGGATCTTCGAACGAAACGTTCGTATGCCATGCCCCACCGACGAGTGAGTCCATATCATTTTTTTATTTGCCGAAATCAGATTATTTTTCTAAATAAGATAACTTTTATTACTTTACTATTACTAAAGACATTACTTTTATTTGATTTTTCATGAAACTGGCTGTAGATTTAAAAAGGTATGTGCAGTCTCCTGAACAAAATCCGTATCACAGGCTTCTGAACACCATCCTTGTCTCCATAACCCTTCCACCTCCCAGCAACCTAAAGTACCAGTAAGACCTTAAGTCACTAGGCCCTTAGTGATTTTCTTATCAAGTACTTTAAACCCAATCGTAGGTTATCAAAAAACCGCGCCGTAGAATTTAAAATAGCGAGTCAAGACCAACCTCTTGTGAATACATTTCATTGGCTATCACCCACAAGGGGTTTGACACCCCCGTTTGCAAAGGACCAACGACAGCAGCAGCAGAACGATCAGCCGAATTGCATCACCACCGCACCATGAATCTCTGCATTTTAACTGCACAAGCCAGCAAAAACGATTGCACAAAGTAGATTGGTGAAATCCAAGAGACAAGGACCCAACACATTCATCTCTGCAAACCACTCGTTTTCTTGCAGAAACCTTACCAGCACAAGCAAATGCGCAAAGTAGATTCTTGAAATCCAAAAGACGCATCTGCAATTCCAGCAAACCACCCCTCTCTTTCAGAAATTCCCAGCCAGCAAGCACAAACGATTGCACAAAGTAGAGTGGTGAAATAAAAGACAAGCACCCACCACATACATCTCTGCAAACCACCCCTCTCTTGCAGAAACCCAGCAAGCACAAGCGAATGCGTATGCGCAAAGTATAGCTTTAGCGAAACTGAAATCCAAACGGCGGCTCGTGAACTGATCCTTGCAAACCCGCCACCGCGTTGCAGAGACGCGCGAACGCAACGCGACGTTCGGCTCTAGCCTGCTGCTGGCCAACTCGCCGATGTCGCCGAAGATCGTCAACGGCAGCTTCGCGGCGATCTTCGAGCACGGCGACCGCGTGCTCGCCGACTGCGCGCGACGCTTCATGGGCATGCGCCTCGACCCCAAAGACAGTCCGGGTGAGTGCTGAGCATTGAAAGTAATTGATTGATTGATTATTGGTGTTTAATGACGCACTGGTCTAATGGCGTCGGTGAATGAAATGGTGATGATGAGGGTGATGATGGACCTAACCTAGCCTAAAAGGGAGGTGGGGAAACCCGGTGCCGGCACGTAGTCTACTCCGATCGAAAAGCACCAAGGGGACCACCGGGTTTACGTCCCTTCCGAAGGACGGTACAACTCGAACAACAGGATTCCTCCGCTGATCCGTGCTGTCGAGAGGTTGATAATGATATGCAAGGCGAGTGAAGTAGTCGTACTGACCTCAAACCCTCCAACCTATCTCCCGAACAGAACTGATCATGTGCATGACGGTCACCCATCTAACGCCTGACTCAGCGCGATGTTGCTTAACTTCGGTGATCTCACGAGAACCGGTGTTTCTAAAATTCCAAATCGTCCGGTGCATCGAAAGTATATTCAATTCAAGAAAAACCCTGTCCGCTCGACGCTAGTGGTCGATAAGATGCAGCCAGATAAATTTGCATTCACCGATTTACTTTTATTTCCAACTGTTTTTGTATGTAACTGTAATACTAAAGTTACTAGTAAAAAGCTGGCAGATATGCGAGTGGTAAATAAAACATTTCTAGTGTTTTATTTTGATATTTTGAAAGAGCGCCTCGTGGATTTAGTTTCATGTAATTGTTGATGTAATTGACGAGTGTTGTTGTTGATATTTGATGGAATATAGTTTAATGTAATTGGCGGCCATTATTTGAGTATGACCTTATCCTTATGACCTTATAAAGAACGAAGATTTTGCTTTTTCATTGCATCGATCACAATCGAAAAGAAATTCTCTAAGCACCATTCAAAATAAAGCTCGTAGCACGTACCTAGCGCCCCTGTTGCAAAATAGTGAAGTATTTGAAGCCAATATCCTAATCCTGACTCAAAATCCAGATAAATAGATCAGTAGGACCATGCCGTATTCGGCTTTAACCTGAGCAGGTATCATGGACGTTTGGCGTTAAGTGAAGTTAAAAGGTTTTGGTACTTGAAATGCTTTGGCTGTAGCAAAGAGAGTCAGCGTCTAACAACGTCGTGGTGCTTCCGGTGTTCCTGGTTCCGGTGCAGCGATGCGGCGTCGCATCCGAGGCATCCTGATGTCCGGCAAGCAGTTCTCGCTGGACTCGCGTATGGACCTGGTCCAGGGCATCGCGAGCCAGGGCGGTGCGCGGCCCAAGTCGGAGCCTGGCCCTGCCGACGACCCGATACAGGAGGACGGTGAGTCTTGCGGCGAGGGCCATGGTCTACGCTGTCTTCAACGTCGTCGCAGTTGGTGTGTGATTGCAGTGTAGCGCCACTGGATTCTGCGCCTGTTTTGCTCAATCATAGTCCTGTTTCTATCTCCATGGAGCCACGAATAACTGTCATCACTCTTGGAGGGCGCTATCGAGTTCAAAGCTCCTGTTTCCTTGTGGTATATCCGAGAAAAATTGTGAGATTTAAAAACAAAAACTCTGGATCTGTTTACAGCGTATCAGGCTATGAGGAGCCATTTAGCCGGAAGCTGTCCCTAAAATCTCGTCTCCAACCAATCGGATGTATGTGCTCCCACTATAAACTCTAAAGTGTATATCTGACCAAAGATATCGGCCGATGAGGAAGTAGAGTTGTTGCAAAGGTTGGAAGTTCGCAAATCACAGACAGTTCTAATAATTGAGATGATAAAAGACGACCAACATGAAAGCGACGATGAAAAAGAGGAGGGCAAAGATGTTTTGACAGGCCCGGAAAGCTGTTTAAGGGAGAAAATGCCATTTAACGTTTTTATCCTTAACTCATAGACAAAGAAAGATTACTGTTGTTCCTTGTTCTTGCCGCGCTCGTGTCTGCTTGACCTTTCATATTTTACCATACAAGCATTTGGGCAACACTCTATAGTTTCGATAAACGGGGTATGTTTCGCAAGAACTCAATCTTCGAGCGATGAACGGAGCTGGTCGATCAAGATCTATCGATTGATGCAAAGTATTTTCCTCCATGTTCGATAAAATGCCACGCGTTCCATCACAAATCCTTCCCGTGTCGACGCCAACGGGATAGGCAGCCGTTGCTAGCTGTGTGCACTGCGGGCAGTCTAGTGGCAGGGGTCACAGCACACCTGACTTTTTTGTGGGTTGCACTAGATGCTCGGCAACCTTACGTGCATTGATGTCGAGCAGGTCATTTGTTATTCCTTCGAGGGTTTGATTGTATGAAGTTGGTAGACAGCAATCGATATCTTTCAGTCTGGTTTTTAGGTAGTTGATAATAAGTTATCTTCCGCACTACGCAATATTTTTATCTTTTATTACCCCACGGCTATCCAAAATAGGATAAAATCCTTGTGCGAATATCTGCAAAAACCTGTTTTTAGCATAGGTTTGAGTTCTCTATAAAATGGTCACCTCCGACCGTTCCTTTTATTTACTTAGGGCCGGTATTACAACTTTTATCAACTCTGGGTTAAGCATCTAACCCCTAGAAACAAATGAATTCCACTGCATCCCATTGGCCGTTGCCATAACAAATAACTTAACTCTCACTTTAACCTGGAGTTGGCAAAATTGTAAAATCGGGTCTTAGCTGGCCTATAAACCTTCCTATGCGGACCATAAAACTTCAGTATCGGCTTGGGTTAATTTTCTTTAGTGTGTATTCAAAAAATGAAGAATCGATCAATTTCCGGACTAAACCCGCATCGTAATCGGAACTTATATTTTTTCTTATATATTTCGATCCCATTAGATTCCGATCCCTGCGCTCGCTTTTAGATTGTCAACGTCTCCTCGCATTCCTCAGGTGTTGCTAGTCTACAATCCTACAGGTGCGCGTCACCGACGCATTTCTCTTTGCCTCCGACAGACGCCGTGTCGCGCGACGACGACGCCGACGACGACGCCGACGACGACGCCGACGCCGACGCCATCGCCGACGCCGACGTCTGCCACAAGTGCGGACACAAGCTGCTGAATTGAATTCTTCGCGAAGCCACCGCTCAATCTAGATGTTCCTATCACTCAATGTTTGCCTCTGCAGAGTTAATGTTGTAAGAAAACGGAAGCTGGCATATTACCTCTACTGTGTTAAGGTGGATCCGTACTGTTTCCGTACAGTTTTTCTATTGTTTTTGTATTGGTAAAATTTTACTCATATGTGGTCATATGCCGGAAGGAAATTTTAAAAAAAATATTTTTAAAAATATTTTGCTGGAAATTTTCCGGAAAATTCAAATATTAGTATGGAAAATTACGCTTGCTGACCCGTCTCTTGTCCCGCTAGGGGGGAGTATCAGTCGTCCGATCGAAATGAAATTAATATTTATGGAATGTCCAAACTTCAGGGATTATAATAAGACACTTAATTCAATTCGCGCTGACATTCTCTAAATTTTGTCAATGGTTAAAATATGACGTAAATTTGCCAATTTTTTTGCTTTGTTTCAAAATTTGTTATTGAAAAAGTATGCAGTTCTAAACTTTCATCTTCCTTTATTGGCAAGCTGCAAGTGTCTTGATCGATGAAAAAAATAGTCGAGAATGATATCACCAATATTTAGACCTAATTGAGGGAAGGAGTGGTGCCATGTTTACCAAACAAATTTTCAAATTTTCCGGAAAATTCCCAGTAAAATATTTAAAAAAATATTTTTTTGAGTATTTCTTTCCGGCATAGACCACATCTGAGTAAAATTTTACCAAAACAAAAACAATAAATTTCTGTACGGATCCACCTTAAGCTTGTAAGTTGAAAGTTGAAGCTGCTTCGCGATGTGCTTCGAAATAGATGCGCGCGGCCAAACGCCACTTGATCAAAGAGCCTCACTCATGATTTCCGATTTTTTGTTCGCTTTATGGATGAATTAATCAAATCTGTGTCAATCTTACGTTCAGAGTGTAGATATATTATAATAGATGACTCTGTACCTATACTTACTGCAAATCGAAATAAAAAATGTATAATATTGCACATTAAATTAGAATTATTAAGTTACTACTCCTAAACGTCCAGCATGACCAATGGTATATTTCCTAATTTAAATAACTTAGTTAAATGCTTAAACCACAGCAGAATCTGACAAAAAGTTACCGACACAATTTTTTCTCTAAATTGTGAGTAAGCTGTGATGATTTTGTACTAATCTCAGTAGAAAATGAACTCTGGCTTGTCAATTTAAAATTGAAACGCGTATGTGTGAGAGATTCCATTTATCTGTCCCACCGAACGCTTCGCACGTTCCGAACCTTCCACCTCACACACCACAGAGTGCTACAGACTTTATAGGCATTCTTTAGATATGAGCAGCTATGATGATGAACAGATTTACCAGATACCTAAAAGTTTTGGTCGATGAATCTCAACCCTAATATCAAATCAAAACGCACGCTGCACGTGCAGAGATCGAAATGTAAAGGGTTCTCAAACACGAATCTCAACAGGTATCATCCGTCCCTTTCGCTGGATCCGAAATAATAACCCGCTGTGTTGCGCAAGAGGCGAGCTGGGACCTTGCACCCTTCCAACGAGGAAGTGGTCTTTTAGGGGTTAATAACTCCCCGCGCCGACCCGGCCGACGCGACCTAACGGGGTAGTTATGTTAACATGGGTCTGGAATGTGGGTACCGTAAGGAAGGGTTGCTTTAGATTTGATATCGCTCCAGACGATCATCAACCTAGATCCATTGTCGTAGCGTAGCTACATCTGGTGTGAGTGTTAGCTTGCCAGGAAGTTGGCATTGGCAGACATGAATTTAGCATGAATAAGTCCAATATATTTAAACCTGGCAATAATTATGTCTAAACCAAAATTAAGGTGTGAGATAAAAAATAATTTGACTGCATTTAAATTTCAAATTCATACACTGCACATGAGGAGGTAATCTTAAGTTAACTCTGCTGTAGTTTGGCTATATTTGAAGTTGTCTCCAAGGATTATGTTCTACTTCAAAGTTAGACGAATTCGAGGAATGGTTATCGTTTTAGGCAGAAAGGTGTGCCTTCACCACAATTTACCTATCTATCGTTGCGACGGGACAATACTAACACACAAAACAAAATTTTCAAAATATCGTGAATCTCTTGACATTATGACCACCTACTTTCGTAGCAGTGAATTAGCTAGTTGAATTCGTATTAATTAGGGTCTTACTCATAAATATTAATAAGTTGTCAATGCAATTTGTTGATTGGCGTTGCTAAGTGCACACAGAAAATTATTCCGTCGACGTAGAATGCAAATGAAACAACACAACTAACGCATGACTATCTGCTCGCGTCTTGCGACGAAAGTAAAAGGAATGTTCTTCGATTTGATTAACAAGTGATTGAGAACATGAGATTCGTGGACTTGGAATCCGTTGCTCACGCCGCGCATTCAGCTTACTTGGCCTCAATTTGGCCGAAAACTAATTTTAACTCGATCGTCAATCGGAAATAATATCGACTTCGCTGTCGCCTAGCTGTTTATTCATTTGCCGTTTCGTCCGACTAAATTGTTTCGTGTGAAGGATGCACCTCCCAGTGAATTTCAGCTCGACGATTCCATGGATTTTTGAGATCAGGTCCAAAGCCTCCAAAATGATAACTCAAGCTCGTAAAACAATTTTACTAACTGAGAATTCTCGGCCATACATCGAAAATCCATCAGAACCATAAACCAGCCACTAAAAATCTCCGGAACTCGTCAATGTATATTAAAAAAATCCTTGAATTGGTGCATTTGACGATTGTCATGGAAAACCACCAGGAAACTGCACAGCGACAGAAAGAGACCCACTGACCAAATCTCAAAAGGCCATCGGGTGTACACTTTATGGTCATCATACCCCAATCAACTACGGCGTAATGACAGCAATCACCGACATCATTACCAGTGCGTACGCGCGATCCCGACCTACCCAACAATACAGAATCTCCCCCAAACCCAACCTGACCGCTACCCGGCACAAAAAGTCAACCACCCCGCTCGTCAGACGCAGTTCCAGCGATAAAAAATCACCCCTTCGATCTTGAAAGCTCCAGGTATCGCAGCCGTTCCACTGCCTCGAGGTATTCCTCGGCGGCGGAGGGTGGCTATTATCGTCGCCGTGTACCGTTAGCTGGGGTTACCGCCGGCCGAGGGTATAAATATAGGGGAGGGCAGTGTGCGGAGCTCATTGACAAGTGTTTCGCCGAGCTGCAAGTGTCACAGAGAAGCAGCAACGTTAGCAAGCAACAGGTGAGTTGACAATGAATGGCAGGGCGGGGATTCGCGAACAGGTGTCTCGGTGAATTTAGGCGAGGGGTATCTGTGAATGGGGCACTTGACAATGGGGCGGTGGTGTTCATGTTGACATGACCGTTTGTCAAAAGGTATGCTGCAGAGGGATCTGGCATGTCCATGAAAAAAGGTTTCAATTGTTAGGATATTATTTGCTATGTCAATTTGGGATTGTGCAAAATTTTTGTTTAACAATTATAAATTGGACTGAACCATGGAAACACTGGAAATATTTATCATTTGGCTGAAGATGTGGAAGAAAATCCTCCATATATTTAAAATTATTAAATCACTAAATTGATATTTAACAACTAAAAATTGAATTTAAAGTCTGTCAGCAGGAGAGAAAGGTGCCATAGGTAACTTCAAGAAATAAAAGACATCAAAGGTAGGACATCCAAGAACAAAAATCAAGGGACTTTTCAAGTTTGAATTTATTAATTTGTGGTGTTGCAGCTAGGCTATTTGCACTGGTTAAGTTTGAATTAAAAACCTCGAGACAATACTTCCGATGTATGACTCTGTTAAAAAAAACAGTCATATCAGTGTTACCAGTATTCAATGGAAGAAAAACCAAGATCTATAAAATCAAAAATTTTTATGTAGAAAATCAATGAGCTTTCCTCCGGCTTTTACAGAATGTTCCTCGCCACCGTGTTTGTCGTGGCCCTTGCGGCCGCCGGCGCCCTCGCCGACGGCACCGCCAGCTTCCAGCCGAGCCCGGCCGTCGCCACGTACGAAGCCCCTGCCAGCTACGCCCAGCCGCAACAGTACCCAAACACCTACAGCTACTCCGAGCCCGGCCAGCCCCAGCCCCACCCCGGCTACAGCATCCAGACCGGCTACGAGGGCTACCTGGTGCCCAACGACCACGACGACGGCCTGCTCAGCCTCGCCTCCGGCTTGTTCCCCGGTCGCAGCACCTTCCTCACCTTCCTGCCCAAGGCCGGTCTGATAGCCGGCAAAGCTGGACTCTACCTACTCGGATCGGCGGCTCTGTTAGCGATCGGCACTGCGTTCACCGTCGCCGTCTGCACTTTCACGCCGCTGTGCAAGCTGACGCTGTTCGGTTTCCCGTTCAGCAAGGAGTCGATGAGGGGATACATTACTCCGGACCGATTGACGCAGGCGACCATTTTTGTTCGACAGGCGATCGACAAGTACAGAGACTTGCAGAAGAGCGATAATAAGAAGTCATTGTAACTTGTAAATAGGTAGTTGTGCCATCGTCCACTCATTGTCATCTTCGTCTAACTTATTGTCACGGAATAGCGTTTAGTCTCGTCGTCTCTAGTTTTTAGCATAGGCATGTCAGGCATGGGTACTTACAGTTTGACGGTTAAGAGGTCCATGATCAAAGATGTAGTAGTTAGTAATCCATGTTCTGTTTCGATTCATTATAACTTCTAAATAAATGTAACTTGTGAAAATGATGCACTAGTTTGTGATTCACCCTGTTAGTGAACCGACTCCTTGAAATCCTTAATTACAGTTGAAGTTTGATTTACAAATTCACACATGGCAGAAAGGAATGGCTGCAATGATGGCTGCGGCGCTGCCGATGATTGATTTATGGCATTGGCAGGGGCTCTGGCATGGGCATTGGGCAATCATTTTACTATTTTCTCAATTATTCACTACCTCTATCTTGGCTCTCTACCATTCATTACGATTTATTAATCAGGGTTTTATGAATGTTGATAATTTTATCTTTGCCCAAGGGGGTCAATAAAAAAGATGTAAAATAAACATTTAAAAAAATTAAACTAGGATTGATCTTTCAGGCATTAAAAATCATGCAATCAATTACTCTAGAGCATAGCAAAAGATCTTTATTCAATATAGATTAAGGTAGGTAACTACACATCGAACATCAGCGCTGGTTCTGGAGTAAATTAAGCGTTGAATAAATGCACACCGATTCATTCCCCAAATAAGGAGGACGGATAACAAATCAAAAAACAAACCTCTTCGAGGTGCCAAACTGCACTTTTGAAGATAAAAATTAAAGGTCCACCCAAATCACAATAAAGTTAAGCTCATAAAATATCACTCAAAAACAACAAGGGCGGGTATTTTAGCTGTCCAGTGAACTGAGTAAGAATAGAGGGTGAGTGGGATGAGTATCTATATCCAAACCAACCCAGCGCTGAAACTGAGAAGCTGCTATGAGAAGATTATCGTTAGTTTACGCTCTTTGCCACGCGACCACCTACCATTTGTTGAGATTATAAATTTGGATGCATCGATTTCGATTATCAACGATGAGGTGCCACGAAAAGATGTTTCCATCTTGAATTATATTTGATTGGCAAAATATTGCACTTAAAAATTAAAATACAATCATTTAAAAAGTACCTATTAGAAAGAAAGGATGGTCACAATAGTAAATCCTTGGTATAACAACTGAGAAATTTGAATTTTTATCGATTAAAGAAAAAGAAATAGAAACTAGTCAATTGCACTTGCTCAAAAGTATCAGGTATCCCAAAAAACCATTGGCAAATTTTAAAATCTCGTAACTTGACAAGCGGCCACGCAGCTTTGCATAAAAGCACTGAGATAAGGCAGAGATTTGACGAATCACCGTGCGTTCGCAGAGCCCCTCAGCATCGGAAACAAAGTATAAAAAGCACGTAAGTACACACGAAACAACTCTCAACAAACATAAAAAATACGCCGCTTTTCAAGCGGCCTCTAACGGGCAGGTATCGAAATAAAATTTTCTAAAAACAGTAGTGAGGGTATCTAGCTAGAAACAGAGTCTACAGCACGAGAGCAAGAGAGAGACTGTGTTGCGGTGCGTTACGCTAGGACTCCGCTAGGCACGTGGCTTCCGTCGGCTGACCAACGTCAAGGCTGAGCGTCTACGCGTCGCGAGGCGTTTCCGGCAGCAGGTCGTACCAGAGCGTGGTGGCCTGCGCGATGTCCAGGTTGGCCAATGTGACAACAACCTGCAAAGCGGAACCAATTCATCATCTTTAGTTGGGTTAATGAGTGGGTTTTGCGATGTTTTTACTACAATGTTAACGGGACGACAAAGACTTACAAATTAGCTAAGATCTGGACGAAGACTGTCATCTTTGTCTATCGACTTCTAACGACGCAACCACCTCGTCCCTGCCTAACTGTTTCCTTATGCAATATGGACATGGTAAATTACATCTAATTTGTTTGAAAAGATGCCAGAATTCATTTTTATATATTTTATCTGTAATTAATTTTGAAATCGAGTTGCAATTCTACTCTGGGTAATGACTTCAATGGCATGCAAATCCCATACGTGGTTGACACTGTCTCTGACAGATAACATTTCTGACTAATATCTCAGAGTTTACTATAAAATTCATTATTTACGTGTAAAATGGATACTTTCTATGAACTGATGACCATCTTTTGGTCTATTGCCTTTGGGTTTAAAATAAAAATCATGATAAACATGTGAAATTGAATCGAATTCTATGTCTTGCGTATCTACGAAAGGCCCAGTTCAGGTCTTTATCCTGGAACGTATGAAAGCTTGTCGCCGGCATGCAATTCTACGCGGTCGACCACTTCGCCGCCGCCTCCCCCGCCCACCCACCTGTCCCATGACGGATGCGTACGCCGACCAACCCTTCTTGGTCACCACCGACACCTCCAGCTGCCGCGAGTTGAGCTCGCCCTCGGAGATGAGGTACTCGATGGTCTGGTCGTAGACGGGGTTGCAGTTGTCCTTGACCGTCTCCGTCTTGCGTTTAGAGTCCTTGCGGTCGGGCAGCAGGTAGAGCTTGACGTACGGGTCGGGGATGTTGGCCGGGTCCTTCAGCGGCAGGTTCCTGCGACCAAGCCACGTACGAATATTTGACAACTTTTTATGATTTAATCGATTGATTTATGGTGCGTCAGCAACTAGGCTACTTAAGAACAGCCTATTAGGATAGAATAGAATAGATTAGAATAGCAAGAAATTTGATAGTACTGTTCATGAACAACTTTTTCCTAAAAAATAGCTACTACAGGTGTTCAATAAAAGAAAAAGCATTTGATGCGGTTTTAAATCTTTCAAAACGTTTCAAACGCTAATCAAATCTCTCATACCATATTAATATTAATGAGAAATAAGGGCAACTGGTTTTTGGCTGGCATAACTAAGCAAAAGTAACAAATCATAATGTGAATAACACAGTAGGCAATATATGTGCGGTATATTTGTCAGAGCACTTAAATTACCACCTTCCCAACTAGAAACGGCACGGGAACGGCGAGTTTGTGAACTACGAGCGGCATCGCTTTGTTGGCGGTACTCACGCTATCTTGTGCACGACGACGATGAGCCGTTGCCGCTGCTTGCTGTAGCGCAGCGTGATCTGGATCTTGCCGAGGCCTTGTTCGACGATGTTGCTGAAATCAGTCGTCACTTGGTGCCTGCACTCGCCAGTAACAAACGGAAGAATACCTCGCATGATTCACATTGCAGTTTCCAATAGTTACATACACCGTTAAACCAACCGTAAAAAAAGGAACATGATTGAAAATAGATGCACACCTAGACAACTAGATTAATCCCAATTATGATGTTGGGTTTGCTGTGATTTTAGGTAGGAATTACACCAAAACCACAGGTCTCGTTGCATACACTGTAGGTCTACGGTACCAAACAGAAAAACCAAACCTAACTGCACATCTCGTTGTATGCACGATGTCAACAGAGACCTAATGCACATTGTCAATACGAGATATAAGGACTAATCCGATTAGTCGGAGCTAACACAATCCAACGGACACAAACGGCCGAACGATCAGGGTACTCACGAGGCGACGCTGCCGCCGCGATGCCTGACTCCAGGCTCGGATTCCGCGACAAACGCCACGTCGGCCGAAACGAGCTCCTCTACGCCGCCGCCGCCGTTGGCGCTGGCGGTGCCGCTGGCAGTGGACGCCGTCGACAGCTGCTTGCTCACGGGGGCTTGCGAACGCGCGGATGTCTCCGACCGGACGGACGCTTGTCGGGACAGCGATTCCTCCGATGCGTTCGGGCTCGGCTTGGCCGCCGGCTCCTCGGGGGCGGGCTCCTCCGTCGCACGCTTCAGGATCTGCGGGGTTGGCGGAGGACTCGTTAACGAAATCCGATTGTGTTTTCGGTTAGTAAGTCGTAACAGTATAATGAATATTATATGAACTAAATTTATATTACGAAAAATACGAAATACAAGACGGTAACTATAAAAACATACCAGAAATAATGGAGTGTGTGATTATGTTTTGCTTACAAACTAGAACAAACATCGCATTTTAAATTTAGAATCAAGAATGAAAACAATGACAATAACACACATTAAATTATTTCTTGTCATTAAATATACTTCATATTCTTATTTCTTTTGCAAGTCATGGTTAGCTGAACAAAATTATGACTTTATTCCTGGGAGCGTCAAACTAGATTTCATGTGGCGAAATTTTCTGTTATTTGCAAGCAATTCCACCCCTTTCGATGAGTATGATCGTAAAAATGTGTCCCCTTACGCAAAATGTCTCTTAAAACTAACACCAAGGTATGTAGTGTTATTCATACTCACTTTTTTTTGTTGAAGTTTAATTTAGGTGAAGGATGGGGAAGCGAATGAGATTTGGGAGATGCGTGGATCCCTGTGCACACGTGTGATTTTCCGTTTCAATATCTGGAGGTGGATGGAAAGGATTTTTTTATAAGGATTAGTGTCAATAGTAAGCCAGTAACAAAGCAAAGTAGCTTGTACATAGGCAAACACGGGTGACAATAATTTACCTGGCATTAGTACAAGTCTTTGCTAAGAAAATGTGGACAAATTCCAATTACTAGCTCTGTAACATTACCCAGGAAAATAAAACATATGGCGCTGTTAAGAAAGGATTATACAGGCTCGTAGCACTGAAAGGATTAAACTTAAAGGTACGTTAACTGTTTGGCTTTGCAAGCGTGACGCTGTAGCGTTCTCCAATCAGAGCACGAGTTCGGAGCGTTGCGAGCTTTATGATCGCTGCGTTCGCTGCGCCGCAAATGTTGAGTTCAGTTCAACATTTCCAAGCTGTGAGATAGCTTTTACACTGACTTCGCTCATATTTTATGCAGAGCCATCTTGATGAGCAACGAACCCACTTTTATCTCAAGACGAATAGAAGATTAATAGAAAAGCATTGATAGAATTCTTCAATTAAAATTTCTTTTATCTGAAATCCAAAATGTCTTACAATAGGCAGTGAGAATAGAAGTATTTCTTTTTGACATAATTCTGCCTATTTTGTTGTCAAACGTCAACGCAACTCCACGCTCGCGGCGCGCGCAAGCCAACGCAACAACCCAACGCTAGTAAAGCCACAAAAGCCACGCTCGCTACGCCACACAGTAAACGTGGACCAAGAACTTTTATTAATTTCTTCGTCCCAAGCATCTGGTCTCACCTTCAACTGCAGACTCATCTGAATCTTGGATTCGGGGCCAGCCTTGGTGAGACCTATCGGCTGCCGCCGCAGCTCCATGTTTTCGCGTTCGAACAGCGCCAGCAATGGGCGTTCCACCTGGCCGAGCAGCGAGCCAGTCTTCTGGTCCATCACCTTGATGAACAGCGAGTCTGTGCGTGGCTGGTTCACGAGGAACGTGAAGCCTTGTTCGAACACCGGGTCGCTCGTTCTGAAACGGTGGCCGCCGGTCATTGGGGGTAGGTTGATTATTGATGTTGATCGACGCACTATTTTGACAACTGACCCTATGGCACTAAACTAATGGTGTCGGTGAGTGAAATGGTGATGATGAGGGTGATGAAGAACCTAGAAGAACCTAGTCTAGAAGGGAGGAGGGGAAACCTGGTGCCGGCACGTAGCCTACTCCGGTCGAAAAGCACCAAGGAGACCACCGGCTTTATGTCCCTTCCGAGGGACGGTACAACTCGAACAACAGGATTCCTCCACGATCTGTGCTGTTGACAGGTTGAAAAGCAAGGCGAGTGAAGTTGTCGTACTAACTTCAAACCCTTCAACCTCTCTCCCGAACAGAACTGATCATTTGCATGATGGTCACCCACCAAACACCTGACTCACCTGACTCACCTGACTCCTGAAACACCTGACTCAGCACGATGTTGATTAACTTTGGTAATCTCGAACCTCCAACGTTGCCAAACGGTTCGGTATTTAGGGGGTAGGACTGTCTGCGATGTGAAATGCTCGAGCTTTTAATTTACGTTAATTGTTTGGCTTTGTGGCGTTTTGTAGGATCTTAGCAAGTTAATTCAACAGTTTTGTTTAACTCTTGGCCTGCTTGAAGGAAACATTTCAAAACATTACAACTGTGCAAAATAATAGATTTGAAGTTCAACAATCTTTTTGAGGATGGAAATATATTTTACAAAATCAAAAATAAACCGCAAGCAATCTAGATGATGTAATTGTGGTTTTGATGATTTCGTAGCGGATTATTGACCACAAGAAAAAATTATTTTCTTGCACACCGAGCAACAAAAAAAGATTGGTTGGCCTCAATTCCTCACCAAAACTTATTCAATCAAGGTTTAATCCAAGACGCGATCTAGTTCTCACCTCATCAATGGCGCAGTCTGCTCGGTTTTCTTGTTGACGGTGAGCACGACGTACGGATCGGGCTTGCTCTGCGTCCTGGCTTGCTGCGAAACCGAGAAACACGGATTCAGACCACCGAACTCAACGGCAACGGCAGACGGCGGCGTAGCAATTAACGTTGCGAAATGTGGCTGAGGCATGACTAGATAGTCTAATGCAGAAGACAGCGTCCAAGGCAAAGCTATGTTTCATTGATGGTTTCATGGCTAGATATCTATGTGTAGAGGTTTCATAAGGGTTGAATTGGTAGTTAATTTAAATTTCTTGGCAACTTCCAATAATCATAATATCTATTGAAATTGAATCGTTTTTATTCGAGAGTTTAAATAATTGGCAAAACCAGGGTTAGTGAAATGCATGGTGAAATGTTTATGGCCATTCACAATCAGATGCAGTGGAACTAATTTGTTTTCCGGAACAATCCGGTTCCATCGACACAGAACTGAGAAATACTACAAAATTGGCCCTGAAAGAAGTATACAGTGGATCTCTGTACTGAATGATAAACCTGAGTATAATCACTATCAGACAAGTTGTAAGAGAAGCGAGGTTTTCCTCTGTATCCCACAGCATGGGAATTCTTAGACTTAAATAATAAATAAATAAATAAATAGGTGACTAACCGGCAGATTCCTGCATCCGTCGATGAACACGGTGAGAACCGCAGTGCTCATCGATGTAACTCGCAGCAACTGCGTCTCTCGAATCGCCTGCAGAAACAGAGAGAAGTTGAGGCCCGAGTACCGCAACCACTTGATCCCGCCGTGGCGGCAGGTTTGGCAGAAAAACACACAAATTTACGAGAGCCAAGCATGCCGCTATTTATTGATGTTTGGCAAAGCTACCCTTTCTGCTTCCTCATGGCCTTGGTATAAGATCTAGTCTGAATCAAAACTAGAATGGAACAAACAATCTAACTACTCAAAGACTAATCTTTGCAAACCAAACCAAACTTCAAATCCCGTTGCACGCATGGAAGATATTTTGTTTCCAAAATTAAAGGTGGTTTGAAAACTGGCGCTAAAATAAGTGAACGACGCCAGTCGTAGGAAGATTGGACTCACCGCGTTCAGATCTGCGGGCTGGTTGCTCAGGGTGAGCCAAGAGAGGCGCAGATGCAGCATCCCGTGTTTAGCGTCCTCCAGCGTAACCCACTGCGAGCGAAAAGCAAGTTGTAAAATCGTAAAATCGGTTTTGTAGCCGACAGATTGCTACGCCAAGGGCTGCTTGTATCCTAATATGTACATTAGTTTTGAAACCAAACCATAAGGTATAGGTACTATTTATTAAAACCATCTTACAGTGTTCAAAACTAAAAACTTTGATTAGGTGTGTATATTTAGGCACTGATATCCAAATTGGTAAATATTAATTATTAGTAACGAAATTGACAAAATATCGAATCGTAAATGTGTGTCCATATGGGGATAGGAAAATTTTCACCAGCTGACCTCTCTGACCAGCCCTGACAAGGTGAATGTTTAGTTACGCCCATCAGCACACACATTTTCGTTTCAATATCTCGTTTCCAATAATAAATAAATTTAATAACATCGAGAATCGATTGCGACAAACGTAAATGTACCGGCAACGTACCACGTCCACTTCTCCCTTCTCGATGACGTGGTTCACATCGACGGTGGCCCTGAAACGCAAAGAGGAATCAGAAAATCGTTGCCGTTGGAAGAACGTCGTGTGCCACCAATCGGTCAAGCCACACAAAGATCGAAAACATGCCAGCATTCTACAGTAACAGCCAATTAGTATGAACTATGATAAACATGAGAACATTAAAAAACCAATGGTTACCTGATAAATGGTCTACTTATCTTCTGAAATCTACACAATTGGTTTACAAACATTTGACAACAGAAAAGCCCTTCCAAGACATGTCACATAAATTCAAAAAAATTATTCAAGTCAAGTTACGCTGCCCTATTTGGCTTTTCTAAGTATCCATCAAATGAGCCACGACTTCCATTTGTTTTGCTCCCTGCAATTGTGTTCAGCAGACAATTTAAGAATTGCCGACGAATTTGCTCTAAAAATTCTCAAAAACATTCGATTTTCATTGTTCCCTGCAACCAAATTGCCTCTAGGCAACTTCTACTATGCAGGGAGCAAAATAAGTGACTCTCCTAACCATAATTTTGCTCCTCTAGTTCAGCTCTGAATGATGAGATGATGCTTAGGGCAGTATTAGGTACAGATTTGAATAGTTAAATCATGACTAGGACATAGGAATTAGGATTTAGGAAATAGGATTAAGGATCTACCTGCCCAGGCCATCATCTTTACCAACTTTATCGGCGTCCCATAAGACGGCCTTTAAACGCATCCCAGACACATCCTCAATTACAAACTGAAAGCATGCAAGAAAACGGTTCCGAGTTAAAATCCCAGCGTGCCGAGCAGTGAGTTCACAGAACCGATCGTGCCACAACGTGCCAACATTCCGGATCCGAGACGTGCAGTGAGAACTGTGCAGGAAATGAGTGAGAGTCGTAACTTGGGTGCTGTTAGGTGCCAGAAAATTTGGTTAACTGAGCTTGGGCTGTGAAAGTTAATAAGCTCAACAACTTAAGAAGTGTATTACTCTACATTTTATCCCACTCCTAATAATTTGTCAGAGCAATCCTTTTTGTTAAACGAGTTAGAATGCGTTGGTAACGGCTCTGTTCACAAGTTTTAGTGTTGCAATGCAGACAAACCAAATCATGGAAAAATAATAGAATTTGGTAACACTTTGCACATTGTCTGACCAATATTTGATGCGTTAAATCCATCAAAACTCTCAGAAAAATATTTTTAATGTAGTTTATATTACTGGGTGTTGACATTTACGATTAAATCAAATTCGATTATATAATTGATTTGAATTCGAAATAATCGTAATTGTACTCAATTTCAAAATCACCCCTAGTTTAGGCAGACGCATTCATCAATCTACTGTCAGAACCTGGGTGGTACATAAGGCCATCAAACAGAGTTGCACAGTGAAAACCCAAGCATGAAACCCACATAAACATTTATAAACAGCGAACGATCGGAACTTAAAAACGCCCAAAAACCGCCAAACGAAACCAGGCTGCGGTGCCGACTAGGTGATGCGGAGCTAGTGAATGAACGATCAGCGACAAACGGACGGACAGACAGAAGCCACAGACAAGACGGCCGGTCACCTGCCGAGGTAGTCGTCGTTCTGGATTCCCGGGAAGCCCGGGTCCCAGTCCCAGAGGTCGGCAACGACGATCTGCCCACGTCCCCTCCGTGCCCAGATCACCGCCTGCAACGCTAGCCCTCAGTTCCCGCACCCCTTCCACGGCTCGCTAACGCTTTCCTTCCTGTTAATTGTCTTCTCGTTTTCTCTGAATTGCCGTCACTCCACCAACTGCAACACGCCACTATATTCTATACTCACATCACAGCCTGCTAAGCACAAACTCACCGCATTCATTTGTTTGGCCGCTTTTAGTTATTTTCTCCGAATCTGCAGCACTCCAATAAAAGACTTTGTGGACCTTGGCAGTTAGTTGATCGTCTCCGAGTTCTTTGCCCTCCCAATATCGGTTTCTTACACGATGATCATGATCTGAACAGTTTTTATAATTGGCGTCAACTTTTCAACTTCACATTTTACCTTGTTTCTCTTTACTTTCAGCTTGTCAAGCTTGATAAATGAAAATTTCAAAATTTAGTTCTAAAAAGTGCAATATTTACACAAAAAAAGTGCTAACATAACCATAACCCTCGTCCACAACAACACACGAACGTGCATAAGTATCCTCCTTCCAATCGCAGTGGTACGGTTATCGAAATTGCCTTCACCTCCATCTCACCGCAACCAAGTTAACAATCATACTTGTGCCAACAACTACAGAGTGTACGACACAATGCAACGTCCACGTCCGGCCCGGATCGTCTACCACCCGTTTGCTGTCACCATCCAACCGCATTTTTACACCGACAGCCACGCATTCCGCAAGACCTAAGGGACAGACGTCGTCGCGCGAAGAAAACAGACAGTCCACCGCGAAGAGCCAGCCAATGTACAGGTCATGCGCGTGACTAGAATACAGACGGACAGACAAGACAGGACAGCGCTAGAAGGCGTGTGAGAGAAGAGTCAGTGCACCGAGCGTGTTACGAGAGCGGGCAGGGGACGAGGGCGACGCCATCTCGGCCGCCGATTACCTGCCGAGCTTTTCGTCGTTTTTCGACATGTCGTCTTTGTCGAAGAGCTGCGCGCACAGCTTCTGACCCATGGCTTCAAAAACAATGCCCTGCGCAAGACGACGGCGGCGGCGTCACAGAACACACAGGATCATTGCACGGGTCGGGACAAATCAGCTCGTCTCGACAGCGTGGTGGATGCCGTGGGGACACACGTTATTATCGCGACGTCGCAGCAGTTGCTTTAGCACTCGGCTTGGCGCAATGGAGTTTGTTAGCAATTGGGTTGAAAAATGCATGATATTTACGGGCAGTAAATTAGCAAGATAGGCATACTGTCAAACTGCTGCAAATTAAAGCTTGGGAAACCTACAAATTCTCAAAGGGCTTTTACATTTGGGAACTGAGGTATATATTAAGCTCCCTAAAGCCTTGACATTAATTTTTGCAAGTCAATGAACCATAATGGAGTCCATAATATTTACTATTATGAAAATCCGGAAATATTATACAAAATTCTAGATCCAAACTGCCAAAATTAACAAGAAAATAGTTATGTATGTTACCTTTTTTGGATAACTAAGGCAAGGGATAAGGCGGGATTGTATAATCTGTCAAGTCGAACTGTCATCTAGAAGGTATTTGCAAACGGCACGCTCTAGCAGCATCATAGACCGACGCTAGCCGAGTACGACGTACCTCGCACCAGAAGTCCCACTTGGGGTTGACAGTGTTGTCGATGGTCGGCGTGCGGAACTGGAGCGCGCCGACGCTGAGGATGGCGTACGGGTCGCTCTTGCCCTTGCCCAGCATCCCGATGTCCATCTTCATCAGGTTCTTGGCCTCGACCACGTGCACCCGCAGCACTCCCTACGCACCGGGTCACGTTTCGTGTTATGAGTGTTAGCAATTTGTTTTATTCAAGTTGGGTGCCACTTGGACGTTTAGAGTAGTTGTGAAGGAGTGGTGGTGAGTAGCAGGTTGATGGGAGATCCCCTGGGGCATGGTCATTTTGTGAGAGAGAAGTTGAAGGTTTGAGTTTTGCGTTTTCGTTGAGAGATCTGGACAGGAGCGTGTTGTGTTCTGTGTTGCGTTATTGTTATTGTGTTCATATGAGAAAAAGAGCAAGAGAGTCAGAGATGGTAATGTTTAGGCACTGAGACACGAGTGTTCAAAGTTGTTGCCCTATAATTGCTCCTATTTTTGTTGCTCAATAAATACAATCAATATAACAAGCATAACCTGGAACGGGAGGCAATTTTCCTATGTCCAAAAAAAATATTATGCCCAGGCCATAAGGAAAGGGTTTGCTACACTGTCTTCATAAAATTACTTAACTACCTATTCAATTGCCTAAATAATTTTGATAAATACTAAAAAGCCAAATGTAGGTCGAAGGCCGACGGAAATAATTATTAATCTATTACTTGCACATTGACCTATTTAGCCTATTCACTTTAAACAAATGTATTATCTTGGATCACATCTTGTTCCTGCCTTCAAATTTCACAATATCAGCACTGTTAGACTTAGTTTATAGTAATGGAAGCAGGTATCGTTACGTACCTCGGGTTCGGGCGCTTTCAGTTCTTCTGCGGGCACTTCGTCGGAGAGATGGATGGTGAGCTTGTTGGGCAAAACCATGAATGCTGCCAACTTTTCTAGGATCACCTTACGTAAGATGTCGCTGGAATCGAAATGGACGCATGAAATATCAATACCAATAATTGGCAATATCAATGTTCTACCTCGTGAGAGACAGGAGTGGAACTAGAAAAATTGGTTACATTGGTTACTGTATTGCAACTGAAAGACAGTAGCTTTGATTCCCAGTAAAAACTTTCGTCTTGAAATTCTCAAAGCACCCAGTATCCTATGGGGAATGCCTAGATTTAGATTTGATTTATCTACAAGCTACAAAAAAAATCCTTCTCAAGTATCTCTCAATGTTTATGATTTCCTCCAAAAAATCAATCGGCAGGCAGGCTTACCTAAGGCCGGGCATATCAAGGAAGTCGGCCAGACCAACCAGGTTGAAGTCCACTCCGGGATTGTTGAGGAAGAAAACTTGGAGGCCGCCGACCATGGGCATGGATTTGATCAGTGGCTTCATGATGACGCGAACCATGCCGTGAATTTGCAAGTCTTTGATTCCCGACTTTGTCCCGGAGACCGTGAAGGAAATGTCGCAATCCCCAGCATAGCTGATGGACGAGGAAGAAAACAAGGAAATATGTTAGATTCATTAATTGCTAGTTAGTGAATGAGTTGTGATCTAATGTGTTCATATGTCATCAGATCTTTTAGCAATTCGATTGCTTAATTTACTCGGTTTATTTGGACTGCAATCTAAATAAATTGAGTAGGTAGGTTACTACTGGCCATGTTTAGGCAGTAGGTAAGTTAAATTTCAGGTGTAGGCAAATATCTCAAGCTGTGTAATGAATGACTCACACAAACTATAGCTCCAGACTTACTCAATTAGGTACTGCTAATTGGTATGCCAATATGCAGTAATTTGCCATCAATATAAAGTATTGCTCATTTAGTAAATAATGAAGAATTTTGTAATGCAATCTATATAGTTCTATGTGATTGCAAAGTAATTTATTACCCAAGTCATAAACAATGTAGGTGTTCCTATCCTGATAGGAAACCAGCTATGTTTGGTGCCTTGCTGAGACTGATAGTGGCAACTTGGCAAGTGATAACATTACCTATAGGGTAGTCAGGAAAGTGTCCTTGGTAATTATACTTCTACCTAAGAATTATCCTATATCAAGCAGATAGTTTATCTAAGGTCATAAAGTGAAATCAAACTTTTAGCTCTTTGTTGCCAATACTCACAAGATATCGATGTCCATGATGATTTCATTCCTGGATTGATTTCCATCATACACTTTCACCCCCCCGATTCGTATTGGCTGTAAAATTGATACAATTTTAGCTCGATTGAATGCAAAATAATTACTAAGCATGGCATGGTTGCTAAACATGGCATAGTATACTCACAATGCTGCCAAGAATCATTTTTTCAAATTTAAATCCATAAATCTTGTATGCGGCCAGTGCATCTCGAACGTTGGGTTCTATCGATTCCCGGAGCATATCTTTCACATAGTGGTTGATATTTGGCCAGATTTGCTTGAAGATCTGTAGGTAAATAAATGAGCAAACAGTTTGATTGTTTACGTTACTATTTATTGACAACTCAGAAATTAACATTGGGATGTTCTGTAATAAGCCTTTATTACATAGTAGGTACCTAGTTGCAATTGGTAGCATTGTAGCATGCTGAGTTGGGCTAAAAGAAATTAATGAATTTGACAATGTGCACAAACCTTGTTCAACCACTCAGCACGTTCCACGTCAGGAAAGAACACCCAGCTCGGTAGATCTCCGAGTCGAGCCATCACTACTTCTTTTTCGCTCGTCGTAGCGCATGCCTTGGCGATGTTCCGTTTCAGATCTTTCTCTCGTTGCCATTCTTCACGCACAACCGACAATAGCACCGGGCAAATAAGCCAGGCGATACTAAGATCATATTTTCCTATCATCCACACCAGTGCAACAGTGGTGATCTTTTTAGCAAAACTCATAACCACAGTACTGACAGTTGTTTCCATGTTCACTGAGATTTGGAATGGAAAACTTGGATGACACTCGCCTGTAGCGAGTGCGGAGGTAGATAAACTTGTGTAAAAGGCGCAAAGCCTTGCTGCAAGGTGGTTTTTTCCTGACCACTCCTAGCAGAATGTATTCTTGATTCTATAATTAATGTTTAAGTCACTTTACCTTGAACGGACTACTGACAGTCAGCCATAGCTCACTCGGGTCGGGTATCGTGGACATTACGGTTCGGTTCGGGTCTGCTCGGGTTTTTCGGGTATTGGACCTGGGTAGTCAGCGGGAAATGTTCAAACAAGAGAAAAGGCAATTCCCAAATATATTTTTTTGAAATTTACACTAGGTAAACACCTGAAACGAGGCGTTAAATTATTAATTCGAAATTCGAAGAACTTCGTTTACTTTTCATGATTTGACGTTACCGTCGTATGTAAATTTGTTTAAGTTTTGAAACTTCTATCGAATTGAATATTCATTTTCCTTGCCAAAGTTGAAGGTCAGAAATTCACCACGAAGATCAGCCCAATTTATTCGTCTAAGCATTGGACGTAAACAATATCCGCAAATGGAAATTAGATTGTACTATCTTCTATTGAGGATTAGGGTTCAAAAGGATGCCTGAATTATGTATAAATGTGACCTAAGCAGGAATTCGTCAAAAAGTATGGTAAATCTTGAGAGGAAACTCGTTGAAACTCACACAGTTCTTATGTAATAAAAAAAAAGCTGCTTAGATGATAACGAATCATTGCTGCTTGCTTTTGATTTGACATTTTGATTTGTTCAATTGCAGTCCGAATTGAAAACCTGCAACGTCAGTGAATTATATTTGCACTGGGAAGGTGTGTAGTGTACCTTTGCCATGCTGATATATAGTAACTTGGAAGTGTGTACCCATGGGCTAAGCCTTACGCTAGCATACGTCATTTCATAAATGTGGGTGTAGTTATTAACCACGCGTTGTGTTTCATGTCGCGTTCAAATAAAAGTAAACCCCATGTTTTTTCTGCCAGTCAGTAAACTGACAAAACAAGGATAGGAAATTTCAGAGAAAAATGATTGTGACACCAACAAAGAGCTTAGCTCGGTTTACGAACCTGAGAATGATCTCTTCGGGTACAATGTGACATTGGCCATGTACCACGTTACCCAATGATGAGCTGTTGACGCCAACAAGAGATCTCGCTTGATATACGACAGACCAATAAAAGTGTTTTCACAAAAACTAGCGATTCATACAAGATATTGGAATCACCTTGACATTGTTTGTGATCTGCAAGTTCACACGCCTCTTTTTATTAGTGTTGTCGACAGAAGAAAACAGGGATTTGTCATCAAGATCTGATAGCTTCATTGTCAAGATATTATGCTTTTGTGAGGAAGAGGGTATATTGTTGCGCAATATGATGACATATCTCAGATGCCTTGCATTGGGTTTACTTTCATCAGGAAATTCGTGAAAAGTGTGGCATTCATGGTGGAAAATGTAGAGATTTTTTTGGATTTGGTGCAAAAATTATACGATTTTCATATTCGTAGAAACATATCACCTTATGCGGTCATGCAATTTTGAACAGAATCTCTTGAACTCAAGTCTCAAGTCGGGCCAGATCCAAGCGTACTTGGGTGGCACTTTTCTAGAAATGGCATTTTCGTTCTTTAAATTTCGTTATTTTTCACAAAAAGTGCTATTATTACTCCTAAAAAAACACCAGAAACAAGCTATGAGTAGCCAAGGCACTGTTTATTGCTGAATTTGAACATAATAAAATCTAGTATTTTTTACCAGATGAGTCCTAGAGTGCTTTATTTATGATTATGCCCAAAGCCCAATAATTTTCGCCTGCCGAACAGATCGTTCTTGGGGATGTACGTAATATCTTAAAGACCCAGATGGTTATGAAGAGTGAGAAATATCTGTCCTGTCGGATTGGCCCATGAACCCATTCTATAAAATGAATTAGGTAAAATGAATTACCTAAATTGCTTTAGAGGTAATAATTTATTAAAAAATAACTAAATAACTTTGAATTTATTTCATACATACCCCTCGGTTGCATATGCGGCAATATGAGCTAAACGCATCTTAACCCACCCCAGTGCATTTTTAACGTTGCTCCGGAGGTCACTGCCCCTACATGACTGTAAAAGCGCAGAAGTCCCGTGCTTCATGCTTCTCACGAGCCACAAAAACACTGGGACAGTGAACTTGGACCCCCCTCCCCCCCCCCACTCGCATACCGCAAGCACGCTTCGAAAACAAATCGCCGCCCCTCCCCGCGAGCCCCCAGCACTCCAAGACCACGCGTGCATAAGAAAAAAACAAAAAGAGCCTGTTTAAATCGCGAACAAACACAAAACACGATATTTTGGCACAATCTTGTTGCCAGCAGCTCATGAAACCAACAAGGTCTCTAGAATGCCACCACCTTCTGGCTTAGCGCGGGTGGTATAAATGTAGCTGGTTCTGAGGTGCGGGCAAAGACTCAAGACTAGCAGCTCCTCAAGAACAATATTCCTGTAGCACTGCACGAGATGACGATGAACGGTCATGCAACGCACTACACGATTACGTTGAAGACGGTCAACCCCCAGTTGAAGCATATCGAGTATGCTACGGTGGGGCCTTTGGTTTCGAGGGCAAGGGCGCTTGAGAAAGAAATTAAGCAGGTATGAGCTAGCTGGAAACTTTTTGTGGGAGTGTGAAATAGCACTTAGTAATTTGCAAATGATGTTACAACACGTCATCTCTGTGTTTTTACTTGTCTTTTCCTCATTTCTTCTCTTGTTTTCAACAATACTGTTTATCTGGGTTATTGAATGCTAATGCTACACTTTAGCTAATGCTCATTGATATACCACTAAAACTTTACCCTACGTTTTGCATAGTTATACTGTCTAGTGTCTATACTTTTCCCCTTTTGCTGCCAGCAATGCTACCTGCTTTGAATTTAAAGAACCTTGATAATGCAGATATTATGTCTAAAAATGTTTTAGTGTTAGCCACTGTCAAATAATTTGTTTGAAAACACTAAATCTAAGTGGTTTGTTCGACCATACCACCTAAATATCAGATCTTACAAGGCTAGCAAGATATTTGCCTATTCCCAAGGGCCATGGATATGGAATTGGATATTTTAATTTATTTTCTGGATGGTATAGCAGAACCAATTATCAATTACTATTAAAGGGGTTGTTACCTCTTAAAATTAAATTCCTCCATCGATCCTAAACTATAATTAAGTTAAAAACCCCCTTGGGCAAAGAATTTCTGAAAAAGGGTGATTTTTTTAAATTATCGAAATTTTCGGTAATTTTGCACGGCAAGAATTACCAGGCTGCTGTATTTTCTTTGAGTTCAGTTGCTCTGCTTAGCCTCAGATATAGCAGAACTTTAAACACTGATTAGTAAAATATATCTAAACGCTATCTTCGGTGCTCGACCATCGATAATTTGGTGCGCAGGGCGTGAAGCTGCCGTTCTCCGAGGTGGTGAAGGCCAACATCGGGGATGCGCAGGCAATGGGGCAGCTGCCGATCACATTCATCCGCGAGGTGCTGGCGCTCGTTTCGTTGCCTTCGCTCTTGGACGACCCACGCTTTGCGGAGGACGTAAAGGTACTAGTTAGTTAGTTAGTTTAATCACAGCTTATGAATGCAAAGAGAAATATTAAAAACATTTATTCTGTCTCTCAAATTCTAGAGGCTACATTGTACCAGTATTAGTATACGTAGGTAGACACAGTTAAAAAAAATTTAAGAAATCTGTACGATGATATAGATAAATTATTTCCTGAAAACCAACTCGTCTGGAAAGAGTGGTCTGGTAGTTGGCAGACATGAATGTTTCGTGTGTCACTATTTGCTAGGGTTGTTCTCACAGGGGAAATAGGGGTCCTAAAATGGTTTCTCAAGAAAAAAAATCACTGGGTTTGAATTCAAAATTTCTCACATAAAAAAAATTTAACTTTAAAATGTTTTGCTAAAAAGCTTAGCCTCCCATCAGCCAGTTTATTGAAAACATTAAAATAAGTACCTACATTAATGCCATTTACCAGTATAAATTCAATAATCTCTTTATTCTAGTCCAAATTGACCAGGTAGAGTAAAACTGGGGCATACAATATATACTTTCTTGGATTGCCAGGCCAAGGAGTATTTACAATATTTACAATTTACAATTTTTTAAAAATAGTGTCACAAATCCTCAGGTTCTTTTCTGTTTGTCATTTCATTCCATTTTTTTATGTCCTTCCACCATTTGTCCTTGTTATTCACAATTTCCCACTCCTCACCTCTCTCCTCTATGTCTTCCTGTATCTGTTCAATCCATCTCATTCTTGGTCTTCCCACTCTTCGTTTCTGATATTCCTTATCAAAAACTTTTGTCGGTAACGAGTTAAATTCCGATTAAATTGGCATCTCGCGTTCTGCTCATCCAACCACGAAATTTTTACGCCGCCCCGCCTCCCGCATTAACCCGAGTCCCGACGGCAGGCGAAGGCGCGTTCGATCCTGGCGGCGTGCGAGGGCGGCAGCGTCGGTGCCTACTCGGACGTCTACGGGCTGCAGCGCGTTCGGAAGAACGTGGCGCGATACATCGAACGCCGCGACGGCGGCATCGCATCCGACTACAGGAACGTTGTCATCACCAGCGGGGCCACGCACGGGATCAAGGTGCGTAGATAGCCGGAATTTGGGCCCGAGAATGTTATTCATCTGCGAATTTGCGAAATCAAGGTTTTTGACAAAAATTCAAGATTGGCTGAGATAGATGGATGGATGGATGACGGATGACTGACCCCACCGAGATCACAGAAACAATTGAAATTCACTGCACTTGGTTGGGGCCATTTAGCTCACACTTGAACTCAGAGCCGGACTTGAGCATGTGCGGACGGTGCACGTGCACAGGGCCCCGGAATTTCAGGGGCCCCGAGAATTTGGTTAACCCATGGATAAAACAGAGAAATTACTAGAATTGCTGAAACACTGGGTTACTGAAAAAAAAAAAATTTTTTCATTGAAATCTGCTATCGCCAATTCTCTCAATGCCAAAGACGTGTTTTAAGCTTCATATTATTTTCACGTGAATTAGGTAGGGAATTGTCATTGTTTACATAAAAGTAACTCTTAGTAGTGTGCTCGCTACCGCGTCGGGCGCCGACCACGTTAACTACTTGTTTCAGCACTCGGCAGGGATTACTCATACTATATATCGTGAATTCAGCGTCGAGAGCGATATTCGTACAGCTAGCTGCAATTCCTTTAAAAAATTCTCCTCCGCGCATAGTTGCAGGGCCCTGTTGGTGGATCCCAGGTGAGAGGGGACTTTGGTGGTGACTCCTCCTATGGTTCCTAAAAATTGTATTAAGTTTTGGTATTTCAAATAATCCCCAATTTATAGAACATAGTATATATAGTAAAATATAAACAGATGCCTTTAAAAACATAGCACATGTTTATGCTATCTTCAGTCTCTTATATTATCTGAAAGTCCTGAAACGCATAAATTTGATCAAAAAATAACCTTGAACTCAAAAAAAATTGGGGCTGCGCCCCAAACCCCCTGTTTTGTGCATCTTTCGGCACCCCCTCCGCTGTCTCAATAAGACTCAAAACGACTCAAATTCCGCCCCCCCCCACACACCCCAAAAAAAAGTAAAGTTTCGCCTCTGAGGGCCCCCCATACACACAGTTGCACAGGGCCCCCAAAACAGTAAATCCGGCACTGCTTGAACTCAGCATTAATAAAATGGTAAAACAGGCCCCTAGTTCACTTCATGAAGCTTACATTAGGAAGTTCAGTTCAAATTTGGAAATTATGTCCCAAAGATAGAACAATTTTTCAAAATGGGCCTAACTTAGATTTTTGTCAATGCTTTCAATAGCAGGAAATTGGCTGCTTTGATTAATCACTTACCTTCATGCTCTTCTATCAGTATTAAAAGTATTTATTGCACAATAAAATACCTATTTAAAACCTAGCTACCCAGGCCTGTCAATTTTCCATCTCCGAGCTGCGGTTCTTGGTCTTGCAGTCGGTCCTCAAGCTTTTCATGGCGGAGGTGAACGGAAAGAAGCCGGGAGTGATGATGCCGATCCCGCAGTACCCGCTCTACCGATCCACGCTCGTCGAGTACAACCTCGCCGAGGTGAGCGCCGTTCACGTATGATTCGGTCGGAAACGCTGTGAAATCGTGAAATCCGGCACGTCAAACTTCACACGGTTGGATCTGGGATCTGAATCAGGGAAATGTATCTCGATTGGAATAGTTTCTTAACCAAGTTAGTAATTAAGGTAGATAGTAAAGATAAATTAACAACTATCTGCCAAAGCATTGAGCAGTGTTTAAAGCGGCAATTACCAGCATTTTAAATACACATTTAAGTTTGGAAGGTACCAAGTTTAGCTGTTCCACCTTTGAAATATTTTTACCAAAAAAAACACAAATATTAATTACGTCAAAACTAATTACAAAACAATAGTAAACCCCTTGGATGCCTCAAAAATTACTGATTTGAATTATCCATGAAAATTCCATGTCATCTGTTGTAAGTCTCACATGATTTGTGCATACAAACAAACAAAAAAGTCTTACCTTTTTCAGGCATGTGTTAAAATAATTGTAATTTTACAATGGAATGAGTTCTGAGTAAGTGAATAGATGAAGGAAAGTGTGAGAAAGTCCAAAGAAGAGATGAGAATGACAGTTGAAATGGTACACACGAAACACAAAAATTTAGAAATCAATGAAAAAAACAAAAAAAACAAAAAAATCAAACGTTATCGCTTTGAGCATCAACTAACGCCCGCCGCGCTCCTACAGGTGGCCTACTTCCTCGACGAAGACAACGAGTGGAGCCTGGACGTTGCCGAACTCGAGCGATCGATCGACGAGGGGCGCAAGACGTGTCACCCGCGCGCCATTGTCGTCATCAACCCCGGCAACCCGACAGGCCAGGTGCTCACGCGCAACAACATCGAGGAGATCATCATGTTCGCGCACCGCCAGGAACTATTCATCATCGCCGACGAGGTCTATCAGGTGCGTAACGTCGTTGACGAATTCACGCGCTTAATATATCTGAAAGCGAAACACCTGTCTTTATTTAGTTAATGTTATTATTTATGAATTTAAAAATGAGAAGCATAGGAACCATAGGTACCTAATACTGTCAATCTCACCCATTCGCTGGCAAAAAGCTCGTCAACCACGGGAAAAAATAAAGAGTGGACAAAAATATCTTTGAAAATCTAGTTCGAATAAGAACTCATCTCTATGGTGACAACCTATGGGTTGCTTCTAGTGATCACCATAATTGGACATTGTAATTTTGGCCTGAGTCAAAAAGCTCGCTCAGTACTGAGTATATGCCACCGCTAAAAGTTTATCATAAATGCAAGATAGCACTATACCCAAGCAAAGTAACTATGTATATTGCATATTTTTTCATTATTAAATTCAGAAAATACCTATTCAGGTGAATTGTGTAACAGTTTTGTTATGATTTCTTGCAATGATTTAAGAGAGGTAAATATTTAACCTTTGCTAGATTTATACTAATCTGGCCCGACTTCTCCCAGGACAACATCTACGCAAAAGGCAGCGAGTTCCACTCGTTCAAGAAGGTGATGACCGAGATGGGAGCGCCGTACAGCAACATGGAACTGGCGTCGTTCATGTCTTGCTCCAAGTGTAAGTGTTCACGGTGCATCTGGTTCTAATCGGAAACATAGAAAATAAAGGAAATATAGGTATTTCTAAGTATCGTAATCTGTTACCGCCCGGAATTAGTCAAGTTGTTGGTGTGTGATTGCAGCATAGCGTCACTAGATTCACCGCCTTTTATAGTCATTCATAGTCTTGTTTCTATCTCCAACAAGCCCAACAATTTAAAATGGCTAGAGTAGTACCCGGACACCCAAACCACTAACCTTTTCTGTTTCTTATTGAATTAGGTGAATTTCTGATTTCGTTTCTGAAGGTGGTGTAGTAAACCAAAGCAGAAATGTACCCAATTGTTTGAAATTAGAAACAGAATAGGTAAGGTAAAGTTAAGGCCGGGGGCATACATAGCACTTCAATGTCTGGACACATAATTTCGATTGGATATTTCGCTTCTGATGATAAAAAAAAGCCCGAGGCCGTAGCACGCGCGTCTGAGCCCGGTTTCGTTGGCCCCGCCAGGTTACATGGGCGAGTGCGGGCTTCGCGGCGGCTACGTCGAGATCATCAACCTGCAATCTGACGTCTACGCCCTCTTCATGAACCTGATGACCGCCGACACCTGTCCCACCGTCATCGGCCAGGTGAGCCATACGCCACCGGGTCACAGAACTGACAAACGTTTGCAATAGAGCTTTTACACTACAGGGGAAAAATGAGGGAAAATACCCACTGAAAAAAGCCAGTTGGATTGAGATTTCCCTATTTTCCTTAGTTAAATTGCAGAGCCAATTATATTTTTTGTGGACCTTTTTAATCAAAGAAGATTTTGATATCAACACCAAAGTGGCTTTTCTTGGTGGGTAATACATTTTTTCCCTCCAATCAAAATTCTATCGAAATCGTCATGATACCCACTTGCTACAGCCAGGTAGAGCAATTCAGGTTGTGATTTCCCTATCTTCATTTGTTATTTAGCAGAGCTAATAAATAATTTTTTCCAAACTGGTAGTACGTCCAGTGGGTATCTGGCGTAATATTTCTCTGGGTGGAATAGGTCCATTGAAGTCATGTCCCTTAGAATGGAATAGGGCCATATAGGGCTATTCACTGAAATTAAAAAAAACAAGGATTGCAGCTAGCTCGATTGGCAGATTGACCAGAGCACTTGTTTGTGCCGGCAGGCTGTGCTGGACTGCGTGGTGGCGCCACCGCGGCCGGGAGATGAGTCGTACGCGAAGTTCGCGCGCGAGAAGGCAGAAGTCCTGCGTTCGCTGGGCGAGCGCGCCAGGCTGATCGACGCTGGGTTCGGCAGCATCCAGGGAATGTCACACAATCGTGTGCAGGGCGCCATGTACGCCTTCCCGCAGGTACAACGCAATCCTTTAACCCCTTGTAGACGGACGGGACGTTCAGGTCCCTGATTGTTATGTTTGCTCTACAATAGTCTAGAATAGCGTTGAGACTCGTTTGTAACTGGACGGGACTTGCATTTCATCTTCAAACTATGTGAAAAAATACAAATGATTTATTTAGTTCAATAGACCTATTCTACTCAGAGAAAAATGACGTCAGATACCAACTGGAAATGCTAAAAGTTTGAAAAAATAATAATAAGCTCTGATAAATAACAAAGGACGATAGGGAAATCACAACCCGAATTGCTCTACCTGGCTTTAGCGAGTGGATATCATGACGTCATTTTGATAGAATTTTGATTGGATGGAATAGGTGTATTGCACAAATTTAAAATTTATAATTCAGTTTTTAAGGTTCCATTTAGCTTATCCAGGTTTATGAAATTTTCATAGCCAGACAAGAAACACCAATTATCTTCTACTTAATAACTTGACTGTCCTATAAGCTAGTCAGGTCAAAAGTAAAAACATTGCACTGGAACCGTGCAAAACAAACTAACAGTTATCAGATTGTGTAAAACAATAGCACGAGGTATGAGAAGTTCACATCTATTTTCTCTAAAACTGTCAGTGTCTTACAATGAAAGTCCAACACGAAAGAAGCTAATATATAACATATTTTATACCGTTGCCCTCCTGTTTGTGTGTTTTTCGGTTCATGAAAGACATTGCTCGTCAACCGTCCGACATTCCAGGTGCACCTTCCGCTGAACGCCATCGAGCTGGCGCGAGCCGCGGGCGTCTCCCCCGACACGTTCTACGCCGCCGCGCTGCTCGAGGAGACCGGCATCTGCGTGGTGCCCGGCTGCGGGTTCGGACAGAAGCCCGGCACGTACCACTTCCGCATGACCATCCTATCGCCGCCCGCCAAGCTACGGGTGATGATCGCGCAGATCCAAGCGTTCCACAAGGAATTCCTCGAGCAGTACAAGTGAATGGCCGGTACGGCGTGTTCAACCGATCGGGGTTTCGGTGGCGGCGACTGACGAGGATACCTTGGAACGAGTATTTGGAATCGATCGCAACTAATTAAATGATGTATTTTGGTAAGGCATGATGGGCAACTCGTCGCCCTTGAGCCCCTGGAAAATAAGCATAGAGAAATGCCTGGACACAGATAGTTTTCAAATTAATATTTCGTGATTGCATAAGTAAAATAATGACAAGTAAAATGTTAAAAAAAAATGGCAGTCCAAATTTTCTAGAGGGCTATGCAACCTCATTTTTGGAACGAATATCCTGCCTCATACAAAGCTTGCTGATGACAAGTTGATTTATTCACTTTTTCTGTTACAATTAACCACTGCTACTCAAATGCATGGGTGAAATGGGTGAAATAATCAAGCAAAGGCATCACAGGGGTCCCTCCAAATACAATAATAGTATTTTAAAAAATATTTTCAATTAAATTGCATCCAATGATCTCCAATGAAAGCTGCAAAGATGCCCACGCCTGGGGGTCGATTTCCAAATATTAGGGAAAAGGATTCATCAAATAAGATATGCCACTGACATCTAGTCGATCGGAATGAAGAAAATTGTGTGAATTATAAAGGCTGAACTCACAATGCAAGGTCTCAAATTTGCTCAATACTGCAAAGTTTTACATTGTAATTTTATTGATGTGAATTCACTATCATGTACTCAATCACAGTCTGCCTATACTTCATAGGGATTTTAGTTATAAAGAGAATCATATTCTGGCTATCATTAATATTAAACCGAGAAAGTCTGAATCTTAATTTAAGTGTGGTATTAAGGTTGGTGTCTGCCTACCTAAGATAGGTATCGACTTATTCAGATATCACGCAAGACTGATGAGCTTGTGACTGATATGCAAACGAATACCTCTGTTCGAAATTAATAAATAAAAACTTAACAATAACATTCTTAAATTTATTGAGATTTACCTACACTTGTCCAATATAGTCTAAAAGTTTAAGTGTGGCATTATAATTTGAATAGGATGTTATGTAAATGTACCCAATTTCATAAGAAAAAAAATTAGTTTATTAGGTAAAGTTAGATTTATTTAGATTTTCGATTGTTATAACTAGGGTGGTATAGTGACAAAATTGAGTAAAATGAAAAAAACATTATAAATGAAATTCTTTCGTCTTTCATTTAACCTTCACAAGAGATCGACACTTAACAATTAGGACCACATTCAATATTGCCAGCCCCATGGGCAATACGAGATTCAGAAAATAAATTTTTAAAATAGAAAAAGGCTTGCTGAAAAAACCTCGACAGATTGCTCAGATCCAAAGTTGTGAATACAAATATCCACGAGGAGCAAAACTTCAACAAGCCATCAAGTGTGGAGTACACTTCAGTGTAGTGTTGACTGCAACCAAATATTTGAGTATAACCACGTAGGAACTGTAATATAGAGCATTATTATTGATAAAATATACTGAAGGACAGATCAAATTTATTCTGTTTGAACTGGACAGATCCCACATACCTACTAGAAGAAAACTAATATTTATTTAACAAAACTAATTTTTCTTGAACTTCAGATCACATAATTCAAGTAGCAAATAATTCAAGTAAAGTACAGTGTAACTAAAAATTATAAGAAAATATAAAAAAATCTTCACACTTCGGAGATAAAAAAAAAACATTACAAACAAAATAAACTTTTAAAGTTATTATGGAGTTACTAAGTCCAGGTAATAGTTTCTTTGCAGCCTCTTGAAGCTTTTTTTTTTTAAATCCTAGCTATAGTTACAAGGAATATCATTTAATGACACAATGATAGGGCTTTGGCCCCCGTGAAAAGCAATAAGTGACAGTCAAACAACTCAAACAGAACTCAAAATGCATAGCACAAACAAAAATACAGTTTTTTTATACAGCACAGAAAATGTTCTATTGACCGACTTTTTCTGGTCTGTTACCATCCAATGTTCTACAAAAATCTTCATTACACTTTTTTCAAGTGTCATTAGAAACCATCATGGCATAACATCATAAAGCTTAGTGCATTATAATATCAGGGTTTTTCCAGAATACATCCCACATTATCTCCCATCAGCACAAAATGGTCCTTGAGCTCTTGATCGCTGGAAAACTCGCGCTTGCAGAGGAAGCAGCTACGTTCGCGGATGCCGTGAACGACCGACGAATGCTTCACCGAAGAACGGCAGTTCTTGAATTTAATCTTGCACTGATTGCAGTCCAGACCTGTTGGCAACAACACAGGAGGAGGGAATAAGTAGATACAGGAGACTGATGCCTATCTATTGGTTAAAGCCTTACTTGTATAACTTCTTACCTGGGCCCATTGCAAAAGACCTATTCCACTCAGAGAAAAATGACGTCAGATACTCACTGGACCTACTACCAGGTCGGAAAAAAAAAATTGCACTGCTAAAAAACAAATGAATATAGGGCAATCACAACCCGAATTGCTCTCTGTGGTTTTAGTGAGTGGGTATCATAACGTCATTTTGATAGAATTTTGATTGAATGGAAAAGGTGTATTGCGTGAGTATCTATGACTTCCTTAAGACCATGTCTCTTCCTAATCTTAGCAAATTAGTTTTTCACTAACGTGGGAAATTAGTTCAGAAAGTGGAAACGCCAATGAAATAGTCCCGCAACTAGAAGAGATTTCATTCAGAGCACCGCATACCTTCGGTAGTCGGTGGTACACGGATTGCGCAGCTTTCAACGTGATTCTTCCATTGACGTTTAACGAGTATGTCCTTCAGGCATCTAGGACACTTGAAGCTGCGGCAGAATGGGACATGACTCTCCAGTTTCAATTTGTCGGAAAATTCTCTGCGGCATTGGCACCAGAATCTCCGCGAATTGTCGCGGAGATTCAGGTAATCCAGCGTGTCGCGTTGATTGTCCAAGTGCTGTCTCGTCGCCGACATCACTAACGATTTTGAAGCGGCCGGGCACAAGTGTTGACAAGACTGGTTTCGCAAGTGGCGGAGCAAACCTTTCCCTGTTCTGAAACGTCCTTTGCACTCGCCACATTCGAAATTCAACACCTTCCGAGTTTTAGCGATGGCTCCCGTGCCCGAACTTTGTTTCGCCTTCGATTTAAACGTCGGCGTAGAATCCGTCAAAGTCTGCGCCTTTACGGCTCGCAACAAATCTGCGGAACAATCCGTTGCCGCCGCGTCGGCCTGTCGCCTGTGCATGGCGATCTCACGCTCGGTAAGCTGCACGAGCCTCACCGTGACGGTTTTCATTTTGGACTGGATGCGGTCAACGACTAAGGTCGCGGCATTCGGCTGGACGTCGGGCGTCGAATTGGCCGCCGCTTTCCGCTCGAAGCACCCGGCCGGATCGTGAAGCCACAAGTCGTAGAGCTGTGTAAACCTCGTGTCGCACGAGAGGCAAATCATGATCACGTCGAACTGGGCCACGAGCTCGGCATAGTTGGTAGGTTGTCGGGCGACGACGGGACCATCAGATGGGTCGTAGCACGGCAAGTGCTTGAAGTACTCGGTCTTTGTAAAACCTCCTTTGCAGTTGTAGCATGTTAGTTTCTGTATATAGCTTTCATAATCGACTGCCGTGTTTTTGCTCGTGCCGTTGTTTGCTGGACGGGACGCTCGTTTCGTCGATGGGCCGCGTCTTAAGCATTTATTCCTGTGGATGATCCAACGACCAATGGAGGTCATGGTGTTGCAGTTGTCGCACAATTTTTGGCACGAGTTCCTCCGAAAGTGGCGTTGCATGGTATACTTCGTTTTGAACGGCTTGCCGCAGACGCAAGTGAAGGGATAAACTGTGTCTACTTGGGCAGCCACGGCGACTGCATTAAGCAGGTGCTCTTTTCCAGCTTCCGATTGAGAAGTAGCTGGTGCAATGTCTAACAAAGATTCCAGAGACGGCATACTATTATACGTCGAATTAGCCGCGAATAAATCAGGTTTGAAACCGGTATTCTCGACGCTACAACTACCCTCTTTCAGCTCGGCTCTGGTTTTCACATTCTCCGGTGGTGATGTATTGTCGACCATTTCGGCATCAACGTCCTGATCGTCACTGGAACCGATCAATTCCAGTGCTGGTGTGCCGTTGTCGTACGGTTTCTTGGTTTTGAATGGTGCACCCGGCGTGCCTGGCTTACGATTCCATGCTTTCTGAGCTGAAGCTTTGACAAGGAGCTTCAACTTTTTGGAGCGCCTCGGCCTCAGAGCTTTCTTCAGAACAAAAGAAGCCGACTTCATGAGTAGCTTAAAATCGCCTAATTTTTTCATCGTCAGAGTGCGCGGTCTCCAGCGGGTAGCATCGACCTTCATCAGACTCAGTTTTATCGGCGACTTAATTTCTTTGCTCATCTGGGATTGGCCACGGAGGGGTTTGTCAGCAGTGCAAAGCGCATAAAAAGCGCCCATTTCATGAGTCGCCACGTGAGATTTTAGCTCATCGACAGTTTTAAATCGGTCACCACAAAGAGAACATGTGAATTCATTGCAATCTTCCAATAATTGCGGAAAAATGCTTTCCATATCATCTTCATTGCTACAGCTTGTTTCGCTAAGTAAAAGATCGTCATGCCAGCTAATGTTTGAGGGTGAACGGGGGAAGCTCGTCAATGAAGACGAGGTCGATGAAGAAGAGGTCAATGAAGACAGCCCTTCCGAAGACTGCAATTGGGGCCGGATCGTTTGCCCGAGCGGCGTTTTAAATGTGTCGGATGAAGCGGCCGCCATAGCATCTTCCTCAGGGGAACTGATTCTAGTGATCTCTTTGCGTAGAAACGCAGCAGCTTCGTCCATTCAGCTTTGTGCCTGGAACAAAAGCGCACATTTTTAGTTGAGTGTCGAAAAAATCTAACTGGGGTTAACAATCAGCTGATTTCAATCCCCGAGCTTGGTGCTTTTATTTTCAAATCCCCAATGAGTTTGATATACATTATATTATTGTCATGACTTATTTGGTAATTCACTCACATCTTCACCAAAATGTAATTTTAAGAGAATTGTCAGAATCCCATGATGACGCTTGATATAATCTCGACCGCCCTTCGAGATTATAACAAGCTAGTTTACAGCGCCAATGATTGATATTTGTGAGGGGAATGTAATTTGCATTAATTTAATTGTAGTACAGTAGAACAGTAGTGTTTAATTAACAATAGAGAGTGAATGATGAAAGCATTATCTCAAGAACTGTCAATCTACCAAAATCTCGACTTAGCTTATTCATCTCGTATTCATCTCCACCAACGTGGCCTAAGACAACTTGCGCTTGCCTTCCGAAATGACAAATGACTTCAACCGACGAGCGACAACCTTCCGATTTTTAGCAACTAGTTTGTTGTGTCTGTCTGGACCCGATCTGGCGCCAAACACGTGCCGCCCCTCCCTCTCCCTGTCCAGCATGTGAAACAATTCCATGTTCTTGAGATGTTTCGTCGACAACTCGAGCTTCACCGATTTCCGCACAAAGTTTGTTTATCGCCTTCATGCCCTCCACTGCCGTGCAAGCAAGAAGCAATAAAAGGCGCCGCGTTTCACACAGCCGAGAGCCAAGGGTAGTGGTCTACCACTTTCGTTGACAGCGAAGTATAGTTTTGCCTTCCTTGTAAGTTGGATTTAAATTTGGCATAGGTCTCTTTGATTTAATTGCACACTTATCATCGTAAATAGGGGATGACATTCCCTTTTCAATCATAGAGTTTAAGATTTCCTCTCCAGAATCACCGGGATTCGCACTACCGGTAGCTTCAGGCTCACTCGCCATTTCGATCGATCAAATAATCCACTCGAATGTTTAGGACAACCAGAACCTGTCCATTACACACCCGACCTAGACTTGATTGCCACCCACTGCACAATGCTACCAGTCCATGTGACACGCAGTAAAATTCATGCTACCAATCGTGTCAGCACCTCTCACTGAGAGTGACTTAAATCGGTCGTTCATCGTGGGAAACTGAGCCATGACTCAGATCATAGTGGATATAAATACACAGTGGCAAAATATACGACATTCCAAACAGCATTGACCAATCTTGGATAATTAAATAATATGTTAGCGTTTATTACGACGCATTTCTGTACATTTCGATCTTTTACGCGGTTTATTTCAGAAATATTTATGCGAAGTAGTTTTATTATTGGTCACACTCGCGAGAGACGGACTGATTTCGCCCAAGTTTTCATCGATACTCGAATGGAATAGGTAATTTTTGCTAAGTTTCTCAAGCCGTGTCCTGCCGAGACAGAAACGATCGGGCAAGTTCTGCTGATATTGAAAACGAAAACGCCTGTGTTTCGTGTTGCTATCGAGGACGAGATGACAACAGAACAAAATAGATATAACTCATTATTTACTAGACAACGCGATATAAAATTAGAGAAATTCAAAGAAAAATACCGTTGAACCTGTTTCCGTTCTCCTTGTGCGATCTTGAGACAAATTGCAGATGGCTTTGCGATGGCGTATTTATGACACCCAAACTTGATGGATGTTTTTCCCGCCTTCCGGGGATTTCCATGCATTCAATTCCCGGAAACTGTTACATTTTATTCTAGTCACACACACATGACATATCAATAACACATGATCGAAAAATAGATATATATTTTCATTTTTCAGAGCAGTAGGGTTAGAAGTATAAAATGGTGTGAAAAACTCTGAAATGTCTCGCCTGATAATCAATCAATATTTATTTCTGCGAAATGCAAGTTTTTAGCTCACACAGAGAAAGGCTTTGGGGACAATGTTTAATTTTTAACACGAAGATAATTGGATCCAGGCGAGGAGACGAATTCAGACGCTGTACCGTGAAGACTTGGCACCGCAACTTGCCTTATTTACCATTCCTGCGTTTTCGATTGGAAATTTAGAGTATAAAAAACAGGTATAGGTAGTAAAGAAATTAACCGCGCTTGCAAAAAATATTTGCTGATAGATTGATAGATTCGATTTATAAAAAAAAATCTATGCGTGTTCAATTGATTCTTAATGAAGAAAATTTAATTTAGCGTTGCTATGCTTTTGCTATGGTGAGAAGTTATATTTTCCGATTAGTCTGCGTGGCCGAATGCCAAATGCAAGCCTTGTTTTTCTCAGAACAGTCGGATCACATACCATCGACCACTGCTAGCCTTGCCACAACAATGTAGTATGAGGTAAGATGAAGCACTCACATGGTCAAGAACTAGGTTGCTTACAGCAACAAAATTAGGAACAAAGCAAAGTTTACCTAGGAATAAGGAAAACTCAGGATTCCATGAAACCACCTAGGTGCACCAATAGGTAAGACAGGTAATAATAAGATCTTTGCGTAAGACCAGGTAAGACACTGAAATCTCATCAGTCATCACTCATCAAACCTACATGACATGCCAGAATTTATGCATAATATCCCTTTCGCAAATGCGATATTTCAATGTTTAGAATCGAAACTCTACTGATAATAAAAGTCGGCCGATAACACTCGTTTTGAGAATAAGAAAGTCTTCGTAAAACAACAAAGAAAATTACTGGAACTGGAAACTAAACGGATGCATGGTAAGGCACACGTACCACACAGTGTTCACGATGAAGGCTCGGTCAGTCTGTCTGTCTCCATTTATCCAGAGCAATCATTACCTTATGCATCATCTTAAGTCGTTACTTCATCTAAACACTGTGCTGATCCTGATGTAACTTTACTACGAAATTTAATACACACGAGAGAACGTCGTGCAGTTCTGGGAACGGCAATAAAATAAAGTCTTAGCAGGCTTTGGCGTCCAGACGAGAACAGTAGAAGCGTTTTCTTGCATAAGTTCTACACTTTGGTTTTGCCCACGTCTTTTAGTTTCATAAATCGGATCCACTCTAAAATACGGCCTAGATGTACGCGATATTATGCAGAATGCAGAGCAAGGCCATAGTTATCAGGGTAGAAGCTATACCATGCTATACCTTGCCTTCCTCACACACGGTACCGAATGCCAGCATAGATACATACATCATGTGGACATGATTGTGGCTTCAATGATATTCATAGAATCGAGCGAAGTACGCTATCACCAATAACAATAACAATATTAATTATAACAACATTGATTTTCAAAGATCCGACCTTCGGGATTGACATGCGGTGCAAAATTACACCGCGTATGCATTCTGCATGTGATAAACCCATACCCTTCGTAGTTTAGAACTGATGATGAGTGATACAAATATATCTAATTATTAAAAGAACGTTGCGATAATGATTCACTCTACCTTGACTGGTGAAGGCAAACTTGCTGAATTTTATAGATGATCACCGGATTACGAGGGTCACCGCTTTGTCCACAACCCTCAACGTAACAAGCTGAAGACAAAACTACCAAGTGCCAATGTCGAGGGCAATGGTCGTTTGAGGGGTGACGCAGCCAGCAGCTATGCTCAAAACCAGCAGTTGGTGGGGGGGAGGGAGGCAACGAAAAAAAAACCGCCATCAGTTAAAAAGCACAGAGGGCTGTCAAAAAAGTTCAACATTTTTTTTAAACAACTGTTTTGAGGTAAATAATGTCTTTCGTCTCGGGGTGTGGATTTCCAATGGAGATATGTCTCCTAAGGTTAATAAACGAGGTATTCTTCTGGAATAAATTAAGCAAAATAGTATTTTAGTTTTTATTGGTGTTGAGAATTTACACAGTTTTAGAATTTAAGCGACATTTTTCTATATGCGCAAGGCCAAATTTGTTCACCCAAGGATTCTGTGACATTGCTAATGGGACCAAATGTTTGCGCTCAAATTTACTTTAAGTACCGAGTTTTCTTTCTTCCAAAGATTATTTTTCATAACCAAAACAAATTCTTCAAAAGAGCACACTGAATATGATATGACCTATGTACAGATAACACTTTTAATTTTATACAGGCAGAAAAAATGACTTTCTGCTTGTTTATTTTTAGTGACAGTTCATCATGATTAAAAACTTACTTAAAAGGACACCACAATAACATAAACGTGGCTAGAAGCCGTATTAGCGAAGCCGTTTTGGTCAAAAAGTACAGAACAATAGTTGCAGGTACATAATAATGTCAATAATTAATGAGTTAATGATTAAATGTAATAATAAATTGGTTGGGGCTAATAAATTGTATGGTTAGGAATCGGCTGGTTTGACAGTATCGCTTTCTTGTTTGACTTCTTGTTCTTGTTCGGACCGCTCACACTTCCACGTAGCTTTCTTGAGGCTCTTGAGGTCTGTCACCACCATGGTAACGTCCCCGATGCTGCAAACACCCAACAACACTGTCACCTGCATGGTCGTTCCACCTCGTAACTCGCAATTAATCACAAACAACACAAATCACAGCCCTGAAGGTTGCAAATCTAGACTCTCCTACTGCAGTATTTCAAGTAGGTAGGTACACTACTTTAAAGTTAAGGCTTTCCAACTTTGCTATTTTAAGGTCCTCTAAGTACTCTAAGTTAAGCTCTATTTTTCTATATTTTGTTATTTGTCCTTTCCATTCCTAAATAGTAGTTTTATTTGATTCTTGTTTGTCCATTTTATTTTAATGTCTTTCTTTGAAATCGGAGTGAAGTAGACAAAAAGACTACAATTGTTATCACAAAGTCGTACCTGCTTAGTGTTACTTCTACGCTCAATTTTGCTGGGGTCTCAATGTCCGTCAGCGTAGCCTGCAAAGAATAAGCCAAATATGAAACAGTACACAAGATTAACATATCAGTAGGTGCCCATTGAAAAGAATAATTCAAATTTTCAGTATTATTAATATCACGTTTCTCAATATAGAGGCCACGGTATATCATATCATGCATAATAAACTTTCCAGACATGTTAACTGTTACAACATGGCATCTGCATGAAAATTTCACTACTTTATGTCAATTTCTTATCTTCTAAATGACATTTAATGTAACTTGGTAAATGTTTCTCCCCCTTTTTCCCACTAATTCAATCGTGACTCAACATATTAACAAGACTGTCCGAACAACACAATCAAATAGCGCCCCATCAAACAAACAAAAAGTGTTTCCGAAACCCTATCTGAACAATCGATTCTAGTTGAAGCTCGCGACGCACCGTCCCAAGCAGCCTCGTGGTCTCGGCGCCGACCTCCAGCAGCTCTACGACGGCAGCGCCGCCGGCGGGGACCTCGCACTGGCGCTGACGCTGGCACGGCATCGGCGTCGCTGCGCCGGCAATCTGCTCCGACGCGCCGCCGCCCACCTTGACGTGCAGCGCGTTGGCCAGCGCAGGAACCTCACTGCAGGCGAGCGCGGGAAAAATGTTAGCATGTCGCTGCCCATTGCGATTTACGTACAGGCCGGTTTTACAATCTCCAAACTGAAATAATTAATCTGAACTTCCTCCTAACAACTCGGGAACAACTGCATCAGGATTGGTTGTCACCACGGTGATTTTTTGTTTGGAAGGAGTTCAAACCTTGTTCAGAGATTGCAATACCCGCACTTATTGTAAAATCAGAGGCGATGTAAGTGTATTTAGTTGAAAGCTCGTCCAGATGTTGTCTATGTGGATCTATATTGAGTGGGTCGCAGCAGGAGAAACAAGAATTTACACATCTACACCTATGCAAAAGGGGATTCACCATGCAAATGCAAATGCTCGTTGCGTGTATGGTAGATATTTCGTTTCAATTTAGTTTCTAGTAATTGGGATACATGAAACCCGCTCAGCCAATGGCAAACCGACGCTAGGAGGGCACTCCTTGTGCGAGTGTCCACAGTTGGACTCAAATGGCCGCGGCAGGAGGGTACAAAGTAACATGGTAGAAGAACTTTTACACCTCCGCTTGCGGGAATTCATCGAATTCCGCACGGCTATTAGCAAACGAACGCCGGGGGGTAGGACACTCACTGCGCGAGGTGTTCGCAGTCCGGGTCGAACGGTCGCGGCAGGAAGCTGCCGTGCTTGGCGGCGCCGATGGCAATCGCCTCGTCGGGACTGTGCCCGGCCAGCACGGCCGCCTCCGGGAACAGCGCCGCCAGCGTCTGCTGCAGCTTCGGGATCTTCATCGAGCCGCCGCACAGGATCACCTGCCGAGCACGGGTCACGGGATTCAGGCGGGGTCAGTCGTAGCGGGAACAGCACGAGGAGCTTCCCGACATTTGCCGTTGATGCCCACGGTTGAATATTAAAATTACTTATCGATCTTAAAATTGCCTCGTCAATACATTTCTGGACAAAAGTACATACCTACCACAAATATTTATCAAGCAACAAATTTTCCATGCACATGTAACAACTGTGTCCTAAATTAAAATTATCCTTGTCTCTAACATAGAGCATTCGCCAAATTCACAGTCCTCAACATATCCACATGCCGTACCACATGCCCACTAGTGCTGGCCAGATTGGCCACCTACACCGCTGGCTTCCGGCAGCACCGAGGGGACCACCGGCTTTACGTCCCTTCTGTAGGACGGTACAACTCTAACAACAGGATTCCTCCGCTAATCCATGCTGTCGAGAGGTTGATAAGCAAGGCGAGTGAAGTTGACGTAGAGATACTTACTTCAAACCCTCCAACCTCTCTCCGAAACAGAACTGATCATGTACATGATGGTCGCCGATCAAACACCTGACTCAGCGCGATGTTGCTTATCTTCGGTGATCTCACGAGAACCGGTGTTTCCAACATGCCAAACTTCCCAGCCATACTCACAACAGCAGCCACATCGGAGATGCCTACCGCAACCCAGAAATACTCACAACAGTACCCTTCATCGGAGATGCCTACCGGGGTCCAGCCGTACTCACGTGTGAGATGCTGGTGCGCTTGAGGCCGGCGCGCGCCAGCAGCTCGTCGATGGGCGCCACGTAGTCGGCGGCGACGGCCGACACGAGGTTCTCGAATCGCGCTCGCGACATGTTGTGGCTGAAGTCGACGCCGTCGCAGAGCGACTCGACGAAGCAGTGCGCCGTCGACATGGTCGACAGCACGTGCTTCACCGTCTCGGCCGCCGCCGTCAGCTTCGACATGCTGCGGCGCGACTCGCGAGGGTCCAGCTTCCACTTCCTGCGCGCGGGATGGGGGGAAGGCAGGGTTATAACTCGTTTTACAGAGATTTGAACTAGAAATCTTGAAATATTCAAAAAGGTACAGTTAAGGTATATAAAGAGAATTATGGAGAGAGTTTGGTTTCGCTCTGATGTAACGCGTTTGTAGTCCTAAAAAGGACCTTGAAGAGTGTCGACGTCAGGACTCCCTGAAGATGTCCAGGCCAAAGTGGACGAAACGTCGCAAGCAAAACCGAACTCACTCCATACTACCAAACACGGCTCTGAACCACTCTGCCTTTCCATGCCATTAATTCTTCTATTCTATTAACTTAAGCAAACTACTTAAAATAATGCACTAAGATAATGAGGAAGCAAAAAGTAAGGAATCTTGTCCTAGTTTTATGATCGCTTACTAATGTTGACTGCCGTAGACAATCCTGAGCTAGAGAGTCCTGCAGTGCAATTATTTTTTTAAGATAGATGAGCCAACTGCCTTGATACCATAGTAGGTACTATCATCAAAGTCCCAGGAAAATATATCGCCGCTCAACGACGAGGGACCGTTCCGTTGTTTCCAAATGACCTCGTTAAGTATTACATTAAGAAATAAGAATAGTTTCCCAGGGTCAGTGTTAGCCCAAGTGAAGACATACACCAAGTTAATACATTACGACTTACGAGACAAATTATTTCTTACTTTCGTTGTGGACATTTGCAAAAAACAATCTTGCAGTGCAATTTTGTTATTTTTTTAAACGTAGATGAGGTAGATTAGCAATCTGCCTTGGTTGGTATCAGTAGTACAGTACTTTCATCATAATCACAGGAAAATATATTGCCACTCAAGTGGAGCAAGTGTTCCTTTGGTTTCAAATGACCTCATTGTGTGAAGGTATTAATGTAAAGTGATAAGAACAGTTTCCTGGGGCACAACAAGACAAATCAGACGCCCGATGGCACCCCTCGTTGTCTCCGCCGCCGCGGTCTCACTCACTGTCTGAACTCGGAGGCGAGGTAGTCGGCGAGCACGGCGGTGAACTTGTCGCCGCCGAGGTCGTGCAGGTGGATCGTGTCGACGACGGTGAACATGCCCGAGTTGACGTGGATCACCGACACGTCCAGCGTGACGCCGCCCAGCCGGTAGACGAGCACGTAGCCGCTGAAGCAGGCAGGGAAATGCGTCACGCATCGTCGACAAAGTCGGCGATTGGCATGCTAGAGCGGCGGATGACGGCCGGGTTGAAAGCTGGGGATCTTACGCTAGTACTAGGCCTAACGACCGACATACAGTGCAGGAAAAGTACAAAGTTTTAATAGTTTTCGGTGAAGGCTGATATTCAAGCTAGAAATTCAAACTTTAGCGCTGTACTGTACATAAAGGCTGATTTGCAAGCGAGAGATTGAATGTAAAATGGTTTCTTAGTACCATTTCTTGTAATGTTATGGCAAAAAATAGGTACTACTGCTAAGGCACAGATGGTAACCATTTACCAATGAATTACAGTTGGGCACCTAAGTACACCTAAGTTGTACAAAATAAATACAAATACTCATTTTAAAAAGTAAATAACCAAACCTTCGAGCCAAGAATGCTTTTTTCCTCATGATGCTAGCCACGTCAAAGCCACTACGGTCCGAGCATGCCAAAAAGTACACCTTCAACAGAACTGGACCAATCCATCAAGTTGGTTACACCCACACATTATCATTACTTCCCGCTGATGTCCGGTCACAACAAACCGAAAAGAACGCATTGGCTATTGGTGTTCCAAACCATTGAACCGCCAATGCCAACTTGAGGCAACTTTCAGCCGCCGCCGCCGCCACTCACTTGAAGTCCTGCGGCTCCGCCTGTCCGACGCCGTACGCCAGCACGGCGGCCGCCGGCTCTCCGATCACCTGCAGCACCTCGAAGCCGGCCTCCTCGGCGGCGCGTGCCACTGCCTGCCGCGACGGCTGCGTGAAGTGCTGCGGCACGCACAGCACCGCCTGCAGCTCCGACTCAGCTCGCACCGAGCTTGCCGCAATCGCTGCAACAACGTGTCCGATTAGTCAGCTACGAGTTGCAGGTGCGCTCTCAGGCCACTAGCCAGCTAAGAAACGCACGAAGTAGCTAGCCACAAATCCCAGACACTCTCTTTCCACTAGCTAGCCACAAATTGCAGATATGCTTTCCAGCACCTAGCCAGCTAAGAATTCACTATAATCCACTAGCTAGTCACAAATCGTAATGTTCTGGGCAGTCGATTCGGGACCACTGGCTATACACTCCAAACGCAATTGCTCTATGCACTTAATTTGCAGATTACAGCCACTACAAGCTCTCGATTTGCAGCGGGAATTAATTACAGCTGCTCTAGTCACTTGAGTAGGGCTGTTTGATATCAAACAGAGCAGACTTCAGACAAATATGCAGCTTTGTAATGGTTAGTTTCACCGTGTTTGCTCCGTTTTGATAAGTTTTTAGTCATAAAAGGGATAAGCTCGTTGTGATCTTCAGGGAGACTAATCTCCCGATTAACTTGCTTTGTTGGCATCAGATCGTGACTGCCGGTTCGAGATTACCGACATGCACGCAGCTTGCTATGATAGTTTTGATGCACAGCCTCCACCCGAGGCTTTAGCTACAGCGCAGCTTGCTCCGTTAGCTTCTAAATGCACCCAAAAGGTGTTGGCTTGATGCAACTTGCTCCACTGTTCCAAGTCCTAGTCTCTTGCAACAACCCTTCAAGGTAGCATTTTCCTTCAGGTCCTGGGTCCTCAATTTCTTCAATTAGATCTTCTAGGTTTATTTATTTATTTTAACGTAGGTTGAAGTTTCCTTTCATGTCTAGTACTTATATGGCTGGGCTTGGGCCAATGAGGTACTGAAGCATTTTCACTCTTAGAGATAATTGTTTTCCGGTGCATTCCAAAAATTTGGCAAATGAATTGGTGGCCAAGTAGTTAAACACTATCTTTGAAGTGGAATGTGGTCTGGATGATTTGCAACACTAAGTTGCCAGACTTAAATTACATTATTGTTGTGACTTCGAGGTCTATGAGTTTCAAAGAGTGGTGCCATATATCCCAATATTGATTGAGCAACAACTTGAAAGACAAAACATTTAGCTTGTTGCTAAATATAAATAGGATAATTAGCAACAGCAATTTGTCAAGCTAATGCCACTGCCAGATAAATGCAATCAACATTCAAATGTTTATATGATTCGGATACATAGGTTCATCATCTCTTGGCCAGCAAATGAGGAACTTGGTGCATTCCATGACACCGCATACTTAATCTACTACACCCAGGTACTACACTTGGCCAGTAATTAAAAAGACAGAGACAATACCTAAAAATAGCACCAGACCAGTGTGCCAAATAGTCTGTTGTGTCCGGCAATGATTGACCAATCCAATGACCTGTGCTAATGACGATTACAAATGGAAGATTCTTGAAAGATTGTTCTGCCAATCCAATAGAAAAAAATATATTTAGTACCTGGGAGGTATTTTGCCACCTTGTAAATATATACTTACTGAAAATCTTTTTGAATATCGTAGTGGCAACATCCTCTGGCGTAAAATGACAGTTCTTGTCGCCTCGTTTCAACTCATATTTGATCGGTGCCGACTCTCGAATTATCTTGTAGACGCTGGAGCGAATTAGATTCTCTAATTCAGCATCTTCTATCTTTTCGTTCATCAGCTTCTTGTTGTGGATCACGGTAGAAAGTGAATTTCGGTGGAGGCTCAGTTTTGCTGATAATCCAACCACCTGAGAATACCAATAAAGATTACCACAACGTTCAAAATTCAGAGTGCCACTAACACCTAAACATTTCAAAGATCAACATAATAATGGCAATTTATTCAATATTTTCCGAAGGCGTGTTTTATCTTAACTCACCGTTTCCGACTCGTTGAATGCTACAACAGCAGGAGTGACTCTGTCACCAGAATCATTAGCTATTACATCAATTCTACCTTCCTGAAAAATGATAAAATTCAATCTTGTAATAAAATCCAGACCATGCGGTGTCAGTAGCATAACATTGCCAGGCCCAAAATGAGATAAAAAGAAAACTGATAAGTTCGTGAATGACATGAAGCACTCAGTATGCAATTGAGTCATTTAAGGACAACTTAATGCACATTTAAGTTACACACTACATTAAAAACTCAATTAATTGATTAATATTTGGAGCAATCCTAACCTTAGATAGCGCCAGACATGCTGATGTGTTGCCCAAGTGAATCCCGAATACAGCACTCATATTGACCAGAAATTGCTAATTAATGGCAAAGTTAAGTGATCTAAGTACGCTGTCAGCTATGATTTCGTCAAAACTTCAGCCACACGAAGGTCCACGTGCATTAAACTCAACGAATTTTGAAACACTGCCCGGCGATCGGCGCACACTCGGGAATCGAACTGTGACCTTTGAGTCAAGTGGCTGCCATGGCTGCCATTTCGAACCGCGGGGCACAACTAGCGCTCCCAGCGGTCTCATGTGCAAAGTAGATATAAATTTTCCTGCTCTATTTAAAAAAAAGTCGGTTACATTTTCCTTGCTTTCTGCTGCACTACATGTAGTCAATTTTTATTATTTCTGATAATGTGTCATCTACTAGGTTCATTTACACATACAGTTTGAAACAATTGTACCTTACTGTACCAGGGACTGAGGTAATTCTCAAGCTATTTTCCTTATGAACTAGAACAGGTGGTTAAGAAATAGCAAAGATCTTTGCTTTCCGCTGAGAACTAATTAGCGAATCCTTCCATAACTAGAGGTGAGGCCCTTGTTTCAAGATGGACGAGCAAACTTCCGTGTTTCCAGTGGTGCTTACATTATAGGCACAGCAGTATTTGGATGTTACATATTAATATATAGGTATGCTTATCTTGTCAAACATTTCCTAAAAAGTAACACAATATGGTAAATGTACCTACAATCATAGAATTTCCTCAGTGAAATAAAATCAATGTCTACAGACTATTCTTCTTTGCAGTATTTGCATTTACAACTGAAATTGTCCCATTGTACAGTTGAACAGATCAGAACGATGTTTCTGCTCGCATGTCTCTCAAGTCTCAATCAATCGGAGCAACAGATCCTGCTTCAAATTGGAAGACCGTATAGTGTGCCTGAGTTTTCTGTGCCTCAAGGTCAATGAATCTAATTGCTGTCAAAATGCGTAAACTCATTTTTTAATTGAATTTGACAACAGATAATTCAAATACACAAATTGGGTTGGGAAGTTAGGTAGGGTCAGGAAAGGTAGGGTTAGTGGGGGGGCGGTGGGGGGGCGGGGATATATTGCGAGTTTTGCTAGAAATTAACAGGTTAGGTCAACTGCATTTCAAAACAGACTGTACTCCAAGCACAGTTTACTCAGGCTGACTTAGACGTCACCCTTCAAATTTATAGTATAGGTAGGTACCTGAAAAAATTGGCACTTGTCAATTGGCATTGATCTGGCATGGAAAGAGATGAAGATAATGCCTTCACGATACGCAAGAACTCATGAAATTACAAACCAATTAAACAAAATCTTGTGTAGTATATATATGTTTTTACTGATAAATAGTACCTTTAGCATTTTACAATTAAGGAAAGAAATACAACGCAATACAAAACAAACAAAAAAACTTTTTATTACAAGAGCAAACAATGGAAAATACCTGTGTTTTCTTTTCAGACATTATTTGAGCTCAGCCGGCTATTATTTGTCAGATATTTTTCTGCAAATTGAGACATCAGTTTCAATGATACTTGACTTGATACTTGCCAGGATTGGGTCAGGCAAATTGTTGTGTAGGTTTTTCGGTTTCAAAGGCACATTGGTTTTTCTTATCCAAGTAACTTATATACTGGGTAAAGTCAATAATAGCTGCCTTCTAATGGTACTGCTACTACTGGAAGCTAATTCTTCCATACCAAGAATACCATTATGAATCACAAAATGGTTAAAATACCTGCAGAAACCAATACCTACCTACATATCATTTGAAAAAAATATGTGTTGCAGATTTCTAACCATTTCTTACCTGTTTTCAAGGTGGCAGTGACAGCACAGGTGACAGGCTCAGTCACAGATACGCTTTTGTTTTTAAGAACGACACGACGACTCATCCAACTTGAATCTTGATGGAATATTGGAAGTAAGTGAACCTCCAATGTGTACAAGTTCACAACCTACAGTTGTGTCAGTGAGTTGGGCAAACAATTAGTAATCCAAAAACATTTAACTATTTTTCTTTTTCACTGTCTTTTTTTTATTAACAATTCGATAATTTAAACTTCAATCAAAATGATTATGGAATGAACAATGACTGAGGTCATTGAATTTGAAGGATTGAGATGCAAGAATTGAAGGATTGAGCAAGAATTACTATAGGGATGTGAAATTTGACGGAAAAGATTTCCAGAAACAGTGGGAAACTACAACCATCCAATTTTATGGTTGCTGCTGAAAAGATCAGGCAAGGTTAGTGAAGTGATGAGAATTATTGCTGCCCTCACAACAAATGAAGACAGCACATAAATTTTCTTTATTTTTTTTTTAGTTGTTTATTTGTTCCCTTTTTCCATTCCCATTGCATTAAATGGGTAAAAGTTATGAAATCAATATTTAGGCACTTCAAAATCTGAAGACACTTGTCACTCACTCCTCAATCTCTATCTTCATCTTCCTCTTCTTTATTAATCAATGCATTCCATTATATTAAAAAAAATGGAATAAAGTTAAAGAATAATAAATATTAAATAACTCTGTTAATTCGAAACAAATTACAATTATTCGCTGCATGTCCATTAGATAATCATCCAGATGTCTAATAGTTCAATAGTACAGTGTAATATTGTTTGCCAAATTTTTAATCCGTCGCTTTTCGCATGCATGTGGTGCCCTGCATTTTGAAACATAGGTTTACCTTAAAAATTAAAAGCTTTGTCAATTTAATTCGAATCCTTAAGTGTGATGCACTCACTAAATTCGGAAATCAGATACAAAGTTCAAATTCACAGTCATTGATCTTTTCGCGAACTTCTCCAGCAAAGTCACATCCCCTAATCCACCATGATTCCCACCCACCCTTTCACCACTAAACGCCGTGAAACGGGACGAAATGTTTCAGAAAGCGGCTCCTCTCTGTTTACATTACAATAAACAGTGTGTCATGGCTGCATGACACCCTCTTAGGTTTCAAAAACTACACAAATAAACACTTCCCTCGCTTTTCACTGTTTACAATCCATGCGACTTTGACCACAACAACTGGTGCATCCTCATGTGCCATCTCTCGTTCCCACGAGCTCGTCTGCAGCCTCCCTAAACACAGCTAAGGGTTGATTCATCCCTTAATGGCGGCACCCGCGTTGATCGGTCAAATCCCCATATCTACAGGCGGTTCGTTATCTTTAACAAGCAATTGCAATAAAACCTTGGGATTTGTGACAATATTATTGTCACCCTAGCTGAAACGGTTTGACTTCATTGCTTGCATGTTGTGCCCTATTATTAAAATAATATACATGGGTAATTTTGTGATTTACAAAGACATGAAACTGGCTAGATATGAGCAGCTTTTGGATGTAATATTAATATTATTTGGCCCTCGCTGAAAGGGAATATATGTATATATATATATATATAATTAAGATAAATGAATTACACATTAATTATGTATAATGAAAACCGAACGGTTTGGTATGTTGGAAACACCAGTTCTCGTGAGATCACCGAAGTTAAGCAACATCGCGCTGAGTCATGTGTTTGATGGGTGACATTCATGCACATGATCTGGTCGGGAGAGAGGTAGGAGGGTTTGAAGTTAGTACGACAACTTCACTCGCCTTGCTTATCAACCTCTCGACAGCACGGATTAGTGGAGGAATCCTGTTGTTCGAATTGTACCGTCCTTCGGAAGGGATGTAAAGCCGGTGGTCCCCTCGGTGCTTTTCAACAGGAGTAGGCTACGTGCCGGCACCGGGTTTCCCCTCCTACCTTCTGGGCTAGGTTAGGTTCATCATCACCATTTTCATTCACCGATGCCATTAGACCAGTGCCAAAGGGCCAGTTGTCAAAACATTGCGTCGTTAAGCACCAATAATCAATGTATAATGAAGGAAAATCGCTTTTCGCTATTTTTATATTATGAACATTGGGTATAAGGCAGAGGCATTGATTGAATTGGTAAGCAAGCAGATACATGTAGTTTGTAGGGAAATCCCACGCTTTTCCGTGAAGTTGGAGAGATGCCGAAAGCATTTCAATTATAAGGGCTCTGCCCCTAAAAGTTCGCACAAAATCCATATCCATTCTCAAGACTATATTGCTTCCACTTATTTTTCTTCCCTGTTTAAAACGAAATCGTGATCATAAAATATCTACTTGAAATTTGTGCCATGTTTTTCAACAAAATCGGAGCTTTTCCAAAACCACGAATAGAATTCAGGAAAACTTTACTTGGTTATTAAATGCTAAGTTTCGAAACTCAAACTTTTCCCGACTTTTCACAAAGCAGCGCTTTATCAACGGTGTAAACTGTGACAAAAAGCATCAATTCGAAACAAAATAACCAATAATACCTACACCTCCTCAAAAAAACATGAGATGAAACAAAAACATGACTCAAAAGACTGTCCGTTTGGCGTAGATGTAAGAAATGTGCATTCTCCAACCCAACTCTCTGCCCTAAATCATCTCGGACCTCGAGCCTCTCCTCCCCCGCCCCCCATGCTGCTGTCCGTCGTGGGGATAGCGTCCACCTGGACTCGAACACGAACCACCCGGCGTCGGCGTCGGCGTCGGCGTCGGCGTCGGCGTCGGCGTCGGGCGAGCGTCCAGGAAACACAGACCGGCGTCTTGGCTCTACCAGCTGCCGAGCCGGTGATATAGACGGCGTATGGATTCATTGCTCCGTTCAGGAACGAAGCGAATTTCATACGAATTTAATGAAGCAAGTATAGTCTCTTTAATTAAGCATTGTTTTACTGCCGTTGTCTGCAGTGCATCTAGTTCGAATACATTTATTTATGTGATTTGATGCACTCTATTTTGGTCGGAGGAGTAATAATATTCTGACTAGCAGCTATTTTATTATTACTAGGTACCATTTTTGTTTTGGGTGTTTAGGTCAGTAAAAATGTTTAGTGTGTTTGTATTACTGGGCAGTAAACATACTATGATTTGAGATAACGGGAGTAAAATTATTACACCGGTATATTTACAGTATGTTTAGGTATTTACATCGATTCCTCGTTTGATGCGATAAAATAACGCCGTAACATTTATCAGGGTGACTTGGGCATCTCTTCATATAAACAAGTATTTGGTAAACGTTAATTTTTGGTTAATTTCCAATAATAATTCAAAATTCCACGAAATGAGGCATGCCTGTTGAATGTCAGTGTCAAGGGTGAAAAGATATAAGATAACAATTACCAATTACTTATTACTTTCGTAAGACTCGTGTCTTTTCTTATCTTAGCACGTTACTTGTCAGAAAATGTAACCTTGATCGAGCAGGCATGGCATGGCTCTGCGAAAGGACTAGTCACGAGAAACCGGGATATATACAGCATGAGGAAACTTGAGCAGAAACAAGGTTTTCGCATGACAACAGTTCCTGTTGTTTTCGCATATAACTGATTATAAAACTGGTTTACGCAAAAAAAAACAATTCATTAAACGGGGTGTACACATTAGAAAAACACCTTAAACGTGGTTCACACACGAAAACAGTTGCGTGACCGCGTGTTTCCCGCGGTGGCGGCGGCGTCACAACTCGGTCCTCTCGACGCAGGGTGCGTCGCCGTCGTGCGTGCAGCGCGTGCCGTCAGGGCAACGCACGGCGGGCGCGGCGTTGGGCAGGAACTGCAGGCCCGACTTCCAGGACACGCAGTCCTTGTAGTGCACGGCGTCCACGCACGTCCAGCCCGCGTCGCTGCACTCGCCCGGCGGCGTCGCGACGCCAGGGGTCAGCGTCGTCTGCCGGGGTCCGGGGGAAGAGGGTGTTGAGGGTGGATGAACTTCATGTTGGACGGGGTTTGGGTCGAGGAGATTGAGATGGTTGGTTGGTGCTTTCCTTAGATTCATGTCTTTTCCTAATCTTAGCTCGTCAATTATTAATAAATAAATAATATTATTTTTATATTACTATTTACTATATCCATATTTTATATTTTATATTTCATATTATATATTTCTAATTAATTTATGAACTTGTACCCAATTGTGCAAATGTCAAGAAATCGTGTACTTGTACTAGATAAGAGTGACAATAAACAGATTGAAAATTGAAAATTGAAATTGAAGTTTTTAGAGAAAATATTTAACTGGGTAAAGTGAATGCTTATAAGTCTTAAAAATCAAACTTTTCCCGACGTTTCGCAGGCAGCTTAACTTTGCGAAACGTCGGGAAATTTGAATTTGTGACTTAGCATTCAATTACCCAGCTAAGTAGTTTTTCTGAAAATTGATACGGTTCTTGATTTCTCAGGTTGTAGGGCTAAATTTATTAAAAGAGTGAATATGACAGTCATATATCCTATGAAATGACACAATATAACACTCCCTGATCGCTTAAAATCTGAAATATGTCACACAACGTATGGCCGTGTATGTGGACATCGGCTAGTTGCCTTTCGATGGAGAAAACGAGAACTAAGCTGAATTATTTGCATTTTGTGATTTTTATTTGCAAAATTCTATAAAACTTTTCTTTGGGTCGGGTACCTAGTTGAATGATGATCATGATGATTTCATTCACGTTTCTCGGAAGAAGGAATATAAAAAAAATCTGTACAAGTGTCTCACATTTTTAAATAATATAAAAAATTACCAAAAATTGGTTCCAATTCTGGACCTAATGTGACAGAAATGTGCGAAACACACACCTGTTAGCAAAGTGTGCCATTTCAAGAGCAGTTGGAGTCTATAAAAAGAAACATTCTGTCATTCGTTCAAAATATCAGTTCAAAGTGCAGTCCAAAATCTACCCCCCAAAATGCCCGTGTAATAGGGTAATAAATACTCACCAGCAAGCAGATGAGCCCGAGCAGGCTTCTTAGAGCGAGCATGTTGACAAGAACAGACAGCACGTACCCGAGGACTGACGACCTCTCAGATGCAAGAGTCAGAACAATGGCTCGATGATAAGAATCTATAGCAGATAGCACCACGTGTTGTTTGCACCGAAGCCAGTGGTAAAAAAAAAAAACACTTTGGTGTTGACATGACATGTCAGGTTGACAATCATCGGCAAATATTTTTTACTGTCCGCGTGTTTGACACGATTTACGACAAGCTGCTATTCGCTGTTAGGAGTTAGCTGAAAGCAGGGTAAAGGAAAATAAAAATTGTTAGAGGAAATGGTACATTTTTGGCTGTAGAAACTTCAAAAATCACAACTAAACTTTAAGTTTATTTCTTCTTTTTCTTGGGGAAGTTTTGTTTCAACTCATGCAGTAAGCAATCTTTAGAGGGACCACGAGAAACCAGCATCGCTATCCCTCCAAATAAAGCCATACGGTCGGTTTAAAAACGTTAAACAATAGCAAAAGAGGTGTCTATTTCTTTCATTTGAGGGCCCGCTTTACAACAATTTTTCAATAAATACACCCTGATAGATGTTACCATTTCAAACTCCGCTGAAAATTAAGTCAAATCGACCCTAAAAGTAGCTTTTAAAAACCTCGTGTATGAATTGAACCAACCAGCTAATCTTGTGTCATGAACGTTAGATAGTGTTTTACTAAAGAAACTTAATATCCAATCGAAAACAGGTGTCTAGACCGGGATTTTGACCTCTAGATAAATGTCCCGGGGTCATGTTCCGGCCTGAACACACCTTTTCGTTTGGATATTTAGTTTCTAATAAAGAGAATTGGATGATGGAAAGTGTGAAGAAATTTGAAGAAGGGAGGAGAATGGTATATTTGAAATGGTTGGGACTCGGACATGTTAATATAATATGTAGAATGTTTAAACATGATGAAAAATGAAATAATACCTATATCTAGGGTAAAGGCAGCAAAGTTGCTGCTATACCACAACCATCACTATACCAGAAACCATCTCCGTGCAGCCGCCCGAGAATGGCAATCAAAGACGATCACAGATGAAGTTGATTCAGATGCTGCGTGTACTCACCAAGCTGGCGTGTAACCGCGGCCATCCGCGCAGTCGGCAACAAGTCTTTGATAACTCAATCTCACTGTCGGCGTTGCGTACGCTGTTTTCCCACCTAATTGCCGGCAAGTGCAGTCGACCACGTGATTAGTCGACGAAATCAAGTCGCCAATTGATTACAATCATTAACCACTGAGCGTGCGCAGAATTCATCGTTTATTTGAGCGATACAAAGATCTCTTTACATTGCGTATCCTAGTACAGATGTTTTGCATGGTTCGATTGGATAATTAATATCTTTTTTGCGTTATTCCTTTGCGTAGCAAGGCGAGATAATTAATACCTACATTAGTTTCTCACATGTGATTATATGAAACAAACTTCTCACACAACTGAATTAAGTATATAAATAAATAATATAAATAGTGATGACTTTTTAAGCAAACCGGCATTGTGATAATACTATATACAAAGTTGCATGAAAGACACTTTAGCACCTATAGTATTTCAGCCAACAAAACTGACCTCATAGGAAAAGTCCGTTTATTTCATTAATGACATCAGGGAAATCAATCATAACACGTTTTCGAGTATTGGACTATCAGATCAGAGTACCTACTCATTGAAAACCAGTCATGCTTCCATTTACAGTTCGGAAATTCGTCGATAAATGTCCAAGAAGTTACGGTTTTCACGAGTCGCTCTCGTCGCAAGTACTGAGCTAACAAAGCTTTCACCTTATCGCTGAGTTTCATTTTCCTAGACTGGGCGATGTGTTCGGTGGGAAAAAATGTACACTTACGAGCAGTGTGCCAGATTGATTTTCAACGTTAATAAAATCCAAAGCCACTGTCATTTACGGATACAGACATCTGCCGAAAAATGAAGACACATCCCCTTGATGAGGGCCATCTCTTCTATACACAGAGCAATACTTATAAATTCTAATGCAATCCTGTATACGTCATTTACAGAGTATTATATTAATGTAAGTTTTCTACGAGCTTGAGAAGGAGATCTACCCAAATATTACTCGAATGTGACCGTTATGCAAGCACCCCCGGAGTGACCGTGGTGTCCAAGCATCTTTGGTGCATTGTTGTTCTGTTAACTCTGGACGACCGTCGTGCAAGCATCTTATGACGATAGTTGAAGCATTGTGGATAACGTTTGTACAAGCATCTATCTAACCTTTTTACATGCATCTTCGGAAGTTCAATTATCTTAAGATGACCGTTGTACATTCTGATGATCTATTTAAAATGTTGAACAAGCACGAGTAAGTGTACAGTACAGCATCTCTGGATGCCCAGTGTCCACGGATCTTCCGATGCACCCGTGGCATCCACCCATCATCCGATGTGCAGCAGCGAGTCAGAGAACTGGTGGTGCACGTTGAGGAAACTGTGCGGATGCTGCAGAGGCAGGTGGTCCAGGTTGGAGGCTGGGTCGTCGTCGGGACACGAAGACGAGGTGTTCTCCTGCATGGCCAGCTCGCTGTTTAACGACGCACTTTGTGGTTGGAAGCTGAACGGCCATGTCTGCGAGGGAACAAACAAAGCATATGTTGAGAACACTTTCGGGTTTATATATCACATTCTTCACTCTAAAGGTCAAATTTATGCGTAGAATTTGACGAGACCTTCCAGATATGTTAATGTTTCATGATTATGTATTTTCTTGAAGATGACACTTTTTTTTGGCATTTTTAAAAGCATTTTTGCAGTTTTCCTTCTAAAACATTTTTTAACTCAACCAATCTTGACGGAATCATGGCAATGCACATAAGAAATCATAAAAGTGTGAGAATTAGAAGAAAATCAGCTAAATAGTTATTTTTAAAATCTCTTTTTTAGGTTCTTATATATTTTTTTTCAAAATTCAATCGCACAATGGTGACGTTTGCCATCCACGTAATTAAAATGGGCCTTCGCGAAGCCCTAGTTTGTAAAGTCCACAATTCTTTCAATATAATACATATTCAATATTCTCTCCCTAGAGAAACGAGAGCAAACGATACGAAAACGAGCTATTTCCACCGAAAGATTCATCCCCCGAGCACGCGAGCATGGCGACCACCGTCAACATAATTATCCTCGCCAGCCTCGCCTCTTATAGGTAACGATCTCCTTGTCTCGCGGCACCGGCCGGTACCCATCCTGCGAAAGTAAATAAACATCTCGAAGAGCCCACAGCCCTCACTTCCGCGCACAAAGCGTCATAAAAATAGTCGCCTCGTTGGCCGCCGCCCCCGCCTCTCCTCATCATCACGTCTGGCAGATGCACCCAGCTGGTGCGCTTGGCAACGGCACGAGCTTGTGTTAGAGCCAGGAGGGCGATTTTGTGAAAATTTTTACTTTGTGAATCTACCTAATGCCAAATATCTTACTATGCTGTAGAATAATCGAAACTCTCGGTGCAATACACCTATTCCACACAATCAAAATTCTATCAAAATGACGTCATGATACCCACTAGCTAAAGCCAGGTAGAGCAATTCGGGTTGTGATTTCCCTAACTTCCTTAAATGTTATTTAGCAGAGCTATTTTTTTTTACAAACTGGTAGTACGTCCAGTGGGTATCTGACGTCATTTTTCTCTCAGTGGAATAGGTCTATTGGGCAACCGATTGTGAAAAATCTGGAATAGTTAGGAGACAATGAAAACAAGGGCAGTGAGATGCAGTTGTCATCTGCAAAATTCTCTTTTGAACTGCCAATTGCAGTGGAACAAGAAACAAATGATTTTTTTTTTAAATTTAAACACGTAAAATTGAGATGGCTATAAAGCTTGAAGCACGCGATGTGTCCCAACTTCCGAGTGAGGAAGATAGCACGCTTAACCCCAAACTTCTTGCGCCTGTATGCATGATCGGCATGCAATTGGTAGTATCCTGCTTAGCGCAAATATCTTACCACGGACTAATTGGTCCGGTCCGTAATATAGATCCGTGATATTACTACTAGGCTATGTGGATGAGCGTAATATTTACGCTCATCCACAACACGATTATATTGCGCGTGCGCATAGCCAGAGGCTTGTAAGATCAATTAAAAATGTTCGGCGTTAATTTAGCAGCTTTTTTGATGTTGACTTGAAGTTACTTGGTTGTAGAGAAATTATTCGAATATTTTAAAACGAAAAAATCGTTTTAAAGACAAACAATTCTCTTGATTAGCCTCAAAATAACACAGTATATCCTTTTTAAGATTTTTAACGTACTCAGTAAAATTTGTCAACATCAGTTGAAGATAAAGTTGTTTTAGTTTCAAAAAACTACAAAAACCCTTAAAAAGCGTCATAAAAGCGCCACTTTCAAGAAAAGTGCCAAACAAAAATCAATAACATTTTCACACAAACATATAATCATGAGAGTCAACATATCTAGAAAGTTTGGTCGAATTGTATTCATATGCTTGGCTTCAGAGTGAGAAACGTGATTTTGAAAAACTGAAAATCTTCTAAAAAATTTACTTAAAAGAAAAGTTGCAGGTAAAATAGTAAAGGGTCTATGTTGAGAGAAAAAAAGATATTTTGAAAATTTCATCAAAATCCGTTAAGTCTTTTGGACTGTAGAGCGCGAACAGACATAAAAATAAAATAAAAACATACAGGATTTTTTTTAGCAGTAAGTGTAATTGAAGATTCGCTTCACTCGCTTCGCTACGTTACGCTCAGCAATTACAAAATGGGAAATACTGCCGAAATAGCATAGTTAAGCTGGTGACATGATCGTCCGCGCCTAGGAGGCAGTGAGAGAAGAAGAATTGTTCATGTTTCTGACCGCGCGGTTATCTCTGCTATTAAGAGCCAGCTAAAGTCAGCTTAAAAGCCTAAAATGCAGAGGTCCACGTAATTACTTTTCCTGCCCCCTAAATTGATCCCAATATTTTTGAAAAAAAATCAGTGTGTAGAGGAAGAGTACTCCGACCCGCCTAGTAAATTTTAATTGAGATCGGATGGAAAATAAAACAACCAGAGAAGAAAGAAAAGTGGTGTTTTCGTTTAAAAAACACCCACAAAAAGTCCCAAATTCAAGATCTATTTGTGAACAAAGTAAACGTCCGATCGACACGAGCCTTTACATCGCGTGTTAGAAATTTTTTCAACTATTCACTGATTTTTTTTCATAAATATAGGGAACATTTTAGGGGGCAGGAAAAGTAACCACGTGGACCTCTGCACTACCAAAAATTTCCGTGTGAGAAAGCTAATCTTTCACGGATTAGACCCGATGGAAATAATCTTCCAGTTTTACTGCCTCGTTATCAGCATGAGAAATAAAAACACTCGTGGAGATTATACTTGCACAACCCGACACCGAGTTCAATAGAAAGTTAATAAAAAAGGATATCGATACAAATCCGTGTTTCATACTGTTTTATCGATACGACTGGATTCGTCTCTGCTTGCAGATCAAAAGCAATGTTGAAATGAAAAAATCCGACGAAAATTACCGATTAATATGCATCATTCCTTCACCCACTGCTCTGTAAACCTAGTTGGGTGGGTCTCACTCAACTTTTCTACTCAACTTTACTCAATCTATCAGTGCTCTAAAACTGAAACTTGTGTTACGCACGTTTGTATTGATCTTAGAAGGAAATCCGATAATAATGAAAATCGATATATTGGGTGTCCGATATTTTTCATTGCTTGCTTGGGTCTAACAAATATAGTTATTTTGTATTATTGTGTAATTTTCGGAATTGCATGATTGTCAAGTCGGAAGAGAAGAGATTCTAGGAAGTCGGCACTCGGCATGCTGACGCTAGTTAGCGATAAAATTTAGTCGGCGTAAGATATGGCCGATGACGGCTCGTTCCGTGGAGACAGAGTGTTTTTATAGATCAAAAAGTATATTTTATTCACTAAACAAAGCAATGTTGCTTAAACTAACCATCATCGTTTGTATTCAATTCAATTTCAATTTCAATTTCATCTTCATTTTATTCTGCATCACAAGCATGCATACAGGGTAGAAAAAAAATGAAAATAGCAAAAGCCCGCGTAACACTCATACCTAATTGAACAGTTCATACAGCACAGACATGCGAACCCGTTAGTCTTTGTGCTATTTTGTTATATACACTACGAAGTGGTTCACATTCGAACGTGTTGAAAGGAACGAGGACTTCTGGCTTGAGAAGATGGAAGCGCGCCTTTGTTGGTGAGTGAGAAAAAATATATGCTCGATCTCTGCTGGGAGTGACTATTGGTAGACGCTGATGAATCTATAATTTTTGTTTGTTCTAGGTTTTATAACAAGTGCCTAGTCATTGAAATTTGCAACCCGCAGTACAGTAAACGAATGTTGAAGACAGACATCCGAGATCCGAGATCCGCGATGCGTTGTTGAAGCCCGTGCTGCGGCTCAAAACGCCAAAGACATGAAAGCCGCCGCGAAATTGCAGAGGAAAAGTGCGAAGGCGCAAACAGCCAACAAATAAATCGGCAACGGAGTGTTTCCGATCCATGGCTCCATGCAATCGATGTATATTAATTGAAACTAATATGTAGTACGTATTCAAAAATATAATTATTATTTCGTTACTTTGTTCGGAATCAGATAAGTTTCAAAATGAAACTTTTGTGGCGTTAAAATGTTCGTCTGCGTTCAAGCATTGTGAAACGACGCATCGATGACTGCATACTAAGTCTAGTTATACTCTTTGGGCAGACTTTTTTGAAGAAACAACCATGTTATTTCTTAGTGTTCGTCACAAGAATGTGATTTCAACCATGGTGGAAAAAATTAATTTTCATAATGTTATGGGTTAAAATCACGCCAGAAGATCGAATAAAAAAATGTGTTCCATGTACAGTCCATCAAAAACACGATGGTATCAATAAAATTAATCGCAAACAAATACTGATTGATTTGTATTCTCGGCATCTACTACACAATGAAAGTTTGCTTGCGGAATGCTGTTCAGCAATGTTTACAACAAACTCGACACAGGATTAGAGCGGCTTATAACGTGACGTACTACCAATTCTTTGCCCTGATTGAAAATGTGCTGCAGTAAAGCCAATAAGTGCACTAGAACTTTGATTCAAAGTATCATACAATCTGCTGACAAATATGAATCCAGCCGTGTCATTTAAATCACGAAAATCGAGAAAAAGCAGATTTTTTTCATTTTGATGATTAATCTTGGTTATGCAAGAGTCGCAGATAAGTGCCAGCGTTTATAATCCGTGGCTTCTTATGATTACTGCCACAGATTATTATGTTTTTCGTTATCGTATCGGGTTACAACCTATGTAGACTCTTAAGTATCAGCGAAGTAAGCATACCTGCTATCTATCTGCCAACCTGGACAATCTCATCTAAAAGTGTTGACCAAGGCCTAAAGATACCGTCGACTTAAACGTTGGAAGCTAAAAGTGAACCCGTATCTCGGTCTTGGTAGAAACTAGAAAGGATCTTCGCGCGATTGCTTCAATAGAAAGCAGCGCCATTGTCGTGCTTAGCGTGAATTTTTGATGTCACGCTTTTTAAATTTTGTTATTTAAATTGTATTTTATTTTATGAAATACCATCAGCATCGGTGGTTCAGTGGTAGAATGCTCGCCTGCCACGCGGGCGGCCCGGGTTCGATTCCCGGCCGATGCATCTTTTTGTTTTTTAACTCACAAATAAATATTGCTCCTGTCGTTTGGCTCTCTGGGTCAACATAGTTTGGCGGGTCAGTAGCGAAAGGTTGGCGTTTCTAGAGATGGAAGAATCAAGTAGTGTAAGGCATAGGATCCCCCAAAATCTTTAATTGTGCTCTTATTAAGATGGGATTAATTAATTCATCTGCAGCCTAAGAGCTATAAATTGATGAGAACGGCAAGGAATGGGTATTCAAGGATTTATACATGGCAAAAAAATCACAATCCTTAACCTACTTTGTTGTCTTCGCAGAAATCGTTGGTTGGCTAAGTGAAAATAGAAAAATCGGGGCATATTTCGAATGTATTCCAAAAACCATTCGACACCGCAGATTCAGACCAAGACTCGCCGGTACCCTGACAACTTCTCGTTGATGATCGTTCGTGTTCTCGTTCATGCGGTTGTCGTGAAAACGAATCGGGATTTTAACCACGAACCATTTAATTTTCGACCAAACATTGTACACCTAATTTGAAAATCCGAGGACAAACGATTGAAACTGGTTCCAACCCGCGTGGTACCCGTGCCCCGTCGTGAAACTTCTCTACATTAATAAGCGTACGACGCAGCAAATTCAAAGTGTGCACCAACAACTACATTGTAGGTACTTCAAAACACCTTCAGTGTATCGAAGGATCCCTATGGATAGAGTAAGTTGGCACTAACTCTGTGCCCTATCTTTCGGAAAATCGCCGCGATGAGCGTGTTTCGCTCCAGATTCAAAGGATGCACCGGTGACTCCCCGTTGATGATCATCCGGAGGTGATCACTTAGATAACGAACCGGGATACGAACCAGAGACCCCTAACATTTCAAACATCACCGCAATGAGCGCATAACCCACCAGATTCAAAGGATGCACCGGTGACTCTTCGTTCATGATCGCGCGCAGGTGCGCGATGTAGCTGGTCGCCAGCCGCAGCGTGTCCAACTTGGACAGTTTCGTGTCGGCCGGCACCCAGGGCAGCGTTGTTTTGAGCCGACAGAACGCCTTGCTGAGCACGCGCATCCGCGCACGTTCGCGCGCGTTCGCCGCGTTGCGTTGCTGCGGTTTCTCGCCGCTGCGACACGACGAGTCGTCGTCGGACATGGAGGGTAGTTCGCGGCAGGGGGGGCGGCGCCGGCGTCGAGGCATCTGAAGGGTAGATGGATATTTTGTAATGTACACCTTATATTCATGTCAAAAAGAGGTGTTCATGGCTCTGCTGGTGCAATGCTATGGTGCGACTGCTAGTGGTGCTGTGCGATTGTTGCGACAAGGGGGCGGTAACGTCGTGATATCTGAAGGGGTAGACACTCTTTTTAATTTTATGAAATTTTGTTCAGTTGCACTAACTACTGAACAGCGGTGTTCCATGGAGTGTTAGTGTTGTTAGGGTTCAACTGTCATGATTGGGTAGACGCGTTTTCATAGCTCGTTTACACCTTCTACTCTCATAAACCGACGTTAAATAAATTTGCTGTGAGTAGGTACTATATGGTGGTGCTACGATGGAAACAACGAAGAATGGGTGGTAAAGAAGTTTGCCAAAAAAGTGTAAAAATCATTGAAATTATGAGATTTCTAATTGGAAATCGAGTTTTGACCCTTGATAAAATAAGCAGCAAAGCTTTGCTAAATTTCGGGAAAAATTTGAGTTTGGGATTTGGTATTTAAGAACCCAGGTAAATAGTTTTTTTTTTCTGAAAATTAACGTGCACCTTTCATAAAAACTTTCAATTGTGGAATCGAAATGACGAAAAGTTTGACCCACTGGGCTTCAACAAACACAAACTGACCAAAGGGTCTAAAATAATTTGGGAATTTTGACAAACGATTATAAATGTACAGAAGAATACCAAAGAATACCATTGCGATGAAACCAGGAAACTTTTAAGCTTTTTTGATTTTTAAATACTTACATTATTCGAGAGAGTTCCTTGTCTTCTCTTCTAACTTAGTTAAACCAAAACACATAAAAAGCACACGAAACCGAATAAAAAAACGTTAATTAACACAAGAACAATAATCAAAGCACATATCCGCAAACAAAATCGAACAGAAAATCACTCAAAAAACTGCATTGTACGCAGAAAAATCGAGAGCCGTTCTACCGCCACATCCACCCTCACGCATGATGCGTGTAGGTCAGGTCATCGCACAATTACCTCGCACCGATCTCTGACTCCTTCATCTCGAGATGCTGCGATTATCTTGTGCGTGGGCGGAGCCAGAACCGACGCCTCACGCCCATTGGTCGGTCACAACGACGCCCGACGTCTATTGGACGACGGCGTCGTCGTTTTCTCAGATCCGATGGTTTATTTTGGAATTTATTGCGTTTGAACATATGGACGCGACCTTTCTGGATGGCTTGGGTTAAGGGTAGGTTTGGGTTGGGGGTGTGTGGCGTGCTAATTTATTGAAATAATAGATCTTGCCCGCTTGTTTGGGATAACTTATTGGTGCATCGTGAAACGCCGTACACGTATGGACTGCATTCACATAAGTCGGCCATCTAGCAACGCAATCCAATACCGAAATAGCAGTATAATGAAATGCTTTAGAGATAATTTCTTCTTAATTTGAATTGAAGTAATCCAAAAAAAAATCAAAAAAATTGTATTTTCAATTTGGAAGTCTTACAGCAATCTGCCATTTATTATATAGGAATTGTAGCTCACTTGGTTATACAGGACATGACGTAATTATATAGTTTAGAACACTTTAAAAGATCAGAAATCTAATATACCTATATATATATTTTTAATTACCAAAATTGATGATACTGAGTTCCGAAACGTGACCTTTTCAATACAACCTTCTCAACTTAACCCAAAGATTTGCTGCTGTTTGCTTTACCAATGGTAAAAAGTCTCAAAAAGGTCGCTTAAAATTACCTTACATGTATTGAAATAATAGGCTAAGCATGTTCAAAAATCCAAACTGACTGAAATTAACACAGATGCAATTAGAGTAAACCGTGAACAGTTACTTCTTTGGTGTGCCAATTCCGAATGAAAGCAACTGCAATCACGGGATAAGAGGTGTGGTTGCGTGTACGCATGTTATGTTTGTATTCCCACCGAAGGGTGGGCGGCTACCAGGGGCCTCGGGGGTGGTGAGTGACAGGCGGCAAGGCACCCCGCGGTCTAGCGAAGTAGATCTCCCGGGGTGGTTGTGTTGACACTGACACTTGCTGCGCGTGAGAATTGCTTGTCATGAGATGGGATGATGAGCCACTTCCGAATCCATCGAGATGACGAACTCGAGCACCGGGACCTGTTTTTTTTTGTTTGTATTGTTGTGTGATGCTAACAATTTCGTTCAGTTCATTAGAAATAATATCGCTTAATTGAAATGGTAAATACGTGGCAGAGCGAGTAGCTCCTCGAACACGACTTCACAGAATCGAACTCCGGATCAGAATAAACAAAATAGCAACAATAAAATTCCTGCTGCCCTTTACAACTTCCCTGGGACTCGGATGGGCAGTATGTTTTTGCACGATTACGGACAGACGAAAAAATATATCGACATGATATTATCAGAGAACATTAATTGAGTTTTGACTAATACTGCAAAGTTTTTGAGACAAATCAGTCGACAAGTGTTTAAAAAAAAACCGACGTTTGCCAAAACACCAGAAAGATTAACACATGGGGCATTATTACTCCTCTTTCTTGCCTGGTAACTAAAATGTGAGATAGGTACAGCTATCTGGATTTGCGCATGCAACGCTCATTGGTTCGTGCAGTACTATATTCAAGTAAAGTTTTTTTCTGTGTGAAGATGCAACCACTTATTTCAGATAGGGGTGTAAATTGTAGCAAGCGAAAAAATGCTATGGAAGACACAATGTGACAGCTTTGCCTATTAGTAAGCAATATTGACTTTGACATATTGGTTTTGATGGTGTTTGGATGGTCACCTAATCGATTTCACGAAATGAGGGCAATAGAAAACTTTTGAATAAAATCTAATAAAAATATCATATTGACAATGATTTATTTCCCAAAAAAAATTATCGGTTGGTTCGGTGGCTAAATTTTGTGTTTTAAAACGCATAAGTCAAACCAATAAAAAATTCACCGAATCGGCGCAAAAGAAACGTGTTAACAGGTCGTTAAAACGTGGCAATTAAGATTCCTTCCGTCAAATCCATCACCATGAAAGTGATCGCTTCTTCCGCATGCAATAAGATAAGCAGGGTCGGCGCCTATTAGCGCTGTTAGCTTAGTCCCTAATCCCGACCGTAAAAACGGGCGACGGTGACACCGGCTGGGTTCCATCTTCGGCGTCCCGACGTCCTGCCGGCTCCTGGACGCTTCCGGGATCTCGGCGACCGGAAAACATGATGACACTAGCTTTCTCGTGCCAGGATTTTCATCCTGTACGTCTCACACGCCGTTGTCAGCACGGTAATCTTGTTATTAGAGTTTGATGCATTTTATTCATTTTTTTTACACTTTACTATTGTTGTTATAGGTATATTATATATAAAGTAATTTTATCTATTCATTTATATTTGTAATTATCATATTATATTATTTTATTGCTGAATTATGATATGGAAACTAGTTCTTGATTTTATTTTCGCTTTAATGCTACTTCATATTTCGAAGTTAAGCAACATCGCGTAGAATTAGGTGTTTGATGCGTGACCATCATGCACGTGATCAATTCTGTTCGGGAGAGAGGTTGAAGGGTTTGAAGTTAGTACGACAACTTCACTTGCCTTGCTTATCAACCTCTCGACAGCATGGATTAGTGGAGGAATCCTGTTGTTCGAGTTGAACCGTCCTTAGGATGGGACGTAAAGCCGGTGGTCCCCTTGGTGCTTTTCGACAGGAGTAGGCTATACGTGCCGGCACCGGGTTACCCCTCCTCCCTTAGGTTCATCAGGTTAGGTTCGTTCATCATCAACCTCATCATCACCGTTACATTCACTGACGCCATTAGACCAGTGCAAAAGGGCCAGTTGTCAAAACAGTGCGTCGTTAAACACAAATAATCATTAGCTTGCCTTGGCTCCCAATCAATTGACACTCTTATGCAATCTCAGGCTGATCCTATTGCAGCTAGATGGCGTCGTAGGATCCGTCGATTAAATAATCGATCTGCAACTAGCTTAAATTTCTGTTGGAAACAAGGTGGCGTTGCTTGAAAACTTGAAATGTAAAACTCAGTGAAGCAAAGAAGCAGGGAATTCAATATATTTTAATCTCTGCGATTTGCCACTGTGATTTAAACTTCAGAAACAGTTTCTATTTTAAATTTTGCACATTTTTGTGTGTTACTGCTGTAACTAGAACCTACAGAGAAATCCGAAATTATGTTTCTTACGGCCTGCAATTCATCGTATCGCCTCTACCGTAATTTGTCAAGAAATCCGACCACTCTTTATGCCAGATTCTTGTCAGGAATCGGGGCTATATAAAGAAAATCCATCAATTCCATTCACCACTGAGCCAAGACGAACCGATGACATAATTTGCGAATTGACCCTCGGTATGCGCAAGGCCATGTGGGTGTCAACCACAAGTGTTATGTTTTAGTGTCGCGCTTGACAAGGGTAGCCCGCCCCCGTCCCCTCTCCCACCCCTATTAGCAAAACAAATCATCCCTTAGGCGACGTGTCCGGGTGAAACGAGGTGCCACCGAAATTAGAGAACACCCCGAATGCTTAGCTTGTTGATGAGTTTATTAGGGTCGTTATTGGGGTAGAACACGGCGTTAAATTGCAACCAATAAATCCAATTTCAGTAATTGCTACTAACCTTTTCGACGAAGATAATATTTGGCTTGTTGATTTTAGAAATTAATTCACATTGTTCATGTAAAACGAGGTTCCTTTTGTTCTGCCAACTCAGACTCCATAAATTAATGTCTAGTTCTAGTTAATATTTCACATTGAGTCACCACCCATCTACCTTCCAGCTAATAACCTGCTCATTGCTATGATCGATATTCATTTGTATGACCCACATTTACAACGCTTATCAAGCTGCAGTGGTATTCTAACTAGCAAGTCTTCGTGTACGAGCAACAAAGTAGCAGCTAAAACAAACACAGACACTGAAAAATCAACAGATATCCACCGTCGACTGACATCCGAAATGAGAGCAATGTCAAGGCAAAGTACAATCACTCCCAGTCCCAGGCCATTTCTCATAGACACGGATATGTTAAAACGGGATTTCGCCAGCGCTTTTCGCCAAACGAGCGGCGCTGGCAAGATTATCGAGTTGGCGAATGTCAGCTGGCGGCCTTCGCCATTCATCCTCGACTTCTTGAAACCGCTGTGGGGATTGTTGCGCGTGGCTGGGGTGTTTCCGGTGAACAGGGAGCAAGGTAACACGACGCGGTTTTGTTATTGTGTCTCCGGTTCCGGTTGCTAGAAATAGGCAAAATGCAATTAGTATTTCATTAAAACAAACGTTAAGAATCATCTTCTGTTATCAATTCTGTAATGATGATACGAATCTAAGTAATATTTTAATAAGACATGTGATTTGATCAGACGATAAGATGATTTGATAAGACTTGTGATTTGGGATTCGAATTGCTTGAAGAAGCTCTTCCATTATAATTTCCCAGTGTTTTGCTGAACTATTCGGCGGAAAACAAAAATCGAGCAACATCTTGTAAAATCATGTTTTTTTAACGTGTCAGTCTCAACATAATAGAATCGCGTTGAAGGTGGGCAAAGGTCGCATTGAAAAGTGTGTGCGGAACTTTGATAAAATTAAATATGACAATGCTCAACATTAAGCAGCTCGAACTTTCAGAAGGGTTGACTTTTCTGGACAGTTTTGTCAAATTAAATTATTTATTTCGGTTAAAAATAAAAATAAACCCGAAGTAAAAACGATTATCAACAAAACTTTTCAACCCACAGGCTACAAAAATGTGAACGAACTCATAAACGATGCAGTTGTCAGAGTTCACGATTCAAAAAGTTAGGGTCGAGTTGGTGTCAACTTGGTCCCTCGTTGAAACCCCCTCTTTGGTAAGGGTTGACTTACAAAACTTACACAGTAAAAACTTTTAAAGAGCTCCACAATTAAGCTCTTAGCGAGCTCTAAGCGTTGCAGATAGTTTAGATCTGCCGTGTACCAACACAGGATGGAAATTTCTACACAGTACTAAAAGCAGACAAAAGCAAAAATACTAGAAATAAGTTTTTCGACAGAAGCCCACTTCTATGTGATTCTGAAATGTATGATAAGAAACATTGGCGAAACAGTATAAATATTCCAATAAATGGATACAATCTTCAAGTGGATATTTCGTTTCTAATAAGAAATATCTCTAACCGTTCATGCAGTTTGGTTCGATCACACTTTTATTCAGGAAATCCTCTCTTATAAATAATCGCGGAATGACAGAATAAGAACTCACGATTGAAAATTATCAATACCCAACATTCTTCAAAATTCCAAAATTCCCCACAACTCATTCTTCCATCCTTCAACATCCACTTTATTGTCCTATTTCAACTTCGCAATGTATCAATACTCAACAAACGCCCTCATCCTTCTCAGCCAGATTCACGTTCTCGCTGGTCTCCCCTGCAACCGCGTACGCATCATGCGTGTTCGTCGCGATGAGCGTCTACGCACTGTACGTCACCGACCGCCGCATCGCGATGATGAGCGATTCCACGCCGAGCTTCAACACGCTCGTCTTCTTCTTCCTCTACATCCTGATCGCCCTGCCCCAGCTGGTTCCGGTTCTCCACTTGTTGGAGGCGCGTAGCGTCGCCGCTTACCTCGACGACTGGACGGAACTGCAGGTGGGGACTTTTGGAGCATGGGTTAGGGATCTTCCCTAGAATCCAGGTTGCATTTCATTCACTTTTCATCTGAGAGAGAAGTTTTTCAGCAATTGTGTCGTACAAAACTGAAGGTTTCCACTTCTTGAACAGGGATCAAGGAACTCTACTCAAATCCAAGTTGATGTTTGACCAGCTCTCCACATGAAAGAGCAATTTTCAGCATTGAATTTAAGGAAACTCAATAATTTGAACTTTTGACCGAGAATATGGAACACTTCTCATCTAGTGGTTCTAACGAAACTTGCTATTCTCCAGAAATCCAAGCAAAGAGCATACGCCGATTCAAAATTGGAGGCCAAATACACGCATTTTGTTCAATTCTGGATTTTCGTCCGTCTAGTTTTCGGCCCGATTTCAATTAATGGAAACCGGAGAAGATCTAAGCGAAATTGACAAAACGCAATTATCAACAAAGTTAAACCAACAAAAAACGCACCAAGACCGTGTGTACGTCTGCGCTTGCAGCTCTGCGTCGAGAATCTGTCCGGCAACAGCTTCGTCTGCACGCGCAGCCGCCGAAAGGTGCTGGTCCTCTGCGTCCTGCTGCCCTGCGCCAGCTGCCTGTTCATGCTGCTCGAGTACCACCTCCTCGACACGTACTTCCCCAACGAGCTGCCGTTCTACTTCTACACCAACACGCTGGTCTACCTGCACGTCGCGCTCTGGCACTTCCTGTGCGGGGCGTTGATCGAGACCGCCGACCATCTGATCGACTCGCTCGAGATGGAGGTGAGAACGAAATGCAGACAGCCCGAGACACTCCTGAACAACCTGCGACAGACTTAAAGATCACTCATCCTGAAACCTTCTGCTTCTCCCACTGTCTCTCAATGGTGGTCGGAATTCATGACAGAAATCCCAGAGAAAGCGCTGTACAACCCGGCCCTCCGAAACCATCCTGGCCCCCTATTCACTGACATTTTATGTGTCTCATTCTGCATCAATTTACCCAGTGTCGCCCCGACAGCCCGGGCTGTCGAATTCTCCCTTTTCAATTTTTCTATCCATGCGATTTGTAAAGATCTAAAGCATACTTACGAGGTTTTCTGTCAAAGAATTGGATGCAAAGTGTGACCATATTTTAATGTTTATGTTCTCACTTCTACAGCCTAGAGATAACTTAGAGATCACTCTGCTTCCTCCTTTCAAAATGGGGGTCCGAAATAAATAAAAATTCTGATTTTTCATAGGCCGTGTGGCCAAATGTAGTACCTATTGAAACCATACTAACGAGGTTTTGTTGAGTTTTTGCCTGTAAATATTTAGTTGCTCTACAGCTCTAAAGCTTAGAGATAACTAAAACTGAAACCAGGTGCCCCCCTCACAGTTCCAGCGCCCCGGTCCGCACCTCCCACCCATCGTCATCAAGTACATGACCGCTTGGTGCCGCCTGGGACGCCTGGCCAGCGACACCGGCCACGTGATGGTTTACACGCTGGCGTTCATCCTCGTGCTGTGGTCGACGGTTCTGCTGCTCTCGCTGTACGGATCGCTGCCCGGCGGCGCCAATCAAGATTTTCCGATCACCAGGGAGGTCGGCTTGGCCATCAGCACCGCCGTCGTGTTCGCCGTCATCTTCGTCATCTGCAACTCGGCGTACCTGACGACGGATACGGTGAGAGCGTCGTGAGATAAGCTCGTTGTCATTGTGGCACGGTAATCGGTCGTGTTTTCGGCAAATCCGTTGATTTGGAGTGAGTTTTTCAATGCAAGGATCCAGACTACTGACTGTTCTTTAGAAATAGTGTGTTAAGGCTGTGCGTTATCCCATTGTTCCTCAAGTGTAAGCGATGTCAGGAAATGATGAGTCTTTCTTAATTTTACTTCAGGTTGGCAGAGCATTCATTGATCGGCTTGGAATCCTTGCCATCTCCGACAAGTTCGCACAATCTGAGGTGAGCTTTAACTTTTATATCAAAGCGAAAATAATGGAAAACATTGGCAGAAAAAGTATTAATTATTATAAATTATTTGAACCAATTTCTTTTCCCTATCTCTTCACTCGTACGGTCGTACCACTCCTACCCTTCCTTACGGACCAGCTGTCCCTGCTTATGATGATCTATTTACATAATGTAGAACGGCATCAAACATGATGATGGTATGAATTTATGCGTTTTTTCAAGGGGTTTCATACTTTCTCGTCACAAGAAATGTCGTCCATGTTACTGTTGAACGCTTCTATATTCTTGTAGATGGACCAGTTCTTGAAGGCGGCTGCCGCGAAGCCGCCGGTGATCAATCTTGGAGGGTACGTTGATATCAACAGGTCGCTGCTCACTTCGGTACGTTCCGAAGATTTCTTTGTCATCTTGCTATTTATCACCTGTATACCTATTATAGCATATAAACTTAGGATTTCTCCCTGTTTTCCGGGTCTACCTGCTGTAACCGCCTGGTTTTTCCAGCTTTTCTCGTCGCTGGCAACCTACCTGATCGTTCTGGTGCAGTTTAAGATGAGTGACTCCAGCGGTGGTGCCAACTCCCCCAAGAACTTTCCGGCATAGAAGACAAGGCGACAACGACGGCAACTCCCTTTCCTCAACGATGCTCTCTTTAATGTATTCATTTTGTACCGCGTTTCTTTTTTAATTCATATGAAAAATGTCTTTGCATAACTGAGACGCAAACTTCTGCCTCTGAGAGCACTGGCAGTGTAAATTAATCTGAAGCTTTTTCTTTTCTTGCAGATTATCGAGTGACTGATTTAGAAAAGCTGGTCATTGGAAAACTGTATTGGGTTTTTCCGTGAATTCCACATACCAACACTGAAGAAAAGTTCCTTCTCCTGTCCCAATCACCCATCTACGTTCCACACTCCACGGCTGCAAAAGCACTATTTTGTGATCCGAAGTCGATGAAAATTATCGAAAATTGTGTACCAGCTTTTAACGCTTGCTTTCGTATGTCATTTCTTTGTGTGGTTGTCAAAAATTCAGTTCGAAAAGTCGTCATTCTAAACACATGGTGTGTATCATGTATCCATCACTTGCTCGAAATGTTTATTTTTTTAATGACTATATAGGAACTTTAGAATTACGCTGAAAGCATGCCAAAATAACCAGTCAATACTAAGATTTTATCGCATTTAATCTATTATCAATAATATCACCATGTAATTACTTAAATGACCATTCGTTGAATAGTGTGTGCTAATATAGGAATTCAATCAGTAAATCTACAACATACTATTAATTAGAAGATAAGCCATCTCAAATTCACAATTTCCTTGCAATCCGAAACACAATTCAATGCCAACACCTGTTATCACATGTGTAATCACATGATTTATCTTTATTTCCGATTCCGTAAACAATTTTATGACATAAATATCACTTCCTGTCATTGATCGACAAGATTAACAACACCTATCGGCGCTTATGACTTCTGACTCGAAGTGTAAATCACCTGGACATCGGTTCGCGTTCTTTCCGATCGTCTTTTTCGCCCCGGTAATTTGATCAGATTTCGATACCAATTCCAACCTTATAAAGTCTATTTAATATAAGAATAACTCTGTCCGCTGAGCGCTAGTAGTCAATACCACTACCAACATGATGGCAAGTAGATTTGCTGTCACTGATTTATCTTTCTTTCTAACTGCACGAGTAATTTAACTGTAATAATAAAGTTACTAGTTAAAAGCTTCAAGATATACTTGTGGTAAATAATACGTTTAGCCACTGTTCTACTGTTTGATTTTGAAATTTTGAAAAAGCGCCTTGTGGATTTAGTTTCATGAGTTGGTGAAATGTAAATGGCGGCCATTTTTTGAGTATGACCTTATCCTGGAAAGACTATAAAGACTTGACACCTGAAGTGTGTTTTGATCCCGTCTCTCTCCGGCATTCGAAGTGTACGTTTCACCGTTGGATTTCACCCCCTCCCCCCTTACGTAGAGAGGGCGTTTGAAGAGGGTTCAAGGTTGCCCAACACCCAGCCATTAACAACGCAACAAAAACCTACCCCTCAAAACTCGAAACGGAGTGAAATTAGGCGTGAAGAAATGAGAGAACAGAAAAAATATGTGTCAACGTGTCAGTTGACGTGTTTATTAGGGTAATCGTTTGGTCAATGCAGAGATATCAATATAAACCAATTTCAAGAAAATATTGGCTGAACGCTTAGCTGGACTTTGTTGATATTCAAAACAAATTTCATTGATTAGGTCCTACGTTCTTTGTTAACTTTAGCTTATCGTTCAAAGACTTATTAATATTTAATACTGCCTTACTCGACTGAGCTTCAGTAATAAGATCGATGTTAATGGTATTTTATGCTTGTTGAAGGTATTTCCTTTGAGGGGACCTACTAACAGCTATGTCGACTTCGTACGCTGTAACCATCGAGTACTGAAGCTTTTCATACCGAAATCATCACTGAAAAATCACCGACAACCGCAAAAGTCATGCGAGAAATGACAAGACACGGTTCGGTGACACCAAAGCCGTTCCTTCTGCAAACGGAAATGCTGAAGAGAGATTTCGCTTCCGCCTTACGCCAGACAAGCGGCACTGGCAAGTGGTTCGACCCGGCCAAGGGAGACGTCAACCCTTCTCCGCATATCCTCGACTTTGTGAAACCTCTGTGGGGCATAATGCGCGTTGCCGGTGTCTTCCCCGTGTCCAGGTGCCAAGGCAAGTGTGGCTCTTGGAGCTAACTGACTTATTGCTAAAATATGGTATAGTGGATATCAAATAATCATATAAAAATCTTACATACAAGCGTACCCAACGCCATAATCCGGTTTAGTCGAGTTGTTGGAGTGTGATTGCCACTAGAGTTTAAGAGCCTTCTATAACGTTCATTCATAGTCCTGTTTCTATCTCCTTGGAGCCCGGTAACTCAAATAAGCTTACCAACGTCATGGGTCAAAATAAAGATAGTATAGTTGAATAAATAAAATGCAAGACGATTGGTGGGATTGAAAGCAAAACTCTGTGCGATAACCGGGAATCGAAGTCAGATCAACCGGGAATGCAACTATGCTGCCCATCACACCACCGACGCAACTTTTTGGGAAAGTAATATATTGAAAGTAAAAAATACACAAAACATAGATCCACTCTACAATTTGCATACAGATTTTATTGAACCATGCGATGTGCCAAACGAACGAAGTTCATAGGGTTTGAAGTGGCATAGGGTTTGCCTTATGTTATGGGCATACCTAGGGTTTGTACGAGCCTCGGTGTTAGTAACTCGTTAAAATTAGAATACCTCCCTATCCCTATATCCCTATACTTAGTCCCTATACTTAGGTACTAATATTATCCCTGTGGTTCAGTGTGTTTTCACCACTTTCAGACATGTCTATGCACGCCTAAAGTTCTCATCCTATTCTTATGAAATTTTGGAAACGCACTCGATACACCAATCTTGGGTGCAAAGAGGGGGTCTCGCTGCGGTTTGAACAAAATGGGCCCTTTTTTGGGGGGGTTCACCTACCAAATTTGGACTTGGAGGATTGAAAATTTATTCCCGTATAGAAGCGGCCATTTTCAATTCAAATCAGCCAGCCCAAAATTTGGCCCTTTTGAGGGGGTCATTTAGCAAAAGAAAAACTTGCGATTACACTTGGCAATTATTTTCCTAACTTTATGCAATTCTGGAAACGCACTCGATCCTACATTCTACTACTCACTGCTGGGGTGTCGCTTTGGTCTGGCCAAAATGGGCCCTTTTTTGGGGGGGTTCACCCGTCAAATTTGGACACATAGAATTGAAAATTTGTACCCGTGTAAAAGTGTTCATTTTTAATTCAAAACTGTAATTTTAAATTTGCCAGCCTAAAATTGGGCCCTTTAAGGGGGGCTCTATTCGCAAAAACCAAAACATGCAACTCTACACTTAGCAACACTTATTTTCCTATCTGTATGAAAATTTGGGATAGCACTCAACCTAAAATTCTACAACACACTGGTGGGGTCTCGCTTTGGTTTGGCCAAAATGGGCTCTTATCGGGGGGGGGGGGGGGGGGGGGGGGGGGGAGGGTTCAAACACCAAATTTGGACTCAAAGGATTGAAAATTTGTACCCTTGTAAGCGTCTATTTATATAACAAATCCAAGATTTAAAATTCCAATCTTTCTCATTCCTTTCCTTGTCATGTCCAACCTAAACTCATGACCATTATTCCCAAAGAACCTAGCTCTTTCCAATCTACCTCCCAGGTCCCTCCACGCCAACTACCCACCTATATTGCATTATAAATAGAAATTATTCTACTCATCTTTCTTCTTTTCATTAAATTTTCCCACCCCAGTTCATCAAAAATTTTCCAAATACTTCTAAATGTGTAACCATGTAACCATCTCAAATTTGCGTATGTCAGTTTCATACCTCCCTTCATTACTGGTCTTCTTCTTCTTCTTCTTCTTATATATATATATATATATTATATTATTATATTATATATTATATATATATATATATATTATATATTATATATATATATATATATATATATATATATATATATATATATATAATATCATTATTCTTGTTTCCTTAAAAAAATACAGGGTCAATTTTTATTTATTTTTTTTCATCTAGGGCATCTCGGGTTGCCCTTAATCCGGCTTGCCAATCCTGGCGATTTCCCATTATCTTCTTCACTATAACTAAATTCACTTCCTTCCCCATCATCAAACTCTTCGTCCTTTTCTACCAGCGCATTCCATCCTTTTACGGCTTCCCACAATTTCCCTCTGTCAACCTCAACCTCAACCTCAACCTCAACCTCAACCTCAACCTCAATCTGTTTGCTTGTATTCGTGCAAAATTCAATTTAAAAAACGTAAGAAGTTTTCAAATAAAAGCATCTTCGAATTCAATATTTCCGCGCAAGCATCTCGTAGAGGAAAAACGTAAAAGAGTATGCGCTCTTCGTGACCTTGAAATAAGAATGTTATTTTCAAAAACCAGAAACAAATAACCTTTCTTTACTTTGATAGAAACACGTTTAAAGAGCTTCTAACTCACACTGGTGAAGGTTTCCATGGAGAGTGGAACAACACGTGCTATCAGCAGTTTCACCGGCCGGTCACAAGTAGTCATGACTATTCGCATCGATCTCTTGAACTTGTCAGATGCTTCATACCAGTCACAGCTGTACAGGGATTCCTTCACTTTCGCCGCCTGAAACACGGATTAGATCATTCGGGATATTGCCCGGAATTTACTCCAGATCTGCCTAAAAGTAACTAACCAACCATCTTCTACGTTATAAACGTTTTTATTTGCTACTAAAATCAACAAAATCAAACATGAAACACGAACCTTACCTGCTCAGATATCTCAGAGATTAAGAAGCAATAGAAGAAAAGCTCGGCGATGCAGTAAGAGAAGTGAAAACATTGCAACAGCATAACGTGGTCGAACTTTTCAGCCTTAAACCAAAAGAAAAATGGCGAGAACTTCAAGACTCCCTAGTGAAAAATATTCTAAGCCGCTGAAAATTATATGCAAATTACCCTCATAAAATAGACTGCACAGGCAGCTGTGCCCAGGTAGTTGCAAGTGACTTGGACAGCAAACACGGTGTTGAAGACTCGGTTTAAATCACGTGTGAATCTATAATCAGCATTAGTGGAAACACAAACAACCGTTAAATTAGAAGTATCTAAAAAAATTATTAACACCGAATTTTTCCAGTTATATTTACTTTTGTTTACCTTAGTAACTCCTTGTGGTGTACAGCACAAATTTCTAATTTTCTTTCCATTTCCAATTTCACTTCGTGGGAAAACTTTTCTTGATATACTTTTTCTTCAATCTCAAATTTATCTAAAAGCTGAAAGTGGCGCAGCGCGGGTTCGATTTTCTTGGTGAGGTCATTTTTATATCGGCTCAGATTTTTCTTCCTTGCAAACAATTCTTTGCAGCTTGAGGAAATGAACTGATGGCTTTGAATTGCTTCGCCAGCTTCAACCAACTTACGTTCCACGGTTTCGACGGCAATCGATTTTAGATTCTCCAAATTGTAACGGAGTATTTGAAATTGAGTTATTGCAAGAATCATTAAAATAATCAAGAAGGAATCAAAAGTTCCTATTAGCACATAGTACACAAGCCCTGTGAAATGTGTATGCATAACTGTCAGTTCGAAGTTGATTCCCTTGTTGATGTCATACGGGTACCAAATCCTTGATTGAAATGATAATACACACAATTAGTTAAGATAGTATCACTAGGAGAAAACATGAAAATCAGGTTTTATATATTTTCTTACCTGAAGGGAAGTATTCGTTCAGTCATAATTATCTCATTAAACGATACTTGAAAGAGGATGACAGCCACTATGGCGAATTTAATAAAAAATGACCCCCAATAGTCGCATCTTTGACAAACTCTTTTGGAATACGTGTAAATATAACTGTCATTTGCGGCAGTCCCATATTTCAGAAACATGTTGCTTATTTTATTTACCATAAGCATGACATTTTTTTTATCGAGAAATGTGCCTATTTTAGCAATAGCCATTGTGTGAAAAAAAATTGTTGCTAGATTCTGACAAACAATTAAAATTTTAAAGTTCCAATAAGCGTCTAGTGGACATCCTACAAGTACGACGTAGATAGCAACGGCAATGGTGTACAAAAAAGTGCCACGTAATATGTACTTCGAAACCCACTGGAATCGATTTCTTTGGTGAGACACGAAACCTGCAATCGTTATAAAAACACCAAATATTGTAAATCAGCAAATTAGTGAGACTGACAGGAAATATAGCTTACCAATTATAGAAAGAATTCCGAGATATTTTTTTAACATTTTCCTTCGTCTTTTGAAGAGCAAAGTAAGGAACGTTCAGATATATGTACTGGTACTTATAGATATGAAAGAATGCATGTGGTTTCTTACATAAAAGCATGCACGCTATACATTTTAATCATTTATAGCTTGTGTCTTGTGTCACTTATAAGCTTATTGAATAATTGAAAATTTTTGTCTTTTCGGTCTGATAAAGAACAGCAAGTTGTTGGAAGTAAATATTAATGATTGCCAGCAATTTAAATTGTGCCTGACATATGTAGAGCTGAATTTTTATTTCTTTATTTCATTATTAGAGAAAAAGTTGTTATGAAAAGGGGGTAAAAATGCCAACATTACCATTATCAAACGAATAGTATCAAAATATATCACTAGGTGTATAAAAGGATTTGAATATATGTCGAAGCTGAAGTTTTCTTTGCGTCACTAAGTTGCTGCATATTCTAGCAAAATCTTTCCCGCCAAAAACTTCACCTGTGCCTCAAATACATTACAAAAACATGCTTTTCGTACGTTATTGCAAGGGCTTCGTGAACACTCATTTAATCGTGTTGTTGATTAGCATAATATTGACGATTTAAATTTAATATTTAATATCTGTAAGGTAAAAATTTTGAAGTGAATATTAATTTTTAATAAGTTTTCCTTGGATGCATGTACAATTCATTTTGTAAAACAGCAGGAGAGTTCAAATAAATGCATCTTCGAATTCAATATTTCCGCGAGAGCATCTCGTTGGGGAAAAAACGTAAAAGAGTATGCGCTCTTCGTGACCTTGAAATAAGAATGTTATTTTCAAAAACCAGAAACAAATAACCTTTCTTTACTTTGATAGAAACACCTTTAAAGCGCTTATAACTCACACTGGTGAAGGTTTCCATGGAGAGTGGAACAACACGTGCTATCAGCAGTTTCACCGGCAGGTCACAAGTAGTCATGAGTGACTATTCGCATCGATCTCTTGAACTTGCCAGATGCTTCATACCAGTCACAGCTGTACAGCTGTATCTTTCGACCGAACCATTATACTATAAAAATGTTTTGCAGTGATACTTGAATCAACTAAATCAAACATGAAACATGAAACACGAACTTTACCTGCTTTCCCATGCAATCCACGATAGATCTGCCTTAATGTATCATACAAAAATTCTTTTTTTTGCATATATATATTATTAATCAAAAATCAATATAATTCTCTAATTCTCTAAATAAATTCTCTATTCTCTTATATAATACAATGAACAATAAAGAGAATTGTTGATAAACATATTATGTTTTGATGTGTTTCTCGAAACTACCAAATCATATGTAAAACACGAACACACCTGTTCAGATATCTCCGTGATTAGAGAGCAATACAAGAAAAGCTCGAAAATGCACAAGAACAAGTCTATACTTTGAAACAGCATAACGTGGTCGAACTTTTCTGCCTGAAACCAAAAGAAAATAGTAAAGAACATGAAGACTTTCCCTGTTGCAAGATTTGCTTAGCCGCTGAAAATGACATGCAAATTACTCTCATCACATAGACTTCACAGGCAGCTGTGCCCAGGTAGTTGCAAGTGACTTGGACAGCAAACACGGTGTTGAAGACTCGGTTTAAATCACGTGTGAATCTATAACAGAATAATTATTAACTCAAACAACTGTTCAACTAGAATAATCTAAAAAAATTCATTCCAGTGATTGTTTCCCCTTAATGTTTAAATTGTTTTTGCCTCAGTAACTCGTTGTGGTGTGCAGCACAAATTCCCATGTGTCTTTCCATTTCCAACTCCACTTCTTGGGAGAACTTTTCTTGATAAACAATTTCTTCGATTTCAAATGTATCTAAAAGCTGAAAGTGGCGCAGCGCGGGTTCGATTTTCTTGGTGAGGTCATTTTTATATCGGCTCAGATTTTTCTTCCTTGCAAACAATTCTTTGTAGCTTGAGGAAATGAACTGATGGCTTTGAATTGCTTCGCCAGCTTCAACCAACTTACGTTCCACGGTTTCGACGGCAATCGATTTTAGATTCTCCAAATTGCAAACGAGGTATTTGAAATTGAGTTATTGCAAGAATCATTAAAATAATCAAGAAGGAATCGAAAGTTCCTATTAGCACATAGAAAAGTGTCCCTGTGAAGTATGTATATGCATAACTGTCAGTACGAAGTTGATTCCATGTTTGATGTCATCGGGTACCAAAGCCTTGAATGACACATAATTCTTAGAGTAACTGTACTGACGTACTATATACGGTATTTTACTGTAGCGTACTGAAGAGGCAACTTATTATTAATTATCAACTTATCAACTAATTTCAAACATCACTTGGTGTAGATATGAGGATTTGAATATTTCCTCACCTGAACTGAAGTTTTCTTTCAGTAATAATTAAAAGTTGACGCTTGAAAAAGGATTGTACCCAATAAAGCGAATATAGTAAAAAATTACCCCCAATTATCACATCTTTGACATATCCTTTGGGAATACGTGTCAATATAACAGTCATTTTCCGAAGTCCCATTTTTCAGAAACATATTGCTCATAATTTTTACAAAACGCATCATAATTTTTGTATTACCTAAGTAGTGTGCTTATTTTAGCAATATGCCATTATGTGCAGAAAAAATAGTGCTAGATCCTCACAAACAATTAAAATGTTAAAATTCCAATAAACGTCTAGTGGAGCTTTAATAAAGGTGACGAAGATAGCAAAGGCAACGAGGTACCATAAAGTGCCACAAAATATGTTTTTCGAGACCCACTGGAATCGATTCCTTTCATGGGGCCAGAAACCTGCAATCGTAATATACAAACACAAAATGTTAGAAATCGGAAAAACAGTGTGACTGACAATTCTTAGCTAACCAAAATATATAGAAAGAATTCGGAGATATTTTTTCAGCTTCTCCTCTAGAACTGCAAAGTAAGGACCGGACAGATAGATAGTTTCGTATGTATGGATTTGAAAGAATGGACCTGGTTTTCTTACGTCGCAGTATGCACGCTATGCATATGAAACATTTATACCTGGTGGCTTGTAGCTATATAGAACGTTGAATAATTGATATCCTTTTTGTCCTTTCGTCGATCTGCTAAAAACAGAAAGCTTTTGGAAGTATCACAGATGCAGACCAAAATATCCAAGTCGATTTCATTTTTAAGAATTTTAGCAAAGCTTTTGAATACTAGTCTCATATCAAAAACATGTCGGCAAACTCTTAAACTCTACAAAAATAAATATAGGATTTCCTAAATAACAGAAAACAATCTGTTAATCTTAACAACAGCATGCTGTCCAAAGAGCTAAAAGTCCTGTCCAGAGTCCCTCAGGTGAGTGTACTGGGCCTTTCTTATTTTATCTTCAGAATCCCTATCCCTATCCCTACTAATACTAGGCTAGGCGAACACTTATATAATCGTGTGCGCATAGCCTAGAGGCTTTTATGATCAATTTAAAATGTTCGGCGTTAATTTAGCAGCTTTCTTGATGACATTCTTTACCAGGAAATCTCATGATGAGATTATTTGAATATTTCAAAACGTAAAAATCGATTTAAAGAAAAACTATTCAACCAATTCAACTGATTTGCTTCAAAATAACACAGTATCTTTTTTTACGATTTATAATGCACACAGTAAATTTTGCTAACACCGGTTGAAGATAAAGTTGATTTAGTTGCAAAAACTGTAAAATCGCTAAAAAAGCGTCATAAAAGCGCCATGTTAGCAGTAAAGTGTAATTGAAGATTTCGCTTCACTCGCTACGCTCGTTACGCTAATCAAAAATCATCCCATAATAAAATTCGCAAACAAAGGGATAACAGCTAAGCATGACACTAGTATTAGTGTTAATTCGAACCTAAGTGTAAACACTTGTTGCATGTATCGCTCCGTACAGTTGAAAGATCTAGGCTTAAATCCCGCTATCTGACGCATACAAATTTTGGAATGAGTATTTCGTTTCTAATAATAAACAAGCAAGTGTGTTCGATTTCATTAAGATGTTTGAAAAGAGTGTTTCGGTAGATCAGTAGATCGTTCTTGCTTTTTTTCGTAATTTGCTATCATCGGGTCCCGATGCGTGCATTTCTATAGCTCTCGCGAACAAAGTAATGGTACATTATGAGACACGAAATACGTCTAGAGATGTACACGGTATTTGTAATTTAAAAATTGTACAGAATGGTTATTTTACAGTTGCCAGGTATTGATGAATAATGAATGGAACCTTCAAAATCAGATTTCATTCTCTTTCGGCAAGAAAATCATATCAAAGCTATTGACTTCGGTGCGGCATTGATTTTAATAACAAGATCATCTGATTTCGGTGTACAAAACCGTCAGGGGGTGTAACTCAGTGGTAGAGTGTCTGCTTTGCATGCAGAAAGTCCTGGGTTCAAGTCCCAGCTCCTCCAAATTATTTTTTTATATCTTGACAGACAAAATCCAACCAACATAAAAGTTACCGTAAGACGTACCTTATTTGCAACTGTAATAATGATAATTTTACCTAATTACATTTCTCACTTTTAGTTATCGGATTAATGAACGCTTATAATGGTGTTTGGAACCGTGTCTTCATGCCTACCAATGCCAAGGTGCTTTCTGCATAGTAAGCAATGCTGAATGATGATGTTGCAAATCAAGCATGTCTTACATCTAAAAAGTACAGTGCCTGGTAGAAGAAGTTGGTACCAAGTAAAAAATTTATCAGGTTGCGTTGGTGGTGTAATGGTCAGCATAGTTGCCTTCCAAGCAGTTGATCCGGGTTCGATTCCCGGCCATCGCACATTTTTGTTTCTGTTGAGATTTTCTGATAGTTTGAGTATGCGGCAAGGCTTACTATTTTTTTTTAATACGGCCAGCTTCCTTTGTTGTAAGTTTGAGTGGAATCGGTATACGGTCAAGAAGAGAGGTCAATTAAAATCCACCGACTGTATTTCAATTATATCTGTTTTGGGAGGCAAATAGTGGTGGTCTGTAACGTAAGTCATGTTATTAATGCAGTCTTGTGTTGCATCTTATTGTAGAGCGAATTAATTGAGTTCTAATATTCTAGTGGTGTTTTCGCCCCTCGCTTGGTGGGTGGAATTTTTTGGGAGAAATCGTGACTGATGAACCCTGAATTTAGCAATAAAGTTAAGCAATAAAACCGAATTCGATGTCCGGTTCAAGCAACTCTTTCGGATTTTGTAAGGGCATTGAATTCTGAACATGCCAGTTGGTCATTTAGTAATCAAAATTATTGGACGATTAACTGTTGTTTATTTTCGTTTCATTCTGTGTACGATAAAGGGAAAAAAACTTTGCCTGTTATAATATTCATTTCAAGTTTTCAAACTTTAATAACTTCCGAAATCTATGCTCAAATATAAAATCAACAATTCACAAAGCACTCAGCGTAAAGTTCTCAAGCCGCTATCGCTTCATTTGCCATCCAACATTTTTCAAAAACAAAAATTACAATTGACATTTTTGGAGGTGCTGGGATTTGAACCCAGGACTTTCTGCATGCAAAGCAGACACTCTACCACTGAGTTACACCCCCTGTCGAATGCAGCTCAGCTATAAGATATACAATAATAATTAGAAATACATGAAATTGTAACAGTTGACCTGTTATGCAAACTAAAGCTACGTAGTACATGATCATAAATTTGACCTTTGCTCCTAGCAGCACACTTTGCTGACCATGCAAAACTATAAGATACCTGCTCGCAGGTCTGCTCTCAGCAGAGCCTGGCAACCTTAAAACTAGCAACATCTCCTAATATCTAACCTCCTAAATACACTGTTTTGTAAGCATCAACGAATATAACCCATATAATATCTTATCGAAATTCTATTTATAACTATAAATAGTTTGGAAATGCGGAGTGGTTCAGAGCCGTGTTTGGTGGACTGGAGAATGTACGGTTCTGCTCTGATAAGATGCGTTTGTGGTCCTGGTAAGGTCCTGTCTTCAGACCTGAAGATATCCGCGCCAACGTGGACGAAACGTCGACAATCGTCAGGGTCCTTACCAGGACCACAAACGCATCTTATCAGAGCAGAACCGTACATTCTCCAGTCCTATAAATAGTTTCTATCCCTTCTATCCAACGGTTTGGCATATTGGAAACACCGGTTCTCGTGAGATCTCCGAGATTAAGCAACATCGCGCTGAGTCAGGTGTTTGATGGGCGACCATCATGCACACGATCAGTTCTGTTCGGGAGAGAGGTTGAGGGTCTGAAGTTAATACAAAAACTTATCAACCTGTCGAGAGGTTATCAACCTCTCGACAGCATGGAAAAGTCGAGGAATCCTGTTAGTAGAGTTTTACCGCCCTTCGGAAGGGACGTAAAGCCGGTGGTCCCCTCGGTGCTTTTCGACATTAGTAGGCTACGTGCCGGCACCGGGCTTCCCCTCCATTCTAGGCTAGATTAGGTTCATCATCACCCTTTCATTCACCGACGCCATTAGACCAGTGCCACAGTACCAGTAGTCAAATCAATGCGTCGTTAAACACCAATAATCAATCATCAATCTAGCCCTCGGCATCCTATTGAATAGCAAACTGTTACAAGATCTTAAATCTACTAATACCACCATCTCTCATCTGTTCTGCAAACACAGGCAAATTCTCGTTCCGCGTCCTCTCGCCCGCGTTCGCGTACTCCTTCGGCGTGTACGTCGTCCTCGGCTGCTACGCCGTGTACGTCACCGGGGAACGCGTCGCGTTGATTAACGAGACGCGACAGAGCTTCAGCACGCTCGTCTTCTCCTGCCTCTACATCCTCTACAACCTGCCGCAGCACGTGCTGCCCGTCACGCACTGGCTCGAGGCGCGTAGCGTCGTCGACTTCCTGGACTCCTGGACGGACGTACAGGTGATGCGAGATAAGAAGAGGTGGTGTTGTTGTGGTTATATTTATTGATTGATTGAATTGTGGCGTTTAACGGTGCGTCAGCATCTAGGCTATTTGCACCGGTCGGGTGTTTAATAAATTCTTTAGACAACTATTAGAGCAAATTGTCATTGGTTAAGAAGCAATGACAGACTCTGCTTAAAAATCAAGTTGTCATTTCCAGAAATGTATAAACTAGGCCGAAATACAACCCGTTTGGCAATGTGAGAGAACGTATAGTAACTTGCCAGTATTTTAACGAGGGCAGCAGTTTTCCTGTTTAATAAGAGTTTTGTAAATCAGCTCACTTAAGCCTCGAAGGGCACACTTGCTTTTCGTAACAACATGGTGAGAAAGTCCGATGGATGGGCAGATGGCAATAATTTGTATGGAAATTAAAGATCCAGTCTAAATTGAGTTATCATGGTTTAATTTTTCTGAATTTTACCAAATTCTGCTAGGGAGCATCAAATGGCATTAAAATGTCTATGTGTTTTACTATCTCTGATGGACCAGATTTTGGTCTAATATATTTGGTTTTGCTACGAAAATCATGATAGGTATTCAATTGATAAAGGAATGAAACGCCTAAAAAATGCTTGCTTCTACCAGCATATTCCGTCACTTTGCAAACTGCTTCCTGCTTTCTCAAAATGTTGGTCATGGCGTACAACTCAACCCTTTAATTGAAAACTGTTATATGTCTGATGGCTCTCGTTGTCTCCCTCCGCAGCGCTTAGTGGAGCTCGCGACCGGAAGTCCGTTCGTGTGCGCGAGCAACCGGCGCAAGGTGTTACTGCACAGCCTGTTCGTCCTTGGCATGTGCTTCACCCTCGTCATCACCGAGTACCAACTGCTCGACGCCTACTTCCTCTACGAAGTGCCGCTCTACTTCTACACGATCACCCTCGTCAATCTGCACGCGGCACTGTGGCACTTCCTGTGCCAGGCGCTGGCAGAGACGTCCGACTATCTGATCGGCGCTCTCGAGATGGAGGTGAAGAGGACATTTCCTGCTGGGATTTGTCGAAGAATTCTTTATTTCGATACTTGGATTTGATCGCTGGCTTGCATGCAATAACAGCATCCCGGTGTTTTTATCAACTTTTAGCATACTTCCTCAAGTGCATGTCCACACTGAGGCTTCCAATCCGTGGAATCGAGTCGATGTCTGCATGACAACGAGCGATTTCAGCCAGCGTCAAGACTGAAACCATACTAACGAGGTTTTCTGCCACGTCTTTTGTAAAAAAATATGTAACCGCATGCAAACGAGATGTTTGGTATGGTTTGAGCTCATTAGCTTGGAGATCCATCATCCTGAATACCCAACTCCCATCACACCTCCATTCAATATGGAGGTTAAGGAAATATTTTAAATCCAAGGATTGGATATATTTCTTCACCCACGAATATTAACTATAGAAAGCATACTAACGAGGTTTTGTGTCAAAGAATGGGAATAATAAATGTGTCCGTATTATATGCTTATGTTTTTTTGCAGAAGATTTTATGTTAGCTTGAAGCGAGTTCATCCTAAAATCTCCTGTCCCCTACAGTTTCGGCGCCCCGGTCCGCACCTCCCACCCGTCGTCATCAAGTACATGAGGGCGTGGTGTCGCCTGAGTCGCCTGGCCAGCGACACCGGCCACGTGATGGTTTACACGCTGGCGTTCATCCTCGTGCTGTGGTCGGCGGTGTTGCTGCTCTCGCTGTACGGATCGCTGCCCGGCGGCGCTAACCGCGACTACCCGTTCACCAGGGAGGTCGGCTTGGCCGGAGGGGCGTTGCTCGCCTTCGGGGTCGTCTTCGTCGTGTGCAACGCAGCGCACCAGGCGGCCGACACGGTGACCCCTTGTTCATCTTGGTTCTTTGTTATATTTTTAATTCAAAAATACATATGATATTTGCCCCACGAAACGTCAATGCAACAGGTGGATGCCGCTACCTCTGCACCGATCGAGGCAAGAGACACTAGTCCAAGCCTCTTTAAGTGGCTCTCTCAAAACGCACATTGTTTCCATGTTCTCGATAAGTTCGCTTCTATTCTTAGCTAGGAAACACCTTTAATGACCTGATATTGCTCATCAATCTGCTCAATCTGCTCAATTTGCTCACCAACAAAAAGCTCTGGTCAGGCTTTCTTTAAGTAGAAGTCAATTGATCACGGATAAGTCAATTAGCCCGGATAAAATATTCTGTTTTGTAGTGTATTGACCACCCTTTCTTCTAGGTGGGCCGGGCGTTTCATGAACGGCTCGGTGTCCTGAAAATCAACGCTCAATGCGCACATTTCGAGGTCAGAACTGAGTCTACTTCACAGGACACAGATTCATTATCATAGTGTGCAAGTTGTTGACTGATGTCACTGTGCTGTTCTGCCAGTTGGACCAATTCATGAAGGCGGTCACTGCCAAGATACCTGTGATCAATCTCGGAGGATACGTCGACGTCAATAGATCACTGCTCACTTCGGTAATTCGCGATTCAAATTTTCTGCTATTTCAATTTTACTACAGCTGGAACCTGTTGCAACCGCCTGGTTTTTCCAGCTTTTCTCGTCGCTGGCGACTTACCTGATCGTACTGGTGCAGTTCAAGATGAGCGACTCGCCCAGCTCGGTGATGAATCCTCCGAAGTAGGCGGTGACCTTGGAAACACAGTCTCTTGATCTAGCAATCGACAAATGGATGATAAGAGTTTCTTCGTTTTATTCCGGACGGAAAACAGTGATAGTTATCTGCATCTCAAATAATCAGGGACTCGAACTCTAGTTCCTGTGGATTACAGGGAATGCAAGCTGGTCTCAGAAAAAAACAGCCGGAAAATTTTCAGAAAGTTTAGTCGGTTCTAGGATTGCGCAAGAGAAAGCCATAGTATTGTATTTTCTACAAAGACGAAGATTTTATTTCGTCAATCGACAGTCGACTCGGTTTTAATCCAAGTGACTTAATTATCACATTATTGTTACAAGTTTGCGTGCCAATTAAAGCAAAGTAAAATTACACTCATAAAACGAATAAATACTTGAACAACACGGCAGTTCACATTCCATCAAAACCAAGTTAATATCTCTCTACGATAATGCAGCATTGCATCAAAAACATTTTAGAATGTTTAAAAGACCACGTCACATAGCACAATTGCGTGCAGCATGCCAATAAGGAATTAAAATTTAAAATCACACATAATTCTTATAATTGCAAGAAATTATTTTTAAAATTTTACCATTGTATCATTACCAATTGGCATAAGTAAATAAATACCCACGCCAACGTGTAACAAAATTGCAATTAATATTTTCCACGATGTCGAAACACCAAACCACATGCATCGACAGTTCATTTTACCCATCCAACATGATTTCCGTACAAAAAACCCTATCCACATCACACAAAATTAAAAACCAGCTCATACCAGTCGTAACATTGTTAAAGCCAACACAACTAACCACCCACAAGCTGTCATCCATTCCATGACAGCAATGCAGCACAGCATCCATAGATCACACTGCGAAGTGTGTTCCATCCACCTTCCTGGAGAAGCCAGCGTTTGTTGCCGGCGAGTGGTCGCTGGCGATGCCCAACTTGACGCTGTAGATGCTCTTCTTCGGCTTGTTGTCCCCCGGACATCTCTTCTTCACCTTGTCAGAGTGGCCACCGGTGGCGTCGTCGTCGTCGTCGTCGTCGTCTGTGTCGTCGGGTTGGCCGCCGTACACGATGGGGTGATTGCGACGCACTGCCTTGATGGCGGGGATCACCTTCGTGTTGCGTAGCAGACGCCTGGAATTGACAATTTGAGTGATCAGAGAAAATAAAAAACGACGTGTTTTTGTTTGTATCTCCTTGTTCGCACTACTGGCCGAACGCATGAATAGATTTGGACGTTCTTTTTTTATTTATTTCGTAAAATCTTTCTAGTTATACCAAACTATTTCCATGGCATTCCATCCTCAACCTTTTAGCAGACGGATGGAATTTTCATTTTAAGTTACCAATTAATATACGCAGTTTTTTTTGTATGTCTGCTTGTTCGTGCTTCAGAGGTCAAAGGTATTTTAATTTTTTTTAAATCTGACAATATAAATTTTCATCGCTAACCGTCTAAGAAGTGATTCAAATGAACGTTCGTGAAGATGTAGTATATACTCATTTAATTGGTAACATACCGACCCCATGAGTATTCAGTTACAAATAAACAGTTTTTAATTGTGGCCGAGGATGACGCTAGTTCTATAAGAAATATTTTCCAACACTTCATACAAGCTATATGCTGAAAGCCTTCTAAAATTTTAAAATAGCTTGTCTAAAATAAACGGATAGATATTTCAATGCATTCGCGTACATACCTCAAAAGAAGATGTTGTGATCAGCAAACATCGACATCAACTTTTAATAGGGTAGCTAGGCAGTTAGTCATTGCTTCTACGGAAGGGGTTGAATTCAAGAATTGAAAACCGTGTGATTTGAATGTAAGTCTCACAATTCTCAAAATATACTCCAGAAATGAACAGACCCGTTTGAATAAAGATAAAGCGTAATATTTGAAGAGGTAATCACAGCTTTCAACAACAACTATTGTATGGTAATTAATCGGGCTTTTAACGTTTAGCATTGAGCATTTATAAGCAGAAAGCAGCCAAATGCGTCTCATGTTTCACTTCGTTCGTTTGGGAACAAAGAGGAAGGTCACTAGAAATTATCATACCGTTTGGTTCCCATAATTTTGTTCGAAAATTTGAGTGCATCCCTGACTGTAAAGCTCCCGCTTTGGATAAAGATGCCCTCGAAGAGATTTAATTTAAAAAATGCTGCTAGTTAAATATATCAGGCACGATTTGATCAGAAGAAATTAAAATTAAATAGTCTTGGAATTTGTCGGTTATCGCCACGAAATATATCTTAAAATAATTTAATTAGTTATTTCAGTAATTAAATTTCGCAAGCGAGAAGTCGTTCCTCACTCCTTTTCATGGTCAATTGGCATCCTATTAATATCGACAATTTGCAGAAAGTTATGGTGAACATTTCAATGTGTGTTAAACATTGCTGTGTAGTTAGTAACACAAAGCCTATTATACTTTCTTAATAATCGTGTCTTTCCCTCATTTTAGCACGTTAGTTTTCAGAAAAAAAAACTCAGAAACTCAGAAAAAACACCACCAAATAAAGGACACTTTGTGAAAGTTCAGGAAAAGTTTGAGTTTGAAACTAAGCATTCAAAAACCCAGTTAAATCGTTTTTCTGAAAACACAAAGCCTGTTCAAACACAAGCGGAAAAACACTCTCTGCCAGTAAACTGTACCTACCATGTGTTAAGCCCGACTGTCTCGGGCTGCAGAACCACATCGACCTTGTCCGGCAAGCTGTCCTTGTCCTGATGGTAGGTCGACGCCAGGACGAAGTCCAGCGAGTCCTGCGGGACCATCGGTCGCAGGAACAGCCGTGCATGACGCACGCTGCAGAGCGTGTGACGCGAGTAGAGGCGTTGCCACGGGGTCAGGCCGTCGGTCCAGTGATGCAGCTTCCCTGGCTTGGGCTCAGCCTGGCAGCACGGTACGGTCTGGCGGCAAGGGGTCAGTCGTGAGCAGCGTTGTAACGGACCAAGTTTATATTCATCTAGACGCAGTGGAGAAGAAAGTGTCATCGGATTGTTTGTTTTTTGGTTATGTCTGGGACTTAGATTTCTTGATAGAGCAGGCAGCAAAGCTTTGCGAAACGTCGGGAAAAGTTTGAGTTTGGTTTGGTTTGGATTCACCAATTTCACGAAATAATAGTTTTATTTTTCTCAAAATCATGGGGGGAGGTTGAGAAGGAGAAAACATGACGATTGGTGGAGGCCGGAGAAGAAGATGATAAGGAAGAAAATGAAGAATAAACAGAAGATTGCCTAAAATTACATTTACATTGGATGGAAACGAATAAACAAAGAAAAGTATAAAATTTGGATGTTAATAGGGGTATTAATAATAACATTGATAGAAGATAAATATAACATAAAATTTATAAAAACATTGTACAAAAAATGAAAAACTAACTGTGCGTTTTGACCCTACAAGCTAGTTTCTATAATTGAAGTTGAAATCTTATTTAATTCCTTCAATTCGACTGGAAAGTTCCTTAATAGTCAGGCAACCAACTCCATGACCATTTCTCGTGAGTCTTCTTGAAGGCTGGCTGTAAAACGTGACTTCCTAACTGAGTTTATTCAAGGAGAAGAAAATGTAATGGTGGACACTAATTACTTAGACAGATGTATTTTCTAATCTTGGAGCGTTGTCCTACCTAGTTATAGCAAGTCTTCTTAAGACATTGAAACAAGTCGAACACTGTAATCGGCGGGTCTTAAATCTGTATCACATGTAGGTACTCACGTCTAGTGGAAGGCGCTTGATGAATATCCCCTCCTTGTGGATGTGTGGCATGGGATCATCACTGCGAACTAATCTATCTTTGGTCGCCATGACGGGAGAATAATATGTTTTAAGTAAACGAATAAATTTTGTTAACTAGCGTGTGACCTAAACTTGGGCTAAATGCTTATAAATTAATTCCACAGCTTGAATACCCCTACTGTGGGGTGAAATACATAGCCGCATAGCCATGGTTACGACGAGACCTGTTACCTTGTTTTTCCCAGCGGATTATTGATCAAACAATCCCATTTGTGACGACCGTGCAGCCAATACCTCTATTCACTCTTCACTGTTATTTAACCATGACAGCTTTTCCAGCAGTGCGTATACTATAGTGGCCATCTGTTGGAACCTGAAGGAAAATTGGCTTTATCATTCAGGAAAATGACTCAAGTCAGTTGAAATCCAATATACTTTATGAGATATAACAGTATAAAGGCAAGCGCAAAGTAAAGCATGGGCGCCTTCTGACAGCAATATTTCAATGTTTCTAGCTGATGGACCGGGAAACTAAAGTCGAAGTCGCCATTCGAAAGAGTTCAGACTCTAGGACCAAAGTTCTGAAGGTGGCGACTGTGTCGTTTGGTACCCAAACTGTCCCAGACCTAAGAAAGTATCGAACGAAACTGTAATTTTAAGTGCATTTCAGTATTGAAGACCAATTCCACTCAGAGGAAAATGGCGTCAGATACCCATTGGACGTACTATCAGTTTGTGAAACAATATAATTTTCCCATGCCTGGAAGATATACCCGAATTCCTTTACCTGGCTTTACCGAGTGGGTATCATGACGTCATTTTGATTGAATTTGATTGAATGCAATAGGTGCATTACAAAGAGGAAATCAGGATTAATGACCACGGGAACCGTATAACATTAACGTACATTTTGCTGTTTCAGGAACGATTTTAATTACAAATAATATTACATTACTCATCAAATAACATTATTAACGTACTAAGACAGCGGGAAGTGATGAAAGTCGGCTTGCGCGGTATACAGGGTGACGGACTTAGTAGGCGATCTTGTATCCGTGCTGCTCGACGGGCTCGGAGTGGTACGCGGTGGTGTATCCGGTGGTGTACGCGTGGGCGGCGGGGATGGCGACGGGGGCGGCGACGGCGGGGGCGGCGGCGTAGGCCAGGGGGGCGGCGCCGGCGTAGTTGTAGCCCAGGTTGTTGTAGGCCAGGTTGTTGTAGCCCAGGTTGGAGTAGCCCAGGTTGGAGTAGGCGTACGCGGGGGCGGCGTAGCTGTTGTAAGCGTAGGGGGCGGCGTTGTACGCGATCGGGGCGTTCAGGTAGCCGGGAGCGGCGCACGCGCAAGCCAGGACGGCGGCGAAGACAGCCTGTGGGGGTGGAAAAGAGGCGGGTTAGTGGTTGGTGGCGAATGTTTGGTGTGGTGCCGGGTTTGGAGATTTTTCCCCTCAATTTAGTGACATTTGCTGATATTATTTTTAGTTTTTTCTGTGATTTACTCAAAGTTCGGGTGATACGAACGACACAAGTGGTTAAAGAACAATTTTCACGTCGTTTCTAAAAAGTTGCAGAAATATCAGTTCGTTAGCTAGCGAAATTCTAATCCAAAAGTGACAAAACGATCGTAGGATTATTCTAATTTGCAATTGAAAAACTAGAACCAAATTGTATAGAGAGTCGAAATCTGTTATTAATTTATTCTCAGGGCAAAATTTCACGAGAGATTCCGTTTTAATTCCCGATTGGGAGCTGCCTTTCCGAATATCACGTCAAAAAACGACCACCCAAGAAACCAAAATGATCACTTTTCACCCCCCAAAAAGCGAACAGACAAAATCTAAATGTAGGTATAGCACTACCACACGAATACTTTTCTTCGCAACTTACGATTTTGAACATGGTGAGCGTTGAGTTTGTTTTGTAACTGGCTAGAGTTGCAAAGCGAATCGAGTGATGCTGTTTTGGAGTCGCCGCTCAGCTTATATACCCAAGGTGGCGGACGCAGTGGTGCCCCACCCTAGCTCGACCTTGCCCCGTGCGCCGCACAGCGCCGCGCTGAATCCTACCAACGTCCCGGTCTTACCACAGTATTAGCACGGCTCTCAACGTCCGGTAGCTCGGGGGAGGGGTTCCGGGTTCGAACCCCCCCAGCACCGACGTCATGACACATGAAGTACGCACGTCACGGGTGTCATTCAGACTGGTCAGGGTGCGCTGGGCGTGACGTTGTGACTTGAGACGGTGACATTGTGTCTTTGCTCGTAGTAAGATTAGTATGTTATGAAGGCTGGAAACGTGCGACGCGTTCGGTGGGACGTTGAAGCTCGTAGCACGCTAGGTGCGAGGCGGACGGCTGGGAACGTGCGACGCGTTCGGTGGGACGTTGAAGCTCGTAGCACGCTAGGTGCGAGGCGGACGGCTGGGAACGTGCGACGCGTTCGGTGGGACGTTGAAGCGCGTAGCACGCTGGTTGCGAAGCGGACGGCTGGGAACGTGTGACGCGTTCGGTGGGACGTTGAAGCGCGTAGCACGCTGGGTGCGAGGCGGACGGCTGGGAACGTGCGACGCGTTCGGTGGGACGTTGAAGCGCGTAGCACGCTGGGTGCGAGGCGGACGGCTGGAACGTGCGACGCGTTCGGTGGGACGTTGAAGCGCGTAGCACGCTGGGTGCGAGGCGGACGGCTGGGAACGTGCGACGCGTTCGACGGGGCGTTGAAGCCTGTAGCTCGCTGGGGGTGAAGCGGGCGCCTGGGAATGTGCGACGCGTTCGGTGGGACGTTGAAGTTTGTTGCATCTATTATAAATTCGTATTTAACGCGTCGTTGACGCTTCTATTAATGCTTGAAGCATTGAAGCTTGAAGCTTGAAGCTTGAAGTGGAGTCCACTTCAAATATGGTGTGCTATTTGGGCTATCGAATTTGCCAGCCCCAATTTTGGATGGTTGCTTCCATCTTTTGAGTGACAGTTCGATTTTTTCTCGATGTGGATGGAAATGGAGACAAAATTGCTATGTAAATATAAAATTCCTTTATGGCACCAAATAATTCTATTCATCATTGGCATTTCTAATCATTACTAATTGCCCCAATTACCTAGCTATCTACATGCAAATTATACTAATACTCCTGCTATTAATATCTCTTGGATAGGTAAGTAGTTTGTATAAGTTAATCTTCTCGTAAGGAACAAACTTAAGGAGATGCATATTGATGAGTGCTATTTTGGATCAACACTACTAAATAGGGAAATATTAGTATGTTATAATAACTAATATAATAACAGTAAGCATGCTAATTCTAGGCAAAAAAAAAAATGGCCTTTATGAAATTTGTATGTAAAATGCCTTCGCGGATTGTAACCACGCACAGATTAATTTCCATCTTTCTCACCTCATCAAACTGCGATATTCACACGTATCAAACCCGTGGTGCCAGCTCGCTATTCTTAGCTCGTATCAGATCACTTAAGCTGACAGGTGGTCGATTCATTGTCTCTCACAACCGCCTCTTGTCGACACAGCGGGAAATCGCAATAAACCGGACGGCCGCCGGGCTCCAACCAGTAATTGCACGCAAGGAATCTGTAGCAAATTATTAGTGTGGAGGTGCAAAAAGTCACCTCGAACAGGCGTCCCACCTACCAGGGGACCTAATACAGGCGAGGGTAATTAGCTGTTTTTGTTTTGCATCCCATAAAGGGAAGAGAACATATGCGAAGAGCAATTTGTAGTTATTGAGTGAATAGATGTGTCATAGAAGTTCTTGTAGAATTTCATGATTTCTTGTTTATGGAGGAGAGATCAAGTTCACCTTTTCTTTGTTCTGGTGGAAGCTACCCACAGGTAAAGGGTGTGGGAAGCGATAGAAAGGTTATGTGACACTCTGGACCGTTTGTGGTCAAAGTTAATTCAGTTCCGTTGGAATTTTTATCGATTTTCAGACAGTGTTCAGGGACTCGTTTCTATTTAATTGAGCTCCATTCAAATTTAATTACTCATAGAGTGTTAAAAAGGTGTTTTTTAATTTCAGAGTTTCCATTGGAAGTATTTTAAGAGTTTTTTTTTGGTAGTGGATGAGTAAAATGGGAGGTGTCATGACAATTGATTTTACAATTACTTATTAAGTCAAGTGCTCAATCATTGTGGTTTCGGGAGACGACTCGAGGCAAGCCAAATCTAAATTAAATTACAATTTTTTTGCAGCAAATTTTACAGAACCGTATAAACGAGATTCCCACATTCGCCAGTAAAAAACACGATTCGAAAAATCCTTGACAACGAATAAATCGCGAGCGAAGCCAACGGATTAGCATTCCTGATCCAGTTCTCCACCGCACATCCCCGCTAGCAGCAATTCGGCGATGAATTCGCTGCCCGAAGCGGCAGAACCACGCCCAAATCGCTGCCCAAACCCAAAGGAGAGCAGCTCTACATCCATGCTGCTGGCTGCACACTGCATGTAGCAGCCAGTATTCACTGTCTTAAGGTCGTCGGATGGCCTTGCCACGCCCGACCACTTGGTTCGGTCCGACTCAACGACTAGGAAATAGTCGAGTCACTTTTTGCCATTTAACATAGTTGTATGCGGTGACGAATTGGTCATCTCTTTCCCATCATCTTGGATCTAATCGGACTGTCATTAGTAGAATGGAACTGCGTAGTCATCGGGATTAGCTGGTGTGACGGGATCCGCGGAGCAGACTGTCTTTCGGTGGTGGGTAATGACTGGGAGAGGAAATAAAGGGTAGTTTGTCTGCTACGCTTATTTTTGTGGTTGAGTTTGGCTTAAAGTTTGCTATGGCCTTGGCGGTTCAGGTAATGAACGTTTTATCGTTTTATTTATGTCCCAAATACAATTTTTAATATTATGTGGTAGAGTTGACCATCGTAATACAGATTCTCGTTAATCTTAATTAAATAATTGTGACTATGTCTTGACTATTATGCATTGACTATGTATGACTATTTATTGTACTGAGAAACCCAGTCAATTTGTTATACGACGAGGGCTCAAACATGGTTCAAGAAATAAAAATCAACCACAAGCCAAACAATCCTCATTATTATGAAAAGTAATTGCAATACAATTAACATGCCATTAAACATCCATTGTGTGCATTAAAAAAAGTTCCGTGATTTTGTGGAGACGTTACCGGTACACCAAAAAAAAAACATGTTTTAAATTCAAATATCAGTGAGTTCGTTGCCGTTGCGGAAGGATGCGCTAGACGCATTCGAAAATCACCAGCTGATCAGTTCGGGTCGAGGCAGCCATGTCCTAGGTCATTCTCATGTCGTTCGTCGGTACTCCGTGTGTAATTAGCGAGCATAGAGCAACTACAATATAATTAAACATTAAACTGTTATTTTAGTAAGTATCTCTTCAGCGTTTGCATACTAGCGTTATAGTTTGTATGTAATAATATCTGTAGAAGCACGTAGAAGCTTGTGAACAGTGACAGTTATTTTACACGAATTGCTCTAAGCCATCTTTTTTTGTTGTGCTCCTCATTAGGCTGCGTTCTGAACGTGAATCTGTTAGTGGTTGCATTGTGAATGCATCGCCGACTAAACGCCGGTAAGTGAGTCAACTAAATCTGTAATTAGCCTTCCGAATGCCAGACAGACAGGGCTAATTCTTCGCGACAGTCCAATCGTGCTCCTGTCTCGTACATCGCAGATGAAGGTCGCTCGTACTACACGCTGTAGTATTAGCAGCTCCTGGAATCGCGGACAAAGAGTCGTGTGTTTTTTTCGGTTTCTTACTGCAATGGGTGACGCTGACGACAAATCGAGAGAGCCTTCATCGGCGACGCGATGGTTATTTATGTCTAGAGTAAACTGCATTCTTCATGCTACGTTGTATTCTTGAGATTATGTCCGTCCACAATAGAGACATGGAGGACATGCCTTTATTCAATATATTCGCAGCATCTATTCTGATGCTGTTATTTGGTGCCTGAAAATTGCAATAATACTCAAGTTTTATGATTGCATTACAATCAAGTAGCCGGCTACAGTCCCGATAACGCTGAGCAAGAGGGTAAGATCCAAGGTAATCATTCCGCGGGCTGAAAACTTAATTTCACATCTCAACACTTGCTCTACAAAGCGTTCCATCTCGCAAGCCTCTTCCTTGGTGACTCCGGGATTGTCGATGTATTTTCCCAAAAGATACCCTGTCTTGTGGGCGGCATTCGATGTCTTCTGACAGCAACAGGCTATCGCTAGCACTTCCAGCGAGTAATACACGAGCCACAAGCAACCCGTTATGATGTTGAAAGGAATCGCTGAAGCAGCGAGCTGTCTTTCGCTGTTACCTTTAATCGACAAAATGATGGTGTTCGTCCACGAAACGATAGCAACGATAAGAAACGCGAGTTGCAACGAGACAAGCAGTCCGAAATTTGAATTGACAAGCGTGGAGATGTCGCATAGATCAGAGTGGGCTCTAGCTAAACTCAGCAATCTTTCCAGTCTCCTCTGGTGTTGATAGCCTTTCAACATTGAGGACGAGTCCCGGATTGTATTAGCGCTTCTCTTGTTGAACAATTCGCGAATATGCGCGTTTATCATGCGGTATTGCGTTCGAAGATAGACGACCAAGTTGAGAAATCGTAAAATCACGCATTCGCTGATGAGAAACGTCGTAATTTTAACCGCGATGTAGATTGTGCAGTTGCTAAGATGGTTGCAGGCCATCACCATGTCGTACGGGAATATTGCTAAGAAGATAACCAGCAAAACGCAAAGCTCGAGCCAAATGTATTTGCGCACTTTTCGATTATACTCGGTCAGATCTCGATTCAACATCTCGTGGTTGAAGGAGTCGACTTTCGACGCGAGGTTCTGCGTCTCGGTTTTGGTGAAAAACGCCGCATTAGCAAGCGACATGCAAGCGACCAAACCGGAGAGTCCAATCATCGCTACCTTCGGCAGGAAGTAGAGTTTCATGGTGATGTTTGCGTAGAAGTCGGTGGTCAGGGAGGCGAGGGCGCTGATGCAGCCGGCGAGCAGAGCGAAGCAGAGGGTGCTCGTGTAGAGGGTGGCCCTTATGGACGGCTTGCACGTTGCGAGGTCGTGTGTGGTGACGCCGAGGATGCGCGAGATGACGTGTATCGGCTTGGCAGCGGCGAACAGTTCGTGATGAGATGTTGTCTCCGACGGCGATGTCTTCATTTTGGCCGTTAGGGTGGGCTCGATGCGAAATTTTAGGTGTTGCAAGCAGAAAATGCTGACGAATTGTGATATTCGGTTCTGTTTTCATTTCAATTGTAGAAATGTAGCATCGATAGTCGATAGGCATTTATAACAAGGTGGATTTTGACATATTTGACAAGAAAAATTGCGAAGTTGATTAGGGTAAATTTATTGCCTGCGGTATAATTATTTATATTCTGTTCGCTCATGCGAGGAATAGAGCTGGACAGTTCGACCACGCAATAGGTGGAATCCATATGTCGATAGCTCAAGACAATGCCCATGCTATGTGATTACCATCGGGAGTCCAGCAAAAACTCGAGACTTGGCCATGCAATTAGTTTATGTGTCCATGTTTTCTTACCAATTAAACATGCACAGGACAGACGCTCTATTCAAGGACATCCCATTAATTAGTGACTGGTCTGAAAATTAGAATAAAATATTAAAACAGCAATCGATTGCCGATTAGGTATACTCTCAAACGCAGCCGTTTTACGTGCCAAAAACCATGTTGTTAGATGTGATGGGAGCTTCAAGAAAGTAGTTATACATTACGTGTAGCAAACGAGTGCATTTTTATAATAACTTGACAGGGAGTTGCATTCCCTTGACCTTTACACGGCTGTAGGCGACTCAATCACGGCTCGCTAAAATTGCTAAGCTGGTGGCCTATTTTTAAGTGCACACTTCTGTGTTCCGCTGTTCCTCTAAAGTTGCGGTGGCCGTCGCCTTGTTGTGACTGGAGTTTTGACGTGTCTTTGACTAATGGAGCCGAAATGCTAAACAGTTGTCGCTGATTAATGTCCTCGGCATTTCAAACGTTTCCTCAGCTTAGGTGGTCGTGCTGAAGTATCTAAAATATAGTATACACACTGTTTTTCTGAAATGCTACGTCAACAGCCCCACATCTACATGACAAAAATCATTTAAATATCTTGTCCCAAGATAGCTCTGAGAGCAAGGTCACGACAAATTGCGCAAAATATTTTTTTTCTAGTCGCAATTTTCATATGATGGGAACCAAATGGAAATTTTAAACACTGTTAAGGTGGTTTAAAACGTAGGCCTAGTTTAAATAAGCATATTCACTTACCAAGCTTTTGTTTGGGGATTTATGGCTTAAATTACAGTTTATCGCTCATTTACTGTGAACTCAAATCCCACATTCACAAAATTAAATCACACCATTGGCTAAGAACTCATTTATTTCTGCCAATTTATGAAGAATCAAACCAAGATGCTCCAAGGTGATCCGAAGTGAAATCTGCAGCAATATCACGACCTCCGCCCTACACCAATGAACTTACAAATCACATCCCCGCCCATAAAGACACCTCTACAAATTCACATATCGCCAACAATCTGTCGCACACTGCGCGAGATTCATGGGTTCAAACCGCACATGACACCACGCAGTGTGTTAAGCCATCAGCCTCTATCCATCACGTAACACCTACTATACCAACCAACCAGATACAAAGGTGATCGAGCGGACGATTATCCCGATATAGGTGTTTATATGGGACAGGCGTGTCGGGCGTGGCCAGAGCCGGGTGTGGTCGTGCACGGGCACGAGGATCCGTCTTGCCATCCGCATCCGACTCTTTTCTTCCTCTTGGTTCTTGGTCCATCGCCGGATCTCCTCTTCTAGCGTCCTCCTCCTGCTGCTTGAGACGCTGCCAGACGATATCTGACCATTTTCATCGCTAGACTCGGCGCCAACGCTCGACCACGCTTTTCCTAAGATTTCCATTATGTCCGGCCACGGCCGTGACCCGGTGTCCTGCCGGTTGAAGCGATTTGATTGAGACCGGGTATCAATCAGAAAACTGCTAATGCTTCGTGCGAGTTAGATGAGGCAGGATGGCTCATTAAAATATTCGCAGTCGAAGACCAGAGCAAGGTTAACGCAGAGCCAAGTGTGGAATTTCGTTTCGTTAATTGGGCTAGATTTTGGGTTCGCACGGGCCCGGCTGGCTACCTGCGTAGTTGCGATCAAATTTGGCCTTGCGCTCTAAAAATAAGCATGCACTTTGGAACGCCGGGTGGCAGGAATCAGACTGGAATGCTGCGTTGTTGGACGTTACTATCATTACCGTACGCTGTGTGAGTGATGGAGTGTTGATGACTCCCCACAAATGATATCAAAATACCTGCAAAGGTCGGACGCTTGATCATAGGGGGTTCAGGAACATGATTATCTATCACAACATAACAAGTGCATATGTACATTTCATAATAATTTTTATTCAGACCATCAATGAAATTTATCAATACAGATGACGAATAACAAATTTTTACAAATGAATGAAAGAGAGCCTGGCATTTTTAACTTAGATGACTTAGATGGAACAAGTCACGGAAAGGGGTAACAGTTTGGTTTTTGACAAACAGCCAATAGGAAGCGGTTTGTCTCAAGAACACGCGCGCATGATCGAATTTACCATTGCTTGGCGGCAATGGGGGCAGCGCCGTAAGCGATGTTCTGGCCGTAGGCGAAGTTCTGGCCGTAAGCGTATCCGTGGGCGGCGTAGGCAGCGGGGGCGGCGGCGTAGGCGACGGCAGGGGCAGCGTAGCTCTTGTAAGCCACAGCAGGGGCAGAAGCGTAGGCCAGAGCAGGGGCAGCGTAGCTCTTGTAAGCCACAGCGGGGGCAGAAGCGTAGGCCAGAGCAGGGGCAGCGTAGCTCTTGTACGCCACAGCGGGGGCAGCGGCGTAGGCAACAGCAGGGGCAGCGTAGCTCTTGTAAGCCACAGCCGGGGCATAGGCGATCGGGGCGGGAGCAACGACGGTCGGGGTGCGAACCTCAACCTCGCTCACGTACGGCTGCTGGACGGGCACGTCGACGGCGACCTTCTGGTAGGAGACCTCGGGCACCACCTGGGTGACCTGGGGGGTGATGGTCTGCACGGAGCGCGCGGGAGCGAGCACCTTCTGCTGCGACACGATCTGGGCAGGGGTGGCGAGTCCTCCGAGGTTGGGCTTCAGCACCTGCGAGGTGTATCCGGTGACGACGGGCTTCGACTCGTAGTGGACGGTCTTGGTGATGGCGGTGGCCACGGGGGCGGCGTAGGCGATGGGGGTCTGGACGACGGGGGCCTGAACGTAGGCGGGAGCGGCGTAGGTCTTGACGGCAATGGGGGCCTGGACGTAGGTGGGGGCGGCGTAGGTCTTGACGGCAATGGGGGCCTGGACGTAGGTGGGGGCGGCGTAGGTCTTGACGGCGACGGGGGCGGGGGCGGCGTAGGAGTAGGAGTTGACCGTGCTGATGGCAGGGGCGGCGGCGTAGGCGAGGGGAGCGCCGTACGCGATGGGGGCGGGGTGGACGTGGGGGGTAGCGAGGACGTGGGGAGCGGCGGCCGCGACGGCCAGAAGAGCTGACAACACCACCTGAAGACAGAAATTGTGTGAATTAGTACACAGTAATGAGTTTTGTTACTTTGTTGGATGTTTTGGCTTTAAATTGATGCGAAGGGTTGTATTATGCCCGAAGGGCATTTGAATTGTTTTAAGGGTATGATTTGACAGCAAGTATTTGGATTATTTCACTTGAAATTTAAGTTTTTTTGGCTGATTGCCAAACCACGCTCCAAAAGTGCGGAAAATTGATCACAAGAACAATTTGTCTGATCCTTAATTGGCCGATAATTGGCCGCAAATGAAGATTGAAACCGACTCGGCTGTCCCACCGCGACCACTCACCAGTTTGAACATGTTTGGTCTGTGTTGCGAAGTGGATCTCAACTGTGCCTTCGACAACGACGCCGTCGCGTTTTATAGTCCCACTCCGACGCCGCGAGACCCCCGTTTGATGCCCGGGTGTGTCCATCCGCCTCGCGCGCGTGCGACGGAGACCGCATCATCCTCGGCCGCGAGCGCGAGCGAGACGCCGATAGCTGGCCGCTCCACGCCCGGCAATGCAGCCCATGCTACCATCCGAGATCGTGCAGAACAGAGACGCACAGAGCGCGCGGGCCGCGAGCAAAAAAGAGAAGGAAGACGCGGTAGATTAAAATGGATCTCACGGGCGTGGTGCGTCCTGAACAGCCTTGGCCGTCGTCGGCGTCGCCGTCGTCGTCGGCCGGACGTCCTTGATTCGGCAAGATCGGACATCGGCGGGCGATGCATAACGGGATTGACCGCGGCGCCCTGAGGGAGGCGTTAGCGATCGAATTTCAACGCGGTGCCGAGTTGCCGCTGACTATGTTAATTCTGCTCAACGGGTGCAGGATGTACGTTGTGTGTCATGCACCTTGGCCGGTTGGCAATGCGTCTTGTCGTGTGTCGCCGGCAGAGAACACATGGCGTGCTCGGTGTGTTATGCTAATGCGACATGGGATGACTCCTGGAAGTGGCTTTGTTGGACGCCGGCCGCGGAGGTTCACGTTCTGGTCGTTGTGTAAAGATGGTAACGGTCTTCAGGAGCGTCTTAAACTGGGAGATGCAAGCGATGAATCGTTGCGATTGATTTTTGGGAGCGATTTGATAACTTATTCCTAAATTTATATATTTTTTTGTGAGAAAAGTAGAGTGACAAAAAAATTGACATGCAACGAAATTAGTGATTGATGATGGTTGAAAAAACCGATATAGACTAGAGCAGTGGTAGGAATTGTTTGTGTATAAAAGTATGTCGGCGTGGTCTTTTTTCGTGAATCTTGGACTCCAGCGTCGATTGAACGATGGACCCGACGGCGGAGGGCTAAAACAGAGACCAGAGGACGCGGACGGAAGGCTGATGCAATCCACTCGGGATGGAGCCTTAGGGTGATTTCGTCCACAATCCACAACCGTTCTACTAACGACCGTTGCCGTGCAATTTATTTTTTGTTCGCTTTTTGTACGTCATACGATCCAAGTCTGACTATACCTGGTCGTCACACGCCGAATTCGATAGCGCCTTTCACAGGGCGAAGAATTATCGGGCTTTTACACTAAAAGACAACCGAAAAATATTAAGTCTGATTTAATTAAAATATTTCCCCGGATTTTCACAAATCGTTTCCCAAGCTAGTTGGATGAGCGAGCGAAGCGAGCGAAATCCTTCAATTTAACAACATAGGGGAAAGAAAAGCATTTGGATTTTTTTTTTTTGTTTGTAACAAAAACGAGCAGCCCTACTTAAAGGTCACAGATCGTTACGAAATTTGGCAAAAACGTTCGTGGTGACTCAGCGAGGTGCTGTATGGTTTTTGAGCAAAATCGGGTCAGCCATTTTTTTTTTATGAGCAAAAACCCGTAAATTTTTCAGTTTTTTGGTACTAGCTTCGTAACTAATTAACCGATCCGCACCAAATTTGGATTGAACATATATGATAACAAGTTAAACGAATTGCCCAAGTTTCAGATTCGTGCATGAAGTATTTTGCTAATCAGAAAAATAAAATTACTTAATAATAAAAAAATATACTTGATCATTAAAGCACCGTTTTCAACAATATGACTGTCAAATGTTTTCCATTTGAATTTCTCCCTGGAGATTACGGCTCGCTCATCCTGCAACGAGTGTAGGCTCTACTAATCGTTTACCTAGTTTAACTGAATTGCTTTGTGCAGTTTAAAAGTATTGCGACATTGCTAGAGCCACGATGGGGCGCTTCCAGAGCAAACAATGAGCCCATCGTTTTTTCTGTCACAACATAGCGAAGTGTAGTAATTTTCAGCGATTTCACATTTTTTAAAATTCCAGCGCATAGCTAACATTGAATTGACATATAAAAAGCGTCGATTAATGGAACACGGGTCGATTTAATACAAACGCCTGTCATGTTACAACGACTCATTCATTGTGCGATCGCCAGTACCGGGACTCGGGAGCATATGCTAATGGCGTTGAATTCTAGTCTGGCGGCCTAGCATACGAGTCTCGGTGAAGACTGACTTCTGAGGAGAGCGTGGTACAATGCGGGGGTCAGGGGCGTACGCTTGCCGCTGACATTGAGCAGAGATCCCTGCGCGAAGAGGCTGCTTTGTTTGCTGATGGCACGCGGGGCTAGGGACGGCGTTTTTTTCTCGGCCGGAACATTGCTTTTCTTGGAACATGACATTTCAATACCGAGCTAGTGGACGGCCACTTTTCTTTTAGGCACGGTATGCGCCTTTGTTGTGTCTCAATCGACGTTTTATGCACGAAACGATTTACAATCACGTACGAGATGCAAATAAAACTGACTGCAGTAAACTGTCAACTCTGCTTGCAATCTTCAGGCACAATCTCACCAGATTCTTGTATGTCTGTACGATTTGGTAATGCAACATTTTTAATGCCATTTTGTCTCACGAAAATCAATCTGGAATATTTTTCCTATATTTAAAGGGTGTAAGATAAATTGGCCTTAAAGCCTTGGAGCTCTAAAGATCTTGACAGGTTACAACGTGTCACTGTATTCAGTATAAGTCAAACGCTTATACACTAACTTAACACATACATACTTACAACTTATACAACTATACAACTTATACATTTCATCCCTCCAATTAAGTGACCAATCGGGCATACAAATATTTCAGGCCTAGTTTTTGATCTTACTTATGCTACAGGCTCCCAATCCTAAAATAAACCTTCTGGAATATAAGAACGTACCACCACCAAAACGTGAATATCCCAACATACTTTCGTACAATTTCCGATCTGCTTTAAACGCAACGAATTTTAATCCATTTATTTTGAGCAATCATGCTAGCTATCACCCTGGTCTATAACTCCAATTAATTCGCTCTATCAACGCATCATCAATGCTTCATCAACGCTTCGTTGGTCCATTCGCGCTGTATCGATCAAAATTAACACACCCGAACGATACCTCATTGTCGATTATCGATATATTTTTAGCTGTCTTCGCCGTATGAAATTCTTGCGAAGGCCGCCAGGTTTCTTGCGTTTTACAACTTGATTGGCACTAACGGTACAGGCAAAGAAACACCTTTCTTAGCTGACAAGATCGCCGCCAGGTGTCGCGCCGATACACTAGATTAGAAAGCGAATGCCGATCAATTTACCTGCGGTGTGCACGTTGTTTGGAGGAACGGTGTAAGGTAACGCTGGCAGGCGCTTTCTGGACGTTTCCCGGCCAAGATCGTAGACTTGCAGCGCAGTATGTTGCCGGTTTCACGCTTTGCCCCTGGATGCAACCCTCAGAGCAGAGCTCGGCTCCTCCACCGTGCCCCTAAATGCACCAGGTGCTAAACGTGGCACCTCCACTGTCATTGCTGACTTTTTGTTGAATATCGACACAGTCTGATGTTGCTATCCACTATCCGCCGTTGCGTGTGGTTGATAAAGCAAAAAAGCGTATTTGATTGTACAGCAATTTGATACAATTCTAAATCAGTTAGTACACATCACTTTTTTAATACTCGCGTCATTTTCTAATAGTGGCACTCTAGTTTTTTTGAAAATAAAAACCCATCATTAAAGGTTCTTGTGTCAGAGTAGGACACTGTAAAGAACCGAAATCTAAAATTTTCTTACTAGCGGGAAAAACGCTAAGCGTCGTCCGGCTGCTTAACTGTCCACGCAGCTAATTTACTGGCTTCCCAGTTCCGGATTTGTTTACTTCGATAATTTCTGTCGTTTTTGTTCGATTTTTATTTTTTCTGGGACATGAATTTAATCCCTTGATGAATCAGGCAGCATAGATTTGCGAAACGTCGGAAAAAGTTTGAGTTTGATTAGCTTAGCATGCAATGACCCATTACAGTAGTTTTTTTTTTGGTGATTTGTGATAACACCCGAAATTACCAGTCATGGAGGTTGGTGTTTGCTGATATTATCACAAGATAGATAAGAAATACACGCATTCACATGGATGCATGGTCTTGAGTTGAAGCCTCTTCTTTACCTTGACGCTATTTGAAATTTATTACAAAGTCACAGAAAATTGAGGTTTTAGGCATCATTATCTGTATTTCTGATACCTTTTTAATGATATAACGGGAATTTAGCTGGTTATCTCCATGCAACTGCCTGAAATACGCTGTTACGGTAAAATTATTTTAAATCATCGAAATGTAAACTGACCCAACTCGACTACTGTTTTGCAACACCACATCACCAGGGGCTTGGCAAGAGGTGTTTTCTGGAATAATTTCTTTAGTTGCTGGACTTCTTAGCCTTAGGGAATTATTGAACCAGAAGAATTATTCTTAGTCCATCATCCAGGAGATACGAAAGTCTCTTCGATATTTTTACCGACTCAACACAATGATGGGAGCACCGTTTGTGTGTTCTTTCAATCAAAACTTTACATTTCTGAGGACCAAGGCACATTTCCTTGCAAATTAGTCTGAAAACAGGAAATTCAGGATTGTGACATTCATTTTCAGCAGGTAGAAAACACAGACAAAACGACATTCACATTTTGCGTCAACTTTGCTTTTTATTACGATTTAATCATAATGACTATGGTGAAATGTTAATAAATAGCACGATTGTAAAAAGAACTGTACAAAATCAGTGGCGATTGCCGATGGGGTAGAATTACGACAGCCTCTCAGGCAAATTTGCGCGGCGTCGTCGCAATAACTTAGTGCAGGTAGGTGGCAGGGGCGGCGTATCCGTAGGCGGGGGCGGCGTAGGCGTGTCCGTAGGCGGGGGCGGCGTAAGCCAGGGGGGCGGCCTTGAGGATGGGGGCGGCGGCGTAGGCGACGGGGGCGGCGGCGTAGGCGATCGGGGCCTTGACGGAGATCTTGTTCACGTTAGCGTACGAGTAGGCAGCGGGCACGGCCTTGACCACGGGGGCGGCGTAGGCGAGGGGAGCGGCATGGATGGCGGGCGCGGCGTAGGCCAGGGGGGCGGCATGGATGGCGGGGGCGGCGTAGCCCAGGGGGGCGGCGGCGTATCCCAGGGGGGAGGCGGCGTAGCCGAGGGGAGCTCCGACGAGGCCAGCCGAGACGGCGGCGAAGAAGAGGGGAAGGGCGATCACCTGGAATTTGACAAGAGACACATAGGTGGTTATAGTTTTGACAGGTTTTGTTTTTGGATGTTGGGGTGTTTTTGTTCGTTGACTGATGGGTAGAATCAACGTGATGGCTTTTCCGTTAGATCCTTATTTTGAAAGCTCGATTTGCGCCTGGGTTAAATTAAAAGGATGAAAATCGAACTTGCCAAAAAGCGTATGGTTACCTTTATTTTCCTTCTTAGTGTTGTGTGAATTAAGGAACGACTCTTGACGCAATGTTAGAATATCTTTGTAATGACAAAAGCCGAATTCGTTGTCTTAGAATTCTATATTTCTAACCAAGTGTAGCGCGAGCCGTGCGGGAGCGTACGCGCTGCAAGATCCCATTTACAGCATGCACTCGTTGGCCAGGGCTACCAAGCATCGATGCCAGCGCAACGGTTTCAATCGATCGCCACGAACGGCACGTGAAGCAATGCACCACGAAATCCCAACGACAACGTCTTATGTCACCTCGCGACGCTAGCCACGCGACACGAGGAAGATTCTATGCCGGCTGCAGACCGCAACAACTCTAGTAAATCGTTTCTTCACAGACGGACTCAATAAAGTTTACTTAACGACGTTGTTTAATTATAGTTGCCAGTTAGTTCGAACTTATAGAGTGTCGTTGCACAAACCTTTGATCGCAAAGTGGCTTGTCAAAAAAAAAAACATGTCTCTACCTATAATCATAATAATCTTGCGCCTATTTGCTCGGGTAATTGCATGTGTGCGGTTACGGGCATCGGCCGTAATGGTTCCCGCCCAATTAATGTTGTTTATGGACTCGATCGAGCAGTCGCGGTGCTTGGGTATTAATTAAATCTGCAGCCACGAGATGTTTTGAGGTTAAACACTACGTGAGATTAGCGCGATAGCGTTCGTGGATTTCTCAGGGTAAGATTGTGTCTTGTGCGAATTCGCCGCGGACCGTGTGATGTTGTTTAGGTTTTGTAATTGATTGCTTGGCCAAGCTTGGACGCGTGCGATTGTTATGAAGTTTGTCTGACCGAATTTTCGACAATTGCTCACGAGTTTTATAACTTGCCATGAGTATAATTTTGTGAAGACCTTAGAGACAGAAGAGATAGTTAATTTCGCGTCTAGATTCGTACAAAAAATCTCAAAATCGTCTCACAACGCCAATTTTTAGCCCTTAAAAACACCGAGAAAATAGCAGAGCGCTGGCAACTCACCAATTTGAACATTGTTGGTTTGTTGAGATGTCGATCTGTGGAACGAATGATTAGAACGGCTGCCAGCCCCAACATTTATACCCGCGCCGGGGCCCTCGAAGGTGGGTCACGGTCCCCGTCGCCCCGACTCACGGGAGCAGGCCCCGAAATTCCCCCCTGACGTTCCCCTACCCGCGGCGACGTTAACGGGCGCCTCACCGCCGCGTTATACCGGCGAGGGGCAACGCCGCCGCCCCCCCCCACCGACCACCGCCACCTCCACGACCCCGACGCGCGAACAGGGCGGTGGGGATCTGCATCGGACCATCCGCAATCGTTTCACTTTCACACAATTTATTCGTTGCCATGCGCGCATTAGGACTCGCGATGCGATTTATTTTCGATTGATTTATGGCGGAGGTGAGGTGAGGTCGATCTTCTGTCTTGTGGCTCGCTGGTCTGTGGATGATGGCGGTGGATCGCAGGCGGATTGTCCAAAGTGGTTATTCGAGGCTTCGGACACGCGGTGGTGTAATCTTGTCGTGTACGGCCGTCTGATAACCTTTGGTCCAGGCTCGAGATTAATGTGGTCGGTGTGTTGAAAGAGGCTGGGTTTGATTCGAATTTGCCAACAGATAAACAGTAGCGTTGCTCGCGTGTGGGTTTGCGGCCGGAGGACGCGGAGACGTTGTGTGTGGTGTTGTTCTGGTTTGTCGAATCGTGTTCCATATTTCCATTGTGTGCAGAGTGCAGATGAATTATGGACACTGGTGTTGTTGTCATTTTTGAGGGATACTTGTGTTTCGCTGCACGGATTTACTAGCGGTGCTATTTTTTTTGGAGCAATGTTGCACAATTCGACTTTGAAACGTGATTTACTGGGTCCTAATTATGAGAAGGTCTGATTTACGATGTCGACCGTGTAACCTGTCTCCTTGTGCAGGCTTGGTTTTTTTTCAAGGTGTTCCTTTGGGAGGATTCAACTGATCCAACCCTGTATCATTGAGATTTATTGTGCAAGAGATAATTTGACATTTTATTAGTATTTGATTTTGCATAATGTCCGCAGCAGCGATGCCTCTGGTTACGAACGTTTTACTTAAAGAGGAGATACGCGTTTGTTTAAAATAATGCGTAACCTAGTTTCCGATTGGATCACGCTAGCGGGATGTCTTGTAAAAATTTAAAAAAAGTAAAATTGGACTCTTAAAATTATGAGAAAAACAAAATCAGACCGCGTCAACATAACGGCCCACAAGGTCCGCCTCGCGTCTCGACAAGCTGCTGAGTCCATGACCATTGTCTCTCCCCCTCTCCCCGCGCTACCTGCATGCATGATTGATTGCTCTGATAATTCCACATTGCGTGCTGACGTCATCTCCCCCTGTCACCTCATTGTCTCACAGCCGGGGTGATTATCAGCGGCGAGTGGGTTGCAACTTGTGCAACTGTCATCTCGAACGCGAAAGTGAAATGACAGATTTTGTATTTTATTGGTACTTGTATGTGTGATACACATGGGCGCCGATGCATGTCATATCCCTTCAGCTAAGCGCACGGTTCGTAACGCGGTGTGCTTTACGAGCGGCGAGGACGCGATTTGGTAAGCCGTCCTGGCGCGGTCTGCGTTGCGGTCAGTATTCGTGCATCTCGATCTCCGTGCTAAAACCGTCATCTAAATCAAATCTGCAAGCGTTTAGTAATTTTCGTATACAATTCAGTGTAGATTAGAATAGGCGCTTCGTGTACTTGTTGAACGAAAAATTTTCATCTCGGAATTCACTTTCACATGAAGTTTAGAGATTTTTTAAGACTTGACATGTAATAAGTTCATCAAAATTAATTTAAGAAACGGCTTGTTTTTTACAGCTGTCCTAGACTTCATAAAATGTCTCCAGGCTCGACTGAATTTACTCAAACAGGGTTTTTGTGTTTGCTTTTGCCACTGCAGACGGTAAACCTTTCAACAAAATTTTAATTAAAACTATCAAATCAATTCATCTTCAATCCAATTTCAATATAATAATCTCGACGAGGCGGCGATCGTTTGCATCGACGCGAAAAAAACCTGTCACCACACATCGTATCTAATCCTCGTTCAGGCTTCTAATCCTATTTATCTTTCATCTGATACACCTTTTGACCTGGTTTTCTGCCAACGATGATTGCACAATTCATAATCACCCATGCAGATGCTTATTATAAGATCGGACGGCACGCTTTTAAGATACAGGTATTATGATCAAGCAGCTTATGTTTGAGACGCAGGTTCTTTGTATAGCTACCCCGCATCACGGAAAAGTCGAGGCGATACGCACAATGACTTAATGCCGTCGTCAGAACGGCATCAATGTCTTATTAGTCACAATTTACATTTACAACTGCAATAACAATTAAAAATGAATAAGCGAGACTTTGAGAGACGTTGTAGATAAAATATGGTGTTTAAAGGTTATCAATTTAGAAACCATTGGGCAGAAACCATTAAAAACACTTAACTAAACAGTTAATGATCAGTATCTCTATCAAGTAAAAACAAATACAACGTTAGCTATTGGAACACCAGACTTGTTTCGATTGCATGTTTTTAATCTATAATATCTTTAGTTTAAGGTGCTGCTTCGTATGCCATTTTTTGTTTTGTTTCTGATGTTGGGCAGTTCTCATGATAAAAAAAGGGCAGCGAAATTCGATGCGGATTTTCGCGGCGGTTTGCCCTTCGCCGACCGACTGGAAGTCCAAGGCGAGACAAAAAATCGCTCCGTTTTTCTTGCGAATTCGTCGCGATCTGTATATAACTTGCAAGCCCAATTCACGAATCACAAACGTAGTTATATTGATTGTAAAATAGGCCGCCGTGGCCTATTTTTAAAGGCAAGGCAATCGAGTAGCAACAATCGGCAGTTGCCAAAAACACAACTATATTATATTGACCATGCTAGAGAGATAATATCATGTCCATCCTGTGAAAGTGCACCACATTTCACCAATCCGTTATGCATTTTTCAAACATACTTGACCCATTAACACAGTGGAAACGCGATACAAGATTATTTAGTTGTTATTACAATTACAATTACATGCACCGCTCTCTTCGTGCGATGCATGCACCTAGCACCTTGCCCTATGCATCTCAAGCATGTTCTTAAGCGATGTCTCATATAAATAAAACTGTTACTATATATTTAAGTGAATCAATAAAAAGATTACACCGCAATATCCATACTATGTATACCTATTACCTACACCGCATAATAATCATTAACTGAGCTGTCAATGTCAATCAAGCTGCAGCCTAGGCGAGATGGAAACGAAGACAAGATAAATTACACCTATTAGAACACGTTTCGCTTTCGGTGGGAGCGGGCAGATCAGGAACTAGCCAAGGCCGGAACACGCGATACCCATTGTCGATAGGTTACCGAGACGCCGCGCACGACTGGCCAATTCGTCTTTTGTTTTGCTGTACGAGCACGAGAGGCTGCGTTTGGAAGTCATGTGGTAAGGAGGCTACGCAGACGCAGTGTCTGGTGCAAATGGATCGTGGCTGGCTACGCTGCTTACTGGTTTGCACACGGAATTGCTTGGAGTATAAGGCGCCTGACTGTCACGAGGTTCCGGTTTTTGAATTGGTATGGGTATTTTCTGAAATCCGGGAATGTTTTATTAAGGGTTGAATTATAATCTAAATAATGTTACTTGAGTAGTTGGGATTGTTATGCTCTACAGGGTGGCATATCATACAAGTGCAAATGCAATTGACTAGATGGATCAATAGGCTGCTAGGCTGCTAGCAAATATATTATATTCAGTGGAATATATTTATAGGAAATGGTCGTCATCTATGACTATTCCTTGTTTGGTAGAAGCTAAAACCCTGTTCAGAGATTCTCATCCCATTAGAGATTTAGCACAAAAAGTAATTCAAACAATTGTTATGCGAAAGGTAATTGAATAGGCGGTTGTCTTGCAACTCCTAACGGAGCATATCTTCGAACGCTTGGTAGTCTAGGCGGCTTACTTTCGCTTTCCCGGAGGTACTACGTGCAGTGTTGTCTCTAGGAGTTGCTCGTCTGGGAGAAGAGATTGGGAACAATGCATGCTATTAGCGAACACGTGACCACAGCGCAAGGTGTTCCGAATCTATTTGACCCTGACCCTTGACCCGAACCCGTTGGATAATCGCGAGTTGCTTTGTCAATCAATCCGGCGACTTTTTAAGCCGTCATGACTCTGGATGTATAAAGAGACTGATTGTTTTTCTCGAGTTTCTTGGAAATGAGAATATAATTTAGCTATGGCAGTCGCGTCACGGTTGTAGAGCAGGCCAGCGAACTCGAAGCCTTGCTTGATGGAAATCTGAATTACGTTCGCATTGCGAGACCGCGTATTTGTGGGTCTGCCTTGAGATGAAAAATGCAATTTATTTCGGTAAGAATCAAACGAGAACAAATAAAAACACTCTCCATGATCGTGACTCACGTGGATTTAATCATGTTTACATTATTCGGTTTTCTAGCCTTAACACCTTGGGCAATTATCGTGGAATAAATAATTACTATACCAACTTTTTCGACCAACGGTACTTTTGTGAAGATAATTGTTTGTGTTTTTTTTAGATTGTTCGTGCATTTTATAGATGTATGCGATATGTTGAGATAGTATGTGGTAATCGGAAGTTCACGAACTTTGGCAGATAAAATTATATGATTTTTTGCCAATTATGTTCATCCCTGAGCATTCAAGGGCTCTCAAATTCGAGCCACTAGACTTTAATTAACTAAAATCCGTTTAAGCAATAATTTAAAAGCAACTATGTTTCTTGTAGTTGAATTTACAGGTTAATTCAATAAGAATGCTATTCGGTGTCATCTAAATTCATTCTCAAGATCAGCACTGTATATAAAAACACCTCTATTTATTTGGTGACAGCAGAAAACACGTAGGTACTACTATCTCTCCACTAAACACACAGCCCGACAATTTAATGCGTTGAAATTAATTACTCCATCTATAAGAACCAACTATCTTTGCATAAATTTACATGAAACTGAATCCGCTGCTAGTCGATTAGTCTGTCGGTGCGAGCCCCGGTCTTGACCGTGATGACACAGCAGGGAGCATGCATACATTTCTAAGAACAACCTGCAACTCGCAGAGATTCAGTCTCCGGTGTATAATATCAAGCTCATCAGCAAGCAGAGAGCAGTATGGTATAACAGCTATACCTAGTTGAGGCGCAAGCGACGTAAGCGGTCGCTTAGGATGGCACTTTTCTAGGAGTGGATTTTTCGTTCTCAAATGTCATGGTTTTTGAAATAAATCTCGTTATTCCCAAAATCAATGTGGGCGTGACAATGAACTATAGTGATTACCGTTGAATTTGCACATGTGGCAATTTACTGTAGTATTTTTTTACCAGATGGGGCTTACAGTGGAAGGTTTATTCACAAAGATTAATTTTTTCACCTGCGGAGCAAGCTTTTCTTGGGGAAAATGCTTAAATACCCTTATGGAGAAAACACCCTTCTGGAAAAAAAAAACCTTAGGAAATTCCACTGTGAATTTTCAAGGAAATACACCCAACTAGTTCGTACATACAAAATGTGACATAAGGCCAATGTATTGTGATTAAATTGGGCATGGTTGGTTAGAGAGGAAAATGATTCTCGGAAACTTCAGATAAATCTGCTGAACCTGCCGTGTTTTTGCGAAAACATGAATGAACCAGAGATAGAAATACGAAGGAGCATCTCTTTAGCAGACTGCGGGAGGAAGTGGTAGAAAAACTGCTACTTCATAGACTTTTGAGAATACTAATTGACCGTGATATATTAGTTGATTTAGATTACGGCGGTGATTAATAACGGTTCGTTCTGAGAAGTATGAAGAATCGGGCAATGAAATGGTCACGACGAGCGATTAATAAAATTGGTTGGTTTTCAACCGCTGAAGGATTGTTTTTGATTGCACTTGTTGGTAAAGTTATAGGTCGAAGATGGCTGAAGGCGCCGTCATAAATTCATCATTCCATACCTTCGGTCTTAAATCATCGATGGCCACGGCCGAGAGGCAATAGGTAAACGTTACACAATTTCCAATTGAAATTTTTCTATTCACACAAAATGTATAGTTATTATGTATTCGAAATTGACTAATTAAAAATCCACAGTGTTATAATCACCAAAATTACCATAAAATTAAGGATATTATAAACTTAATGAGTTTCGTTTTCCCCTTCTTGTCTTCTAGGTTATTTGGCAACATAATTAAAAGTCTGCTGATTCGAACAGCAGATTGTAACTCGTATTAATCTCGTGACCATCTCTCGAGCAAATAACTCAAATCGCGTACCGGTTTTTTGGCCACTAGTTGCACAACTATTATAGCGTCATTGCCGAATTATAGGACCGTCTAATTAATTGTCTGTGCCAATCGATGCTATTATTCTTCTAGTCGTGATAGATAAACTTAAAACTTGTGCCCATTGCCAATAAACTTGACAGATTGGCCAGTTAGTTTCTCGTGCATGTAAAATTTGCCAAAATTATGTCGCCGTGAATTATTGATGACTGCCCTAGTTTAGCGTTGATATTTTAATGCGTCTACAATAATATCAAATTATGACAAAATGCATTTATTAAAACTAATGTGTCGTGTTGAATAACACGGAGATTTCAACGCACGACGCTCTAGGTTTGAGTAAATGGAGATTTCAATGCACTTGCTGCCGATTTGATGGAAAAGTGGGAAAGCCATCGACTTATTATGTTACTATCAATGTGTAGAGGATCTTTTTGGATGCTTTAATTTACCGTGTATTTAACACGTGACTGCTTTACTATGTTGGTAAAACCACACATGCTAAAAACTTGCCAAAAAAACGTGCTGACAAATTTCTGCATCTAGAAACCCGAGTTTGGTGGCTTCGAGAGGATTCGCTTATGGATGGACAAGAACGGGACGTTGTAAATCCAGGAAAAGTTCGTAAAAAATAAAATTTGAGTATTTGCTTATAGATGTTGCATGTTTTATTGCATCTCGTCCGCTTTTCTTCTGACGAGAAGTTTGTATAATAAATTAACACAAAGTAATAAGTTAGGCACGGTTAACAAAAACCACACAGAACTTAATGCAGGTAAGAGAGGGCACCTCCGTACGCGGCACCGTAGGCACCACCGTAGGCACCTCCGTAGGCGGCACCGTAGGCAGGGGCGGCGTAGGCGTGTCCGTAGGCGGGGGCGGCGTAGGCGAGGGGAGCGGCCTTGAGGACGGGGGCAGCGGCGTAGGCGACCGGAGCGTGGGCGTAGGCGACGGGGGCGGCGGCGTAGGCGATCGGGGCCTTGACGGAGATCTTGTTCACGTTAGCGTACGAGTAGGCAGCGGGCACGGCCTTGACGACGGGAGCGTGGGCGTAGACCGCGGGGGCGGCGTAGGCGACCGCGGGCGCGGCGTGGGCGTAGGCCAGCGGGGAAGCGTGGGCGTATCCCAGGGCAGGGGAAGCGTATCCCACGGCAGGGGATGCGTATCCCAGGGGAGATCCCAGGTAGCCAGCCGAGACGGCGGCGAAGAAGATGGGGAGGGCGATGCACTGGAAACGGAGAGAAAATTGCATGGTTTTAGTATGAAATGTGCGAACGCTGTGTGAGGGGCCTGTTTTCGGTGGGTTTGGGCGACTGGCGCGTCGTTGGGTGTTGGCCTGGCTTTCTGATCAACTCTCGCTAGCACGCGGTGCTGAGGAAATGTGTACACCAGCCCTAACCGACCCGATTTGACTGTATTAATTCTAAAAAAACCGGAATGAGTTATTTTGAAAGCTGTATGCAACAATGCTTACATATAGTTTTCGACCGTGGAGATTGTTTCGAAGAAAATGTCTAGGAAAATCCCATTTACCACAAACGGTCAGCTGAATCGTGCGCTTTTGTCCTCGTTTCGACAAGAATCTTAACACTAAACAGTGTTGTACCACAATGCCAGCAAGTTCTCTGCTCAGAGAGCGTTTGTCGTGTACACTGTACAACGATTACTGCTTCAATTCCTCGCTGTAGCGTTACACAATCGCGGACCGCACGAGGACCGCATAGGTAATCGATCGGCGTCGACAACAATGTGCTTTACTCGATCGAAACCCAGCCACGGTCGGGATTTGAATGCAGTGCACATCACGACGCGACACGGAAAAAATGTCACCGATACTGGTTTCGATTTCAAATCGTTCGACTTCTTTTCCGAAGAAGTGTTTTTTTGTGGCTTTATCGTGAAGCTATTCCAAGCATCTTGCTTGTCCCTGCAACTGCGAACGTTTGCATTGCAGTACACACAACAAAGGGTTCGCGGTAATTGTTGATTTGACGTTTATTGACTGTGATTATCGGTAATGGAAACTGTTGTCGGATGACGGCCATGGGTGGGCTGGCAAAATGTTATGACTGGCAAATTGCAGTGCGGGCCCGCGCTCAGGTGCTTAATGAAGTTGTACCAGTGTTGCTGCGCACTAATTATGTTAAGCCAGTGCGGGATGAAAAAACGCGACGCGAATTTAATCGTCTGTAAACTTGTCGGACGAGATTTCGGACGGCGCGAACTGATATTGAAGAGTTGGTCACAATTACTGGTTGACGTTTTAACTACACGAGGACCTTTAACGAGGTATATACACCGAAAAATAGGAAAGAAACAGAAAAGTGGTTTTTGGTTTGCAGATCCACAAAGCAAATTTGAGAATCCATGTTAAAACGAAATATTTTTACCAGCTCAAACCGTAAAATTTAATTTCGAAAGCGAGAAACTTTAAAAAAATCACAAAACTCGATTTGTACCGCGACCAAAACACTACAGTATATATAACAGAAAGCTGGATGCCGTTTTCCAATGCAGTACTCACCACTTTGAACATGATGATTGTTGGGATCGACTGGTGAGTTTCGAATGATTACCACTTGAATTCGTACGCCTTATATACAAGACGCCGACACCGGGGGCCGATGCTGCCACACGATGGGGGTAAGCCAGCGCACCGCTGAAACCACGGCTGAACGAGGGGTAACCAATGCACCGACCTTGCTTTCCGACCGGTAACAACAATTTACCTGCGCCAGCCGCTCGCACATGGGGTAAGCCAGCCACGCATGACCGATGCCTGAATATACTTCTCTTTCCAGTCGTATCCATGTGGCGAAACTAGAATCCGCAGCACAGAAACAAATTTACAAATCCTACCGCTATACAATACTCGCGGCGTGTCGTAACGCCGTGTGGGAGTCTCGGGTTCGTTGCCTGTTAGTTGATACTCGAATCGGCGCATAGTTACCTGGATTGCATCTGGTGTTGGTACATTGTATGTAGATTAGTTGGTAATAACGAGTGTGGCTAGAGGCGTTAGTAGGATGGCCGGTTGGGCACCGTCGCTCCGGGGTGTTACGGTCACGAAGATGTCACGAGTTGATGAAAGTGTTCGCGGCCTTGGGACGTGGTCAGCGAGGAGGAAACGTGATACTGGGATTGAATCTAGAGCTTGTCACGTCGTGCATCATTAGGAGTGACCAGTCGCGGCGATTACGGATCGTTTAGGAGCGTGCCAGATTCGTGACGATTCCTGACCAGTGCTGGGAATAGTTCATTTATTAAATGGGCACGGTGTTAACCTTATGATCTTAGTCGCTCCAGGCTTTGTTCTGGCCCAATTTCAAGCATCCTCTGCACGATTTTCCGTTCCCTTCGTTTCCTGACACTATATCTAATCCACATAGAGAATATCTGGTACTGACGGCCAAGGGAACATTGTAAATTCACATTGCAATCATTTTCTCTTCAATCCGAAGATTCTTCCACCATCAGTCGGAATTCTCTTGCATGGACGGTGTAATGTAGCAGACTCAAATATGTGGCATTGGATTTGATATACTTTTACTGAAGATTCTCAAGATGGTAAACGCCTTGCTAACGTGGCTTCTTTGTTACGAAACGCTATTTGATCGAAAACAATGATCAAAATGTTGGTGCAAAATCGCGCGATTGCGATTTCTGCGATAGATTTACGATTGTTTGCACGCAAAGAGTCTGTATCGGTTGCGGTATGTAGCTCAGTCGAGTGCAATTGATTGCAATTGATTGCAATTGAATGCCTTTAACGTCTAGTGCAACTGCATTTCGTGTGTGTTTGTGCTTGTCTTTCCGAGAACGCAGAGTTGGAGATAACTTACACTTGCGATTGCTGCGACGCAATTGCGTCAGTGAAATTGCTTCTCACGGGCACAGAGAAACAATTACGCTCGTTGCTCGCATCCAAAAAGTACCGTCGGCGGTCGGCGCGCTTTTACGCGCGTTTGCTCATAATAACAATGTTGCGGCGATTGCATTATTACTTCAGCTGTCGACAAAAACTCAATGTCAAAATGTGAAAAACTCGACGGAGTGTTTTGTAACGATATTTATGAAATATTTTTCGATAGTTTAATCGTGGTTTTCAATGAATAATTTGTATTGAAGCGATTATAAGCGAAGGACTTGTGTGGGATTGAATGACTTTGAATCTACACCAACTTGATCGATGAGATGAAATCTGTATCGAAATAAACTAGGTCTTTATTAAAGTTGTTTTTAAAATAACAATATTATCGCTGGGAAAATCGTATTTTTTTTTCTTGGTCAATTTATGATTACGAAACCGGAGAATGCAGACTTCACTCTCAGAGCCCATGTCCTGCTTGGTTGTTGATCAACGGAGAATAAAATAGTTGAGACTTCGTTTTTTGTCGACTATCTGGAGACGCGAAGGATCTACAAGCTGCAAGATATGTTCTTATGAGTCTTATGCATTGGCTTCTATCATTCCAGAAACTTCTAACCTGTTCCTTCAAAATCCTCGCGAATTGGCGTACACAATCGCCAACTTTGACCTAGTTATAACCCCTCATCACAACAATCTTTCTGTGCAGACTTATCCAATTTTCTAGCATTTCATCTTGCCACAAATCCGCCATTGTCTCGTTTGATTTATCATGCCCGAGATAGCCGACAGATTCAGCCAAACGATCTCGAAATCCAGTCATTGTTCTTCGCATCATTCTCTCGCAAATACACCGATCTTCGCTGCTCACTGCACCAAGCGTCTCGCAAGAGCCGAACCTTATGACTGATATTTTTAACCCCTTGAAAGAGCCCGGCAAAAACTGCTATCAGCTCCAACAATCTGTGAGGTAAACCGAGATGGAATCATTGAAGTGCAATCCTCATTAGTGATTAGGCACACGTTTCCTTTGTTTGAACTCGATTCGAGAGAAGTTTAAGTGCACGTGGTTTCACCCATGCAATTGCTTTCCTCAAACGCGAGGAGAGAATTGTCGGATTTGGTCAATCATCTGCAATAAGGCGTTTTTTTTTGGCCGGGAGGGGGGGGGGGGGGGCTTATAAATACATGTAAATATTATATTATAATCATCACCTAAAGCAGATTTAATTTTAAAATTACATAAGGATCAGAGTCTGATTATGAAACAATCTGGCAGGAAACGAACTGGTATTTTTTAACTATCGTTTTATAGTATCGATTTTATTGGTATAAATTTCTCGCGAAGATTTATTGCAATTTGCAAATAATACTACATCACTTCACGTTTAGTAGTTGCACATTTCATCCAAGCTTCGGAGCATTTGGCACAACATCGATGTATCGTGGGTTCCTTGAGGCATCACACATGATAGACCAAGCAGCTGGCCTATATTTTTTATAAAGAAACATTTTAATGCACTAAACGTCTATAGTTAATAATTTCCTGCATCGAATAATCAATACGGTTTCACATGTGAAGGCAAGGTTGTACAAAAAAGCACTGTCCATTTCGACACAATACTACCATTGAAAACAGAAAGAATTATTTCGCACCGGATTTTTTAATTACAGGCTAATTTTAACAAGCCAATTAAACGGCACTCAGGCGGCGGAAGCGGGCGTCCTATGGGGGGCACGATGCTCAAAAAGCTTCATCAAAATAACACACATTAAACTGCACTCAAAATCAACAACGCACCCATGAAATCGACGAAGTGCGCGGCAACTTCTCAGCAATGTCAGTCGATTGCGCCTCGGGTATTTACTCTACTTAGATCGTTTATCTCATTTAATTTATTGCGATTTATATTCATTTGAAAAAAAACTCATGTTTTACTAGAATAAATTCATTTACAAGCCTCGGGCGAGACTGTAAAAAGTAAAAACATGTCAGAAATCAAAACAAACGGTCCAGAAAGCTGTGCTATATATAGTTGAGCAAGCGTCCACATTTTCAGAAACGCTTATAGATATCTGTGCGTAACTCGGCCAGAAGTTACCGAGAACGCATTGCGTGGGGCTTATGCAGCTGCGTACGTGCGCGCGACCAATTACGCACGTAATATACGTCTTAGATGCTCATGTGCGTGCGTGAGCAGGTAACACGTGTGCGTGCACGCGGCGAGCTATAAGTGTGCCAGTGGATCGCTTTGATGCGTTATATAACGCTGAGTGAATCATCTCATGTCTATAAGGTGGATAAAAATAGGATGTATAAATTGTGATATCGATGATTCGGACAATGAGACGGTGACTGTTAAGGAATTGTAAGCACTGCCAAAACAATTACGTAAGCCCGCGTAACTTTTGAAATCAATATATATGCGTTCGGTCGTGATCTGGCTTGTGGCATGTGCAAGTTGATTTGAATTTCCGGCGTCATCTGTATTGGAAATTAGTTGGACTTGGACACGCGAGCATTTGGCAGGCACCATGATCATGATGACAATCAATGACTTAAAGAGGGCTATTTGCAACTACATAGCATACTCCTGGAGAAGTTCCAGTGGCGAATAAATAGAATTTAGATCTTATATAAGACGACTTACGAAATAGAATTTAGATCACAGAATACAATCAGCATAGCATGTGTGCAACGCAATCACAAAGTTTATTTTTTATTTACTCTAAAATTACGTCTTATAAAACAAAAATATGTTGCGAACAATTATTTATTGGTTGGCTTAAGATGTGGATTGATACGTAATCCAAGTGAAGTATTCGCTGTGGTGTAAAAGAGAACCATTGCACACTGTGATATTTAATATCACTTAGAAATGTAGTTGCCGTTTCTGTCCCACACAAGAGTACTTGCTATGTTACCCCGTTTTCATTATGCGACTGTCTAAAAACCATAAATATTATTCCACCATTTGACTTACGATTTCAATATCGCTTTGTATTCATTCTTGATCAGGCGCTTAACTGACTATGAAGGTATACAGTACCGAACCGAAGGTGTCCCAGATCGCAATTGCTGTTGCATTATTACACAAATGCAGTTGCATGCACATGTCCCTTGTTTGTCTGCACTGGTATTGTCTCCCGGGTTTATAATTAGACAGATCTGTTGCATTTAATGAGCGTGCATTGCACTCGACTATAAGTACTTCCGCATTTAGTTAAATGAATGTATGTTTGAGCTTGTTGTGACAAGCACAGAGTTGACAATATACGTCTTTTTTGTCGATCAAAGCATATTAATCAAAGCATATTATTATAAAATGATTTAGCGAAAGTCAGTAAACTATACATAAATCTGACATGACAAACTATCGCTGCTGGTTTCGTTTAATCATGGAGGAATTTGTTGAAATATTTTATTAAACACCGGCTGTAATAAAAATATCTGTGTGGTATAAGCGGAAGTGGACTGGAGAGTAAAGATATTTACAAATGTTTGTGAATGAGAAAAGTTTGAATGTGTGACTTAGCATTCAATACCCAGATAGATAGTTTTTCTGAAAAATACCCATGTTGTTTTTTCGCTTGCGGAATCGAGTGATACATGAAAATTCTTCCCAAAGCTGAGAAATTCAATTGCCTAGAGCCAATTTTTTGCCAGGGTGGCGCATCGAACGTTCTTTGAATTAGCACTCAAGCATGTTACGAGTTACAGTGTGTCCATGAATTTTTGCGGCTAAAAAAAATGTCTTTCGTAATTTATTTCCGCGAACATTTTTTCAAGAAAGAACACTAGAGATTAGCTGAAAAATCTAGACCAAAAAAAAGAAACTATTTCACTTGCATCGACATCATCGGCTCGCTGCCAATGTCACAATCGATTGGTCAACCAGCTCGCATCAGCATCCGGCTACCGAGGATGAGGACTCACCCATGATCACACTCACACACCAATCGGTGACCTCTGGCTGGTCACCCGCCGCCCGAGACTGAACTTGGACCTCGACAAGGCCACGCTGCCTCGTGGCTCAAAAGTGTTTTGTCATTGCCTTCACGAGCCATCGTCAGACGGTCGGCATTCGAAGGCCTGACGGCGATTGGCAAAGGTCAACCATTCACCGAAAGTCTGCAGCCAGAGGAGTAGACGCTTCGAGAAGCGCCGGGCAACGCTGCGGGCTTGTGGTTTCGTGGTAGCAGCCACCGCTGCAGGGGAAATAATTGATTTCTTGAAATTATGATCTTTGTCTAGGAAGTAGGAAGCGCATTTTTCAGGAGATGTGTTCGGACCTTGGCACGTGATGAAATTTAGCCGGCCAATTAGTTTGTCTCTCGGCGTTGTATTTGCATGTTGGTAATTGTTTTTTCGAATAGGATGCGGATGGATTGTCTTTGGTCTTTGCTACCCGGATTCAAGCCCAGGGTCGCAGACACGTGTTTTTGTGGATTCGGAGTCGGTTGCACCGTCTTCTAGACACAAATAAACGACACTGGAGCGAAATTGATTCTCGATTGTCATCAGATCTGAAGCTTTTCCAAGCCAGCTGACTAGACGTGTCGGTTTAAAAATATATTATATTTTTGTGTGTTTTATTGCCACGATGGAGTTGGTGAAAGGGAAGAAGTATGAAGCGAGGCTTGCCTTCGAGGAATGGGAACTGTCGATTGCCAGGAAGATTGTCAGAGAACGGGAGAAAAAGAGAAAGGCGATAGACGACGAAATAGGGGCCGAAGAGGATGCGAAAGCTAAGATCATATACAGAGCGAGGAAAAAGGCGAAAATAGCAAACCGAGAACGTATGGTTCAAGAAATGCAACAGCGACAAATTGAATGGGAAATAGCGAGAGAAATTGAGAAAGAGAGGCTAGAGAAAGAGAGGCTAGAACTAGAAGAGCAGAAAAGATTAGAAGAGGAGGAAAGGCTGGAACAGCTGAGAAAGGCTCAGAAAAAGGAAAAGAAGGGTAGTAAAGGGAGAAAAGCAAGCAAAGGAACCAGAGGGAGCAAAGGAAGCAAAGGAAGCAAAGGAAGCAAAGGAAGCAAAGGAAGCAAAGGAAGCAAAGGGAGCAAGGACACTAAGGACAGTAAATCTACAAAAGAGGGAAAAGGCAAAGACAAAAGAAAGAGCGATAAAAAGAGTGATGGCAAATCGGCTGGTGGAAAAAGTGACAAGAGTAAAGGTTCGAAGAAAGGAAAGGGCAGCAAGAAGTCCAAGAGGGTTGTGGAAAAAGATGTCGAGCCGATCCCCGACCCCGTGTTGTACGACGCAATCCTGGAAGAACATGCTAGGCTCGCCGACCGCGAAGAAGTCTACGACGAAGCCTACTGGGTTTTCAGAGACTACTTCGACTGGGAGGTCATCTCCGGCTTGAGCTCCTCTGACGATGAAGACGACTACGAGACTTGCTATCAGAAACGCTATCCGCTGACAGAGCAGTCTCAGCTGCGAGATGACTTCACCTCGCGACTCGATAAAAGCTGGAAGATTCACGAGCTTAAACAAACGTTGAAGTCGAAGCTGAAGAGTTTGAGAGATATAGAGAAATCAACTGTCATTTCCAAGAAGACTTACTTCTGTCACAAGGAGGAGAGAGATAAGAGACAGGACAGGAGGCAAAAAAAAACAATGAAGATGATTGAAGAAAAATACAATATTGACCTCACAGGCCTTCCGAAGAACAGCCAAGTGTTGGAAAGGCTAAAGCGATACAAAGAAGAGCAGGAAGAAAGGGAGAAGGGAAAGATTGAGAGGAGGATTCAAATTATACAGAAGCTTTTGAAGGAGGAGAATTTCAAGCATCCCAAGAAATTGGTCCCGCTTTCGAAATTAGAACCTGTGGTGAGCGTCGTGGTTCAAGACGAAGAGGTTGACATTGAGGCAGGGGGCGACTGGGTTGATGTTGAAGAGGTGGAACCGGAACCAGAGGTCGAGCAAGTCGAGGAAGTTGCGGTTGAGGAGCCCATTGTAGAGAAGACCGAACCCAAGCCTAAAAAAGGCAAGAAGGGAGAAAAGAAACCGAAAGCAAAGAAGGTAAAGAAGGCAAAGAAGGCAAAGAAGGCAAAGAAAGAGAAAGGTGACAAGAAAGGGAAGAAAGGCAAAGGCAAAGTGAAAGAGGTCTACGTGCCGCCGCCGCCGCCCCTGCGCCGAGAGCGCGTAGGCCCGGAGAACGTGATCGCCGACCTGCTCGAGGACTTCGAGTACATCAAAGTACTCGACGAACTGCACGCCAGAGACCGGATGGTCAAACCGTGCTTGCCGCTCGAGACCAGCTTCGTCTGGCGCCCGACCACCGTCACGTTCACCGGCTTCGAGCCGGACAAAGTCTACCGCCGCACCGTCCACGTCAGCAACCTGCGCAGCACCGTCAACCTCTACACGCGCTTCAACGCGGTCATCTACCCCGGCGAAATGTTCGACCCGTTGCTGCTCGACGTCAAGTGCCAGACGTTCCGCAAAGTCTGTCCCGGCCTCGGCTTCTCCTTCGAGGTCGTCTTCCGTCCCGACTCGACGACCAAGACCTTCCGCGCCAACCTGGAGTTCCTCAGCAAGCGCGGCGTGAACGAACCGCTCAGCCAGTTCACCATCCCCGTCGATTGCAGCTGCGAGCAGCCGGACCGCCTCGAGATCATCCCCGCCGAGATGACCTTCCCCACCGTGCCCTGCTGGTCGGCCGGCCAGTTCGGCGCGCACTTCCGCAAGACCGTGAAGCTCGTCAACGGCTCGTCGCGCGCGTACGTCGTCTCGCTGCTCAACGCCGAGGCCTACGACGGGCTCCGCTTCGGCGACGACGACGCGTTCGCCGACGCCGACTTCGAGGACGTCGAGCAGGTGGAGCGCGTGCTGAACGAGTACGACTACGCGGTGGGCGGCGGCGGAGGCGACCGGGCGCGGTTGCAGCAGGCGCGCAGCTTGGAGATGGAGGCGGGCGCGTGGAAGTGCGTGGAAACGCACTCGCTGGCGGGCGACTTTTCGAGGGCAAACTCGGAGGCGGGCCGCAGGTCGCAGTGGGACATGCTGTACCCGGTGTGGAGCACGTCCGACGAGTTCGAGCAGGTGTCGTGCAGCGACCTGGTGGAGGAGTGCTTCGAGAACGTCTTTCTCACGTTCAGGTGTGTGCAGACTAGTCGATAGGTGTTGGGCTGTACCTATAGGTATACGTGTGCAATGTGGGTATACTCCGTTTGATTCGTTTCACGCTTTCGAAGGGGTTTGCTGCCTTTAAATGGTTATTTCGTTTCTCGGCGTTTCGGTGGACCGCTACCCCTCTTGGGGTGAACAGCAGAACAACAGTGGGTCGTTATTGAGATTAGCCAAATTATTAAGATAGTTGGCTTGACAGAGTTCGGATGAGAGTACAAAGTAGACAAACAAGACACCCGCTCTTTGCAGATTCGAAGACAAGTACAAGATCGACGTGCCGCCACATTCCACGACCAAGGTCCGGCTTCACTTCGACGCGTACGAAGCCGGCGAGTTCGCCGAGAAATTCCGCGTCGTCGTTACCGCCCTCCCCGACCCCGCCGTCATCGGCGCCGCCGCCGCCGCCGCCGCCGCCGCTGCCGCTACGGCCGACCTCGACCCCGGCGCCGACCCTCAAGTCGATCCCGATCCCGACGCTGCTGCTGCTGCGAACCCCGACACTAACCCCGACGCCGACACAGACCTCGATCCCGAAGTCGCCGCGACCGCCGCCGCCGCCGCGGCAGCCATCGCCGCGGCCGCCGCCGCCTCCTACGAGACCTCCTTCCACGCGCGCGCCACCACCACCCCGTTGCCGATCCGCGTGTCGCCAACCGCGCTCAACTTCCGCGCGTGCGTGCAAGACTCGGGCCTCTACCAGGACGTGCTGCGCGTCGACAACGACGGCCGGCTGCCGTGCGCCGTGCGCCCCGTCGTGCCCGCGTCGCTGCGCAAGTACGTGTTCGTGCGGCCCGGCGAGTGCCACGTGCAGCCGCGCTCGCACGCCGACTTCGCCGTCAAGTTCGCGCCCGGCTGGCGGCTGGGGCACGATGCGCCGCGCTACTACCACGAGTCGCGGGTCGAGTTCCCGCTGCGCGTGACCTTCCCCGGCACGGCGTACGGCCGGTGTCCGCCGCTACGCGTCGCGGTGCGCGCGCTCGTCACGTCCGCGTGCGACCTCGTGCTGCGTCCGGCCACGTTGCAGCTGGGCAGGGTGTCCACCTGCGAGACGGTTGTAGGGCAGTTCCAGCTGACGAATGGCACGCTAGTGGCGCACGACTTCGCCTTCCTCGAGCTGCCCAAGTGTGTGATGATCCGGCCGGACGGCGGCTGCGGGACGGTGGCGGCTGGGCAGACGGTCAAGTTGGAGCTGTTGTACAGTCCGTCGCCGAAGGACATTGCGGGCAATGCGATCGGGAAGAGTGGCCTGGAGGGGGTTCAAAGTTTCACCATACGAGCCACCACGAAGGCATGTCTGGCCGGGTCGTTCAACGGCAACAGAAATAAGATGGTCAGGATGGTTAGGGAAGAGAAGAAAGTCTTGGAGAGGCTCAAAGCAGCAGACGACGTCGAGGATGAAGAAGAAATGGAGATAGAGGCCGACGGCGAGGGCGCGATGGATTTGTTCGGTTCAAACAAGTCGGATTTATTTTCGGATACCGGCTCGATCCGGCCGCCGAAAGGCGATCAGCCGGCCGCGATCGAAGACCCGGTCGCCGCCGAAGAGGACGACCTGTTGCGCCACCTCGAGGAGATCTTCGGCGACGACGACTTTGGCGTCGACAACGACGACGACGACGCCGACGACGCCGACCACGCCTTGCTGCAGCTGCCGACATCTGGGCCGGCCGATCCCGACCAGACGTCCGCCGCGTTCGCCGGCAAGTTGTCGTCGTCCGCCGGCGACATGTCGTCGTTCGACTCCGCGTCGCTCAAGAACCTCGCGCACTTCAGCGACAACGACGATTCGACGCTGATCGTGCGCTGGGCGAGCGTGGTCGACACGCGCGTGCTGCGCAGCGAGCTCGCCGTGACCGCGCAGGTGTACGACCCGGTGTGCGGCCTGTCCTGTTCGCGCGTCGAGTTCGCCGACACGCCGTGCGGCAGCTACGCGGTGCTCGGCGTCGTGCTGGACTCGTTCTGCGCGGCGACCGCCACCGAGTGCTTCTGCGGCCTGCTCCGGCGGCTCGACGCGCGCCGCTTCACCGCCAAGTTCCACTTCCGGTCGCCGAGCAGCGAGCTGGTGTTCGTGCCGGCGCGCGGCACGCTGCGCTCGGGCGACAAGCGGAAGATCAGCGTCGTGTTCCAGCCGGAGCTGCCGCGGCACGAGGTGTTGGCACGCGCCAAGCAGCTCAAGCTCGAGTTGATGATCGCGCAGAAGCGCAAAGAATACTACGACGAGCTGGAGGAATCGAAGAAGGGCAAGAAGGGCAAGAAGGGCAAGAAGGGCAAAGGTGGCAAGGGCACCAAGGGCGGCAAGGGCAGCAAGGGCAGCAAGGGCAGCAAGGGCAGCAAGGAGGGCAAGGAGAAGAAGCCGAAGGAGGCGAAAAGTAGCAAGAAGGGCAAGAAAGGCAAGAAGGGTAAGGGTGGCAGCGAGGGAACGGCCAGCGAGCCGGAGTTCAGCGTCGACCCCGGCGACGTGGTGCTCGAACACGTTGACAACTTCCCCGCCGAGAAGAGTCTGTTCCAAGTGCTGGAGCCGTCGTGCACGACGCACACGGTCACGTGCGTGGTCGACATCGTCGCCGCCGACGCCGCCGCCGCCGGCGACACCGCCGCGCGTCGCGACTTCCTCAAGATGACCTGCGTGTGTCCGGTCGTCCGGCCCGACTTCGTCCTCAAGCTCGACGCACAGCGGCTGCAGTTCGGCGCGGTGGCGATCGGCACGCGGCCGAAGGGCACGCTCGGCGTGGTCAGCATCGCCGCCAAGAACATCCACGTGGTGATCTCGCCGGTCAATCCCGTGGGCGCGTTCCTCTGTCCGTCGCCGCTGATCCCGTTCCTCGAGCCCGAGCACACGCTGGTCGTGCCGGTGACGTTCGCACCCGACCGACCAGGCCACACCGACGAGTACGTCGAGGTGCGCTCCGGCCGCACGGTCATCTCCGTCATCTTCTCCGGGACCGGCGTGACGCCCGTGTACAGCTTCACTCCCGACTTCCTGCTGTATCGCTTCGAGGGTGCGTCGGGCAAGAAAGGCGACTGCAAGGTGGTGATCGAGAACAAGTGCGACGCGCCGCTGCGAATGTGTTTCGAGCGCGTCTTCTTGCGCGACGCCGTGGACAAGCCCGTGGAGGTGCCGGTCGTGGCGGCCGCAGAGGGCGCCGGCGCGGTCGCGGGCAAGAAAGACAAGAAGGAAAAGAAGGAAAAGAAGGAAAAGAAGGCGAAGAAAGATAAGAAGCCGAAGAAGGCGGAGAAGATGTGCAGTGTTTTGTCGCCCGAAGTTGAGTTTGCGTTGAACGAGGTGTTCAAAGACCTGGATGTGAGCGGTGGCTGCATCTTCGAGGTGGCCGGACTCGAAGAGAGGAACGAGCTGTTGGTTCCTCCTCACGAGAAGCGGGAGTTCAAGGTCAAGTTCGTTCCGCCGAAGGGGAGTGGATCGGGTGACGACGCCAGGGATAAGAAGGGAAAGGGAAAGGGCAAAGGAAAGGGGAAAGGTGGGAAGAAAGGAAAGGGAGAGGGAAAATCGGACAAGAGCTCGAAGGGAAAATCGGACAAAAGCTCTAAGAGAAAATCGGATAAAAGCGGCACAACCAAGACGTCGAAGAGTGGGTCCACGAGGACGGGAACTTCCGGAGACACAACTGGGACCGACGGAAAGAGCTATCCGCAGAAGTACGCCGCCAAGTACAGGATCACGCTGGGGAAACTAGTGTTCGTCAAGGAGATTATTTTCATGGGATTTTTAAAGAAAAAAGGCAAGAAAAGGAAATAGTTCGAGAGCTATTCTCCTTCGTGGCATGCCGTAATTAGTAATTTGAGTGAGCAATTAATTGCGCGGTTTGTGTCGGACTTTCTCCGAGCGTGTCTAGAGCCAATCATAACGCTCGGCGTCGATGAGTAGCCTCCAATCACGCGGTGTCACCTGACGAATGAGTGAATGTGTTTGATAAAAGGTGCACACACGCGTGCTGTTGGCGACACGCGGCGGCTTCCGCGTGTCAACGCAATCCCCAGGACGTCACGATAGCCGAAAACAAGCCCCTAGTCTTCAGCGATGCCACGCCGAAATGAGAACAACCGTCAGAATGCAACTGTTATTTTAGAGAGCAGAGCGTAGAGCTATTGGCTTTTTTTTATTTAAAATAAAATATTAATTACGAAATAAGCGTGCAATGATTCATCGCGGTGATGAAAGAAACTAGTTTTGCACATTTGGATGTGGGTGTTGATCAGATTTTAAAATTAATTCACTTCTATTATCTATCGTAATATCGAATCTGATACTTATTATTTATTGCTTAAATGTAGTTGACCCTCATATGATTGGGTTGAAACTATTCTCGTTCGAGATGCAAACAAGTATAATTGTTAGCTTCTCATATTACCAAGATTAGCGTTCTCGTCTATCGTGTCGGGAAACATTCGCGCTGCAGTTCTAGGCGAACACGGGTGAATTAAGTGAAAATCTCGACAGGCATCTTGTTTGAACGGAGGTGTAAAATGTAAACAAGTCGAAATTATTATTCATACATTCGTGCCTGCCTGTCTGCCATCGATAAAGTAGGCGCATAATCCAAGCAACATATTAAAATACCATAAAGGTTTTATTAATTCGTGGTAGTAGCCTGCTTGCCGTACGGCCGTATAGTAGCAGAACACCTGACAAATTAGCAAACTCGTTTCGCTGGCTTCTGTGATCAGCACCATTTATTTGCAGAAAAACTAGTCGTCCCAAAAAACTGAAATTAATCGGTGGATTTTCTGTTCAGATGGTTTTTGCTATCAGGAATCTAGACCACTTATCACCCAGTTCTATAAAATTTGCTATTTGCGAATGGGTCATAATTTTTTTTAATCTTTGCTAGAAATAGAAAGATTTCCACTACTGAAAATATACACACAGAATTCAGATACTCCTGTTATGGGAATGATGAAGATGAATACTTTTTGTAAAGCTGTTTACTGAAAAGTCCATCTAACGGTCTGCAGAAGAGAAGAATCCTTAAATTAACTGCCCCTAAATGGTTTGGATATTAAACAGGACAATATGATACGGTTGGACTTTCCTTAAACTACTTAGTACCTTATACAATTTCTGCCTACTTATATTTAAATTTTAATCTAAATTTTATATGTCGAATCTGACCAAGCTTTGGCCAGTTCTGTGAAGAGTCCCCACCTCAGCGATCAGCCAACCGACAGACCGCCACAGAAAACAAGAAAAACTCCACTAGTCAACTTGAATTTATGAACCGATACGCAACATATAGTAATTTTGATCGAACTCGAATCGTACCTTAAATGAGATAATCACGATCTCTTACGCGATTGTGCCCGAGAACAGGTTAGACCTGCTCGCAGTGGCGTGGCTTGTATGACGACGTGTGACGGCGTATGACGCTGAAGCTGCGCCGAGCGAAATGCCCGGCGGGGGTAATTTCGCACGTAGCCCTGACCCAGTCGGCGATGTCTTCGCCAGGCAACGTCGGTGTCAGCTGACAGCTGAACATGTGCGCTGCGATTGGACAAGATACGATGATGACGACGACGCCGACGTACAAGTTGATGGGATGCTGCGATAGCTGCTGCGGTGTCTCAATAGAGGCTTCTAAAACAGTTTTTCACGAGCTATTTCCATAACACAATCCTACGGTTTCGTATTCAAATTTTTCTTCTAAGCGCTTGGATTTTTTTCATAAGCGATGTGAAGCGAATCTCCATTTCATCCCCCAGGTGCAAATGTCTCCGATGGTGTTTTGTTATTATCACCAAAAGCGAGCTGGGAGAGAATTTCTGGAAAACTTATGAAATCTCTGAACTTCGGTGTGTCACGTTTTTGAAGCAAATTGGTTGCCAAAACAAGTTTTTACTTAAATTTTCCTTTTTCGCATGACGTTTCTCAATCAAGAGACTCACTCAGGTACCTACTATACACGTATAATATTATAATATATTATATCTAATATAATAATATACTATAATACGTTGTATACTCTCCTTTGTTTCTGAGATTTTCGGACTCAAAGGTCACAAAAGGTAAATAAAATGTAGTTGCCGTAATGAGAAAACAAAATTCGCATCTCGCGCACCTTGATAGACAACTTGCGAATCTCTAGAGAGTCGTTGAGTTGGGTTAGCAATCTTCTAGATGCCTGGTCCAGGCTCGAGATTTCTCCACGCGTTTGTCACGGTCAAGTACGCAAGCGCCATTGGATTCACCTGCGAAAACATGTCCTCAGGCGACGGTAGTAAATAGCTCATTAGCCAATAATTGAGTGCGAAAATTTACTTAGCACTTCATCCTATTAATTAGTACCCCGGGGAGATTTACTTGCTAGATGCAATGCAACGTAACTTTTGAGGAAAAATTAACTCTTAGGGGCATTTTTTTTTAGTTTCCTCAAGTTTTTTTTGGCAAGAGATTGATATTAGATTTTCAAGTGCTGTTGGCTGGTTCGGGTATGCAGACACTATTTTCAACATCAGATGTTATGAACAGAGCTTGGAGCAATCATCTCACAACACAAATCTGTACTCAGCATAAAATGCTGGAGGTACGAACAAAACCGAACGCAGATCCGATTACGTTATAAGATCAACTATATCTACAGTGAAGCTTGCAAGTCTATCCATGAGATTGCACACGGCTGACGCCGCAATTTCCTCATCACACAGCACCCAATCAAATTGTAATATCGACACAAATACTTCGATTCATAACAATTTCACAAATTCGCACCCAACAATGAACCTCACATCGCTCTCCCCTCTCTCTCTGCTATCACGTTTACCACAACAACAAGCAATTATCGGTGTCTAATCCTGATCACTTCGCATCACAAACAAAACTCTGTCTTAATCTTAGCAATCGCCTGCCGCGACCGAAAGGTCACGTCCCCCTCCTCTGTCCTGCCCTGCCCTCCGCGGCCCTGTGCGATTTGACCCCTGGGTCAGAAGTCAGTGGCGAAACAATTCATGCGCTAACGAGAGACGCCGTTGAGGCGATATATCATGGCTCGAATGGCCAACGATGAGCACAACATGAAACTACAAATTGATATCGGTTGGCGGACTTCTGATTTGATTGGCATTTGATGAACGCTCGGATGTGCTGGCTGATTCGATTCACATTATAATTGGCTTCGTAATCGCAGATGAGCGCATGGATTCTTGGATTTGTTTGCCATTGATTTTGGTCCATGCTTGGGACGATTCCTCGAGAAATTTATCTATAATATTGGGCTTAATATTTGATTTTTTTGGTGCGACTGAACAACTACATATTTATTAGCATTTATTATTTTCTAGAAAATTGAAATGACCAATTCGAAAGGGCCGAGAAGTTTGGTTCCCGGTCGAATCATCAATTTTTACTCCCATGTCCTTCTTGAATGTCCGGGCCAAATTAAACGTCCTACAATTCTCCAAAGTCCTACAACTTCTGATTGTTTGCAATGGTTCCATGACATATGGTTTTGTATTGGCACACACTGCATAAAAGTTGGTGCGTTTTTGCATCTAAAATTTTAATTTATGCCAGTTCCTTATAACTCAAAAACGACAGCAAATAAAAGGGAAAGTTACTTTGATCCTCCACGATTTAGAAAAATAGGGCAGATGCGATGTAGTTATAAGAAATGCAGATAGCTCAAGTGGTATCATGCATCATATGAGGAAGAGCTATGATTTGATCAGGTAACCATTGATTCGGACTGACAGCTTGCTGCGAGAGGGGTATTTATTGTGTCCTACGAAACACGTATCGGAGTTGTTTGATGGGATAGAAGCGTGAGGTACGAAATCACGCCTGCACAAAACCAACACAACATCAATCTTTGCTGTGGAATTAATCGGTAATCGGACAGTTTATCCACCTGAAGGTGTTTGGTTGCAGGAAATACACTATGCCCACACAAAAACAAGACAAATTTGGCAACAATATTTTTAAATTTTATTTAATAAAACGTTGTCTAAACTTTCTGATCTGCTAAAGTGCGTAAATACTATAAATGTCCACCCACGGTACACACAATGTACATCGGTAGGTAATAACAAACAAAGTAACAAAATGCACAAAATAATATAATATAGTAGTAGGTATAAGGTGTGAGGAGTTAGGAATCGCTTTGCATCAAGTCTTTTTTTAAATAGTCGAAAATCGTACTGCAATCTATCCGAGCACCGCGGTTTGGTAGGCAGAGTACGGATAGCCTGCGTACGGGTAGGCAGAGTAGGGATACGCCGAGTAGGCAGAAGGATACGCCGAGTAGGCAGAAGGATGCGCGCTGTAGGCAGCAGCAGTGTAGGCGGTAGGGAGTCCGGCGTAGGTAGCCGGCAGTCCGGTGTAGGCGGCCGGGAAACCGGCGTAGGCGGCATTGTAGGCGGCTGGCACGGCCGTGTAGGCGGCGGCTAGGGGTGTCGCGACGGCGGGTACGGCGACGGCGTGGTTGATGGTGTGTCCGGTGAAGGAGCTGCCGACCGGCACGACGCCGGCGTCGGCGAACGCTACGAGCGCGGCGGCGGCGGCGACGAGGACGATCTGGGGACAAGGGGGTTTGTTTGAGTTAGGAGACTGCATATTTTAATAATTTATATTTTTAGTAACGTTCACGAGGGTTAAAATAATTAAAATATGAATTGGTTTTTGAAAATTATCTTGTGAATCGGAGAGGACCAATCAAATTTTAACTGATCAAAAAACCACTGATCTTTGCTTTATACCATGCTTGTCATGGAATTTATTTCCACTGAGGATTCACAATGATTATTTAACTTTACAGTTATCGAATAAGAGCTCATTCCAGTAGAAATAATGCCTTCCTTGTAAAAGAAAAGTCATTTAACACCAACTTTATATGTGCCCAAAAACTAAACCACCACCAAATGAATATAATGTGAAACATTTCTTTTCAATATTGTTACTTAGATACTGGGTCGAATTTCACACTGATAATTTCTGTTCAAAAAGCACAATAAGAACTCACCATTGTGTTCATGTTTGCTGTTTGGTTGCTGTCGACTCAAGTGTCAGAGAGTGGATACTTTAACAACCACGCTGTCGACCGTTTTATACCAAATTATTGTCACCTGAAGACTCTACTTCGACGCCCCCACCCTCGGCGCGATGATACAATGCCTTGGTCTCCATATCGTCTTGCCAATCAAGCCGATGGATTGATTTTCAAATTCAGTCCATCGCGTGGGCCATGGAGAACCAGCGGTCAGGCGAGAGTGGCTGTATGCAAACTCGACTGGGGATTGCCATGTCATTGATTCAACAGTCGTATGAACTTCCACCAAACATCTCGGAAGAAACTGTATCCTCTTTTTGGCAGAAAATTTGATGTATTACGTAACGCTCTGAATTCCTGATCTAAGCTGGTAAATATTTAATAACTATCTAAATAGGTTGTTGAATGTCTATCTGTCAACTTTAACTCATCCAAAAGTTTCGCAAAGCTTTGCATGCCTGCTTTATCATATTCATAAGTACATTATTATTTTATTATATCCATATTTATCATATTTACCCTTGAAGTTATTTTTAAACCTTGAACTAGTTTTGATTTTTATCTTTCTTTGTATCTAAAACAGCCGTATATAAGTTGGTACTTCATTGATATTATTAACAGTGTTTTCTATTATTTGAATCTAATTTAGGTTATTTCTAGGCACACATAACATATTTTACGTCATTTTTTTTATGAATCACGACCAAAATTTACTAAAATTCAAAGTTTATAATTTTGATTTCACTCAGCTTTGTCTGCCACATCACCCGTCCGCCACCTGTCAGTGTCACACACCCAACATGGCGTCAGCGCGTCGCGAACTCCGCACCACTCTCGCCGCTACCAATGCCCTCCACCACACTGACCAACGACCACCACTGCCAACGACCAGCCAGTCGGCAACGCGAAGTCCGTGCGATGGCCCAACGCCCCAACGACCGTGCGATTTCGTCGCCGCTTGGCTTTGCGATCAGGTGCCGGAGATGACACAACAGTGGGGGACGTGGTTTGACTCCCGTCGTGAGGCTGTTACATCGCCCGGTTGGCTTGTTGATTAATGGACTTGCGTATAGCTGATTTGTCACATTTTTTGACTGTTTAATTTGCTAGGTTTTTGCCATTGATTTGTATAGGTATATTAATTTGGTTACGTTGGGTTTAGAAAATTTTGGGGAATTTAGTGAAAAATCGGGTTTCCCCTATTCTTCTAGCCCATTCATAAATTTCTGGTGGCACCGGCTCCAGAAAATATACTGTATTAAGGTAATCCCATAGGCACGTCAAGTTGCCCCTCCACTTTTTAAAAGTTTTTTTTTTTTTTTTTTTCGCTCGACGTTTAGAGCTCTTTTAGAGATTAATTATTGCACATCCTATCCCAAGAATATAATGGACTGAATTCAGTCCGGAAGAAATTTGTTTATTTATTATTTTTTAATGTTGAATACGCGAAAAGTGGAAGAGTGGTAAGGCCTAGAGAAAGATGGATTATGCCGATCAAAAAAATGTTGGAGAGAGAGGTGAAGAGTGGGAAAAGGTTGTTGGAAGAAGAAAGCTTCTGGGAAAACCAAAAAAAAGTGGAAAGAGTTTATCGAGCGAACAAAAGGAGGAGAAAAACTAAAAAGATGGAGAAGTGGAGTTATAGATTTTTTGTGGATGGTGGACTCTTGGCAAGGAAGGATCCACCAAGGTATCCTTGTGCCCATGTATTCATTTCTACCCGTTGAATTAATGGGATAAAAATAAATCACTGAAAATAAATCAATTAAATCAATGATTTGGAAAGAAATAAATTTTCAATAATTTTAACTATCGAAATTTCGTACTGTGCATGCACGACGAATAATTGCAGTTCTCAACTCTAAAACCAACTCAACTCAACTCTGATCTAAACTCTAAAATTCGTTTCTTCGTTCAGAATCATCATTCTGCCAGCGACGACAATCGGATAAATATGGTGGTGTGATTTATAAATCATCTTTTGTAAATGATGTATAAGCTAGGATCACCTAAGTTAAGCAACGTTGCACTGGAACGAGCACTGGATGGGTGACCGATGGCATAACCGAAGATTAATTTTATGTGTCTTGGGACATAGTCGAACAGTACAGCATCATTCGCTTTGTTATAAGTGATACAGATATGTTGCCGGTCCTAAAGTAAATCGACTCTAGTTGAAGTATTTGAATTCTGTTCCCTATGGGGTACACAATTCATAGCATAGCAAAGCAATTCATAGCATTAGCAAAGCATAGCAAAGCAATTCATAGCATAGAATAGCAAAGCAATTCATAGCATAGCATACCATAGCAATTCATAGCAATAGCATAGCAAAGCAATTCATAGCTATAGCATAGCAAAGCAATTCATAGCATAGCATAGCATAGCAATTCATAGCATAGCATAGCATAGCAATTCATAGCAATAGCATAGCAAAGCAATTCATAGCTATAGCATAGCAAAGCAATTCATAGCATAGCATACCATAGCAATTCATAGCAATAGCATAGCAAAGCAATTCATAGCTATAGCATAGCAAAGCAATTCATAGCATAGCATAGCATAGCAATTCATAGCTATAGCATAGCAAAGCAATTCATAGCATAGCATAGCATAGCATAGCAATTCATAGCATAGCATAGCAAAGCAATTCATAGCATAGCATAGCATAGCAATTCATAGTAATAGCATGGATGCTATTACTACCCCGACATTACCCGCTGTGACGACCGCATACACTTGCATTTCTAGAAACAACTGACAGGTCGAACGAATATATTATATTGTAATTTTCTGAATAAGTATCGACCGTTATTTCACGTGTAACGATGGTTTATCTGTCTTCCGCAGATGCAGATAATGCTGTCTTGGTGAGCAAGCAGCTATACGATGCCAGTCCTGCGTTTGGCAGCTAGTCGAAAGGTAAGCTGAGCATTTCTTATCTCCACAATCGCAGAGTAATTTCTGTGTGGTCCAGACCAAAGATCAGGAAGAGGAAACCCAGTGAAATGGAATTTACTTACGCTCCGGCGCTCCCGACGTGGACAGTGTCCGTAACTGCTGTAAGGAATTTCACGGCTATCCTTTTTATCACCCCCGGTCCAGACTAGAGAGATCACAACTGGCAACTTTATTCCTTAATTGATGAGCGTAACGAGCGGAGCGAGTGAAGCGAAATCTTCAATCACACTTTACTGCAAAAAAAATATACGTGATGTTTTTATTTTATTTTATAAACCCGATTTTGATGAAAATTTCGGTGGACCTTCGTTTTCTCTGAACTTAGATTTTCCACGTTTTTGAAGCAATTCGGACGAGTAAATGCTATTAAATTAAGTTTTTACGAAATTTTTCAGTTTTTCCAAAACACGTTTTGAACTCTAGAGGCCAAACATCTGAACATAATTTGACGAAACTTTCAGAAAATGTTGACCCCATGATTCAATTCCTGTGTAAAAATTACTTTGTTTTCTGTCCAGCAATTTTCTTGAAAATGGCAATTTAATTACGCTTTTTATGCGTTTTTGCAGTTATTTGCAACTAAGCAACTTTATCTTCAACCGATGTTAACAAAATTTACAGTGTGCGTTAAAAATCTTAAAAAGAAGATACTGTGTTAATTTCAAGCAAATCAATTGAATAGTTTTTCTTTAAAGCGATTTTCTAGTTTTAAAATATTCTAATAATATCACGACGACTTAATCATGATATTTTCATGTCACTAACGAAATCGAGAAATCTGCTAAATAAATTCCGACAATTTTAAATTGGTCATAGCCTCTAGGCTATGCGCATACACAATATAATCGCCTTCTGGATGAGCGTAAAAATTTCGCTCGTCCACAACACTCATAGCCAAGTGTAAATAAAACACCCGAAACTTCAACTTTTGTAAACCTAAAACTGCAAGAAACTGTTAAATGAAATGGAAATGTACCCTGTTCGGTGTGATTTGTTCAAAGGCAAAACTTTCGTACAAATTAAACTGTACTTAGTTGTTTCGATTTATATGGGTTAACAGGGGCGAAACAATAACAAGAACTTTGCTAAACCTACAATGTTTGCTTGACTTTGAGAGACTCTTGACTTCAGGTTTCTAAAGAGGCATGCAGAGATGTTGTCGAAGTTGTAAACCGAACTTCTGCGTATAGTAAAACGTAGCGGGCGACCGCCTGTTTCTGCCCGAGATGGGGTAATTATCGGTTTAGGTATACACACAAAGTGCGCTACCTGATTTTAAGAAATTAAATAATTTTTTTCAAAAGATTTAGGATTAAAACAAAGAAAATGACGATGGTCGATTAGGTTTTAAATAAAGAGGATTCCACCGAAGCTATATATAATGTAACAGTCTCTCTCATCATTTTATTCTCCCTCGATTGACGTAACGACAGGTCAAACAAACTTCTGGGAATCGAACATGAAAATCCTCGCCTCATCGGGCGTCTCAGCGAGTCTACGCTTATTTCCACCTAACTGCCAACCGAACAGAAGCGTATTATCCGCTGGCCTTTACAAGCTGTCACATTTTCCATCAACGCAATTAGACTTGCGACGCAACGTGCCTCTGGACGGATCTGTAGCCACGATGAACGTTTCCCGAGCGAGAACCGTGCAGCCAGACGCTAGGGGAGGAATTGTCACGTGATCGGGAGCGATGTAACGAGCGGGTCTCGTGCCCGATCAACAAGTCGTCTCGCAATAAACGGGGAGCGCGGCACGTGCGTCGCTGCGTGACGTTTCTTTTCAGACTCGGGTCGGGTGGGCCGAACGTGACGTTATGTCACACTAAAAGTTACGAATGCTCCGTAACTAAATATTTTAACCATTCAGCATTCAATAGGATTTTTAAAGATTACTCACACTTCAACAATCAAGCAACTAGTAATCAAATAGAGCCCTCATTCAACGTCACTATAAAATAAAATACATGGGCAGAGAAAAAAATGCAGGACACGAGGTTCAACAGAAATATAAAACTTTTAATTTTCAACAAAACAAAATAACAAGCACATAGGTGTATGAGTTAACAAAAAAAAACAGATATTTATAAATAAAATTGTTCAGAACAACTAACGCTTTCAATACAGCTGGGGTACAGCGGGGAACTGGACGGGGCCAGTAGCGAGCGCTGCCCGGTAGGGTGCAGCGGCCACATTGTAAGGCGCAGCTGCAAGAGCAGCCCTCGCAATCGGCGCAGCGATCGGCGCAGCGAACGGCGCAGCGTACGGCGCAGCGATCGGCGCAGTGAACGGCGCAGCGTACGGCGCAGCAAACGGCGCAGCAAACGGCGCAGCGTACGGCGCAGCAAACGGCGCAGCGTACGGCGCAGCCGCCACTGGCGCAGCCACGGGCCCGGCCACGAAGGGCGCAGGCGCCAGCGCAGCACGTGCGTACGGCGCAGGAACGTATGGTGCAGGCGCGAAGGCAGCCGTCGCGAAGGCAGCCCTGGCGATCGGTGCGACGTAGGGGGCAGGGGCAGGAATCAAGGGCGCAGGGCCGAGCGCCCTGGCAAACAGGGGCGCCGGGGCAAGGGCGCGGGGGAAGTAGGGCGCGGGGGCGATGGCTCTGGCCACCAGGGGCGCCAGCGGCGGGTAGATGGCACGAGTTTGGACGTTGAAGCTGTGAGCGAAGGGCGCGACGTTTTGGGGCACGGCGTGGACGTAGCGGACGGGGGCGGCGACGACGGGGGCGACGACGCCGGCGTGGACGGCGGACGCCGTGGCGGCGAGCGCGACGAGGGCACGGATCTGTGGGCATGGGCAGACAAAGTCATGTTTAAGACAAACGTGGAACCCACTCGGCGTTCGAATCAAATGTCACTTTCGGGAATGGCCCAGTGGATAATCTGACCGGAGCGATTTGACATTCAGATCGGAAAATTGCACCATTTTTTTTTTACATATTTTAGTGGTTCGAAGGCAACTCTTCTTGCGTTAAAAATGTTATCTCTGTAGATTATGCACACAAAAAAGTGGATTACCGTCAATCATTGTAAAACGCAACTAAGAATCGAGGATTTTTTAACAATGACTATGGCTCAAGTCATGCGGACTAGATATATAAACAAGTTCAAGCCAATTATTCGTTCACAAAACCGAGAAATTGGCGTGTGATCACACTTATTTCTTAATATCGTTCGATTACGGCGTGTCAGTCTCGCAATTGGCCATCCAAAACATTGGCCCGTCTGGCGCGTGCTTGGCTGGGACCATGGAACAGCACGTTGCTTGCGATCATAATGCTTGCCGCTGCTGGCATCTTACCAGAGACCGTGGACTCATGCAAGCGCTAGCGGCGTTGATAACAATGCACGTTTCACGCGAGAACGCTTTGTTCGACGCTGACCAATTGAATCGAAACAGTTTTTACCGACTACTCTGTATACGGGTCTGATATGCAAATTGATTTAGCGAAAGAGAGTGAGAAAAAGAGACTATATACAGTTGGAACAGACACTTATATACGCTGACTTAATCGGTACACAGCCATTTACAGGTGTCAGTTAAAGTGGAGAAATATTATTTATACATGCTTGTGATGATAAAACAGTTTGGCGAACAACTTTTCAAAACAATTGACCTAATATATTACGGTTTAAACGTCGTGCGCAGATGTAGAAAGTTCAAACGTCGGCTTTTTGCAAGAATAATCAATTTGGATTCGATGTCCGTGATTAACTGGAGTATCAATTAAGCTATCATAATTATCATAAGCGTTGCCGTCAACGTCTTAGCTGACACTTCTGGCTGACGGCTCGTCAATCAGATTTATTGTAAACCAGCTAAACCTACGCAGGCGAGCTGTTTATGCATTCAAATTGCACACCCAGTTTCTTGCTTCCGATCTTATGCCACACAGTAGGACCACGGTAATCGGATCGCTATATTATTTTGTTTCCTATACTTACATTATGTTTAAGAAGAATGTTTAACAAAAAATCAAATGCACTAGCTGCATTCATTTTCTCTATAGCAAAATGGCTCTATATACAAAATTATTATTTCATCAAATCGTAATCGAAATAACTATTGGTAATAGTTTCAGATGGCCAGAATATGACGTCAATTATTCTGATATTATATTCTGATAAAAAGTTTATTCGAGAAATATCCATATGAACTGAAAGTTGAGAATAGTTTGATATAATCCCTTGTGGATCTGATAGTTATATTTATACGACCCCATTTGCTAGTTTTAACAGCTCATGAGCACGGATGAGCACGGATTTTTACCAATATAAGTGTAAAATTTAAGAAATAACCCCTACTTGCTCCTAAGCAATGTAAGGTATGAACCACCCCGCCAAAACGTAAGAAGCGTTCCTCACCATGAAGCTGGCTGTCATTGTTGAGCTGTTGACGAGTGTTTGATGCTTGTGAAGAAGACACCCGTGCTTTTTATGCGATCGGTCGCTATGGGTGAGAGCGCCGTTTGGCACCGCGTCGGGAGCCCTGGGTGACACCCCACGCCAGGAAATCGGGCCGATATGGGCCTCGTTGCACCGTGTCGTGCGTGCGTCGTTGCACAATTCGGCGGCGTGGACGCAAGCACGCGTCGAAAGTGATGCGCTACGTGTCCGTCAAGACAATTGTCTTATGTAACGGATTGGATTTGGTTGACATTACTTCGCGTTGGCTTGGTCAATGCTACTTTTGGAGGTAGCTGGCGGTGATCATTTCCCATCAAACCATCTTTATTTTTATAAAATAAAAATGTTGAACAATCTTGGAGAACTAAGGAGGAAAATGAGTGAAAACCGTTTTAGAAAATATATTTCAAAGATCATGATTGTGCTGTTCTGACATTTTTTTAATGTGAGATGAAATGAGATGATAACTTTTGTCAATGTTTTTACAGGAATAATTAACGCTCTCATATTATTTCACCTTAAAAAATTGAAGGAATCGCACTGCAGGCTGTAATTTGCTTCAAATTCGTGGAATATCGTAGATACACTGAAAATGTTTTCCATCATTGGTTCAGCCATAAATGACTTCAAATTGGAGAAGCGATAGGTATACCCTTCTACCATTCTTCTACCTTTGTGGTAGAGCGATGGTATCCAAATATGATGTCTTATCGTATCAAATTGCAGTTTTCTTGCAATTTGCATGCTTTCATGATTCTCCAGGAGCCTAACAGCCCATTATGTCATCAAAGTACCCCATGCACCAATCGCGTACCTTAACCAACCCCTAACTAACCAACCCCTAACTAACCAACCCATAACTAACCAACTTCAACTAACAAACCACCAATATTTTGATAAATTTAGGTGTACATAAAATGCCACCCCTATAGAAACTGTTGTCATAATTAGAGTTTAGGCGCCATGCTTATACAGACTATGCTTAAAAATGTCTGTATTTAAGAATGTGAATTAAGACTCGGTCTTTCTTCAAAATTGCTCCCCAATATTCCACAAATATAGCGACTTAAATTCTTCGAGTATTTAATCAATTTTAACCCTAACTTACAAAGGCAGGCAGAATTGTTCCAAACACCAAGATAAATAACGATAATTAGACATTTCGCAGCCAAACCCAAGGTCTTAAATGTTATATTCTTAAACAGACATGAAAATAAACTAAGTTTTCTGCCGTAATTAGCTTCCAACTTGTTGCATCGTCGGGTGTTCGTTGTTTTCGTGTGGCCCACGCCGTGGCTGTGAATAAGATACGCGGTTGCATTGCAAGTGACATAAGTCCGTCGCATTGACAGTCCTTGCAGCCGGCGACGTGTTGACATCTGGACACTGTCCAGTGGCTGTCTCGGTTGCTAGTATATAAGCGTGTGGAGGCGTCAAACAAGACATCAATCTCCACTCATCTTCACTCGAAGAAGAATACCAACCTCAACAATCAACATGTTCAAATTGGTAAGTCTATTCATTGCTACACTTTAACAGCTTCGAAATGTAGATATTAGTGATATTTTCTACATTAGCTAGTAGCTAGAAGTAGTTAGTAGCTAATGTTAGCTTGTACAACAGTCATTCTTGACTTGTATAGGCAACCTCTCGACAGCATGGGTGCTCTGTTTGAGGTCTACCGTTCTACCGTTTCAAGCATGTAAGGATAGCAGCCACCTGATTTAACCCTCATCCCTGTTCAACATCACCATGATGTCATTCGTGTCATCTATCAATGTTAATTGTGCCGTTAAACGCTAAGGCCCCAGTTTTTTCAGTGGCTTGTTAATTATTTACCGGTCTGTTAACAAAATATCTAGGCATCTCATTGACAGTTGCCATGGTAATAACACATTAACGGACCGTTAAGAAGTTAACGGGCCACTGAAAAACTGAACCTAAATAATGTCACTAAATTACTGGTATCGAAAACCCGGCACCTCCACCGACATCGTAGGCATCGATTTTCCGGCCGCATGCTTTTCACAAACATTCCCGCCATTGTTAGCCGAGATCAAACGGCAAGCTCGTTTGAAAGTCACCTTGAAAACGTTCCGCCGAGCGGCCATGTGAAAAGCGTGAACTTTCTCGACGCCGCACGTTTTCCAGCCAGCTTTTCCGCGAGAAATTTTCCTGTAAATTTTCCAACCAACTCGTTTTATTTGTCACGATCCGTTGCGACAGTTGTGCGACGAAACGTGCCTCGGTTGGTTTAATTGATGTAGGCAATGAAATGAAAACTTATGACACGTCTTTTGCAAAGGGCAAGTCGTCTTTAACTGTCGCTTAGTTCCACGAAATTTCCTTGAACATTTTAATTCGTCAAAGTAATCAAATTAAAATTTTTCAACACTTCATTACAAATATTTTTTATTAGGAATGAAAGTAAAATCGATTCCTGAGCAAATCGTACGCCTTGAAGGTAGGCAGCCCGTCACAAACACAGGTGTAAAACCAGGTCCTTTGACTTTGTGGCGTCTTCAATGCCAATCGTTCATCACTTACAAATATCTTCACGTGAAACGACACACTGCGTTGACAGAGGTCTGTGCCAATCAATGTTTGAAGCTGGAAGGAACTAACAATATCTCGGTACCAATATTGATGACAATGAGTTAGTGACAAGCAATATTCGGAAAGTGACACGGTCCCCAGCGATGGTTCAGTTAGGGATACGAAGTTCCAACCCCTAAGAACTAGAAGCAGCACATTCCAACACACAGCACGACATTTAATTGACAATGATACCTGAATCTTCATAACCCTCAAAGTTGAGTTTCTTCTAGATTAGCAGACTTCTGCAAAACCTATACGTCGGGATTATGATACTTGTTTGAACACGACGTGACCTAGGCCATTTTCTTTCATTTGTGTGTCAGGAAATTCTGTTTCCGGAAAAACAGCAGAATCTGATGACAATGAGGGCACAATTTTGTACAATTTCAAAATATACTAAAACAGTACTTAAACCGTGCTTGCAGCAATCTGTGTTTGCGCCTTAAACTTTTTCTGTAACCATCTTTTTATGTTAAATCTTAATTTAATTACGGGTTTGCTCCTAAGCGTTCCATGCCCTCAAAGAATAACAGCATGTCCATAACCATTTCCATAAGCAGAGCTTATGCCTCGTAGGGGAAAATGATGCCTATGATTAGGCAAAAATCTTGAGAAACTATCCTAACTCTCCTAAACTCTCCTCTGTCCTAACCCTAACTGTCCTAACTCTTCATCATTGTATTATATTTGTAAGCTGTTTCGAGGTTAAGTGGAAGAACGGCGAAACCCGAACTTCACCCTGTAAGACAAAATAAATAAATAAATCTCACCCCGCAGTGTATTGTCGCTGCCCTCGTCGCCCTCGCCGCCGCCGCGCCCGCCCCCGCCCCCGCCCCCGCCCCCGGCGCGGTCGTGCCCTTGGCGTACAGCGCGCCCTTGGTTGCTGCGCCCGTGGTGACGGCACAGAGCTCGCAGGTCTTCTCGCAGAACTTCCACGGCGTGACTGCGCAGTTGCGCGCTGCGCCGCTGCTCGCTTCGCCAGTCCTTGCGCAGCCGGCTCCGTACTACGCGCAGGCGTCTCCGTACTACGCGGGGTACACGCAGTATGCGGCCGCTGCGCCGGCGTACTACTTCTAAGTGCTGCGCGCGACGCTGTGGGGATGTTTTTTATGATGACCGTTGCGGGGGTGTATATTTTGTAGATGATCTAGTGTGTGATTGAGTAGTGGTTAATAAATGCTTTCAAAAATATCAACTTGTTGCAGTTATTTTCTCAAATTGAAGGTGTGCTTAGTCTATAACGATAACAACCCCTATTGAAAATGTACTCAACCCTCAAAAACAATACCTGTAAAAACTATTTAATGGGTTATAACCAAACAACTCTTCCCGACGTGTCCAGGTTGAATAGTTTTTCTGAAAAGCACGTGCTAAGCTTCGGAAATGATCCGAGTCTAAAAGAAAATAAAAATACCATACTACCCACTACCCCTACCATACTAATAGAAACGAAATATCAATTCCAAAATTGTATCCGTGTATCCGTGTATCCGGAGTCGACCCGGGGTCTTTCACCTTGCCAGGGTACCCCACCGGTACGGATACAATTTTAAATTAATATTTCGTTTCTAATATAATGAATATATGCTGTGATTGCGACGAAAAGTTTGTTTTGATCAATTCTTAATACCTGTCACTCTAAAGTGAAAATTTAATCAAATACTTGACCAATGTGAGCAGATGAATCATAAGAGGGAAAGCGAACCCTTGTCATCCCTTAAGTTCTAATGGCTTGATAAGTTTAATCCAATCGACATCAAATATGATTCACAAGACAAGATCTAACACGAATTTAGTTCCAGGGAATATGGAAAATAAGTGAGGCGTTGTCATTTTGTTTCGATATATTATTGTATTTATTTCGAGGGCAAGATTTGTTGGACTTTGATCAGCAGTCGTTATAAACGACCACCACTAGAGGCAGTGCGTACTTTTCAATAAGAAAAGCATCACAAATCGGTTACACGTCAGATGGCAGCACTCGCATTTGCACACGAGCACCCCATCCCCAGTGCAACCGCCTTTTGGTAACATACTTTGGCAACAAAATAGTCATAGGTACAAACAAAATTACATCAATGAATTCGAATAGTGATGCGATCCGTCACCAGACCGCCGGATGTCTATAATACAGTGTTGAACAACGCCCCACCCGGACACAACTCGACGACTTAATGATGACCGTACACGGGTCCGTGCGCGATGACGGCATGACGGACAATCGGGGCATGGTGCGCCACGACAACAGGGGCGGCGTGGTGGGCAACCACAACCTGGGGCTGGTGATGCGCAACGACGGTGCGCAGGATCGGCTGGTGGTGCACCAACGGAGCGTGCTTGGCGATGTAGACGGGCGACTGATGGGCGACGACGACCGGGGCCTGGTGCGCGACAACCACGGGTGCGTGACGCACGTACGGGGCGGGGTGGGCGATCACCGACGAGTGGTGGCTGACGTGGCTGACGTGGCTGATGGGCGCCGAGTGGGCGAGCACCACCTGGGGTTGGGCGACGAGGACCGCGCCGGGGGCGGGGGCGGCGACGGCGGCGGCCACGAGGGCGACGAGGACGACCTGGAGAAAAGGGGTGGTGTTAGTTTGGGAGGTTTCTGAGAGTCTGGAAGCGTTTAGACCGTGGTTTCGACCTTGGTTTCGACCTTGAGTTCAATTCCCATTCCAAATCGGGAGATAGAAAATGCTCTGAACGAAATGTTTCCATTTTTACCGTCCAGTTCCTCGCGGGACATGAACTGAAGCGCAAAGTATGTCGGGCCAAGTGCAACCCGGTGGTTTCACTGTAACTATACATCTGAGGAGCTCGATTTCAGCTGGATGTGGTTTTCCACATTTTTTCTAACTTCTGCGCTTTCTGGTTAACTGAAAGTCAAGTTATCTCCCTGAAGTCACTTATATTTGTGAAAACTCAACAGCTCCCGAAATTTGGTGTATGATTTTTCAGTTTTTTCAGCAAACTGACATGAAAATATCTGTTTCACCCCTTGGTACTTTTATGTATAGCTATTGTTGTTCCTGGAAAGGCGAATATTTCAGCAAATTTTCCCTTCCTACAATCTCAAAAAACCTTTACTTTTTCACTGATCTGATCGAAGTCCTGATCGCAACCGAAGTCTAAAACCCACGAATCTCCATCCCCCTACGATCAAAACACCCCACGAGCAAGCCGCAAGTACTCACCAGTTTGAACATGTTTGTTGGTTGAGCGACTTTAACACTTTGCTAAAGCTGATTGAAGAGTGGATGCCTGTTGATTTGCAAACAAGTGTTATATACTAATGGTATCAGGGCCGTCTTCTCCCGCTAAGACGCCGGCAAAGACGTGGCCCAACGAGCCACGCGATTCGCCGACTCCAGTGTGTCACGGCCAGGGTCGCCGTCGACGTCGACGTCGTCGTACGCACGCGGCCACTTGTGATACGGTTATTTTCGAAAAAAAACTGCTTGTCGATTTTTCTCAGTAACATCCCAAGGATGCTTTTGAAAACAGGAACTGTCAATTAGTTAATTAGTTGCACGGTGATCTACTAGGGTAATCGGAGTGATTATGTCGTCACCGTCGATGTCGCAGAATGGTTTCGCGGTATGTTAATCGGTGTCCTCACGTGCTCGGTGGTTAAGTGGGATTGTCTGATGTGAGGTAATTGCCGGGGAATTGTTGGGGAAATTTTAGGCAATAACTTCGCAGTCGTTGCGCGCGCGTTTAAATTGCTTCCGAATATTTTTATGTTTTCACATTTAAATAAATCATCTTTCTTTGCTGACACGAACATAATTATATTGTCTGTAATCTAGTTTGATGAACAGCCGGATCTCGGTCGATTTGGTAAACAAGGTGCTAGCCTTCGATCAATGTAAAACGCTAGCAACAATGTCACACGACCAATTTCATAAAAAATATGTCCGTCGCTTAATCGATGGAATTTGCAATGATGGTGGGTCATTTCACCTGCCACTAATTTCACAACTTAAATAATTAAATTCCAATGTTGTTATAATTGATTTGGAGTGTCTCTCGACCCATGAGGACATAACATCGGTTCAACTCTAAAGGGCAACACTGCCCTGTGCAAAGGTTGGAAAAATATCTGCAATGTTTAGTTTGCAGACCGATTTATAAAAGTACACCAACAGACATAATCCAAAATCAAACAATTTCGATTGATAACAATAGATACAGAAAATGATCTTGCTATCTCCAAGACCAATAGTGGATAAAATTGTGTCAATAATATTAATTCATATGATGAGTGCTACAAATAAAATATATAGGTAAATACAATATTTTACACAAAATGAAGTATGACCACTTCGCATACATGTAAAGCAATACAGTGCATTCTCCTTCGCTTCTGAACAGTTGACTCCCGGAAGTCGTAGGTTTTCATCTGCGGAAGACCCGGGGCTGGAACGGAAGGTTGTGGACCCTGGCGTAGTGTCTTGCCGTGAACATCGTGACGATTCCGCCGGGTACCGGTTCCGGTACCGGGGTGGCCAGAGCAAGGGCTGCTAGCAACAGGCTCATCATCTGTAGGGGGTATGAGGAGATGTATATTAGATAGAATCTTGGGTGGGAAGAAGTGTGGACGATTATTTGACTATGGGTTCCAGCTTTTCTTAGCTGTTTAACTGAACAGGTTGTTTTTACAATAACCAATTGATATTACCAATAGGTATTTACACTATTCATACATTGACCGAGGAAACCTTGTGCTAACAATTAAAAAAATATATCATACATTTTTTCCTACCTATACTATTACGAATAAAATAACTACAAAAATGTAAATATTCAATTAAAGTAGTGGAATGTTAAATTCAATCAATTATTTTGAAATGGTGTTCTACAATATGAAGAATTTTATGCTACCGATTAAAGAAAAGAAAAAGTGAATTTTTTAATTTGCCATGTGGCCTTGCCATGTGAAAGAGCTATATATTTTCTCTAGTATACTACACGAAACTATCAATTTTCACCTACCAGCTTGAAGAAAATTGTGACGCTCGCTCCGTTCATTTTTTGCCTTCTCCAGTGAACTCTGAACCAATTAGAGAAATTACCTAACAGATGCTTCGTCTTCGAATGGAGACAATCGACCCGAAGTCTGCCTTATGTATCGCTCCAGCATCCCTGACTTGCACAGAGGTGCTAAATAAGTGCATCAATAAAATACATATCGCTAGCTGCGTATGTCGCTGTTCTTGTCACGTATAATTTCATCCGGATGTTTCTCGGATCACATGATTGTGATAACTGTTCAGGTACACACTCTGCCTCCATAGACGCATCGATAGCAACAAGAAATATATTCATTGAACTAGTTACAACGTTAGTGACATTTGGTCTGTGATGGGGAAATAAAATGATGAGAAAAAATCGTGATATATCTTATTCTTCTCAAAAAGTACAAAAAATACCTGAATGAAACATGTAACGAGATTTTTTCGTGTTTGAAATTTGGTTCACATCGAGAACATTACTTAACTTTTCCTGGTAAATACAGTATTTCAAGAAATTAAATCCAATATTTTTTCACAGGTCACATGGCATGAATTTGTTGAGTCTTCAAATTGAAAGATGACATAGTTTGGACACCCTATAATGTCGTTTCATCTGTCATCCAAAGACATATACTAAATGCCAACGAATGCCTGCCTCGTGTTTCATCACGAAAGATATGTTATTTACGCTAATTTATATCAGATTTTTTCTTGTTAGGTAAGTGCAAGGCAGATACACACATTTCACGATTTAAAAGATGTGTATTTGCTAACGTGGTGCTTATTGCATGCTATATTTATTGCCTTTTTAACCTGCGCTCTCTTATTTTCACAAGCTTTTCAGACCACATCTAAGCTAGGAATAAGCATAGAATAAGAAGCATTAGGTTACCTGTTATTCCAAGTACAAATTCCATCGATGCATCACGCTATGGCATAAGGCGTGCAATTCACGGTATCGACAAGGTTGCTCGAACAGAAGAAAGGACGAGAGGAACAATGATATTAGGTGCGAAATAAAAGATTTTCTTTCTTGATAAATTCTGGATTAACTTTAATTTGAAATACAAAATTTTCTAACGCTGAAACGCGTTTCATAACGGACCAAAACCAAATTTCCGATCACCATAAAATTAAGGTGTATACATGACAAGACATGCTGAAACAATCTCACTCGTCTTGCTGCACGTAAAACAAGCAAATCCGAGAACAGATATTAGTAGTTCAGTGACTTAGTGGTGCTTCAGGTAAAAATTAAACAGTATGCCTATTTACAAGCAAACAAAAACAGCGATCGCTTAATGATGCGCGACGACAACGGCGGGGGCGTGTCGAACGGCGAGCACGGGGGCGTGATGGACGATGGGGGCGTGATGGACGATGGGGGCGTGGTGTGCGACGACGGCGTGTCGCACGACGGGAACCACGGCGGCGTGGTGGACGATCGGGGCATGGTGGACGATCGGTGCGTGGTGGGCGACGACCACCGGGGCGTGACGCACGAGCGGGGCGGGGTGAGCGATCACGGTCGAGTGATGGCTCACGACGGCGGGCTGGGCGACCAGCACGCCACCGGGGGCGGGGGCGGCGACGGCAGCGGCCACGAGGGCGACGAGGACGACCTGGAAGGTGGAGGAACAAATAGTTATTATCGACCACGAAAACAATAATCTGTAAGATTGATTCACGGGGTCTTCAAAGTTACCCGAGGAAACTTTAAATTTACACGTAATTGTTGAATTAGCGTAAGTTCCATGACTTAAAACAAATTTCAACGAATAGAGCATAAAATGTTTTCGGGAACCTGGTTACTTGGTAATTCTAACTCACTGTTTTCTATAGTAAAAAAATGTTTTCGTACAGAAAAACACTTTTGGCAGAGAGGTACACCCTGGAAGTTCAATCCCTTATCCCATGCGGTTAGTTAGCCAAAGTTTCTATCATGTTAAGAGAAAACGCACTTGAGAAACAGGGTGTGAAAGCTATGAAGGCGCCTGTGCTGATTCACTGCCACCAAGTAAACTCTACCAAGTTGGTAACTTTGGACGATGTTTCAGACTCTAGCGCTCCTGGCGGAATGGTATCATGTCCCAGTTAATAATATGTTGTTAGTTTTTGACACGATTAGGTATAAAATCAATTTGTTAGTGTGGAATCGATGCTATAAAGGTTCCAGAACTCATCTGTTGAATTTCAGAAGGGACGCATTGAACGACCCCGTTAGTGCGTTTTTTACCGCCATTAACTATCGCTTTAATATGTTTCGGATCTTTCCTATTGCGAACTCTCCAATAACTGACTAGACTGCGCTAAGATTCCGAGAAGTTATGCAGGAAGAATGGTGCGCGACGCAAATAAGCTTTTTGTAACGAAAAGTCTCTTTACATGACTGAAAAGCCTTGAGAATTTTCAATGGAAAATTTAATTTCTTTCAGTCAAAAGTATACGCGTTCAATATTCTTTATGAGAAATAGTCTGCAAGAAAGATGTTGCTTGCATTCAGCGGCTGATTCTAATAAAAACGCTGAGTTTGGACAAAGATTTCCTCACATTTTCCACTTCAGCTGAGCTTTTCACAAATGGATTCAATAACGCGACAATCCAAAGTATTCGTAATTTAACGTCTCCATGCAGTAACGTTCAAAGAGATACGAAATTCACTGCAAACAAATTAATGTTTCCAAATCTCTCGCCGAGAAAATTGCGTTACGTTTAACGGCAAAAAAATCTCAACGATTTTCCAGCTCGCAAATTCGCAACTTTCTCGATCGTAGTCGATAATAACGGCGACAGCAGGCGGCTAGATCAACTCCTATACGTCGAGGTCACTAAAATTACCTACGACACACCAGCGCTCGCTCTACACGCATTCGCACAAAACGCACCTAGCAATTAACGCGCTCCACGGCCAAACCGCTTTTGCGAAACCGCGAAAACACACAACACTCGCAACGACCAAATGAAAAGCGCTTTTCCACCGAATTCGCGCCAACTTCCTTAATAACCGTCCGAATTCACCCAAATTTATTCCGAACCGCACCGCACCGCGCCGCTTTTCCACTTACCAATTTGAACATGTTGACGAGTTGCTTGTCGAGTCTCTTTGCTAGAGCTGAGAGAGAGGAGTGGATGCCAGCTAGGAGTCGACACGATGGTTTTATACTTGGCTGCTCAGGGCCAGCCACTTAGGGGAGTCCGTCGTTTGTAGAACGCGTACGCGAGACACTCACTGTGTCAGGTCCAAGGAAAACGTGCCCCGCGCCAGCTAGCATGAATTGACAGATCGCCGCGTAAAACAGCTTGCGCTTCGAGTTGTTGCTGAGATCACGATGACAAAGATGCTGAGGTTAAGTGCTTTCAAAACGGGCCGGTGGACGCTGTCGTGTGCTCGGCGAAGGATTGAGAGTGCAATTTTATTTGCCGTTTCGTTGTGTTCGGATGCGTGGTTATACACAGAGAGGCTAGAAATTGAGAAATTAAGTGCTTCACACGTTTAAGTATTCAATTTTCAAGTGGTTTCTGTGTCGTTTTGAGAATTTCTTGTTGTTTGCTCTGTAGAAATTTCAATTTGGTGCAGTTTTTTTATGTCGGTTTCCGTTTCGGTGTCATCTGCTGATTGAATGCATGAGCTGATATTTCGTGTTTATGTTGTGTTGACAGTTGCGTTTGAGTGCTCGTGTGGGCTTCGCTTCGTATCGTGTTCAAGGTGGTTGTAGGCTCTGAGAACATCTCGCAGGATTATGCAATCCTGTGGAAATTGTAGTAAGCGGTCAAAGTTCAAGCTTCTAATGCGTTAACGGTGAATTAAGAGTTTCGAAGGATAACGTTGCGGATATCAAATCAAAACAATAAAACATTGAGAAACTCCTGTAGTATACATGAATATTCGTGGTCGTGTTTCGCTATTGTCGTCTTCTAATCAAAGAGACAGAACTCGAGATGAAAAATAGTGGCCATGGATATGTATTATTAGAAACTTATTATAAACTGATCCTTTCCAAAATTTGTATCCGTACCGCGATATATTTCGTTTCTAATAAGAAATATCTACCAGTACATGCAACGAGTATTTGCATTAAGTTCGAATCACACTTATGACCATGATGTTCATGGAAAAACGTTTTTAAATATTTTGAGAGCTTTTCTTTGAGTGTGCGACTACTTCTATACTTCATTATATATTTTTTTGATTTCATGTTTCCCTCCTGCTTTTTTTTAACATTTTGTGGTTATACAAAGTATACTTCTAAATTCAATAAAGAAACAAACATAACATAATTCATTTGGCTGCATCAATCACTTAGTTAATAAGGAAATTAGGTTCAGTAGTTGCCGCCACAAGTGGTCCATTGCCATCCTTCTCTCTTCAGGTGCGCACACCTTCCAATGGGGCCCCAGGTCAAGTCCCAGCTTGCATCGACCAACAATAGATAACCTCTAAAATATCTAACCTTAACCAGTTTGAAATTTTGCAACAAGTGCCATCCAAATTTTCACAACTTCTCATGCACACTTCATAGGATCAACAGCTCGGCTGACATTTGTCACGCTAGCTTTGCGAAACGAACGTGTTTGATTATCTCGACCGGCAAGTGTTATAGTCGTATCTTTGAAACCCGAATAATTTCACCGATTCAATGCACAGTTCGCTTTAGCGGTTGACACGTGGGCCTCGGGGCGTTTGACGCGTAAGATATGGCCAGTAGGTAGCCTGGACCGCCATTTGCTTCAATCGCAGAAATGTCGTAACACTGAGCTTTAAGCTTGTACATCATGTACACCATGTGTACACAAACTCTGACTTGATTTAGTTAACCAATAATCAATTCATTGTTTAAAGCAATCTAAAAGTTATATTTTATGTTAGTTGATCGCTCAAAGTCTTATAAGGTAACTTGCTCTTCTGTTTTTCTTCCCCAGTGTCATTGTCTCCTTTGTCGGTGGAATTTGAACATGAAAAAGCGACCATTTAAGTTGTAATTTCCACGAATTTCCACACTATTTATAAGCTAGCCCGTCCTTTGCTGGAGTGGCACGGTTACATTTCTGCCAGTCAAGGCATCTGATGGCGCTGCAGTCTCGCTGCTATAGTAGAGCATCGTAGCTTAGCGCCACATCTTGCCAAGGTGACACAATTTACCTATTGGCTCACAGTCGTCATCTACTGCCCTGGTTCTTTTCAAGCAGACACAATAATCACAATCGATCGCACATGTATACGCCATGTGATAAATGTCACGTTTGATAGCCATGTTAACGCGTCTAGGCTTTTGATAACATGAAGTCTGACGCTGAGTGTGAGTGCCTTTCTTCATCGATGTGAGATTTTTGAAGAAACTTATTTTTTTTCTTTCGATCGAATCTCTTGCAAATGCGGGTTATAGAACATCTTGGCCAAGGTGTTGGTTAATTAATCGCGCGATAGTGATTAATGTTATTACTCCTTATTACGTTTGTGTAATGAGGTGTTGTTGGCTTGGTGCGTATACGTACTTGTTACATGAAAGTAGGCAACAGTCAACACGGTGTTTTCTCAATCTCACTTGTAGACAGGTAAATGTTTAGTGTCATGAAATCCCTTCAATTGCGCTATCCCTATAATATACGATTGAAATAGCTGTGATGAATACAAGTGTGTGGTTTATAGCTTGGTCTTGCTATACCTTTTGCAATAATGTATCGTTATAAATAACGAATAACGTTAAATATTACATATTAATACGTGAATATTTGATAAAAATGATCTTACTATAAATGCTGACCCATCTGATATTGACCAACCTATTATCACTTATGGAGAGTTCAAAATTTCCAACGGCTTTTTTTCTCGTCACGTGCATTTTCTTTGATTTAAGCAAAACTGTAGAGATTTTTGCAGCCCTGTTTTTCGAATCGCAACGGGGTGACGATGCAATTCGCAGCAACGTCTCGGCTCGCTAAGAGGTCAGATTCGGGTCAGGAGCATCAGCTTTCGAATTAATCTCGATCCGTGTAGCGTCGAAAACGCGGTCTCGTTTTAATTTTCAACTAGAAAAAAAAGATTGGCCAAATGACGACTATAGCTCCGGGCCATGCTGCTACCTATACTCCAATTTGGGTAATTAAAATTTGATGGACACCGCAAATTACCAGCAGGAGCAATTAGCTTCTTGCGGGCGCCAGTACACGGTCTCAGACTCGTTTGAGAAGCGAAAGAACTTTCGCTCTCTGTTGATTATAGACTCTTTGATGATTCTGTTTTCTGAATTGAATGCCTTATATTAAACAATCAGCTGGTGCCTCTAGGAATCAGGATTAACGGTCTTGGTCTGTCATCCTTATTCTGACTTAATCGGCAACCCCTATTTCTCAATGAAAGTCTTGTGTTATTTCCTCGTACTTCCTCGTTTCCTCGTTTCCTCATTTCCTCGTGGTCCATTGCATATTGCTTGAAACCCTTATATTTACATTGCAGTCGCTGTATAGTAATTTTACCACTTAAAATACCTTTAAGGAAAAAAATTGCAATTATGCTTCACTTGTTAATTTCCGTACAAAACACGGAATGTACAAGAGAACGACTCGACACGCAAAGAAATGATCACGCTAATAATAATATAATAATAATAATTGTATGAATAACAGTACTAGTAACTAGATATCGTGCTTCCACCTTTCTCTCTCGAGCGTCGATGATGTAAGGTCATCGCACACATGGTCTCACATTTTCAAGGGCGCCGATGACCGCTCAAATATTGCATGTCAAATTAATATGGGTGCCTCAAGAAAGACATCTTAAGGCCGATGGGCAATGATCAGTCATCTTGTGACCCATGTTTTGATCACATTGGGGACCCAGTCGAAACGCAAGGCCATATCTTAATTGAAGTTGAAGTGTATTATCTCACCTTCTTCATCTTTCTAGAATTAATAGATTTCGTGATCAACGACGGCTGCTTCCTGTCGATTTCGTCCGAATTATGTTAATTCCTTGGACAGGATCCGATCGATCTTGATGTATTTGATTTCGCTCTACAACCTGAATGTTATCGAGAGCAGGGAACCTCGAACGTTGTTAATGTAGATGCATGTATAATGAATTAATACTTCTTATGCAAATATAGGCGTTGCATTGTTGTAAGAACTCACTGAACGTACTACATAAAACTCGATGTAGTGCATAATTTCTGATTATCACCTTGTACTGAGCTAAGCTAAGATCAAAATCAATTTATTTTATGTGCCTGTAATAACGAACGTGTTTTCCAGTGTGTGCCTACACAAATGTCATAGATTTTCTTGTAATATATATATTGTGTGCTTGTGTAATTGATACAAATACAATGTCACTCCGTTGATCACCCAATTCCACCCGCAACCACAAGCCATGCTCAATTTAAGGGTGAACATGGAATGTACTACCTATATTTGTAGCAAGGGAGTCAATTAGGAGGCAATGAATATACACAACACAAGTGGTGAGTGTTCAGGAAATGACAAAAACTGTGATGTAGTTATATGTTTGTAAAATGGGAACGGAGAAATTGGACTTTCCTAACTTTTCATAATAAATCGATCGACATTCCTACATAGCTAACTGATTTTGACCAGAAGTGGACCTCTCTCTCTCTCTCTCTCTCATCGTTTCAATTGTAACCAGCCCTCAAATAACCATGCAAATCTTTAAAATTTCTCAAGCTTGCTCAAAATAGGTTACACAGAAAAACAAGCATTGCAGAAAAGGTCAGCCTTTGAAAAAGCACGTGAATCTCTCTCCCACAATAGCGGCCACATTCACTTTATTATATCAATTTTAATTCATCCATAAACTATAAGTTTTTCGGGTAGAAACATAAATATTAAAGGCAACAACATCACAAAATAATAGATTGCCAAACTATTTTCTGTTTTCCAATCCAACTCAAAAACTTTCCTCCACTTATTTTTCTCTTTCTTCTTTTCGTTCCACCAGTTCCTTCCATTTATCCCTATCTTCCCACCATTTTTCCATGTCATTTAATCTCTTCCAGTCTTCACCTCTTTCTTTCACGTCTCTTCGTACTTGATTTATCCATCTCTCACATTCACAATAACTAGGGCTTCGCCGAACGCTACCTGTGGACGCGTTGTTGGATGAGCGTATTTCTTGGTATACCAGTATATACCATATAGTGTATACAGTATAGTGTACACCAGCCCAGATTTTGGTCTTCCAAAGTTCATCAAATTTGATTAATAATTTTGGCATATAAGCTAAGAAAAGGATTCTTGGAAGCGAATAAATCCACACACGTCTTGATTCTTTTGCCGAATTTCCACATCACCTTATCATAATTTTTTTTTCTGTTAAATCTGTAAATTTTCGTAAATTTGGATTTTTGAGAAAAGTTTACAGCTATCAAGCTAATACGTAGAATGATGAATTCACTGCAACTTGAATTTGTACAGAGATTCAAAGATTCAAGCATTATTACAATTACCTCTGGTGAAAGCCGATCGAATCCAGAGGCAAGTAATTTTCGGCCAAGTAAAATCAGTACCTAGTTGTCAAACTTTGTCCAGCCTAGACGACAGATGGAGTTTTCGATAATTTTCATATAAAAACCATTTCAAATCGCAGGAAAACTGTTATAACGGTACATCTCACTACGGTCAACATATTTGTAACGTTTGTTGAAGAAAAAGCAAGGGTAATTACAGTTTAGATATGCTAAACGGCAAAAAACTTGAAAATTTATTCGAAAAATACGTTTAAAAAACGTATTTAAAACATAAAAAACATATTTCTTGGTTAACCAGTATAGTGTATACGGTATACAAAAGCTATTCTGCAAATTTCGTCAAATTCGGCTTGGTATTTTAGCTAGTAGAGTAAAAACAAACAGCGAAATTATGGCGAAAAATCTGAAAATTTTCGTAAATTTTGATTTTTGAGAAAAGCTCTAAAGCTATCAAGCTGAAAAACGCAGGGGGTCTAAGTTCAAAACAAATTCAGGTACACTGAAAATTTCATCAAAATCGGATCAGCCGTTTGGACGGTAGAGCGCGAACAAACACACAAAAAAACAAACAAACAAACACATGGACTTTTTTTCTACGGGTGGTCAAATTGAAGTCTTCGCTTCGCTCGCTACGCTCATCCAATAAAAAATCTTACACAACAAATTATTTCACGTCTGCTAAGCCCATTGTAATTGCCGATCACACATCAGATTAGCACGCCCTAGCAACCGCCCTCTGTCACTCCGAACCTATCGCTAAGAATAGCGTGGCGAACAGCCAACAAGACGTGCACGCCTGAGTTGCTAGGGCTCGTGACGATAGCAGTGTCATCTGCAGACGTCTTCATTCATCCAGCACAGCGAGTCGTGGAAATAGAACCGACCAATGTGGAACATGCGTCGTATCATGTTATGATAGAGACAATATAGTGTCCAAGAGTTATGTGGTGTAGGTTATTTGGGGATGGCGTCACGTTTTTGCACCAGCGGCGCCCGATAAGGGTTGTTAAGTGTGTCCGGTTAGCTCAGTTTTTGAGAAAAGTTGAACTCTCGTCGCGTTTTCTTGGTTTTTAATGTGTGCGTGTATGTGTGTGTGTGTGTATGTGTGTGTTGCTTTGCAATGTGTCTTGCTTCAATATCGTATCGGTATTTTATGGGATTAGCTATAACTACAACAGTAGTAAATTATTTTCAAAACCGGCAAATTCTTGTATTTTCGATGTTAAGTATTTTTTCTGGTTCATTTTTTGGAAGCTTCCCTTAAATTGGTATTTAGCGCATCTGATTTTTTTCGAAGGGGCCAAACTTTCGCACTATCGCTTCATATCATATTGGCAGTAAAAAGGAAACGATGCCATATTCATAAAAAAAAACTCACAACCATCCACCGATTATAATTTCTGTGGTACTCATACATCCCCAAATGCCTCGCATTCCGCAACAATATGTCTCGGTAGGGTAGCGTACCAAGCCGCTACGCCACTGTCGTCGTACCCCTTTACGATTTCTGCGAACTGAACCATCTCGTCCGCATCATGCCCACGCATGAGACAGGTCTGCATCAACCGATGGTACACATGGTTATACATACAGGGGGGGTGCTGTGTGAGACAGGGCCAGCGGCGCTCGTGGGCGCTCGGGGGGTGTTTTGACGGCTTCAGCAGGCTGCAGCATCACAGCAAGGGCGCGGGGTCACGGTGGTCTTGAAGGGGGGGGGGCTGCTCTAGATGCCGACATTATTGTTACATGTCTGGGCGCGATGACGACAAAGGGGGTGCAGCCGCTAGTACGTCATTGCCCCATTTCTTCGTTGCGTGTCAATGTTGAGTTTTTTCTGGACTTCGGACCCTTACTTATGAAGCCATGTACCTCTGGTATATTTTGGTATGGTTTATCCAGGATTGAGGTTATACTCGGAAAATAGCCTTCATCTACTTGCCACCAACTCATGAAACCAAATCAGTATGGTGCGATTTCAAAATATCAAAATCAAACGCTAGAACAAAACTTTTCAAATGCTACTTGCAAATCCTCTAGCTTTAGGAGAAGGAAAGTAAAACAGTTAATTACTAATACAGTTAGAAATAAAGGTGAATCGGTGACTGAAGCTTTATTTGGCATCATGTTGGAGTTGGACGTTGGTAATCATATTGAATACTTATAGCGCTGAGCGGAAAAGGTTATTAATAAATTAAATTGACTTTTGGTGCTGTACTTCCATGAACCTTTACACTTATACTGTTAGAATTATGGGCATTCTTGCATTGCATCCTCCATATTCACTTACTTTCAGCGCCACGTACAGTTTCCGTCGTTTCTATTGTTGGCGTAGTTCTTTGAATTCAGTCGTCAGACATGTAAAAATTTAACGGTTTTTTAACGTATACGTATAAATATAGATAAAACATAGGATTACAAGAAAAAGTGAACGAGAGTGAAAGAAAATTCCGACGAAACACAATTCCACAAATACATGGTAAAGTGACAAAGTCCGCGCCGATCAAGACAGACGATTTAATTCCAGCGAATTCTTCCGATCGCTGGGCGAGAACGGACGGCACCGCACAATCGCTGCAGGTGACATTTTCTGAAAACTTGCGGCTAGCGTACAGCTGTCACAGCAGCCGCTTTTCAATCTTGTGAGTTGTGTGAATGGAGCCAGGAGCCGTTCATGTCGCGTACTCGTTTCGTTATAGAAATAGCGAGCACCGTCCGTAAGCAGCGTGGTCGGCACGTGATCGTGACAACTTTCCGGGAAACTTAGTCGCAGCGAACTCGAGGAGGATGCAACGCCTTGGCGCCCGGCGTCCCGAGATCGAGTCCCCGTGCACGGAACACGTGCCCCCCCTCCCCCTACCCCTGTCTAGGGTCTAACGTTACGCCGTCGCGACGCCGACGCCGACGCCGACGCCAAGAGCTCGTTCATCGAACCTCCCACGCGGTTACGCTACGTTTGAGTCGGGCTGGATGTCGAGCCCTTGCGACACGGGGTGTGGTTGGAGCTTACTCGCTGATTGCTTTGATGGCTTAAATCAAGCTGGGATTTGATGAAGGAAACCTGTTAATTTTGATATTGGAACGTTTCACAAACTTTCGAACCTTTAACAGTTTCCATGAGCAGACAGGTATGAGATTAGAGCTTGTTATCCACTGGAAAATACTCGATTTCTTGAAAAAATAATTGATAATGTTCACCGAGTGTTATTGAGTAACAAATTTTTTCGTCTTGTATGCAAGGACTGAAGTCCTAGGTGCAGAAATTGGCGCAGAGGTCAGACAGGTCTAAAAAGCTGGAGTCAGATATTTCTTAGCTGGAGAAAGACTATCGATGATTTATTGGGGCACGCAGATTCACGTGAGTGAACCTGAATCTATATCTAGTAGGTACTTATTTTTATCACGCGCAAGAGTTATTTATTACTGAAAAATCTACAAATTAAATTAGGAATTGGCCTTTGAGAATATCATATCGGACCATATTGTCAGGTATATTTGCAATGGTAAGTGTCAATTCGGTTTTACTCCGAATGAATACTTGTACTTCAACGCAGAATTCGAGCGAGGAGAGGAATTTATAATCCTCCGTCAAATTGCCCCCCCCCCCTCACCCTTTTTGAAATCTCGAATTATTTTTTTGTGATACGCTTAGAGCTCGTTTAGAGCTGAAATGTGCTTTTAAAAAATTTTGAAATTTATAAAAACCTTATATTTCGGCCAGCGATTGAGCTCAAACTTTTGAAGGGTGGCAAAATTCAGCTCTAAACGAGCTCTAAGCATTAAGCGAAAAAAATCAAAGATTTTGAAAGTTAGGGGAAGGGGCTGTGCGTCAACTTGGTCCCCCTTTTTGAAACCCTTATATCTCGGCGAGTGATTAGAAATTGGGTAGAAATTGCTCGACATCCAGCCCGACTCAAACGTAGCGTAAACGATGGGAGGTTCGACGAACGAGCTCTTGGCGTCGGCGTCACGACGGCGTAACGCCAGACCCTGGACACGGGGGGGGCACGTGTTCCGTGCACGGGGACTCGATCTCGGGACGCCGGGCGCCAAGGCGTTGCATCCTCCTCGAGTTCGCTGCCAATAAGTTTCCCGGAAAGTTGTCACGATCACGTGCCGACCACGCTGCTTACGGACGATGCTCGCTATTTCTATTTCTACAACGTAACAGGTACGCGACATGAACGTCTTCTAAACATAGATTGTTGGTGGGAGAAATCTCCGTGTTTCTTGATGAAATCTGTGAAATTACTTGATAAAAATGGCTAACATTCTTTCAGTACATGCAGTGGCGGACTGGGAGTGCAGGGGCCCGGTACGGAAATATTATTTGGGGCCCTCTTTACTCAAAATACAGTTGAAGCTGAGATAATCAGCAATAACATTAGTTTATGTTAATACGACCCATAATTTTTTCCTACAATGAGTATCAAGGGCTGGATGCATTCACAATACTATGAAATACTATGAAATAAAAACTAGGTACGTAAACTATGAGATGATTAACGACCAAGTCAACGGGTGGGGCCGGGGGTGACGGGGAAATACATTTATAGATATGGCATATATATCGAGTGCACATAAAAACAATTATTGTGCTATAGGAGAAGAATTTGTTGAGGTCTTATTCTTCTAATACTGATGTCAATTTTGATATGAAGTGTCAACTTTTCCACTCATATCGAATCGGCCTTTTTAACTTATATCACAGTCCCTTCAATTCTGACAGTTAACATGTTTCAGAGATAATCATTGATATTTACTGAGGCTCCTTTATTTCAGCCCATTGATGATAATATCTACAATTCTGAAAAATACACTTAAATCTGTGTCCTACCTCCTATATTACAAATGACAAGAAAACCATTTACGAGTTTCTGAAATAAAATAGGTATCATGGTAGGAACGTATATTTTTATTTTGACAAATGCGTTTTTTAAATTAAAAACTGAAATTCTAAACACTCTATAGGTACATTACAATAATACAATAATACAATAATAATGGTTACAATAATAATAGTACACAAAAAATAATTAGTTTGCTGTGACTCGCAGTTCTACAATATGAAACATGAGCTAAACAACTCTATCTATCACAAAATCGTAGTCAAATTGTGATTTTATATTGTATTCTACATTCATTAGCAAAAGGTGGTTCATGAGTTGGTTACCAAGCATTGCCCTCAATCTAGTTTTGACAATTTTGAGCTTAGAAAAAACTCTTTCGCACGTTACTTGAGTGCAGGGGAGAGTCAGCACAAATTTGTAACACACATACAAATTTGGAAATGAACAATTATGCATGGCATAATTGTGCAGCAAGGCAAATGCGCACGCCAAACAATTGTTACACAGTGCGTGTGCATGACCTGGAGGCAGTTCTTCGACTGTGTCTTCATCTAGTTCACTGGCGCTTTCAGCAGATTCACTGGATTCGGGTTCTTCGTGATTTCCAGTGAGTGTTGCAGTGAAGCTGGAAAACTGATTGGCAAATTGAATCAACTCGGTCTTCAAAATGTGCAGTTCAATGTTGCACAGTGCAGCCAGTTTGGAAAGTGATTCTCGGGGAATCCCCACTCTTCTTATTTCGTCGAACCGCTTTGGGTCCAAACAGGCACAGTCAGCTAAAAGGTCTGCATTTACTTTAAAACGTTCATCCAGACTGGTTTTTGCTACATCCAAAATCCTATTGAAGGTTTCAACGCGAACGATTTGCAATATTGGCATGGCCCTTCGATCATCAATGGACTTGGATGGTTCGCCTGGCATGAGTTTTTTTAATGAAACCCTGCTCTCTTTAAAATCTTATTTCAAATGAATACTAACACCATCCAGTTCAAGTTGCGCATTGACATGTATTACGTATGCTTTTGTCTTATCGTACAACATTTGAAAGTCATTGCGCTTCTCTGAAATTTGCAGAATTTGAAATTTGTTCGCAGCGCCATCAAAGGAGCAACCTACAATCTTGTGTAAATCTAAGCCCAGCGATGATAATTCTTTGCTGATGAGAGCAAAAAGTTCTTTCCCACTTGATTTGTGTGGGACAATAAGACTGATCAACTTTTCTTTTATTTCGCCATCACAAATATAGCGACAACAAATGGCCATTTGGTCGATTACAGCAACGTCTTGAGTGGAGTCACATTGAATGCTGAACATTCCCGCGGATTGAATTTCCTTGATGATTTTTGATTTGATCTCTTCACCTATGGCTACAATTAATTTGTTCACGATAGTTTTAGAAAGATATGTCACAAGAGATCCTCTTCCTTTGCAGTGCACTTTTCCTTTCTTCTTAAGAAAAAGTTTTCTTTTTTTACTTGCTGCAATAGACTTTGTTACGTGTTCTTTTAAAATAATGTCGTATTCAGCAACTAGCATCACCAATTCTAGAAAATTCCCGTGGTTAGTCGAATCATCATCAAGGCGATCTGCGCTCTCATGCCGATGCCCTCGATACGGCAACCCTTGTCTTCCGAGAAATAAAATAATGTCAATAAGCCGCCTGATTACAGCGCGCTTCTGTAAGTCTTCCTTGCGGCGTATTTCCGCGAGATTTTTGTTTACAAGGCATTCAATGTTCTTATTTCGTTTTGCATTGAAACTCGCCGTCACACAACGCATGTGCGTCTGCGATTTCTCGTGTTTGTCTATTGCCCTGTAAATGCCATGCCGACCATCCTTTATCACCTTATATCCAGATATAAAAGTACTTGTTGTCTGGTTTCCAGCAAAGCACATGCACATCGAACAATACAAACTACAATTAGCAGTTGAATATGACACCCAACGGCGTGGCACTGTTTCGTTGTTGATATTTTTTTATACACGCGATGGTGGTCAAATGGTAACTTTTGGTTTTCGTGTGCACTTGGCTGTATTGGATGTTCATTCAAAAAAGCAACTTTTGTATCGATGCTATCATCTGGCCGTGGAGCTATAAACGCAGATATATTTCTACCTGTAAATGTGATCCCCTCTGTAGTGGCACGAGCTTGACCACGCTCCATCTCTTTGGCACTATCCAAATCGCTGTCATCCGTATCACCCTCGACGTCGGTCTCCTCGGCATCGGTCTCCTCGGCGTCGGTCTTCTCGGCGTCGGTATTTTCGTCGTCGGTCTCCTTTTCTTTCGGATCGGTCTGCTTTGAAACGGTCTCCTCGGCATCGGTCTCCTCGGCGTTGGTATTTTCGGCGACGGTCTTCTCGGCGTCGGTATTTTCGTCGTCGGTCTCCTTTTCTTTCGGATCGGTCTGCTTTGAAACGGTCTCCTCGGCATCGGTCTCCTCGGCGTTGGTATTTTCGGCGACGGTCTTCTCGGCGTCGGTATTTTCGTCGTCGGTCTCCTTTTCTTTCGGATCGGTCTGCTTTGAAACGGTCTCCTCGGCATCGGTCTCCTCGGCGTTGGTATTTTCGGCGACGGTCTTCTCGGCGTCGGTATTTTCGTCGTCGGTCTCCTTTTCTTTCGGATCGGTCTGCTTTGAAACGGTCTCCTCGGCATCGGTCTCCTCGGCGTTGGTATTTTCGGCGACGGTCTTCTCGGCGTCGGTATTTTCGTCGTCGGTCTCCTTTTCTTTCGGATCGGTCTGCTTTGAAACGGTCTCCTCGGCATCGGTCTCCTCGGCGTTGGTATTTTCGGCGACGGTCTTCTCGGCGTCGGTATTTTCGTCGTCGGTCTCCTTTTCTTTCGGATCGGTCTGCTTTGAAACGGTCTCCTCGGCATCGGTCTCCTCGGCGTTGGTATTTTCGGCGACGGTCTTCTCGGCGTCGGTATTTTCGTCGTCGGTCTCCTTTTCTTTCGGATCGGTCTGCTTTGAAACGGTCTCCTCGGCATCGGTCTCCTCGGCGTTGGTATTTTCGGCGACGGTCTTCTCGGCGTCGGTATTTTCGTCGTCGGTCTCCTTTTCTTTCGGATCGGTCTGCTTTGAAACGGTCTCCTCGGCATCGGTCTCCTCGGCGTTGGTATTTTCGGCGACGGTCTTCTCGGCGTCGGTATTTTCGTCGTCGGTCTCCTTTTCTTTCGGATCGGTCTGCTTTGAAACGGTCTCCTCGGCATCGGTCTCCTCGGCGTTGGTATTTTCGGCGACGGTCTTCTCGGCGTCGGTATTTTCGGCGACGGTGTCTTCAGCGTTGTCACCCGGGGTTTCAGACACTTGAAGGACGTCTAAAAAGTTACATATTCTATGACGATCGTTTGCTACTTCACTTTTTATTTTAACACTGTGCCATCGCATCGCTAAGGAAAATGCATCATCACAAGATAATCACTTTTTAGTACCACACACTCGAACTTGACAAAACAGGGAAACAAACGTATAATATGCATATCTATAACTTTAAAACCAGTTTGACTACGAGATAATTGACTCTTAAAAATTATAATATATCATGATTTACCTACCATTTGAGCTTTTTAGTCCAAGTGAGCCGATGCCAAAACTAAGCTTCAATTGCTTACTATCGGAGGCAACGGCACTAAGGAGCTTCCTGGCATTGGCAGCCCGCTTCGTGGCACCTGATTTTGCTTTGTAACTCGATCGGGATGCGCTGGAATTGGGCGGACCATCTCCCGGCGACGAACTCATTTTTATGTCACACACTTCACAGCACGTTTTATAAATTTCAATTGCAGAGATCTGAGACAAATTTTAACGCGTCTGCACCTGAACCAGCTCCTCAAAGACTGAACTAAGAATTACAGAAACAGCAGTGACTGCAATATATAGCATGTAAATTGTAGACACAACTTCGACTCACTCAGCTCAGGGTGTCTGCGATAGCCAGTATTGGGCGGCTAGGAGTCAGTGTCAAGGGAAAATGTAGAGAAGCGGTGCCGTGGCTATATCTCAATTTCTAGGTACCTATGCAATTATTGTATTGTTTGCGTTCAGTATAAAATACGAGGAAATGAATGAGCCTGCTAATTCAAGCTTCTTCGAAACACAATATATTTCGCTAATACGTCTCGTGAGACTAGAAAGATAATAATATTGTATTTTCATGAATTTGAAAGAACAAATTTAAGAGGGGCCCGGTGGATAGTTAATTTTGGCCGGGGCCCGGTACGGATTTCCGTACCAGCGTACCGGGCCAGTCCGCCCCTGCCTGCAAGGTAAAAAATAAATCCAAACATGTGTGTTATGACATTTCAAAGTATAGCGTACTCGTATTTATTACTGTAATAAATTGGATGCATAAATCATATGCAGATAAAATCTATCGAATGCTGTAGCCGCGCATGTGACATGTCTTTGAACAATTTGTGGTAATGGTTTTACTCTACAATCATGCTTTATTCTGGTCTATCGTTTTATAGACTAGTAGTAAACCTATCCACTAGTTTATATACCTATAGTTGAGACAGAGAATTATGCGATTCGAACTAGTATTACCTGCACCTACCTGTATATCAGTATCTATATAATGTCCGTCGATTTGGTTGCTCCGGGTTTCCATTGTTGGCTATGTTTCTTTGTATTCAGTCATTTGAAATGTCAAAAGTTTGCTGACAGGTAAACTATTAATTCATGCACTTTACACCAAACGTCTTTGGCTAGAAATGTAAAACAACTTATTTGACGTGCTATAGGCTATGTTTCAAGTCAATCACTCGAGCATTTCTGGTCGAAAACTCGGTCGAAACTTTCGCGGCCCAGCCTAGACAGCTACTTCAAGTGCAACGTGCACTCATTGACTTTTCAATTTACCCGAAATATTAATAATACACATTCAATTTGGTACGTACATGTATTTTTAACCATTTGGAGATGTCTTTCATCGTTTCATTGCGATTTTTTGTACCAAAACGTGATAAGAACATTTCTGACATTTCATCAATGACAGCTGGCAAATTATGAATTTCAAGGGCTTAAAACTCAAACAGGCACTGACTACCAGGATACATTTTTTCACTAGGGCTGTTCCAGAGTTGATATGGATTGAATTAAATCAAAAGTTGCCGCCAACTTTCGCAAAGATTTTGGTTTGCAACGTGCACATCACCAAAACTGCATTTCACAACTTTATATTCACTAAAAACAACTAAATTCTGGTACTTTATTGATCTTTCTACCATTTTCAATCGTCTCACGTATTTTTTATAGCAACTCAAATTACGAAAACTTGAAATGAGCATCAACGAAATGTCACCATCTGACAGCTGGCAAAATAATTAATTTCCATCTCTCACAACTCAAAGATAGCAAGCAAGTAATTAAGTAAAGATTTCATTCTGCGCCGACCGATTCAAGTTTCAATGCAATCAATTGATTATTTATTTGTGAAAAGTCGACCGAAAGTATTTAAGTCCAGCCTAGACAGCTAACCCGAGTGCAACGCGCACTCATTGACGTGACACGATACACTTTTATTTAATAAGAACGGAAAATCTAAGGTAATAATCTAATAATCTAATTCAAATTGCGATAACTTGATAACAGCACATGGCCGAAATTTCGCCATTAAAAAAATGGTTAAAAACGAGTTCATTTTGCAAGAAAAAAGCAACATGCTCTTTCCACGAGGACAGCATGGAAGTGTCAAAACAATCACACGAGCAATTCTACAAGGAAAGGCGATCGAAACTTTGCACGTCCAGCCTAGACAGTTAATCCGAGAGCATCGTCCAATCATCGTCACGCCAATTTACAGGTGATATTTATTCATACAAATTCTCAAAAGTGGACATGTTTCTTCTTTCATTTGAAACAATTTTTCGTCTTTTCAATTTAAAAACTTTAACAATTTAAGAACTTTAAGCCCATAGGGCAAACTATACACCCATAGGGTGAACTATAAGCCCATAGGGCAAACTATACACCCATAGGGTGAACTATACACCCATAGGGCCAACTATACACCCAAAGGGGGAACTATACGCCCATAGGGCAAACTATACACCCATAGGGTGAACTATACGCCCATAGGGCAAAATATACACCCATAGGGTGAACTATACGCCCATAGGGCAAACTATACACCCATAGGGTGAACTATAAGCCCATAGGGCAAACTATACACCCATAGGGTGAACTATACGCCCATAGGGCCAACTATACACCCATAGGGTAAACTATACGCCCATAGGGAAAACTATACACCCATAGGGTGAACTATACGCCCATAGGGCAAACTATACACCCATAGGGTGAACTATAAGCCCATAGGGCAAAATATACACCCATAGGGTGAACTATACGCCCATAGGGCAAACTTTACACCCATAGGGTGAACCATACGCCCATAGGGCAAACTATACACCCATTGGGTGAACTATAAGCCCATACGGCAAACTATACACCCATAGGGTAAACTATACGCCCATAGGGCAAACTATACACCCATAGGGTGAACTATAAGCCCATAGGGCAAACTTTACACCCATAGGGTGAACTTTACGCCCATAGGGCAAACTATACACCCATAGGGTGAACTATACGCCCATAGGGCGATCCATACGCCCATAGGGCAAACTATACGCCCACAGGGCGAACAATACGCCCATAGCGAACTATACGCCCATAGGGAGAACCATACGCCCGTAGGGCGAACCATACGCCCATAAGGTGAACCATTCGCCCATAGGGCGAACTATACTTCCATAGCGTACTATACTAGCGAACTATACAATTGGCGAACATTCACCCGTATTACGAAAATTAGGCCTATAAGTTTTTTGTTCGCCCTATGAGCGTATTTTTGTCACTATGGGCGGATAATTCGTCCTATGGGCGTGTGGTTCGCCTAATGGTCGTATAGTTTACCCTATAGGCGTATATTTCGCCCTATGGGCGTATAGTTCACCCTATGGACGTATAGTTCACCCTATGGCTGCATGGTGTTCCCTATGGGCGTATTGTTCGTCCTATGGGCGTTTAGGTTGCCCTATGGGCGTATGGTTCGCCCCATGGTCGTATGGTTCACCCTTTAGGCGTATGGTTCGCCCTATACGCTTAGCGAACATTCACCTGTATTGCGAAAATTATGCCTATGAGCTTATTGTTAACCTTGAGCGTATTTTTCCTCTATGGCCGTATGGTTCGCCCTTTGGTGTATGGTTTGCCCTATGAGCATGTTGTACGCCTTATGGGCATATATTTCGACCTATGTGCGTATGGTTTTCCCTATGGGCGTTGTGTCCGCCCCATGGGCGTATATTTCGCCCTATGGGCGTATTGATCACCCTATGGGCGTATTGTTCACCCTTTGGGCGTATAGTTCGCCCTATGAGCGTAAAGTTTGCCCTATGGGCGTATAAATCGCCCTATGGGCGTATAGTTCGCCCTATGGGCGTATAGTTAGCCCTATGGGCGTATAGTTCGCCCTATGGGCGTATAGTTCACCCTATGGGCGTTTATTTCGCCCTATGGGCGTATAGTTCACCCTATGGACGTATAGTTCACCCTATGGCTGTATGGTGTTCCCTATGGGCGTATTGTTCGTCCTATGGGCGTATAGCTCGCCCTATGGGCGTATGGTTTGCCCCATGGTCGAATGGTTCGCCTTTTAGGCGAATGGTTCGCCCTATACGTTTAGCGAACATTCACCCGTATTGCGAAAATTAGGCCTATGAGCGTATTGTTAACCTTGAGCGTATTTTTCGTCTATGGGCGTTTGGTTCGCCCTTTAGGTGTATGGTTTGCACTATGAGCATGTTGTACGCCCTATGGGCGTATATTTCGACCTATGGGCGTATGGTTTGCCCTATGGGCGTAGTGTCCGCCCCATGGGCGTATAATTCGCCCTAAGGGCGTATAGTTCGCCCTATGGGCGTATAGTTTGCCCTATGGGCGTATAGTTTGCCCTATGGGCGTATAGTTCGCCCTATGGGCGTAAAGTTCACCCTATGGGTGTATAGTTCGCCCTATGGGCGTAAAGTTTAACCTATGGGTGTATAGTTCGCCCAATGGGCGTATAGTTCGCCCTAAGGGCGTATGGTCCACCATATGTTATATGCATCAATTGCATAAATCTTCTATGCATAAAGGGAAACATTCACTTACACTCCACCACGCGTGTTTGTCTAGAATTTAAACACAGCTTATTATACACAGCAGAGTTTTTTTTTCCCATGGAATCAATTGAACAGTTCTATTTGAAAACTTGGTCGAAACTTTGGGAACCCAGTCTAGACAGCTACTTTAACTGCTACGTGCATATTTAGCCCTAATGGCGTATGGTTCACCCTAAGTTCTATAGGTTCTATTCACGCCCATTGGGTGAACTGTTTGTCCATAGGGCGAACACGTACCCCATGTCGTTAAAAACTAAAAGAAAATGTCGTAAGTATGCTTTATGCCTTATGGGCATAAGGCTTGCCTTATGGGCGTAGGGTTTGCCTTTTGAACAAAGGTTTTGCCTTATTGGCACATTTCTGCATTATGGACGTACTTATGCCTTATGGACATAGGATTTGCCTTATGGGCATAAGGTTTGCCTTAAGGTAAATGGGCAGCCTTATGAGCTTAAAATATGAAATGAAAAAAAAAATTTAATTATAAGTAAAATGGGTAACCACATAGTGCCGGAGTCACGGGCTCCGCTGCTAGTCTTATTAATAAAACTAATCCACTTACCGATTAACGACCCTCGAGTAACCAATCAAATACTCATTAGATTTTTTGAAAATGAATATAACAAGAGAATTGTGAGTCCCACTCCAGGGGAAGGATTCGCTCGTGAGAGAAAACATCTCTTGCTTGCGTGCTCAAATTTTCTGACAACGCTTATAATTATCCAAACAATTTTTACAAGCCACAACAAAGTGAACGAAATTTGGCAAACTACAGGACCTAAGACGACAGCTACCTCTTCCACAAATGAAGACGTGCCACAATTTTACGAGGCAGTAAATGAAAGTGCTATATCGTTAGATTTCTGTAATGACGAGTTATTGGTTCTCTTCGCCAATCATGCTCACATCAGTTGGCATTCAGTAATCAAGTAATTGAGTGTCTCAGAGTCGAAGCAATACAGTCAAGTTATGATCGTGTAGAAAGAGAGCAAATTTTAATTCGATTTCTTTTAATTGGAATGGAATAAGTTCGCTTGTCAAGTACTTACGATGAAATATCGTAAGTATTAGAAATCTATAACCGAGAGTAATTTTAATGGCTGTTGTTGCTTCAGACATCACCGACTTAACAATTCGGCTATTTTTTCGGTCCCCTTTTTACTTGGAATTTTGTCAGATTCAACTTTCAAGTGCCATAGAAACCATGACATAATTTTGTCAAATTAGACTATTTATTTGTTAATTAAAACACTTTCTGTCTTCGTGTTGACTTCTATTCCATTTAAATAATAATTACTTCGTTTTCAATCCAGATGTTTCTGAAACAATAATAATAGTTTGGCAAGAAAGAATCGGTATAGTTACACATTTTCTTAATACCGTTTTCAATTTACTTTCTGAGCGAAAATCGAACCATCACTAACCATAAATTAGACAAGTATAAAGAGGCAACACGTTCCTACATTACTTGAGACTCGTGATCGAATTATTGAGTATAACGAGTCTAAAGCCTCGCTGCTGCTGCTGCTGATGATGTTGCTGCTGCTGCTGCTGCTGCTGCTGCTGCTGCTGCATTGTACCCTGTCTTGCCACACAATTCATCGCTGCCGGCTAATGAAGGCGCGTGACAAAGCGACGACGCCCGTTCCACGCTTTGACAAAGCAGCTCGCGCGACGTCGCGACGCTAATTGCTGCTCGCTGCGTGGCGTCGAGCTCCTCGAATCGACGCATGTCTTGTTCTCATTGTAGCCACGTGCTCGTAGCTCAAATGTCACATAGGACCCTCACCCAATACCATGCCACACGCCCGTGTTGTGGCCATGTTTGCATCGTCACGTGCTCACAGCTCACAGCTCACAGCTCACAGCTCACAGCTCACAGCTAGCTGCTCACAACTTCAAGACTTCGAGACTTCAGGACCCTCAAATAATACCACCATGCATGCCGGTGTTACTGCATCATGCTAGTATCGCCACGTGCTTGAATCTCAAAGATCTGCCTCTTACCTCCTATATTACCTGCACCCCTTCGGTTTCCCTGCGGTGCTAGTCCTGTTATAATTGGCATGGTGCTGAAAATATTCATGCTCTCGGCATATTCCAGTCAAGCATTAATAATTAATTGAAAAGGTTTAATAAACGGCGAATCACAATATGTAAACGCACAACGGGCAGCGTATAAGCAGGCTCATTCCAGACCTAAACGGGATGATCTGGCAAATTACGTTAAGAATGCCACATTCAATCAAAAACTATATTTAAAAATTCATAAGACTCGTGCAGGTCTATAGCTTTTCTCTCCTCGGAAAAGCTATCTGGTTATGGGTCAGCTTGTTGTCAGGATGAGAAGAAAGCCACATCTATTTGCAAATTGTGTGTTAATTCTGTTAAAATCATTCAAGCTAAGACCCAATAATAATATCTTTCCTTAATTCCAAATTTTCATGGGTCAAGGAGTGGAAAATCTACCTAAATCTAGGGCCTCAGGTGATACAACCGGGTGGCCACTCCGGTTGCTTCTCTTGTTTCTTCTTCATCTTCCTCTTCTTTGTCCTCTTCTTCTTCTTCATCTTCTTCATTTCTTTCCTCCATCCTCTCTACTAATTCCTTCCATTGTTCTCTATTCTCCCACAGTCTATTATCATCAACATCACTCCACTTTCCACGTCTTTCTACATCCTCTATTATCTTCTCTCTCCATCTTTCTCTTGGCCTTCCCACTCTTCTTCTTCCTACTGCCGTATTTTCAAACTCCCTTCTTGTAATTCGCATCTCATCCATTCTCTTCACATGTCCAAACCACCTTAATCTCTCTCGACCCATTTTAAAACCCAGCCTCTCAACTCCCAGCTCGTTTCTAATAATATTACCTTGTCCATTCTTGTAACTCCTCTTATACTTCTCAAAAACTTCATTTCTGCTGCCTGTATTTGGCTCTGTTCTTTGCGTCCCATTGCCCAAGTCACTGCTCCATATGTCAAAATTGGGACAAGGTACATTCTGAACATAAGCATTTTACAAGACCCAAGTTGAAAAAAATTAATTGAAATTGATACTGGACATTGAATTGATATTCATCTCCAGGGTTTTCTTGTTTTGCGCCGTCGAGTGCAGTGACCCTGAGAGCCACAAGGGTCCTCAACGTGATGCATTTTCCACCCCCACGTTACTTTCATGACAAGTGCCCAAATCGATCACTTCCAAATTTAGTCAAACTCGACACACTATGTCACAATCAGACGTACTAATTAAAATATGATTTCCTCGTTATGGAAAGCTCTGCCAGATTTAGATGGTAATTTTTAGGATCGATGAATTGACACGTTGTCAGCATCCATCCCTCCATAAATACTACCCCTAACAGCCTGTTCCCAATCATTGCGCAACGTAACTAAATCGAATCGCACGGGAATATTTTCAATAACTATAATTAGTATAGCTTTGTTAGTTATTATTATAAACTACAAGGGCTCCGCTAACGCTCTTTATCGCGTTGCTGGATGAGCGCTCAATAGACATCCTGACCATTTTTGACCGGTTTGGTGAACAAAAGGCAGGGATAATTACAGGTTAGATAAGCAAAACGGCAAAAAACACGAAAATTTAATCGAAAATACGATAAAAAAACATATGAGAAGACTTGTGAAACTAAAAATTTCGGGAATGTAAATCCCATTAAGGTAAACATGTTTGTAAAGTGTGGGTAAAGATATTATATTGAGTTTTAAAATTTTGACAAAAAAAAATGTTTTCTTTTTAAATTAATTTACCAGAAGACTATTAGACAGATCTTTAAAAAAACGTGACAAAGTTTAATCCAAATCGGTTCAGCCATTTGGTCAGAATCGTGCCAACAAACATACGAACGAACAAACAAAAAAAAAACATGATCGTCTTTTTTCTCTGGGTGGTCAATTGAAGTCTTCACTCGCTTCGCTCGATCATCCAAAAAATCCATTCAAAATTTGTATTCGCATCGGGAGTCGAATCTGTGTTTTTCACCCCACCAGGACCATAGAACTTCTGACCACTAACCGAAATTCGAGTAGTCATGAAGTTTTTTTGAGTTGTTGGTTATCGGTTGGCTATTTGATGGCTATTATTTGTGCCTTAATCAACTCTTACATCCGTAAGTTGTTTTTACTAGTCGCGGCTCCGTTCGCCTGTTCACTGTTCAAATATAGGCTTTCAACTTTGACGTCAATTAAATGATCCCAAAAGCTTGAAAACACATTGAGAAAGCTCATTTTCGAAAATAACTCATTGAAAACGTTCTAATGAATCGTAAAAGACGGGGCTCGCTCTGTTAGCTTTTTAGTAAGTTGTTACGATTGGTTAAACATTGGAATCAACAGGGCAATAAAAAGAAAGGAAATATAAAAAATCTGAGGAGTTAACGGCCAACTGATAAACCAACTAACTGAATAATAAAAATTAAACATGCCCGTTAAAATGAAGTTGTAATGTCTATAAAACTACATAGAAGTTGGAGAGAATCTCTTTTACATTATGGCTATATTCAACAAAGATATTCATAGAAATCGTTACACACATACCGTCCCTATATATTTTTAGCCGAATTAAAACTACCCACATAACGAAACATCGCACTAATTAATAATCCTCTAATTATTTCCGTCAGCTGCAATCCCCGGTCTAAATTTAGAGAATCCTGCAGTGGCCACCAGGGGTATGAGGTTTGGGGGTGCAGAAAGTCTGCACCATGGCTGTTAGCACGTTGCCAGACGCATGACAGAGCGTCCAAGGGTTGAAATAACTAATTACACTATCTATATATCGACTAGTTAACACAACACACATTACATAACGCGTCGATGCAAATAACTAATAAGCCGAATTGTCATGTGCTTCTATTATTATATCATCGCTACTGGATTGCATCGACGTTCGGTTACGCGAACCCCCGGGTGTACGTACTGGCGTCGGTGTCTGGAATACGTAGGTACTAGCACTTCCCCGTGCGTTCGTGTTATGTAATCGGGGGTGTGTGGACGCGGTAGCGGTGACGCGGGTGGATTTGATGGGGAAGAAGGTGCGTCGAAGCCGAGAGACGAACCTGGGACGTTTAGGGAGAAGCGATGAATAGCGTTTCCCTATTTTATTGGTTGGGGCGAAAAATATGAAACTTTCAAGATCATCACAATCATTTAAATTAAGATTTATATTTAAAAAATGTAATGTTTATATTATCTATTGAATCTTCAGAACTATGGCTTGTCCAAAATAGTGGACTTTGGTATTCTACGGTAGGCTGTAGAATAAATATTCGAACTGTGAAAAAATACAAAAGTTGAACATTACACTATTGGGGACGTGGGTAGTGAGAGGGTTAGTATTGAATATTCCAGCGGTAAGAGCACCTCCAAGTTCCAACTAAACAGAACCGCTCTTCGGCCCAAGAAACTCATTCCCGTATTTTACTCTATCTAAAGTGGAGAAAAATTTGTGATGTACAAAAATATGTCTGATGCCAGGCAGTAACTCGCCATACCTATACATTTAGGGAGGACTCTCGTGACATTTCCTGCGGACGACCTCGTTTGGCCACCGACCCGTGTCAAAGAACCCCGGCGACGGGGGCTGCATGCGCCAGCCGAGATAAAAACAATTTTCATCCCCCTACCCCCAACCCTCTCTCGCCAAGAGTGTTTCTTAGAACAAGGCACACGTTTCACGACTCATCGCCACGTTGTTGTGGGGGGGGGGGGGTCGTGTGCCCCCATTGTCGCCGCATAACGTGATGCGACCCTCCCCCCAACCACCCCCCCCCCCCCCCCCCCTGGAACCGAGGCACGCGGCCCGAGCGTACGGCGTGCTCGTCACATGGACGCCGACCCCACGACGCCTGCGCCCGAGCGTCGCGACGCCGCTTATAAGCGTCGCTGACCGGGCGTCGGGTTTACATTCGTCTCGCTAGCGTCGAGGCGGTAGAACACGGTCTAGATTTTGACATACAACAGGTGGTCGGTCATCCAGAAACGTAACAGTACCGCGACGCAACGTAACTAAGTTCTGCAAGTAAATAAGTTAATAAGTAAATAAGTTTCGTGAAATTCAACGACTTGGTGAATCGATAGTGGTGCAATTGAACTATTTTTCCAACTACAAACTCGACTGTCTCGTGACTTGGATAGCGAAGAAGTGAATTGACTCTCAATTCGACACAGTGCATCCGCAAAGTCTCCCCGTACTCGCCGTTCCGTTATGGACGCTACCTCCGCCGTCGCCGCCGCCGCCACGGCCCGTCCCAACACCCTAACACCCGGCGCCGCCGTCGCGCCGTCGACGGCGTCCTCGAAGCCGTGCGTCTCGCCTGTGATCAGCAAGCCCATCAACCTGCTGCGCGTGATCGGCAGCCGCATCATCCGGCAACGCGTCCGCCGGCCATCGTCCGACTCGGACTCCTCGTCGAGCGGCAACGACGAGCCGCCGACGTCGTCCGAGCACCGCGCGTCGCGCCCGAAGACGCCGACAGGAAGTTCCGGCAGCAACGACCAGAACAGCGGCAGCGACTCCGGCAACGGCTCGAGCGGCTCGTTCGACGGACAGACCAGCTCGAACAACGCCTCCGAGTCTTCCGAGTCGGGAGCGTCCAAGTTGTCGATCAAGGGCGTGTTTAAGCGGCTGAGCATCAACGCGCGGAGTCAGAGTGCCGGGCGGAAGGCGCGACCGAAGAAGGCGCCGAAGAAGATTCTGCGCTCGCCGGTGCGGACGACGTTCGTCAGGGGGATCTCGGGGTTGCCGACGCGGCGAGTGCCGATCAAGGGCGAGTACTATACGAGTCCGCGGGTGCTTTCCATGTAGTGGGAGCAGGGTGGGTGCCGGGTGGGCAAGGTGTCGGGGGGTCGGAGGGGTCTGTGGATGATTGGACTGTGAAATGAGGGACATGGACTGTTGTTTGGTCGGCGAGAGGAGTTGTCGGTGGTTTTACCGCACCGAATTATTACACTTAACACTTTTGCCTATGATGCCGTGGAGAGCACATTATGAAATCGTATTATGATAAATTCTAAAGGAGATGTAGACATATTATAGACTTCAAACACAATATTTTAAGCACATAGATACAAAATTATGTATACTCTAATGCTAAACTTATATACTATTCCTGTTGAATTAATCTTTTATGGAAAAATCATATCAAACAATGCTGTCGATTACTTACCAGGTCAATGTTGCCAAAATCTATGATGTATCTAATTGTTGAAACTATTAGGGAGCATGATTTGCAGTATATGTGTGCTATATAATAGTCATGTAGTTGCTTAGCCGTAGGTGTAATCAACGACACGAAATTAGCCTAGTGCATTGTATGGTGCATTCTTAGCAACAATAGGAATATACTGTGAATGTTACGCTCTTTAGGAAAGAAACAATTAGCTGATTATTTAAAACAAATTAATAGGTAAAATTGCAATTAGTTTTTTTAAAACTAATGATAATGTGCCTTGAATATAGGGTAAACATTGTGAGATGCACAATTATGTGGATGTGAATATGTGTTTACTTATGCCTGTTCCACCTTGAGATGCTGGGAGCTCTTTGGTTGGTGAAACTCAATGCTAACCGAACCGATTTCGAGGAGCCAACCAGAGAAAACTCTGGCTTATCGACGTCGAGCAGACTTAATAGCAATGTCGGTGGATATGTAACAAATTCACTCTAAGACTTCTGATTCGCCATGCATTCATTGGCCCCAGCGACTTGAGGAGAGCGCTTGGATTCTCCGTTTAAATTAACAAATCCCTTGGTGAAATTCATCAGGGTCTTCTAAAAAATCTCGGGGTTGATGACAGTGAACACACAATATGGGTGCTGCTATTTAAAAGCTATCCACAACTGCATCATGCAAGTGAATGTCACGTGCGAACAGAAATGACCCAGAATAGTTATTAAATTTCAGCTTAATTTTCACATAATGTTCAAAACAGTTTTCTTGTACCCAGCTGGGGTGCAATGAAAACGCCTGTGCACGACTTGAGTGCAGCCACGTGTTGCCACCGACATCGCTATGTATAAACGCAGCGCATAGCATGTATGTTTACTATACCTAGATGCTAGATATATATTTTATTGTAAGGATCTAATTTTAGAAAAATATATGATATCACAGGTGTGATACAAAACTAAATGCCGAGCGTTTAACTCAACACGTCCACGCATTCACAACTCCCAACTCCCCATTCTACCATATGCCTGTCTCATGAAACTCACTATAAAAGGACACACTATATCAGAAAAACAATCACAAGGATTTTTTTTCTAAATAAAAAACTATTGTACTAGGTATTGAATGCTGAGAGTTCAATAGTTTTTTTTGAAAACTGATTGCTAAGATTAGGAAAAGTTGTGAGTCTTCAGAAAGTATATCACGAGACTTATTTTTCTGCTATATGCAAAATCGAAAAAAAAATTATTTTGGTATTATTTATTTTGGTAATTATTTTAAACTATTTTGGTCTTTGAATGGGGATGTGCATTTGCAAACTGAATCTTCCGTGAAGTTATATTTGCATACGAGTGTATAGGTATACTTTTACATCGTAATTTATCTTCATAATCTGCTCATTTGACTTTTTGCTGTTGAATCACAGCACCTCCACATGTCCCGTTTCGAGTCGACCACCCCCAGCGTCGAGGGTGAGTTCGGCACTCTTGCAGCTAAGGGTGGTGTTTACAGGAGCTTAAACTGATCGAGAAGAAAGCCAACATGCGACAACGAGACTTGTAAATAGCTTAAAGTCGGAGAAACCGACCGCTCGGCGCACTGCAAACTACACGACGACAACCCCCAGGGCAGCAGCATTGTCTTCGTTGTCTCGAACCATCGAGGATGTCCGCCAATGGAGGTAAAGAGGGTTTCCTCGCAACACGTGACCAGAGTGAGCGACACGTCGCCGCCGCCGCCGCCGTTGAGAGGACGGCTCTCCCGGGAGGATAGGATCTTTGGTGAAGACATGCTGAAACACGCTCACCGGAAGTCGCAAACAAAACCTCGGCGAGCGCAGACGGAAGCTACAAAGAAGACCCCCTCCCCTACAGAGCGGAGGGTCGACGAAATGGATGCAACCTGCCAAGTGTCCTGCTTTAATCGCGTCTGAAATACATCCTGTGAAGTTCACCGCTCGCGCGGTATCAAAAAAAACTTTTTTTGTATTTAGATGTTGGAAAATTCGTTTGTAAGATGGGGAAGACATGGATGACATTATGTCGGCCTAATTGCCACCCTGTTTACAATCATGCGTTTTGGTTTTTGGTTAATATTTCGATTCCTAGATCTTTTTTTGTACACTAATACTTGACCGCTGAAGACAAAATATCTACTCTCTTGATGATTCGATTTATCAATACAAGTTTACTAATTGCATCATCTTGTGGGGTCGAAGAAAGGTAGAGACTATGCGTATATTCCTACATCGGGTTTGACGTCACAACATCAAACATACTATCATCAAACCCATGTTTCAACTCGGGCATGCCATACATATTGAAACGAGTCAACAGCTATGCACAAAATCATATCGCTCGACCACAGTTGCTCCAAATGGCAAACATAACTAATTATCGTCAACATAGAGACGTGTATCTCGTATTCCAGACGCCGGCTGCATTGAGGCCACCTTGAATCCGCGCGTCGCGACGCCAAGCCTTATCGACGTCGCCCCCCTACAGTCTACACCCACCCCTCCGAGGGGTGCAAGTCTCACGGCATGACACGTGTTTTGAGCACGTGGTCGCGGTCAATCGTAATTAGTGATTCACTGGGTGGCATCATTGTCACATGCATGCCTATTGATATCTTGAATAGTTCGGGCTGTCATAAGGGCACTGGAGTTAAGCAATGGTGCATGCTATGCAGTGGTATTGAATGGGTGACCATACATGTTCAAGTAGGAGAAATAAAAATGTTAATATGTAATAAAAAATAAGCTATCGGTTTTGGTAATGCTTATTTTATTCGCGTTGTGGATGAGCAATATTTGAGTGATGCTGATCGAAAATTATTCATGAATCAAAAATATTAAGATTTAAAAATATTGAGTTACAAAAATTATTGTTCTCATGTCTGCCGTTAGATGGAGCGCATTGAGTAAGTCACATGTCCTAACAAGATCGGAATGACGTCATACTCTTCATTTACTGTCAACCACTTGTTTTGGCGGCGTGAGAGTGTGCGCGGTGTTTTATTTTTTGACAGTATTTTGGTTTCAACAAGTGATCATTCTTGAATGATAATAATATATTTTATGGAGATTCGTAGAACCATTGAATTTGGATGGCTGAAATTCAATGACTGTACAACTGAAATTAAAATGAGTTTACAATCACCAGATTTTGTGTTACCAACCTATTAAAAAAATTACCATAAATGTTTTTCTTTTTTCCCTTACCAGTTATACAAATCTCTATATGAAAATGATATTTTACAACTTATCTTGCTATATATCTTGAAAGTCTTTGTACAATTAGTCGAACTGTTTCAAATGTTGGAAAAGATTCCACTCGGTGGATGTTCTTTAATTTTGTTAGCGTTGGCCCAACCTGTGGTCGTAATTTTCAGTGTGAAAACTTAACAAAGGTCTCCATTGCCAGAATCAGCTGGAACTCGTGTCCAGCTGTCACTGGGACGGTTATTTCAGTTATCAATTATTTATTATTGCTCATTACGCATAGTTAGGCCGAAAATGAATACCAAAAATATGAAAGATGACTAGGGGCTCTGCCCCTGCGGCCTCCGGCCGCCAACCCCCCCGGCGTGCTTTGGGGCTTCGCCCCAAAGCACCATCTGCACGGAGCCCTCTTGCAGGGGGCTTCGCCCCCTGTAGGTATAATTTGTTTCTTGTGATGATTTGTTTTTCGGTAATTGTTATTTGACCCTTCTGCCACGCTTACCTGACACTTCGTATTTATCTACATAATCACTGCTCAAATGCGACATTATGGGTACTACTAATGCTGGCTATATATATTCGTGACTCGGGTCCACAGACGTCCACCATCAATTGTTGATCAAGGAAAAGAGAGTTTTCATGTGTTGCCGCACGTGCTGCTTCTAAGTGTTCCTTTACTGACCCAACCCAACCTCCAAACCCAACCGTGTTGTATGTTTCCTGATGCCTTTCCTGCCTTTCGTGCGTATTTTTTTGCCGAAGTAAATTCCCCCCCCCCCCTTCCCCCCAAAAAAACTAATCCTACCTTTCCTTACCCGACCCAACTTCCCAACCTTCCTCTGCGTAGTACAACAGAGTTGATATGCGCAATCGTACGATGGTCTGTACCTTGTGCACTTGTGCCTTGTGCCTGGTACCCCTTCCCATCTCCTGCCTGCATGACAGGCTTCCTTCCCTTTCTCTGTCCCTGCTTGTGTTGTCCACCAATAGCCGGATGTAAGACCTGGTGAATCGACACGGTCTTCTCCACGGTCTTCCTTCAAGTGCAAACGCGACGGTGTTGACATGCACAATCGTACGATGGCACCCAGCACCCAGCACTCAACACCCAGCACCCGGCACCCAGCATCCAGCACCCAGCACCCGGCACCAAGCACCCACCACCCGACCTCCAGGACCCGGCACCCAGCACTCAACACCCAGCACCAGGCACCCGGCAACCGGCACCCAGCATCCAGCACTCAACACCCAACACCCAGCACTCAACACCCACCACCCAGCACCCGGCACCCAGCATCAAGCTCTCAACACCCAGCACCCGGCACCCAGCACCCGGTACCCGGCACCCAGCAACCAGCACCCAGCACCCAGCATCCAGCACCCAGCAACCGGCACCCAGCATCCAACACCCAACACCCAGGACCCAGCACCATGCACCCGGCACCCAGCATCCAGCACCCGGCACCAAGCACCCACCACCCACCACCCACCACCCGACCCCCAGGACCCAGCACCCAGCACTCAACACCCTGCACCCGGCACCAGGCACCCAGCACCCGGCACACAGCACCTAGCACCCGGCACCCGGCACCCAGCATCCAGCACCCAGCACCCGGCACCAACCACCCGGCACCGAGCACCCAGCACCCGGCACCCAGCATCCAACACCCAACACCCAGCACCCAGCACCCGGCACCCAGCATCCAGCATCGAGCACCCGGCACCCAGCACCAACACCTAGCACCCGGCACCCAGCATCCAGCACCCGGCACCCAGCATCCAGCACCCAGCACCCGGCACCCAGCACCGAGCAACCGGCAACCGGCACCCAACACCCAGCACCCGGCACCCAGTATCCAGCACCCAGGACCCGGCACCCAGCACCCGGCACCCAGCATCCAGCATCCAGCATCCAGGGCACCCAGCATCCAGCACCCGGCACCCAGCATCCAGCACCCAGCACCGTGCACCCGGCACCCAACACCCAGCACCCGGCACCCAGCATCCAGCAATCGGCACCCAGTATCCAGCACCCAGGACTCGGCACCCAGCACCCGGCACCCAGCACCCAGCATCCAGCATCCAGGGCACGCAGCATCCAGCACCCAGCACCCGGCACCCAGCGTCCAACACCCAGGACCCGGCACCCAGCACCCGGCACCCAGCACACAGCACTCAGCACCCAGCACACAGCACTCAGCACCCAGCACACAGCACCCACCACCCAGCACACAGCACTCAGCACCCAGCACACAGCACCCAGCACTCAACACCCAGCCCCCAGCAATCAACATCCAGCATCCAACACCCAGCACCCACCATCCGTCCCCCAGGACCCGCCACCCAGCACCCAGCACTCAACACCCAGCACCCGGCACCCGGCACCCGGCATCCAGCATCCAACACTCAACACCCAGCACCCAGCACTTAACACCCGGCACCCGGCACCCAGCATCCGGTACCCGGCACCCAGGACTCAACACCCAGCACTCAACACCCAGCACTCAACACCTAGCCCCCAGCACCTAGCACCCGGCACCCAGCACCCAACACCCAGTACTCAACACCTAGCCCCCAGCACCTAGCACCCGGCACCTGGCATCCAGCATCCAACACCCAACACCCTAAACCCAGCACCCAACACCCAGCACCCGGCACTCAGCACCTAACTGGCACCCGGCACCTGGCACCCAGCACCTGGAACCCGGCACCCAGCACCCAACATCCTGCACCCGGAACCCGGCACACAGCACACAGCAACCGGCACCAGGCACCCAGCACCCAACACCCGGCACCCAACACCCAGCACTCAGCACCCAGCACTCAAAACCCAGCACCCGGCATCCAGCACCCACCACCCGGCTCCCGGCACCCGGCACCCAGCACCCGACTCCCAGGACCCGACTCCCAGGACCCGTGCCCTGTCGGCCGCTGCCTTTGTCCTTTCTTCGTTGCTCGTCGGCGTTAGTTTGGCAAAACTCGATTTCAAACACTATATATTCCTAGTGGAAAAGTTGCGTAAAAACTCACAGTTAAAGTCGTAAGAACTGTCACAGAAGAACAGATACACCGATGTCCACCATCGCTTTGTGTCGCCACAGCGTGAGTTTATCAGTGGCAAATTATTTTGACACCTGTTATTGGCAATGTTGGACATTTGGCGATTTTCATCGCTATGGAAATTATTTTGCACCTGTATTTTCCTTATTGCCTGCATTATTGCCAATTGTTGCCTCCAGAGGCGATGACTTTCGGCCGAGTGATTTGGCGTGTGTTTTTCGTTGTTTTCACCATCAATCCGCGCTCAAATCGCTGCCCCAATGTTGCAGCGCGCAAGTCCCAAATGAAAAGACCTTAACGCGACTTGGTCCACGCGTTTTCATCGTGTTTTCGCAATTTCTATAGCGATTTACGCGGTGCAAGTTACATAGTCACATAGCCACATCCCCACATCCATGAGTACAATAGTATCGTGGCAACAGAAAATAAGGATTTTAATTAAGGTGGATTGTTTTGATGCAAGGGCAGTTTCAACCGGCTCTTTTTTCAATAATGATAGCATTTTGTAAAAGAAATGTCTGCTGGCCACATTGTTGGGAATATTGAAAAGCCGATGGAACATGGAAATATAATACTATTCACTAATGGCTATAAACATGTGACACTGCTCGAAATGTTCAAATTTCCTCTAATGAAAAGAAAGCATTAATTTTTCAAAATGCCACTGGAACCAAATAGCTAAATTTTGCGTTCTGAGGTTGGCAAAGTTTCCGCGTGACGTCATTTTAAAATTGACAGTTGTAAGCAAAGAGCACTAGGTTGTAAGCAAAGATCCTCAAAATCTCCCACGACATGAATTATAGGTTATGCAGTTTTTTTCGATGACCTATCAGCAATTCAACAAGTCCTGAAATGGAGGAAGACGAACTTTACGATGACCGTATTTTACACACGAACACCATACCTCGGTATTCGGCTCTGAACGCGAGCGCTATGTCGTGTTCGAGTAAACAGAGTGGCCGACTCTCTCTGGGCTTCCGGAGGCCATGCACACACACTGTGGCTCTCGTTTCGACGGATAGCGCCAAGATGCCCTGTCCAACAGTCCTACCAATTGCGACAACTCATCGAAATCGTTTTTGCCGTATGTGTGGACTCCCCGAGAAGATGGTGTTGGGGAACATGGAAAGTCATCGGAAGAACTGTGTGGGCGATGGATTTCTGACTCGTAGTTTAGGTAGTACCTACCTACGTACACACCCCAAAATTAATTAATGCTACTTACCACATGTTGAATTCAGCCTGAATGTCAGCAGCTTTAATCACACCCATTACATACTCAATGCCATTACACATCTAATTCTAATCCATGGAGCTTATATTATCCCTATATTAATATTTGGAAATATTGCCCTATACTACCTAAGTTTGTTCTTTGTTGAGCCTACTTCACATTAGCTTTAAAGATCAACCCTCTATGATGGAATTAATAAACCATTTTGAAGCTTTGTAAATGTGTCGATGTGCCCTGCCCTGTGTCAATGGTAGAATCTTATTTCATATAGGTACCTACTTGTGAAATACCTATGACCTGTAATTTTCTGATCAAATGCAATTCAACAGAAAGCACAGTTATATGAAACCATTGTTTGTTTTCAGAGTGTCCCAGTGGTATCAACTGCTCATCAACGAACCCTAATCACTTCAAGGAGCTCAGTCATCAAATAACTTCTCCGATGAAAGCTGGATCTACTACTACCACCACTATGTCAAGACCGAAAAGAAATCCTGAAAAACAGAAAAAACCAATTACAAATTCCAACAGTTCAGTTTTTCAAGTCAAAGACTGCAATCAAAATCGAATATGTCCAAAATTAAGCACTATCCAGGTTTCAGGTATGTATTTCAGTTACAACAAGAAAAAACATCATCAGATTCAGAATATCATCAGAATCACAGAAGTATCACATTAGTTAGTTAGTTAGTTAGTTTATTTCCTTTTCACATGGTAAAAATACAGTAAATTTTAATTTACATGTAAAAAAACACACGCATTGGCCCATTACATGGTGCTACGCAGTGATGTAGTGGTATATACACGCGGGTGTACGCAGTCCCCCCTCTATTATTTTAATGTTTGTCCGTACCCCCACTTTAAAATATCGAAGGAACGCGGGTGTACGCACGGGTACGCTCTATTAAATTATAATTATTCGAAATGTCATGCAATTCTTTATTTTCGAGACAAAAATATCCAATTTCAGGGTTCCATTCCAAATAATCCACGTAACCTACCCATAATGAACTTGTATGTTTAGTGTATGAGTAGGATGTTTCTTTGTCGGCGTCGCGACCCGCGACAAAAGGGGTTTGTCTAACCAAGCCGCTTACGAGAATGATAATAATAAAAATCACATTACTGTCAAGTTAACACTTTTGGAAGTCGGTAGCGCTTTTACGTACTAGCACCGCGGTGCAAACCCTCGGAAGCAAACCCGCTTCCAATAAATAGAATTCGCAGTAATGACAAAAGCAATAACAATACCCATAATGCCACACACGTACCACACTGGATTTAGTTGAATTCAAGATGCAGATGACCGTAGGCATATAGATTTGCTAAAAAATAAAAGCTTGAAATCAATTTTTTATTGGGGCTACCTAAGCCACAGAAGGTTTGTCCCCCCCCCACCCCCCACCAACACCACTGGCACTATACACAAAACGTTGGTTTTAATGCGTACCCCCACTATAAAATTTACGACTACATCACTGGTGCTACGCAAATTATGTTGCATTATGTCAATTTCACCAAATAAAATGAACATTGAAACTTTCCAGGTGCTCAAGAAAACATGGATGCCGTCAAGAAAATCCGATCAACCAACCGGTTACAGCTATCGGATCAAAGCAACATTTGGCCGAGTCAGAGCACGACCCTGACTTTGCTGGGCATTACCGACTCCCAGCAAACCTCGCAGCTAGGCAAACCAAGCGACATCGTGAGGTGGTTGAAAAGAAACTCCAACGTTCCTAGAAATCTCAAAGCCCGGCAGCAGACAGACGATCTACAGCAGTCGAGAAGGGCAGTCGGTCTTGGCTCATTACCCACAGTCGGCGGGGCGGCCTGGGTCATGGATCGGATGATGAAGAACGCTGGCAACGATGTTTCGCTGGCTGAAATCGTTGTGGACGAGCTAGTCAAGAAGGAGAAATGTAAACCGCATCGAAAGGCGAGGAAAGTAGAGCGTGACCTGACCTACGTCGATGGGGCAACGTCGAGTGAAGAAGAATCGGATTCGGACCGTCTATTTGCATGTCCAGTTTACAAAATGGTTCCAGGTAACATATTCAAATATCTCTTTCAATGATATTAAAATAAGCAATAACATTTTTTAAAGCTGCCACTTGTCATTCCATCAATCTATAATTTGCATTCTTATCAACATTTATGAGATATTTATTAACCTACGGATCTAGATCGGACCCCCGGCCCTATGTGGTCCATGAGCCAATTCTAGCCGAGTGTCATTCTGATTGATAGTTGAAGTTGCTTTCCTTCCTCATAGTTCCTTGTGCATCATTTATTATTTAGCTTTCCCAATTATTTAGCTACCATTTTGTTTTTGCCAGGCACGAAGTTTGCCGTTGATGCTTTAGTCCACGGAGAAGATTCGCGTTTGGAGGCGCATTTTCTCACGCGCTTCCGCAAAGAACTCTCACCATCGGGATCCGTCCCCATCTACTGCACACCAATCACTGGTAAGCCTCTCTAATCTGCTAGCTGGGCAGATTGTAGTGCTGGCTAGTTATTTCCTGTCCTAACAGTTGTGGTGCGCCTAGCTGTGCTAAGTCTGGTATCGCTTAGTGCTTAGTGCTTCGTCTGTTATCGCTAAGCCCAGTGGTTTTTATTGCAGCGCGTTTGCTTAGTTGTCGGCCGGGAGCCGAGACCATCGTCGTACGCGAGCTGCAGCCGGGAACGCCCAGGATCATCAACGGGGTGAAAGTCACCGCAATCGATGCGCACAGGTGAGTCACGGTGAGGCCGGAAACAATCAAAAAATTTAAAAGCATTTCTTGGAAACAATTTCCCTTATTTATATAACTAGATCACAGATGATGTAAACTAATTACCTTGGCTGAAGTGTCATTTCAATTGTCTTTTAATTGCAAAAAGATTGTATTGCAAAGAATGAAAAAATTGTCAGTAAATCCTGATAATTCTGATGTAAGCAACATGAAATTGCATTTATGTATGTGATACTGATAGTTCATACTTTTTCTATACTGGGAACAAGCAAGATAAACCACCCCTTTCTGAGATAACAATTAGTTACTTATTGTATGTAGCAATACTTGATGATATACATAGTATGTACTATGTATAGTATATACCATCAAAGATGGTCCATCTTGCTTGATCTCTCTATTGAAAAAGTATGAAATATCACATACCTAGATAAATGCCGTTTCATATTGCTCTCATATTCCAAATCTTTTCAGAATGTTGTGAAGCACCAGATTCTCCTTCTTGAGATTTCAACCACAAACATATGACATATGACATATGACAGAGGTGTCATATGATACCAGACGTTTGATCTATTAAATTGTAAATGTAGTGTATGATTGTGCTCTTTGATGAACTATTATTGGCCCTAAAAAAGGCCCAGTTCAACTTCTTGATGGCGATGTTTACCACGACGATTGTGGCGTAACAATCAGGCGTGTCTACTGGTTGCTCTACTGGCGGAGCGTTGCAGCCGGTATTGCTTGAACGTCCCCGGACGCGCGCTGAGCTTGGCTTGTTTCCGACAGCGAGCCGGGCTCGGCAGCCCTGCTCTTCGAGCTTCCCGGCAACGTGACAGTGTTCTACGTCGGCGACGTGCGCTGCAGCTTCACCGTCGAGTCGTTCCCCGCGTTCTGGCTGCCGACGTTTGCGCTCGACTACCTCATGGTGGACACCGCGCGCTGCTGCCTTGACGCCGTCCGCCCCCGAAAAGTGAGACCGGAGACGATATGGAAACGAAATATCCACTCGCAAATTTTATCCATGCCGGGAGCGGGAATTGAACCTTGTATCCATATTTGTTTCCACAATGCCATGATTGCAACAAATTTTCTGTGAGCTTGCATCATCTGTGACCATCTTGTGTGACCATCTTGTTCAGTCCAGGCCCCGTATTCAATATTCACTAACTCTTCCTGTTTCTAATTCTGCAGAATTGTGAAAATGTTGGCTTTTGTTTGCAAAGGAAGTATAGGAAACAAAAGCTGTAATTCACCTGATTCTGCAGAATTACAAACTGGAAAGTTAGTGGTATACCACTAGGTTGGGTCACCCATTAGCAAATTCGCTTTATTGATGAGCCCTTCATCGATGATAAGACCGGGTCTTCTCCCGAATCTTTGGGATCCTGTGGATAAGTTTTCTGGCTCAGCGGCTCTTTCTGCATCTGCTACAATTTATTGATTTTTAAGAATCCGTTTTTTTCTTGCAGGAGGAAATTGAGACATTTGTTCTGCAGCTTGTTGAGGACCATATGGACAGACACACTAAATCGACTGTCGTTCTTGTCTCGGATGGTCTTCTTGGTAAGATTGTGGTTTGATTATTAACGCTAGCTCAACTTGGATTGTCCCAAATGGTAAGATGCACTGTCCTCCTGTCTTCTCTGACAAGTACAGTTAGCACTTAGCATTCATTTGTGTCCCATACCTGCCTAGTAGAAAGTTAGGACTTACACCTAAAATGACCCTGGCTAAAATTTTGATTGTAATGCCTCCAGCTTACAGGATAGTTTTACTGATCTTTGGGATTATGGGCCAGTTTGTATGAACTGTGGAGTACCGTTTCTTTCATCTTTTATCCGCTAGGCTCTTATTTGATCTGGCCGCATGACCTGTCTCAAATCATCATTGACAATAGTTGACAACCGAAAATTTACCAAAAAAAGCCGCTATCTCACCAAACGCAACTGTGAAATTAAAGCCAACTTCAAAGTTATATGGCCAGTTCAGACTCGGCATCGGCATGATACTAACATCAGCCATAAAAACTCTGTTCCAGAAAATCGATTGAGCACCCTGCTGGCGCTTAAATTCAAACTCAAGATCTTTGCGCACGGAGAGGCCTTGAAGACGATGCAACAGATCAACGCTGAGTTTCTAACCGACGACCCGAAAGAAGCCGGGCTGCACATAATCGAGAAGGCAAGCCATTTGCAAGACGTGAGTGTGACGATAAAAATCAAAAATAGCACTTAACGCACAGGTCTGCGGGATCGACTTTAACCTTGACTTTAATACTTCAGTTATCTCTAGCTAGGCAACCTTTGAAGTTCAAATTCTTGATTCACTCTTGCACAATTTTTTGGTTATGAAATGAACTCTGGCTCTGCTTGCAGGTACAGTATGCTTCTGAGACTAGTGATTGAAGCTTAGAGTCTGTAAATTTATTATTTATAGGCTTATAGCTAATCTCTTTCTTTTTTGATCTCTGAAACACGGACAAAGATAAAATTGTATCCTGCCTTGAAATTTTAAATATATTGTGTAAAATACCTTCGTGGCTGACCTTTTCAGAATCTGGCGGCACAGCTGAAAACAAGCTTTAACCACGCACTCATTTTGAACCCGGCGGACCAAGTCGAGTTCGAGAAGCCGAACACGAATTGGAATGTCACTGTCCTGGGTAAGTGTTTGACTCGGCCTCGGAACTCGGAAGGCATCATCTTATACCTTTCTAGGCTGCAGAATGCAGGAAACTCGGCTGAAATAGCATTGTCGAGCCGGCTACAGAATCGTACGCACTCTGTTAAAATTGAAACATCACAGTCATCTAGATAAAATTTTACACTTCGTTACTTACGTCATCATATTGATTGGGCTTTGTTTGTTTGCTCAATCTTAAGTGACCCCTGATAGTTCTAAAATTTGTAATATTGAGCATTTCAAGGCACGGTAGCACTTGCAGACCTGCCGATGCTGATTTCTACGTAGTTTTCCTTGAAAGTTGCGTTGTTTTCCAGACTTCCCTGCTTCGAGTGCTGCATCGTTGGCTGACCTCGAGAGGCTGGTCAAGTTTTTGCGGCCCAAGGCCCTTATATCATCCCTTCGACCGCGTCACGATCTAATCCAGACAAGACTGTTCGCCAGTTGGCTCGGCGAGCCACTGAAACCAGGTTCAGTTGAGAAAAACACATAACTTATCAAATCGGTGATAGAATGATAGCCTGCTCTATGGTTTTTTGCAAAGCTATGCTCTCTGGTTTCTCAAGGGTTGTAAGAGCTAGATTCAAACAATCGAACAAATTTGTTTAATGTCGGTTATTAAGTCGGACAAGCTAGATTTAGTAAAATTCGGAAGGTTTCGGTAACAACCAGCTTGATTTTTTTTACTAAACTTCTATTTGATCAAGTCACAACTCAGATTCCATCATCAAGGCATGCAAATTGCAAACGATTTGTGCTCTTGGAAATTACTTATTATAAAAGGTATTATTACAGCATAGGAGTAATGATCTGAGTTAAGTTATGTGTAGATTGTTAGTTGTGTGGTATCGTATGAGGTGCAATGACTTGTTCTTTGCAAGTGATTTGTTTTTGGTTGTAATTTTTAAATGTGCCCAACTTCTTTTAAGTAAGGTACACATTATTTTAAAGTTGAAATTTGAGAGTGGAGTTGCTTGTTTTCTTACAATCTTAGTTTGTTAGATGTATGCTTAAATTTTTTTTTTTTTTTTTTTTAACGGTTGACATTTGTTACTACCTACTCGGGACATGTTTCGACAATCGCTTTATTGAAAAATATGGTTCATCGCCCAAAAAAATATCATGAAGTAACGTTTAATTAAGACTTTGCTTTTATTCCTACTTTAATTTTTCATATTTTCAACATTTGCAAATTCATTGTTAATTATTGTAGAAATATTGCTGGCTAAGGATTATATGGGGTCCAGTTTATGGCTTTGAGATTGTGTGTATTGTGTCGTTTAATGTTGAAGGTGGCAGAATCGAGCCAAGAAATCGGTCTTCTTTTTAATGCGTACAAATATAATTCTAGTGAATTTCCTACATTCGGTAATCGGTATCAAAACTTGCGGCTTCTTGGAGAGAGACTGACTGATACAATGGCCGTTTCGCACGATAGATAACTGCATTATGCGTGTAAACGCACTGCCGCTTCACGGATGTCTCTCATTCTGTCGTGTGTCCTGCCAGTTCGTCCCGTGGAATGCCTCGAATTGCAATACGGAACTATGATAACGGAGAATGTGCCGTATCGTGTACCGTCACACTCATAGGCCTTGCCCAGCTCGTAGATATTTATCTCGATGTTGATGTACTTGGTGTTTGTTGTGCCAAGCTGTTAATGTGATTCTATTGTGCCATGAGGTTTTTTTGTTTCGAAACTTAGAAAATTATATTCCTAAGAGGTCATATTATCATTCTTAACAATGCTTTAAGGGTGACTTTCATATTTTTATACGATTACCAGGTGTTAACTTCTCATTAAATACTAGATTTAATATTACTATGTAACGTACCATGTTTAAAGATTGCTGTTGTAAGATAATTTTATGTTATTGTAGAGTACCAAAGAGTGCATCAAAGAGTATTTTCTCCACTTGTGGATCAATATTCATGTTTACAAGTTAAAGAATGTTTAATAAATGTATGGGTAACAACACATTTGGATTGTCTTTAGAATAGTAGATATTATAAGCAGCAGCATGCATGGGTGGTTTAATTGGGCTTGCCCCAGTCATCATTTAGGTAATTTCATTTAACTTATTTTCTTGTCTGAATTTAAATGTCCCTCTCCTACATTGCTTAGTAAAGATTTTGTGTGTGGTCAGTGTCGAGAACTAGAAGATAAGACAACGTAGATAAGGAATAGAAATGAAGATTTAAATTCAAATTTTCGAGCCGAGGTGCACTCAATGTCATTAGTAAGAAGAATGTCATTAGTATTCATCGACTCTGACGAAAACAATCATGGCGTCGTAGAGCTGCCAAAAAGTCGTGTGTGGCTTCTCCATGCAAGTAATTACGTCTCTAATTAAAACGACCGCGATTAGAAAATCAAATTGGACGTTGAGAGAAAAATGGCAACTCTCACAGAAGACATGGTAACCGCGAGAGCGCGGGGAGCCGACATAAAAACGCTACGAAAGCTAAACTGCTGGTAGGTGCTCGATTTCTCCATCCCATGAACCATGACATATTATCTTGAACGTTAATTTCATAGCCTTTTGTCTTATTCAGGGGGGCGTGCTTGTCTGATGTGAGCTTGTTACAGCGAATGCCCAACTTGGAGGTGATTGCATTCAGGTAAGCCCTTCTTTAGATCAGTACAAGGCCAGTGAGTCAGACAGACTGGGCATGTCCTGTCGACTCCCACAGACCAAGGCTGCATGTGGGCTCATTCGATCCGCATTTAATTTTCAGCGTTAACCAGATAAGTCTGCTTGCCGACTTCACAAAATGCGCGCGACTCAACGAGCTTTACCTTCGTGGAAATTGCATACGCGATCTGAACCAGATACTCTACCTGCAACACTTGCCCTTAAACCATCTTTTGTTAAAAGAGAACCCGATTGAGAATGTCCCGCTTTATCGGGAGACTGTGATAAAAGCCTTACCGCAGTTGAAAAAGCTGGACGACAGCGATGTTACAGACGAAGAGCGAGAAAATGCCAGAAGAATCGGTAAAGACCTGATTCATCCCGAGCTTATGGGTGACCCAGACTGCTATTGCAATCAGAGTCGCTCTCCTAGCCCTCAGGTGAGCTTTTCAAATGAGTGTTCCTTATTTATCGAGCTCGGATATGTGTTGCTTATTAAATACATTGGCATGTCCAGTATGGACGATGTACCAAATTATAGCAGTAAAGTTAGTCAATGTCAGTAGGCATCAGCAGTATCACAACCGTCTGCATACTTAATTTACAGAGTACTTCCTTAGAACTTGATTAATTGATAAGCTACCCTCTATTAAAATTTCATCAGCCAATCCACAAAGTAAAAGCCTACAGCTCAATATTGTGCAAGTATCATTTGTAAGCAGTGCGAAAATACTGCTTTCTCTGGATCATAATTAAAGCATTTTCTTGTGCGCTCCACTCAATAAAAAAATCCAACAACTTCAAGATACATCCATCTGAACGACTTCTTAAACGCAATCCAAACCTCGCAGCCGCCCGATTACCGTGACGAATACATCCCGCCGAGCCCCCGCGAGATTGAATCTTCCGGAAGCCACGACAACAGCCCGTCGCCGCCGCCGCCATCGCCGCCCACGCCGGCGGAGACCTACGAGCGACGCAACTCGAGCTTGGACGAAGAGGCGTTCGCCCGACGCAAGTCTTCCTACGTCGACGAGCCGCGGCGGCAGCCGGTCTACGAGGATCGACGCAACTCGAGCTACGTTGCCGACGACGTCTCGCCGGTCTACCCGGCCGCCCGGCCTGTCGTCTACGATGGCGTGAGTTGCGGAGGCTTGCGCTTTTTGGTGGAACTTGGAAGGGGATGACATTTAACTTGCTCGGCTGTAGAATGTGGGAAACTCTGAGTTGAAGTTAAATTGCTACAGCCACCCTTTTTTCAACTTAAAAGAATGTGACTTTTGTCATCTTACTTGATATTGAGAGAGCCTTGTTTGGCACTAATGCTCAATCTCAAATGTCAAGTTTCAGTCGTAGGTATAAAACAGTTTCTGTGCAGGACTAGGTGCCAACTGCATTTGTTTAGTTTTACTTTACCCCCAGTCAGCCAACTTCGCCACCAGCGTGCTGTCGCCCAATTTCACCAAAAGTTTCCTTTATTCTACAGCCTAGTAACATCTCAGCAGAGTTTAGTACAGTACAGACCCTTCATGCTTTATAAATGTGCTACAGCTGTTAAGGGTATTAACGGAACGTTGTAAAGTTAAGAGATTTCCAGTTATATACCTGTACATATCCATTTGTATAGAGTATAATTTTCATAAACACAGCGGTGGAGGCACGGGTGAGTATTACTGCTAACTCTGACATCGACTTGCCTTCTATGTTGGTGTGGGTTTCGAAGGCTTGTGCCTAAACTTCGGAGATGCTAACTTCAGAGTCTACCCTTCACGCTTTATAAATATATGCTACTTTTCACAATTTCGACAGCATCATATGAATGAGAATGACGATACTTCTAGTTCTATATTATCTACATGAAACTTAATCTCCATTTCAGAACTAGATCCACTCGAGGATACCTACAGCCTGGATCTGTATTACTTGGAGTTAGCAGTTTCATTCAGATGAAATTTTGTCACCATCCAGTATCAGTTTCAGTGTATTCGAGTTCCTAAACCTTACTTCTTATTTCTTTGAATCCTTCTTGCTACTATTTTATCATGTACACCTCTGGACACTGAAACCCGTCCACCTGAAATTTTTACAAGTCTTAATTTCGTCTTGCTTGAAAATAGTATAGGTCGCCAGGTAGAGGCTGAGCACATAGCTTATGAAACCACTTGCTTGGGAAGCTGCCTAATGATGGAAAACCAGTTTTCTTATCAGTGGGGCTTTTAACAATTCATATGAACCGTGCATTGCAAATATTCGTTCACCAGAGTAGCCCTTTTGGCATGTTCGAGCTCCAGCATTTGTCACAGAGTTGCCGGGGAAGATTTAGACGGTTTGGACGAATTTCAATATCCTTGCTGTAACTACACTGACATTTTCTATTGATTCCTATTAATAGTTTAAAAACATTTATTCGATGGTAAAAATACTAAAAATGACAGCGGTTTGAATTTCCTCCACTGCATCGTAATAATCGACGTCGTTTGTTATCTAATCTCCCGTACTTGATATAATATACCCGACCCGCCAGGACAAGGTAGCATCAAAAAGGTCGGGTCTCGGAGCCAACCATTGACTTGATCCAAAGATAATATAAGCAATTAAAAGGAGAGAAATTAAATCGTGCCATGGGAACAAACTTTTTCCAGAATACTGAGGAAGTGATGAGATAAACGTGTTTGCTGTAAAGAGTAGACGCCGGAAGTTTTCGAATTATTTCTGCATCTTCAAAATTACGAGTTATAGGCCATTGGGGGGTGCTGAAATGGTGTAAAAAACTCACGAGAAATCATATTTGTGAGCTTGGTCGATCCTCATTTCACTGGGCAGGCATTACTGATAAGGAAAACTGGTTTATCATAACGAGGTATAGGCTCAGAAAGCACATGGCATACAGCATGGTGTGTACCCGACTTACCTACACTATTTTTCAAGCCAACCTCCCTCGGAACTTGTATACATTTCTAGTAGACGGATTTCAGTGTCCAGGAGTGTACATAATTTGTTGCTAATTGCTTGAAGCTCACACTTGTTCGGGGATATTGTTAACGTGAGCATCCATTTAATATTTTAGCTGCCATCTGTTAACAATTACTAATTAGACATTCAAAGAAATGTTACAGTGATGTATAACATACCTACCCGCACCTCATATCTCTAACTCACTCCAGACTTGGAAAGAAACTAATCAGGTCTTCTACAGAAAGTAAAGTTTCTCCTATTGGGCCTGGTAATAAAAATGGACTACAAAGGCTCATCTGAAGACTCCAGCTAGTTATTGCGCTGTGTACCTAGCTTGGCCTCGGACCCGTGAACGTCGTACCTACCCCTAAACCCGCTAACTCGCCTGCTCCTCAGCCTGCTAACGAACCGGAGGAGGAACCTAACGACGAAGGAGCTGCTTCACTGGAAGCGGTTAGTTTACCGATTCTCGCCTGCACTCTCGCACCAGCGTTTCATTCTATGCTCGATGTCGCACCGTGTCTTTTATACCTAGCCTTTGTGTGCATGGATTGCAAAACGTACATTGTGGAGAAAGTTTGTTCTATTTTAATAGCTTTCTAATGCATTGTTTAATAGAAAACGGGGAAACAAATTAAAATCGATCATCTTTTTTTAAGAAAGTAACTACTCACAGACTGATTTAGCTTATTTGCATGGCTAGAGCAGCCAGCTGATTGAATAATTTGAAAAAGATGAAAGAAAAGGGCAGGAGACTTAATAAGAGTGAAAAAGTAGACACCTGCAGTATGCTTAGCCTTAAAGTTGGCCGAATAAAATTAGTACAGTGTGTGCCAAAAGTATTAAATCATATAAATTCAAGTGCATGCACTAAAAAAAAAATCTTCAAGCTATTTACTAAAGTTACGCGTTGAAAAACGTGGCAGTGCCGTTTCGGTAGTGTATCGACGAGCGGGCGCCCTTGGCTCCACCTGATGCCACGCCCCCCCGTGAGCTCGGCCAATCGCTGTGTCTCGTTCCAGGCGGACGACGAGGAGCGCAACTACCACCAAGTGCAGGACGTGGGCGCGTCGCTGTCGCGGCTGTCCGTCGTCGGCAGCCGGCCGCCGCGCACAAGGGTGAGTCTCACTCGCCGATGATGATACTGTTGTTTAACGATGCACTGTTTTGACTACTGGCCCCGTGGCACTGGTCTAATGGCATCGGTGAATGAGAGGGTGATGATGAACCTAACCTAGCCTAGAAGGGAGGAGGGAAATCCGGTGCCGGTACGCAGCCTACTACTGTCGAAATGAACCGAGGGGACCACCGGCATTATGCCCCTTCCGAAGGACGGTACAACTCGAACAACAGGATTCCTCCACTAAACCATGCTGTCGAGAGGTTGATAAGCAAGGCGAGTGATGTTGTCGTACTAACTTCAAACCCTCTAATCTCTCTCCTGAACAGAACTGATCATGTGCATGATGGTCACCCATACAACACCTAACTCAGCACGATTTTGCTTAACTCCGGTGATCTCACGAGAACGGTGTTTCCAGCATGCCTAACCGTTGGGTTTTCGGTCGTTGAAGACCAGCACTACTTACCTTCTCGACGGCTTACCTTCCCGACGGCTTACCAAGGTTCACGTTCGCACTAGGGTAGCGAAACTGAAGCCATGCACTGAAGCCACCCAAATGTTGACGAGCTTTTAGCTGACCTTGCTTTTCTATCCTTTGTATTATGAATGCTTGACCAAACTGTCAGTCGAGTACGACTCGTGGTTATCTTGGCTCTAAGGATAGTTTTATGTTTGGCTTTGCTAGCTTTGTGATGTAGCACCACTAGCGCTGGGTTGTTTACAGTGGAGCGTTGAGCGCACTGCAAGCATTGCGTTGCCTTGACGTTTGTGAATAAAATAGGCAGAATCATTATTTCGTAATAGAATCCACTATTTCATCAGAACAACCTTATTAATATTTTGGTAAAGAGCCGTGATTTTCTACACATTGTGTGAGAAAAGTGGAACCTACTTATCTTGCAAGAGTCAAGATTGAAAAAATCTGCATGCATTTTGTGTTTTGATTTTAATGAAAATTCAGATAACGCTGTAATTTCGAGCGATAAGACTCGATCGTGATGGCTCCCTAGCCAAAGACATTGATCCAGCTTGACAGCGGCTTTATTCTTGCAGAGCTCGAACATCCTGTCTTCCGTGCTGCTGCTCATCAAGGAGCTGGACATCGTCGGGTTGGAGGTTGTGCAGGTCGCGGTGGCGTCGCGAATCCACGAGGTCACCGACTGCGCTTGAATCTTGCCTGCGGAGGGGAGGGTGGGCCACCGTACTTATCGGAGAGAGATGCAAGAGATAGTAATCATGTTGTTAGATGTTGTAGCTAGTTATTTATTAACATGGACGTTGCCGACATCGGCTTGGTCCCGTTTCTTTTAACGCGTTACATTTGTTCACGTATAATATTAAAGTTATTGCTGTTTTCATGCCAGGAGGTTGCAAGGGTAGTTTTGTGGTGACGGCTGGTTCCTGAAACGCTAATTATCACGTACTGACGATAGCGAACTACTAGTACTTAAGCCAGATCGAGTGAGATGGCAGAGATATTAATGGTTAGTCTATAATCTATTTTAATTGTTGTTGGCTTTGAGTTGAATTTATTTATTAACATTGGAGAATTAATTTTTTTCATATTTATCAATCCACGTTTTTATTCTAAATATATTTTCACACGCAAGTTTTTCAAAAAAATAAAATATTTGCTTCGAAAGACAGAAGCGTAAGCGTTGTTAGTTATTATACCACCGAGGTCTGTTGGGAGGTTTTTACGCCATACTTTCGATGATTCGCTAGCAATCGATGGCTGGCACTTGCGGAGTTGTCGGAAATCCATCCGAGTCGACGCAGTAGAAGTTGTTTCCATTCTTCTGTCGCTTCTCGTAGTTCCCATTTCCATTGCAGGCCAGCGTCAAAGATTCCCCCTGATCTGCGTACCACTTGTAATCTCGTGCGCAGTCTGCAAAATAACACGTCGATATTTTTTTTGTAAGTTTGTCCATGCATTCTCTGCAACTGCATGCTTTGCTTGAAAATGGTCGAAATTATTTAACGATTTCCAATTATGAATTAACAAGAACAGCGGGTATAACAGGGAAGGAAATGGAATTATTATCAATTGCCAATGGCTTTTTACACAGTGTCATTGAGTATATAACAGTGTCATTCCTCTCCTGGATGTTAGTAGGAATACCAGTATCTTTGCTCCATGAAGGCTACTAATACCAGTATCTTTGCTCCATGCATTCCATGTGTCACGTGACCACCCTGACTTCTGTCATGGCATGAATGTGTGGTGTGATCCCATGTGGGCAGTTTCTTCTTCATAATTTGCAATTATGCTCTTGGTTTCAATTTTTTGTGCATTTTGGAGCTTCATTGTCAGCAAAAGAAGAGGAAGGCGGATGCAGATAACCGTAAATTACTTCATGTGTGGGGTAAGTTGTAATCTTTTACTCTATCTGACAACCCAACCTAAGGAAAAGCATGGAAGGTGATTCTACAGGTTGTGCTCTTCATGCACATTCTTCAAGGACCAGAAACTTTCCAGTGATGGCAGAATCTTAAAAATAGTCCTTTATCATTGAATTCAATGCTTTTATCTAGCAATTATCTATATCTTCGGTCTCTGTGGGGGATTTATTCTAACACAGACACTTCATCACAGATTAATTTTTAGCCTATCGCTTTTTCATTGCAAAAGCTTCTGCGGTCATTTTTTATCGAATTTTTTCGGGTACATGTAGAATTGGGCAGTGCTGGGTAAGCTACTTTTTAAAAGTAGCCCTGCTACCGCTACCGCTACTTGGTTTTTAAAGTAGCTAACGCTACTTTTACATAGTACACGTGGCAGCAAAGTGATAAAGCCGGTTATTATTATATGCCTATTTCTAAAAAAGATCACATCATTTTTTTTGCGACACTAATGAAATTTAATCCTACAGAAACAGTAACAGCAATTCACTTTGTACTAAATCACGACCACACGATTGTTTCTCCGTAGCGTCATCACTAGTATCATCACTACACGCATTTTCACTTTCCATCTCAAACAATAAATGTATGTATATGATACGCCCAGGGGCGGAACAACGATTCACGGGCCCGCTCGCAGATTTGGACAAAAAGGCCCCCCCCCCCCCAAAGGCGACAGGTTTTTCAGCCCCCGATAAAATTTTGAATTATTTTCCTTTTTTAGAGCGAATCTATGCGTTGTAGCAAGAATTTTAAACATATTGCAAAGCTATTTCAAATTGACGGATTTGGAAAATCAGCTCGATATTTTCTGTGAACCACATTTTCAAGTTTTATCTTGCAATATGATAAGCAGGATAGACCTTTCCTGGAAATAAAATTTCAGCAGGTACACTCCTGGACACTGAAAACTGTCCACTAGAAAATTATACAAGTCCCGAGGGAGGTTGGCTTGAAAAATAGTGTAGGTAAGTCGGGTACACACCATGCTGTATGCCATGTGCTTTCTGAACCTATACCTCGTTATGATAAACCAGTTTTCCTTATCAGTAATGCCTGCCCAGTGAAATGAGGATCGACCAAGCTCACAAATATGATATCTCGTGAGTCTTGCACACCATTTCAGCACCCCCCAATGGCCTATAACTCGTAATTTTGAAGATTCAGAAATAATTCAAAAACTTCCTGCCTCTTAGTGTGAATTTAATCCTAAATGCAAATACTCGTTGCATGGACGGTAGATGATGATTATTAGAAACGAAATATCAATTCCAAAATTTGCATCCGTACCGGGACTCGAACCCGGATCTTTGTCTATCCGGGACACTGCACTAACCAATTGTGCTATACGGACGACCAACTGTGGAATTGATATTAAGTTTATTTGAGTTGTTGGGCTCCATGGAGATAGATTCAGGACTATGAGTGACCATAGAAGGCGCTGAATCTAGTGACGCTATGCTGCGATCACACACCAACAAACTCGACTAACCCCAATTATGACGTTGGGTACGCTTGTATTAGTGTGAATTTAATCCTAAATGCAAATACTCGTTGCATGGACGGTAGATGATGATTATTAGAAACGAAATATCAATTCCAAAATTTGCATCCGTACCGGGACTCGAACCCGGATCTTTGTCTATCCGGGACACTGCACTAACCAATTGTGCTATACGGACGACCAACTGTGGAATTGATATTAAGTTTATTTGAGTTGTTGGGCTCCATGGAGATAGATTCAGGACTATGAGTGACCATAGAAGGCGCTGAATCTAGTGACGCTATGCTGCGATCACACACCAACAAACTCGACTAACCCCAATTATGACGTTGGGTACGCTTGTATTAGTGTGAATTTAATCCTAAATGCAAATACTCGTTGCATGGACGGTAGATGATGATTATTAGAAACGAAATATCAATTCCAAAATTTGCATCCGTACCGGGACTCGAACCCGGATCTTTGTCTATCCGGGACACTGCACTAACCAATTGTGCTATACGGACGACCAACTGTGGAATTGATATTAAGTTTATTTGAGTTGTTGGGCTCCATGGAGATAGATTCAGGACTATGAGTGACCATAGAAGGCGCTGAATCTAGTGACGCTATGCTGCGATCACACACCAACAAACTCGACTAACCCCAATTATGACGTTGGGTACGCTTGTATTAGTGTGAATTTAATCCTAAATGCAAATACTCGTTGCATGGACGGTAGATGATGATTATTAGAAACGAAATATCAATTCCAAAATTTGCATCCGTACCGGGACTCGAACCCGGATCTTTGTCTATCCGGGACACTGCACTAACCAATTGTGCTATACGGACGACCAACTCTTCTCTTTACAGCAAACACGTTCATCTCATCACTTCTTCAGTATTCTGGAAAAAGTTTGTTTCCTGGCACGATTTAATTTTCTCTCCTTTTAATCGCTTATCTTATCTTTGGATCAAGTCAATGGTTGGCTCTGAGACCCGACCTTTTTGATGCTACCTTGTCTCAAGTACGGGAGATTAGATAACAAACGACGACATCGATTATTACAATGCAGTGGAGGAAATTCAAACGGTTGTCATTTTTAGTATTTTTACCATTGAATAAATGTTTTTTAACTATTAATAGGTATCAATAGTAAATGTAGTGTAGTTACAGCAAGGATATTGAAATTCGTCCAAACCGTCTAAATCTTCACCGGCAACTCTGTGACAAATGCTGGAGCTCGATCATGCCAAAAGGGCTACTCTGGTGAACGAATATTCGCAATGCACGGTTCATATGAGTTTTTAAAAGCCCCACTGATAAGAAAACTGGTTTTCCATCATTAGGCAGCTTCCCAAGCAAGTGGTTTCATATGCCATGTGCTCAGCCTCTACCTGGCTACCTATACTATTTTCAAGCAAGACGAAATTGGGACTTGTAAAAATTTCAGGTGGACGGTTTTCACTGTCCAGAGGTGTACCTATAAGATAATTTCAATCACTATATGTGACCCTTGCGTATACCTACTAATGTAATTGACAGTGTTTTTCTGTAGTTTTTCGTATTTTATGATATTTTACTCCTTATCAAGCGAAACCTTCGTGTACCAAATTTGACCTGACTCGACAAGGGCCCACCGCGTATTGGACCAGTCTGCCTCACACATTGAATCTGCAGGTGGCGTGAAACAAGAGTGAATAACACTGAAGGTTAGTGTGAATTTAATCCTAAATGCAAATACTCGTTGCATGGACGGTAGATGATGATTATTAGAAACGAAATATCAATTCCAAAATTTACATCCGTACCGGGATTCGAATCCGGATCTTTGTCTATCCGGGACACTGCACTAACCAATTGTGCTATACGGACAACCAACTATGGAATTGAGTTGATTTTGAGTTGATTTTGATTTTGAGATGAATTGAGTTTATTTGAGTTGTTGGGCTCCATGGAGATAGATTCAGGACTATGAGTGACCATAGAAGGCGCTGAATGTAGTGTGCTGAATCGGTCCGTATAGCACAATTGGTTAGTGCAGTGTCCCGGATAGACAAAGATCCGGATTCGAATCCCGGTACGGATGTAAATTTTGGAATTGATATTTCGTTTCTAATAATCAACACTGAAGGTATCGCAAAAATGAGTAAAAGCGTTGAAGATTTAGTGACAACCGACGGGCCCCCCCGCGGCCGTAGACGGGCCTGGGCCCGCCCGCGGCCGCGGGCCCTGCGGGCGCCTAGTTCCGCCCCTGGATACGCCTAGAACGAACTACGACAACCGAAACGTGCACACGATCGCTTCACTCTAGATTGGGACTCCCCCAACATCGCAAACAGGCGATGGCCTCGAACAGGATTAATGCTGATACTTGCATTCCATCCAGACAGCGTCACCAGAGGCCCGGGGTGGGGGCGAAATTTAAGGGATTGATTACAAACATACTTTTCGGCAATTATTTTTCAAAATTATAAACTGCAAAACATATTTTTGCGAGTATTCATGGTAAAAGAGCGCGATAATTTCTGCTACTTTTTGCTAACGCTACTCAATAAAATCAGCTAGCTTCTCGCTACGCTACCTAGTTTTAGAAAGCAGCGCGCTTTTGACCACGGTCCACGCTACCAGAAAAAGTAGCTAGCTTCGAGTAGCGCGCTACTTTTAGCGCGCTACTACCCAGCACTGGAATTGGGTATATGTATCTTTTGTCTATCCTTGAAGGCTGTACTAAAAACGCTTCATTTCACTGGAAATGAAGCCGGTTCATCTTTGTAGCAATGTTTAACTATTTGATATTTGTTTCTTCTTTTGGGGATTGTAGAACGCACCTCTCAACTGCGTATATCACAGTAAACACTGGGAGTTGATCTAAAATTCAACTAATTCCCACCATGAAGACAAGATGCAATACAATAAAGTTTTGTGTAAAAATTACTGATGGGCCAAAAAATCTTGGAGAAGATGAGGAAAAGGATCCTAAGAATCTCTCTATAGGTTTTTTTTACGACATTTTTTATGGGAAATCGGTACTCACTGCAGTTGACTCCGGCCATCGAGGCATAGTCAATGGCCCAACTGCCAAGGGCACTGCCATCTTTCCACGAACAGAAGCATCTAGAAAAACCCATACATCCTGATGATAGAGTGAAGAAATTGCTAGTGTACTTACTAAGAGGAGGGATATGAAATTATTATCGAAATATCGAAAAGTATATGAAAACTAATGAGGAACTCGTCTAAACTTACTAGCTGCTCTAACATACAGAATATATAGATTACTGATAGGTGGCAAGGCTATGGCTGAAAATTAAGTAACTTACCGACCAAACTCGTCAATCTGGTACTGGCCATAGCTGCCGTCCGGATCGCAGAAGATCTTATTGGACAAGTCGTAGATCGTCCCGTGAGCCAGCATTGTCTGAGCAATCCTCGATTGGGCCACTATCACGGACTCGCACTGCCGCAAGTACTGAGATCCAACCGTCGTTTTGTTAACTGGATTAAGGGAAATCATGAATCATTTCAATTTTTCATCAAATGGCATCTCAAAAGTGCTTTCTTTATAAACTTCATAAGAAAGGAAAGAAAGCAGAGCAGCAAGAGTTACTGAGAGGAAATAGTGATGGACGAGGCCACCCTTTCTCCTGGAAGGTCATGCCTTTCTGCCTTCAACCTTACCCTTCGACATTTCCATACACATTTTGCAGAGCAGGTGAATTTGGCTCGACTTCTGCTTCAACTTCACATGAAAATTATATCTTAGGATCAGGACATACGGAAAAATATCCTAAAATGACAAAGGTGTAATTCAAATAATCTGTTGAAACTTTAAATAAGTGAAGGCTTGAATACTGTGGCAATGCCTGCCTGGTTTTTACTTGCTAAGAACTGAATTGTATCAATTTTTCGGACACCAGCACTCCTAGTGTATCGGCATCTTGTCCCGGTAAACGGAGCGTAGAATGGTCCACTAGACGCGATGGCGTCCAACTCACAGCAGGGCAGCGCGGTCATGACGTTCTCGGGCACGACAACGGTGATGGGCTCCCCTGTCATCTCTTCGGCGCACCAGCACAGACCCTGGTCGCACTGCAGCGGCTCGTAGTTGCCAAGGTCGTTGCAGTGCAGCGTCACGTCCGTGCGGCCCTCTTGGGTCTCCAGTTCCCACACGCGGCGGCTACAAGCTGGAAGCGATGGCGAGTGACGCTCAGGTTAAAGCCCCGTTAGCGACAGAAGAGTTAAAAGTTAAAAAATGCAGAGGTGTTGACGTTTTTACACGTTCCAAAGTAATGGCGTCGCCTCGCGTCGCTTTTGTTGGAATTAATCAAACGTTTTGAAAGTAGTCTCATTGCGTTGGAAAGCGTTTCCCAGTTCCAACAATGGTTGTCTTGGAAACCAGTTGAATTTTGTGATGGTTTGTATATTGTCTAAGTGTTGGCTCACAACATAGGTGTCTGCTACCCGTGATGCTGTTGGACATATTTCGGCCATGTTCATCATGGAGAGAGATGTTGAATGTTGAACTCACAGCACGTCATTTTGTCGGCCAGCGTCCACCGTTCGTGTCCGAATATTCTTGTTCCGTCACCACCGTAGCAGAAACAGCTGAAAGATCGTAGATTACATTTTACAAAAAATGTAAAATATTGTCAACATACAGGCAACTTGATGCTCACTCATCTACAACTATGATAGGTAGCTGCACTTATAAAGCTTAAAATCTTCATCCTAAATTCATTTAATATTCTGTCATCAACACCACAAATTCCTTTCAGTGGCAATTTGCCAGTAATTTTCTTAATGTTTCTCAACATCTGGAAACTTAAACGTGGATCCTCCAGACGTACCGTCCCGTGAGACGCTCCCCCTTGCACTGCTTGGGCGCAAACAAACCATCCGGCTGGCAGTCCGGCTTCCACATAGGGTTTACGAACGCAAAGCACGTGCCTGCGGACAGAACGAGCATACGTAATCGGCGGCGAAAGAACCGCGTTAACGCTCATGCTGGGGCTATTTTATTTAACTGTGTGTGCACGAACGCTAATTTTAATCACGTTGTGGATGAGCGTTATTTGATTGATATCGACTGACCAATCTTGAAGGTTCCTGAGCCAGAATTTGATTTAGTGGGAATAAAACGGGAAAACCGCTAAGAAAAGCAACGTAAAATTGTCGTTTTCAAAATAACATCAGTTTGAAATTGGTTGAAGGCTGAAATTGAGAAGACGGGAAACCCACCTTGCCTGTTGACGCACACCCTCGATGCGTCATCGCACACCAAGCCCTCGTCGCATTTGGGCCCGAAAGTTGGCGAGCAAAAGTCTCCAATTCCTGGGAAGTGTAAATCGAGGTCACGACCATGTTAGGCTTGAAGCTTATTGTAGGTTCCACGCTATATCTGACCTCTACCATAAATTTGCACAAAAAGTGTGCTAATCTACACGGATACTACTGCCACCTACTAAAATTTGTGTAATGTCCTTTGTTTGTACCAAGATCCGATTGGGATTGGTCTAATTGAAAACTCAAACACAACTCTTGCGCTGAAGTGGGAGTCGAACCAAACTGAAAATTTGGTTGAATTCATGATAGATACTTATTATTAGGATCGAAATAACCAGGTGAAAATTGTATCCACACCAAAATCAATTCCGAATCCTTTGGGTCACACAATTGTGCTTCATGCTTTGTGGTAATGAACCTTTCGTACCTTCACTGACACCAGTGTTTCATTATCAGAACAATGACAGTCAGTAACTTTATGACAAAGAATTTATAACAACATTCAACGTTATAATTGGAGTTGTTCGAGTTGTTGGTGTGTGATTGCTATTACTGATTCTGTTACTATCTCCATGGAGCCCAACAAAATAAATGGTAATGGAAGAATCTGGGGTCGACTCCCGGAACGGGTACAATTTTGACTGGATGTTTCGTTTCTCAGTAATAATAGATAACTTTTGCTGGAATTTTTGGAAAGACAATCGTTCCCCTAACGAAACGAGCGGTAAGCCGTTGCGGCAGCATGCACGCTTTACCGAGCACGTAACCGCATCCGGGGCAGCAATCGCAGACAGACAGGCCTTCCTTGAGCACGCGACCGCCATCGCATGTCAGGTCGGTCTCGCAAACGCGGTCGTCGTCGCACGGCGGGCAGCTATCCTCCGCCGCCGCCGCCGCGGAGATGAACGCCACAGCGGCTAGCACCAGCCAAGAGCGTGTCTCCTTCATCTTCTCGTTTCAGCGATTCACTCTGGTGTTGGCTGTCAGGTTGGCGTAATGTCACTGTCTTGGGTGTGAGCTGATGATGATTTTATCTGATTCTGATAGTGAGAGGATATCTTATCTCTGGGCTTATCTCATTTCCATATTGACTCTATTGCCAATATTGGTCAACATTAAAGTGAGATATGAACTGAAATCACAGGTGACATTTATGCTGTTTGATAGATTGCTCAGCTTCCTAATACTTAATATTAGTGTCTGTTGTCATATCAGATAGCCTATCATACTGTAATTCTTAGTGCCCAAGGTATGGCAATGTGTTATCTTTCAGATAGATAGTAATACCTAGCAGGATACATCCACGTGAGACTTTGTATCAAAATTACTTGATAGTTGATTGCTTCAAAACTTTCTGTTGTCAATTGCTGCTAAAAATTGGAAAGGAATAACTAACGGTAATTTTATGTAACCTATCTAGAATTTAATTCTGGGATGGACTTGCTTTAATTGGCTAGAACGCTGCAAAAAGGTAGGAAAACTTAGAGAGGCACGACAGAAAATTCTGGCAGGAGTATAGAAAATGTATGGATTAAACATCAATTTCTATGCCTTCTATTCTCCTAATGGTAAATGAAGAGTAACTAATTCTTGTAGGACTACTCTCTGGCCAGAATATTTTAGCCTCCACAATAAGTCCTCCACAATTTTCCACTAGAATATTTGCATTCCTTCCGCCTTTTCAAGTCGAGCCTTGGAAACTTAAAAGGCAGGGAACCTGATGCAAATTCAGGGAGACAAAACCATTACAGGATTATAATCCAGGACTTTACGGCAATTAAACTCGATCACACATCGGTGTTTGCAAATTGTAATTCGACACTGTTCCATCTGCGCACAGTGCGCAATCGCCATGGCGAATCGGTCAGTGCGCGATCGGCTGCAAGCGTGCGTTCAGTACTGGATCCAGCCGGTGGTTTCGTGCACCACCCGCCGGGTCTGCTGCACGTGCACGTAGCTCCGATCGGACATGGCGGCAGGCGGGATGTCGGGACCTGCAATCCCACGGAGGCAGCGCGGTTAGAAACAAGACAAGTAGCTCCAATAATTGCTTATAGACAGCGCAATAAGAAACGAGACACGTAGCTAAAGTGCGACCGAAGCGGGATTCGAACCCGAGTCGCGGCTGCCCTACCTGGCCACGCAATCCACCCATTCCATTCAATCAAAATTCTATATATAAATATAAAAACAACATCATGATACCCACTCGCTAAAGCCAGGTAGAGCAATTCATGTTGTGATTTCCATATATTCCTTTGTTATTTAGCAGAGCTAATTAATTTTTATTTCCAAAATGATAGAACGTCTAGTGCCGAGTCCTGCCGAGGTGTTTTTATTCTTCGTTTTCGACAACAAAACAACCTTCGCCCGCTCACCGATCTCGTCGGTGGAGAGGCGCGTGCGGAGTAGCGGCCTGCCGGCGTCGTCGAAGCCGGCGTGGTCGATGGTGTAGCCGGCGTGCAGCTGGCGCCCGTCGAAGCGGCGGCGGCGCAAGCCCTGCATGAACTCCTGGACGTCGGGTTGCCGTTAGCAGCGTTGGTGCGTGGTGCGTTAGCCACGTTAATGTCGGTAGCAACGTCATGAACCCAACTTTATGGCAGCAGGGTTGGCAGCAATGTTAGTTTCGGCACAAGCGTTAGCCACGTTACAGTTATGTTGGCATTCTCAGGAACGTTAGCGCTGGCAGCAACTTCAGCAACTTTGTAGCTACATTAGCGTCGGCAGGAAAGTCAGTGTTGCTAAAGCTCCTGTGCGCCCAAACATCCTTGGCAACGTTACAGATGCAATGCTATTTCGGCAGAGTTTCCTATATTGCAATTGGACGATATATGACGGGATAGCAAAGCAGGAAAAATGCGCAATTAAACTTGGATAAGAACCCAGGACATTCCGCTTGCCGGGCAGACGCTCTATCCAACTAAGCTATCCGGCTGCACAAGATCCCTGCTTCTCTGGGTGAGGAAAGGGCTCTCCGGAGAGAAAAGGATGAAGCGATTTGAGTTCTACAGGCTATTAGACGTTGCGGCCGCTTACCTGCTGGTCGCGGGCCATTGCCAGCTCTACGCTGCTGGGTCCGTCGCCGCCGAACGCCTGGCCCGGGTTGTGCGGCACCGGGAAGATGAGCGGCGGACCGTTGAAGCGGCCTGGGCGGCCAAAGCGGTCGGCGGCCACTGCCACTGCCGCCGTCACCGCCGCCGTCACCGCCGCATGGCCGAACCTCGGGCAGAAAGGAGCGCGGGGACGCTACAGCCGCGGCGGATGGCGTCGTCGCAACGAGAGGGCGGGGGTGGGGAGGCTTGCGGGGCTGAGGAGGTGTGTGGGACAATAGAGGGTGATAGGAAATGTCGGACAATGCTATAGAATTTTGGAAACTCTCTGCATAATCGGGTGACAAAGCGCTGGTGACGAATCTAAACATGTAGACAAGGGCAGTTTCCACCAGCAAAGATACTCTTCTGCAAAGAACTGTCAGTTGACACTTGATAGTGAGCATTGGTGGCAAAAAATTTCCCCTCAATATTTAGACCGCGTTGGCAATTCTGTCGCCAATTTAACAATGCTATTTGTCTAGCAAGATATTCGGCAAAATGATTGCGGCCAAATGATTAATATGGTCTTCTCTTATCTATGATGATTTTTTACACGAGGCTGCTCCACTTCAAGTAGTTTCTAAAGGAAATCGCCTCTGTATTGGTTTAGGCATCATGGGCTTTGCTGCCGGGGGTGTGTGGTGCTCGGTGGTGGTGTAGTTTCACACATCTGTCTCCTCTTCCACTCGGAATGTTTGGCCGCTTTGCTTTCTTCATTCACTTCATAATTCTCCAACCATTAGCGGCCAGTAATCCTTGCAGGTGTAAAAAATTGACTAAATTTGATGCTCACCCAATCCCGTTGATTTGCAGCATGTACTCGTTGTGCACCTGCGAACAATCAGCATAATAATATGTTAGCTTTGTCGAAGATTAGACACCATGCAATCGGGGGAATATCAGCAAGTGGCCACAACTTGATTTGTTTCACAAAGCAAACTTCATGAAAAAGTGGATCACTTCTTTGGTTGTTTGGTTTGGCAAGTACCAGTGGGAAACTCTGCAACTGAGTAGTCTAAGTAGTTTCTAAGTAGTTTATTAAGATCATGAGTTTTCACAAATATCTCGAAAACTAGTGGCTTGAATTTAGTACAGGGGAAAAACATGTGACCTCCTTTTCCTCAATCATCAGTAACAGCAATCATGTAACTTAAAGAGGCTAAAATTAAAAAGATAAATACATATAAATTACCGAACACTGCTACAAGATCCATCTACAACTATAAGAACCAACATTGAACTATCAGAACCTTAAAAACCTTGATAGTGCGTTTTTTTAATAAAAAGTACGAGCTTCAGAAATAAACTAAGGCAACAACTCGTTTTAGTAAAACTTTCAATGCCAGATTCCATGAACACGATCGCATCTAGTACAAGTGCTAGAAATGTTGTTTGGGTAACGGACGCGCTTGGGGGGAAGGCAGTGGCAACGGTCAGCGTGGAGACGTACCATGCTTGCCTGGGTCAAGAACGGCGAGTTGTTGTAGATGCTCTGCTCGACGAGTACCTTGTAGAGGCAGGCGTGGATGTAGGCCTCACAGCCGGTCAGCGGGCCCTGAAAGACAGACCGATCGGCCTTCAAAGCGCTCTTTCAACGAATACAACAAGTTCAAAGGTGTTTTGTTGAATGATAGCGTAATTGGGGCACAATCACTATGTTAAGCACGGTAAATAACTTATAAGGAAGTTGAAACAATGGTTAGATCATGTGGAACTGCACATTGCTGATAAAAGCCAAACATAGCAGGGAGATAATTTCTCCCAAAGAAGTTCAAAATGTTGCTGCTTCGTAGTTTTTGTATATCCTGATAGTGCAAATATACAACTAAAGACAAAATGAACCCTTATTTTTCCAAATAATCTATGTATTTTCAAAGACTTTTTGAAGCAAAAGTAAACAAAAAATTGGAAATGTAAATGAAATAGTGGCTATCTCTTGCTTCTATTCCATAGCCTCCTCAAATTAAGTTTTTTTTTTTCTGAATTAGCAAGGGCTTTGAAATCCTTGTTTGGTCTTATGTTGTGGCTTTGGTCAGTTGCCCTTTGATAATCATGTTTTAATTTTTCTTATGTGTAATACTTATGCAGTATGCTTCTGCCAGCTTGTGCTTAAGTTCACTGATCAGGAAAAGACACGAGTCTTAAAAAGTATTTGATTTTGATTTGTGCCTGGTCCGAATATTAAGGACTGTTTAATCTTATTTTTTGCAATTATTTGCAAATACTTGTTGCATGTTCAGTAGATACTACCTAAAGTAGAAACTAAATATCCATAATGCATAGCCCCGGTCAGGCGTAAGATCCGGGCTCAAATCCCGGCACAGATGCAAATTTTGGAACAAATATTATGTTTCTGACAACAAAGACGGCCGCACCTGTAAGAACTCGCGCGGCTTGAGCAGCAGATAGAGCGCACAGCGGAAGAAGCTCTGCTCCTCCTCGTAGAGCATGCGCTGGTACGCCATGTCGGCCATCGCGCTCGCCTGGCGGTGTTCGCGGTCGCGGAAACGCTGCCGCATCAGCCGGATGCCGTCCACCAGCCCGTTGCGGGACGGCTCCTGCGAAACGACGAGGCTGCGTCTTGATCTGTGCACACGTCGATTAGTGATGCACGTTCCTACCCGTGACCAATGCACGGTCAAACCCGTCGGTTGCGCTGCGCCTGAGCTATGCGTTGCTCAGTACCTACGTACTATGCGTTTATCGGTGCTAGTTGTGTTGATCGGTGTTACACATTTATCAGTGCTAGGTGGTGCTATCTGTGACAGATGTACAGTCCAACCCATTGATCGGTGCTTGGCGAATGGGCAGATTCGAAAAGCTTTGGATCCGAATCGCAGTTTCTGCCTGTTGCCCGTGCCGCTCTTACCGTTTGGGCGAACGGATGAGGAAACTTTTGAAAGAAAATTGAATTTTATTTTATTTTATATGCTTGGTTATTTTACTAAAGAGACAAATTCTCACAAGAAGTCGTTGTCAGAACACAATTGAACCTGCTTTGCTCTTTTTGGTCGCAGCTCTGTTTATTTAGTTTTCTTCCTGTGATGTTAGGCTGATTGCTTTAGGATCCATGAATCGTGACAAATTCGCCGTTTTGCACATTCGCAAAGCTACCTGAAGGCCACTAAATACTTGGGTTCGATTTTGATTAGCACAACCTAAATCATGAGCAGACGGTAGTTTCAGACAAGATTTTGTGCATTGAATAATGACTGTACCCGTGTCAAGCCATCAACAGACGTCTTCCATCCTCCGACTTATTACTGCAGACATTATATTCATATGATAAGTTGATAACAAATAACAACAACAAAATATAATAACTGCCCACACGTTTGAGGAAAGCGGATAAGTGACGAAATAACTACAACATTGTGACGTCTTAGAAACCATTTTAAGACACATCCATCGCGTTTTGGATCGACTTTGATCGTCTGGTACTCTTCCTCAGCGTCGTGCATTATCTCTAGCAAAGGGAAGCGTCCTTTCGTATTGAAAATGCCTTCACCCGCCATATATTGCTACGAAAGAGGTTTAATTATGCAAATAAAATGATTACTTACGATAGGCTCCGGGTAATCTTGGTAGAAGTTCACCAATCCTTGCTTACACCACGTCAAATCCTGGGGAATCTTCACCCAAACCATACTCGATGAGGATGAGATATCTAATATTTGCATCCTTTGTCGGGGATGTCTGGGAACTTTGTGGCTGCAGTCTGCTAAGACTAAGAAAACGGAGGGGGGTTATAATATGAACTGGGACGCGTTTAGCCACAGTTCCTTCGTCGCATTGTTGGGTGAATATGTAAGTTAGTAAAATTTCAACATTCTGCTAACAATCAAACGCTTTATTGCAACAATCGGATACACATCAACTCAACTTCGATATCGTAACCCCTGTCGCACAGACCAAAGTCAAAGCGAATTTGCAGCGACACGGAGTTCAGAAATGATATAAAACGACATTAAACGAGGCATGCATTGAAAGCACGTCTACAATTTGCAGATAACGTATCACATTGGAAACAGAAGTAATTTGTTCACACAGAATCTTATAAATATCGCTTTCTTCTGATGTAAAGCCCGTAGCTGAGATCGTAGCCGTAGGTTGCCAGCCTATTGTCGATGATTTGATATTGTTGAGATGTCGGTGGGGACATTGTTAAAAGCATAGGTGAAACAGATTTTGGCGTGCTGAAGTGCTCGCGAAATGGCCTTGTGTTTGGAAGAGACTGGATGATTTGCCACTTGTGCCAAAGCATTGTTCACTCGCCTCGCGTATAAATCTCTCGACAGGACGGATACCTAGGCTAGCCTATAAGGCACATCATTTCCACATTCTCTCTAGAGCAGTTTCCGTCTGGGTTGAGGCATTTTCCTAGCCCACTTTTACGTTTTCTTTCCCCCCAATTAATGCGCTTTATGGGATATTTTATAACATGTTTCCGAAAAAACTGAAATACTTCTGTTGACAGACATTTTGACCACAATATATGTAGGTACAGACTTGGAAAATGACTCAACTCGGGTATAAGACTACATAAGCAATGATATACCATAGCTGCTATAGGTGCCCATTTGACAAAACAGTACATGTATGAACTTTGCACTACCTATGTAATGTAATTATAACTCAACTAATAAATGCTGTCAGTCACAACTTTGTGCTTTGTAGGCCAACAATCAGGGATTTTGCAAGCAATGTTCAGTGCATTGTTGAATGGGGGATGGGCACTTCAGAGAGAAGATGCCTGAACATCTACAATACTTCGTGTTGCGTAAAGCACGCAGGCAATGTTCAAAGCAACGCTGGGTGATGACAAAGCACTTCATCGAGAAGATGTCAACATGTTGAGCTAACCAAACAGTTACAAAGCGTTGGGTTTCAGAGAGCCAGGGGGCAACGTTCAGAGCATTGTTGAATGATGGGTAATGGGCACTTTGTAGAGAAGATGCCAACACGGCGTGTTGTTCGAAGCGTCATGTTTCGAAGGACATCGATCGGCGTTCAGAGCACGTCACGCGACTCGGGCACCACCTCTCCGTCGACGATGAGGTAGTGCAGGATGCCCTGGCGTCGGTTGCCGCTGGTCACCGCCTTGATGTATGCGTCGGTCTCGCCGAGAGTGAACCACGTCTCAGTGCCGTCGTCTACGAACTCGCCGCGTGCCTCCAGCAGGCAGCCGTTGGCCCAAACGTCGAGCGTGTCTTTCTCTGCAACGACAACGCCATGGCGGCAACGCGATAAGGACCATGCGCTAAACGATGACAATAACGTTAGCAATGAGAAAGGCATGGCGGTTTTTTATTCCTGCTAATGATAGAAAAAGGTATGTGTTCGAAAAAAACCTTGCCTCCCTCTGAATGGCGATAAATCGAGAATTTTGAATTCGTCGCCTTGTTTTCAAATGCAATAACCATTCACAAGCCGGTTGTCTTGGAAACCAAATGAGTTTGTTGGTAGTAAGTGGTACAAGAGTCAAGTTTGACATCTGTCAGTGTGGAATAGATTTCTAATTTTTTTTTTGGCATGGAATTGGACTTTTTCTCACAAATTGAACGGTATATATACGTTATAAAAAAAAAGGCGGAATAAACCTATTCCATTCAATCAAAATTCTATAAAAATGATGTCATGATTCCCACTCAGTAAAGCCAGGTAGAGCAACACCGGTTGTGATTTTCCTATCTTCCTTTGTTATTTAGCAGAGCTAATAAATATTTTTTTTCCAAACTGGTAGTACGTCCAGTGGGAATCTGACGTCACTTTATCTGAGTAAAATAGGTCTATTGGCAGAGTTAATTTCTTGAAACAATAAACCTGGAACGCTGACATGCAAATGCTCTCCGTCCTTGTCTTTCACACATATTCCAACGCAATGCGAATCCGGTACATGGTTTCCGATTCCGTGGCATCATATCGCATAGGGCTAGATCACATTGCACACCGAGCACGTGATTTCCGACACCGCATCACCGTATCACGCAGAGCTAGACGGTACCGAGCACGACGCGGTACGTCTCGCCGCGAATCTCCGGCAGCCAGGTGCACAGCGCCTTGGTCTGCGTCTCGGCGAAGCACTCGTAGCTCTTGCCGTTGACCTCGAGCCCGTACGAGTAGGAGAACCCGCCTACGGGCTCCACCTTGACGACGCAGCGGGCGTCACCCAGCGAGAACACCTTGAACGGCAGCAGCAGCATTAGCTTCGCGTGGGAAGCGAACCAGACTGCGGAGCTCGTTGCATCAACGATGGATATTTGTTATTAGAAACGAAAATGTGTGGCAGATCTCTGTACCTTTACCTTTCTGGGGAATGCTTAACCAACTAAGCTTCCTTGACAGCCAATTTTCAAAACAATTCTAAGCTTATTTGAAATCTTGCACTCCATGGAGATAGGAGGATTGAAAATAGAAGGCGCTGATTCTAGTGTTGTGATGCGGCAATCATAAGCCAACAACTTGACTATCCCTTATGTGACTGTTTCGATAAACCAATTCGATTAGCCTATGACATGGTTTCCGATTCCGTCACCTTAGTTGTCTGTCACTAGCATCTGAATTCTTAGCGTTAGTAAATAATCAGTTTCAATTTTTATACGGCAAAGCACTTAGTCCGTAGTTTCCCTTTTAACCATCTCTAACTTAACTTTTTAAATGCGTGGTCAATTGATGGATCCGGTGCTTTTATTTACCTCGTCTCCAACGAGCTTGAACATCCATCCCCGGTTCACCACCTCCTGCAAAGAACAAGATGTTGCATTAGAAATCATCAGCATAAATTGAAATTAAATTAAAAATTTGCAATTTAAATCTTACATAGTTATGGTAATAAAGAGTCTATGATGATTAAGTTAATTAATTATTTCTTGAATTTCCACTTTATATGAAAAAGAATTCATTTCAGAATATTTTTAAAATTATTTTTAACAAAATATCTGATTAGTGATTGGTCACGTTCACGTAGCTCAGGTAAAGGTACGGGGTTCATATTCCCCTGGACACACACTCAACTGTGCATAGAACAATAATTATCTTCTGTGAATGCAACAAAATATGCAGTTTGGTTCCATACATTAAAAATGAACATATTTTGTATTTTCGAGCCTTTGTTGTCAAAACAACGTTGATGAAAACAACCGAGGCAGACAGGCGAGCCGTTACCTTGCCGTCGATGCGCACAACGCGCTTGCCGGTGATGGTGCCGTGGCAGAATTCGACTCGGTGGATCTTGTCGCTCAGCGGCACGTCCCAGAACCCGACCAGGTCGTCCATCATCTTGCCGCCGCGTTCGATGTCCTACGCCTCGTCAGGCGACATCGCTACTTGCTCGACCGCCAACCAATCGCACGACACATCCGTAACGACGCTCGCAAAACATTCAGACACTCGACACAACGATTGTAACGGAAGTTTACTGTTTTAGTGCTGCAGTGATGCAGCTATTCAGCAGATGGCAAGGATGGATTCAGACAAAATACTGGCTAACCACTAAAATAACTGTAAAATAATTGTCGTAGGCCAATAGAACTATTTCACTCTGTGAAAAATTATGTCAGATATTCACTGGACATACTATCAGTTTGGAAAAAATTAATTAGCTCTGCTACATAACAAAGTAATATTGGGAAATCACAACCAAGTGGGTATCGTGACGTAATTTTGATTGAATTTTGATTGAATGGAATAGGTGTACTTAAAACTTGTTTTCTTTTGGCACACAGCAATGTATCAATCCATCGCCCATCTAGATACCACACTAACTAACCACACACTCGAAATAAATTCAACAAAATATTAATCAATATAGTTATCCAGCTGGCTTTCCACCTGTTTTTCACGCATGAGAGGTCCCACCTGGCCACCCTACCTCCGTGTCACGCTCACGCACGTGAATTATTCAAACGGGCCCCCCGTGCTAACGTGACAGCCGATATGGGATTTGGCCTGAAATGCATGCATGCTCGAGTTTATTGATCCACAACGTAGGGTCGCATGACAAGGGATGGGCCTATCATTGCCGAGTTTAATTGGCCGTTGTCATGGTGCTTCGTGTTTATGTGGGTCGTAGCGACTAGATTTTCATGCTTATTGATTTTTGCCCAATTATATTTGGAGTGTTGTTATAAATTGGTTTATCAATAAAGTTATGTTAAACTTTGAACAAAACAGGTCGCTAGAATTTTCGTAGGTTTTTGCGATTAAATGTTTATGTTCTAGTGAGAGAGGAAAACAAATCATTTATAATTCCAGACATGAAATCCTAGAAACAAAACAAAAACGCAGAACAAAAATGAAACTGGAAGCCAAACAAAGTTTTATTGGTATCGTTCTCCCACGAAAAAATGTGACAAATGGAATTGTCAGCAAGCATCTCTTCACAATGGATGAGCAGGCAACAGTTTGCCCGTGACACAACCGAAACCGATGCGGAAGCCATCTCCCTGGCAGTGACCTGTAACATACGCAACCACCGCCAATTACATTCAGCGATTTCAAAAACAACACCGTCTCAATATGGAAAAATGTCTTTGTAAAGACCCTTTTACACAGTAAAATTTTTCGTCAAACCCTTCTATAGCAGTCTGTAATTTAAACATTGTACAAGGTCTTGTGTGATGGATTATATGGAGAAGTTGACGACATTTTACACGGCACAATAATCATTGTATAGAAAACAACTGAGCTTAATTATTGATCTACTTTCATGAGATGTCAGATGTGGTTGGGAATTCAATGTCTGTGGGAAGCTTCGACGTACATTAACTTTAAGAAGAATTCGATTGACGACAGTGATGCCGAAGATATTAAGATAATTTAAAATACTGACGTCACACAATCTCTGATCTCTGTTTAGCTGAATTCCATACAAGATGTGATGGAAATAGCGCCTAGGCTAGCCAAAAAAACTATGGAGAAGTCTTCCATACAAGCAAGGCTTTTGTGTGATGGACTGCCATACAATGGACTGTTAATACACAGTCATAGGCGGTTTTATACAAGACAGCTGTACAAGGGTTTGACGAAACATGTGACCGTGTAAAAGGGGCTTAAGAGTCATTCAGATACTGTTATCGAAGATCGTCTCTAGCAAATATTGCATAGTCGACGTTGAAACTCGGACTTGCCTCGGATGGTGACTTCGTCGCCGTCTTGCAGGAACTTGCGCGTGGTCCCGTCGTCCAGCGGCACAGTCTTGGTGCCCTTCCAGCAAAGCTCCAGCATCGAGCCGAACGAGTCCCCGGCCTGCAACGCAACCTTCTCTAATCTGCCGTCGCTGTGCTTGCGTCGGCATCGCAAACAACCTCCGAGCAGGCAGCTCGGTCGGAAACCACAGTGGGATAGACTTGAACTCTTGCATTTGAATGAGGTTGCTGACTACAATGCAATATATCAACTAATTTGCAATTAATGCACCAATTTTTATATCTAGCTCAGTCGAGATGACTAATTGTGACTGAATGTCTAGCCCGAAGGGTTGTTAGGACTGTTGAGGGTCTGCCAAGTATGTTGTTAAAACAATGCTTTAGAACTATGTTTTTCCCAGAAAAAACAACCAAACGTAAATAATTAGTGATTTTTTATTCCAAACCAGCTCCGTTAGCTTGCTAGAGCTGTTTTTTAAAGGTGTGGCAATTTGCCACAATACATCTAATGTATCTGTAATCAAAACCTGCACATTGCACAGAAATTTTAGTAAAAAAGTTAGGCATTCTAGCAAAAGACAAGTCCTCTTATTAACAAGTTCTCTTTTTCGGAAAAAAGAATCTTGAGTAAATAGTTGTTGCGAAACACAAGCCCAAAACAAAAGCAATAACATAAAGCAACAAAATCAAAAAGGCCCATGAAGATAATATCGCTTTGACCGATGCTAAAATTAACAGAAACACCCGACGAGATTCCAAACCCTACAGGAAAGCCTTGCGGATTCCGATAAACAAAAGCCCATGAAGATTTTCCGCAAGACCGAGGCTAAAATGAACAAGAACAATGAACACAACGAAAAAACACCGACGATGGCTTGCCGATGGCGATCCCTGCTTGTATGACGCACCTGCCCGCTGATGGTGCCGCTGGCCATCAGGTCGCCAGCGCGAACGTTGCACCCTGTGACGGTGTGGTGCGCCAGCTGCTGCTTGGCCGTCCAGTAGAGGTTGCTGTAGTTGGACCTCGTCACCGTCGTCGCCACACCCGACGCCTCCGCTGCCGATACGACACACAACGCCGTTGGGTTGGCATTCTCACAACGAAGACACGTCTTAAAGTGTCCTATAGAGTCACACTGGTAGCTGCGGTTGGTTTTGTGCTTTTAGTAAAATGTACAAATGCCAAAATTCTGCTATGTGTGAAGCCACTTGTTAATTGTAGAAAGATTTCCAAGTGAATTATTAATTTCTTTATATTACATTTTAAAGCATGTTGCCTAACGTTTTAAGGCAGAAAATAATGTTTTTTGAAGAAAATTAGTATTTAAAATCATGAAGAAGTAAAAAACCTATATTTGAAACCTTTGGGCACAAATTTAAAACATTTTCAACCCTGGATTTAAGTCAGAGTCAAGTAAAATGTCATGGAAACAGCCAAACAGATATAGTGAACCTCAATTGTTTTCTATGATTACCTATATCTCAACTCTTTAACTCCGAAATATTGTAAAATCGTCCGTAAGACAACCCGAAAATGACTCGGTCATAGTTCACAGTCACATATTCACTCCCGAAACCACGGGAACTGGGCAGACGAAAGATTTGGCCGCCGGCAAGCGAGACTCACGACGAATGTCGACCTCGAGGCGGATGTCGAAGTTGAAGGAGTCGTCGTGGCGCAGATAGGGCAGCGGCAGGGGGTCCTGCTGGTGGTTGGCGACGGCAAACGGCGCGAGCGCGGCGAACGTCACCACCCACGGTGACACGCTCGTGCCGAGGTTCTTGCCGCAGAACGGCCCCAGCGGCACGTACTCCCACTTCTGGATGTCGCGCGCTGGCAAGACAGTCGGATTGTTACAGCTCGTCACGTCGATTAGAAACTAGGTTTACGATTGGTGTTGATTCGAACCGGACTGCGATTATTTTTTTGTCGAGTTGTGGGTGTGTGATTTCAGCATAGCGTCAATAGATTCAGCGCCCTCTATGTTTGTGCATTGTTGAGCCGGCAACAGAATAGAATCGTCGGTTAGGAATGAAAGCACCACAGCCATCTAGTTACAACTTGTAACAAAGTTACCTACATCATCTTAGATGGCTTTGTTTGCCTCTGATGCTCAATTTCAAGTGTCAACAGACAGTTGAGGTATAAAAGTGTATCTTTGCAGGTGCTGCACTTGTTTACTTAAACTTCTTTATTACTCCCATTTCTCAGAGAGCTTGCTATGTTCTAGAGCAAAGTAAGATATTCGGTGTAGCCTAAGCAATATCACGCTCGAAATCTCAGAAAAACTACTTGAGTTTTGAAAAGTCTGGTTTAAGGAGGGTCTAATTTCCAGTCCCAGCTGTGGCTAAGAATTGAAAGAATCACGCTCTGATATACATAATAGATGCTCTCTCTACATGCCGATATATATATATTTATATATTTTTTTTATGTTGTTTATTGGCAATTAGAAGTACCGGCCACCGGGCGATTGCCCCTAGTCTAGATCTTCTAAAAAATAAAATGCGTCCTGCTATTACATGGCAAATGAAATGTTACATCTAAATATTACGGGGCCATGGCTTTTAATTGTAATTAAAACTCCGTATAAATATCTGTTAGCTGTCAACCGCTTGACTAAAGAGTATAGCTCGGCCACTCACCGCTCCAGTCGTTGACCAGCACCATGCCGAACAGATGCCGGTCGGCGGTGGCGACCGACACCGGGTCGCCCAGCGCGGTCGCCGGCCCGCCCACGAAGAAGCCCGTCTCGAGCTCGAAGTCCATGAGGCGACACGGGCCGAACGTGGGCGCAGCGGCATCGAGGGGCAGCGTCTGGCCGTTGGGCCGGCGGATCGGCGTGCCCGACGCGACCACCGAGCTGGCGCGGCCGTGGTACGCCACCGGAAGGTGCTTCCTGCGGCGGGGGCGTCAGCAAGGGTTGCTTCATGATTGATTACTGGTGTTTAACGACGCAATGTTTCGAAAACTGGCACTGGTGTAATGGCGTCGGTGAATGGAAGGGTGATGATGAACCTATACTAGCCTGGAAGGGAGTAGGGGAAACCCGGTGCCGGCACGTAGCCTACTCCTGTCGAGAAGCACCGAGGAGAGCACCGGCTGTACGTCCTTTGCGAAGACAACTCGAACAACAGGATTCCTCCGCTAATCCGTGCTGTCGAGAGGTTGATAAAGGCGAGGGAAGATGTCGTACTAACTTCAAACCCTCCAACCTCTCTCCCGAACAGAACTGATGATGTGAATTATGGTCACCCATCCAACACCTACCCCAGCGCTATGTTGCTTAAATTCGGTGATCTCACGAGAACCGGTGTTTCCAACATACCAAACCGCTTGGTAAAACTGGCAATCTTGAGGCTTGGCGGTCGTTGATGGAGCTAAATCTTGCAATTTAACTCATATTGCTAAAAATTGCGCAACTTTTTTAGAAAAATTATATAACTGGATATTAAATTCTAATTCCCTAACGCAAACTTTCCCTAAAGTTTCGCAATGCTCTTTAGACCGTTGATAAAGCAGGCAGCATTGCTTTGGGAAACGTCGGGAAAAGTTTGATTTTGGGACTAACGTGCTAAGTCTAGGAAAAGACACAGGTCTTAAGAAAGTTATTCCACAGCCTGTTAATTTTTTGGCTGTAGTATTTTTGAATGCAGGTTACTCGACTCCGATCAGACAAAAGTACAGGTCAACTTGAAATCTTGGGAGGGTTTTCTAGGAGCTGGTCGAAAATTCGATTGTCCATTAATATTCGACCAGTTACAACGCTCTCCAAATCTTCGGGGAACTTTCAAAAAGTTCTAATTTAACTGAGACCTGGCATGTGTTTGAAACAAATAAACTCACCAGTTTGGCAGCAAAGCGTTGGCGGGGTCGCGGAACATGATGCCGACGTTGGTGGCGTGGCTCATCGAGGAGTAGAAGTCCGTGTAGTCGCCGATGTCGGCGGGAAGGTGCATCGCGGCGGCAGACTGCTTGACAAACGCCCTGGGACGCGACAAACCATGCTCCGTCAATCACTCGAACCTCGATACACGCTACAAGTTGCCACGCAGTCAGGAAGATTCACTCCGCTATAGGTACTACAGCGGAGTGAATCTTTGACTATCCTACCCTCTGCTGTATTAGTTTTGACTCTACAGGCCAAACGCCTAAGCCCATTTCGATGAAAATTTCTGTGAAACTTCAAAACTAATATCTTCCCAGTTTTGGAAGCAAATTGGTGAGACGTATTTCTTGTGAAATCAGTGTTTCAACATCACGGTTGTCACTTAGAGTCCAAAACTATCCTGAATGTTCAATGAAAATCAATCACAATGCAAGTAAAACATCAGCCCACGAAGCCCTAGATGGCTGCCTCGCAGCTGCTACGACCCAGTGTCCGTCGAGGGCTCGCCGTCGCTGGATACCCGCTCAGCGTCGGCGTCTGGGCGACTCACTTAGCGCGCAACACGGCGTCGTCGCGTAGAACGGCGTCGTCGGCACCCAGGACTCGCTGCAGCGTGGCCCTCGCTTCCGCCCACGCTTCGGGCTGGAGCGCCATGAACGCGTTCAGCGTCGTCTGAGAGACGAAACAAACGTTTACACAATATGATCTCGAGGGATTATGCACGAATACTATAAGCTGGCACTAGAATTCATTTCTGGGGACGTTTGTTTGTGCACCATGTCTAGCGTTGTCATCTAGCCCAATGACACTTTGACTATACAGTGCAATGAAATAAACGTGTCAAGCATCTGCTTCTATACAAACCAATTATTTCGACAGATATTGACTTGTAAGGGGTGCTTTGGGCACACGGCTAGCGCGTTGAAACCCAGACTGAAATTGCATGATTTCTCTAAAAACAAACATCATTCATATGGCGCTGTTGCGGTGATGTAAAGTACCGAGTCGACGGAACCAGGGTCATTGAATGTAGTTTCAACTGAATGAAAGTCACAATCGAGGGACTGCATTCGTTGATGTCTATCAATATGTGTCTCGGTGGTGTGGTTATAAACAGAGACTCGCTGGTTGCGTGGAGGAACTGAAACCGCTACAGGATTTGCCGGGAAATATCGTGGCTGCTGCTTCCTGCTGAGGGTTGAGGATTGAGGGCTGAGGGCTAAGCGCTGACCTGTGCGAAGACATCCTGGTGGGCGGCCAGCTGCGGTCCGTCGAACAGATGGCGGACTTCCTTCAGGTCGAGAATCAGATCTCCGATCGCCACACCCACGCGATGTGTCGCCTGCAACAGGAGCGTACATCAACGGTTGATGTATCGCTCCGTTGTTAGCAAGTTGTCGACGACTCAATTATTACCTTGCTGTTGCTGTTCCTTCTGTTCCATGTTTACAGTGACATACATATAAGAGTCCATGGTTCAGACACACTATACTGATGTATGCACTTGCACTTGATGGATTGATTGAATGATGGATTAGCATTGTATTGTTTGCCGATGCAAACGCTGCATTGACAATCCACGCATACTGGTTTCTCGAGGTTCGTGGTTTGCACCAGTCACAGCGAAGACTGGCTGGACACGGCGGAATTGCATGACACAGTCCGTGGACGGTCTCAGATTGCGCGTTGCGTTGAAAAGATATGGCCAATTAGTCGTAAGAACTTGCTCCAAAGGCTAATTGCATGGTTTAAAAGTTGGTGGCAGTTTTATGATCGTAGTGTTGCCAGCTGTTGTATACATATTTACATCTCGGTATAGCTGATCTCGGTATGAGACCTTTAGTATAGTTCGTCGTTGATCGTCAATTCTAGTCATATCCATGCTTCGCGCGACAACCGAATTTCCACCGGATCTCGCGAGGTATTTATGTAGCATAATGAACAAGTTATTAAAACCGAAAAACCGGAGGCTGGTCCTCACGCGACCTTCGAGGCTTCAAGCGACGCTGTGATAAGACCTGTTTCGGTCGAGACGACATCGTTCGATTAGCATAACCGTCGGAAACCGGATTCCGGTGCCGCGGACACCGGGGCGTCGGATGGCCGGCGTCCAACACCCAGAGGAACCTGAGCCGACGCCGACGCCGACGCCGACGCCGTCGAGGCGCGGTGCGGGCCGTGACTTTGCAAGAGTCATGCTCTGTTATTGCAGCGAAAAATCTCTGGCCCATTTATACGGTTTTTACACTAAATCTTAGAAGACGTTGCAACATTTCTGTCACACCGCGTGTGCTCTTCCGAGCTAAAATGCAGCGGTCGTGGCTTCATTACCGATACGAAAACCTATTTAGTGTAGTTTTGAGAGTAATTAGTAAATAATTTTAATGTAGAATCATTCTTCGCCGCGCCAATACCAGAACAAGCATTGCAAACCGAAAACCTAACGAAAAAATTCTAAATGAGCCAATCTTTTGAGTTTTGACAGCTTTATAAAGGTGTCTATTCACAAACTTGAAGGTCCAACCGGCTATTTTTAGTATCAACCGAGCTGTGCCATTCAAGGCAGCTGTATTGCAGGCAAACTCACGTCCGTTTCCGTCGAGAAGACGCCATAGGGCAGGTTTTCCAGCGGGAAATCCGAGTTTTCCGGCACGTCGACGAAACTGCGCTTGCCACCCATGCTGTCTGCGCTGTCCACCTGTTGACTGCCGCTGACTGCTGAGTGCTTGAGCGCGTGTCTAGTGCTGCTCGTGCGCAGTACGCGTTGCGTTGCTCGCCGGGCAAGGTCGATAAACAAGCGTTGCGTAATGCGGCCGGGCGCCGGCAGGCGTCGACTTGTGGCGCCCCGGGCGGCAGGGCGTCTCGTTAAGGTGATGGTCAATTGCTTGTAACTCTACTCGCTCCGTACTGACACGCTGTGTTTCAAGCCCGTAGCACGCTGTGTTTCAAGCCCATGCCATAGCACGCTGTGTTTCAAGCCCGTAGCACGCTGTGTTTCAAGCCCGTAGTACGCTGTGTTTCAAGCCCGTAGCACGCTGTGTTTCAAGCCCGTAGCACGCTGTGTTTCAAGCCCATGCCATAGCACGCTGTGTTTCAAGCCCATAGCACACTGTGTTTCAAGCCCGTAGTACGCTGTGTTTCAAGCCCGTAGCACGCTGTGTTTCAAGCCCGTATAGCACGCTGTGTTTCAAGCCCGTGGCACTCTGTGTTTCAAGCCCGTAGCACACTGTGTTTCAAGCCCGTGGCACGCTGTTTTTCAAGCCCGTATAGCACGCTGTGTTTCAAGCCCGTAGCACGCTGTGTTTGAAGCCCGTAGCACGCTGTGTTTCAAGCCCTTGAGCACGCTGCGTTTAAAGACCGTAGCACGCTGCGTTTCAAGACCGTAGCACGCTGTGTTTCAAGCCCATAGCACGCTGTGTTTCAAGACCGTAGCACACTGTGTTTCAAGCCCGTAGCACGCTGTGTTTCAAGCCCGTAGCACGTTGTGTTTCAAGCCTGGAGCACGCTGTGTTTCAAGCCCGTAGCACGCTGCGTTTCAAGCCCGTAGCACGCTGTGTTTCAAGCTCGTAGCATGACGTGTGACTGCTTCGGATATTACCTATGATGGTTTTTTATCTTATTTTCCAGAAAATGAACATGCTATTTCACAATGCAATCTCTGACTAGGTCATATTTTTTACCCAATTCTGCGCCTGTTCATAAAACCTCGTTACTATGGTTGATGGAATGCTATAATCTCGGAATATAAATACGGATTTCTGAGACATCAAGTGACCATCTCACATATGGGTCCACTTTCGATATCCACTTAAGGTTTCTCTTCGAAGATATCATGGCATTTTCCTCAACTCGAAGATATTATCCGAAAGATTTCACATTCATAACTTCCAGTTTTGAAATCCTAGCTATTCAGAATCTGAAACAAAGTCTCCCTCTCCTTTACCTTCACTTTAAATGTCGCCGACAGTGACGTCGCTCACCCCTCCACCCCACTCAGACCCGTGACGTCACGGGTGGGAGGGTCTTCCCGGCGGAAAAGTGTCGGAAAATCGCCGCCATTTTCCGTCCGGGAAACGCGGAGCGCGCCTCGGGGAAAACCGCTCGATGGACGTTCGGAGGAATGTCTTGACGACGGACGGTCGAGTAAACGGCTACAAATGAGCTCGATACGTCTGCACGCTCGTAACTCGGTCCTGTGCATTTGACAGACCATCAATATCACCCTGTACGCCGGTCGTTGTTGACACTTTGTTGCCTTCGCTGAAATATCTCTCACACACGTTACGCTGGCTGCGTGGAAAATGGAGTCGTTGATGGGACTGATGCAATGTGTTATCTTTATTTGTCAAGTTTTGTTTCAATTTAAAATGTAGGGGACAGAGAGGGTAAATGGTACAGCTCATACAGACTTTCTGCTTTTTTAAAAAGAAATTACTTATCATCAAACAATATGGGCACATTTTTATTCAAATACTTTGGCATCTTTGTAAATATATTTTATTAGAGCTTTTGTGGATTCATTTTCCTAAATAATAATGAACTCAATTTAAAAAAAAAATTGGTGAAAATGCACTGCTTCAAATGGGTTGGTCTCGGAGTCCTCGTACCCAAGTCTCCGCAGCCTGGAATTCTTTCGGACGTCATGATAACATATGAGTAGACCTTTCACAATGAAACGATGTTGATTTGTTAGGGTGCATGGCTTTATTTTCGGTACAGATTCATACATTCATCGACAAACTATACATTCTACGCTAGTTGACACGAGTGCTGGTTTACTTTTTTAGTGAGTATTAAGTTCATTACGTAGTTTCTTTTTTTCTTTTTGACACGGACATATTTACACAACACAACATACATCGATGGCAGCTACCCCCCCTGTACCTAGTGTCAACCCTTGGAGGTGATATTAATGTCACAATCGCCTTAGCGTGGCGAGAATCACAAACTAGAGCAGTAGTTTATCATTCTCTGGATCTTACAGACAGAGAAAGGAGACTTTGCATTGCACACAGCCCGTTACGACTTTCTTAGTGGCCTAATTCGGTCCTAAAACACATATTTTGGCCAGAATTTCATTCATTTACTTGGTCTTTAGCCTGAGATGAAATAAATGGAAGATAAATACGTGGCCAATATAGGTATGAATAGGTGTCTGAGGACGAAACTGAGACCGATACGTTGCGATGTTCCTCGATGCGAGATCTTCCGCACGGAGTCACTCCGAACGTGTTGACTATAGGCAGCCTGGACCGCCGCACGTTTCTCCACGAGAGATGGCGAAACACGCGGCGCTCTAGGTTCCTGCGGTGGGCGCCGCCAACGACTTTGGGGTTTTATAAACACTTACACGGAAATTGACTAACCTATTCACGCAGATCTCATAGCTTAATGGAAGACATTTTGATCTTTGTTGTTGTTATTTTTTTACGCCATGGACTCATGTCCATGAGATGCATACATTTATTTACATATCAGTATGTGATTTTCACGTCCCTTTACAAGCACAACAAGTCGTTATTGTACAAGCTTTACGTGTCATTGTTGTTCAATATCAACCGGACATTTTTGTGCATATTGACCAAGATATTATTGCACACATTTTACAAGTAATTTTTGTACAATCTTTCGTTGTTGTATATTTTGACCAAGTTAACATTGCACAAGTATTACAAGTCTTTGCAGTACAATCGTAACTAGTCATTGTTGTATAAAATGAACAAGTAATTATTGCACAAGTCAAACAGTTTATCGTACAATAACAACTGTATCATTGTTGTATAAGATGAACAAGTCATTATTGTACATTGCTTTTTAAGCTATTATCTTACAGCTCAACGTGTAATAATATTATAGAACAGTTTAGTTTATTGCGCAGCTACACATCTTGAAGGTTGGCCTCTGTACGGCCTACCGTGGCTCTAAGACACCGGCTCGTCATATTGACTTTGTATATCTTATTATTTTACACGCTTTCTTACCGTAGTTATTGTCGTCGACAGCATTCGCCGCCGACCGCCACCGGTTCAGTGGCGACCGGTGCGCCCTCTCATAGCTTACATTATATTATATTTGTGTTATGTATAATATATATAGTATATAATATAACGTCTAAACATTCAATATAGTTCAACAACGATGGCGAACACAGATAGAAACGTTAACATTCAACAGCTCTCGTTTAGAATTCGTTTTAATCAATTTTTCAACCAAAACTATCCCTATTTATACTTTTATTTTATACAAATAATAATCCAGCGCTGCTAGAAATAATATAATATATATAATTTATCTCGGTGTCTCTCTTATTATTTTAATCTTGCTCTCACTTTACGTAAACGGATAATTTAACGAGTATTTTAACACCTAGAGGCGGCAGAAGGCTAACGATAGCTCGGGGTTAGGCTAACTCCCATAACGCCCTCATGTATAATACTTAGACCTTCCAAATGTACAGCTTGGTTCTTTAGTAGTTTGGAATCTAGAGTGGAATTGCCATCAGACTGCTGCTTACGGAAACCTCGCTAGCGCGTCAGTGCGTTCCTACCAAAGCATAACGCTGATGGCTGACGGTCACACTCCCAGCGGCAACTCTACCTCACTACGCCATGCACCCTTTAATCTCTTGTGCCTACCCTGGCGTCGGCTCGACCTCTGACCCGCACTTGACCAATGGGGTGAGCGGCAGGTGACAGCGCCCGGAGTGAGAAATTAAAGGGTCGATGGTGAAATAGTTGGCTAGAGTCGACATCTGGTGGTGCTGGCCTCAACTTCGGTGGACATCCACTGTCGCTCCGAAATCATCTTACGATAGTAACAGAAATACGGCCCTGACGTTAGATAAGGTACAACGACTGTGCCGGTTGGCTCAAATATCAGCCTGTGTCTTTCTTAATTCCAGCAACAGGCGGTGTTCTTGTGATGCTAGTCTTACCACGGTGCTACGACTATGGGTCCTTACCCAGTGCCAACAATCGTAGAATCACATGGCAAAGCTAGCACCGCAAAAACACCGGCATTGGCGCGTTTTACATGTTGAGGTTATTTCGGTAACGTTACGATGGTAGGATCATTTCTCGGCCTCGGCAAGCAGCGGTGCGACGACGTACAGGGCTCTACGACGACAAGACGGAAGGGCCAGCTATAGTTACGGGTTCTACGGGGGTTGCTACGGACGCTTAGAGGTCGTGGCCGAGTCGCTCCATCTCGTCGAGCAGGAAGTCGACGTCCTGCTCGGTGACCGCAGCGCTCGAGATGATGTTCCGGAAGTAGTTGGGTCGCCAGTCGGACGGCTGGTAGCCGACCATCAGCGTGCCGGCCATCATCATGCGGCCCTTGAGCAGCGGCGTGATCTGCGGGGAGGTCACGTGGGCGGGTGTTAGCCCACAATCGCTAGACTCTTTGTTTACTGCGAACTATGCTGCCCAGTTTCCTAAGCTTTGCGTTGAGCTCGGCAAGTTGCTTCGGATAGTTTGGTGTCTTGCGGGAGTCGGGAGAAATACGTTGTACATTGCCCTGCTCGCTCACTTTCTTGTGTTTTTTCTCTAGCCGAAGCATTCCGTGCTGCCAGCTTTCTAAGCTATCCGCTAGGCTGGGCGAGCTAAAATCTAAATTTCGGCTAGTTTTTGTCTTGCAAAGAGTCAGGAAAGAAGAAATTGTGGCAAGTCTAACCACGGTCTTACATTTTCCTGTCCTCAAGCTGAGTTTTCTACCTTCTAGGATCTTTATCCAGCCTAATCATATACTGTGTGTCTATGCTGCTAGGTGTCTATGCTGCTAGGAAAGCTAAAATCCATATTTCGAATAGTAAATGACAACGAATCAATTGCCTCTATTTTCCTCCCAACTGAAGTTAACCTCTGAGTATAGTAAAACAGATCTATAGCCCACAAATCCCTGTTTGAAATTGAGATAAGCGTAACACCCAACCAAACTCTATGTGACTACGTTAGCGTTTGATGTCTAATCTGTGGTCTGCATGAAGTAAGGGCACCTAACCGACTTCGTCATCGTATTCTCCGCGTGTAGGGGTAGAAACGTACCTCTCCCAGCGACTTCTCCCACTGCGCCGTGTGCGGCTGTCCGCGCAGCCGCGACGGGATGTACCAGAAGGGGATGTTGACCATCTGCGGCTGCATGATCAGGTGGAACTTGTCCGGCTGCTGCTTGATCCGCTTCACCATGTACTCGGCGAGCTCCATCAGTCGGTCCATGTGCCGCTCGAAGCCGTCGGTGCCCTGAAACCGCGGGGTTCACTCGGGTCAAGCCGGGGGTCACGGGGGTCAAACTAAGTGGTTGTCATTGGCCGGTGTTTCAAGCTAGTAGCATCTGTGACCTCCGCTAATCTACCTGCGTAACTCTAATCTAATGATGGGACTTCAAATATGACCGCCTTTCGGCACAATCCCGACCTTCTCGACGTAACTACCTTCTAAGAAGTCTGATTTTAATTCAGAATGCAGTTCAATTACAGTCTGCAATTCGTTTTAGAACTTTAATGACTTCGGTTCGTGGACTTCAATGACTGTTCGAAAAGTTTCTTCAAGAAAAACTAGTCTTCTGAAATATGGTGCGACGGTGGTTTCCAGACCCGGTTTTACGATTTTGCTCTGATGGGAACCGTAAAACCATCTACTACATGTCTTTCTCTGATGGGGAGCGTTTGGTAGTCCTGAATAAGACCTAGTCGCCAACTGTTTGAGATCCCCAAGATCAGTAGCGCCGAATCCACCGTCCTCTAGTTGACTGCACACAAACGTAGGCAACATCTGCACCATTGGCTCCCCTGCGACAAACGGCAAAGCGGTACCCACCTTTGCGCGCCACTGCAGCCACAGCTTGAAGATATCGTTGTGGCGGCCGCACTGGATGACCTTGTCGCCGGTGTCGTACTTGACGTCGTAGAGCTTGTCCTGCATGAACAGGTACTCGGCCTCCATGTTGTTACACGACATCAGCAGGCCCTGCAACGTGACGCACGCGTCTTGGGTCCCGTCCGACCTTAGGGTGGCGGCGAGGCGTGTGCCATCTTGGCGCCGAGCCGACTATAGGACTTTATCTTTGCGCAGAGTGTACCTTACATCCATACGACGGCTCTAAGCTGTCGGATTTACTCTGAGAAATACATTGACTCAGTACCTTCATATCGTTCATATTGCAATAGACATATTCCACTCAGAGAAAAATTACGTCAGATACCCACTGGACGTACTACCAGTTTGGAAAAAAAATGGAAAAAAATGGAAACTGGATGCAGTGGAGTTTGAATATCACAACCCCAAATGTCTCTACCTGGCTTTAGCGAGTGCGTTTCATGACGTCATTTTGATTGAATGGAATAGGTGTATTTATCAATCGTGTGCTGCGATTTCAACCGGGGAAATTCGGTTGCCTGGATAGATGGCATGATTACGAATGTATAGAAGGGACTTATAGATACCTATACATATTGATTTTATAAAAGCAAAGTCTTTAGAATAGTTAAATTGAGTTCTGGAAAAATGAGAACCGAATGACATGTAAATCCATATAGTCTTTCCAGGATAAGGTCATACTCAAAATTTAGCCGCCATTCACATTTTACCAACTCATGAAACTAAATCCACAAGGCGCTTTTTCAAAATTTCAAAATCAAACTCTATAACAGTGCATTAATGTTTTATTTACCACTGGCATATCTTTAAGCTTTTAACTTGTAACTTTATTATTACAGTTATATAACTAATGCAGTTAGAAATAAAGGTAAGTCGTTGACAGCAAATCTATATGCCATCAAGTTGGTAGTGGTATTGACTACTAGCGCTGAGCGGACAGGGTTATTCTTATATTAAATAGACTTTAGTCAAGTGAAATACATTTTCAATCTAGATTTCTCCAATCGGTTACCGATACAGCGGTAGAACCGCTCGAATATTCTGTCTCAAGTCGCGGAGGCTGGATGAGTGGACCAGACGGGGTGTTTCGTGGCGAACTTACGTCTTCCTTGAAGTGGATCGTGGAGCACTGCAGCAGCGTGCCCATCAGCTTGTGAGGGTTCCACGTGATGGAGTTGGCGCTGCAACAAAACCCGTCGACCGTCGTCACGTTGCGTTTCACCTCCATCCCTCCATGCTCATGTCCTGGTCGCTCCGAATACCCGAATACAATCCACGCAGCATGCATCCGACGGATTGCAGTCCGTGGAATAGAGTTGATGTCTGCACGACGAACGGGCTGCCGACGCGGCGGACTCGCGAAATACACGACGGATTGCAATCCTTTGCATGGCACTAAGTCGACGTCTGCACGACGAACGCGCTGGCAAATGTGACTGACTGGCGATACACACGACGGATTGTAACCGGTGGCACAGAGTTGATGTCTGCACGACGAACGCGCTGCCGACGCGGCGGACTCGCGAAATACACGACGGATTGCAATCCTTTGCATGGCACTAAGTCGACGTCTGCACGACGAACGCGCTGGCAAATGTGACGGACTGGCGATACACACGACGGATTGTAACCGGTGGCACAGAGTTGATGTCTGCACGACGAACGGGCTGCCGACGCGGCGGACTCGCGAAATACACGACGGATTGCAATCCTTTGCATGGCACTAAGTCGACGTCTGCACGACGAACGCGCTGGCAAATGTGACGGACTGGCGATACACACGACGGATTGTAACCGGTGGCACAGAGTTGATGTCTGCACGACGAACGGGCTGCCGACGCGGCGGACTCGCGAAATACACGACGGATTGCAATCCTTTGCATGGCACTAAGTCGACGTCTGCACGACGAACGCGCTGGCAAATGTGACGGACTGGGCGGCGCACACAACGAATTACCCATGAGCATTCAACGGCATTGCATACGATGGATTGTAATCCGTAGAATAGATTATAGGGACGAAGGGACTGCCAATGTGACGGACTGGCGATACTACGACGGAATACCGAGCCGCTGTTTGAACAGACATAACATGAATTCCGCGATTCACTGAGCAGTATCACTTGTCAAGAGTGATGTAATTTAGATCAATAACCGGAGGTGTGTGCCCGCTGCTTTCGGTGACACTTGGTGTCGCCCAAATCGCATTACCCCCTCCCCCTTCCCCGGCCACCACCCCCTCGGTGCGCGGCGACGCGAACCCTCCCCCGGGCCGTGCACTTGTCACCCCCAAAGTGGTCTAATTGATTTGTAATGTCACTCGTTAATCACGTGCCGGGGAAACAAGCGCGTGCTAATTGCAGGCGACGCTGAAGTCTGCTCGATTGTTGGCCGAGACAGCTCGAGCTATAGAGCAGTGTCCTCGGTTTACACGCAAAGCGACATTTACTTGATGAGTTTTCAGGAAATAATTTAACACGATTGTTCCATTGAAAGCAAGAATGGACTTAAATGTCGGGGCAGCTCATCTGTTGGTCTTCTGGGCTTCTTCAAACCTTCTGCTGCCAACAGCTTGGATTTTTCTGATTTCTAATACCTTGTCAGTCAATAACAGCAATTTTTTCCAACAATTTTCATGATTCATATTATATTTTCGATATATTCCTTAAAAAGCCCCATACTCGACAAGACTGATAAGGGAAGGAATAAAATCAGGGACTATATCTTGAACTTTATCATTTCTTGTGAGACTCGCATATTTCAGTGTACTCGCCATTGGTGGTAGGCATGATGTGAGTTGTGCTGCTTTGAACTGTTTTAACCCTTAGGAACCTTCTTTACTTGACAGATAAACACCTATGCAGATTGCCAAGACGTGTGTATACTGTATCTTAAATGCATGCCGATGATCGAGTGCCAGCCGACAGTTTCCAGTCGGTGACGTCATCAGGAGGACGCCGTTCAGAGGTTGCGGGCGCGGGGGGAAGGGGGCTGGATGTAGAGGGGGGCAGCATCTGGCGTCGCGACGCCTGGCCGAGATTAAACATCGGCGCTGCGAGAGGTGGGGGTGCAAGGGGTGAACCGAGCGAGTGCGCTGGCCCGGGGAGGATCGAACAGCGCTGTGTGCTAATTTGTGTGTCGCTCGACCGGACTGGGAATTAACGCGGGGGCGGGGAAAGGGGGTCGATTTCCATGCCTGACGCCAGGTTCGCTGCAAGTTTTGCACACGATCTCTACGAGAACATTCTCACCATCATGTTGGAGTTAATAACTTTATGAAGTTAGAAGTTACAAAGTTTAATTTATAACCACACCTTAATAATCACACTTCAACTCATTGGGCTCTACAAACCACATTCAAAATTGCCCATTCCATGGTCAATAAGTGATTACAACTAATGTAATCCCAAAAGAAAAGGATTGCCGCCCAAATTTTCATCGTTTCTGTCATTGAATTTTGAATGTTTTGAATTTACCATTTTATTAACTCTGAGTTCAAGTGTCAGTTGAGCTAAACGGCATGGCAACAGCCAACCACGAGCAGTGAAATTCAACTGTTTCTGTGAGTTACATCACAACTGAGAGTTGAAAACAATGGTAAAACCGCCCCTTAGTAATGTAGCTAGAAGAACAGCTAATGAGTGTGTGAATGTTGAATGTGAACGTTGGGTCGGAGGAGCCGTGAAGTGCATGGCTGTTGAGTAGCTCACCGCTCGACGCCGTCCAGCCGAGGATGCCGGTACTTCTTGGACAGCAGCAGGCCTCCGCCCCATGCCGCCTGCAAGCCGAAGAACGCTTCTAAACATCCGGTGAAAAGCCAACAGTCCGCTTGTTCAGTGCTGTGGGTGGATGGAACAGGTGACACACCCCATGACCCTTAGTACCGCCGTGGTGCCGTCTTTGTACCGGTGAGGTACCGGCTTGCTAGTTGCTACCATCCCATTGTCTGATACTTAGTGCTGGCGCTTGAATTTTTTTATTTCTATTTAAAATTTTCACAAGCCGTGAAATTTACAAGATAATTTTCGTTTGCTAACATTTGATTCCTACGAACAACTAAAGAAATGTGATTTATAAATATTTTACAATGTATAGGATGAAAACAGAAGCAACCGATAGGTTGTCATCATGAAGATGAGTTTTTATCTGTAACTTGACAATGTAATTCCAGTCCTTATGGGACTAAACAGACTAAATATCCCCTCAGCCTGATCAGAAGTTATATCCACATTGAATTCGTTCGCCAAACTTCCAACTAAAACCTTCAAATTTCATTGCTGGAAATTCAAGCATTTTGAGAAACAAAAATCAACGACTGTATAGCTGCATTGGCTCACAGAAGCACTTCTGCTTTGAGACCAGCAAACGGCGGTACTCACGTCTACGTGCAGCCACATCTTGTACTTCTCGCAGATGTCGGCGATCGGGTCGATGGGGTCGAAGGCGCCCAGCACGGTTGTGCCGGCAGTGGCGTTCACGAAGAACGGGATGTGTCCCTTGGCCAGTCGCTCTTGCACGAGCCGCTCGAGCTCGGACGGGATCATGCGAGCCCTGCGACGCGTTGCGTGTTAAAGCCATCCGTCACCCTTTCAATCACTAACGGTTTCATTTTCTAATTCGGAGGAATTGGGTAAATTTCTGATTTTGTTTCCTATACTTCCTTAGGAAAAAAAGATAAATTTTACCTAATTCCGCAGAATTAGAAAATGAAAAAGTTTGTGAATAGGGGCCCTGGGCAACACTGCAGTTGTAGTTGGAAAGTCGGTGCATGCTTTATCAATAATTATCATCGAGATGTTGCCTAGTCAAAACCAATCACCCAATTTCTACAACTCACAGTTCAAAATTTAGCCACATTGGGAATTTTTTTCTTATTCTTTTTTCTTATTTTTTCTTTTTTACCTTCCATAAAATCCGTTTTTGAACAAATCTGGCGACACAATAAATGAAATACCAGTTTTTAGCGAAAGCGACAACGAAATATCTAGCGAAAGCGACAGTCTCTCAGTCAAGAAAACTATCCCTTATACAATATATTTTCGTCGCTATACATTACAAACAAAGTAGGGATTGCTTATAGCTGGAAATGGCTGTCCAGTCGTGGTCTTTGCCGCTGTAAACGCTCCCTGCACGCTTTGGAGGCTTAGCGCCGACGTACCTGTCGTCGGAAGGCACCTCCACGCAGTTGTCGGTGCCCAGACCGCACACGGACGCACAGCTCTTGATCGAGTAGTGGCACTGGAACACAGACGGCGCTCGTTCAGCGACGCATCGGCCGTCGTTGGTACCAAGTTGGTACCGTGGCCCTCTCTTAGATGCTGCACTTTGTCACAAATCGCCATTCCACTTCGAATAGTTCATAAGTGAAGCGCCACTGTAGCGGTATTGTCATCACTGGTGTACATGTCGAGTATCTAAGGTGCCGGGTGTAGGTGGAAACAAAATTTCAATGCCTGCATGGCGTCCTAAAATTATTTGAAACATCGTTACATTTTGATTGTTTTTTTTATTGATTTTCAAAACTTTCCTAGGTCGAAAAGGATTTCACTCCAAGTCCAACCAAGTACAAGAACTTTGTGAGAGATTGACAGTATTGGCGGATTGGCTCCTGGACAGAAACTGGTCATAATCTGTCAAAACAAACTAAAAAAGATAAAGATTGTCGCTATCTTGGCAAAATTTTGGAAAATTACTGAGACCTACCAACGGAGATCGACGCTGCCTAGAGTGACAAAGTGAAACATTGAACAGTGGGCCACGTGCTGGTATGAAGCAGAGAGGGTGCAAGCGGGAGGGAGCAAGCGAGAGGGTGCAAGGGTTGCGACGTGTCGTGTGCTGGCATCGAGCCGAGGAAGTGTCGTTGTGAACCGTCGTTCGTCCGTCCACTACGACACTTCCTCGTCTGAAGAACGGCATCCTCTCGGCGGCGACCTCCGCAAGCTGTGCATGTGTGTGTCGTGTGTGAGAAACAGAGTTCCCTGCAAGGCCATCGAGGTCGAAGAGACGGTGGCGGAAGACCCAGCCAGGGTTGCGTTGTTACAAGAGAGGAGAGAAGAGAATGCACGATGCATGCGTTGTCAGATAGAGAATTAAGAAGAAAAGAACAGTTAAGATGACCAAGAAGATTCGGACACAAATACCATGCTAAACACTGAATTTAGAGAAACTTGCTGATGGTTTGGCTTTGAAGTCGCCTAAAAGGCTCTTAATGAATGCATGTTGCAGAAATTATTTGTAAAATTGGGTAGTGAACAAAATTTGGATACTACATTGATTAGCTGAAGTTAATATCAGGTGTTTTATAAAGCTATATATACATAGAGAGAGCGTGCCAAGAATGGAGAAATCAGACAAGGCGTAGGTATAGAAAATAAGAAAGAAGGATGCTACCTTGATGTTTTGACACTCGCTAATCTCATCTTGCCCCCCGTGCAGTCACCGAAAGCCCGTCCGAAGGGGGTGGGATTATGACTTGTGTGGGCAACTCGATAAATCCATCAGTTACTCTACTTTAAACTTAGATACTCATTCGAAAATATGTACAGCTCCGAAGCTATGTTTATATTTGAACTCAAGATATTATTTTTCTTTTCCCTCTGATATCCAGGTAATTAGTTGGCAATTTTTCTTCGCCATATCCCCAGAATACCATGAAATAATCAAGCAGCAGTACTCAGAAGTACCCAGAAGCAGCACCGAGCATCATTTAGCAGTAACCATCAATACCCAGCAGTACCTAGCAGTAAACAGAACCCAGCTAAATACCCAGCATAGCATAGCATACCTAGCATAGCCCAGGCGTACCCAAGAGTTCCCAGCACTCACCTGGTCGGACGTGAACATGACGAGCTGGCCACGGATGCTGTTCATGCCCTTCTCCTTATAGAGCGGGAACATCTTGTGTCGAGCCGCCAGGAAGGCGTACAGATTCGAGATGGAACCTGCCGGTGAGGTGACAAGTTCAACCCGGGCATGGTTCAAAGACTGTCTGGGAAATAGGTCTGGAATATAGGTGTAGGAAATGGACAGGGTGTGTGAAGAGATGTAAGGATAGGTGAAAATAATCCCTGTTTCCTTTGGGAAACAAGAGCAAGATGAGTTATGGAAAATATAGCGATGTTTCCGTGTTTGAATGGGGCTGAAATGAGTATGTAATACGCTAAACATGATCAACGCAGGCAACAAAGTGCAAAAATCGTGCAGAGATAGACCTGGCTTGATGTATCGCTCTTTTAGGGTTATGTTTGAAAATTATATAAAAACGACAGAAAAACCAGAATAACTGTAACAATGAAATCTAAATCCTGATGGCTGAATATCTCTCGGAACCAGGGCGTCGCCCCGGCCCACTGCTAAAGTGAGAGAAGCTGCAATGATTATGAAAGAAAAGCCAGTCGGCCATGCAGACAAGAGAGAAGAAGACAGCAAAGATAATATACTAACCTCCCGGGGCCAAGATCGAGTCCCCACGCGACCACTCGGGCCCGATGATCGCCCTCATCTTCTCCATGACCACCGTCTCCATGAGGATGAAGACCGGGGCGATCTCGTAGGTGAACATGTTGGTGTTGGCGGTCGCCGTCAGCCACTCGCCGGCCATCGAGACCAGGTCCAGGCCGTTGGACAGTTGGTTGAAGAAGTGTGGGTGACCTGCAGTCGGGGGGCACCCACGGATTAGCTCATGAAGTTTAACAGGTTAAATCCTCATAGGGTTTTTTATATACCTTAGGAGATATGTTAGAAAGTTTGGTCGCTGAGCAGCTTCTCGCTGTTTTGCGCTGCTAATCCTGAACCTCATTTGGAAGCTGGAAAAAAAGTGATACTATATGTTTCTAACGTCCTGGAGGACTTTCAAATATTGAAAGTCCACCTAATTGTATAGTTGCTAATATGAGATTAAGATTGCTGATACTCGTTAAGGATTCGTAGAAATTCCGATGATTGCAGACCATGCAATAATCACGAGAAGAAATCAACTTAGTCCATCACGAATTTCTTGTAAAAATGTCGCGATAATATTGATTATCGGCGAAGTTTCCTTCCTCGGAACTGGACGTAATCCCTCCTACAGTTTTTCAATACCGAGGGGCGAACAGTGGAGCTTCACTTATAACCCTAAGCCATTTCAAAACCCACCAGAGTTATTTTACAGCATTCCAGTAGACATATCCGGGCTTATAAATTAATGGTTAAACATTTAATTGATGAAAAGAGAATCGATGACATATAATTAGCTACATCTTGTGCTATGCCAACTCAATATCAATAACCTGTAACCGCATCGCCCGCTCTGTTATCGCGTTAGCCTCTACTAGGACCGAAATACAACACGACCGACGAAGCAACGTATATATTACTTCCACACCATGCTCTTCCAAACCACTGTTCTTCCCATCAAACCAAGGCGTCTGCCTGGGACGTTTGATCTCCACAGCCACCCACAAGCATCGCGCACCGAGCACGGAAGCGTGCCGGAATCAGGGGCCACTGAACGATAGGGGCTGCAGGCGAGGCGGCAGGGGTGGGTTAGGGCCCCGGGAAAACAATCTTCTCGAGTATTAGACCGTATTTACAAATGCCATGCCCTCAACGTCACTTCCCATTGCGGTCCGCCGATGCGGAAGTAACGGCTACATCTGCACCCTCCGCTACGTCGACGTCGGCGGCGGCGTCGCGACGCATGCGTCGCATTACGCGTGCGGGATTCCACGCAGATGTTGCCGGGCTGACGGTGTCTTTGTTCGTAGCCCGGTGCTATTGTTTTTAAAAGTTTTGATTCGTGCGTCGCCGGGGAATTGCAATCATGAACTCTTGCTGAGATTGCCAATGCCCCAAGGGCACATTGACTTTTTTTGTCTATTATACTATAATCATCAGGGCATTGCCGATAATATAAATATTATTGCTGTCATGCATAGACTCCTACAGCATAACTTGAGTATAAAGTTGTCGAAGGTAGCTCATATAATGTATAGCATTCAATATAATAATCTAGTGGCCAATTTGTGGGGTTTGGTGGATTCCCCACGATATAGGTTACAATTTTCAAATAATTCTTCCGAATTATTACCACCCATCTTCTATAAGGTTTGGGAGATTTTCTTCTATCCGAGCAATAACCCCGCGGACCTTGCAAGTTTTGAGTTTGATAAGGTCTGTCTTATAGAATTCATGGATAGGCACAATTGTAGGCCATCAATATAAGGTTTGCATGCGGAAGCCGTATAGACCAAGTGAAGGTGATCACACCACACAAGACTCTTCGATCTCCCACGCGTTCTCCCACTAATCCACCCCCGCCGTTCCCTGTCAATCAACCCTCATAGTAACGAAACAAGAACAGCATCAAATTGCTTCCACATTCACTTACGCCGCGCAATTGCCTGTATAATTCCTCCACGCCCCGCTGCACCCCCTGCACCCTTGCTCGACGACGCATCGCCCGTTCGACGACGCCCTCCCCACCCCCCGCACATCAATCATCCGTCAATGCCATTAACCCCCGAGAGAGACTGAAAGTGTTAAACCCCTTATAATAAAAAGACCGCAAGTCTCAAAGACTGCAGACCTATATATCACGCATTGGAGGGTGCGCTTTTTGCGGAGGGTTGTACCTGTCATCGACGGCTGCATTTGAGTGGTGCATTACGGCGGGGGTGGCGTATGTAGTGGCACTTCTTTATCGGCTGAAGGGAGTGTACACAATCCATTAGCAGGAGAGTTTTGCGCGGCGTATGTCGATGCGGAGGAATGAAGCTCTTTTTGAGAAGATAAGCCGGGATTTCCGAGGCCCCCCGGGGGGTTTGTATGGGGGGGGGGGGGCGGCTGACACCCCCGGGCCCGCGCCCCGCGTGGATGTGGCGCTAATAGGTCCCGATGAGCTTGCTGGGTGTTATAGACTGCTGCTGGGGCGTCGGAGTCGCAATGCCTGCGGGAAATGTTTCTTTATAGCGCCCGGTTCTTGTGCGCTCGGAGTTTCCCGCGAGTAGCCTTCGCTCCTGCGAACTCCAACTTGTGCATTAGCGGGGCGTGGGTTTTGTCGAGCGGCAGAAAGTTTCGCGAGTTTTGAAAGTGTGTTTCTTTTTTGCAGCATTGCCGAGCGCCGGTCGTCTATTTGCGTTCGTGATCAGCGGAACTCGGGGGTAAGTTTTTTACCGGGAAAATATCAGTGCGAGCAAAAAGACTTGGAACTCGACCAATCTAATGGATGCGAAGTTATGCGGTATAGATTTTTCCTGGCCTTTCTTGCTCTGATCTCTCATAAGAATCTGATAAAACTCTGATAACATTTCGAATGACAGTCCGTGTTTGTTATTTTGATAAAATATCACTCAGGAGTCTACACAAGCACGAAATCCACATTTGACAAAACTTGATCCTATGTAAAAAATATAAACACATCATGTCACTAAATCAATTTGAATTTAGCTCAAGATTACTATTTTCACTAATCATGCGCATCTGCAGCTACAATACAAACAAGTCGATAGCCCACACCCTTAATTTCCCGGCATTTCCCGGCCTCGCGGCAACCCTGTGCGCGCGCACCCTGCCGCGCGCTCCCATGCGATTTCCCGGTCGACAACGCACACAGCGCGATACACGGACCCTGCCGCTGATAGCCCTGATTTGTGTCTATTGTCAACCCACCCCCCGACCACCCTCTACCGCTTCCCATCCCCCGGTGCCCCTATCATTGAGTTAGCGGCTGAATAAGCGCTAGTTACACCGAGTTACACCAGCCGCAGATTCAATTACAGGCGTCCCTTGCCCGCCTTTTGCCGCGCGGAAGACGGTATCTAGATCCACAAAACGAGGACATGGAGGAGACCGATATGCAGATGGAAGGCTCTATCGTGGCTCGTGAGCAAGCTGCCTGTGGTCTGTCAAATTGTCAGGCGGACAATTTATGAATTTGATAGGGTATACGTCTTGTTCGCAGGCCCGGCTTAAGGCATAGGCGAACTAGGCGGCCGCCTAGGGCGGCACATTTTTGAGGCGGCAAATTGCCGATTCGCTAACAAATTATTTATTATTTATTATTTTTTAGATTTGTAAGTATTGTTTATTTATTGAAACCCGCTTAGAAATTATAAGAGCGGCGTCGTTGTGTTCATTGTATAGTAATGCGGTGGTGTAAGCCGCCTTGCACTTTGTTTGGCTCACTCTCTGTCGATACCGGTAATACGATATATTGTCTCCAAGAAATCATGATACGGCGGTGGCGGCGGCAGCGGTGGCTTTGAGCGACCAAGAGATTGAGCTGTAGTAAGTTGGGTTGGTTGCCGGAAAGCAAAAATATGATACACAAACTGCAAATTCTTAATAACCCAAAACAACCTAATTCAAACCTGACGTTGCCCGTGACAGTAGCCAGCGCTGAGCGAACCTTTTCTAAACTGAAACTAATCAAATCGTATTTGCGATCGCAGCTATCGCAGTCACGGTTACTTGGCCTTGCTACGATATCGATCGAAAAGGAAATAGCGAACAGTTTGGAAATCGACGATTTAATCCGTGATTTTGCCAGTATGAAAGCTCTAAAGATTAAATTTCAATGAAATACACCTGTACTCATCGCGCAGGGACATAAAGACGTGTTTGATAACTGTTGAAATTGTTGAAAGGCAAATAACATTTTTTACACTTTAAAAGTGAAATGAATGTAGCATATTCTATTAAAAACAATTATTATGATTGTTCACGTTTTTTAAGTTATCCTACTAATTATTATCAGATATATTGTTAAAAAATGCATTTAAAAATAATATTAATGTATGTTACACGTGTTTGTGAATTTACCATTTTCTGCATTTATTTAAGAATTTCTTGTCAGAATTTCTTGTCAGAATTTGTCCAAAATTTGATGGTTTTTGGATAGGGGGGGGGGGGGGGGGTCCATGTGAAAAAGGCGGCAAATTTTGATCTCGCCTAGGCGGCAAAATGGGCTTGAGCCGGCCCTGCTTGTTCGTTGCTATACGTGGCTTCTCTGCGATGGAATAAATGCATATAAATTGTTCGGGTTACAGAGACAGAGATATGAGGACATGGTTTCGCGCGATAGATAAAGTTGTAGAAAAAACGAGAACATGGTGAATGAACATGTCGGCGACAGGCAGCGGGATTTATCTATTTTTCAGTTTTGCACTGCAGATTTCATGTGGTGGTTATAAAGAAATAAATAGGTCAGAGAATAAGAGCACTGCGCGCTTGGAGTTCGCAAATCCCCATGAGCTGTCAGTCTGAGTTTCAACACAAACATTTCCTTTGCCGCGTAGCGAACTCGGCGATGTTTATCGGCACTTAATTTTACAATTAAATAACTCGCATTGCACTGCAATGATTACCCCAGTTGTAAAACTTTGTACGAGGCACTTGCGTCTACAGATTTCGAAACGTTTTTGACACATTTCCAATTGACTCCGAGACTCTGATCAGAATCTTTATAGCTACTGAGATAAACTCCCTGGAGCGCTGCTTTCCTCAATAACTGAAAAACTATCAAGATGAGAGATTTATTGCAATGGAATTTTAACGGTCATCACTGAGGTATCAAGAAAGCAAAATGTAAATTTGGTAATTTTGGTCCACACTTTACTGCAAAACACACATAACCTACATTTTCATTGCTTCCACGTATATCAAACATCTCCAAGCAAATGGGTGTATGCCGAAATGACTATCATTGCGAATGAGGGAGGGAACAGCTATAGAAACGACGCGTGTCGTATCCTAATCTCAAGTCTTTGTTGTGGTTCTTTTGTTAGAATTTTGGTTTCATCTGGCACTCGAGTTTAGACCCGTGATAAAGCAGCCATAGCTTTGCGACACGTCCGGAAAAAGCTTGAGTTTGGGAGTCGATCATTCAATAAGCCAGTTAAATAGTTTTCAATCCCTTTTTTGACTAAAAGTCAAAATTTTGTGACGAATTTCGGTTTTGTGCCACGGTTTTATGTGCCGTCAAAAACACTTTAAAAACTAAAATTTCCATTTTTTTCTCATTTCCCCCATGGTAAATTCAATGAGAATAGCAAAATTATCCTCCCCCAGTTCGCCTGACTAAATAAAAAAAAGAGGCTTGGACATTGATCCGGGCTTGTAGCTGGAGTCAGGATGAGCTGCCGACAATGCTTTCAAATCCTCTCCTTCATAAGTTTGGTGAACTAAATCACTCCTTTTTTTTCACACAGTTTAATGAGTAAATTGTGAGTCCAGTCAGTCATTTACAAACCTATCTCAACCCTCGACTCTTGTAGAGCAAAAATAACAATGCGGGACTTAAAGTCCAGCCAGTCAACAGACGGTAAAATATGTCTTGGGACTTATTTACTTTTTTAATGCTCATGTCTTTTCCTAAACTTAGAACGATATTTTTCAGCATAACTATATAATTGGATATTGAATGCCAAGTCCCAAACTCAAACTTTTCCCGACGTTTAGACTCTCGAGTTTAGACCGTTGATAAAGCAGGCAGCACAGCTTTGCGGAACCTCGGGATAAGTTTGATTTTGAGACAATTAGCATTCAGTAACCCAGTTAAGGCTGTTCCCCCAAGACGCTATGTATAACGGGGCATAAGTCCCTCGCTGTCTGAACTTCGAAATATGCAGTTTTGAAAGGAAATAACCTTTGTACCTGAAAAAGTATAACACCAAAGTGCAGGATTTATCAAAAAATCATGCTCAAACCCAAATTTCACTGAGATACACGCATTTGAAAGGGTTAGATTTCTGGCGATAGCATCAGAGTAACGGTTGTAGATAGAAATACGAAACTTTTTCACAGCCTCGCCAACACCTTGCTCCTAGATGTGGGCTATCAAGCAAGTCATTTTGAGCCAAGGGCTGTTTAGTGGAATTATTTTTGTCACCCTCTGCATTTTCTTTTCACGAAGTACTAGTCTTAGAAACGTCATAGAAGAATTTTGAAAAGACGAGCAGTTGAAGAATGTTACGATTGGTTTGTGGTCTGATTTTCAATAATCTAGTGTTATTGGTTTGGGCCACACAACACGATCACTTGATAGCTTTTCATATAAGCACTAATCCTTTGCTAAAAGGCAATTATATTTTTAAATCTTGTAAGGAGTGTCACGAAACCACAACAACTCTATTCATATGTTTGTATACTCAACCAGATTAGAGAGAGACGGACTTATGCCCCGGGGAACCGGGGCAAAATTCTTGTGGGAACCGCCTTAAGTAGATTTCCTGATAATAAATGTCCTGGGACTCACCTGTCTTGACCTGGTACTTGAGCGTCGCCTCGCAGTCGCGCACCAGCTGCTGCAGGCTGACCCCCGTGTCTCGCAACTCGAGGTCCAGTTTCTGCATCATCTCTTCGGGGTGGTGGAACTCGAGCACCTTGCCGTCGCGGTCGTTCGTGTCTTTGATGAACTCCAGGCACACCTCGATCACCTTGAGCAGGAACTCGCGCGTCTGCGGAAGACCCTCCTGGTTGATGGGCAGGATGTCTGCAGCGGGGCAAAAGAGAGAGACGGAGGTGTTAAGCGAGCGTTTGTACCGGAAACACAGGGAGAGTGGCGGTTGAGTATGGCTGGTGGTGCAGATTTTTCTTGGAGGTGACGGTTTCTGGAGGCGCTAAAGATCACATAGTGTCGGTTATGCAGGAATCGAAATAATCCGCCAATTCATTTGCACATGGACGTTGGTTTGTTTAAGAAACTCCCGGGTCCAGTTGTAAATTTAGTTTCTAATTGATGAGCGTAACGAGCGTAGCGAGTGAAGCGAAATCTTCAATTACACTTTACTGCTAAAAAAATCCGGAATGTTTTTTTTTTTGTTTGTTTTTTTTTTTTTTTTTTTTTTTGTTTTTTTGTGTGTTTGTTCGCACGATTCCGGCCAAACGCCAAAACGGATTTTGATGAAAATTTCGGTGGACCTTCGTTTTCTCTGAACTTAGATCTGCCACGTTTTTGAAGCAATTCGGACGAGTAAATTTTATGTTATTAAGTTTTTACGAAATTTTTCAGTTTTTCCAAAACACGTTTTCCACTCTAGAGGCCAAGGATCTCAATATAATTTGACGAAACTTTCCAGATATGTTGGCCCCTACGATTTAATGTTTGTGTACAAATTTCATTGTTGTATGTTTAGCGCTTTTCTTGGAAATAGCGCTTTTATGACGCTTTTTTAGCGATTTTGCAGTTTTTTGCAACTAAATCAACTTTATCTTCAACCGATTTTGACCAAATTTACTGCGTGTATTATAAATCGTAAGAAGAAGATACTGTGTTAATTTCAAGCAAATAAATTGAATAGTTTTTCTTTAAATCGATTTTTACGTTTTGAAATATTCAATGTCATTGAGAAAGTTGCTAAATTAACGCCGAACATTTAAAATTGATCTTAAAAGCCTCTAGGCTATGCGCACACGCAATATAATCGCGTTGTGGGTGAACGTAAGTATTACGCTCATCCACAACACGATTATATGAGTGTTCGCATAGCCTAGTATAGAAAGATCACCAAGGGCTCTCTAGAACCGTTGAATTTGCTATCTTAACAACGGTGAAATATAGAATCACCAAATTTGCTATGCTTTAGATTTTTCGGATAGTGTGGACACCTGCCAAGGTAACAGTGGTTCGAGGTTCACCCCCAAAGAAACTTTTCAACTTGCAACCTGCAGGAGTTCAAATAATCAAAACTAAGAAATTGATTAAAACTTATTAAAACTGGGTTGGGCCCATGGGGACATTGCTAATTTTTTGTTAAAATTCTTCATATCAAAGTTTCTTATGTAACAAGAATTTTGTTTCGAATTTGGTTCGAATGCTGTTCCATAAGTTTAACATCAAGTCCTGACCACAGAACCGCTATAGGATTGATAGGATTGATAGCTAGAGTTAAATAAAAACAAGTGGCTGGCATTTCGAAGAGAGTCTCGCTGTTTGCGAACAGCCCTCGACGCCGAGTCTATTCGCAGCGGCAGGCGTCGTAAGCCCCCACTTAATCACGCCGGGAGCATCTGGCCGTTATGTTATCTGCCGGCCGGGGGCGCGGGGCCGGGGGATGCGTAATCCCGTGTTATTCACCCTCCTCTCATTCATGCCCCATCCCCTAGCAGCGTATGTCAGTCAAAGTGGGGGGGGGGGGTCGGGGGCTGACCCCCTCGATGTGCGCTTTTCTCGCCCGCGACGTCGTGTCCTTGTATCGAGATTGCGCGCGGGGGTTGGGGGTTGGGGGGGGGGGGGAATTGGGTCAACGACACGGAAAATTGCCGTCGTCGGAATGCCAGACATGGGAAATCACACATTGTTTGAGCTCGCTGTAATGCAATATTGGATTTCTCTTCGCGAATAGTTTTTTATTTTTTATTTTATACATTCCTTTTGCTTTAGTTTCACCCGTGCAAGTTAGATTTAGCATCTATTGTTGCGGAATTTTGTATTTATTGGTTTATTTCACCAAAGTATTTGCTGAGAGTGCATGTTTCAAACCAGAAAGAATCTCCGACATCGATTCTTTAGGGAACTATATACGCCAACGGTGTTCGAATATATTTTCGCTCTTTCGTATAAAAAACTTTCAGTTTTCCTCATCTGACATTTCTCATATCCGGCGAGTGTTCTGCAAAACCTTGGCGCAAGCTAGCAGCCTTCAAACGCCCTCAGCGCAGCCCTGCTCTTTCCAATATCTCAACAGCATCCCCTAGTATCTGACAGCCTGTCAAACCTCCGAGCCGCGCTATCCACATTACCTTGCTCAACTCTCTCCGGCCCATGGAACGCCGCGCCTTAAACCCACTACATCATCCTCCAACCTTGCGATATCGCCAGCGTCGCCGCCTCCGTGTAGACCGTACCCGATCTAAAGTGCGTCGTTAAACGCCGATAAGCCACCCCTTCACGCAACCTCACTCCCCTTTAGTTATCACAGACAACAATAGACCCGGCCACTCCGCGCAACAATATTCAATCACCGCCGACAAAGATTACATCAATCATTCGATTATTATTCAGCCGCTTATCGCGTATAAAGTGGAGCCAGTGTTTGTTTATGCAGACGAGAAGCGGCAACCTTCGGGTTCCAACAACGTAATGTTGTGGCTGGCCGCGATAAAGTGTTGGAGAAGCATTGAAAAAACAACCGCCCCTCCCCTGTTTGCGTTCGTCCCTGGGGATTTGCATCTTCGGCGGGCGGTGAAATCGCGGATTAGGTTGTGGGGGTTGGGGTGGGCCGATGGTTTAGCGCCCTGCGATGAGGCAGACACCTTGCGTTGCAGCGCGCTGGGTGGTGGGAGGCGAAGTTGCTCGGCAATGGGGAAGTCTTGGCATGGTAAGTGTTGCTGAAGTAGGGAAATTTGAATTCAGTGCGGAAAGAAGTTATAATTTTTGTGATGATATCGAAGAGGAGACAGTGATAGTTGTTAAGAGTTGTTTGATCACTCATGGAACTTGGATTTACCCTGGCATCTCAAGATTGTTCAACTCTAGATTGAAACATTGATCCGCGTACATCGTTGTCGGCAACCCATATAACTCTGTGGTTCTTTGATGAATGTGTTGCTGCAAAGAGCAATATGTCGCCGAGTGCACCGTCATAGAGATCAATCATTCCATGCGTTGCAAAACCAAAATTTCCCCGCACGCCTACCCAGTTTGTTCGCCCAGCATCACAAACAGCGGCCCTCATTCGAAACTTTCAGCATCAGCGAAAGCTTCCACTTCCCGGCGCCCGCATTGAATTGATTACCTCTTTTCATCGTTCCCGCGGCCGCGCCAAACAAGCCAAACTCCCACCGAACGCGCCACCCCCGAACAAAAGGCCGCCACCCACCCCATTAACAATTAGCCCCTAAAATTATCAGCTACCCAATTTCCCCCAACGGCGCGTGGCCAGCAATCTAGAACCCCACGTCTTCCAGAACCCCGACGTCTTCCCGAACGCCCTGCAAGCAAGCAGCGTCCCTTTTGTCTGCCCCCGAGCCGGGGGTAAGCCGACGGCGCTGAGCCCTTGATCCAGCTGTCCCGCGGAGCGCCGGGTAGGAAGACTAATTGCCCATCGCGGGCGCAGAGTATCATCCCCGCACTTTTATAGCCCGGCTCGTCATTTTATTCCCGAGCCCCCGAAATGCGCGGGGGTGGCGACTGCAGTGGCGTAGGCGTCGTCTCTCGACGGGCTCGAGGTTTGTGGTACCGGACGATAGCTTAGATGACTGTCCGAAAGATTGGCAACGGCACGTTGCCAGGGAGATTCGGGGTATAGGAAATAATAGCGCACTGGGCAGCTTAGGGATGAATATGGGTTGAAATGGCATCCACCTCAGTAACAATGAAAATATTCTGTCTGTGGTTAGAAAATCTGGAGCGTATGAATGGAAATTTGGAGGCCAAAATTCGTTATAAAAGGTTACCAACAAATGTTGTATGAACGGTGAGGCATGTGATATTGCACCGAGCACGCGGGGACATAGTCTTCCTACACTGTAAAAAATAAATGTAATGCATACACAAACTTATTTAGTAACGATACAGAGTGTCCGTAAAGTTACGAATATAGTTTACGTGTACCCTACAGAACATGAATTTTTAGCAAAGGTTACGACGATATTTTCTGTATTTGTCACAAACCATTTTGTAAGGGCTACAGAAGAAGCCCTTTAGTAACCCTTACTAAACATTGTTAAGTTACCGTAACGAATATATCTTTTGCACTCTTACGAATATTTAACTTGATTTTTCACAAATAGAATATTAGTAATCTTTACAAATGTATTTACTGAATTGCATACAAGTCAAAATGTTTATGCTACAGAATTCAAACTTTTAGTAAATGAACCGAGGATTTTTTAGTTACCGTAACATATATATCTTTTGCACTCTTACATATCTTTTACTTGTAATTTTTCACAAATAGAATATAAGTAAACTTTACAAGTAAATTTCATGAATTGCGTACAAATCAAAATGTATATGCTACAGAATACAAAATTTTAGTAAATGAACTGAGGAACATTCAGTTACCGTAACAAATATATCTTTTGCGTCATCGAGCAAAGCAAATACTAACAGTTTTAAATTGGGCAAGTGTTTTGTCTACCTTACTTTGATAATTACTCGGTTATTTTTTAACGTACAGGGATGGGGTTTGTACCAGATTGTTATGGAATAAAAAACGTTTCTTCTATGAGCTATTTGGGTGTCTCTGTGCCTTCAGTATCGGTTTAGAAATCGAAACCAACTGACCGAAATTGCCAGTGTGTCAGCAACGTACGAACCTCGCCCTTGCCGAGCAGTTGGTTTGAAGTGGGATGATATTTTGCTTGACGACGCAATGACGCATTAAGGAGTGACAAACCGAGTTGAAACTTAGTGTAAGCCTGTCTAGTGAGTAGATTTAACCTTTCTCGGTCCAAAGGGAACATAAAACGGTGCTAGAAAACTTAAAATAGCCAAAAACAGTGTTCGGCTCAAGAACGCAGAAAAAAATTGACCAGCCCAGAGAAAAACGTTTGCAGCAACCACAGTTATTAAACCATGGACGATTAAACTACCGGCATGGGAGTTTGGTACGAGTGTAAGCCATCTTTTCTCTCTTTGTATCATATATTTCAAAACTTAGCCAGCTCCCAAGGTTCGCCTTGAGTTTTACCTGCCCAAGTAAAATGTGTAGACTGCACTTCGGGGGCCAAAAGGGCCTTAATCGCCTCATCAAATGTCGAAAATTGGCGATTAAAATTTCTAAATACCAGGCTGGATTCATGGCGACTGCAATGGTACCAGTGTTGAGATAGTTGTACAAAGATTAAACGAAAATAACTCCTGGTTCACTTTTGAATGTGCGAGACTAGGCTACTGATATTCCCACAGTTGACTCAAGCAGACATAGCGCAAGCCGAAGTCGAAGATGTCTCTCAGGTCTCTCATAGTTTTGATCACATTCGCCTGAGCACGCCTGTGTTCGAGCGTCTATTGTGTGCAGTCCCATTTGTTTCCCTATGTTTTAACTTTCCTATGCGTATGCGTTAAGCTTGTGCTTGTGCTATAATGCAAGTGTCAATTGTGGGTAGAACTTTCGATTAAAAATTACTATCCATCAATAATCTCCCTCTATTTAGATTTAATCGGTGTACATGGCTGATCCTAGTAGTAGTAGTAGTAAACAGTCAGTCCGGCCCTGTGAATATGCCACCAAGCCGGCGGCATCCTTTGGCAAAAGAACTCAACAATGCTCGCGAGGCAACCCAAGCTACGCAAAACTTAGAAACAACGCAACCCTTCTAGTTAGACGCTAGTCATTTTGCAGGTGGCAGCCTGCAGCTGTGTGTTGAGCATTCGGCTTCGGCATGTTATAGCGTGCAACTGTCTTCGAATCAGTGTCTCTGATTGTGTCCGAGTGAGTGGTCGGTTACTGTTTTGCAAGTGAATTGGAAATGGAAGATTCAATCAAGACTCTGAATTTCGACGGTTTGATGGATTTCCTCTTGGACAACGGAATTACCGAGGAATTGGTGGATGCAATGGAAGGTAAGCGAATTATTTTACCCCTATTATATTGTTTCTGTCCCAGTTTATCCGCATTGCATCCAGTTAAATAATAGGGTGTCTATTCATTTTCTGATGGACAAGTAATCTAATCTAAACTTGCATTTGTATTTTTTTAAATAAGTAAAACGCACAGATAGAAAAATAATATGTGTGAATCTGATCTATGCCTTCAACAGTGATAGTGTAAGTGAATTCGAAATATCATGTAATCTTATCCATATTTATACTTTCAGCCAGGAACTGTCGTGATGCAGCTCATACAGTCGAGGACCAACCAAAATACCCAGCCTTACATCTTCTGCGTCGGGACACAAGAGGAGGGTGGACCATTTTTTTGGTCGGCGACAAACTGCTCATCGCGGTAAGGAAGTGTTCTGTCCAGGCGATCGACAAACTTTCAAATCTTTCTTCGATTTCAACGTGACCTATCCCACACCTTTGCTTCGATTTTATAACTTTTTAGAAACACGGGTTTTCGACCTTAAAATAATATCGTGTGAACATACAGGGACGGCAGGGCTAGATGCTACTCTAAGAAATATGAAAATGGGTTAAAAAATAACTTTAGATGCACCCTTTTTTCTGTCTTAATATTAAAATTACTCTTCGCAATCAATTCGTGGTGACAATCTATTTTTGCCCCTATTTCCCTCATAAAAAAAGATATTAGGAGCTTGATACAATCATAGGCCATCATTCAAATCAGCAAGATTCTGGTTTGTTATTCATGCTTATATGTTATCTGTAATCCTTGCTCAAATATGTTTGGTTTTATACACAATCTATCATTTGTAACAAACACAAAGTATTGTTACTTTGTGATTACAAAAAAGACGTGTGTATTGCTTACTCAGATATGTTTTGTGTTAATACAAAGAACGTATCTGTAACCTACACTTAAAATTATCTCGTTATTCTACAAAATACTGTTATGTTATCAATACTAATATAATATTTGTAATTCTCGCTAAATTAAGTTTTGTTTCACTGCCAACTAATTCTTTTGTAATAAATACAAACTATTGTTGTGTTACGATAACAAATAAAATTTTGTAATGAATACTCAAATATGTTGTGTTCTTAAGAAGAAAGTACCTGTAACCTACACATAATCCTGTCCTGTAATCCACACTAAAAAAGTTTTCGGCAACAGAGTTTCCTAAATTTTTTTTTGTAACCGTTACAGTTTATTTTTTACAGTGTACTTTCTTCAGCATCGATCCACGTGTACAAAGGATGTTTCTCGGACTCGGACTGCGATGGAACCTCCTCCCTTTACCAATTCCACCACCTCAATGCAATACCACCGGTAAACTCGAGCAGAATTTCTGAACCACGTACCGGTAACCCAACCATCACCAGTGACTCCATGCAACAAAAACTCTCTGTGAAATCTAGCAACGGGGCGCGAGGGTGTTTTCCTTGGCGCACTGTCAACCCACACCCACGCCGCTGTCTGCGTTGTCATTCAAGCCGGCGGGATGCGGCGACTCGTGCGGCAAATCTCGGCCGCATTATCTCCACTACATTGAAAACTGTTACCCAGCCCCTTGCTGCGGCCGCTGCTGCTGCTGCCGGGGATGCTGCTGGGGATGCTGCCGGGGTTCAGGTGGTTGACTCTCTCCGCCGAGGGGGTGGAATAAGTGTGGCTGGCTCCACGGACGGCGTGTTTGTAGTGCTGCGAGTTTAACTTACTGCCGGCTTAGCGGCTGGGGGGGGGGGGGGGGGGGCGGGGGATATTTATCACGCCGGGGACGTTTGTCAGGTTCAGACGCCCAGGGATGGAGCCAGCTTTGTGGTAGACCAAGTTGGGTCGGTAAAGACAACGGCCTTTAATTATATTCAGAAGAGTGATGATGCTGAAATGACGTGATATAGAATAGCGTATTTCTGAATTCAATCCAAGTATTTTTTTAGTCAGTATAATATACAATTCATCTTAGTATTTGAGAACTTTTTAAAAGACTGCTTATTTTTCGTATTTTTCCAGAGAGGAAATTGATTAGTGTTCAAATTGCCTTTCAATCTAAGCCTACATCATTTACTCTAAAAGATTGTGTGAATCTAGCCGAGAGACTCAATCCGCGTGAGACGCCTGTCAATGTGGCGATGCAGCAACGTGTCCCATCGCAACTATAGACTTGATCTCGCGTCCTTAATCGTCCTCGAGATGCCGGAAGACAACAGCAATCGGATGAGTGTTAATTATCGCGCTCCGAGGAGCCCGTCAAGAGGACGGCTCTCGGAGGGTACGAGGACCCCGTCAAGAGTCACTAGGCGGCAATGATGCGAGCCATTACGTCGCCCCTCCCTCTGCCACAAGGGCAGCCAGACCCTGGGGAGGAGGATTAACGACGAAATGGGAGACTGCAGCTTCATGGAGTCGTCGGTGCGTCGTTAAACCGGATGTGACGTAGAGCCGGTGGGATTTATGCCGGTTGGTTGGCAGGGTGGGAGACAAATGGACGGGATGAACATGATCAATCTCGGTCCTTCGATATTGTTTTTGAAGGGACGCCGCGCGGGGGGACGAAGGGAGTGTGTTGTAAAGCTATCGATCAATGTGTTGGGGGGGTAGCATGTGTCTCATCGTGCATGGAGCGCAGCGGCCGCGTTGTTAAACGATTCGGCTGGGAAAATAATCATTTTATTGGTCCGTCGCATTATTTTGTAAAGCAGCTCTCGAAATCTCCTTGTAGATTGCAAGATGTGACAGTTGTTTGCATCGAGGCCAGACCCCCTTCGATTCTATTCTGCAAACAAAAGCCGAAGCTGATAAGAAAAGACCAATAATTTCGGAATATATTCCTCACAGATATACAGATGCATTCTCTTCTTTCTGCTGTACTCTTGCGTGAGTAGGACCTATTGCTCTATAATCGGCAATTAGTCGATACTTGAATTAGCTTGATTTGTAGACCCACAAAGTTCTTATCCCATTCAAAATTTAAAACTAGACACCTTATGCATTGTCACGGTTGTAAATTGTATAATAGGACAGCGAAAAAGCGAGCCCGGCAATGGATGTAATTCAATGTCCACCCTCTCTTCCATACCACCTTCCCGGTCGCCGACGCACGACACGCCATTGCGTCGTCATTGCGTCGTTGATCCACGCAGCTTGCAACGACGGACACCGCTGGAATTTATTACGCAATTACTAACAGATTAGGGGATGATAATTTAATAAATCCCGCATTTAATGAAAGCTAATATTTATCTGCCCCCTGCGCGTGAGGGGTGTTTTTTCGCCGTATGGTACGTGGGGGATGGGGTGAGTAGAAGGTTGGGGGGGGGGGGTTAGTGTATATGGGGGTAGGGATAAGGGTGGGTGTATTTTAATTAAACCCTGGCGCTGTGCACGAGGGTGGCACGTTATGGCGGAAGAATGCGCTTTGCAATAACTCGCTGCATTCCAACATCTGCTGTCATGTGGGGGGTGCACGTCGACGTCGGTGGGTGGGGGGGGGGGGGGGGCCTCGGTGGCGTCGGGGGAACCCTCGACGTACAAACATAACACTCGACGTGGCGCATTTATCATTGCCATACTTCATCGATATTGGTCAAGAAAATTTGTGTCAGGCTAACTATACGTATTTTGAAATTGAAAACGTTCCTGAGACTCATTTTTCTGATGGCACAACGGGACGGCCACTGCTCGCGTTAATTTGCCGCTTAGAAACGTTTATTTCCGTGCGATGGATTCAAGAAGAGTTCCACTGGCAATACACCTATTCCATTCAATCAAAATTCAATCAAAATTACGTCATGATATCCCACTCGCTAAAGCCAGCTAGAGAAATTCCGGTCGTGATTTCCCTATCTTCCTTTGTTATTTAGCAGAGCTATAATTAATTTTTTTTTACAAACTGGTAGTACGTCCAGTGGAATAAGTCCATTCCAGTGATGTAACGTAAAGGGCTGTGCAGATACCCAACCAAGGGTGGCATCTTATCTTGTGAGGGATCATCCTCATTTCCTCGTGTTTCGCCGGTGAAACTGAGTCCGGGCGCGCTCGTTCCCGGCTCCCGGCCGACGCGCCCCCAACTGGCGGCATCGATTCCAGCCGCGCCCGGTGATGTTACACAACGTTACACAATACACACCACCCCCAGTGAAACGTTGTCTCCTCGGAGGTGATCTTCTAACAAGCAGTCAGTTCTTCAGGCTGGGAACCGAGAGCTTCCGACCTTTGAGATTAAGAATCCCACTCTAAAATGGTGAAATCTGCCGTTTGAATAGAATTTAACTTTAAGTTAGCGAATAATTAATTGTTTTTGTGAATCTGCTCAGAAATTTCCTGTGAAAATATAGGTGGCAGTGCCGAGAAAAATTTGTGTAGCCCATTTAAATTCACTCGAACATACCTCTATACTAATAGCTCCATTATTGTGAGGAATAACCAACAGCACAACTGATTGGGCCTTGTCAAAAGTCCACCTGGTGAGATCACTGACGTTAAGCAACATTGCGCTGGGACAGAAATTGGATGGCTTACCATCAAACTCAAGGCCAAGCTGTGTGTTTATAACGGTTTCCTACTTTTCGCGTTGTACTGTCCTGTCCTTGTACTGTTCTGTCCTGTCCTGTACTGTCCAGGGACCAAGTTATGCTGCTGTCTGCGCGTGGTGGCGACTTGGACAAGTGGCACCGGCTTCACCCTCAACTCTGTTAGATTCATCTTCGTACCGTCGCCCTCACGTTCGACGTCAACAGACCGTGGCACCTCGACAAGTTGTCAATACGCTGCGTCGTTACACACCGTGCAACTCCGCCAACCGACACCAGTGGCGCGATGAGCGGTTGCATTTCGTCAGAGAAACCGCATCGGTCTTATCTTGTTAGGGGTTTGCAAGCGGAGGGGGCGCGACGGACGTCCGGTTCTCTCGCACCGGAAATGAAAGATGTAACGCGGCAGAAAACGAGTTTCTGGGCGATACGCGGACCGGGGCGGGGGTGGTTTCGCGATCTATGGGGAGATGTTCCAGCGATTAGCTGCAGAGAATTACCCCCGTGGTCGATGCTGGCTCGATTTGCTTTGTGTTTTTCTCGCGGTGCTCGACGCTTTGCAACCTCTGGATGCTTGCTGGGAGCTGGCAACGAACTGCGCGTTGTCTTACACTTTGTAGGCCATAGCATGACGACGTTGGATATAAAGCCTTGACGTTTTGTAATGCAATTTTACTAAATTTTGCTTTCTTTTCCTTGCAGGCTCGAGGAAGAAGTGAACGTGATGGGAGACGCTCCGCCGATCGAGCTGCGATAAAGGAAATGCTGAGCCCATTTTCTTTCTCCGGAAATATGGAGGTAACCTGCTTATCTTTTTCTCTTCTTCTTATGTTTGTCTTAACTGTATTTCTTTTGCAAGCGATCCGCGCAATGTGAGATAAAAAGAACAGAATTTGAATTGAAACCACTTATTTTCTGTAGTTCTTTTCTGCGATTGCCCGTGTAATTTAAAATTGTATATTTTTCGAAATATTGATATGATTGTTGATTAGCTGTGTGCACTGCGAAAATAAAGGTCAATACACCTAATTCATACAATCAAAGTCACATCATGATGCCTACTCGCTAAAGCCAGGTAAAGCCATTTGGGTTGTTATTTCCCTATCTTCCTCATGGTTAATTAGCAGTCATTTTTTTTACACACTGGTATAGGTCTTATGTGTATCGGTTTATTAACCGGGAGATATTCTAAAATTTGACAACTTTCGGGGAGATTTGGGATATTCAAGACAAAATCTTATCGTTACATGTAATAATTTTTCACCGTTCAAATGAAAGACTTGTAAATTATACGCTATTTCGTGTGAAAACATCAACTATGCGTCGTTTTAAACTCAAAACAGTTGCCAGATATTAATTGAATTGCATTAAATGCATCAAAACTGCATCTCGGTCCATATCGCCAGTAAGGTGATACAAATTTGAAAACATTTTCATCTGACTTCACCCCTGAAAGTGCATTCACTTATGACATCTAGCGTAAAATTCTATGCGAAGACCCGATTTCCCGGAACCGAACCGTGCTCCCACGAACGCGACGCCACCGACGCCGACCGCCTACCTCGGAACCCCATCTCCGCCGTCTCCTTGCTCAACGGGAAGCGCTCGACGCCGTCCGTCGCGACGCCGCCGTCCGTCGCGACGCCCTCCGTCGCACCGAGCTGCTTGAAGAACTTTGACACCACCGAAAAGATACCCATCTTGAAGCGGCCACAGCGAGCGAATGGCTGTACCGGTCTGTTTAGGACCTGGTCGTTAGCACTGTGTCTGCTGTTCGCTGGTCATTGGCGGTCGGTGGCGGCAATTAGCCAGGTTTCTTCCCCAGGATGGGAGGAGGAGGAAGGGGGGACCAGTTCGATTGCTGACTTGGCGGCGTTAAGAATATTTATGTAGCTGCAGTGGATCGCGATTGCGGTGGCTTGATTGTGTCGAGCATGACCTGATTTAAGTGCTTCCAGGTGATTCAATGCATATGTTACATGAGGGACGACCTAATGACAATGGTCGATGTCTTTGCGTTCAGCACGACTCACAATGCCAGATGATAAGAACCTAATTGCACTGATTGCCGATGAAAGGCTTTAGTAATCGTTAGCAATTAAAATATTCTCGTTCCATACATCTATACCTTGAAGCGTCGCATTCGAAACGTGTCGTAAATTTATGTTGTGTGTGTTTTTGAAACTTCTCTCTTTGCAACCAAACAAAGACACATCATAAAATTAATTTGACAGTGAATGGCAGGCCGTGCTGATTCTTCCGTGCCCGGCCACCTCGACTCTCCGGTCTCGCGGCGACAGTCCGCGGTCGGCCGGGAAAAAATGCGAGTGCGGGGCCGACCGAGCCGACGGGCGCGAATTTATGCGTCACGCCGGGCCGTGTCACGAACTTGCCGTATGTCATGCGTTTATTTGACAAACGCTGTTCGTAGTCGCGTTGGAGGATGAGTGCAAACGGTTTTAACGGTTTTACATACATATACATTGAAGACTGGAGAGATTGTTGCTTATCTACATCAAAGCTGCAATTATCAATTTCCAATTATCTGCATCAAATGCTGAGTTGAACAAAATGATAAGTGAAGACTTGTTGGTTTTCTCTATCCTTTCTTTGACATTGAACGCGGGCATTGGACAGAAATGGAAAGTTTCGGACATTTCGGCGACATGCTGTAAGACGGGTCGTTGCACGCACGTTTCAAAACCGGTCAACTCTTCGCGAGCGCTGCCTACAAGAATCGAGTGGCTTCTCGTGTTTTCTTAATTGTCATCGGAATTGATATCCATCCCAGTTTTATGTGATTATCAGGACACAGTTTTGGTCTAATGAGCGTTTGCTGATTGGACGCCAACCGATGGGATTGCCTGTCCGTGCATTTGATCCGTCGGATGGCCCTGTATTGAAGAACGGAACGTGCGACGGATTGCCTGTCCGTGCATTGGATCCGTCGGATACTTAGGCCCTGTATCGTAGTCGCCAGCGATAGGTTGGGCTGTGGAGTTATAATAATCCAGAAAATTCAACTATTTGACTTGATATTCTCGTTATCTATCTATCTATTCTCTATTCTATTCTATTATCTATTCTCGTATTCTCGATATTCTCGTGTAGTGTATAACATCTAACATCTATGACATTAAACCTATTCTATCAAGGGAAGACGTCAGATATCCACTTAGAAAAGCCACTTGTGATATCCATTTATTTCCCTACGTTCTATTCTATGGATGAAAGGGTCCACAAGTAATGTTGGCTCTGCAATTAAGTCAAGGAAGAAGAGAAATCAAAACCTAAATGGCTCTTCTTAGTAGGAATATCTGACGAAATTTTTCCCCGGATAGAACAGGTCTGCAAAACCCTTGCCGTTGTGAACTCAGCTCGTCGCTGAGGCCGCCGTTTATAAAACCACCCTTAAATTGCTTCCAACAAACTAAGCAACTAAGCTTGGTCAAATTTGTCAGCGTCATTTTTTCGCTTTGCCACCTTAGAAGACAGTACGCACATCCGACTTGTACGTGCCCGCTGCACAAAGGCGGGCCAGTTCCTCCACCCAGGAATACGTACCCGTGTAGCCCATCAGCGCCGTCTTCGCGCTCAACGGGAACCGCTCGGGGCCGTCCATCGCTGCGTCGTTAAACAGCTTGCCCAGCGCCGGAAACATCCCCACCACCTTGCTAGTGGCCTGGCCGCGTAGAGAATCAATGTTGACTGCCGGTGCCGCACACTTTCAATCGAAAAAACCCGCCGCCTAAGTTCGCTCTGACACCGCAAATAACTCCCCTTACAAATAACTCCCTAATAGATAATGAAGACGCTTAAAACTTAACAAGTAGTGATATGTTGTCGTGTGGTGACACTCGTTGGCTGGTGATGTTGAGGAGGTTGCGAGCTGGCCAGACCGGCTGGTGCAAACTGGACCGACGTCGGCGTCCCGGGCGTCGCGACGCCGTGGGTGGAGGCGGCGCTTGCGGGGGCGGCGTCGGGCCAGGATTTTCTGGCGTCGGCGTTGGCGACGTGCCAACGTCGTTGCCAGCGATGGCTTTAGGAAGGGTGGGGGCGGGTGGCCTGATTTCGAGCTGCGTTTTGGCCCGGGTGCGTCCTCGGGGGGTGCGTGGGGTTGTTTTTGGGGTGGCGTTGCGTTGTGGCTGTGACCTAGTTGTAAGCATCCGAGGGTGTGGAGCTGGGATGGCTTTATGGCAACAGTTTATGGCGTCTGTGAACGAGTTTCTGATTCATTGCGAATATTTCAATCAAAATTTATCGGAAATGAGCTGACTACGAGCGCGAAGACGGTCTTAACGTCAAAGTTCTTGCTTTTGACCCGACATACTCTTCCACAACACTTTCAACTACTGATTTTAAGTTTAATAAAATTAAATAACTTGCAGTTTATCATGTGTAAGGCGGAATCTGATTATCACTTTCCTGTACCAAAGCCTTAGATTGAAGTTTTCCCATAACAGCTAATTGCTTTTCAAGCGGAGCTCAGATAAATCTCGAGGAAATTTTAAAGGAAATCCCAAGTAACTTCCTTGCGGTCGATGGATGGGCCCTTCAAAGACGATCCATCTCGCAAACAAATCTCTGTATTTACGAGTCCTCAGATTCCTCTATAGTATAAATAACAATCCAGTTTCTGTGTATCCAACAAAACAATTCGAGTTCCACCCCAGCACACTAATCACATCGGACGCCAGAAGTCACCCCCGCGCGCTCATCCCCCTAATCGCCCCCCATCATTCCGCGTCGCCGACGCCGCGCTCCCCCCTTCCTCCCGACGGCGCCGGCGCCCCACCCGACCAATGGCGGCGTCGCGACGCCCCCGCCCTCGACGCCGGCGCCTGGCGTCGTCCAATCGGCGTAGGCGTCGTTTGTCGTGCTGGAATCCATCGCCGATTCGCCACCGGATCGACCCTTTCCCCGCGTCGGCGTCGGCGTCGGCGTCGGCGTCGGCGTCGGCGTCGGCGTCGCTTCTTATCCAGACGTGCTTCGATGGCAATCGTTATCTGGTTTTCAAGTCCTCTTTAAGCGATCTGTTTGCTCGGTTGCGTGGGAGGGCGAATGCGATCGGCGATTGTTTGACTTGCAGGAGCGAGGACGAAGACAGATATTCTTGAATGAAATGCCATTCCTCGAACGACCGAGTCTTTTGTAAACTTTTTGCAATTTTAAGCTTTCGAGTTTGGTGGAAGTGTGTTCTCATGGAAGGAAGCATAAATTAAATTTGAAAGCAATTCTCGTTGTGTTTGAATCTCTATCAGAAACACTGTACCACAGCCATGAGCGAGCATGGAGATTGTTTCCATTGCTTTGCATAAAGGAACTCTGCTGTAGGGAGAATGAAAATTCAGAATCAGAATACAGTATTAAACTGATAAACTTCATATATCGTATCATTCTGCTTCCGACAAATTACTGGCATCTATCTGTTAATTGCATTACCGAGAGACCAAAATACGGATTCAGGGTCAGCCATTACTTAATCGCACATGGCAGAGAAAAGCAGTGCCATCGACAGATGCGAAAGTGGGCTAAAAAAATAAACCAATCTCACGCGTTCGCTCGTCAACCGCGCAAAAGAAACCGAACTGCTTTGCGAAAAACCCACCACAAAAAGTACATCCCACAGGCTCTCAGCGCTCTCGTCTCGGTTATTTTAATTAATAGCTACGGTTTTTACCGAGCCAGAGGTCAACCACGACATCATGGTGACATCCACCGCGTCCTGTGCAAAGGTCATAGGGTCACCTCGGGGGTCGCACACCCCTCGGGACGCGTGGACCCTTCGGGTGGCACAGACCCCCCCCCCCCCCCCACACACGGGTGACCCCGCGGGTCGTACGCTGGGAGTACGCGACCTGTGACCTTATGGGCGCCCAGTGCGCGCGCTGGTGACGTCAATACCGACGCCCGGTGACGTCAAGCGTCGGAACGGCGACGCCTTCGTCTCTAATGATTTCCCTCCGTGGTTGCGTGCTGTGCGTAAAGCCGTGAGTGGGGGGTGGGGGGGGGAATGTTAACGAGCCGTTTTGTATGGCGATGGCCGTTTCGCTGCGCTGGTCCGTTTTAGGACAAATGTGCTGAAACGGCTGTTTTGAATTTCATGGCAAACCGAACTTTTGGCAATTTATTCGATGGAATTACCATTTGTCCATTTATACGTTTATGGCTTCCGAATTAAATCGGTACCTAACCGTTATGGGTGAAACAATTAGGATTTGTATCGAATTTAGGACAACCTGATGTTGCCAATGGACCACGATCGAAATCGCCCATTCCAGGGTTAATAATTGATTAAAACAAATTTGTTTCCATAGAAAAGCATTGCCACACTAATTTTTATCGTCTCTGGAATGGAATTTTGAATGTGGTCTATTACAATCCTTTTTGAAAACCAAATCTCAAAAGTCAAAATTTTCACTCATTAAATCCTTCAAATGTTCTTTCATTTCTGTTCGATTTTACCATGGCCTCGGAAGCGAGTTCCCAAAATACATGCTACTTTAGAATCATACAAAAACATTCTCTTCTAAATCACAATTTTTCACTAAAACCAGCCATTGGTGTCCGTATACACGAAATTTCATGGTAGGGATCCCGAAGACTATTAGAAACGTAATATCTATTCCGTAAATGTAACGAGTATTTGCATATGCAACATCCTGAAGACATATCGTTATTAAAACGTTTTGAGCGAATGCTCAAGACTTTGATTCTGTCTACAAGCGATGATTCGACGTTGGCTCTCGCTGCTCGCTGAGCTGAAACAGCGGCTGGGCACGTCGATACTCTGTGTTCGAAACCTCGCTGCAGGAGGCTGGGATCAAGCCAAGGGTTGAATCTGCCGGTTTATAGCAGCGCCTTATCTCGCTGCCAACTGCCGGGATCGCTCCTCAAGCCGTGTGGTACCTACCGTGGTACGACCAGGACCAAACGACCTGGGACGCTCTGCTGCGCATGAAACCTCTTAGCTCTTGGCAACAACATTCAGCAAGAAATTTGCTCCTCGGGTGATTCGATCAGCTCGACTGAGATTCCATAAATTGGGCTGTATAAGTCTTATAGTATTTTTGGAGGAATTTCAAAAAATTCCAATATATTTTCTATCGTATTCATCCTTTATTTTAGTGCCTATACAAAGATGTAATAGGTTACTTATTTGAATTAGATGTTCTCATTGGATGCCTGACCACTTCTGATTTGTAATCCCCGCAACTTGCACTTTAAAGCAAAATCAAAAAAGACCGTAAAACTGTAAAGTATTCCAGCTTTGTGGACTGGGGCCTTTTGGATGCAGCAGTATTTCAATCAGGTCATACTTCTAAGTGATGCTTACCTTTTCCCCATTATCCTGAGTATAATTAATGTGGTTCTTCTAATTGACAATTTATTGGGTTTTTATGGGCTTTAGCGATCCGTTATACTTATTATAGTTTAAAGTATTAGTTGTAAGCCGACCGCGTAATTGAGTGGACCAAGTTTTTTTATACTAGGACTTGGGAAACGCTCAATTTAATACCGTGGTTGATGGGCGCTAGTTTTTAAATTGTGCTTATTGACCTATTTTGAATTTCGAGGCTTTAAAAACCATTAATACCGAACGGTTAGGCATGTTGGAAACACCGGTTCTCGTGAGATCACCGAAGTTAAGCAACATCGCGCTGAGTCAGGTGTTTGATGGGTGACCATCATGCACATGGTCAGTTCTGTTCGGGAGAGAGGTTGGAGGGTTTGAAGGTAGTACAACAACTTTACTCGCCTTGATTATCAACCTCTCGACAGCACGGATTAGTGAAGGAATCCTGTTGTTCGAGTTGTACCGTCCTTCGGAAGGGACGTAAAGCCTGTGGTCCCCTCGGTGCTTTTCGACAGGAGTATGGCTACGTGCCGGCACCGGGTTTCCCCTCCTCCCTTCTAGACTAGGTTAGGTTCATCATCACCCTCATCATCACTATTTCATTCACCGACGCCATTAGACCAGTGCCAAAGGGCCAGTTGTCAAAACAGTGTGTCGTTAAGCACCAATAATCAATCAACCTGGTTATTGAATGCTGAATCACAAATTAAAATATTTCCCGGCGTTCCGCAAAGCCATACGTGCCTCATTTCCTTTATTACTCGAAACGTCGGGAAAAGTTGCTAAGACTCGGGAAAGACATTGCGTCTTGAGAAAGAATTTGTGAGAATGTGAGAATTTGTGAGGACATTTAATAATATTTTGCATCTATTCAGATGTTATTGTTAAGATATCCAACCTCATGAAAGTTTCACTGCGAGTGTATCGCGAATCGAACCTCGCCGCACTTTTCAAAATGAAGATTCGCTTCACTCGCTTCGCTCATCAATTAATTGTTCGTTACATATCGTCGAATTACCGTCGACCGTCTTAAGCGGACACTGATATCCTATTCATGAAGTGTGAACAACTATTTACTACTTGTAGCAGATTTTTTAACTATTGTCATAACAATAGTGATAGGCAGAGACAATAGGCATAACAATAGGCAGAGAGTGGAAAAAGAAGAGTGGGAAGAACAAGAATGAAATGGATAAAATAATTTAATAGAAGAAGATGTCGAGAGAAGTAAAGAGAAGTGGGATGAAACTAGGAGAGAGAAAAGGTGTGAAGATGTGTGAGGTGTGAAAGGTGTGATTGAGGATGGAAGAAAATGTGTGAAAAAGAGGAAGAAGAAGAAGAAGAAGACGAAGAGGAAGAAGAAGAAGAAGTGGGATGAAACTAGGAGAGAGAAAAGGTGTGAAGATAAAAAAGATTAAAAGGTAAAAAAGATTAATAAATATAAGAGCATTGGTGTGGCTGGCCAGCGCTATAAATTTAAGCCTAAATAAAAATGTCTGTTCATTTATATTCAAGACAATAAACGATAATTATTATTGTCATAACTAACCCCACGCCGAATATCTCACTATCTTACTAGAAAGATATTTGCTAACACTTTTGCGTCACACCAACATTATCTAAACGAGTACCTACGCATTTTGACCTGAGAAATATTTCTTGAACTTCTCATATACCTTGCTGGCTTCATTTAAAAACAGATGGCGACAATCTCTTTACATAGGGGAAGGGGGGCAGCCCCAAAGACTACCTGTTCAACAAGTACAAAGCTTCAGGTAGCCTTATAGATTAATGAGTAAAACTCTCGATAGGTGGAGCTGATAGACCGAGCATCAGTTTCTCGAAATATTTTTTCACATTTCTTTTCTTTTCAACAAAAGTAAAAGATTTGGAGAATCGGCATTGGTAATTTTAATAAATACTAAGTCTTTTGCTTCATATGCAATGAAAATAATGCGAAATAATGCGATAGAATCGTAATGAGACGTGTTACAAGACACTAGCACTCGTAGCAGCTCGAACCGAATGTTCGAGTATGTCGACCATGTTATCAGAATAACGTTAGCTTTGCGCAGTGGCAATATCGTAACCAATGAGGTTTATCCGAGGTGCGATTATTGCTAGTTGAAAACTTATACCAATACCCCGCCATGGCGACTTGCAATATAGTCGCCTACGGCAATTTTTGAAAGCCCCTACGGGGGAACAAAAACAAACCAAGTGTAACATAATGCGAATTACGTAACAGCTGTTTACAGCCGTTTTCACCGCCGATGGTCCAGTGTAATTTAATACTAATAATGCAGCTCCGAAATTTTTGCACAATACTTATGAAGTATAGACAAATTATCGTTTAGGCCTATAGAAAACAGAAAAGACTATAGAGTTACAAGTGTATTAATTTTAATAATGAAACTGACCGGAATGAATCTATTGAAGATCGCCATCGCGAGAGGGAAGATTTTATGTGCATCGGATCTTGAACCTTTTGATACAGTTTTTCAAACTATATTTCACCCTGTGATAAATGTCTTCTACTGAGTTATTTCCAGCCATTTTGAAAAGCTCTGCAGATTGACTTCTACCAAGAGATATAATGCAACGAAAATACTCTAACCCTATTATTTAGGCAAGAACTTTTCTATTCAATGAAAAATGTTTTCATAATCATATTATACCCATCTAAGAGCCAGTTGGATCAAGATATCCCTATCTTCGTTGCAACAAATAGTTTTTGTGGACCAAAGAAGATGGGGAAATCAAAATCCAGGTGGCTTTTCTCCGTGGATATATTAGACGTCTTTTTTTTTCGCCGGAATAGGTGCCATTATTTTGATAAACCATTTTATTTTATCAATATAGAAAACCCTTTTCAAAGTAAACTATCTAGGTGGGATCTCAAATAACAAATTGACACTTTAAACACACGTAAGGTCCATTAGTCTGCCCTACAATTACAAAGATCCTATTGGTGATCATCTGTCAACAGATTTGTCCCTCTGCACTCTGAAGCAACGGATGCAGTGCGCCGGATGTCCGCCGCTGGCCCAGGTTCGGTGCCCGGGCTCGCAGATCGATGCCGTGCCCGCTCCGTCGACGACGGCGTCGGCGTCGGCGTCGGAATTCAGAGCCACGCGCAGGTTTGATGTGCCATCTCTGACCCAGCCCGGGGCCCATGTCCTGCATGCTCCATCCTTTATGCACAGAAGCACGCGCCTTCCTACCCAGGCAGGAAAGCAACGCGGAGGATTTGGAAAGTTCGCGAAAGGAAATGCACGGAACAGGAAATGAAAGAAAGTGGATTTGCAGCTGATTTTGCAGAAATCCACTTTTTATGCCGTGAAATAAATTAACAGTTATGTCGATGTGACTGTTAAATATGTAAACCAACCCCCAAGGACAATATATTTACGGCGAGGTGCAATATTCTGCCTCCTTCCTATGTGTTCCAATAGGAACACATTGGGTAAAATTCTGCAGAGTTACCAACAGAAAAAGTTAGTGTATTCACGTAGTGTATTCAGAATTAGAAACCGAATATGTTAGTTAACAGCGGGCCTGGTCTTGTCCAACTAAAACCCTAGAATGTAGAATGTAAAACCCCCCGAGTGTCATGCGAGCCCAACGCAGCGCGCGTCCAAACAACGTCCAAATGTTTCCAACTTCTTCGCGCATAACACCAGGGTGATCACCGGGTGCAAGTTTTCGGTCCTGCGCCGCTGAGCTGGAAACGATCGCTCGGAATGTATGGGAAATCAATGCACCCCCTCGGCCCACGCCGCCCCGACGCCGGGCGGGGAGGGGAGGTTTAATCAAAAACTTTGCCCCGAGCTGGATTCCATTGTGGGGGTGTGCGCCAGATGGCGCGGCAGCCCCGTCGCCTTACAGCGCCCCTGTCCAAAGACAAGACTTACGGCGGGTCGGCAAAGTTTGCATCTTGCAGCTAGAATTAGTACGGCGTTAGGTAAATACCTGTATAATGCTGTATAATCTAGGAAACTCTGCCTAAATATCATTGTTTAGCTGTAGACAGAATCGTCAGCGCCACCCAGGCTACGTTAGGAATTAAAGCACCGCAGCCTTCTAGCTACAACGAAAACAAAGTTACTTTCGTCTTCGTACGTAATATCTAGGTGGCTTTTCTTTGTTTATTGTCAACTCACAGCTGTCAAATTATAAAAGAGGAGGTGATAACCTAGGAGGATTTTTATGTTTGCTAACGTAGAATTAGTAAATGCGTGGTGGATATTATTCTGGGAGGAAGTAGGTACACTAAAATTTGATATAACTGTTGTTATATAAGTTAATAATTTTTACTATTTTTTGATTGTACAACACGTAGGTAGTTAGGATTCAGATGACAGTACATTCAGCCTTGACAATGGTTTTCAAGCGCTGTCTTCTGCACAGGCTTCGAGGCGACGCCGTCACCGACGCTGCCAACTCTCAGCGGCGTGTCAAAGCTGCGATTCCCGACACTGGATTTCAGGACTTTCTAATGCCATCGGACAGGCAGTGGACCCAAACCACTGTCTACAATGCAGCGCCATCATCAACTGGCAGCAGGCAGAGTTGAATAATTCCACTTTGTTGTCAAAACTCAAAGGCAGGGACACAATTCACTGCTTGTATTTTTATTTCGATTGATTGATCAATTACTACAGAGGCATCATCAGTGTTCCATAATAAAAGTAATCTTAAATATAATTGGAAGAATAGGGTGTCTTAATTGTAAGAAGGCTCATCAGTAGTGCGCTAGAAATGTCTTAATGCCATTCCAGTGCATTCTTAAAAATAAATACTTTACTCGTTTGTCCTTGTATCATTTGTGATTCTTACAAGTGATTGATAATCGGAAGCAAACAAAAAAACAAAAATTTTAAAGGGGGTATGAAAATGCCAATTATGCGTCTCTTGTTAAATAATTATGTGCCCTAAATTTTTTTACTTGACAGACTGCAACTGTTTCCACCTTTACAGGGTATCTACAGAAGCTAGTTACTTCGTAAAAGTCTTCTTCACCCTTGGACAAAGTTGAAAAATTGACGAAACGCTTCCTTCCAGGTTGGAATGTAAAGGTAAGCTTGCAGGACAGAAAAGATACATCTGTTCCAGAAAAAACACAAGCGCTTTCAAGTTTCAACAAACAAATTGATTTGGTTTTGTTTATGTTATAAATTACCTGTTATTTCAATGACCTTGGAGAAATGAGAAGAAATGCCTGCAGGTAGGTTATTTCAGTTATTTAAATCCTTCTTGCACCAACCCATATTTAAATAAATTAAATGATATTTTTTTTTATAACTTGTGTTTATTTATATTTTTATTTAATTTAAAAAAATCCTTATAGATAAGATGATGTGATGCCCATATTATGACGTATCTTGAAGGGCGTCATACCTTCGTTTGTCTTGGAATCTCGTGGGTCGTGAGCAGCGAGGTGGAGGTGCCGGATTCTCTGATTCAAATTTAGTTTTGAATTTTATTAAATGCGAGGAAATAATCCAGATAATTACTTCCTGACGAATGTAATGTAATGTTGTTGTTATGTTATTAATGTGTTTTCCTAATATAAGCCCTATTGACTCAAGTCACGGGACTAGAGGTTAGTCTCTTGATAAAATAGGCAGGAAAGCTTTGCGAAACGTTAAATAAATTTTCTGAAAATCCATATTATTGATTTTCCCGTCATAAAAATCAATAAGAATAAGATATCTCGATCGAATTAAACTGTAAACATAAATTCCAACGCAAATATTTTTTTCGTGTTTATTTCCCTGAAAAACTATAACTGAGCTTTAAAATAATTACAAAAAATAAACTGTATGGATTCTCTTAAAGGAGCCCTCCGAAATGATTGTTAGAATTTATATATTGTCGAGTATACCAATCAAAGTGACATTCCGTTTAAATTTTATTTTTAAAAAAATCTGGGGCCGAATGATCGCACATTTTCTCTTTTGCGCGAAGCCCCTTGCGTGACGTCACCGCAGGGACGGCTGCAGCACGCGCTCGGTCGCTCAGCCGCTTGCCGAGGCTGCGGAACGTTAGTATGGGCGATACTTTCTTGTCAGTAGGTCCTTTTTTGTCTTGTGTATCAGTAATACCGTGTTCAGTAATACACTCGCCTTCCTGACACAACGCTCGTATTTGGTTTGCTCTTTACAGCAGTGCGATGTCATGTCATTGTCCATTGAGATGCAGTTGCCACAAGTGCACCACAACGTATTTCCTGCCCTTCCTTGAAATGTTTCGTCTCTCCTTCTTTCTTGGGCAAGCCTCAAAACATTTTCAGTCATTTCACATTGAGTGAACTCGTATCCAAACTTTATGGACGCCCTGCCATATTCACGCTGATAGATTTATAGTTATACGATCGCGAGCGCTCGAGGCCTGGCACTAGACTGGCAGACTCGGCTTGCGGCTACGCACCCGTCCCTGCGGTGACGTCACGCAAGAGGCTTCGCGCCAAAGAGAAAAAGTGTAATCATTTGGCTCCAGATTTTTTTTTAAATAAAATTTAAACGGAATGTCACTTTGATTGGTATACTCGACAATATATAAATTCTAATAATCATTTCGGAGGGCTCCTTTAAGAGTCATCACCGCAAATAAACCTGTAAGATTTGCTTCTGCTTGATTCAAAGGCCAGAGTATTCTCGAAAACCCCCGCTATTCTACAAGCTTCGGGGCTTTTTTGGTCTCATTTGCTAAGAAGTGCCAACACTTAATTTTTTTATGGTCTATATTGGAACGCAATATTTTCAACGACTGAGGAAAAAGACGTCGCAGCGTTACGAATTGGCATCAATCAAATGCATTTAACAAAGCAGCGTTTTATGAGCTCGTAATTTACGTATGGATATATAAGGGTTGTTGGCACTTGATACTTTGCTGTGCGCTGTAGTGCAGCTTAATTATCCAGACATTTTATATCTTGGTCAGAATCTCCAGTCTGGGAAACCGGGCACCTCCACCTGATCAAATATCGCAATCTGATCAAATCAATTCGTAGTTGATTGATTCGTCAAGTGAGGGCGCCGTCAAAGAAAAGACGCCCCTATCACTAGTTTGAGCTCCATTTAAACATTTTGCGTTAGCCCCTGACAAATCATTGGATGATTTGGAGAGATTAGTCTCGGCTCGGCTCGAATTTAGTCGCTCCGCTATGAAGCCACCCTACAGTCCGACGGCTAGGGCAGGACGTCCTTGTTGGAAGCTAGTAGATTCTAGCTCATAGCTGTAGCTCTAGTATCTTCATGGCGCATCCAAGATTTGGCTAATTCAATGGCTATGGCATCAAATAAATTCTAATAATTTTCATGCTGACGGCCACAGGTCTTAATATGGAAAATATTAGAGGGAAATTTAGTAAAATGTTATTTTTACCTGTTATTTTCATAAAATTAATGTTAGTGGAAAACTTCAATTGTTTTTCAGAAATTGCTCCATTAGCCAAAAATCCCACTAGCGCCATCTGATAACTAAATTTGAACTAAATAGATCAATTTTAAAATCCACGATTTTATATATTGATCTAGGTCCGTGGTTTTTGACTATCGCTAAAAAATGGCAAAAAGAAATGCCCGGGTGGGATTTGAACGCGAGACCCATGGTTTAGTAGTCAGGCACTCTGTCCTCATGGCTGCCGGATGTCCTGAAGACACGGAAATTTTTTATTTATATAAATTGAAGACAAACATTTATTCGCTCTTCTTTAAAAATTATTATCGAAATAATTCGAAGGCAATATAATACCTCGTCTTTTTTTCCTAAAGCTGGGGATGATCCAAGTGCTCCACATAGCTCTACGGTCGTCTAAAAATGATTTTAATTGATCGCAACAGGTACTTCTTAAAATGTATTAAAGTTTTTTTCAGAGCAACGCAAGATCCTAGGAGGGTGCAATCATGCCTGAAATAACGAGAGAAAATTTATTTATTCACAAACAATCAGATGCCGATCGCACACGCGATACAATCTACTTTACCGACTTGTAGGGTGCACACACATACAGCTTCCCCGCATCAGGCTGTTGTTTCATAAAAGCAAAATATCAGAGATGTTGGCTGACATTATGGTTGGAGCTTAAAAGAGTGATGGCATTTTCTTAGTTTTTATTTAATAGCGCATTCTGTTGCAGGTTTCAAAAGCTGTTTAAACTTTGAACAAGGCCAGTCGTATTTAATGGAAGGGCCCTTCGAAGAAGATAATCAAAGTTCGTGTTAAAAAAAAAATGTTGATTGATAGTTCATTAATTTGACACATGAGTGCACTGTCAAAAAAAAACGCCGCTATCACTAATTTGAGCTCAAGCTTAACTTTTGATATAAGGCCCCTCAATTTCTCACTCACTGCACAGTCATGAATCTGCCATTCTCTGAAGCTTCAATTTTTGATTGTGACTGCCCATCTTGCGCGAGCAGTGTAGTTGTCGTAGACGGCCATCGAGGGCTTTTTTGCATAAGCACTAAGATAAATCAATCGTTTTGAATTGGCGGGAGAACAAATATTAGAAATTAAACGACTGGCGCCATCTACCGACTTTCATTTGAACTAAAGCATCCGGTTGAAGTAAAAAACGCACCACTAGCGCCACCTAGTAGCTAAATTTGAATTAAAGATGAAGATTTAAATTCAGCGATATTATTTATTGGCAGACCTACGTCCATGATTTTCTGACTTGGACAAAAAGTGGCAAAATAGCATTACCGAAGTGGGCTTTGAACGCGAGACCCTTGGGTTGGTAGTCAGGCTCCCTAACCACCGTGCTGCCGGATGTTATAAAATGGTATAGATTTTTTATCTATATGAGTTATAAATTAACATCTATTCTCTCTTCTTTTAAATTTATTATCGAAATATTTCTAAGGGGGATACCTCGGCTTTTTTTTCTGGAGCAGACTGCATCAAGAGAGGCACTTGTATATTGGAGAAGTTTATATTATTCAATGTAAGAGAAAGCGAACTTGAACAAGAGTAGGTACTAGTTTTTAGCACGACACGGTTAGCGCCAAGTCACTTCAGCGCGTCTTGAAAGAGACATTCTAATTTCTTCCAAAATTTATCTTGTCAGAGAGAAGGGCATGAATTGGATTTAGCCCAGTCGGCTCAAACAGTTACACTAACACCTTACACGAACTGGGCAGAATTATGCTTGCATCACGGGGCTCCGCGCATGCCTTGTCATTGCAATGACTGCTGAGGCAAGCACATTCGCACGGATGCAAGTGCTCCTCCCTCGCGCGAGTAATGTGACTACATTACCGCCCTATGGAAGGCAAGCACGTGCGATTACCCCGCACCTTGAAACATATTACAGGAAAATATCAACCGTCTAGTTCATCATTTTGGTAGGAGTGTAAAAGAGTGCTGGCATTTTCTTACTTTTTGTTCGATAGCGCACTCAGTTGCTGATTATTGAACTAGGTATAGATCGACTTAGTCAAGGCCAATCACGGCTACCTGCGCATATCTTGTAAACCCGGCTCCTCCACGGTTGAAAGCTGCGTGATCTATTCAATGAGTTTTTGACTCCGAATATTACACGTATTGAGCTTTTAAATTTCTTTTCGAGTCTTCTTAAATAAAAATACCCCCTGCCCTCATACTTCTCATCCTTAAAATATAAATTATAAATGGTTACCTGTGCATGTCTGGTAAACCCGGCTCCTGCACGGTTGAAAGCTGTGATCGATTCAATCAATATTATGAATAGATTTCACACGTATGGACCTTTTAAATTTATTTCCAAGTCTTCTCATGCCCTCAGCCATCCAATTCACATTTCTCACCACTAACATATAATTATAATAAACCCTAAACTTGGTTCCATCAAAATGGAAATTTTAAGGAACTTTTAGAATACAAATTTTAAGGCACTGAAAATTGAGACAAATATCTTTCAGTTACAATTTTAAGAAAGAAACCTGCACATTTGATATCCATCCAAATTTCGTGAATTGTTAGTAAAACACAATTTACTCATTGTTCATTCTTTCTCAATCTTTAAAAATAGTTACATGACCTCATCAAGAGAAACAATAGAAAAACATAGCATTAACTGCCCTTTTATTTCTTTGAGAGCTGCAATGTTGGATCCATCATGGATGAATGATCCTGCTGGCCCTGGGAGTTGTCGGTGTCTAGGAGCGGGAAGTAAGCGGGGAAATGCTTGCAAGACGGGGAAACATCCCGCTGGACCAGCCGGCAGCTTGCTGTTCGAAAACGGTCTCTCTTGTCCCGTCAACGAGCTCCCGACACGCCTTTGGGACCACGAAAAACACCACGCAGACGTTCCGTTGCCACGGAAACCAGCCTCGTCAGTTCCCTGGCGCAAACAGCTCAACCTGGAAACACAGCGGCATCGATTAAGGTGTTGCTCTTAATACGTTCACTGTTGGGCATTAAGAGCGTTGCATTGTGGCTTTCCTGGCACCGGAAAACACAGCACAAAGCTCGGGAATGTTGAATCTAATTCGAATAGCAGCGAACAGTGTTTGTAAAGCTTGCAATACCTCAAACTCAGTCTCTGATTGGAGAATGCCACAGTGCAACGTTCGCAAAGCCTTAAGCCCGTAGCACACTGGTCTCAAACGTACGTCTGACACCGAGCGCTCCATCATGCGCATGCGCAGTTTCAAAAAGTTGACACGCTCCGTGCCGGTCCGCGTGAAATATTCAAATAGGAAACTTCCTATTTTTTTGGTAGGTGCGTGTCACACAGACCATGATTGGCCAATCACAGAGCATGAAAATATCACGCGATATAGGTGGCGGTTATTCAAATCTACAGGAACTGCATCGATTGTCAGTTATTTTCTTGTGTCAAAACGGCGAAAATAATTACTACAGAGAGAAATGCCTAAAGTTCAAAAAAATACTTTGTGAACGGTAGAAAAGGAGCTACTGATGATTGATTTTAAGGAGCCAAGAAGATAAATGTGGGAAACATGTCATCCAGACTTCTTTAAATCCCCATCACCACAATACACGCTGCAGCAATTTTTAACAGTCTTTTTCTTCGCTTCAAACGCTGCTTTCTATGCATTATTATTTATTAATTTAAATTTCAAGTTCGATGCGAGCCGCTACTGTCAGTGCCAAATATCAAGCAGCTGAGCGGTTTTAAAGATGGCTGACAGAAATGTGACAAATAATCTCGGCGGAACTTTTCAAACGCTTCGTATCTAGCTTGGCAATTTGACGCTCCTCGTGGACTGCAGACGGAGCGCTCGGTGTCAGACGTACGTTTGAGACCAGTGTGCTACGGGCTTTACAGTATACGTACCACAAGGCATAATTAATTTTATTCTGAAAAACTCTGATATGAACTGGGCAAGATAATTTGACACAAAAACTGCTGTGAAAGCTGGAGTTATTTAGAGTTATTATTTATTAAGATATTGAAAAATTCATAAATAAATAATGCCTGGATTTTATTTATGATAACTGATAACTGATAAGTGATGATTGGGATTAGAAATAAAGAATAAGACATTTTTATTATTTTTCCAGTCATAATGTGTCTTGCAAAGAGATGCGTGAAGGCAACATCTATCAGAACCCCTTGCTGAGGAAATTTGTGCATTCAGAAGACATCAGTACCACTCAAGATCATGACAGACCACGCTCCGCCAAAATATCGAGTCACCCGAGAGGGGCTCGATGTCACTCGTCTTCTCAGTGAGATCTCCATTTTTTTCAATGTTTTTAATGGAAACGATAAGACGAGTGACTTCCTTAACGAAATTTTTACAAAATCGCCCCCCTGGACCTTTTCAGGACCACCAAACTCATCAAATCAGAGCACGACCATGAAAACATCAACTACATCTACCCCAGGGACACTCTTTAAGAGGGTGACGAACCTTTCGGTCAAGCAGGCGGAAGTGGTAGAAGTCCTCGCGTCCGAAGCGCACGGCCTCGTTCCGCGTCGAGTTGTCGACGACGAGCATCGTGCCGGTCACGTCCTTGCTGCTGCCGGTGGGCAGGTCGCGCACCACGACCCTCACGTCCGCCGCGTGGCCCAGGAGCGCGCCCAGGAGCCGGCTCTCTTCGTCCTGCGACAACCACGCGACAGCAAACATCTCACTCGGTGTAGAAACTCAGCCGGAATTGCATTGTTGAGCTGGCGACTGAATCTTCAGCCTAGGTGGCGCAGGGTGGAGTTAAAGTACCACAGCCATCTATTTACAACTTAACACTGCATTTCTTAAGTCATATAAATACGGTATGTAGTACTATATAATATTGACTTTGTAAGGCAATCATTCTAAAAGGTGTTGTCAGCTAAAAGTAAAATAAAATAGTATATTTGCACTGCAGCTATGATAACTTCATTTTTTAAATTTAAAGTCAATCCGGATTGTCAGGTTCTTCACAAGCGCATTTTTGCCCGATTTCACCGAGTTTCATACAATGTTCCAGAGCATTGTAAGATATTTGGTATCAGTGCAGTATCAGCAAAACCCTGGTTTAGCTTCAAGCTCATGTACAACGTATCCTGATTAGTTTCTTTGAATGCATAATAGTTCTAATGAGTCAACTGGCATCTGGATTTGGAACCATTCATGGTGTAATAAAACTTATTTCTGATAATGTGTAGCTAAAATATTCATAACAACTTGTCGTTCACCTCTTCTATGATGTGCGACAATGCAGCCACGGTGAGGGAGGGGAACAGTTCGGTCATGTCCACGCTGCAATATTGCAGGAACGAGGATGCATCTCGGGAAGTTGTTCCAATATCCAGTAGATTACTAATGTCGTCGATAACAAGTAGAAGCTGGTCGGAATTTTCGGCAAGAAGATTTAAATTTTCTTTAATTTCTCTGAGTAGATCTTTAAGTAGTGACTCCCTATCCCTGAAACAATGTGCAAGTATATTAACATGAACGCATAGGTAATCAACATTTTCCGAAGAAAAGGAGATTTTTGTGTTAATGCTTACCCTGAGATATGAAGCTGTTTCAGCGGCTCAATGAACCGAACGAGGTTTTGTTCCCGTCTTACAGCCAAGGGGCATCCAAGCTTGGCGCTTACATTTAGGTAATGTCCCACAGTGTTGTGGAAAGCCACGAGGCATATTGCTTGGTTTTCTCGAGCCATCAAACAGCTAAGTACGAAATGACCATCGCTACCATGCATTTCTTCAATGGAAACAAGCATACCAGCAAGATCAGAGCCCAAAGCCTTGTTCACGGAGAATGCCATCACGCAAATGGACTGTCAAAATATTAAATTTCGTCACATTAAATAAATATGAATTAATTAAACACACATTAACTTAACACACGCTTCGATATTGGCTCAATATTACTCGCACTTGTCACATTTCAGGCATGTTCTTGAGGTTAGGTTAAGGTTATGTAACTGGGTATGAACATGGCGCCCCATATGTGATCTTGCCCCGAAATTCCATGAAGGAGATTACTTCATTGAGTATTTTGTACCAAAGAACTTCTTGTCAGGTTTTACTGGTTATTCCTTGAATCAACAGATTTAATTGAGTATTTGTTGTGAATAATTATCTAACACACTTGTGGATGTCAAAAAATGTTTTCTAAATCTTCATATACTTGTAGTTTAATTCAGCGAATAGTTTTACCTAGCCATTCGCATTTTGGCCTTAGCCGCTATAAATTTAGCAGCAGTTTCATCGATTGCACACAAAAACTGTTCCTAAATAACTTAAACAAATGTGTTGTACCATTAATTTCAAGCCAAAAGAACTTTTTCTCAACCGGCAGAATTATCCACGGTAGCTCTCCATTGAATGTGAACACGAACATTATAAAAGATGTAGTGCTGTTCCGTTATGAGAACCCCAAATTCTACCGAATGCTCAACATTTTTGCCGTATGTCAGTTCCTTTTCTGGATGTACCTCTCACACTTTTCATACACCTCCCTGAAAGACACGCCGATCGAAAAGGAAAAAGACGACGAACTTCCCTGGTGGCGCACTATCAACCTGGGCGAAAACAAGTACAGAAACGGCATTGCATTTCTGTGCTTCATCATTGGTACTGAACAATTATTTCACAACTTTTACCAAGACCTAGTAGGAATGATTTAAAAGATTTAGAAAAAATTTACCATTTATAGAACAGAAATTTAAAATAAATTCATTTTTGTTACTACCCAATGCCATTTGCTATATTGACGGAAACGGTTTTTCAATTGCCTCAGGATACGGAATCTTGGCATCTGCGTGGGCCTTCACGCTCAAGTCTGTGCGGTTTGTGGTGCTACGGAAAGGCGGCGAAAGCGTCACTCTTGTGACGTACGGTCCGTACGGGAAGAACAGGATGACCACCGTTCCGCTGTCACAGGTATTCTTCGACTGCTGGATAGAGAACAGCAGCAGTTAGCACACTGCAAAGAAAACGGTTTTGTAATTCTTGGTGTTGCATAATGCATAACAGTGCAGGGTAGTAAGTAAATATACTTCAAAAACAAAACAAAAATGTAATGCTGTCCTAGGATATCAAATTTTGAATTGAGACAATTTATTGACATAGCAAGTCCTGAAATGATAATAATCAAAACAATATTGGTTGGCCACATGCTGTGATGACATAGTAGCTAAGACTAGACAAGATGGTGTAAAATTGGTAGTTTCTCATTGGTTGAAGCACTGCCAAACGCGCGTTTGAAACGTAGATCCTAGAGCCCTATCCTAAACCAACCCAAATTGATTAATTGATTATTGGTGCTTAACGACGCACTGTTTTGACAACTGGCCCTTTGGCACTGGTCTAATGGCGTCGGTACCAACCCAAATGCTTTGATGCAAACACTTGATGGCTTCACAAACATTTCACAGCTTACTCGAACGGTTTCAACGCAGGTTGAGCTAAACCCGCAGCTGAAAATAACTCCCTCGGTAGACATTGACGCTGGTTTCTGTGGTGCAGATGAGCTGCCAGGAGTCGAGGCAAGCGGCTCGCGTGCACCTGCCCATCAAGGTCAACGGCACATACCTGTACTACATGCTGGACATGCGCGGGGAGTTCACCAACCCGGGGTTGTTCGACGTCACCGCAGGTCTCGCCCGGAACAGGAAGTAGCCGCCGCCGTCGCCGAAATGCTCCGTCTGCAATACGTCCGTACCGGCTCGACCAACGCTCGAAATCGCAACACGCCGACGCTGCTAGCGATATCCACGTGTAGCATCGGTCGGAACCAATCCGCACGGGATTATTTCTAAACGGAGAGAAGAGATCTCCATTTGCACTTTAGGAAAATGATTCAACTATTGAAATGATCATGTCTCAGCAGTAAATTTTCATTCATTTTGATTAGTGAAGGATCTTATGGATTCAAATACCGTAGTGCTGAGTGGTGATTTCTCTTTTCCGTTTTGTAATAAACATTACTCACCGATAGTCAAGTTCCAGCCTAATCGATGCCAACTAAAAGCTAGGAATTAAACTGTTTGGATGGTGTATTGTACGTTAACAGCGATAGTTTGCTGCAGAACTGAGTGCTGTATATGCCGCTGTTGTGCTTTAATTGGTTGACGCAACCCAACTAGTAACTAGTCGACTCAATAGGATTGTCAGCTTTTGTTGGCGGAAAGAGATAAGAGGAAGTTACTTGTGTCCAAACTTGGTGATATTTGATGGCAAAATATGCCATCATCAAGCATAATCAGGATAGAATTGAATTTTTAGCAAATTTGGTAGAGTTATCTTGCAATTTTTTGCTACGCATTTGTCTAGCATTTGGGCAATGTCAGTACAGTATTGATTTGTAATTAAAAATAAACTGAAATAATTTAATCCAAATCTTATTTAACTGCTGAATGATGGGTAGGGGAAATGGATTGACAAAGGAGCTCAAGAACTGTCAACCACAAGTTATCCTTGTGACATATTCCTCTTTGTTAAACATTAAATAGTACAGTGGGGATTAGGTTAAATAATTGATAGAATGTCATACACGCTTAAAATAGAAACAACAGCGTTACGCGATTAGGTATCAGCTAACTTGACGAGCACCTACCGAGAAATAACAGTTAATAAATAAGAGACGTCTACGAGAAGGACGCCTTGCGACCGTTATGCACGGCCGAGTAAGTACCATCGTCTCGACCAAGCCGCAAATCTCATCACAAATCCCCGTCCCGACTCGGGTCGTTCCGGCCCGACTCAAACAGCGGTGGCCAACCCTCGCCTGGTTGCCGCCAAGCACTCCGTATCGAGTTCAATTACATAATATTATAGCGTACGGCTCATAAAACAGTCGGCTCCGATATATGTGGAGAGGTTGCGAACTTATGTAGTATTTACGTTTCACAATCAGAAGCTGTGAGAGTGGATTAGCAGAGTACTAAGAGCGCCGATCTGAGTAGTAATCGCAATCGAAGCATCGGCCAGAAGCCCAGCGTTCACGACGTGCAGCAAATTGAGTAGCGATGGCGATTCCAGCTGCCGGAAATCTCTCCGGCCGCAACGTGATTTCAAATGCGAGACTCCGACGCGGCGGCACGTTATATACGATAAACGATAACAAATATCTTAGTGTGCAGTAGAACATAGGAAACTCTCCACGAAATCGGGCAAATGGCGGACTAGGTAGAAATTAAAGTTAACAATTGCAGCTATCACCTGCAAAGATACTCTTTTATATGTCAACTGTCAGTTGACACTTGAGATTGAGTATTAGTGGCAAACAAAACCTCCTCAATATTACATGAAATGAAGTAAGTAGCATTGTTTTAATTTGTACCTAGATGGCTGCTGTGCTTTAATTCCCAGCCTAGCCCCCACGATCCTTTTGCCAGCCCGACGATTCCGTTTCGGCAGAGTTTCCTATAACCCACCGCCGCGTGAGACATCCCCCGCCGCCGCCTCCGCCGCCGCCGCAACCCCGTCCGAACCAAACAGCGACGTCTAGACCGAGCGCGTGCCGACTCACGCCTCGTCGTCCGAGTCCAGCTTGCCGCCGCCCGAGCAGACGCGGCACTTGCAGCAGACGATGCAGGGCGCGGCGAGCAGCAGCAGCGGCGATGCGACCAGCAGCAGGATGCCGAACCCGGCGAAGATGCCGATCACCTGCGTCCGGTGCCAGATGACCGAGGCTCGTGAGTGTCCAAGCTTGTTCTTGCACGGGCCTTTGTCGTAGTGCCGCAGCAGGAAGTCGTCCTGCGGGCGACGGGAGAGGGTTGTGGAGGTTAGTGGAGGATGACGCCAGTGTCGTTGAGGTTGTCGGGGCTTGCAGCAAGGCAGGAAGGTAGCTTGCGGCTTGGCGAGGGAGTGATAATCGCTTGTAGCTGTGATTCGGCAAGCCTCCCATTGCTAGGGTGGCGAGTTTGAATAGCTAAACTGTGCAGATGGTGAACTCTGTTATTTTAGGAGTCTGAAGAAGTGATTGAATGGGGGGAGCTTTTGATTTGATGGAAATTAATGGATTTTCAGAATATTTAAGCTTTAATAGACAATATTGAATTTGGCTCCTCCACTTTGATAATTTTAAGTTGTCATTGCTGGTTGTATAGCTACTATACCAGACCATACTGACCAGTAGACCATACTGCCTAGATAGGTGCCAAAATACTAGAACCTCCAGGCATTGGAGCAAAACCATAAAAATGCACGAAACATCCTTAAACAGCTCTGATAAATACCGCAATATGAAATAAAGGTGACTTCCATAAATCGATAGGATTTTTTTAATTTAATTTATATTATATTTTAAGATTACTTCATCAGCACCATCGGCAGGTAGACCTCGTCCCTCTAATCTTTCCCACCATGCTTTTACAAACCCAAAATCGCCGTACACTAGTCAAACCCTGCGTGAAACAAGGCGTAAAAGCGACACAACATTGAATCCTAGACTTAGAAAAGCACATGCAACAAAAGCATTTCTGGTGGAAGCTTAAGGGAAACAAAGCTGTCGCAACTAAGGTAACAATGGTGGAAGCCCGAAGAAAACAGAAGCAACGAAGGCACAATTTTGAATCCCACACCAAGCAAAGCTAACACAAAGAAGGCACTAACGTCGAAGCCAACGGGAAAGAAGGCAGACGCAGCAAATGTACAATGCCGAATCCCAAACTAACCAAAGAAGACTCAACGAAAGCTTTTAGTAGAAGCCCACAAGAAACAAGGCAGACGCAACTAATGCACGACGTCGAATCCCGAAATAAGCAAAACAAAGGCGGATACTCACGTCCAGCGAGGCGAGGCAGTACCAGCAGAAGACGTGCTTGCAACGTTTGCACATCATCTGCGCGCAGCCCTCGTCCTTCTCGATGGGCACGTTGCACATGGGGCAGCACTTGATGAGGTCGTTGTCGAACAGGATGCCGGGCTCCTTGGTGAGCAGGTTCGACAGCCGCGTGTTCTCCTCGCACGTGATGCCGCCTGCAACGACGCGCGCAACACCCTCGATTAACGTCGCCGACGAAAATTAGATGATAGTAAATGAAGGACTAACGGAGAAAAAAAAAACTTGCGTCTTAACGTCACATCTTAATAAAAATAGTGCGTTTTTCTGGGGATTTAGGATTCCTAAGTCCCTTACCCATTTGAATAAGATGTCAAGCAAGAATAAGAAGGAAATATTGTTTCCAAACCACAAAACCCTACATCTTGATACTAATATCCAGCACAGGATATTCATGAAGACGTCCAAACATTTGTTTATCTGAAACACTATTGTCATTGCAATGGAACGGAGTAATTGAAGCGACGCTCATAAGCAGAGAGTTGGCTGCCGATAGCCAGGAAGGAACACAAGCGTTGCAAAGTAACCGTGTGATTGCATTTAACGGAAACGCAGCCAAGGCGTTAGTGTGATTCGAACCTAAATGCAAATGCTCGTTACATGTACGGTAGATATTTATTGATGAGGGTAACGAGCGTAGCGAGTGAAGCGAAATCTTCAATTACACTTTACTGCTAAAAAAAAATCCGGTGTTTTTTTTTTGTCTGTGTTTGTTCGCGCTCTACAGGCCAAACGCCAAAACGGATTTTGATGAAAATTTACATGGACCTTTGTTTTCTCTGAACTTAGATCTGCCACGTTCTTGAAGCAAATCGGAGGAGTAAATTTTATGTTATTAAGTTTTTACGAAATTTTTCAGTTTTTCCAAAACACGTTTTCCACTCTAGAGGCCAAGATTCTGAATATAATTTGACGAAACTTTCCAGATATGTTGACCCTCACGATTTAATGTTTTTTGCAACAAAATCAACTTTATCTTCAACCGATTTTAACAAAATTTACTATGTGCATTATAAACTGTAAAAAGAAGATACTGTGTTAATTTCAAGCAAATCATTTAAAGAGTTTTTCTTTAAATCTATTGTTACATTTTGAAATATTCAAATAATTTGACGGCGAAATCATGATATTTCCAGGTAACTAATGTCATTGAGAAAGCTGCTAAATGAACGGCGAACATTTTAAATTGATCATAAAAGCCTCTAGGCTATGCGCACACGCAATATAATCGCGTTGTGGGTGAGCGTAAATATTACGCTCATCCACAAGACAACACGATTATATGAGTGTTCGCATAGCCAAGTTCATAGAAACAAAATTAGGAGCCTTGCTGAGTTGCAACGTAAGCAACCGAGTGATTGTATCTAACGGAAACGAAAGCAAGCGTACCGTGCCAGGGGTGCTTGCAGTTGCTGCAGAAGTCGCAGGAGCACGTGGGGCAGCGCACGCTCTGCGGCAGGCAGCGCTCGGCAGCCGGGCAGATGTGGCAGACCGTCTCGCAGCCCGCCTTCGGGCACCACAGCCGGCTGGCGTCCATGTCCACCTCTGCGAGAACACACGAGCGGCACATCAGTCACTAGGCGGTGCCGGTACAATGTGTCCGTGGAGCCAGAGTCAAAGCCAGGATGTTTAACTAAGAAATTTGCAATTGTAGACAGAGATATGGCTTTGAAACATTGAGTTTAATTTCTTTTGAAACCATTTAGCTGTTGATAAATGGGTTTCAGTATCTGTAATTAATTTAAATTGCAATAATTTGCTCTGAGAATGATATTCAGTGGTCGGAAGTAACTTTCAACATTGCAAATGGGTACGGAACAAGACTGATAGTGATAGTGATAGCGTTTTCTAAAAGGCGCCAGTGTTTGAAGACAATTCTAAACTGCCACCTTCTCAATGCTGTATTGAAATGAATCGTGCTTACTGAACGATGGCAGGTTGAAGTAAAGGTTAAGCAATTACGTTCCCATGGTAAAACTCTTAAATACAAACAATTATATACCCATAATTTGTACACAGCCTGCCTCACTTCTCAGCTGTTGTTCTTTCCTCCTGCCTTTTAAAGTATTCTAGTTCTTAGTCAAATCCAATCCAGCAGACGAATCAAAAAACAAGTTCTGCAGCGATTGCCATGCGAATGCTTTGCCACCGAGGTGTTGATGCAGCACGGAATCATCGGCCGACGGCCAGAGTGTCGTGAATCGTACCGCGGTTTAGCCGGTAGCGACGGTACTTCTCCATGCTGCGTTGGCTGACCAGTCGCTCGACCTCGGGCAACGAGAACACGCCCTGGCGAGCGCACTGGGCGTCCGGGCAAGAGATGTCGTACGCGCCCTCGGAGATCTCAAACTCCACGTAGCACTGCACGCACTAAGGGCAAACGGGAGGAAACAAACGCTGTCAGCAAACCTCTTTCACCCATCTCATTATCAGGGCAAGTATAACACACAACAGTAACATACAAGTAACATAGTAATTTAAAAGTAATGTGTAGTGATGTGCAATAGTACAATATAACTTGAAGAAACTAAAAATCCTATGAACAATGGACATCAACCTTATATCATTTTTAAGACAGTTGATTTTCAGCTTTTTTTGTTACCTATCTGGCTATGTTTGTCTTCCCATATTAAAATATTATAATAAATAATGTTAAAATAAACATGTTCATTTTTGGAGAATCGGTCTACGTAAAAAAGTATCGGTTTCACAGCAAAATAAAGATGTTCATTGCGATGGGACGGGGGTTCAATTTTAATATTGATATGTGAATATAATGCTTTTCAAGAACTTTTTAATTTTCATGCAGAACTGAAAAATTTCCATCGAAATTCCATATCCACTTCCATCGAAGATCATCCAAAAAGGAGGTTTGACCTTGATTTTGGAATTTTTCTGCCAAATATGCGTGTTCATTGCGACGGGAGTTCAAAATTACTACCAACATGTGAATACAGAGCGTTCAAAGTTCGCATTTCAAACGACCGTCCCCACCGCGAGCCCCACTTCGAGACCGCGGCGACACTCACGTCCTTGCAGAAGAGACAGGCGCAGTGCGCGATGTTGGCCGTGTCTCGCCGTGGCACCTCGGCCAGACACAGCTTGCAGAGGACGCGGGCGGCGGCATCGCTCGGCCCCGCGCCGACCGGCACGAAGCCGGCGCCGGCGCCGGACAGCGAGTAGCGCGACGAGCCGGCAAGCGAGAGCAGGCTGCTGCACCGGCTGCAACGCTCCGAGCCCGGCCGCAGCCGGTTGACGGCGCGCAGCGGACGCAGGGCGCCCAGCGTGGAGCATTTGCGCAGCGTCGTCGGGTCTGCTACGAGGGAGCGAGCGTGAGAAACTAGCGTGACGAGCCGGCCACGATTCTGATGCTGTGGGTCTGCTAAGTGGCAGCGACCGTCAGAAATCGGAAGTGCTGCGGTTATTGAATGAATGGAGGGATGCTGCTTAGTCTGATGTTATTTCATGGTAGCATTACTACTACCTATTTTGTTGAGCTGCTCTCATTTCACTCTGGGATGCTATTATAATCTTGCTTTTTGCTGTCATTGATAAATAACTAAAAATAATTCATTTCTTCAGATCATGTACGGATTGAAAGGTCGAACAGACATAAACTTTGAACATCCACACCCTACATTGCCCTTGGTTCATTTTACCAGTTTAAGTTGGATTTTTTAAAGTGGTACTGTCTTTGCATTCCTAGTGGTCATCCAGCTGTGAAACAGCAGTTCTAAGCTCCTATTTCGCTCCTCAATGTCAGGGACATCGTGTCAGGGCAACTATCGATTCAAATAGTTGCCAAATTAGTAAAGAATCGAGTTAGATAACAATGAATCCATATCAATGACCTAACAAACTGCCCCCGTACCGACCTGCCCCTGGCGACCCCGAGCTCTTGGGCAGCGGGTCGCAGCTGGCCGCCTGCGCTGCGTGCCGTGCCCCTCCCAGCGCCGACCGGCTCGAGTCTCCGAGCTGCGAGCGGCTCGACGAGGCCAGGTCGGCGGCGTCCAGGCCGAGCAGCGTCACCGACGGCGACGAATGGCTGAACGCGTGCATGAGCGGGACGCGCGACGGCGTGCCCGGCCCGTCGGGCGGCGGCGGCGAACGCCGGCCGACCAGCGAGCGAAGGCTCGGCATCGCGTCCAGCCAGCCGCCGCCCCGGCCGCCTCCGCCGCCGCCCCCGCCGCCGGGCGGTTTCATCGGCGCCGGCTCCACCTCCGGCTCCTCCACTAGCGTCCCGTAGCCATACCACGACCTGGTGACAGGGCGGTGAGTTAGCGGCTTCCATCTCGATGATGCAGCCGGGGTTAGCGGAGATGTCGGGAAAATTTCCACTAGGACCCCGTAGACATTACGACAAAGCGAAGAATTAGAGCCGTTTTTGGCAAAGATTCTGCAAGTTCCATAGCCCGTGAAGTTTTCTTGGTACCTTCAAAGCTTAGAGCTGCATTTTGGTCACTAGGTGTTTTTGTAAATCGGTTTTTAATTAAAATGTTCGATTTTGTAAATCACTTAATCACTTCTACACAAAAAAACTTTGACGAAAGGGTCCGGGTAGGTTAACCTTCATGATTGTGTGATTATGTGAGTTTTTGAGCATTGTGTGCTTGGGGTAAAAATGATTTTCTGGTTTGCTATTAGAAAATAAATATCTACCATGCATGTAACAAATGATTTTCTGGTGTTTATTGTTGCATTCCTGCATCAGTTTGCCACATACCAAAGTTTGCGAAATTCTCAGTGTGCCTTCCCATCTCTTGTTTACAGTCTGGCACTTGCTTTTGACTTGATTGCAACTGAATTTGTATGCAATACCAACAGCAATTCATGCATGATATGGTTAGACATAGTATAATGTCAGTAATTCAAAGTGCAATCGAAAGATTAACCCATTAACTTGAGCAATCCAGGCCACCTAAATTCGACCCATAAATCATCTGATATCACTCGTAAATTACTTTTTTATAGCCACAAGTTTAGGAGCTCAAATTCACACTTTCTCGTGTCGAGAGAGATAATAGTCTTTCCTAGGCATGACGCAGAGAAATTGCTTGAATCGGTAACCAAAAGAGCACTTGGGTGTGTTCAAAAGTCTTACCGAGCATTATTTTGTGCAAAATAAGTTAGCACATCTGCGCATGTCTTATTGGCTGCCATGCGCAGCCGAGTGCAGCCTACAAACCTGCAGACGCGCGCCCTGCGCGGCTTTCCCGCTGCTCCGACTGCGCCTGCTGCGCCCGCCCAGGAACGACACACGCGTGCCCTGCGCGCTGCGACGTCTTCGCGGCGGCCGCTGCTGCTGCTACTGCTGCGCTCTGGCGCTGCGACGGGCCCACTATCGGCCAAGGGCATCGCCCCCCTGAGACATGGGGCGCAGCCGTTGAAAGATTGTTACTGCATGTCAGGGGCTTCAAATTCAAAGTCTTTACACGGGTTGCAGAGATGAAAGATTTTAACCACTACGCAGGAGCTTGAATGTCTTTGTGGCACGGGCTGCACACAAATCTGCACAATCTGCACGGGCACGGGCTGCATAGGCGATTGAGCCATTTCCTCGACGACCCAGAAACCCAGGGCGCAGCGGTTGGAATATCGTAGAACCGCAAGGTAACAAGAGCATGGCCCCATGTGAAATGGGGCGCAGAAGTTGAACAAGGGAGCTGCAGCCTGAGCTGTTTTAGTCACAACGTCGGGGCATCACAGGGCCCAACGCGGTAAAAGCTATACATGGTGATGCAGACGATTGAGGAAACAACGAGGCGGACTGGCTTTCAAAATTTTACCCCGAGGAGAGTAGCTCAACCAACTTGCGAACGGTTTTGCGTTGGCGGCCGGTGTAAGCTTTTTATCTGCGAAACTTGATTTTAACTCGCAAAATTTTTCCATGAGACCTGTCCGATATCCATATTCATGTCAGCCGTGGAGAAGTCCTCGAGCGTGAACATGACACGTACATGAACATGAGAACCGAGAATGTCCTCGAAATCGAATAGATGTGTATATATATATAGCGACATGACAACATAAAGTTCCTTGCCTCGGGGCTCTCTGAATACGCTGATCTGTGGTGTTGTTATGGATGTGTTTTGAGCTATTGTCACGAAGTAGAAACCCGGGGAACGAACCAATCAAGAATTGCCATGTGTAAGTGTTGTTTGAATTGATATAGAAGTACCCCGATCACAAATCTCGATACGAAGTAGTTATAAATAACCCCAAGTCCTTGTTAACCAACAGAGGGGCTACAAAACAAAGGTTTTATCCTACTTCGATCCCCAGTGCTGATTGTCGAAAGACAATGACCACCACGCTAGGAAAATTGTCGAAAGAAAATTACGTTGAAGAAAACTCTTCTATTCAGGTTTCCACATACCAGGAAGCGTCACGTCGCGAACCAAACCGACTTCCTCGAACCACTCTGTCCAACTGGCCCGCCAAAATATCCTGCTCCTATGTCAAGATACAAATAACTAGCAATATAGTTACCTAAATTCGCAAGAGCCACGATGACAAGCTCAGGGCTAAGGTTACCAAACACCCATGAATCTCGGAAAACCAGTAAAAAACGATTAAACGCGAATTTTTTCACATCCTGGTCGTTCCCAAGATCGTTCCTGGTTGAGTAGGAGCAGCGAGCAGTGCAGGCAGGTTTTCTGCAAAGCACCGAGCGACAGATCTAAAGCTGTTATCCTTCGAGTGCAAGAGCAGGCTTGGATGCTGGCGAGAGCCTTGCTAGACCACGGAGTGGCAATCTAAATCTGGCAAACTCTCCGTGAGTGTTTCGTGTTTACCGAAACAAATACATCACAGTTCGTGAACAACACAACAGCACTATCGAGCATTGTGTGTAAATATAAACTCCAAACTTGATTTCAGTCCGAAAATACCATTAAGATCATTGATTGCGATAAAATAAATGTAAATACCCGGCATATATAATTAGAATTGTGTTTGCCTAATCTCACCACATGTGCGAAGGTTGTTTACTCAAAAGTAAGGAATGGCTACCACATAAAAATATTATTTTTCGGCTATCTGTGTCGTTCTAACGCCAAAGATAATTCTGGCCATTGGTTTTTCGATGATAAATGAGTCCAATCGATGCAGATCAGTTACAAAAAATGCAATCCACGGCTTCGTAAGCGCGATTGCCGTTCAACCACCCACCGTGGACGTGTTCCCCTCCATCGGACCGACGGCAACGCTCGCTCTTCGCTCTCCGTCGAAGATCTCTCAACGTGAACCTTCGATCGCTCCTATCTGAATGTGTCGTCTCCAACGACCTTCCTCCTCAAGCGACAACACGAAGTGCACTGCCCTCTGACACCCGACCGCCGCGTATACGCTTAGTTACAACAGATTTAAGCAGCAAAAAGATTTGCACTCGCCATGCTTAATTGGCGAGTGGGTTTCGCGCAAGGCTGCGGCATGAATCACCGGCGGGGACACGAAGTTCGGTAATGGCGTTTCCGCACCATCACGGGTATGATTGAGAGGCGATTGTCCCGTAGATGGATGAAGGACGTTGGAGATTTGGGACGGGTAATCGGTGTGACGCCGTCTTGATGACTTCTGGCTTGTATGGATGCTTGCATCTCGTGGTCCTGTTTATAGTTTCCATGTTATCGCTGGACTTTCTTCTGTCTCCATCGCGACAAATCGTCAGGTGAGACATGGTTTCGAACTGTTTCCGCTGCCCCCCAGACCCTTTGGACGCAACGAGGTAGAAGACAATTTAGAGGAAAGCTAGAAGAATGACTCTTGTAGTTAATATATTGGGTATACCTCGAGCTTCATTACCCGATAGAAGCTCTTTGCTGAGAATAATCGCTTATTTTTCGACGCCATACCCCTCTTGCTCTGTGACTCTATGACTACGGAGTCTATCCCGAAGATCTCGGTACTTACAAATCCTGGTCTCCTAACGTTTAGATCATTCCTCCACATGCATAATCCTGCAAAATCTATCAAGATTTTTCCTTGTCGCGTAAATGTGGCACAAAAAATTGATTTGGTGCTGCAGGATTTCGAGCGGGCAGACACAGAAAGTCACGTTTGATAAGACGTAAACGAAGATACCAAAGCGCAAACGAAAACGAAACCAGATGCCAACCATATGTTTCTGATCCACAACTCCGCGTGCCGAAGAGCGCGGCGACAGCGCGTATCACGCGTCCGTGCCGTCACGCCGGGAGTCACGGGTGACAGCAGCAGGCGCGGGCAAACCCGATAAGGACACCTTTACACACGCGTGCTCGGCGACGCTGATCTCACCGATCTCTCACGCCGACCGGCCGCACGTCACGCTGCTATCGGTGTAGCAACACGTGACTCGGCCGACGCACGATATCATCAGACGTGACTCGCATCGCACCCGCACACCCGCACTTGTCGCTATGATCCCGAGTTGTTGTTGTGTATACGTACTTTGAGTACATGATTGTGTACGTTGTAACACTAGCAACGTGCACGTGGAACCTTGTATATACACACAGGACACAACACGCGTGTCCGCTTTCCCAACGCTTTCCACTTTTCGCAACTAAGTGCATCGCTGCAACGATAGAGTGCATGCAACAGCGACTTTGCATCGTTGTGTGTAGCATAAGGAATCGAACCAAACTCGTATCGATGTTGAACTGCTAGTATTAGCATGTTGACTGTTAGAAGCTAAATTTCCATTATATTAGTGGCGAATCACAATGCTTTAGCAGATAGCTGTATTTGCATTCGCTTGACAGACAATGCGGCCATGTGAAACGGCTTCACGCCTGCGAGAGCCGTTCGGTGCGCGAGGTTTCAATATCAGAATGCGAGAAACGTTGTGGGGAAAAATGTCATTGAAACGAAATTGGTAGCAGAGTCTGAGTCAGTAGTATCAGATGATGGTATGAGTACCTATCAGTAGCTGTATCAGTTTCAGTAAGAGTAGCAGTTTCAGTAGCAGTATCATGTAGCAGTAGCAGCCAGCAGTGTAGCTTTTAGGCAACGTGTTGCTTTGTATGGTCACCATTAATCTCAAGTTGAGGTTAGATTCTCGCGTTCACAGCACACTCTTGTAAAAAATAAACGAACGTTTCTGGGTGGCTGACGGGTGTTGCCGGTTAGCCGAAGGGGCCAGGGTCGCGAGGCTGCTGAAGCGCAGAGTTTGCCACGGATTTTCTCCAATAGAAAAGTGAACCGATTGAAAAAGCACGGGAGTTGGAGCACTTGACGTTCGTTGGGGGATAAATCCGGCGACTTTCTCGATTTTTCGAAGCGCATGCAAGCTGCACAAGAAAATCGATTAGCATGTGGACTCGACCAACGAGCTGCTCGCTGCTTGTGGCGCATTTATTTGCAGCGATGCAACGGGGTGCCTCCTTTGTCGAGTGCGCCCAGCCGCCGACTTGGCTAGCAGCTTATATCAGTCCGGGCACGCGAATAAAAAGCCGAGCGATTCTTTTCACTTCTACCCACAGCGTTTGATGGAAACGTCTCTGTATAACCAATCAACGCAGCATCGAGACGAGAAAATGTTCCTCTACACGGCGCTGAAAGATCCAAAACGACTGACCTTAATTTCCCACTCGGCTGGTATATTTTTACATGTACGAAATAACCGAAAGGACGGGGCGCTCCACCAGACAAGACCGTCACCTTCACGTCTCGCGAAGAGAAAGAGATCTAGCCGAGCTGGATCAACTCGCATCCTCCGCCCAGGCGGCTGGCCGGCCTGCATTGCAAGCTCGTACGTTGCATTACACCAGCAATCTAACACCCATCAATCACAGTTCATTAGCTATGCCTATATATACAGCCGCGCGATGGCATCATAATCTTCTTGCATTACACACATTACATATGGGAGCAACAACATGCGAATTTTGCAAGTCAGCGGCATGATCCTCGAAATAAATTTGTGTCATCCCCCTGCAGGGTACACAATTACCCATATAAATCACTTTGCCCTTATCAGCAGCATTTTCTCTGTCTAGAATTAGATTGCACTAGGATATACCTGTCGGGCAAATGAAGAAAATGGTATGAGATCGATTTTCAGGCAATCTAACGGTCTAGTATTGTTTTATATAGCCAGACCCTGACAGTGGATTTATAGAGGCGCTAGGGAGTTGGCCCCGTGCCCTGGAATGACCAGTGTCCACAAGGGCATCGATT